>OW386285.2:37134016-41934016 GCA_936432065.2 Rutpela maculata
ATCACTACTGCTTGATGATTTCAACAGCTTGCATAATATATGCCTGTCGTTACTTTTACATTCTGAATAGTTTTTGCAATTTATTTTGTAACGAGTTTTTAAGAGAGCCTTCCGCTACGCTTGTAGATCCCGTATCTCTTTAAGTTGGTCTTGTTTCTACTTCCTTCTGCAAACAGGATAGCTTGAAGTGCTGCATAGATAATAGTCAGTACAGACCTTTGGATTTGGAAGTTGCAGAAATGTTGTATTTTCTAATGCCAGAGTCCCAAAGGTATGAATCTCGACAGGATGAGCAGGTGCTGCATTTTCCGTTTTTGTAGGAAAAGAACTATCGTCTGTGTGGAGTTTACAGTAGACGCTGCGACAAATATTTACGGTATAACGACACTTTTTTTTCACTATTGCCATAAACGACCTTACAATGTGAGTTTTACAATCGGGTATCTTGAGTAAAAGATTGCCTTTGTCTTCTATGTAGTCCAGGCTCATTTCTCAAATCTTCCCCTCTGCAAGCACCCGTTATTCCGATAACCAATGCAACCCAAAAATGAAGATAAAATCACTAGAAATTTAAAACCATTTTTTTATAGTCCTTACTTTTATCATTAGATATTTATCATCTGCTTCCATAAAAAAAAATTATCAATTTGGGCTCTGGTCAAACTCTTAGCTTTACATCCAGCATTCTTCTTCTTTAATTTGACAATATCTACGTTGTTTTTTAATAAAATAGTTACTTGTAACCTCGCTTTTAACATTGAATATTGACTCCAGAGAGTTGATGGAGCTAAAGTCTTTGATTTTTCTGATATGCAAGCCAAAAGAACATCGTCGGTAATTGTCTTGACCCTTTTAAATTTCGAACAAATGGTATACATTTTCATGTATACCACTATCTTGATATGTCGGGTAATAACTGCATGGTAGTCTGAGTCAAAATTTCATCTGACATGTTTTCTATATCGCTTTCGTTGCTACTTTCCATAATTTCATCTTAAAACCACTTTTATTTGGATATCGTGTAATAAATGATGATAGAACTAAGCGTTGTTACTTGGTTCTATGTAGCCTTCAAATGTAAGTCTTTCGGCGCATACGATGTTTTCTATTATTCGATTAATTCTGACATGTAAATTACTATTTGTCAAAAAAAAACCTGTCACTCTCCAGGCTAGTCCGGAAAAATGTTACTTTCGGAACAAAGAAAATTTCCAAAAATGAATGTTTTCGGGGACAGTTGCCGAAAAAGGAATTATGTCAGTGAAGTTCGACCAAACTTGATCACATATATAGTGTGGATATTAATTTTTTTTTCTTTTCCATCTACAGTGTGTCCCATTTTGCTTGGATCCACCCCCATATAAAGTTTATTTTGGGTCCGATTTGGATCGTTTTTTTTTAACGTTGGCATGTGTAAAGTGCATTCTTGCTGTACATTAAATTTTATAAAACATAAATGCTCGGCCTACTGCGGTCTTTTTTCGGGGTAGAAAGTGAAGAAATCTTGTTAGCGATTTTTTTTATTTCAAATCTGAGTACTCCACTGGATTCGGCATTTCCTCAAATGGGTTTGTACTAACTTTAGTGAAGAAAATCCACTGTCGCACGGGATTGTGTATTTAAAAGAGTGCCTTAACTCAAACAATTGACAAAGGCATGTTTATTTATCAATTTGCGTACGTTTTAGTTTTTTGTTTTCTGATGATAATAATAATTATTATTGCCACGCAAGCATTGAGTTATCTAGATATTATTAAAATTGTTGTTAATAATGCGAGACCATCAAGAGAATCAGCTCGAGAATTTAATATAAGATATCCAAATTGTCCGCCGATTAACGTCCGCACCTTTAGAGAAATTAATGTTTTAAATTACACATACACAACCCTTCCGCGCCATAATTATTATTAAAAGCAGAAGTTTAAATAAGTAAACCTAAAATTGACAATTGAACATTCTTTTGTCAGTTGTTTGAGTCAAGGCACTCTTTTAAAAACACAATCCCGTGCAAGAGTGGATTTTCATTGGTAATTTCAGAATTCTTATTTCTTACGGAAAAAATCCAAAAATGGGTATTTTTTCACGAAAGAGTATGAGCGGGTAGCAATGTAAAAAGTGCCCCCGCACCTACCGAACTAAAATGGCTTCCATAAGATGTCTCGTATGCTGACTGTCTTGTGTACAAAGTTTTAAGCTCGTGGACTTTGCCTGGGGTGGAAAAAAAAATAATTTGTTTTATTTTTTTTCTCACCTCCTGTTTGACGGATCGCTTTGTAATTTGGCACAAATAATATTAGTGTTAGGATTGTGTATTTTAAAAAATATTACTCTTCTACGATGATTTTATGCATTAAAAAAAATAATATATTTTTTCAATGGCCGGAAGGGTAACTACCCTGTTTGACACTATTACCATATTTTGATATAATATGTATTTAAACGATAACTATAACATATAACAGTTATAGTTTTATTAATTCGGTGGAACAGGATAAAAATAAATAAAAATTATCTGAACTTGCAATATTACGAGTATATTATTTAATATTTTGATAGATAATTATATAATTCATTCAGACAAGAGTAACTGAGTAATGCAAAAATTGGACCCATATTGTGAGCAAAGGAAAAAGGAATCCGAGAATGGAAGGATGTCTCAACAAAGGAGTAGGATTGTGGTCACAATGAGATTCACTTAGAGCATTAGACGGGATGTTATTATTATTACATACGAACATCTATAAGACCTATTTTATTAACCATTAGGAACATGATAACACATAAAAAACAAAATTATTTATCGAAGTCACTTTTCTCATCTAACTGTGGCAGTAACGAAAGTTTTATTGGTTGATTCGATTATAGTACCTCCAATTTTTTTATATATTTTCCATTTCGTGCATAACACTAACTACTATCTAAGTTTTTAAAAATGGAAAAATTAAGTATTAGATACAATACAAATAACATAAGAAAATCACGAGTACCTACGATACACACACTTAAAATTCCGGAGATAAGATACTATATATGAGAACGTAACAATATGAGATGGAGCTACAGAGATTTGTAAGACAGATGCGGCTGCGGCATAGCGGGGGCGTAAGTAGCCAGCGGTTCGGCAGCCAATTGAAAAATGATTTATTTTGTATTTATAGTGCCTCTTCAACTATCACAGCACGCACTTCTGACTTAAAGGCAGCTTCTACTTCGAGGGCACGCACCAAAGCCTCGCTAATACTTTGATGCCGCGATATTCTAAGAATTCGCCTGACCTCTTCGGCCCTGATGCCATCTAAAAAGGCTCCCACCGCTAGTTGTTCCTGAAATTCTTTTGGGCACTCGGATATGCCAGGTGTGCCAGTCTTTCTATCGCAGCTTCGAATTCTTGTAAGCTTTCCCCAACCTTTTGCGTCCTTGATTTTAGCTGAGCCTGGTATACTTGGGCAAGGTGTTGGTCGCCATATCTCAAGTCTAATGCAGCTTCCAAGACTTTGAAGTCCCTTTGTTTCTCCACCGGGATGGTCTGAAGTAACTCTGAGGTTTGGCCCCTTAGCGCCAGAACTAATGCCATAGCCTTTTCCTCGTTATCCCAGCTATTCGCACTTGCAGCCGCCTCAAATTGTCTCTTGTACGTTGTCCATGAGCTTTGGCCGTCAAATGAGGGAGGTTTTAAACGAGGACCTAATGATGCTACTAGCTGGCTTCCATTCTCTCTCAATTGTCGTTTAAATCGCTCCACTTCGCCTTCGACATCACTCATCTTTTCTTTGATGTCGCTTACTTCCCCTTTGACTTGACTGACTTCAGTCTTGACCACACCTACTATCTTCGACCTTGTTTATCTCTTCTTTGATTTCGTTAGTGATTGAATTCATAGCGCCTTGTTGGATTTTCATTTGATCGCTCAGGATTTTCCTCAGTTCTTCCTGGCGTCTTTCTTGTTCCTCTTTTTCTTCTTGGCGTTGTCTTTCTTGTTCTTCTTTCTCCTCTTGACGCCTTATTTCCAGGTCTTCCATTATTTCCTTCAATTCGTGTCTTTCTTCTTGACGCCGCCTTTCTTCCCCTTGACGTCTTTTTTGCTCTTCTTTTTCTTCTTGACTTCGCTTTTCTTGTTCTTCTTTTTCTTTGCGATGTCTTATCTGAAGTGAAATAACTAAACATGAATGAATTATATGATTATCTATCTAAATATTATAGTATATTATATTACTAGGAGTAGAACGCACTCCTTTTTTGTGTTGAGCCCAAGATTTGCAAACTGGGCGAAACACAAAAAAAGGCGTTCTACTCCGTGTAATATATACTATTTTTTCTTCAAGCGTATTAAAATGCAAAAATTCATTTATTTATCATAAATGTACAAATATTCAAACTACAGTCTTACATGTTGACACAATATGACAAGTAGCTAGTGGATAGCGCGCCACCGGTGGCTTTCGGTATTAACATTATGTTACTAGTAAAACAATACCCACTGCGGTGGCGCTTTCGGAACTAACATTATGTTACTAGTAAAACAATGTCCACTACGGTGGCGTTCGGTACTAACATTTTGTTACTAGTAAAACAATGTCCTACTTCTACTTCTGTTTTTGGTGACATAATTTAAACATTTTAATACGCTTGAAGAAAAAATAATATACTCGTAATATTGCAAGTTCAGATAATTTTTATTTATTTTTATCCTGTTCCACTGTATTAATAAAACTGTAACTGTTATATGTTATAGTTATAGTTTAAATACATATTATATCAAAATATGGTGATAGTGTCAAACAGGGTAGTCACCCTTCCGGCCATTGAAAAAATATATTAATTTTTTTTTAATGCATAAAATCATCGTAGAAGAGTAATATTTTTTAAAATAAACTATCCTAACACTAATATTATTTGTGCCAAATTACAAAGCGATCCGTCAAATAGGAGGTGACAAAAAAAATAAAACATTTAGGGGTAAATTTTTTTTTTCCCACCCCATGCAGAGTCCACGAGCTTAAAACTTTGTACACAAGACAGTCAGCATACGAGACATCTTATGGAAGCCATTTTAGTTCGGTAGATGCGGGGGCACTTTTTACATTGCTACTCGCTCATACTCTTTGGTACAATTCCATTTAAGACCATTTGAATATCCAGTGGATTATTCAGAGTTGAAAAAAAAAATCGCTAATAAGATTTCTTCATTTTCCACTCCGCAAAAAGACCGCAGTAGGCCGAGCTTTTATGTTTTATAAAATGCAATGTACCGCAAGAACGTACTTTTCAAAGGTCTACGTTTTTTTTTAAATAAAAACACGATCTAATCGGACTTAAAATAAACTTTTTATGGGGGTAGTTCCAAGCAAAATAAGACACACTGTACATCGAAAATAAAAAGTAGATTAATTTCCAAGCCTTTTTTACACTTATTTTAGCCATAATTGACTATTTTTAAGTCTTCTAAAGGATCCTTAGGAATGGTTCACCCTTGAGATGCGGAAACCATGTTCCACCTGCAACACTCAAATGCAAAAAATCACTAATAATCACAGTACAATTTTTTCCCCATCACAACTTCTCTTTTTAATGTCAGCAATGCACTCCCAAGCTTCAGCCACCCACCAGATGCGAATTTTCAGCGTTTTGAGTTTGACTGTTGTAGATATAAAATGGTTTTCGCATATCGAGGGTGAGTGATATTTCGGGGTGCATTGCGGGCATTAAAATGTGACCAAAAACCAAAGTTGGAAAAATGCTGTAAGATTTTAGCGAATTTTTGTATTCGGGGGTTGTAGGTGCAAAATGGTTTTTACGCTCAGGTAATTTGACACCTTTACTGAATTGATTAAGAGTAAGTGACGTTTATAAATTGGCGATCGGTAAGTAATTACTTACCGATCAGGAAGCGGTAAGTAAACTAATAAATATAGAAATTTGAAAATCAAGTTTTATTAAAGACAAAATTAAAATTACAATTTGAACAATTGTTAAAATTTATTGGAGCAATAGAATTCGGGTTTAAAACAACGTTCTATTGTGAATCATAACTTAAAGAATCTTAAGTTGTAACTTATCTTTGAGACATTTTTAATGACAGCATGTGTCACTTGACAATAAATATTCGGTCTCATAGTAACCTAAGCGAAAACTTTTTCATGTACGACTTGTTTGTTTTATATATTTTTAAAATATTAAATTTTTTAATTTCAGTTAATTTTAATCAATATTTGAGCGTGCAAAAAACGTCATAAGCACTGCGGTCATTAAGTGTTTTACTGGTTTCGGATGTTTTGGAGATCTCCACTTCGTCTCGATCTCCAAGCATATCTTCAACCAGTGAAGACACTTACTGACCTTAATATTTAATATACTATTTCCTATTTCGATATTTCAGTGATGCATTGCTGGCATTAAAATGAGTTGCTATACTTGTAGAAATAAACCAAAGTAACACAAAGGCAATTAGAGAATTTTTGAGTTTGGAGTTATAGGTGTAGAATAGCTTTCGCATCTTTGTGGTAAACCATTCCTAGAGGCCTTTTAGAAGACTAAGAATAACTAGTTATGACTTAAAGTTACTGTGAGAAAAATACTTGGATGGAAATTATATTTTTCCTTTTATATGCCAAGCTTGATCGATCGAAACTTCTCAGATATAACGAAGAATAGATTCACTATTCTATTCCACGGTAATTGATTTACTGAACACTGTCATTTGTAAATTACCTATGATGAACCGACCGTGCCTCGGAAGGTTAACCACCACTGTACATAGAAATCAAATAAGAGAAAAGTCGCCACTTATTTTTTACTGGATTGTCACTTAAGTGTAAATAAATAATTAATTGCATATAATGCATATAAATGATTTAGTCCAAGGTATGTCTATAACGGGGTTGCCTTAGTTTAATATAACTTTTGAAAGGTTTCAATTTAAAATCTAATTAAGTTTATTATTGATAGACAATCTTATTAGTCTGATAGACTATAAGTGTTATTTTGTTATACAATTTGTATCGGCACTAACAGAAGGTGCCATTCACAATAGTCTAATAAAATATACTTACCCGGAGTTTTCTTTTTCATCTTAATCATCTTACGAAATTTTGATTTAACGAAAGAAAAATGGCAGGCGCCTGATAGGCCAGTTATTTAAGGAAAGTTAGCGGAAATCATTGGGAGATTTTTGAAAATGTATGTAGATTTTCCGGGTCATGGTGGCTGTTTTTCATAATAACCTTCATTTTATTATCTCTAAGCGTTCTTGAGTTACAACCAAAAAACCGTTTTGGAGAACCTTCCCCCCCGGGGAGCACACAACATGGAAAACCTACAGTATTATTCGGGACATCAAAATGAACATCCCCATAAATTTTCAAAAATCTCACAACGATTTCCGCTAGCTTGTCATATAACGTCTAATTTTACTGAGGTATGATGTAAAAAAAAAATCTGACCATTAACAGAGCCTTTCCATCCATGTCTGAAATTGCACATAATTTGTGATGAATAATAAATAAAGTAAGTGCCATACTGAATATTATCATATTATTAGCATCACTATTAGTCCAGTCAACGAAGCACTAAAATGACCAAAATCTCTAATTTGAATGCTAATGAATGGATTTTGATGAAACCTTGTGCAATGTGTTATGTCAGAAATGAAAAAAAAAACAATATACTTACCTTTTTTGGCCCAAAATAACATGTTTTTACTCTTGTGAATTTTTTAGAAAAATGCGTATTTTTCGAGACATGGCCACTATAAAGTGGGGGGGAGGGGAAATGTAAAAGTTGAAAAAAAAATCTGAAAAAATTCAGCTGAATATCATCGAAATACAAGATTTTTTTATTTGCAACTTTTCTGTAAGGTGCGTTTTCACCGAGTTTTTCCTTTCTTTGAAATTTTAGCTCTTTAAAAATATGTAATTTAAAAATTTGAAAAAATTCCGACGTATGCACTGAGGCCTTCTAAATATTTCTTGTCTCTTGGAATTTGTTTGTAACTTGCTCATTTTCCGAGTTACAGGAAGCTTATCACGATAAATAATGTATAATATACGAATTGCTTAGACCTTAACTAACGTTAGAAATGTTAGAATTTGATTTTATGTTCAATAAATGTTGATTTTTACTAAAATGGCGATTTTATTGATACATCTCGCCAAAAATGAACTGGATTCTAATTTTATTTTGAAAAGTCCCGGGACGTCCCGGGACTTTGATCTTGCGAAGTCTCATGTCCCGGGACTTTGAAAATGTCGAGACTTCCCAAACCCTAGTTATTACTGATTTCTTTCTCCTCTTTGCCGTCTAGCACGATTTCACTGCACTATATATTCCATGATTTACTGTGTTAGTTTTGTTTTGTATATCTAATTAAACACTAACTAAGATTTCCTATCCATTACTGAAAATGTTCCGAGATATACCTATATTATTTTACAAACACACATCCACTTATATTTTAAATATATCTTCTACACGTTGTCACTATTTAACTTTTATAAACATTTATGGGTATCCATTGGTGACAGGGCATTATAAGGTACGTCTGGTCGCCTCGACAGCAAGATGACAAGTCCAATGCGTTGAAGCATTATGTTCGCTATTTAATGTTTATGCTCTTCTTTTTATGTTTCTGCTTCTACAGATTTTCTCCTTCTTCTTCTGGGTTTTCTGATTCCTCGGTTTCTGGTTCTGGTAGAGTATATTGCTGCGGTTTCTTTGTGGAGTTCATTTTTCCCCCTCGCTTTTCTTTCCCAGTATGTTTGGTCCTTTCCCAGTAATCCGGTCTCCCCATTTTTAGTGTGAATTATAATGTAGAATTTTTCACTTAACAACGAGCGCAATTTTGACCTGAAAAGCTTCACTTGATAATTTACCTAAGAAAATATAATGACCATACTTTAAGAGTAATGCATTTGATTAATACGTGTATTATGCTAATATGTACCACCCTGTAGAATTTTCATTTAGTAGCGGGTTTTGTCACCCCTTTTCATTTCTTTGCACTGAGAGTTAGCAACGAGCGTAACTTCGACCTGAAAATCCTCACTTTATAATTTACCTAAGAAAGTATTGTGACCATAGTTTAAGAGTAATGCATTTGATTATTACGGGTTCAGTTTATATTAAATTCGCAGAGTGTTTTTAATAATTATGAAAAAAGATTATTTGAAGGTTAACATAAGAAATTATATATACCTTATGAACACTACGTTATTGATTATTTCGGGTACAATCCAAATCAAATTCATTTGAATATTTTTATAAAGGTTAAGAAATAATTTACTCGAAGGTTTACAGAGATATCATGGCATATTTTATTGCCCCTATAAACTTGTCGACAAATGTCGTGGCCTCATGAGAGCTTTTGATCAGAAAGTCAAAATCTACAACATAATAAAAATTCAGCCAATTTCACCGGGGGTCACTTCCCATAAGATCTGAGCGGGGTTCTTTGTTGATTTTTTATTTGTGAGTCGATTTTTTAAAATTTTCTCTTAAGCTCATTATTCATTCATTTTCCGAGTGCAAAAAGTTTTATGATTTTCTCCTTTCTGCTTATCAATTTTCATTTTCGAGTGAAAAAAATTCTCTCCCCTCCCCCGCTCATCAATTTTCATTTCTGAGTGGGATCTTTTTTGTGACTCTCCTTCGCGTTCATTGAAAATACCAAATCGCTTGCCGTGAATTACTTCCACGTCCAGTGGAAGTATAGTAACGACAAAAAAATTTTTAAAAATTTTTATTGTCCAAATAAGCTTAAAATGTCATGAAACGTCGAGATTTTAAGTTTGAGCAAAAAAAATTTCTGTCTGTCGGTCTGTCTGTCTGTCTGTCGGTCTGTCGGTCTGTCTGTCTGTAACTTTTTTTTGTGCGCACGTTTACTCTGGAACCGTTTAAGATATTGACTTGAAATTTGGTATACATATGTACTTTAACGAGATCTAGAACTAGATTATATTTTCATCTTGTTCCGTCGATTTGGGGTAAATGGGTAAATCAAGAAGGTAAGAGTCCATGAAATTGGTATTTAGTATATACAAGATAAGCTAAGGTCTCAAAAAAATTTTTGGCATTAGCCACCCCCATTGCCACCCCCACCTCCTCCTTATTAAAGGGGATGAAAAAAAAATGTGATTTAGTGTATGTACAGGAACTAGAAACCTCAAAATATTTTTTACTTCATCCAACCCCCACTACCAGCCCCTATCACCACCCCCACCCCACTACCGATGTGGAGTATCGTTTTATGGTTTTTTGGGGTAGAGGATTTCAAATATTATATTATTAAAGTTCCATAAACAATTATTTTCACATACAAAGTTTTTTCGTTGTGAGTGACTTGGATAGAGAATCTGGATGTGGAAGTAGTGATTCCTTGGGCAGCGGTTTTTTTAATGGTTGCAAATCGCTTCCCCCCCCGTTAATTTATTCTGGATCCGCCACTGCCTAATTATATATGCCTAAACATGTAAACTCCAAATAATTTAAAACTCCGGATTTGGAAAACCTAACGTAAGGAATGTTTGCAACTGAATTAAATGTTTTCCGTTAAATTCCTATCTATTTACACCAGTAAAACATTTTATATTAAGTGAAATGTCAATTTAAGAAGAACTGCATGACGCACAGTGTTGAACAAAATTAACAATTGATGAACGTCATCATTACATGTACGTATTTACATAGAAATACATATCTAAGAGCTAATTTTGCACGTTAGTTCATTTTCATCTCCTCGTCATGAAATTCGGTAATACAAATGTGAGCTAACGATTGAATTTGCCCGTTTTTCGGGGTACGGAGCAAACAAATTTTTGTATCATTTGTCAGCTACATGTTGTATATGTCAACTGACATAATAGACTGGCGGTACATGACCAGTCAGGTGCAACGTTTTTAAAATGCATGCCAATTATATATATGAATGAAATTACCATGAATATGCCAGAAATGCAAATTTTAGGCAGTCGTCGCGTGCACAAGGGGGTGCAAATCGGTTTTTTTGTTTCTTTTTTTTTGGGTTTTATTATTTTTTTTTTAATGGATGCCAATAGTGCCAAACGAAAAGCCGTGAAAAAGAATCCAGCGGAAATTCATTGGCATGCAGTTTCCGCGCTCAAAACAACTGTTAATGTGCACATTAAATCGTAAAATTTTTTGGTGTTCGTGATTTTGGATGATTTTGATTTTGGATTTTTTTTCAAGGCTTTTCGTTTGGCACTATTGACATCCATTAAAAAAAAAATAATAAAACCCAAAAAAAAGAAACAAAAAAAACCAATTTACGCCCCCTTCTGTTCGCGACGACTGCCTAAAATTTGCATTTCTGGCATATTCATGGTAATTTCATTCATATATATGATTGGCATGCATTTTAAAAACGTTGCACCTGACTGGTCATGTACCGCCAGTCTATAACAAACGCAAACATGTCGTAGGAACGAAGCTGAGAATATTAGTCCATACGAAACTTGCGAAAAAAGTGTAAAACCCCAAAAGTGCAGGGGTAGCGACCAAATATAACTATCCCCCGTTTTCAAGGACGGCCAACACGATAGTGATAGTCGCGCGGTCCCTAACCCCCTCGAACTACCCCCAAATGCGATTTTTCGATTTTTCGTTGGCAGGCGTGCGAGGACCTGTTGGATCGGTTTTTTTTTTTGAGGAAACTCAATATGTCCTGTAAAATTTCGCAACCAGACATCCTAACGACCCACAGGGGTTGAAAAGCAAGTCTCATTGAAGAGTTTAATGTCCATTCCGATTGGCCAGGACAATATGATTTAATTTGTAAACGCCGAAGAATAAATTTAAAATTTAATAATAATATATGACGCATGTCTAGAATAATAATAAAAATCATGTACATAATGTGAAAATAAATATATAATAAAAAGTGAACTATGCACATATACGACTATATACCGGGGTGACACAGAAGATATGTAACACTTCTTAGCATGTTTACTTAAAAAGATATTATTTTGACATTTGGTAGACGTATATAAAATGTGATTGTCCTTTTTTTGGTACAAACAAGAAATTATTTCCACTTTCGGTTTCACCGGAAGTGACATCTACTTCGTTATTTTAAATGGCACCCTGTATATATTTTTTTCCTATCTGATTCTACTTAAATTTCTCTTTTCAACTATGTATACCAAGATGACATTCGTTTTTAAAATGGCTGCTGAAAACCATTTTATTGCACTAAGTCAAGTTGGCTATGAAATGAAATGTGGCGGTAATTAATGCTTAATGTGCTGCGATATCAAAAGAACCCTGGTACACAATTTTGTGTTTCATATTTGTTTTGTTCTAATCAGTAGCCAAAGAGACTGTAGAATTTTTATATTAAATAAAAATCTATAGACTAAATCCCCGAAATAATAAAAACTAAGATAGAAACACTAATTTTAAATTTGACCCATTTGTAAAATATTTATTCATCTTTCACTTTTACCCAATACAATTCATTGTTATGTCTGATTTTGCTTGCTTTTAAATAAAATTATTTTCGAAGAATCTCAAAATGCTGGCCATTATTTTCCCTGCAGCGTCGAATTCTTCTAACCAGTACCTCTAAGCACATTTTCTAACTGCAATTCAGTAAACTAATTTTTTGCCAACCTAACTCTCATTTTTAAATCTTCCCTATTTTGCAGTGGAGTTTTATAAATCATTTCCTTGAGATGGCCCCATATGAAAAAATCAAGTGGCGTAAAATCCGGACACCTCGGGGGCCATCTAATTGGTAAAAGTGAAATATGGATAAAATTTAAAATTAGTGTTTCTATCTTAGTTTTTGTGATTTCGTGGATTTAGTTTCGAGATTGTTCTTTAATATAAAAATTGTCTTCGGCTACTCATTAGAACAAAACAAATATGAAACACAAAATTGTGTACCACGGTTCTTTTGATATTGCAGCACACTAAGCATTAATTACCGCTACATTTCATACCATAGCCAACTTGACTTAATTCAATAAAATGGTTTTCAGTAGCCATTTTAAAAATGTATTCCACCTTGCTATATACATAGTTGAAAAGAGGAATTTATGGAGAACCAGATAGGAAAAAAATATATACGGGGTGCCATTTAAAATAACAAAGTAGAAGTGGAAAAAATTTCTTGTTTGTACTAAAAAAAGGACAATCACACATTATATAGGTCTACCAAATTTCAAAATAATATCTTTTTAAATAAACATGCTACGTTACATATCTCCTGTGTCACCCGGTATACATGCGCATAGCCAGTCCTATCAAACTCCTTTTAAGCTGCAATAATAAAAATTCCCTTCATAGAAAACTTGATCCAATGAGCGCTTGTGATATCACTATAAGAAAAACGATGGTTTTGGGCATACAAGGGTAGTTTTTGAGGACTAAGAGAGAAACTAATGCAACTGTCGTGTTCTCCACCCTTGAAAACTGGGGATACCTTATTCTATTTGAGGGACACTTCAGGATTCAGGGAGGGGTGGTTTCAACCCCCCCTGGGGTTGTTAGAATGTCTGGTTGCAAAATTTTACACCACATATTGAGTTTCTTAAAAAAAAAACCGATCCAAGTCCTCGCATGCCTGATAACGAAAAATGGGAAAAAGGTGCTATACATTTAGGGGTAGTTAGTCAGGGGTGGGAGGCTAAATAATATCAGCATCGTATTCCCCAGCCTTGAAAGCGTGTAGAAAACAATTTTCAGCACGTTTGGATGTTTTTTGCATGTTTTGGTATTAAGAGAGGGGGTGGTTTCAACCCCCGGGGGTCGTTAGGATGTCTGGTTGCAAAATTTTACAGGACATATTGAGTTTTCTCAAAAAAAAACCGATTGAACAAGTCCTTGCATGCCTGACAACGAAAAATCAAAAAGGGGGTGGTTTTTTGCGTTTAGTTCGAGGGGGTAGGGGCCATACGACTATCACCATCGTGTTGGCCGCCCTCTAAACCGGGGAGAGGGAGCCATGTTTGTCGCTACCCTTGAACTTTTGAGGTTTAACCCCTTTTTTGAAACTTTGGTATGGACTATGTATTAACCCACTTCAAAGAAACAGAATGTTCTCAGTTTCACCTGCACTTTTGTCTTTCTTTATATCTTTGTCCGTTCGTAACTTGAGAATGGCTGAACTGATTTTTATGAATCTCTTGGCAAAGGATTTATAATTTTCACACATAGGTTTTAGGCATGATTATTACACCCAACCAATGAATCAATGCAGCAATATTGACAATTTAATATACATAAAATTTTTACCTGAGGCCGCAGCCTGTCAGACATCCAACAGGCCGGGAGCCCGTGTAAAATATGACTGACTATCCGCCGAAAACTTTGACAATATGTAAAATGGATTGTTCTTATATAAGTTAGCAATGAATGGACCGTCAGCTGGTTGGGTAGCGGTGGGGGTAGCTGTCGAAGGGTTAAGAACACGTAAAAAAAATTGAAGAAAAAAAATTATCCGGCGAATCGTGAAACTTCTATGAGGGGAAGATTAATAAATAAATAAATAAACTTTATTTTCCTGTCAAAGTGGTACACTTGTATAGGAATAGTCATATGCTTACTTACAAACTAACTGTTACTTTCATCCAGACTATAAAAGCACTTATCAACAAGATAATCGTTTAATTGTCTTTTAAAAGATTTTAAACTTGATGCATTTTTTACATATGTCGGTAATTTGTTAAAAATATTTAGACCTATAAATAACTTAGTGAGTTTGAAGTTATTTTATATTTACAAAACTGAACATGAAAGTGGTCCTTTAGCCTAGTACTTGTTTGATGAACATTTTTGTTTAAAATATAGTTTACATTATTTTTATAAATAAAAACACAGTTCATATATTAACAAGCACACAAGAGTTAAAATATTGTAGTTTTTAAAAAGGTCTCTACAAGACTATTAGACCCATTAGCAATACATCTTAAAATACGTTTTTGTGCAATAAATACACCCAATGATTGCGTAGAGCTACCCCAGAAACATATCCCATATCTCAGTCTAGAGGAGACTTGAGCATGGTACACCATAATAAGCTGTTCAACTATTTCGAAATAAATAACACAGTGAATTTAATTTGAAAAAAATTAACTGTGTGCATTACGTCTTCCAGTTGAGAGATTCATCGATCGTAACACCAATTTAATTTCTTGATTACAACTCGAAATATCTGACTCTATGCCAATATTTAACGAAGAATACTGTTTTTGTCTGTTATGGAATCGTATTACCTGGGTTTTTTCAGTGTTAAGGTAAAGTGTGTTAGACTTATAATACCAATCACTCATAATTTGGAATACGTTGTTACATTTGGATTCCAACATTTTATCTGCTTATTCGATATTAGAAGGGACTTGTCATCAGCGTACATAACAAAGAATGCATCAGTAGATAAAGTATCAAGCTCGTTCGTATATAATAAAAATAATATCGGACCCAGTACAGAGCCCTGTGGGACTCCCATTTTTATGTCTAGATATTCAGATTTTATTGTGTTTCTGTTGTTATTGTCAGAATATAATAGGCTAACATATTGTGTACGGTGACCCAAAAAAGAAGCTACCCATTCATGAGCTACCCCACGTATACCGTACGAATACAGTTTAGATAACATTTTTATAATTGACGCAGTCGAATTCCTTACTTAGATCACAGAATGTCCCGATGGGCGCTCACCCGCCTCCATATATTCTGTTAGTTTGGTGAGAAATGAGTGAATAGTTGTTTGTGTTGACATTATCAGCCCGAAAGCCATGTTGATTTTTTGTAAAAATGTTATGTTTCTCGATAAATTTAAGTAAACGATCTGAATAACAATATTCTAATATTTTCGAGAATCCAGATGGAATAGTCACTGGTCTGTAATTTTCCATTAAATGGGGATTCCGTTTTTACAAATTGGAGTCACCTTTCCTACCTTCAAAATTTTTGGAAAACATCCCGTTATGTTATATAATAAAAGTAGAACATAGTCAGCTGGACGGGGGGCGGTGGATTTAGCGTCAGCTGATCGATCAAACAGGTCCAAAAACATGAAAAATTAAAATTATTCTTTGAACTTTAAAATTCGGATATAAGATCATATTTATACTGAGATTCGCGAAAAAAAGGCAGCTGCAAGTATGTGGGTGGAAAAGTCATCAGCTGGTACAGTAAAAGTGCTTAGTGTTGACTCACCTGAGAGCAGCGCGCACCACCTCTTGCATCAGCTGACGACTTTTCCACCCACATACTTGCAGCTGACTGTGTTTATCGTTAATTTTACTATGAATATTATGATATACCCGAACTTCAAAGTTCTCCATAAAGATAATAATTTTCTTCTGGGCGAACTGGACAATGAAAATTTAAAATTTAGAAGAAAAATGATTTTTCAGCAAGATGGATGCCCAGCACATTCTACAATTCTAGTTGGACAATGGTTAGACAATTACTTCCACGACAGGTGAATTGGCCGCTATGGACCAACAGCATGTTCAGTCCAGTCGCCAGATCTAACCCCGTTGGACTACTTATTATGGGGATATTTAAAGCAAACGATTTCTAAGACGACGTAGATTTATTAAAGCAAAAAATTGTGGATGATGTTGTAACCATAAATGAAGATATGACCTCAGCTGTCTATGAAGAATTTAAAAATAGATTAGAAAAATGTGTACATGTGGAATAGTTTTCAACTAGTTGAATAAATTATTGTTTTTGAAAAATGTTACTTCCTTATTTTTCTTCGTAATTGAACAAACTTTGTTTAATAAAATTTTCAATAAAAATCAAAAGAAAAGGTAGTTTGCTTAAAGTCGATTCCATATTTTCTAATTTTTAGAATACCCAGTATAATTTATCTTAAGTTTGACAACTGTCTATGACTTCCTAAAATAAGTAAAACTTTTTATAAAGGACGACTTTTTTTCGGCAAATCAAAAGTAAAAGTGCCGTACTCCATCCTGGGACACACTATACAGGGTGTTTCGAAAAGATTCTTGACATCAAAACAAGTCAATTTAACTAAAAAAGTAGTGGTCTAACTCGTTCCGTTTTCAAGATACAGGGGCAAAGTAAAAAAACTGTACTCGTAATTTGTCTCTATCTTGGAGACTATTATACGTATCTACTTCAAAGTTGGTAACGACATGATTTTCGGGTCGCTAATTACAATGGTGATATTGCGGATGCCATGTTTTATAGATGGCGCTAGTTACAGGACTTTTACGCGACACTTTAAGCCATAACTTTTTTGAGGTTAGGTTTGGACATCGTCTTCTAGTATAATTAGTATAATCGAAACGCAATTTGTTTCCTAAAGAAAAGGTGTACTTGTTTAAACGCGATAAAATGCACACTTTCAGAGATATTTACGTTTGAACTTTTCTCAAAGATGGCGGCTAACGCCCCCTTCTCCTCCGACCCCACCAGCTTGGAAAATTACACGCTAATGTTGCATTACGAACTAACTTCATTTGACCCTTGACATATTGACTAAATAGTAAATAAAACACGGTATACACGTCGAGTATAAATAAATAATGACAGACGAAACATTCGAAAGAGGTTATCTCTGTTCTTCTTCTTTATTTGACATATCTTGTTTCAGATATAAGCCTGTGAAGGGATTTGTAGAGAATTTACAAGATATTTACGTTTGAACTCTTCGCAAAGATAGCTGCTAACGCCCCACTCCCCCTCCGACCCCACCAGCTTGGAAAATTACTCGCTACTGTTACATTACGAACTTCATTTGACTCATTGACCTATTGACTAAATAGTATACACGTCGAGTATAAATAAATAATGACAGACGAAACATTCGAAAGAGGTTATCTCTGTTCTTCTTCTTTATTTGATATATCTTGTTTCAGATTGCAAGCTCACTTCAGGTGCGATGCTACTTCATTACTTGTGATTGGCCATTAATCCTTGAAAACCTAAACCGACCAATCGGAAGTTAATCTGCGAAATATCTTGCATGTCAACAGTGTCTAACAGGCACTCAAAAAAATGTCGGCGCCTTTGGCAGTACGATGCGGCGTGTTTCATGGTCAAATACGTCGACATTTTTTGCGTGTCTGGTAAGTCTGTTGTGAATTATATCACGGTACTCAAATTGGTGGTTGACCAATCAGATGGCGTAGATCAGGGGTTCCCAACAAGATTTTTTTAAGGACCCCCTCATCGGTCGCTATACTGACAAGGACCCCTTAAAAGCTTAAATTCTTAAAATGAAGATTATGTAGAATCTACCATAAAACTTACTAAATTAATTTACTTAAAGTGGAAACTGTTCATATATATGAAAATGAAATTTGATGTTAACACAAGTTAAATACAAAACAAAACAATTGAATATCTCAGTGACATTTCGCGGACCCTTGAGGCATCGTCCGGGGACCTCTGGGGTCCGCGGACCACCTGTTGGGAATCCCTGGCGTAGATAACTTGGTACGTCATATTAAGAATTTGAATTTCTTTTACTTTTCTATGGGGTTCTACTGCCTGATTAGTCATCAATAAATATGATATCACCCAAATTTGTCGAAATGCCATATTGCACCGTGTCAGAAAAATATCGGTAAAGGTATTTACCCAAAACTTCCCTCTCTGTCCATCATACTTTATTTATTCTTCTCATTCGCAATGTCCTGCCGGACGTTTAATGATTCATAAATTATTCTATATTTTAATATTGTATATTTTTCATATTTTTCTTCCTAGACAGTTGTATTAACTGCATTCGAAATATTGCCATCCGTCACATTTTTTCTTTAATTTTTTTAGGGTGACCACCCTGTACAATTTTTTTATCTTTCTTTGGCAGCTGTTTTAACTACATGCCAAATATTATCGTTCTCCGTCACATTTTTTCATTGTCTTTTTAAGGTGATTTTCCTGTATATTTTTTTAAATTTTTTAATTTTTGACAGTTGTGTTAACTGCATGCGAAATATAATCGTTCTCCGTCACATTTTTTTTAAATTTTGTTGGGGTGACCACCCTGTATGTTTTTTATATATTTTTCTCCTTTGCCAGTTGTATTACTGTAGGTGAAATATTATCGTCCTCCGTTGCAATTTTTTTCTTTTTGAGTGACCACACTGTATATTGTTTTTGTATATATTTTGTTTCATATTTTTCTTCTTTGACAGTTGTGTTAACTACATGGGAAATATCGTCCTCCGTCACATTTTTGATTTTTTTTTTCTTTGGGTGACCGCCTTATTTTTTTCATTTTTCTGCCTTGATAATTGTGTTAACTGGATTTCAAATATTACTGTGTTCCGTAATTTTTTTTCCTTAATTATATATTTATGGAGTCCACCCGGTCCACCCTGTATATTTTTCAACGAAACTGTATCCAGTTCTTCGTTGGTAGTAGCGTTAACTACCTAACAAATATTCTTCTGCGCCAAGTGGTTTTGTAGATATACCGGGTGGCTCGGCTGATAGGGGACACTCTTGTAACTTTTGAATGGGAAAATCGATTTTTTTCAAATTTGGTGTAGTGATATGGGATGAAATTTTCAATTATGTCATGTAAAAAACCAAAATGGCCGACTTCCGGTTTCGATGCAATTGACATGAAAATAAAATTTTTAAATGGGACAACCTGTATATTTTTGTATATTTGGATCCTGCTGGCCAAAATACATATGATCTGATCCTCATAGACCAAACCGGTTTCCAGAGGCCGAAAGTCTGAAAAATTCTTAGCAGTATATGAATGGTGGGAAAATTTAGGATTAATGGTATATATTTGGGGAGAAATCGATTGGACCGCAACAGATAACCGGAAGTGGAATCGGGGTGCGAAAAGGTGTGTGTTTGGGGGTAAAACGTGGTTTTTTACGATTTCTGGCAAAAGTAGACCTCCTATCGAAAAAACTTTATGTAAAAGTTGTAGATAATAGAGAGATCTACAACTTTTATTTGAACCATTTTTTTTCATAACCTCAAAAATTTTGAGAAAAACACGAAACAAGACGAAAAACCACTTTTTTGTTTTTTATTTTTATCTTCCTCAAAAATAATTTAATTTTGATGAAATTCGGTGAAAATGTACATTGTTATGCATCAAAAAAGCTGTAATTTTTTTGAGGCGTAATATTCATTTTTTGATTTTTTTGCGAATTTAATTTGAAAAAAAGGCCTAATTTTCTATCAAAAAAGTTGATTAACAAAGTTTTGATTTTTGAAAATTTCAGGACGGTATTTTTTTCATTAAAACCTCTACTTTAAGATAGTGTAAAAAAACCATACTATTACTCTGGAAAAACATTGTCAAAAATGGAAAAAACCAAAAAAAATACTTTTTTCAAGATCGATTTTACCGTAAATGTCACTAATTCTCCATTGTTCATTTAAATGAAGTGGTGTAAGTTGTGCAGAACGGTAATTTCGATGTTATACGTAATAAGGGAACTTTAATTAACCGTTTAAGGTTCGGACTGCTGAAAACCGAAATGTTTAAACAATAATTTTACCTAAGAAATTGCTAAAAATGACCATTTTTAGGCAAGAAAAAACTTTTTTATGCTTTATATGCACACATACATTGAAGCAATTTTATTGATATACATATTTCAAAATATTCAAAGTTGAAAAATTGAATTATGGCGGGGCAGTTTTTCTACTACGTGCTCTCGAGTGCGCGCGCACTTCTTTTTAACCCCCGACCCCATAAGTTTGACGCGTATGTTTGTATGTTTGCTTGTCTGTCTGTCTGTGTCTTCATATCTCTTCAACGGGTGATCCTATTTTGATGTAGTTTTTTTTTATTTGAAAAAGTATTTTGTCGAGAAGGTTATAGGCCATATTAGATTTTGATATTTGGTCGCCATCTTAAATTCGCCATGTTGAACTTCTCTAGAAATTGTCCGATTGAGGTAAAATTGAAAATGTGGAGATAATTATGGTAGCCGAACATGATTTAGGCCTCATTTTGATTCGGTCATATGAAACTGGTACGATTAGATACATTGATCGGGGGCTTTTAAAATTTTTCAATTTTACTTGTTCGTTCTTTTCTTCCAGCTCGCTTG
This sequence comes from Rutpela maculata, assembly GCA_936432065.2. Taxonomy (NCBI): domain Eukaryota; kingdom Metazoa; phylum Arthropoda; class Insecta; order Coleoptera; family Cerambycidae; genus Rutpela; species Rutpela maculata. The sequence goes on from OW386285.2 coordinate 37,155,049, forward strand.
CAACCCATCCGTCCTTGCCTTTTCACGCGTTCACAACTGGCACGTCGTTGTAAACAAGCAGCCACTACGAAGCACAGTTACGTTGAATTTGATGTGAATCTGATGTGACTTATTACAAAGACAGCATCAACATTAACCGCTTCAACAGCAAGTTCAATGAGTACGAAGAAAGGCGAATGTTCACGCAGAAAAACTGGAACTACATTTGAGTTTCGTAGTCATACAAAAATTCCATTTACTCCAGAGAAATTATTATCTAATGAACAAAATAAGAAAAAATTTATAGAAACACTGTCAGAATAATTTCAATCGGAACGAATTTTATGTAAACAAGCAGCCATTGAATTAGCTGAAGATCCTACAAGAATCGTAGTAATTGTGGGTCAGGATATTGATCTTCTAGTTCTGTTGAACCAATTAAATTCAAATAATTCCGATATTTATTTTCACAAACCAGGTTGAGGTAATACAAAAGATACATTTTACACCTCAAACAGCTTCAAACATGAATCAAAAAAGGACATTGTTGGGTTCCTCCACTGTTTTTCTGGATGTGACACGACTTCCAGTTTCACCGGAAAAGGGAAAAAAACAATTGTAAAATCATTACTGGCTAACCAAAATGTATCAAAGCTCACAGAAATTTCTTATCGGAGAAATGCAGACAAACAAACAATAGCCGAAAATGGATTGAAGCTTATAGCGTCTATTTATAAATATAAGAAAAAGGATATGTCACTGAACGAATTGAGGTTTGAAATATATCAAACCACTACGGTAAGGACTTCATTTAATTTAGAAAAACTACCACCAACTGAGGGAGCAGCTGAACAACACTGCTACAGGGCTTATTTTCAAATTCAAACTTGGCTTGGTAACAAACTTACAGCTATGGATTGGGGATGGAAACACCATCTAACCGGAATAATGCCTAAATTGATAGAAGAAGAATTAATTCCTGAAAGTTTGCTGAAATCTATCTGCTGCAGCTGTGAAACTGGTTGTGGTAGTAAAAGATGCGGCTGTCGAAAGCATGGAGTAAAATGCTCTATTCTATGCTCGAACTGTCACGGGGCCGAAAACTGTTCTAACTCTGAAATACAACCATTAGAAGAAATCAGCGATTCGGAGGAGATGTGTGACGAAACAAATGTTCAAAATAATATTGAATATAAAGATCTAGATGAACTTGAGGACCTTGACGAAGTCGAAGGCCTTATCGAAATTCCTTAAGAAACCGAACAATGTGTTGAGTCTGTGATGCAGAGCAGCTTCCCAAAAAAAATGAGATTATTATAAATTTTGATTATGTATTTCTACTTTGTTAATTGATTTAATGTAAAGCAGTCGAACCTTAAACGGTTAATTAAAGTTCCCTTATTACGTATAACATTGGAATTACCACAACTTACAACACTTCATTTAAATGAACAATGAAGAATTAGTGACATTTACGGTAAAATCGGTTTTTTGCATTTTTAACAATGTTTTTCAGAGTAACAGTATGATTTTTTTACACTATCTTAAAGTAGAGGTTTTATTGAAAAAAATACCGTCCTGAAATTGTCAAAAATCAAAACTTTGTTAATCAACTTTTTTGATTGAAAATTAACCCTTTTTTAAATTAAATTCGCAAAAAAATCAAAAAATGAATATTACGCCTCAAAAGAATTACAGCTTTTTTGATGCATAACAATGTACATTTTCATCGAATTTCATCAAAATTAAATTATTTTTGTGGATGATAAAAATAAAAAAACAAAAAAGTGGTTTTTCGTTTCGTTTCGCGTTTTTCTCAAAATTTTTGAGGTTATGTAAAAAAAATGGTTTAAATAAAAGTTGTAGATCTCTCAATTATCTACAACTTTTACATTAAACTTTTTTCGATAGGAGGTCTACTTTTGCCAGAAATCGTAGAAAACCACGTTTTACCTCTAAACACACACCTTTCCGCACCCTCACCCCACTTCCGGTTATCTGTTGCGGTCCAATCGATTTTTTCCTAATTATATACCATTAATCCTAAATTTTCCCACCACCTATAGACTGCTAAGAATTTCTTTTTATCAAAAACTATTGGCACTGGTCTATCAAATATTATTTTGATTTTCAAAAAATATATCGATAAATCGATTATCAAAATATTTCTTTTTTTAATTATAGATTTAGTACAAAGAGAAGATAGGCATTATGCATATCATTGTTTTCATAATTTAAAGATCTAATTAAATAACAGGTTGTCCCATAGGAGTTCCATTTAAAAAGAATAGTTTTCGTTGAAAAACCAATATCGTTGAACTTAATGACGAATAAATCGTGTTTAATGTTAGTATCTGAAGAGATAATATTTTAAACGTGCCTTCAGACCGATTTTTAACAATTTTGGCAAAATCGCAGCCTTCTATGATTAAAACTAAAAATTAAAATAATATATATTTTTTGAAAATAAAAATAATATTTGAGGGTCAGATCATATGTATTTTGGCCAGCAGGATCTAAATATGCATAAATATACAGGTTGTCCCATTTAAAAAATTTGTTTTTCATGTCAATTGTATCGAAACCGGAAGTCAGCCATTTTGTTTCTTTACGTCATATAATTGAAAATTTCGTCCCATATCACTACACCAAATTTGAAAAAAAATCATTCGCTCATTCAAAAATCACAAGAGTGTCCCTATCGGCTGAGCGACCCGGTAGAGTCAACAGACAGATTGACGGAATTAAATTTTCGTAATCCGGAGAAATCTCGGAGGGTGATTTTTTTTCACGTATTACAATACTTCCCTTGGGTAAGCGAGAGAAGTAAAATATCAGTTAAATAAATATTTGCAGTCGGCAATACCCGACTGCTGCTTTTACTATTTATAAGTGGTATAAGAGTAAAAATATTTCATTGAATTTAGTGACGACGCTTCAAACATTTTTAACCGTATCACTAATGCTGCATCATACTCAATTGGGTCGCTCATCATAAAAGCATAAGACTGTATCAATGATTATCCGATTAATCCAATTGAAGAAAAGCACGAATCAATACATACTGCCATTGACATTTTTGTATTTTTCCGGACACAGTGAGAATTATCGAAGTCGGATTGATATTAAAAATGAAAAAATGCATCCAAATTGTCATTAAATTAACCACAAGGCAGAACTGTAACGTCTATATGCACGTTGACCATACGATACTCGCATTATGCATGGCTAACTCCACAGTGCCTGTAAAATTTTAAAATAGATCCCCAAGCAGTTCACTGTTGAACTTCACATAAGCTAGGTTAGTAGCGCGGTAGATTTTAAATAGATTAAAACGGCGCGAGGACCATTAACTAAACACCGTTTATTTTGTGGATATTGCAATTGCTTTGAAGTTGGTTTTGTGTACTTAACTAGTGAATTTGGAAAATGGATAAACATTCCCTTTTTATTTTCGTCGTAGGATTTTGTTGCGGTAAGTTGAAGTTTATTTATTTTTCTTGAAACGTGCTAGCGGTAAGGAAACTTTTGCATTTTCAAAACATATGGTTAGTTTCTAAATTAGTAAATTGTTTTTCGAGTCCATTAGTAATATTCAAGAGCATATCGGTTAATATTTAAATTAATTTATCTTTCAAAATTGACAAACATATTTTATATCACAAACTCACTTCGTTGAGTTTAGGTTCACAACTTTGAAAATTAATTTAATACAAACGTTTAAATTTTATTCAGTACATACGTAGAGTGAATGTTTGTTTTCTGATTTATGAGCATATGTTACCAAAAAATACCCAAGAGTTGTTTTATTTGTAACACCACAAAGTATTTTAGCGTTTACTTAAAAGAACTAACTACAACTATACAGGCTGGCACAAAAGAGCCAAAGGCTATGACTGTACCAGAAGGCTTTAAAAAAAATGCTTCATTGTGTATAACGAATTTAGTACTTGCTCACAAATGGCAGCAAGTCAATTTTTTTTCAGCCGACTAACTAATAGTAGTTGGAGTCACCTTCTTCTTCTCATGAAGTTCTGAAGTTCAAATCTTTTTGAGTGGATGTCTGTACTTACTAGGAAGAGTTCTCTATTTGCTTCATATTTCGAATGCTTATTGTTGCTCTCACATAGCTGTTTCAATATGGGTCGAGCGGGAAAATCTGAAGCGAATTATTGATCCAAAATTTCGAACTATTATTATACCGGGTGCCACAGGCTAGTGGCTCCCCCCATATTTCCTTTATTTTTTAACTTATTAATTTGAAATTCGGGGTGCATAAACTCCTTATAAAAATGGATTTTTCGACATGAAAAATGGTATGAGGCTATTTCCGATTTACCCGGAAATGACCTCAACTTTCGATTTTTAAATGGAACACCCAACATTCTGAGTATACCATGAGATTTTCGCGAATTTTTGAGTCGATGTTCAGTTTTTTTAAGCGTTTTAAGACATTCGTCTAGAGTGCTTTGGAATACCAAAATTTGTTCTACTCCAGGTAAAGTACAAGGGAAAATTATAATTTTTCGTTTAATTTCATTACTACTTACGAAGCCTCCAAAATTGAACAAATCACTTTTTTATCGAAACCTTTTTTTGTTTTTCAAATGGGAAGGCTCATAGTGTTTAATAAATTATAGTTTTTTTTCTGAATTCATTGATATCCATTTCAAATGTATGCCATTTGTTTTTCTATTTTATTGACTTTATTTAAAAATAAAAAATCACTTTCAATATAATTTTTCTTGAACTTAAACGTAGTTGCCTTTGCAAAAATCATATGTCTAATAATGAAATGTGAATAACTACCTTTTTGTGAATAATAACCTTTTGCTTCTTTCTTTTGTTTCTTAATAGGTATAAAAGTACTAGTGCAAACTATAAGGATCAATAAACATTATTTTGAAAGTGATTTTTTGTTTTTAAACAAATTTAGTAAAATAAAAAAACAAATAGCATAGATTTGAAATGGATATCAATGAATTCAGAAAAAAATCTAAAATTTATTGAACACTGTGAGTGAGCCACCACCTTCCCATTTGAAAAAAAAGTTTTCGATAAAAAAGTGATTTGTTTAATGTTGGTGGCTTCGTAAATAGTTATTAATGAAATTAAACGAAAAGTTATATTTTTCCCTTGGACTTTACCTGCCGTAGAACAGATTTTGGTATTCCAGAGCACTCTAGGCGAATATCTTAAAATGCTTAAAAAACTGAGCATCGACTCAAAAATTCGCGAAATTCTCAAGGTATACTCAGAATGTTGTCTTGAATCCAAATATGTAAAAATATACAGAGTGTTCCATTTAAAAATCTAAAGTTGCGTTCATTTCCAGGTAAACTGGAAATGGTCTCATACCGTTGTTTATGTCAAAAAATTCATTTTTATAGGTAGCTTATAATTTTTTAATTTCAAATGGATAAGTGAAAAAATAAAGGAAATACAGCGGGGAGTCACTAGCCTGTGGTACCCGGTATACAGGGCCTTTGATAAATTGCTAGGCATCACTCTCAGGATGAATTGCTGTCATTAAAATAAAATAAAAAGTTGATATAAATATTGGGCACAACTGACGTCCAGAGCGGTAAATTTCTTTTTAAAATATTGCGAAAACGGTTTGAAATATTTTAATGTCGTTTGGGTTATGTTCGCTTCTTTTGAGCAGTAAGGTCTTCCTGGTATTCAAATTGTTATTCAGCAATCAGTGGCATCGCAGCGGAGTTACAAACTCCCTTTTTAATAAAAATATCTAACTGCAATGATATTATCAAAACTAATAGTTATGGGTCGATTTGTAGGTTTTTCATTATTATCTCGAAAACTAAGCATCCTAGCGAAAAGGTCATTCTATTCAAAATGAAAGTAAATTCAATTGTCTACAATTGTCGCTAGGGGCAGTAGTTAAGGGTGTACGTGAGTTTGAAAATGCGAATAGCTGGAAAAACTGTGTATTGTGGGAGGTAATGCTTAACAAGTAGAAAATTTTATAATATTACAAGTATTTACAAGGCCATATTAAGTAATTGGTCGAGTTCATCGACAAGATCATCATCATCGTCGTCGCCGTTGATGCTGACGATTGGAGGGCCGTTGGTACACGAAGCGCGGCAACTGCTGCACACATGCGAGCAGGGTATGCCTGCTTTGCGGCACCCGCAACGGCCCCCGCAACCAGTTGTGCACCCGCAAAATATGTTATTTAGGACAGATTCTGGCGCAACTGGGTCTGTGCTTGTGACAGGGTAAGGAAGCCATCCGACCCCCTCATCCATCCCCAAGCAGTTGGTTCCTGCTGCTGATCTCCATATAGCCATTGCTGAATCTGCAAACAATAATTCGTCCTTTGTAGTTTAAAAAAATGTGACACAATCTTGCCTAAGCACAATGCAAAACATAAGTTAATGTAAACAAGCATATATTGATACAAACCTGCAAATGAACTCTAAGGGAGTGTTGGCGAGCAGCCCCTCTGGTGGGTGGAAGTGCCGCAAAATCAGGCTTTGGCTTTGTCCAGGCTTTAACAAAGGCCTGGTGTCGTACCCGGTTCAGGTCTGCTCTTTGTTGGGCCTGGTACAATGAAAAAAGAAAGCTGCTCTCCTGGATCAGCTACCATGTCCTGTGTTGCTGAGGGATCACAGAAGACTTGTAGACGAGTAGATGTCTGTGACCTGCTCCTCGGTCTTCCCTTGCTCTTCTGTTGCTCCATTCGTTCAGCCGTTGTGATACTACCTCCGCTATTCACAACAAGAGCAAGGGAGGTGTGGTGAAAGCATTTTTGAAGGTCGAGGAGAAGGTCACAGAAAGCTGCAAAGTCTTCTGTGATGTCTCAGCAACACAGGACATGGTAGCTGATGCAGGAGAGCAGCTTTTTTTGGCATTGTACCAGGCCCCACAAGAAGCAGACCTGAACTGGGTAGGACACCAGGCCTTTGTTAAAGCCTCAATAAAGCCAAAACCTGATTTTGCAGCACTTCCACCCACCAGAGGGGCTGCTCGCCAACACTCCCTTAGAGTTCATTTGCAGGTTTATATCAATATATGCTTGTTTACATTAACTTGTTTTGTATTTGCTTAGACAAGATTGTGTCACATTTTTTTTAAACTACAAAGGACGAATTATTGTTTGCAGATTCAGCAATAGCTATATGGAGATCAGCAGCAGGAGCCAACTGCTTGGGGATGGATGAGGGGGTCGGATGGCTTCCTTACCCCCGTCACAAGCACGGACTCAGTTGCGCCAGAATCCGTCCTAAATAACATATTTTGCGGGTGCACAACTGGTTGCGGGGGCCGTTGCGGGTGCCGCAAAGCAGGCATACCCTGCTCGCTTGTGTGCAGCAGTTGCCGCGCTTCGTGTACCAACGGCCCTCTAATCGTCAGCATCAACGGCGACGACGATGATGATGATCTTGTCGATGAACTCGACTAATTACTTAATATGGCCTTGTAAATACTTGTAATATTATAAAATTTTCTACTTGTTAAACATTTCCTCCCACAATACACAGTTTTTCGAGCTATTCGCATTTTCAAACTCACGTACGCCCTTAACTACTGCTCCTAGCGAAAAAATGAATAGGATCTTTTTTGTAGACAATTTAATTTACTTTCATTTTGAATAGAATGACTTTTAGCTAGGATGCTTAGTTTTCGAGATAATAATGAAAAACCTAAAAATCGACTCTTTCCACCCCCCTCCCGCCTAACGCACAAGGCCCACGGCTGGGGACTTTTGGTATGTTACTCCTAAGGGTCAACCCTACAACTTAAAATAATAATCCGTTGAGCACTATTTATTTCCGAATTAATGTCTTCGTTTCCTGGCCTATAATGGCTATATGTTGTTGACATATGGAAAGAGAACATATCAGTGCATTATTTACGCCACTATCTAACCTTATTCAAGGTCATCTCGTATACTACTATCTCCATGAAACTGGCGTTTCTAAGTAGTATTTGTGTATGATCGCTACGCTAAATTTGACAGAACTTTTAAGTGGAAAAACTCATTTATATCTGTAGCTCTTGACTTAATTAAGTATGGATCCAATACATTCAGTTATGTACTCTATATATTACGTTATTTTACTCTAATTATTTAAGTTATATAGTAATTATGACTTCAAAAACAAGCCTATGCAAATATATCAATAAACTACAATATATTTTTTTAATATAGGAAAAGTTTACTTTCTCACACATCCACATCGTGAATTTGATGTATTATTGTAGATGAACTATTCTAGTTTAAAAATTAAAGTTAAACTGGTACTTATGTGTACTTCCTAAAATTTAAATTGAATTTCTGAAAATGTATTTCATGAGTATTTTTGAAACGTGTATAGTATAGTCGAATTGATTTAATTCAATTTATTTCAGCGTCAACATTTCACTAGAAAATTTATCGTTAATTCTTATGTATTATGATCTGATTACGAAAAAAGTATTTTCCCCCAAAAATTCCTAATGCGTCAAAATCTATATGCACTTTTTGACGCACTTTCACGGATTTCCTACTTATCTGCTTAGTATATCTTGTACTAGTAATCGAATGGGATTTTTAAAAATACTGACTTATTTGAAATAAAATTCTTAAAAATTATAGACCTTTCCGATATGTATAATCCGCCATCTTGGAAAAATATAAAACACCAAAAATGTCGGAAAAAATCAAAATTGGATCTTTTTTCGATAGGAGTAATTTCACCAAAGTTGGCAAAAACAAAACTCATCTATGGTCAAATATAATGTACCAAACCAGGACGCTCCAAGTCAAATAGAACGTTCAAAGATGGCAGACGAAATAATTTTTTTTAATTTTTCAAGTACCAAGGAGGCTTTGTGCATAACTTTTTTGTCGATTGTAGGTTCTTTTAGGTATTTTGAGGGGATAAAGTTCAATTTTTTTTTAATTTTCCATAAAAGTGCATTTTCTACAATTTTTAAAATGCATTTTCTTTGACCTTCCTTTTTTTCATATGTTATTATTATTACAATGCGTATGCTTAATAAATTTCGTTATCAAATTAATGGAGTTTCATTTTGTATTAAATTTTTGAAGTTATACAAGACTTTCTATAGTATATTTCAGTTTGTTTCGATGAAAATTGGAGGGTCAGGGAAAATGCATTTTTGAAAATTGTAAAAAAAGCAGTTTTTTGAAAATAAAAAAAATTTAACTGTCTCCCCTTTATGTACTTAAAAGAGCCTACAATGCAAAAAAAAACAAAAAAATAGCGCACAACACCTCCCTAATACTTGACGAAGAATTAAAGAATTTTATTTCGTCCGCCATCTTTGACCGTTCTCTTTGACTTACAGCGTCCGGGTTTAGTGCATTATATTTGACCACAGATGAGTTTTATTTTTGCCAACTTTGGTGAAATTTCTTCTTCTTATCGAAAAATATTCTATTTTTATTTTTTCGGCCATTTTTTGTGATCTGTATTTTTCCAAGATGGCAGATTGACCTTTATAGACGGAGAGCCAGACCCAAATCAATTCTCTGAATTTACTATGCCTGATTTTTTGTCAGTTGATTACAGTAGTTGTGTACACAAACATACTTCGGTCAGTCAAGCGAAATCGAGAACAGGTGTCTCAGGTACGCCTTCAATGGTGTCATAATTACGGAGGTAATAAAATGAATTTACTAAGGCTGAAAATCGTTATGCACATTAGATATTGCATATAAATAACAGTTATGTCAGTCAGTCAGTTGAATATGGGGACGGGGCTGGTCAGTCAGCCCCAATGTATGTACAAAAAATAAATAACGTGCAATTCATTTACTATACTTCAAAATCTCTGTGAAGGTATTAAACGCTATATTAATAATAAATAAAATGGTAAGTCAACCATCTTGTGGGGCAACGCCCGTCAGTCAGCAAAATAATAATAAAAAAAAAATTCGCGCGCGCGATCGGTGTGGCTCGCTCTTTTCCTTATTATTACTTAACGAACTATTAACTAACTTTATTTTAAAGTGTAATTGACAGCAATGTTAATAATATACATTTTGTAAATAATTTTTGTCCTAATTACATTGAATAGACAATAGACCATTAGGAAAGAAATATTGAAAATCTATGCAGTTGAAATATTATATTAGATAATCAATATATACAATATATAAAAATTAAATTATTACTTAAAGTATGAAATTAATCTTTGACATCACGTAAATAAAATTAATATGAATAAAAGTGTATACTTAAAGCGAGCAGGTATACACTCTTAGGTAAGAACCGGAATTTCTGTACATAACTGCTAGGTTTCATTAACCCATTAACCTCCCCGTTCCTATTTAAGATGGAAAGATACCCCCAGTGCAGTGCTTTCAGCAGAAAAGTCGTTATGTTTTGGAATAGAGGGCCTTCGTTGGGGGGGCCCAACGAAGGCCCTCTATTCCAAAACATAACGACTTTTCTGCTGAAAGCACTGCTCTCAGTAAAAGAGTCGTTATGTTTTTGAATAGAGGAGTTTCGTTGGGGGGGTCCCCAATCGATCACGGGTGGACATTGATCGACAATAAATATGACTTTGATTGGTTCAAAGGTTACCACAACTGATTAACGATGTTATTCAACCATTGTCGGCAAACTAATTGCCATTGATTTTACGTACAAAAAATATTTTTTATTGTATATAATTATACAGAAGTTATATTTGAAGACCTAAGTGGTTATGTCGCATTTTAAAAAAAAAATACTTTATGCAATTTTTGAACACCCCCGATATAGATTTAACACCCAATAAACGGTGAATTCTAAATTTGTAATATTTTATAGAAACTTTTTAATTATAAAGGCGCCATGTCATACATACAACCAGTAATTTTAGTGGATGTACACAGTTTTTGACAGAAAAATCTAGTTTCATAACAGCTTGATATTGTTCTTTAATATTAGTGTAAACAAAAGAACCTAACCCAAAATTATCTGTTTTATGAGGTATTATTCATTTGAATCAAAGAAAAAATAAATAAGTTCCAACGCAAAACCGTTTTGTTTAATTTACTCAAAACTTTAAAAGTGTGACATAACACCTTTATCCACTTAGGTCTTCATTTATTTTTTAGATTCCCAATCCGAAACTGAATTGGAAACGTCAGATCTTAGCATTTCTGATGAGAGCGCAATTGACGAATTTGATTGGGAGGAATAGTTTGATTACAAAGAATTAAACATTGTAATAACAGTGTTGTAATAGTCTTTTTATAATAATAATTTGTGTTAAATATAATATTTCAGCTGCATAGATTTTCAATATTTCTTTCCTAATGGTCTATCGTCTATTCAATGTAATTAGGGCAAATTTAATTATCTACAAAATGTATATTATTAACATTGCGGTCAATTACACTTTAAAAAAAGTTAGTTAATAGTTCGTTAAGTAATAATAAGGAAAAGAGCTAGCCGCCGCCTACCACACCTATCGCGCGCGCGATTTTTTTTTTTTTTTATTTCGCTGACTGACGGGCGTCGTCCCACAAGATGGTTGACTGGCCATTTTATTTATGATTAATATAGCGTTTAATACCTTCACAGAGATTTTGAAGTATAGTAAATGAATTGCCCGTTATTTATTTTTTGTAAATACATTGACCAGCTCCGTCCCCACATTTAACTGACTGACTGACATAACTGTTATTTATACGCAATATCTAATGTGCATAACGATTTTCATTCATTCATTTTATTACCTCCGTAATTATGACACCTTCGAAGGCGTACCTGAGACACCTGTTCTCGATTTCGCTTGACTGACCGAAGTATGTTTGTATACACAACTACTGTAATCAACTGACAAAAAACCAGGCACAGTAAATTCAGAGAATTGATTTGGGTCTGGCTCTTAGACTATTACATATCGGACAGGTCTATATTTTTACATTTCAGCGTCAGATTTAAAATGTACACCCTCAAAAACCCGTATAAATGATTTTTTTAGTGATTGTTCCGGAAATTAGAATTATTTCCACGTTTTCGAATTTTTGCCCCACTGTGCGCCGCCGCCGCCCCCAAAATAGACGAAAGTGTGCAGTGCACACCTCACACACCCGCTCTACACGACCCTGATAGTTAATTTGGAAAATAAAGTGTTGCTTTTGAAATATTCCTCTTCGTCTTCTTCTTATTCTTATCCTTATTCTTCTTCTTCTCCGTATTCTTCTTCACAACGTCTTGCCAGACATTTTGTGATTCATGAAAATTATTCCAGTTGGCCTTCCATCGCCGTATACCACGTCGGTATCACCCCGTCTGTCGCGGTGGCCTGTTAGGCGCACATCCTCATTAAAGCTCTTTCTCATCAGCCCAAAATTTTGGAAGGCGTCCTCTTCGCCCCTTGCCATCTGATTTTCCCTGAACTATCAGCCCTTCTATATCGTCCAGTCTCTGGTTGATGTGGCCAAAAAATGAGAGGATTCGAGAGAATACGATGCTGTACAGTCGGTTTTGGGGACGTATTTCTTGGATAATCGAAGTATTAGTGTGATGGGCGGTCAAAGGAATTGGTAACAAACGTCTCCAGACCTACATTTCGAAGAAGTCTGTTCGTTTCCCTAATGGTCCATGTCTCAGATGCGTAAAGAAATATGTAGAAAACTAAGGTGTTAGCAAGTCTGATTTTTGTACGCCTCAGTGTTAGCTACGTTCTAAATATTATTTCCAAATAAATTTAGAAGATATATCTGCCGCAAATGCTTCATTGGAAATGAACGACCGTTTTGCCAATAGACCGAATGCATGTAGGCGGCGTCAGAGTCGCGTTTGGGTACTGCAACATAACCTCATTTTCTGTGCATCTTTGTTTACTACTTCTTTAAAAATGTCAAGCAATTATTGTGTGCCTCAATGCATTTCCTATTATAGAAAAAATACAAATTTAAAGTTTCACTAGTTTCCAGTATGCAGCAGTTTTAAAAGAAAGGGAATAGTTGCTCTCAAATTACAAAAAGCCCATCTAGTGTGTTCAAAACATTTCACAAACCGAATGCATGTAGGCGACGTCAGAGTCGCGTTTGGGTACTGCAACATAACCTCATTTTCTGTACATTTTTGTTTACTACTTCTTTAAAAATGCCAAGCTTTTCTTTTAGTTCAACTAAACTATCCATTTTCCGTAGATTTCAAATAAACAAACTTATTTCAACACATCAAAACTACAAAGCATAGAACACAATTAATAGAGTACCCAAAGCCGATCGGTAACCGCCTGGCGGCGAAATATTTTACTAAACCTATGCATCAGCGGCGGCTGGTGAAATTTCAATATTTTTTTTCTCGTCTGTGGCGCATGGGACCCATACGAAATTTGGGAAATAACATCTAGAGAAGCACTTCTCTAATGACCCCTAAAAAATTTTGAAAAAGCAGTTTGCGAAAAAATTTTTGAAAATTTGCTAGCCTCCCCTGGGTCTAGGGACCCCTGTTTACTTTTATTTTTTTTTGTCATATGCATTTGACTTTTCATAAAAATGCATCGACAGATTTTAGAGTTTGTGAAAATATTTTCATTACTAACTGAAATACAATGAACTGAAATTTTGTAATTTACAATTTAACAAATTACAATATTTCAATTCGTTGTATCTCAGTTAGTAATGAAAATATTTTCACAAACTCCAAAATCTGTCGATGCATTTTTATGAAAAGTCAAATGCATATGACAAAAAAAAATAAAAGTAAACAGGGGTCCCTAGACCCAGGGGAGGCTGGCGAATTTTCAAAAATTTTTTCGCAAACTGCTTTTTCAAAATTTTTTAGGGGTCATTAGAGAAGTGCTTCTCTAGATGTTATATCCCAAGTTTCGTATGGGTCCCATGCGCCACAGACGAGAAAAAAAATATTGAAATTTCACCAGCCGCCACTGCTATGCATTCCTCCTATTGGCTATTAGCTATTACAATGGTCTAAAACCTGAATTTCGTCTGCATATTAAAACAGTCAGACAAGCGATCAGGAAATGAACAAAGGAACAAACCATTCCAGCGTGGAGGGAATCACGAAGTCAGAAATATTTGAAACTTCTGATTCAAGACTTCTCAAACACAGGTGGTGATTTTACTCAAATTAGAGAAGCTAAAGTTGTGATGGATGGCGTAATTGTGATCGGTCTTACCTTGCATCTGAAGTACACAACAAAATTTATATGATAAAGACGCCAGTTGTACCTTCAGCAATGTTTCGTGTTTTTTTCCTACTCTGAGGGAGATTCGTTACATCTCTTAACAGACGACTTGGAGCTTTAGTATTGGAGTAGATGAGAAAAAACAATTTTTACTTACGTTGTGTTACGTTGCCACTCTCTCATATATTTGTTACCATTGATGCACTTTTTCTGCACTTTCTTCACTTTTAGATTGATGACCTCGTTAGTTTCTGTGTTGTAATCGTGGTCCTGAACAAATTAAGGAATTATGTGACGTTCCTTAAAAATCAGTTGATGTAACCCACAAAATAAAATGAAAGAAAAAGAGTTCAATGAACGGCTTGAATTAAATTAATACGTGTATACAACGTGATTTACCATGAAATGCGGAAAATAAAATGGTGAACTAGTCTTCAATGTGGGAAAGCCCCTGCAAAATTTTAGAGTGCCCCGAGGTAATTTAGTGTATTAAAAATGGTTAAAATTTACGAAGATATACTACTGTTATTGGGGGGAGGTCAGTAATAGGGCGAAGAACTTACTTGTGAAAGAACATATTGGAGATGTTTACATTACCTTAATTGACATAAAAAGGGAAGCCGGCAAGTGCGGTCAAAGTGCCACGTTTTTTACTTTCGGTCAACCAATCAGTATTATTGACGGGTTTAAGTAAATAGCTCTTATATCTACTTGTTGTTGCAAAGTTCACTGGCATAGGGTCAATGTCTTTTCGATTTATTTAGCTATTTTTGTAGTGTGATTTGATTAAAACCAAATAGGCACTTTTACCCGCTCCAGCTTTGCTGTCAATAGTGTCAATCTCAAGTCTGATAAAGTGATATGGTTGTACCACGTTACGTCAATTTGGTTAAAGTCATTGATGGCGCATTTCTACAAAAAAATAAGGTATTTTTTTTTGGCATTTTTTAAACTTTGTTCATTTTTTTAACTCCTTTCGGTGGGGACAACCTACTGTTAAATTTTTCGCATGTCACGGTAGATCACGTTGTATATTGATTAAAAGTTTAATTTATATAAAGTAGAAACAAGTCAATGCCTAACTAAGTAAGTATACATAAAACAAATCAGATCTACATAACACACCTGGCAAGTATGGGACACATCGTGAGGATGTTTAATCTTAACTTCATACAATAGTTAGAGTGGAGATAACCATCGGGTGACACAAAAAGATTCAAACTCCTTGAAAATTATATTTGTTTGCAAACGTACACACTGCATATAACCTGATAACGACTGCGTGACCTTGAATCGCTTTGCAAAATTTTGAGTAAAAATTAAAAATTCGCCCTCTGTATTGATAAACATTGGAAATCTATGTTTTTCCAAAAAAATTCATGTTGGTAGATGGAAACCACTTTGCAGAATGATAAAAAACGTCATACTCGATTTTTGTTAACAAAAACCAGATTTTAGCACACTGCCTAAATGAAAATAGAAACTTTTCGTCCTTTTACACCTTCTAAATTTTTCTGCATTTGGTTGTACTTATTTTTTTCCTTCTTGGTCACCAAACGGATAACTTATGAAAGATAAAAATGTGCGAATTTAGTGTACTTCCAAAAAATGCATGTCGACGGACGAGGACCGTCCTCTTGGATTAGAAACTCTACGTCAAATTTCATTGCATTGCTCCCAAATTTTTACTCAAAGCCATTTTTTGATGGCACTTTCTAATTTATCGAAAAACCTGTATTTTTTGTGCAGCTTCGTAGTAAATACTTTCTGAAATCCTTCCTAGATTAGCTTATCCAGCGTCGTTGGAGATCAGATATTTATAATACTTTGATTCTGCTTGGCGTTCGATTTCGTATCTTTACTGATAGACCGGGAGCCATGTGAAAATTTGGTCAATTATTTCTTCTCGAACGATAATTAGTGAGACGCATCAGGGAGTTGTATCATAATGCCTCGTGAACGTCAGCTGCGGGTGGGATGAGCGGCGGTAGCCTCCCACGCACGGAGCTAATCCAATATCTTGAAGAAAAAAAAAAGTCAGGTGACTATAACATGGTGTGTTATACGTCAGCTGGTCGCTTGAACATGAAAAAAAAATTATACATTCAATGATTTCCTCTCAACTAAAAATGTACCTGATGATAGCTCATATGCTACTGTGAATGAATATAAATGTCAGCTGGCTGTACCTCGATGGAAACATCGTCAGCTGATACCTTGAAAGTTGTAACGCAGAAGTTAGGCGGGAGCATCTATCGCCTATTAAAATGCATCAGCTGACGTGTTTTCCCTCGACTTACTGCTACCTGATTTTTTTTTTTGTTAATTACAGAAGTATATTAACAATCAGGTTACAAATTTTTATCCGGGAGGAAATGACGTATCTTAAATTATTCGGCATTACGCTCCGATATGAGTGTTCCGATTAAATCAATATTCTGTATAGATACTTTAAAACTAATAAGTATATAATTGAATAACTGAAGAAATATTTAGATAAGTAAATTAATCAATTTATAATTTATTGTAACTTAGCTGTTCGATAAATAACATTAATTTTAAAGAAGTGATTAAAAATAATAATGTAATTTAATCATTTTCGTTCTCGCTTTGGCTTGTGTCACTCTCATCGCTCTCTGATTCACTGTCAAAGTCGCTGCCATCATGTCTTCATCATCATCATCTGTACAAGAATTTTAAAAAAATATTATGATGCATATTTAGTGTAACATAATCAAAATGATCAAAAAAATGTTACCTTTTTCGGGCTGAATAGTTATTTCTTCAATCGACTCTGGTAACTGAGTTCCAGAAAACCAGATGAATTCAAATCTGTTGTCGATTTCTACCCAGCCATAGTCTGAAGGTTCATCAGTAGTTGGGACTTTCAGGTGTGCGTGCGACCAAATTTGAGCTATGTAACATGCTCTTAAAAATTGCTGATATAGCTCCGATTTGCATGGTGGTAGAGAAGAGCCATCAATACCTTGTGTTTAACGGTCACTATACTAATTCTTCTTGAACACTCTCTACGACTGACTACGCATTCTATTGTGATCGCCTACTCGCGTGCTGGATTCTGTAATGCTATTGGTCAAATGGCCATAAACTGCTGATAACACTCATCGCGGTTTCGGTACAGGTGCGTACTCAGACTCAGTTGGAAGTACATCGTTGTTGTATCTGTTTACTTTTCATGTCATTGTTTAAATTGCATCTTTGTAAATACCGTACCTTGTGATATGATTATTGTGTTTTATTTATATGCTTTCAGAGTATATTAAATAAGTGTGTTTGCCTCTCGGGCATATACCAAGACTTTGACTTTGTGTTTTGTTTAAATACTTTTTCGGTGTATCAAATATATCAAGGACACCTAAAAATATCTAGTAGCACGGATACAGCTGATGAGCCCACAGATTTTTTTTTGTTTTCTCTTAAATAAAGGCCGACGTAAAGACCAAGGAAATGATTTTAAGCGTGTATACGCATGAGATTCAAGAAAATCCTATATTACTCAAAGATGAAATTGTAAACAAAGTGGCAAATATGATAGGAGTGTGTGGCCGCAGTGTTTACAAAATTGTCAGAGAGTATACCACTAACCATAAATTTTCGGTGCCAAAAACCAATCAAAACCATAAAAAAATTGTTGATATGGTGGATGACTTCGATCGATATGCAATCAGGAGAAAAGTTCATCAATATTTCTTTAGAAACGAACCCTACTTAATTATGCTCCCGCCTAACGTCTGCGTTACAACTTTCAAGGTATCAGCTGACGCTCTTTCCACCGAGGTACAGCCAGCTGACATTTATATTCATTCACAGTAGCATATAAGCTATCATCAGGTAAATTTTTAGTTGAGAGGAAATTATTGAATGTATAATTTTTTTTTCATGTTCATGCGACCAGCTGACGTATAATACACCATGTTATAGTCAGCTGACTTTTTTTTTCTTCAAGATATTGGATTAGCTATAGTTTGACAAATTTTTAGTCAGGAGGAAATGACTAAAAATATATTTTTTTCTCCGTGCGTGGGAGGCTACCGCCGCTCATCCCACCCACGGAACCGCAGCTGACGTTCACGAGGCTTTATAATACAACTCCCTGATGCATTCCACTAATTACCGCTTGAGAGGGACTTGGTCATGAAAATCTGTCGCTGGCTCTTAGACTATGAGGTCTATAACAGGACTGAGGGTCCGTACAGAATCACATGTAGGTTGTGCGTGGCAATGAAACCATAATCCACATAGTCCTTGAATGCTATTCTAGCACTAATAGAGAATTTGACATTTTCATGGAAACTTATCCCGATACGTGGAACTTTAACAGTTACCTGCTCAAAAATCTGATATTCTTAACTAGAAGGTTGCTAGCACACAGAGGTATATAGATACCCCAATAAGCGTTTAAGCTGCTTTGATTTGGGTCCTTCACAGTAACCACGTCTGCTCCTGCAGTTATTCATTCATTTGGTCAGGTCTAGATATGTGTGTAGGTCCTTCCAGCGTCTAAATGACGAAGCTGCTCATCTTTAGTGACCTCACATCGTCTTCATATACGTAATATAGATACAAAATTCTGACTTTTAAATAATTTATTTTTATTATAATTTAAAACATGCAGCAGAATGCTAATTTTTGTTAATAATATATTGTGTTTAGTTTCGCGAGCTGTTTTGATAATATCTTATTTATAGACCGCAACTTTGGTTCATATCCAAAAAATTCGGAAATAATACTCCAGCACGTTATTTATAGTCGTTATTAATTTTTATATACACCTATATAATTTCTAACAACGGAAAATATTTTCGTCCAAAGTGTTATTCAATGAAAACTTTTGATGTTAGAGTAAATATATGTTAATAATAAATGATATATAATATCTAGGTCAGCCTTTCTACTTTTAGAAAATATAAAATTACATAAAATACAACACGCTTCAAATGTGCAGTATAATTATAATGTACTTACATAAGAAGACATTTATATCAGTTTAAGTAAAATTTATGTTATTCCAGAATGAGCTCAGGAAATATCAAATTGTTCCGCAATGTTGTAAAACGCTGGCAGTTTTTCCTTTAGTTTCGGTTGGTACAGCGTTGTATGTAGAGTTTAGATCAGTAGTTAATGAACGCCTAAAAGATAACTAGTAAATAATGAGTTAATATTGTTACCTCAATAACAACAGTATAATTACACATCCACATCATAATATTCTGGTGCTAGTATGGTCTAAATACACTACACGAAGACCACCAGGCCCTGATAACATAATATAAACATAAACACACCACAGATAGTAGACAACCCCCAAATCCAAAGCCAAGGCTGTGTGGAAGGGGGTTACACATTTGGAAAAACATAGACATACATCCACACCCACCGGTGTTGCCAATATCGGGGCTGGGGGTCGAACCCAGAGCGCGGTAGACAGTCGATCAGCATATTCGCCACTCAATACGCCTTAACCGACTGAACTACCGCCCCGGATAATCCAGGCATTAGAGAATTTTACCTGGAAAAATTCATGGTAGTTCTGGAAATAGGTTTACTTTATGTTTTTTTGGCTCGCTGAATCCAGATTTTTAACTTTCTACCAAAAACGTAAAGCTCTATGTTGTGCAGAACAAAATTTTTCGCTGGGAATTTTTCAACTCGTTTTGAAGTTTCTTTCCAAATCCCAGCCGTTTGTTGGCTCGTTAATATCCAAACACGCAGTAGAAGGACTGCAAAATGATTCTGCATGGTGGATTTGTTATTTCGAAGTCTACAATCCTGAAAAATTAATAATAAAAGAAGAGGTTATGCGATTAACCACCGCTGGTGCATCTTCAGCCTCGGTAGAAAAGATATTTTCGATATTTGGCTCCACAGCGACTTTAGAAAATAACTTGGAGGTGGACAAGGCAGCGAAGATGACATGTTTAATGAAACAATTGAATAGAAATTAATATTCTGAATATTTTTGTGGTATGTTTATCTACTGTACTCATTCATGTTACGTTTATTATACATGCTAGTAGAAATTGTTTTTGTTTTCGATTTTTCCATATTTCTTATTACCCTTTATAATTCAGTTTTCATGACATTTATAGTTTATTAAAAAATGTAATTCAAAGAAGTCAAAAAAATTTAGAAAATCTGACTTAAATCACCTAAAACACTTATGATTTCTTTTTATTTAAAAAAAAAAAATTCCACCCTGCTTACCACATCTGTTTCCCATAGATCCAAATTTCCAGCATATCTTTTTAAAATAAATATTACAGATACCCCATATTGTTCAAGTGACAGCTCCTCTCTAGGCGATTTGAATCATTTTTTTTTATTGTACCAGTTATAAAACGTTCAATTTTCCACTAACATATTTTCCCTTTTGAGTACAGAAAATAAAGAAATTTATGATGCCATAGTAGCCTTTTTGTATAAAGCTGCAATAACTATATAATTTATTTTATTCTCCCAATACATAGATCTTCTCTCGCTAATGCCAATCAACTTCACGCACACACACACATACATACCTTTATGGTTATTATGAAGAAATAGTGCAATATTATTATTAGGCAGAGACTAATAATAATCACAGGCCCACAAGAACAAAAAAGTATCCTGGGCTAGTGACAAGACCTACATATTCTCATGTATTTTTACTCGCTGAACACGAATCTGGCATCAGAATAGTACCTTCCTGTACGAATTTATGAGTTATGATGAAAGAAAGCTCGAAATTCATTAATTCAAGATCATTGGCCGTAGCGTTGGTGTAAATTGAAGACAGCTCTAATACATATTTGGAGGTGATAATGATATAGCAGATAACAATAAGACCTATAACCCAACGGCTCAATAACCCAATGACTCAATAAATCAGCAGTTCATATTTCCAAAGTTCGTAAATTTAAAAGAAAAATTCCTCGTTCAGTGATGCTTTCGTACTTTTTTATCTTCAAAAGGTGTACATAAACCAACAATAGCCCAACGGCCCAACAACCTAATGACCCAATAAATCAGCAATTCATATTATCAAGTTTAAGTAAAACAAAAAGAGAAACAAAAAAAAACAAAAAAAACAAAAAAAAAACAAAAAAAAAATCTACCTTTATGTTAGTTGAGTCGCAAAATCGGAATCTGGAATCGAAATTGTGCTTACACGTCACATTTTTTTTTATTATTTAGATAGGAAAAAAAATATGCCAAACAGTAGTACTAATGAAATTTAGTTGCTACTTATTTTTGACATCAAACCAGGTGCAAAACTACTCTTCTCAAAATAAGTAAAACTACCTCTGGGTGAGTAAAAGTGAGTAAAATCCCTAGTATACTTATCAAATATAAATTAAATCGCTTTTATTTCAACTAACAAGGTCTATAGTTTATTGGTATTTATAATTCTTCTATTAATAACGTGTACCGAATCCGAAATAGAGTATGGAAATTTGGGGATGTGATTCAACCCTTAAAGAATAGAAAGAGGCCTGAAGGATGGGATTAGATCATTTTCTCACAAACGAAATTTGTTCAAAAGAAGATATATTAGAAAGTATACCAGATCCTTTTTAGAATTTAAAAATTTTTCAATTCATCTTACAAAAATTTCGTAAAGCAATTCTTGTTTTAAGAATTCCTTCGGTTCAATGATTCTTTCGTATACTTTTATCTTCAAATTATGTATTTCTTTTCTTCTTTTTCTTCTTTGACAACGATTCCCTTTTCATTGTCCAGCAAAAGTCAGTCATTATATTGATGTTCCTTCTACCTTGATACCGTCGTTCCATGTCATTAATATCTTGTTGACATCGTTCGCTCTTCACGGAAATTCAGTTCAGAAAGTTTTCAGGGAAGTAGTCAATGTGTGAATTAAGGAAATGCAATTTCAAATTATTAGACAGCCCATTTTGTGGTAATTCTGTATCATGTTGGCTACTATATTTTTGTACTTTTCACTTTTTTTGTTACCTAAAAATTGTTCTACAACTTCTTTGAAACTAACCCGTGCAGCTGTTTCGATGTGAGTTATTTGAGTAGTGAAATTTTCATCCTTCAACAAAGTACGAATTTATGGTCCATCAAATATTCAAATTCAAATTCAAATATTTATTGGCCCTTTTTGATGATGTACATGATATAGGACAAGTCAGTGAAACATTGAAACACTATTTTACACAATAGTTAAATAATATAAAAGCTTATACTAAAAGTCAAATGTAGTGTAAAACACACAGTTGTATAAGATGAAGACAAAGAATACTGAAAAATGTATGGTACAATAGAAAATTTGTAAACAAAACAAGAGTAAAAAACAAAAAAACGAAACATGGTTCATGTTAAGTTGCTGTGTATTAGTAGACTTTAAATACAGAAAAACTCTGATACAGAATAATAACATTTATCTTAGATGTTTTATGTCATCCGGTAGACGGTTAAATAGTTTCGAGCCTATAAATCTTGGAGACTCACTTGTGATTTTTAATTTTGCTTCTTTTAATTCAGCTTCTGATATACGACTGAACTTACGTATTAAATACTCATAACATTGTCCTTCTTTGTCATAATAAACCAATTCAAATGAAATAATGGAATTGTCTATGAAACCAAATATTTCATTTATTTATTTATTTATTTATTTATTTATTTATTTATTTATTTAATTACACTGTCCCACAGGTACTTGACCCAACTATAGGACAGGGAGGTACAGAGAAATTCTACTCAAAATTATGCTAACAAACATTAAACGTGTATAAATAAAAAAATGTATCACAGAGATTAAAAATAACTTATGGTAAATAACAAGACAGATAAAAAACAAATATAATGTTTTTAACATTATCTATATAAAAGATGAAATACAAAAGGAAAGACACATAAGTTCAACTAGTTTCTTTGGTAATATGTTTTTAGAGCATTCAGGCAGCAATTAAAAATGTCTATATCACCACAGATTGCGTTGTGATTGTCGCATATTACATAAATGGGTGAAAACTTTAGGATATTTGTACGAGGCGTAGCTAGGTAAAATACAGAACTATTACGGGACATTGTTCTGGGGATGTTAAATGATAGTTTTGACAGTAATGTTGGTGCGTCAATAATATTTTTAATGATTTTAAGAAGAAAAATTTGGGACAAGCATTCTCGCCTACGGCTTAAACTAACTAAAGAGTACTTATCTAGCAGGTCCTCTTGGGGAAAACCGATCGCTGGGTAAGTACCTTCAGATCTGAAATACATAAATTTAAGGAATTTGCGTTGAACCGATTCTAACTGGTTGACATGTACATTATAGTGTGGGGTCCAAACAAGTGACGCATATTCAAGCTTGGATCTAACATAGCAGCAATAGAGCATCTTAAGCGTATCTGGGTTTGAAAAATCACGGGAATTTCTAACTATGAACCCATATGTCCTGCTGGCTTCTGATACTAGGGTGCTAATATGTGTATTAAAAGAGAGGGTTTTATCAAAGATAACACCTACGTCACGTAGTGTTTCGGGCCGATGAAGTACATTATTGCCCATATTATAATCGTAGAAAACTGGTATGAGCTTACGTGTAAAAGACATAACATTGCATTTCTGCGAATTTAATGGAAGATTGTATTTAGTACACCAGTTGCTAATTTTGTTTAAATTTTCCTGCATAAGAAGACAATCGTCGATGGTATAAATTCTGGAAAAGAGCTTCAAATCGTCAGCATACATTAAATAATTAATTTTGTCTGTTAAGTCATCCGATATGTCATTAATAAATATTGTGAAAAATAGTGGTCCAAGAACCGACCCTTGCGGTACTCCCGAGGTGACAACGTATTCGACAGACTTGAATCCATTGAATGTAACATATTGGACTCTGTGACAGGTAAGAAAGACCTGAATAATGTTATCAAGCTATCAGAAAGTCCGGCATAATTTAGTTTTCTAAGCAGCATATTATGGTCAAGTCTGTCGAATGCCTTGGAGAAATCAGTATAAATTATGTCGGTTTGGGATTGATCGTCTATGGATTCCGAAATAAATTGTGTAACACAAAGCAGATTGGTGGTCGTAGAGCGCCCTTTCATAAAACCGTTGATGGATGGTGATTTTTGTACTGATTTTATCATAAATGACATCGTGTAGCAGAAATTCAAGTACTTTTGCAAAATTACATATTATAGAAATGGCGCGAAAGTTTGATATGTCAGATTTGTCACCCTTTTTAAAAATTGGACAAACTTTAGAACGTCTTCGTATATCCGGAAAATCACCGTTTTTTAAAATTAAATTAAAAATTGTTACTAAAGGTGTGGCAAAAATACACGCACAATCTCTTAGCAGAAATGCAGGTATGCCGTCTGGGCTAGTAGTCATTTTATTTTTTATTTTTTTTAGTGCTTTTCTCACATCATCCTCCTTAAATTCCAATACATGTATTAGCGAGTTATTATTAAAGCTGTGTCCGTTTTCTATATCTCCCATGTAATCACTAGGAGGTGAGAAAGAATTTTGAAAAAAGTCCGCAAACGCATTTAGTATTTGGACAGATTCAGATAGTTCATTTCCATTATATTGCATTACATTTGATATGTTACTTGTTCCCTTTTTGCTCTTTAAAAAGGCCCAAAATTTCATTGAATCGTCTCTAATATTATTTTCGACCGTGCGAACATAATCTTTATAAGCTATATCTATATCGGATTTGATTTTTTTCCTCAAGTCCTTAAAATCATTATAATATGTTATATCACCGTTTCTTTTATACTCTTTTAATTTTTGAGTTTTTAATTTTATATCTTTTATGATATTGAAGGTAAACCATGGGGGGTATTTCCTTGCTGTTTTGGATCTGAATTTTGGTATGCAAGAGTCAAAAATGTTGTTAAGTATATCATAGAAATTTAAGCAGGCTTCTTCCACGTTGTCGTAATTTTTAAGACTAGACCAGTCGGCATTTAGGAGGTTATCGTATAACAGAGGAAAATTCGCTTTACGAAAATTAAAACAATTTTTAAAATCAGATGGATACCTATTTTTAGGATAGTTACTGATGTTCATCCGTAACGAAATATTTAAAGCCGGATGGTGTTCATCCTCAGGTACCCATGGCTCCTCAGATCTTTCCACTGAGCACACTTTATTGTTAATCACTAGATCGAGAATCCTGTCATATGCATTGAGAGTTCGGTTATGCTGTGAGAGATTCAATATATTCATAAAATTATTTAGTACCAAGATTTTTTTCCGAAAATATTGAGAATAAAATAGATCATGACAATGAAAAGAACTTGGATAAACACATTTTTGGAAAAATACAAAGTAAACTTATGAGCTTTCAGTGAAGAACAAGGCCAACAATTTCATCAAGATATTAATGAAACGGAAAGATGGTATTAAGGTAGATGGGACATCAATATGATGGCTGACTTTTGCTGGACAATGAAGAGAGAATGATTGTCAAAGAAAAAAAATAAATTTCTGCAGATCATTTAAAGTGTGTACGAAAGTATCGCCGAATGTCAGAAATTCTTGCTTTAAGTTTACGAACTTTGGTAATAGGAATTGCTGACTTGATTTGTTGGGCCGTTGGGTTATTGTTTTTTTGTGGGTCATTACTCTATCTTTTAAAATAAAAGAGTACCAAAGCATCACTGAATAAGGAATTTTTCTTTTAAATTTGCGAACTTTGGTAATATTAATTGCTGATTTATTGAGTCACGGGGTTATTGGGCCGTTGGGTTATTGTTGGGTTATGAGTCTTATTGTTATCTGCTATATCGTTATCACCTCCAAGTAGCTGAGAGCTGTCTTCAATTTACACCAACACTATTGCCAATAATCTTGAAATATGTAAGGTTAATACGACGAATTAATGAATTTCGAGCTTTTTCCATCATCCAGGAAGGTCCTATTCTGACGCCAGATTCGGGTTCAGCGAGTGAAAATACGTAGGGTGTAGTCACTAGCCCAGGATACTTTTTTGTTTTTGTGGGCCTGTGATAATCATTCATGCTGTATACTTCTCTTTAAATTCATTAATAAACAAGACGGCTATCTCTCCATCTAATAGCAAACCGCGGCAAACCATATTAATCTTGAGGTATACACGAAAGGAATATACGAGACAGATGCGTTTAAAGAAGACGGAAACGCGTGTGTACTTCCGTTGGCACGTGCCCCAGTGTAACGTGCGTCTTCTTCAGGTATGACCGGAAGACGAGAAGCATATCTTATGAACACATTCAACAAAGGCCAGGTTTGCCGAATCCTACTATCAGCAACAGATGGTTGATAAATCACCGAAGCATGACTATATGGGGTTACTGCCATTGCATTATTTACTGAGGGGGGTCTGTTAGAAGGACGCACGCCTGTTTATGAAATAAATGAATGAGGTTATTTTAAGTACTAATTGTGAGCGTCATTTTAATTCGTTATAATCGACCTAATTAAATTACTTGTCTATTTATTATCTGTCATTTGACCCGTGAATAATTCCGACAAGAAAGGACCAGGTAGATAAGCTATATATTTTCGCCCACTAATTTCATAAAAATAAAAACTTCTTAAAATCATTAAACATCATTTATTTATAGTTGAAGATATGATCTTTGTTTCTATACGTTTTACATTTGAAAAATAACAGGAAGTCGTAATAAGAGCATTTCAAAGTAAGCGTGTTTGCAGTTTTTTTGTATTACTTCCACATCCAGTGGAAGTATAGTAACGACAAAAAGATTTTTTAAAATTTTTATTGTTCAAATAGGCTTAGAATCTCATGAAACGTCCAGATTTTAAGTTTGAGCAAAAAAAATTCTGTCTGTCGGTCTGGTCTATCTGTCGGTCTGTTGGTCTGTAATTTTTTTTGTGCGCACGATTACTCTGGAACCGTTTAAGATATTGACTTGAAATTTGGTACACGTATGTATTTTAACGAGATCTGGAACTAGATTATATTTTCATCTTATTCCGTTGAAGGGTTGGGGGGTAAATTGGGGTAAATCGGGTTAAATAGGTAAATCAAACAAAAGTCCATAAAATTGCTATTTAGTATATATAAGAAAAGCTAAAGTCTCAAAAAATGTTTTGGCATTAGCCACCACATTACCACTCCCACCCCATTTTTAAAGGAGATGAACAAAATAAAATTGTGATTTAGTGTGTGAACAAGAACCAAAGGCCTCAAAATTTATTTTTGTTTACTTCATACACCTCCCACTACCACTCCAACCACCCCCACCCCCACTACCGATGTGGCATATCGTTTTATGGGTTTTTGAGGTAGGCGATTACAAATATTTTATTGTTAAAGTTCCATAAAAAATTACTTCCACATAGTGGAGTTGACACTCTATATCAACATTTTTTTCATTGTGAGACTTTTTCAAAGGTACACCAAATTCCTTTGGTAGGTACGCCAATTCTTTTCGAAAGTATATAGGAATAAGAGAGTTGATTTATGACGGGGCGCTCCAAGCAGGAAGTTCGGGACGTGGCTTAAAGAGGGAGGGTGGGATTTTGGAGGGGGTAAATTTTGGAGAGAAAATTTTGTAGAAAAAAATTTGGAGGGAGAAAATTTGGGGAGGCAATTTTGGAGACGGAAATTTTTGGAGGGTGGAAATTTTGGAGGAAAAATTTTGGAGAAAAAAAAAATGGAAAAAAAATTAGGATGGTGGAAATTTTTGAGGGAGGCAATTTTGGAGAAAAAAATTGGGGGAAGCTATTTTGGAGGGTGAAAATTTTGGAGGTAAAATTTTGGAGAAAAAACTTTCGAGGGAACATTTTGGAGAAAAAAATTTGGAGGGAGGAAATTTTGAGGGGAATTTTGGAGAGAAATTTACTTCCACATCCAGTGGGAGTATAGTAACGACAAAAAAATTTTAAAAAATTTTTATTGTTCTAGTTGGCTTATAATGTCATGAAACGTCGAGATTTTAAGTTTAAGCGAAAAAATTTCTGTCGGTCTGTCTGTCGGTCTGTAACTTTTTTTTGTGCGCACGTTTACTCTGGAACCGTTCGAGATATTAAAGCGCAACTTTCTGTTGAGTGGACGTAGAGAAAGTATACACTCGCATGTAATAGCTATTACTCGTTCGTTGAATAATATATTTTCCAAAGAACTGTTTTTTATTACTTGTCAAGACATATACTACTCGGACAATATTTTAATTTAATTTAATTTGTAGATAATGGCATATGACATTGCCGATGGACAAAATGGCCCTTATCTACTCTTGTTCTTTTCTTTCATAAAACGTCCCTCCTTGATGCACCAGAATAATAGAAGAATCATCCCTTTTGCCCTCTCAATTTTATGGTCGAGTTCGCCTTCGTATATTGACTCAACTTTAATCACTGTTTTGTTAAAACATTCATTACGAAGTAAATTCAATAGCTTATCAGTTTCAGTTTTCATTTCCATCAAATAAACGAGGATCCATTAATTGACAAATAATGTCATATTTCAAATTTCGAGCTGGTGTAATTTTTTTACAATTGACCGTGAAGAAAATTGTATCAACAAAAAGTTTTAGGACATTTCATAATCTAATATACTGATAATAACCAATTACTATATAGAAGAAATGGACACAGATATAACAAATTAAACAAGTTACTATATTTCGAAAAAACGTGTGACCGCGGTTTCGTAGCTTTACTACATTATCAGACACAATCACACACACAATCAAAATATACTGACTTGTTTACCAAAGTGAAACGGTACAGTAACTGGAATAATGTCATATGAATTAGATTTCGTTAATTACTTCCACATCCAGTGGAAGTATAGTAACGACAAAAAATATTTTTAAAATTTTTATTGTTCAAATAGGCGTAGAATGTCATGAAACGTCGAGATTTTAAGTTTGAGCGAAAAAAAAAAATTTCGGTCTGTCTGTCTGTCTTTTTTTGTGCGCACGTTTACTCTGGAACCGTTTAAGATATTGACTTGAAATTTGGTACACATATGTACTTTAACGAGATCTGGAACTGGATTATATTTTCATCTTGTCCCGTCGAAGGGTTGGGATGTAAATTGGGGTAAATTTGGGGTAAATAGGTAAATCAAGCAGGTAAGAGTCCATAAAATT
Source organism: Rutpela maculata (assembly GCA_936432065.2). Lineage (NCBI taxonomy): Eukaryota > Metazoa > Arthropoda > Insecta > Coleoptera > Cerambycidae > Rutpela > Rutpela maculata. The sequence goes on from OW386285.2 coordinate 37,184,250, forward strand.
GATATTTAGTATATACAAGAGAAGCTAAGGTCTCAAAAAAATGTTTGGCATTAGGTTTAGTTCAACCTTTTAGAGACGCAATTAAATTATTTTCTAAGGAACAAACTTTTCCTTTTATTCCCCATTACCACCCCCACCCCATTATTAAAGGGGATGAAAAAAAAATTCTGATTTAGTGTGTGTACAAAAACCAGAAACCCCTAAATATTTTTTTTTACTTCATCCAACCCTACTACCACCCCCCTATCACCACCCACCCCACTACCGATGTGGGGTATCGTTTTATGGGTTTTTGGGGTAGAGGATTTCAAATATTGTATTATTAAAGTTCCATAAACAATTATTTCCACTTATAAAATTTTTTCGTTGTGAGTGACTTGGATAGAAAATCTGGATGTGGAAGTAGTGATTCCTTGGGCAGGGGTTTTTTGGCAACATAATAGTAAATGCATTAAAGAAGAGTTTCTATATTATGCGGGGGCTTGCTAATTTGTGGGGGGTGGATGCCACCTAAAAAAAAACAAAAAAACAAAAAAACAAAACATTTATAGCTGAAAGAAAATCAAATTTTGAGAAAAGGTCATATACAATTTTTCATATAAATTGATAGTCTTTAAGTGATAACGACTTGAAAATTGGGATTTTAGCTTGAAAAAGCGGTATTTCAAATACGTTTTCGTTGAATAACTCGAAAAGTATTACATTGCGCGAAAACATGCTAGAGACAAATAATAAAGCTACTAAATTGAGGATGAATTTTTTTTTTTTTTTAATTTCTGTATTGATGGTTTCGGAGATCTAGACGTATAATAGACCTTGGGCTCACAGCAAAAAAACTAGTTGGCAAGTCTCAGGGCTAGTTTTTATTGTAAAAGATCAATTTGTGATAGAATAAAATCGTGTCAAAGTGACAAGTGAAAATTCGTGCACGTCAATCGTGAGTGGGTGTGCGGACGTCAAAATTTTAAATTTTTGCAACCAGTAAGATTCATGCTTGCCAATTTAACAGTATGTTGAGAAAAGTCAAACATGTTGCCAAATTGGCAAGCGAAAATTCGGCCACGAAAGGGGTGGCAAGCAGGGTTGAAGTTGTATTTTTTTTCGCAGAAAATAAACAGGTAAGACTCATGCTTGCCAATTTAACAGTATGTTAAGAAAAATGTATAAGCATGTTGCCAAATTGACAAGCGAAAATTCTTTCTTTCTGGCCAATTTGTTAAGCTGCTAAAAATGAAAACAAACGAGATTGTCTATTTTTAAACAACTGATGGTAATTTAAATAATAATGCATATATTTTAATCAGAAAAATATGCTTCTAGTGGAACTAAATACTATGTCAAATTGAGGATTGAGAGTTTATATCAACGCCTAAAAAACAATAACAAAGTCAAAAATAGAATCGTCGATTATTTATTTAAATACGTCAATACGTCCCAGCAAACAAACATATAGAGTCTATATAACATACATTTCAAAAATAGGTCTGGTGTAGCATCTACGTAGGAAACTAAGAGTATACATGTCCTTAATTCATGGAAAACCAAAGGTATAGGCTACATAAACATTACATTTATTAGATACATAATCTATATGTACCTCATACACTAATATTACATTGAGGCTACTACATATTCTTGACGGGCCCGTTAAAAAAATAGATGAAAATAAACACTTTTTTGATCACCCAACCACCGCGCCGCGTGTCAATTCCTTCGCTATCATGCTCCAATTAATATTTGTATTCCGTAAATTCATTATTTATAGTGATAATTAAACAATTTTACTTACCGTGTTTAGGGTCTCGAACCCACGTCTACTATGTACGTATTTCGTTTATCCTAGCGCCTTAACTGACTGCGACATCAGGTGTCCAACAAATTTAATGATAAAAGTTATAGTAATGGATATCGGGATTTTATATTATTAAATGATATCGGTACCTAATAATTGAGTTTATTATAGGAAATTGAGATAGACACATATTAGATGAATATTTATGGTAGTATAGTTTTTAAGAAATAATATTAGGTATACAGGTGCATTTGATCCTACGTAAAAGATCCTGCAATTTCCAAATTTATTAGTGAGGCAGAATCCTTAAACTTAAAATATCTGTAGTTATTGTTATTATGTTTTTAAAATGCTATTAATTTTTCTTTGCATATTGGTTAAATTTCTATACAAACAAGTTTGACTCATCGGATCTATATTCTTTCATTTTTGACCTGTGTGACGTTATATTATATCACCTTAAACACAAATCTGATAAATAAAAATAACATAACCTTCAAAAATGCCACAGCTTCAAAGGAAACGCTACCTAGCTAGATATAGTCATTACGTCCTAGCTACTTCATAAAAACTACGTAAACATTATTACGTAATACATATTTTTTAAATTATATAAACAGTATGCTGTAAGAATACATAGTAGTTATATTAATCAGTGTTATGTAGAAATAAATATGTAGGGTGTATATAATTTACAACTATATAAATGAGACATATGTTAATTAATACAAATATACATACATACTATATATTTATGCTATGTAAACGTGTTTCCTTAAATGAAACATAATTAGTATGTAAGTATTACAAGTGTGTTTGCTGGGGTAGACCAGATTTGAAAATTCTATTGTTTAAACAAATTCCTTGCCAAATTGGGGGTTGAGAGTTTATATCAACGCCTAAAAAACAATAACAAAGTCAAAAATAGAATCGTCGATTATTTGTTTAAATACGTCAATACGTAGACCAGCTTTGGAAATTCTATCGTTTAAACAAATTCCTCCGAGACTCAGTTATTCCAAAATTTTCTTGTAATGCTTACAATAAGTTCCAGCAAAAAATCATTTTCATTTTTATTTTCTACAAATTTTAATTTGACTGTCTGAAAGCATCGTATGAATAATGGCTATATGAAATTTTAACCTTCTTTCAATCGCTTTTATTTAAAACGTGTGAGATAGGAGGTTACCACACACAGCCAAATTAAAATAAAGAAAAAATTATGTTGTAAGTATAGTTAAATGAAACATAGAGAATACAAAACATCTGTTTTAAAACTTATGTCTGATTAAACAACTCAAATATATATTTTTTTTAAATAATTTAAATAATATTAAATATAATAAAATAAAAACTAAAAATTAAGTTACATGGACAGAGGTTTATCTGAAAGTAGATGTGCGTGAATGAAAATCATATGCTGCATTGCATATGATTTTTTCTATCGCAATATAAAAAATGTTTTTGACTAGGGATTGCAATTTACCGGAAATTTTAATAACCGGTAAATCGGTAAATAAAAATGGAAATAACCGGTTAACCGGTATTTACCGGTAATTTTTAAAATGAATGATTAGGGTGGCGAAAATGGAAATTGTCTTTTTCCATGTACAAAATTATCTAAATTTAACAAAAAACATTTTTATATACGTATATTTAATATAATGAACAGACAAAAGGTTTTTTATCAAAAGTAAAAAATATAAATGGAATAAATTTAAATAAATAATTATTCTGTAAATAACAAAAATATCAACTTAAATAACAAAAATTACAAACATAAACTCAAATAGGGAATTTACTGAAAACCTAATCTAAAAATACAATATTTTATAAAAATAGCCTGTTTTACTTCCATATCCAGTGGAAGTAGTAGTAGTTTTATTGTTCAAATAGGCTTAGAATGTCATGAAACGTCGAGATTTTAAGTTTGAGCGAAAAAAAATTTTCTGTCTGTCTGTCTAACTTTTTTGTGCGCACGTTTACTCTGGAACTGTTTGCGATATTGACTTGAAATTTGGTACACATATGTACTTCGACGAGATCTAGAACTAGATTATATTTTCATCTTGTTCCGTCGAAGGGTTGGGGGGTAAATTTGGGGTGAATAGGTAAATCAAGCAGGTAAGAGTCCATAAAATTGGTATTTAGTATATACAAGAGAAGCTAAGGTCTCAAAAAAAAAATTGGCATTAGCCACCCCCATTATTAAAGAGGATGAAAAAAATGTGATTTAGTGTGTGTACAAGAACCAAAAACCTCAAAATACTTTTTTACTTCAGCCACCTATCACCACCCCCACCCCACTACCGATGTGGGGTATCGTTTTATAGATTTTTGGGGTAGAGGATTTCAAATATTATGTTATTAAAGTTCCATAAACAATTATTTCCACATACAAAATTTTTTCGTTGTGAGTGACTTGGATAGAAAATCTGGATGTGGAAGTAACGATTCCTTGGGCAGCGGTTTTTCTATATCTGTTAGTCGTCTGATATTTGTGCATAGAATACCACCAGCTGAAGATGCCCTTCCTCAATCGATATTGGTGGGTCGATAAGTTAATAAGAATTGGTATTAACATACTTCTAAATGTATTCCACGGATATTTGCGGCAGTGAAATATTCAATTTCCTGTAGCAAGATATTGTATTTCTTAAGGCTTGGTGTTTGGATTTTACTTTTTATAATATTATTTATTTATTGTTTAAAGTGCTCAGTGTTGGGACAGTCACTCTGTATTTAGTGAATACTGGTCACTGACATAGAAATTTTGAATACGTGACATATCGTAAGTTCAGAATTTACCGAAATAACCGGTAAAAAAATAAAATAACCGGTAATTATCGTCATGTGTTTTTTGTCCTAATAACCGGTTAACCGGTTAACCGGTTAACCGGTATTGCAATCCCTATTTTTGACCTTGCTCTCGTTGCCAAGTATCCAAAAATATAAACCGAAAAACCTTGGATAGCTGTATTAAGACTTCATGCAAAAACAAAAAAATTCTTAATTGAAGTGGAAAGTTCTGCACAAATTGCTATTGTATTAAAGTTTATATAAAAGTTTACCGTAAAATTCTAAACAAACTAAAAATGCTTACAAACGAAACTATTTTAATAACATCGCAACATAATCTGAGAACAAAATAGGAGCTACTTGGAACTGTATAAATCAAAATATTGACAAGAAACAAGAACAAAAAATCGACAGCTGCTGGAAGCGGCTGGAACCTCCCCACCCGGTGGATCTTTAGAGCCAAAAAGAACACTAAATTGTGTGCCATAACGGCACTAAACGTAATCCGATCTCAACTTGCTTTGTTTTTTTTTCACGGAAACCAAATCGAAAGGGTGTAAGTGTGACATATCGTTGAAATCGGAATTTTCACTGCTTTTCGATGCAATGGTTCGATTAAAAATTGTAAGTAATCATAAAATAAACAACTTGTTGTATCAAAACGGCATTAAACGTAATCCGATCTCAACCAAAACCTTTTCAGATTCATCCAAATCCGTTTAATAGTTTCGCCGCTATCGTGCTAACATACATACTACATACTACATACACACATATACACACACACAGAGACATTTTTCAAAACCACTTTTTTGGATTCCTGGAACCTCAAATCGTAAAGATTTGATGTTATCCCAATTTTTGACCAATTTTATTAACCTCCCACGATTTTGTGGGAGGTTAAAAAAATATTTTCAGGTTTCTGGTTCTTGTAGACACACTAAATCACAATTTTTTTCATCCCCTTCAATAATGGGGGGAGGGTGGTAATGGGGGTGGCTAATACCAACATTTTTTTTGAGACCTTAGCTTCTTTTCTATACTAAATACCAATTTTATGGACTCTTACCTGCTTGATTTACGTATTTACCCCAAATTTACACCAATTTACCCCCCAACCTTTCCACGGAACAAGATAATAATCTAGTTCCAGATCTCGTTAAAGAACATATGTGTACCAAATTTCAAGTCAATATCTTAAACGGTTCCAGAGTAAACGTGCGCACAAAAAAAGTTACAGAAGACAGATAGACCGACAGACAGACAGAATTTTTTTTTTCGCTCAAACTTAAAATCTCGAGTTTCATGACATTCTAAGCCTATTTGAACAATAAAAATTAAAAAAAAATTTTTGTCGTTACTATACTTCCACTGAATGTCTAAGTAAAACAACCGCAGCAACTTTATCATAATCTAAAGGACTAAAGTCGATAAGCATATTGAGCTGACCTCTCTTGGAAATGAAAATGAAAGGTTGCCAAAAAGTTTAACTTTAATGTTTTTTTTTTTTGTAGTTAGTTCACTTTACTAATTTTAATGTTCCATAACATTCACAGTTTCAAAACAGGTGTTTTGTTGTGCATAAAGTAGTTTTTGCATTTTTGCTGTTTTTTAACGTTTTTCACATTTTATCAATTCGGTTTTTAAAGTAAATGTTACTTGCATGTAATTAGTTAATAATTGTTATGTAATATATATAAAATTTAACATAAACGTCAAGGGGGACTCTTTTATCGACCGTAGTGTTTTTTCCATTTAATATTTCTGATAACTTAAGTAAAGTACATTTATTTGTAGTGTACGGTGAAATATTCTTTCTTCTTTTTTCAACCGTAACGAACATTCATTTCATAAGTTTCTCCACTTGCGTAGTAGGTCACAGTGCTGTGCTGACTTAACATCAAAACCCTTCTGTTCAGCAAGTGCTGGCTGTTATCCTACAATATCCGTATGCCATCTTTAAGTCGTTTAACACAAAACAGTAGCCGTTAATTACTTTATGAGAAAATGTAATTTCCTTCCATAATTCGATATGTTGTTTTGGCAGTTAGAAGTAGGATATTCATCAGATGTGGTACAGTGAATCAGACTCGGGAGTAGCAGATAAACGCTCATAGTCAATGAAAGCATCACCAATATTTATGCGGGTGAATGCTCGTTATTATCCTATTAAATTACACTAGACACTCTTATTTTATTACATGTAATATAAAACCATCTAAATCTTGTTTATATTTATTAGAACCTGACAAGTTCATTGTTATTAATTCTAATAATCGAAAACAAAATATTGCTGTAATTAAATCTTAAGCGTCCCAAGGAAATTGTTATGTCTCTCCCGCCTTTGGTGTTTATTTGTAAAGGTAATTTAATATACAAGGCATTAGAAAGAGTTGTTGATATGATCCGTCAACAGAGAAGTATGTGGCTGTAGATGAAATCAACTACAGCTGCGGTTTGGTTTTGATTTAAATTAAAAAAAGAAAAAGTAACAATTTACTGCTACGTGTGTGTTTGTAGTGTTCTGGATTCCATTAAAATTTTTGTGTAATTCCTCCTGCATTTGCAAAATTTAAAATACGTTTATGCCGTACTGTAAAAATTCCTTCCATAGGCGAAAGTTGAAAAATGCTTTATTGAATAAGGATGTAATTGAAACTTGTAATGAAACTGGATGTTAAAAAATATGTAATAATAACTGGTTTTATTAGTAACAATCAAGTTTGAAGTCTTGCAATATGGGCCAGCATGATGCTGATAAAGTCAACATCATTAAAAATGATTAAAAGTGAATAGTTATCATTAGGCAATTATTTTGTAAACATTTACTATGATCTGAAGTACTCCAAACGATAAGAAGAATGAGCTAAAGAAAAACTTTCTACGACTAATAAGTGATGATGCTTCTGTAGATATTTAAAATCAAATAATTTGTCATTGTCTTGATTTTTCGATTAGTCCAGCAACGGAGCGCTAAAATTACCAAAATCTCTAACTTGAGTGCTAATCAATGGATTTTGATGAAATCTTGTGCAATGTGTTTGTAATGACGTTATTAAAAAAGTTAAAAAAAATATTAGAGTTCCGTAACTTGTAGAATTAGGTCAAAAATGAAAAAAAAAACAATGTATTTATTTTTTTGGCTCAAAATAAGAACTTTTGGAAAAAAAATCTGAAAAAATTCAGGTGAATGTATGTACCATCGAAATATAAGATTTTTTTTTGTTTGCAACTTTTCTGTAAAGTGCGTTTTCACCGAGATTTTCCGGAAAAACATGAAATACTATTTTTAACATTGTAGCGCTTTAAAAAAAATAAGTTTACGAGGATTTCTCGGTAGAAGAAAACTGCAATATTGGACTAACTTCTTTATTAGGCTGATGGCTGCGAGTTTGGTACGGATATTTATATGTCCGGTTTATCAAACTTGTGGCCATTTGATAATATTTATAACTATATTTATTAGACGTTTAATAATCAAAATAAAATAATGTAAATATAATAATAATAATGTAAAGTGATAGCGTAAAACTATCAATATTATTTATAACTATATTTATTATGACATTTACTAGTATCGTTATCAAAATAAAAATAACGAGTAAACAAGTGATAACGTATAACTCCTCCCTTCTTAAAATGGATTCATATCCTTTACATGAAGGTTTGAATCTTGGAGTTCAATAGGTTCATTGGGCGGTTTGCCTTTATTTATAATTTTTATGTTAAATGGCTTTGTCTTGAAGTATTTAAAGAAAACGTAAATTAAAATTACAAAGATAATCAAACAAATAAGAAAGTAGAGAATCCAAGTGTGATGAGTGGGAGTCTTGAAGTCTTCAATTTCTAGTGGTTGGAGTTGCTTCAGTGATTCAGACATTTTGCTTAAGTCTGCGGGAAATTCTTCTAAGTGAAGGTCTGGTAGTTGGGACATAGTATATCTTTCAATTTTCGGTAGATCGAATGGACGTCCTTCAAGTCTAGTACTATCTATCGAGTAGGTAGTGTTTTTAATAATAATGCTACAGTTGTGTTCGAGTGTAACTTCGCTGAGAGTATTTAGTTGAATTATTTCTTGTTCTGGGCATGAGCTTTTAATAACCACTTCTTCTCGAGGGAAGCAAATAATTTTATCTTTGGAAATCCTTAATAGAAGATCGGTATTTACTTTGATCTTTTGTAGGACACAGTCGTTAGGTTGTTTCCCTTCTAACAAGTTAAGGAAGCAACTGGAAGTCCAAGGTAGAGGTTCTCCATCACAAATATGGTATTTGTTGATCGTTTGGCAGGCAGTGTCTTTCCATAAATGGGCAGAATGATCAATACTCAGTACTAGGTAGGGTTTTGGTGGTATGAGGATAGTGTTATTTAAGGGAATAGGAATTAACTGGACTAATTGAAAGTCTCTAGTGTCAGAGAGTGGGATAGTTAATTGAACGTAAATCAAATTCTTGTTAACTTTAGTCTGAATGTGAAATAATCTGTAATATTCATCAGTGTCTATTTTTAAGAGGTTTCTAGAGTTATAAAGAGTTACTAAAGTCTTCAAAATATGTATTAAGTCTGAGTGAGACATGAAGAAATTATGTATAATTCCTGAATAGGAGCTTACTAGTGCATTTTCTAAAGTTTCTAAGTGATTTAAAATGAGTAGAAAGTTCTGTGATATTTGGTTTGCTAAGCTTTGGCAATATACGTTTTTTCCTAAATTATTAAGTTGGTTTATTGTCGTGTTCAAGTGAAACATGATTGATTTTTCATTTGTTTCAATGACCCCTAAAGTTTTGTTTATTCTATCCATTAGTTGCGTATACAGAGAGGTTCTTAGGTTTAGTTGAGCCGTTAAAGAATGTTGATTCCTCATAAGAGTATTTAACTTTGAATTTATGTCTTCTAAGTCATCTGCGTCAGGAGTACCGTATAAGAATTTATTAATTTTTCCAATAGCATTAACTAGTCCTCGTTTTTTTCGATTCATGGGTTGAAAGTTTAGGAATTTTGAATATACTAGTTTCGAGAGTTGGGTTAAACGCGTGTTTGAATAATTAGTACATATATTCGGGAAATCTAACATATTTTCGGTAGTCTGTTGGATTTGATTTTCGACTATGTTTAAGTCGATGATGTAAGAGAATGAGTGATAGTTATTAATAAGTCGGGTTGGTTGGTAAGTCATTAGGTAGATGGGGTTATGAATGGACTTGATTTTTAGGCAATATGTCCTCAAAATCAACAGGAGTACTAATAGGAGTGGTGACATGTTTGTTGATCTTGTCATGGATTAGTTTCTGTTTCACCTGAAACGAGGGTTCATCGTCAGAATCATTGTCTGGGGTTTGTTCGAGTGTATTGTCACGTACTTGATTTTTTATAAATCGTCCTCTATTAGTAATGATAACGGGTCCTTCGTCTTTTATTACTGTTGCTGATATAAATTTAGGGAGATTCTTTGCGCGTGTAGCTTGGGAATTTCTAATATAAACTATATCGTTCGAATTATAAATTTTTGGTTCTTTGCGTTTTTTATTGATTTTTGCTATTATGTTTTCTTTGTCTAGAACTTGGTTTATTCTGAGCTGTTCGTATAGCTCTTGAGTAAGGTTTTTGTGTTCCTGTATATAGTCTGAGGTGATAATTTCGTCTGATATTTCAAACGGAGAGGGTTTGTCTAAATGTCCAAAAAGAACTTCGAAAGGGGTGTGTTTAGTAAGGGAGTGTATCAACTCGTTGTATCCGATAGTAGCCAATTTCATTAGGTAGTAGTTGGGGAAATTAGGATTTTCTGAGGTTAGGCATCGCATGCTATCTATTAATGAACTATGGAAGCGTTCAACAGGGCTGTTGGATGTATGACTGTCGGTACTGGTAAAATGTAAAGATATTTTATGCAGGTCACAGTAGTCAATGATCATGGTGTTATTGAATTCTTTTCCTTTGTCACAAATTATTTTGTAAGGTTTTCCGTAGTGTTCAATAAAGGTTAAGAGGTTTTGTTGTACTTCCATTCCTGTTTTAGACTTTAAAAGATAGCTTTGTCCGATTTTCGAGAAAGGGTCGAAGATAGTAAGGTAACATTCATTTGAAAAGTGAAAAAGGTCTATGTGAATAACATCTAGAGTTTTCTTGGGTATTGGTGTATTTTGGAATTTAATTTTCTGTGGGTGCCTGTCGTATTTACAAGTGTTACACGTGTGACAATTTTTTATATATTGGGCAACTTGATAGTTGATATTAGGCCAATAGTATTTTCTCATTATTAAACTAGTTGTGACTTTGGTCCCGCGGTGTACAGTTTTTTCTTCGTGCATATATTTTATTATTTGATTCTGTTTATCTTCTTGAGAAATATCTTCAAGAACTTTATTTGAAATTATACAACTCATTGAGTCGTTGGAGTTTAAGAACCTTTGAAATATTCTAATTGTTTTGTGTTTGATAGATTCGTCGTTGAAATTAAAACAATTTTGAGTATTTTGAGTGGAACGTAAGAACTGTTTTACAAATTTAAATACCTCCTCATCGGATGTCCGTGATTTTAGTACAATTCTGTGTCTCTTGTATCCGGGGAAAGGTGTTTCTAAGATATGGTTGTTAGTGACTGCGTTGTCGCTTTCTTTTCTAAAAATCTGGTTTTTATAAATATTGATGGCTGATTTTGAGTAAGGCATTGTGAATGTGGAACTTGAAAGAGCTGTATGTACAGTGTTGTTGTCGAAAGTATGTTCGTCAATGTCTTTTATTAAATTGTCTGCGATTTCTGGGTCTACTTCGGGTAATTCATCTAGAATTGATTGTAGATCTGGAGAATTTACAATCATCGAATTAGTGTCATCATTGTTGATGGCATTAAGTTCTTGTATAGGGGGTCGTGAGAGACAATCTACGTTTACGTTGAGTTTTGCCTGCTTAGCGAAAGAAGGTTTGTCGTCAGGAAAGTAAAGTATGTTGGGATTTTTCTGAAACGAGTGCATTTTTCTTCGAAATTTAAATGATCTGTGCGGATAGTTTTTATTTAGATCGATTTTTTGTTTAGAGTTTTCTAGGGGACGTATGAAAGTTTCGAAATCTGGATATGATGGAACATCGAAAGGCTGGTCGAAGGTAGCTTGTGTAGAGAATTCCTTCATGTTATGAAGTTCTACTGTCGCTAACCCATTTTTTGCAGTGGTTAGAGTTTCAGAGATAGTAACTGTGCCGTTTGAGAATGATGGAACTAGAATTTCTTCACTGTAAATATCTACAGGTATCTGTTTTACAAGCACGTCATGTGAATTTAAATCATAGGTGCGTGATGTGTCGTTAGGAGTTCTCAATAATAGGGGTATGCAAACATCATGGTTAAAGAGGGCGTCATTTTTGAAATCTAATAGAAATTTAAATTTTGTCTTCAAATCCTATTAGACCGTCGTAAAATTCGTGAAAGTTGTATACTAATACGTCAAGTGTGTCGTCTGAGTTAAATTCGTCAAAGGCGGGGATTTCAGCATGAAATTGTATGTCTGTCTCTCCGTGACACGTTTTAATTTTTGTAGAGCTAGTGTACATACAATCGGGATAGAAGTTTTCAATTATGATAGTTTTGGAGCAACCTGTATCTATAAGAAGCTTCATTGTTGGGTTTCGAATTTGTATATATGGTAAGCTACAAGGGGCGAGTACTGAATTCAATTCGACGATTAATCGTTCCGAGGCTCGTTGAGAAAATTTACGTCCTCATTGTATTCTTCATTTTGATTTTGGAACTCTTCTGGCTCTTCTGGAGTAAAATCGAAATTTTCGGGAATATTTAAATCTGCAAATCGAGGGTTAGGAATCTCAGGAGATTCTTCTGGATAATAGTAGTATCCTACAGTTGGATCAAGTTCAGCTGTGTGTAGTTCTTGGGCTACGAAGTTTTGGGGACTCGATTGTTTGAACCATGGGAATTGTCGTTTAATTTGGGAGTTCGTGTGTGGTCGAAATGGGGCGAAAAATTCTGTTTGCTTGTTGAAGGGTTGGCAAAATTTTGTCTAGGTTGGACAGAAACACCAGACATTGGAGTGGGCTTATATGACTGAGTGTTTTGTGGTCTTGGTTTAAAGACGTTTTGATTTTGATTTGTATTCTGTCTTCCGAATACTTGTTGGTTAGTAGGGAAATGTGCTTGAATAGTTTGACGTGGGGGTAAATTTATTGGTTGAGATGGAAATTGAGGTTTAAAGCAATGATTTTGGTTGATATGGAAGTTATTTTTTATGAAATTTTGCGACGATGTCTGTCTTGATGTTTTGTTGAATTGTTCTTCTCGAGCTACCAAATTTATAGCTTCCTCTAGTTTTGTGAAGGGGCTTAAACGTATCATAACCTGGTAGTTTTGTGGTAAGGAATGGGTGTATGTATCGAGCGTTAGTTTTTCGTATATTTTGGTATAAGCTGTTTTTTCTGCAGCTCCGTCGTTTGACTGGGAAAGTTTTGCTAATAGTAAACTTTGTAAGTTTTGCAATCTTAACCCAAAGTCGTGTAGTGATTCATTATTGTGTCGGGTCGTTTGTCTTAAGTCATGTTCAAGGTTTGCAATTGATCTTGGATTTGAGAAATGGTCTATTAACGTTTTGCGGATGTCCGCCCAGGAATTTAGGTCAAAGCGGCAACCGACTATGGTGAGAGCTGGCCCGTGTAATTTTGATTTAATTGATTGAAGTAGAAAATTGTTTAAATTTATATTATCAGGGGTATCGTTCGGTTTCGCGTAGTTAGCTTCGAGGGCGTTACAGGCTGTAACAAAGTCATTGAGGGCGAAAACATTGCCGTCAAATGGTCTTATGGTATCTACATACATTCGTAATAATTGATAATTAACCTGAGCCATCTCTGTATTTTGAGTACTAACAGAAAGAATAGGATTTAATTTACTGGGTCTTAATCTTGCTTGGATAGGTGTATAAGTATTATTTTCTGGTTCGTTACTTGTGCCAGGGGATGCAATAGCTTCCTCTAGGCTTTCGAGTAAATCAGTGAATGATATATGAGTGGTCTACTTAATTATAGGGTCGAGGATCTGACTCTTCCCTGTCTGTAAATTACAGAATGTAATAAACAGCAACTTAATTCTTTAGTTGTCTACGATAGACTGACTTAGCAACTAATATATTTTTTCCAAATATCACACAAATTCTATTAAGAGATAGTAAGTGAATTTAGAAAAATTTAATTTCAATACCGAAAGGATCACAAGAGTTTGAAAATTAAACAATTAAGTGACTTTCAATTTGAATTTGAGAAAGGAGAGCGTTCTAAGGAGCTGAGTATTGACTTACGTTTTTCTTCTCCTCCACGTAGGTTGTTTGGATAGGCCTCAACAATAAAGATTGACTTCTGGCGTCGTACCTCTGGGACTTTTTGCTCGATGCAGGATTTTTCTCAGGGGGTGACTCGATGCACTGAACAACTTGCCAAAAGGGCACTATCCTACCGACTGCGCCAAATAAGTTTACGAGGATTTCTCGGTAGAAGAAAACTGCAATATTGGACTCACTTCTTTATTAGAACAGCTTACAACACTTTTCTGATGGCTGCGAGTTTGGTACGGATATTTATATGTCCGGTTTATCAAACTTGTGGCCATTTGATAATATTTATAACTATATTTATTAGACGTTTAATAATCAAAATAAAATAATGGGTAAACAAGTGATAGCGTAAAACTATCAATATTATTTATAACTATATTTATTATGACATTTACTAGTATCGTTATCAAAATAAAAATAACGAGTAAACAAGTGATAACGTATAACTAAAATATGTAATTTAAAAATCTGAAAATTCAAACATATGCATTGAGGCCTTCTAAACATTTTTTGTCTCTTGGAATTTTTTTGTAATTTACTAATTTTCCGAGTTACAGGCAGTTTTTCACTATAAATAATGTACCACATTTTTTGCACATTCTCAATTTAAAAATTAGGTATATATTAAAAATTCCATATTTTTTATAACAATATATATAAATCACGCTCATTTTTCGAATTTTCATGTATTAATGTGCAAAAAATGTAGTACATTATTTATCGTGAAAAACTGCCTGTAACTCGGAAAATTAGTAAGTTTCAAAAAAATTCCAAGAGACAAAAAATGTTTAGAAGGCCTCAGTGCGTACGTCTGAATTTTTTCAAATTCTTAAATTACATATTTTTAAAGCGCTAATATTTCAAAGAGATGGGTAGTTTTTCATGTTTTTCCAGAAAAACTCGGTGAAAACACACTTTACAGAAAAGTTGCAAATAAAAAAAAGTCTTCGATGATACATTCATCTAAATTTTTTCAGATTTTTTTTCAATTTTTACATTTCCCCTCCCCCATTTTTAGGAATTTTCGAGTGGCCATATCTCGAGAAATATGGATTTTTCGTAAAAATTCACAAATTCACATCTTATTTTGGACCAAAAAAGGTAAATACATTATTTATTTTTTATTTTTGACCTAATTCTACAAGTTACGGACCCCGTGATATCCCCCTGATATTTTTTTTAACTTTTTTATTAACGCCATTAACAACGCATTGCACAAGGTTTCATCAAAATCCATTCATAGCACTCAAGTTAGTTTCACCCCCCGTTGACTGGACTAATATGAGAAAAATAAATGTATTTTTAACTAAATGTCAAATGTACTTCTAAAAATAAATACTTTTATTATTCCAGTCAGTATATATAAAATCACTGAAGTCACCCGAATTCAGCGAGACTTTGGGGCTTGGAGGGAAAGGTTTAAATGAGGGCGTGGCTCGCGGTTTTTCGCATTTTTCTCCATATGTATAATTCCTACGAAAAAATTGTTCTACATGAAAATTGTAGAGCAGGAAAAAACCTACAGCTTCGTTCATTTAATTTTTATTTTCGAACAATAGTTTACACTACAACGCGCCGCAAAGTCGCCATGTCAGTTTTTTCTTTTGTGAAGTAGAAGAAATCTTCAAAAGATACCCGTTTAGATGTTGTGCGGTAGAGATTTTTACCCCTTCTCGTCAGCGACACCGCGGAACCACTTGCGCACTTCTTTGTGGCTTTATCTATTGTATTGTCGACCGACAGAAATTTATTGGTTCTCTTCGTCGAATTCGTTATTGACGTCGTCCTGCACACAGATTTTCGGAAATTCTGTATCATTGTCGCAAATTTTATCGCTGCTGTTTTGACGTATAATGGAGCATTTCATTTCAGCTTTGCGGCAACCAGAAGCTGTTCCGCAGTTTTTTTTCCATTTACAAGTTATTAATTTTAGAAGTTCGTCGGGTGCAGCTTTTCTTGTGATAGTTTTCGGTTCTAGTCCATTCCCAGAAAATGTGCGACGTTATGAAGCGCAGCCAGAAAGGTCAAAGTTGTAAAGAAAAGCTGTCTGGCTTTATCTATGGGCACCATTTTTGAGTTGAACTATAATTAAATTGTGACGCCCATGGTAAATGTTTTCTTATGAAATTGATCAAATTTTGTTTTATTTTGTTAATTTCTCGCAAGAGGTTTATTTTCACTCATTTTACTCAGAATTTTATATAACGGGTCCAGCGACTGATGTGATACATTTTGATAAGGCTGCTCGTAAGACTGTAAAAAGATTAATAAAAAAAAAACAAGCTTGTACTAAATAATAATTACTTTATGAAGTTTTATTTCTTAAGAATAGTATCTTTTAAATGACATCCGTTGGATCCTAAGCAATGTACCAATCTATTTTAGGAAATTTTGCATGGTTCAATGTGATACTTTCAATTTATCGAGAAGTACTCTTTTAATTCTTGAAGAGTCTGTGGTCAATTCTGGTACATTTTCCACTTGAGACACCCACACATAAAAAAGTCTCATACTGATAAATCAGGAGGTCTTGAAGGCCAATTTATGTCTCCATATTTGGAAATCAATTTGTTTTTTTTGTTCGTGAGCCGTCTAACTTTCGTTTCCGCAATCACTCTTGGGCCTATTGTGATATTCTCTCATTTGCTTTATGATAACCAATTCAGTACTCTGGCCCCTTGTACTAGCTTGTACAACCTCATCGCTGGTTTGATTTCATATTCTTCTGGACTCAGTTTTGGTTGTCCATATATTGCCTGTCTTCTGTGATCCAGAGCCTCACAGGATGTGGTAGGATGTCTCCGTTGCTCTATTGCATTGACTGCATCTGTTAGGAAGCCAGTGATTATGCGGAGCTGATCCCTGCTTAGTGACAGCAGTTTTTCAGTCTTCTTCCTGGATGGTCCTTTGATAAAGTTTTTTTCCATGTTGTTGTCCGGTTGTTTTGTCCCAGTATTCTTTGTGCTGATTCTTGATCCAGTCCCTTATTTGGCCCCCGTACTGTGGTTTTAGACACTCCCAGGGCCGGTTCTGGGCCAATATATAGAGCTGATGATCCCTTTCTTGCTAGCTTGTCAGCTTTCTCGTTGCCTTCGATTCTTGCGTGTCCCGGCATCCACTGAAGGGTTACCTTATTGTGGTCCGTTAGGGCTCTCAGTTCTTCTTGGCATTCCCACACCAGCTTGGACGTCACCTTGGGGTTTAACAGTTCCCCTAGAGCCGCTTGGCTGCCTGTTAGAATATTGATCTGCTTATTTTTATAGGCTCTCTTATTGTTTTCTACTTCGCAATCTAGTATTGCGTATATTTCTGCCTGAAAGACAGAAGTGTATTTTCCTAGCGATGTGCTGAACTGTGAATTCCTCATATCACCATACAACGTGATCTACCATGACATGCGGAAAATTTAACTGTAGGTTGTCCCCACCGAAAGGAGTTAAAAAAATGAAAAATTAAGAAAAAATTACCAAAAAAATTACCTTGTTTTTTGTAGAAATGCGCCGTCAATGACTTTAACTAATCTAACGTAACGCGGCACAACCATATTACTTTATCAAACTTGGGTTGACACTACTGACAGCGAAGCTGGATAAGATAGAAGTGACTTTTTGGTTTTAATCAAATCACACTACAAAAATAGCGAAATAAATCGAAGACATTGACCCCATGCTGAAACAACAAGCAGATACACGAGATATTTAGTTAAACCGGTCAATGACCCCTAGAAGGGGCTGGCTCCCTGCCGCTGCATCGTGTGTAGACCCCTAGAAGGTTGCAGAGGCAGGGAGCCAGCCTTGTCGGCATGCTTTGAACTCATTCGTAAAAGTGAACTGGTCCGCTGGAATTCCAATTATCTTCAAAGCGTACCGAGAATGTTGGCTTCCTGCCGCTGGATCGTGTGTAGACCCCCTTTTTTGATCTCGCCGGCCGGCTTCACTTTTTATGCCAATTAAGGAAATGTAAACAACTCGAATACGTTCTTTCACAAGTAAGTTCATCGACCTATTCAGGAGTAGGTCAGGACTTACTCAACATCAGTAGTGTATCTTCGCAAATTTACTAATAATTTAATATACTAAATTACCTCAGAATCTAAAATTTTGCAGGGGCTTTCCCACATTGAAGACTAGTACACCATTTTATTTTCCGCATTTCTTGGTAGATCACGCAGACCAGGTCCCGTGGTCTGGTACTGTTGTCGGTTATTGGCCATTCACTTCGATCTCCTATTTCTATTTCGAAGTTCCTGTTAAAAGTGTGTTAAGGGATCATGTGGTCTATTCTCATCACGGATGTTGTCACTCCCACTAGGTTCCTAATTCGGTTGTGTGCCGCATATTTGTCATTGGGTTTGTCTTGCAGCCTGAAGTGTCCCATCGCCCCCTCCCCCATTACCACCAGGTGAGGGGGGGGTTCAGAAGGACCTCCATTGCTGCTGTTGGTGTTGTTTTCATCGCTCCTGTTACCTCCAGATGGGCAAGTCTTTGTACCTTGCTTAGTTCGGCGGCAGCAGTGCGCTGCAACATCTTTGGCCACCATACCAAGGATGCATATGTGATCATGGGTCTAACCACCATGATATATGTCCAGTACATCATGCGTGGCCTTAGTCTCCATGTTTTCCCATGGGTGCGCTTGGCCAGCATGAGTGTGGTCTCTGCTCTTTTTTTGGTTCTGTTTAACTGTTGGTTCCAGGTAAGTTTGGGATCTAGTATTACTCCCAGATATTTTACCTCGCCCGATAGTTGTATTAGATCACCTCGAAGTTTTAGTGGTCCAACTTTCCCACTTTCCTTATTCTGGTGAATACCATTATGGTTGACTTTGAGGGACTAATATTTAGTCCCTCATCATCTGTCCATTTCGTTACAACATCTAGGGCTTGTTGCATATACTCCCTTATTGTGTTGTTGAATTTGCCTTGTGCTAAGGTGACTAGGTCATCTGTATAGCCTAGTGTTTTATGTCCTTCTCTGTCCAGTAACGTTAGCAGATCGTCTATGACCAGGTTCCACAGGTTCCAAATCAATTTGTTAGGAAACATTCAACTTAAAAGGCGCCGTCACGTCATTCTTATGAAACCAAGCTGTGTATTGTTCTAGATTTTGTAGTTTGATCCTTAAAAAACTGATATAAAAATATAAATGCAAACTTATTAAAAAAAAAAAGTGAAAAATTCTTACATTCCTTGAATGGGTATCTGATTGCATAGTTTCTCGTCATTTATTTTGTTTTAAGAGGCCTGTAAACATACCGGGTGCCACAGGCTAGTGGCTCCCTCCTACGTTTCCTTTATTTTTTAACTTATCCATTTCAAATTTGGGGTGAATAAACTACCTGTAAAATGGATTTTTGGACGTAAAAAATGGTATGAGACCATTTCCGGTTTACCCGAAAATGACCACAACGTTCGATTTTTAAATGGAACACACTGTATATTTTTACGTATTTGGATTCAAGACAACATCTTAAAAAATTATAGATTTTTTTCTAATTTCATTGATATCCATTTCAAATTTATGATATTTGTTTTTCTATTTTATTGAATTCATTTAAAAATAAAAAATCACTTTCAATATAATTTTTCTTGAACTTTAACGTAGTTGCCTTTGTAAAAGTCATATGTCTAATAATGAAATGTGAATAACTAGCTTTTTGTGAATAATAGCCTTTTGGTTCTCTCTTTTGTTTCTTATAAGGTATGAGTACTAGTGGAAAGTATAAGGATCAATAAAAATTAGTTTGAAAGTGATTTTTTATTTTTAAATAAATTTAACAAAATAGAAAAACAAACCAGTAGCATATATTTGAAATGGATATCTGTCAATTCAGAAGAAAATCTATAATATATTGAACACTAGGAGCCACCACCTTCCCATCTGAAAAAAAACAAGTTTTCGATAAAATAGTGATTTGTTCAATTTTGGAGGCTTCGTAAATAGTTATTAATGAAATTAAACGAAAAATTATATTTTCCCCTTGGACTTTACCTGCCGTAGAACACATTTTGGTATTCCAAAACACTCTAGACGAGTGTCTTAAAATGCTTAAAAAAACTGAACATCGACTCAAAAATTCGCGAAAATCTCATGAAAGTTGCGGTCATTTCCGGGTAAACCGGAAATGGTCTCATACCGTTTTTTACGTCCAAAAATCCATTTTTACAGGTAATTACAAATTTCAAATGGATAAATTAAAAAATAAAGGAAATATAGGGGGGAGCCAGTAGCCTGTGGCACCCGGTATATGGATGGGTATGCAGTTGCACACATAGTTAACCAAATAAAGTTTTATTCATATATGTATATGTACAATTTCAGTTCAATAATGTAGATATGTTTATAAATTCTGGACAATGCTGATAGGTATTCATTTGTACGAATCAATAGCGATGAAGGTATTTATTATATTTATTATTCATTTATAATGATACGGAAGATATTTATCACTTATACTGCGAATTTTTATCGATTAATGCATTAATGCAATTTCAATATCAAGGTAAGTATATGTTTTGAATATGAAGTTATTTCATACAGACATTTTGTGAATTGAACAAACAGAACAGTTAACTAATTTCAATATTAACCACTACATGTGTAAATAGCTCATGGATCAGTGCACTTGTATTCACCCTTATTTGCGTTTAAAATTTTCAAACAATTATGAGGAAGTTTCATGCGGGTGTTAAAATAATCCCACGCTGATTTTGATGTATGAATACGCGTACTTCATTTGGATGTAAATGTATTTGCCTTGAAATTGTTATTATGATTGAAAATATCATTGGTACATTTTTATAGAAAGGTGTAACAAATACCAGGATATTCGCCCTGTAAATATTAAGAGTGACGCTGTAAAAAAACAACTACACGGGGGATATGAACAGGTGTAAATACCCATATTTCCGTTGAAACTGATGAAATTAGGTAAATGTGTACTATTTTATTCTAGTAAAATTAGGGTACTGAAACAAAAATATTAGGTTTTTTTCTATTCTAAGAATCGTCACATTATAAGTCAGTTTCTTATTCTATGTAAATTCCGTAAGGTTGAAAAATTGAAAATTATGAATCATTTAGGTATTATTTAATAATGTCAAAACCAAAATATACTCTATAATACAACTTCGATGAAATATTAACGCATATCTGCATAAATTCAAGAGATTTCCGACATTTTCGATGCGTTGGTAAAAAAAATACACACTGTGATGATCCCCTTATCAAGGGCTTCCTTGTAGGTTTTATTAGTGGCGAAACTCCAATAATTTAGTTTATATTTTATATATTTTAACCTCCCCACAATAAAATTGTGGGAGGTTACTACATTTAGTCCAAAATCGAAAATTGAGATAATATCAAATCTTTACATTTTGAGGTCCCAGGAACCCAAAAAAGTGGTTTTTAAAAAATGTCTGTGTGTATGTGTGTGTGTGTGTATGTATGTTAGCACGATAACGGCGAAGCTACTAAACGGATTTGGATGAAACTTTGCATGAGGGTTTCTTTAGTGCTTCAGAAGATCTGAAAAGGTTTTGGTTGAAATCGGATTACGTTTAGTGCCGTTTTGGCACAACAAGTTGTTTATTTTATGTTTACTTACAATTTGTAATCGAACCATTGAAAAGCAGGAAAAATTCCAATTTCAACGATATATTACACTTGCACCCTTTCGATTTCGTTTCCGTTAAAAAAATTAAAAAGAATTCGTTACATATGCACACATGACAGCATGCAAAAAATATTATTGGTATTATTGTTAGGGGAAAATGTATTTTGCCATCTGTCAAAAATATTTGGGTTGGTAACCTTTGTGAATTTTGATTTATAGGTTATGATACGTGACATCACAGCTAACCTGAAAAATATATATTTCTTAAGATTTAAGAATATTACGTAGCTATTATTAAAATTTCTGCCTGGTTCCCGTACTTTCAACAAATCTAATACAGTGTAATGTTTAATAAGTTCTAAATACTTTGTCTTAATAAAATAGGACTCTTTTTGTAGGTTGGAAATCTAACCTGTAATTAGCTGTATATTTTTATTAATCAACAATTAGGCAATCCAAACCACGTGACTTCCAACTTTGCGTTGCGGTCAAACATTTGTTGACAGTAGTTAAACGTTTGTCAAAACAGTTTGTGTTTTTCCGTCGGCCTGGCTAAGTATCTTGAAATTTTAACAATATAGTGTTTTTTGTGGATTGTGGCAAGGCGTTTTTTATTGTTTTCAAATAATAAACTTTATTTAATTATGCAAAGTGAGTACTTTAAGAAGTTGGTGTTGGAAAATCAAGATGGAAAATCGAGATGTAAAAACGATGGAAGGTGTTAGATCATCCCTTTTAATCGCGGCTATCCATCTTCGACGTCGTTTTCTCGACAGATCATTTATATGAAGGAAATATTTAGAATTCACGACGGTAAAAGCCGTGTCATGATTTCCACGATGTCCACAACCCACTACTGTGCACATATCAGGCATTTTTTCCAATTATAGCCAATAATATTATCACGAAAAAATCTGATAAGACACATTAAACAATTCTTTACAAAAAACTCATATTAAAAACCTTTAAAACGCAAAAACTACATGAAAAAATGCTGCACTGGTCACAAACCAACCCAAATATTTTTGACAATGTCAAGACTCATTTTAGTTGGTTTTTTAAAGATAATAATTGTTTATAGCCGTGTTCGGATATTACGTCTGATTGATGAGACGCGTCACAATCGTTCATTTAATGCAAATCGAGCTAACCGAGCTAAATTTGAAACGTTCGAATATTACAAAATAAAGGACTCAGACGAAGCTCGACTTGCTCGGGCCTTTTTGATCCTGCAGGAAGATTTTAATTTGACGCATGCGTAGTCCGCTTGAACTGTCCATACTTTTATTGACTTGTTTAGGTTAGAGTATCAGTTGGGCTAAATTCTGTATTATTTTTATTCGCTATTCAATGTTCTAGAAAATCTTCGAAACGTTATCTGTTAATACCCTTATAATATCCGGCAATTGATTAACATGCAACATAAATAAACATGAGAGGTTGTGTTTTAACAGATTGCTTGTAGTCCACTTCAGTTCGTTCGATATTTGTTCATGAAATAAATGGCTCCAAAGTCACGTGTAATTTATCTGTTTGCTCAATGCTCTGATTTCCGATGTAATATCCAAACACAGCTGATTTGAATCCACCGTGTGGGGAGGTTCCAGCCGCTTCCAGTAGCTGCCGATTTTTTATTTTATATTCTAACAACAAAATTTGCCAACAGATACAATAATTATTATCTTCTTATTTTCTATCCAACATTTTTATATATTTATATATTTTTTTGACATATAAAATTTCCTTTTTGCCTACTCTCATCAGGGAGAATATCCGTCGGCAACCACCGAGATATTCATTAATTGTAGGTGAAATGTACATTTTCATATTTTTTAACAAAATGTCGCCATTTTGATATTGTAATTGCTCAGTAATAATTTTTTTTCTTCAAAACTGCTGTTTTTCGTTAATATATAGCATCACCTAGATGCTAATTTTTTTGTTCAAGACACTGGTTAAAAAAATCCATCGGCCATATTAGAGCCACCATTTTGAATTATTAAATTTTGACTTCAGATTCGTAATCAGCGATCCCAAAAACAACTATCCTCAGTTTCAAAAATAAATTAGTAGTACTTTTTCATATATCGAATATTTAAATTTAGGGATAGTTTTCACCCTTTGAGGGTAAGAGCAAGTATCCGAACTATGTAGAAACTGAAGAAGATAACCTTTTACTACAATAATAAACCACAAAAAATTATCATTACTCATGAAATTATTCCGAAATTTTACACGTTTTTTACCTCTTGGTCTTGGTACTGTAATAAATGGTAATACTATAATTTTGGTGCGCCAGTGTATGAATTACAAAAGTTTTGACCAAAAATGAATATATTCCTCATCAGATCTTCGGCACTTAATATGAAAACCTTTATTATTGTGACTGTCAGATCAAAAATATTGCTGCAAATGTATTAAGAATTAAGTTAATAATCCTCATAATTTTATATTTAATATATTATAAAATAAGTAAACATAAATTAATTAGATATTCATATATGTTCTCTGCATTAATTAATTTCTTAAACTAAATGAGAACTATGAAATGCATGAATTAACCCTTTATTTGGGTTTCCTCTAAGGGGAATTAAGGAAAATCACAGACGACGATGACCGCAGACCGTAGATACCGGAAACTGAACGATCCTGACCGGAAACGAAGTGGCATATGCTGTCTGAATGTATAATATTACTGGAATTATGTGCTTGTAAAATTATTTTTGTTTCGTTCAGTTAATCTAAATAACTGACCATATAAAAAAATAAAAGATCAACGACATAGCAAGGGCACTGAGTAAATGTTTCAAAATATTGTTAGATCTGCTCTCCGTATCTCTGATTATCTCCAAAATATATAATATGAGTCAAACCCCTTGCAAGGTATACAGGGTGTCTCGTAAGTAAGTGAATATAGAGGAACTATGTGTAGATCAATCCAGATCGAGTCTTAAAACCAAGACGAAACGTCGACTATTTTAAAATTGGTTGTCCTAATATTGACCATGCCAAAGTACCTTCTTTTTACAAGTTTTTATTTAACTAGCTTTGTATGAATGTGTGTTAGTTAGTTAGGATGTTTAGTTCTAATCTTGTGTTTAGTTCAAATCTTGCAAGTCAATTTTAAACCACTTAACGTCGTCCAATTGAGATGCAGCATATTACAATAATCCCTATTAAAATTTGGCCATATCTGTAATACATGGTGATAACCAGAAGCCTAAAAACTCTCATACGTAAAATAGGTTTTATTTTAATTTTCGAGCAAAATATTATTATTTGGAAATTATCAATACGACGTCTGTCTACCTCCCTAACAGTCCATATCTCAGAGCTATAAAGAACGATGTGGATAAGTAGGACATTAGAAATCGCTGTTTTTTGTGTCTGAACAAATTTTGGTCAACTGTTAGGTTACCGATTTTGTTTTCTAGTATCTTTGTCGAATCTCACATTCACAGTTACTGGTATTGTAAACAAAAGCTCCCAACTATGCCATCCTGTTTACCTTATACTCATCAATCTTTAACGAATTTGAATGGTTTTCATTGCTACAATCATAATTTTCGTTGTACTTTACAGTTACATCGTACGCAGAGCTTATTGTTTGATGGGGCCGAGCAGGTGTATGAACTTATACTCTCTTGCTGCAAATTTCAAGTAAGAAGTCTTTCACTTTTAACTGCTCCAGCCTGCTAGTCTTTCAGCACACGTCTCATCACATGTTCTTTATAGATTATACAGAGAATTGGTATCAGAGCACAGTCTTTTATTTTGCCAAAATTACATTTGGCGATGTTGGTGGTTCATTTTAATTTTATGCTGATTTTGCATATAAAAACGTTTGCATTCATATCTCGATTTAAAGCTGAAAGTTGTAAAAAACATATTTTATCGACTTTCTTCTTTTTATTTATATTTCAACTTTAACAAATCGCTCATCGAATATAAAATGTATAAATATAAAGTATATTTTTATAATTTCCCAGTTTATTTTCTTTCTAACATAATTATGCAACAATTAAACGTATTTCAATATATTGTTATAAATGTGAGGAAATAATATAAATCAAGTTTATAATACACAGTTTTATTATGACAAAACAGTTTATTACGGTCTTCATTATCGACAAAGAAAATAAATATTGCCATCATCAACATTTGCATGAAGCCTTTGACTGTTGTTATTATTATTAGGCCTATATACTATGGACCAGCAAAAATAGATCATTCGATTGTAACTAAATTGGTCGCGTCCAGTGCTTGGAATGGTGACCCAAGTTCTCGCTGGAGATCTGAGTCCATATGTTGAGCTGTAAAAGCCTGACTGGACTGAGGCGACTCAGCGAGAGAAAGATAGAGGCTGATAACCGTGCCTGTGGGCCCTTATCAACAGACTCGAAGTCTAGGAAGACCATGTTTGGATGGGGAGCCCTGAGGCACACAAAAAAGGAGTACTACAATAGACCTTATAGGTCGCAGTGGGGGAAGGCCAATCGCCCGCTCCTTCAGAGTAATCTAAAAAAAAAAGCTCTAAAAAAGAATTTAATATCAGTGATACGACAGCTCACGATTAGTTAAGAAGTGGAACGCAAGAATGATGAAGGAAAGAGGCACTCAGTGTGGAATGAAATCGACGAAATTATACGTTGGCTAGAACAAAGTTGTTAAAGAAAACTAAAACCATCTAGATGGACGCATGAGTAAGAAACTTCATCTCTTTCTCTTCTGCGTCTTCCTCTTCTTTTCATCTGCACCCTTCTCCTCTTCTTCTGCCTCTTCTTCCTCTTCTTCTTCCTCTTCTTCTTCATCATCTGCTGAAAATCTGTGAACAGAACTCGGAGTGCTAGAGATTCTGTGATTAATCTACACTTTCTATTGCAAAACATCGAAATAGCTAAAGTTTGTTTCAGCCGATATAGGCAAATATTCTTGGATCCTTCATCATTTTAAACTTTACGACGACCATAATATAGAAATAGGAGAGTACGTCATTAATCAGACAATTTTGTATCCGCAAGGGCATTTAGCCTGGAATGATGAAATGTCATTTTTAGCTTAGAAATGGTGAAAAATATTGAAAAGGGGCATTTAACAGATAATTTTCAGACACCTAATGTTATTTAATGTGAAAATACAAGAAATTATATTTCCTTTCTTTACCTATACTAGTAACCTTAATTTTAATGACGGTAATATATTAATAAAGCTTTTTTCATGACATCGCTTTCAAAATGTAACAATTTATCATTGTCTGAACAAGATCAATAAGAAAAACCTTTCTGCGTACGAGAAACTTCACTATTGATAAAAAATAAATAGCGGTACCACTAGCCCTACTTATTGCATATTTCACAGTATGACCCATCATAAATAAAACATTTGTTACATTTCAAAGTTAAGAATTAATAAAAACTAAAAAACCGCTGCCCAAGGAATCACTACTTCCACATCCAAGTCAATCACAACGAAAAAAACTTTGTATGTGGAAATAATTGTTTATGGAACTTTAATAATATAATATTTGAAATCCTCTACCCCAAAAACCCATAAAACGATACCCCACATCGGTAGTGGGGTGGGGGTGGTAGTGGGGGTGGATGAAGTAAAAAAATATTTTGCGGTTTTTGGTTCTTGTACATACACTAAATCACAATTTTTTTTCATCCCCTTTAATAAGGGGGGTGGGGGTGGTAATGGGGGTGGCTAATGCCAAAATTTTTTTTGAGACCTTAGCTTCTCTTGTATGTACTAAATACCCATTTTATGGACTCTTACCTGCTTTATTTACCCATTTACCCCAAATTTACCCCAATTTATCCCCCTACCCTTCGTCGGAACAACATGAAAATATAATCTAGTTCCAGATCTCGTTAAAGTACATATGTGTACCAAATTTTAAATCAATATCTTAAACGGTTCCAGAGTAAACGTGCGCACAAAAAAAGTTACAGACCGACAGACAGACCGACAGACAGACCGACAGACAGACAGAAATTTTTTTTTCGCTCAAACTTAAAATCTCGACGTTTCATGACATTTTAAGCCTATTTGAACAATAAAAATTTTTGAAAATTTTTTTGTCCTTACTATACTTCCACTGGACGTGGAAGTAATTAAGAAGAATGCAAGAATTGCCCCTAATAAATGATATATATTCTGTTCTGGCATTGATGACAAGAACACTAACGCACTTTCCACATTTTAATACAATCGGACTTTTCTTTCTTAAGTTATCATGCTTACAAGAAACGTGACAGACACAGAAACGTGACAGACGGTCATTTTAAAAGTTGTTCAGAATTCGTTCACTAACACAATGATTTTTTCTCTACGAGCGATATTTCCGGTTTTAGAAAGGTGCCGATCAAATGCAATATACTCTTCGTTTTTGCGAAGAGTATAATAAAACAAAAATATTAATTTACGCAGTGAATTTCTTTATCTCGGCTACATTGCAGTGGAAGATATCAAACTGGAACATTATTATTGTTCTTTTGTACAATGCCGACAATGGCGAGGGTTTTTAAGATGCGCCTGGATTATCTCTATGTTTTGTATATGTATGTTATAATGAGGAGACCAAATAATTGACGAATGTTCCCATTTTGATCGAACAAGAGACTGATATAGTAGTTTCAGCGTGTTGCTGTCGTTAAAATCATGAGAACACCCTATGATAAATCTGTGTTCTAAAATTTTCATTGGTTATGGTGTTTATAAGATAATTAAAGGTTAGTTCGCTATCAAATGTTACACCGAGATCGCGGAATATTGATGGACGTGTAAGCACTGAATTTTCTAAAAAATAATTAAAATCGACAAGTTGATATTTATTAGTAAAAGTTAAAACATCGTACATCTTTATGTTCAACTGTAATTTGTTTAAATTACACCATTCATTGATTTTTTCAAGGGCAGTTTGTAATGTGACACAATCAGTAATAACATTTACTTTATTGCATAGCCTCATATCATCTGCGTATAAGAGATAATTGACACTTAGTTCTACTGTAATGTCATTAATGAAAATATTGGAAAATAATGGACTTAACACAGAACCCTGAGGTACACCTGAAGTAAATACAAATTCTGCAGACTATTGACCACAATATTCAATATGGTGGTTTATTCTCAAGATATGTTTTAAAAAATAACAACAAATTTCTTGTGAAACCAAATTGTTGAAATTTTGAATATAAAGCTTTTATTAATTAGTAAAAATGTGTGCATGTTAAATCATTAAATAAAGATTTTTCTGACAGACCATAAGTAAACAGTGAAAAAGTAATAAAATTGAATTTCCCTTTAGAAGATTTTGCCAATACCTTTCCAATTTTTTTCCACTATTCAAATTAAGTAAATACAAATTTATAAACTAATTACGAGTAACAAATGTCGTATAGCTTATTTCTCTCGTTAAACGCTTCTCATTTTCAAGAATTTAAATGTGAAATAAAATAGATGTGTTAGATCGATATTCTCCACAAACTAAAAATAATTCTTTATTGACTTCAGCACCGAACTTAAATTTATCTCACTTTAGTCATAGCCATACTATTCGCGTATTAACTCTCGAATAAAATTATATTACTGCTTCTGTATATCGTCTGGAATGTATAGATTTTTAGAAATATGCTTTGATTAACTGGCAACAGGAAATTTGGTTAATGTGTACGTATTACTAATACAAAATTGAAGTTTAAAAATAGATGTGCTGTGTATAAATGAGGGGTATAGTTAATAAATAGCGTGTAATGGTTTATGGCTTGTTTAAATTAATACTAACAGAAAATGATGAACAGAGTAAGGTTTACAAGTAATTATTGAGAAGAAGCAGCTAGTTTTTCCTTTCATTAATAGTTTGCAATTTTTCAGAGAAAGTAGTGAAACTATCTACATATATAAAAGAATACCGACTGACTCACTGATCTATCAAAGCACAGCTCAAACCGCTGGGTCTAGAAACTTCAAATTTTGCATAGAGGTTCCTCGAATGGCGTAGGCAACCACTAAGAAGGGATTTTTTGAAATTCGACCCCCAAGGGGGTAGAAAAGAAATTTATAAGTGTGACAATCATGTTGGATCAGTAATAATTCTAGCTACAACTAGAAAAAGTCTGCAAGATAGATCATTTTAATACGAAATGTTAAAATGGGTACTATATAGGCGTCTTAAAATAAGGAGTACGCCACCTGGTGGTCTTTGGTCAAACTAATTACTGGGCCATTCAGCCATTGTCTCTTTAGTGTACGATGATATCAACAACAAGTAAAATGATAAATTGAGATATTAAGTTATTAAAAATATGATAGCGTTTAAGCTATACAAGCGATACAATTTGCTGGAGCCAACCTAGTCGGTATCCTTTGTCGATTGCAGGGACAACTCGTGAAAGTTGAGTTGGCACGGCAATGTTCAAAGCATACCCTCTTTGACGTAGACACCTTTAACCAGGCCATTGAGAGGGAAAAAGCTGGTGCAAATAACCGTGGCCCCGAGTGGCAATAATAGTGGCCTGGATAATCACACATTGGAAGTGAAGTTTTTGAAATAAATAAATATATGTAATTCTAGTATACTTAAAAGTAATATATACTATTTCACCATTATGTTTTACCCCTGAATATTTCTATTTCATATTTTACAAAATACTGTTTCATTTATTTTACTTAAAGAATTAATAAATATATTTTCAGTGATATTCAATGTACCACTGATTTCATGGGTATTTGAATCTGAGACACTTGCTTGTAAACATAGAGCATACGTATGTATTATGTTTTGTGTTGAATGGGTTGTACCACACAAAATAATATAAATAAATATTCACACATACACACACTTAGAATTTTTACATTTTTTGTGTTTCCCAAATATTCCGTACACTGCAATATGCTCAACCTAAATGTCACTCATGTTTCCTGAAAAAAAGTGATTTAAACTACAACTGTACATAAATTTAAAAAAATATTTAAGAATACTAATATTTAACTAACCAGACACCGTTTATGTCGAAGAAACTGTACTTTTCAAGGGGAAAAACTATTTGAATTTTGCTGAATAATACCATTTACATCTTGCAAATCACTTAAAACAAAATCTTGAAAACCATGGGCCATGTATTATTAAAATTATTGTTTTTGATGCCAAAAATAACAATAAACAGAAAGAAACAAGATACAATTCGCCACATAAACAAAGAATCGCCCATTCATTAGTTCACGGCTTCTTCGCTTTGGCGCTGACATCTTAAATTCAGATGCGTATTGTTTCGACCTAAATATATGCCAATCTAATAATCTAGTGCTCCATTAAATTGCAGTTGCATTTCTTTGGCTAACAGAATTCTGGAGTTTGGCAGTATGATTTTCGTCGTCGTTGTTAACATCGTCGTTAACGGCCAAGAAAATTATTAATGATAATTTTAATATTGCTAATAAGGTATTAATTGAAACGTGCGTTATAAGAATTTATTTTATTATTAATCATAAAAGGGAATGAAATATTTAATATGTTTTGTATTATTGTATTATATTTATTTATCAACTATATCACATTATAGTTGAGAAGGTGCGACTATGTGGAATCTCTTTATTATAAGCTAGATAATGGTGTAGTACCGGGTGTTTACCTTAGAATTGCGCTGTTTGGTTTTTATGGCGTTATACATCTAAGATGGCCGCCATGCGAGACATTTATTCTTTACATCAAGAATAACTTCTTCCAGAGTGCTCATACGCAAAATCTGCATATAACAGTTTCTGTTCTACATGAGCCAAGGAACAAATTTAGTTCTTATCAATTTTTTCGTATCTTTTACCAATTGAGAGTTATGATTCATTATACATGTCACTATCGGTTTAAAACATAAATTAGCCATCGGTTATTTATTAAGGGAAGAAAAATAATGATTCTGCCGCTATTTACTCACAAAAACTTTAATAATAACTAGTATTAATACATACAATTTGTAGTACGACGTAGTAGTTGTATTATAAAATTTGGTTCTTAAAATAAATTATGTATTGACAGAAAATAATATTTAATGATATTATATTATTATTCTCTTCAAAATAATGTATCATCACCATCTAAGTCATCTGGTGAATCTTCATGCTTTGTATGCTTATCACAGTTCTCACACATATCTTCGTCTCCTCCACATACACATAGTTCGGTGCACTTCAGATCGTGGGAAAGACATTTACATGGTGGAGCAGCACAGTTTCTCTTAACACAAGAGCACCGAATAAGTTGAAGAACTGTATCTGGAGCACATGGTAGCATACACATAACAGGAGCATAATGGTCATTTTTTAGTTCCCAGCCGAAGATTAATGGCGAAGGCAGATTAGGGTAGGGCTGGTCAGCACGGCACCATTCTATGGTTTGACAACGAACTCTATCAACATATGATATCAGTGATGCTCTTGTTGGTGGCAAGTTTTCTCCTTGAGTTTCTTTCTTCGTGACCATCCACCACCTTAGTTCTCCAATATATATTTGTGCCAGGAACATAGACTTGACATATGAACTTTTATATTAATAGTTTATCTGTATCAAGAAAATTTTCCAAGCTTCCAAGTTTGCTCATAGCTTCGAGAATGTCATCATCTGCTTTACTAAAGACTTTCCAAAAGGAGGTTTCCTCTTTCTTTGCCAAAGTCCCTGTGGTGTCACTTCCGGATAATGCATGCAGACCTAATAATGCTGAAGTTTTTTTTGAGCCCAGGGAATCGGTTACTTTGCTGAGATTGATCATTCTTTGATTTTGGCCAACTCCAGTTACAAACATAGTGTTCAGTGGAAGGAACTTATACCACCATAAAGTAAGTATGAAGACATCTGTATTAGGTGAGTAAATATGAAGCTGTGTAGCACCGTGACGACAGGCGAACATGGAATGCAAAATTATTTTTGTATCTGCCTCCTCATGATTGCTTTTCAGTTCATCTGTTTCAATCCCCATTGAACACTTTGCTGTTTCCCTCCAAGATACAAATAAACACTTGTTTTTTCCAGTTGCATATTGTATTGCTTTCTCGGACAAGTAAGCTGTTAACTCATCTTTAGTCTTGACATGAGATAACAATAACTTCATAGATGTGTTCTCAATGTACGTTGTATCACTGATCTTGTAGTGGACTGGTTGTGTGTTGCCAGTTCTTTTATTATGCATAGAATATTTAAGTGAATTTTCTCTGTATGTGTCGAAGACGTGATAGTGTATATTCCAGTTTTCTGTTAAATTCATTTGCAAGATCACTACAAGTTTTAACAGTAGGTTTTTTTTCAGGGCTTGTACCTCTGCCATACCATCAAGAACAACTACTGTGAATTTATTAGATACATCTAATACTGAAGGACTTAATGTGGAATGTCTGATTTTCTATATATTCGATATATGGGTAATAAATGTAGTAGATTATTTTATTACATTTGTTGCAGAGAAACAGGGCATTAAATAGGTTAGGCAATAAATGTATACTAATAAAATTGTGTTATGTGGTTAAACTGGTGTGTAACTCTTAAATGGTAAAAGATACGAAAAAATTGATAAGAACTAAATTTGTTCTTTGGCTATAGAGTAGAAAATATTATTTGCAGATTTTGCGTATGAGCACTCTGGGTGGAATTATTCTTGATGTAAAGAATAAATGTCTCGCATGGCGGCCATCTTGGATATATAACGCCATAAAAACCAAACAGCGCAATTCTAAGGTAAATACCCGGTACTACACCATTATCTAGCATATAGTAAAGAGATTCCACATAGTCGCAGCTTCCCTTCATAAAAAATCCCACTGAATACATTACGCCCCAGGACTATTAACAATGATTAATAATCCAGTAAAAGCAGACCAGAAAAAGCCCAAACCTCTGAAAAATTCACATAGAGCTAAAATTTGGTACAGACCCTAAAAGCATTATTACAAAATGAAAAGTCCTCACCGATATCGCCCGGTAGCTCAGTCAGTTAAGGCGTATTGAGTGGCAAATAACGGAACCAAAGACTGTAAAACTACTTGGACTAACACTAAACACAAGACTGTCATTTGCTCTCCATATTACCAGAGTCATAAACAGGACGTATGGAGCTTTGAGTAAGTTATATCCACTCGTAGCAAACTAACAATAGGCAACATGCTATCTTTATATAAAGTAATATTTCGCCCCATACTAACATATGCCTGTGCGTCCTGGAATCTTATCTCGGACGCACAGTGCCTTAGAATCCAACGAACGCAGGCTACGCCTGTTGACCAACTCTCCGCGATACGTAACAATCGCGAAGTTGCACAGGATAACGGGGGTGCAAATGATACGTGATTACATAGATAAGACTGCACAAAAATTCCTGACACTAAAAATAGCAAACTCACCACTGACAAGAGACTTAACAAACTGTTATGTATATATATATGTGAATAAATAAATATTATTGTAAAATAATAATTAAGGAAGATTACACTTTCTGTTCTTACTATATTAATGTTTTATATACCTTTTTTATGTACACTTTTTATGGACATAAACATAAACATAAAACATAAACACACCACAGATAGTAGACAACCCCCAAATCCAAAGCCAAGGCTGTCCGGAAGGGGGTTACACATTCGGAAAAACGCAGACATACATCCACACCCATCGGTGTTGTCAATACCGGGGCTGGGGGTCGAACCCAGAGCGCGGTAGCGAGTCGATCAGCGTATTCGCCACTCAATACGCCTTAACCGATTGAGCTACCGTGCTGGTGCACGGTACCGTGCATGTAGATTGCGCCGTCCGCAACTCATTGTACTGTGAACCATTAAATAGTAAACGTCTCAAATTAGATGTGTATTTTATTTCACAGAAGTTTCTCCAAATAATATAAAAATTTATCCGTATTTATCGAAAATACGTAACAGTGGCGACGAGGTTTTCTGTATTCATAGTAATTTAATTAGAGAATATCCTAGATTCGATTGTAGTGAAATTTAAAAGTGAAACCACGTGCATCATGGCTCCACCACCGCCTCCTGTCGTATCCAATGTAATCGGACATTTAAGAGAATTCGACTCAAATTCTAGTGATTGGACAATATTTTTACCGCGTTTAAAGAACTATTTCGAAGCTAATGAGATTGAAACACAGGAAAAGAAACGTTCCATTTTTTTAAACCTGTTAACAGAAGATGCCTATAGACTAATTTTTGTGTGTGTTCCTGAAAAACCCGAACAAAAAAACTTCGACCACTTAGTGGAGATTTTTAACAAACATTTTGGGTCTGCAACGTCCGTGCATGTAGAGAGGTCAAATTTCCATGATGCGAGGAAGTTATCGGGGGAGACAGTCAAAGATTGGGCTGCGAGAGTGCGTAGCTTAGCGGTGAATTGTGAATTTGGAACTGAATTACCAAATTTCCTGTGCAACAAGTTCATTTATGGTATGGACAAGGGGTCAATCAAGGACAAGCTGTTCGAAGAAAAGGTTAACATTAAATTTGACGAAGCCATCCGTATAGCGGCAAATAAGGAAGCCGCCATTAAAGGTGCGAATGTTTCACCAGTTTTCATAAAGGAGGAGCCACTCCATCATGTACGCAGTTCCGGATCCAGAGGTACGACGTCACAGCGTAGAGGAAGTTCGTCACAGTTCAAGGCGCAGGCTCCATGTGACGTTTGAGGAAGAAGAAACCACACATCGACAAAATGTCAGTATCGTGAATGTTGCTGTCATATCTGTCATGGTAAAGATCACCTTGCCCCGGTATGTCCGCAAAAATTTAATAAAACTCAAAATAAAGGAGTAAAAAATAAAAATCAAAGGAATTTAGGAAAAAATTTTCATAATTTCATGGATGAAAATAATTTTTTGTTTACTGTTGCAAATTCAACAGAAACTAAGGGTAATAGTAACCCATTTGTTATTGAAATTTATATTGAAAATAAGACGTATCAATTCCAAGTTGACACGGGGGCAAGTGTAACCTGTATATCACATGATTTTTATATAAATAATTTTTCAAATTTCTCTTTACACAGTACTAAAAGAATTATATGTTTATACGGGACAGAAAATTAAACCCAAAGGTAGTTTAAATTTAACTATTACTTTTAAAAAGATCAGAAAAAATTTAGAAATTTTTGTAATAGAGAAGGGTGGCCCGCCAATACTTGGCAGGGATTTTTTAAAATTATATAATTTGGGATTATCTGAAATTAATTTTTTCTCTAATGATTTTCGCATTAATAATATCACAGAAAAATATAAAAAGTTGTTTGAGACAGGATTAGGCACTTTTAATAAAGGGGTAGCTAAAATTATATTAAAAGATGATACTATAGCACCAAAATTTTTCAGAGCAAGGCCCATTCCATATGCCCTAAAAACCAAGGTAGAAGATGAACTAAATCGATTGTTGGAGCTGGAAGTAATTTCGCCGGTGGAATATTCTGAATGGGGAACACCAGTGGTGCCGGTCCTAAAACAAAATGGCGCAATTCGACTCTGTGGAGATTTCAAGGTTACCATAAATCCATATTTGGAAATAAATCAATATCCTTTACCTCGCGCCGAGGAGTTGTTTGCAAAATTAAGCGGAGGTATTGAATTTTCTAAATTAGATTTAACTAATGCTTATCAACAAATATTACTTGATGAAAACTCAAAAAAATATGTAACTATTTCGACACATAAGGGTCTGTTTTCTTACCACCGCCTCCCTTTTGGAGTAGCTTCAGGTCCAGCCATTTTTCAAAAAACAATGGATTCTTTATTACAGGGTTTAGAAGGGGTTATTTGTTTTTTAGATGACATTTTAATAACAGGCTGTAATAAAGGGGATCATTTAAAAAAATTAGAAAATGTTTTAGAAATATTACAAAGTTCTGGATTTAAAATATCTGTTGAAAAATGTTCATTTTTTCAAGACTCAGTAAAATATCTTGGTTATGTAATAGATAAGGAAGGAGTGCATCCCAGTGAAGATAAAATTTTAGCAATAAAAGAGGCCCCTGTTCCTCAAAATATTACCCAGTTAAAATCATTTTTAGGATTAGTAAATTATTATGGCAAATTTTTTAGAAATTTATCAACAACATTGCATCCCTTAAATAATTTATTGCGAAAATCGGTCAAGTGGTTTTGGTCAGAGGAATGCAACAAAAGTCATAATTATATTAAACAAAAATTAGCATCTGATGATGTGTTAGTACACTTTAATCCTAATTTACCTATAAAATTAATAGTGGATGCTTCCCTATACGGGGTTGGAGCTTTAATTGTTCACGTTTTTTCAAATAAAATGGAAAAACCCATTGCATACGCTTCACGTACCCTAAGTAAAAGTGAAAAAAACTGGTCGCAGATTGAAAAAGAGGCCTTGAGCATAATTTTCGGATTAACCAAATTCAATTTATATCTTTATTATAATCATTTCACTTTAGTTACCGACCATAAACCTTTATTAGCTATATTTAGCCCTAACAAAGGCATACCTCAATTTTCTGCCAACAGATTACGTAGATGGGCCATAATATTATCTAGCTATACATATTCAATTGAATATACGAAGTCGGAAAAAAATAAAGCCGATTTTTTGTCCAGGTTACCTTTAAATTGCTCAGAAAGTGAAAATGTTGACGATGGTTTTTTAGAATATTCAAATTATTTTTTATCTGGAAATGAATGTCAAATTAAAATTGCAGATGTTGAGGAAGCAACAAGAAGTGATGTATTTTTAAAAAAATAATTAAGTTTGTTAAATCCGGCAAGTGGCCAGCATTTACACATAAAATAGAAAAATATCAACCGTTTTTATTAAAAAGATATGAACTTACTGTGGAAAGTAACTGTTTAATTTGGAATAATAGATTAATTATTCCAGAACTAAAAATTAAATTGTGTTAAATCAATTACATTTTACTCATTTAGGAATTGTTAAAATGAAGGGTATCGCTAGGACTTATTTCTGGTGGCCAAATATGAATAAAGAGACAGAATATTTAGCAAATTCGTGTGAATCATGTAATTTAAATAGTCCAAGTCCGGAAAGGGGGGAATTGTGTGTCTGGACATGGCCAGAAAAAGCATGGGACCGAATTCATGTAGATTATTGCGGTCCAATTAATGACAAGATGTTTCTTATCGTCACAGATGCTCATTCCAAATGGCTAGAAGTATTTGTAATGAAATGTTGTACGACGCAAGCTACTATTATCGAATTAAGGTATACTTTTGCAAGGTTTGGCCGTCCAAAACAGTTGGTCTCGGATAATGCTAAAAATTTTAGTTCACACGAATTTAACTTATTTTTAGAGCAAAATGGCATAGAACATTTATATTCACCCCCATACCACCCTCAATCGAATGGGGCAGCGGAGGCAAATGTAAAAACTGTAAAAAAAGCTTTGAAAAAATCTTTATTTTCAAGTAAAAGCAAGGACATTGATTTACTATTATCTAATTTTCTTTATGATTATAGAAATTCAGTACACTCCACCACTGGTGTAACTCCTTCTGAAGTGATGTTCAGACATAAAGTTAACGATCGCTTTAGTTTATTGTCTCCCAGCAATATTATAAAAAACAATGTTGATAAAAGTCAGAATCAACAAAAAAAATATTACAAGGGTCATCGAGAAATTAAATTTAATATAGGTGACATTGTTTTAGCTAGAGGTTATAAGGTAAATAAAATATTTTGGTGTAAAGGTTATATTAAGCAAAGGTTAGGGAAAAATATGTATTTAGTAGAAATACCAGAGTTAAACACCATCTGGAAACGTCATATTGATCAGATAAAACCATTTTTTTATAATAATTGTGAAATAAAACAAGGCACACTTCCGGTAACACCTGTAGAGCAATCTTGCTCAAGTTTACCAGATGAAGGTGTTTCTAATAGACCCAAACGTAATGTTAAACAAATAGATAGGTTAGTTTATAGTTGAGATATTAGATAAGTTTTAGATAAGATGTATTACAATAAGTTTTGTTTCTTTTAAGGGGAGAGATGTTATGTATATATATATGTGAATAAATAAATATTATTGTAAAATAATAATTAAGGAAGATTACACTTTCTGTTCTTACTATATTAATGTTTTATATACCTTTTTTATGTACACTTTTTATGGACATGTAGATTGCGCCGTCCGCAACTCATTGTACTGTGAACCATTAAATAGTAAACGTCTCAAATTAGATGTGTATTTTATTTCACAGAAGTTTCTCCAAATAATATAAAAATTTATCCGTATTTATCGAAAATACGTAACACAAACATAAGACGCGACAACGTCAGACATACACATAAATACCTACACGAACGACTTCCAATCTACGATGAACCTCTACACAACTGACCACACTAATCTCCATAAAAAACACATTTCCACAAAAAAACACCTCCCCTCCAAACCACCTTTCTTACATCTTCCCCTCCACCACCCCTCGACCTCTCTAAACCTCTATACAAATAACACAAAACACAGCATTCTAACTAAAACGACTTTATATGGAAATTAAGTTTATGACAAACAAACAAAAATAAGATAGGATTGAACTAAATAAGAATATCGTCAATCAAAATACAAGACATGATCTGAAAATCTCCTGCCGACAACAGCTGGCCGTTGTGTCACTTCCACGTGCTTAGCCGCGATTCTGTGACGCAACGTTATACAAATTGTAATCACAAAAAATAAATGAGATAATGAAATGACATGTAAAACTATCTAAACAAAATAAAAGTATATTAATTTGGTAATTTGGTATTGAGTGGCGAATATGCTGACCGACTGTCTATCGCGTTCTGGGTTCGAGCCCTAGCCCCGGTACTGACAACACCAGTGGGAAAGGATGCTTGTCTGCGTTTTTCCAAATGTGTAACCCCCCTTCCAGACAGCCTTGGTTTTCGATTTGATGATTGTCTATTATATGTGCTGTGTTTATGTTATTCCACTTCTGCTCATAATTTTATTCAAGGTAAAAAAATCGGTTTTCCACAAATATCTCTTAAAAGGCAAATGTTATCGTAAAAATAGTTATTACAAAGATTATGCGATTCTCTACAAAAAAATACTTATACTTTTTTCCTGCAAACAATGTTTCGTGAGATATGGCAGTGGCTGTAAAGCAATACGAGGTGTGTCCCTTCAAATACCTCTTCCTTTCATGGACACTCTCCCCTATTAAAATACAAAATGTGCACTAAATACAATGTAAACTACATAGTCCAATAAATAAGCCGAAAAATGTGGAAAAGTGGTGCTGATTTGAAAAATTCCTTTTTTCACGTATTCCCTAGACCCCCAGGAACATTCATTAACATTGACCCCTGCATTATCTCCGAAAATGAGAGAGCTAAGGGGGCTTGAAGTGCCTCAATAAAAAAAATTATAAAACTAATATTTCGCCTCGGAAATGGGCTCTAGGAGTATTTTTGGGTCGCTGATCACGAATCCGAGGTCCAAATTGATGAATTCCATATTCCAGTATGGAATTCGTGCCATTTTTTTGATGAAAATTCCACTTTTTCGGGCGGAAATTTAAATATGTATATTGTGCTGCGGAAGTGCGCTCTAGGAGGTTTTTTGGGTCGCTGATCATGATTTTGAGGTCCAAATTCAAGAATTCCATATTCTATAATGGAGTTTGTGCCATTTTTCGTGTCGAATTTAAATTTG
This sequence comes from Rutpela maculata, assembly GCA_936432065.2. Classification (NCBI taxonomy): domain Eukaryota; kingdom Metazoa; phylum Arthropoda; class Insecta; order Coleoptera; family Cerambycidae; genus Rutpela; species Rutpela maculata. Next base: position 37,224,466 of record OW386285.2, read on the forward strand.
AAGAAAAAAAATGTACTTATGAATACGAGTATTTCAAAATAATTTTTCAAGTAAATTTTACTTTGAAGAAAAAAGTTATGTATGAATATTACAAGCATAAAATTCTCCATTTTATTTAAAATAGAAAATTAATTTACATACTTTTGTTTCCCATAGCTAATTTAATTTAATTAGATAAAAATTTTTTTAAGATAAATACCATGTATTATATACAGTTAAAAAGCTTTTTTTATGGTCTTTCAAATGGTGTAAATATATATGGAATGTTCCATTTAAAAAAAACCAAAGTAAAGTTCATATCTCCGAAATGCGACTTTCAATTGCTATTCTGAAATAATTTTTGAAAAATACTTGTGATTTTTTATAACTTTTATTTTTGTACTTTTTTACGTAACTCCAAAAATAGCAAAGTTAAATTAGTTTCTAACTTAAATTAGTACTAGTTGTTTTGCTAATTGCTGATAAGCCTATCTGGCCTAATAGTCCACGCAAATTAGACGAAAAAATAGCGAATAGAAGAAAAAAATCATATACAAATTGTATTTGGGCCATGCATAGTTCATGGGGGTAAAAGTAAGGATCCGAAAAGTTCCCACCTTACCCGTTGATGGAAGCACCTTTTTGGGGAGAAAACCCACCCTTAGACCGGAGTTAGTTACGGTTATTCTCATTTTCCTTCGAATCCGTCATTCCCACGAGTAGCAGGTATAGGAACAAAAATACTCGCCATTAAATTCTACACAAAAAAAGTTCTATGGTCCATTTGCGTACTCCCCGCCGTTTTCTCGCTATCGACGTTCATAGTAGGGGGTAGTTTGGAGCGCTCGGCGAAAAATCGGTGGTACGCGATTTTTCACAGCGAATATCTTCAAACGGCTACTTTGACGTCAAAAATGGTTATAATGAAACTTGTAGAGCGGATTCTCCTCTACAAGATTCATCTTGTACTTTTCTTTTTTCTATTTTTTTTTATTGAATTTTCTCGCTTTTATCATAATTTTAATATTTATTGTTTCTTTTCGCCCAAATTCTTTGAAAACGTCACGACTCTGTTATGTTTGACCTTCGGATTCTGTCGAAGCTGCTCGACAGATTCCGGTTTGGGGAATGTGAGGAAGGGGGGCAGGTATGAATTGTCCATTCTCGACGCTCGAATATTTAGTTGTGAAATACCGTTGTTAGACTCGGTATAACTTATACCGGAATACTTATTCGTATTTCATGTTAGTTCGGATGTCTTGAGAAACTGTAAGGAAACACGTGCATTTAGTGGTTGCGACACTACTTCTGCTTTGTTCGGTAAAGGCAAAGCACAAACTGTAACTATACTTAATAACAGAAGAGATTTGGATGACATCAATCAACAAAAGAAGTTGCAACTGCTGGAGAGCAATTCACGAGTCATTATATAAAGCTCCAAAGAAAGAGAAATCTTTAAATAGACATAAAACGAATAGACAATAGACGCTGTACTATTATCGAGACTACCGCCAACGTCTGCCGCTTCTCATCAGCATGCTTATAGAGTTTTTCATAAAATTCAGTTATGGAGAGGAATAAACCTTGATCCGACACAATGGGGTTGGAAGAAAACTGACACCGTTCTTTCGCCCATTTTTACACCTGAGGCACCAGCTCCGTCTTCCGTTCTACAAATTATATCTTGCAACTGCACGATGCGGGTGCCTAAATTCACCTACCGAAGATGAGTTGATTGAAGAAAACCCTATCGACGACTGAAACCGACAATGACGACAGTGGAATAGGCCTACAGGGGAAACCACTTACAAAAAAAAACGCACCGAGAGAGGTGTGGAAACGAGGTCATATTACAAAGTGCGTATCCTCGAAAGACGCGAGAAAATTCAACAAATATAATAATAAAAAAAGAAAAGTACAAGATGAATATTGTAGATGAGAATCCGCTCTACAAGTTTCATTATAACCATTTTTGACGTCAAAGTACCCGTTTCGGAGATATTCGCTGTGAAGAATCGCGTACCACCGATTTTTCGCCGAGCGCTTCAAACTACCCCCTACTATGAACGTCGATAGCGAGAAAACGGTGGGGAGTACGCACATCGACCATAGAACTTTTTTTGTGTAGAATTTAATGAAGAATATTGTTTCTATACTTGTTTTTCCCGGGAATGACGGATCCGAAGAAAAATAAGAATAACCGTAACTAAGTCCCGTCTGGGGGTGGTTCTTCGCCCCAAAAAGGTACTTCCATCAACGGATAAGGTGGGAACTCTTCGGATCCTTAATTCTACTCCTATGAACTATACATAGCCCAAATATAATTTGTATATGAATTTTTTCTCCTAAAAAGTCTAATTTGCGCGGACTATAATAAGCCTATTGGCCTATGTCTAAATGAATAACATTTTAATTGCATACCAAAGTTTATTTCAAATTTTATTTTGTTCTCGTTCTCATACGATAAAATAAACAATATTACATATCGATCTGGTTTTTATTTTATCCAAAACCGCTGTTGCTAGTACTAATGATTTTGTGCTTTGTACTATTGACGAACCTATGTGGAGAAAGCGTTAAAGGGAGTGAGCGGGTAGGGAATTGACCCTTTAAAAGGGGAGGTGAGGTGTAGAGGGAACATAATTTTTTGCTGCTGAGGCAAGGAGCAGAAAGTGGGAAGGGGGTGGGAGGGCGTCAAGTTTCTGATAGCCCCTAAGCGGCAGAAGTATAAATCCGCCGCTGATTAGAAAGACCTCCAAAAAATCAGCTTTGTACCATTTTTGTCCCTGATCAATCATTTTGAATCCATATTTACTGCACTATATGTAATTTTTTAATAAATCCAGTATATTATAATAATTTTCTTTTTATGCTGTGGTATGCTATTTTTTGAACGGAAACTATAATCACAATTAGATAATTTTTTTTAACAAACAATTTGTACTTCATGTAACTGGTTACAAAAATTTCTAAGTAACAAATAAATATAACTGTGAGTAAATTTAGTTTGCAATTTGTATAGTTTTACGTACAATAAATTCCTAAGCATTGTCTGGCATAGGTGATAGGTGATCATAGTTATGCAACGAACCAAATGTTTGGTCGGTGGTCAATCTGTTAATGAAGTCATGGGATATAAACACGTAAAAATCGTAAAAGTATTTTGAATTATGGCGCTTGGCCAACAGTATAACTAGAAGTGAGTCTAAGTTTATTTTAGAATCCTCTTCGAGGGAGCCCCGTAATCTTGACAATATAACGTATCTTGTGGTTATGACTTGCTCTGTTTGCAAAAAACAAAAGAAGACCGTTACAATTAGGACTAATATATCATGTGTTGCGTTGGCAAAAACGTTAATTTGATACAGAAATACCAGCATCTGCTAACTATCATATTTAGCATGTTTAGGATGTTTATTTTGGGAAATCTAAATTAATTAAATGGGCACATAATTAATAATTATTGTAACCGCTTCTCTTATAAAAATTATTAAGAAATCGTTTGGAATAGCTCTAATAGTGCAGTTGAATTGATTTTTTTCGACGACAACATTCCACCTTATTGTTGATTTTAATGTATTATGATCTCCTAATTACGAAAAAAATATTTGTGCCCAAAAATTCCTTGTGCGTCAAAAGTTATGTGCACTTTTTGACGCGCTTTCAAGGATTTTCAACTTATCTGCTTAAAATATCTTGTACTAGTAATCGGAGATGGGAATTTTAAAAATAGTAGCTTATTTGAAATAAATTTCCAATAAAATATAGACCTGTCCGATATGTATTAGTCAATCCGCCATCTTGTAAAAAAATAGGAAACACCGAAAATCAAAATTGATACAACAATGCATAAATGGCCCCATTCGGTCACATACGTGATAGATAAATTCTAATTCGTACATACCGAAACAAGTAATCTTCAGTAAAGACCCAAGCCATGAAAACAAAAGTTATTACAAATGTCAATTTATTTAATTCAATTTATTTTTTTTATTTTAATTTATTTTATTTTTTAATTTTCGCCTTATTAAATAAATAATTATTTTGTTGTAAAATCAATTTAAACTAGTACAATACATTATTTTGAACAAAAAATGAAGAATATATTTTTTCCATTTGAGAATCCGTTTTCTAACTTCAGAATGACTGCGGAAAATGTCACTTTAAATAAAATCTGACAGGCAGCAAATTTAAAATTTTGGAAAGACTTTAAAAAAGGAAAATAACTTCACAACCGTAGAAAAAATAGTATCTAACACACATGTGGCAAGCTTCATTGCAAAACTCGTATGATAGGAACACTCGCTGCGCTCGTGTTCCTACCTTCATACATCGTTTTGCAATGAAGCCCTTGCCACACTTGTATTACAATCTACTATTCTGTTAAACTAAAATTCGTAAAAACAGTTATAATTCCAAAATATTGCAGTTCAGCATATTATTCCCAGCTAACAGAGTACAATAAATCGAAAATTCAAAACGCTTGCTTAAAATTTGTCCATCATATACCATATGGTACGCATGTAACACCATACTTGCAGAATTCAGGCGAGTTGAATGTTATGCAGCGTGCTCATTACCTTTATAGTATATTTTTGTACAAACTTGTTAAAAATAAACAACCACAATATTCTTCAGATTTATTAATATTAAGATCAAATATACATGATGTAAATTTTACAGTTGATAGTTACATCACACCAAAGCACAAATCTGCAAAATTTGAAGGAAGTTTTACATACACGGCGATTTTTAAATAAGTCGATAGTTACAGGGTGGTCATGCGATCATTAGAACCCCGTTTAACTTCGTTATTTTTGGATTTACATAAAAAAGTTAATCATGTTGTAGCAGCTCACTTACCCCCAAATTAAGATTATGCGAAGTTACTTAAGACTAAGTAACCACGGATATTATAAAAACAAAAAATAATTATTATCTTTAAAAATACAAATGGAATGAAATTTTAATATATTTAATATATTCCTTTAAATCCTGACTTAACCATTTATTTAATAAATAGAAATTATAGTTGTTTCAACTATACATGTCAGCAAAACAATTGAAAGCTGCATTCCGAGTATATGAACTTTACTTGGGTCTTTTGTAATGGAACTTCTAGTATACATTTATATGGTATACGCAGAGAGTTGAAAATTAAAAGTTTTAGATATGTATTTTCTAAAAATGTATGAGAAAAGCAATTAATAAAATTAAATTACAAATTTAAAAAAACCCCGACACAAAAATGTCGACTAAATAACTAATATAAAAAAAATAAATTAACACAACTTTAAAAATTATGAAATAATTTTGATTCCATATACGAACTCTTATGATTTATTTAAATCCAGCTTACATTTTCTTTATGTCCTCGAGATTTGCTTTCTTATACGCATGAATATATCGGGAGCTGCTGTTTTGAATATAACTATTTAGTAGTTCGTCTTTACAGCAGCCCCCGACATATTCATGCGTATAAGAAAGCAAATCTCGAGGACATAAAGAAAATATAAGCTGGATTTAAATAAATCCTAAGAGTTCGTATATGGAATCAAAATTATTTCATAATTTTTAAAGTTGTGTTAATTTATTTTTTTTTATATTAGTTATTTAGTCGATATTTTTGAGTCGGGGGTTTTTTAAATTTGTAATTTAATTTAATTTTATACTTTTTAAACTAAACATATACATACAACATAGCGTATTATTATATCGCAAGTCCTACACAGAACTTTTTAACCTTTAAGCCGACACGGTCCAATTTTGTATTCTACTAGTCGCACACGGTCTACAAGACCGGTTCTATTATAAATATATTTATGTGTTATATTTAATTTTAATAAAATCTGCATCAAAATCGGATCTCCCGTTGAAGAGATATAAAGCGACAGACAGAGAGACAGACAGACAGGCAGGCAGGCAGACAAACAGACAGGCAGGCGGGCGGACGGACAGACAGACAGACAGACAAACATACGAGTCAAACTTATAACAACCCTCTTTGGGTCGGGGGTTAAAGAATTGAAAATTTTTAAAAACTCCCGATCAATGTATCTAATCGTACCAGTTTCATATGATCGAATCAAAATGAGGCCGAAATCATATTCGGCTACCATAATTGTCTGCACATTTTCAATTTTACTTCAATCGGACGATTTCTAGAGAAGTTCAACATGGCGAATTCAAGATGGCGACCAAACATCAAAATCTAATATGGCCTAAAACCTTCTCGACAAAATACTCTTTCAAATAAAAAAAAGTGCATCAAAATCGGTTCACCCGTTGAAGAGATATGAAGCCACAGACAGACAAACATACAAATATACGCATCAAACTTATAACACTCTTTTTGGGTCGGGGGGTTAAAAATTAACTAACTTCAAACTTTTGGTTATTTTTTGGTGGTGCGTTAATTTCTTGGAGAAGTGTATATTCATTGCGTCGTTCCTATCCGATATAAAACTTATAGTTTAAACCGAATCCTTTACCATTTCTTAGAATGCAACGTATGAGCGAATACACTATACGATCAAATTATAGTGTTAAAACTAAAAAATTTTGTCCGCCATACTAAATTTAGTGTGGCGTCATTTTATTTTCGTATTCTTCTCAGCTTCATTTAATACCATGGGGGTGCATAAAAAATAACTGGTCTGCCATATCGGATTTGGAATGACGTCACTTAGCTAACCATGCATTGTCATCCAAACTAAACGTGTAGGCAAAATTTTAGCTCAATCGGTTGGGGATAACTGTTTAAAAATTCAGTTGCGTCCACCATATTGAATTTAGTGTGACGTCATTTTATTTTCGTATTCTTCTCAGCAAACCCTTTCATTTGATACCCATATCATGGGGGTGCATAAAAAATAACTGGTCCGCCATCTTTGGGAGTCCGCCACATTGAATTTGGAATGATGTCACTTAGCTAACCATGCATTGTCATCCAAACTAAACGTGTATGCAAAATTTCAGCTCAATCGGGTGGGGATAACTATTTTAAAATTCAATTGCAAGATTTGACCCACAAGAAGGCAAGTTAAATAAAAGCTTGTAATCAAGATGGCGACCAAACATCAAAATCTAATATGGCAAAAGCTTCTCGACAAAATACTCTTTAAAATAAAAAAAAGTGCATCAAAATCAGATTACCCGTTGAAGAGATATGAAGCCACAGACAGACAGACAGACATACAAACATACGCGTCAAACTTTTTGGGTCGGGGGTTAAAAAGTCGCATTTCGGAAATACACAGCAAATGATTTTTTGGTTTTATTAAGTTCTTCATTATTAAATTTATAGATTCAAAAACTGCACTTTCTGGATTTTTGTTTCATCCGAATCCAAATTGTCTCGCGTAAAGGATGTCATGACTATCTAAAAATGCTGTTAACCTTTGTTTTATTTATTTCTCAAATATTTTACCAAAGTTGCTGATAGGAAGAGATATAGGTCTATAATTAGTAAAATTTGCATGACAGTTACTATTGATACTTTCCAGTTCTTAGGGATTTTTAAGTTGTTAAACGTTAAACTTACGTATCGCAATAGTGTTACAATGTACAAGTGCACAGTTTTAATGAGTTAGACTGATTTTTCCTTATCGTCAGTAATAATATTGGCTTGTACGTTCCGTAAATTATTTTGCGTATTATTATGTGAACTTTTATTTGTTATCTCATTCAATACTCCCCAAATCTCTTTATAATTTTGATTTGAATCTCGAATATTATGAGATTAATTACTTGCCTTTGCTTACCTGCCATCCTAAATCCGGGTCTAAGGATCCGCTCTTGCTACTTAGTATATTTCTATAAGGAGTAATTGCGCCTCAATTATCAAAATTTCTTTGTTTCAGCCTATGCAGCAATAAAAATTACAGAACTGAATGTGCCAAATTCGGTAGAATATGGAACTATTGACGAAATAATTTTAGACTGCAAATACGAAGCTAATGAAGAAACAGATCTCGAATTAAAGTGGTATTACAATGGTCAAACTGTTTACCAGTGGATTCCGGATACACATAAGTCAGGAGTAGCAACGGATCACTTCAAACCCCTCATAGATTTGGAATATAATGTATCGAACGATACCGATCCAGTTTATCGAGCTCTAAAAATTACAAACATAACACAACATTTGACGGGAAACTACTCTTGTAAAGTTAGTAGTTATGATGATGAGGATGTGAAGACTAAGCAGCTTATTATTTATTGTAAGTATTTCTTGGATGCCAAAACACTGAGCTTGTAAGGCCATATGCAGAGAAAAAAAAAGTATTTCTTGGGGAATGTATAAGCAGTCGTTAGATTGTTTACATAGTTTACCTGCCCACATTAATAATAATAATTAGATTTCAATGAAACAACTATACAATTAGTATAGGTACTACGTATACAATAAACAATATATTAATTCTCCAGGTTATTATTGATTAGTAGTCCAATCATTTGGTAGTTTTTCCCTGGAAAGTTTTGGAGAAGTTCTGATTTTGGACTCTTATGTTTTTTAGTGTGCTGATTACGAATTTCCACTTTGCCACCTCGAAAAATTTCGGGAAATGTCAAATAAAGCAAAAAAACAAAAAAGCCTCTTTTTCTTTTTTTTCTTCTTTTGAAAACATTTTTTAAACTTCTCATTTTTGGTTTTTGTATGTTTTTCGGGGTGTTGATTACGAATTTGTACTTTGCCAATTCGACGATTTCCGGAAAATATAAAAAAAAACTCAAAGAAACCCAAAAAGTTCCTTTTTTGATTTTTTCCTTATGACATGAAAGCTTATGTACTTTTCCAGAAAAATTAGTACCTGCAAATACAAAATACAGAGAGTAAGCAGAGAATATTATTATTATAAATTTTCTTAAATGTGTAGGAATATAATATACAAGAGAAATATGTACTATGTAATAATTAAACAGATTATTAGAATCGTCTTGGCCCTTTATCGCAGAAGGTCCGGGCTGTCCGAAGTCCCTGTTCTCTTCATCCCAAGAATTTATTTCTCCTAGAAAAGACGTAAACAAATGTAATGCTAGGTCAACCTGACTGTATCATAGCTAAGGTATAAAACCAAGGCATTTGGAATATTAAAGAAGAGTTGTGTTCGCAAATTAAATGTATCAATAAAAATACCTTCTGATTGTTTCGCCTGAAAAAGAAGAAAATATGTAGAACAGTTTTGTTAATTCAATGTAATTCTATCAAGGTGTGACTAAGGTATAAATCAATCGGAAGTAGTATATTGAAGAATGCAAAGTTGTGTTCGCAAAAGTAGTATTCCAAATACCTTTGGATTATTCTGCTTCAAGTTTTTGATCTCATCCTCGTCCATAACAGCTTTCTCCGAGTTGTCGCAGTTTCCTTCACAGTTTAAATTAATTTGCGAACAATACAGACCTGCCTTTCTACAGCCACAATTCCCTCGGCAGCCTTTCTTACATTTGCATGAAATGTGATTTAATATAGCTTCTGGAGCGTTTTCCACCCACATTCCTCGGGATTTTTTTCATACACATGAGATGATACTGTCCATCAGCTGTTATTAAGTTAGGAACTGGCCCAACACGTCGTAGTATGGCTCGTCCATATTCATCATTACGTTTTTCAGCGAGTTGTATAACGTTTTCATTAACTTTTAACTGCCTAACACTATACACAGGATTTCGCTTAGAAGCAGGAAGCCTTTTTTGTTCCTCTATAAACTCTGGTGTTATCAGCATTCCACACAAAAAACAGTGATCTTTGAAGCCAAGACCAGGTACAGATGAGCGTAATTGAAGCGTTTGACCACTCTGTTGTGCTCTCTTCACATGGGCAGCAATTATTTTTTTATTGACGTACTGTTTTCTGCATTTTTCGTGAACTTCAATTGATCTTTTTCCATTCAAATGGACTCCTTTTCCATCCTTCCTTTGCTCACTTGCTTCACTAAATGCATTTAACCGCTTTTGATTAACTACAGTCAGTTTAATTCCATCTTCTAATACACTATCACAAATAAAACACAAGGGGGAGTAAAATGTGAGGGTGAAGAGGGGGTCAAATTGTAGGAAATTTTGCCTATTGATTTTCTTCATAGTACTTTTATCAAAAAGTGCATGGTTTAAAAAAACAAAAAGATGCATTTTTTCTTTTTTCTTTTTTTTTGCTTTTTTTGATATTTCCCGGAATTTTTTGAGGTGGCAAAGTGGAAATTCGTAATCAGCACCCCAAAAAACATAAAAGAACCAAAAATCAGAACTTCTCCAAAACTTTCCAGGTAGAAACGATCTCGACCACTAAATGATTAGACTATAGAGTACACAAAAATGAAAAGGAAAGATTTTAAGATAAATAAAATTTCTTTCTACATTTTTATGTTAAATTTAATATGTGTATCTTCTAGTTTTGCATTTGAATGCGTGTAGAAAATAAATATAATTCTATAAGAGTAGATGACCTCAGGAATTTATTTAAAAATACAACGCTAAAAGGCTTAATAAATATCAATCATCTGACTATCACTTGAAAGGAGAGTTAACAAAATACGCTAAATGTTACGACGTTTATTTTACATTATTTTACATCATGTCCAAATTAATAAACCGTTTTATTTCATTTTTGTCATAAAGTATATGGATAATTCTTTGTTTTTTAAGATTTAATATTTGACAACTTGATACATCAAATGTAGTGCCAATGTTTACTTAGATTTTAGAACAAATTGCTAATGTGTTAAGGTACGAATGGGGCATATTTTATTCCCGTTTTAGTTCCTTGAGTTATATATTAATAATGATCATTAAATAAGTTCTTTTTAAATGTTATTAAAGTAGGCATTCCTTTTGTGATTTAAAGCTCTGATCCCAGTACTTGTCACGGCTGGTGTGTTTTTTTTGTTATCAAAGGGCAATACTGAATGAATACTAGGGTGGCCCATCTTTTTCGAAATCGAAATTTTTTATTTCTCACCCCTGCAAATGGTTCCATTTGAAGAAAAAACAGTCCCCTCAAAATATTATTGAGGCAAATTGAAGGCAAGGGGTGCCGCAGAATGCATTATTATGCAATAATAAAAGTAAATGGAATTATTTATATTCTTTGGTTGATGCATTGTTTTTTTTTTTAATCAGCAACATTTATCTTTAGAATGACTAATCAAGTCATACAAATATCAAAGACATTATCTGTTGTGACTATGACATGTGTCATACTACTGTAAATTCGTAGTCTAAGAAAACTAGACTAGAAGTTTTTGAAATAAAACTCTCGTTTTATCTTTGTGTATTTTATTATGAAACGTTTTTTTCATACATAGTACCAAATATTAACCTAAATCTACAAGACATATAGTAATAAAAACAATATTTTTTGCACTAGGCCAAAGCATGCGACAGGGTTTCTTTTTTTACATTTGGAAACTGTGATTTATAATCATTTACAACTTGGAGTAAAATCTGTTTTTGGTCTTCATTTTTTGTTAAAATGTCATTATAGTCAGTAATAAGTTTGATTCCTCTCTCAGCGGCATCATTTACAACTTTAATTTTGTTTACAATATTGAAACATCGGGTATAACTTTCATTTTCCCTCCATGTTGTTGGATCATTTTCCAAAAATTCCATAGACAAACATAATTTTTGAAAAAACTGTTTAGTGTTCTCGCATATGAAGTCCTGAATTTACTTGTTTTCAGCGTCAGTAATGTTACTAATCATAAGTCGTTTAATACCCTCTTGATTTGGTGCTTTCCTATTCAAAGCTTTAACCATTTCTCTTTCAGTGGTAACTGAAATATCATCATCAAAGAAAGATAAGCCAACATTTACTGAATTAAGGTACCACAAATGGTTCACTATTTTCGTACTTGCGGCTTGAAATATTTCTTTGTCAATATTTTGATAATTAATGAGTTCTTTACAAAAGTCTAAGTCATGAAGCGGTGCTTTACTAGCAAATGACGCTGTAAACCAGGTCTTTATATAAACCTTTACATTAAAGAGACATATATCTTCAATACCTATTTTTCTTTTTTAGTTAGTTGGAACTGATCTTGGAAAAAAAATATTTTTAGACAGTAAATGGCTTTGGCCATCCAACGTGCATGATGAAATGCCCCTGGTTGATAGAATGTCGTGTGAGTGGGCTCTTCTTCAACAAAAAGTTTAGAAAGCATTAGAAATTCTTTATAATCATCACGAGGCTGTTGCAAAGTTAAAGCTGCATTTAGAAACTTTACAATTTCGGCTTTAACTGGTTGTAAAATGTGTTTAATTTTTGATACCTGAAATCCAGTTTTTAGTTTATTTTGATCTATTTTAGGCCAAAATTCCCTAAAACGTTTAAATAGCGGCACATTTGGACCAGATAAGGAAGGCATTTTTGTGTCAAACACACTTCTCAAAACCACTTCAAAAATATGATGTCTACAAGGAAAATGTAGAATATCTCTTTCTAATTTTTGTTGCAATAGTGTGGCTGCCCCATTTATATAACCCATATTTGATGCTGTTGTATCACAACACAAAGCTATTACCTTTTCGTCCAAATTCCATTCACAAAGCACATCATAAACTGCTTCAGTCTGTTCTCTTCCAGTTGAATTGGGCAAAGCTGATACTCCAAGTAGTTGTTCAATATCTCCACTAGTAACTAAGATAGCAAGTCTATCGATATTTCCCATTCCAGTGAGGAAGGTAAAAGTTTTCCATCCCAATGGATGACTGGGGCCGGCAATTCAGAATTACCGAAGGCAGTTTTTAATATTTCAGCTCTTTCTTCGTGGATGCGTTGTCTAGAGCGCTGAAGTGTGGTTCTGCTGATGGACAAAGATGTGGTGTCATGTCCTAGTGCTTCTGCTACTGCCGTCAAAATATGGACTCCATACCTGTCGCTTATTTTGCAAGCATCAAATGCAGCGGCTATTTTTGGTGTGATGATGTTACATGTTCCATACAATCTCCTCTTTTTTGGCTGTGACGGGCCAGGCTGGTCTTGTAACAACTCTTCTTGGGCTTCGATTATTTCGTATTCATTTTCGTTGGAGTCGGCTGAATTACTACTTGATGATGGACAGGTGACTGTTTCCTCTAATCTAGCTTTTTCTTGTTGACTTCGTTGCATTCGTTCGGATAATTTCTGTAATTTCTCCTCAGCTGATTTTTCTTGAGAAGCAAGTTGGTAATCAATACCATGCATAAATCCAGGACGTCCCTTTTTTCTTTGGTTAATTAAAAACTGCTTATCTTCATCTATTTTCATCAACTCCAATGCATTTGCATGAGAAATGTCAAAGAGATCGTCCAATTTTTCAACGAAATTTTTTTCTTTACCTCCCGCACTGGCCCTTTTAGCCGATTTTTGTAAGTTCCTCCACTCTGCATAAAGTTTATCTGGTTGTTTAACACAATGAAAATCCTGACGTGTCGGAATGCGAGCTTTATCCCAAAAAACTGACACCTCTTTTATTGTTAATTTAGCACTTTCATGTACACTTAGCTTCACTTCACGAATGTTATAAAAGAGCACTTGTAATACTCTATTAGACGGCAATTTATTGCCAATGATTTGTGACGAATAGTGTCCAACTAAGTAAATGAAAGTATCCTTTCGTTAGGATCTAACATCAGCCATCGTTAAATGTTTTTTCAAAAAGGAACGTATGCTAGAACTTATAATGTCACCACTGTAAAACACAATTGCAAACTGACATAAAAACCTACCGTAGGTGCATTATATTTCCAAACTTCCAAAACAAATAATTTCTAGGAAATAATTACACCAATAAAACATTATGAGAAAAGAGGTAGATATTTGTATTTTAAGTAAAATTTAAGTGTATTACCGTAATAAAATCTTATCTACAAATTTCTACCGTTCACCGAATTATCTGAAACTTTGACATAAATTATTCCTAGTATAATAGTATATTTTCGTGGGGTGAGACTTAAAAAATACGCAAAAAAAATTCACCCCCTATAGAGATGGGCCACCCTAATTGAATACCTATATTTTTTCTTCAATTTTCACACCATAGTTATTTTTCGCATAAAATGATGAATCGTTATAAGAGGCCATTCAGCAAAAATAGACTATTTGTGAACCCCCACCCTCCTTAATCAGACGTCTTTTTATGATAACAAAATCAAATGTTCTAGTAATGGAGTCTTCTTTATCTTTATTCCTCTCTGTTTATATTCTCGTTTCAACATCCAACAAAAATCTGCCATCATATTTACATCCCCATCTACATTGGTAATGACGCTCCATTAACATAAAATCTTGATGAAATCTTTGACCCTGCTCTTCACTATAATAATCTCCAAGATATTCTGGGAAATCGTCAGTATGTGAATCTAAGAAATACAGCTTTAAGTTCAGGTTGTATCTCAGCTTTAGAAAATTTTCAACTATTTAAGCGACTATTTCCCTCACCTCACATTATAAAAGAACTAATGAAATAGCAAGATTTTGAAAATTTGGACCAATAGAACAAATTTTCAGTAAAAATTGCATTCCAAGGGAAAATTTTACATAAAATGGCAGCCAGCGAAAATTGCACTAGGCTTGACAGCTAAAACGTCAGTTGAATCAATATCAATAATAGTATTTTATATAACAAGTGGCTAAAATGGTGTTTTTTTTTTACAAGTGGGGCGTTTATAGTACAAGCCAAAGGCGAGTGCTATAAAACCACACGAGTAAAAAAAAACACATTTTGGTCTCGAGTTATATACAAAATTTTTTGTATCGCCATTCGAAATTAGAAAACAATATAGTCGGGGAGCCTTCCCTAGCTGTACGTGCACCCCCCGCCCGATCCTTGGGGACAATGTTTTTCATAAAGATTGAAGCCTAAGGAACAATTTAAGACATATTCTAAAAAAAAAAACTGGCTGTACTTTCAAAATGGCGGCCATATGTTAAAAAAAAACTGTTGCCAATGTGGTTTTTGTCATTTAACACAAAAACTAAACAAGATGGACAAAAACTTTCTTCACAAAAAACAACGTGCATAAAATTTTCTACAATTTTGTACCTATACAATATTTTGATAGGAGTTACCATTTTCCAGATAAATGAGTCCAAAATTAAGAAAACATGGAAATTCATATATCGGTAAATCATTTAAAAGAAATAACTGTGATAATTATTGTAAGGCGTATAATATAACTTTATATTATTAACATAAAAATAAAATAAAATAAACTGAAAAAAATTAATAATAATAATATTATAATTTGCAGACATTTATCTCGAAAACGGTAACAATGATATCTGGAAAACGGTAACTCCTATCCAAATATTGTATAGGAACAAAATTGTAGAAAATTTTATGCACTTTATTTTTTGTACAGAAAGTTTTTCTCCATCTTTTTTAGTTTTTGTGTTAAATGACAAAAACGATATTTGCAAATTTTTTTTTTTTAACCGACGCCATTTTGAAAGTGCAGCCAATTTTTTTTTTTTAGGACATGTCTTAAATTGTTCCTTAGGCTTTAATCTTTATGAAAAACATTGTCCTAAAGGATCGGTGGGGGGGGGGTGCACGGGCACTTAGGGTGGGCTCCCGTAGTAATATAATTTTGTAAAAATAGACTAAATTATGTTGCTGTTTCCATAGAAACCAATAAGTTTTATTTCACACTGTGAAATAAAATTTCTTTATCTACTCTTATTAGGTCATATACTAATTAATTAACTGCTTTTGATCAATTAATAGTATCCATAAACAAACAGCGTGAGTTATAATGCGTGAGTTATTATAACTCACTAAGTACAGAGAGCCAATCACTTTTATTTTCATGCGTAGCCTGTCCAATCGACGTAACGCGCAACACACGAAGATGGAGCCAGGGAGGTAGTGATAGATTATTCGCGTTAATATCTATAAAGATTTTTTGAACTGTCACAAAATGCTACTTTTGATTCGTTCGTGACGAGCCGAAATTTCGAACTTCGCCGTGCAATTTACGATCAGATTTATCTGGAAGACTACCTCTTTAGGTCGCGACATCGTACGGCCGTCCCAATGGTGTTTTTCGAAAAAATATGAACGTGTCAAGATTGCATGTTTTTGCAATTTTTTCGACTCCGAAATGTAAGCTGTTTTTTGTTATTTTTTCGCAGATATCTCCGAAACGGTGGGAGTTAGCTCGAAATAAAAAACAAGGTGAAACGAGTATTTTCCATTACGAATTTTTTGCTACTATCAGAATTTTGATTGTTTTTTTTTTTCGTTTCGAGATAACTACTGAAATGTTGGCCATGTACGGTAAAAAATCGCAACTTTTTAATCTTTCCTCCTACGCCAAAAGATTACTCTAGTTAACTGAAATAGAATTAAATTTGCTAAAACTTTTTTTTTATTTTTTGAATTCCGACAAAAATGAAGTAATTAGGGGTGGGGTGCGGTATTTGGAACTTTTTTTTTCGGTAAAATTTCTCCATTTTGTCACCGTAATTAATCGGTGATTAACTGAAATCGATCTCATATATGATGTTCACTTAATATCATGTACTACTTTGACGCTCCGTTAATCTTGACCCTTCCAAACAAAGGTTTCTGAGAAAAATTGTTTTTTTAAGATTTACATACACTCCAAAGGAATAATTTCTTACATTTCCTCGAATATTTCGATAATTATCGTTTTTTTCGAAAAATTTGTAGACAGCTTATGTAATGACCATTGATTGAGCTTCTTGACGCTTTTAAAATTTTTTCTCTAACATAAAAAACAAGATTTTTTACCGAATATGCGCTCCGGGCTATTGCAGTTAGTTCGCGGAGAAGTTTTGCATTTTCCGCCTCGTAATATTAATCTACAAATCTGATTTTTTTTGTCTACAAGCAGTTTATGCACCATTTCGATTAAAAATCACATTTTACCTCCGCTTAAAGGTAGCTAAATCTTTGAAGACAACAAATATAAAATGGTGAACAAAAATTAAATTTTACAATTAATTTTATTAATAAACAAACTGAGTAATTTAAACAAAATTTTCTCAATTTAATATTTGTTATTATAATCGTAGATAAAGTATAGTATTCAACTTGCGGTAATGGTAACTCACTCACTTGATGAATTACAGCACTCGCCTACGGCTCGTGCTGTAAACTTTCAACTGCGTGAGTTATTACCTACATTACCGCTCGTTGAATAATATACTATTATTTCACTCTTTTTTTTTTATTTTACCCTTGTCAATAATGACATTGTTTTGATTCATTGAAACTGTCAAATAAATGTCATTTTAGGATATGGCGTTACAAAAAAATATTTCTTGTTCTATGTTTTGTTCTGGAAATAATCTATTAAATATATTTCGTCCATTAAAAATAATTTGAAAATTCATCATTCAAAGCGTGTTGCCTTTAAGAGACCGCAATCGTTCATTTTGATGTGATTTGACTGAAAAAGTATTGTCGACTGTGTCTCGGGCACGTTTTGTCAAATCACATCATAATGAACTCAAGCAGTTTCTAGGCAACACGTTTTCATGCTGAATTTTCGATAATCTTTAACATATTACTACAGACAATTTCTTTGTAATTTTCACTTTTTTATTACCGAGAACATTTTTAGCCACTTGTTGAACACTAATCCAAGCTGCTTTTTCGGTATTTTCACAAGAAACACTCCATCTCTAAACATTGTACGTATTTAAGGTCCATCAAAGAATCATTCCTTCTGCTTTACATAAATGATAAGTCGAGAAATTTCCATTCTATATATTTGAAATATTCACAAACTCTTTCATGGGACTGAGTTTGATGTGAAAAGGTGGAAGAAGACCTTTTTCATGAATCAACCAATATTGTAGCAATAACGTTATGTGACCTCGGTTCAAGAGAAAATCTGCTTGTCCATTCCTTTTTCTTATAATGATTTGCTCTATACATGATATCCCACAGATAAAACATGGAAACTTTGTAAAACCTGATCATTGACCTTGCAAAAGTAATAGAATTTTCAAGTCTCTACAGAAAAACCATTTACTTTCAGAATATTTTAATTTTTTTTAATATTAGCTCGATATTGGTATAGCTCTCTTTTAAAATTGAAATTTTTGATGATTTTCAGCCTTACTTCAGATATTTTTTAAATATTCATTACCTTACCATTCTTACAATTGAGATTTTTGATGATATTGATCCATTTTTTTAGGTTAGAAAAAAATTGTAATTTGATAGAACATTCTGATGCCATATTCATATTCTAGGGCTCAAAATACATGGGAATATCATGTTTTCATGTTTTGCACAGAACTTTTTTTTTATTTTGTGAGGCTGTGTAACTATTGATTAAAAGTCGATTCAATATTCTTCAAAATATATGTCAAACATCTAACTATATTTACGGTGAATAATTATCGGGAATATGTGCCCGTGCCATGTTTTTATACTCTTCGCAAAAGCGAAGAGTATATTGCATTTGATCGGCACAATTCTAAACCGAAAATATATATAAAAAATTTTCGTATCATTATGTTAGTGAACGAATTCTGAACAATTTTCAAAATGTCCGTCTGTCTGTCTGTCCGTCTGTTTCTTGTATGCACGATAACTCAAGAAAGAAAGATCCGATTCTACTGAAATTTGGACACTAAGTTAGTGTTAGCTAGGGGAAGAACCCTATTGTTTTTTAACAAAATCGATCAGTAAATAAACATGTTATTAATGATTTAAATTTGAGAATTTTTTTTTGATTTTTATGTTTTTGTAAAAATTTACATTTTTTACATTTTTTTACGTGTTAGGTGGTTTTTACACTTTTGACTCGGAATCCAAAGGTCCCAAGTTCGAAACCCACATGGAGTATGGCATGGTTTTTATTAATTTTTACTTTATTTTACACTGAGTCTTTCACCAACTAAGTTCGTACTATAAAATTGAAAATGTTTGAAACTAACATTATTTACAAAAAACTGCGAAGAGTATCCTATAGAATGCGTAACAATTTTATAAAAAGTTTAGTAAACCGGCGAAGAGTACGTTTTTAGCTTGTTTCTTTTTGTAAGCCAAGGCTCATTATTTAGTTTTTTTTAGTTAGCTGCGCGTTAATGGTTGACCCATACTATAGAAAATATATGTTTTTGCTAAGTACTATTTACATATTTCTTTCCAATTAAAATGGTTTTAAATACACTCTATCATTCGATTATGCCTTACTTAGTAATTTATTTTGAAAGACAGGTTAACAGTATCGTTTTATAATACACCAGCGACAATATTTTTTTTAAATACCTTGCATTGATAACCTATCCTAGCAATTATGGCCAACTGTATCAGTTGTTTTATTTTTTAAACTGATAGCAGACAGCATTAGCTTGATAAAATTTCACCTTGTTATGAACATTTGATGTAATCAAATAGTTATAAGCGCACACACTTTTTTCAATCGTGGCATAAAAATTTCGCAGATATCCGTTTTATGTGACCTTGAATTAAAAATTATGGAAAAAAGTTTATCTTTCTGTCTGTAGGTGTATATGCAGATACCGAGTTATTGAAAACGGTTGAGGATGGCTTAAGAAACTTTCTCCCAGCGATTTTCGGTTACACACTAGTTGATTATTCCACAACGGTACTTATTACTTGCCCAATAATACCACTTTATGTATGAATGTGTTTAGACCGTTTTTTTTAGCAATATATCTCTTGTTAAATTTAAAATGTGTAACTCAAATTTTGTACGGATACGAAGGTGCAGGTTAAGATACTTTCTTTCAAAAATGAAGCATAAAATGGCAATAAATCCATAATTTAAATATGAAAATCAAGATTTATTTTAAAATTTAAATATAACATTTTTTAATTCTTTGCTATTTTTTTATATCTAAGCTACGTAAAACTTAAAAATATGTAAGTGAATACGCTACATATACTTCCCCGTGCAAAAATAAAAATCAACCTACCAAAGCATCGATATCCGCAAAGTCCGCTTTAGACTTTTTAAAAGTCAGATTTGACAGGTAGATCAATAGATGCAGGTTTAACTCTGTCAACAGTTTAAGGACGTTAATAATTTTATTTGTCCGAGCAACTACCTAAAAGGGCCCCTCGTACCAAGAGGAAAAGTTGGCTTAAGTCTGTCTTTCCGAATAAAAACAAATTACATTTTTTAATGTCAAGACTCACAAAAGTATTTTGAAAACGAATTTGTTTAGGATTTGTAAAATGTAAATTATCGAAATAATGTTTTATTTTAGTAATAAGTAAAGGCATTTTAGTATCGGGATGTGATCTAATAAAATATTCACCGGGGAGACGTAAAGGTTGTCCATAAACAAACTCAGCAGATGAACAAAGTAAATCGTTCTCTGGCATTGCTCTTAACCCTAATAAAATTGTCGGAAGCTTATTAAACCAATGAATAGGGTTAGCTCTGGCAATTAAAGCATTTTTAATGGTTCGATGGAACCTCTCAACCATACCATTGCTTTGACAGTGATATGTTGTGTGAATTCGATGAAAACCTAAAAATTTTGAAAATTCACGAAATAAATTTGATTCGAATTGGACACCTTGGTCAATAGTGGCACGTAGCGGAATGCCAAAGTGACAGATATAATTTTAAAACGAAGTTCTAGCAACAGTTTTAGCAGAAATGTCTGATGCTTCTGGCCAACGAGTAAAACGTTCAATAACAGAATGTAAGGAAAATCATGCGAAGGTGGCAAAGGGCCAATGAGATCAATATGGATATGCTCAAAACGACGTCTGGGAATTTCAAAATTACCAATTGGGGCTTTCGTATGTTTATTTACTTTAGAAGCTTGACAACTTAAACAAGTCTTGGTCCACAAAGTGCAATCGGTATTCATTTTGGGCCAGAAATAGTTAGTAGTTATTAGTTTCTTGTTAGAACAGATACCAGCATGTGTTAAGTTATGAAACTGCACATCGTAAAGATTTTGGCACAAAGGTCGACATTTAGAAAAAGAAACGTTGCACCAAATGTCATGATTTGAATTAGTAATATTAACTTTCTGTAAGACTACTATTTATATTTGATTGATTTGGAAATAAATAGGAAAGTTCACAATCGTTGAAATTAATTGAATTTACATGAGAAATAGGTATGCGATAAAACAGCATGTTGTTCAAGTAAGGAAAAATCATTTATGCACGATAAATTATCTGCTGTGATGTTTTCTTTACCATGAACATGGCGTATGCCATTTGTGAATTGTGCAATATACTCCAAGTATCGTGTTTGACCAGGAGTCTTTTCTGAATTAGAAAACAGAGCGTTAGTCAATGGATTGTGCTCAGTAAAGCAAATAAACATACGACCTTCTAAAATATGTCTGAACTGCTTAATTCATGTGTCTGTCAAAAGTAGAATGACCGTCGGAGTCATCAATTTATGGCAATAAATCCATAATTTAAATAATCAAAATTCTAAAAATGAAAAATTAATAATAAAATAATTCTAAAAAAAAATAAAAAATAAAAGTTTTTGATTAATTTTTTGTTATTTTTTTATATCTAAACAACGTAAAACTTAATAATATGTAAGTAAATACGCTACACATAACATGAGGTGATAACTTTGACCAGATAGATGAGCCATGTTTCAGAATGTAACCAAGATTTTTTAAGTTTACCACCAATTTAGACTATATGGACCAATTTTATTCTGAATTTTATTACTTATTAAATTATTCCGAAACGCCGATATTCTTCGCTTTTTTTGTGGCAATGTGGAACTAGTCCAATCAGCCAGAAACAAAATATTGATGTTAAGACCAATACTCAAGTACAAATTGAGAATTAATTGTTACTTAATTTGTATATGCTTAATAGCCCACAGAAATTAGCATTTCACCTAGACAAAATTAGTAAAATCTGAATTTTGCACAGACGTTCTTTCCAAATCCACAAAAATCACAAAAATTCCAACATGGTTACCCAAGATATTGAAGGTTTTTGCAAATATCTCGCGTCCTATGCATCGGATGCTCATGACGTCAATGTGAAAGTGGTAGAGAATTAAATTATCTACAAGTTTTCTTTTTTATTTTCCCCCTGAGGAATCTAGCGAGAGGAAATATTTTATCGCTACACAATACAATACAACACCCGAGACAACACCTAATTTGCATCATCCACACATAGGTCTTTTGCCATATTACCATCCTGCAGTTTTATTACTTTGACAGAAGTGTCGGAATACAGGTTTTTCCTCTAACTTTTTCCCTACATATTTTTAACCTTAACTGTTCATCTCACCAAATCTCAACCTATCTTTTAATTAACGCCTATATATCAAAAGAAATTCGCAAGATCGTTTCGTTTCGGAGTGCGATTAATTTATATAAAGCTCTAGCGGCTTGAAATTCTCCCTCGCCTAACATCGGCGGATTGGGACGCTTCACGTCCCCGCGACGTATGGTAGCGTTCTAATTAATTAATATGTGATTGTAATAACGAGATACACGAGATAATCAAATATAGCCCATGACATGTCAACTTAAGAATATCTAATAAATACTTTAATGGTTTAATGGTTAATGTTAGGCTTGCAACCACAGGGTCCCGGGTTCGAATCCTGGCTAGGGTATGGATGTGTAGTGGCGTTTTTCACGTGTTGCCGAGACGGTAGCAGTGGGCTAGACTGCGGTTGTGAGAGACAACACGGTCACAGAAGAAGAAACAATCAGAATATAAAGTCGGCAAAAATCTTTGATCTCGTTGTTGTAAATTTCCGCCATACTTTTGTTGGGGAGTTCAGGACAGTACTTAATATTTTTTACCCCTTTTAGGAACGGCCCGGTAGAGAGTCAGAAAACCTGTGAAACATTAGATGAAGACAAATAATATTTGTTTTAGATTTTCAATATTTCTTAACTAGCTAGGCGGCATCATGATACAAACTGTATCACAAGGCGAGATCCCGCCCCACGCCATTTGTTGCAGACGATCCAGTTACAAAAGAAATCCGTGATCCGGGCCTGACACAATTTTTTACAATTCGAGTTGAGACTCGAACTCAGCAGCAGCAGCTGCGGCAGATGGCAATGTCGCGGGTGTTGTGATGTTGTCTATGTGTGTGTCTATCCTGGTTGAGTGGTAGAATAGCCACCGGCTAAAGTCAACCAGGACATTAAAATAAATAAGGCGATTAAAAAATATATATATAGCAAGTAAGGCTTGTCTGGATTTACCTCCAAAAAAGTTAAAACATTTAATTTAATACTTCTTATATAAAATAGAAAATTCACCCGAATGTACTTTATTTCCCTAGGGATGTTATGAAAAATAACGACCCGTTGCCAATAGCAACAAGTATTTGGTAGATAAAGCGTCACTTACGATCGACAAAACAATGGAATTAGAGTATACTTACGAAGGAGGTATGACGAAAATATTGTTTCGAAAATGATATTTGTAAAATAGTATATTGCTTGTTGGCCTCGGTTCGCGCCTCGGCCAACAATTTGCATCGTCGTCCGGGAATGTATTGCTTTCACACCGAAGTACACATACTATTTTTCTGAAATCCCAATCAATATTATAATAAATGCAATTTTAATGTGAGTTGATTTATCTGCGTGTATTTATTTACTGTCTAAAATATACATAAACCGTGCTGGAATGTTACTTTCCCGGCCTGGGCCGTGAAAGTAATATTCCCGTACGGTTTTGTTGGTCGTTGCTTGGCAAGGGATCTTTTCCGGTCTGTTTTGTGATAGTTTCTTAGCAACGGACTAGAATACTGGAACTGTGCATTTTTCGATCTAAAATCGCGCCGAAAATGTAAACATTGCCGATTGATTTCAGAAAAACGTCATTTATTCCAACTAGATTTATGTGTTCAAAAATTATAAGTCAATACTGCTAAATGAATCAATTTGAATTTAATTGTTTTAATCAAGAACTGTGCGTCTGACGAAAAAAACGCTAGAGTCCGTTTTCATGTAGAATTGACCAGGCTAATCAGAAAAAATATCCACATGGAAAGATGCCAGTGGCGTATCACTTTTTTGGTAAAAATATCAGAGGACATGTTTGCAAGAACGCCGCTGGTGGAGCGTTAACTTTTCTAACTAAAATATGTGGTTTGATATCCTATTAACACATACCAAAATTGAAAATAATATCTAAAGTACTTTCTGAGATATAAAAAAATAATGACTTTAAAAACAAATTCAACATCCTGTAGCAAAAAATTTAAGCCGTTGGCGTTGCGGACATGTTTATATGAATTTTTCTTCATAAAATGACCTAAGGAATCACACCCTGAAATACTAGCACGTCACTAAGGAACACCCTGTATATGCGATGTTTGATGAAAATAACCCAAAATTGCTTCCACCTTGTTCATATTTTGCTACAACCTTCCGATATTATTAAATCAACTGTCGACAGCGACGATGTAACTTTATGTGATTCGCTCTGTACATCAATATTAGTTTCTTTTGTTTCGTTATCTCTAAGCGCGTGCCACTCCGTTACCCTTCGTTAATTTCTGACAAAGAAATTAGAAATAGTATCCAATAGAGAAGTATTCCTCAGTCAGAAAGCATAAGTGCAAATATTTCAAACTCTTCATGGTCTCATCTTTTATAAATATATCCTTATTTAATTTCTTGTTATTTAATATAATAGTCGGGGAGCCCTCCCTAGCTGTACGTGCACCCCCCGCCCGATCCTTGGGGACAATGTTTTTCATAAAGATTAGAGCCTAAGGGACAATTTAAGACATGTTCTAAAAAAAAAATAAACTGGCTGTACTTTCAAAATGGTGGCCATATGTTAAAAAAAAACTGTTGCCAATGTTGTTTTTGTCATTTAACACAAAAACTAAAAAAGGTGGACAAAAACTTTTTTCACAAGAAACAACGTGCATAAAATTTTCTACAATTTTGCTCCTATACAATATTTTGACAGGAGTTACCATTTTCCAGATAAATGAGTCCAAAATTAAGAAAACATGGACATTCATATATCGGTAAATCAATTATAGGAAATAACTGTGACAATTATTGTAAGGCGTATAATATAACTTTATATTGTTAACATAATAAAAAAATAAAATAAACTGAAAAAAATTAATAATAATAATAATATTGTAATTTGCAGACATTTATCTCGAAAACGGTAACAATGATATCTGGAAAACGGTAACAATGATATCTGGAAAACGGTAACTCCTATCCAAATATTGTATAGGAACAAAATTATAGAAAATTTTATGCACTTTGTTTTTTGTGCAGAAAGTTTTTCTCCATCTTTTTTAGTTTTTGTGTTAAACGACAAAAACAATATTTGCACTTTTTTTAAAACGGACGCCATTTTGAAAGTACAAGCAGTTTTTTTTTTAGGACATGTCTTAAATTGTTCCTTAGGCTTTAATATTTATGAAAAACATTGTCCCCAAGAATTGGGGTGGGGGGGGGGTGCACGGACTGTTAGAGTGGGTTCCCGTAGTATTACGTATTATATTGAATTTAATATTTTATTTTAAGAGCTGAATCATTTATCTGGAAAATGGTAACTCCTATCCAAATATTGTATAGGAACAAAATCTCGAACAAAATTGTAGAAATTCTTATGCACTTTGTTTTTTGTGCAGAAAGTTTTTCTCCATCTTTTTTAGTTTTTGTGTTAAATGACAAAAACCATATTTGCAATTTTTTTTTTAAACGGACGCCATTTTGAAAGTGCAGCCAATTTTTTTTTTAGGACATGTCTTAAATTGTTCCTTAGGCTTTAATCTTTATGAAAAACATTGTCCCCAAGGATCGGGAGGGGGGAGGGGGGTGCACGGGCACTTAGGGCGGGCTCCCGTAGTATAAGTATTTTATGGAAACTTCATTTGTTACGAGGGGCAGTAGAGTTCTAAAAGACATTTTTTTAATGAAAAATATAGTAAAGAAAATATACGTATTATGGTAATAAGTTTGTTATGCAAAGGAGGATGTTAAAAAGTGGTGGGAAAATGTCGACAAGTTAAGAAAATAAGCACATGATGCTCTATATCGCTTTGCCGAAAAATGTCGGGGGAAATGCGGAAAAATTAAGAAAATGCTTAAAAATTCACAAATTCGAACCTGTAATATTCAAAATTTAAACTGTTTAAGATTCAGAACTTATTCCGCGAAATTCAGGTGGTTTTTTGTAGCATTTCTCCCGTAGAATAAGGGTCAACTCTTTTTTGCGGGTAAATGTTGGAAAAGAGCGTAAAAATTAAAATGATGCTTGAAAACTCACAAAGTCTAGGCTAAGATAATCAGAATTTTAACTTTTTTCACATTTTTCCACATTTTATCGCCAACCGAATACATCATCGCATTCTACGGGAAAAATTATATCAAAAACTGTGTTCATTTTCCGTTGGTTCAGCTTAGGCCAAAAATAGCCACTTTTTAACATCATCCTTCTAATATTGAATTTCCAAGAGGCACAAGAGGCTGTGAAAAAGCTGCGTCAACGTTGCGGCAGAAAAAACTGCTGTAACAGTCAAAGATATACAACGTTTTCTTGTACATCAGAAAATATGCTGCTCACTAATTGCAGAGAACCGGTAAAATTGTGGAGATTAAAGAAGCCAATGGCATAAAGAAATATTTAGAGCTGAAATGTTTTGTTTATTAATCTGCACTTTAATTGACAGCAAATTGTCTGTTACCTGTAGCTGTAAAATCCAACCTGCAGAGGTGGAAAACCTCATTTTTGTAGCTTTAAAGTATACAATATATCCAACAGTCACTCTCTTTGTTCCAGCTGCTATTGAAGAACTGTAGAAAGCATATTGCAGCTGATCCAGAAATCGAAATAGCAATTACAGCAGCAATGTTATAACAGTAAACATATTTGGAATAAAAGGCTTTCAGATTTTAAAGCCAAATTGCAACTAAATGCCCAATCACCCCAACGTTTTCGCAGACAAAATTCAGCTGCAAAAACTTAACAGTCCACACTGTGGTACTTGGGTGGTATCCTAACTAGCGGAATCATATATCCCCTTCTTAGATATCAGAGAGAAACTTCTTGCTAAATCTTAAAGAAGTCATAGATATGAGTTACAAAGACTCAAACATTTAACTTAAAACAGGATTTATTGATTTTAAAAAGATATCGCATATGAATGGAAATGATAGTGATAGTGGAGGGCTAGAAAACTGAGTAATTGTAGGTGTAGCGACGGGAAAGTCACTCGATTTAAAAAACGCGCTTGACACAACACCAAGAAGTAGAGCGGTTACCCAGGCCGCACGGTTTTTAGTATTGTTAGTTTTACTTCCACGTCCAGTGGAAGTATAGTAACGACAAAAAAATGTTTAAAAATTTTTATTGTCCAAATAGGCTTAAAATGTCATGAAACGTCGAGATTTTAAGTTTGAGCGAAAAAAAATTTCTGTCTGTCTGTCGGTCTGTCTGTCTGTAACTTTTTTTTGTGCGCACGTTTACTCTGGAACCGTTTAAGATATTGACTTGAAATTTGGTACACATATGTACTTTAACGAGATCTAGAACTAGATTATATTTTCATCTTGTTCCGTCGAAGGGTTGGGGTGTAAATTGGGGTAAATTTAGGGTAATTGGGTAAATCAAGCAGGTAAGAGTCCATGAAATTGGTATTTAGTATATACAAGAGAAGCTGAGGTCTCAAAAAAATTTTTGGCATTATCACCCCCACCTCCTTATTAAAGGGGATGAAAAAAAATGTGATTTAGTGCATGTACAGGAACCAGAAACCTCAAAATATTTTTTTACTTCATCCACTCCCCACTACCACCCCCCTATCACCACCCCTACCCCACTACCGATGTGGGGTATCGTTTTATGGGTTTTTGGGGTAGAGGATTTCAAATATTATATTATTAAAGTTCCATAAACAATTATTTTCACGTACAAAGTTTTTTCGTTGTGAGTGACTTGGATAGAGAATCTGGATGTGGAAGTAGTGATTCCTTGGGCAGCGGTTTTTAACTTTGGTTTAGAATATTTATTGTTGCGAAGAAAAACTTTGGAAAAGGAAAAAAATACAAAAGAAGCAGGTAGAGGGCAGGAAACAACAAGCTAAAAACGTACTCTTTGCCAATTTACTGAGTTTTTTATATAATTGTTACACATTCTATAGGACACTCTTCTCAGTTTTCTTGTAAATAATGTTAGTTTTTGGAAATCCTAAATTTTTTGATGCCAACTTTGTTGTGAAAAAAATATATGAAAAAAAAACATTCAACCTGTCTGGGATTCGAACACACGATCTTTGAATTGCAAGGCAAGCAAGCAAATAAAATTTATTAACATTCATATATACATATGTGTCTTCTCGAAAACTAGGCTGGAGTCAGCCAGACAGCCACGGCGCGTAGCGCCGTGGTGATTGTAGAGCTGAGCGGGGCAGATTCGGCTTGGCTTGGCGAAAATGGTAAAAAAAAGAATAATTAAAATTCCTACTCACCTAATGTGGGTTTAAAATTAATGATATGTTTAAAAATAATGTTTCCCACTAAGGCCTAAAAGTAATACATGTAAAAGTTAGAACTAGTTACTGGTTGTAACACAATAAATTTTGGCTGTTGACTCGGGTGAAAAGCTAAACGTAAAAACCCGTACGAAAACTTCCGACCTGGTGGTCTCCCTGACGCCAGGAAAATGTGGTGGAAAAAGGATAGGGTTTAAAATGTTTGAATTTTTGAAAGGTTTGTCGGTCAAAATGGAATTTTTGGTGACAAAAAGTATAAAGAGAATAAAAAAAGGAACAAAAATAGAACATACAGAAAGAGAATAGAAAGCGTTAGAAAGATAAAGTTGAGGAAAAAAATATATGAAAAAAAAAATATCCAACCCGTCTGGGATTCGAACACACGATATTTGGATTGCAAGGCAAAACTTCAGCCCCTGGACCATCACACACCACTACAAAAATTGAATGTCTGTAATGTATAACATACATATATCTTTCGAGAATCATTCCAACGCATTAGATATATTATTATAAAATATATATTAGTAAAGTGTATAAACAAAAAAAATATATATTATAGAGATAACATTTCGCAAGATTTCTATTTAAGTACAAGCGACAAAAATTAAGAAAATATTTTTTTTTTAAATTAAATGGTTAATAACTTTCTTATTTACTAATTGATTTTCTTCAAAAACAATAGGGTTCTTCCTCTAGCTAACACTAACTTACTTTCCAAATTTCCATACAATCGAACTCTTCTTTCTTAAGTTATCGTGCTTACAAGAAACGTGACGGACGGACAGATGAATATTTTGAAAGTTGTTCAGAATTCGTTCACTAACACAATGATATGAATTTTTTTTCTCTACGAGCGATATTTCCGATTTTAGAAATGTTCCGATCAAATGCAAACATACTCTTTGTTTTTGTGAAGAGTATAATAGTCCAGTGAAATTATTGGAATTTCTGATCTAACAAATTGTATCCTTCGTTTATTTTTTTTAAATCGATTTATTTTGGTGTTTTAATGAAAATATTAAAAATCAACTACGAAATCACTACGGCATAAAAAATTATTCAAGGTCATTTTTTATGTACAACGAATGGTTTATGCAAAAATGTGCTTCGAAGTTTCCGCGCAGGGCATATAATATGCTCCATTTCATATAATCCATTCATAGAATACGTGCTTGTTCTATATGTATTATTAGCTGATCGATATATATTTAACGTCATATACAGTAATATTTGCTAAATCTTCACATTAAAATTTATTGACAATATATTTAGTGTGTTTCACTTGAAATGGTAACACCAACTTTTTTTTTTCAATTTGAATCAAATTTTACTTAAGTATAGAATAACTTAGGATCCACTTATGGCCAGAAAAATATTCGCCTCCTACAAATGCAAAGCCACCTGCGGTACCAAAATATGCGGGGAAAATCAAGAAATTATATTAGGCATTTTTTGTCGGAAAATTTTGTTAATGAAACTTGTTCAGAATTGTCCAAAAACCTCAAGTCCAAAATTAAATCAAAATTAAAAAAATATATATTGTGCCTTGCGCGGAAACTTCGAGGCACATTTTTGTCTAAACCGTTCATTGTACATAAAAATGGATGAGATCATTTTTGTGCGGAATTTCATTGTCTTTCATTTTCATAATAACCCCGATTGCCCTCCGAGCCATAGAAAGAGCAATATTCGCAAAAAGACGTTTTTTGTGAACTTTGACCTTGAATTATTTTTTTTGTCGTAGTGATCTCGTTGTCGATTTTTAATATTTTCATTAAAGCACCAAAATAAATTGATTAAAAAAAAAATGAAGGATATAGGTGCGTTAATAATATTGTTAATGATTTTAAAATGAAAAATTTGAGACAAGCATTCTCGCCTACGCACGACTTAAACTAACTTATCCAGCAGGTCTTCTTGTGGAAAACCGATCACTGGATAAGTACCTTCAGATCTGAAATGCACAAATTTAAGGAATTTGCATTGAACCGATTCTAACTAGTTGACATGTACATTATAGTGTGGGGTCCAAACAAGTGACGCATATTCAAGCTTGGATCTGACAACAACAATAGAGCATCTTAAGCGTATTTGGGTTTGAAAAATCACGGGAATTTCTTCCTGGCTTCTGATACTATGGTGCTAATATGTGTATTAAAAGAGAGGGTTTTATCAAAGATAACACCCAAGTCACGTAGTGTTTCGGGCCGATGAAGTATGTTATTGTCTATATTATAATCGTAGGAAACTGGTATGGACTTACGTGTAAAAGACATAACATTGCATTTCTGCGAATTTGATGGAAGATTGCATTTAGTGCACCAGTTACTTATTTTGTTTAAATTTTCCTGCATATGAAGACAATAATCGTCAGTGGTATAAATTATAGAAAGGCTTCAAATCATTAGCATACATTAAATAATTAATTTTGTCTGTTAAGTCATCCGCTATGTCATTAATGAATATTGTGAAAAACAGTGGTCCAAGAACCGACCCTTGCGGTACTCCCGAGGTAGCAACGTATTCGACAGACTTGAATCCATTGAAGGTAACACATTGGACTCTGTTTGACAGGTAATACCTGAATAACGTTATCAAGCTATCAGAAAGTTCGGCATTATTTAGTTTTTTAAGCAGCATATTATGGTCAAGTCTGTCGAATGCCTTGGAGAAATCAGTATAAATAAGGTCGGTTTGGGATTGATCGTCGATGGATTCCGAAACAAATTGTGTAACATAAAGCAGATTGGTGGTTGTAGAGCGCCCTTTCATAAAACTGTGTTGATGGATAGTGATTTTTGTACTGATTTTATCATAAATGACGTCGCGTAGTACAAAATCAAGAACTTTTACAAAATTACATGTTATTGAAATGGCCCGAAAGTTTGATATGTCAGATTTATCACGCTTTCTAAAAATTGGACAAACTTTAGAACGTGTCCACATATCCGAAAAATCACTATTTTTCAAACTTAAATTAAAATTTTTTACTAGGCAAAAATGTGGCAAAAATACACGCACAATCTCTTAGCAGAAATGCAGGTATGCCGTCTGGGCCAGTGGTCATTTTATTTTTTATTTTTTTTTTTAGTGCTTTTTTCACATCATCCTCCTTAAATTCTAATACATGTATTAGCGAGTTATTATTAAAGCTATGTCCTTTATCTATATCTCCCATGCAATCAGTAGGTGAAAAAGAATTTTGAAAAAGGTCCGCAAATATAATGGTAATGAATTATCTGAACCTTTCCAAATATTGGAAAGGTTCAGATAATTCATTACCATTATATTACATGACATTTGATATGTTACCTGTTCCCTTTTTGTTCGTTAATAACGCCCAAAATTTTATTGGATTGCCTCTAATATTGTGTAACACCTAACTAATTTTATTCGTTTTTGTTTCAGCTGCTCCCACGTCTGGTCCATATATGGACTTGATTGCAGAAGAAGTAGTTTGCAACGCAAGCGGAATGTTCCCAGAACCCAAAATGAATATGTACATATCTGGAGAGTACGCTGTATTTTAAATTATGTAAAAATAATTTACTGACAGTTTTCTTTTTAGCAATGATACCAGAACAGAAATATATGAAGTTAGTGTCATAAATAAGGACGACAATGGATCGTTCAATGTTACCACAACGTATGACGTGAATGGTTTGGATAATGTTACTAATCCTACCAATTTTGTGTGCGAATTGTCGATACCAGGCACAGATTTCTACCAAAAAATTTCCCTGTTGTATTATCGAGGTAATTGATTTGTTACAGCTTTAGGTTTTCAGATATCTAGATATGGTGAAATCAAATTAAACAGCGAAATAAGTGAATAATGAATTATCTGGCTGCAGCTATTTTATTGTTTTAATTACCAAGTGCTACGAAAAGTTTTGGATTACATTATTCTATTGCTTCTTGTAAAATTTAAACAAAGTATATTTCAACACTGAAAGAACAGTGTTAAGAAAGTGCCGTCTTTTTCCCCCAGAGACCAACCTAAAAAAAAGAACATTAAATTCTATAGACTTTGAGCCACTGAACTCGGTTGTCCTATTTAAAAATGTTAAAAACTTCGGGAACAATATGAAATTCAAGTTTAAATTGCTAGTTTTCTGATTTAAATGACCTCAAAGACGTATCGCCAAATTGTTTGCATTTTTTTAATGCCTAATGGTGATTTGACAGATAGTTGACAGTTGCCAAATGTCAGGATCGTCAGACATCAGATTTACACACAAGATTTAGTGGAGTTGCTAAGCATAACAATCGTTCACTTTGTGATACTAACATGAAATTTTGCACAGAAGTAAAGTTTTTCTTGGCGAACAAAATGTGATATAGTGCCAAGCGGTAAATTTTTTTTTTCGGCGGTCATCTTGAAGAAAATAAGTTATCTTGAAAACCGTGTACTTATGACAAAAAAAAACTCATAAGTAAAATTGAAGAACACAAAATTCACTACAAAATAACATTTACACTTTTTTGTCATAGACCAAACGGTTTTCTTACAATTAGGCCAAATGATCAGAGGTACGATTGTCAAGCATTATTGTTCTAAGTAATATCATACATAAGAATAATACATTAGTAACAAGAATAATAATATTAATAATAATAATAATCATCCACATCCTGATTCTTGGGGTGAAGTTTACCACCCTCTTTGGACCACATCTACAGAAGCTACTTCAGCTTGTCAGGAGTTGGTTGCTTGTAAATGTCGAATTATATGTAGTAAAAAATATGCAGAGTTAAAATGTAGTTTATGTGATGGAGACTGCTGTGAAGCCGACAGTGATTGAAAATTTTAACTTTCAGGCATTCGTTTCTTTGCTATTTTATAAAAAATCACTAGAGTAGAAATATTTAGTTAAAATAAAGCTTACAAAAAAAATGTATTTAGGTACTTTTTATTAAAAATAGAATTATATTACAGCTATGCTTAAATATATAATTTCCCCGCCACTGAGAAGATTAATGGAGTCACAAAAAAACTCATTACACGATTTTTGTAGAAAATTTAGTTTATTTTAATTTGTGATCTGTAATCAAAAATATTGATACAATTCGCCGTTTTCGAGATAATGTCGAAGTACTGATTTTTCTGACTGTTTTGAGATTATAACGACCGACCAATTTTTTTTCTGAGTGGCGCTATATCCCATTTTGTTCGTCTCAAAAAACTGTCTATGCTCACCCAATTTGAGGTTAGTATCACAATCTGAACGATTCTTAAGAAAATTCGAATTAAACAACTCCACTAATTGCTTCCATTTTTTTAATACTTAATGATGATTTGACAGCCAGTTGACAGCTGCCAAGTGTCAAAATCGTCAATTTGATTTAAATTTGATTTCACTGATCTCAAAAACCAAAAGACGGATATTAGATTTTTATAAATAGATATACTTTAAAAAAATATCTGACTCAAAAAATTCGTGTTTTTTTTTTTTTGAAAAACTAGTAGTTTAAACTTGAATCTCATAATGTTCCCGAAGTTTTTAACATGTTTAAATAGGATAACCGAGTTCAGTGGCTCAAGATCTATAGAATTTAATGGTTTTTTTTTTTAGGTTGGTCTCTGGGGGCAAGAAACGGCACTTTTTTAACATTGTTCTTTTCTGCTATTTTCCTCATTATCTCTCGCATCGCAAAAACATAAATACCAAATTGTTCGCCATGAGATTTTGAATAAAACAAAACCCATAAAAGAACCTTCAAATAATTCGCAAAAAAATAAAAACCACTAAAAATTGCGAGTAATAAAAAAAATTGAAAATGTGCGTTATGTTCTCAAAGCCGCTTTATTCTATGTTATCTTAAAAATTGTAGTTTTGAATTATATTCAAATAGCAGAGACAAAAATATAAGTATTGGAGAACAACCAGTGCAAGAAATATCAATTTGTTTATAAG
The DNA here is from genome assembly GCA_936432065.2 of Rutpela maculata. Taxonomy (NCBI): domain Eukaryota; kingdom Metazoa; phylum Arthropoda; class Insecta; order Coleoptera; family Cerambycidae; genus Rutpela; species Rutpela maculata. The sequence goes on from OW386285.2 coordinate 37,258,797, forward strand.
TGACCTAAACGCATAAATTCATTATTTTTTTAGAAAAATGTTTTTTTTTTTAATTACCTTTCATAATTCTTTTACCGTTTTTGGTTTGATAAATATTTGATTTTTTTTATATCCATAATCTTGAAAATTCTAAGCAAATATCAAAAAGACGGTTTAAATGAAGACACAAATTATTCTCTTAATACCATTGTAAAATACATATAAAAACCTACATTTTGAAAAAAGAAATGTCCTACTAGTCGAAGAACTGAACAATAAGCGAGCGATTAACATTTCGAAATCTTTTTTATTTTGCGCTAAAATTGGTTTTACTAGCTTAAAAATCAACAAATCATCAAAAAGTTTTTCATAGGCATAGTCTTATTCAAAATTTTATTGCTAACAATTTGGTATTTTCATTTTTGCGATGCAGTTATTAGGACCGGAGATAATATAAAGAAAACATCAGAAAATTTCAATGTTAAAACAAGATTTGTTTAAATTTTACAAGAAGCAATGGACCGATTTAATTCAAAACTTCTCATAGCACTTATATCCACAAAAAAAAAACAATAAAATTGCTGTAGCCAGAGAATTCGTTATTCACCTATTTTGATGCTTAATTTGACTCCACTCCACTTCCACTCACTTTTATAATTATGAACATTTAATCTAGACGATTTTGTACATGAAGAAATAGGTATATTCGCTGACTTGAGTAGGTATAGTGGCAAAATTTTTCAGCTATCATAAGTTTCCGGGCGATGTTCTCACATCTGTTTATATTCAACCATTAATGGGTCCAGAAATATCTAAGTACCTACTTCGAAATCTCTAAGCTAGACGCTAAGTCTTAATTTGATTAATTTCTAAATGCTAAGAAAATAAAATAATTATAATTAAAGTGAAATATTAGGTATTTTTCATGAGTAAGGTCACTGAAAAAAATATATTCGGAATATTACTGAATGAGGGTTTATTGGCTGGCTTTATTGATATATTGTACGATCATTAATACAACGTACACGTTTATTAACACTATGTAAAAGTACATTATATTAAAAAACTGATTCATTAATATTCCTAACATATTTTTTTCAGTGATGTAACCTTTCTGAAAAAGGTTACCTTTCACTTTTAATTTAAAAAATGAGGAATCTTTCTTTCGAAAATCAGTTAAATAGGACCAAATTGTAATTTTATATGCAAGGCAGCACTACTGACTATATAACATCATAAGTTACAAGTTTAAATGGTGGAAATGTGAAAATACATACAGCCCAATGGGCACACGTATGTTTAAAAAACGTTAAAAAGAATTTAAAACCACACGTTGTTATAGGGTTTTTAGAAACGATTTGATTCAACGAAAAAATATCGTGCGAAGAAACGTTATTATTGACCAAATATAAACGTCTTTGAAACATCATAGATAACGATTAAATAACATTAAGAAAACGAAGAGTATAAACGTTTTATTAACCTATTAAACAGATAGCATAAAAACTTTTTTCTTCAAACGTTAGAAAAACATGACTCATTTCATGACATTAAAGTCTGGCTTTTTAGACGGCTCTGCGTTGCCATTAGGTAAAAGTACTTTTCGTACTACTAGCTTTGCAAGTGTCATTTATTTTTTGACCTCTGTCAGTATTATGAAAGTCCCACTTGCAGTCCTTGACAAAACAAAATTTACTGGTATGCCCTAGGGTAGAAAACTAACTTTTTTGACTTGGGGCAGGAAAGTAATGTAATAAAAAAGTTAAACAATAATGAAATTCCGACACCAGCGAAGCACACGCATTTTTGGCTGCCTCCTGAATGTCGATACTTTTTATCATATTTTTATTTCAAAAACTCTCGTAAATAACTTGTTAGAAATTGTTATGAAGTTGTGAATTTGACAACTTACTGACAGTAACCATAGCAACTAGAAAGTGTTCATAGCAAGAACACTCCAATTAAGGTCTAAGCCAACTAATAAATGATTTAGACAAATCTTGAAATAGGTATTTATAAATTTGAATGAGTTTTCCTAAAAATTGTAATATTCGAGAGTTTTTATCTTAATTTTTTTATATAGCTAATCGCCACTTGTTGCGACTCGTCTGTAATTGCCGGACTCACTTCGTTCGTCATATATATCAGTAAAAGAAACGTTCTGATCAAAACGTTTTATTTCAGTAATCCATTCCACTTAGCCAGTACGAGCCTGTTTGCACAGAATAATCAGCATATTGCTACGTTGCGAAATTTACTGATTGACATAGGTGGTGCTTATGTCGTCTTTCGAAAGCCAGATTCCTCTAGTGCTTGTAACCAAATTAATGTCTAACATTACCCTAATCGAAAACTAATTTTAAACAGATGATAATACCTCTTCGACCGAAGACTATTCGAATTTTAACGACTACTATTCTACTGAGGAAAGTTTCGGCCCTACCAAAGGTACTCGAACAAGAATTTGTTTATATATGTAGTTTTTATTAACAAAATTGATGTGAAAATGGGATATCCATGGTTTTGTTAACGCTTAATACAAGTCAGCAAGATGATAATTTTCGTCATAACATCGGTTTATTTTATACCTCATGTCCTGTATAAATCGTTCGTTTTTTTCCACTGTATTGATTCAAAGTTAATTGTGACGTTTATGTGTCTATATTAATGGATAAGTGCTTGACTGTTCTTTTTTAATAGTATTAATTGACACTTGCATCTTATTTTATATTTCCTTCCCTGTTAGCATTTGGGAGTCCACTGCACAAAAAACAAATAGTCCAGTCAACGGAGCGCTAAAATGACCAAAATATCTAATTTGAATGAATTTTGATGAAACCTTGCGCAATGTGTTTGTAATGAACGTTAATAAAAAAGTTGAAAAAAAGATTAGAGTAGGAAATGATCGGAGGGGGTATAAAACACCCCTTTCATCATGGATTCCCTAACTCGTAGAATTAGGTCAAAAATGAAAAAAAAAAAAAATAGTAAATATACCTTTTTTGGCCCAAAATGAGATGTTTTTACTCTTGTGAATTTTTTCGAAAAATACATATTTTTCGAAATATGGCCACTCGAAAATTCAATACGCATTTTTCGAAAAAATTCACAAAAGTAAAAACATCTTATTTTAGGCCAAAAAAGGTATTTAAGTTTTTTTTTTCATTTTACGGAATCCGTGATAAAAGGGTGTTTTCTACCCCTTCCGATCATTTCCTACTCTAATCTTTTTTCCAACTTTTTTTTTAACGTCATTACAACAAACACAAGGTTTCATCAAAATCCATTAATTAGCACTAAAATGACTGAACTAAAATAAACATATACAGTCCACACACAAGATTGAAACAATTTGGCTCCGTTGTATAAAATTCTTGCATGAGTGTTTTATAAGACTTTAAAACTGATGGAAGCTGAATGATATTCCTTAAAAACTGGAGAAGTACTGATCACATCTGGCAATTTTTAAAGCATTCTATAGCATGCTCAAATTCGAGACTTCGTTGTGACCTATTTCAAATTTTGAAATTTTTTTATTGCGACATCACAAAGTTTTAGTGCATGATTTTAAAACTTGTGTATTTGCCAATAATTTTTGAAAAATACATTCACTTTGTTATAATTAAATCAACTATTATACCGGGTTAAGCCCAAATATCGCAGCTGCATTTCGGTTGTATTTTGATATATGTATAGGCGGGTACCTTATATCAATTTGTTAAGCTCAGATGTCAAACATGATTAGTAATGAAATTAGTCATATTTAGAGCAGTGGCACGTAGTGGGTTCATCGATTGTAGTTATGTCTGAAAGTGTATAGCCGGAAAAGTTAGGGAAATGTGCCCTCGCACTTAGTTAAAATGGCTTCCATATGATGCAGTTTATAGAGTATATTAACGGTAAAATTTTTAACCTACCTATGAAGGTGAAAAAAAAATAATATGTCTTTAATTATTATATTTTTTTTCGATTTCTATGCAACCGATCGATTTGAAATTTGGCACGAGTATTGCTTGCGTGGAGATAACTTACTCCAAAAAATAACCATTTTATGACCATTTTAACCATCGGAAAGAAAATATAAATTTTGTTTAGAGGACAAAAAGGTGGCTAACCTTCGTGGTAAAATCACCATTCTATGATATATTATGTCTTGACACTTCGTGATTATCATACTAAATTGTCAGATTTTTTGCTGTGGTGGAACAATATGGAAAAAATTGAACAAATTGACCATCCTCAGAATGGTATCATTGGTATATTATTAAGGTTGTAATTAATAACCATAACTAATAAGATAGACTGATAAACTGCGGTGTTCTGTAGAGCCTTTTAGAGTTGTTATGTTATTGGGAATTTAATAGAATGCATAAATCCGATCTAGGAATCGAGCTACAATTGGCATGTGGTTCCAGATGTTATGAAAACAAAGGCATATTAGGAATCAATTTCACAAGTCGAAACCGCGGTACTATGAAAGTACATCAACTCCACATTCCCCCACCAAAATTTCAGACGAAAACTACGGGACGTTCTTTGGCGGGTCTTTTTATAAAATTTTCAAAAAATGTTTGTAGTTACGGATAAAACTTTGGGTACTTGTTCTATTCAAGGTCAATAATGTCGAAAAAATATTTCAGACGTTTTCCATGAGCCGATTTTGAAATATAAGAGTTGAAAGTTGCAAAATTTTGGAAAAAAAAATTGTTTTTCAAATGTTGGTAAAGTGGGGTTGAAATTGATGAAAACGTCTGAATAGCTCATTATAAGTTCTTGAGGGGTTCAAAAATGATATATTTCGCTTTCAGACGTTTTCATTGATTTGGCATAAATAAAGCATTTCTATCAGTTTCGAAACATTTTTAAACGCGTAATAGAGTCAAAAACTAATGACCACTTTAGGGGTTGCAAACATGAGGTGAATTTTAACTCCCAAAACACTCGAATAACTATTAATTGCTGCCAATATATTTTCTTGGATACTTATTTCTCAGTGTTTAAAGTTGAAATGAATCCATTAAAATGATTTTAAATCTGTTATCACGTTTTTCAATTTTATGATTTTTTGGATTTTTTCGATTATTGAACTTCCCTACAACTTCCGCTGCCATAAAAACGTTTTGCATGTGTACTGTGTATAGCACAACTCTATTAATTTTCGTTTTTTCCTGGTGCAAGAAAGTTGTCAGATATGAAATAGTATATTACATACCGAGGTGGAAAGTGTTTCATTATCGTCGAGAGATAAAATAGCATCTCGAGACAGCAATGAAATTTTCCACCAAGGTTTGTATACTATTTTATTCACAATCATCTCCCTTAAAGAACAAAAAGCCAAAAAAATCGTTTACTAAATTTTTAAATGGCATTTTATGTTTTTTTTTTTCGGGTTGGCAAATGCTCACTTTCCAACCCGAAAACTGGTAAGAAAGTGGTTATTTTCCAACCTGAAATGTCACTTTCCAACCTAAAATGTCACCTTTCAGTTCATTTGTCGAATGAAATAGAAATGTCACATTTTCTAACTTTTGACATGTAAGACAATTTGATTATTTCTCTATGGTTGTGAATAAAAATATATTTTAAAAATTGGCCGTACGCCATTTTGCTTCCGATTCAGGGGCCCAGACTAGACCCATTTTGTTGGTCTTAAATAGGACTACAAGTATATCATAGTGTAAGAAAGTTATCGGAGATGACCGAAAAAATGCATCAGCTCTTGATATGTTATCATAAATAGCTATCATGTAACAATAAAATTCAGGATAATATAACCTTATGTGCGAGATATTTCGTGAGGGTCAATAAAATAATTAAAAACCAACATTGTTTTTTGGCGCAGAATTTGTTTCTAATAATATGTATTTAATATTTTGTAGAGTGGCTTAATACCACAAAAACACGTAAGTAATTATTTTTACCCCGATTTCATGACACACCATTTTATTTCCATAGATGAGTACATCCTTGCCTATACTGTATCTGGCAATCATGTCTATACAAACATGAAAGCAAGAAACACAGTAGAATAGTTATTTATTTAATTCACTCGTTATATCCCCCCACCCCTCAAGTATTTTAGTGAGTTATTAGCAAAGTCGATGATTGCTTAAAGAATAAGTAAATTTGACACTGTTTGAGAATTGTGAATTTCTCCAATAGAGTAGACTAATTAGTATAGATTGCTTTAATGATTATTGAATGATCTCTCCTTGTTTGGAGGTTCATATTTGAAAATAGCGATTTAAAAAATGCTTATCAATTGTTCATTACTAGAAGTGGCCATCCTAGAGGATTAGTTGAGTTTGATAACTTATAAGTTTTAAGCGAATCTGTGAATCTTGATTTTTTTTTCAGCAATGAAGTAAATGTTCTTTATTGTGTTCATGTCCGATCATTGCTATTTATTATAGAGGGTGGTTGCTAGTAGTAGCTACATTTTTACTTGGCAACTAGGCTACTTTGGCCCTTTATCTAGATATCTATTGTTTAGCTGCAAATACCCTAACCAATCAAATAGGAACAAAGGACCTCGCACTAATCTTATGGAAAAGTGGTCCCGGTCAAAGCTGAATTACTTCCACATCCAGTGGAAGTATAGTAACGACAAAAAAATTTTTAAAAATTTTTATTGTCCAAATAGGCTTAGAATGTCATGAAACGTCGAGATTTCAAGTTTGAGCGAAAAAAAAAATTCTGTCTGTCGGTCTGTAACTTTTTTTTGTGCGCACGTTTACTCTGGAACCGTTTGAGATATTGACTTGAAATTCGGTACACATATGTACTTTAACGAGATCTAGAACTAGATTATATTTTCATCTTGTTCCGTCGAAGGGTTGGGGGGTAAATTGGGGTAAATTTGGAGTAAATAGGTAAATCAAGCAGGTAAGAGTTCATAAAATTGATATTTAGTATAGACAAGAGAAGCTAAGTTCTCAAAAAAAAATTTGGCATTAGCTACTCCCATTACCACCCCCACCCCATTATTAAAGGGGATGAAAAAAAAATATGATTTAGTGTGTGTACAAGAACCAGAAATCTCAAAATATTTTTTTACTTTATCCACCCCCCACTCCCACCCCCTGTCACCACCCCCACCCCACTACCGATGTGGGGTATCGTTTTATAGGTTTTTGGGGTAGAGGATTTCAAATATTATATTATTAAAGTTCCATAAACAATTATTTCCAGATACAAAATTTTTTCGTTGTGTGACTTGGATAGAAAATCCGGATGTGGAAGTAGTGATTCCTTGGGCAGCGGTTTTTTATTATGTTGTAGATTTCAACTTTCTGATCAAAATCTCTCATGGACCCAACTCGATCCTATGTCTACTTTCGATACAGCTCAAGAAATATACAGGAATGACCTCTTGTACAATTGAAAAATTTTCGAATTCATGATTTTTTTTCATACATTTTAAGTATATTGTAATACGTTCTAATTATAATAGTTTGCACTAAAGAGATTTGTTGTTTTAATAAAAATAGCGTAGAAAAATGTTAAAATATGAAAAATGTTGGCGAAGGCGCAGGGAATTCTATGTAAAATAACAAGTGAAATATTCTGTCAAATTGGCTAAAACATTTTTTACATAAAGTATGAGTCTTCCTGATCAAAGAACTTTAATTGAAAACTTTCGGAAATTACTACTTTGACCTCTGATGCCCCAACAATAAATTAAAGTTCGAGAAGATACAGAATTTTACAAGAGAGATTTTGATCAGAAAGTCGAACATATTAAAAATTCAGCCAATTTAACCGGGACCACCATGATGCTTCATTTAAGTTTTTTGCTTATATCTCATCTAGGGTGGTCCTTAGCTATAAATACTTGACGATATTTTTTTCTTACAATTTTTTCGGCCTCAGCCCCAATTATTTAAAAATTGAAGTATACAAAATTTTAACTCGATCGGATAACGCTAACCCGTACTCCAAGGCAATTAAAATTCAGCATCAGACGTAATTATCATTTATTTTCAATAGAATCTCGTGAACTGTTGATTACATCGAAATGTTATACATTCATAATTAGGAAGTTTCCTATTTTAGAAATATCATGTACATTCAACCTCATTTAGTAGTCTTTCAGATAACTAGTCAAAAAAAAAAAAATTATCTCAATATCTGAAAAACTTACGAACTTATTCAATTTCTTATTTGAATACTTCGCCTCGGCTGAAGTCCACCGTGACGTCACAATACATAACGTGCTGACTTGACATGCCGGCGGCCCGCCGTATGTTCCCTTTATTTAGTGTATGTGCTCGATTTTCTGAAATGTCACAAAATGTCACTTTTGATTCGTTCGTGCCGAGCCGAATTTTCGAATTTCGCCGTGCAATTTACGATCAGGTTTATCTGGAAGACTTCCTCTTTACGTCGCGACATCATACGGCCGTCCCAATAGTGTTTTTCGAAAAATATGAACCTGCCAAAATTGCATGTTTTAGCAGTTTTTTCGGCTCTCAAATGCAAGCTGGCTATAAACTGCCGCTGCCTGCCAGCGAGTATAAAGGTGCCCGCGCCAGCTCGCTGTTGGCGGAATCATGTATTGTAACATAATCGAGCCTCAGCCCAGATGATCGCAGCATTTTAAACTTGGAAGGACCATAACTTTTTTATTTATAGAGATAATTTAAAAAAAAAATTACAGATTTTTTTAGATTTTTACGACTATTTATTACGAGAAAATGAGAAAAATGGAAACTTCCTAATTTGTAAGAAAATTTATAAAATTATATATTTTTTATAAAACGTCATTTCTTTGCATTTTTCTCACATTTAATAGATGAATAGGAATAATGAAGCTTTGGTTGGCATAAACAAGCACCAGAACATTCATGTTCTCCTTGAAATGCCAGGATACACGTTTTGTGTCCCATGAATTAATCGAATTAGCTTTCCTTTATTGTAAGGGATGTGCTGCTAGCAACACGATACTGTCGCGATTGTTTGCTAGGCGTACGATCTCAACAAACTCTTTTTTATTGGTAGTATTTTGACAACAACGATTCCCTACGATATTGCCACCAGCTGAGGCTAAAACTCAGTAGAGATAACAGCGACTAACCACGTTGTTTCACTCAATCGCGGTCTAGGCCATTGCTACAGTTTCGTTAACTCGCTAAAAACTGCACTAAATAAGTATCCATGCTCTGGTCAGGAGCCGTCGCACCAGGAAACCCGTAGTCTCAATGCTGACACGTAAGCACTGAACCACTGAGTCAGTTAAGTTTTTTTCACCATTTTTTGCCATCTGATTTTCCATGAACCATTACCCGTTTTATGTTTTCCTTTTCGGTTGATGTTGCCAAAAACATCATAGGATGGAAAGTTCTCGTCAGTAGAGAGATATAGCGGACCTCGGTTTCAATTGTTTACAATTACGGTCACATATTACTGAATTCACCGGTCGCAAATCTTCACGACACTGCTAAAATCTTTCTATTTACAGATATTACTATCAAATTATCGGCAGTAAATTGCCATTTAGCAGACAAGTTTTAAGTGAGTTTATTTCAATTTCAGAGAAGTTAAAATGACAATTTGTAAAAGCGTGTTGCATATTATTTGCGAATATTATATATTTTGGCAAAAAGTCTGCATATTAACGTGTAATAAACAACATTGTCCAGAGGTAGAACCTTATATTCGATATAGAGATGTCTATAAAAAGCATTTGAAAGTACAGCTAAAAAAGAAGAGAACTTCTGAGGAAAATTAGATAAGCTCTCATTTTTTGGTCACATTTCAACCGAAGAGTGGACAATATAAAACAGTTGATATTTCAGGAAAACTAGATAGCAAAAAGCGAAGAGGCCGATCTGCTGAACGTTGTGCTGATATCAGCAAGTAGCTGATGGGAAAAGCTTTGGAAAGATTGGGCGGTACTGACAATGCCGGTGGGTTTGAATGTATGTCTGCGGAAAATGAGCAAAAAATATTTAAAGCCAAAATTACACTATGAAAATTTGAGAGGCCCATTTTATATGGCCAGTAGTGTACAAAATTTCGATTGTAAGATATTATTGAGACGCCATTTCGAATAATTTATTGCATCTGAAACATCTGCTAAGACGTCAATACCGAGAATATGAATGTTCTAGTACTTGTTTACGCCAATCATAACTCTATTGTTTCGAAAAGTATTAATTGTACGAGAAAAATACAAATAACCGAAGTTTTTGAAAATGGAATTTTCATTTGATTAAAAATGTAGAAAATTTCGATATTATCAACTGTTAACGAGATACTTTTAAAAATATGTAAAAATTGCATATTTTAGTGACTTTTATGGCCTAAGCGTTATCCGATCGAGTTGAAATTTTATATAGTTCATTTTTTAAATAATTGGAACCACTTTCGGAGATGAGACCGAAAAAAATCCAATATCGCAAAATAAGGACCACACTATATCTCACTAACCATTAGCGATATTGACTTACTTTCCAAATTTCAATAAAATCGGATTTGTTTCTTAAGTTATCGTGCTTATAAAAATGTCAGGCAGGGGCAGACGGACAGACAGACGGACAAATGATGGACATTTTAAAAGTTGTTCGGAATCATATTACTAATACAGTGATATGAAATTTTATTCTCTAAGGATGAGTTGTACCAACTAAGTTCAAGCCAAGTTCAGCTTGGTTCAAGATCAAAATCCAAGGTTACGATTGTTACAACAATCGTAACCATTGATTTTAGTCTCGGATCAGACTGAACATGGGTTGAAATTAGATGGTACAACTCGTCCTAAGAGTGATATTTACAGTTTCAGAAATGTGTCGATCAAATCCAATTTTCGTATTTCAGAAGAACACAAATTACGTCTTTTGTAGAGAATTTTATAAGCTCTATTTTTTATATAAACACAATTCCGATATTGCTAATGGTTAGTGAGACATAAGCAAAAACCAAATCAGAGCACCATTTTTCAACATGTCGGCTTGAGCGCAATCTGCATGTTGCATTCTCTGACAGGTCCATTAGATTCAAAGGTCCATTACTTTTTAATCTAATGGACCTGTCAGAGAATGCAACATGCAGATTCTGTTAAGAGGAAAAGGAAACTGTGAAGGCTTCGCGAAACTCAAATTTAAGTTCTCAACCTCGACACTGACAATGCCGCTGGATATGGATGTGTCTGTGTTTTTTCAAATAATTTTGGATTTGGGAGGTTTCTACATGTGATGTATTTGTGTTCTTGAGTTATCTGGCTTACAAGAAACGTGACGAACGTACAGACGGACGAACTAACAAAATACAGATCGACTTTTTGAGAATTCGATCACTAACATGACATATTTTTTTCTTTACAAGCGATGTTTACGGCTTTAGAAATGTGCTGTTGCAATAGGCTCTTTGTTTTCGTATTGTGGAGAGTATAATGATGATTGAAAATGAACACAATAAAGCACACGTATTGCCAAGAAATGATCTTTCCTCAGCTGGAAAAAATAATCCAGATTCATCGATTCCTTTAAAATTTACAGACCTTCAAAGTCGACTAATTTTTTAGGTGTATCAGTTTTGTGGCAATCGGGTTAGTTTGTTTGTGATAGAAACTAGTTACTCATGTTTGTTTTTGGAATACACATCAAGTTAAAAAAGCTATTAGTAGCGGCAGCACAGTAGGCTAGAACACACTTGAAGCAGACAGCACGGCAACCATTTATTTACTTGCACGCCACTGGTATCTGGTCGACTGTATTGAAATAGAATCGTATAGAAATTCGCAGAAACAAAACCGATAGCAGCAAGATTAACGACCCAGCTACTTACTCCAGTCATTTTAGATCTGACAAAATATATCCTTCATTTTTTTTTAAATCGATTTATTTTGGTGTTTTAAAGAAAATATTAAAAATCGGCAACGAGATCACTACGGCATAAAAAAATTATTCAAGGTCAAAGTTCACAAAAATCGGTTTTTTTCGAATATCGCGCTTTCTATGGCTCGGAGGCCAATTGGGGTTATTATGAAAATGAAAGATAATAAAATTCCATTTTTTATGTACAACGAATGGTTTAGACAAAAATGTGCTTCGAAGTTTCCGCGCAAGGCATAATATATATTTACTTCCACATCCAGTGGTAGTGACGACAAAAAATTTTTTTAAAATTTTTATTGTTCAAATAGGCTTAGAATGTCATGAAACGTCGAGATTTTAAATTTGAACGAAAAAAAAATTCTGTCTGTCGGTCTCTAACTTTTTTTGTGCGCACGTTTACTCTGGAACCGTTTGAGATATTAACTTGAAATTTGGTACACATATGTACTTTAACGAGATCTAGAACTAGATTATATTTTCATCTTGTTTCGTCGAAGGGTTGGGGGGTAAATTGAGGTTAATTTGGGGTAAATAAGTAAATCAAGCGGGTAAGAGTCCATAAAATTGGTATTTAGTATATACGAGAAGCCAAGGTCTCAAAAAAATTTTGGCATTAACCACCCCCATTATTAAAGGGGATGAAAAAAAATTGTGATTTAGTGTGTGTACAAGAACCAGAAACCTCAAAATATTTTTTTACTTCATCCACCCCCATTACCACCCCCTATCACCACCCCCACCCCACTACCGATGTGGGGTATCGTTTTATGGGTTTTTGGGGCAGAGGATTTCAAATATTACATTATTAAAATTCCATAAACAATTATACAATTTTTTTTCGTTGTGAGTGACTTGGATAGAAAATCTGGATGTGGAAGTAATGATTCCTTGGGCAGCGGTTTTTTTATTTTGATTATTTCACTCATTAACGCTATAGCCAATGAGAGCCCGTTTTTTCACAACATTGCACCAATCAAACGTCATTATTAGTGGTAATTCAAGCTAGATCTGCTTTTGACAGGACCAACATGCAAAATTTATCGCTCTAATTTTTTAGGTCGCTGCAGCGACAAATATTGCGAAAATTTTTTGACGTTTTGTGTCGTGACATATTTTCGGCAAATAGGACAAATCGTGCTTTTAAATGTTATCTATAAATATCTTCTCTAGCTTATTACTAATTGTTAACGTAAGTTGTAAATTGTAGTATTGTATTAATAACCTAAAAAGCCAATGCTGTGTGGAACTTATATAGGTTCGGGACAAGTTATAGGTACACAGCTTTCAATGGCTTAATGCCTAACATAATTACAAAATAATTTTCACAACTAAAATTAAATATGAATATCTACGAAGCAAACAAATCAGTTATTTCATGATAAATACACAAATGTAGTTACTTACGTATGGTAATTCATCAATCATTACAAACCAGCTAACACTTATTTGGAAAATCAAAACTCTGCAGTATCACTATATACATTATAATTCGTTGTACTTAAAGTCTCTCTACTTAAACAAGTAAACCTTAACTTAACTATCAAACTTCTCAAATTAGAAATAAGGATTAAATACATAAATATATATTAATAAACACTAATATAATAATTCAATTCACTATTTAGGCTAGTAACTAAGTTAAGCTAGCGTTACTAGATGGCGGTACCATACCATCTGAGCCGGCAGCCTTAGAACGTAAAAGTATTGGTAATATGCAATTGTGTGATTTCATCGGTAATGTGATTGGTCGAAGCGTGTTTTGTTGTGATGACTAGTCTTATAAGTTACAGTACCTATGGTTTAACGTATATTGTTTTTCTTGATTGTCATAATTTAAACCTACTTTGTTTTTTATTAGATGAATCGCTTTGGAAATGCATTTTTATGTGACGTAAAAGATGAAATTGAAGATAAAGTTGAGTAATCTCTAAAAAGCAACAAGGAAACGTCTGAAGGCAATTAATTACTGAACATAATATTGAAGATATACTTAATGAATTATTTATTCGTGAAATATTCTCCACAAATACCACTCGTGCTTTAAATTTTATCTAAAAATTTTTCTCTCAAGCTAAGTTGCCCCTAGTTAATATAACTCGTGCAAATTGGCAGTTTATTATCAAAGATTAAATCCCTCCCGCTAAAGCGGTCGGGATTTAATCAGATAATAAACTGCCAATTTGCACTCTTTATATTACCAGGCAATACGCTTTCGAAAAAATTTTCGATAAAATTTTGGACTCTAAGGTTTTTGGACAATTCTGAACAAGTTTCATTAACAGCAGGTGGCTTTGCATTTATAAGAGGCGAATGTTTTTCTGGCCATAAGTAGATCCTAAGTTATTCTATACTTAAGTAAAATTTGATTCAAATTGAAAAAAAATATAAAAAAGTTGGTGTTACCATTCAAGTGAAACACTATAAATATATAACCAATAAATTTTGATGTGAAGATTTAGCAAATATTACTGTAAGTGATGGTAAATATATATCGATTAGTTAATAATATACATAGAATAAGCACGTATTCTATGCATGGACTATATGAAATGGAGCATATTATATGTCCTGCGCGGAAACTTCGAAGCACATTTTTGCCTAAACCGTTCGTTGTACATAAAAAATGGAAGAGATCATTTTTATCTGCAATTTCATTATCTTTCATTTTCATAATAATCCCAATGGGCCTCCGAGTCATAGAAAGCGCGATATTCGCAAAAACCGTTTGTTGTGAACTTTGACCTTGAATAATTTTTTATGCCGTAGTGATTTTGTTGTCGATTTTTAATATTTTCTTTAAAACACCAAAATAAATCTATTTAAAAAAAAATGAAGGATATATTTTGTTAGATCATAAAAGTCTAATTTCACTGGATTAACTCCAACTAATTAGCGTTCAAATAACAATATAACTTTTTTACTGGCGTTCTATTAGAATTTTATTATAATTTTCTAGTGATGTCAGTTCACTTTGTTAAGTGTGTAAGTTTTTCTATATTCGATAGAACGCGACAATGATATCTACCAGAGCTGAGATTCGAAATCAATAGAGACAAGCAGTGACTATACTAAATCCGTAAAGGAGGATAATGATGAACTGAACTGTCAAGAGAGTTAAGCTGGACATTTAACAGAGCGACGTTGATTTGATAAGCCTTTGTAAAATTGCATCATCTCCAAATTCAAGAGAATTCGTTGCACCCATTGACCACGTGCATTTATATAGTATTCTCGTTTTACGGATTTAGTATAGTCACTGTGTTCGGTAAATGAAAAAAAAAAAAATAGAACGTGGATAACGATTTAAATTTTTAGCAAAGGAAAAGTCGTTTTTATGAAGAAAGTATTAAAGTTGATTTTAGCGCCAATTTCACAGGCACACAAAAAGAAAAGTCGAGTACTAGAAGGCAGAGCTATGTACCTCCATGCATTTTGACCCGTTGAACACGAATGCGATGTGCGTTTTGCCCGATTGGCTCTTGCATTTTCGCTAACTTCAAAAAACACCTAAAAATGCCCGAAAAATCCCAAACAAGTAAATAAAAAGCTTTCATGAACTGATCACTATATCCGTACGTAATTTGAGGCACTGAAACCGAATCCAAGGTCAGAATGTATGCGCGACGATCGAATATCTTGTAAAATCCATATTTAGGATGAAAGCGTACCCAAAAATGACTGAATCATAGCCCGAAATTGACTTTGCTCCACATAATATCTGAACATATAATTTCCGACGTATTTTCACGAGCTGAACACAATACCGTAGTCAAAATTAAAGTGCAATCTGCAAACTTCATAGAGAAATATCATTTCAGCATATCTTCTCATCAACCCTAGTAAGCGGAGATGGGTAACTTTTAAATTTTCAAGTATCTAAAGGAAAATATTACTGAAGAGTGACATTTTTACAATAAATTTTTCGGACGAAGTTTGCTCTGTTGAGAGAGGAATGTCGTTTGGACTTAACATTTACCTACACCCTCCCTTGATGATTTTTTACTTTTCTTTCTTAGCGCTGTTTAGAATTGTATGGATTTTGGATTCTGGTGGATTTTTGGTGGATTTTTCGGGCATTTTTTAGGTGTTTTTTGAGGTTATGTCAAAATTCCTAACTAATCGGCTAATTCCGACCTCATATTCAGTTTCAGCGCCTCAAATTACGTATAGATATAGTGACCAGCTCATTTTTATTTAGTTGTTTGGGATTTTCGGACATTTTTAATGTGTTTTTTGAGGTTAGCAAAAATGCAAGAGCCAATCGGGTAAAACGAACATCGGATTCGTGTTCAGCGGGTCAAAATGCATGGGAATGCATAGGTCTGCCTGCTAGCACTCCAGTTTTTTTGTGTGTCTGCCGGTGTTATTTTTTAAATATATCATTTAGTACACTCATATTTACATATTTACATCAAATAAGGGTACAGATTTTTAGGTCTGTTTTTGGACACTAATTTTACCTGCAACTGACCAACTAACATTTGTAATTTTTCCGAGTTTGCTGTTTTGCTTAAACTAAACACTCTTCTACATATTTTGTTTTAATACTCTTTATTTTATTTTTTTTCAGCAAATTCAGTTATGGCCCTTTCGTCGTCAGCGTCCTTACCAACGTTACTACTTGTTCTGTTATTGGTAATAAGTAAATAAAAGTTATTGATATTAAATCCAAGAGAAGTTCGATTTTTGTGATAATAAACCAAATTAAGTCTTCGTTTAAATTTGTAAAATATGTAATTAACTGTATATAAAATACCAATAGATTATTTTACCTGTAAAAATTTAATATTGTACAAAATTTACACCAAAGCTAGTTAAGAAACTTGTAAATATACTAAGAATATATTATAAGTTACATAATTTATTTTTTGTAACAACTAGTCTGGAAATAAATAAATAAATATTTTATATTATGAAACCTTCCCCTGATTCTTTAGAATTTACAGAAATATAACAGAATTCGTTCTGTTAAGCGCGTCCTGTCTACATGCAGGTAAGTATTAGTCTTAGGGATTGCATTACCGGTTAACCGGTAAACAGGACAAAAAACACATGACAATAATTACCGGTTATTTCGGTAAATTCTGAACTTACGATATGTCACGTATTCAACGTTTCTATTTATGTCAGTGACTAGTATTTACTAAATATAGAGTGACTGTCTCAACACTGAGCACTTTTAACAATAAATAAATAATATTATAAAAAGTAAAACCCAAACACCAAGCTCTAAGAAATGCAAGTAAGAGAGATATTGACAATATCTTGCAACAGGAAATTGAATATTTTACTGCCTCAAATATCCGTGGAAAACATTTAGAAGAATGTTATTACCAATTCTTATTAACTTATCGACCTACCAATATCGATATGGGAAGGGCATTTTCAGTTGGTGGTATTCTATGTACAAATATCAGACGACTAACAGATACAGCTTTGAAAAACTAGCCCTTTTAACGGGCTATTTTTAAAAAATATTGTATTTTTATATTAGGTATTCAGTAAATGCCCCATTTGAGTTTATGTTTGTAATTTTTGTTATTTACAGAATAATTATTTATTTAAATTTATTTCATTTATATTTTTTCCTTTTGATAAAAAAACCTTTTGTTTGTTCATTATAATAATAATAATAATAATAATACATTTATTTTACTCAAAGTAAAAATGGTACAAATTGAATTGTAGAGCTCTTCTTCCATTTGCCCAAATACAAATAACCAAGATTATAAAAAAATATTAATACATATAAATCTAAAATTTCAAGAAAAAAATTATAATTATTTTATTTGTTAATATTCAGTAATGAATTGTAATATTCTAACAAATGTTATATTTTATAATAATAATAACAATAATAACAACTGCAGACAGGGGGAACGGGCAGACCCCGCGAAGCGAAGCAAAAAAGGTTAAAAGTAAATAAAATTATATCGGAAAAAGAAAAAGAAATATACGCGCATTCACAACGCAGCATCAAGTCTCCTGTTTCTGATCAGCCAAAATGTAATTTTTGAAAACTTTAATGAAAAAATTTTTTGATTTATATTTTTTATATTCATTTGGAAGTTCATTCCAAAGATAAGATGCAAAATACGTAAATGATCTTTGAAAAATCGCAGTTTCATGCTGAGGCACCAAAAAATGTTGTAAGTATCTTGTATTATGCAAGTGATCTCGTGAAATTAACTTATTTCTTAAGTACTGAGGTTCGTCATTATGAATTATTCGCCAAATGAGTGTGAGCATGTGTAAACGTCTGCGGTTTTCCATGTTTAATATGCTATGTTTATTTAGATGTGGTGATATATGTTGTCTATATGGGATACTGTAAATATAACGCATACATGAATTTTGAAGTTTTTGAATTTTCTTTTTTTCTGTAGTTATTATTGTCGCCAATAATAACTTTCCATATACAACATCAGCATAATCAACTAAAGATAATACGAGTGAATCACAAAATTTTGATTTATATGTCTTTCGAAAAACTGTATAATTTTTTCAATCGACTGTAAGCGAATTTCAATTTGGAAAAAATATGTTTCTCAAAGCCTAATTATATTAATTATACGTATATAAAAATGTTTTTTGTTAAATTTAGATAATCTTGTACATGGAAAAAGACAATTGCCATTTTCGCCACCCTAATCATTCATTCTAACAATTACCGGTAAATACCGGTTAACCGGTTATTTACATTTTTATTTACCGATTTACCGGTTATTAAAACTTCCGGTAAATTGCAATCCCTAATTAGTCTAAGAGCTGGGCACGTTTCGATATGACTCGGGTCTTGAAAAGTTTCCGTAACAATACGTCGTATACTAAGGGAGGACCCTGATTTGGGAATTTGCTGGCAGTTCGAGCGAGGAGGGGCACGGGTGAAAGCGGTGAAAGTTGACTTTTTTTTATATAAACAAAAATCATCGCGGTTACGCTTAAAAATTTATCGAATAATATCTAATAATAATAAATAATATATAATAAAATCAACTATATTTGAAGATTTTCAAGTATGAAAACAAATTTTATCTCAACACAAAAATACTCCTTCATAAAAGTCGCACTAAATTGAGAAATTACAAAAAATCATAATTTTGTCAAGAATGCTTGATTTCGATCGGCTGCTGAACCGAAACTATTCAGTTTAACGAAAAAATGTATAGAACATATTTTGTAGAAAATTTAATGCTCTTTTATTTCATAGGAATATTTTTGTCGTATGAATCACCCGAAGCCAGATATTTCAAAGGAACTGTTTTTGTGTGCCATTTTTTCAATATGGCGGCTGAGATCACATTTTGCATTTTTTCTTATTTCATTCAGAGCATCGAAGTCAACAAATTCCAAAAAGTTTCAAAACTCCCGCACTTATTCGGACTAAACCCCGTGTTTTATGCTCTCACCGCTGTATTATAACCGCAATAATTTTTTTTTATAAATTTTTGGCAAGTTGACACCCGTCAGCAACCTACTTATCCCTTATCTACCTGTCAGCAACTTCACATTTTGATTACGTAATTCACAATGTCCTATTCTATAAATTTTTAAGCGCGACCGCGAGGATTTTTGTTTATAAAAAGTTCAAGTAACGTAACGAACGTAACGAAAATCAACTTTCACTGCTCTCATCCGTGCCCCTCCCCGCTCGATAGCTTTTAAATTATAACGACTATAAAATTGGGATTTTAGCTTGAAACGGAGGTATTACAGATAGGTTTTCGTCAAATAACTCGAAAGGTATTACATTGAGCGAAAATATGTTAGGAAAAATAAGAAAGCTGCTAAATTGAAAATGAATTTCGTTTTTTTCTAATTTCTGTGGAGTTAATGGTCTCGGAGATCACACTATACGGTTTTGATCGTACGGTAAAGAACCGTACAGCTTTTTGTCGTGACATTGTTGTTTTCACATTGCACGATTTTTCGCCGTTGTAAGCTCAACATTTTCATTTCATTTGTAATAATAAGACAATTATAGGACAATTTCATGTCCTGATTTTTTGTTCTTTAATAAGTGAGTAGAGTGTTTATACCGGAGCTGAGCCTCCCCCCACCACTTTTCGTGACGTCATGGGTGGTGGGGGGTAATTAGTATGGTGGGGGGTAATTACTGTGGTAGGGGGTAATTACTGTGGTGGAGGTAATTGGTGTGGTGGTGGGGGGTAATTGGTGTAGTGGGAATAATTAATGTGGTGGGGGGTAATTGGTGTGGTTGGAGGTAATAAGAGTACTGAGTGATTGAGTAATTGATGTAGCAATGAGGACTTCATGATTTGTCGTTGCAATCTTATTCACGGGAGTGGGGGCAACCCATCCTTATAAAAGCAAGAGAGGAGTTGACACATGATCATTAAATAGGCTAGACTCCTATAGTAAATTTAGTATGCCTTCGTGTACGTCTTGTGGTAAAAGTTTCACACGTGGCGACAATTTACGTCGTCATGAAAGGCAGTCATGTGGGAACGATGGACCTCTCGCGAAGCGACCTAGGGTTGATTCAACGCCTTCAACATCATGTACTAATATGCAAACATGTGATTGCTGTAACGTGACTTTAACAGCGACTCAGATGAAATCACATAGAAGAACTTTGCAACATAGGACAAATTCATGTGCCCCTATGGTGAATGGTGTAGCTATTGTCCAAACAGCTTTTAAAAATAGGATAATTACATATCGAGTGCATTGTGAAAATAATTATCTAGATTACGCCATGTTTTTCAACGAAATCAGACCAAAGATTCTCAATCTACTCGAAGAAGTGCTGCGTATCCATAAAACAGTGAAAGTAAATATGGAATCGTTCGCCAAGTACATTTTACCGACTCAAGATCTAACTGAAATGAAATCATTTAATACCTCCAATAGGATTTTGGATGAATCCATGGATCTGAATGATGTTTTGAATAGTTTTGTGGATTCAATGGTTACGCAAAGTACTGAGTTTCAGGAGCGTGATTCAGGTATACTAATATTTTTTTAAATTATAAAACATAATGATTAATCATTATCTCTTTTTTAGGTTGGGCCCTCGAACGAATTGCTTTTGTTGAAATTAACGTAAACAAGTATAGCCCTTTGGGTGGTTCATCGTACATAAAATTACCGAAATACATCGAAAATAAGAAGGCGGTGGTGAATGTACAGAATCAAGATCAATGTTGCTTCGCTTGGGCTGTGACGTCAGCGTTATACCCCGCAAATGGCCATGTATCGTACACATCATCATATCCACATTTTTCAAGAGTATTAAATGTAACAGGTATGAATTTTCCAATAAAATTACGAGATATATCGAAATTTGAAGAAATGAATAATATTTCAATTAATGTGTACGGTTTAGAAGAGAAATTTGAAAATAATAGGGTTAAATATGAAGTTGTTGGACCTTTACGTTACTCGGGTAAGAAATTGTATACTCACGTAAATTTATTGTTAATTTCAAGTGAATGTGTTGGCGATGAAAATCACCACTGTAATAATGATTGTGCTAATAGTCACTATTGTTGGATAAAGGATTTGTCTAAGTTAGTTTCCACTCAAGTTTCCGCTAGCGATCATAAGAAACATTTTTGCGACGGTTGTTTACTTTACTTTAATACTGAACGTCACTTATTTCAACACCAGAGAAATGACTGTAATCATATTTATACAACAGCACCAACAACAAAATTTCGTATTAACAAATTTGGAAAAGAAGTAGCTGAGAATATATTAAAATTTGAGAATATCGAGAAACAAATGCGAGTACCATTCGTAGTATATGCAGACTTTGAGTCAATTTTAAAACCTATCTATACGTGTCAGCCAAACCCCGAACTCTCTTTCACGAATAAAACCTTTAAACATGAGCCTTATTCATTCGCATATTACATTAAATGCTCTTTTGATAATTCTCTATCTAAGTTTGATTTATATCGGGGGTGTGATGCAGCCCGAGTGTTTATAGAGCATATAGAGACAGATTTAAGGAATGTATATAATAGACATATGAAAAATATAGTCCCAATGGCTAAACTCACAGCACAAGAAAACCTAGACTTTCAGAATGCGACCGTGTGCGGTATATGTGGGGGGCCTTTCGAGGGGGAGGATGTTAAAGTTCGAGACCATTGTCACTTAACGGGCAAGGTAAGATTTGGTGCCGCACATTCTGTATGTAACTTAAATTACAAGTTACCCAATTTTATACCTATTATATTTCACAACATGAGTGGATACGATAGTCACCTATTCATCAAAGAGTTGTGCAAATACAAGGATAAAGTTGGTGTAATAGCACAAAATAAAGAAAAATACATATCCTTTACGAAACATCTGTATATGCACGATTATGTTGATAAGAAGGGAGTTACAAAAAAGAAATATTTACAACTGCGATTTATCGATAGTTTTAAATTTTTATCGGCTTCATTACAAAATTTAGGTGCGAATTTAGATGATGATCAGTTGGGGACAATGCGGAGTTTTTATAGCGAAAATGACAAATTTAATTTAATGAGACAGAAGGGTGTATTTCCATACAGTTTTATGGATAGTTTAGAGAAATTAAATAGAACTGAATTACCATCTAAGGAGGAATTTTATGATAATTTAAATAAAGAGCACATATCAGACGCTGATTATTTGCGGGCTAAGAATGTTTGGGATTTGTTTGAATGTCGCAGTCTAGGTGATTATTCAGATATTTATTTGAAATCAGACGTGCTTCTTTTATGTGACGTGTTTGAAAATTTTCGCGCAATTTCTTTGGATAAATATGAACTAGATCCAGCTCAGTATTATACAGCTCCGGGGCTATCGTGGGACGCTATGTTGAAATTAACCGGAATCGAGTTAGAATTGTTAACGGATATCGATATGATCCATTTCTTTAAAAGAGGTATAAGGGGTGGAATAAGTCAGTGTTCAGAAAGGAAGCATATTGCAAATAATAAATTTCTACCTGATTATGACCCTAACGAGCCGTCATCATTTATCACGTATCTAGACGCCACGAATTTATATGGACATAGTATGTCTAAGGTGTTACCCACGGGTTGTTTCATGTGGTTATCTGAAAGAGAAATAAATGATTTAGATATTATGAATATCTCGGATGATAGCCCACACGGGTACGTCTTTGAAGTAGATATACATTATCCGGAATACCTGCACGACTTACACTCAGATCTCCCCTTCTTAGTTGAAAATATTGTGCCTCCTGAATCAAAATAAAAATTAACAAAGTTAATACCAAACCTGAACGATAAAAAAAAGTACGTCGTACACTATGTAAATTTAAAGAAGGCTATTAATAACGGGTTAGTGGTTACGAAAATACATAGAATTCTTAAATTTAATCAATCGGCGTGGTTAAAGAAATATATTGACTTAAACACCGAGATGAGAAATAAAGCTACAAATAAATTTGAAAAAGATCAATACAAATTAATGAATAATGCGGCGTTTGGTAAGACGATGGAAAATGTGGACAACAGATCAGACATAAAGTTGGTTACTCATTGGGAAAGTATTAGACGTAGTATGGGTGCAAATGCATTAATATCTCGTCCAAATTTTAAAACTTGTTCGATATTTACTGAAGATTTTGTAGCGATCCATATGGCTAAACAAAAGGTGACTTATAATAAACCAATTTACGTGGGCTTTTGCATCTTGGAATTGTCAAAGACAGTATTGTACAACTTTTTCTATAATGTAATTAAAAGAGAGTATGGGGATAATGCCTCTTTACTGTATTCTGATACCGATAGTCTGATTATCAAAATTTTAACAGAAAATTTTTACGATTTTATAATAGATAACCGAGACAAATTCGACACTTCAAATTATCAGGATGGTAATATATTTAATGTACCCAGAGGCCCACCGGTTTTAGGTAATTTTAAAGATGAATTTCCCGCGGACCCAATAATTAGTTTTTATGGTACCGGAGCAAAAGCTTATTACGTACAATCCGTGGGTAATGAATTAAAAAAAGCAAAAGGTGTAAAGAGATCTGTCATTCAAAAAGAATTATCAATAGATGACTATAGGCAAATCGTTGAACAAGGTGGCTTAATATTCAGAAAGATGAATACATTTCGAAGTCAATTACATGATATTTTTACCGAAGTAAAGAACAAAGTGGCTCTGTCTCATCACGATGATAAACGCTTTGTCATCCCCAATACAACCAAAACCCTAGCGTGGGGTCACTCTGACATACAATTTTTTCAAACTGAGCTAGAACAAAATATGCGTTGGTTAATGTCTGCTGCTAATGTTGTTCAAAGTAGTACTGTGGAAATTGATAAAATAGATCATTTACTTGCGGCAATAGCAGAGTTAAGCCAGTAATCGTTATTAAAATATGAATGTTTGTTTGACGTAAAGGTCCAGAATATTATAAATTAGATTTAGTTTATTTATATATTTCTTTGTAAATTAAGTAGAGTATTGTAAAGCAAGTAATTTATATTGTCATTAAAAGTGGGTGTTCGTTTAACGTACAATTCCAAAATATTATTAAATATGTTAAGTTTATGCATCTACTATTCTGTAAAGACACTGTAAGTTAATTTCATACTTTATATGTAATAATATGTAATTAAAAAATATATAATAATTAATTGTATTGTAATAAAGTATATGTAGAAAAGAATAATTATGTGTTGTTATTAAGCTTTACAGCAGAATTCCTGTTTTAAAGTAAATAAAAGTGAGCGTCATTTATGGAAGGTACTGTACCATAGCTTCTATTCGAGGCATGTTTGTAACAACAATTCCTATTTTAAAGTAAAATAAAGCAGCATTCTTTATGGAAGTGCTGTACCAACGTATTTATGGAAGTGCTGTACCACATTCTTTATGAAAGTGCTGTACCACATTCTGGGTTACATACCGATTAGAGTGGGTCATGTGGCAACAACGCTGGCGTCTATTCAAGGTATGTTTGCAAGCTGTGAGATTCAGCGTGGGTTAAATGGCAACAAGAATTTCTTTGTTGAAGTAAAATAAAGTGGAATTTCTTATGGTAGGTGCTGTACCACAGTTTGGGTTATTGTTTAGAGTGGGTAATGTGGCAACAGTGCTGATGCCAACTCGAGGTGACGCGGCGCTTGGGTTTGGTGGTGTGACACATTTCAACCAATGAGGAGGCCGCATTTCCACCACTCCTAGAGTAGGGATGATGGGGGGGTTAGCGTGGTGTATTTATACATTGTGGACTCTTCAAACGTTCTCTTTACCTTCAACTTTCACAGTGTGTAGTTGTGAATTGTATGTTCTGTGTTTTGTGTTCTGTGCCAAGTTTCAAGTTTAACAATTTGTAAGTTTATTATTTTTTTAATTGTTCGTAATTCGTAATTCTCATAATGGTGAGACACATTGTATCTGGTGGTGGCCGTAAAACGACGAATGTATCGGAGGCTACTAATGCTCAGAGGATGTTGCAGGGTGTGGCCATTTTGTCAAATTTTATGTCGGGCCCCGCTACCACGGTAGGTGCTCCTGTTCATACAACAACGAATATTATTTATGCGGCAGCCCCAGCGGCTCAATTCGTTGTGGCCGGCGTCGCAAATAATGTAATATTAACACCTAGTGGTAGCGCAGCAGGTCCGACACCCCTAGGACCTGGTGCTGGAAATATGGGTCCGACATACAGCATCGCAGGTAGGCCGGGATTAGGGGTAAATATAATATCACATGTTCGAATCCCGACTCCAAATACTATAAATTATAATGCCACCTCTAATGCAACATCGAGCAAGAGCACGATACATGGGTCAGTTTATGGCAATCAACAGAGGCACGCTGTTAACCAGTCTGATGCTGACATGCATCCGGTAATTCATATCTCCGACAACGATGCTAGAGGGATTAATCCCGATAGCACCGAGGTCGTAGATGGATTACAGGATCGTGAAAGCGAATTTCGTGATGCTGAGGAGCTCGTTCGTTTAGATGGCAAAGTAAGACCATCTAAAAGGGCAGCTTCTGCATCGGGGAATCAGAGTGGGCGTCGCGTCACCTTCCAACCCTCGTGTGCATCCGTATCGTTGGTCACTAGTGATGACTCTGAGGACGACTTTGTGAAACCGCCGGAAGTCAAAAAACCCAAACGGGTAGTTATTCACAGTGATGACTCCGATGATGACTTTGTTGTCAAGCCAAAAACAAGTAAACAAAATGTAAAAATTGAAAAATGCAATAACCGTAAAACAAAGTCATCATCGGCGGCATCGGGGAGTGGCAGGGGTAGGGGTAGGGGTAGACGTGTTGTGAACCCCAGCACAAAGTCGTCATCGGTGGCATCAGGGCGTGGTTCAAGAAGGGCGGCTACTCAACTAACACCAGACTTTTCCGATGCTCCACGACATATTATTCAGTATATGTTAGATTTAAACCAAAATTTACCTGCGCCGTTAACCCCTATTCTGGAGGATCCTCCTAGGCCTGTAATAAAAACTGTAGGCAGAGGCATGGGAGGAAAGGGAAATTTAATGAGCCTTAACGGCGAGGTAAATCGCGACGCGAATGCAAGTCCGGTTTTAGTTGGTAGATTTGACGACACCGCATTAGAACAACCAAGTTGTTCTAATGCAGTGCCATCATCACCACCCTCAGGTGGCAACGACGCACTAGAAGAAGCTGGCACTTCTAATGCGGCGGCGCCATCACCTCACCGAACACCAAGTCAGAATTCTACACATTCTGACATGGTGTTGGGTGCGGTACCACCGCCTGAACCTGTGGCAGAAATCGCGGAACTGGATGATATAAATTTTGAGGACTTATTACGTATTCCATCACCAGTTCCACCGATTCAGAATCCCTCAGATTCTGATTCGGATTGTGATTTTCTGTCACAGCAGGATGACCGCAATTTGCTAAGACAAGCAATTGCAACGTTAAAAACATTAAAAAACGCAAAAAAGGAAAAACACGATGCGGATGTATTGGCGCGCATTAATGACGATGCGCTACAGCGGCAGGCTGAGGCACAGGAAGCCAGTGCTCGAGAACGCCTTCAGCATGCCGAAAATCTAAGGTTAGAAATTGAAAGGCTAACCTTAGAAAGAGAGCGCATCATGATTGATGCGAATGCGGAGAGGATTGATGCCCAACAAAAAATCGAGGGCATCAATAATCGCCGCAACGCCGAGGCTAAGTCCCGTCGGGAGTTGGAAGGTGTAGAAAAAAAATTAAAAGATCTTGGCTAGAGCACCTGAAGGTAATAAATATATAAAATAGAAATCAAAATAAAAACCGGGAAATAAATCCCTGCTTCTCTCCCGCCCTCCACTCCGGAAGCGGGATTGATTGCCCGGCGGATCAATTTACATTTTCAATCAATGAAGTTGATCTGCCATGTAATTAATCCTAAAGTTCTAGTAATCATATAGGGGCGACAGGATTCGAACCGTCTACACCCTCGACGATCAACCCAAAGACCAGCGCCTTACACTATGCGACTACCAGAACTCTGCTTTTTTGTTGTTTATTATTTAATATGTACTTCCAATATATTTGATTTTATTCTTTTTTATTCTTAAAACTGCTTTTTTCTTTGTTAATATTTGTTAATTTGAAGCGAATAAGTATTTAACTAATTTTTAAGTGCAAAAATATTAATTTCTAATGTTTCTTTGCTAATATAATACCACACCTACTGACAATATATTTAACTGTAGGCATTTACCGGTTTAAAATTTTAAGGGTTTCCTACCTGCCGTTTTTACCTACCTTATGTGTACTACAGAAAACATCGACAAAGCATATTATTTAAATTTCTATATTCATCTAGATGGAGCTAACAGTATTGATTTAACAAACTAACAAAAAATATATTATAGATACAGGGTAGGTATAAAATTACATCATATTTTTCTTAAATTAATATTTCTTTTTCTTTTGCATTGAATTGTTACCGAAAAATATTAAGACTTCGCTGGATGACATCAAAATGTATATACAGGGTGTTTATATAGTACGAGACTACTGATTACGTCATATCTTTGTTAAATGTATGTATTTCTTTTGCATTAAATTAGTGCTGAAAATCTTATAATTTCGGTCCATGGAATTAAAATATATATATACAGGGTGTCTATATAGTACAAGACACTTGATTACGTCATATTTTTTTGTTAAATGTATGCATTTCTTTCTTTTGCATTAAATTAGTACTAAATATCTTAAGATTTCGATCCATGGAATTAAAATATATATACAGGGTGCATATATAGTACGAGACACTTGATACTTTTTTATTTTCTGCATTTTTTCTTTTGCATTGAATTATTACCGAAAATATTAAGATTTCAATCGTTGTCATTTTGGTAATGTCATTTTATTATTATTTAATATATCTTGTGGTGAGAGAGAACACTGTTTAACGTAGCTTGTAGGTATCGGATCATCAGCTGGGGGATTCACCATGTTGCTTCTTGAGATGATTGCGCTATATTGGCGATTTTTATAGTTTAAGTAAAAATTTGTGAATAAAAAAATAATTTTCCAAATACTGATGTTTTATTTCTTACATACTTAATATAAAAATATAAATAATAAGTTTCCAAATACTGGTGTTTTATTTCTTACATACCTAATATGAAAATATAAATAATAATAATAAACAAGTACAAAAAAACAATATAAAAAATATGTACAAAAAAAAAACAATATGAAAAATATCAATCGGAGTCCGAGTCCGAATCGCTGGCATCCATTGGCACCGTCTCCAGCGACCAAGCTGACGGTGAAGATGGCCTGCTGGGTAGCTCTTCCTCGGAGTCCAAGTCGCTGGCACCCATTGGTTCTGTGACCATAGACCAAGCTGATGGTGAATATGGTCTGCTCGGCGGCTCAGCTTCCATGGACCAGCTACCACTGTCTGGATCCCCTTCACGCCCCAGATCTCCATGGCTGGGCACAGACACCACCCAGCTACTGCTATCTGGACCATCTCCATCGTATGATAGAGCAACCTTCACGTTGTACTCCCAGAAGGACATTGTTGTTTCCGTGGAGTCGCTCGAACTGACAATATTGTCTTGAGTAGCCATTTGTCTTTCAGTTTTGCAGTTTAACTGAGGACCAAGCGGTGAGAAGTTTCTTATATAAACACATTCCCACTCCACCACAACCAACATAAACGAGAGTGGGGTAGTAACTTTCTTATACACGTACCATCAATGTCACCACCCCCATAACCAACAGCAGATGAGTTTCTTATAGACTATTTTAAATTTCAGAATCCGTTTCTGCGTCGGATTCAGATGGATCACTTTCAGAGGACACTGCTTCAGCTTCTGAGAATGTTTGTCGGTATCCATTTGTAGTGCTATCGGCCGGACCAGGTGGCTCCTCTGTAACCCACGATAAATATGAACACCACTCGCCGGTTTCAGGATCCTGATACCTTACTTCTTCATACCATATCAATGGTACAAAATTCGATAATATCGAATCACTGGTAGAGGAGACTGTTGGATCTTGGATTGTGACCATGTTAAATGCACAAACTCAAATGAATAAGAGTTCATTATTTCTTACTAGGTATATAAGTCGATATACCCCCACTTTATTTTGCACTTAAAATAGATAGTAAAAACAAACATTTTTCATAAAAGGAGATATATTTATTTACAAAAAAAAAAAAGAAACATATTTATATAAATTATTTAAAAATTAATCTAAGGACTAATCACTTATACAATTACTTAAACTAAACTATTTACAATATTAAACTATTTACATTTTAACTTTTTTTATTGTTATTGCAAATGTTGCAGATCTCCACAGGTCTAATTTGATGGAGTGGCTCGCTGCAAGATTTGCAATAACCCCTTTCCCCGTCTGTCAGGCGCGTTGTGGAGTGAAAGTCTACGTGCCGATGCAACGCCAGGTCGACACGTCGTTGGTACCCCATATAGCAACCGTAGCACAGTTGATACTCTGCACCATCCCTTGCGTCGACAGCCACATATGCCATAGTGGTGCAGAATATTTCATTCCTGGGGTGGTGTCCTCTTAGGAGATACTTATCGGTGAGCTCCATTTCTTCTTCATCGTCTGATGCGTCTGCAACTATGCCATCGTCAGCAGTATCAAGTTCGACTTGTTCCAGTACGACAGCATCATCACCTTCCTCACCGTCCACATCTCCTGGAAGAACACCCTCTTCGACGTCAACAACTTCCACTCCGGCTCCAACAACATCCCCTTCGGCAGCTATATCGGCGTCTCCTTCATGGTCGTTCCACATATTGTTAATGCCGTCCACTTCCGCCAACCAATCCAAAAATTCTAGATTGGCACATCCTCTGGGTACACCCATCATAAAATTAGGAACAGCAGCCATTATAAGAGTAAAAAATTAGTTCGTAAACGTAGAGTGTCGAAAATCAACTGAATCGTATCAAGTCTCCTCCTTATTTATATGCAACCGGTGACGTCATGACCCCCACACCTTGGATGACATCAGCACCCTCAACATTACTTAAATGCGAATGAATACGAAGAGGAACCCAGTTATTTTTCTGCTTTCGTACTGCATATACTATAAAGTATTAACAAGTGTTAAAATGCCTTTTCCAAAAGAATGGGAATCCAAACCAACCATTGCCGCATACCCATATAGTACGCATAACCAAATTGTGTGTCATAATTGTTACGTGTCCTGGCCGAAGGAGTACATAAATTCATGTACGGGATTATGTAGAAAATGTAGAGATGCGAATCCTGTGCCAATTAAGAAAAGCCAAGGGGTTCAAGGAAGAGATTCAGGCGAGCGCCAAGAAAATGAATGCCGCAAGTGTCTGCAGCTGTTAACTCGCACAAATTTCGGAGTAATCAGAGATGTTTGTGATGTGTGCAAGGTGGAACATCCATTAAGGCAGCGGTGTCTCTCTTGTGATAGATACAAAGACGATTGTTGGAACAATGTGTGTAGGATGTGTAGAGGAGGTAAAATATTGTGCGAGAATGTTGGTCATTTTTATGGGAATTTTGTGCATCACGAAAGAAAATGCTGGTGTGTTAATCAAGAAATCCAGTTGTTAAGGCATGAGATTATTTCATGGAATTAAGGCATGGAATTTTATGAAGATGTAAAATTTCTTTCTTTATTGTATTTGGATTTAGAATAATTTATATTTTGTCAATAAAATATATTTAAATTAATTTGTTTTTTTTTTCTTCTATTAACTTACTGAAATATAAAATGTAAATAATATTACAGTGAAATAAAGCTATTCAATAATGAATTTTAGACATTTAAATAAAACACATTAATGTCGTATACATATTTTATTTCTATATTACTGATACACAAGTAAATATATTGATTATGTATATTTTACATTATTCAAAATTTAATAAATTACACAACATCCTTTTTGTCAATCCAAGAGTTGTGTTCTTTGGAAAGTCCCATCCATTTAACAAATATTCTGTTTCTTTTTTTCCTTAACACCTTCTCCACTAGATATATATCGGGATATTTAGTTTTTTGTAACTCCATTTCATAAAAACATCCTTTAATTGGTTGGGCATTCATATCTTGAAGCTGATAAGTTGTTGGGTTAGTTATGTTTATTTTCACAATTTTAAAAAGTTCAGTTGAAAAATTGACTGTAAAACCTTTCTCAAATACACCTTTGTATGCACTTATTCGGACTACGTCACCAACATGAAACTTAGGTTTTAAAGCAATCCTAATATTGTCATAAGCACTCAATTTTGTGGTTGGTTTTACATCAGCAGGCTTCATACCAATCGTACGATGTACTTTGTTGTTGTACATATTTGTAATGTTGGCTAGAATGTCGAACCATTTGTATTTACCTCTAGCTGAGAATTCTTTATATAACCAATTTTTCAATGTCCGTATCACTCTCTCCACAACTGCTGCTTTCTTTGTACTATACGTCGAGTAATGATTAATGGAATGCTTCTTCATTAAAGTGGAAAAGTGTTTGTTGTAGAATTCGGTACCCTGGTCGCTTTGAATATTCTTAGGTGTGTAGTTTGATTTTTGCAAAATGCTTCTCATGCCCTTCGTAATTTCAATTGCCGTTTTATTTCTTAAGGGTCTTGTCCACACATATTTTGAGTAGCAGTCAATCACTACGAGAATATATCGATAACCTTTATTCTCATTAGCATGTGGTTGCATTTCAGCCAAATCAATTTGCCATAAATCACCGTAACCCTTGATGATTGTTCTTCTTCTACGAAAATTTTTACGGGGTAATCTGTGCAGCTCCTCCACAATACCCCTTTTTGTTCTACTAATTTCCATGATAACTTCTTGGCTCCAATGCGAAAGATACACCTAACTGATAGATGTTTGCAGACAGACTAATTTCTAATAAGTTAATTCTTCTAATTTAACAAGTTTCTCAATTAAATTATTAATCTGTTTAGTGTTTAGAGAAACTGCATTTTCAACTTCTTTATGTTTTTTATCAGTATCTTTTTGTATTTGTTCATTAACATACTTTTTCATTGCTGCAATAACTTCTTCTTTTTTTCTTTGCATTTTATCATCAACGTACTTTCTCACAGCACCACTAACTAAGCCAGCTTGATCATTAACTTTATGCATTTGCTCATTAACATACTTTTTCATAGCTACACTACTTAAGTCAGATTGACTATTGACATAATTTTTCATTGCTGCAATAATTAAGTCACTGATCTCATCCATAGCCTTGTGGATGTCTGCAAAGAATGTAGCAAATCGGTTTTCAACATAGTTACGTGTTACACCATCCTTACTATCTACCGGTTCTCCAATGTTCTTTAAACGTTTATTCTGGATATCAAAGTGATTATCTGTGGTGAGGTTAAAGCCAAGACCTGGTGGACCGCGTACGACTAATGATTTATTAGCGCCGCCTCTTCTACGTCCAAACTTGTCAATTGTGTTGTGAACAGGTAGCATTTCTGATTACATCTGATCTGATTTAAGTATTTCACAATATATTATACTTCCCAATTAGATATATTCACAAGAAAATTTAATAAAATCAATTTTTCTTTTTTTTATTTAAATTATTACTTCCTACGTTGACACTCCTTACTGGAATTAAATTTAATTTCGCTAATAGATTATTTTTTCTTCTCTCATTTCCTCCAACAAACTAACTATTTCATTGTTAACACCACTGTTACCTGCCATTTTTGAACTATACAGCAGACGTAGACGATCCACCAACTCTTTCGGTTTATTCCAATAAACATAATCCACACCTCTACTATTGTATAATTTCTTAATAGGCATACCCGAACCTATTCTAGATCTCGTCGTTACTGTAGGAGATAACAGTGGTTTTATAATTTCACTGAATTTCTTCCATTTCTTTACTTTCAAACCCAGACTTATATCATAGCGGTTATACGGTGCTTTTGTCTTATTTAATATTTGCCGATATATTTCACGCTCATCTCCAATAAAAGTTTCATCACTACGTAGAACTGATGGATATTTCATAAATATTACATCATACAACTTAGAACTGCCAGGATACTTTCCCACTCGCTTATTACCACGCCACAAGGTAATATTTCCACCAGAAAAGCGTATTTCGCTATTACCTATTAGTAGTTTATCTGTGTTGGGATCTAGACGCACACCGTATACAGTATCATATTTATGATTACCAGACTTTACATTTTCTACATGTTGTTTGATCACATCACCCTCTTTTTCTGCACTGCTAAGGATACTTTCTGAACCTGGGGTACTCATTAACGATGATCTCGGTGGTGTCTCCATAAAATATGCTTGACTTGCATTATTCTCATCATCTTCATCACTAGTTTCAGATGCTGCTTTAAATGCACTGGTACTAGCTCTTGCACCCCCTGGTGCTTGTGTCTGTGTTGGCACATTATTTTGTGATTTTACCTTTGAAGCGGATGATAAGTCTTTTAAAGGTGTGGTTATAGGTTCATATATCTTCTCCAACGTTAATTTATTCTCAGCATCTCTATTCTTGAGAGAATTGAATTTCTTACGTACGGAGTCGGTAGCCTCAACTAATTGACGTTTCAGACTTATTTCAGCTCCCACATCTCTATCCATATTAGCTTTCTGCTTAATTTCGCCGATGTAATACCGACGCTGTCTGCAGATCGATTGAAGTCCTAATTACAATTCTTTATGGATATATGAAACTATCAAGTCCTTTCCTGTATCTCCCCTCGTTTACTTCTCTATCTTTGTCAATTACAAGAAACCCATATCTTTCTTTCCAACATTCTGCACACATTTCTTGAAATTTCTTAAAAGATACGTCCGGCGAGACATGATCAGAGAAAATGTGGTGTAAATTCATGTCATCCTGCTTGAACAATGCTATAAAATTTGCGTTGTCTCTTACTAACTGCTTTGGCACGCGAGAATATGTTTGTGCCAGATAAAAACAATCTACATTTCTATGGCGACCCATTGAGAAAAACGCACGAATTACATCTTGTTTTTCACATATAACATCATCAAATATAAATATAGAATCAAGTTTAGCATCAGATGGCTGCACTATATCCGCATTATTACTGAAGGTGTAAAATCCTAGTCCCTTAATAGGCTCTAATATCTTGCGCAAATACTCGTACTTGGGTTGATATAGAGACTTTGAATATAGGTAAATGTTTGCAAAACGAAGTCCAAGTGGGTGAGTAAGCAGAGATATCAATAAATTTGTCTTTCCACAGGCACTTGGGCCGATTAATAGCCCACGAATAGTTGAGGGAAGTAATGGTCCATGGCGCGATTCGACTTGTAACCCACATCCAACTTTTTCGTCTAAATTGTCTACAGCAAACTTCTGTCTCTGCTTCACAATACGCATTGTAGCACGGTTGAAGACTATATAAATAGATGTATGCATTACAATTGTTATTTAAATGTTGTCAGTCAAACAGCACACAAGTAAAAACCACCATCGGTTAAAGGCTGGTAAAGGAGTAGTAAATTCCCTAATAAATAAGCTTCCATTTGAACTGCATTTACCGGGAGGTTATCAGTACTGTGGCCCCGGTACTAAATTACAAAAAAGATTAGCGCGAGGTGATCCAGGTATAAATAAGTTGGACTCTGCATGCAAGCAACACGATATTGCATACGATCAAAAAACGAACGATTTAGCTGCCCGACACAAAGCAGACTATCAGCTTGAACAAGCTGCTTGGAAACGAGTTAAATCCAAAGACGCAGGTATAAAAGAAAAGGCTGCAGCGTGGTTAGTTACCACCATAATGAAGGGGAAACAACGTCTCGGTATGGGATGTAGGTCAACATCTCGTACTACAAAAAGAAAAAATATGATTAAAAAGAAGAAAAAAAACAGGAAGAACGTTAAAAATGTAGCGTTCGGTGCTGGAATAGTGCGCAAGGTACGTGATGATCTACGCAAGGCCGGTGGCAAGCGCTCTATTGCTAATGATACAAAAAAAATTGCTCAAATGGCGCTTCAAGCAGCACGGCGTCATATGAGGGCGGCTGGTGGAAAACGCAATATTCGTACACCTCGCATAATACCGATTCCGAAAGTTGGTGGAATTCTACCTTTAATACCTATTTTTGCTGGATTATCAGCGTTAGGTAGTTTGGCTGGAAGTGCAGCTGGTATAGCCAAAGCTGTAAATGATGTTAAAACAAGCAGAGAGGAATTGGCCGAAAAAAATCGTCACAATAGACACATGGAAGCGATTGCTCTAGGAAAAAGTGGCAAAGGATTATATTTGAAACCGTATCGTAAAGGACTGGGTCTTTATTTAAAACCACAAAGTTCAAAAAACTACTAGACACCCTACCTCGAAAACCTCTTACTGACATCGATCTTAAATATTATGCTGAGAAGATGAAGGTACCATACTTTCGAGGTATATTTATGCGTGACAATCTACCAAATTCTGGACCACGTCATAATGAATCCGTCATCATAAATTTGGATAGTGTAGATGGCCCTGGAACACACTGGGTGGCATTTAAAAAACGCGGCAGTTTAGTCACATATTTCGATAGTTTTGGCGATTTACCCCCACCAAGAGAATTAGTCCTGTACTTGCGCAACGGTTCAATGTCTGTAGATAAAATCTACTATAATTATGAGCGCCAACAAAATTTCAACACAGTGTGGTGTGGTCATTTGTGCTTAAAGTTTCTTTCCTCAAAAAATTAAGTAAAACTCTTCAAATGGAATCTGTAACACCATCAATGGATCGAGAAGCAATTAAACGGATGGGCCACTCCTTGATTGCTTTCTCTAGACTACGCAGCTTATTGAAGATGAGCAAACAGCAACTTTCAGATATGCCTAAAGAAGTAATGATTGCGTGTGCCCCTAATGAAATTGCGTTAGTTTGGGATAAGTTACCTACACACCTTCAGGATGACATTGATATTTTAAAATATCAGTACTGTCAAGAACATTATTCTAATGATGAAAATAATATTGATGTTAATGATGGCTCACCACCTCGAAAAATATTTTGCTGCTACTGTAAAGTTGACGAGGTGAATGTGGTGTCAAATAATGACATAAATGTATCCCCATCACCCCCCAAAAAAAGAAGATTAATCCACAACAATTGCTGTAAATCACAATAAATTCATGCAGCAATCTCCAAAAAGATCAGTCATGTCACACACCTTCACTTTATCAAGCCGCTCAAGCGTGCTCAGTGCAGAATTTTATCCACCCATTGAACTAGATATGGGTAGTCGATATGGACTGGGATTAATTGGATTTTATTCATACAACTCTATTTTTAATGTAGACGAGACAAACAATCGTTTTTGTTATAGAGAGCGTCCAAAACTACCCCTCGTATACAAGCATATACCATATGGAGCATATGAAATTGATGAAATATATCGAGCAATACTGAAAGCTATACCGGCTGATACAGAGGAAGAAAAAGAAAAATTATTCCGGCTACGAGCAAACAACAATACGCTGAAGTGTGAAATTTGGTCAAAATATGGAATTGACTTTTCACAAGCAAACTCTATTGGTAGTCTGTTGGGATTTGAACCAACATACTTACATCCAAACCAGAGCCATGAATCAACACTCCCTGTTGATATTATGAAAGTAAGGATGGTACGTGTGAATTGCAACATTATTTCCGGAGCGTATCTGAATGCCCTAAAATCCCACACACTCTTCGAGTTTGATATTGATGTTGAACCTGGATACAAACTTACTAAGGAGCCAGCTAACATCATATATTTACCTGTTAGACCAGAAGGACGCCAGTTTATCGACAACATTACTCTGCACATATTGGATGACAATGGAGATTTAATTAACTTTCGAGGTGAAAAGATTATTGTGAAGCTAGAATTGAAACAATTTTAATATTCTGAGCAAAAATGGGTTTTCGATATAATCAGAAACGATTGGCACATTGCCGATATAAAGTGTTTAACGATAAAAAGAAGAGTGATTGTAGAAACCAATTCATTCAGCGTATACCTCTTAAACAGTTAAGACATAGATTGTCGGCTAAGGACCGTGCATTTCTTCAATCTATTGGATTAAAACTGAGAGAAAATTAAATAATAATGGCAGCTTTTACATCTAGTGAAAAACTTGAAGTGTTCGACGAGCCCGTGTTTGATAAATCACTTGCTAGTTTACATGAGCATACGTATAAACCATACGGATCACCGTATTATAATAACTCGGATGAAATACGCATTCCTATCAATTTTCAAGACCTTATACTCGACATTACAGAGAGTTATATTTACATAGAAGGAAAATTTACTCCAAGTGATGTTACCAAACGGTGTTATTTATCCAATAACGCACTAGCCTTTCTCTTCGAGGAAATCAGATATGAAATGGGTGGCGAACAAGTGGCTGTCGTTAGAAAGCCTGGTATCACTACTACAATGAAGACTATGGTATCATATGGACAAACACATCTCCGATCACTTTTAACTGCAGGTTGGGGTCTGACCCAAGAGAAGCAAGAAATTTTAGATACTACCAGTCACGTATTCAGTGGTAGGCTGCCTCTTAAATACATCATGGGTTTTGCAGAAGATTACACAAAAGGTGTTTTAAATGCAAAGCAGGAATTAATTTTAATCATAGCTCGATCCTTTAAAGATAGTTACATTGGTGAAGTTGATGCAGATCTAGAAATTAGCAAAATTGAGTGGAAGATAAAACATATTGTGCCTGAAGATAAACAAAAACTTAAACTATTAAATAGAATTAATAAGGGCGGTAATTATGCCATAGTAAAGATGGCTTACCGCATGTGGGATCTCTACGAGCTACCTACTTTACGTGATACATCGTCTGACATATGGGCTGTCAAAACCACTAGCAGCCTTGAGAGACCTCGATACATCATTATCGGATTTCAAAACAATGGCAATTCTAATGATAGAACCAAGGACGTCACACAGTTTATATCTGCAGATATTAATAATATTCGACTATATCTGAACTCTGAAGTATTTCCATATGAGCGCTGGAATTTGGATTTCGGTAAAAAACTCGACTCTGCAGCATACTATGCATACGAGAACTTTCAACGTAGTTACTATTACAGAGATATGGCTGAACCATTGATGGATCTGGGAGAATTCAGAAAATCCCCATTATTTGTCATAGATTGCTCCTGCCAACCGGATGCAATTAAATCATCCACTGTAGACATAAAAATAGAATTTGAAACACGAAAGACGAAGTTCCCCGCACAAACTCGTGTATATGCGCTTATACTCCACGATACATATTTAAGATATAGTGCACTGGATGGTTCAGTTCAGTCTGGAATTGCCGGCGCTAAATAACACTTTCTTTTGTGATGTCATCTTTAAGCAAGGAATTTCCTACTTTGATTGTTGACTTACAAGGATTTCAATATAAAGAGAATGTGTTTACAGTAAAGGAATTGGCTGTGGTGTGCTGTAACACTAACCAGCAAGCACATTACTTTTTCAAGCCACCATATCCTTTTTCATCACTAACCCGAGGTGAACAGAATCAATATCGATGGCTACAGAACTACTATCATGGCGGTGTAAAATGGAGTGACGGATATATTCAACTATCAGAATTTCCAATGATACTTCTACGGCTTTGTCAAAATACAGCTAATAATTATGGATGTAATGTATCACCACAGGATG
This sequence comes from Rutpela maculata, assembly GCA_936432065.2. NCBI lineage: Eukaryota > Metazoa > Arthropoda > Insecta > Coleoptera > Cerambycidae > Rutpela > Rutpela maculata. Next base: position 37,297,776 of record OW386285.2, read on the forward strand.
TTATAATTTTATGCAAAGGCAGACTAAAGAAAAACGTTCTACTGCATCATCTAAGATGGAATAAAATCATAGACCTAGATGACTGCTCCCCCTGTATACCTAGTCTCAAATCTTTGAGTGTACCAAGATGTATGGAGCATTATCAGCCCAACAATAGTCACTGTGCTCTTGCAAATGTTCACTATCTTAATAAATGTATTGTAGATTTAGATATAAAATTTGAATAAATATCTTTAAGTATATTCATATTTAGTATTAATAACATATTTTTTAGATATGTAGCCAAGAAATAGGAAAATAAAAAATATAATCTAGCAATGTGTGTTTCATTTATTTCATTTTTTATCCTTACAATAAAATAAATATAGTTCAATAATACATTTTAATGTACATCATCAATTACAATAGTTACATAATTCTAATTATTATAAATATTTCAAAATGAAAAAACAATAAGTGATTAACTACTAATTCAATTGTCAACAGCTTCTTCATCAGATAGGTCGAGTTGATATCTTTCGATAATTTTTTTAGGTAGATATTTTTCTATATCATATAGAAAACGTTTTAAACCTATTTGTACCATTTGCTCACAAAATTCTTCTAAATTTAAAATACCGCTGGAATATTTGCCACACAGGTTAGCGCCGGTATTATACATTTCAGAATCCGCCTTAAGACGTTCGACTTGTTCAGCATCGAAGCAGAAATTTAGATCATAGTTTATAGCATGCAGAGAATCCATACTTAGGTCACTCAGTTGACAAGACAGTCTATCAATGGCTGAATTAATGTCTTCCGCCCATGTCCACCTTTGTGCCGAATATTGCATCCACATATTTTGTTAGTAATGGTTGAACTAAAAGCAAACAAATATATTAAAATGCATACAGAAAGACTAAATCAATTCACTTACTTACACAAGGTGCAAGCGTAGTTTAAAAACTGACGAAACTATTTTTGTGCAAACCAAGTTATTATCGTTTACCAAAACAATAACGTTCTTATATTTTCAAATGAGCTACAATATTGTGTTTTATAATACTCCTACTACCCTTTCTAACTATATTCTATGTCTAGTAGAAAATTAAAACTAGGAACTAAAAAGTAACTAATACAATTGCTGTTTATAAATTAAACACCAAAACGTATCATTGCACTGGATTTTGCACCGATGTACGTCGGTGGACGCTGACCTAAATATGTTAGTGTGTATTTACCACCAGATGAATTAATCTTATTGATTACATCTTCACTTATATTTTCTACAACTCGTTTGGGTAAAAACGATTTGAAAGTTGTTATTGTACTTTCCTCAAACAAATTTACGATAATTGATTTTCCAAACCGCGTATTGACCACTGACATTTTCTTTATGACATATGCTTTGTCTTTAATTAATGATGATATAGGCTTTTGCTCTAAAACTTCACTACTTTCACTTATCATCGCATTAAGTGCTAATAAGTCTAGTTCCGAAATTGCCATAGTTAAAATGGGTGTCTACAGTGAAAGAGTCGTAAAAAGTAATATAAAAAATATTGCTCACTTGAAATAATTGAGGTGGTTGTGCTACACTCACTTGTTAACTCTTGAGTAATCAGATGTGGATTTAATGTTTGTGATACTGTCGCACCCCATTTATAGTAATAGATCCACCCCACCACAATAATTTCCCCCACCATATAATTTACTAACCCTAATTACCCCCCACCACCACACCAATTACCTCCACCACAGTAATTACCCCCTACCACAGTAATTACCCCCCACCATACTAATTACCCCCCACCACCCATGACGTCACGAAAAGTGGTGGGGGGAGGCTCAGCTCCGGTATAAACACTCTACTTAAGTGTTAAATATTCTTACCAAACGCATTTTTATTTTGTCTTGCATCGAATCAAAATCTTGTTTCAGTTCTAAGCAAACCTCCAGGCTTTCTTGTGGCAATTCGATCTTTATAAACATTAAAAGTTTTGTCCTATAGCACAGGCCTACTTTGAACCAAGGTTATCAAAACTTCCGCATCAGTTTCATCCATTTCCCAAAAGTTAATAATTAATAATTCAACAAAACAATGTAGCTGCCGTACGGCTCAAAACCGTTGAATGTGAAAGCACGCATTTAGTTATGTAGACCACTGAGTCAGAGGTGCCGTACGGCAGCCGTCGAATCCAGTGGCAAGAGACGGCTGCTGCACGGCACGGCACCGGCGTTTTGCCGTCATCGTATAATGTGAAAGGTCCCATGCTTTTCTTCACTCCACTAAAAGAATGCGGCCGCACGGCTTTTTACCGTACGATCAAAACCGTGTAGTGTGAAAACAGCGTAATAAAGGTAGTATCCGAACGTCCTTAGGACGAAGTATTTAGTTTAACTGTTAAATATATTAGATACTATGGCACTTAATTTACAATAAAACTGAAAGTCCATTAATTAGTCTTTCAAATGATTTTTTGGTCATTTCTAATAGCATAAAAACAAAAAAGTTGTAACAGAAACAATGCACTTTTTACATTTTTTTTTTTTTAATGAAAGCGTCTCAATTTTGTTAATGTGTGTAGTCAGTAATTAAAAAAAATGTATTCCCACATACTGTTTCTCCTTAATATATTATAGTATGAACTAATCGCTAACATTTTTTCGCCGACTTACAATGCTTGCTTTAGAAAAAAAAAAATGCATTTTAGACAATAAAGGGATTTTAGAAAAAACATAACATTTTGGCTTCTTTGCAAATATGTCAATAACAGCCAGTTTCACAATTGTTGGTTATCTTTTTGGTTGACAAACCAGAACCTGAAAGTTATAATTATTAGTAAACACGACACTACCATGCAGTCATTTTTACCTTTAGGCCCAGTAATTTCATCTCCAGTTAAGTCTATTCTATAGATAGATCCCATGGAAACAATTATTGACAATTGTATTCAAGGGAATTATCTGGAGAATAGACTTAACTGGAGATGAAAATACCGGGCCTTAGGGCCGTTACTTTCGGTCCCGATTAAACGTTATCAGTGGGTCAAACCAATTCAGTTACCATGGAAACAATTGTGCTTTCAATGATTTGGCAGACGGTTAGAGTTTAACGTTGACAGAAAGTAACGGCCCCTAAGTAATAAATCATTAGTCAAATCTTAACTATTAATTAACCAGCAATTTTAAAACTGGATGTTAATGTCACAGATTTTTATAATAAACTATTTCAGATCCTACCATTAGTTAACCAATGCGCAACTATTGTAAAACTGGCTGTATATATTAGTTTTAGTAAAAAATTGGTGGGTATCAAAAATGAAGCTTATAAACTCAGAATTAATTTATCTTAGTATATATTTGTGTAGGACTGATAGTTTCGGAGATATTTAATTTTAGATGACATCCGACCGTTTTTAGGACGAAGTATTTAGTTTAAATGTCGCAGATCTTAGAAACTGTGACAATTTCATCAAAAATTCAAAGGATCAAAATTAAAGATAATTAGCCAATCTTTAAAAAAATTTTTTGGTTGCTTCTACATCACAAAAAAATAAAGTAGTTATGTTAGATAAAATATGCGTTTTCACATTTTTTTAAAATCAGATGTTGCCATTTTATTTTTGTAATTGCTCAGTAATTAATTTTATTTTTCAAAAATGCTGTTTTTCATTAATATAGATATAGCATCACCTAGATGCTCAATTTGTTTTGTCCGTTTAAAAACTTGTTTTAGATAAAAATTTCCATCCGCCATATTAGAGCTGCCACTTTGAATTTTTTAATTTTGACTTCAGATTTGTAATCAGGGTTCCCAAAAACATAATTATCCTACTAGACCATCCGTCAGGTAGTTTTAGGTGGAATTAACTCGGGAAGTTTTGATATTTGGTATAATTCTTGAGATGTGTGTCTAGTACTAGTAAGATTTACATTTTGCACAAAGAAAGCACTGCCGCTCGCGCCGCCATATTGGCAAGATGGCTTCCAATAACGGTTTTTTTTTCAAATATATCCATTACCGTACGCTCTACAGTCAAAATTTGAGAGTAAGAAATTTTCTACAAGACATATCATATGATATGTATTCTCTAAAATCAACGGTTTAGGTACAGTAATCGAGTGAAGTTGAAAATGTTCGTTTAGTTTCGTCTAAAGGCGTTTCTTTGTGACCGATTTATGTGTTTTAGAATGGCTAAGGCGAGAGCTATTTTTGTAAAACCTTTGTCCAATTTCATCTTGGGTCAGTGGCGTAGCTTTCATTTTTTATGAACATTCAATTATGAAATATTAACAGAGCTGAAGTTGTATCCCAGCAATTAAATGCATGGAGGAAAAATACATTATTCTTAACTGTTTTTTTTTTGCTTTGTAAACAATGAGACGAATAAATACGTTGCACTGTCTTTCCTTTTCCAGGCTCCAGTAGGTATATATTTTCATATGAGTTGCCCGCCCAATGCTGTCAAAAGAACGAGAAGATCGACATCCTCTCCAACAATAATGACATATTCATATGAAGATGATATTTCGAAGGCTGTATTTACTATTAATGTATCTGCATCTTCTGTAGCCTGGATAACAGTGTTTTGTTTGTGTCATTTGTTAAGAAATTCGTCTGTGGACGGTGGAGGTCATAAATTCTGCTGTAATATTTTTTCGTGATCGTCGGAGTCGTTCTGCGCTTTTCGTGCTTTTTTCTGCTGCACTGATGGGATCAGTGGCGTCCTGACAAATTTTAGTTGGGTCCGCGATTTGGGCTTAGGGGGGTCCAATTTTTTTTTGCAGTGAAGAGAATTTTAAAATTGTAACACAATATCGCCGTTATAGCACAGACAGCGCGCGACAGCGTTGTTGCCTGGCAAAGACGCAAAGGTAAGTTTCTTACAGCCGCATGCATAGTCGTTCGCCAGCGACTCGCTTAAGTTTCGCCATTCGCCAGACGAGAATTGGAACGCATAGTCGGTCGCCGACAACATTACGCATGCGCATTAAAACAAGTTTTGTAAAGTGGTGGCGACGCGCTGGAGATGGCCAATAGCATCTCCCAGCAAGCGCGGATTTATGAGGGGTGGTTTATTTAGTTGTGTTTTATATATTTTTTTTGTGATTTCCCCCCCTCCCACGCTCATCAATTTCAATTTTCGAGGAAAAACATTTTCGGTATTTTCAGCACGCGTCTCTGTTACCCCCCCCCCCCCCCCCCAAGGCCACGGTCCAGATCCGCCCTTGTCTCCCAGATATTTTCTGTGTACTTTCCAGGAAGAGAATCAAATTAAATCATATTAGGCATTTTTTTATCGGAAAATGTTATTAATGAAAAATGTTGGGAATTATCCAAAAACCTTAAGTTTAAAATTTAATCAAAATAAAAAATTTGAAAAATGCCTACTGATTTTTTCGGCTTATTTTGGTGCCGCAGGTGGCTTTGAATTTGTGGAGATGAATGTTTTTTTTTTGACAATAAAGTAGATATTAATTCGTTCTATATACTTCAGTAAAATTTGGTTCAAATCAGAAAAAAAAATGAAAATGTTATAAGAGTAGGTACCTATCTTCATCTTAAGTGTGTCACACTGTATAAGGTGTGTAACTAGTAATGTCATTTTATATTTACTTTAAGACAGTATACCTACATTTTATAATAATATGTCACCAATTTATTGAAAAATAATTATTTTTTTTTTTTTGGTGGAAAACAAATAATGAAGTATATCTCAATTCAATATGGTGTCTCCTGTACATGATAATTCAAATAAATATATACTTAGTAGATTATTAAAAATAAATTATAATTAAGTGCCTTATTCCTATTTATTTAACAACTAATCGCTAACCAACACGTGCTCAGTGCCGCTATAGAACGTGTGTTTGATGTAAATAAACGATTTTTATATGATTAAGCTATCGGCGATGCGCCCCAACGGAGAGCGAAGGGAGAACGACTATGCAATGCAAATTATGCTGTGTTTTTTCGCCAGCGAATCCTCCAGAGAATCGACGAGATAAACATCAGCGAGTCGCTGGCGAACGACTATGCATAGGGCTGTTATTCTATAGAAGGTAGCGACAAATTATAGACGATGTTGGAGGAATAAATAACAAATTACAAATTTTTCGACTGCTCATTGCCATGTTTTATTGGGGGGCCCTAAAGGATCTAGGGCCCAGTTCGCGTTTGCAGACCCGCGGACATAGCCAGGACGCCACTGGATGGGATAGCCGTCAAAAACAATTACTGCATTTGATCGACAGTGTCTCTTTACATACTCTATATAACTGGTGTAAATCGAATCAAATGTTTCATTTCGGTTCCAAACAACTCTATGCAGCAGGTATCCACCGTCAATTATATAAACTTTATTGGTCCCAAAATCATATTCTGCAATTGGCAAAAATATTTATACAATATAGACTTAGCAGTTTTTCGCATTCCGTCTTCAAAAAACAAGGGATATGAAACCAATTCATACTGCAGATGCTGTTCAAGCTCCTCGTCTGTTTGTTTTGTAACGCAGTCTCTGGAAAATAATGTAGTGGCACTGCAGTTTCATAAATCTTGATGCTTCAATTAATTGCACCTAAGGTAGTACTTTCTCTTTGCGTCTCAATATCACATCGCCAAAGTTTTTCTCAATCATATTATTTATCCCAACTTTACCAATTTGTTGCACCTTGATACAGTTTATTGTTTCATCTCCAATAACTCCTGAGGAAATATACATTATTTCGTTTACGTCTGGGAAAGGGGGGTGTTGCGTAAGCTAAGTCAACAGCTCTTGCACATCACCATTGTCTCGAATAACACGTGAACTTCTCATATACACATGTTGTTCTGTAGATGCGAATAAAACGTTGCAAAATCTTTCAATATCATCGCATACTTTGTGCAAATACACCATTCCTAATGTCCACATTGTTAACACGCTATCCGTGATTCCTCGTCCATGAGTAAGCCCTCCAATAGTTTTCATCGTCCTCATTAGCGTTTGTTCAATGGTCATATCTGACCAAGTACCAGATGAAAACTTATTGGTGCGTCTGATTGTAAAAAAGCCGTCTGCTATAAATTTATTGTACTCATCACGAGTCATTATGTCTTTCAAGGATATCATATCTTGTAAATATAAATGACACGATTTTAGGAAAAGTAAAATGAATATGTTTACCTTTAATCGACTGTTGTGTCTAAACTATTTATTTTACAAAGAACATATATATACCTATATATGTACAGTAACTAGAGGTTTTAACTTCGGAATAATGCCATATAGAACGGATTTCGTTCATTTTTGGCAGTATGATAGTAAATGCTTCACTGAAAAGTTTCTATATTATACGAGGCTTGCTAATTTATAGGGAGTGGATGCCAACCCCCTCTCAGAGGGTGGTACTTAAAAAAATATAAATTTATTGGAGCTGAAATAGAATCAAATTTTAAGAAGAAAAGTTTCTATGCAATTTTTCACATAAATTGATAGTTTTTAAGTTATATCGACTTCAAAATTGCGATTTAAGCTTAAAAAAAGGTCTTTCCAAACGGCTTTCGTCAAGTATCTCGAAAAGTATTACTTTACCGAAAAACTGTTACAAACCAATTACAGAAAGTACAAACTGGGAATTTATTATATTTTATGTTTATTGATGTAGGATTAATAATTTCAGAGATATTTAAGTTTATATTTGGTATCCAAGTGTTTCGAAATTACCTTTAAAGTTTAAACTGCATTTTTTTCTAAAGCAAGTGCTTCAATTAAGCAAAAAAATTGGACCATCTAGGTAATGCTACATCTTAACGAAAAACTGTATTTGAGATATTTTTTTTAAATTACTGGCTAATTAGAGTAACAAAATGGCGACCTTTTTATAAAAAAAATATAAATATGCACAGTTTTCCATCATAACTTCTTTATTTCTTATGCTACAGGAACGAGTCAAAAATAATTTGAAAGCACAGTCAATTGTCTTTAATATCATTTCTTAGCATGCGTGACGTAGGTTTCACAATTTGTGAGATATTTAACATTTAAACTGCATTTTTCGTCTTATAAACGCTCGGACGCCATTTGTAAACTTTCATATCTCCGAAACTATTAAATCTATGTAAATAAATAGACAAGCTAAATTCATTATGAGTTTATGAGCTTTATTTTTGGTTTCAATAAAACTAATATTTATTGAGATATTTGGAAAAGAAAAAAAAATACGTTTTATCGAAAATACCTCTATAGTTTAAACTGTATTTTTTTCTAAAGCAAGTGCTGTATACAAATCAAAAAATTTGAGCATCTACGTCATGCTATATATATTAATGAGAAACAAGTGTTTGAAACTTCTTTTTTTTAATTACTGGCTAATTACAGTTACAAAATGGCAACGTTGTTATTAAGAAAATGTGTAGTCGCACATTGTTTCGGTCATAACTTCTTTGTTTTTTATGCTACAGAAACAAATAAAAAAACAGTTGAAAGCTTAATTAATAACCTATTATTCCACTTATTAGCATCCTTGACGTAGGTGTCACAGTTTCTGAGATATTTAAATCTCACTTCGATAAAGCAATACTTTTCGAGATACTTGACGAAAACCTTTTTTTTAAGCTAAAATCGCAATTTTGAAGTCGTTATAACTTAAAAACTATCAATTTATGTGAAAAATTGCATAGAACATTTTCTTCTTAAAATTAGGTTCTACTTCAGCTCTAATAAATATATATATTTTTTAAGTGCCACCCCCTGAGAGGGGGTGGCATCCACCCCCTATAAATTAGCAAGCCTCCGCACAATATAGAAACTTTTCTGTGAAGCATTTACTATTATACTGTCAAAAATGAACGAAATCCGTTGAATATGACATTATTCCGAAATTTTGCATATTTTTTACCTCTGGGTACTGTACTATAATGTAATTTGTAGGAGATTTGCTCCTCTTTCATTTATGTAATAAGTATTTTAACTCTAAAGCCCAAGGTAACAGAGATATTTCAAAAAAACTGTTTTTGGCGGCCATTTTGGCAATATGGCTACGCCGGCGGCAGATATTGCTTTGTGCAAAATGAAGATTTTAGTTGTAGATACCTAAATCTATAACCCTGCCAAATTTCAGAACTTCCCGACTTAATTCATGGTAAGGCCTTTTAGACTAGTAGATGATGACAGAAAATCAGAACTGATAGCCTACCGTCTGCAAGTAACATAGTCAGTTTTATGTATACAATAAAGATCAATTTGGGGTACTTTCAAGGTTTGCACGCATGCACGGTATATAGGAAAGACGATTTCCGGTTTGCATAAAAAAACAATATTTTCAACTAATAAATTACCGTCTGCAAATTTCATAATTCGAAATTAAAGGAATAAAAATTTGTCGGAAGCGCTTTTGCAGACAGTTCTGTCATGCACCAAACTTTATACAGGGTACTCCAAAATGTATTAAATTTATGTAAAAAAAAAATGATAATTTACTGCCTGCAAACAATACAAAACGATGTTCCTGAAGACATGTAGGGGAAAGGTGCAGACGTTTACGATTGCACATCACCATATCGTGCGCATATCAACTTGTTATTTTTTTTACAACTTTGAACAATTGTTTACCGTTTAGTTATAGTTTTATTAGAAAATTTAGGTTGCAAAACTATTGTAAAAAACCGCTGCCCAAGGAATCACTACTTCCACATCCAGATTCTCTATCCATGTCACTCACAACGAAAAAACTTTGTATGTGAAAATAATTGTTTATGGAACTTTAATAATATAATATTTGAAATCTTCTACCCCAAAAACCCATAAAACGATGCCCCACATCGGTGGTGGGGTGGGGGTGGTGATAGAAGGGTGGTAGTGGGGAGGTGGATGGAGTAAAAAATATTTTGAGGTTTCTGGTTCCTGCTTGATTTACATTTACCCCAAATTTACCCCCCAACCCTTCGACGGAGGAACAAGATGAAAATATAATCTAGTTCTAGATCTCGTTAAAGTACATATGTGTACCAAATTTCAAGTCAATATCTCACCCGGTTCCAGAGTAAACGTGCGCACAAAAAAAGTTACAGACAGACAGACCGACAGACAGACAGACCGACAGACAGACAGAAAATTTTTTTTCACTCAAACTTAAAATCTCGACGTTTCATGACATTTTAAGCCTATTTGGACAATAAAAATTTTTTAAAATTTTTTTGTCGTTACTATACTTCCACTGGACGTGGAAGTAAAATATTTGCAGATGAATCCAATATGCACGGTTGTCCATTGAATTCTATAAACTTGTAAAAAAATGGGGGTAACTTTTACCGATTATTAACTGACTGCAACTTGGTACAACGAAAGATTATTGGTCCTATTACGCAATTATTTAATTTGCAGACAATGCACACATGGACGAAAACCACAATGGAGTGTCAAAATTTTGCGAAATCCGTTTGATATCTCTCCGTCCGCGATATGCCCAAAAAATAACTATCTACCGTCTTCAACTTGGCACAAAGAAAGATTACTGGGTTAAATACGCAATTATTCAATTTGCAGACAATTCCCACATGCACTAGAGCCACAATAGTGTCAGAACCATAGACATAAGACATATAGACCGAGCCACTAATGCAGATTTGCCGAGAAGCATGTTTCCGACATGTGCAAAATGCTTGACTTTTCTATCTTTGTTGTCAACCCGTATTTATTGATAGGCTCACTCTCTCCCAGAACGCTTGACGTATTTCTCCCACTACACGAGATTTTGCTTCTGTTGCGTACGTCCTTGCTTGAACCGACAACCTGCAATTTTTTCATTTTTCATTTGGGAATGTTGCGCATGATATTATTTAATTTATGATTATTTTATTATTTAGTTTACTTTAGTTGGTGATTTAAAAGAGTGATATTCTTATTGTGAAACAATGGTGTTGTGTCTGTGAAACTACGTCGTCTACACGGCAACCTGAAATTTCATTCCATAGGTAAAGTTTTATAAGTACCTATTATTTTTTAAATATTTTAATTGATTCGATGAAAATAAGTTGAACATAAGTAAAAATAGAGGGTGCTCCAAAATCGAGTATTTTAATTATTTATACAGCCTGTTAAAAAATATTAAGATTAGACCTAAAAGTGCGTGAATCCTAATGCTTGATAATGGGCAGCCCATGTCATTTTCAAATTATAATTTTTGTTTAAACACGTATAAAAAAGGATAAATAAATTTGTACATATAGTCATTCATTATTTTGTGCTTTAACATCTACATATAATTTAGTAACATTTTTAGTAAACAATTTTAAATTATTAGAAAGTATTGTACGCACGTAGTCCATCGCTAAAAGTTGATTTTTGTAAGAAGGGTACATGAAAAAACATTTTTTAATTGCTATAAAGTAATTAAAACATAGTACATTATTTTAAGATTTAAGCAAAAGTGCATAAAATTAATAAATTAACAGGTAGGTATAATGACTTCTATATTCTTAAAACACTACTAAAGATTAGGCAAATATTTATTAGAAAGACTTTATATTATATATATTATATGTCACAAGAAGTTGAGTTACATTATAAAATTATGTATGAGGTCATCTGTAGTATAAAGTATTCTAATTAATTGTTTTATCTGCACATATAAATTCAACTCTTGAAATCAATAATATCCATTGAATTTATATAAATAAATATTCATTTATGCGTTATAAATTCAAGTTATCGCTGAAATAAACAGCGATTTAATAAAAAAAAAATGAGCATTACTAGGGATCGAACCGTCTGCATAAAGAAACCAGAATTGTGACTCATTTCAACTTGACGTTCGGACACACTCCTTGTGATGTGTTCTGTAGAAGTCGTTATTATAAACAGAACACTTTTCCTTCCACCAAGAATCTGCTCGTTTCTATGAAAAAGATAAACTATAGCAAGTACTCATATGCGAAAGAGATAGCGCGAACAGATTATGTCGTTGATATGTTGGCGACATAGCTTCTTAAACCATCGCGCGGTCTATATGTCTTATGTCTATGGTCAGAACTCAGCGAATTCCGTTTGATATCTCTGTGTATGCGATATGCACCAAAAACAACTCTTTACCATCTGCAACACGAAATTGTATAAGCTAACTTATCCAAGTATATTTTTGTCGCATGGGCAGACAACATGCAGATGCGCACTGACCAGAATTAGTACTGTTATTCGATAAAGTTGGTCGATAATTCGCGTCTTAGTTTAATTCATTTCAATTGAAAAAATATTATTTTATTAAAATTGTACTTAACAAAAATCTTTACATAATATCCTAATAATAATAATTGAAGACACAAGTGGATGAAGAGTCTATGTGACATATTCGAAAAAAAAACGAGTTTTTTATTTGAATGAAGGCTGTAAGTACACGAAATTCCCTCAGGCACATTACATTTGTTTCTAATGCAAAAATATCTGTTTTATAAATTTATAAAGGATCTATCTTCTGTTGAAATTGGTAGGTTGTTAAAAACTTGAGATCAGTTATCTCAAAATCACTTTGTTGTTACATATACATATACATATACATCCACTTGTGTCTTCAATTATTATTTTAAAAAAATTTTGTTCGCCTTCGGTTTCTTCTTCAACATCATCACTCTCAACCACTGATTCCTGGAACGTTTTCCAATAATCCTCAGTGAAATCATACATTTCTTCCTCGCTGTCATTGATATATTCTAAAAACAAGTTTTCTTCATCTGAATCATCATCAGCATATTGTTGTCGGTGAGCATTATTTGTTCGTTATCCTCCTCGACCACATTGTTATTCGTAATTGCGACTGTAATTTAAAAATTAATCAGCATTTGAAATTCATTGGAATTAACAAGAAAACTATAGTATTTTCGTACCGTTGTCGTTATCAGCTACAAAAATTTCTTTGACGGTTTGTGGCATTTCATCTCCATCAAACCAGTTAAATTTAATATTGGAGTCCTCCGATTTGCACCGGCCATACTCCTCAACTTTTAAGCTCGATGGCTTATGCTCCATATTTTTGCCACATATATTGTCCTACGGTACTGTTGCTCCAATTCTCAGAAACATGGAGGGAGCATGCAAGCATCAAAGTAATTTTTTTTTTTTACTTTTCCATATCATTGACAACAGAGAAGTTACGCGTGGACAGATGCAATCTGAATATAAAACATTATATATTTTTTCCTATTCTTTACAATAATTAGTAGATTAAATTAATAAAAAAAAAGCGAAATACGAACCTTGCTGTATTCACAGAAGAGTGCTTCAGCAAACCATTTTGTTTTGTTCACATGAAATCTTAAATGATTTCCAAACGTCTAACTAATCTTTCAGCTTATCGAAACTAGTCGAGAGTTGCACGTTGCGCTTCCACATTGTGCCTGCTAGAGCCTCCTGTAAGTGGGCTAGTATTGTTAGTGGCCTATAGTTTGAGATCAAATATATGGCTCTCGTGCATGTGCGCATTGTCTGCAAATTAAATAATTGCATATTTAAACCAGTAATCTTTCTATGTGCCAAGTTGCAGACGGTAGATAGTTGTTTTTTGGTAGATATGGCGAACGGAGAGATATCAAACTCATTTTGCCAAATTTTGACACTTTGTTGTGACTCTCGTGCATGTGCGCATTGTCTGCAAACTAAAAAATTGCACATTTGAATCAATAATCTTTCATTGTATCAAGTTGCAGACAGTAAATCATTGGTAAAAGTTACCCCCATTTTTTTACACAAATACGTTAGGCGGCAAGTGCTTTGTACACATTTAATCTATATGCAAATAATTCTTTATCGAAGCTCTATTTTTAAATCATGTTTTCTTTTTAGTTGCAGATGGTAAAAAATTGTTCAAAGTTGTAAAAAAAAATAACAAGTTGACATGCGCACGATATGGTGATGTGCATATCGTAAACGTCTGCACCTTTCCCCTACTAGTCTTCACGAACCAGAATCATCATTTTGTATTGTTTGCAGATGGTAAATTATCATTTTTTTAACTAAAATTTGATACATTTTGGAGTACCCTGTATAAGGTTTGATGCATGACAAAACCCATACAGCACACCAAATAACGATTACGATGTGTTCGCATTGTGACGATGTATCTAGGTGCAGAAAATGTGCTAGGTTTACACATTGTAGGCACACACGTATGCACAAAGGTTAAACGTCCGCCTCACAATGTAGCCACAGTATACCATTTACATATACACAAATAATTTGATCCACAGTGTGTTATCGGATGCACAGTGATTGACTTCCTAATGTTTCAGACGAATGACGTCTTATGCTAGACGTTAATTTGACGTCTTTTTCAGGTTATATTTGGTAATCCCCCCACAGGTTTTTAGCAATGGGAACATATAAAACTACATACTAGTTAGTGAGTCTACTTGATAAAAATAAAGTAATTAATGCATAAATACGTTTTGTCCTATGAATTTATTTGTTAGCCATCCATATAATTTTATTTACATTAACTATCTAATATTGTTTACCATCACTCCAATTTCTTCTCACAAGGGTTGCCTGCGAATTATAATGTTTATTAAGTTATTAAATTCATTTTTACTTACCTTTGCCAATTGCGGTGGGTAGGGGTCGAACCTACATGTCTCTGTTGTCCGTATTACAGTACTGACGCTTCTACCAACTGAGCTATCGTGGTGACTGTTATTTCGGATGCTAAAAGCAGTATTTATGATGTGTATGAAGTCTTTATTATGTGTGAAATTGAATTTCTAACCTTATTTAAAATATATGAAAATCTTTCAAGTTCTCTTTTTTTTTTCTATTTTTTTACGTGTTCCCAAACCTGAATTTATCGAGTTACTAGTATTTTTATTTATTTATAATTATTAAGAAGAACTTATTTAATTTAATTAAACTGCCACCAGTGTCACCTGAGTTAAAAATTAAAGTTTTAAGTTGAAGTACTTATACAAACCTGGGAAACGTGTTGGAGAAAAAACGGTCAGGTATAATATATCATCTACAACATAAATAGAATATTTAAAGGTCTAAAACAGACCTAAAATTGAAAAGATGTATATTCGTACATCGGTTTTATAAGCAATTATTACCTTGAAAAAAACAACTAAAAGTTTTTTTGCAATTATTTTAACAAAAAAAAAAAAAAGACAGAGTGAGCACGGATCGAACCGCGTACACTTCCCGACAAATAAAACTAGGACACTTTATTTTAGTTCTGTAAAATAGCCTTTGACAATTCAGTTTTGACAATTGTTGATTTGTCAGAAATTATTATTTTTAATTTCCACAATGCCAAGATCGATTTACATAACTAAAAAATACAGTTTTCAATGAACAAGAGTTGTCCTACTTTTATTTGTCGGGAAGTGTACCTCTTGACTCGCCGCTTAATGTTTAACTCACTCAACCACTGACTTCTGTTTGAATATCTGCTAAAAGACTTTATAGTAGAACACGCAACGGCTAGATTTTGCTTTTTAATGCATTTTAATCTAATTTTATTATTAAAAGAACTCGATATCTTTAAAACTGCCGAATCTTTGCAAACTTTTTCGAATATAAATTATTTTGGATATTGTTAAAAAACAAAAATACCTGCTATATGTGTGGCTATGACCACTCTTACAGAGGAAAGAGGACACATGAGATACACATGGCCGGTACGCTCACGCTGACGCTTTGCGCGCGCACACTGTTCCATGCTCGAATAGTCGAATGTAGACACGACAAGACACAACTAAAAAGTGTATATTACATATATAGTTATTTGTATCATGTGTATATATCGCACTTTTATGTGGTGTATGCAATAGGCACAAGTATTATATAAAGCATCACACATACATATGACTTAAATCTTGTAGGCATCTTCTACGGACGTCAAATTTCAACATTCTAATGATCCTTCTTTACGTTGTATAAAAATGTTTAGAATCTTGAGTGCATACGGTATACAATTATTAAACATTGTATCACATAATTCTGTCAATATAAACATAAGTGTATCTCATATGTGTACGCCAGTACTAGTTTAACAATTAGATCCACCTTAACATATTTTGTTTCTCATGTGTATATCTTGTAGAGACGTAATTACAATTGGACGTGCTGTTTGGGAACTGTCTGCAAAAGCGCTTCCGACATATTTTTATTCCTTTAATTTCGTATTATGAACTTTGCAGACGGTAATTTATTAGTTGAAAACATTGTTTTTTTATGCAAACCGGAAATCGTTTCCTACATCCCGTGCATGCGTGCAAACCTTGAAAGTACCAAAAATTGAGCTTTATTGTATACATAATACCGACTAAATTACTTGCAGACGCTGATTTTTCTGTCACCATCTACTAGTCTATTTTTATATGACCTGACGGGTAGACTATACGTTCCAAAAATAAATTAGTAATAGGTACTCTTTTAAATATTGAATATTTAAATTCACCCCTTAGGGGTGAGAGCAAGTATCCGGACCATATAGTAACTGAAGATGATACCTTTTACTACAATAATAACCCATAAAAAATATATCATTACATATGAAGTTATTCTGAAATTTTTCATATTTTCTTACCGATTGGTACTGTACTAATAGTTTACTTTACGTTTTCTGATTTGCACTCATATGACATGCAACAAATTCGATTGAAATAAAATTTATATAACTGTGAGATATCATCAAAGACGAAAATTGTTTAAAGAATTACGAAACATATTTTTTGTGACTTATTTTATAGATTGAAATTCTAACTTTTCTTTATACCCTCTGACCATGAAAATTTTCTCCTGCGGGGCTTTTCCAATTTTACTTTCATTATTGTTATTATGTATGAGTCAGCAGAAACATTTTGCTGCATTTACCTCCTATGTAACTCATAATGAAGATAATTATACTTCATAGTAGGAATAAAAATAAGATAAAAAGGGCTGTAAACACTTTATTTTCTAGATAAATACCTAAATTATAAAAATATCAATTGCACTATTTCAGTCAATTTTCTTACAGTTTTCACTATTGCACTTGCCCGTTAATGTCAACTTGCCGTTTTCTTCTCAACTTATATTTTGACTAACCTAAGTTAATTCTAGTTCTTTACTGGAACAGTAATTATCTACTCCCCTAAAACTCGCTAGATGAGAATAACTTAGTTTGCCTAAAATATAAAGTAAAAGAAAGGCAATTAATAGTTACTCATACAATTCTTAGATTTATTACAGTTTCTTTTTTTAAGCAATAAATACAATTATATTAAATGTTTTATTAAATTATTATTAAACAACAATATTACAATCTTATCTAAAATAACAGCAAATAACAGTAAATAAATATATAAATAAAGATACATACATGAAATTCTTAAATACATTTTGCATATTTTGTGAACTGCTTTCTACTATTTCTCCATATTTATCATAATAAGTAGGTATATGTAAAATCTTTCAGATAGAGGAAAAGTAAATCTTGAGTGTATTGTTTATGGATTAGGTATCTTATGGTTATTCATATTGATGATGTGACTTTCAGAGGAATCACTGTCTCTTGCACAGTTTTCACATTTTCGCTTACACTTTCCCTTGTGTTGTATTATGTATTGAGTGAGGAGCCTCTGGACTCTGTTTTTTGAAAGTAAAAAATGCAAAATTTAGGGAATTACGTAGGTTAAGGGCCTCAACGAAAATTTACAAAATATTTTAGAATGAATGCAAAATTCAGTTTTCATATACAGGGTGTAATTAGTTTCATGTGATTAAGAAAAACTGGTAATGGGGACTGAGTAGATAAACAAAAAACCTATATGGATTTTTCCTCTAGAGGCGCTTTGAAAAAACTGACCTAGGTCAAGAATTTGAATGTTAAGGTAGGAGATATTTGAGAACCACTGCTTTTCTGACATGTAGTTCCGAATCATAGAAATTCCTAATTTACTTTCAAACAGTCATAAAAAGTGTAATGATTACCGACTTGTGCCCTTGTTGTAGAACCTCCCAGAATTGTCCTAGGTCGAAGCCAAAATAAAATTTCGACTTAGGTAAAAAATTCACTTAAAGGCATCTTAGATCATAACATAAAAGTCTGAAGGGCTCCAGAGCCACAAACTAGCCCAAAAGGACCGTCATGAGTTCGTTAAGACATTAGGCACGACCAGGTGAAAATCCGAATTTTCACTTGATTACGATTTGGTCCAGGCTCGGAGAGTGAACGTATAATGTGGTCATGGACAAATGAATCAAAAATAAAAGTATAATTTTTTATTCCTCCACTGAAGACAATGACCATGAAGGTGCAGTCATTATGTATACAGTTGGAAAGACTGAATATAAAATTTTAACTATGTAACATTAAAAAGGGTAAAATCGACAAATATGGCGAAGGCGCGTAGCGTCTATAGGCACATATCGGCAAAATATCAGTGAAAATGGACAAGGCCGGTTTCTCGCATAAAACAAGTTTGGATTCACCCAGCGACTCATAATTTGGTCAATGGTCAATACAAAGCGATGGTAGGAAAGCCCAATGCAGGGCTTTCCAAATAATAAACTTATAGAGAAAACCGCCTTTTTATGCAAAAATTACAAAACTTCCTAAGCGTAAAACCCCTCATCATCTGTAAATAGATGAAATCACATCTTGAAAGAGCGTCGTAGTGCAGCCTTGACCTATTACTTGTCTATCGAGTTATATTTTACCTCGAACCACGGTAGTGAGTTCTTCTACACTCTCAACGCCATGCGGTCTCAAACAAAGAAGCACGGCACTTTGTTGGGACCGCATTAGCGTGTTGATAATAAATCCTACCCTAATTTTCTAGCAGTTCTCAAACATTATTACTAATAATTTTCGAATTTTTGTTTGTTTTTTTTTTTCTCCAAAGTTATGTTATATACGGTTCTTTTGTTTGTCTAGTCATTCCCCACTACTACATTCTTTTAATTACACCCCGTAGCCTGACGTCTATATACCACTAGAGCTGACAAAGAGAAAAGAGGGAGCAAAACAAAAAAAGATAGTTTTTCATTGTTTGTTTTGTTAGATTCAGTTTTACCAGTCAAATAATTTGACACGCGTAGTATTTCAAAGCAAGTTTATATGCACTAGTCATTGTAAAATAATGTTTAAATTTATGTACTCAAGTTTTTAAGCAGTTTATGGACGTCCCCAAATTTTGCTGATTTAGAAAAAATAGTTAAGTTTCTTTTAGCCTCGCCAAAGAGGTCACCTACCTTTACAGTTACATGCTAAAAAAATAACAAAGTAAATATTAGATATGTAAAGACCAACTGAAATTATTGTGGTAATTTTTCTGCTATTCTCATATTAATCATACAAATAATACTGTATGCTAAATGCGAGGATTTTTTTTTTTTAATTTTCAAGAACAAATATATCCTGTTCAAAAATAGTCCAGTCAATGAAAGAGTTGTAGAGAACATTGAGGAGGGGAATGTGTTGGGGGTAGTTATGAGGTAAACATACTAAAAGTCCCCTCACCTAGCCCCGCCGCTTCAGGGGGGGCTAGGGAAAGGTCCTTTTTTCGATTCTTCGCTAATAACTGGGAAACGATGCGTTGCACGGAAAAAGGTAATCTATGCAAAAATAAACGTAATTAAATTTCCCACAGGAATGTTTATATTCATTTTCTTCCTATGTGTTATAGTTTACGAGATATTCGCCAGCGAAAATTGATAATCAATAAAAAAATTCAATTATGTACCTTGAATATTTCTATCAAAGCGGTTTATCGTGGTCTGCTATTAAATCACAGTCACAAAACAATCTTTATTTTACAACACTGGACGTATTTACTAATGTAATATTTTATCGAAATCTATACATTTCCTTAAATAAACAGTGTGACTCACTTAAAATGAAGATACCCTTATAAATTTTTCATTTTGTTTCCGATTTGAACCAAATTTTACTCAAGTATAGAGCAAACTAGGATCTACTTATGACCGAAATCATTCGCCTGCTATAAAGGCAAAGCCACTTGCGCTACCAAAATATGAGGAAAAAGATTAAAAATCATATTGGTGGGTCTTGACGAATTTTACGTAGCCACTACAAATTGCGGAAACTGAGGATCCCCTTTGCCAGATGAGCTTATGTATGAGAAATCCCCCATCATTAACCAAATCAAATTTTGGTGTATGTATGATTGTGGCGCCGATCAGATGCATTTTTTAGAATTTCTGACATTCAAAATGTTTTATTTTTTTCAGCATATTTTGGTACTGCAGGTGGTTTGGCCTTTGTAGAAGCCGAATGTCTTTCTGGTCATAAGTAGATTCTAATTTGTTCTATACTTGAGTAAAATTTGATTCAAATCGGAAACAAAATAAAAAAGTTATAAGGGTATTTTCATTTTAAGTGAGTCACATTGCATATTTAAGGAAATGTATTATAGATTTCGACAAAATATTACGTTAGTAAATACGTCGAGAGTTGTAAAATAAAGATTGTTTTGTGACTGTGATTTATTAGCAGACCATGGTATACTGCTTTGATAGAAATATTCAAGGTACATAATTGATTTTTTTTATATACAATTAATTATTTTTTATTTATTTCCTTTTATCATGATTAGAGAATATTATTTAGATTTTTTTTTTTATTAATCATCGATTTTCGCTGGCGAGTATCTTGGAAACTACAACACATAGGAAGAAAATGAATATAAACATTCTGGTGTAAAATTTAATTATGTTTAATTTTGCATACATTAACTTTTTCCATACGACGCATCGTTTCCGAGTTATAAGCGAAGAATCGAATAAAGGAACCGTTCCACCCCCCTCCCCCCCTGAACCGGCGGGGCTAGGGGCGCGGACTTTTAGTATTTTTACCTCCTAACTACCCCTAGCACATCCCTGAAGAGGAAAATTCTCCCCTCCTAAATGTTCTCTACAATCACCTTTTGGGCATTCATTGATTGGACTAAAAAAGAAATCTACAAAATAGTGAAATCGAAATCGAAATAAAATAGTATTACTGGAAAATAACCTCTAAGACGGTAACGTTAAAGGAACAGTTCGAGGCTAAATAGAAAGTAAACGAGGAGAAGATAAATAAATACGTTGTATTTGGCTGACATGTCGGAAATGGAATCTATTCCATTTCCAAAGAGAACTGTTGACATTTTCATTTTAAGCAATGCTAATTTTGTTAAAGTTCTTCTGTTAACATTTTAGTAGCCAGGTTGAACAAGAATCCATGAAACACTTCGTGTCCATTTAACTCTATTTAATAATTAACAAGTTAATTGCCAAGCTAAATTTTGGAAATTATTGCTAATTCTCAATTTTTTTCTTTCCTGCCGCCTTCCTCTTTTGTTAAAATTTTTGCCCGATTCCAATTTATTTTATGTTTGTTTTTCTAAACGTGTTCATAAATCTCTTAATTTTATATCCTTCCTTGTACAATTACTCTCTTTACCTAATTCCGATTATTTTCAGTATTAATGAAAGTTATACTGAAAAAGTTTTCAGTTTATAGATTATTTGATAAAACCGCTTTGATAAAATGTTTTTTGCTATTCAATATTCCGTTAGTAGAAGAATTTTCAGGTACAACAAGAACCCAATTAATGTTACATAACATTTATGAATTTTCTGAATAGTTACGCTGCTAGGAGAGTATTTCAAACGAGCAATTTTAAGATCTATATTACAGGAACAAAACTGGCATACTATGAAAGAGGGAGAATAAAATTCAGAGATCAGAGATTTGTGGACAGTGGACACGCCTGGAAAGATGAACATGGGATAATTTCTTGGATGTTGATTATAGAAGGGAATACATATCTGACAGAAAATACAAAAAAAGTAAAATGAATAAAAAGCCACAATGGAAATTTAACAATAAATAACAGTAGAAAGGATCATCACTGATTTTAAATTAATGTTGTACGAAACATTAAAAATTTTGGAACTACATAATATTATACCCAAATTCAGTCGTATATTCAATAGAATTTCAGTACGCAAATATTTTTTTCCACGTTGAATGAAATCATTACTTACCTCTTTGACAATATTATAAAACATATCTTATCAAGTAAAAAACAACAATATAAATACAAAAAATTCATACAATTTACAGTTTGACTAAAATCTACAAAATAATTTACTCGAAATAAAACAAAACAACCTAATGATGAGCAACATGTTCATAAGTGACTTTGGCATGATATCCACTGTTATCAGCATAATACTCGACCTTTTGGAGCCGACCATCAGGAAGCAAAACGTGGTAACTTCCTTCGGCACTTTTACCGTTTCTACGTTCTTCGTGACCAAAGTCATTTCCTTCTTTCACGTCTTTTATTCTGTACCCAAATGCGTACTTGGCGGCGTACTGGAGCTACAATTAAAAAAATAATGTAAAGGTAATAATTGATTATAATTTTAAAAATTTAGACAGACATGAAATATCAAAGTAATAGAAACTAGGACAATAATAGGTACTAAATCAGTTTCTATAAATTCCAATACCTTGGTAATTCCTTATGAGCGTGTTCATACTTTCAAATTGGCGACATCTGGGGATGATAAAATTAGGTCAATGTATTAGTAAAAAATTGCCGTTTTGTCAAGTCTCTGTTTCTACAGCACTATGTGGAGAGATATTAATGTACGTTTGTGAAATCTATTCGCGGAGGAAGAGAAATACCTCTGAATAGTTTCCACAAACACCAAAACACCTACTATTACTCGACGACCGTTTCGTCAACCATGTTGGCATAATCTGGCGAGGATTAAAACTAAAGTAAAATTAAAAAATTTCTGTATTTATACTAAAATAATGTCATGGTTGAACGCACTCATCCCTACCTAAACTGTATCCGAGTTCCATGAACCGATCAAGCGGACTATTTGGAACAGGCCTTTTGTCACTTCATACTATTTTTCATTTTTTTGAGCTTTCAAACGTATCTAGCTCTCTGTCATTTGTCACATTTCTAATTAGCCTTACGTTATTGATGTTGGCTCTATGATTGTTATTAAAGGTATGATGAGCAACACCACATTTTTCAGTTGTTACACATTTGAGGTGAACATGATCCTTAAATCTTGTTAACATTGGATGTTTTGTTTGCCCAACATCCCTGCCAAAAATTCCACATAGAAACTTATTAAAAAAAAGTGATGCGGTTTTATCGTTCCTATAAGTTATATTAGTATTATACAGACAGGATTTTATCTGTTTTATTAAGTTTTAAATCGGTTATGAAACAGTAATTCCGAATGAGCTATTTGGAATTATCATGTTGCCCTTTCATGAGTACTTATATGAAATATGCATCAACAAATCTACAGTTTAGTGTCTGCAAATGCACCCTTGCCCTTATATCTGTAAACATATGGAATTACAGATACAACTTTAAAGAGATTCTAAACTTTTCTATAAGTAATATCATAAGAGTTCCAGTCCGTCCTTTCTCCAGTATCTATCGTATGTAACACACCATTTATCAACATGTTTTTATTGTAAATTTCAACATTGTCTTTTTATTAGTATTAATGTGGATATACATGTCAACAAATGTACAGTTTCAATTGTATATTTTACAGATGTATTTTTATTGTAAACTTCCATTTTGCTTTTTTATTAGTATTAATTTGGATATGCATGCCGACAAATGTACAGTTTAAATTGCATATATCAAATAGAAATACTAATATTGTGGTAAACACAAAATACTGCAAAGTCCTTATTTCCTCGGGTGTTCTTGTTCTAGCCTAGAAGCAATGAATGAGTTAGCAGTGAAAGAGATTGCTTTACTTTTAATTTAACAAACACACGTCAGTTCCTTAGGTCACATTAGATTAGATATGAATAGCGATACGTATACAGCTCCCTCTACTGGAGCCTGGAGTTAAAGCTGCTGCTGAAATTTCTATCAGTTTCTACCAGAATGGAGCAGCAAACATTTACTTATACCACATCAATGAGAATTTATGAGAACAGTATCTAAGGTAAAACGTGCGGCTTTCCGTGGTTAAATGGCAAGTGTTTCTATAAGAAACGAGCTGCATTAGGTTAGGACAGTTTTGACTTGCAATTGAAGATTACTAATTATAATGTTTGAATAGGGATATGAGATCAGTTTCTATGAGTATTAATATTTTTTTTTTAGGAATATATTAAATGTGTTTTCATTTGTTTGAATGGGTAAAAAGAAAGGTCAGTTTTCAACTGCAATTACAAATACAAGTTTAATCACTTTGAATGGGGTTATATGCGATTAATTTCTAAAAGTATTTATGCTGTTTTCCGAATATAATTGTGATGAGGTTTAATCAGTAACAAATTGTTCACTACTTGTTATGATATGGTCGGATATTCCAAGTACACATTTAGTATTCCTTCAAAAGGATTGATGAGAGCAGTTTCTACGAGTATCTATTTGTTGTTCCTCTAGTAAATTATATAAGTCTTTACATTTACTTATACTATCTCAATGAGAATTTATGAGAACAGTATCTAATGTAAAACGTACGGCTTTCCGTGGTTAAATGGCAAGTGTTTCTATAAGAAACGAGCTGCATTAGGTTAGAACAGTTTTGATTTGCAATTGAAGATTACAAATTATAATGTTTGAATAGGGATTTATGAGATCAGTTTCTATGAGTATTAATGTTTTTTTTTAGTAATATATTAAATGTGTTTTCATTTGTTTGAATGGGTAAAAAGAAAGGTCAGTTTTCAACTGCAATTACAAATACAAGTTTAACCACTTCGAATGGGATTATATGCGATCAGTTTCTAACAGTATTTATGCTGTTTTCCGAATATAATTGTGATGAGGTTTGATCAGTAACAAATTGTTCACCACATGTTACGATATGGTTGGAAATTCCAGGTACATATTTAGTATTCCTTCGAAAGGATTGATGATAGCAGTTTCTATGAGTATGTATTTGTTGTTCCAATAGAAAATTTGTCTTTATCAGTATGCATTCGGATCTACTTTAAATACAAAAATTATATCAGAATGACACAACCAAATATTTTAAACAGTATCCACTTGTAAATCCAAACATTTAAAGATATATTTTAATGAGAACCAATCAGAACAGTACCTAATGTAACGCGTGCGGCTTTCCGTGGCTAAATTTTAAAAGTATTTTTAATAAATAGCTTTAACGGATTTGAACAGTTTTAATTTGCAATTCCAGATGAATAATTTTAATTGTTAAATAAGGATCTATGAGATCAGTGTCTTTGTGTAATGTTTTTTTTCCAATAAAAACACATTTTATTGAAAAAAAAAAAAACGTTACACTGACCTCATAGATCCCCAACAATTAAAACTATTCATCTGGAAATGCAAATGAAAACTGTTCGAATCCGTTAAAGCTTATTTATTGCAAATAATTTTAAAATTTAGCCACGGAAAACCGCACACGTTACATTAGATACTGTTCTGATGGATTCTCATTATAATATTATCTTTGAATGTTTGGATTTACAGGTGGACACTGTTTAAAATATTTGGGGTTTCATTCTGATATGATTTTTGTATTTAAATTAGATCCGAATGCATACTGATAAAGACTTATATAATATAATTTACTGTAGGAACAACAAATAAATACTTGTAGAAACTGCTCTCATCAATCCTCTTTAAGGAATACTAAATATATACCTGGAATTTCCGACCATATCGTAACATGTAGTGAACAATTTGTTACGGATTAAACCTCATCACAATTATATTCGGAAAACAGCATAAATACTGTTAGAAATTGATCGCATATAACCCCATTCGAAGTGATTAAACTTGTATTTGTAATTGCAGTTGAAAACTAACCTTCCTTTTTACCCATTCAAACAAATGCAAACACATTTAATATATTACTGAAAAAAAACATTAATACTCATAGAAACTGATCTCATAAATCCCTATTTAAACATTATAATTTGTAATCTGCAATTGCAAATCAAAACTGTTCTTACCTAATGCATCTCGTTTCTTATAGAAACACTTGCCCTTTAACCATGAAAAGCCGCACGTATTTCATTAGATACTGTTCTCATAAATTCTCATTGAGATAGTATAAGTAAATGTCTGGATTTACAAATAGATACTGTTTAAATTATTTGGTTGCTTTATTCTGATATAATTTTCATATTTAAATTAGATCCGAATCTTTACTGATAAAGACTTATATAATTTACTAGAGGAACAACAAATAGATACTCGTAGAAACTGCTCTCATCAGTCCTCTTGAAGGAATACCAAATGTGTACTTGGAATTTCCGACCATATCATAACATGTAGTGAACAATTTGTTACTGATTAAACCTCATCACAATTATATCCGGAAAACAGCATAAATACTTTTAGAAATTGATCGCATATAACCCCATTCGAAGTGATTAAACTTGTATTTGTAATTGCAGTTGAAAACTCTTTTTGCCCATTCAAACAAATGAAATCACATTTAATATATTACTGAAAAAAAAACATTAATACTCATAGAAACTGATCTCATAAATCCCTATTCAAACATTATAATTTTGAATCTTCAATTGCAAATCAAAACTGTTCTAACCTAATGCAGCTCGTTTCTTATAGAAACTCTTGCCATTTAATTACGGAAAGGCGCACGTTTTACATTAGATACTGTTCTCATAAATTCTCATTGAGATAATATAAGTAAATGTGTGGATTTACAAATAGATACTGTTTAAAATATTTGGTTGCTTTATTCTGATATAATTTTCATATTTAAATTAGATCCGAATCTGTACTGATAAAGACTTATATAATTTACTAGAGGAACAACAAATAGATACTCGTAGAAACTGCTCTCATCAATCCTCTTGAAGGAATACTAAATGTGTACTTGGAATTTCCGACCATATCATAACAAGTAGTTAACAATTTGTTACTGATTAAACCTCATCATAACTATATTCGGAAAACAGCATAAATACTTTTAGAAATCGATCGCATATAACCCTTTCGAAGCGATTAAACTTGTATTTGTAATTGCAGTTGAAAACTGACCTTTCTTTTTACCCATTCAAACAAATGAAAACACATTTAATATATTACTGAAAAAAAAACATTAATACTCATAGAAACTGATCTCATAAATCCCTATTCAACCATTATAATTTGTAATCTTCAATTGCAAATCAAAACTGTTCTAACCTAATGCAGCTCGTTTCTTAAAGAAACACTTGTCTTTTAATCACGGAAAGCCGCACGAATTACATTAGATACTGTGCTCATAAATTCTCATTGATGTGGTATAAGTAAATGTTTGGATTTACAAATGGATATGGCTTGACTCATTTTGCTGGTCAATTCGGATATAAACTGATAACAATTTCAACAGCAACTTTACCTAACTCTTATAGAAACTTATTGACCATATAGGTTCTCATAGATACTTATTAATTTTTGATAATTTTCAATACGGATTGATGAGATTTTTTTGACAGGGATACTTCAATTTACAATCCTTACAACTAATTTCGTAAATCCCGGACCTTTCGTTTGATGTAATTTTATCCTAAAAGATGCTGCTTTCCGATAAATGAACAACTGTCATCTAAGTTTTTAAATTGTTGTATAAACAATTGACGTAGTGGGTGTAAAAATGACCCCAAAGCAAGCGTTTTCAACGATTTACAATGAAATATGACAAAAACGTAATTTTATAGAGTACAAAATTTTCTTCAAAAGCCTTTTCCATAGTTATATTATGTTTGAAGGATATCACTCATTAGTTAGGTACACTCTTAAAGAAACATGTACCTTCTTCTTTTTACAGTGAAGTGTATTTGTCACCTATTTCACCTTTGTGCGTCGATGCATGCTAAAAGCCGCCAAGAGGAATTCAGGATTTTTGTGGAGAAGTCTTGAATCACAGACAGAATTTACCAAAAGACTATTACTATGCTTCTAGATGTGGTAGTAATCAGGCTCTTAGACAGATAGTCCCAATTTTTAGTTAGTTCTAAAAGTAATTTTGTAGAGCACAACATTTTTTACAAAAGCCTTTTCCATTAGAGAATATTATTTAGGTATTATGCAAATCACAACTTACACACTTTTTATTTATTATAAAAATACCTACTTTCTGTATATTGTTGCCCTAATCTGGGCACGCTAATATACTAGTCAGGTAAATACTTTAAAACACTCATTATTAGAGAATCAATCAAAACAACTACTCTTCTAGCTAATACTGACGAAGTATTGAATGACATGATAGGATTCTTAGCATTTTAAAGAACAAAAATATATTGAAAATACTTAAATCATTTATTCAAATTTAATCATTCACACTTTTTTATTTAATATGAAATTATCTACTTTCTGTATATTGTTTCCTTAGTCGGGTCACGCTAATATACTACTTAGGAAAACACTTTAAAACACTCATTATTGGAAGACCAATCAAAACAACTACTCTTCTAGCTAATACTGACGAAGTATTGAATTACATGATAGGATTCCTGACATTTTAAGGCAAAAAAATATATTGAAAATAGTTAAATTATTTATTGAAATTCAGTCATTCACAACAATTCTTGAACCATACATTCTATTTCAACTCTAGAAAAGTTGTACAAGTTTTTTCGAACTCGTAAGTTCTCATCAGTAGAGTATAGAAACATTCATTCATTATTTTCAAGCCTATTCTTGATTTATTTTTACAATTAATTATTTTTTATTTATTTGCTTTTATCATGATTAGAGAATATTATTTAGGTATTATGCAAATCACAACTTACACACTTTTTATTTATTATAAAAATACCTACTTTCTGTATATTGTTGCCCTAATCTGGGCACGCTAATATACTAGTCAGGTAAATACTTTAAAACACTCATTATTAGAGAATCAATCAAAACAACTACTCTTCTAGCTAATACTGACGAAGTATTGAATGACATGATAGGATTCTTAGCATTTTAAAGAACAAAAATATATTGAAAATACTTAAATACCTAAATAATATTCTCTAATCATGATAAAAGCAAATAAATAAAAAATAATTAATTGTAAAAATAAATCAAGAATAGGCTTGTAAATAATGAATGAATGTTTCTATACTCTACTGATGAGAACTAACGAGTTCGAAAAAACTTGTACAACTTTTCTAGAGTTGAAATAGAATGTATGGTTCAAGAATTGTTGTGAATGACTGAATTTCAATAAATAATTTAACTATTTTCAATATATTTTTTTGCCTTAAAATGTCAGGAATCCTATCATGTAATTCAATACTTCGTCAGTATTAGCTAGAAGAGTAGTTGTTTTGATTGGTCTTCCAATAATGAGTGTTTTAAAGTGTTTTCCTAAGTAGTATATTAGCGTGACCCGACTAAGGCACCAATATACAGAAAGTAGATAATTTCATATTAAATAAAAAAGTGTGAATGATTAAATTTGAATAAATGATTTAAGTATTTTCAATATATTTTTGTTCTTTAAAATGCTAAGAATCCTATCATGTCATTCAATACTTCGTCAGTATTAGCTAGAAGAGTAGTTGTTTTGATTGATTCTCTAATAATGAGTGTTTTAAAGTATTTACCTGACTAGTATATTAGCGTGCCATATACAGAAAGTAGGTATTTTTATAATAAATAAAAAGTGTGTAAGTTGTGATTTGCATAATACCTAAATAATATTCTCTAATCATGATAAAAGCAAATAAATAAAAAATAATTAATTGTAAAAAAGCCTTTTCCATATTACAACAAAATTCACAGTTTTGATGCTAAGCACCATCAAACTTGCAGTTCAAAATGGCAGTTCATTTGAATTTTTTTCATTTTATTGCAAACTGTAAATGAAGATTTAGATCACGGGTAAACCGGGGTTCATATGGAATTGTTATGAATTTTGAATTCCGTTCAGCTGGAAAGATTGAGAAATTCCGGTGGGTTACCTTATATCGACGATTTCTAATTGGTTTGTGAACTAAACTTACAGGATTGCTCTTAGCTCTATGCTCAATTAATATTTTCTGTTTTACAAATCTCTCTTTATTCAGAGGAAAAAATAAGTTATGAATAAAAAAAATTAGATCAGCCATTTTGTGCTGGGGACAATTGTGAGTCATTAGGAATATACCTTAGAGTGTTGGTGTTTTTCCTGTATACCTGGTGTCAACGGAATCATTAGACAGGCCATAGTTTCCACAGATTAAAATTCTTAAATTTGGCAGGCGTAATATATACCAATAACGGCAAATTTTTCATAATTTGTACTTTCAGTTTTAGAAAAAATTGAGATACCTAATTTTTGTAGGGCTATTTTTATTTTTGCATCTAGATTACAGTGAATGCACTCAAATCAATCAAATGGACCAAAACAATAAGAGAAGAATGTAAACGTGAGATTTTTCGAATTGGTTTAGTAGCTACGGCAAACCAAAATTTCCAAAATCTCTAATTTGTAATTATGTCAACTTTTTCAAATGGCAACATCTTTTAGACACCTAGTAGTTAAGTACTAATTTTCATGGCAAATCCATTGATACCTTCAAATCGAAAATCGGTTTGGTCAATGGTGTTTCGCATGACATTTCGCAACATAGCAGGAGTTAAACTTGCAAAACCTTCGCAGATACGATTTTGTAAAATTTGAAGTGTTTGAGGGGGTGTCACATAATCCCACACCAAAAAATCTAAAATGCTTAGATCTGGTGAGCGGGCAGGCCAACGTACATGTCCGTATGTTGCAATTACTCACCCATTATACCGGTTCAATAAATGGGCCATAACTCGAGCGGCATTATGAAGTGGAGCCCCATCTTGTTGGAAATTCATTTGTTCAGAAACTGCAAGTGGTAAGTCCATCAACATTTCTTCAATATCGTTTTGTAGGAATTCTAAATATCTCTTCTTTGTCAAAGGTCCTTGAAAGAAAATACGTCCAATAATTCTTGTTCCAATCACCCCAGCCCACACATTTACTCCAAATCTTTCCTGAAAATTACCTTGCCTCCTTAAATGTTGATTTTCCTGCGCCCAATATCCATTGTTTTGTTTATTGAACATTCCATTGTTGGTGAATCTCGACTCGTCAGAAAACAATATCAAAGAAACAAAATTCTGGTTATCGGTATTGTTCTGAAGTAAACAGTTACAATAACCCAATCTTTGGTTGCCATCATCTTCGTACAAATGCTGGTGCACTTGAAATTTAAATGAGTGGTAACCATATTTTTTGAGAATTTTGCGGATTCATGACTAATTTGCACCTCGTGGCCAATTTTTCTAGTAGAAGCAGTAGGATTGTTATCAATTCTTCTCATGATTTGTGTATCCACAATTGGAAAATATTGAAAACATGGATGGTGTCTGTTCGGATACCTTTGAGCATACAAATCTGTGACGTTTCTGGAATTTTTGTAGCATTCTTCAAAAGTTAATGACATGTCCACTTTTTTATCCCTTGTATACATGTTAAACAATAATAACAATAATTAAGAAACAACAAATTTAAAGATAAATCAAAAACAAACTTATTAAGTTAATAATACACACGTATTATTATCTGTCAAACTTCTTTTTGTTTCCACAGCACACTTCTTTTATTTGCAGCGTTGTTTTGTTGAAAAAATGAATGTTTTGAATCTAGTTCTATTCAGTTTCCACGGCATACTTGATAAGCGTATTTTCTCAATATTTTAATTATTATCTACCAAATAACTTGTCTATTTGGGTAAATATCAAACCGATTTTCGATTTGAAGGTATCGATGGATTTTTCGTGAAAATTAGTATTTTAAGTTAATACGAAAAGACTAATCAAGATGATTTCTTATATTGTAACACTATTCTCTTGTCATTAATTTATTATGGCTTTATCTTCAGCTTCAAAATACATTAAACTGGTTTTCTTTTCAATACTTTGTGAGTGATAAATATCTAGTATAATCAAGTTTACAACATTCTCATCAAATTATCGTACTTTCTACAGCCTATAAAATAAGATTATTTCCAGTGTCCATAATCGTTAATTGAATATAATTTTACTGCTTTGTTTAATATGAATTGCTTCTCCACTTGCAATAGAGTGTAATTCAATTCTATATTCAACCCGTGGTCAGTTTTATACTAAAATATACGACCTAGTTTTAGTTGTTAGTTATGTCTCTTAAGGCACAAATTCACCTTTCAACAAATCGCGGGGTTCATAAGGACGCACATCCTAGAGCTAGTCAGGAAGCATATTCTTCCCAAAAATTATGATAATCTCTATAGTTTCCACTTGATTAAACACTTTAACCATCACGCTAAGAAACTAGACACTCTAAGAAAAAATGCATGTGAAGAGTTGATTGTCGAAACGTTGATTATTATGTTTTGAAAAGCAAAACATTCTGTATTTTAATTTGTCTCCTAGATATATGAAAAATATTTAAAATTAATTTCCTAACAAGCCATGCCTAATTGAATCACAATTTTATTGAATCATTAATTCTTGTCCCTTGGGTGTAGCAGAAATAACTATATTATTATTACAACGAGAAAGTATATTATTATATTTGCATAGTATGAAAGTGCAAGTATATACAAATTGGACATTGACATTCATAAAAAGATATCATGTGTCAGCTTGCCACCTGTTTCATGATTGATGGTACAAGCAATAAATAGGGTGTTCTTCCAATCTTCCGTCAGTGTTCGTAGAATTTTGTTAGCTCATCTATTAAAAATTACTGACTCTCAAATTTGGTAAGGTATTCTTTTTGATTAATGTTTTAACTCATTGAACGATAAGAGACTTATAATGTAATATGTAGACTTATATAAATTTATTAACTTCTTATAATACTAATATTTTTACTTTTTAGAATACCTGCTAACATAATACTAGAAGAAGTTACGTCAATTATAATGTAATTTGTAGAAAATAGGTATTTTAGTACTTATAATTTAATTTTGTTTAATTTTACCATCTTGATAGTCAGATAATTACGCTCTTTTTATAAGAATATCGTTCAAACGTTAACACTTTTGAGGTTGTATATTCTGCATGTAGATTGAGTTACTATTTTTAGCGGCCGTGTATGAATGAATTGGCACAATGAAGGACCTCCCAGGAAGAATCCTAGAGTTGATTCAACTCCTTCAACATCTACAAATATGCAAACATGTGATTGTTGTAATGTGGGTCTAATCGGAGCTTGAATGAAATTACATAAAAGAACTATGCAGCATAGGATGAATTCATGTGTCTCTATGATGGATAGTGTAGCCTTCTCTTAAATAAAGGACTGTAACTTAACGAGAGCACAGTGAAATTGACAATAATAATTTCATAAAAAATATATCTTTTTAATGATACAAGATTGTGCCTATTTGATGAAGTGAACAGTATAAATCAATTGCAATATTTTGTTTTAGGTAAAAATTTCCACAGCTGCATTTTCTTTTGCTTCTTCTAGTGAGGTCTGTTACTAAATCTATAAAATGTAAGAATGAGATTTTCTCGTTTGTAATTTTGGCATCCACACAACCCTAGCTACCTAATGACATTATAAAATTCAATCATTTAAAAGTGGCTATCGATAATATCCGCACGACACACAGTGGTCGCAAAGCAAATATTAAAGGAACAAAATTCAGCATCGGTAACATCACAGAATGAGATCATTTATGTCTTATTAACTTCTAAAACAACTATACAGTAAGATTTGCGTGAGCAAATCTTCAATATCATGTACTAACGTGGATTGTTCTGACTTGGAATAGATTACTATAGGTATTATATGCTATTCGCATTGCGTACCATCAACAGTAAGTTATTAGTGTGTTAAGTACAACAATTTAATTAAATATAAAAGTCATGATTTTGTGGTGGAAGGTAAGTACTAAATGTGTCTTACAAACATTTCTTAATATTCATTTATATTCCATTTTATGAGCGTATTTAAATTGTACTTTAAATTGTAAGAGTAGTTTGTGCAACAAGAGTGGATATGATATCCATATCGCATGATAAAGAAGTTTGAGCACGACCCCGTAGACGGAGTGCTTCAAATCTTTTGAGTGCAATATGGATAATCCACTCGAGTTGTACAGTATACTTTTTCTACGACTAGCTTAAAAAAACTATAAAATTTATTAAACATTAATATATTACACAAATACACACTGACAGTTACTTTGACATCTTACGCACTAATTTGATTTCAAAACGAATAGTTGTCTATCTATGTACTTTATTACACGAACTGTGATTGGTCGGTTTCATTTCATATCCATCCTAGAACTGATATGAAATATATCCGTTCAGTTAACTGGAATTGCCTACTTATCCATTCTACAGACTGTACAGAAAAATTTACATAAGGAAGTAGAAAAATATCAGTTTAGCTTTTAATAGTCTAGAATAATAGTCTAAGTATTCTTTGGAACAAAATAGAACAAAATTAATTTGTACACTATGAAAATATCTGTATTTTGGCTTCCTTAATGTGCAAATTATTATCATAATGTGGCATAATACATGGAACCGTGGAAAAACGGTAGTGGTAAATTTATAGAGAGATTTTTTAACATTTCAAAACAATTCACAAAAAGATGGAAAGATATCGGTTTTAGTTTAACTAGATAAATTCTTGTACAAAAATGGAGATGATTAAACCATTAAATCATCCCCAGATGCGCCTCGTGATAGTAATCGAGTGTAGTGGATTTTGGTGTTTTTGGAAACTACTATTTATGATGTTTCGTTGTTGCAATTTTAAATATATTATTATATCCACATCCTGTGAGGTCAGTTATGTGAAAATAAGAAGCATTTTACAGCTTTATTCATGGACACAAAAAAATAAAATGTGTCGAAAATCGTAGACAATATAAATAAAAAATAAATAATTCGTGATTAATCGATTTTTGTACCTTCAGATTTTTTATTCCGACCACTGCAATACTGCGATTGAAAGAAATTATTATTGCGTACACTCGCCGATAGGGCAGTGCCACTTGAGCTTCAAAAAATACCTATATTTCTTGGTAATTTTGTGGCAAAATTTGATCGACGATTAGCATATGGCAAAACTGATCTACATATTGTAGTAAAATATTATGTTGTTACTGGCAATTTTAACTTTTTAATTCACGTTGTTTCATTTATTCAAAGAAGTATCATGTATTAACGAAAACGATATTAAATTTTCAATATACGGAGGTAAATTATTTAACTAGTCTTTAAAATAGTCTAATCCACTTGATATGTAAAAGAATATAAATAGATAAACTTAAAATTTATTAAATTTAACACCATTGAATGGCTTTTTCAAGAAAATGAACTCGTACTTTATTATATTTCATTCTTTCGTAGATTTTTTTAGAAATTACGAAAAGAAATATTTTTGCGATTACAGCGTCATCTGTCACGAATCGAAAAAAACTTGACGTAATTTTTGCCGTAGAATCCGATTCTGCAATAAAAAATGGGGATGCCACTTAAGATTTTAAAGTTGCTACCCGCCCCACTCCAAGGGGTGGAGTGGGGGGTGAGGGGGTTGGTATCATTGGAGAGCCCTTTTAAAACTATTAAGGATGTGTTTTTTCTTTCTTGGATCCAATGTGTATTTCTCGAAATATTTGGCCGTTTCCAGACTTTTTGGACACCCGGTATATGGCCTGCTGATTCCACTAAAATCCCTCATACAGCGTGACGTAACAGAAAAGCTCGCTTAGTGGGGAGATTTCAAATATATAACAATAATAATAACACCACAAGTAATACGAGCCACTTTATCCCTGAAGACTCTGGAAGAGCCTTGTGTGGGAAGGGCTACACATAGAGAAGCAAGTACACACATCCAATATTTGAGTATGCTAGGATTAATTTCTTCTCCTGAAAAATCTGGACCGCGGTCGGGAATCGAACCTGAGACTGCTGGAAGTATCGAATCGAATCGAACAATACTTTATTATAAATTAAACATTTATCATGTGCCTTCCCGAAACCTGGCCCGGAGCCAATCAGACAAGTACGGAGCGTAGTGGCCTTATAACCATGATACTACTATTTCTTAGTATCATGCCTTATAACTAATAATAATTTTAGGAATAATACACAGAGACACCTAAAACTAATTAAAACAGAACTTTAAGATGGTTGCACAAGCGCACTAATGAATTTTAGCTGTTGACTCGGGAAAAAACTAAATGAAAAAAACCTGTCAATCATCATACGAATCCGATTTTGCCCTTCAGTATCATCATACTGAATATGCAGTGGTAAGGGTGTGACGTAAGAAAAAACCTGCTCAAAAGTAACGCTTGCGCAATTTGCAACAGCAGATCATGTATGTTTGTATCAAGGTACTGACCTTCACTATATCAAGTTCCCAGTTGGCTAATTATCAAATGAGTTGTCAACTAGCAGCATAGCATGGTCACAGCATTAAAGGTTACTTATTATTGCTTCATTAGGAAGACAGGCATTATGCATTATGCAATAGGGTGCATCGATTTTCTTTTTTTTTACCTAATCCAAAATGGCGGGCGCCCAAAAGTTGTGTGATAGGGTTGTAAATAATAGGTTAAAATTTCAAATTAAAATATTAACCCTTAGAGGTAGCGGGTTGGGGTCAAAGGTAAACATTTTTGATATTCTATATATTCAAAATGGCTGGTGCGCAAAAGTTGTGTTTTAGGGTTATAAGCAGCAGGTAGAAATTTTAGTGAAAAATATTTAGGTTTAGGGGTAACGGGTGAGGGTTAAAAGTCCAGATTTTTTTATTTTGTGCATATCTAAAATGGCGGGCGCGGAAAAGTTTAGTCTTGGGGTTGAAATTGGCTGGTAAAAATTTTAAACCAAAATATTAAGACTCAAGGGTGGCGGGTTAGCATCAAAGACCAAAAAGACCAAATATTATCGATATTTATCAATTAGTAATATTTTTAAACTCTATTTAATTACGATATTAAATTTAAATTACTTATTACTACCTACGTATTTGTTATCTAATGTACGCATGCCAATAATACAGCAAAGCTCGGTGAACAGTGAACACTGTCAGTTTTAGCCGAAACTTTAGATAGATGCGGTATTTCCGATAGAGCTGGAGCACTAATCGCTTCTTCAGTACTCCAAAGATTTTGGTTTAATTAATGAATCTAACACAACGCATGTAATTGATAATAACAAAATTAGAAGAGCTATAAGCAAGAAGAGAGGTGAACTATCATCATGTGGTACGCCAATATCATTACGTGGACTTTATTTCGATGGGCGTAAAGACAAGGCCATGAAATTAATAGATAACCGTCGAAAGATAACAACCGAAGAACATATAGTTTTAATTGGAGAGCCCGGATCATCATATTTGGGACATGTCACACCTTCTACAGGTTCAGCTGTAAACATCATTAACGCCATTATCAGTTATTTTGAAAACTCTCGAATCCCAACTAACACCTTAAAAGTCGTCGGATGTAATGGAACGGCTACAAATACTGGTCCTAAAGGTGGTGTTATAGCTCTCCTTGAAAAACATTTTAAGAGACCACTTCAGTGGTTCATTTGCCAACTGCATGCAAATGAACTTCCACTAAAAGGCACTTGATCGAACATATTGACGGAACTGTATTTCAGGATTTTCAGGTATAATAGGAAAGTCGTTAGTCAAATGCGAGCAGATGCCATTTAAAATTATTAAATCCGAAATTCCTATAGTTAAGGTGAAAGATCTTAATACATATCAGTTATATTTTTATGAAATATGTCAAGCAGTAATAACGGGATATGTTTCTATTAATCTTTCAAAACGAGAACCTGGCAAAATAGTCCACTCACGAAGGCTGACGACAGCAAATAGAAAACTTCGCTTATATGTTGCTCTGCAGATTTGGTTATATCAGCAACGTATGTTGTCAAGGTGTATGCGCCAATGTGGTTCAAAATAGAAGCACACCCATCATGTCTGCAAGGTGCTTCAAATGTATGGAAGACCATACAATTATCCAGATATTTATAAGAAGAGTTGAAAGGAGTAGGTAGTTGATCCCGTCGTAATACGAAATGGATATTTTGCACACCCTGAGAACATACTGCTGGGAATGCTGGGAGATGAAAACCATTGTATTAGGGAGTTGGCCGTTCGCAGAATATTAAAAGCTAGAAAAGGCAACAATACCGACTTAAGAAAGTTTACACTTGTTCCGTTGAAACTAAATGCTACAAATTAGTATGAGATGATTGATTGGCAAGAATGTGAATATAATGAGCCACCATTAACAGTTGATTTATCCAAAGAGGACCTTAATCAAATTATAAATAATCCTGAATTGTCTGATAATTGAAATAAAGAAATTTCCTAATCACACACAAGTTGTGAAAAGCTTGTAACTGAAGCTTCAGCGCTGGATGGATTAATTAGAACAACGATTAGATCCTGTGACAAAATTCCCAAATTCAACACAAAGAAAGATTACTACAAGCAAGTTTTACCATAATGTTTATAGTATTTTTATTTTTACTTTTTATTCTTTAATAAAATCAAGTTTATTTTCACATAAGTACCTCTGTTATCAAACTTCCAATAAAAAAATTAAAGTAAAAATAAAGTTTATTGTTTCACACTATGATGATAAAACAAATAATTTCCCTTAAAATGGGACCTTTGAGCTTGTAGGGAATAGAAATGGATCCGATGCAGAACAAAGAAAATATCAAGTTGACTTTTAACCCTAACCCGCTACCCTTAAATCTTAATATTTTTGTCTTAAGTTTTTACCTCTTATATATAACTGTAAAGCACAACTTTTTCACACCCGCCATTTTGAATATATAGAATATCAAAAATGTTTACCTTTGACCCCAACCCGCTACCCCTAAGGGTTAATATTTTAATTTGAAATTTTAACGTATTATTTACAACCCTATCACACAACTTTTGGTCGCCCGCCATTTTGGATTAGGTAAAAAAAAAGAAAATCGATGCACCCTATTATGCAACCCTCGTAATTCAGCTGATATTGAAATGGAATAAATAAACAAAAAAAGCCTATTTAACAACGAGCATGAGGCCATAGTCATTTTACAACGTATGGACGTCAGTAAAATATCGGTTTATTTATTAAAATATTTTAATGATTATTATTGGACAGAGTAAATTTCATTTAAATTAAATAAATTAACTAAGCATTATTTCAAATAATTTTATTTTAACACAGTGCATACACATGATGCTCACAACGTGAACATATTATTTTGTCATTTGTGTAAACTATACAATTATTTTACGTCTAATTAAATAAAGCTTTGGGAGAAAGTCGTTTATATAGAAATACGAAATAATAAAATGATTAGCTGGGTACATGTTTTAATACAAATGTTATGAAAAGAAAAACAATTTGAATTTATTAAACACTACATCATATTATTACTAGAATCGTTTGGCATTAAGCACAGATGATGTTCCTTATCCTCTTATTTTAAAAATTAAGCAACCTCAATCTTTATTTTTAATACAATTTTAAAATTTCATTTTATATTATTTATTGTTGACACAACGGGCTATTTTTATTAATGTAAGGTGAGACTGAAAATGCTCAAATTTTAAAAATATACTTTTCCATTGTATTTTTAATGCTGGAGAATCATACATAGTCCTATAAAATTATTTCAGTTTAAAGTTTACATTTTCATGGATGATGCCACTAAGAGCAGGTTATGAAAATCTCTAAAAATCTGCAGGCGATGGCCATGGGAACTACTTATATAGAGCACACTATATGGAAAAACAAAAATTCAAAAAGAGGAAAGAACAGGAAATAACAAAACACCAAACAATTCCTGGAATATCTTACTAATTTCAGAAGAAACTCCACTATAAAATAAAAAAACTAGTAATAGGAAAGCTAAGGCTAAGCTAAAAATAAACATCCTGGCAAGAAAAACGTTAAAAAAGGTAAGTCACCTGTGAGCCCAACAAGAAAGGTAACAAATGACAAATATGAATGGCTAAAAAACATGAAGGCTACAGGAAAACGATGATGGTTGAGGAATATAAACTAGACTAAAAGAAGAAGTGAAAGAAGAGAAAGGCGAAGATAAGCCGTGATGAGCAAAATGGAGAAAATTCTCCTAAAACATAGGACAACTACTAAAGCAAACTTTCAGAAGAGATAATAATGCGCACACGAGAAGATACATATCACTACCACATTGGATCAAGAGAACGAAAGAAGGGGATGCAAAGAAAGAACGTGCAGAATAACTACAAAAAACGAATCACTGCCTCTTGGGCAACAATCGTGAAAGGAGGAACTACTAGAAATAGTAGCTACAGCTAGAAGAAATACTGTACTTGAAATCAATAAAATAACAAGGAATTAATGCGCTATGTGCCGAAAAAACTAAAGAAGAAAACCCTAAAAATTATCACCAGACATTAACGTAGAGCAACTTTTCTGCCTATGAATGAAACAAGGCCATACTAATACTCCTCCTTAAAATCAACTCATTACAGATCATAGATGATGGCAGAAAATTAACATTCTATAGCGCAGGACACAAATATTATGCACATTTTTTTCCGAACGGCAAGAGAAACACATTGGGATACTACCAGACAGCATTTATCAATAGCAGATCAACGGATGATCATATGCAATCACCAAGTAGGTCCTGAAAGAGAATGGAGACAGGATAAAATTACACATAGAACCAAAGGAAACACATAGAATTTCAATATTAAGTAGGGAAAACAATAACGAAAGGATAGAAATGAACGAAATGAAGTACTGTAGTCATGTATAAAAGTACCCAACACGTCTACCGAAGAGGGCACAAATATTGAAAATACGCAGAACATACTACACCTGGATAACAATAACTGGAGGATCATGAACAAAGTAAGAAATAATCACGAAGAAATCATAAGGATATATGTTTTGCCTGAATCATAAACGAAGAATATAGAAGACTCAGAAGAAGGAAAACTCTAGAAGCAAAAAACACAAAAAGAGGACTATAATTCTATATCACGACGCAATGAGGC
This sequence comes from Rutpela maculata, assembly GCA_936432065.2. Classification (NCBI taxonomy): domain Eukaryota; kingdom Metazoa; phylum Arthropoda; class Insecta; order Coleoptera; family Cerambycidae; genus Rutpela; species Rutpela maculata. The sequence continues at coordinate 37,338,746 of OW386285.2, forward strand.
ACGGCAGCTCACAAACACCTATACTTCGAATCGTATATTCTTGTAGCATGCGCCATGTGGCTTTCGCTGTCCGTGACAAGTATGACTCAAACACTGGCGAGGTACTTTTTCCGTTTTATTATTATAAACATGCTGTGATTTCCGTTTTAACATTTGCTTCTGTACTTATGTGTTTCGAAATATTTTGAAAGTACCCAAATATGAAAAAAGACTACGTAGGATCCGACAATTGAATGAAGAACACTTACAATATTAAACAAAGGAAAAATAAGGTTACAATTAAATGTCAAATTAGGTATAATAACATAGAACCGTAGATTATGAATAGCCACATTTAGCGTCGTAAATTTGTTCTTAATGACATCACCAATATTCATTTTTTCCCCGTTTAAATTAAAAAAAGGGTAAGAAAAAACGGATCTGTCATTTTAATCCAATAATTTTCAATTTTTAAATAAAATGGGAATCCCATTATATCAAATAATTCATTATCTCATTAGAAAAAATATTTTAAGCAACTATTTGTATTTAAAATAAGGATAAATTTAATCGTATAGAATTCGAAATCGCTGCTTTAAGAACGTCACTTAGAGTTCTTGACTAAGTAGTACAGTACCTAGAGGTAAAAAATATGCAAAACTTCGGAATAATGTCATATTGAACGGATTTCGTTCATTTTTGGCAATATAATAGTAAATGCTTCACAGAAAAGTTTCTATATTGTGCGGGGGCTTGCTAATTTACAGGGAGTGGATGCCACCCCTTCTCAGGGGGTGGCACTTAAAAAATATATATTTATTGGAGCTGAAGTAGAATCAAATTTTAAGAAGAAAAGGTTCTATGCAATTTTTCACATAAATTGATAGTTTTTAAGTTATAACGACTTCAAAATTGCAATTTTAACTTAAAAAAAAGGTATTTCCAAACGGCTTTCGTCGAAAAGTATTACTTTATCGAAAAAATGTTGCGGACCAATTACAGAAAGAACAAACTGGGAATTAATTATATTTTTTGTTTATTGATGTAGGATTAATAATTTCGGAGATATTTAAGTTTACATTTGGCATCCAAGTGTTCATAAGATAATTATTTAGAGTGAGAGTTAAATATCTCAGAAGCTGTGACACCTACGTCAAAGATGCTAATAAGTAGAATAATAGGTTGTTAATTAAGCTTTCAACGGTTTTTTTTATTTGTTTCTGTAACAGAAAAAACAAAGAAGTTATGACCGAAGCAATGTGTGTCTACACAATTTTTTAATAACAACGTCGCCATTTTGTTTCTGTAATTAGCCAGTAATTAAAAAAAAAGGAATTTCAAACACTGTTTCTTATTAATATATAGCATGACGTAGATGCTCAAATTTTTTTGTTTGTATACAGTACTTGCTTTTAGAAAAAAAATACAGTTTAAACTATAAAGGTATTTTCGATAAAACGTAATTTTTTCTTCCTTTTCCAAATATCTCAATAAATATTAGTTTTATTGAAAAATGGATAGAGACCAAAAATAAAGCTCATAAACTGATCATGAATTTCGCTTGTTTATTTTTTTACATAGATTTAATAGTTTTGAAGATATAAAAGTTTATAAATGGCGTCCGAAACTTTATAAGACGAAAAATGCAGTTTAAACGTTAAATATCTCAGAAATTGTGACACCTACGTCAAGCATGCTAAGAAATGAAATTAAAGACAATTAATTGCGCTTTCAAATTATTTTTACTCGTTCCTGTAGCATAAGAAATAAAGGAGTTATGACGGAAAAGTATGCGTATTTATATTTTTTTATATAAAAAGGTCGCCATTTTGTTACTCTAATTAGCCAGTAATTTAAAAAAATTATCTCAAATACAGTTTTTCGTTAAGATGTAGCATTACCTAGCTGCTCAAATTTTTTTGCTCATTTAAAGCACTTGCTTTAGAAAAAAATGCATTTTAAACTTTAAAGGGTAATTTCGAAACACTTGGATACCAAATATAAACTTAAATATCTCCGAAATTATTAATCCTACATCAATAAACAAAAAATATAATTAATTCCCAGTTTGTACTTTCTGTAACTGGTCTATAACATTTTTTTGATAAAGTAATACTTTTCGAGATACTTGACGAAAGCCGTTTGGAAATACCTTTTTTTTTAAGCTAAAATCGCAATTTTGAAGTCGTTATAACTTAAAAACTATCAATTTATGTATAAAATTGCATAGAATCTTTTCTTAAAATTTGATTCTATTTCAGTTTCAATAAATATATATATTTTTTAAGTGCCACCCCCTGAAAGGGAGTGGCTTCACCCTCTATAAATTAGCAAGATCCGTATAATATAGAAACTTTTCTGTGGAGCATTTACTATTATACTGCCAAAAATAAACGAAATCCGTTCAGTATGACATTATTCCGAAGTTAAAACCTCTAGTTACTGTACTAAAGAGTAAGTTTTGAATAATATTAGTTTGTAATTAAATATAACAAGAAAATTAATCAACAACACAACAAAAAATATTAACAAACGATTTCCACCAGCAATATGTCATCTTTTTGAGACTTTTTTGGCTACAATGGACGTGACCTTGATAAAGTTCTTTTGAATTGAAAAAAGCTCCATCACGAACATTTCGTTATACAAAATAATTATAATCCAAACTTCAATCAGTCAGTGTGCTAAATTTCTATATCTTCGGCGAAAATCAATGTTCTATGAAATATTGAGTCATGTAAATATCTTCAATGGACATTTTTCAGTGAAATAACTGAAGGAGCATCTCCTGAATCATTTATCAATATGTACTTAAAACACACTTATAACATTCGTATAATATAAATCTATACAAGGAAATCAACACTTTGATTTTCTTATATTGTCAAAATATTCTACTAAAGAAAATCTTTTAACTCTGTTCAAATTCTTTGGAACACATATTCGTCTCTCATTTAGTTATACTGTAAACTAAAGAAAAATCTTATAAAAGAACGACGCATTTAGAGTCATTTTTTGGCTCAATTAATGAAACAGTTTTATTCTTCCAAGCATTTTGTCAACATTCCTGTCTATATATTGCAATTTTGCTCTACTTGGAGGCCTATTATGGAAATGATGTTTACGGCGGCGGCGGCGTAATGGCCTCTTTTTATGATGGCTATTATTTCTTTGAAAATTATTTTCAGGTTTAGATAACTGATTATTATTATGAATAACTAAAACGTTGTTAGGTACATTACCTTTGCTATTAGAATACAAGTTTTTCACCTCAGTTAACGGATTAACTATTAAGTCATGATATGGAGATTTTTGTTCCTTATGATGACTATGAGGATGATAATTATGAATTTTATGTGAATGCCTTGGAATAAGACTTTGACGTATATGTTGATAACTATAAGGATGTCTCCTATATAATCGTCTTGAAACTTTAGGTGGTGCATCATCGAGTTCATAAGATTCTACGGGTATATCAAAAAGTGGGGTATCTGTAACAATTCTTTCGAAATTTGTGCTAGTTTTGTTATTTAATTCATCGTCATTGTTTATATTTTCATCCATATCATCATCATAATATTCATAATCTTCCGAATCAGGATTGCTTAAGGTATCCGCATATTTTATATCACGTTTTTTAACAAAATGTTTTTTATCACCACTACTACCTAAATAATTTTGAAAATGGTATTTCCTGCCCAAACCCAGTAATTTACCCACATTTGGTAACTGAAACGGGACGGAGCTTTTTGCTAGTGTCTTTAAATTAACATGCATATGTTTAATGTCATTACTTACGTCATCAATATCATCGTGTTCTTCTTGCTCAGATGGATTTGTTTCTAGAACGAATTGTTGATAGGTTGTAGCTGTTGGCGGCTCCTGATGTGCGAGTGAATTAATACCAGCAATACCGTCATCATCAATATTGGCTTGCGATCCTTGTGTGCCGAACTCATGATGTCCAGCCAGTGGTTCCCCGTGTGCGCGTAGTAAAGCATTATTTTGAACATGAACCAGAGGAGCTTGAGGCTGAGCTACGACCTGCTGATGTTGATGACTTGGAGCATAATAAAGCAAGTTTTCCGAACCATGCGCATGCAAGGGAACATTCTTATGCGTAGCAGTTACAGCGATGTTTCCTGGTGGCAACTTAATTACTTGCGCATACGTCGATGCTTGAGGTGGGTGGTCATTTATTGGACTATCATGACGTACATTTGTAGGTAAAGGTTGTTTTTCCGCTGTAGGTTTATGACTTGAGTAGGACATGTCCTTATTAGTAGGTACAGGTAAAATGTTGGATGGTCTTGGTGGAGCGCGCACCAAAGCTTGAGCTTGTATATTCTGCTGCACTTCAGGTACTGCCTGAGCATTGGCATACAAAGATTTTTGAATACTTTCTAGCGCCGTTTTTTGGGCTTGAGCTTGGGCTAAGGCTATGGCTTTGTGTTGAGCCTCAACGTGAGCCTGTGCTTCTTGCTGAGCTCTGGCCAAAACTTGCTGAGTTTGAATCCGAGAATGTTCGTCAAATTGCTTTTGAAGGTCAGCCAATGATTCTTTATTGACAATGTGTGGAATTTGAGGAATCTGTGGAGGGATAATTAAGTGATTCATTTGAATATTCGGTCTGCTTTGTGAGTTTGAAATATCAACAGTTTGATCAGACATAGGAGTGTGATTTCTTAATTGAAATGGTTGTGGTCCTCTCACTACCGGCATTATAAAATTTTGGGCTGGCGTCTCTTGGAGCAATCTTTTTAAACCTTCGAGCTGTACGTTTGGGTTTTTGCCAATTAGCTCGTTGAGTACCCTCAGCTGAGTGTCAGGTTTTTTAACACTTGTGTCGTAATTCCCCAAAATTTGCTGTTGGGAGTTTTTGTTAAGATTCTGTTTGAGAAGATTTGGATTCATATAGACTATTTGCCCATGTGATGTTGGTGAGTCCTGCCTGTCAATTTTTAGTTTATCTTCAACAATTTCAGATCCCTGAGCATCTTGATCATCGGCACTGAAAATATCTTCAGCATATACTTTAATATTGTTTTTATTTATACCTCTGTTTTGTATTAAAATGTTATTTTTTTCTGTACTGAATGTATTAGCTTCATCTTCAGTAATTCTCAGATAAGATAAATCTTGTTGTCGACCAAGTTCTTGTTTAGCTGTTCCAAGGGAAAATGGGTGCCACTGTTCCTCACTTTCTTTTGATCCTTGAAGTCCGTCATAGACCTGGTTTTCATTTATCGCTGAGTCAACTGGTTGATTTAAGAAATTTTGACTATTAGGATATTTATTAAACATTCTCTGTAAATCAACTTTCTGTTGTTGGGCATACCTATTCTTTAAGTAATCTTGCTGCTGGGCTGCATTATAACTGAAAGTAGGAGGTTCATGAATAGTCCGGTATGTAAATTCTGGATTACGTGCAGTCCTAATCTTTTCATTGCTGTTCTGTGCGTTTTCAACTTGGTCTTCATAAACCTGCGGGTGGTGAACCTCACCGGATATGCGAGTTGTCAAGTATAATAAGAGAATCTGGAACAACGGTATCGAGATTAGGTCATAATTTGAATTGAAAGTGTTTGCTGATATTGTGTTACTATAATGCAGTAAATATTCCTTACGTGTAAATTTTAATATTCACATTATAAGGAAAATTCGCCTTTTATTTAGTACAAAAGTATGGCATATAATGAATACCGATCAATCAGTGAATATAAACGATACAATTCAATCTAGTTTACAGTTGATAATATTGATGTAATTTTACACATATGTAATTCATAAAAATGTAATTTAGCAAGAAAAAGACCCATATGTTCACTGTAACTAATTTCATAAAATATACTTTCATTATACAAATAATACAAACATACTTTTCAGTGTTGATAAAAATCATGATTTAAAAAAATAAAAAATCCTTATTTTTTTTTTAAATTTGATTTTTTTTTTTAATAAAAACGTTTATTTGACTTTTTTAGTATTGGGGTGTGGATAGGGTCAGAATGTGATTTTTTTCTCTTTTTCTCAAATATCTCAAAAAGTATGAGGTTTAGAGCAAAGATGTTTCGATACATTAAATTTTCTACAAAAAAGGCCCTTTTCGTTTTTGGGGAAAAAAAAATAAATTTTTGCGAAAATCGTAGGTAAAATTTTTTAAAATCGTTTCTAAGTCTTTTTTAAATTATTGTTCTTGGCCATTGGTTGATTGGTTATTACGTTATCAGTGTACAGTTACATTTTTCAGAGGGCTATCCGGAGAACAGCTGAGAACTATTTCACATGCTTTCGCGTAGAGAGGTTGGTCAAAAGTGATCATGATGCATGTTTGTCCATATTTTGCCCCTTCTCTAGCAGCATACAGGAGAATAGTGTAGATTGTAGACGGATTGGAGGATGCCAAATTAACAAATGGGAGAGATCACTGCAGTGGACTGATATTGCTCAGATGAATACAAAGTTTCCATACAGCCACCCCAGCTGGGACGAGAGACTTCCAGCCATATGCCTGTAAGCCAAATTTCGAGCATGCACATCCGACACAGGTTTCAACTGGAGATGTTTCAATCTGAGGGCTGTGGTAGAAGAGTATCCCGATGGCCCGACTGGCTCATATATCTCTACTGGCGTTAAACCATATGAAGCAACATCGGCTGCTGATATGGTGTTACTTCGGTTCACAACAGCTTCAGCTCGTAGTTCTGACTTGGTTGTGATGCACATTATCCCACCCATAGCATGGAATGTGCCATGTCCATCTATACTTCGAACATTGTAGTCAGCATTATCGAATATGTATTGGATGTAAGCCTCATCTATTGCAATGGAATTTTCTGAAGTTACAGACCTCTCATAAAGCAAAGCTTCTTTATATGGTGCACAAATTCCCAGATTGGCTACCATATCAATTAAGAGTTTAGAACCGTATCTCCTGTGAAGGCACACAGTCAGGCCAAACTGAAACCCCGAACTGAAAGATCTAGGACGAACTGCTGAAATTATGGCATGGGCGATCATTGCAACTTTTCTGTCTGTCTCTTTATTTGATTCCATGTGTGGTATAACGAATCACGAATATTAATTTCCACCAAAATTCTTTAATTTTTATTTCGAGTAGTTGTAGACAAACAATTTCGAGACGACAAACTGACCAATCGACCAATAGGCTAAGACTAATTTAAATAAGACTTAGAAATGATTTTAAAAAAATTTACCCGCGATTTTCGTAAAAATTAATGTTTTATCCCATTTTGCGCTCCTTATATCTCAGAAACGGTTAGGGTTACAAAAAAATGAACTGGACCTTTTTTTTGTAGGAAATTTAATGTACTTTGATTTTGTATAGATACGTCTTTGTTATAAACCTCATACTTTTTGAGATATTTGAGAAAAAGAGAAAAAAATCACATTCTGACCCTTTCCACCTCCCCAAACTCGACGCTGTAACCTCTTGGACTTTTCAGGGCGTACAGAGGGGAGGGTAACAAACATCGTAGGACCATCAGACTTTTGTTGTGTTGAATGTCCGGGTTTGGTCATTTTTTTGCTTAATATCACTACACTATATATAGGGAAATTCGGATAGCCATTGACATGTTAAGACTAGGGTATGTCCTGCCTTCTAGGTTTCAGTTATCATTAACCCTATTAGATGAAATATTTGAAGAGGAGAAATCAAACTGCTTTGAAAATTTATTCAATTCTTATATCCATATTTTTTATGTACAGAGTGGTCGCACAATGGAACTCAATTTAACTTCGTTATTTTTGGAGTTACGTAAAAAAGCTTAAAAATTAAAGTTATGGAAAATAGAAAAACGAGTAGAAAGACAATTGAAAGTTGCATTTCGGAGATATGAATGTTACTTGTTTTTTTTTTTTTTTCAATAAAATATTTATGCAATTTATCAAATTAGCCTTGGAAAACAAAAGTATGTCACTTAAAGTAAACAATACGTTAGCTCTGTTTATGTCAGGAGAGCTGGTTGAAGCCCATTGTATAGCCATTCATATCGCAGCAGTGGCAGACGCGTTTCGCCTTCCCAGGCTCCTCAGTGCCGCAGTGCGGCAGAGAAAGAACAAAAATGGAATATTACATATAAATCAAACAAGGACGCGCATTCTCTCAGTCATAACTTTGTTATTTTTTTATGGTAGCAAAAAAAACGTGTCGGAAATCTGAATCGATTCTCTAATATTGGTGTCTAACAATTTTTCGAGAAAACTAACAATTATCGGTTTATTCGAGAGAATGGAATAAATTTCACGTTTTTCTAGAAAATGCATGTAAATCTTAAAAAAAAAAAACATTTTTCCAGAAACGTTCGTTTCGAAGGGCAGAGATTAATGGAGAGTGTAGGATGTGATATTAAGTGGACATTGTATTTGAGATCGATTTCACTTAATTACCGATTAATTACGGCAACAAAATAGCGAAATTTTACAAAAAATAAATAGTCCTCGCTTCCGCCCCTTCTGGTTCCCACATCTTTGGCGTAGGACAAGACGTAAAAAAAGAATTTTAGCAAATTTAATTCTATTTAAATTCATCAGAGCAGTTTCTTGGCCTAGGTCTATGTTAAGGCTAAGGAGTTAGCTATGTTTTAATGCAGAGAATGTCCGATTTTTTGCCATACATCGACGACATTTTAGTAAATATCTCCAAAACTAAAAAAAATATATCAAAATTCTGATGGAATCAAAAGTACTAACGTATTATTTTGTCGAACTCTTCTATACATTTCCTTAAATATATAAGGAATAAAACCAGACTGCAACCAACAGCTATTCTCCGGACTAATGCCCCGCCGAGCGCTGGATTACAAATTGCAAGCCTGACGCGTCAAGTGCAATAACTGTGTACTGCCTCAAAACGCTAAAAGCTTCGATTGAAATAAACACCAGCCGAAAGACTTATTCCTACTCAAAGGAGCTCTCGTGGAATCAAAAGATTCGTAATGAAACGAACTCGTTTTACGTAATTTTTATTTCGGGCTAGCTCTTACCGTTTCGGAGATATCGGCGAAAATAGTAAAAAAGCATGCATTTCGGAGTCGAAAATCGCACAAAAACATGCACTGTTAAAACGTTCATATTTTCCGAAATACACCAGCGGGACGGCAGTATGATGTCAATACGGAAAGAGGGAGAGTTGTATACTCTCCTCATCGTAAATTGCATGGTGAAATTCGTCCCGGCAGAAGCGAATCAAAAATGGCTTTTTGGAAGTTTACTGATTGTTGACGGCAATGCGGCGACGTTTCTGGATAATCATATCGGAAAACGTCAGTCACTGAGCTAAATAGCTGCCCTTTTGAAATATCCAAATTCTTCATCGAAGCAATTTTTTTCTCGCTGTATTAACATTAAAAAAACCGTAAATATTACATATTTATAATTTTTTTTATGCTTTTTTGATTTTCATTATAAAAAAAATCATGCAACTTCCCCACTGAAATTTGGATAATGAACTGTTTGTTAAAAGTAGAAACCTATTGTTTAAAAAAATCGATCAGTAAATATAAAAGCTACTAAACATTTTAATAAATAAATTATGCATGAAGATGATTGGGACCCCTGTTAAGCTTCTTTAGGAACAAAAATATTACATACTATAATGAACAGGGTTTCGCCAACCTAACTAGCATGACTGGGAGATGGTTAGAATTAAAAATATAGCAATTATGTTATTTTCAAAATACTACGAAGAGTAACATGTTCAATGTTCAATAATTATATAAAAACTTCAATAAAGTGACTGGCAAGAAATATAATGTTTTATCTAGTTACGCAGTATACAATCTTTTACAAAAATTGTTTCTTTAGTTCACTATGAAAGTGTAATTTACAGTGTCTCTGCTTCAATTTGCTCCTATAAATGCGATAGTAACAACAGTCATTGTCCAATTTTTGGCGGAAAATAATTTTAGAAAATACATTCCAATAAACAAATTTGTTTTATAATTGTCATTTCTACAACAATTTTGTTTTATTTTTATTTTATTACATTTATAAAATTGCAGTAAAACAAAATGGTTTTATAACATTTAAATTTTGTTTGTTAGGATGTCATATCGAAAACTGTTTGTAAAAACGAAATTTTAGAAACGTAATTCCATGAAGTTTGATAAAACTATAGTTTGCGAGTCATCAGACTATAGTTATATTGGCTTTTATATAATGGTGGAGGTGCCCAGTGGTTGAAACACCGAAATAGATATTTGTTACTGAACAAAAGTCTGTCTACCCACCAATTTTTATTCATCTGCTTATTAGTCTATCTGTTTATCTGCCTATATGTCTGTCGATCCAGCTACCTCTCTGTCTATCTGCCTCTCTGACTATCTGTCTATCTATCTATCGGTCTGTCGTCTATCGGTACGTTTTCAATCATATTAAAAGGACTTTAGAAAGTAAAATAGAAAAATACGGGTCAAATAAAATTTAATAAATCATTTGAATACAAAATTTTGAAGAAATGGTCAACCCTATTGTGATATCAACTGGAGGACAATTATTTTTGCCAACTTAGTTTTTTTATATAGTTTTTAATACTTATTCTTTTTTTAAAATAATACCTATCTATCTGTCTTCGTTAACAATCAGTTGAGAAATGTTGGTATTGTTTAAATGAAATGTAGAACAATCATAGGTCAAGACAACTCAAGTTTGCAATACAGTTTGAAAAATAAAATATACTAAGAATAAAATTTTCTTATTATCAATTAGACCATCGGTATTCCAGATTGATTTGTATAATTAAAATAAAAAATTCCCAGCTAATTGGGTTTAAATCGAAAGGAAATAATTTATTGTTTTGCCAATTTGTATTTTTCGTCGCAGTTATTAATATTGCTGTATCTATAAATAAAGGTATTATTTGTCTCTCGGCATATCTCCAAACACAAACAGTTGAGAATTTTCCGTGATATTTAGATGATATTTTAGATATGTCAAGAGTATTTATTTCAAGAGGTCTTCCTACAATACAATTTGCAAAATAAAATAGAATAGAACCAATATTTTCTTATTGTGAAATACATTATTTTTACACCAGACAGACTGCATTATATAATTGTAATAATGCATTGTCAAATATTATTTAAATAGTTGGTACATTTGTCTACATAAAATAAAAAATTATGAGGTCAAATTGAAATATTTATTCCCTTTAAAAATTACAAAGAATTCCTAGCTAATTGGGTTTAAACTGAGACAATTATTTTTAGCCATATGAATTTCTGGTCGTTATTTTTTAAACTGTTCGCAGTTGCAATCAAGGGCGAACCCAAGGGGGGGGGCAGTAGGGGCAATTGCCCCCCCCCCTCCCCCGAGAGAAGTATTTGTTATTTTTTCAAGGCGATAAATAAAATTGTTTGTAGATGTTAGTGCCCCCCCCCCCCAGTAACCTTTCTGGATCCGCCCTTGGTTGCAATACATTTAACCTAAGCTTAAATTTAGGCTTGTCCTTAAAGTAGCAGGGCCCATAAGGCCGGTTTTCGACCCAATTTATTTTTGAACAAAAAAAAATGTTTTTTTTATTATTTACTATCAATATCAAATTGATTTCACCCCAAACGAAACTTTTCCTCACTCACCTCCACTTTCATAACCTCCATTTGCTTAAGTTAAAACACTTGTTTCCATTTAGGTACTTGAAAAGTCAATATAACAAAAATAATAATTAATATATAATTTAATATATTGCAAATTGCAATTGATAAAATTATTATGCGTGTATTATAAATTGATTTTTTTTAATTGAAAAGACAGGAAAAGAACGAAAGGCGAACTGGGTTTTTAGGAAGAAATCTAGAATCGGAATAGTGGAATCGTATATACCGGAAAATTTTCATGACTTAGGGAAAATCTGGAAATAGGCCAACTTATTTTATTATCTCTTAGTCATCAAAGAGAGTCTCTAGCTAAATTTATTTTATGCGGCATTGATCTCAAGCCTTACTTATTATTATTATTTTTTTTTGATAATTTGTAATATTTTCATATTGCTTTGTTTCAAATATTAACTAAACTTCTGTAAGTTGGAGTAGTACAAAAAAAAAATCAAACTGTCCACAATACATGTCTATATACAACTTTGTTGGTTAGAATTATTTAAATGAATTTCCTTACCTTGAAAAAAATTTGAAACCGGTTTAAATAAGTTATATAATAACGAAAATTTGAGGAAATATACTTTTAATGGCCATAAATACATATACCAAATTTAGTTTTTGAAATATTACAGTGAACGTCTAAAAATTGCATTTTCGTAAAAAATGTTATCTGCAGATTATTTTTGGGCAAAGCATCATAAAGAAACGTTGAAATTTTAGGTTTTTTTAAAAACTTTAAGATGATAAAAAAATGTAGAAGCAAAAAAAATCATTGTATTTTTCTTTTGGAACTTTTTTCCATTTTTTGCTAAAAAAAAATCGCAATTTATTAAAAAAAGAGGCATTATTTTTTACCATTAATTATTTTTATTTATTTGCTTTTATCATGATTAGAGAATATTATTTAGGTATTATGCAAATCAACTTACACACTTTTTTATTTATTATGAAAATACCTACTTTCTGTATATTGTTGCCCTAATCTGGGCACGCTAATATACTAGTTAGGTAAATACTTTAAAACACTCATTAATGGAGAATCAATCAAAATAACTACTCTTCTAGCTAATACTGACGAAGTATTGAATTACATGATAGGATTCTTAGTATTTTAAAGAAAAAAATATATTAAAAATACTTAAATCATTCACTTACATTTAGTCATTCACACCTTTTTTTTTATTTAATATGAAATTATCTACTTTCTGTATATTGGTACCTTAATCTGGTCACACTAATATACTACTTAGGAAAATACTTTAAAACACTCATTATTGGAAAACCAATCAAAACAACTACTCTTCTAGCTAATGCTGAATAAGTATTGAATTACATGATAGGATTTCTGGCATTTTAAGGCAAAAAAAATATATTGAAGATACTTAAATTATTTATTGAAATTCAGTCATTCACAAGAATTATTGAACCTTACATTCTATTTCAACTCTAGTTGTACAAGTTTTTTCGAACTCGTTAGTTCTCATCAGTAGAGTATAGAAACATTCATTCATTATTTACAAGCCTATTCTTGATTTATTTTTATTTATTTGCTTTTAACTAGTATATTAGCGTGCCCAGATTAGGGCAACAATATACAGAAAGTAGATATTTTCATAATAAATAAAAAAGTGTGATTTGCATAATTCCTAAATAATATTCTCTAAAAGAGAGGCATTTTTTCCCAACATTTTTTATTAGAAATTAAGCTTTTAAATTTTGTCAATTGTCAAAATTTAACAAATTCGCGGACAGTCAAAAGAAGTTGAGGGCTGCCCATGGTACACTAAGTAAATATTAAGAAAAAAAACGTATATAAATAGATATAAAACCCAATTTAATGAAGGGCTGCAATTGCAGTCATGTCCTCGTACATTACAACTGAAATAACTGCAAAAGGAGTTGAGGGCTGTCCATGGTGCACTAAGTAAATATTAAGAAAAATACGTATATAGATATAAAACTCACTTTAATGAAGGGCTGCAATTGCAGTCATGTCCTCGTACATTACAACTGAAATAACTGCAATTGCAGTCCTGTCCACGAATGTGTTAAACAAAAATTCTTCAAAAAACTTCAAAATAAAATTCAGGATAATTTTCTTCGTAATTTTAAATACTTTTAAGTACTTACAAAGTTAGTCCACATAATGACAGATTTAACTTATAATAACAAACTACTTAGATTACACCGAATAAGACATTTGGCAATAGACGACCTTGCTATTAGCAGATTAACATTGGCACTGAAAGAAATTCAAGAGTCACTTTCATTTGTATGAAGTTCCGCCGTACAGGATAGTAAATAATTGCTCTTTCTAATACTGCTCCTTGTCTTGTTCATGTCTGGTGGATATATGATAGAGAGAGAAAGAAGTTTTGCTCCATACCACATATGATGCTGAAGAATCTGCATTTCTCTCTAAAGTGAGAGCGTTATTCCACCACTGGTAGGATATTCGACGATAATAATTTAAGTACATCGTGTCTCATATGTATGTGGACATGGAGTACGAGTGGATCAGGTCAGAATTCTATGCTTTAATCTACCTAGTTCTATATCCAATGCAAGCCTGAGACAATGTAATGACAAAATTTCGAAAAAAATTAATAGCTTGGAAACTATTTGACCCATAAAGATCCGATTTGAAACACAATTTAGGCCATTACAAACAAACGATCAAGTTGAACTATTATTTATTTCTTGAATAAAAAAATTAAAACCTTGCCTAATAGTACCAGTTCAGCATCGAGGTAAAGAATATGTATAATTTCGGAATAATTTCATATGTAACAATAATTTTTTTTTATTCTTGGGTTATTATTGTAAAAGGTATCGTCTTAAGTTTCTATATGGTCCGGATACTTGCTCTCAGTGGCGGATTTACGGGGGGGGAGGGTAATGGGGGTAATTACCCTCATTACCGGAGTACACAGAGTACAAAGATATAAAAAAAAAATGTTTTGCTAATAACAACAGAAGAGTAACGGATTTTGTTATTTAATTAAAGTATTTTACTAAGTATAAATTAAAATTTTTACTGTTTTTAATTAGTTATTTTTCAAATATGCTAATTTTAATGCTGCTTTTGATCAAAAATCGTACCCATCCGGAAGTTTACCCCGCCCATGACAGAAAGCTAAATGCAACCTTGCCTGCTCTCACCTTCAAGGAGTGAAAACCACTTCTAAATTTAAATATTCAATATTTGAAAAAGTATTACTAATTCATTTTTGAAACGTAAGATAGTTGTATTCTTGGGATTACTGATCACGAATTTGAAGTCAAAATATAAAAATTCAAAATGGCGGCGCTAATATGGCGGATGAAACTTTTTTCTAAAACAAGTATTATAAACGAACAAAAAAAATTGAACATCTAGGTGATGCTTTCTATTAACGGAAAACCGCATATTCAAAACAATAATAATTACTGAGCAATTACAATAACAAAATGGCGATGTTTTGTGAGAAAAAATGTAAAAGCGGCCATTGTATTCGCAATAACTTCTTTATTTTTTGTGGTGTAGAAAGAAACAAAAAATCACTTTAAATATCGGTTAATTATCTTTATTATTGTAAAAGGTATCGTCGGTTTATTATTGTAAAAGGTATCGTCTTAAGTTTCTATATGGTCCGGATACTTGCTCTCAGTGGCGGATTTACGGGGGGGGAGGGTAATGGGGGTAATTACCCTCATTACCGGAGTACACAGAGTACAAAGATATAAAAAAAAAATGTTTTGCTAATAACAACAGAAGAGTAACGGATTTTGTTATTTAATTAAAGTATTTTACTAAGTATAAATTAAAATTTTTACTGTTTTTAATTAGTTATTTTTCAAATATGCTAATTTTAATGCTGCTTTTGATCAAAAATCGTACCCATCCGGAAGTTTACCCCGCCCATGACAGAAAGCTAAATGCAACCTTGCCTGCTCTCACCTTCAAGGAGTGAAAACCACTTCTAAATTTAAATATTCAATATTTGAAAAAGTATTACTAATTCATTTTTGAAACGTAAGATAGTTGTATTCTTGGGATTACTGATCACGAATTTGAAGTCAAAATATAAAAATTCAAAATGGCGGCGCTAATATGGCGGATGAAACTTTTTTCTAAAACAAGTATTATAAACGAACAAAAAAAATTGAACATCTAGGTGATGCTTTCTATTAACGGAAAACCGCATATTCAAAACAATAATAATTACTGAGCAATTACAATAACAAAATGGCGATGTTTTGTGAGAAAAAATGTAAAAGCGGCCATTGTATTCGCAATAACTTCTTTATTTTTTGTGGTGTAGAAAGAAACAAAAAATCACTTTAAATATCGGTTAATTATCTTTAATTTTGTTGATGGAAGTATCTTAGAGTTTCTAAAATATTCAATATTTTAAATTAAATACTTCATCCTAAAAACGGTCGGATGACATCTACAAAATTAATTATCTTCTAAATTATCAACCCTACACAACTATTTACTAAAAACAGATTCATTCTCAGTTTATTTGTTTCATTTTTGATATCCACTATATTCTCTCTGAAACTAATATTTATGGAAATATTTGCAGATAAACAAAAATGTTACGTTTTTTCTAAAATCCCTTGAGAGTTTAAAATCCATTTTTTTTTCTAAAGCAAGCGTGGACGGAAAAATTTGAGCGTCTAGATTATACTATATATTAACGAAAAACAGTATATGAGAATATATTTTTTTAATTATTGTCTACTTACATTAACAAAATGTCGACGTTTTTATGAAAGAAAATGTGAAACAGTTCATTTATTCTGTCATAACTTCTCTATTTTTTATGCTATTAAAGCCTAATTAATAGTCTTTCAAATTAGTTGTTTTGACGTAAGTGCCATAGCGATAACATTTAAACCAAATACTTCGTCTTATAAATGCTCGGACGCCACCTTTATACTTCCAGATCTGCGAAACCATTAACTCTACAGAAAGTAGAAAAAAACGCAATTCATCCTCACCTTAGTAGCTTTATTATTTGTCTAGCATATTTTCACTCAATGTAATATCTTTCGAGTTATTTGGCGAAAACCAAGTTAAAATTCCAATTTTCTAGTCGCTATAACTTAAAGACTATCAATTTGTATGAAAAGATGCATAGAACCTTTTCTTCTTAAAATTTGATTTTCTTTTACCAACGTTTTTGTTTTTTTTTTAGTTGCCACCCCCTGAAAAGGTGGCATCCGTCCCTTACAAATTAGTAAGCCTCCGCATAATATAGAAACTTTTCCTTCTTGCATTAAATTGCCAAAAATGACCGAAATCTGTTTCATATGACATTATTCCGAAGTTAAAGTCCCTAGTGATTAGAGATTTTATTTTAGAAAGGTTGTCATGTGGATTAAATTTCGAAAGATTAAAAGAAGAAGTGAAAGAAAAGAGGGAGGCTGAGAGAAGCCAAAATGCAGAAATTTGCGGAAATATAGAAATGCTCCCAGTAGTACAACGATAAAACCAACTTTCAGAAGGAACAGCGATACCTACGCACCCGAGAATATATATATTACTGCAACATGGACCAAGAGAATAGAAGAAGAAGGGAACGCAAAGAAGAAACAAGCAGAATAACTGCAAGAAATGGACTAGTGGCCCTTAGAAAAGGATCATCTAAGGATTTACTGCTAGAACTAATGGTATAAGCTATAACAAATACTATTCAGGGTGGTCGCGCGAACGTTAGAACTCCATTTTATTTCCCTATTATTGGAGTTGCGTAAGAAGGTTATAGAGAATTACAGGTATTTTCCAATAATAATTTTAGAAAAATAATTGAAAGTTGCATTTTGGAGATATGAACTTTACTTCAATTTTTTAAATGGAACAACCCGTATATTTTTACACCGTCTGCAAGGCCATAAACATCTTTTTATGATATACAAAACATAGTATTCGTCTTAAACAAAATTGTCTAATTTACTATAAATTACAATACTTTAGTCCTGTCAAGATATTTGTTGGTAACTAACTTCACGATGACTTAATAACAAAATATAAAAAACGATGCTATCGTTTTTAAGAAAAATAGTTTTATATATCATTAAAAAACCTTTTTATATAGCCTTTCAGATGGTGTAAAAGTATTCAGCGTGTTCAATATAAAAGAACCCAAGTAATGTTCATTCATCTTCGAAATGTGACTTTCAATTGTTTTTTCAAATGATTTTTGGAAACTTGTTTACAAAAATAGCGAAAAAAATCTCACGAAATTTGAACCTCAGTCCACTGCGTGAGTGCTCTGAACAGTAACCCAACAAACTTTTGGCGACGCAAAATTCTTGTCGGTACTCAAGTTGTGTATAAGTATATATAATCAAATAATAGCTTTAAAATGAAGACCCAGTCGAAAAAAAATGTTGGAGGTGTTACCAATGATATTTTGATTTGGAATTTTGGAAATATAATGTACATATAGTATATTTCATGTAAAAAATACCAACCCTCACACTAATGCTTGAAAAATTATACTGTTACCTGCTTCAGGTCTACCCTCCACTTAAACGCAGAGGGTATGGGGTATCAGAATTTTGGGGCAAAAGTACATAGCTATCTCAACAAAATTTTACCTTACACTTGATGAAAACAGTCGCCAGCTCTACGTCAATAAGTTTTGCATCTTTTACCTACTCTAAGTTATTAGAGTTTTCTCTGGAACTACCAATTTATATGAAATTGAAACTATAAAATTGACTAATATCAATTTAAGCTTATTTGCAAAGAAAATTGTTTCTACAAGTTTTGTCAAAAATGTTAAATCTGATATTTGTTTTTGTTTAAAATATAATATCAAATATTAGTGACATATGTGCAGATTAGTGCGCCTCAAATTTATTCCAGTGAAAAAAAGATTTCTTTTTGTCCCTTTCCCTAGATTTGTTTACAATATCAAAAAAATTATCTCCCTTAGGTTTGACCAAAATGGATTAACATCAACACATGCCTCCAAGACCATGAAGATTACCATGTAATTCTTATGAGATAATGACATTTTTTAGTCTGTTTGAAATAAAATGTAATGAAATAAAAATTGCACACAAGTGCCCTTCTTGAAAATTATCCAGAAAATATGAATTAGTATAGTTCCTTTTTAAATTAAACTCCATAAGATCCTTTTATAAGGCTTCAGGTAGACCCCAAAGGCAAGAATAAAGTATTGGACATTTTAGACGTTTATTATTGTTTATTTGCTATTCTTTTTTGCACAAATTACTATTAGTAAAAATATTGCGTTTATAATTCATTATTTGTGGCATATTCATGATTTCTTATGTTTGTTGGGTATTTTGCCAATGCAAAAAATATTTAAAAATAAAAAAAATAGATAAAAAATACGATCAGTTAAATTCTAGTTTCTGTTAAGTAATATTTTAACATTTTTCAAACTGCCTAAACGATTATAATTTGTTTGTACAATTATATTTGCTATAAGTTTGTAAATTTTTCATCTTTCAATATTTCACAAGTTAAGGAATTTAACAATAGTATCCGTTTGCAACAACATTGTATTCTAGACTTATTATGCCATCTTAAATATTATTCTTTAATGTCCGTGTTTAAAATATTGAACACGCTCGTTTAAAATGGGTTCCTTGAAAAAATCTGTTTTCAAGCTCATCTGATCACGCCCCTCTCTTCACTACGTGCTTATATCGCACACAACTGTACTTTCAAACGACAGTTTCTAAACAATTTCCGCTGACTGTATAAATGCCATTTAATAATAATACATGCATTTCATTGAAACAACAAAAACTTTGATCAAGGTCCCTATTATGTATTTCCTCTTTTAAAGTGCCATAGATTTTGTCATGCACGTCACCAACGAACGTAGTTAGTGATGATAACCAAATAGTGTAGTCTTTTAGGAAATTCTGTGTTCATATAAGAAGTATAATTGTTAATTGTACATCTCCAGAAAACAGGAATACTGTCATATTACTGTTATTCTCTCTATTCTAATTGTACTTACAGTGCCTTGTGTTGTGATATGTCAGTTAAAACAGTATCAATGGCACTTTAACCCATCTAAATAACAATTGAGAGTTGGATATTTGGAAAAATGCAATTAAACCCATAAACCTATAAAGTAAAAAAATATTTTGAGGTTTCTGGTTCTTGCACACACACTAAATCACATTTTTTTAATAATGAGGTGGGGGTGGTAATGGGGGTGGCTAATGCCAAATTTTTTTTTGAGACCTTAGCTTCTCTTGTCTATACTAAATATCAATTTTATGAACTCTCACCTGCTTGATTTACCTATTTACTCCAAATTTACCCCAATTTACCCCCCAACCCTACGACAGAACAAGATGAAAATATAATCTAGTTCTAGATCTCGTTAAAGTACATATGTGTACCAAATTTCAAGTCAATATCTCAAACGGTTCCAGAGTAAACGTGCGCACAAAAAAGTTACAGACCGACAGACCGACAGACAGACAGAAATTTTTTTCTCTCAAACTTGAAATCTCGACGTTTCATGACATTCTAAGCCTGTTTGAACAATAAAAATTTAAAAAAAATTTTTTGTCGTTATACTTCCACTGGATGTGGAAGTAATTAAACTTTATATTTTGACATATAATAAAAAAACCGCTGCCCAAGGAATCACTACATCCACATCCAGATTTTCTATCCAACTCTTTCACAACGAAAAAATTTTGTATGTGGAAAGAATTGTTTATGGAACTTTATTAATATAATATTTGAAATCCTCTACCCTAAAAACCCATAAAACGATACCACACATCGGTAGTGGGTTGGGGGTGGTGATAAGGGTAGTGGGGGGTGGATGAAGTGAAAAAATATTTTGAGGTTTTTGGTTCTTGTACACAGTACACACAATAAATCATAATATTCTCTCATCCCCTTTAATAATAGGGTGGGAGTGGCTATTTTTTGAGACCTTAGTTTGTCTTATATCTACTAAATACCAATTTTATGGACTCCTACCTGCTTGATTTACGTATTTGCCCCAAATTTACCTCAATTTACCCCCCAACCCTTCGACGGAACAAGATAGAAGTATAATCTAGTTCTAGATCTCGTTAAAGTACATATGTGTACCAAATTTCAAGTCAATATCTTAAACGGTTCCAGAGTAAACATGCGCACAAAAGAAGTTACAAACAGACCGACAGACCGACAGACCGACAAACAGGATTTTTTTTCGCTCAAACTTAACATCTCGACGTTTCATGACATTCTAAGCCTATTTGAACAACACAAATTTTTAAAAATTTTTTTGTCATTACTATACTTCCACTGGATGTGGAAGTAATTACATTGCACGATTGCCGTGATTACAAATTGCGAACGACTTCAGATAGTACTATGGTTTTTTCTTCTATTCTGTTAAAAAATAGCTCTTTGACATCTGGCATCTTTTTTACTAAATTATGCTAAAATATGTATAAATTAATGATTCATATATAATGCATTTACTTTCTTTCTTATTTATCATATGTTTAATGACTGCCTTTTATGTGTATTTACATAATTAATAACTAGTTAGTAGGATCAATATGGAACTATCTCTGAAATGAATAAACTACCTTTAATTAGAGAATTTAGTTATTAAGCAAATCACAACTTACACACTTTGTGTAAGTTGTGATTTGCTTAATATATAATAATTAATATTCTCTAATCATGACGAAAGCAAATAAATAAAAAATAATTACCTCTAATTAATTACTACTAGAATAAATTAACTTAACAAAAGAGTAACCTTAACTGTTCTTTTCAGCTATTTTGTTCCATGTATTTATCGGCAATTTCTTCGGCAAGATATATATTTTCTAGATAGAATAATTATACCTATAGAATTTTCACGTGTGACCTTTTGATTAGAGTTGTATGCTTGTTTTACACTATTAATGAATGATTAATTACATATATAAGTACATAAAATTCCAGAACCCAAAGTATTTCTCTTTTCGAATAAAATTTATATAAATTTTTTTAGATTAGCATTTAGTAATTATTCGATTTGGTAATTTTTTTATAGTTTCAAAAATGCGTAGTGGTGCCTAATTTCATTAATAAATAATGTCAATATTTGAAGAATTAAAATAGTAATTTAACTAAATAATTTCTTAGCACTATGAAAAATAAAATAATAATAAATTCAATTGTTGTTTCATCCAATAGTTAAAATTTTAATTGAATTATGTTTACTAAACAAAGACCAGAATTAAAACTAGATGTAATATTATACTCTTCATTGGTTTGTTGAGGTTTTTATATAATTGTTGAACATTATACAGGGTACATCACGATTAGTGGCCTATTAAAAAAGAACCATTACTAACCAAAATCAAAACTATGGAAACTAGTATTTTCAGGTAAAAATTTACATTGCTGTGCCACCTGACCCTACTTAACTTTTATTCAATATACCTAAAATTACTATTACATATACAGATATAAACTTAATTAATTAACCATACATTTGAACATATATGAATACATACGTATATATATGTATGGACAATTCAAACAACACCCGCACTCAAGTTTTAACAACTTACCCGGGGCTTACTTAATATTTATCCCAAATGTAAAAACCATGTGAATGCATATTTAGCTCTAGAATATACTATTAAAAAAATATTGTAACATGTAAAATACATTTTAAAATAAATATTATTATTATTATTATTATTATTATATTATTAGACGTTTCAGAAAAACTACAAATATTTGAAACTGAAAATTTAGGAAGAGGGATTTTCAGCAGTGCTCTATTTAATGAAAATAACGTCAGGTATGTGACACTTCCAGTTATACCGTAAGTTGATGTTAACTTATTTACTTTAAATGGCACGCCTTATTATACTCTTCGCAAAAACGAAGAGTATATTGTATTTGATCGGCACATTTCTAAATTAGTAAATATCGCTCGTAGAAAAAAATTTTTTATATCGTGAACGAATTCTGAACAACTTTCAAAATGTCCGTCTGTCCGTCCGTCTCTCCGTCCGTCTGTCCGTCCGTCACGTTTCTTGTAAGCACGATAACTCAAGAAAGAAAAATCCGATTGTATTGAAATTTGGAGAGTAACTTAGTGTTAGCTAGAGGAAGAACTCTATTGTTTTTTAACAAAATAGATTGGTAAATAAAAAAGTTATTAGTAATTTAAAATTTAAAAAAATATTTTTTACATTTTTTTATGGTTTGTAATAAATAGAAACCTTGCGAAATGTTATTTTCTATCACTATTTTCTTTTAATACATTTTACTAATGTGTGTTTCCTAATAATCACAATAAATTTTCTAATGGTATATATTACGCTCATTAACAATTTTAGTAATAAGAGATAGTGGTGTAGCGGCAAGAGTTTCGTCTCGCAATCCAGGGCCTCACCCCTCTACCCCCCTTGACCCCTCGCTGAAACCTATAAAAGCATAAAATAACTGCCTAGTGCAGAATAAATTGTTTTTAACAACTTGACAAATGCAGCAGGGTTTTTATATATTTTCCCTGCATAGTTAAAATATTACTTTTACTCTTCTTCAAAATTATTTCTTAAATGTGAAATCCTTTGGATATCTTACTCGTAATACGGCTTAACTCTCTGAGGCCGTCTTTTAACTCTCTACCAACATATCTGAAAGTCGTTTAGCCGACAACACCCGGCCGTTGCGTCGCATCGCGCGCTTAGTCGCGTATTGTAACGTAGCGTTAACAATTATTGTCAAATCACATATTGAAATACAACTTATAGAATGTTAACATAGTTAAATAAAATAAAAATTAGTAAATTGGCAAATTGGCAATCCAGGGGTCCCGGGTTCGATCACTCACATCGTGATTTTTTTTTTCATATATTTTTTTTTTTACAACAAAGTTGGTATCACAAAATTTAGAATGTCCAAAAACTAGCATTATTTACAAGAAAAATGCGAAGAGTATCCTATAGAATGTGTAACAATTATATAAAAAGCTCAATAAATCGGCGAAGAGTATAATGCTTCCTCTAGTTTTTTATGCCGGATTCGAATTCTATTCATTATTTTAAAGCAACTTTCAATATCTATCTATCTAGAAAAATCAATGGTTTTTGAGATATTTCGATTTTAATGAAATCTGATGCGAAAACTGACCCATAGTTAGAAATTAATAACATTCGCTATGGTAAATTCCAATAACTAATTTTTCTCCCATATGTCTATGAGGGGTGGATCATATATGGTCTCAAGCTACAAATGCCCCAAAATATGCAGGGTGCCCAGAAAATGAGGTAAAAGTTCGAGCTCCATTAAATCGCTTATTTCCAATGGAACATACCATATTCTATAAGCCTATTCGCCTTCCTCCTTTATTACCTTTCAGCTATATGTGCATTCCCTATGGCTAAAGTGTATGGTTATTGGGTTATTTAAAGTTATTTAGAAAAGTGGTTAAATTAACATCAATAGTGTGCTATGAGAATATAGTAATTTACAATAATTTTGATAAAGAATCACATTTTAAACGAGGAAGGTGACATCATCTTCTGGTATAACACACCTGACGTTATTTTCATTAAATAGGGCATACCCGAAAACCCCTTTTCGTAAATTTTGACACTCATAATCTAATTTTACTTAGAATTCCATATCCAGCTTTGTCTTTTATATCAAACTCCATGGCATTGATAAGGGCTCCTTGGTGTAGCTCTCTGCTCTTGGTTTTTCCTCGCCAAGTATTTCAAATCTCAGTCTGGCTAGGCCCTCGCAATGGTACAGCACATCTACTGAGGTTTCCTCTTCCTCAGAATCTGCATGTTGCGTCTCCTGCCAGACCCATTAGACTCACAAGCAATGCCTATAATATTCAAGTAAACGCCGTTGAATGAAATAGGATTTCATAAGTTGATTTCGTATAACTACACATCAAACATTTACGGAAAATCTATGTTGAAATTTAATTTAAATTACACCAGGATTTTTATTTAAAAAAAATTCTTCAAGTGTCGTGTGTGCATATATGTGCGTCTCAGGTTTATTGACTGTTTCAAAGACACCACCACAATTGTTAACTCCATCACGTGTAATATGACATTGGAACAAAAAGAAAAGAAAAAAGGTTATTTAATAAATGCAAATAATGTTGCAAAACTAAGGCAATTTTAATAATAGTCGAGAGCCTGGACTTGTCGGATATAGTATGGATATAAACCATATATAATCAGGTCCGCGTAGGAATCGCGGTCATTAAATTAAATCTAGAATGCATCGAAATATATATACTTAAGACAGTGTGTAAATGATTTGTCATATTTTTTTTTTTTTACAAACAGTGCAGATTTACGAACTTGTGCGCCCCTAGGCACTAAATTTTTTGGGCGCCCCCCCTTAGTGGCTAAATGAAATGGCGCCGAAGGCGAAAGCTAGTGTCGCAGGCAAATTCGTCGGAGGCGAAAATTTTTGAATGGTAAACAAAATGGCGCCGCAGGCGAAAATTTTTTGCAGCACCACTTTGAATAATTTGCCAAAACATGATTTTTTTGGGGTTTTTATTGCTCTTTAATTTTAATTTTGTTATCTTAAGACGAACCTGAACCAACCTACATTTGTTTAAAAGTAAGTACAGATGAAACTCATTTTTGTTACATTTTATTGAAAAACATAGGTATAGGACAAAAAAACAGCAAATAAAAAAGACTTGGAAAAAACGGTTCAACAACTAAAAAGCCAACAAATAATAAAAAATATTTAAAAATAAACAAATCTATATTCTAGAAATATATCATTAAATATATCGTTAAATAAAACGAAACACACAAAACAAAACAAATTGTCTTTGCAGACTTAAAAAAATCTTTTTCTACAACTATCAAAAAAAGGCTATGTTTGCGCATTAATGTATATTTTGCGCAATAGGGTGCAAAATATTTTTCACATCACATACTATTATTGCCTACTTTTTATAATTTTTAATGTATACACGAGAATTAGGAAGTTTCCATTTTTCTCATTTTCTCGTAATAAATAGTCTTAAAAATCTAAAAAATATCTGTAATTTTTTTTTTAAATTATCTCTATAAATAAAAAAGTTATGGTCCTTCCAAGTTTAAAACGCTGCGATCATCTGGGCTAAGGCTTGATTACGTCACAATACATGATTCCTCCAACAGCGAGCGGGCGCGGGCACCTTCATACTAGCTGGCAGGCACCGGCAGTTTAACCAGCTTGCATTTGAGAGCCGAAAAAATTGCTAAAACATGCAATTTTGGCACGTTCATATTTTTCGAAAAACACCATTGGGACGGCCGTATGATGTCGCGACGTAAAGAGGAAGTCTTCCAGATAAACCTGATCGTAAATTGCACGGCGAAATTCGAAAATTCGGCTCGGCACGAACGAATCAAAAGTGACATTTTGTGACATTTCATAAAATCGAGCACATACACTAAATAAAGGGAACATACGGCGCGCGCCGGCATGGCAAGTCAGCGCGTTGTGTATTGTGACGTCACGGTGGACTTCAGCCGAGGCGAAGTATTCAAATAAGAAATTGAATAAGTTCGTGAGTTTTTCAGATATCGAGATAATTTTTGTTTGTTTGACTAGTTATCTGAAAGACTACTAAATGAGGTTGAATATACATGATATTTCTAAAATAGGAAACTTCCTAATTAAACAAACATCTAGTTCAAAAATATTTATTGTTTTATCAAATAAATCAACTGAAAGTAGAATTTTTTAAATTATTTTATTTTAAAAACAGTATGATTTGTTTAACTAATTGTTTGCATCTCGAGTGCAAAATTCTTTGGTTATCTCGAACGAATTTTTGACTCGGCTGCGCCTCCGTCAAAAAACTTTCGTTCTCGATCACCAAAGTAGTATTTTGCACCCTAGATACAAAAATAACTATTTTTCTTGCTTTCTCAGATGCAAACTGATCTATTAGACTAGTTCATAAGTTCAAAGCCGTGTTAATGCTTGGTAAAGCCCGTAAAAATATGAGTGAGGGCTCATTGGATTCGGAATGATGTCTAGAAAAATATGCAAAAGTTTCAAACTGGTACATAAACTATTGCAAAAATTATAAACAAATGAATATTAAAATAATAACGAGTTTCGTTTTTTGCAAATAACTCAAAAACAATTAATATTTAAGAAATTTTGAAGAAAGATTCTTAAAGAGGAAGAAATTTCCAATAAAAAAGTCCTAACTCTCGAAACTCTATCTCTAATATTAATAATTTTAATTTAATGTTGAAAATAGAGCTCCGCGCGGCGAACACTAAGAAGTTACGATGCTCTGAAACCGTACGTAATAAATAAAAATATTCTTATATGTTATTAAATATTAATTCAAATTTTTTTAAAAATTATGGTATTATTTAGACACTTAAAGGAATAATGTCCCATTGGAAAAAATGTTTCACCGATTTTTCATAAAATGAGCCTATTTTAATTAACAATTTTTTTTTAAAGTTTGTGTTTATATTTCAAGTCTGATAAAATTGTTAAACAAAGGCCACTAAAATTATTTCACTTCGTAGAGACCTTATGTCAACTATACTTTATGGAATTATGACATTGCGATGTTTTTAATTATTATAGTCTATTAGTTATCAATTATTTAACCTAACAAGAAACTAAAAAATGCTGTGCTCACGGTATTGCCGAAAATGTTCATTGTGTGCTTCCTCTTCCACAACGTCTGCTCCTTGAACCAGAATTGTATGTATTGTTACTGGGATGTAAAACAAGCTTTACTGATTTGTTGCTCGTTGAAAATTTTCTTTTATTAATCTTAATTATTATTACTGCTTTTATATTTAAAAATACTGTAAGATTACATAAACTTAAAATTGTTATTGCTATTTTTTTAAATAAATTTTATAAACAAATTACGTATTTTTGAAAATTTTGTCATTATATTTGTTATAAAACATGATTAAAAAAAATTTTTTTCTAAACATTTTTTTAAATTATTGTTTATAATAATTTCCTTTTTTCATTATTTAAAGAAATGATTAAGAACAAGTTTTACTCTTAAAATTTATTATTTGCAATTCTCTACAAGGTGGAAAAAAAAATTTGTTGATAATTTATTTGTTTATTTAATAAACAATTTGTTACTAACAATTGCCGAATGTGTTTATATTTTTTATTAGATAGAAAAAAAAATAACAGACAACCGTATACATAAAGATGTAAAAAAAAAATTTAATATTTTCTATAGAATTTTATATTTAATTCTTTTTTGACATGTTTATATATATGGTTGTTTTTGTTATTTATTTTTTCTATTTAATAAAAAATGTTGAAAAAGACCTCTCCCCTGTACAATTCGTAACTGTCCAAACTTATAAATATTCGTAAAGCGACTTCTATGTTAGGAAATGTAGGGTAAGGCCTTTAGTTCTAATAAATTTTAGAATTTCTCCAATCCAAAATCTAATTAAATCCGTCATTATCATTGTCCATTTGATGTTTGCTGTTCTCTTTATTATGATGAATTAAGAATTAACACTAAATAATAGGTAGGTAGGTATTACAGGCGTATCTGCATTTTATGTTTTAGATTTAAAAATGTCGGTTTTTTTTTCAGAATTATTGTTATTGAGGATCGCCTTCGGCGCCCCTCAGAGCGTCGGCGCCTCTAGGCACGTGCCTAGAGTGCCTAGTGGATAAACCGGCACTGTTATATATCGTTTGTAAAAACAAACGATATTCAACATGAAAGTCTGTATAAATCCGTTAGGCGCGCAAACAACGCATGACGTCATGTAACAGGAAATGCCGCAGCGCTAGCGTATATTTTAAATTAATTCCATTTATGGACGTTGCCATTGTAACAGCTTGATAGTGGAGCGAAATAGACCATGAAAGTCTCTCCGTTCTCGAGAAAAATAAATCAGCGTAGAGCCAGACCAGACCTTATAATTTTTATAAAACGAACAGTTCTACATAAGAAATGGCTATTTACGATATTCTTTTGTGGTACAGATATTTTTTATTTCGAAAAAGCTTGAGAAATTGATTGATTATAAAAATCGTGTCTTTTAACATTTACACTGCCATATCTTCAAATATATCGATCTTTTTTTTTTTAATTCAAGTAGGTACACAAACAAGTGCTTCCAATGGTATTTTTGTTTATATCGATTATTGTTCATTATTTTCTTGAAAAAATAATGAACTTATTACTTCGCTAAGAATTTACTCATATTTTGACTAAGCGACAAACTTTTTTATTTTTGCAAATTTTCATATAAATGCAGCGAAGCAATTGAAGCCAAGATATAGAAATTCTTGAAAAAAAAAATTCATCTAGGACTTTTATTTATGAATATTTTTGTGACTCAGTAGCATATGGCATACACCTTGCAGGCGTACGGCGTAAATTATCCATTGACCTTTGAAATAAACTTTTTCAGTCATGTTTAAAATAATTTAAACCCTTTTAAATATGGTACACTTAAATACACATTATAATTTAATATCACAGACCGAAAACAATTAAATAATTTCAGGAAATAACCGCAAACTGCAGGAATCATATGTCCGAATCATTGCACTCGCAGAGATTTACTGTTAGATAACGTCACGTCCAATATGAGTATGTTCTCAGACACGCCCCCTCTCTCGGATATTAGTCGGTTTTTTCCAGTTAGAAATTATGAAAATAGATTTGATAATTGCTAATGTTTAGTAACACTATACTATTGTATATAAATTAATTTAAACATACGCACATGCAAGGGACCTATTCCTCTTGCACTACGTAGTGCATGTTACTGAAGCTGTCTGTCTTATGGAACGAAAACGTTTTGAATTGTATGACAAATTGGAATTGGTTGCAAAAAAACATTAGTGGTATTAGTTATCGTCTATCGTAAAACTATAAACAAATATGATGTGTGTATATTCTTCCTTCGAACATCTTTGAAGCAGTTTTCAACATGTTGCACGCGCACTTTGACGTTTTTGCATATACTACATGAACATATTAACAAATCAATTTTCCATCTCATTTGAGTAAAGTTCATAAACAAGCATGGTCACCATTTTACTAGAAATTAAATTGGAAAGGAACAAAGGAGTTAAATATTAAATATCGTATTACACATGGAAATCGGATCTCTCTTTATATATATTTTCGGTCTAAAATTGGTAATAAAACCCACTGACTTAATATTAACATTACTTCCTGCAGATGGCTTTGCAGAAATAAGGATTTAAATTGATATATCTAAAAAAAACAGTTCCAAAAAGACGACCTGGTACAGATTTTTTGAATACGCATAGATTCAGGGAAAGGGAAAGATTGAAAAAAATCACTGTAACTCGAAAAAAAATTGTGCAGACTTTAAACTTTTGTTATAAGTTTAAAATAGGCCAAAGTTCACGAAATAAAAAAGTTTTGGGGTTTTACGGATTCGCGGGAGCCTATAGGAGATAAAAAGGGGCATTCTTAATAAAAAAATCGTTTTTTCTATATTTTCTCAGGAAATATGGCATTTACAACAAAATAGTTCAAACAAAAGTTGTTTCTGGCAAAATTTATCTTTATCTTTAATTTGGTGTTTTTAAATTAATTTTATAGCAATAATTAACCGAAATGCGGGATGGCGGATGGAATTTTTTTCTAAAATAACTGTCTAAAAGGACAAAATAAATTGAGCGTCTAGGTTAATTACAATAACAATATGCCGACATTTTGTTAACAAAAATGTGAGAACGCACATTGAATCGGCCATACAATCATTTTAAAGACTGATTAATTACCTTTAATTTTGTTTCTTAAAACTTTTGATGGAAGTGTCACAGTTTCTAAGATATTCAACATTTTAAACTAAAATACTTCATCCTAAAAACGGTCGGATGCCATCTATAAAATTAAAAATCTCCGAAACAATCAACCCTATACAAAGATATAAACAAAATATATTTATTCTCAGTTTATAAGCTTCATTTTTGATGTCCACCATATTTTCTCTTAAACTAATATTTATTGAGATATTTGCAGAGAAACAAGAATGTTACGTTTTTTATAAAATTCCTTTGTAGTTTAAAATACAATTTTTTTTCTAAACCGATGAAAAAATTTGAGCGTCTAGGTCACACTATATATTAACGAAAGATGGTATATGGGAATATATTTTTTTAATTACTGACTACTTACACTAACAAAATTGCGACGTTTTTATTTAAAAAAAATGTTAAATAACTCGCTTGAAAGCCTAATTAATAGTTTTTCAATTTGGGTATTAGCGTTTTTGGTTTAAGTGCCACAGTTTGTGAGATATTTAACATTTAAACTAAATACTTCATCTTATAAACGTTCGGACGCCACCTTTAGACTTCCAGATCTCCGAAATCATTAACTCTACAAAAATTAGAAAAAAACGAAATTCAACCTTAATTTAGTAGCTTTCTTATTTGTCTCTAGCATGTTTTTGCTCAACGTAATACCTTTCGAGTTATTTGATGAAAACGTATTTGAAATATCACTTTTTCAAGCTAAAATCCTAAATTTTCTAGTATTTATAACTTTAATCTATCAATTTATATGAAAAGTTGCATAGAACCTTTTCTTCTTGAAATTTAATTCTCTCTCAGCCTCAATGTTTTTGTTTTTTTTTTAGCTTCTATAAAATTTTTATGTATTCAGACGACACTTCAATAATTGTTTCGTCTAGGAGTCTAGAAGAACTTGAAGTCATAGTCAACATAGTCCTTGGTCAGTTTAATTCGTGGTGTCACGACATCAGGCTCATTATTAACTATGATAAAACTGTATGTGTATTATTTAAGGGAGTCTGGAAGAACTTGAAGTCATAGTCAACATAGTCCTTGGTCAGTTTAATTCGTGGTGTCACGACATCAGGCTCATTATTAACTATGATAAAACTGTATGTGTATTATTTAAGGGAGTCTGGAAGAACTTGAAGTCATAGTCAACATAATCCTTGGTCAGTTTAATTCGTGGTGTCACAACAACAGGCTTATTATTAGCTATGATAAAACTGTTTGTGTATTATTTAAAAACCATGGAAAAAATATATACAAAAATATAAATATTCATCTAAATAATCATCAGTTAAACACACAAAGAGACACAAATTTTCTAGGAGTTATTTTAGATGAAAATCTCAGCTGCACAAATCATATTGATCAACTCTGTGCTAAAATAAGTCAATCATGCTTTGCAATCAATATGCTGAAAAATAGTTTAGATCAAGACTCTTTAATAAACGTGTATTATGCTCTCTTCTATTCAAAAATCTCGTATAATATAATAACATTAGGTCAAAGTATAGACATACATTTTTGTGATGCAAAAAAGAGTATTGCGAGTAATATTTAATATGGGATACAGAGAATCTTGTCGCGATACCTTCAAAAACAACAAATTGCTAACTGTTACATCGATTTACTTATACAAGTTATTTATATTTATATGGTATAAAAAATAAATTACCAACACACTGTGACAAACATGAACACAATACGTGAAATAGAAAAAATATTTACATTAATAAATACAACCTGACGCAGTATAAAAAATCCTCAATTTGTGCTGGTAGCTATTTATTTAATAAACTGCCGACTGACGTAAAGATGGCAAAAAATATACAGCAGTTTAAATCAAAACTTTTCAAATTACTATGTAGTAAATGCTGCTACTCCGTAGATGAATATTTAAATGAAATCTAACAAAATTGTTATAATATGTTTGTTTTAAATTTTGATCTAGTCATACCTGTGTGTATGTAGATACTATTTTTTTTTTAAGTAATGTTTGTGACGTATTTTGTTTTCTATGTTCTTGACCTATTCTATCCAATGTATAATTGGCACAAAGAACTAATAAAGTCTATCTATCTATCTATAAAGGAAGTTCAAACCATCTAACTGTATAGGTAATTTTAATTTCGTGATCGAAGGAGAAATATAATTATTATAATATCTTATTTAAGTATAAACAAATAACAAAAATCATATTTCGGATACATGTTTAGCCCATTATTTATAGTACTTTTCTCACAACAGAAAAACAGATACCGATTCGTCATATAACTAAATAATTAATTGATTAAAATGTTAGAACCACTGGCGCAAATAACCCTAAACGACTAACCGCAACGAACTAGATGAAAGAACAAGACTCAAAGAAAATTTCATAATTAATGATCGATATATGATTTTTTTGCAATATCCGGACAGGAATCCAGTTAAGAACTTTCTTTTATGCTTGTTATAATTGTTATTAAGACTAATATATCCGGCGTGCGAAATCAATGAATTGTTCTTGAATTGAAAAACGAATCCGTTTTATTGTTTTATTGGATATCGTCGGGTAGATACTTATCTCACAGCATGTAATTTACATAATTTTTGTTGTTTGGTATAAAACGTGATTTAAATTTATTTAGAATTAGAAATCTATTCGTATTTAGTTTTGTGACAACATAATCTTGGTAGGAACAGCTGAACCGCCACAACTTTCTAAAAGGGATATATATATACAGACGACGATAGAATTTTCTGGATTCAATCTGGATGGTGCGCAGTGGGGCGAAATCACAAAAGTGTCCAATTATGCTTTTAATGACTCAGAAATTACGCTTAAATTACGAGACAAATAATTTGAAAATTCAGGAAGAGGAGTGTGTTTTTAAGGGATGTTTTCTATGAAAATTGGCAGTCGGAACCCCCGTCAGATATAGATAATCTCTCAGAAAATTAGTATTAACATAACAATGAATATTGAATGAAACACTGATTTTCTTATAAAAATTATATACAGAGTGTCCCAAAACTATGAATACGCCTGAATAATTAGGATAGCGAGGTATGAGGAAAATGACCTCTATATAAGCTGTTGAGGTCATCGAGTTCACCACTCACTCGGTGACCTTGGATTTGATATTGAAGGTCATTTTCAAGGTCTTTTGAAGGTCAACTTTCGTTTTTCAAATAAAAACCCCAATTTTTTACCCAGGATTCTGAAAGAGCGAAAAATTTTGCATTAGAGTTGTAAGGAGCCAAATTAACTGAAGGACAAATGTCTCTTGATATTTTCAGGCTGGTATCACACTAGGATAGCGAGATATGAAAAAAATTCCCTCCATAGGGTACATAACTTGGTGACCTTGGATTTGACCTTCAAGGTAATATCTCTCTCTCCTCCAAGGCAATTTGAAGGTCGACTTTCGTTTATCAAACGGGAACCCCCATTTTTTATTCCGGCAGATTTTGAATTAAAGTTGTAATGGGTCAAGTTGACCCTAGGGTCTGGTGACTGAAGGCATGGAATGGTGATCGTGATGACCTTACAGATATATATAATCTAGGTCATTTCATGATCGACTTCGGCGACGGGGTTCCCATTTGATAAACGAAAGTTGACTTTCAAATGACCTTGAAAACCCCAGTTCAGGGTCAAATGCAAGGTCACCAAGTGGTGTTCCTGATGATCTGAACAACTTTCATAAAGGTCATTTTCTTCATATCTCGCTATCCTGACCAGATACCAGCCCGAAAATTTCGAGAGACATTTGACTTTTAGATGACCACTAGGGTCAATTTGACCTCTTACAACTCTAATGCAAAACTTTTCGTTCTTTCACAATCCGGGATCAAAAATAGGAGTTCCTATTTGAAAAACAAAATATGACCTTCAAATGACCTTGAAGGTCAAATCGTAGGTCACCAAGTGGTGCCCCCGATGACCTTAACAACTTTTATAGAAGTCAATTTCCTTATATCTTGCTATTCAGGCGTACTTATGGATATAAACAAATGAGCAGCAATTTTCATGAAATGTTTCAAAATTCTATGCAGTTCTTTTTTCTAAATAACCCTAAAGAATTTATACAACATAGTTTATATTTTGAAAACTATATTTTTTTTGTCAATTTCCTACTGTAACTTGTGTTTTAGTTGTACGGAAATAAGAAACAACACTTACAAGAAGCTATTTATAACCATTTTCAAAAATACTTAGAAAAGCAGAACGTTCTCAATTCGAAACGTATGTATTTATTTTTTTAATTTGGTTTGGCTGAAGAAATTTCTATGAATTAATTCTTAAACTGCAAGTATGGCTCGGCGGCGGCGGCCCCACAATAATTTAATCAAGCAAGTCTAGTGTAATATGGGCAAAATTGGAAACAAGATTTTCTTACGAGAGCCAAGAAGTTCGAAACCGGTCTGCTAATGACTTTGGAACGGCGGGACTTCTTTAATTTAAACATAGTTCCTTTCACCAGCATTTGTTACAAGCGCTGCGTTTCTATTAATGATGACGATATTGTTAAATGTTTATACCCCCCAGAGACACCTGTGGAAATTTCCTCTAAGTTCCAATTATAAGGGCAACAGAAATCTAAGCTGGCTTGGTTAGTTTAGCAGTCGACCCAGAGTTGGCGCGTGGTGTCACAGTCTGGAAGTAGTAAAGAGCCTTCTGGAAATACCTAGAGTGATGACATCATGACAGACTATTCTAGATCTCTCATCTTTGGGAATATAATGGCATGCGGACAGTTTGAGTTTAGTTTAATTGATGTACAGTTCAGATGGTCAGAGAGTGAGCAGAGTAGTTAGTAGACCAAGTGATCAAGTGACTGAATAATTGAAGTATTGTACACAGTGTAATATTAGTAAAGTAATTAATTGTTCTAATTAGTACGTATGTTAATAAATTGTATTTAGTGTTACCCTGGTGTTATAATTTCCGGATCCACGATACAGGGGTGTAAACACGTAACAATATCATTCAGAACACATATCCTAAACTGAATATTAGGTTATTAAGAGGAATACGACCAAACCTGAATTGTGCATATTAATCGATAATTTGGCAAATGCCTAATGTAAAAATTGAATATTGTGATAATAGATTCAATTTTAGTCGGAAATGTATTAAAATTGGTAGTAAAGTATATTGGGGGTATCTAATATCGAATCTGATAGTAATAGTTTAGAATTCAAAAAGGTATTTACATAAAACTTAAATGGTGATTATTTTCTGCACTAAAAATTCATAATGCATTAAAAATTCAAAACGGCGGATATTTTCTTGTACGGTTTAGAAGCTAAATAAAAAGTCCATCAAGAACGAGAAAAACGAAAATTTTGAAACAAATTGAATCGCCTTCGAAAAGGTTGCCAAAAATTACGAAATAAAATTTCACCGTCGTGCGTCGCCTACTTAATTGAACCTTATTACCTAAAATATCGATATCGAGGTTTGTACAAAACTGAATAAGTATCGAATTAAAACGTATTTTTAGTAGACGTCAATAACGATATAAGGTCCTTAGGTTCAATTAACTGAATGACGGTGAAATATTATTTTATAATTTGAAGTCGGTTAATTTTTTCCAAAAATTTGTTTCTAGATATCCGCTATAGTAGTCTGTTAAAGTATGCTTGATTTTTATTGTGATTTTTTTCCGAAACTACTTTTTAAAATGATTTGTGAAGCAGACGAGCTACAAACCGTGTATTTTCACACACTAAAAACAGCACTTTTGACAATTTTTTTGTGTTTTTTTGTTGTATTACTGTCATAAATAATGCACATATGCGAATGAACGTCCGGCGGGCAATAAGGCTCATAAAATGGAAAATTCGACCTCTTTTTTACGAGGTGCGCCTGTTGTCTATTTTTTTTTTATATAAACATTTGTTAACATGAGTCATGAGACGTGAACCACCTAAAACCAGTTAATGACAAGGGGATATCTGATCGCTTCTTCTTTACTAATTTCCAAAGAAATTAGGATTTAGGATATAACGATTTCTAAAAATATATCTTATAAATTTTACATTCTAAATAGTAAGCACACGCAAATTAGATTAAAAAACAGTGAATAGAAGAAATAATTTATAAAGTAATAATATTTGAGATGCGTACTCTAGACTACTAAGATACCCGAAAAGTCCCCCCCCCACCCCCCATTTTGGGGTGGAACGTCACTTTTTTTGCAAAAAAACACCAGTATTGGGGACTTAAAGCCGGTTTTCACTTTTATCTTGTAAACTGTTCGCCGGAAGAGAAAAAAGCATAGGAAATAAAAAATGTATCGTTAAGTTCTGCATAAAAAATGTTCTGTTAACCTTATAGCTTATCCTTACCTATTTCGTGCTAACAGCGTCCGAACATACGTAAAATATGTATAATACCGACGTAGGTATAAGGGCGGCCTCAGGCTATACCCGGAAGGATTATGGCAATAAAAACTTCAGACATGAATAATTACCTTAAACGTATATATAGTATACTTAAAATTATATTGCATTTTCTATATCATTTTATTTACTTCTCTCGTAGATCCTGATAATCTGAAAATTAAATATAAGGAAAAAAAACAGTCAGGTATTTATAATTCTTGGAGTCATATTTCAACTTTGAGCTTGCTTCAATTCCACTTCCTGTCTTCGATGAGAAAGACTTAACAAGAAAAACCAAGAATTCGTCTTTGTATGATATTTTCAATGCCGCACGAGAGAGGCCAATAGATTTTTCTGATTCATTGTTTATGGAGGCAATTTGATTTATCGAGTAGTACGGCCAAAGCAGGGTACCTTTGACGACGTTTATACAGCCTACATTCGCTTTATTCGTAATTATTATGGCAAAAAGTGACTAGTGTTTGACGGGTATGCTGACAATATCTGCAGTACGAAGAGCATCGAAAGACAGCAGCGACTTTTGAAATGCACTTCACTGGAAATTATTTTCAATGAGAACACGCCACTGACTGAAATGCAAAATAAAATGATAAACAATCTCACAAATAAGGATGGGTTTATTTCGCAATTGGTGGAGAGATTTAAAAATGAGGGAATCAAAACAACTACTGCTGTAGACGACGCTGACGTACTAATAGTTTAAGGCGGTTTAAACTATGAGTACGTCAGCGTCGTCTACAGCAGTAGTTGTTTCATCGGACAAGATATTGATCTTCTCGCATTGATTACCGCTCGCGCACCTGAAGATAAAGATATCCGTTTCTTAAGAGAGGCTCAGGGAAAAATAGAAAATAAAGCGTAGGTACAGTTTAGGGATTGCAATTTACCGGAAGTTTTAATAACCGGTAAATCGGTAAATAAAAATGGAAATAACCGGTTAACCGGTACTTACCGGTAATTTTTAAAATGAATGATTATGGTGGCGAAAATGGCAATTGTCTTTTTCCATGTACAAAATTATCCAAATTTAACAAAAAACATTTTTATATGCGTATATTTAATATAATGAACAGACAAAAGGTTTTTTATCAAAAGGAAAAAGAATAAATGAAATAAATTTAAATAAATAATTATTCTGTAAATAACAAAAATATCAACTTAAATAACAAAAATTACAAACATAAACTCAAATAGGGCATTTACTGAATACCTAATCTACAAATACGATATTTTATAAAAACAGCCTGTTAAAAGGGTTAGTTTTACTTCCACATCCAGTGGAAGTATAGTAACGACAAAAATTTTTTTTAAAATTTCTATTGTTCAAATAGGCTTAGAATGTCATGAAACGTCGAGATTTTAAGTTTGAGCGAAAAAAAATTTTCTGTCTGTCTGTAACTTTTTTGTGCGCACGTTTATTCTGGAAACGTTTGAGAAATTTGGTACACATATGTACTTCAACCAGATCTAGAACTACATTATATTTTCATCTTGTTCCGTCGAACGGTTGGGGGGTAAATTTTGGGTAAATAGGTAAATCAAGCAGGTAAGAGTCCATAAAATTGGGATTTTGTATATACAAGAGAAGCTAAGGTCTCAAAAAAAAATTGGAATTAGCCACCCCCATTATCACCCCCACCCCATTATTAAAGGGGATGAAAAAAAATTGTGAATTAGTGTGTGTGTACAAGAACCAGAAACCTCAAAATATTTTTTTACTTCAACCACCCCACTACCACCACCTATCATCATCCCCACCCCACTACCGATGTGGGGTATCATTTTATGAGTTTTTGGAGTAGAGGATTTCAAATATTGTATTATTAAAGTTCCATAAACAATTATTTCTACATACAAAATTTTTTCGTTGTGAGTAACTTGGATAGAAAATCTGGATGTGGAAGTAGTGATTCCTGGGGCAGCGGTTTTTCTATATCTGTTAGTCGTCTGATATTTGTGCATAGAATACCACCAGTTGAAGATGCCCTTCTTCAATCGATATTGGTGGGTATTTCTAAATGTATTTCACGGATATTTGCGGCAGTGAAACATTCAATTTCCTGTCGCAAGATATTGTATTTCTTAAGGCTTGGTGTTTGCATTTTACTTTTTATAATATTATTTATTTATTGTTAAAAGTGCTCAGTGTTGGGACAGTCACTCTGTATGTAGTGAATACTAGACACTGACATAAATAGAAATGTTGAATACGTGTCATAAGTTCAGAATTTACCGAAATAACAGGAAAAAAATTAAAATAACCGGTAATTGTCGTCATGTGTTTTTTGTCCTGATAACCGGTTAACCGGTATTGCAATCCCTAGTACAGTTCTCGTGACTTGAAGTCCTCGGAAGTTTTAAAAAGCTGTTTGTCCATGCGTTCAGATGCGATACCACTTCAGCTTTCCTTGGTAAAGAAAAAGGGCAAACGGTGGAATGCGTCAATAAAAGAAAAGATCTCGAAGAGGTTGTCCGTATATTCAACATCCGTAGCTCAACGAAACAAGAGATAACAAGTGTTGGAGAGCAATTCGCGATTGCATTATACAAAGCCCCAAAAAAGAGACATCTTTGAATCATAAAAGGTTCATTATTTTCAATAAGTTGGTCGGTCAATCTAATACTGCCGGGATTCTACCATAACTGCCACCAACATCTGAGGCATTACATCAACATTCTTACAAAGTATTTCTCCAAATTCAATCTTGGCGAGGAGAAAACTTGGAACCAACAGATTGGGGTTGGAAGAAAGTAGGCAACATCTTAGCACTCATTTATACCACCGAGTTGCCAACACCAATTTCCACCCTACAGCTAATATCCTGCAGCTGCGGAAAACGATGCAGCTGTGTTAAAGTTGGATTGCGCTGCTCAACAATGTGCTCTAATTGCCATGGGCAACGATGTTTAAATTCCGAATTTGAAGAAGAGTTCGTCGATAAAAAAACCCCAAGAACCCCTTAATGACGTGTGGAACGTCCCTTTTTTGAGTAAAATGGACAGAATTTTAGAGGAATAGGTAGGGGAAACCACTTTAAAAAACACACCGAGAGGTCTACCTCGAGGATGGTGTGGAAACTAGCTCAAATTAAAAAATACAGCTTTGTGGAAAAAAGGGTAAATAAATAAAAATCAGTTCCGTCAAAACCCGCCATACATGTATTTTATAAAGAGAATTCCGCTTTATAAATTCATTACTGAGCATTTTTCTTGTTAAAGTAACCGGTCTTAAAATATTCGCTGTGAAACTTCGAATAGGATCGATTTTTACCTGTGCGCTTCAAACTACCCCTCTGTTCGTAGGCTGTTAGCGCGAAATAGGTGAGGACAAGCTAAGAAGTTAATAGGACATTTTTTATGCAGAATTTAACGAAACAATTTTTATTTCCTATACTTTTTTCTCCTCCGATGAACGGTTTACAAGATAAAAGTGAAAAACCAGCTTTAAGTCTCCGTTAAGGGACGTTCCTAAATGGAGAGGGGGAACTTTTCGGGCATCTATTTCTAACCCTATCTAGAGTACGCATTTCAAATATTATTACTATATAAATTATTTCTTCTAAAATATCTAATTTGCGTGGACTAAGATGAAACGGCACAAGAATAAGTTAGCTTTTCAAGTGGTTGTATTCAACGATTGCCTAAAATATGTTTTAGTGTTCTTAAAGATCTTTATCTGATTAATCTCATTATATAAATAAACATTAAATTTCTAATTTGAAACAAAACAGCGGGTAAGTACAACATATGATTTGAAAGCATATCCGAGTTGTAATTGCATTAGCAGACATAATTTTATTTTAATTAGTACCGTCAAATAATTAATATGAGAGACGATTCAGGTTATTTGCGAAACTGTAAATGCTTGCATTTATTAATACCATTTAATTTTTTATTATGGTGTGCCAAATTTATTTATATATTATTATTTATATATTATTATTAGAAAACGTGGGCAGATCCGAAGATCCGCAGTACTCAGGCCTATCAGCTCAAAATCTGGAAGTAAAGTCGCTTAGTTTTCGAGAAAAAAAAAACCGGCGTAGAACCAAACCAGACTTAGTGGGATTCTTTAGTAAGATAATCGTGTACACGAAATCGTTTTTTACGACATTTTTCGGTGGTCGAGAACTTTTTTATTTCGGAAAAACTGAAAAAAATAGATTTTTAATGAAATATGTTTTTTAACGTCTCCACCGCTATATCTCTGAAAATATTTGTGCTATCAAGCTATTTTTTTTTTTTTAGATTAAAGTAGACACAATAGCGCTTCGAACAATGTCCCACGTGAACCCAATTTATTTTTTTTTAAGTTGGTAAAATAATAGGAAATTCAAACTTGTTATTTTCAGTAGCGTAATTTTAGGCAATCGAGAAAAAAGTTTATTTATGACAATTTGTATATACATGCTGCGTACAAATTGAAGCCAATAGTTGAAAAAAGTGTTTAGGATAAAAAATTTTCATGTCCCGTTCATAGTATTGAGTCAGCGATTTTTTTTAACGGGCCAAAGTCATATTCTTGAGCGCTCGGCTGTAGCAAGCCTGCCGACTGTAACGATCTGACGATCCCAGTCGGGGTGCATATAGTAGTTTAACTTATATCAATAGGTACAAATCCAGCTGTGATCAAAAGCATCTAGAGGATCAATATTATTGTTCAATATTTCATATATTGTACAGTAGTATTGATCATATGTTGTTAATATTAAAAAATTGTATAATAAATATTAAATAGTCTGCTTTTAATAATAAAAAGACAAGTGGTAATAGTATAGTACCTAGAGGTAAAAAATATGCAAAACTTCGAAGTAATGTCATATTGAATGGATTTCGTTCATTTTTGGCAGTATAATAGTAAATGTTTCACAGAAAAGTTTCTATATTGAGCGGGGGCTTGTTAATTTATTTATATTTTTTAAGTGCCCCTTTGAGGGGGTGGCACTTAAAAAATATATATGAAGTACAATCATATTTTAAGAAGAAATTTTTCACATAAATTAATAGTTTTTAAGTTATAACGACTTCAAAATTGCGATTTTAGCTTAAAAAAAGGTATTTCTAAACGGCTTTCGTCAAGTATCTCAAAAAGTATTACTTTATCGAAAAAATGTTATAGACCAATTACAGAAAGTACAAACTGGGAATTAATTATATTTTTTATTTATTGATGTAGGATTAATAATTTCGGAGATATTTAAGTTTACATTTGGCATCCAAGTGTTCGTAAGATAACTATTTAGAGTGAAAGTTAAATATCTCAGAAACTGTGACACCTACGCCAAGGATACTAATAGATACAATAATAGGTTATTAATTAAGCTCTTAACTATTTTTTTATTTGTTTATGTAGCATAAAAAACAAAGAAGTTATGACCGAAGCAATGTCCGTCTACACATTATTTTAATAACAACGTCGCCATTTTGTTACTGTAATTAGCCAGTAATTAGAAAAAAAAATTAATTTCAAACACGGTTTCTCATTAATATACAGCATGACGTAGATGCTCAAATATTTTGGTTCGTATACAGCACTTGCTTTAGAAAAAATACAGTTTAAACTATAAAGGTATTTTCGATAAAACGTATTTTTTTTTCCTATTCCAAATATCTCAATCAATATTAGTTTTGTTCAAAAATGTGAGACCAAAAATAAGCTCATAAACTAATAATGAATTTCGCTTGTTTATTTATTTACATAGATTTAATAGTTTCGGAGATATGAGTTTACAAATGGCATCCGAACGTTCATAAGACGAAAAATGCAGTTTAAATGTTAAATATCTCAGAAATTGTGACGCATGCTAAGAAAGGAAATTAAAGACAATTAATTGCGCTTTCAAATTATTTTTGACTCGTTTTGTTACTCTAATTAGCCAATAATTTAAAAAAATTATCTCAAATATAGTTTTTCGTTAAAATGTAGCATTACCTAAATACTCAAATTATTTTTGCTCATTTAAAGCACTTGCTTTAGAAAAAAATGCATTTTAAACTTTAAAGGTAATTTCGAAACCCTTGGATACCAAATATAAACTTTAATATTTCAGAAATTATTAATCCTACATCAATAAACAAAAAATATAATTCATTCCCAGTTTGTAGGGTGCT
The DNA here is from genome assembly GCA_936432065.2 of Rutpela maculata. Taxonomy (NCBI): domain Eukaryota; kingdom Metazoa; phylum Arthropoda; class Insecta; order Coleoptera; family Cerambycidae; genus Rutpela; species Rutpela maculata. The sequence goes on from OW386285.2 coordinate 37,381,634, forward strand.
TTCTGAAATTGGTCTATAACATTTTTTCGATAAAGTAATACTTTTCGAGATACTTGACGAAAGCCGTTTGAAAATACATTTTTTAAGAGCTTTTATTTTAAGCTAAAATCGCAATTTTGAAGTCGTTATAACTTAAAAACTATCAATTTATGTGAAAAATTGCATGGAACATTTTCTTCTTAAAATTTGATTCTATTTCAGCTCCAATAAATATATATATATATATATATATATATATATATATATATATATATATATATATATATATATATTTTAAGTGCTACCCCCTGAGAGGGGGTGGCACGTTTTTTATGAACGATATCTAATTTTTTAGATGACAGTAAGCAACTCCACCCCAACCTAGAATGCCATATATTAATCGAGATTCAACTAACGCTACTTCTACGCGACTAAACTGACCAACCCTGCATGCGAGGTGTATTAATTGCGTCCGAATGTCGCGTTTAGCGCTGATAAAAAAAGTCGCTGTTGCCAAACGGTACACTTTAGGAAAAAACATATTGTTTCAAAAACTTTTGTGATTATTAGGCTTTATTTCCTTCGCTGCATGTATGCAAATATTTTCAAAAATAAAAAAGTTTATCGATTGGTGAAGATTTCAATACACAAAATATGTATTTTTAGTTTATTTGATTTTTAGAGAAATGAAAGTGCGAATTGTGCTCAAACCGTTTATATTGGTAAAAGCGCTACAGTGTGTGCTTTAATTTGACACAAAACAAATTTCGGTACCTTTAATAGTTTTAAAGATATGGCGGTGGAAACAAAAAAAAAACAATTTTCTTTAAAAATACATTTTTTTCACTTTTTATTGATTTAAAAAGTTCGAGACCACAAAAAAATGTCGTAAAATATGATTTCATATGCCCGGTGACATACTCAAAGGAACCTAATATGTTTGACCTGGTTCTACGCCAAAAAAAAAACGACACGATAGACTTACGAAATCGCTGCTCTATGTAGAAACTGCCTTCCGAAATACCTATACCTTGACACTCCTATTGGTGCACAATGGCATAGGATATGAGTGATGGTTTCATCCTCCACTCCACCCATCCTACAAGTAGGATCATCTTTCAACTGCATTGTATGCAGGTGCTTGGTCAGAGGATAGTGTCCTGTTATCAGGCCTACCATCCATCTCAATCGTTCTCTATCGAGTCCAATCAGCCACTTTACGGTGGAGTCAGTCGAAGGCCCCTTTATATGGAGCTTCGACTGTCTCATTCCGGGGGCCTCAGCCCAGTAGTTGTTAAACTGTGCCGTAGCAGTCAGTGCCGATTTTAGATATAAATTGTCCCTAGGCCCAGGTCAATTTTGCGCCCCCCCGGAATAAGAACAAGTTAAATGTCTTGTATTATAATCTCTATGCTTGCTATCAGTTTATGGGCACTAACCACTAAGATGAAAGGCAAAGGTGCCCCCCGCAGAGTAGCGTCCCTAGACCCGAGCCTATGAGGCCTAGTCAGAAAATCGACCCTGAGCACAATCTTGCAGCTCTGATTGTATCAAACTTCTTGGCAGACCGAAGGCTGGCTCGGGGCCAGGAAAAGGAGTTTTTGCTCTTTCACCAGCCAAACGGTCTGCTTCTTCGTTGCCCTCGACGCCACTGTGTCCGGGCACCCATGTAAGTTTAACTGAATTGGGCTCACACAGTTCAGTCAGAATGTTTCGACAGTTCAGAACCAGCTTAGAGGTACCTTGTTTGATCTGTTTACCGCCTCAAAGCTGCCTGACTGTCACTACACACATGCAAATGTGCTTATTGACGAAACCTCTTTTTAGGTTTTCGCTGGCAAACAGTAAAATGGGATATATCTCAGCCTGAAATACACTAGGATACTTGAGTATCTATAACTTGTTAAATATATTTTTACCGAAGATACATAGGAAAGCTTACTATTAAATACACATATTTGATTTAAAGAGGGTTATAAAGCAAGGGTGTCTTGTCAATAATCAAGAACTGAATCGTCATAAAAATGTACGTAAACATTAGTACTTAAACCTACTTGACTTATACAAATAGGTATACATGAATAGTAGAATACTGCCTAATGAAATTGGGCGAAACCCATCAAACAGGTCCCAAGCAGCACAATTTGTTAGTTTTACCAGTTTAAAGCAACAATAATAACCTGAAATAGTTGATATAATGTAATAGGCCCCTTGCAAAAAATATACTTTGGGTATTTCTGGAGTCTTTACGTGAGCAACAAGTGACGTCGTATCGACTTAAAATATTTTAACGGTTTGATTATAAAAACATTTAAAAGTCGATTCTGGTGGACTCATAATTATTTCAACTTTCGGATGAAGACTTGCTGCTTGCACATCTATCCACTTGAACGGCCATGGCTGGATTGATTGTTTTCACAGCGAGCGCTGGCTAGTACAGAAAATGTTGAAAATTAGTTGTTGAGCAGACTTTTTACAAAGCTTGTGATTTTCTTGGGGCTAATTTCCCTATGTCTTCAGGCGTTAATTCCACCTGTTCAGCCTAATGCGGATTAATACCTTGCATTCGCAAAGTATATGTTCCGCAGCCTCAGCTGCAATTTCACAGTATCTGCATTTATCATCTTCTGCCATGCCCATGTTCTTGTAATGATATGTCAAAGGGAAATGGCCTGTTATAGAAGGCCTAGGTCGGATATTTCGAGAAGCCTTGTATTTGACAGGTGTATAGTTCAACGTTATTGCCAAGAAAGAGACAAATTTTAATGAAAAATATACTGGTTGGATATTTAAAAAAAATAAAACAACAAATAATATTTGTATAGTTGAAGTAATCTTAATAATGAGCCATTATGAGGGGCGAGCGAAACTAATAGGCGGCAGCTAGATCTCCCGTCTTTACTCCACTTTTACATTAAGTGAGAGAGAAGATGTCGGCTATCTGACGTGGCTTGTGGGAGTATACCATTGAGTGTGTTGTTTAATCCAGGGCTGCAGTTATAGACACCATAGTCGAGCTTATACTGTCGGGGTGAAGATATAATTCGTTAATTACTTTATATTTCTTTATTTGGTAATGTGTTTTTGAAAATAGTTTTAGTAAGTTTTGTCACCAATTCATAGCAGTGCCTTGGGGGATATTATAAGTGTAATATTATAAAAAGTAAACGAGTGAACAAAATAGTTAAATCCTGCTATGCGTTCTGCACCCCTTGCCTCTCAACGTCGCTCACAAATTCGATTGCTTCAACTATAATGTGGTTGACAAGTATGAAAATATGATACAATTTTGGTAAAGAAATATACAAAGTGATAACTGAAAAGAGTACGATAATTAATGAATAGAAGGTGTCAAGTAGAGAGAGGAGATTTTTGCAAATAATTTTACAAATTCTTTATATTTCTCGCTTACCGAAGAGAAGTTTGTAGTCGTGACAAAATCACCATTCCAGATTACTCAGGATTTTCACATTTCAAATTATCTAGATTATGAAAATTTAGATCTTTCAAATCAGTCCTTCAATCCGTCTGTGGGTCGATCTCTTGGTTCTTTATCTAAAAAACTATTTGACTGAGAAAAATAATATTCGGCAACTAATTGAGACTTATTGCCAAGATCTGTTATGTTTTGATCGAAAAATATAGACACTCCAAAAAAATAATTAAGGAAAAAATGTTACGGAAAATAATAATATTTGACATGTAGTTGACACAGTTGCTAAGGAAGGAACTTAATTTCGGTTTAGTCGGTTTCTAAAAGAACAAAATAATTATATGCACATGATCAGTGCATGCAACAGATTCTATCGGCGCGTAAATCTAGAGGGGGGGGTAGTAGTTCACAATAAATTTCACAAAGCTTTATCAAATCAAGGTTGCGACATGTGCCGCTTAACACTATTGAGAGTTCAATTCATCACTATCGTTCTTTTCCGGTTAAGGTATAGACTAAACCCGCCCTCATTTGACGGAAATGTATAGTAGATATTTCTTTGTTTTCGTGAACCTTCTATACGAAACGTAATTGTGTGACCATTACGTTAACACAGGGTCGCGAATTTCTTGAAAATGTGAGTGCTGGTAGTAAGTTTAAAGGTGTGCCTCTACAGCGTAATTTTTGGGATAATAATGATAATAATAAGAATAATATTTATTCGTAAATACATACATTTAGACTTATTTAAATAAACATTAGGTGTGGTTAAAAATGAATTTATTATAGCGGAGCGGATCTGGTTTTGAAATGAAACCAACTTTTTTAAAAATTTTTTTTTGACAATTCGGTTACACGCATTTTCTTTTATCATGTTATAAACTTAGTTCAGCTTAATTACACGGGGTGGCGGAGGAATTCGCATTTAAAATTCACAAAAACACGTTTTTCCACGATAACTTTGTTATTATTGACCTGACGAAAAAAAAGTAAAATTAAAAATTGAAGATCTCGCGGAAACGTATAATCTTGTATTTTTTTTCAAATCGTGAAATTTTTTTTTGAAAATACTCGTTTTTTTTGCCTTAACACTAATAGGTACACAAAAAAGTAATTCCTTAATTTTTTACGAAAAAAAGAAGTTACGGGGATGAGATTTCTTTGAGGTAGGTGAAATAGATAAGAATTGATGTTGCCGGAGGATTGGGGTGGTTGGCCAATTAAGGGAGGAGAGGGAGGTAGAGAAAGGAAAATTATTCGACCACTTTGAACTTTTTTCCCTGTCGTACGAATTTAAAAAACCAAAATGGAATTTGTTCGTTATTACGTCTAATATTTGACTGAATATTTTTTAAATTTTTTTTTCAAATAAACAAACTTGTGGGAGGGGATAAATCTTTTGCATTTTTTTAAAATGCGTTTTTGAGTACGAAGGAAAGGGCTCGGAAGAGAATTTTTTACAGGTAAGTGAGATTTTTTTTATCTTCAATTTAGAAAAAAAATTATCGCAATCCAAGCAATAGGCAGGGAGAGAGGGAGCATAATGCGTAACGAAGATAAAAGATGAACGTAACTTTTTTATTTGAAACTATTTTTTCCAGAATTAGCAATTAATTGCTATTAGATTTTCACACGTTTGCAGTACCTGGCCAACAATCACTCATTTGCAATTTTCTCAAAAACTGCTAATTCTATAAAAAACAGTTTCAAATAAAAAAGTTACGTCCATCTTTTATCTTCGTTACTTCTCGATACACTTGGTATCTATTTCGAAAGATAAAAAAGTTTCCCGCATGTTACATTTAAGAATGCAAATTTTCGACATAGCCTTAGAAAAAAAATAATGCTTTCTACACTTATTAAAATTTGATCTACATATTAACACATTATGTTAACAAATATATAGTGATAACACGATAAAAATTTGAGAGTAATCCATTGTGCCGTTTTTGAGTTAGAGCGAGTTAAGCGAAAAAATAATTGTTATATATATATCCAATACACACCTAAAACTAGAGAAATGCACCGCGAAAACTCGTAACGGTGTTAAATAATTATTTATAAGAAGTTTAATATTTGATGGAGGGTAGACTGATAAAATATTATCCTCCCTTCCTATTGCTTGGATTGCGAAATTTTGTTTTTAAATTAAAGATAAAAAACATCTCCCTTACCTGTAAAAAAATTTCTCTTCTGAGCCCTTTTCTTCGTACTCAAAAACGCATTTAAAAAAAATGCAAAGGTTCTCCCCTCCCACAAGTTTGTTTATTTGAAAAAAATTTTAAAAAAACATTCAGTCAAATATTAGACGTAATAACGAACAAATTCCATTTTGGTTTTTGAAAATCGCACAACAGGGAAAAAAGTTCGAGGGGGTTGAATAATTTTCCTTTCCTTACCTCCCTCCCCTCCCCTAATTGGCCCACCATCCCAATCCTCCGGCTCCATCAATTCTTATATATTTCACCTACCTCAAAAAAATCTTATCCCCCTAACTTCTTTTTTTCGTAAAAAAAAAATAGGGAATTACTTTTTTGTGTATTAGTGTTAGGGCAAAAAACGAGTATTTTTAAAAAAAAATTCACGAAAAGTTACCGTCCGATTTGAAAAAAATTGCCAGATTATGCGCTTCCGCGAGATCTTCAATTTTTAATTTTACTTTTTTTTCGTCAGATCAATAATAACAAAGTTATCGTGAAAAAACGTGTTTTTGCGAATTTTAAATGCGAATTCCACCACCACCCCGTGTGATTAAGCTGAACTAAGTTGATAACGTGATAAAAGAGAACGCGTGTAACCGAATTGTCAAAAAAAAAAATGTGAAAAAAGTTGGTTTCAAAACTCCTCTTTTTCTCGCCAGATCCGCTCTAGTATTAGTAAAGTATCATTCTATTCGACATAAATTTAAAATTCTCAGGTTACTTACCTACAACAGAATAGTTATTTAATTTTGTATTAACCAATGCGAAACTATTTTTTTAAAGCTTTTTAAATGTACTCTGTTTTGTAATACCTGTAGGAGAGTATTGAAAACTTTTTGTCCAACGTATTTAAAATAGCGTTGACCTAGTGTTTTCTGAGTTTTAGGTAATGTTATATGTTCGTAGTACTTATATCTTGTGTGGTAATTATGTAAAATATTGCAAGATAATAAATTATTTTTTGCCAAGTAAATGAGCTCTGCCTTGTAGTACAAATTTCTCATATTTAATATGTTATAGCTTTTGTACACTGAATCAGAAGGGTGTCGTAAATTTAGTTTGTACATTATTTTTATAATACCTACGCTTTTGAACAACTTCCATACGTTAACAAGGACTGTACTAACGCATAGTAGATTGAACGTAAGTTCTCTGTATTGGCAATCGAGATCATTTGTTTAAACATGTACATTAAAGATCTTAGCTTTCTTGTTAAAGTTTGAATATGGTGATCCCATATCAGTCTGCCATCTACTATAATAATTATTATACCAAAATATTTAATGTGAACATTACTTTTTATTGTCCACCAGTTGTTTCTGAACGGTAAATGTATTTTTATTTTCTCGTTTGCAGGTAGGCCATTTTTATTATTTGCAAATGGCAAGTACTTAGTTTTATCAAGGTTTATTGTAAGTAAATTGATGTCAAACCATTTTATAATCTTTTGTAGATCTGATTCTATTGACTGCTCTACGTCTTTCCACTTCTACATAGTAAACTGTGTCATCTGCAAACTAAATGATACTTCCCGAACAATTTAAGGCAAGTAGTTGATCCAAATAAATAATAAATAAAATTGGCCCTGAGACAATTCCTTGGGGTATTCCGAAGGTAAGTTCTCTTTGTGTGCTATGACGATTATTAATTTCAACTATTTGTTGTCATTTTTCCAGTTAACTTTTTATCAGACCGTACGCCGGACCACGAATCCCTAGGGAATGAAGTTTTAATAAGAACCTTTGATGGCTGACCGTATCAAAGGCCTTTGCGAGGACGATAATAACTCCTGCACAGTCCTTACCGTTGTCCAAACTGTTATATATTTCACTTACTAACAAAGCGATGACATCATTCGTAGATTTATTATTCCTAAATCCGAATTGTAGATTAGAAAATAAATTACGTTTTATTAAGAAATCTTCTATTCTCTTTTTAAGGGCCTTCTCAAAAATTTCAGCTACATTTGATATTAAGCTGATTGGCCTATAATTCTCCATGTTATTTTGATCCCCCTTTTTGAAAATTGGTTTTATTTTAGCTATTTCAAAATGAGTGGGGCATGTATCTTTGTATATGACAAAATGGCTTCGCTATAGTTTTAGATATATTCAAATTCAAATTCAAAAACAACATATCCTTTAGTATTTTCTTAGTTATAATGTCAAAACCTGGCGATACGTTATTTTTTAGAGAATTAATTATTTCTTCGATTTCATTATCATCAACAGGCTTTAAAAACATGAAGTTTAAATTATTTGGAGGTAGGTCATTGCTTTCAGCCATTATGTTACTATTATTTATAATATTATGAGCCATTTATTCACCGATAGTGGCATGATGGTTATTAAAGATATTAACAATTTTTTTACCACCTCTTACAAGTAAACCACTCTCTTATGTTATCAGAAGTTTTTGTTTTATTTTTATTAGTTTAATCATTTATTGTTTGCCAGAGATACATTTTTAAATAATAAACATCCTCACTCCGTCGAACCTCGACCAGGTTATTCTAGTTCTTATTTAAATGGAAATGGAAAACTTAATAAAGCATACATGTTAACTAGACGTATGATTACATAAGTTTATTGAGTATTGTATAATTACAACAAATGATATTACTTCAATTACGTTGCGATAAAATGATGTTTTACTATATTGTAGGTAATAATTATGTTGTATTGCAGTAACATGTACTTCATATTGTTTACTATTAATTTGAAGAGTAGACGAGTCATCTGCCTTAAAACTTTCTCGGTATAATTGGATTTAAAACTGAGAAACTTATTCAGGTTAATCTAAAGAAATCGAAATCATCATCTAACATATTTCCATTATGTTATATCTATATATGGATTTTTTATTTAGAAAAATTTTACAATATAAAGTAATTTCATCGTAGAAATTATGTTATTCACATTGATAAATGTTCAATTAAATTTTGTACATCAGATTTCCTCTTTGACGAAGATTACACAGATTTTCTGAGATTTCCTCCATATTTCCTCGGATTTTCTTCATATATTCTCGGGTTTCCCTGAGATTTCCTCTTTGAAAAAACACTTTTTGAACAGCGGGGGGGGGGGGCGCCCAAAAAAATGATTACCTGAGATTTCCTAACAGATTTCTTCGAAGATTTCCTGAGATTTCCTCGGATATCCTACTGAGGGTACACCAGATTTCCTTCGCAGTTTGCCCTTCGTTCATATATGTATATTAAATACACGATAATGTTTTATTAATAATAACGAGCAGGATGATACAAGATTGGATTTGGATCCAATTTTTATGAGATTATTGAGGAGGAAAATGTAATTGTTGAAAATATCAATAATGACAAATTTTGACATAAGTGTGGAAAAATATGTTTTGTTGCTCCAAACAAATAAAGCATAAATTTCAAATGATCCGGTATACAGATATGTATAGCTTTTACCTCGTTGGGATGGAAAATTAGAAGAACTTGTTACGTAAAATAAAAACATAGAAGATACGTTAAATGATAACGTAAAAGTTAGATTTGTTTTAATATTATTTTTGTGTATATTTGGTATAGGATAGGAATCTAAGTCGGGTCTGGAAAATAAAACAAATTTACAAAATAATAAGAATAAAATGTTTGAAAATAAATTGAACAGCTTTTAAAAATGGTCGCTAAAAATTGAGAAGTAAAATTTCACTATTGGCGTCGTCCACCCAGGTCCAGGTTATTACTTTCTCCTTCCACAAAACTCATTATTTTCATTTTGATATCTTCAGCGTCAAAAAATGGATTAAGAAAGATATAAAAAAATTTTCATTCTTTTGATGTCTCAATTAGTTCAAAAGGTAAAAGCTTTAGAACGATAAATCAAACAATTAAAATCATTAAAATCGAAAAAAATTACAAAAATACAATTTATTATTTAATTTATTGCTTATATCCTTAATTAAAGGTATTTTAGAATATTTACAAAAAGAAAATTTTAATTTTAGCTTGAAATGTGTATATCTGTTCTTCCACATTAGCTATGTTAATTTTACGGAGATATCCATAATGTATGTATAATTCACTTTAATATATGTACCAGTTGAAAATCATACTCGGTAAAATAACTTTCTTTTAGGGAAACTAATAATACCAGATCGTCTTAATTAATACGAGACATATGTTCATTTTAATGGAATCTGATTAAATAGTATCTCAAGTTTAGCTTCTTCTATAAATTACCACATACATAGGAATTTAAAAAGTAATACTTTAAAATATTCGATAAATAATAATGATATGATCAGCTTAGTCTCATGTGTTTTTATAAAATCTCTGATGAGTTTGTTCCTAATTAAAAATGATGTTAATAATAAGTATATAATAAAATATATTATTATTTATTTCATTATAATTATTATCAGTCAAAATTAGTACACATAAATGTATTAATTTCAACTGTGCTCAAAAATAATATCTTGATACCGTTTTTGAAGTATTAATTTTAGATATTGATCTCGTTAAAATTTTTGATATTCCGATTGAAATAAGGCTGGAGACAAGTTTGTACTTTCGCTATAATTTTACCAGTTCTAACAAATTCAAGTTTTAAAATTTTTGCACAAAGGGCATCAAATTGACAAAATTGTCATACCAGCCATTGCTCATCTTTAGGCAAGCCATCTAGCTCCACATTCTCTCTCTAACCCTTCACTAACGCTAACATTCATTTCTCATTTTCTGTTCTGTCCTCTTTCAGTTTCTTTTTGTCATTGTCCTAAATTATTCTTCCTAATTATAAACTTTATTTTATCTTAGCTTCCACATTTGATAACATTTTAAACTATAAAAAAATCGAACCGAATTAAAAATTTAAAATTTTTCAACCTTTTTAGTGGCTTCACATATTCCAAATTCCCTGCCCGGAGGATAAACAAATAATACATCATAACCTCACTTTAGTTCCTTATAATAATATACTTTTAGTCCACAGTACATAATATCAAATAATCGTTTACTTTTTGGTTTCTGCCATTTTACCAGATTTCACGCAAATCTACAAAAAATTTGCTAGCATTATCGCATCTCAATTAAAAACCATCATGCAATGATATCGTCATTATTAACAGCATTGAAAACAATGACATGAGCGAGTGCATGCTGTATAATTTGCTTCTAAAAGCAAATTGTTCAACGGGCGCATTTCTCAATAAATGTCTCAGCCCATACTGTCCATACCCAGGTAGCAAAGGCACGTGAAAATGACGTGAAAAAATGGTCAGGAGTGACGAGAAATGACGAGTCAGATGACGTAAATGAAACGTGAAAATGTCTTCCTAATGTCTCAGATGAATGACGTCTTATGCTAGACGTTAATTTGACGTCTTTTTCAGGTTATATTTGGTAACCCCCCCCCCCCCCAACAGGTTTTTTGTAATATCAACATATAAAACTACATACTAGTTAGTAGTCCACTTGATAAAAATGAAGTAATTAATGCATAAATAAGTATTGTATTGTCACTTAACCTTTACCAATTGCGGTCGGTAGGGATCGAACCTACAATGTCTTCATTGTCCGTATTACAGTACTCTTCTACCAACTGAGCTATCTTAGTGACTGTTATTTCGGATGCTAAAAGCATATGGTGATGTGTATGAAGTCTTTATTATGTGAAATTGATTTTCCAGCCTTATTTAAAATATATGAAAATCTTCCAGGTTCTCTTTTTTTTCTATTTTTTTACGTGTTCCCAAACCTGTATTTTTCGAGTTACTAGTATTTTTATTTATTTATAATTATTAAGAAAATATAGATTATTATATAGAAGATAGACTTATTTAATTTAATTAAACTGTCACCAGTGTCACCTAAGAAGTATGAGTACTTGTCGAACAACGTAATTATTACATTAATTCAGTGGCGGTTCGTTAAAAAAAATGTTTTCCCCAGATCTCGAAACTGAAGAGTAGAGAGGGAGAAATCCGAAAAGAAATACAATATTTAACGGTCTAAAACAGACCTAAAATTAAAAAAAAGTAAATCCGTACATCGGTTTTATAAGCAATTATTACATTAAAAAAACAACTAAAATTTTTTTCGCAATTATTTTAACAAAAAAAAAAAAAGACGGAATGAGCAGGGGTCGAACCGCCGACCTCGTGACTTGCAAGACAACAACAACAACAACAAGCATTTATTAATATTCACATGATACAATATGCGCCATTCCGGAGTCCGGCCCGGAGCCAGCCATACAACCACGGCGAACATCGCCGAGGTGGGTGTGAGGCTGGGCAGGGAGGGTCCGGTTTGGCGGTGACGAAAATTATTTGGTGAGTTAAAACTCCTACCTACAGCGGTTTTCAACCTTTTTCGAACCACGACCCCCTTTACAAAAAGAAAAAACAAGTTTACCCTCTCGCGACCCCCAACCTCGATTTCTATTAATAAAATCTAAAATCAATCAAATTTTAAAATTTCTTGTTATAGTTTTTGGAATGATTTCTCATTAAAAATTGGTTTCATTAAAATTGTATGTGTGTAATATTTAGATTTTTAGATTTTAGAATGAATGATTTAATTTTATTGGTTTTTTTCTCAATAGCTCGGGACCCCCTTGGGATTGCTTCACGACCCCTCGAGGGGTCACGACCCACAGGTTGAAAACCGCTGTATAGAGAAAGGCTTAAATTTAACAATGTCGTGCAACGCAGTACACGAAGGTACTTAAAAATAATTAAAAATTAAAATTGAAAAAACTATCGATTTCGCGCACACGCGAGCACTTAAAAATTTTGATTGCTGGCACGGGAAAACAAAACTCACGAAAAAACCCGTTTGAGACAATTCCACCTTGGTAGTCTTCCTGACCCCACGAAAGTGTCGTGGATAGTTAAAAGTATGTAATGTTATGTGAAATTTTGGTTTATTAAGAATTTATTGGTCGAGACTGAATTTAGAGACAAAAATGGGCAAGGAACAGAAAAGGTAAAAACAAATAGAGGGAATAGAGAGAGGTTGGTTGTAGGTTTTGGTGAAGATTAAAGGTGGGGAAAGGAGAAGTTGTCGTAGAGGAAAGTGTGGCTAGAAAGGTTGCCGAAAGATAGGCAACGTCTGGTATGGTAGGGGGTGTTGGATACCGAAAAGGATCGCATTATGCTGTCTGATTCGTGTTACGTTGCGGATTAACGGACTATCGCCCAGTTTGAATTGATAGAATTTTTGGGAGATTTCTTGGACGTAGTCCGCTAGTGGCGTTATGTCGTGGCAACGATTACATAGATCTCTGAGGGAGGTGTATCTGCCCGAATCAGAGATGAGGCGCATAAATTTGTGTTCGAGAACTCGGAGTTTTCTCATTGTCGTAGTCGGTATGCTGCACCACACCGGCGCTGCGTATGTGATGGCCGGCCTGATCACCATCGTATACAACAATTTTTTATTTGTCCTGTTGTCCGCTACCCCTGACTTGCAAGACGACGCCTTAATTCACTCGACCACCTACCTTTCTAGAGTACTTGCTTAAAGACTTTATAGTGGAACACGCAACGGCTAGATTTTGCTTTTTAATGCATTTTAATCTAATTTTATCATTAAGACCGCCGGAGCGCATCACCAACCTTACAAATTTGAACAGATGGAACTACGTGTACCATTTGGCAATATTACATCGCGGATATCAACCAATAATTTCAGTGCAAATAGCAGTAGCAGCATTTTGTAATTCCTCTTCCAGGAGATAGGTGGAGGCCGCAAAAACCAAACAAATGAAAATGGTAGTGACCTTGAATCAACAATGCGAAGCATGCAATCTAATTTGAACCGTTTCAAGATAGAGTAATAGTAATTATGTATTATATTATCCGTCTCTGGACTTATAGTACGGTAACTAGAGGTTTTAACTTCGGAATAATGTCATATTGAACGGATTTCGTCCATTTTTGGCAGTATAATAGTAAAAGTTTCTATATTGTGCAGGGGCTTGTTAATTTATAGGGGGTGGATGCCACCCCCTCTCAGGGAGTGGCACTTAAAAAATATATATGTTTATTGGAGCTGAAATAGAATCAAATTTTAAGAAGAAAAGGTTCTATGCAATTTTTCACATAAACTGATAGTTTTACTTCCACGTCCAGTGGAAGTATAGTAACGACAAAAAATTTTTTAAAAATTTTTATTGTCCAAATAGGCTTAAAATGTCATGAAACGTAGAGATTTTAAGTTTGAGCGAAAAAAAATTTCTATCTGTCTGTCGGTCTGTCTGTAACTTTTTTTTGTGCGCACGTTTACTCTGGAACCGTTTAAGATATTGACTTGAAATTTGGTACACATATGTCCTTCAACGAGATCTAGAATCAGATTATATTTTCATCTTGTTCCGTCGAAGAGTTGGGGGGTAAATTGCGGTAAATTTGGGGTAAATAGGTCGATCAAGCAGGTAAGAGTCCATAAAATTGGTATTTAGTATATACAAGAGAAGCTAAGGTCTCAAAAAAATGTTTGGCATTAGCCACCCCCATTACCACCCCCATCCCCTTATTAAAGGGGATGAAAAAAAAATGTGTGTAATTAGTGTACCTATCTATGTACAGGAACCAGAAACCTCAAAATATTTTTTACATCATCCACCCCCCACCTCACTACCGATGTGGGGTATCGTTTTATGGGTTTTTGGGGTAGAGGATTTCAAATATTCTATTATTAAAGTTCCATAAACAATTATTTTCACATACAGTTTTTTTTTTCGTTGTGAGTGACTTGGATAGAGAATCTGGATGAGGAAGTTTTGATTCCTTGGGCAGCGGTTTTTAAGTTATAACGACTTCAAAATTGCGATTTTAGCTTAAAAAAAAAGGTATTTCCAAACGGCTTTCGTCAAATATCTCGAAAAGTATTATTTTATCGAAAAAATGATAGACCAATTACAGAAAGTACAAACTGGAATTTAATTATATTTTTTGTTTATTGATGTAGGATTAATAGTTTCGGAGATATTTAAGTTTATATTTGGCATCCAAGTGTTTCAAAATTACCTTTAAAGTTTAAAATGCATTTTTTTTTCTAAAGCAAGTGCTTTAAATGAGCAAAAAAATTTGAGCATCTAGATAATGCATAACTTTTTTATTTCTAATGCTACAGGAACGAATAAAAAATAATTTGAAAGCACAACTAATTGTCTTTAATTTCATTTCTTAGCTTGCGACATAGGTGTCACAATTTCTGAGATATTTAACATTTAAACTGCATTTTTCGTCTTACAAACGTTCGGACGCCATTTTTAAACTTTCATATCTTCGAAACTATTAAATCTATGTAAATAAACAAAGAAGCGAAATTCATTATTAGTTTATGAGCTTTATTTTTGGTCTCTACCCATTTTTCAATAAAACTAATATTTGGAAAAGGAAAAAAAAAATACGTTTTATCGAAAATATAATTTAAACTGTATATTTTTTATAAGCAAGTGCTGTATACAAACCAACAAAATTGAGCATCTACGTCATGCTATATATTAACGAGAAACAGTGTTTGAAATTCCTTTTTTTTTTTTTAATTACTGGCTAATTACAGTAACAAAATGGCGACGTTGTTATTAAAAAAATGTGTAGACGCACATTACTTCGGTCATAACTTCTTTGTTTCTTATGCTACAGAAACAAATAAAAAAACAGTTGAAAGCATAATTAATAACCTATTATTCTACCTATTAGCATCCTTGACGTAGGTGTCACAGTTTCTGAGATATTTAACTCCCAGGCAGCAAGGTGCCGTCATTATGACGTCGTTTTTTCGGCATTAATTACGTCAATTTCACCTTCAGCATGACATAAAAATGACGTGAAAAGGCGGCACAATGTCACAGCCCAATGACATCATATATATGACGCCAATATGACGTATTGGTAATCAGTGAATTTTGCGATAAGGAATGCAAACCTCTCATTATAATATTTTTCCACAATTATTAACAAAGTTTTTGACGAAAAAAAAAACCGGAATGTGCAGGGATCGAACCGCGGACCTTTTGACTCGCAACCTAACCTCACTGAACCATTGAACATCTTTATTTAAATATGTTTAAAAGCTGTATACCTAGTTAGAAATAGTAAAACAAAATTATTATTACTATGTGGCAAAAATTGAACTAGTCACTAAATACTTCTATTTATTTTTATTTTATAATGATTTATTTCACGTCATTTTAATGACGTCAAAATAATGACCTAAAAGAAACGTGTATTTGACGTCTTCATGATGACGTCAGAAGTACGTTATAAATATCACGTCTCTGGTACGTCATTTATTGGGACAATGACGTCGGCGACGAAAAATCACCTTTAAAAGACGTCACAATGACGTCACCTTGCTACCAGGGCTCTGTAATATTTTTTCGATAAAGTAATACTTTTCGAGACACTTGACGAAAGCCGTTTGGAAATACCTTTTTTTTTTAAGCTAAAATCGCAATTTTGAAGTCGTTATAACTTAAAAACTATCAATTTATGTGAAAAATTGCATAGAACCTTTTCTTCTTAAAATTTGATTCTACTTCCAATAAATATATATATTTTTTAAGTGCCACCGAGTGAGAATACCCCAATACAATAACAAAATTGTGACATTTTATAAAAAAAAAATGTGAATAGGCACATTGTTTCGGCCATAATTTCTTTATGTTTATGATACAGAAACAAACAAAAAAGCATTGCAAAGGTTGATTAATTATTTTTTATTCTGTTCCTTGGAAATTTTTATGGAAGTTTCATAGTTTCTAAGATATTCAACATTTAAACTAAATACTTCATCCAATAATCTTTCCGATACCATCTATAAACTAAAAAATCTCCGGAACGATTAATTCTACGTAAATATTAAATAAATACAAATTAATTTTCAGTTTATGGGCTTTATTTTTGATGTCTATCATTTTTTCGCTTAAACCAATATTTATTGAGAAAAAAAAAACGTTTTCTAGAAAGTCCGTTTATAGTTTGTAATACAATTTTTATTTGAAGAAAATGCTGTAAACGGACGAAAAAACAGTATATAATATATTTTTTTAATTACTGACTAAGTACTTACATTTAAAAAATGGCGACGTTTTTATTAAAAAAAAATGTAAGTAAGCTAATTGTTTCTGTCATAACTTCTTTGCTTTTTATGGTAAGTATAGAAATCATTTGAAAGCCTAATCGTTAGTATTTCATTACGGTTGTTAGCATTTCTGATGTAAGTGCTATATTCTGAGATAAATTTTTAATTAAATACTTCATTTTATAGGACGCCATCTTTATACTTCTATATTTCCGAAACCATTAATTTTACAGAAATTAGAACGATATTCATCTCCAATTTACTAGCCTTCATATTTGTCTATGGCATGTTTTGGCTCAAAATGTAATACCTTGCGAATTATTTGACGAAAATCGTGTTGCAATAACTCTTTTTTTAAGTAAAGTAAATGTCCCAATTTTCAAGTCGTTATAAACTTAAAGACTATCAATTTAAATAAGAAGTCGCATAGAACTTTTTCTTCTCAAAATTTGATTGTCTTTCAGCTCCAAATGGGGATGGCATCTACCCCCCATAAATTAGCAAGCCTCCGCAAAATATAGAAACTTTTCTTTTGATGCATTTAATCAAATATAATTCAGGAAAAAAGTGAAAAATTTTTATTTTTAGAAAGGAACAACCAAATTTGATATCTGGATATAACTTCACATTATAAGCAACTTCTTTAAATAACATGTTTCGGTTGTTTACTCTTGAGGTAATTTCAATAAAATATATATTTTTCGACCTAAGCGCTAGGACTAACACACATTTCTGCAGTCCTTTTTTCGTTTGAGAACAGGCATGAACTTTTATCAAAAATAAAATTTTTCAAAAAGTCAATAACAATAGTCATATGGTGCAGACTTTTTGACGGACACTGTATAAAATGCGCAAATTCATAGTTTTATAATTTTGTAATTTTTATTATGTGAATGGGATGTAAAGACGATGGACAAAAAGACGCGTTTTCATTGCCTAGAGAGTTCGTCGCGGTATCCTAATATACTATATAAGAGTATGAATCACATAAAAAAAGTGACCTTTATAACGTATTGACGACATCGTGAAATGAAGCGATCTAATTGTAATTGTAGTCAGGCGCCACCTGCGAGCCAAGTGCTAAACTTCATTTATGACTTTTACATTATTGGTCTTACAAACCAACGCTTGCTTTATCGGAAATTTGTCTTATTTATTTTCAATGAATTGGTTCTAGTAGTTCGAGGATTTTTCAAAAACTACTGAATAAAAAATTGAAATTTAAATATCGATATGTTTCATATACTATAGCAGATGAGCTCAGACTAATATCAATAAGATAATATCTTTTTTATTATTTTAAAATTAGGTTCAAAGTTAGAGGATGTTTAACAGCTTGACAAGAAAAAAATATTACTTTTCGTGAATTTGCAATAGTCCAGTACCATTCTATCGAGTTTTTTCTCAAAGCCTGTGAAATTTCTTTTTAATCAGTTCAGGGATTTAGAAGAAATCCTCGAACTACGAAGTCATGTTTTTAAGTAAATTTAACCTATAATTCCGGCGCCCTTAAAAGAACTCGATAACTGCACAAATAAACTAACGAATCTTTGCAAACTCTTTCGAATATAAATTATTTTGAATATTGTTAAAAAACTTTATCCTCGAATAAAAACGCCAATACTTATCCCTCACGACACGGTTTATTTTTTTTTAAACTTTACACTCTGCTTACGATAACAAAATGGCATCAGCGAGTTTTAAAGTTTGTAATCCGATAAAATATAAATAAATTTAACACTGAAAAAAAACGACAATATGACGTGATGTGTAGCACGTCTTTTAACGTCATTTATAAGACGTCATTATGTCGTCGATTTTTAGTGCACTGACGTCTTTTTGACCAGAATCACCAGATTTTGACGTCATTATAACGTACCCTTGCTACCTGGGTACTGTCGTAGAAAACATTCTTCGGCTGATTCGCCTCCAAGCAAGGCTCTATGTTTGTGAAAATGCCCTATTGTTTGTGAAAAATTATCATTATTATAAATCGGGACTAAATTTTTAATTGATATCACCGGCGACTCCGCCAAATCTTCGAAAATGCTCGTAATATAAAAAATTGTTTCTAATTTTTGTTCACCTTATAATACTAGATGTAGCTTGAGATATTTAGTGTGGGACTACCGCCGGATCATAGTTTACAGTTTGTAATAGGTTTGATAGAAATCGCTTAAGCTAGAGTAATCACTGAACAAATATATAAATAGAAAACTATAATAGAACCACCTCCTTTTTAAAATTTTATGAAATCGGTTAAAAATTAAGTGGCTTGGTATCCGCTCTGTTTAGTACTCACCATTTTCTGCAGCGGATTTTTGGCTTGGTTCTTTTTCCTGTGTCAGCACATAAAAAAAATTTTAAGTTAACTGACCACCGAGGTCTCCTGATCTTACACCTTTAGACTATCTTTTATGGGGTCGCCTAAAGTCAGAGGTGTACAATGAAGTAATCGACAGACGGAAACAGTTATTAGAAAATTCTTTTATTGTATGTGATTGTATTAAAAATAACCCGCAAATGATTAGTAGACCAGTAAAAACATTTAAATGTTCCCAAACATGCATTAACGCTGGAGACAAGTTTGTCCTCTCATCTAGGAGGTGTTTATTTTGAAAATCTATTTCAATTTTAGTTAATTTTGTTTTTCTTCTTTTTCAAGTATTACTTGTTGCGAATTTTTACTTAATAAATTACACAGCCCCACAAAAAAAAATAAAAGTTCAAAGCAGCGAACCAGACCCATGTATCCCCATGTATTTTCAGTCGCTGAATCCGAATCCGGGGTCAAAGAAACATTAGCTAGAGCCAAAAAACACCCCTGAAATGGGATAAAAAGAAGATTAAGCTACCAGAATAGTTGTTACTTCTTAATCAATCGAATTATGCAAATTAAACAGCAGCGTACATACAATAGATATGAAACACACCCCTAGGGAGGGGCGAGAACTAGCCCCCATATATAAAATATCGATCCAAAACAGCAATGACTGCTGAAAAAGCTCGAAATGTCTAAGTTTTGTTAAAGTGTTAAGAAACTACATCAGGTCCGACGTAATCTTCATAAACTGCCCCTATAGGGTTGAGAACAACCACCTTTAAGTTCAAAGGACACGAGAAAAACAAGAAAAAACGTAAAATTCAACAGGATTTCTATTTTCATGGATGCTATGATTGGCTGAAATTGCGTAGTACTCTAAAATAGAACCAGAAATTTACGTACCATCAACATCCTACACTGTTAACCCTCAGAGGGTGTGAAAACTACCCTCTATGTAAGATTTAACTCCAAAAGTTATAGTGACTTTTATAAAAATTCGAAACATCCTACACTGTTAACCCTCAGAGGGTGTGAAAACTACCCCCTATGTAAGATTTAACTATAAAAGTTATAGTGACTTCTATTAAAATTCGAAACACCGGCTTTGTGTGGAAGAGAGAAGAAACTAGACTATGTTCGACGATGTGCTTGAAAACCACCCCCACGGGGTTGCGAGATACTACCATCTGAGGAATGCTGAAAAAACAGAGAGAAATTAACCGGATTTACATTTTTATGGATGCTATGATTGGCAAAAATCGCGTTGCACACTCAGAGTTTGAAATTCATGTCCTATGAATGTTATTAAGTAACACCCCCAGAAAGGATGTAAATTACCGTAATTCATTCTAATTCTATTTTAGAGTACTACGCAATTTCAGCCAATCATAGCATCCATGAAAATAGAAATCTTGTTGCATTTTACGTTTTTTCTTGTATTCTTCGTGTCCTTTAAACTTGAGGGTGGTTGTTATCAACTCTATAGGGGCAGTTTATGAAGATTACGTCGGACCTGATGCAGTTTCTTATCACTTTAACAAAACTTAGACATTTTGAACATTTTCAGCAGTTATTGCTGTTTTTGATCGATTTTTTTATATATGGGGCTAGTTTTCGCCTCTCCCTGGGAGTGTGTTTCATATCTATTGTATGTACGCTGCTGTTTAACCTTGATTTGTATAATTCAATTGATTAAGATGTAACAATTATTCTCGTAGCTTAATATTCTTTTTACCGCATTTCAGGGGTGTTTTTTGGCTCTAGCTAATGATTTTTTTGACCCCGGATTCGGATTCAGCGACCGAAAATACATAGGAATACATGGGTCTGGTTGGCTGCTTTGAACTTTTTTTTTCTTTGTGGGGCTGTGTTATTTGTTTGTGTGTGCCTTTATTTTATCAAAATAAAATTCAGTATTTTAATATTATTTTCTTAAGGTGTGCAGTAATTAATGTTAATTACATGTTAGTGCAAGCCTACTTATAGTTAATATTAATTTTTTTCTATAAGTGAATTGGAATGTGTTATTTTGAATGAAAATTTAAACTCAAGAAAGCTTAAATAAAGTTCATGTACAGAAAAACAGTAGGTTACTTAAGTAAAATTAACAATATAATAACGTCAGCTAGCTGACTACATTATTTGAAAAATTTAAAATTTGGTCAATCGACAATTTCGAAAATTTATTATTTATTTATTTTACTCCCTTAAAATTTTCAAATGTATCAAATACCTTGCAATTATGGAAATATTTTCATTATATACTACATAGTTTAGGAAAGAAAAGTTGTGGATTTGTCTATGTTTATTACCTGTATCACATTATCTAGCGCCTGTCAATGTCTCTCATTGAATTTCTAGTACTAACACAAGGTAAAGTAGTGAATTTGCCTACGTCAGGAATTTCCACTACATACCTTCTACTTTCTTATTCATTTAGTTATGGCGAAAATAATAATTATTATTTGATGTACTTAAAAATAGGACCCGTATTTATTTGTCCTCATTTCTCATCTTATAGTCCATTCTCATATTGACATTCGCTTGGATGCTCTGCCAATTTTAAAGAACCTCCAGAGCACGAAAATACTGCCCTAATATAACAATTTTTTCAAGGTTGGCATTCTGGAAAATGGTTATAAAAAAAATATGGCTGATCAAAGATGGCGGCGCACGACTTTTTTGAATAAATTCTATTTCCGTTATTTCTTAACGGATTTTAAAAAACAAAAAAAGCAAATACTCATTTTAAGTACACCTTTTATAAAAAAAAAATAATACTGTCATATAAAGTCATGATATTTTGTAGATTTCTTAGATAAATGAAAATATCGGAATTAATTTATTAAGTTATTTACTTTTAGCGGAAAATCCATTACAATACATGAAAAACTCTTCAAATATAAGTTGTAAAGAATTTAATTCCGATTTTAAATATGCCCTCACTTTTGCTGTTACTGTAAATAATAATAGTTTTAAACGTCAAAAACCTTGCGCATGTCACTTTGCGATCGAAAGAACCTATCAGTAGCTGTTTATGGACACTAGCAATTTAAAAACAGAAGTTCTCAACGTTTCAAGAGAGGTGCTTATTAAATATGCTAAATTTGAAAATGTTTTCCTTACTTTGATGACGAATCATTTCTTAAAAAAAAGTATGAGAAAAAAATAAACATTATTTATTAGATATTAAATACAGATAAAAACAATACTTTATGAATATAAAATTTTCAGCAATGTCGTATATGAAAGTTCTTGCAGCTGTCAGCCAGACCGAAATTTTTTGCTAGTCTTCTGAAAGAATTGTATTCTTACTTGAGCTATTTTGTTTTTACCTAAAATATATTGATTTTACCCGATTCACCCTTAGATATATCAAGTTCCGTATCGTCGTCATCATTTATGTCAGATATGGGCATTGGTTCAATATTGGAACATTCAAATTCTGTACATGCACAAGCTTCGGTACAACATAAAATTTTTTTTTGCAACTGCAACTTTTGCTGACGCATCCCTTTTTACAGCCACATTTTATTAAAAACAATAGGCTTTCAGGAGCAGGTGGCTTTGTAATTGGAACTGCCGCATATAAACTTCCTTCCATTTTTTCCATCCACATAGGTCTGTATTGGCAAGTTTCTGAATATTGGTATGATTAACTTCCATACCTTGGCTATAAAATTTGCCCTATACAAGAAACCCAACATTACTAAATAGCGCAGTATTTGATTAAATTAATATATTTACCTAAGATTATGCTGTTCAAGAGCATTAAGCGTAGGTGGCAAATTCTCTCCTTGCTGTCCTTTTATAGAATATAATTTCCATCGTAATTCCTTGACAGAAGTAATGGTTGTAGATTTGTAAAGCATACAAACGAATCTTTCAAAGTCCCTATTCATTTGATCATTTGGTGTTTCCTCCGAACCCAGTAAAGAAAACGATTTTAAAATACTGTCATCTTCATTTAAGCCTAAATATATCCTAAAACACATTTCTTTGCTTTTCCTGAAAAATTTTCCGGTTATATCGGTTCTAATAACTGCATGGAATCCAAGGATAGTTTCTGTAATACCCGGACCTAAAGTAGCGGTAATATGTTTCAGCCAAATCGCTCTTCTTGTTTTTCCACGTCCTGTTAATATATTTGTTTCTTGAGACAACACTATAATAATTTAATAAAATAATAAGAACGTCTGTATCGGAACTGTCTACAGTTAAAGTGATGCTGTTACCGTATTTTTCTCCAATAATTATTGCCTGATGCACAAGTACAGTATCAGCTTCCTCATGGTTATTGTCTGCTAGAATTTCAGGGGGAATATCAGAAGACTTCGAATATGTTTTATTTCCATATGAAACGACTACATTTTCAATATACACGGTAAAATCTAATTGAATGTCGCCATCTATAGTTATTATCCCAAATATACCTTAGGTTGATTAACTATATCTGGTATAAACAAGGGTAACACTTATTAGCTTTAATCATGAGAAATAGCGGGTGGCGGCGAATAAAGCGCGCTATGTGTTTCGTAAAATAGGTAGCACCAAATTTGTAACAAATATATATTGATGGTATTAATTATATTCCGCTTGAAATTTATATATAATCTATATTTGCTATACTGAACATTTTATTATTGAATTATAAATATTTAATTTAAAACATTCTAAAAACAATTATTATTTATGTTTTTGTTTAAATATATAGTTGATAATACTACATTATGCATAACGACTATAATAGATAATAATACATCTGTTAGAAGTAATTTGTTTTGAAAAGTTTAGAACTGTTGCTATTAAATATATCCATAACCGTTACTACACCGTCAGATTATTTCGTTTTGGAAAACGACACGCGCAAGGTTTTTGACGTGTAAAACAATTATAGCCCAGTCAGTGAACGTTCAATAAGGGAGTCTAGAGGGAAATGCCGAGATCACAATTTTTGACTTGAGAGCTGTGTTTGGACTATTTAGGAGGTAAACATACCAAAAGTCCCCGAACGTAGGAAGTGGGGGGGTGCAGGGGGGGCACGAAGAAGGTCCCGGTTTTTGGTTTTTCGCTCATATCTCGAAAACGGCCTAAATGTTGCAAATAATGTATGACGGAATAGTTTGTTATTTCTGTCTCGTACCGAGACGATTGTACAGGTTTTCTCATAATTTTTTCTAATTTTGTTTTGACGCTTCACGGCACATTTTTAAAGAAATTTGTTAATTTTGTAAAAGGTACAGAAGATTCAGCTAGAAAATTTTGCCCTCTCCATAATCACCAGATGTTAAATGATGTATAAAATACAATTTGGAGAGATGGGTGGAATTTATTCATTCTGTGGCACGAAGGTATATTTGTAGTTAGTTCTTGATGCCAGTAGTCATCGTAAAGTACATTGAGGAATGTTATGAACATTACTTAACACTAAGGCTATATTTTCATTATATTTGATGGACTTAAAAGCTGTGTTTATTAAGCGAAGCACAACAGCTTCCACTAAAATTACGCAGAGAGCAAATGGAAAAAAAAATTATGGTAAAAGTCATAGAAAATCACAGCTGTCTGAACGAAAAAAATTGTCATCTCAGTGACTAACCAAACAATTTTCGGGAAAATCGTAACAATCTTAGAGACTAATGATTTCAATAAATTAATAACCCTGCGACATGAATATCCCATTTTTAAATATGATTTAAAATTACTCCTACAAAGCCATACAGTACCCAAGTAGCACAATTAATTCCTCAAGATATCCCGAGGATAAAAATTTAGGAATTAGTAAATATCTTCTAGAGGTCTGTAAGAGTTCCCTAAGATGGGCAAATGTCAGCATATCAGTATTAAATAGTACTTCCCATGGTAATCGAAAAAAGCTATTAGTATAGAATCCTGTGAGCAGCCTTTTGCGTACCAATAGAATTCCCATAGTAATCTTTAGGATATCTTATCGCTTGCCAATATAAATGGTCCCGAGGACATCTTTATAGGATTTCTGTTAGTTGTACCGCATCGATCCTGCAAACAGATTTAATTCCTGTAGTAATCTTTCGGGTATTTTATCGCTTACCAATATAAACGGTACTGAAAACATCTTTATAGGATTTCTATTAGATGTGCCAACTCATATTTCTTATAGAATTGCCAGCGGCAGCTGGTGAAATGTTGGTTAATCAAAATCTCAGTATGAGACATCAGGCCCAAACCAAACCAAAGATTAGAGATCGTTATAAGATTCATCCAAATAAATCGATGATCCCTGAGAGAATTTGAACGTTGCAGTAATGTTATTAATGTTTTATAAATTCATGAATATAAGATAATTCATGACTGATTATCGTCAGTGGTTTGTACGTGGCGTCATCTAGGAATAATTGCTGTAACAAACTACGGGGTAAGCAAACAAATTTTATGCATTAAAAGAATTTCTTCTTGCGATTTCTATAGGTGTTCTATTAGCGATAATAATAATATTTCCATTTTAATACTTTATTTGATCTCTGTAATACATAGAAAATTGAGCTGTATGGTAATTCCCTTCTAGAACTTCTAGAAGATGTCTACAAGTATTCTGTTAAAGATAATAATACTATTTCCCTTTTAATACTTTATTTGATTTCTATAATACTTAGAAAATTGAGCTGTATGGTAATTCCCTTTTAGAACTTCTAGTGGATGTCTGTGGGTTAACAAAAGTTGAAATTCCTATATAATGCCCAGTTTACATTTCCCCAGTGCATAAAAGTTGAGCACATATAAAGATTTCTCATTTTGATTTCGGAAGGACTTCTGGAGTACATAAATACAAGATATCCTCGCGG
Source organism: Rutpela maculata (assembly GCA_936432065.2). Classification (NCBI taxonomy): domain Eukaryota; kingdom Metazoa; phylum Arthropoda; class Insecta; order Coleoptera; family Cerambycidae; genus Rutpela; species Rutpela maculata. The sequence continues at coordinate 37,407,456 of OW386285.2, forward strand.
GCAGTGAATAGAACTTCTTAAAGATATCTTAAAGAATTCTGTGCTACTTGGGTAATATTCCCTATATATTCCGATAATATACATTTAAATCAGACTTTTTCAAATCAGTATTATATAATAATTCGCCATCGTTAAATATCTTTACGGATGGCTCAAAATTGAATTAGGGACGAGTTATGCTTTCTATGCCTCCCAATTAGAAATCTCTACAAAATATAAGTTTCTCAAGGAGTGCTGTTTTTATACTGCTGAAGCAATTGCTATTGAACAAGCGTTATATTGGGTACTAGAATGTTACACTAAAGATTACCAAAACTTGAAGAATATCAGCATTATATCTGACTCTAAATTCGTCTTACAGTTCTTAGCACATTTCTCCTACAATTTTGAACTATTATATCAGGAACAATAATCCAAATAAGTTTTGGGCCCACATAAAAAACAAAAAAGGAGTGACTAACATACCTAAAGATATGTATTACGATGGCAATCATTTGAATAACCCACAAGATATTGTAAATGCTTATGCTGATCTTTTCGAACAATCATTTTCACCTGTAGAACCGGAAGAGACGTTAACAGATCAGTCTGATAATAATAATAACAGTAGCATCAATATAGTGTCCTTTTCAGAACACGAAGTACTATTGGATTAAAAAAAAATAAAACCCAAGGTCACCATGGGACCTGATGGCATTCCCGCGTTCTTATTGAAAGATTGTGCTTATATCTTTGCGAAGCCACTCGTGATTTTATTTAACCTGTCTATTAAGTGTTGTTCATTTCCTGACATTTGGAAATACTCCAAAGTCTGTCCGGTATACAAAAAGGGTGAAAAAAATGATATAAGAAACTTTCGACCGATAACTATAATCTGTAATTTTGGTAAAGCTTTCGAAATATTACTACATAATTCAATTTACCCACATGTTAAAAACATAATTTCCACGCAACAACATGGATTTATGAAGGGCCGCTCTACTACCACTAATCTCATTTGTGCTAGTGAATACATATTTGAATCCATCGACATGCACGTTCAAACAGACGTAATATACTTTGACTTTACAAAAGCCTTTGATAGGCTGAACCACAACTTACTTATTACAAAACTCTCTAGTTTTGGCATTTCAGATCAACTCATATCTTTTTTTAAATCATATTTAACTGATCGACAACAATACGTCGCAGTCCTCTGATTATGTTTCAACCTCAGGGGTCCGTTCTTGGGTCGCTGCTTTTAAATATTTTTATCAACGACATAGGTAATACCCTAGGAGTTCACTTTTTAATGTATGCGGACGATATAAAACTTTTACATAGAATCACTGATCTGAATGACTGCATCACATTGCAAAATAGCGTTTCTAATCTTAGTTCTTGGTGTGTTAAAAACAAACTTTCATTAAGTGTGCAAAAGTGTAATATTATGTCGTTTTCAAATAGAGATTCTATGATTACCTACGATTACGCGCTAAAGAACGAACAATTAATGCGACCGTCTACGTTCAAAGACCTTGGTGTAATTTTCGAGAAAAAACTAACTTTTAATGACCACATTGATACGTTAATATGTGACGTAAATAAAACATTTGGTTTTATCATACGTATCAGCCGCGATTCCTCAAATATTGCAACACTAAAATTACTATATTTTTCATTTCTGAGATCTAAGTTAGAGTATGCATCCCTTGTTTGGCAGCCCTGCTATAATATTCACATCTCAAAAATAGAAAATGTACAACGTCGTTTTCTTAAATATCTTCACTTTAAATCTCATGATACGTATCCACCTATTGGCTTTCCGCAAGGAGATTTGCTTGAAATGTTTTCCATGTGCAGCCTAAGTGATAGACGTAACAACTACGCCATTAACTTCTTAAAGAAAGTAATTCATCATGAAATTGATTGCTGCGAGATCCTCCATAAATTAAATTTTCACACTCCAAGAGTGAATTCGCGGTATCACCAAACTTTTCATCTGCCTAGAACCCGAACTAACGTCTTACAATACTCACCGATATATAACATCTATTCTACTTATAATAACAACCCTAATGATATTGATAGTTTTATTTAATAGGAGACGTTATCTATAGTTAGTTACCATTTTATTACATTCTTTTATGTGCCGTATGCATAATTATATGTTAACCTTATTTTTGTTTTACTTAAGTTTAATTTTAATTTTAGTCTTATTCAGTTTTCTTTGTATTACATTTGTAGTTTTAGTTACTATACTCATCTATGGTGTGTAGTCTATATTAAATATGTGTTGTTTCCCATCTTGTAAATGGTTTGTACTGTTAGATGGTGTATAATTAAAATAAAAAATATAACAACAGAACCGCATTTAATATCGCACATTTACAAAACAAAATAAAAAGTTTAGGATTTATGATCCAGTTCATTTGGGCAAAGGGTCATTCAGGAATTGTTGGAATGAAATGGTTGATCAACTAGCTAAAGAGACATTTAAGGATACAGGACTAGAACATCAATTTTTTCATCCAACTGATCTACAATGTTATTTCAGAAAACACAACCGGTTAAATTGGGGGAATTTATGGATGCAATTTGTTGCAAAATCTAGCAATCACTACACGCTAATTCACCGCAATCTTCCCTCCAATACTTCCATTGACAACACAACTCTTAAATACTACACATCAGCAATAATTAGACTGAAATTAAATCATGAGTGTTTCCTCTATCATCTCTATGGAATCGCTTCTACCCCTTATTGCCCTTGTGAAAGCATTTCAATCGGCGACCTTAATCATACATTTTTTAATTGTAAAAATAACTATGTGGCTACTACTACACTTCTCAAAGAACAAGTTCAGTCACCTATAAATCCAAATACCCCATTAAGTAAAAATTGTATGAAAATTCATAAGGCATTAATAATTTTTTTAAAACATGCAAATATTAATTTATGAATTTATATGGGTGTTGATATATGAGTATTTTGCTTAATATATATGTTATATATGTAGTACATATTGTTGTCTTCCCCTCATGTTAAAATCCCCTATATTTCGAGGTCTATTTTGTTTCTATATTATTAACAAGTCGCCCTCCCTGACCGACCTCTGGGCGTGAAAATATGTGTCCCTGTTACTCCTTGTAGATATTATTGTCATCTTACTGCTTAATTAAGAAACTGGGAAAAGATAATTAAAGTCATGCTAAAGTTAAACTAAAATTATAACGTTAAATTAACTTCCTTATAGTAACATAATTTTGTGGACAAGGAGTACTCTTAAAACTACTAAGTTGCAGAGTTTTTATCATTGCTTACATGTTCTGAAAAACGAAGGAAACAAAATTCTTTTTAGTGAAAATCATTACCCCTCAACCATGGGCGCAGCCAGGGGGGGGGCATGGGGCCCGGGTCCCCCCCAAGCCGTCTTCCATGAACCAAAAAATAAAGAAACATAATCTCTATCAGTACAAAGCAGTATCCAAAGCACTCCTTGAAATAAATATTTTGTAATTAATGCCAATATTATCTAGTAGAGGAATCTACATACATATTCGTTTTCAACCATTTTCTGAAAAATTTTCCTCATCGTCTGGGGAGGCCGGTTCTATTCCCCCCCCCCCCCCCCAGATGAATTTTCTGGCTGCGCCACTGCCCTCAACTATATAAATCGTGTGGTTCCAGCCATCGAAAAATAAATTGACATCGAAGCGCCGCCATCTCGATCTATTTTTATTTAAATCTTTTTTGGTGTCAATACAAATATTCCAAATATCAAATATTTTTATTATTATTAGAGATAATGGTAAGGGGACTTTTAACTAAACACCTTGTGTATATAAGCTATTGGTGTCGGTAATTTTATGAAATTTCTTTATTAGTTCACTTCACTTTTTACATTCCTTATATCACTTTTATATTTAATTTCCTACTTAAATGATCTTTACATGTTTCCGACTCAATTAATCCTTGACATATTGTAGTTGCATTTCCCGTTTTACATTCTGCGTATTATTATTATTTCTAATCCAATGAAACTTATTATAATTCATGAGTTCATCACATAATGAAAAGGAAAATCGATTTTCAAACTTGGAGTTTTTATCACGACATTCTTTATTATGCAACACAATATACATATTTGTGTAGTAGCTAGTCATGAAAATACTTGGCAGATCTAGTCGGTATGTTAGTATAGACTAAAAGCTAAAGTTACCAATGAAGTAATAATATTGTTTCACTAAAGTAATTGTTTATGGAACTTTAATAATACAATATTTCAAATCGTCGACCTTAAAACGAAATGCCACATCGGTAATGTGGTGTGGGAAGTACAAAAAAAAGGATGCCTTTGATTCTTGTAAGTACATACACACTAAATCACAATTTTATTTTTTGTGCCCCTTCCAATAATGGGTTGGGGGTAATAATGGGTGTGGCTAGTGCCAAAAATTTTTTTGAGACTCAGGTTCTCTTATATACGAAATACCAATTATATGGACTCTTACTTGCTTAATTTACCTATTTACCCCCATTTACCTCAATTTACCACCCACCCTTCAACGGAATAAGATCAAAATATAATCTAGTTCCAGATTTAGTTAAAATACATACGTGTATTAGATTTCAAGTCAATATCTTAGATGGTTCCAGAGTAATAGTGCACACAAAAATGTTACAGACCGACAGACAGAATTTTTTCGACGTTTCATGACATTCTAAGCTTATTTGAAGATAATAAAATTTCAATTTGTTTTTTTGCGTTAAGCTATACTTTCACGATGTGGAAGTAAAATTGTCAGTATTGCAATATTCAACAGTTCAGTAGATATTAAATCTCTCTGGTAATCTATTTTCTTCAGTTGATTAAATTCTAGAACTAGAACTATTCAGATTTCTATATTCTATGTATTTCTGTATGTTCTTCAAAATTGAGTATTTACTCAAATTGTACTACACACATCGAAATTGAAATAGACAGTTTCTACAGATCATCAGGTATTTTCACTAATGATAATGTGCCACTCGGTATTTATAGTAACGGTCCATTACTTGCACTCTCTATTTTGAAAATGTATCTTTTTCTACAGTAGTAAACCACTTTACTATTTCAGAAATAAAATCAAAGAGATTTATTCACTTTTCTATTTGGCTCCAATTTAAATACAGAATCTGTGATATTTGGGATTTTCGCCCTAACTGTTCGAATTCTTCTTTTAACTTTGGTTTCTTTGCAGTACCGTGCAGTACTACTTACCGTTTTTCTCTTGTCTTTGGTATTTCTATAATTCTATAATAACAATATTTTTGCACGTTACAGCTTCTTGTTATTTACAGTATCTGTTGCCAAGACGGTAGGTTATGTTTGCCGACCTAACACGTCGATAATTTACTTACCGACGTCTGAACGGTAAGTAATAGAATGAAATCCAATTTCAAATTAATAGTTATTTACACTACAAGGGAGGTGAGTAGTTTTTACCAGTCGAGGACGATTTTGCACCGAGCGTAACGAGGGCTGGCAGCAAAGTCCTAGACTGGTCAAAGTTACTTAGGAGGTAAGTAACTTTGACCAGTCTAGGACTTGGTGTATAACATTTTATCTGCTCTCACAGCAACGGTTCAAGAAATAAAAAATCAAATTTTACATTCCTTGATCAATTTATTTTGACAAATTCTTTGACGTTTAATTTTGTTGACATTGATGAATGTCACATAGTCTGTGACAACTTACCTGCTAGAAAACAATGTGACAATAGTCTACTTACCATAGTGGGAGCAGAAGAATGTGTTTATCTGCTCAGTGTTTATCTGCTAGGCTATGGTAAGTAGACTATTATCACAAAGTAAGTAGATCCTGATGTACCCAACGATGCAGTATAATTGCAGGATGTCGCACATCCTCTTTATGCAAGAAGACATGTTGAGATGAGGTCTTCCACAACAAGTTAATTTATAGCAGAAATGGTGTCGAGTTATCTGCGAGTTGCTGAATTTCACCCCCTTTGACATTTCTTATGATATATCAGTTGTAAGGTTTTCTCAAATAAACCTGACGATTGAGATGAGTTAAAAATGATAATTTGTCAATAAATTTGACAAATTACAATACCAGAAGCTAATCCTCGTCCATCAAAACTTTTTCTTTAAAATTTAAATGTCTTTAATAAATTATTGCTTAATATCTCAGCCACTTCATCAAATAAATAGTTATTTTCGGACATTTAAGAAATGATCTAATAAGAAAAATTTAATAATTAGAAGAATATAACAGACTGACCTGGACAATTCAGACTTTTTGTTGAATAGATCAGAATTTTCTACAAGACGTTTGTGAAGAACCGAAGCTACATGCTAATTACAATAGTAGGTAGTAATGACCTTTTCTGAATAGTAAATTCAAACCTAAAACGTAGTCAATTAAGGCCCCACTTTGTTCTCTAAGAACAGTGGTCAGATTATTGAGATTTGGCACCAATACAGTGAAAAGCTAACCATTCTAAGAAATGGTTTCAATATTGCAACTTTGCATACAAATATATAAACTGCCAAAGCAGCTGGCGTCCACAATATCACGGCCAAAACGTTTTAATTAGTGAAGATAGAGTGGGAATTATTGACAGAATATGCCAAAGAATAAATAAAAGACAGGAATCTGGAAATATTCGTCAAAGAATCACATAGTGCTAGCATTAATATCGCATGCCCCTAAAATAATAACTCAGCATTATTTTTCGATAAAGATTTCAGTAAAGGACCCGCTTACTAGACAGGAAGTACTGGATTTTCACAACATATCCAGAAGGCAAAAGAATATACGTGTCTATGTACCTTCACGTTGTAAACTACCCCAAGGTTTTTGACTATGTGAAATAGGACGATATTTGTTCTTTCAACGATTATATGAAAAAACCTCTGTTTTGTTTCAGTTCTCTTTAACATCCATAATGATATAATGAATATGTGAAGCGATGTGTGATACAGGAATGGTAGGATGCAGCAATGGATTAAACTAAGACTTTTAACTTGAGATTTTCAGATGATACTGTCTTAGAAGATTAACTATAAGTTAATCTTCTACTGTCTCAATTGCAGCAAGCGAAGATGAACTTATACACGCTCTTGACAATTTTAGAACAAAATGTATTTAACTTTAAATTATAATAAAACTAATCCTTCTAGACAAGTTGGGGAAGGGTGAGTGGTACATATACGAAATATAGGTATACCTTGGAGCGCATGTATAGTACGAGCAATTGAGAATACAGTTCATCTCAAACTTATAGCAACATGAGGCCCAGTGTTTCAATGCAAAGTTAAACACTTTATGCTACAAATAAATTAGCTAGAAGTTTAGAATATAAAGTTGCAATATTAAAGAGTTTAATAAAAGCATATTCTAAACTTCTAGCTAATTTATTTGTAGGATAAAGTGCTTAACTTTGCATTGAAACACTGGGCCTCATGTTGCTATAGGTTTGAGATGAACTGTACAAGATTCTATGGATACTGCAAATATCAAAAATTACCAGTTGAGCAGAATTTGGCATGGCAGGAATATCATGAAACTTATAAAGATCAGCAAAGATCCTAGTTACTTCCATCTTTTCTATGCCTCTGAGATATTCACGATTAGGGAGGCTGATAGACAGTTTATTGAGATATTCGTAGTGCGGGTCTTGAGATGTCTGTTAAAACTTTCCTAGACAGGCCATCGTACCAACACCTCAATTCTCGAAGAAATGCAAAACAACTCGTACTTTCCGAAAATTCTATAATATTTTAGCCATATAGAATAATGTGGAACAGTTAATGATTCAGAGAAATCATAATAACAAGCGAAGAAGTGAGATCGTACGCCTAACAGACAGCAGCGATAGATGCTAGACGTGCCATAAAGCAAATGAAGACCAACTGGAACAATGCATGGGGTCCCAAAATACTTGTCAAAAGGTTGTGAATAAGAAGAAGTGAGTTATCCATTGCAACCATTTGTGAAATGTTGAAACACTTTCCAAGGTAGCTTTTATAGTTGCATGTGTTTCAAGAAGAGGATTAAAATTGATTTAAAATTGACTTAGAACCAAATGCAAAAAATGTTCCTCTTTTTCTGTCCCGCGGTCTTTTATTCATAAAGGTATTAAAACACAGGTAATTTTCTCATTATATTTTATACAAAATATAAAATTACGATAAAACTTAAATACATAAATCACATATTGCATACAGTTTTATATATTAATTTCAGTAGGTAATAGGTAATTATAAATACTTAGTGTCATCCAGATCTACTTTTTAACATACAGCGCTGTAAATAAAGTATGGAGTGTTGCCAGCTTAGCGATATAATAATAAAGTGTAGAAATAATCGTGGTTCTACGTTTAATTGAATTTTTTATACAAAATTAGGAATATTAATGATTATTACGATGTTATCAATTTGCCTCATAAGATAATAAATGTTTTCATTTGCAACTGAAGAATGTTAAAAGCATGATAAACTAGACATCATTGACAAAGCTCTTAGGCAGCAGCCATACTCTTTACCTCGCGCATAATTTCTTCACGAATTTACCTTAAAAATTAAAAAGTCAATCTGAAATGGTAATTTTTGAACTTAAGTTTTACGTACACTATGCAATTAAAATAAATACTAAAACATACACTAGCTTAAAAATAATAGTAGTATCATTTCACACGTAGGTGTCAAAGTTACTTGCTTTGAGGTATATTTGTAACCGGTAACCAACGTTCTTTTATATACTCCATAGAATTAGATACATCTTAAATTAAATGGCAACCTCAAATGGTATCACTGTAACTTTATTTTTCACCCTTGTCGATAGGATTCCCTTGTTCATCAATTTCCAGTGAAGGAATTAAAGGGGGTAAGAATCCATACTCCATTCGAACACTTTTGTCGTCAAAATTTGACCTTGCTGTTCTTTGTTTCCTTACAAATTTTACTTGATTGTTGGTAACTTTTGGCGGCAATAGGCCAATATAATCATCAGGTTTTATAGTATAATAGTAATTACTTATGCTTTGAGCCTGTTTCTGTTGATCACAGTCCTTTTTTGGGGGTAAATATATATTACCCTGCTTAGCAGGCAAGTAACCATTATTTAAAATTATTTCTTGCTTTGGTGGTAGGTACTGATTAATTTGTGGAGCATAAGCATAAGGATTTGCATAGAAAAATGTCTGTTGTTGAGACTGTTGAGCATATTGTTCTTGTTTGTTATTGGAGTAGCTCGTCTGACCGTAAATATGCAGAGGAGCTCCAACCTGTACACCATGCGGAAAATGTACTGTCTGCGGAATCAAATACGTTGGTGAAGCTTGTTGAACTTGATACGCTTGAACGTGTTGAGCTTGTTGAATTTGCTGTGTCGGATGAGGAATTTGAGGTGTCGGATGTGGAACTTGCGAAATCTGGTATGGTTTTTGTATAAATTTATTTACTTCTACAGGATATGGCTTAGGAACTTCTACTCGTACTAAATAAGGTTGTGGTACTGGCACCTTTACCTCGACCGGGTAGGGCCTGTCAACATAATGTGCAACTGGCTTTTCTACAATTTTCTCTACTGGTTTCTCAATATAGTGTGGGACTGGAACCTTCTTTTCCACAATTTTCTCGACTTGAACAGGTACCCTCACTTCGACCGGGTACGGTTGTTTTACAATCCTTTGCACCACTTTTTCCACTGGATATGGTTGCAAATACGGTATGCGGACTTCAACCGGGTACGGCCTGTCGATATATTTCGTAACTTGGACCGGGACATGAATAGGTTTCTCAACAATTTTCTCCACAGGATAGGGCTGAGGTACAGGCACCGGCTTTTCAACATATTTCGTAATATGAATAGGTTTTTCTATAATTTTCTGTACAGTCACAGGCACCTGCACTTCTTTTACAACTGGATATGGTACCTCGTATGGCACTTTAACCGGATAGGGTTTGGAAATAACTTTAGTCAGTTCAGTAGGTTTTTGAGTGACATGACTTGACACTCCTGGGTCAACCTGCTGCACAAATACCTGATGTTGGTAACCTTGAGCGGGTTGCTGATCATATTCGAAACATGTTTTCTTAACAAGTGTGCAAGGGGCGTTTTGTGCGCTAATGTGGTTGTTTAGCGCAGTAAATGGTTGTTTAATTACTATCTTTGGTGGTCGTTGTATTTCAATTTTTGGTAATTCTTGTCCAGGGAAAAACAATAATGTTTTACCTAGCTCAATATCTTCGGTGGCCTTTGTTTCGGCGCTAGAATTGTTGTTAACGCTGACGTATTGTTCATCATACCCTGAGGGATATTCGAATTTTCCCAAGTAATAAGGCAAACTCTTTTGAATTTCCACGTTATAATTTCGGTTGTCAGAAATCGTTCTCTCCTCAGCTTGTGACTCGATGTTCTGTAGTTGAATTCCCGCAGTGATTGGAGCTAGAAAGTTTGTACTAACCGGTCGAGGTGTTACTAACACGGTAGACGGAGAAGTTGTTGCAACACCATCTGAGGAAATAGTCTCCAGGCTGGTCCTTGTGGTCGAGGAATATTCCTCTTGAGAGTTTTGACTAACTTCAATTTTATCTGTAGCCGATTTTGTAGCGCTTTCTTCTAATTCTGCTACAACAATTGGTTGTTGATTTAAGCTAGCTTCTGTAACTGGTGAAATGGTTGTCGTAGAGTAACCGATATCTGACTGGCTTATCTCTACATTTGAAATAGTTTCACCTGACAATAGGTGAGATTTTACATATTCGGTAACTATTGAATCAGGTGTACTGGATTCTACGTTTACATTGTAGTTCTTAGATATAGCTTCATTAATATTTAGAACATCTTCGCCTGTTACTAAGTTTTTCGTATGCTCTATTAATTTATTTGACGTATCCTCTACCGCACTGAGCTTTGACCCGTAACCTCCCATGTTGGATGCATCAAAATGTTTTTCTTCATTGCTTTGGACAAGTTGCTGGGCATTAATTAATTTGCTATTTGGGTTTTCATACAAGGCTGCCGTTTCGTATTGATTTTCTGTAACGTCTACTTGTTGCTGATGCGCCAAAAGCTCTTGTGTCTGTTGTTTCTGATATGAGGGTTGTTGCTCTGGTCGTTCTTGTATGTATACCAGCTGTTGATTAACCCCGTCAGTTTGGAAAATTATATTATCCCTGGGGTGCTCTTTCTGGTAAGATTCTTGTGGAAATTGTTCGTAAGCACTTTGCTTGTCTTGAGGAAATATTAATTTCTGTTTGGGTTCTTCGTGTTTTAAGAGGATTTGTTGTTCCCTAACCTCCTGTTCATTATTTTGTGAAATTTCTGGTGTAAGCGCTTGTTGTTGGGATTCATGTTGAACGAGGAATTGCTGTTGAATTTGCGGTTGCTGAATATAAATTTGATGCTGTGGTTGGTACTGCTGGTATAGTAGTTGCTGTTGATGTGCTTGTTGTCCGTGGATACCTAACTGATTAGATTGCGTCTGTTCGGATCGGGCATTAGTTTGTTGTTGGGCAAGAGCGTGAGACTCTTGTAACTGTTCTTGTGTTAGACCCTCGAACTGTTGGTTTTGTTGATTTTCCAGGTGTTGCTGTAATTGTTGTTGTAGCTGTGCTTGTGCTTCTTGACCAACTTGTAACTTTTGTAGTTGTTCTTGGGGTTGTGACTGTTGCTGTTGAATAATTTGGATTTCCACATGTTGTGGTTGAGATTGATTTTCCAAATTTACCTGTAGAGGCTCTGGCTCTATGGGTTGTTGTTGAACTTGACCTAGGTATTCCTCTTCTTGAGGTTGAATTACCTGTTGCTGTTCAAATTTTTCTTCTGGTTGTTGTTGTTGTTGTTGTGATGGTTCGCCTATTTCTTGTTGTGCCTGAATTTGAATATGTTGTTGTGGTTGACTACTAATTGTGGGCTCTCCTAGAGGTTGTGCAACTATATCTTGTTGTGATTGTGCTAAATTGGCACTTTGAGGTTGGACTGGTGATTGCAGGACAGTGCTTGGTTGCCTCAGTTTATCAGCATTTTCAAGAATTCCTTGAAGTTGTGGCAGGTTGTTCTATAACATAAGAAAACATAGATAAGTTATTATTGATAACAAAATAATAATTCTATCAGATCATATTAAAATTATAATACGTCCATGTCCAAAATGTCCATATTAGTATAGTAAGCGAAGCAGTAAAAATGGTAAAATTCCCGGCCCGAAAACAATTAAAGGAATTTTCTTAATTTTTTTGCAATATGCTTCATAAAACACGTACATCAAAATCTATATTGTCGCATTACCTGCTTTTTATTTTTAAGGTTGGAAACTCCCCTAAAATCTGAAAAATTAAACTCTTCTAATTTTACGAATAAATTAACGAAATCGATATACTTATGTTTTTGAGGTCGCTGAATGTGACTGTGAGGTCAAAACTTATGAGAGAAAATATTAAGGGTTGAAATCACTGCTGCCAACTCTTCTAAACTGCGAGTTGGAAACAGTGTTTGACAAATTGCATAATTCGACATTTTTTAAATATTGTAGACTACGAAACAACCTAATAAAGATGATTTATATTCAATAGAAGTAGGTTTAACATTAAAGATAATGAAAACAATGTTATGATTATTATATTATAGATATTTAATTGTTGCAAAGTTTGGAAATTAGACAAGTTGGTCAACATGTGCAGTGAATTACAGTGATTCCAATCTAGACACTTTTTACCAAACTTTCTTTCGTGCAAATCGTCAATTTAAGAAAAAGCATCAAGGAATATTGATTTTAGGGGGTGAAAATTGCAAATTTCAGTTCGCAATATCTCAGAAAAATATACATTTTAGCAAAAAAGTGTATAAGATCTCTCTTTCTTATAATTTGATTCCCTATCAAATTATGTGTATTTCTGTTTTTTGCGACAACTCTTAAGAAGGCAACCACCCCTAACCAAAAAGCAGGAAAATTGACAATATAGATTCTTATGTACATACTTATGAAGCATGTTGAAGAAAAAAATTTCGAAATTCATTACATCGTTTTCGGGCTGTGATTTAAAAGCTTCACTTACTGTACTATATGTAAAATTTTGTCCTGATGAAATAGTTAGTGTCTTTTTTCAAATACGACGACATATACGACCATGTTACTATTTCTATTAATTCAGTCAGTCATCTTTTTCATTCATATTAATCACATAATTATTCCAATAAAAAGCATTATATAATATTCAAAGGTGTTTGGTCAATAAATGGTTCGAATGGCTGTAAAGCCCCATCTTAAGTATGTCAGTTTTACATAAGTTCCGTGCTTGATTGTTATAACAACAAAATAATTTATTAATTTTCCTGTAAACATCTCCACCACGAGTTGCTAAATTTTAAGAAATATCAATTATTGTTAAGAAAAATGTTGAATGACGAAGAAGAAAATGACTTTCAAAAAATTTCAGATATTCCACCAGATACTGAAACAGCTTCACAAAATACGTAACGTTAGACTTGTTGCCAGAAAAATCCAGAGAAAGTTGCAGAAGAAAGTATAGCATACACGGTGTGCTACAGCTAAATTTAAATTAAAGTTGAATTTTTTTTACACATTCTTGGATGTATATAGAACCAATTTCCACAATATTTAAAATCATTCATCGCAGAATTTTTTTTTTTTCGAATTAGAGGTGAAAAACGAGCCAATCTGACAATTCTGACTTCAGATTCGGTTTCAGTGCGTCCAAATACATAAGAATACACTGGTCTGGTCCGCAGGACAAACTACTTTTTTGTGTGACTGTCATTAAACAAAAAAAGTAAAATATTTGTAAAAAAAAATCTGTGATGAATGATTTTAAGTATCGTGGAAATTGGTTCTAAATACATCCAAGAATGTGTAAAAAAAAATTCCAAGAGACATCAACTTTGATTTAAATTTGGTTGTAGCATACCGTGCGTAGCTTATTTTAATAGTGCAAGTAGAAAAAGCTAATGTATATACTGAAAATGTTTTCTTGATATATTTCTCCTAAAAATGCAAGCTGGACAAATAATTGCCAGTTTCAGTCAGCAACTATTTGGGTAAGTTAGTCTATATTAAAAATAACACTGTTATCGGACACAATATTGATATTGGAAAGTTTCAGTAGGTAATAACTTTTATGCAATTTAGTCGGCTATGATCCCAAAAATCTGAAATATTTTTAAAATGGTTTTCCACAAGAACCATGAAAATTGGGCAAATCCTAACAGATATAACTTTATAACAAGACAATAGCAGTTTAGTCGAGGATACTTGCTAAGGCATATCTTAAGTAACCCTGAAAAATAATATACCTACTTAAATTTTCTCACGTATTGCAGGTATGTCCTGAATTAATAAATGCAAATATATTATATGTATATGTATTGAGTCAAGTATCATTACATGATTTTAGTGATTCGCGTGGTGAATCATGAAGTCTCTTAAATAGAAGTGAAAATTTTTAGACATAAATTAATGGTTAGAAGACAAGACAGTCCAGAATTTAACAGAATGGATGCTGGTACCTGGAATTCGAGTTTCTCAGTTACTATTTGGAAGGATTCAGCACTGCACCATTGATTATTATTCTGTGACATTGTGTTGCGTCAAAAAAATACTTTATAAACTTTTCAAAAATGTGATCTGATATTTTAATTAGAATATGAAAGTAAAATTGCATTAAACCATCTTGCGGTTTTTACTGCAATTTTTACGTTTTATATGAATTTAACTTACTTTCTTCGAGTTCTTTACTTCAATAAGTAATATTTAATTATTGACTGGTTTATTTCCTTATTTACAAATGGAATGTAAGCAGTTGCCATTGAATGACAGTGCTTGCTCCATTTTTATTGCTGTTGTCTCTTACAGAATTATTTGTCCTAGAAAAATACTTTCGTTAACTTTACTTTTTATAGTGAAATCCTTAGAAATTTTCACTTAATACAAATGAAAATAATACAATTTCATTCATGCAGATCTGCATTATACCGATGATGGTTTTGTCATTCATCAAAGATTGATTAAATTTGCATCTGATGCTAGTTGTGGTTGCTTGATAATAATATAAATATTTTTACACTAAAGGATTAATCAAAAACTATATTAAGGACACTTCTGATTATTCGAAAGTATATTTGGGATATGCCTTGTATTTGGTACTACTGCTACAGTAATTTAATTTTTATGTCAGATTGAAAGTTAAACTAAGGTTAGGTTAGAAAAAAATAAGAAAGTAACTATTTTATCAACATAACCTCTCCAAATTTTCAAATTCATTAGCAATACCACTGCAGTGTTTATTGTGATTTGTGAAAATTGCATCCCGTAGTTTTTCAAGATCTTGTTTATAGTTTCAGTAAATCCAGCATTTCAAGTGAAGACACAAGAACAAATCGGGAACATCGATATCTAGAGAACTGAGTGGTCATAAATTTATACGTAGCTATATTCTGTTGGAAATATCTTCCAGTGCATTTACGTTTTGATCAAAGGAAATGAAATAAATTCATTTATATGAAATCGTCACACCTGGTTAAAATTACACCTTAATGGCATTCAAGAAAGTGAGCATAGGTTAACTTATTCCTACAAAACTTGAAATTCTAGATGGTCCATATTTCTCGTTGCATTTGAATTTTGCTTCACAAATATTCTTTTATTTTCTCAATGTTTAATACGTGTATAGATCGTACACTGTGCCCTGTTAAAATAAATGCTTTCAAAATATTTCTTAAGTTGCTTACCTCTTTATTTTTTAATTGCTTTACGGCTTCTTCCCCGAGAGCAAAGTGTGCTGTAGTTCGACTGTGAGGACCCACACTACCATATTCAACCACAGGATGGTAACCCCAGTCGTCAGCAAAGTATTGTACATTTTGACTAGATTGTTTTCCCTGGACATAATATCTGAAAGTGAATTTGATTTTATGAAATAAGTAAACTCAATATTTTAAGCTAGTAGGTATGCTTTTAGAGGGCAGAATATTTACTAGTGAAATATTTTGTCGAAGTCTTCTATACGTTTCCTTAAATATATAAGGAATAAAAAACCAGACTGCAACCAACAGCTATTCTCCAGACTAATGCCCCGCCGAGTGCTTAATTACGAATTACAAGCCTGGCCGCGTTAAGTGCAAAAACTATGTATTGCCACAAAACGCCAAAGTTTCGATTGCAACAGACACTAGCCGAAAGACTTATTCCTACTCAAAGGAGCTCTCGTACTAGCCACTCCACACCACTTGCAGACTGCACTTTCGAGCTATTGGCTCTCGTCAGTGCAAGATATGGAAGGAATGAGGCCCTCGAGGCCCATCATTTTCTGCCTATTGATTATTTGTGATTTCATTTCATTATTGCTTGTTGTCCAGTCATTAAAGTTTTAGATTAATTAATAAAATTATAGAATAAAAAAGTCGTCATCTTTTGTTACGCACTACTTTTCAACCTCGTTATTAGAACTATCAAGCATTCCAGGAGCAAGAACCACACATAGGATCGACCTGGCGAAGTCAGCTTTACATCTCAAGAAGGATCAAATTCGAATCTTTACGATAAAGAGAGCTTTTTCGTTAATATCCCTTCTAAAAATTGATTATAAAGTGGGTTTTACAAATTAAAGAGTCCTTTTGAGAGTATCCGGGACTTTCTTTCGATTAAGGAACTGGCTGTTACAGACCCAATACTGAAAATAACCATTTTCGCGTTGCTAAGATAGCGAGTTAATACACAAGGGTTTTCTAAAGCGTTATTGGTAGTAATTGTTATTATACTCTTCGCAAAAACGAAGAGTATATTGTATTTGATCGGCACATTTCTAAAATCGTAAATATCGCTCGTAGAGAACAAATTTTCATATCATTGTGTTAGTGAACGAATTCTGAACAACTTTCAAAATGTCCGTCTGTCCGTCCGTCTGTCCGTCCGTCTGTCCGTCCGTCTGTCCGTCCGTCTGTCCGTCCGTCCGTCCGTCCGTCCGTCTGTCCGTCCGTCTGTCCGTCCGTCCGTCTGTCCGTCCGTCTGTCCGTCCGCCTGTCTGTCCGTCCGTCTGTCCGTCCGTCCGTCCGTCTGTCCGTCTGTCCGTCTGTCCGTCTGTCCGTCTGTCCGTCTGTCCGTCCGTCCGTCACGTTTCTTGTAAGCACGATAACTTAAGAAAGAAAAACCCGATTGTATTGAAATTTGGAAAGTAAGTTAGTGTTAGGTAGAGGAAGAACCCTATTGTTTTTGAAGAAAATCGATCAGTAAATAAAAAAGTTATTAATTATTTAATATTAAAAAAAATATTCTCATTATTTTTGTCGCTTGTACTTAAATAAAGATCTTGCGAAATGTTATCTCCATAAACTTTTGCCTTGCAATTCAAAGATCGTGTGTTCGAATCCCACACAGGTTGGATTTTTTTTAAAAATTTTTTTGAGATGGTATCACAAAATTTAGGATGTCCAAAAACCAACATTATTTACAAAAAAACTGCGAAGAGTATCCTATAGAATGTGTAACAATTATATAAAAAGCTCAGTAAATTGGCGAAGAGTACGTTTTTAGCTTGTTTATTTTTCAATATATTCAGTCGCAGAAAAGATAGTATACGCACCATGTTTGGATTGGAAAGTCATTTTACTGGATTTAGCATATTCCAGGGCAAATCATAGGCGAATCCTGGAAATTGCCTACTCACCCAGTAAAATGATCCTTTCCGGACTCAATATGTAGTATGTTATGATACCTCCAGTATACCAAGATTTGCATTCCTCACTCCAAATATTTTAACGTCATAAAGTAAAAACTTAAAGTTAAATCAACGTGCTGATTCCATGCGCATATACAGAACACTTAAGTTGGTATTCCGGCACGTGCTTGTCAACTTTGTTTACATGTTATATTGCTACTTGGTGTTGCAGATAACTTGGCTTAGCTTACATCGTGTTATTATTTTGTTGTATGTTTAATTAATTTTGTTTTACTTTTTATGATTTAATTAGTAACAAAAGTTTTATAATTATTATATGCTTTTTAATGTTATTGAGAATAGTTTAATTAAAGATTTTTTGTAATAGCTTTGAAACCATATAAAGTAAAACTGACATTACATCTTGGGAGTGACGTGCAACACTTGATATATTGGAACCACAATATTACCTTCCCAATGCATAAATTCCATCTCGCTGTTCCTGTTTTCCTTGACCATCTCCTTTTTCGTCTGCTATACTGTAACCATACTCATAATTAGGCGGATTCTGTAACGAGTAATGCAATATATATGAATAAATCAGTAAAAGGTTGGCTCTTAGAATTTCAGATATTTTTGCATTTGTTTAGTGGTACCAAATCTAGAAAATGTATTTTCAGAATTTTTATTTGTCTGTTTGCCCAAAGGTTTGTTTCAATATAACTCTGAGCGACTTAACATACTTTTCGAAAATTCTTTTACTTTTAGACATCTTTCTAATTTAGACAGTTCGCTACTTTATATTGAATTTGATGGGAAGATGATGTGGGAGAAAGTGGGAGAGCTAGAAATGGGGAAGCTAGTCTGAATCTAGTGGTAAAGTTAGATGGAACCTTATAATAATACCTTATAATACTATGCCCGCAGTGACGCTAGCGTTTATCCACTACTTTTTTCCCACTGTACCGGGTAGTTTCCCATTTTTTTACGGTGTACTCTTACTGTACTTTCACAATGTGGAAGTAATAATATAAACCATCGATTTAATAGTATCATTATGCAAAACTGTAATAATAAGCAGCATAACATTATTTTGAAAAAAATTTGTTGGGGATAGTAAAAGTACGGTCAGACAGAACTACCTTTGCTACGGTGCAGTCTAAAAAACTACGCAGTTCAAGTGAATCTTTATGTGAATACCTTAAAAGTAGTGCGTGCAATATTTATATGCTGCGTGCAGCCCCAAAAGTAGCCACCTCTGAATTGAATTTTAAAGAATAGCGATGGCTACAAAAAATATCTACTTGGTCGAAACTTTTGCAGCAGCAGCCAGGGCAGTATTTTTAAAGGTGGTGTCCATTTGTGTACCAAACATTGTAAATAATATATTTGTAAATAAGTTGCGACTTGACAAAACTGTTAATGTTTTTAAATGGATCATTCTTGTGTTTGTTTATAGTTATAAAAAAAATTAAATATAGAATTAAAGCTGTAGCTTGTAGCGATTTTTTTAAAATCTATTCTTTAATAAGATACATGTTTGATCTTGGAGAGACCAAGTAATTGGTATTTATAGCTAAGAAACATTGTTTTGACACCCAAAAGTCAATATATTTGAAATTAATTTGGCGGGCTGTCACCGTCCGAAAGTTCTATTATCTATTTCTTGCCTATTCTCTCATCCAAATTCTTGTTTTCATCTGGCGTCGGAGTCTTCTTCGTTTCAATAGCACAGCTAATAAACAAGCTGTAGCTAGTGTCTCGTCATCCATGTTTTACAGTACACAAATCGAATTTTATTACGTATATTACGACACGAACACAGCGAGATGTCAACGAACAACAGACAAGTATACAGCACCTGGTTGCACGATGCAAAAACAGCGTATTGTGTGTGAAAGTCAATGCAACCTTTTTCCAGACTTGAGTAGCTGCAATAGAAAAACGATACTTTTAGGATCAGTGTGAACACGATACGAAACTTCTGCAGCTGCAACCCTAAAATTGCGTAGCAGAAGTAGCTGTGGCTGACCGTATATTTATGTAGGAAGGATTCAATCAAGTGGCTAGCGAGATCTCTTAATTTAAACCACATTGATTATTTTATTTGGGCGTATTTTAGAGAAATAGTTTACGTCAGGTAATCCTCAATTGAGCAAGATTTGCGAAGAAAAATTACACTAGCAATAAATCAAGAAAGTGATTATTTTACGAACATGCTGATTATGTGCTCTGGTGGGACGTAGAACATTTAAAAATCTGATGTAATAAGTAATAAATAAACATATTATTGAGCAATTTTATTATTTTTTTTTTTACTATTTTCGGACTTTCCATAAATGATTATTTTATAAATGTCCCAATGGCTATACGACTTTGAATTTAACATAAACCAAGGTAGCTTTTAACATTATGTTGTCGTAGTCGTCGAACAGTTTTTTTAGAACACTCGTTTCGAAACTGAACCTTTTTTTTTTAATAAACAAAAAAAATCATTATCTACATTAGCTATAAATAAAAATTTAATACTTTATTTGGTTGCTGCATTACCAAAGTATATCTGTGCCGAATTTCAGGTTACACTGAGCAGTTTTAGCACTGCACTGTGGTGGTTTTTGTGAGAGATAGGAAATTCCTGATAAATCACAAAAGACCGAATAACTTTTATAACCGTTGATTTTCGATTTTCTATATCACTTTCAGAGATTTGGTAGTGATGCTTTCACTTTAACTACTGTCTCTGGGACACCCTGTATATATAGAAAAGCAAATTAAAACAGATTTCAAAACCTTTTAATAAGAAAACAATACTTGATTTACTTTCCTTTCATTAGGCTTATTAAGAAATATCGTAAAAGCAAATGCTAGTTATTATTTACAAAGCAACAATGTACTCACCGGATCAGGAACTTTGGGTGGCTCGATGTATCCAGGCGGTTTCTTTGTTTCTGCATATACAATAGTTAATAAAAATATTAACTTTATCTGGAACAAAAAGTGAATGTTTAAGAACACATTTCACTGCAGATATTTTGTGTACATATGTAGTGTACTCACTTACATATATGTGTGTATATCATCTCTATGGATATAAATAACAAAATTATTATTCATTTCTACTTTTGCAAAAATGTTAACATTTTAAATACATCTTTTTTTAATCTGATCCGAAATTATTATTACAGCAATCCATATTGCTATAACATGAAATCATTAATAGAAAATATCTTCCCTTCAGTTATTATTTGTATGAATGATCTTTTATAAATAAATAAGCAAATATTTAATGAAACCCAACAACACAACTGCCCATAAAGGGGATATTAATCTATATACATATACGAAATTCATGCCGTATCTGTATTTCTTCCAGATACTTTTCCCGGTGATAGTCGGGAATCAATCTTCTCAAAAGACGCTCCTAAAATGCCAGGGTGTGGACTCAAAGATATACTGGTACTGCTAAATAATTTTCGAAATTATTGTTAACAAATGCTACAGAAATTGTTTAAACAAAGCATGCCCGAAGAGTGCACGGTAAATTTCAGTATCGAGACATTTTAAAAACTATTATAGCTAGATGCATACTTCTATGATATGAAATTTGCGGAATAGAATGGATCAGTTTTTGGTGAAAGAATTATCTGCATTGTTTTATTGTTGTAAAAGATATGACTATTTTTGTACAGCGCTCCGTTATTTCCGCTATCGTTTTGGCTGACACGTTTGCGCGCTGTGGCCGATCGGTAACTTGCTGACAATATACTGTGATTGCAAAAAATTTACGATGCGTATTACTTATATGTAAATTTTATCATTTGTCATTATGAAAAAAAACGAAGGTATTTAAAGATTAGTTTACTTGAGAACCAAAATTATTATATTTTAACTTAAAATATTGATTAGAGACAGAAATCCATATAACTAATTAAATGAACTTAAATTTACTTTTTGTGCTTGAGAAATAGAAATACAAAAATAATAACATACATACATACATTATACTTAAACTAAATTAACAGCTAATACATTTAACCTCTCAGTAGCAATCTATTATGCATTCCAACCCAGCTTTGCTACGACTGCAGTTTCCGATAAATTTTTTAAATTTACATTTACAAAATACATTTTGAGAAGTTATATTGGGACAAACATTTATAGTATTATAGTCATTAATTTAGGAATAAGTACGTTATTTTTCAAATCCGAACCAAAATCAATTGGATCGGGAATTTCTAGGTTTATCTCAGTTGCACTCTTCCACAGAATAATTTGATACGCAGCTCTCAACCTAATATGTTGATAAAAGGAATCTTCGGTAGGCGATAAATTCCTTATATCAGACGTCGACCATATAACATTTACTTCCACATCTAGTGGAAGTATAGTAACGACAAGAAAAAATTTGAACAGTTTTATTGTTCAAATAGGCTTAGAATGTCATAAAACGTCGAGATTTTAAGTTTGAGTGTCGATCTGTCTGTCTGTCTGTAACGTTTTTTGTGCGCACGATTACTCTGGAACCGTTTTAAATTATTGACTTGAAAATTGGTACGCGTATGTATTTTAAGGTGATCTGGAACTAGATTATATTTTCATCTTATTCCGTTGAAGGGATGGGGGATAAACTGGAATAAATAGAAAAATCAAGCAGGTAAGAGTTCATAAAATTGGTATTTAGTATTTACAAGAGAAGCTATAAGGTCTCAAAAGTTTTTTTGGCATTCGTTCTAAGAGACTTGGATGGAAAATCTGGATGTGGAAGTAGTGATTCCTTGGGCAGCGGTTTTTAAAAAAATACCGGGCCATATTTTGAAAAGTAATGAAATCATTGAAGCCACTTTGAGGGTAATGAAGTAATCTTTGTAGTTCTTTATCTTCTGTATGTCTTAAACATTTTTTTACAGCGTTAGTTTTTCCTTTTTTAAATAGAAAACTGACTGTATCAGTCAGTCAAAGCATAAATGCATAAAAATAAATTACCCAAATTCATTTGAGCACTCATTGTCTTCTCTATAGTTAATTCTCGCATCGTATGATAAATCGGTATAAATACATCAAATCTACGACACCATAATTCTAGACACAAAGTACAGGGATAAGACAAAAATATCTGTTGTAGCTTCTATTATTATTCTACCATACTCCAGATTTGGATAAATATAGGATGATCGCAAATATTCTAGTGTCGGCTTTATTATGATTATGATGAGAAAAATGCAATTGCGCTATTATTTTTGTAATTTCATCGGATACTCTGCAGTA
Organism: Rutpela maculata; assembly: GCA_936432065.2. NCBI lineage: Eukaryota > Metazoa > Arthropoda > Insecta > Coleoptera > Cerambycidae > Rutpela > Rutpela maculata. Next base: position 37,430,384 of record OW386285.2, read on the forward strand.
ATAATGGAAATATACAGGCTATTAAACTAATACAAAAATTATTTTAAATATATTTTACATGAATTTATAAACAACACACAACACAGTTACTGTATACGCTACTCATAAGATTTTTTGTTATTACACTACACCTCAGCAGGTAGTCAACAAGCCTAAAGAGAGCGAGGCAATGCGAGACATACATGTACACTGTATATCTACCAAAAGACGAGCCGGATCACAACGCGTGCTGTACAAAAATAATCGTATCTTTTACAATAATAAAGCAATGTAGATAATTCTTTCTCTAAAAACTACTCCATTAAATTTTGCAGATTTCATGTCATAGAAGTATGCATCTATCGATAATAGTTTTAAAAATGTCTCGATGCTGAAATTTACCGTGCACTCTTTGGGCTCTCTTTGTTTAAACAATTTCTGTAGCATTTGTTAACAACAATTATGAGAAGTATTTAGCAGCACCTGAATCTAGAAAGAATAAGCTTTCCGTTGGTTGGAAAATAATTAAGAAATGTTAAAAAAAGGCCTGTAAATGCGGTGGGAATATAAAATGAATCAATAGTTAGTGACACAAAAATTTTCGGAAAAAATTTTTTTACGCTTTTTTGCAATCGCGGACAGAATGGCGCCCTCTGGATTCAGATCCGCAAGGTCACTTCGGATAATGTATGTATTTTTTAAAAACTATATCTTCGAGTGCACACCCTATGACGGATTTAGTGGAGCCTGACTCCTGACTATGAGCTACAAGATTAAAATTCAGCGTGGAATTTCCTGAAAACCCCTTGAATGATGCCCTGTACAACTCTTCTAATTTATAAGAGGGGCGCATTCAATGGCCGATATTTAGGAGTCGAAATGAGTAAGGAGATATTATTTCCTGTCTTACTCATATTTTATTGTTCAGTTCGCCATCCTAAAACGACTGAACTTATTTTAAAAATACCTACGCAACAGAGCATTCCAATTACAGCTCAGGATGTAATAAATACTTACAAATATATAACAGAGAAATGTAAACGAAGACAAAACCAATACAAAATTTTAATTTAGGTAGTTAATCTTTTTATCGCAGCTACATTGGAGTGCAAAATATCAAATTCATCTTGAAGATTATCAGTACATGCAAATTAGATTAAAAATCAGTGAATAGAAGAAATGATTTAAAAATAAATAATATTTAAGATGCGTACTTTGAGTAGGGTTAGAAATAGATACCTAAAAATTCCCTCCGCATTCGGGGGTGGAAATTCCCTTTTTTTGCAAGAAACCACCCCTAACGCTAGTTTTTAACTTTTATCTTGTAATCCGTTCGTCGGAAGAGAAAGACGTATGGGAAATAAAAAATATGTTGTTAAATTCTGCATAAAAAAATGTCCTATTGGCCTTGTAGCTTATCCCCACCTATTTCGCGCTAACAGCGTCCAAAATGAGGAGCGCACAGGTAAATGTCGATCTTACCCGAATAAATATATTTAATGGAATGGCTTATACAAATTTGTTAACTCCGGCCCAGGTAGGTTAGGTTAGGTTAGGTTGATATGTGAGTGGGCTAGTAACTGACCCTCCACCGCGACCATCTGGTCTATTGTGGCTCACTCCTAATTATATTTCACCCAATAGGTTCAGCTTTTTGATAAAGTCGACTACCTTATTGGGTGAGAGGTTGTCCAGATCCTCTGGCAGCAGTTGCCCTTTGCCAAAAAGTGAGAATCTGGTTCTTTCTGCAGCAGGACAGGTACATAAAATGTGCGCTGCCGTCCGGCCCAGGTAAGACATCAGGTACAAGACATCTTTGAATCATCAAAGGTTCATTATCTTCAATAAGTTGGTCGGTCAATTTAGTACTACCGGGATTCTACCAAGATTGCCACATCTGAGGCATTACGTCAAATTCAATATTGGCGAGGAGAAAACTTAGAACCAACGGAATGGGGTTGGAAAAAAGTGGGCAACATCTTAGCACCCATTTATAACGAACATTTATAACATCGAGTTACCAATTTCCACCCTACAGCTAGTATACTGCTGCTGCAAAAAGGGTTGGGAAAACGATACAGCTGTGTTAATGTTGGATTGCGCTGCTCAACAATGTGCTCTAATTGCCGTGAGCAAGGAGGTTTAAATTCCGAATCTGAAGAAGAAGAGTTCGTCGATGAAGAACCCCTTAATGAGTAAAATTGGAATAGGCCTCCAGGGGAAACCACTTAAAAAAACTGCACCTCGATGGTGGTATGGAAACGAACTCAAATTAGCTTTGTGGAAAAGAGGGGAAAATATATAAAAATCACTTGCGTCAAAGCCCGCTATACATGCATCTTATAGAGAAAGTTACGGTCTATAAATTCATTCCTAAGTATTTTTCTTGTTAAAGTAACCGGTTTTAAGATATTCGCTGAGAAACTGCGTACAGAATCGATTTTTACCTGTGCGCTCGTTGTTAGCGCGAAATAGGTGAATATAAGTTAATAGGACACTTTTTATGAAGAATTTAACGGCAATTTTTTTATTTCCTATACTATTTTCTCTTCCGACGAATGGTTTACAAGATAAAAGTGAAAAACCAGAGTTAAATCCCCGTTAGGGGTGCTTTTTTTGCAAAAGAAAGGACTTTCCAATCCTGAATGGTGGGGGAAATTTTCTCCCTATCCAAAGTACGCATCTCAAATATGATTTCTTTATAAATTATTTCTTCTAAAATGTCTAATTTTCGTGGACTATATAATAGTTCTCACACATTGTTCATCATGAATATCAGTTCTGGGTATCTGCAAATAGAATAATGAGTTTTGCCTTGAACCTGGTCCAGATTTTCGTGAACTTTAGATAGCGCCTCAATTTGTTATGAACATATGGTTCCACTAGTGACCATTTAAATAAACTTCAACGAAAATGTAGGGAAGGCGGTTATTATTTTGAAGATTGGTTATAAATATCTGTAATTTATTTAAAGCTTCATGCTCCCGTAAATAGCATAGGCTAGTTACTTCAGCACATTTTTCATTATTTATATGAAATACAATGTTTCAACTGACGTCACTGGTGCAGGTAGTGGACTTTTCGTAATATTAGTATTTTTGTGTACATTATGTCATACAAAATTAAGTTTATTGAAATGTGAAACTGAGAGTGCTTTTGATAATAGCAACTGCTGCTAAAAGAAGCAATTGTTAAATAAATAAATCTTAAATATACTACTCAGTTAAATGATTCATTATATTAACTTTGCGGGTTCTCTGTCGTCAATCTAAGACCATAACTCTCTCACATTAGTCAAAACATGTCAGCATTTTAGCGGCAGGGATACCCCAAAGCGAGTTAGTCGATCATGTACTTTTGAACTAAAGAGTGTCTCAAATTTTTAATATATTTTATTCAAATTACTGCCGTATTCTTATTATGGGGAATTTGTAACAAATCAGAAGTGAGGATAGTCTCATGTGCCTTAATTACGAATCAAAAACATCATGCCGAGACATAAATCAAAAAGAAATGCGCGGGCCGCGCGGTCGTCATCTTCGTCGTCTACCGATAGTAGTGGCAGTTCTTCGAGTAGTGCTAGTTCTAGCAGTGATAGTGACACTAAATCTAGCCAAAACAAAAGATTAAAACGCCAAGTAAAAACTTTAAAGAGAAAATTAAGTAATAAGTCCAGTGTTTATCACGGTAAAATTGACAGTGTAACCGTGTTTAGTGGAAGCTTCGATGAATCGATGAACGTTACTCAGTGATTAAGTAGTATTGACACTACAGGTGATTTATTCGATTGGGACGAAAGAGCACGTGTGTATTGTATGATTAATAAACTAAAAGGCAACGCGAAAACGTGGTATAATAATCAAGAAAATTTAAATCTTACTTGGAAAGAGTGGAAGGATAAATTACTGGAAAGTTTCCCGGTACAGCAGTGTGTTTTCAGCAAATTAAAGGATCTAGTGAATATTGAGAGGAGAACATCACAAAGTTTAATCGATTTCTTCTATCAGAAGTTGTCCCTTGGTCAGTACTGCAAACTACAGGACAGGGTGATTGTGGACGTAATTGCAAATACCATCAACGATCCCTTTCTAAAGCCAGGTATTCGAGCTGCTGGTTGCGTAAGTACAAAGCAATTACTACAATTTTTAATTGCGAATAGTGAACAAGTTGCCAAAAATAATTATAAAGTAGACTCTACTCGTAATTTCAAAAATAATCGACCAGTTGATCAAGATGCTAGACATAGGAAAAGACTAAAATGTTTTTTGTGCGGTCTTGAGGGACACAAAAAAATTAACTGTTTAAAGTATGTTTCGAGTAAAAACTGCTCATTTTGCAAACGGAAAGGTCATCACGAAAATGAGTGCTGGAAAAGACAAAAATTCGGTGAAACCTCGAACCGCGAATTAAAACTAGTATCCAGTGGAAAACATGACACGAAAAATGACAAATTTTACAAAATCGCTAAGATAAACGGGGAAACTCTTTCCGCATACATTGATTTTGGTAGCAGTTGTAACACAATTAAATTAAGTGTCGTTCATAAACTAGGTCTAAAAATAGAACCGAATACCACGAATAGTGTAATCATAGGTTATGGAGGGGCTACAGTAAATCCTCTAGGTCAAATAAACACAAAAATTGAGATAGATGAAATTACTGTGACAACAGAGCTCTTTGTTGTGCCGGATAATTTGCAAGCAACAGACTTATTGATAGGTCAACCGATTACGGAGTGCGAAGGTGTCTATGTTTATAAAACATCTGAATATTTAAAGTTGACAGAGCAAAACTTTATTTTACCACGGGACGCAGTAGAAGAAAATAATGTTGTCAAAATAAATACACAGAAGCCTACCGTTATTAAACCCGGAATAAATGTAATTGCTGTAACATCTGATGTAGATAATTGCGAGTTAAGCGTTTTCCACTCTCAACAAAACCGAAGCGGCACCACAATAATAATTCCTTCAAATAAAATACAATTCTGTCACGGCACGGGTATGCTACGCATTTTAAATCTTAGTTTACAAACATTAGAAGTCGATAAAAATACGTGCTTAGCTCGAGGCTCATGGAATAATAAAAATAATGAAAACGATAAACTAAATAAAAGTGTTCATCGGCTGATTGAACAATTTCCAGAGTGTGTCGGTGAAAACATTTCTCTTTTAAGTAACATTGACATTGAAATGCATATTGAGCTTACATCAGCTGTTCCGGTTGTATATAAACCTTATCGTTTATCACTATTTGAAAGAGAAAAAGTTCGCGAAATAATAAATGATTTATTAATGAAGGATATAATAGAACCGACTATTTCTCCGTATAGTAGTCCCATTCTTTTAATAAAAAAGAAAACAGGTGATTTTAGAATGGTAGTTGATTATCGAAAATTAAATCAAATAACTGTGAAAGATCGGTATCCCCTACCACTAATAGAAGATTTGCTCGATAGACTTTCAGATAATACGCTATTTACAACACTCGATTTAAAATCTGGTTATCATCAAATCCGGATGGCAAAAGATAGCCAAAGGTATACAGCCTTTGTTACTCCAGATGGGCATTTCCATTACAAAAGGATGCCTTTTGGATTGTCCAACGCACCCGCAGTTTTTCAGCGAGCCATTAATATGGCATTGGAACCACTAATACATCAGTACGTTATGGTATATTTGGATGATATCCTGATCGTCTCTAAAACAGAACAAGAGGGAGTAGAACGTTTAGAAGAAGTGTTAAAATTACTACGAAGAGCTGGGTTGACACTTAACCTGCAAAAGTGTGAATTCCTAAAAAGTTCAGTCGAATATTTAGGAACAGAAATACGAAATGGATGTTTATCACCTTCTCCCAAAAAGCTGCAGGCTGTAGATGAATTTCCTACACCAACCAATGTGCACCAAGTTAGACAATTTGTTGGGCTCGCTTCATATTTTAGAAAATACATAAAAGGGTTTGCATTAAAAATCAAACCACTAACAATGTTACTAAAAAAGAATAGCAAATGGATTTGGCAAAAGGAACAAAACCAAGCTTTTATACAACTCAAGAAAGATTTGGTATGTGCCCCAACACTAGCAATATTCAATTCTAAGGCAGAAACTCAACTGCATACAGATGCTAGCAAATTAGGAATAAGTGGTATTTTAATGCAAAAACAGGAAGATGGCAATACTTGGAAGCCTGTCGCCTTCATGAGCCGGCAAACTTGTGACGCAGAAACCAGATACCATAGCTACGAGTTAGAAACATTAGCCGTATACGAAGCGGCAAAGCGTTTCCGAAATTTCCTTTATGGGAGACATTTCACCATTATAACTGATTGCAATGCCATGAGGTTAACATGGACAAAGAAAGACTTGTCACCGAGGATAGGACGGTGGTGGTTGGCAATGCAAGAATTTGATTTCACAGTGAAGCATCGACCGGGTACTCAGATGTGCCACGTGGATGCCCTAAGCAGAAATCCCGTTACAGCATTGATGATTAAAGAGGGAGACTGGGTCTGCGGAGTTCAAGCCCAAGATGAAGATATACAGCTTATTAAGCAACACCTTTTGAACAAAGAGGCACTACAATGCTATAGTCTGCATGATAACAAAGTTTGCAAAGATATCGATGGTACTCCAAAAATTTTAATTCCAAAAGAAGTCAGGTGGAGAGTGGTAAAAATGTTTCACGATGATAATGGACATCCTGGTTGGCAACGGATCTTACAAGCAATTAAAAACACTTATTGGTTTAACAACATGAAATGCTTTGTAAAGAAATTCGTTAGCAATTGTATTGCGTGTATGGTGTCAAAAGGACACACTGGTAAAAGGGAAGGTAAGCTACATCCGATCGACAAAGTGGCAGAACCATTTCACACTTTGCACGTGGATCATGTAGGACCATTCTGTAAAACTGAATCGGGAAATACACAAATTTTGGCAATAATAGATGGTTTTACTAAATTTGTTTGGGTGGAAGCAGTACCCGATACTAAAAGCAAACACGCTTGCCAAAAGTTAGAACAAATAATTAAATTGGTGCATCCACCAAAAAGAGTTATTACAGATAGGGGCAAAGCATTTGATTGTCGTGAATTTAAACAATTTTGTGAAAAATATTCTATTAAACACGTGAAAAATGCTATTGCTTCACCACGCAGTAATGGACAAATAGAACGTACGAATAGAACAATACTAGAATCGTTAAGAGCTAGTATTGAGGGAGAACATGATAAATGGGACAAAGAGATATGGAAAGTCCAACGAGGCATCAATTCGACAGTAAATGCAACTACAAACGTAGCTCCAAGCGAACTCCTTTATGGCTTTATACCAGAAATGGAAAATGAGCTGAGACTGAGAATTGGAAAAAGAACAAACCTTAGAAAACTCAGAACTGAAGCAAAAAGACGTTGTGATTTAGTAGCCAAAAGAATGAAAAAGTCCTACGACAAGCGCCGAACAAAGGCCAAACAATATAAAGTAGGAGATGTAGTATTAGTAGAACGTAAATTATTGGTCACGGGTCTGACAAGTGGCAAGTTAGTACCAAAATATATCGGCCCCGTTCAGATAACAGCAGTACTGGGAAATGATCGTTATAGAGTAGCATCATTTTCAAAAGATAGAAGACGTTTTAAAGGAATAGTAGCGAGTGATCGTTTGAGATTGTTTAAACCACAATCAGACTCTGTATAAAATGTCAAAAAGTAACGTAGCATTAAAAAAAAAATAAAAGTGGTTAGAGCGGTCCAGTGTACCGGGCAAAAATAATCCAGTGAACTATTGTAAGGTTGGTCCAGTGAACCAAAGAGCGGTCCAGTGTACCGGGCAAAAATAGTCCAGTGAACTATTGCAAGATTGGTCCAGTGAACCAAAGAGCGGTCCAGTGTACCGAGCAAAAATAGTCCAGTGAACTATTGCAAGATTGGTCCAGTGAACCACAGAGCGGTCCAGTGTACCGAGTAAGAATAGTCCAGTGAACTATGGCAAGGGTGGTCCAGTGAATCACAAAGTGGTTCAGTGTACCGAACAGAAATAGTCCAGTGAACTATTGCATGGTGGTCCAGTGAATCACGGAGCGGTCCAGTGTATCGAGCAAAAAAAAAAAAATAGTCCAGTAAATTATAACAAGGGTGGTTGAGTAAACCACAGAGAGGTCCAGTGTACCAGGAAAAATTTGCACAATGTTGGTCCAGTGAGCCACATCACATACAAGGTCAGTAAGTAGTAGTAGAACTAGTATCCCTAAAACCGTAGTCCAGTGTACTACAGAAGACGAAGTCGCGAGGACGCTCCACGTCAGGATTGGCCGATTGTTAAATAAATAAATCTTAAATATACTACTCAGTTAAATGATTCATTATATTAACTTTGCGGGTTCTCTGTCGTCAATCTAAGACCATAACTCTCTCACATTAGTCAAAACATGTCAGCATTTTAGCGGCAGGGATACCCCAAAGCGAGTTAGTCGATCATGTACTTTTGAACTAAAGAGTGTCTCAAATTTTTAATATATTTTATTCAAATTACTGCCGTATTCTTATTATGGGGAATTTGTAACACAATAAACAATTCATGGTAAGAAAATTAACGTTCTATATTGGTTTGCCAGTATTATTAATAACTATTTCTTATTTAAATTTTAGTTGAGCGAAGTTTGACTTGTACCTAAGGAGAAAAAAGTGCAATAGCAGAAATTGTTTTAAATACGGTACACTCCAAGAAGAAAATTTGCAGGCTCCATAAAGATATTTGATGAAATACATAAATTAAGAAGAGATTCAAAGTACCATTGTTAACAAGTGATTTTTTACTGGGCATGCTGTCTCAAAGCATATTGTGTGGTGTTTAAAAACTCAATGTTGGATTGTTTAACATTCAAAAACTATGAAATTAAATCTTTAAAATTGGTCGAGGGTCAGTGAATACATAAACAGGGCTATGCAAGTGTTGAATTCTAGCTATAAATACCCTTCGAGTTATATATGTTATAAATGTTACTTATTGATTAGATGGACATTAACATAAAGAATATTATGTTATAATAATTACAATAAACCTTTCTTTATACCTCTTGTAAGTTTCTTGCCGATTATCCTTAGGAATATCAATAGACCTTAGATAGTAAATAATTTCTTTAGTAGAGTTATTTTGTTTTACTTTCTGTTAAATACATGGTCCTATATACAAGTTAAACGTAATTGGCCATTTCAATTTGCTGCTAACGAAAGCAATTTGGAGTGATAAATAAAACAAAAACATAATAAAAATGGAAAATTTAATAAAATATAAAACGTGGTTAACAACTGACCTACACGAAATAATAAAATTCGTGTTGGACATATTTTACTTCCACATCCAAGTAACGGCAAAAAAATTTATGAAAATTTGTATTGTTCAAATAGGCTTAAAATGTCATGAAACGTCGAGATTTTAAATTTGAAAGAAAATAAAATTCTGTCTGTCGGTCTGTAACTTTTTTTGTGCGCACGTTTACTCTGGAACCGTTTAAGATATTGACTTGAAATGTACACGTAGTAACTCCATAGCAACAACCGTAAATAGTTGTTTATTCACTAGTAAAATAAAAAGTATTCTCTTCTTGCGGCACACTTATTTTTATTATTCTTCACATAAATGGAAAATATTTCGACCTTTGCAGCCTCACTATAATCCATTTTGATTGAATAAATGTTAATAATGACGGTTTGAAATATCAAAATTGAATACACAATGAAATAATTAGTTTCGTGGCCTACCTTGTTATTTTTCTTTTACTTGTGTTTTGACACGCATGTCTCAATCATCTGTCAATAAAGTAGTTTATTTGAATTTTGAATGTCAAACATGTCAAAAAGTATTTAATATATTATTTTATACAATATTATATATTTGAAATCAGGAGAAAAAGAGCTTCTCGAAAATGTAATAATATATTTTATTTATTTATTTTATTTATTTGTTACGATATCCAACAGGCACAAGGCCCAATTACAGGATAAAGAGAGAACAACTACAACTACAAATAAATTAGGATACAAAGATATAAAAAGATATAAACAAAATTATACGTACAGTAGGTATATATACTTATTTTAGAGTAATGTGAAATGGTAAAAAAAAACAATATGGAAAAAAAAAGTGAAAACATGACAGTCTTTAGGATAAACAATTAGTTAATTAAAAACATATTTCTTTATTTGCGATGGGTTAGTGCAAAATATATCAAGTCGACTTTCCAGGTGTGAGTAGTTAAGGTACATTTGATATAGCGGTGAAGACATAAGAATATTTGTTTTGGCAGTGGGGAGATGAAAAAGGTTGCAATTTCTTGAGGAAATTCTAGGTACTTTGTATATGATTTGATTGGAGAGTCTGATGCAATCGAGGCAATTATTTACTATTTTATACAAGAATATTATAGAGGCAGCGATTCTCCTTTTGTCCAGTTCGCAAACATTAAAGCGATTAAGTAGTATATCATGGGGGAACCCGATTTGTGGATAATAACCGTGAATTATATATGTGGCCGATTTGAGAAACCTACGTTGTATTTTTTCAAGTTGGAGGATATAAACGTTGTAGGTAGGGCTCCAAACCACTGAGGCGTACTCGAGGCGGGATCTTACAAATGTCACGTATAGGGTGCGCATAGTGTCAATGTTCACAAACCCCTTACAGTTTCGTGTGAGAAATCCTATGGTTTTAATGGCGCCGGCTACTATTGACTCAATATGTTTTATAAAATTAAGTTTAGGATCAAAGTAAACTCCTAAGTCTTTAAAAGAGTCTGGTCTGTGCAATATGACACCCTGAAGATTATAATCATAGAGAAATATGTTATGCTTTCTGGTAAATGACAAGGTGTTACACTTCTGTGGATTAAGTGGCAGTTTATTGATAATGCACCAGTCATGGAGTTTATTTAGATTATTTTGCAATTTCTCACAGTCTTGGATTGATGTTATTTCGAGAAATATTTTTAAGTCGTCTGCATAGAGCAACGTTTCGGCATCGAGATCGGTCGTAATATCATCCACAAACAGGTTAAAGAGAAGCGGGCCCAGTATAGACCCTTGGGGAACACCGGATTCCTGCAAGAATTCGACGGACCTGTAACCACGGTGTTGAACATATTGGTATCTGTTTTGCAAGTAAGTTTTAATTAAGTTTATTAGATCCACTGATAAACCAAATGTGGCAATTTTTGATAGTAGAACACCGTGATCGAGTCTGTCGAAAGCCTTGGAGAAGTCTGTGTAAATCACATCAACCTGTCTAGACAGATCAAGTTTTTCACTTAAGTATTGAGTGATACAAACGAGGTTGGTTACTGTAGATCTGCCCCTCATAAAACCATGTTGGTTGGGCGACATCATGCCAGATGTATGGTCATAGATAACTGAGTGTAGAATAATTTCCAAGATTTTGGCAAAGTTGCAAATTATAGTGATTGGTCTATAGTTGGACAAGTCGTTTTTATCACCTTTTTTAAAGATAGGACAAACTCGTGATAATTTCCATTTATCCGGAAAATAGGATGTCTGTAGTATCAAGTTAAATATATGCATGAGGGGTTTAGCAAATATTATTGCACAATCTCTCACTATAAAAGCTGGGATAAGGTCAGGTCCCATCGTCATGTTAGCTTTTAGTTTTTTGGTTGCGTTTAAGACTTGTTCTTCAGTTATTTCTGTTAGGGTAAGCAATAAGTTGTTATTGTTGGATTGAAAATTCTGTTCTTGATTAGCGGATGGTGTGAATGACTTGGCAAAATAATCAGCGAAGCTATTAACAATTGTTCGTGGATCTGTTACTTCCTCATTTTGATAGTACAAGGCGGTTGGTATAGGCGAGATATTATTTTTTGAATTGAGAAAAGACCAAAAGTTCTTAGGATTAATTTTAATTTCTGTTTCAATAGTTTCAAGGTACAGTTTATATGAAATATCAACCTCTTGTTTAATTTGTGCTCGCAGTTGTTTAAATTTCTCGAATTCGTAAGCAGAACCTGTTTTTTTATATTTGTTGAAATGTTTATTTTTCAATTTTATCTTGTAGATAATTTTTCCGTTAAACCATGGTGGATACGATTTATTGGTAACCTTAGTCCTAGGAGTATGTTTCTCGAAAATTTCATCCAGTTTAGTATAGAATAAGTCAAGTGATTCATCTACAGTAGTATATTGTTCAAATATGGACCAGTCAGTATGGAAAATTTCCGCATACAAATTATGAAAGTTGGCTCTTTTAAAATTGTATTTTGTGATCGTTTGACAAGGGAAGTTGTTAGTACTTGATTTGGGAATATCAACTTCAACGAGCAGTGCAGGATGATAGGGATCTTCAGGGAGAATAACTTCGGGGGCTCTATTAACAGAACAGTTATTATTTCTTATTACTAAGTCTAGTATTCGTTCAAGGCTATTAGTTGTATAATTATATTGTTTTAAGTCAAAGAAGTTGAAAAAGTTTAATAAGGAGTTAAAATTGATAGTAGAAGCATTATTATTCATAGCACAGTTTAGGTATTCAGGTATATTAAAGTCCCCTAATATTAGAATGTCTGATCCATAAATGCAATACAAAGAAGCTATTGATTCGTATAGTAATTCGAAGTCAGTGTTATTACATGCTGGAGGAATGTATATTACGATTATGTGCAACGTGTGGAATTTTATATTTAATTTAACAACTAGAATATCTATGTGTTTTATATGACTAAAGCCATCCGAGATAGAAAAAATATTGACTTTAACCGCATTAAATTTCTTATTTAGAGCTAGGAGTACACCGCCTCCTCTTTTAGTATTCGTAGAAGTAAAATCGCGGTCGCTTCTGAATACGTCGTAATGGTTCAAATCGAATAACTCACAATTAAAGATATCTTTACTTAGCCAGGTTTCTGTAAAAGCAATAGCATCATACTGATTGATGATTGACATAGAATTAAAAAGAGTGACAGTTTTGGACCCCAGTCCCCTCACATTTTGATAGTAAAACATCAAAGTAAGCGGGTTAGACTTATGAGTGTAAGTAGAATTCAGACATTTGGAATTGGGTCTGGGTACAGGGCAGTTTGATTGCTATTGTCCGCCTAATATTCTAATTTTCATTTTACTTTGGATCTCCTTATATACGTGACATTTAGGATCCCACGCCGCATGTTGTACGTCTAGATTCTTATTTTGCGTAGAATTTAAATTATTGCAGTGCACGCATTTAAGGTCCGTGGCAGTGCATTCCTTTACTGAATGTGCTTCAGAGCATTTGGGACAAACGGGAGTATCTCTAACGCAATTATTGGCTATATGGTGAAAACCGCAACATTTAAAACAACGTCTCACATCGATCGCATCATACACCGAACAGTAATCATATCCAACAAATATTTTCCCCTTATCAATAATTCTAGTATAAGTTTCAATATCTACCTGAATTAACGCTTGATATATCTTATTATAGGGTGTTCCGTTTAAAAAAACATATATTTATTTCGTATCACGTGACCTATACATGATATTGTTTTTTTTTATCACGTTTCGTTAAAATATAGGTAAGATCCTACAACTTTTATACGAAACTTTTTTTTCTATTTTCAATAATAACAGAAACAAAGGGGGGGTCAATATATAGTGAATAACCCTGTACCTTATGAAGTTTTCAGGCACCAAAATCTTTGTTGCAATTGTTTCACATTTTACCGTATAATGAATTCATTTAAATAAAAAAGGACCGTATAGTTGAATGACATAGATTAACCAGCAAAACAATATATATTTTTTGTCTACTGAAAGAAAAATTTAGTAAAATCTGAAGTTCCTAATGATCAATCAATTTTACACACTAAGTGTTTTTTTGTTTATTTATTTTGTTTAAACCTGTCAGATGTGCTATTCGGAGCTGAACTAATGATTTATTTGTTAAATTCCCTCTCATCCATCGGTGAACTCAATTCAGCGTGAAGTTTATGGTGTAAAAATAAAACTGAAAGTATATTCATCATTCTAATTTGATAATTGCCCCTGGCAGGACTATCAAAATAAATTTCTACAATAAATTCTATTTTGAGACTTCTAATTTATAGTTAATACATCCATGTAATATTGTTTTTTTTACAAGAATATATTAGGTATTCACAAATGCAGAAGATACCAAATATCAATGAAAGTATATAATAGCTGCTTAAACGAATAAAAGATGTGAATTTTCTGTTATATTGACACTCATTGCTTTCTTCTCTTTTACAGTACCTGATATTGATTACTACACGCTTAGCCAATACGAAGACATAAACTAATAACATGATAGTCTGGGAACAAGAAACTGAGTATTCAGTATTCAAAAAGGAGAGTCTAATTTTTGACATGACACAAACGAAACCTTGCGGCAATATATTCATGACAAAAAAAATGTTAACTCTTACATCTATTTATTTATTAAAATTATTAACATTAATTTATCAAAACAACGATGCTTGCAAAAAACACGCAGATGTTCACATATCTTCTACAAAAAATAAAGATAATATTTAGAGTGTGTCCCCGGAATGAGTTTGCGATAGGTGTAATCAGAGGTGTAATATACAAAAAAAATAAATAAATAATACGCTTTTATTTTCTGTAGTCTTGGTCTGCTTGACCTAAAATGGATTTTTACCAAATTACTGGATTTTGACCAAATAACTCGCGGAGTTAATCTAAGAAGAAAATAAATCATTGTAGATCTTTCTGTTAATTTTATGGAAAAATTCTATTTGAATAAAATATTTTGCATTAGAATTTAGAGCCATATACCAACTTTCATTGCATTTGAACAAAAAAAAAAATTCAAATTAAAGTAAATAGCTTTTTATTTTTTAACAATTATATTAACAATTTAAACGAATTCAACTAAAAACCTGCTCAAATAGTGCCTCATCTAAATTACTACATAATTATGCCCTACTTCTAAATTCTTTGTAACTTTTGCTAATTTCTTCAAGAGGCATGGCTCTGATCACATCAGTAATTTTGTTTTTTAATCTTCCCAAATCATTGTCAAAGTTTTCGGTATAAACTTGCTGTTTTAGTTTGTCACAAAAGTAAAATCCATACACATTATTTTTAATTATTTCAAATAAAATTACACATGCAATAATAATACTTACGTGTTTAAAATTGCAATAACGTAAGGGTACTCGTGAAAATTTTCTTTTTTTTTTGTCCGACTATTAAACAGACCAAGTAATTTTGTCGGACAACTATTAATTGATCAAGAATCAAGTCATGTAATACACTTGTACTTTTGTCCGACATGAGGTAGTAACTATACGGGTTGCATAAAACCCTTTAGGTGTCGGACAACGAAATTGCCCAAAAATTTTTGTTGGACAATATTGCCACTTGATTTAAAATATTTGTAATAAGCTATCCTGAAAAAATCAGCTGTGAGGTAATAATTTTTTTTATTTGAAACTTCCCCGTGTTGGGGGTGTCGTACGCGTTAAACGATCCAATGCATTTTTCCGACACAATGTTTTTCATTTTTTTAAATAAAAAAAACTTGCGATTACAATGAAAAACTATGCTGAGGTAACAATTTTTTTTTGCACCAAATCCATAGGTTTGAAGCGCTTCCACGAAAAAACGCCCCGCTACCGAAATTTTCTGTAGAGGAAAAAGTTGTCCGACGTGTTGAGAATAATATGTTCACGAAGTTTCAGCAGTGAGGTAACCATTTTTTATTTTAGGCCTGGGCCAGAGCTCCATAAGGTGTAAAGACAAAACTGTTGCCGCATCGTCTTCGTCCAATCTTCTGTTCCCTTTCATTCGATTTTCAATGGTCCCAGTTATTGAAAATTTTGTCGCAATACTTTTAATGGTAACGTCGCTTATTGAAATCCCTGGAAACTGTTGTTGAAACTGTTTGACTACTCGTTTGCAGCTAATTTGCACCAACCCATAATATTGCAGAACAAATATCTTTTGCTCGAGGATAAGCATTTAGATTGCTTTGATGATTTACACCAACTAATAATGTTAAATCTTTGACACTTTATAGTCAGTTTAAAGTTTTTAATGCAAAACACACTCATGTTAAAAAATAAAGAGCTATTTACCTACTTTAATTTGTAGTATTTTTTTTTTGTTCAAATGCAATGAAAGTTGACATTTGGCTCTAACTTTCAATGCAAAATATTTTATTGAAATAGAATTTTTCCATAAAATCAACAGAAAGACCAGTTTACCTACAACAATTTATTTTCTTCTTGGATTAACTCCGTAAGTTAGATCAAATTTGAACTGTAATTCGGTAAAAATCCAATTAATGTCAAGCAGACCGAGGCTGTAGAAAATGAAAGCGGTACTAAATTTTTTTTTTTTTTTGGTATATTACATCTATCGCAAATTCAATTCGGGGACACACTGTATATCGACAACTTAAATAACACGTTCAAAAAATCTCCATGCTTTGCCTTCGTACAATTAAAAAATATTAATTCATTGCCTATATTACAAAAAAAGGCAAAAAAATACTATTGGAAAAATGCTTTTATAATCTAAAAGAATTTTAGAAATATTTAAAAAATGTGAAAGCTTCGTTAATTGTAAAATATTTTATTTACGTCACATGAATTGTTGATGTTTTTATATTTAATGTAGATATTTTTATTGTAAAATTATAATCCGTTATATTTAACTTATTTATTAACAATTCGACATGTTTTATTTTACTTTATCTAAAAATACATTTTTTCTCTCTGTCTTAACTTGATCTTGACAAAACAATGTATACACGTGTCCGTAAAGTTCACTTGTGTTCTCTTTTACTTACAGAACAAATCCATAATTGTATGGCTATAAAATTTAATAAAAAATATTTAATTTAATTTTGAGTTTGAACTTGAATTTGAATTTGAAATTGAAAACGAAGAGTACCTATTTCACATTTGACCGCCATATAAAACCGTAAATATTGCATGTAGCGAAAAACTTTTCATATCATTGTATTAGTAGTCGAATTCTAAAAAATGTCCATCTCTCTGTCTGCACCTCTGTCCGTCACATTTCTTGTAATAACTGAAGTCCGATCGTATTGAAATTTAAACGATGAGTTAGTGTTAGCTGGTAGAAGAACCCTTTTAACAAAATAAAATAGTAAATTAATAGGTATGCTTTTAGAGAGCAGAATATTTACTAGTGAAATATTTTTATCAAACTTCTCTATAAGTTTCCTTAAACATACAAAGAATAAAAAACAAACTGCAATCAATAGCTATTCTCCGGACTAATGCCCCGCCGAGCGCTGAATTATGAATTACAAGCCTGGCGGCGTTAAGTGCAATTACTATGTATTGCCACAAAACGCTAAAATTTCGATTGCAACAGACACCAGCCGAAAGACTTATTCCTACTCTGGCACGAGAGCTCCTTTGAAAAGATATTGTGGGAGTTGTGCCTACGTTTGTTGGTGGTGTAACGTGGGATATAATTTTCAACCGGTTAAGTCCTGTGGACAAATATTTAACACTGTAAACCCACCTGTAGAATACACTTGAGGATATATCCATTCCATTTACTGCGACTCCGGTTGTTTAGTATATGTCTTATATAGTACCTATTTTTTGATATCCACTTCCAATTTAACCATTATGCGTTCATAAAGAACGATTCCTTAATTAGCCTGCTCCAGAACAGCACATAAAATTGTGATATATTTTGTGTGTAGATATGTATGTTCTCTTTCACGGCTAGTCGCTCTCCTCGCCTGAGTTCGAGTCTCACCTGCTGCAGATGGCGATGTTGCAGGGAATGGTTGTTGTGTTGTTGTATTGTTGTCTATGTGTGCGTGTCCTGGTTAAGTGGTGGAATAGCTGTAGCTAAACTCCGCCAATAGATAAGGCGTTAAAATAAGAAAATAATTATAGTAAAAAAGTAGAAAATAGTTTTTCTGCTATCTCCCTTAATTAATTTCCATCAGACTGGCCATCAGCCTAACACCTCAATGACCTCAGTTGGCTCCGGTAGCAAATATCGAGTAACCTTATGGTTTTATGTTATTCTTAAAATACGATCTACAAAAAAACTAAAATTTTCTACATTACCATAAGACACAAAAAGAACCCTGATAATATATTCCATAACTTTATTATAAACCTGCATTCAAATAATCGTATATTATTGGTTAATAGGTTAATTAATACATGACTTATGGTTATCTCCAGGAAAATTACGCTCTTACGTAAGAAAGAGCTGTACTTTTATTAGGTTCCCAGCAGGTGTCTCATGCAGAGCACAACTACTTTTTCCTTTCGCTTAAAATCTGAATAGTATCTCGTTCGTATTTACGATTATTTATTTTGTTTGCCTTTTATATACCAAATAAACAACTTCCCACACACAGTTTACATAGCATTTATAATTTTATTATGCTGCATTCTCTGATTTAATTCCCATCTAATGACAAAAAACAATATAAGTAGGTTAAATACTAGTCAGAAACACATATTTGATATCATCAAGATGAAATGGAAACGATGTTTAAGTTACCCGATTAATGTAAATGTTCATGTGTGAATATAGTCTGGTTCACATGCGTGTATTAAAGTAAAAAGTAGTTAAAAATATATTCGGTGCTATACCGAATTAATTTGGGTTACCTTTTACTTAAAACACCTATACTTTTATATATGATTAACCCAAATTCTTCCAACGGTCTGAAGTAATTGATTGTTTAAACTAATTATACTTTCTGGATGCTATCGTATTCTAACCTCCAAACTCATAAAAATGGGGAGATAACTGTAATAGGCTTGTTGCACAAAATATAATTTTAGCATTTTTAGAATCTTTACTTAATACAACACACTGTGTGTAAAGGATTTTTTCTTATTGTTTCTTTTACAGATCATACGAAAAACATCATATGGTAATATATTTATTTAATTTAATTTAATTTAATTTAAAAATAAATGAAGCAACAGTAGTAGTTAAAATAACAAATAGAAACAATAAGCTGAAACCATGGATGACACAAGGGATAATAAATTCCATCTTAAAACGTGATAAACTTAAGCGAAAACTTAGGAAAAATAAGGGAAATAGACAACTAAACGAATGCTATAGTAATTATAGAAATACTGTAACAACGCTAGTAAGAGCAACGAAAAATGATTACTAAAAAGAAAAAATACAATCCTCTCGGAATAATGGGGACTACATCAACGAAGTTTCAAATTACAAGATGAAATGCTCTGATAGTATTGATAAGATCATTGATAACGATAAGGAAATTACCGATATAATAGAGATAGCTAACACTTTTAACAATTTTTTCATTGAAATCGGTGAAAAAATCGGAAAAGAAATCCCTGGCCAAATACAAAATCTGACAAGCAACGAAACCGTAAACGAAAACCTCAATTCAATATTTTTAGTGGACGTACACGAGCATGAAATAGAGGGAATAATATCCAACTTGAAAAACAGCGCCTCACCAGGGATAGATGGTATAACAACAAAGATCTCAAAACTTATATCTAAACACATTAGTAAGCCCATTGCTTACGTCATTAATCTTATATTTAAAGACTCTATCGTTCCTAAAAGTTTTAAAGAAAGCTTCGTTGCACCAATATATAAAAATGGCAATAAAAATGATATGACAAACTATCGTCCAATATCGCTAATAAATAATATTGCAAAAATTTTTGACAAGTGTCTCAATAACAGACTTCGGTCATTCCTAGACAAAAATAAGATAATATCAAAAAATCAATATGGTTTTCAAAAGCATATTGGTACTAAGGAACCTCTTCAATTGTTAACAGATACTATTCTAACTAATTTCGAATCGAACAAAAAAGTTTTAGCCATATTTTTAGATTTACAAAAGGCTTTCGATACAGTATCCCATACTCATCTACTTAACAAATTGTACAAAATAGGCATCAAAGGAAAAGTACATGACTTATTCAAAGAATATATCTATCTAATACACCACAGCAAGTTAAAATATCTAACGCTTATAGTGCAACGAAAATAATAAAAACTGGGGTTCCTCAAGGAACTATCTTAGGTCCCAACTTATTCCTTATATACATAAATGAACGCTTACAGAGAAACTACGGATGCAATATTATTTCATATGCAGATGATACGGTACTAATTTGTGCGGAGGAGACCTGGGAATCCACAAAGCAAAAAGCTACCGCTGCAATTAGCAAAGTAAAAACTTGGCTAGATAACAATCTCCTAAAACTAAATATTACAATTACGCCCTTTTCCCCAACAAAATCTGGAATGCCCCATGGGCTAGAGCCTATACTCATAAACGAATCGGTTAACAGTTGTGTACATAATGCCGCTACCATAAAATATTTAGGACTAGTACTAGACCCACACTTGAAATGGGGAAATCATATCGAATACTTAAATGGAAGAATACGAAAACTGATCTATAAATTTTCTAGACTAAAGAGTATACTGAACAATAAAACTCTCCTAATTACGTACAACAGCTTAGTTGAATCTATTATTAGATATGGTATCACAGTATGGGGTTCCGCTTATAAAGTAAATTTACGACCGCTACAGATAACACAGAACTATATTTTGAGAATAATTTTTAACAAGAAAAGCAGAGAAAGCTGCAGATACATTTTTACTGAGAACCAGTTACTCGATGTGATGGGTTTATACATGCATGCGGCTGTAGCCTATGCATACAGCAAAAAAGAGACTATTGGTTCCATCGTTGAACATAAATATGAAACGAGGGCTAGGACAGCCAAC
This sequence comes from Rutpela maculata, assembly GCA_936432065.2. NCBI lineage: Eukaryota > Metazoa > Arthropoda > Insecta > Coleoptera > Cerambycidae > Rutpela > Rutpela maculata. Next base: position 37,451,139 of record OW386285.2, read on the forward strand.
GCGTATAAGGTACCATTTTATAGCAAAAATGTATCTCAAAAATGCATTAAATACAACGGAATCAAGTTATTCAATGAACTTCCCCCACACATAAAAACAATAAGGAAAAAGCGATTCAGACTAGAAACAAAAAAATATCTGATCAACAACTACACTACACTTCTACCCATTTTAGCGTGACCTAACACAAAAGCATCACATGTTCTCTTACTATAGTTTAGAAATTCATATTTGTATTGGTAATAATATACCGTATTTATAATGTATCATTATTTTACCGATCACAGACACATTTTATTTATTTTTTTAAATAAGGTATCTTGATTTTCACCTCACACAACGTGTTCACTCGCACCTTTTATACTCATAGATTTATTATATTATAGGTATTAGGTATAGTTACTTAGTATATTACAAATGAGATAATCATGACAAATTTACTACAGGAATTCTTTTTGTTAGTATTGCTATACTAATGATTCAACATAGATATAGAATTAAGACAATGTATATACTGTTCGACACAATACGAGGTCTCCTCAGGTGTCATTTTTTTTTAATGTAAACTAGGTTAAAACACTTTGTTTTGTTAATTTTGCTGCAGTAATAAATAAATAAAAAAAATAAATAAATTACTGGCAACTTACATTAACAAAATGGCGACATTCTTATTAAAAAAATGCGAAGAAGCAGACTGTTTATGTCATAACTTCCTTGTTTCTGTGATATAGAAATCGTCAAAAATCATTCGAAAACCTAGTTATTCATTTTGGTTCTAATCATTTTTAATGTAAGCCTTATAGTTTCCAAGATATTTAACATTTAAACTAAATACTTCGTCTTATAAACGTTCCGACGCCGCACAGTGGGGCAAATAGCTCATTTTTTGGACAAGCGATAATTCCCAAGCCTGGAATTAATGAAATTCAAATTTTTCTTTTTTTAAACTCTTCGTTATAAAATTGCCTTTAATTCTATCGAGCCCGAATTTTGAAATTTCAAAATTAAAGGACTTAAATTTTGAAAGTAAATTAAAATTTTATCAAAAGATTGTTTAAAATTATAAAAAATTGTTACTTGGGGGTTTTTTTGGTTTCTAATCTCATTTCTGATCCCCAAATTTTGCGATTCAAAAAACCAAGATAGCGGATCCAATATGGCGGCCGCAATATTTTTTTAAATGAAATGTACATGCACAAACTGTTAAAAATTGTTACTTAGGACTTTTAAGGGTTTCTGATCGAGAATCTGAAATCTAAATTACGTAATATCGTAATCCAAAATGGCGAATCCAATATGGCGGCCATAATATTTTTTTAATTGACATGTAAATGCTCAAATTGTTAGGGGTTTTAGAGATTGCTGATCATGAACCTGAAGTCCAAATTACGTAATATCAAAATCCAAGATGGCGGATCCAATATGGTGTCCGTAAGTTAAAAAAGAATGCCAAATCAAGAAGGAAACTGTTGAAATTTGTTTTTCGGGGGTTTCGCAATTTGCTAATCTCGTTTCGGATATTAAAATTTCGATATTTTGCAAACCAGATAATTAAATTCAATATGGCTGCCATAAATTTTTAAAAAATTATGATTTACATGTGAAAATAGTTAAAAATTGTTACTTGCAGGTTTTTGCGATTGCTGACTACGCATTCGTAATTTCGAATTCTAAGATGGCAGATTCGAATATGCCATCTTATAAAAAAATGAGATAACCAATCAAAAATGTTGACATCTTTAAACCTAATTTTTAATAATTTGCGTATGTACATTTCATTTACAAATATATTATGGCCGCCATATTGGATCCGCCATATTGAATCCGCCATCTTGGATTACGATATTACATATTCATGGTCAGAAACCCTTAAAAGCCCTAAGTAACAATTTTTATCAATTTGCGCATGTACATCTCATTTAAAAATATATTATGGCCGCCATATTGGATCCGACATCTTGGATTTCGATATTACGTAATTTGGACTTCAATTAAAAAAATATTATGGCCGCCATAGCGAATTCACCATTTTAGATTACGATATTACGTAATTAGATGTCAGAAATGAGATTAGAAACCAAAAAAACCCCCCCCAGTAACAATTTTTTATAATTTTAAACAATCTTTTGATAAAATTTTAATTTACTTTCAAAATTTAAGTCCTTTAATTTTGAAATTTCAAAATTCGGGTTCGATAGAATTAAAGGCAATTTTATAACGAAGAGTTAAAAAAAAAAAAATTTAAATTTCATTAATTTCAGGCTTGGAAATTATCGCTTGTCCAAAAAATGAGCTATTTGCCCCACTGTGCGCCGCCTTTATATTTCTAGATATTTCCAGATCTCTGAAACCATTAATTCTGCAGAAATTAGAAAAAAACAAATTCATCCTCAATTTAGTAGCTTTCTTACTTATTTCTAGCATGCTTTCTCAATATAACTTTCGAGTTATTTGACGAAAATAATTTTGAGATATATCTTTTTCAAGCTAAAATTCCAATTTTCAAGTCATTGTAAGTTAAAGACTATCAATTTATATGGAAAGTTGCATAGAAACTTTTCTTTTCAAAATCTGATTATCTTTTATCACCAAATGTTTTTGCTTTTTTTTAAATTTTTTAGGTTATGCGTCTGCATAATATAAAAACTTTTCTTTGATGCATTTACTAGGAAGTTGCCAAAGATGAACTAAATCTCATAAAATTCATAAGCATTATTCTGAAGTTAAAACCTCTAGCTATTGTACTATACACTAAAATGAACAAATCGTACTTTTTTCATCTCTTTGATACAGCTCATGATTTTATATGGAACCCAGACATCAGCAGATCTCTGATATCAGATTTGCGACATTTGACGAACATCTCTCTCCCCCACGTATGAAGTAAAGTGGACAAATGACAGTGGACAGTTTTCGCGGTCGCTTAGTACGATTTTCATATCAGACTTGCGATTAATCGTGATAAGCTAAGAAAAGGGGATAGTAATAAGTGCACGTGATCACTGATCAGTGCGTGCAACAGATCTTACTGACATTTGAATTTGGGGGGGTGTAATTCAAAATAATTTTTACACTAGCTTATCATATTAACGTCGCTCAACGACATGTACCGACAGTTTAATTCATCACATGCTCCATTCCCGGCTAAGGCATAGTCGTGTTTGCCTATTGATTTGAGGATTTAATAATTCTCTAGTTTTATTTTCATATAAGGCTTGTGAGATATCATGACTATAAGGGTTAAAATAAAATAAATTAAAAAAATTATAACGCTTTTGTCAAAACTCCACTAAAAAGAAAAAAATCATTTTTGGTCCGCAGGGGATAATTTATATTTGCCTCAAGCGCCCGCCATCACAACTGCAATTTTGTTATAGTAGAAAGAGAAAAAAAATCTCAAATACACTTGACTTGGTCTGTATCTAGTCACTAGTTAGCAAATATATCATGTGATAGAGTCTAGCCTCATCGTCGGCTGATTGGTCAATGATATTCTAGCTCGTTAAATTACAGATTCATTCTACTATTCAATAGCACTCAGTTATCGAAGTTTAATTCATGAAGTAACATCGCGTTTTTATCACTTCAGAGGCAGGTTGTCAAAACAGGGACAACAGGCGACAGGTGTTATGTGTTATGTGTTAGGTATTATAATTTACTTAAATATAATACTTATATATACTTACACTACATAAAATATGGAAAATAATAATTACAATGAATGTGAATGTAAACTAATATCTTGTGCTGACAAAATAGAATTTTTATTACTATAACAAATAATTTTTTTTAAAATTAGATAAACCGCGACCAAGTTTAACTCCTTAATATGTTCCACTATAAAGCAAAATCGAGCATTCAGCGTAAGCTGGTATAACAAATGTTCTCCGTTGACATAAAGCCAAGTAAGAAGTAAATTATTTTGCTGGTGTTGTTTACTATTTTCTGGAGGAAATTCGGTGTGGATGTAGCTTTACAGGAATTTAGATTGCTAGAAAAATACGAAGACTTTGAAATTTCCGAAAAATGTTCACCTGCGGTGCATTATAATACGCTCTCACGTTTGTTCCATAAAAAAATGCATGCTGTTTCGTAGATAATATTGAGCGAAATGGAAAAATGTCCCGGATCCCAGCCAAACCTTAGTAAAGACTTTCTTTTTAATTTAGCTATATGTCCTGAACATTCAGCAAGGACACTTTTCAGTCACTATCCCTGTACCCCCTTGACCCCTCGCTGAAAACACATTTCTTTCAAATGATGCACTTCGTGCAGATAAGTTTTTAACTTGATAACTGGAGCAGGGTTTTTGAATTTGCTTTCGCTACGAAAACGTCGTATATGGCAAATACACCAACAACACGCAATAACGAATTTAGATGAAGTCTTACGTCATAAAAATAAATAAACACGATTGAACTAAATAAGAAAATTGTCTCATAACACAAATAACAGAGTCTGAGCTTCATCGCCATAACATCTGGCCGCTGCGCTACTCCGCGTCGTTCTACTGCGGAATTGCACGTAGTGTTTATTTTCAAAAAAAAAAAATGTGAAGAGTATCTTATAGAATGTGCAAAGATTATATAAAAGTTCAATAAATTATTAATTATCAATTATTTTATTTAATTGTTACTATTAGTGCCAGGTTTTTGATAGGCAATTCAGCCGTTTCATCAAAGGCATGATACTGTATACAAATTTCCCTGATGAAAAAGGATCACGCGGCCGGATCTTAGGCTATTAGTTATCTTGGAACACTATCACTAGTCAAGTTGTTTCTTTTGTTGGGTATTATAATTATACTTTCAATTGTTTCTGAGATAATAACTTACTTATCGCAAAAATGAAGAGTATATTGTATTTGATCGGCACATTTCTAACATCGTAAATATCGCTCGTAGAGAAAAAAAATTTCATATCATTGTGTTAGTGAACGAATTCTGAACAACTTTCAAAATGTCCGTCTGTCCGTCCGTCTGTCCATCCGTCCGTCCGTCTGTCCGTCCGTCCGTCACGTTCCTTGTAGGCACGATAACTTAAGAAAGAAAAGTCCGATTGTATTGAAATTTAGAAAGTAAGTTAGTGTTAGCTAGAGGAAGCACCCTATTGTTTTTGAAGAAAATCGATCGGTAAATAAAAAAGTTATTAATTATTTAATTAAAAAAAAAAAAAATTCTTAATTTTTTTCGCTTGTACTAAAATGTAAATCTTGCGAAATATTATTTCCATAATATATTTTTTCTTGTTTGTGAATTTTACTAATATATATTTCATAGAAGTACGAGTTGAAATATGTATGATTGTCGAAAGATATAGGTATATCACAGACAATCAATGTTCGTAGCAATATGTAGTGGCGCAGCGGCTAAAGCTTTATGTAAAATTATTAATTTTTAATAAATTTGTTTTAATTGGTTGATTGATTGCGTTGCAATCCAAAGGTCTCGTGTTCGGATCCCACACAGGTTGGGTATTTTTTTTCATTTTTTTTTCCATATAATTTTTTTCACAACAAAGATGGTATCACAAAATTTAGGATATCCAAAAACCAACATTATTTACAAGAAAACTGCGAAGAGTATGCTATAGAATGTGTAACAATTATATATAAAAAGCTGAGTAAATTGGCGAAGAGTACGTTTTTAGCTTGTTTGTTTCTCTTCTTGAAATTTACTTAAAAATAATCAAATCGAATTCAAGGCACACTTCGAAAATGTTCAGATTATACGTCTCTTTCCTGCTCAATAACAAATCACGTCAGTTTGACAGTTAATCCTCCCGCTTGCTATGCATACAAATATTGGTAGTGTAACCAGTCCAAGGAGGTTCAAGAGAGGTTATATATTTACAATAGAGTTACAAAATGTATACTTGGAATTTTCATTTGAGTCGATGATTTTACCTTCATACATCTATCGTGCAAGCGTGGCATTATTTCACTAAATTTGAGCGTAATAAAAAAACAAGGTGACAAAGGATTGAACCAAAAAATATAAATTTTATTACATTGAAACAACGCATAAATGTCTCTAATGTAAGAACATATGTTATATTTTCTATAGCTAGAACTAGTAAATGCTCTGATGAAATTGAGTATTTACCATACCACGACATGAACTACCAGAACGGATATGAGGAAGAAATGGAAGGAAAGATTCATAAGGCAAATACCAAAACTACCAGTACTGTCGCAGATACAACTTCTTCCAAATCAATTTCTCGAATTTTTCTACAACAGACAGATGTTTGTAACAAATATTCATTGCCTATTTGGCCACAGTAACTTTCGATTACTATTGTTTAAAATGAAAATTGTTGATAATAGATTGTGTGACTAACAGAAATCTTGGTAATATCAGTCGCTGTCTATTTCAGTGCAATTATAATTTAACCGCCCTAAATTTTTTGGCAAATAAAATTGTGGAGATTGGTAGCCCGCTATCTACGGACAGTATCTCACTATTATACATGGTGATCACAAATAAAATGTTTAAACATACTTTCTGGGAATTTATCAGGCTGTCGTGTGAGAATATGGGGGTAGATGAGTTCCTCTGCTCCTACCCTCTGTTGTTATATCATCTGTTACCATTGCCTCGTGTGTGTGGTATTTTAAATAAAGTCGTGAGAGCACATGATTATATTTTGATTTGGCATAGTAGGTTAGATTAATATCTAGCGGTTGTACATCTAATACAAATATTATTGTTATTATTATTATTATTATTATTATTATTATTATTATTATTATTATTATAAAGCAACCTCGTGACTGAATGGAGACATCCAAAGCCAACAATGGAAACAAATTATACTGTACAACGTACATGTAACTATTAAGCTTATAAGAATATAGATTTAGTGCATAAGTACGACGTATTTGACAACAAATACAAACAAGGCAACCTCTTTTATCTACTAAGGACATGATATTATTCTGTTCAACGTGTATTATCAATTTCTTTCCGCTTGAATCCAACAAATATCTATTTTTGCCAGTCATGCATGCCTGTTAAAGTCAGTTGTTTTTTAACTAACTGTACTTCAGTGAACAGATGGAAATAATATGTTGTTTACGTGGTGTCTTGCATTTATGACAATAAAGTGTAAAACTGTATACTTTTTGTTAATTTATATGAGCTAACGTAGCATTATAGTTATTTACGTAGCAAGGGTCGTAAGTGCACTTTTCTTTGGTCGAGAATACAGTTTGTAATCCGAGGCCCGTAGGGCCGAGGTTTGCAAGTATTCGAGACCAAAGAATCGCTCTGAACGACCCGCGGTGCATATTATATTTTTCGTGGTAGCCATGAAATATTAAACTCGAAAAAAACTTGAGAAAAACTAGTGAAAAACTAATTATTTGAGTAAGATTTCATATTTGTTAATAGTACGTCGGATGGCAGGCTCTAGTGTTCACTAACCCAATACCGAGGTATAACCAAACAAAACCTATTTCATTTTATTCAGCAGGTCTTTTTACATAGGAAATCACTTTTGACGACACTCTCCATTGGTCGAGACTGAAGTTACAAGAAAAAAACAAAAAAAAATGAAAATGACAAAATTCAAATTCAACCACGAATAACTTTCAAACGAAAAAAGAATTATAGAATTATATATTTTTTTTAGTTTTATAGTATAAACGATTCTCTTTAATTTGATGTGTAACTTATTACAAAAATAATAACTTTAACACTAGAAAATTGACGTTAATTTAAATGTTACACAAATTGTCAATTTTTTTAAAAGCTCTAACTCGTTGTAACTCGCTTATGTATTGAGCTATTCGAATGTTTTTTCACCAAAAACTGCCAAATTTCATAGACTTCATTTTGTCTCAATTAATGCTGGGTCTGGCTCTGTAAATAAAAGAGGTACAGCCTTTTAAACACAACGAAGCGCACTTCGGCGACGGAGTCGCAAGGCTTCCCCTCTCGTTCCCGGTACATCCCGCGTTCGCCATAAACCGCACAAGGCTATAATCAGCGGCCGTAACAAAAGCTTTACAATAATCTTCCTTTATTGCAAGATGATAAAATTAATAAATTAAATTGAATAATATGATATTAATTGTAATAATCCGCTATATATGGAGTCGTACAACGCGGGTGGTGCATTAATAAATGGAAAATAATAGGTATCAGACAGAGATAACTGATTTTCAGATATATCATTGTTAAACTCATGCCAGCTAGTAAAGTTTCTACTTTGCTTCGTAAATTTTAATATTTTCCATAAAGTGTCAGAGGTAACCACATAATCAAAACAGTTATTTGGCATGCTTTCACTAACTCGTAGAGGATCTGAACGATTAATTGGATTTTTGTTTTCATGTAAGCTGGAAGGGTTAAAATCAGTTAAAATTTATTGCACAGATATTCTTGTGTAAATAGGCCGATCTTTTTTTAAATAATACCACTCCAAGCAGTAATGGGAGTGGGATTTTTACCATCTAGCCTGTCTTAGTTTTGATCAAAACTGTCGATGTCGATGAATGTAATTGTTTTCTTCAGAACTTACTGGAGGAACTCCAGGTGGAATAAAAATGTCGTAGTTTTTACTAATACGTGACTAGCTAAAGATGTTAAATATCCGTATTTCATCATAGGAATAACCATAGCCAAAAGAATAAGCATATCGATAAGTTTTTTTCTTCTGACGGCACGATACACACATTTAATTATATGTAAAGGATTAAAAAAGTGGTCTATGCTGGTTGTTTTTTTTTTCATAATTATTAATAAGTATAAATTGCATTACTTTAGAAATAACGTTTAAATCAAATTTGTCTGTGCCGACATATTTAGTATCCACGATATAAATGTTTATAACAAATCTGAAGCTTCTTGTTTACATTGATGATTATTCTGAATAGTAGTCGTGTTTTTTACAGTTTTAAAATGTCCACCTATAGCTTCATTTAAGATACTGACAGCACTTGTGTCTGACAACAAAAATTCGTTAGCCTTTTTAGCTTTATTATCACTTGAATGAACTGTTGTATTTCCTTTGTGTTCCCAAAACACTTTGTTTAAATGCTTTCTAGTCTCTTTCTTATATTTCCGCTGCTATAATAATCTAATTCTTCTTCCGTGATTTCTTCAAATATATCATTAAGGAGTGTTTTTAGAAATGTTAAAGTTAAGGATTCTTTTTTGCAAAACAGCAAGTTCAACCTCCCTAAATAAAATGTTTAACGCTACCTTAAATTCATTTTTTCTTTCAGTGGTTTAGTTTGTACACATTTAATTTTTTTTGCTAATATATTTTGCATAACAAATTTTATGATAATTTCCGTCATCCCAAAATAAATCTGAATAAAAGTAAAACCTGCCTTTTATTTCTATATCACAATGCGTCACTGCAGCTTTAATATATATTTTTTTCTATTTTCCGCACCCGTTCCTGTACAAATTGCTTCTTAAAAATGTTTTTAATTTATTCTTATTTTTTCTGGATTTTCCACAGATCAGACAATGCTGTATTATTTTAATCTGATTTTTATCTTCATTATAACCACATGAAGGCTCACTTACATTTTTAATCAGTTTACTAATATCAGAGGCAATATGTCTTGTCTCTACTAATATCATTCTTATTACAAAAAGATATCCGACAAGAATAATGAAATCAGTACCGAAGAGTGCGCAAATAAGTGCCACTACTTTATTTTATAAGATATTTTTCTTTCATTTGCACAATGTTCAATAGACCTGATGCCAGTAACAGTTGGTTTTTTACCATTAGATTTTCTCTGCTTTCAGCAGTTTCGCAAAAGTTACATGCAGTTTTTTTCATTGATAATGTATCTACAATATACATAAACTGTAATAGCCTAAATGTGAATAAAATAATATATACTTATATTAATACTTATCCAGACAATAATGAGGCCAGCAGCCGATACGTTTCTTGATGGGCCGAGAGCGTAGCGGGGGCGAGAGAGGAAGCCTCGTGTCTTCGTCGTCGTAGTGTGCTTCGTTGTGTTTCAAGGGCTGTAGCGCTTTTAGTTAAAAAATTAGATCTGGCATGAATCGAGACAAAATGAAGCCTATTAAATTTGTCAGTTTTTGGTGAAAGAAACAATTGAATAGCTCGTTATATAAGCGAGTTATGGCGAGTTAAGAATTTGAAAAATGTTGCTGATTTGTGTATCCTTTTGAATTTTGCCAGTTTTTTTATGTTAATTTTTTAATTATTGCAATAAATTATACTTCAAATTAAACAGCAATGTTTACTTGTCAAAACCATACAAAAATTTTATTTTTATCTGTTTTAGTTCTAAAGTTATATTTGATTAAATATTAAATTTCTAAATTTCTTTTTTTTTTTACTTTTTTTTCTTATATCTTCGGTCTCGACCAATGGAGAGTGTCGTCAATTTTGATTTCCTATGTAAAATAACATGCTTTAATAAGTAGTGAAGGTCCCATCTGGTTATACTTCAGTATTGGGTAGGTCAAGAAGGAGAAGGCTTTTCGCGCTGTGCCCGACGGGCTATAAGCAAATAGCGATGCTTGGAATATCCATGGCAACCGTCAATAAAATAAATTTAGGACGCGGCTTCTATTCAAATGCCAACTACTGTCAAGATAAATTAAATCATATCATTATAATAGCTCTAAATATTTTTAAAAATAATGTCGGATATAGAAGATTAGCATGGCTTTTCTGTCATACTTCCAAAAATTTGAAAACATTTAATTTAATACGTGTTATGTAAAAGAGAAAATTTACCCAAATTTACTTTATTTTCCTAGGGACGTTATGAAAAATAATGACCTGTTGCCAATGACAAGTATTTGGTACATAAAGCATCACTTACGATCGACAAAACAATGGAATTAGAGTATACTTACGAGGGAGTTATGACGAAAAATACATAATGTATTCTGGGGAACATATGCACAAAGTGTCACCGTAACCTTAAATCATCTCCATTTACAAAAGTCTTAAGGGTACAGTCAGATCATTTTTTTATACATAGGTTTTTCACGATGCTTTATCCAGCTAAAATATTTTTCTGCCACTTTCAGTTATACTGGAAAAGGCAACCAACTTTGTAATTTTAAATGGAACGCCCTGTATATTTTTATCTGCTACGGCGAATTATAATGTCATATTATACAACATACCAAGCGCTATTCATTCATTTTTGCAAATTGCGTCAAATTGCAAAGATGCCTTTTGCCAGAATGGTGGATATTTAAGTAAATATGAATATAAGTAGAAGTGAAACTAATTATACGTTGAGGTCACAAACTTGAGTTTCAAAATATGGCAAAACTAATTTTATTTGAAGACAACCCACGAATTTTACTTCGGCTCATGGTTTCTCATTAGAAAATAGTGCAAAACTATTTACACTTCCCTTTATCAAAAGTAAACCCTCTTCGAAATATATTTTACTGTTATAAGAATAATCTTTTATATTTGAAATAATATGAACGAAAGAGTCTCGATACAAGTTGCGAAATAGTGGTGTTTTAGGCATTCGACGTAAAGATTGTCAAACGAGGCCAAATTTAAATAAGAATGTTTAAAAACAAATAGAAAATGTGTTTGAACTTTACGTTCAACATCAGGTTATAAAGCGATTATATAGACAGACTGTTCAGTGAGCAGTCTTACCTTGTCTTCTCGTTCTTGTATGCTTATTGGATCTAATATCCTTCCATATTACTCTGACCAAATTACTCAACTGCTAGCCAAATCCCCATCATAACACAACACAAAAATAGCGATAGCGAAAATAGCAATTAGGTTTTAACCTGTTGGTTTACTATTGTAAACCAAAAAAGCGAAGCGAAGTATTTATCGACAGTCTCGATACGCGCAGGGAAGGATGACGTACTAGCGCTTACTAAGACTATCTATACAGGGTGATTTACTACAACACGCGGAAATTTAACAGTAGACAAAGCCGGTTGGAACTTGTTGCAGGCGCCGATCGGCGGCGAGGATTTACCGGAATGAAATTTTATTTCTTGGTCGCTTGGGCACGTGCTCTTGGCAATGAAAAATCTGTGATTATGAATACTGATTTATTAACTGCGGCTGTTTTCAAAATAAACGCTCTGTGAGACAAGCGACTTAACGTTATTCAAAATTTCTGGAATATTATGAAATGGGAAAGAAGTTTTTTTTTTATCTATTTATTTAACGTCGGCCCATTTCCGCTACCAGGGCCTATCACCGACGCCAGTAGACGAGCTACCCCCAACCTGGAAATTCTGCCGAACCTCTTCCCTTAAGAAGAGTAGGGATCTTTTACTTGCCTAACATTTAATAGACAAGGGAACGCCTGCTTTACATCCCCTCCGAAGGATGGTATATCCACTACGTAATCCTCGTTTGAAATAACGTAGCTTCCGCGTATACACTGATATACAAGCCGCTAGAAGGTGGGACGAGAACGCTGTATTTCCCAAAATGGGTCATCCATCCAAGTACTAACCGCGCTCGACGTTGCTTCAACGGAATATCGACTAATCAATCAATCAATGAAGTATTTATTTAGTAATAAGAGTACAATATGTGCCTCTTACTGATATTCACATTGAAACCTGCTTTCTCTGTGTTCTTACTCTGAATAAAATTTTTAAATTTCCAACTTCTCGCCACAGTAATGTATTTTGCCTTCCTATACTACGCACAAATGGATTAAAATTTTCTTCCGTTCATATAATTTGCCAACATATCTGTACTAATATTGATAGTTTTAAGTCCAGACTTGGTGCTCTGAAAAATTAGTATGTCTTTGTTTTTCTTTGGGTTTCTTACATAAAATATGTGCTTTGTTTTAAATTGTATTAATTTATTTTTCTTGTTTAGGCATTGTGAATATTATTGATATAAATGTTAATTGCGGACAACCTTTATACAACGTTTTTTTGTATCCAAGTAACAACTGTTAAAAAGTAACCTATTCAACGTATTCTGTACGTGACACATGGATGTTTCAGGTTTTTAGTGTAGTGTTATTTCACAGAATGATCGTATCTGCAGAGAAGACAGTCCTTAAAAAAGTTACTCGTGAAATTGCTTCCAGTACTTTCTAATTCTAATGCATATAATATGAATTTTAAAATATTTTAACTTCATTAGATGCCGGAGGGCATAATTTTATTTAGAAATATTTGCTCCTTCATCCAGTTTTCTAATGAACTCTAATATATGCACTGTCTTGAACATTCTACATTATTGAGATTAAGCGTGAGAATTAAATATTTTTTGACATAAGCTGATGTTACGGTTTCGCAAGGTGATGTAGGTGAAGGCAAATGAAGTGTAAATCTACGATGTTACGCTTCATTTAATCCCACTATACCTAATAAAAATGTTTTTATGTGGAAAGTGATGAACTAAATTTCGAAGTTATATTACACAGAATTGCGGAAAAAATGTGAATAAAAACAAATAATATAACTTAACTATACCTACTGTTAACACCTGTCATGTAAATCGGGTTTCAATAGACATTTCGCTTGGTATACAGGGTGTCCCAGATTTAAAGTGACATAGACTAATGAGAGATACAGCACACTTTGCTGAGTTCAAAACACCCCCACACTTACCTTTGAAAGTGAATGGTTTTCAAGATACGGGTTTTTTTATGATTCTTGACTGAAACTAAAATTCACCATATCTTGGAATGGGTGGACGTATTTGGATAAAAATTGGTACACATATAGTGCACTCCTAGTCCAATCAATAGCATAATTTATTTTGGAAAAATTCCAGGACAGGACTCAATTTTTATTATTTTACATTTAGGGTCAATTACATTACCCTGTATATCAGTTTTTTGTAAATGGCAGATAACTATTGAACTAGGAGTGCACTACATGTGCATCAACTTTTATCCAAATGCGTCAACCCATTCCAAAATATGGTGGATTTTAGTTTCAGTCAAGAATCATAAAATACCCCGTATCTCGAAAACCATTCACTTTCAAGGGTAAGTGTGGTAGTGTTTTGTACTCAGCACAGTGTGCTCTATCTCTCATTAGTATATGTCAGTTTAAATCATACTTATTTCTTCTAGTATTATGCACATAGTGATTCATTAAAAAATTGCAACTCACAGAATGTTTGGGAAGTTTCATAACCTTTTATATATGAATAATAAGCAGGGTTACTGGTAATTCGATACATTATTTTAGACATCTAAGGAAGTTTTAACATAACCTTTTATATATGAATAATGTGCAGGGTTACTGGTAATTCGATACATTATTTTAGACATCTAAGGAAGTTTTAACGCTAACATACGTTATGCAAAACTCAATAGTTTTTTAGATGTCAAAATTTTTTTCTCTTGTTAATTTTCAAAAAAACTACTTTAAATTTTTTAAACTTTTCTAACGGCTTACTTGTCCAACACTATGGTCATCCATTTGTAATGAAAATTATCCGGAAAGGTTTTGATCATTTTTTTTAAATGGGCTCATTTAGAGATAATTAGTTTATAATTTATTTTTGCATTTTTAGTAAGTATTTATCCCTTTAAGTACAGAATGAAAAAATTAGGCCGCTAGCGTTAATATCAACCCTAATACGATTTCGAATTCGTAACATATTTGAAATGGCTGACGTCGCTGAGTGAGCATCTGTGATGTCACACTCTCCACTGGTTCTGTGAGTTATGCGCGTATAGCCGTTTCAGCGTTTCATATAATAACAGAATACTTGTTATTTTCATAGACAACTAATAATTTTAATTTCCGTTCGTATAAAAAATAGCTTAAATACGATTTTCAATGTTCAATAACTCGAAAATGGTTAAAGACTCGACATGTCATATTTTTGAAATCAGAAAAAAAAAGAATAATTTAAAAATTCAACAATACACAGAGGGCGTTCCATTAAAAGAAATATTATTGCTTCTTGCACGCCACTGTACTTTCATCAATTATTAAAGGGGTTCAGTTACAGCCGTCCGAAACTTTTTTTTCTATCTCCAATAATAACGATAACAAAGGGTGGCCTAAATATAAATATATAACCCTGCACGTTACTAATAAATTATTAAATTGCTAAAAATATCTAATAGACAGGATGTTTTTCAATAATTTTTAGGTTACCAATATAGTTTATTATTGACCATGAGAAGCAGGAAATAGATCTTAAAAAATGTTCATCGTAAATATTTAAGAAATTGTGTGAAGCAAAAAAAAATTTGCATAATTATAATAGAGCCGGATACCGTCCAATAACCAACATTAATGAAGCTGAAAATTAGGTTTTAGTTTCTAAATTTGATACATATATTTTGGTGTTTTTCTAATACTAAAGAAGATTATTGACAGTGCAGCATTATTGAAGTATACTTTATTTCTTGATTTCTATATAATTAATAGTCTAGGAGATAGCTACATATATGGGGCCTGGAATATAACCTGTTCGAATTGCTGTGATGTTTTAGCAAATATTTTTCTGAGTATTTTATCTTATGTAAGTCAGACCTTCCCCCCTGACCGTTTTGGCGTTAGCCGCCCCCGCAAATATTCAATTGTGGAACAGAGTATAAAACCTCGGGGGCTTGGTGTTAGTTGAAGAGGGTATCTTGGTGATCAACATTCGATATATGACAAAAAATTTTCTCCGTGCAGTTGGCAGCACTGGCGACATCAATTATGGCTAAAATTGGAACGTAGTATAACCCTTTCTGACCAACCGGAAAATGTTTGTTGTCAATGCTCACTGCTGAAAAACCATATGCCAACATTTTCTGCTT
This sequence comes from Rutpela maculata, assembly GCA_936432065.2. Classification (NCBI taxonomy): domain Eukaryota; kingdom Metazoa; phylum Arthropoda; class Insecta; order Coleoptera; family Cerambycidae; genus Rutpela; species Rutpela maculata. The sequence goes on from OW386285.2 coordinate 37,466,884, forward strand.
GACCATTTCCCAAATTTTTTGGCTAAAAATTGAACTTTTGGCCTAAAACGGGCTAAAACTGGTGCTTTTCAAAAAAAAAATGTTGGCACCTTCTCAGACTTGTTGTTTTTGTACCAAAGAATAGTCTCTATGAGTGCCAACATTTTTTCTCAATGTATAATAAGAAGCTAATGATGAAACAGAGATAGATAAAGCTTGTACTTTATATAAAAAAAGGACCAAATCGGAAGTATCATTTAATGAATATAAACAACTAAGACATCTTGTTAACCTTTCCGTACAGCTGGAAAAAAGGCATATCTTGATTTTAAAGCTAGAACTGACCCAAAAAAATTCTGGAGAACTCTAAAATACCTCAATATTAATTCAAGGAAGTCTGGAATCTCGCTGAATTTACTGATCCCAATGAAATAAATAATTTCTTTATTAATAACCTACATAAATCAGCACCTCCGAAGAAGAATAAAGCAACTTTAATAATTGACAAATATGAGGCACTCTAATGTCTTTAATTTTGCTACGATCTCTGCAGAAAAAGTTGAAATAATTCTACGTAAGTTAAAATCCAATGCAACGGGTGTGCATAGCATAAATTTAAATTTGTTAGATTTAATTTTCCCACATCTGACCATTCACTTCACATATATTATAAACGCATACTCGGTAAGAGATAGCTTTCCAGAGGCTTGGAAAGACGCCAATGCCATACCACTCAAAAAAATTCCAGCCCATCGGATTTCTCTCACTTTAGGCCAATTAGTATATTACCTAATATTTCAAAAGCCTTAGGAAAAATTGCCTCTGAGCAACTAAATTCATATTTATCTGAAAAAGAAATTTTACCTTCCATACAATCAGAATTTAGAAGTAATCACAGCAGCACGACTACCGCGTTTCGGAATGTCACTGACGATATTCCTAGAGCAAATGATGATTGTAAAAATACATGATTCATTCCCCTAGATTTCAGCAAGGCACTTGATACCCTAGACTACGCAACTCTCTATAAGAAATTCAATTTCTTTGGCCTTGGTGAAAATTCTCTTGAATTTTTTAGAAACTACCTCTCCAACAGTCTGTAGAGGGTTGATATCAATGGTCAATTTTCTAATTAAGTCATAACTAACAGAGGAGTACCACAGGGAAGTATATTAGGCCCACTATTATTCTCTATTTTTACAGCAGACTTTAATGATTATCTCAATATTTGCAGCATTCACCAGTATGCAGATGATACGCAAATCTATTTTTCATTTAGACTTGACGACCTCCACAACTCACTCAATAGGATTAACTTTGATTTGGACACCATATCACTATTTTCTAAAGCACACAATTTGGTATTAAATGAAGGAAAAATGGAGCTACTCGTATTCGGTAAAGTTAGCAAAGTAATTATTGAAAACCCGAGTTTAAAATTAAAATAAATAATAAAAAAATAGAACCTAAGGTGGAGTCTGGCTATACGTATGAACGTCAAACTAAGGTTTGACAAACCTGTCATCCATATAGTGCAAAAATCGTATGGTAAACTAAAAATACTTTATATACACAAAGTTATACTGAGTCCGAACATTAAGCTTAAACTGTGTGATTCTTTAGTACCGAGAGATCGAGAAAGACTGAACGTGACGTCACACGCAAAAGTCACTAAAATTATCAAAATTGATTTCTATTCTACATACATTATTAAAACTAATTTCCTATGTTGCTAGGAGTAACGACTGGTTCTCTAATCACTTAGTGACGGGTAAAAGCAGTTATTTTTGAATAACAGTTTAAACTGCCACTGCTGTTTTGAAATAACAGTTTAAAATAACAGTCTATAAATAACAGATCGCTGAGAAGTACTGGCATGCGCATACCGCAGCGCAGCGCGTAGTTTGCAAATGTTATTTCAGAAACGTTATTTTATACATTATGCTGCTGCCACAGCTGCTTATCTGTTATTTTCTCACCTGTTATTTTCGAACAGAAATAACAGTCTGTCAATGGTATTTACAAATAACAGTTATAAAATAACAGGTTGTTAAATAGCAACTCATCTCTAGTCACTGTTACCAATCTGATGCCCGTCATTTTCGTGAATGTTATTATTATTGGCTTGTGTTTGATTTATCATTTATCTCCCTTTTTGACTAATAAATCAGTGTTTTTCAACGCAATCAGTTCACTGTCACTTGTGTGGTAAGTTAATAAAGGAACTCGCATTTTGTGGGAATACTGTAATTGATTATATTTAAAGTTACTGTCGCCAACGTGAAAATGTTAAAAGTACCAGAAAATAGTACATATGTGTGCAGTATGTAGGCGACACAAAAACAATCTTTAGGGAGCGGCACGTTCACTCTTTCTTGATCTCCCTGTACTATCTCTCCTAGGGTATTGCGATGTACTTTATTGGCCTACATTAATACAAAGGCCTATAAAAAATTCAGAATGCCTACATAAGTTACTGCTATAATTTAAGAAAATTTTACCATATATCATCAAAATTCCTCGAATCTAAATGGTTGAACTTAAATGAACGTTTTGAAGTACACTTTGCTTGTTTAATATATAAGATTAATAAATCGGAAACACCTGATTATCTGTTCAAGAAATTAGTTAAGAGACAAAATATTCACAGCTGTCCTACACTCAATTGTGAGTTGTACTATGTTCCCAAGCATAAAGGTGCACAATTCCAGAGGTCCTTTAGTTAAAATTCCGAAAAAAATATTCAATAGCTTACCGCAGAATATCAAACTTCAAACTAGCATTTCATGTTTCAGGAAACATGCCAAAACATATATTCTCCCTAAGAGAGCTTAAAGAAGTATTTGTTGCTGTTTTTGTGGGTGATTTGGTGTTATTTTCCTTTGTTTTCTATATTTTCTCTGTTTTTTGTCAGTTTTCTTACCATAGAAGCATGTTGTTACATTACATATTTTAATGATGTTCAATATTATAAACAGAATGTTTACTGTATTATTTGTTCCTTTTTTTCTTGTTATTATACTACTAGTCAACCATCTTAGAATGGCAAGTAGCCGCATAGAGAGAGAGAAAATATCGTCACTGTTGGACAGAGACAAAGAAGATTTTTAAGCTTCTTAAGCTAGCTAGCTTAAGAAGCTTGTTTGTCTATGTCCAACAGTGACGATATTTCTTCTCTCTCTGTGCGGCTACTTGCCATTCTAGGAGAGTTGACTAGTACTACTACTACAATTTTTTTCTTAGATGCTTGCGTGGAAGAGCGATGAATGATCGAACGACGCGACGCCATAAGAGAATAATTGCTGTACCAATCAATTTCATTGAATAAAGACACTATTTATTTATTTATTTATATCTTAATGTTTATTATATACTTGTGTTTTATGAATGTATATGTTTATATTTATATGTTACGTGCCATTTTTGACGGTCTCTAACCCAATGTTATATTTTGAAAACCTTCATCGGTCACTTTCAAACAATATTTACACTTCTTAAGCCTTGATAATTAATAAATTAGCGCACAATATTTATAAACACACTAATATCGACTACGTTCTAGTCTAGTCCGACACATGACAAACACACCCGCTGACGTCACAGTTAAGATGGGCGGTTTCGTGAACGTAATTCGAGAATTTCTCCTGCATCCCTGAACCGATTGAAAAAAATTTTTGATATTCTTTCAGAGACAGCTTTATAGAATAGTACTAGGCTATTTAAAACTAAAGAAAGAAAAAAAATTTTTTACTTGTGCGAAAATCAAAAAAAAAAAAATTTTTGACTTTTAAAATTCTATAATGTTGTCTCTAAAGGCCTATCAAAAAATTTTTTATATCGGTTCAGGGATGTAAGAGAAATTCTCGAACTTCGAAATCATTTTCAAGCACGGCACCGGCACCATTAAGGGCGGCCAGAAACCAGAATACCTTAAATTATGGAGACATTAATAGCTTATATTTAACATAAGGAATTGAAAAATGTCTTTTTTTGTAAACTACAAGTTTTTCAATATCAGCTTACGTTTGTCAGTATTATTTGCCAAATAAAATTTGTATGCGAGTTCCTGATTGTCTTGTTAATCGGTATCCCTAATAACGAGAAATTCACTTTCATGAACAGTATATATTCTTCTTGTGCAATTACCACATAGCTCGTAGAATCTTTGTTTAATTAAAACACTGATTTTAAGTGTCTTTACTTTCACAGGTTGAGTTTTACCGTGTCAAATAAAACTGAAAGGATTTTGAGTAACGAAAACATCCATTAATAATTTCTATTTCTATACCTATCTTTCACCTGACGAAATATTCTATTATTATTTCGTCTATGTAAATAATAACAATACTTTATTTATACTCATAACAACACAGTATAAAATATATGCAAATTTTTGGCATAATAAATGCAAAATTATTTCAAAATTAATTTTCCTAGTAATATGTGTAAGAATATAAACGTGCAAAAGTTTATTAGTAAATTAGCGTTTAAACATCTTCAAGTACATTCCACATAGTATATTACTGGAAGTGAAACTATAACGTATCTTATGCAAACAGTAATTAGTATTTTGTATCTCATGATTTATAACAAATATTCATTCCTCCTCCTCCTTAATTATAAATATATAATTGTTTATAATGTATTCTATATAATTGTCTTCTATAATTACAACTGCTTGCATAAAGATCCTGTTACCACAGTTTGAAGCTCATGTCGAGTCCAGGAGCACAGTTTGAATGTCTAGTACGATGCAAAAAGCTTTTGTAGTGGATGTGAAGAGTCGAAATTTTGTCGAAAAAAGCAAAATCGTGCTGAAGTTATAAAACCATCCCCTCCCTCGTTTTCGAGGATGCTGAACATGAATAACCGGGTGAAAAAAGTTTTTAGTCATGCGCACCCCATGAAACGACTATTTTTAATAATAATAATAATAATAAAAAGTCTTTATTTAGAGAAAAAAAAAATTTATTTTTCTAAAATAGGCGGAGTATAGCTTAAGCTATTCAAGCAGGGATTCTTTGTTTTTCTCGTGGGGATATAAGACATGGTGAAAGATGATGTCAGGTAGTGGATCGCAACCGCACTTAGCGGTGGAATCTATCCTGTCAGGGGGTGTAGATTCTTTCCTTTGTTGTTTCTTGTTAAAGACGTTTACCCCCCCCCCCTCGTTATCGAGGATGCTGGTCAAAAATAACATGGTTTTACGCCGGTTCGACCCTTTCTTCACCCTTAAATGGACGGAAACCAACCCCTTTCATACGTTTCACAATACCAATGCTCGTCAGGATGTTCTTGGAGAGGAATGGCTGGAAATTTAGACGGAGTTTACTGATAAGCAAAGAACAATGGTAAGAGTGAATTGTGACAATCCCAGGGGTTGGTTCCTCCTGTTCAGGGAGGGGAGAATTGAGAATTGATTTTGGCTCTCTCTCTGGTTTAATAGATTACCCTTCATTTTCCAGGATGCGATCAAGAAAAAATAAAAGTAAAAGCATTTGATTCTTCCTGCTTTCCAATAAGCCTATCTGATTGAAGATTGTCAGTAGGAAAGTTAGCGTGTATATTTAAGAAAACCAAGGAGAGAAAAAGTTACAGAAAAAATTGACAGGCCAAATAGTTTGACAAATCCAGAGTTAAGAAAAATCATTATGGTCACTCATGCGTTCAGTGGCTGTGACACCACTTCATCATTTTTCAACCAAGGCAAAGTTAAATTTATGAATGCATTTAAACACGCAAGTTTGCGTGTGGGTAGCGAACCCAAGTGCTTTCCTGTTTGAACTATGTAATTTAGCTTTGAAATTAGTAAATAAAGTATATTTAAAAACAATTCCACTCCTGGATGATTTCAACTCTATCCGGTACGAATTTATGCAGACGAGACAAAAAAAAATTTAAATGAAGCAGCGATTAAAGAACATACCCTTAGAGTGTATTATCAATGTCAAACCTGGTTGGTAAATGAACTGAATCCCGTTGAATGGAGGTGGATATCAAATAACGGTTACTTAGAACCAAAATTTTCAGAAGATCAATTGGTTATTGACTTCTTTTTTGAGGACTATAATTGTAATTATAAGGGCCGGTGTGCAAAATGATGCGGACGTATAAAATTAGGTTTAAGATGTTTTTTTTAAGACTTGTAAAGGTAAATTTTGTGAGAATTGTGCGCCAGAGGATGAAAATAGTGAAACAAGCACAGAAACAAATGAATTCAACGATAATAGTTGTGATAATGCTGTAAACTTCCTAAATTTTACACCCGAAGTATTTATTTCCGATCATGAATCGGAAAAGGACGATGCATACGATGAAGAAGGAGGCAATAGCATTGAATGTGATATTCATTTTAAGGAATATGAACCATGTAATTCTCTTTGTAAACACCCTTGTAAAAAGTATTATATTGTACTCAAAATCATATCCTGTATAGTTAATTTATTAAAAACAGAAATGTTTATCAATAGTATTGTCTTCCTTATATCCGATGAAACATGAATTTTCAATCCTTGCGAATATTCTATATCTTTGTTGACGATGGCCAATGATGACTTTGAAGCCACTCCCACTCAATATACAAATCAGAAAATAAAGAAAATCAATTTTTCGCCCCCTGTGGACCAACCCCTGAGGTTCTCACAATTCACTTTTACCATTGCCCTTTGCTAAGCAATGAACTCCACCTAAATTTCTATCCATTCCCCTCCAAGAACGCCTTGACGAGCATTGATATTGTGAAACGTATGAAAGAGGTTGTTTCCGTCCGTTTAAAGGTGAAGGTAGAGTTAAACCGGCGTAAAACCATCAGCATTCTCGAAAATTAACGAGAAACAACAATGGACACAATTTTACACAAACTGACAGGATAGATTCTACCTCTAAAAACAGTTCATGCCAAGCTGTTATATGAGAAATAAACAAAAATAAGTATGGTTTTTGGTCGGTGTGCGCATGACTAAAAACTTTTTTCACCCTGTTATTCCTATTTCAGCACCCTCGAAAATGTGGGGGGAAACAGGTTTCATAACTTTAGCACGATTTTGCTTACTCTTCCGACTACTCACATCCACTATTGCTCCCCTTACATTGTGAAGTACTTTCGTGTTGTACATCTGGACCCACGATTGAAATTCAACAAGCATATTAATGAGACTGTCTCTTCCCTATCAGATTGGATACAGACTCCTGGTCTGTATCCGCTGCTGGCTAAGAATAGCAAATTCAGCAGATAGAACAAAATATTAATTTGCACCATTAGAGTGAGAACGGCCCTTAAAATACGCAGCGCTGCGCCGGTATGGCGCATCATGGCGGTCTTGATCTTTATATTAAGGAACTAAAATTGCTGGTTCATTCTATGCGCCTTATCTCAAATGCATTTCTTAGAGACTTATATGAACGTTATTAAGACATAGCTCCATTAGCAGGCTATGTTCAGCATATATTTGAATTTTACGCATTTAAGCTGAGCGGCAGTCCGTCAGTAAGCAACATCACACAAACCAAAGAGCATAATGCTCCATTTCGAATAAAGCACACCCTGCCATACCAGGCATTGCATATTTTCCGTCAGCCCATGTAGCCATAACCTTTAATAAATAAATAAATAAATAATAAATAATTCTTTCATGTTAAGAACCAATAGTTTCACATAAGTCAAAATTTCAAATATTGTATATAACATCAGACAGAAGCATATTTTTTTTCTCTTGTTTTGCTTTGAGTTTAATGACAAACTCATACACCACAAATTGTTCTAATAAAAATGAAAAAATGTTAATTAAAAGAAACTAACCTACTACGATCTTGTATTAGTATACGAAAGGATGGAGGGCTTTTTTACAGAGCCAAGTTGGACCACGGTTTGAAGGATAAAATAACAATAGGATAAATAACAAAGGTAAAAGAAAGCTACCATCAACACAAAATTTAGTACTCGAGTAGAACAATATGTATACACACACATATATGCATATGTTATCAAATATGAAAACTGATCCTCAATTACAGATTCATATTGGTGTCCTCCAAAAATTCCAAGAGGATATTAAATATTTGCCTGTTATTTTCACATAAGGATGTAATACAAGTAGGTAGAGGTAAATTCAGTGCACAGAATCTTAAGAGAAATTTTGTCGTTGCTCGAGTGTGATGTTTACAGTTAAAGAACATATGATTCAAATCTCCAACATAATTAGGATCACATGTGCACAACAGACTGTTTCTCAGTCTTATTCGATGTAAATGTGCAGGGAAACATCCATGATTCAATTTTAACCTTGTGATGGACGTGGAATAAAATCTGGATACTTTATATGTGTTGATGTGGTATTGTATTGGGCAGTGTTGGATGTATTTTTCCATAGTGGTTCGTTATTGTTGCTTCGTACGAGTCCCACAAGGATTCCCATTTTTTCCGTATTCTGTTTTTATACATATTATATAAGTCCGATATTGGGTGAAATGGTTGAATCACTCCATATTCTTCTACAGACTGTTTAGCTAGCTTGTCAGCGATATTATTTCCAGTAATGTTTGAGTGTCCCTTAACCCAGATGTAATTTAATTGTAACCCTTTGGCTCTAATCATTGTGTGATAATGGAAGATTTTGCATACTATTGAGTTTCTGTATTGTTTCATGTTAAAGTTTTTTATTGTCAGTAGTACAGATTTCGAGTCAGATAGAATAGTAACCGTATGATGCAATCTAGTTGATTTCAAATAACAATCGAAGATCCATACCAGGGCTTGGTATATTGCAAAAGCTTCTGCGTTATATATGGTACATTCAATAAATAATTTAAAAGTTGCTTGTACGTCTTGACTAGGGATATAGAGAGCGCATCCGGTGTCACTTTGTGTTTTAGAGCCATCTCTGTATATTTCGAGAGTTGGGGTATTTTTAATAATACTGTTTAGAATTTTAGAATTTAATTCATAATTATCTGTATATTCTGGCAATATAACGTTACATTTTAGTCATAAGATTGAATTATTAATTTGAGTAGTGACAGCTTCGGCATACGGTTGACATTCCAGAAAAGCATCAGCTAATGGGGCTCGTGCACCGTTTGACAGCTTGGAGGTCACACAACCTCGTTAACCTCAATCATTCTTCTTCTTCTAGTGCTGTCCCCTTAAAGGGCTCGTACACCGTTTGACAGCCGACATTTTTGGAGGGAGGAGAACGAGACACAATGTCACAATCACAAGAAAACTACGAACTGTACATGGAGAAGTCGGAAAATTTGAGGTTGTGTCTCCTTCTCCTCCCTCCAAAAATATCGGCTGTCAAACGGTCCCTTTAAGGGGACAGCACTAGAAGAAGAAGAATGATTGAGGTTAACGTTGTGACCTCCAAGAATGTCGGCTATCAAACGGTACACGAGCCCCATACTTTACTAATTGATAGCACGCAAAAGTTAAAAAAAAGTACAGCTGGGAATTTTGCATTTATTAATGATCGCTAACCTCTGTTAAGGGGACAGCACTAGAAGAAGAAGAATGATTGAGGTTAAGTGTTGTGTGACCTCCAAGCTATCAAACGGTGCACGAGCCCCATGGAGGACTGTTACGATTTGACCAAAAAGGATGAGTTAAAATTTCGATTCCCAAGCTGGTTACTTTACTGTATAAAGTATCATTACATTCCTGTATTTTGAGGAAGTACTTATTCGCCTGAAATTGACGTCTTAAATAAAGTGGTGGTTCTTGTGCTTCAGCCATGCTAGCTTCACATGGTGACGATTTCATTGCTCCAATGGAGATACGTATTGCACTATATTGTATTCTATCCAGAATCTTTAAATTGGTGTTAGATGCTGACCCGTATAAAATAGAACCATAGTCTAGGATTGAAAGAATATAAGCTTTGTAAAACATTAGTGATACAGCCCCATTTAACTTACTGCCTTTAAAATATTTATTCCTATTTCGCATTTTGCTTTTACATAATTTATGAAACACAAATATTGTATATTACAAAATACAATGGTAAACAAACATTGGAAGTAATTTAACACATAGTAACATTACATAAATACTCATCAAATGAAGTAGAATTTATTTAATATCATAATGGAACTTGTTTTCCAGCAGCATCCAGCAGCATCCTGATATTGAGTGGCCAAGTTTTAGACCATAGTAATTTCAGTTTGTTGCATTTCTAACCTAATAAAGTCTAAACGAACCTCATACAAAGATTAAAAAGGTTCCTTATCACTGTTTTCTCTCCAATACTTCAGATATTATGCATGTAGATTTTTATCTATATTTTCGTCATTTCGCCCCTTTCCAAAACAGTTACACAACACATTATTTTAGAATAACAATAAAATGACATCAAATAGTGAATGACACTTTTTAAATATCAGGAAACAAGAGGTATTAAATTAAAAAGTAAAAGTAGCTTTTAATTGCATTATTTAATAACATATTACTATTTCTTGAGTACTGGTAACTATTATTATCATGTTATAATCTTCAACAAAGACTTTGCATATTGTTTGATAATGAGAACTAATTGGATATAAATTGGCAATTAAATTTCTTTTTTTAGAATAGATTTGGAACAAATTAAACAGTTAAATGAGTTACTTCTTACAGTTTATAAATAAATTAATAATATTTGTAGGTCTTTATCAACAGATGGTGGCATGTATATATTAATGTCATACGCATTCAACTTGAATATTAAGATTACTTATATTTCCAGAAACTAATGTTCTATATCCGAGGACTGTATCTTCAAATGTTATATTATTAAAATTCCATAATCAATTATTTCCACATACAAAATTTTTTGGATAGAAAATCTGGATATGGGAGTAATGATTCCTTGGGCAGCGGTGTTTATGTTTTATCTGGAATTACTGTAGAGTTTCTTTGATGAGCTACAAGAGCAGTCATATTTAAATCAATTTTAGAACGCACCACATAACTTTTTTGAATTCAATACGCTTGAAATAGCGTGGTTATTATTATGAAGTGATTAGAAGTTACAATTGCGCGTGGCCGACTGCAGCTTTGATTCAACTCGTAATGATCATTAAAAATACTCGAATAGCATTCTAAAGTGAAATTGATATATCACCTAATCTACGTACAGCTTGTTCGAACCTGTAAGGGACACTGTATATTACAGTTTCAGCATTTTGTATATCTTCGTATTTTTGTGTGTTAAAAACCTTAACAGCAAGTTGCTTTAAAACTCTAACAAATATAATTTACATAAAACATGAGAGTTCACATACCATTGGCAATCACTCTGCATGTGCGGATATGGCCCAATTTCAATAGGAAATATTCTACTATGTTAATTAACAAAAGCATCAAAGAAATAAAATTAAAATATCACCTACTTTACATAAAGTTTGTCAGTATCTGAGAGATACAGTGGATATTACAGTTTCAAAATTGTGTATATCTTCTAATTTTTGTATGCTTAATAAGAACCTTAGTAATGCTTTGCTTTAAAATAAAACATAGTTTACATAAAACGGTACAGTTCACACACCTCTAGCAATCACCCTGTATGATTAATGTCCCAATTGCAAGAGGGAATGTTCCACCATGCGAATTTACATAAGTATTATATATATTTAAAGTAAAATAGATATATCACCTACTCGAAGTAAAGACATACTAAATATTGCACTTTCCATGTTTTAGACATCTTAATTTGTGTGTTTAAATTGTTGCTAAAATTATAAAAAACTAGCGATCATCCTGTTTGATGGGTATGGTCCAATATTCTACCATGCCATTTCACATATATGTGCCTCTGAAATAAATATTTTAAATCTAACAAGATATATCATATTTACAAGAAACATCTATTTGATTGTGTCATATGAGTATTATCAGAACGTAAGATAACTTCTTCATGCAATTTTTATCAGCTATTTGGATAAATTAACTAAAAATGGTAATTTTAAATTTTCTACTAGAAGGGAAACGAATTTTAATTTAGAAAAAGTTGTCTATACATACAATATCTGTATCAAATGCTTCAAATATGTCATCCAGAACTCCCAGAAAACAACAAATTTTTCTTTTGTTTCTGTTTCAAATCTGCACATGAACAGATTGAATATGAAAGAAAAATAATGATTTAGGTTAGTACAAAATTTATATTTTTTTAATTCTTTATAGAGAATGAGTTCTAGTTTTTTAAAAATCAATATTTTGTTTTTCTGCTTATATCATTATTATAAAATATTATTTTGGATATTCAGCAGTCAACTTTCAAAGAAATCATTCATTCCTTTCATACACTGAAAAAAGTGCATGTAAAGAATCAGAATCATGTAATAAGAACTTGCTACAGACAAATACATGTAAAAATACATGCCACATGGAAATATACAACTTGCGAATTTGTTCCTGTCCTAATGTGATTTTACGTCAATTGCCTTGTTAAATCAGAATTTAATCATCCATACTGAGTGCAAATTTACTAGCTCTCGTGTAAATCTATAGGCAACAGTGGTGCAATTTTACATCCAGTCTGTGAAATTCTAGTCATTTCCACTGGTCGCAGATCTACATGAAGATGCAAGTAAAATTACATGAGTACTTTTTTCAGTGTATACCAAGCTAGAATATCAACAAGAAGTTCCCTTACGAACCGACTAGAGATACTAGAAAGAATACGTCGTAAGGGAGGTTTCTTAAAATATATTGGCATGGTCAGACTTAGATCATCAGTATATAGAAAGAATGGTTATTTCCTTGTCTTTTCATACTTGGCATACACTGGCATGGTCAGACCTAGATCATCAGTATATAGAAAGAATGATTATTTGCTTGTCTTTTCATACTGAATGTTAGATATAGTAATATAAGTGTATGAAAGAAGTTGACAAGCCGGTTTGTAAGGGAACTTCTTGTTGATATTCTAGCTTAATGAGATTTAAACCAATGGTATATGAAAGGAACGAATAGTTTCTTTGAAAATTATCTGCTGAATATCCAATAATATTTTATAACGATGAGTTCTACTCTTCTACTATAGCAATGCGGTAGTTCTCTGTACATTTTCACGATCAAGAATTTACATTAAAAAGTAAAAAACACAACCTTAGTTAATAAAGTACAAGCTACTATTATGTCGTCGTTTCACGAAAATATGATTTACTGCAATGTCATTATGCGTATATAAAATGTATCTGTAGCCGAGAGCTGCAATTGAGACTGAAACCTTTATTTATTGTACCAGAACACCTAAGTAACAAAAGGTAATAAAATATAGTATATGAAAGTTCTTTCTTCGAGCAATATACATGCAAAAGTGTGGTTGCCATTAGATGCATGCAATTGCTGCCTTCATTTACCTCAGATACTGTCAGATAAAAACACCATTTGCTCTCGTTGTCTATAGATAACATTTGTTGAAGTTTCCAGCTGAATATACCACACACGAATGTAATCACAGCTGTAAATAATGCCAAGTGCGAAGTGCAGTGGTTTGGTTAATGCTTCTGACGTAATATCCACAAACACCAAAAGTAGGTTTCACCAACAATGTTGACATCATCTGGAGATGATTAAAATTAGTTTTATGATGCGAACATGGTTTAATAGTATTCCAATATTTTGTTATTTGTAGAAATTACTTCATAGACAGCTTCGAGCCGAAAATTTCAGCCTCCTCCATGTTGCAGTGGTAATTTATTTATTTAATTTTCACAACAGCTAACTTTTTGATATTTTAGGTAATAATAATTTAATTATTCACAGTCAACCTAACTACAAAATTTATTTAATAATGGCATATTTTAGATAATAAAATTTGGAACTTGAATTAACTATGTGAATTAAACTTTGAATTAGGATTGCACTTCTTCGTAAGATTTAATTATATTTATTAAAAGAAAGGTACTTTATTTCTTGTAAATTTTTATATTGTGTTCATATTTGATCACTCTGTATAGTAAATCGTAATTCTGAGAATGACTTTTCAGAATAAGCAGAAGTTTTATGAAGAATGACCATCAAAAAATTAAAAGTAAAAAAGTTTGCAAGTATAGTTAACTCCATCAGTGGACACACTGTATAATATTGAATTTGAGTTTATATCGTTAAAATCCGCAGTTAATTATTTTCAATAAACTCTCTTATATTAAATCAAATAAAATATGACCTGTAGAGAACCATATAAATCTGCCATCATCTTTTCTATTAACTACAATTTTGTTTGGTTAGTGCTACCATGAATAGCTATATCATATGAATAAGAGTTCTCCGAATTTTAAAATTAAGTTTTACCAAAAAAAAAAGAGACATTATCAGCAAGAAACGAAAAATATATTATTAATAATTTTTTATTTCCAATTTATAATTTTTTTAAAACTCTTCCGTAGCCTCCGATACCACACAGAAGGAGCCTTAGTAAATTGATAAGTCGCTCCTCAAATTCACGGGGTTAATAGCTGATGACGTAATTCGTATCCTTAGATACCTTCTTCGGTACCTTCTGCATGTATTCTGTCATTCGGCTGCTTTCTGGCAGTTCAGTATGATCCTCGACTTGAGAGATGCAGTGCTTCATACCTCCGAGTATATCGATTAATCGGACCCGCACATCGTAAATGAGGTGCTGAAATCGCAGTATTTCACTCCATAATGGAAATTGGGGGATAGTGATCCCTATCCTAAAACCAAACAAACCACCTCATGATCCAAACAGTTATCGCCCTATTTGTTTATTGAATACTATGGGTAAGGTAGCTGAGAAGGTCGGGTTGCGGATTCTCAGCAAAAAAATAGCTAAACACCACCTACTACCGGTGCAACAGTTTGGTTTTAGAGAAGGTCACAGTACATCACTGTCGCTAGCAAATGTGGTGCAGGATGTCATTGGCTCATACAATAAGAAGCAGTGCACTGTCATGTTACTCTTAGACATTGAACGCGCCTTCGATTCTGTGTGGCATAACGGGCTAGTCTACGAGCTCTTTGTGGACTACTCGGGTACTTGGTAGCCATCATTAAGAACTACCTTTATGACAGGCAGGTAATGGTAAGGATTAATTACACCCTATCTGAACCCCATTGACTTTCAGCGGGGGTCCCTCAAGGCTCCGTGCTCTCTCCCTTCCTTTTTAATTTATATATTTCCGGTACCCCTACTTACTACTCATCCTACCACAAACCTCCTCCTTTACGCCGACGACACCACGATTTATTCTTACACCTTCTATGGACAGACTGCAACTCAGAAAAAAAATATGACACAAACAGACTGACGATATATTACGAAAAATGGAAAGTCAAGACAAACTTTTCTAAATCGGAAATTATCACGTTCCATCGAAAATTACCACATTAAAACCTTTTCTAAACTAAAAATTAATGACGTGGTAATTTCCGAAAATGAATCTGTCAAACTCCTTTTACTAACACTGGACGTAAGACTCCCATTTGCACCTCATATTACGCGAGTAATAAATGACTTTACCCCTTAGTTAGTAGACGCAGTAAGCTCTCGATTGACAACAAAATTTGCCTTTATAAGGTAATTTTTCGGCCATTGCTGATCTATGCCTGTGTGTCATGGAATTTCATTACACAGTGCCTTATGTTACAGCGCACACAAAATAAGCTGTTGCGTCTATTAACTAATTCACCAAGGTACATGACAATAGAAGATTTGCATGGGCATGGTGCAAATGATACAATACATAGAGGAAACTTCAAAAAAAATTTTAATGTATAAAACTTTAAACTCTGACTTAACACGAGACTTCTTAACACATACAAGACACTACGATAACATACCACACGTATATAAATTTCTACATGAAAGACTACCACTTTATGACTTACCCAGAAATAACTGACGTAACTTTTTCCCTAAAACCCACAATTTACACAAACACACAAACCTCAAAAACCACACTATCAGACCTACTTCCCATCCCCCTATACCCCCTTGATACCCTCGCTGAAATGACGCATAAAAATTATGCACTTTGTGCAACAAAAGATTTTATATCTTGACTTTTTCAAATAGAGTTTTTTGTGTACATACGTCTTATATGATCAAAAAGCAACTTTGAATCGCTATGAATTTTCTCTATTCCATATATATACAAAAATGCAAGCTAGCTATAAAGAAACTTGCTTTGGTTTCACTGATGATCGTGTCTGGATGTGTTTTGCCCCAATATCTGGCCGTCCCGTGACATCGCGTGATTCCTCGCATTTGTTGCCACGTAACATCAATTCAACATTGTAAACTATGAATTAAATGTAATAGAAACCATGACATGTATTGATAGCTAAATAAAATAAAACATATTAAACTTCAGAAATCGGAAATCGGACCACCGCATCATTTCAATAATATGATCTGCGTACAGCACATAGAGCTTGATATTTCGATCTGTCTGCCTTCCACCTTCAAGGCAATGTTCCAATCTTTGTCTCTGCCATTACTCGCTAACATACATCTCATTGCTTTGAAGGTTAAGACGGACTATATCACTCTTATACAATTTTATATTATTATTATTCTTAATATTTATTATTCCTCTATCACGCTTGTAGTTATTTTCCCAGGCTTAATACTGAGTACTCTATAATTCCTATTAATTCCAATTATTCTTCGTTGTCATATATTGGAACACTTTCTCTCGGGCGTTGTGGCAGCCCTAAGTACTTTGCATAGTTTTGAATATCTTGGCTGGTGCCAAGTGTGCTTTCCAGATTACTCTGTTGCTTTTTTAATTGTTTCAAAACATCCTTTTCCACGAATATCATATAGTTACTATTTTCATTCGTTTTTAAACACGTCCAGAATTAATTTGTTTTCACGTGTTAGTAATAAATACTTCGACAGCCTTTTTAACCGCCTTCACTGTATGTATATCTTTTTCATGTTTATACAATCCTTGTTCTAGATTGGCTTAAGCTTCCTTATACTGCAAAGTCGGTGGTCCCATGATAATTTCATGAAGCTACGCCTAGTATAAAGGTGAATAAAAATTGGACACAAGATTTTTTTAGTCGCAATTTTGATAAAAATCGAATTTCGTCCGAATTGCATTAAAATTTGTAATCAGGTATTTTAGGTGTGGCTGATCAAAATGGTTAATCCAATATGACTGCAATAATTGCTATATTCTTTCAGGTATACATGATATTTGATGCATGCTGATTTCAAGATTCTCTAATAAAGCTTAAAAACTCAAAACAACGAATATTTTCTTTTATTCGTATCTAATACAAAGTTATTTAATAACAACTCTCAGCTATCAGCAAGTGAACAACACGTGCAACCATAAAATGCGTTTTTTTTTTTATTTAAATGTAATGTATTGGACGAATAACAATTTGTCAAGAAGTTCATTACATAATTGTTAATATACTCCAGCATTAAGTCTATCAAATTTATTTTATGGGGCTAGCGATTTTTCATCTGGGTACAGGATAAAATATGCTCTAAAGTCAAAGTATCATTGATATATAATAGAATTGGCACAGGCCCTCAAATTAAACCCCGTGTAACCCCGATATTAACATCTCCACGATTATGCTCGAATCTGATATATTGTGGTTTATCAGTAGCCACTCGCATTTCTCGACATAGTCAATAACTTTTTCATCCGCTATACGCCAATCTATTGTCAATTCGAAAATGTACACTTTTTGTTACAATAATTTTGATTATTTTACTTCTCTGAAAAGCCTTATTATTATTAAATTCTACATCGATGTTTTGATATTCAACGCCTACCTTAATTGAAATTTTATTTGTACACTTAATATAACTCAAATTTCCCACTTTCTTGTCAATTTTTCTGTAGAGAAATTTTTCGAAAAGGTATATGCAAAAATTTGTTTAGTTAAACATTTGAATTGCAATTTGATCTTCTAGATTAGTAATTTGCTCAATATATTATTAGACAGCAAAAGAAATCACGACAATAACTTAATACTCTTAAACTCTTTCCAGAAACGAAGAGTGAGGCACTTTTCTAAAGACTTAGATACCACTCATAGAAACAAAAATTCTATTCTATTAGTTATTCAATTTTGAGAAACACCAAAATATCTGTCTGTCCGCCTGTTCTTTCTGCGTTTCTAAGCAGGACAATTTAAGAAGGAAAGTTGCAATAGAATTGGAATTTAAACACTGTTAGGTTAGTGTTGACTAGAGGAAGATCTCTATTTTTTTTTTTTGAAAAAAAGAAAAAACGAATCAGTAAATATGAAAGTTATGAAATATTTTAATTGAAAATGTATATAAATATGGTTATGGTTGATAAAAGTCTACAAAAACAATAGTAATGCATAGTATATTGACGAAACTTTCGCTAACTAAGATGACATCATTGGAAAATGACTAAATTTAAAAATATATCAGTTATAACTAAGGAATTAAAAACTCTCAAAAAACTAGAGTAGTATCTTATGGAATGTTCAACAAATATATAAAAACATTAATATACCAAAGCACATTTATTTCGGTGTTTCTCTCTCTTGTGCTACTGTGAATAATCAGGAGAAAATATTTCATTTCAAATTACACCTTTTTACTCGCAGTTAATGTAATAACCAACTTGGATTAAGTCCTAAGTTGATCAACGTTAAAACATTTTCTATTCATTATATCGTTTTTTGTCGTTGACGAAATAATAACGGTCTAACACTGGACAAAAATTTATCACATATACACATGGAGACGAAATATTGATCAAGCTGATATTGTCCTTAGTATCTTTGTTGATATACAGCGAACATTTGAAACGATCAGTAAGCGGGATTTAATAGAAAAATGTGAAAGGTGTGGGGTAAAAAAGTTTTGGCTTGGATCAAAAACTATTTAGACGAAAGTTATCATAGAACTAAGTTCAATGGGGTTCTATTGGATAAAATCAGAAGTGAATATGGTGTCCCTCAAAGGAGTGTGCTGGGTCCTCTATTATCTATTGAACGATATATGTAATGTTTTAAATAATTCATTTGTAATTCTCTTTGCCGACGATACACTTTATCAGTATCTGGTAAAAATTATAAAGAAGTAGTTGAGACGATGAACCAAAAAATGGAACACCTATACATATGGTTATGCAACAACAAATTAAATTTAAATTCATCCCAAACCAAATGTATGGTTTTGGGCACTAGAAACAGTTACGAAGCGTTCACGAGTCAAAAGTTCTTTGTAAAAATAAATAATATAAAAATCGATTTTGTAGATGAATAAAATACTTAGGTACTGTTTTGGATACGTATTTAAATTTAACCAAACACGTAGATTTCTTAATTAAGAAAAGCGGCAAAAAATTGATAGAATTTCAAACAATCTCTCTAAATGGAGCAAATTGTTAGTGTATAATAGTATTATTTATCCTCATGGTAGCTATTTTATGTCGTTATTAATTTCCTGTAGTTAGTGCGATCTTCAAAAATTTGCATATATTACAAAATAAAATAATGAGAGTAATTCTGAAATGTGATATATATGAACCCATGAAAGTAATGTTATCTAATTTAAGATAGCTAAATATTGAACAAATAATCGAACAATCTGTTCTAATATTAATATAATAACTAAGCCACACAGTATTTACGGATATTTTTAATTAAGAGATCGAATTTACATACACATCAGACAAGAAATAGAAAAAATTATCATATTGAAAAATTCAATTCAATTATTCTAAAAAACTCTTTTTTTGTGAAAGCCTTAATCTTTTTAATAAATTGCCCACAGAAATTAAAATGTCAAAAACATTTCAAACTTTCAAACAAATGACAAAAATGTTATATTTAAGTTTTTATTTTATGTTAAAGAAGTTATACTTAAAATTGAACAATGTTTTAACTTTGTATATAATATTTTTCTTTAAATTTCTAACAAATATTATTAATTTTTTTGTCAATGTCTACGACATCGACTTATCGTATTTTGCTATTTTTTTGTGTGACGTGTTCTACGTTGTTGTGAAAATTTATACTAAGGACCTCGCACCAAATACTTGGGAAAATGGGTCTCGATGAAAAGTTTTGTAACTTTGGGAAAAGGGAGTTCTCGTTGTCCCGATCAAACTTTCAAATGTAACCTGGATCTGAAAACCCTCCATTTCGGAGTTACTGGCAGTCTAAAAATGATTGATCGACAGTGGATAATAATAATTACAAGAACAACGTCTACTTTATACAGTATTATCGTAAGGTATGCTTCTCAATTGCCCCTCATTTGCCCCCTTATTGCGATATATTTATACAGTGTGTCCACGGATGGACTTAACTACACTCGTAATAGTGTATTGTGTATTTAGGTGTGAAAGCAATACATTCCCAGACGACGATGCAAATTGTTGGCCGAGGCACTAGCCGAGGCCAACAAGCATCGAAGTCCGGGAATGTACTTTCACACCGAAGTACACATACTATTTTTTCTGAAATCACAATCAAGATTATTATAAAATAAGGAATTTGTATTAATGCATAACATTTCTTCATTACAATCTAACTGCTTACTAATAAATGCAACTTTAATGTGAGTTGGTTTGTATTTATTTACTGTCTAAAATATACATAAAAAAACCGTACGGGAATGTTGATCGTTGCTTGGCAACGGATCTTTTCCGGTCTGTTTTCTGATAGTTTCTTAGCAACAGACTAAAATACTGGAATTGTGCATTTTTCGATCTGAAATCGCGCGGAAAATGTAGACATTGCCGATCGATTTCAGAAAAACATTTTTATTTTCTGCTTTTCGAAAAAAAGTCATTCTTCATCATTTCTTTTACTTGTTTTATAAATACGATTCACGTTGATAAACTTCGATTTTGTTGTACAGAGTGCGCAAAAAATAAAAAGACATAGATTTTCAAAATTAATAATTCTTAAATCAAGTTAAAGCGTTTAAAAGGAGTAATCGAAAAGTCGAATATTGTTTTTTCATGTTATGTTATTTAGTTATTGTTAGAGTGAAATTACTTAGAGAAGATAACATCCACACAAACCGATATCGCTAGCGAGTGCCGATTGTCTAGGTCGTGTTCGGCATTTATTATATATTTATAGCGAATATTCAACCGTTTCTATGAATAAAACAGATGAAATGAAATTTATTTGAATTGCGATTGTCCAATATTATTAATAAATGAAAATAGTAAACTTAGTAGTTTTAGTATGTTATCTTCTCTAAGTAATTTCACTCTACTAAGATATCTGATATTTAAAATTAAATCGATTTTTTCCATATCTTATTACCGATTATTATTTTGGTAAATGCGCTGCAAGGACAGCAGATATTATTTGACAAATGTTAACAGATCATAATAAGCATTACTTCACAGCAACAATGTTGTTTATATTCACGAAATGAGATGGCGGTCCACTTCCAAACATAATACGTTAATTCAATTAAGATAGGACCTCAATCGAAAAACTTTAAAACATCCTTTATACCTAAATTTACTAATAATAGTTACAAACATTTCATTACAAGTAATGCATAGTATTAAAAAAATAATAATCGATAATAAGATATGGGAAAAAAATCGACATAATTTTTAATATCAAATATCTTAGTAACAATAACTCCCATGAAAACAAATTATTTGACTTTCGATTACACCTTTTAAGCTCTTTAGTTTTAATGCTTCAAGAAGTTTGATTTAAAAATTATTAATTTTGAAAATCTATATTTTTATATTTTTTTGCGCACCCTGTACAATAAAATCGAAGTTTCTCAACGTGAATCGTATTTATAAAACAAGCAAAAGAAATTATGAAGAATGACTTTTTTCTTCGAAAAACAGAAAATAAAAATGTTTACGAGTATAGTTAAGTCTATCCGTGGACACACTGTATAAATATATCGCATAAGGGGGCAAATGAGGGTCAATTGAGAAGCATCCCTTACGAGAATATTATATAAAGTAGACCTTGTTCTTATAATTATTAATATTCCACTGTCGATCAATCCACGAGAAGCGAAAATTTCTATTTTATACATTTTTCGACCGTCTGTAACTCCGAAACGGCGGGTTTTCAGACCCAGGTTACATTTGAAAGTTTGATCGGGACAACGAGAACTCCTTTTTCCCAAAATTGCAAAACTTTTCATCGAGACCCATTTTCCCATGTATTTGGTGCGGGGTCCTTTGTTTTTTTTTGTGAGGGGATGTGAAAGTGATTTTTGATTGAGATTTTTTGTAAATTTTGTTTTTATCCTTGCTCTTCAACGCAAATAAAAACAAAATTTACAAAAATCTGGGTCAAAAAACACCTTCACATCCCCCCCCACAAAGATAAAAAAACAAAATTTGCACACATTTTCGTAAGTCACAAATGCTTCCTAAAACAACGTAGAACACGTCACACAAAAAAGAAGCAAAATACAATAAGTGGTTGTCATAAACATTTACCAATTCTTGTAACTAGCAAACTGCTAAATAAACTGTTTATTCATTTATTTATTTATTTATTTATTTATTTATTCATTTATTTTATTTATATATTAAATTACGCAAATCGAAAACGAATAAGATGCTAGCTAATTATTTTGGGGCGCTAAGAGAAGCATAACGAGTGCAATCTTTTTAAGAACAGAAAGTTTATAAAACAAATGAGGGGCAACTTACTCCTACTCGTTTCTAATCTAATTATGTTAAAAAGGACTGTACGTAGTACAGCTTTTGAGGGGCAACTGGTAGAGAATGAAAATATAAATATACCTATTTTTAAAAAACATCTTCAATTTAAAAAATTGTTTGTTCGTAATTACATGAATATATTTTTTTTATTTATGCCATATCCGGCAACTAGTCCAATTTTTAAACTAATTTTTACTTGAAAGCATTATGATTTCATACTATTTATTGGTTACCTACAAATTACATAAGAAAATACGAACATGCTCCAAATAAGTAATTATACAGGGTGTTTCATGATTGAATGCTGATCCTAAAGGGAGTTAATCCTTGGATGATTTTAAGAAAAATTCTGTATATGAACATATGTCCGCAACCGCTTTATTTCTGAGATACAGGGTATTTTTTTGAAATTAAAAAAAAAAAATTTTTTATGCGTACTTATTACTAAAATTAAATAATAATTACTAATAAAATTATAAAAATCTTGCCCAGATGCTTTGGATAGCACAAATTACGTAATTGAAACTAAGAGAAAAAATCGCATAGGGACAAGCAAATGAATGCATTTTTTAAATCGAAAACCGTCCGCCGGGTGAAAAAAGTCAAGGGACCATTTTTATGACAAGATAAACCGCAAATATGAAAATATGAAAATAATCATATCATTTTTTTTTTATAAAAATATTGCTGGGCATGTTGACAGGGACGCCACTGATGAAAATTTAAAAAACATTTATCCTGGAAAAAATGTATTTTTATGCGTACTTTGCATGCACCAACATTGAAAAAAAATAAAACCGTTTTAGAGATATTGGGGAAAAACTGATTTTTTTGTTAAATTTCAACACCCTGTATCTCAGGAATAAAGCGGTTGTTCATATAAAGAATTTTTTTCTTAAAATCATCATCAAGATTATCGCCCTTTAGGATCAGCATTCAATTATGAAACGCCCTGTATACAATATTATGATTTCAGTCCCAGAAGCGATTCTCGTAAAAAAATTGTACAATATTACCACTAATTACCATATTAACATTGTTACGTGTATCATATAAATTACTTTCCTTCTTTATTGCAAAGTAATTATTACATTTACATAAAAAAATAATTGCGAACGTAGATGCGCCAGCCGACAATGTTTATTCACAGAATTACTATACTACGAGAACGGAGGAGCACACGAGCGTACAAGGTGAAGGTTGCTCACTCACCTGCAGCGAAGGCAGCATCATATTTCTAGGTCCACCTTACACTAAGAAAGAACTATCACTAACTAAACTCCTAGACTTACACCGGTCTGTATAGTGCAACAGCAGCAACTGTGGTCGCCGTTTCCGAAGAGATGTACTCTCTTCAACTGATCTCTTTTAGAAATGTATCAGAATTTCATCTGACTCCTTACACAAGTCCTTTCACCTGCCCAGCCCAAGATCTGATCGAGTAATTTACATGAGATAGCGATACGGGGTACAACCCGTATGCTGTATATCAATTTGATAACGCGGACTTGTTTTCTGACATTTATGCAAAAATTTCTTGGACAGACAGCGGTGCAATTACCTTCACGCTTCTTAATTCGTCTGGTGCGTTATGACGTTACCTTAATTATTATCGTTGCGCAATGTCAAGGCGTAGCTGGCAGTGACATAATAATATTTTGTGGGGTAGATTCACACAGACGTATTACTAAGACGTATGTTATGTAGGAAAATACTACTACTAGTACCAGATTAGCCATAAAACTACATTTTTCTCTGTCGTAATGTTATAGTACAGTAACTAGAGGTATTAACTTCGGAATAATGTCATATGAATTAGTTTGGCAACTTAATAGTAAATGCATCAAAGCAAAGTTTCTATATTATGCGGTTTTGCTAACTTATAGGGGGTGGATACCAGCCTTATTAGGGGGTGGTTCCAAAAAAACGAAAACATTTGAACTATAAGAGAAGCAAATTTTGAGAAGAAAAAGCCCTATAGAACTTCTCATATCAACTGACAGTCTTTAAGTTATAGCGACTTGAAAATTGGGATTTCAGCTTGAAAAGAGATATTTCAAAACGATTTTCATCAAATAACTCGAAAAGTTTACATTAAGCGAAAGCATGCTAGAAACAAATAATAAAGCTACTAAATTGAGGATGAATATTATTTTTTTTTTTTAAATACAACTATGTGCCTTGCCGGATCATGGCCTGGAACCAACCAAACAACCACAGCACGACCATGGTAAATATAAGGTTGGACGGGGTAGGTTCGGTTCGGCTTAACGGGGGGGGGGGGGGGGCTAGCTCTCCTGTTTGTTATAAACAAACTTAAAAACTAATAATATAATAAAAAATTGTTGACTACGCAGAGAGAAAAAACTGTCGCTCTCCCTGGTGGTCTCCCTGTCTCCAGGAAGATATGACAAAGTAAAAGAATACCGTTTAAAATGTTATAATTTTCAAGAATTTTCTCGGCCTATAAAGAATTTACGAACATAATTTCTATAGAATTAATGATTTTGAAGATCTGGAAGTATAAAGATGGCGTCTGAATGTTTATAAAACGAAATATTTCATTTAAATGTTAAATA
The DNA here is from genome assembly GCA_936432065.2 of Rutpela maculata. Classification (NCBI taxonomy): domain Eukaryota; kingdom Metazoa; phylum Arthropoda; class Insecta; order Coleoptera; family Cerambycidae; genus Rutpela; species Rutpela maculata. The sequence goes on from OW386285.2 coordinate 37,492,065, forward strand.
TCTCAGAAACTATGACACTTATTTTGTTAATGTAAATAATCAGTAATTAAAAAATTATATTCTCATATACTGTTTTTCGTTAATATACAGGGTGTTATAAAAAAGTATGTCAATCACTTAACCACAGATTCAGCACCTTAAAAAAAGTTGATTGAACCTAATTTACCTCCATCCAAAATCGCACCCCCATGAAGATACAGCCCTCTAAAGTTGAAAATAAAAAACATCTTCTTTAAATATTATACAAACGGCTACAGATATTTTTTTCAATACTGGTACGCTGTAACATATGTCAGAGGGTAACAGTTTAAAGCAAAAATATTTTAAAATAAAGTTTAAGAAATGGCTGATTTAAGGTTAAACAACCCTTCTCCCCTACCCCCTTTTTGACATACTTTTTAATAACACCCTGTATAATATGACCTCGTATTTTAAATTATAAAGGAATTTACTAAAATGTAAAATTTTCGTTTCTTTGCAAATAAGTATCTCAATAAATATTAGTATTAGCAAAACAGTGAATAGGCTATTTATTGACAATGTACAAAAAAAAAAGAGTAAGTAAGGAACAAGGGTTTTTATTGTTTCATCCATTCGTTGGTTAACTCAATATGATGAAATCACAGAATGCTATTAAATTTAGGGGTGCATTTTTGAGAACGGGGTTAAAGGGGTGGTTTTTTGTTTTACTCAATATAACTCAAAAACTAAGCGAAACTCAAAAAAAATTACAAGGGTACTTCTTTCTAGAAAATTGAATTTCTCATTGAAATGGCTCTATGCAACCTCAAAAAACTATTTTTTATACTAAATACAAGCATAAATAAATCTGCAAAAATTTTTTTTTTTGCATTTCGCTTATAACTTTTTCCTGAGCAGAGATAGGTGTAGGAATTGCTTCAGAGAAAAGAAAGTAGAGATTCCAATTATTAAAATGAGCTGCGAAAAAAAGGTTCCTTTACCGCTATTGCTTTTTGCTTATATACCTTTTCTTTGCAATTATCAGTGAAAAAGATTACAGCAGGATAAGTATGGGTATGCTGAATCCGCACCAATCTGGTAGAGATTAAGGGAACAAGTTGATAGTAGTGTTGGATGAAATTTTCCAAAATATTATTTTTAGAAAACCATTTTTAGCGGAGTTGTGGGTTTAAAAAGAAAAATGGAAAAAACATTTTTTCTCAAGAACGGATAAACCGATTTTCATGAAAAAAATATGTTATGACTTTTGATGGCACAAACGTAAAAAAAATTATTGAGTCCATTTGTCGGAGAAAAAAAAATATTTTTTTAGGGGATCTTCTCAAGGCACTACCATCATTTCCTTTCCGATCAGAAAGGTAGAGCGTATTCAAAATTGATAATCACGGGCGTACTGCGGGGGGCGCGGTTCATTACTACATCTTACCACGGTCACTGGCCAGGCCTGTAGCTAGAAAGTACTTTCAGGTAGGGCAAATAATTTTTCAAGGGGGGCTGAGCCAAAAAATTTTTTTGATGAGCAGGGGGGAGAAAAAATTTTTATTGTCCGACAATTTCTTTGAAGAGCGGGGGGGAGAAATCCAAAAAAACATTTTTTTTGTCCGAAAATTTTTTTGATCAGCGGGGGGCAGAAAAAATTTTTTAATGAGCGAAAACAAAAATCAAAAAAATTTTCACAAAGATAATTAAAATTGCCCCCCTTGCAATCGCCGTAGGTCGGGCGAAAATTATTCCAGGACGGGCTTAGCCCGTCCTGGCCCCCCCTAGCTACAGGCCTGTCACTGGCGGCCATTACACCCCTACCGTTCAGATCAGTATCAAACTTCAAGAAGTGTGGTGCAGATGTTTTCAAATTCTCTGACATCAACTGTTGAGTCAATCAAAATTTAGTTTGAAAATCTGAATATTTTGCAATGATGAAGTTTGTAGTCAACCTACCAAAGAACTGTAACTACAGATCAAGGTCCACCACGTGGAGGTTACAGTACGATTTTGGACCACTTATTATGGCGTATTTGTTTATCATGAATCTCCTTGTCTCTCACGAGTCAGGATGCTTGTTTTTCGTGAGTCTCTTTGCCCCTCACTAGTCGAGGAGTTTGTTTATTGTGAGTTCCCTTGCCTCTCACAATTCGGGATGACTTTTTTGCGTGAGTCCTCTGGACTCTCACGCATCAGGTTATCTATATTGGTGGGACATTTCTTAGTCTTCATTGCAATTACAGGAATATTATTATTCCGAGTAAAAATGCCGCTGAGAATTTCAGCTAGCTTCAGAACTTTCATCTTGCATGAGACAGACAGTATCCAATTACGACAACGGAAACAGAGCTGTTGGCTGCTGCTCGCACGTTGCTGCAATTGTATACTGTTTGTCCCACTTAAGTATTTGTCGAAAGTTCTGAAGCCAGCTGAAATTTTCAGCGACATTATTACTCAGGTTAATACTATTCCTGTAATTAAGGACGATAGCAACCAAGACTAAGAGATGTCTCATCAATATAGAGTAAACTGCTGATTCGTGAGAGGCAAGAGAACTGACAATAACCAAGCATCTCGACTAGTGAGAGGAAAGGGGACTCACAATAAACTGGCACCCTGACTAGTTAGAGGCACTGTAACCTCCTCGTAGTGGACTTTGAAAACTACAGTTCTTTCGTAGTCTTACTACAGACGCCATTAATGCACTTCTTGAAGTTTGATACTGATTTGAACGGTAGAGGCCGCCAGTGCAGTGACCGTGGTAAGATGTAGTAATGAACCGCGCCACCCGCAGTACGCCCGTAATTATCAATTTTGAATACGTTCTACTCTTCCGATCGCTTTGAAAATTGGATATGTTTTAAAGCGGCATATAATCATTTATTTGAAAGGAAATGATGGTAGTACCTCGAAAATATTTCCCCCATAACTCCCCTTAAAATTGTTTTCCAAAAATAATATTTTGTAAATTTTCATCTAACACTACCATCAACTTGTGCCCAAAAATGCTTATCCTGCTATACTCTTTGTATTTATATTTTCTTCAAAAAAGTATTCTTGTAAATTTTTTAATTCCGCTTAATTTTTTAGTTATATTGAAAAAAACTAAAAAAAACCACTCCATTTTGATAAACGCACCCTCCAAATCTAATAGCATTTTGTGATTTTATCATATTTGGGTGACCAATAAACGGAAGAAACAATAAGAACCCTTTAACGCAATTGTTCCTTACCAAACCACATAATCAATAGCCTAGATGACAGACATCAAGCATAAAGCTTATAAACTGAGAATGACTTTATTTTTGTTTTATATTTATGTAGGATTAATAGTTTCGGAGATATTTAAGTTTATAAATGGCATCCGAAAGTTTATAGGATGAAGGATTTAGTTTAAATGTTGAATGTCTTAGAAATTACGACACTTTCATAAAAAATTCGAAGAAACAGAATTGAAAGTCGTTAATCTTTAAAATGATTTTATTGTTTGATTATGTATCATAAAAAATAAAGTTATGGCCGAAACAATGTGCGTGTTCGCATTTTTTGTAATTGTCCAATAATTATTTTTTTCGCTATCTTTCGTTAAAACACAGCATCACTTAGATGCTAATTTTTTTACCCATTTAAAACACTTGCTTTAGAAACAAATTCCATCCACCATATTGGAACCGCCGTTTTGAATTTTTTAATTTTGACTTCAAGTTCGTAATCAGCAATCTCAAAAACATCCTAAGGTTCAAAAATAAATCGAAAATAGCTTTTCAAATATTAAATATCTAAATTAAGGAGTGGTTTTCACCCCCTGAGGGTAAGAGCAAGTGTCCGGACCATATAGAAACTGAAGATAATCCCTTTTACTACAATAATAACCCATAAACGAAAATTATCATTAATTTTACATATTTCTTACTTCTAGGTACTGTACTATTATAAATATTTTGGTTTAGTTGTGTTTGTTTTAAATGAATCAAACTTTGCTCATAATGATAAACAATAAGTATGCACGAATGTTTGTTGACAAGGTTGAATGCAAAATTATCATGAAATTCTTGATGCATTAATGTTAATTGGACTATTCTTTAAAAATAAAAGTAAACTTTTCATATTATTTATTCGGGAGCACCACTGCAAATGAAATATATACACTTTATTGTATAATTATAGTAACAGTCGACATTGCTGGCAAATGAAACATTTTCAGCTTTGTCGCCCATTATTTTGTTTTAATATTTCTTCGTATTACACTTCATCTATTTGTAAACAAGATTTCGTGGAACTACTACTAGAATGCCACGTTATTTTTATTAACTACTCCTCTCTTATTAGTACATCGGATATACAGAGCGTTTCAGTGATGTCACACCAAACTTTCAGGGGTGGATCCTATAGTCAAAAAATTTAAAAAACAAAATTTTTCCTAAAACACTTCCTAAGCGCTCTATGATGCTTTTGACGGACAAAGTTAAATAGGCTTTTTAAATAATTATTCAGTAATGATTGAAAGTACCGACTTCAAGAACACCAATAGGAGATATGGACGAAAATAATAAAACTTATCGACCAGTGCCCGTGCCAAAGCTCACTTCTCTCAACGTTATTCATTCTTCCCTTTGGAGAGTACTCCAGGAACATCAACATTATCCTTACCACATTTAAAAGGTACAATGTCTAGAATTTCAGGACATTGCACTACGACTTAAATTTTGTATTTAGTTTGTGAATCAATCTGATTCTGCGCCGCATTTTTGCTTAAGTGTAATGTTTTCGGATTAACTTTGTTTCATTAGAGACGGTCTATTCGGTAAGAACAGTACCCCCGTAGCATAAGTTGATTAGGCCAAAATAGACACAATATACTGAGCGACAGATTTTGACAATAAACGCTCAATATTATAATCAAATATTGGCATGATATTAGATGTCAAGACTGACATCATATTGGATACCATACCAACCTGGGCGCCATATGGCTATCAACATAGATTCCATATAGACCATGTGCCAGACCTCTTAAAGTCATTATAATTTGGGGGGACTGAATGAAACTTTTACCACCTGTTTCTGGGCTCATGTGGAGCAAAAAAATCGGGGGGTCTATCGTGGGAAGGTAGCTTTCAAATATGGCGGCCATTCAAAATGGCGGCCCGACTGCGAATCTTTAAATTCAATTATCTCGAGATCAGGTGGAGCAATCTTGAATTTCTTTTTTTCTAAATGTAGGTTAATGAATTGACTACATTTTTGTTCGTAATGTTTACCGCCAGATTTATTGAAGCGTTCAGCAAGTTAGGCAGAGATTGGGTGCTGTCTAATGATGTTGATGACACAATAGAGGAATTCGTGAGACAGACAAGACAAATCGTGCCAACTACCAGGCCGGAATTTGGCTCAGAAGCCTGGAAATCAGACCAATATTTCCGGACCCCTTTGGACATTATGCGTCAAGTGGATGGAAGGCTTGCCAGCACCGGAGTGCGTACTTTCCTTTTTGCGGTGCCACTGCAAGAGGAACTGTGTATCAGAAACTTGCTCGTACTTAACAACTCAAATCCAACGCACCGAGCGCTGTGGGTGCAAGGGACGTACCAAAGCAACAATAGATGAGGAAGAGTACAATTACAATAGCTGCAATAGTGACTCTAGTGAAGAAGAATAAATTCAAGTTTATTAATAATATTAATAAGGCATTTTTATTTCTCTTAGTTGTTCACATATCCCTCTGTTGCTTTCAAATATGGCTCGCCGTCACGTCTCGCCTCACGGTGCTCAAAGCACCGAGCGCTTTGTCAATGCGCTCAACCCCGCCCCGTCTGCTTTGAATCTCGATATCTCGGGTTGTGTTCATCCGATCTTCAATTTCTTTTTTGCATTTTTAAGGTGAGATGTTTCTCTAAAACTCTTATTCAGAACATATTCTCAATACACCCAACCGTTAGTCCAAAAAACAGCAAAACGCAAATTTAAAAAAACCTTATTTTTCGTTTTTTCGAGTTTTGACCGATAAATATTGTTTTTTCGGAAATAAACATTAGGAACAAAACTGTAGTCCGTTCATTCACCTACATTTAAAATAAGAGAAATTCAAGATTGTTCCATCCGATCTCGAGATAATTGAATTTAAGAATTCATAGTCGGGCCGCCATTTTGAACGGCCGCCATTTTGAACGGCCGCCATATTTGAAAGCTACCTCCCCATGATGGACCCCCCCCGAATTTTATGCTCCATATGACCCCAGAAACCCGTGGTAAAGGTTTCATTCAGTCTCCCCAAATTATAATGACTGATAGGTCTGGCACATGGTCTAATATTAGATACTAACATAGGTGTCGTATTGGATACTAACATATAGGTGCTGCTGAATACAAAAATATTTTTGAACAATAATGTAAGCAGAAATACAAGATATTTATTTTAAAGAAAAAATTACTTCATAAATATGCTAGGAAGTGAACTAGAAAATTACTGACAGATAATTTTTGATTATGCAGATCCAGACGCATGGATCATAAAGCCAGTGGACAGAAATGTACCTGCAGTAGAGAGGAGTAGGTGTATATGCGACATATTTTTTTTTATTACTATACTCCACATCCTGTGGAAGTATAGTAACGACAAAAAAAAAAAATTAAATTGTTTATTGCTCAGATGGGCTTAGAATATCATGAAACGTCGAAATTTCAAGTTTGAGCGAAAAAAAAATTTCTGTCTGTCTGTCGATCTGTCTGTAACTTTTCTTGTACGCACGATTACTCTGGAACCGTTTAAAATATTGACTTGAAATTTGGTACACGTATGTATTTAACGAGATCTGGAACTAGATTATATTTTCATCGTATTCCGTTGAAGAGTTGGGGGGTAAATTAGGGTAAATGGGAGTAAATAGGTAAATCAAGCAGGTAAGAGTCCGTAAAATTGATATTTAATATATATAAAAGAAGTTAAGGTCTCAAAAAATTTTTTGGCATTAGCCACCCCCATTACTACCTCCACCCCATTATTAAAGGGGGTGAAAAAAATAAAATTGTAATTTAGCGTGTATACAAGAACCTAAGGCCTCACTACCGATGTGGCATATCGTTTTATAGGTTTTTGGGGTAGACGATTTCAAATATTATGTTATTAAAGTTATCTCGAGTAGTATGGTGCGAAGTGGCTTTCCTCGAGTATTTTGGATCCGCAGTGACTTTTCTCGAGTATTATAAATCGCAGTAGGTTACCTCAAGTAGTATGGATACGCAGTGGCTTTTCTCGCGTACTATAGATGCGCAGTGGATTACCTCAAGTGGTATAGACGCGCAGTGGGTTTCCTCAAGTAGTGTGGATGCGTAGTAGGTTTCCTCGAAGAAAATGCTTGAAGTAGAGGCTTTACTTCTATCGTGTAGTTTACGGCACACAACCGTCTTTTATATCTTTGTTATGCTATTTTCCGCGTATCCACATCCTTCCAAGTATATCAACGTAAAATTTTTTTTTTGGAAATTTTCATTGTTTAAATAGGCTTAGAATGCCATGAAACGTCAATATTTTAAATTTGAACAAAATAAATTTGTCTGTCTGTTAGTCTTGTATCTTTTTGGTGCTCACGATTACTCTGGAACCGTTTGAGATATTGACTTAAGATATGGCACTCGTATGTATTTTAACGAGATCTGGAAATAGATTATATTTTGATCTTATTCCGTTGCAGAGTTGAAGGGTAAATTACCGATGTGGCATATAATATTATGGGTTTTTGGGGTACATGATTTCAAATATTATACTATTAAAGTTCCATAAACAATTATTTCCACATAGTGGAGTGCAAATGTAGTATTTTTGTTGTAAGAGACTTGGATGTGGAAGTAGTGATTCCTTGGGCAGCAGTTTTTAATAAAAGTATTTCCCATTTCTTCGTTTGCAACTTACTACCAAATATTGTTCATCCCTGTCAAATAGTTTTGTAGATAGAGCGTCAGCAGAGAGACAGAGATCAGACAGACAGATCTTTAGAATTAAAAGATTTGTAATCGACATGGTCTAATAAATAATTAATATAATATGAAGAGGGACAATTAAATTTTTCACGTAGTTAACAGAATTGTCAGAAAACCTGCTATACTTTTAGTAAAGAGTACATGGTGGTCACCCAACATAAAATGATTAGTAAATAAATGGTGTCAAATAGACAGGAATCTTTCTGTATTTAATTTTACCGTTCTATTGCACGTTTTAGCACTCTGTATCTCAACAATGAAGTATTTAGGACCCATGTCAATATGGTCGATAAACTAATGACAGAAATGCACATTTAAAAGGATGCGGTTTATTTTTTAAACACTCTGTATTTAGTCAATAAGTCCCAGTTAAAAACTTGAACACCATTTGTATTCCTTTAAGGTATTTCGATTAACATAACATTTTAAAATGATAAATATTTAAATAAGTGTATAAAGCATCTCTACAAAATTAACTAGACTAGTCACGAACCAAATGATGTTATATAATTCATGTAATTAACTTAACTTTAAACCACTGTCACCAATATCTTTGAACCTCTATTTATATTTCAAACGCTTAATTATTTTAATTATATTATTGACTGAAATCAAGATTAGGGTTATGTAAAAATGTTACCGAATTACGTATCTCCTAGTCTATAAAAGGTAAAAGTTAAAAGAAATGCATAGATTGTTATCATGAAGGAATTATTCACAACGATTAATTAGAAATACAATATAAAACTACCAGCTCAGTGGAAGAAACATTTAGAATATTATTACTAATAATAATGTGACCTAAGAGTTTAAAGACACCTACGAGGTTTAAAATTCTTTTCACTATCAATTATATTAGAATATTCAAGGTTCAATCCACTATATATATTTAAATATATACGATAAATTTCAAGAGAAATTTTGACCTTGAAATATTAGGAAATTATATTCAAAATTATCTAGCTGAGATACTCCATCCAATAAGTTTAAAAGTAGGTATTTTGTTTTCACCACTTTCGTTATTATACCTATCGTAAGAAGTCAATGTATTATAATCGATCCTGAAATTTACGTTCCTACGTGATGAAGATTATCATAAAAATAAACGTATTTCAGTAATTTATTTTTAATAGTAGCTTTTGTGGATATTTATTTATAATAAATGCTTAAATTATACCATAAATCAAGATATGCAACGATTCATTTATTAGAAAAATCGTCGTCAAAAGTAGAACAAGACTTATAATGTAATAAAACAAACACATCATTTTATATTGAAAGAGGTTAATCACCATAACAGATTACAATTTCCTGTAACCCCAATATTTAAATTAGGTGGAGACAACCCATGTACAGGGTGGACCAATTTAGATGGGATTTTTTTCTCCAAAACTATGGCAGATAGACAAAAACCAATACGCGTCCTTAGCTCGAATTTCGAGAAAAATTGTCATTTTTGGACGACCACTATATCTCAATTACCAAGTGTCGAATCGAAAATCAAGTAACATATTCTTAAGGCACTTTTTTAAGTAGAATTCGTTGCTGATAAGAAACAAAATATGCATGCATCAGTTTTCGAGATATAGACATAACATATGTTTTCTTAAAATGTTTTCTTAACCGCTTCTCAAGTCCTTGAAAATCCAGAATGATTTTGTGTTAGTAAAGAGAAACGAGGCCCTACAGCTTATAGTGGAGTCCGAACCACTTCGTGGGGATAATTTTATAATTAAAATTATTTCGCGATAAGCAGGGATTGAACCTGCTTCGCTAGGTACGCCAGTATGCAAGCTAGACGCGCTAAACCACTGAACTACCGTCCCCTCTGTTTTCTTAAATAGAGCACCCTGTACATTATTTCATTATTCGATCACAACTTAAATTAGCTTTCCAACAATATATCATACGTCTTATTTATCTTTAGAAAAGTGGTTAATTTTCGAAAGGTTTAATATATTTGTGAGGAGGCCATGGAAAACAAAACAACAACAAAAAAACTTCTTATAATATAAAACAAGCTAAAAACGTACTCTTCGCCTGTTAACTGAGCTTTTTATATAACTGTTACACATTCTATAGGATACTCTTCGCAGTTTTTTGTAAATAATGTTAGTTTTAGACATTCTTAATTTTATAGTACGAACTTAGTTGGTAAAATAAAGTAAAAATAAAAAAAAACTATACCATACCCCATATGGGTTTCGAACCCGGGACCCTTGGATTCCGAGTCAAAAGCGTAAGAACCACACAACCACCTTACACATAAAAAAATGTAAATTTTTACATTATAAGACACGAGCTAAAATCATATTTACACGGTTGCCTATTACATTATGAAATGTATATTTGTAAAATATATAAATATTTAGATATTAAAATGAAATTTATATTCAATTACAAAAACATAAAAATCAAAAAATTTCTTTTTCAAATTTTAATCATTGATAACATTTTTATTTACTGATCGATTTTGTTCAAAAACAATAGGGTTCTTCCTCTAGCTAACACTAATTTACTGTCCAAATTTCAATACAATCGGATTTTTCTTTCTTGAGTTATCGTGCTTACAAGAAACGTGACGGACGGACGGACAGACGGACATTTTGAATGTTGTTCAGAATTCGTTCACTAACATAATGATATGAATTTTTTTTTCTCTACGAGCGATATTTACGATTTTAGAAATGTGCCGATCAAATACAATATACTCTTCGTTTTTGCGAAGAGTATAATAATTTTGCCAAAAACATGAAAACTAAACTACAATAAATGCTCGAATTGTCTTCCATTGACATCTATGCATATCGCGTTTCTAATATTTTTTGAGAAGACCATGGTAAAAAAAGAAAATCGAAATAGTGGTAAATGTCAAAAACTAGTTTGTGAGTTAATTGTGAGTGAGCATTGTTAAAAATGGTTCAATTTAGTAATGGTGAAAAATATGATTAAGTGTTTTATAGAATGCGGAGAAGATTCAAATTTAGCTTCTGAGATTTTTTTTAATAGGTAATAGCAAAACTGCCGCCTAAACAATATTTATAGATATCCAGAAAAGAGACAGCCAGACATAAAAATATTCAAAATGCTACAACAAAATTTAAAAGGGTTTGGATCGTTTGTAAAACGAGCAAGAATATATAATAAGGCAGGTAGAGAAGCTGTAGAAAATATTGTTTTAGAAACTGTAAGAGAAAATCCCAATATAGGAAAATTTAGGAACCTCAAAAACGGCTGCGTTGCGTTGCTTAAAAAAAAATAAATTAGAACCCTACAAAAATAGAATTAGTCACTATCTATACCCAAACGACTTTCAAAGGCATCTCGATTTTTGCCGGTGGTTTTTGCGTCAGTGCAATGAAGTGCCAGGATTTGAAGGAACAATTATATGGACAGACGAGGCCCATATAAGCCGTGCCGGAATTTTTAATTGGTATGATAACCACCACTGGACTCATAAAAATCCTCACGTAACTGCTACAGATAATCCTTAAGAACGATTTGGATTTGGTGTATGGTGTGGTTTTATTTTAAACCAATAGTAGGTCCTCATTTTTTTTTTCACGGTAATTTGAATACCGAAAATTTTGTTAACATTCTACGACAAGAAATAGAGCCCTTTGTAGACAATATGCCCTAAGACAATTTCAAAGATTAATTTACCAACACGATGACGCCCCAGGTCATACGTCAAATGAAACACGAAATTATTTAAATGCTCAATTTGGGGAGGATTGGATATTTATCTATTATAATAGATACCTATCTATTATCACTCAGGACTAGTTTATCAATATCTAGTTAGCTAAGTTAAATCAATTGATAACAAACAATTAATAATAGTTTTACATGGCCTCCTCCCAAATATATTAAATTTTTCGAAAATTAACCACTTTTTCTAGAGATAAATATGATATCGCTGCATAGCTAATTTAAGTTGTGATCGAATAATGAAATAATTTACGGGATGTTCTATTAACAAAAACACACAAGTTATATCTATATCTGGAAAACTGAAGCATGCATAATTTTCTTCTTATCAGCAACGGATTTTACTCAGAAAAGTGCCTGTGTTACTCGATTTTCGATTCAGCACTTGGTTATTGAGATATAGAGGTCATCCAAAAATGTCAATTTTCCCATCACTTTTTTCTGAATAATGACCATATAAAAAAAAATTGTAAATATTGAACAATTCTCGAAGAATAGAATTTTTCTTCTCATAGCAAAATCTGACAGAAAGTGAAGTACTTATAGCCATTTTTCGAAGACAATTTTTTTTTCGAAAAATTGAATCTATCAATAAATAATGCAGATATCGATCTGAAATTTTGATCAGATATTTCCTCATATATAGCACATACTTTAGTAAAATTCGGTAAAATTTCAAGAATTTTGCTGAAATTTTTTTTCAAAATTTCGGTTTTTCTGAATTTACTTCTGACCTAATAAAGCTATCTTAATCTTCGGGGGCTCATTTTATAGGTTTTTTTAATACCTATAACTTTCCCATTTGAACTTTCCTCTCAGATTATTAGCCTTCTATTTAAACGCGAAAAAACGATTTTTCAACTTTACCTCCCTCCCCCTTATCCGGTATGACATCAGTTGGCACGCTATAAGGATTTTGGATGTCCAACCCTCCAACTTAAAACAATAAAATCGTGGTTATGTATTTTCGCCACATTTTAATACTATTCGTGACAATTCAACCGAACTATAGATTTCGACTTTCTGATTGAAAGCACTCACTCCGGTTCTACGTCTAATTTCAGAGTGCAAAATTACAAGTAGTAAGTTAAACAATTTTCCAATTTATGAAACTTTTCAATATATTTTATACTGTAATACTTTCCAATAATATTTTAGAATGTTCTGAACTGACAGAATTTTAATAAAAATAGCGTAAAAAAAAATTATATTTTAAAATATTTGGTGAAGGCGACAGAAAATTCGTCACCAAAATAACAAGTGAAAAAAATCGGTCAAATTAGCCGAAATTTCTTTTACATAAACTTTGTGTCTTCCTGATAAAGAAACTCTTATTGAAAAACTTTCGGAAATGCCCTCTTTGTCGAAGAGATAAGAATTTTCATACATAAAACGTCTATAATCAGCTGGAGTCACATGCTTGCCAAAATAATAGGAAAGATCTTTTCAGAACAGTAAGACTGATTACATGTAAATTTAAACCAAAAACTCAAGTAGAGCCTCCATTGGTGTGAACTAATTGGGATCACATTCTTGAGGCTTTCCTCCAATATTCCGAAAAGCTCTTCGATACTGAAATCAGGAGGTCATACGGTCATACAAAAACCAAGAACTGCCAAAGCAACTGGAGCTAACAATATCACGGCAAAGGTACTTAAAGGGCAATCAGGCTTTGTTAAAGGACTGAGTACTGGAGGGCTCATTCTAATAGTGCGACAACTTATTGACAAGGCAAGAATATATTACGCTCATGTGTATCTTTATTTTGTAGACTACCGTAAGGTTTTTGACAATGTGGAATGTGAACTGTGTTATTAGAATAGGGCAGAATCAGAAACATCTGTTTTTTATTATTCACCGACTGTATGACAAAAACTCTGCTGTGGTGAAAGCAAATAACACTAACTCTGACAAATGTAAAGCTGACAAAGACGTCAGACAGTGCTGTGTTCTGACACTAATCTATTAACATCTATAGTGAACAAGTGACGTGACGTATGCTGGAGGACTGGCAGGGTGGAAGTAGCTATAGGCGGGACCAAAATTTCTAATCTGAGATTATAGCGCAGGTAATGAAGGTTTTTTGTCGGAAGTAATTAGAGACAAGCTGAATTTTTGCCAGTTGTTAGAACCTAATTATAGTAGTATTTTCTCAAAAGTCCCCGCCCCTCACCCTTGCGCTTAATCCCCCACTTAAACATCCATTTTGCAAGCCTATGTATCGTTCATATCAGGGTCATTATTTATTCTAAATTCATAAATTTTATGCCGTGTTATTCCTCAATATCTACTCTTTAAAAAAGCTATTATAACAAAATTTTCGCTTTGTATTTGAATTTTTTTGTGGTTTTTAGGACACAACATTTTTATTTGGAATAATATCACAAAACAGTTTTCAGCCTCTCAAACGATATACGTGCTTCTACTGGTGGAGGGGGGGGGTCGCCACGCCTTTACGCGGGGGGCGCTCGATGCCTCTTGCTTGCGTGAAACAAGTAGTTATTTTTTTTTTCTTTTCCCTCTTGGCTTTGGATGAAACCATCAGCCAGTAGCTCTTGATTTATAACACACTCTTGACACATGCAAACAAAACTCTTCCAGCATATATTCAACCCTGTTATTGCCTACTATTAACCTAACCAAAGCTATATATATGAAAGTGTAAAGTATGCATGCAATACACGTACGTGTATGCGCACACACCAACACAAGTACATCTATCACAGGGATATATAACAGGGACACTCATTTCACGTCGAGGGGTCCATCTTGACGACTTCATGGAAACCTAGATAGGGTAGGGGGACCACGGTATGATAGGTTAGAACTACACAGGAGCAATTAACACCAAGGTGACAAGTTTAACCTAAAAAATTATTTGACTTATAGATTTATATTTGTTGATTTAAAAAATATATACAATGCTGTGAAGGCCTCGAAATTTTCGGATACCAGAATATTATTAACATTTAGAGGTAAGTAGAATCCGAGTTCTACCAGTTTATCCATTAGAACATTCGTTTGACCTTGATTAAGTGCACAACTAAAAATTATATGGTTTATGTCTCCAATTTGCCCACATGTACAAAGATTATCTGTACGTATTCTTATTTTAAAAAGGTGTGACGCGAATCGTCCATGGTTAAATTTAAGCCTTGCAATCGTGGTATAAAATTGTCTGGATATGTGTGAATTATTGTACCAATGTTTATTGGGGAGTGTAGGATGTATAAGAAAGTAATTTGTTGATTTATCAATATAGGCATTTTTATATATTTGTTCCCATTTTTTTCTTGCCTTAACTTTGTAGATCGGGATTAGATCACTATAAGGAACTTCATTTATTACTCTCGTACTATTCACAATTGATTCTTTAGCCAAATAATCTACTCGTTCGTTATACTCCAAACCACAATGCGCCTTTATCCACATGATTTTTATATATATATTGTCGTTCCGTGCCCGCTAATATATTTTGAAAATTTCCCCGATGAGAGGTGTTTTGTTGTTTTCAACGTTTTGCAAAGATTCTACAACGGATTTTGAATCTGTTAGGATAAGTGCTTTTTGAACCTTGTTGTTTAACACGTACTTCATGGCTTCTATTATAGCATAAGCTTCGGCGGAAAAAATGGAGGCATGTTCAGAAAGTTTTATTTTTTCGTCATAATTTACTATTGGAACGAAGAATGCGCAGCCCACACCCTGCTGACTTTTGGATCCATCTGTATATATTTTGAGATAATCCTCGAAATTTTGCAAATTTTCCAAGTAAATACTTTTATTGATGACCCTATTTTCACCGAAGGGTGGTATAACTGTTGGAATTTGCTGAAGAAAACATTGTACAAGTAGTTATTCCAAGTGAGAAAGTTTGCATCTGAAAGTAGAACCGATTATATATTATAACATCTAATGACACTATAGACCTTAATAAGAACATAAACTTTTCACAAATGTATTTATGATGAAGACAGGTTTTTTTGTTATGTTAAGTTTCTGCCAGTTTTGGTTGAGGGAGTTTTGCTTTTAACCTCAAAATTTAAGATCGGTCCATTATCCACCACCTATGGACCCGCCGTGACCCGGACTGGCAACCGGCAGCTGTGGAGTTTAATAAACTGTTATTAATTTTTGAGTAATAAAAATCAATGTCATCCACAGTATCACGGACCTCCCACCCACTACTAGTTAATTTTATCTTTTTATTTTTTTATTTACATTTTCTTTGTGTTTTCCTTTAAAAAATAATTCATAAAATAATACATATTTACAAATCTTTAGGTTACTTATAGATTACTGTTTACATTATACACATGCTTAATTATCATTAATTATGTCTTGATCGTCGTCCACGATTGGTGCGTTGTGACACGAATATCCACTGCAGTGCTCGCACATAGCTGAACAAAGCAAACCTGATTTTCTGCATCCACAATAATTCCCGCAAGCAGATTTACAGGAACATGACACTAAACGCGAAAGATTATTTGGCGCAAATGGCTTCAAAGAAGTCACTGGTTGGAGAACTTTTTCTCTCCTTCATTTTCATTTACAGACTCCAGCTTCCATCCCCATTCAGTAGCTGGCAAACTATTGCTTAACCATTTCTGGACTTGCAAGTAGACTCTTAATATGTGTTGTTGACATGCCTCGGTTGTTGGAGGTAATTTTGCCAGATCGAAATTTGGTCGCAAATTTGATTTCTTTGCCAGACTCATAAATTTGAAGTGACGAGCTTCATTCAAGTTTGTATATCTGTTGATTCCATATAGTCTAAGTGTAAATCTTTCTTCACTATTTTGTAATTGTTGTAACTTCCACCGAATATTTCACCATTTCGACTGCTTTTATCTTTCCTAAACCATAAAAGCATGACGTAGTATCACATCCGGTTATTGCATGCATAAACAAGAGACTTGATTTTACTGTGCTGCTCGATCAAATTTTCAATGTTGTAAAATACTTTAGTTGGATCCTTGACACCTTTTTGCATACAAAAATAAATTTTCTTTTTCTCTGGAGCTACGGCCACTAGTAAAGTCAACTAATCTGTATCAGATCCTACACCAAAAACCTTAGAGCACTCCTTGAGCTTTTCTATAGCAACATTCACTATATCTACATCAGCATCATCTTCAGATGTAAAGGTTGATATTTTCCTTTTAACCATTTCTGAAGCTGCTGCTTGTAATAATCTTTTTTAGTTTCTCTTATTTCCTAAAAAGTTTTCCTTAGGTGTCGTACATTTTGTGTTTTCTTCAAAGTAGATGTCGCATGAACTTTTCTTTGTGGCTCTCCTATTTTGAATATTCTTGTTTATAATGTCTATAAATACAATTACACCTAGTTGTTACGACTGCGTCGTCTGCAACTTTTTTGATATAATCAACTTCGAGAATAGTTTCAAACACTAATCAAGAGATATCATGGCAATCCCAATCTTGAGATATCCCTACACTGCTTGTGTATGTAGGTTCGATAGCAATCATTTCTCTATTGTCAGGTTGTTTTGCCGGCTACTAGAGGAAAGTCCAGGAATTTCCAAATAGTATATGGTATATGTATGCTAAGCACGTATGTAGTTGAGCTTTAAATTTTTAAATATATTTAAACAGAAAAAACCTAAATTGGCTTAAAATTGAAATGGGAGTACTGACGTACTGGCAAGCCTTCCATTGTACCAGTGGCGGCTGGTGAAATTTCAATATTTTTTTCTCGTCTATGGTGCATGGGACCTATACGAAATTTGGGAAATAACATCTAGAGAAGCACTTCTCTAATGACCCCTAAAAAATTTTGAAAAAGCAGTTTGCGAAAAAATTGTTGAAAATTCGTTAGCCTCCCCTGAGTCTAGGGACTCCTGTTTATTTTTATTTTTTTTTGTCATATGCATTTGACTTTTCATAAAAATACAACAATAGAAGTTTGTGAAAATATTTTCATTACTAACTGAAATACAATGAACTGAAATTTTGTAATTTACAATTTAACAAATTACAATATTTCAATTCGTTGTATCTCAGTTATTAATGAAAATATTTTCATAAACTCCAAAATCTGTTGTTGTATTTTTATGAAAAGTCAAATGCATATGACAAAAAAAAAATAAAAATAAACAGGAGCTCCTAGACCCAGGGGAGGCTAACGAATTTTCAAAAATTTTTTCGCAAACTGCTTTTTCAAAATTTTTTAGGGGTCATTAGAGAAGTGCTTCTCTAGATGTTATTTCCCAAATTTCGTATGGGTCCCATGCGCCACAGACGAGAAAAAAAATATTGAAATTTCACCAGCCGCCACTGCATTGTACTGCAAATAGTACAATTGTACTGGCAGCGGTAACGCTATTATTTGAATTATGATGAATGAGCGATAACTCAAAAGCTTGCAATTTTATGTTTAAGGGAGGGTAGGGAGGCAAGCGCAAGGGGGAGGGGCGGGGACTTTTGAGGAAATATTCCTCTAATTAGCTCCTAACAACTGGTAAAAATTCAGCTTGTCTCTAGTTTCTTCCTACATATGGTCATTTTTGGATTTCATTGCCTGTGCGAACGATACGGTTGGGGGTTGAGCGCCAGAGCAATGTTCATGTTACAAGGCTTTTATCTCACTTTCTAAGCATTTTTTAAAAAAATGCTACAGCTTACTCGTTTACAGTATGCAGTTATTTTGAAAAATAAAAAAGTTGCCTTGATCCACACTTTCACTTTAAATTACACAAAAATCGCAACTTCTCGATTCATATTTATTTATTTTTCATTCATATCATAACAAATATTATTTTTGCATACACCGTTGGAAAGCGATAGGTTTGATTATTGTAATATTAAAATATCAAGTTTTATGTCAACAAATGACAGATATAGAGAAGTGGGAACATGAAAAATGCGAAAATAGTATTTTTCGTATAAAAGTTAAAAAAAGTTGTGTTTAATTTGGAAGCGCAATGGGGAGGGGCGGGGACTTTTGGGAAAATGTACCTCTAAGTGAGTTGTAACAACTGGCAAAAATTCAGCCTGTCTCTAATTACTTCCGACATATGGTCATTTTAGCACTTCATTGCTTGGGCTATTAACATATGATACCTCCTTGGTTGCGGCAAGGGACGATGAGGTCATACATCTGCTGGACAGGTTTCAGACAATAATTATGACAATGATTATGGTTTAAGTGTAAATTACAGCAAACTCAAAATTATAATTGTAGACCGAGCAAATGATAACCACCCAGACAAATAAAAGGTAGGTGCTTGTGAAATACATGGCATAGCTTGGAGTTCTTGTGGACTGAAATATGGGATTCGGCGAAGAATACAGATGGCAAGATCGTCAACTTGCCAATTGAGCTGAGAGACAGCATATTGATGCTTACGAGCAGAGCCTGTAGACTTTGTCTGCGAATTCTCTGGACAACCTATCGCACCAATTGCTCGATTCCCCAAGAAATAATTCCTTAAAAGTGGCTCTCCAGCATCGTATTCCCTCGAATCCTCTCATTTTTTGACCATAGCAACAGGAAAGGGGAAAATATAAAACCGTTGATAGTTCAGGGAAAACCAGATGACAAGAGGCGAAGAGCACGCTCTGCAGAACTTTGGGTCGTTGTCACCAAAAAACTAATAGGAAAGAGCTTTGGTAAGGCTATGTGCTTGTTTATAATTTATTATTTGTGGCATATTCATGATTACTTATGTTTGTTGGGTATTTTGCCACTGTAAAAATATTTAAACATTTTGATGAATAAACCTTTGCGCCAAAAGGATCAAACAGAGGCTGGTTTTTATACTTCTATTACACAATGTCACACCTAAAAATATATAAACTGAAACAAAATGTTAAATAATAAATACAAAAAATTAAAACGAAGGCAATTGATGTTTCGGAAAATAATTCTTTTTCCATTATCAAAACTTTTAAGCATGTCAAACAAGACAGTTTGTTGTTTATGTATTTCCGTAGTCACGTGAGACATTAAATTATATTTATTTTATTTTTACTTACTTCGTCTCTGGGGATCGGCAACCAGCTAGTACAGAAATCTACAGAATAATTATTAGAAACACATTTATCCTCATTTAACAAAATAATAGCGGATTTCTTAAGTTTTCTATTAGTTGAGTTGCTTTCCTTTTTCCAAAATTTCCCAGTCCCACTGGATCCTATGATTGTTATCCCACGCGTGTTCACAAATTTTTGATTTTTGAAATTTTCCCTTTCTAGCATAATCTCGGTGTTCACCAAGCCTTACGTAGAAAGGTCTAGATGACTTACCTACATAATGCTTACCGCACTCACACGGAGCACTATAAATACAATCCTTGGAATTTTGAACAATATTCACCGGCTTAGTCTTTGATAAAACAGATCTTAATATGGTTCACGTTTGAAAAACCGTTCGTAAAGAAAATTTATCAATAGAAACGGTTTTTATAAATTTTTTCTCGTTATTTAAACTTTCATCGTTTGAAGGAATTACTTTAGCCCTATCATACAAACATTTTACAACACCTTTCTTAACGCTAATATGTTGATTTGAATTGAAATTCAAATATTTGTTTGTGTGTGTTTGTTTTCGATAAACACTGATTTCATATTTATTATCTAACTTTTTAATTAAAATATCTAAGAAAGGTAATTCATTATTATTTTCAACTTCTATTGTAAAATTAATTGAAGATTCCTTTTCGTTGATCTGGTTTAAAAAATTATTTAAATGTTCTTTGCTATAAAGCCATAACGCAAAAATATCATCAACATATCTCCACCACACTTTTATAAATAAAGTTATTAATATTATTTTCTTCAAAATTTTCCATAAAAATATTACTTAATATTGGAGATAAAGAAGAACCTATGGCCATACCAAAGTTTTGTTGATAGAAGTCATTTAATTGAAAGTATGTCTTTTTAATGCAAAGAGTAATTCCATTATAGTTTCTATGCTTAATTTAGTTCTATTCGCTAAATCCCCATCATGTTGCAATTTATTTTTAATTATTATTAATGTTTTATCTACTGAAACATTTATAAAAAGGCTTACTACATCAAAACTCACCACTAGGTGATTCTTATTAAAATTGTTTTCAAATAGTTTTTCTAAAAAATGTTTGCTATTTTTAATATAAGGCTCAGAGGAACCTGATAAAGGATTTCAAATTTTTAATAAAAATTTGGAGAGATTACTAACAGAGCTGGGCAAATACTTTGAAAAAGTATTTAAATATTAAATACTAAATACTTTCAGAAAATTGAAAGTATTTAAATATTAAGTATTTTCAAAAGATAAAAGTATTTAAATAATAAATAACAAAAGTAATTAAATAGTTTAAACTTAGTATTTAAATACTTTCTGAATATTTAAATACCTTGATAACACTGAAATATTTTGAAGCATAGTTAAGTGTAATAAAAATAGCCTTTAATGGCTAAACTTCGCCAAATTGTATTTTCTATTTTTGTAGAAATCAATAAAGACTTAATATTATCATTGTCATTATTATTATTATATTAAATACTATTTGACTATTTGAGGTGTCAAAATTTTAGGTTTCATGACTTTCATGAACTTCTACAACACTATTTTAATACCTCTATACTTAATTAGTTCTAGCTGGGTATTGGACTTTTACTTATCCGTAGAGCTAGACCTTTGCGTCTTCTGCAAATACCCAAATAAAGCACAGAGACTATGGCACTAGTTCAACTGTTCTCTGTCACAATCACAAAACATATACATGCAGAGTGAGAGGGAAACATGCGTTTATTTTCGATTTATTACAAATATTTAAAAAATCATAAATGATATAATCCTTAAAATAGTTTCAAATACTCCCCATTGCTCTAAGGAATACAATATACAGTTTTTATCATAAACTTTGTATATAGTTAAATGCCATACTTTAATAATGAAATTAGGAACTATTTTCATTGACAAACTACGATATTCAATAAGTACAACAGAAATTTACAATAAAAAAAAAATATAGTTGTATTCGTTAGAACAATAGCAATTATTCAAAACAGTTTTAAAGATTATAGTATATTTGGTTATTTATAATAAACCGAAAATAAACACATATTTCCCTCTCACTCTGCAAAAGCCTAACCTTAACAGTTAACACTTACTGTCTATGTCTGCTCTCAACCAACTCTCTGGGAATTAAGACGTGAATGACTGAAGACTGAATGATGCAATATGTTTATTAACTACATAGTATGGTACATGTCTTGATTCTTGACGAGTATCTGCCTGTCTCCCTGGCGTATTTGATTATATTTGTTGTATTTATTTAAATACTTTTGAGATTCAAATACTTCTGAAAGTATTTAAATAGTGTCAGAAAAGGATTTAAATACTTTTTTAGAAGTATTTAAATACTTCTCAGTTATTTAAATAGTTTAAGTATTTATAAATACTTTAGGATCATTTTCACAAATACTAAGTAGAAAATATTTCAGATAAAGTATTTGCAAGTATAAATACAAATACTTGTTGCAAGAAGTATTTAAATACTTGGTATTTAAATACTTTCTAGTATTTAAATACTTATGAGGTATTTGTAAGTACATATTTGCCCAGCTCTGATTACTAAATGGAGAATGAATTGAGCTCACAATCGGTCTAAGAGGAATTTGAGGTTTATGTATTTTTGGTAAACCATAAAAATGAGGAGGTTTACTCTGATGTGGAGTTAGAACGTTCGCTCAAAATCGGTAAATTCATTTTTGTGTTTAAATAGATCCTATATATTTTGCTTTCTAAAGATTTTGTTGGATCTTTATTTAATTTAGAATAATTCTCATCATTAATCAAGTTCATAATCTTTGTATTATACACAGCTGTATCTAAAATTACAGTGACATTGCCTTTATCAGCGGTAAAATTTTAATACTTTCGTCATTTCTTAGAGATGTAATTGAAAGTTTTTCATCTGATGTTAAATTAACCCTCGTCTTATATTGTTTTTCTAACTCAATTTTTGAACGAATTCGGTATTCATTTGTATCATCTATTGATAGTTTATGTGCAGCTTATTCAATTGCAGTTATGATATCAAATTTAGGAATAGTGTTACTGTATAATTCAAACCTTTAGTTAACACAAGTTTTTCAGATACATTGAGTTCGCGATTTGACAGATTAATATAGCTTGTTTTGCACTATACAAATTTCTAAATTTGTTTAAATATGTATTCTTTCGTGAATTGAAAACTGTATTGTACGTACGTAGAACACTGTTGTGCATGTGATTGTGGTCATCCTCTTCGACTTAGTGGTATACATTTTCTAAATTAATTTCAATGTCTTTTGAAATATGTGCTTTATTTTGCCTATGGAACTGTATTCTTTCTCGCCCCATTGCTGCACTGGCTCTTTCTAAGATATTATTGCATCTATTGCTGTTATATGATGCTCTTAGACGTAATCCTTTTGGAATGATCTTATGTTGACGACACTTACACCAAAAAGTGATACTATTTTCGGTGTGAGCTAATTTTTTACATAATATTTCCAAATCTCTAAAAAGTCTATTAACATTAGGCCCATACCTGTGATCCCGATATTGTTTATAATTTCTTATTTGTGGCATATTCATAACTACTTATACTACGGGAGCCCACCCTAAGTGCCCGTGCACCCCCCCGATCCTTTAGGACAATGTTTTTCATAAAGATTAAAGCCTAAGGAACAATTTAAGACATGTCCTAAAAAAAAATTGGCTGCACTTTCAAAATGGCGTCCGTTAAAAAAAAAAATTGCAAATATCGTTTTTGTCATTTAACACAAAAACTAAAAAAGATGGAGAAAAACTTTCTGTACAAAAAATAAAGTGCATAAAATTTTCTACAATTTTGTTCCTATACAATATTTGCATTGGAGACCATTTTCCAGATAAATGATTCAGCTCTTAAGATAAAATATAAGATTCAGTATAAAACGTAACCCAACGGAAGCCCACCCTAACTGTCCGTGCACCCCCCGATTCTTGGGGACAATGTTTTTCATGAAGATTAAAGCTTAAGGAACAATTTAAGACATGCCCTAAAAAAAAAAACAGCTGGCTGTACTTTCAAAATGGCGTCCGTTTAAAAAAATGCAAATATTGTTTTCGTCATTTAACACAAAAACTAAAAAAGATGGAAAAAAACTTTCTGCACAAAAAACAAAGTGCATGAAATTTTCTACAATTTTGTTCCTATACAATATCTGGATAGGAGTTACCGTTTTCCAGATACCACTGTTACCGTTTTCGAGATAAATGTCTGCAAATTATAATATTATTATTATTGTTAATTCTTTTCAGTTTATTTAATTTAATTTTTATGTTAATAATATAAAATTATATTATACGCCTTACAATAATTGTCACAGTTATTTCTTTTAAGTGATTTACCGATATATGAATTTCCATGTTTTCTTAATTTTGGACTCATTTATCTGGAGAATAGTAACTCCTATCAAAATATTGTATAGATACAAAATTGTAGAAAATGTTATGCACGTTGTTTTTTGTGAAGAAAGTTTTTGTCCATCTTGTTT
The DNA here is from genome assembly GCA_936432065.2 of Rutpela maculata. Classification (NCBI taxonomy): domain Eukaryota; kingdom Metazoa; phylum Arthropoda; class Insecta; order Coleoptera; family Cerambycidae; genus Rutpela; species Rutpela maculata. The sequence continues at coordinate 37,516,256 of OW386285.2, forward strand.
AGTTTTTGTGTTAAATGACAAAAACCACATTGGCAACAGTTTTTTTTTAACATATGGCCGCCATTTTGAAAGTACAGCCAGTTTTTTTTTTAATATGTCTTAAATTGTTCCTTAGGCTTCAATCTTTATGAAAAACATTGTCCCGAAGGATCGGGCGGGGGGTGCACGTACAGCTAGGGAGGGCTCCCCGACTATTATGTTTGTTGGGTATTTTGCCACTGCAAAAATATTTAAACATTTTTAATTCATGAAAGAATACAAATTTAAACAAATTTAGAAATTTGTATAGTGAAAAACAAGCTATACAGCAAACGGATGTCAGCTAGATTAATATATGGATCACAAAACTCCTAGCAAAACGTTGTGAATAAGAGGGGAAGATTGTTCTTCTCTTTACATAAGTACCAGATGGGCATCACACCAAAATTAATTGTACCTTACTCACAAATTTAAGTTTATCTTTTAACAATTTCTTCTTTAGAATGCATAATCGACCACATAACGAACAAAAAAATCACGCAATAGAAATTGAAATACAAAATTAAATTGTTTTAGTTTTTTTTATTATTTTACGTTAAAACCTAGTTTGGATTAATAAAAGAGTAAATTATTTCTAAATGTTTTCCGAGGAGAACTGAAGAAAGTTCAGTCGTAAATAATTCTAACAACCCATTAATTTAAATAACTACATAAAAAACACAGAATCTAGTTTTTGATTATACAGTTGTCTTACCATAGAACAAACAGGCTATAAATAGCACCAATAATGAACATGAAATTCTATTTCAATTTTGTAGGCCTTCAAGTTAGATTTAGTAATGACCTTCAGAAGTGAAATGAAAATACATAAAAGTACACGACCACAGAGTTCATAAGTTAATAAGTGCATTAGCCTCTGATTGCGGTGCCGTTATGTATTTTCAGCTAGCTGAATGAATGGGTATGGATAGGTTAATCCCAGATAAAAAGTATTGTGTCATTTCAGAATGATGAAATACTTATTGCAGTAATCAAAATTCCTTGGGAATTATAACATTTTATGCTAAAGTGGAAGATAGATTAAATATCAAGCTTTTTGATAATGAACTGTCATCGCTTATCGCGTTCATTGCTTTAAATCAAAATGCTATAATATGTGATTTAAACATTTGGTGCGAAATAGTACCGGAGCTAGCGCTGCATTTGAACAATTCATTTCATACTGACTAAAAATCATAACAATAATAGTTTTCCCCTAAGACATTAGCGATCTGAACGTCAGCTACTCTAGTAGCGGTGGAGCTAAAGGTGAGAGCATGTTAAAGTTGTTAAAAAAAAATTATGCTACGAGTATTTTCATACCGCGCCAAAATTTATGGAATTATTTTTGAGATAATTTTCAACAAAAAAATAATAATCAGCTGTATTAAAGACAGGGGATTATACGTCAGCCACGTATAAAAATAATAATAATAACAATAATACTTTATTAATCCAATAGATGAAACAATGTTGATATAGGACGGGTCAAAAAGAGAATACATTAATAAGTAATCATTTACACACATAATAATATTTTTTTTGTTTAATTTAAAAAGCTAAATATTCATCTACGCTATAAAAGGCATTTATGAGCAACATGTTTTCAACAGCAGGTATAAATTTCTTTGAAGTACAACAGTTTATGCTTATATCTAATTTATTATATAGAACCGCACCGACATAGTAAGGATTAGATTTATAAAGTTCTAATCTGTGAAGTGAGTGCTGCAAATTTTCTCCATGTCGTGTATTATATTCATGTGATATATTCTGAAACGTGAATGTGTTCACATTTTTTTTGACAAAAGTTAAAATTTCAAGGATATGCAAACACGGTAAAGTTAAAATTTTTTGAGAAATAAAGGTCTGTTTACAAGGTTCACGATACTGTAATCCATACATAGAACGTAAGGCTCTTTTCTGCAGCACAAATACACGACTAGCTGTACTACCATTATTCCAGCAAATCACTCCATACCTAATTGTCGACTCAAAATTTGAATAATAAAATATTGTCACTACATTTTTGCTTGTAATTTGTGATAACCTTTTTAAGGCAAAACAAATACTTGCACACTTCTTGCATTCATAATCTATATGAGATTTCCAGTTTAGTGATATATTTACATAAATACCTAGAAGCTTAAAGCCTTTTACTTGTTCAATTGTTTTATGCTGAAGTTTAATTAGTGGACTAGATATATAATTGGCGCTAACAGGATGAAACTGCATTGAAAATATTTTTTCCCGATTAATTGCCAAATTGTTTGAAGTAAAATAATTGAAGAGGGAAATCAAATTATCCTGCAGAAGTTCAGACATTATATATACATCTTGATTGCATGATAGAAGAGTCATATCATCAGCAAAAGCACAGTGAAAAGTGGAAATAAAGTCTTCTATATCATTAATATATAAGAGAAATAGGAGTAGGCCCAAAACACTGCCCTGGGGAACTCCAATATTAACATTCATATCCTGCGATCGCTTGCCACAATATTCAACGAATTGCTTTCTGTTCGTCAGATATGATCGTAATATCTTATTGCACTGACCACGCAATCCATAACACTCCACTTTTTTAAGTGTATCATGGTCTACGCAATCAAATGCCTTCAACAAATAAGGCCGTGAGTTTGTTACCTTCGTCAAGATTTTTGTAAATACACTCAAAGAGAATGATAGGTAAATTCAACCAAAAAGAGCATATGAAATCGCGCGAAAAGAATAGTCATACAACTTTATTTGTTTTCGTAAACAAATAGTAGTTTAATAATCATATCTTCTTGTAACAAATTAAATAGTAAAATGACATTTTTTTATGTTCACTAACCATTTTCAATTTGGTCTACAATTAAATAGTACAACGAATTGTTTTTTGTTCACCAACTAATTTTTAGGTTGATCTACACTTTATTGTATGATGAAGTTTTTTTTGGTTAACCAAAATCTCAGTATTGAGACATCAGATCACCCAAACCAAAGATTAGAGATCGTTTATAAGATCCATCCAAATATGTCGATGATCCCTGAGAGAATTTGAACATTGCAATAATGTTATTAATTTTCTATAAATTCATAAGAGTATAAGATAATGCATGATTGATTATTGTCAGTGATTTGTATGTGGCGTCATCTGGGAATAATTTCTGTAATAGACTACGTGGTAAGCAAGCAAATTTTATGGTAATTCTTTTAGAACTTCTAGAAGACGACAATAATATTGGTTTGTCTACCAAGTACAATAATACAGCGAACTAATACTGGGTTAGAATTACAATTCGATCATAGTTAAAAATAAAATATACTATTATCTAGTTTAATTTGACAGAATTCAGCAAAATAATAGTCAGACGAAAAAAATAATAGTCTTATTCATCTATTTTTTAAGTTAATGTTTGTTTTGTTGTACGACAACTTTTTATTAATTAAAATAACAATCACCTCTTGTTTAAAAATACCATCAATATAATTTAGGTTAACAAAATTAACGATATTGTTAGTTAACCATTTTTTTTTTGTTGAATTTACCCATACTATTTCTTTGAGTATATGATTTAAAAAACTTGTAGAACGGTTTACTCTAAATCCATGTTGATTTGGTGATAATAAATTATTAGATTCTAAAAATAATGTTATTCTGCTTGCAAGCAATTTTTCGATTATTTTAGAAAAAACTGATAACAGATAAATGGGACGGTAATTACAAATTTGTTTGGAATCTCCATTCTTAAAAAGACCTATTAATTTCGATATTTTAAGCAAATCTGGAAAATAACCTTCAGCAAATCAATGATTTATAACGTTACATAGAGGTTTTGCAAGAAATTTGGCACATTATATTTTTATAGAAAAATTGTCATGTCCAGTTTGAGTTTGAATTTTTCAGATTATTTATTACATCAATAATTTCAGACTCAGTAACATCATGCAGGGCAATTGATTCATCAACAATACTTAGCATATTATGATTATTAATATTTTGTTGATTAGATTTTATAATAGATTTAGGGAGGTTTATAAAATATGAATTAAATTCATTGGCAATGAGAATGTTATCGTCTGTTTCTACATTATTTATGATCATGGTAGATGTATCCTTTTTTATTTGCTTATTTGATCCTTTAATATTTATAATATTCCTGACAGTTTTTATTATATTTTCAGAATTCAGTACGATATTATCAAAATACATTTTCTTTGCATGCCTTATGACACGGTTTTGTAATTTAAATAGTCGGTTTTTTCAATTATACCTATTTTTTGCAATTTAAATAAATCTTTTAAATGTTTAGATGAAATTTTTATTCCTGTTGTCAACCAATTTTTATTGTCGGGTGAATGATTAAAATTTTTTGTTACTATTTTAAAGCTGATATAATAGCAAAATAGTGTTTCATAAAAAAGTTTAAATTTGTTTTCTATATTATTTTCAATAAGAACATTATACCATGTTTCAGTTTTGAGATAGTCAATAAAATGGAAAATATTTTTTTAGAGAAGGATCTGTATTTGTAAGGCTCAGAATTTTTGTTAGTAATGCAGTTAAAAGTTATCCGTAGACCAGAGTAATCTGAAAGGCCAGTCTGAATTACACTTTTTCCAACTAGATCATTATTGAAATTTGTAAAAATATAGTCAATGGCAGTAGGTATGGGGTCGGTTGAGACTGGGAACTTTTTGAGGACCGTGGGAACTTTTTGAAGACCGTCGGAACCTTTGAAGAAAGATCAAAGGAAGCCGCCTCCGCCCCCGCATTTTTGACAGCCCCAATTTTGACAGCGTGTATTTTTGGTGGTTGGCCCACCACCCTCTTAATTTTGGCACTTCTAATTTTGGCCCACCACGTCTCGCCGCCGCCGCCATCTGTCGATCATTTAGTTAAGCTCTGAATATCTGAATGTCCCTCTAGATGGAGCCATGTAATTTTTTATTGTGAGAGAGGCACCGGCGGGGATTCGACCCGCGGACCTCGGGTTTTGTAATCCGATGCCTTGTCACAGCGGCTACCGATAGACTTATCTATCAAGCTCGCAAATTGTATAGTCTTGCAGCAGCAGCGCCGCCGCCGCCGCCATCTGTCGATCATTTAGTTAAGCTCTGAATATCTGAATGTCCCTCTAGATGGAGCCATGTAATTTTTTATTGTGTGTGCTAGTGGAGAGAGAGGCACCGGCGGGGATTCGACCCGCGGACCTCGGGTTTTGTAATCCGATGCCTTGTCACAGCGGCTACCGATAGACTTATCTATCAAGCTCGCAAATTGTATAGTCTTGCAGCAGCAGCAGCAATCACCGCGTGGGCGCTCGTGGTAGAAATCTGAATGAAAAAAGTTCATCTATTTTGAGAATTTAATACAGAATCTGAAGAAAAGAGGCTCAAATGTACTGTAAAGCAGTATCATTAACGTAAATGAGGAGATAAATTTACAAGTATGCATCTAAATAATCCCTTTATCAGTTAAAAATTATTCAAATATTCGAAGCGCAATTACCACAACCTGAGCAGAAATATATATTAAAATTTAGAGGAAAAAAAAATAATGCAAAAATACTCGTCCGCTATGACATTTTTTTAGGTTTTTCTATGGTTAATATTATAGGAATCATCACACCACAATATTAAAATGCAGGAAATATTCGTTCCTAAATAAACCTTTATCGGTAGTAGCAACATGTTATGTTCAAATACTTTTTTCGCAAAGTAACATACAGGGTCTATCATTTAAAAACTCCCCAGACTCGTAACTTCCTTATTTTTAACCACATCAAATTGTAGATATTTTTAAGGCCTGCATGCACACAGCGATTTTAAACATTTTTTAAAATTATTACGAAAAAATTAATTTCCCTGAATATTTTTTTCCCTCACTCTGTACATGAACTGCGTTAATGTTTTCTTATAAACGTTTTAATTAGCTTCAATATATGTTATTATGTCATATTGGAAATTCTTTTTCATTTTAGAGAAATAAATTAAAAAACGCTCTCGCTCTTTCCAATTACAAACTGATTTTTTTAAAATAACTGAAAACATGTAAATAATAATTTTATGCTTTATTTGTAAAATACACATCACAAACAATCCTCAACGTAACAAAACAGCAACAAGAAACAAAAGAAATAAATATTTTTATTAATATTATAAGAATCATCACACCATAATATTAAAATGCAAGAAATATTCGCCTTTATCATAAACCGCAAGTTCAAGACCTACATATCATATGAGCATTTTTTTTAAAAAAATAATAAGTATGATCTGTACAAGAACAGCAAAAATACACTCTACAAAGGATGAAAAATTATGTTATAACTCTTTAATAGAAATATATTAAAAATCTAATAAAATACACAAATAATACAAACCGTTGCGCCATTTTAGAGAAATAAATTAAAAAACGCTCTCGCTCTTTCCAATTACAAACTGATTTTTTTTAAAATAACTGAAAACATGTAAATAATAATTTTATGCTTTATTTGTAAAATACACATCACAAACAATCCTCAACGTAACAAAACAGCAACAAGAAACAAAAGAAATAAATATTTTTATTAATATTATAAGAATCATCACACCATAATATTAAAATGCAAGAAATATTCGCCTTTATCATAAACCGCAAGTTCAAGACCTACATATCATATGAGCATTTTTTTAAAAATAATAAGTATGATCGGTACAAGAACAGCAAAAATACACTCTACAAAGGATGAAAAATTATGTTATAACTCTTTAATAGAAATATATTAAAAATCTAATAAAATACACAAATAATACAAACCGTTGCGCCATTTTAGAGAAATAAATTAAAAAACGCTCTCGCTCTTTCCAATTACAAACTGATTTTTTAAATTAACTGAAAACATGTAAATAATAATTTTATGCTTTATTTGTAAAATACACATCACAAACAATCCTCAACGTAACAAAACAGCAACAAGAAACAAAAGAAATAAATATTTTTATTAATATTATAAGAATCATCACACCATAATATTAAAATGCAAGAAATATTCGCCTTTATCATAAACCGCAAGTTCAAGACCTACATATCATATGAGCATTTTTAAAATAATAAGTATGATCTGTACAAGAACAGCAAAAGTACACTCTACAAAGGATAAAAAATTATGTTATAACTCTTTAATAGAAATATATTAAAAATCTAATAAAATACACAAATAATACAATCCGTTGCGCAACATTACGCAATATTGTGTAATATATAGCATGATTTCGCCGAGGCTCTGGTGTCATCGCCCACACACACACTTCCCGGCTCTGTCACAAGTTCCTGCAAATGAAATAAAAATTAATGTTCGTCGATTTACGTGTATTTAAATGGGGAATTGTTTCAATCGGCTAGAATTAGATAAATTAACATTGTTTCTTATGGAAAAAGCAAACAAAATCATCTCGGCAAGAGGCCTTTTTGCGAAGTTGCGGAGCTTATCATGCTCTGCGGTTGGCTAGCCGCCTATAAAAACAGGAAGATCCCCAGCCCGCTCATTAGTTTATTGATAATCGGTTATCTAGACTTTTATCCTCTTAGTGTTATCTGAAAAAGTGAATTTATTCTTTTAGTGGTTTTTTACCTGCTTATTTTTTACCTGCGTATTTTTTTTTATTAAAAAGGTGAGTTTTTAATACAAAGTATAGCATGTTGCACATCAAATTAAAGCTCTCTTCACGGCCCAACCGATAGATGGCGCTATATCGATTTTCCTTGTTTCAGATTACTTCTAAAGTAACAAAAGACAGCGGGGCGCGCTCGTCTAATCAGTCTTTCGATATTCTTCAAACGAAGCGGTTGTGAAAATGGAAAAATTCATCGTCGTCAAAGATTTTGTGAGGAAGGTGCGCCGCTTCAACCTTGAGGGTCGTACCCTCGAATTCAAAATTAAATCCGTACCGGAAGGCGAGGAACCTGTAGGCTGGGTGAGAGATGCTGTAAACGAGGTGATTCAGAGGGGCATCGAAGGACTTCAGCCTGGTGATAAGGTCGGTTTCTCCTTCTGCTCGAGGGACTTTAAACGGGGCGAAGGGTGGATTCGTTTCCGCTCTGCGGAGGAGGTTACTTACGACGATGTCTGGGGCGTCATCGCCAGCGTCTACCAGTCCAACGCGACAGGGCTGAATACCGAGACCTTCTGCTTGGGAGTGACTACTGTGAAAATGCCTGCGGGGAAAGGGGGTGACAGAGCGCGCCGTTATAACACCTTCGAAGAAGAGTGCGGCATGAGGCGGGGTATAATCGCGATAAACAATAAAGACAATATGTGCCTACCCCGAGCTATAGTGGTGGCTATCGCATGTGTGACTAAAGACAAGGACCAAACCAAAGTGCGCCGCGATATCGGGAAAATACAGACTCTAAGAGCTCAACAATTGTGTGTCGACGCGGGCGTCTCGATACCGGAGACGGGGTGTGGAATACCAGAACTACAGCAGTTCCAAGAGCACCTGAAAAACTATAAGCTTGTGGTTTATAACTATGGTAGTAAGGGTCGGGACACTATTTTCAAGGGATCTGCAGAAGGCCCCTCGTTAAACCTTTTGTATCACGAGGGTCATTTTAACGTTATAACCTCCTTGACGGCTGCCTTCTGCTGTATCTACTTCTGCGAGGAGTGCCACGTGCCCTACAACGTTAAAAACAAACATCGGTGTGGTGGAACGTGCCCTTGCTGTCAGCAGACACCAGCTTGTGCTCAGACATTGAAAATCAAGTGCGACGACTGCAAGAGATCTTTCCGAGGGCAGACATGTTACGATAACCACAGAAAGGTAGGGTCTATGGGGAAGGGAACCGTCTGTGTTGAATTAACGCGGTGTGAGGAGTGTTACAAGGTGATAAAGACGAGCAGACGCCACACCTGCGGCGAAATATTCTGCAAAATTTGCAACTCTCACGTGCCCTCAGACCACCTGTGTTACATTCAGCCAGACACCGGCAAGCCCAAAACCAAGGACGTCCTCCTCGTTTTCTACGATTTGGAAACGAGGCAGGAGAAGCAGCTCGAGGACGGGTCCCTTCTTCACGAGCCCAACCTGTGTGTTTTCAGGCAGTGCTGCAACGCGTGTATAGAGGAGGGGGGCAAGTTATTTTTTTGCGGGAAGTGCGGCCTACGGAGGCAGGTCATGAAGGACGCTGACCCTGTAGCCTCATTTATGCACCACCTGCTCACTATGAGGAAAAAATTCAAACAGGTGGTGGTTATCGCGCATAACGGCCAGGCTTTCGACCATCAATTTGTCTTAAATTATATCCTCACACAGACAGATCTTAAGCCTGAGCCGATTATGCGCGGAACAAAAATAATTTCGATGGCGGTGGGGAATCTAAAATTTTTAGATTCCCTAAATTACTTCCCCATGGCCTTGGCTAAGCTACCAAAAGCTTTCGGCCTGGGGAATGAATTTAAGAAAGGGTATTTTCCCCATTTGTTCAACACCGCCTCCAACGCCAACTATGTGGGTCCACTTCCACCTGAGGAATTCTACGGCCCTGACAATATGAAGGACGGCGATCGCGAAAAATTCCTCAGGTGGTATGATGAACATAAAGATGACAACTTCGATATGCAGAGGGACTTGGTAGAATACTGTATATCTGATGTTGAAATTTTGACCGCCGCATGCCTCAAATTCAGAGAGCAGATGCTCGAAACTGGAGACGTCTGCCCCTTTACAGAATCCTGTACCATCGCATCCTGCTGCAATAAAGTGTACAGGAGAAATTACCTGAAGCCCAACACCATCGGTATCATACCCAGAGGCGGCTACAGGTGGAGGGACAATCAATCTGAAATAGCTATTCAGTGGCTTGTGTGGGTGGAAAAAGAAAGACAAATAAACATTAGACATGCTGCTAAACAACAGGAAGCTGTAGTGCAGGGTGTTAAAGTGGACGGGTTCTGCTCTGAAACCAACCAAGTGTTTGAGTTTCACGGATGTTATTTCCATGGCTGTACCAGCTGTTTCAAAGCTAACAGAGATGAACCCTCACAAACATTAAATTTGCGACACGAGGCCACAGCCGCTAAAACAGAACGCCTACGCGGGCTCGGCTATGAAGTAACAGAAATGTGGGAGTGCGAATTTAGGAGGCAGATGAAAACCCATAAGGAAATAGAGGAATATACCGAAAAGCATGCGTTGGTCACCCTAGCCCCTCTAAACCCTCGAGATGGTTTTTATGGTGGTAGAACAGGAAATACTGTGGCGTATTACAAATGCCGGCCAGGGGAACAGATTAAATATGTTGATGTTTGTTCTCTTTATCCTTGGGTTTGCAAGTACGGTAAATTTCCTATCGGCCATCCTAAAGTTTACGTGGGGGCTGAGTGCCCTAAAGACATTACCAGTGTAGAGGGGGAAATCAAGTGCAAAATTTTACCGCCAACAGATCTCTATCATCCTGTATTACCGTGTAAAATGAACAATAAATTAATATTCGCCCTCTGTCGATCGTGTGCAGAACAATCGAGCTGCGGAGAATGCAATCACGCGCCTGAAGAGAGGGCTTTAACGGGTACTTGGGTGGTGGATGAGGTAATAAAAGCTGTAGAGAAAGGGTATCGAATAGTAGAGATGTACGAGGTTTGGAGTTATAATGTTGAAAAATATGACAAAGCTACCAATATTTCCGGTTTGTTCACCTTGATGATGGACAAGTTCATCAAGTTGAAGCAACAGGCTTCAGGCTGGCCATCAAACTGTGTCACTGACGAGCAAAGGCACACATATATTGAGGAATTCTTGGAGCGAGAGGATGTGCGATTAGAATTCGCCGAAATTGTTGAGAATCCGGGGCTAAGATCACTGGCTAAACTTATCCTGAACTCGTTCTGGGGTAAGTTTGGGCAGCGAGAGAACCAGCCAAAAACAAAGATTGTCAATGATCCCGGTGAATTCTTTGGCATGCTTTCAAACCCGTCGATATATGTAAACTCTATACTCCCAATTAATGAGGATACTCTAATCGTAAATTGGGAGTTTAGAGAAGAAGTAGCCGACCCTCTAACTACTGTAAATGTAGTGATTGCCGCCTATGTTACCACCCAAGCCCGTTTAAAATTATACTCCTACTTAGAACAGCTAGGTGAAAGAGTTTTATATTATGATACAGACTCTGTTATATATGTGTCAAGGCCGGGAGAATTTGATGTACCCACAGGGGAGTTTATCGGTGACATGACAAACGAATTAGATGCATACGGTCCTTGTAGCTATATTACAGAGTTTGTGTCGGGCGGGCCTAAAAACTATGCATACAAAGTTTTCTCTACCAAAAATCAGAGGGAAGAAATTGTGTGCAAAGTAAAGGGTATCTCCTTAAACTATGCTGCTTCCCAGCTAATAAATTTTGAAACTATTAAAAATATGGTTCTAACACCTACGGATCCTGTCTACATTACAAGTAATCATATCAGGCGAGGTAAGGAACACGAGGTGGTCACAAGGACTGAAACAAAAATATACAGACCAAACTCGACAAAGAGAAAGTTCTCAGACGACCATACCTCTGTGCCCTATGGTTATAAAAAATTGAAAATTTAGACAGGGTTCTGTTGATGTTAGAATTATCAAGTGCTATGTATCGCTTTTTATATTTATTTTGTATGTGTTTTATCAAGTATATTATCTGTAAAAGTTTATGAATATTTAAGATTGTTTAAAAAAAATGTGCAGCTAAACTTTATATTTATCAAGTATATTATCTGTAAAAGTTTTATGAATATTTAAAATTGTTTACAAAAAAATGTGCAGCTATTTTTAGAATTTTATCAGGTGTATTAACTCTAAAAAGTTTTATAGAACTGTATTGAACTCAATAATCGCTGCCTGTTTCGTAAGAAACCGCTTGTAAAAAGGTGTTACTAAGCTTTGTATCAAGTATATTATCGTGTATTGAATTTTATATATGGTGTGGGATATTTTTTTATCCGTCACTGTATTGAATTTATACTGCTTACATGTGCATTATTTATATATTTTACTTCAATAAATAATTTAAACTATTTTGAGTTTTTCTTACCTTATCCATTTCACGAGTGGCTCCAAAGTAGTAGTCCCGACATCCAAAGGGCTCAAGGCTATTTTAGCTTGCTCCACCTAGTAAACATTATGTAAAAACCTGAAAAAAGACAGCACAAGTCAGACCATTATAAATCAGAACAACATTGAGCTTCAGGGTTAAAATACTTTAAGTTACAGTCAACACAAATGACAAGATTAAAAGATCGTCTGTGAACATATCATGTATTTTTAGCTCTGAAGACCAATCAAATCAATATTGATGAGAAAACTGAGGAGAGAGTATATAACATGTTTACCCATGAAGTTCTAGAGTTAGGTGGGAGGACATACAGTCGGCATTTTCAGATCGCGTACGTTCGGGCTTAATTATAAATTTAAAACAAGGATATTAGGCAATTTTTCGAAGATGCTAATCGCGAATTAATTCTTAAATCATTTTCAACAAATTCAAGTGATGTTCCTAGCGAAGGTTTGTTGAAGGATCCAAGAAATCATAAATTAAGGTCCAAGAAATCATAAATTTTGTAACTGCATTATTGGAAAAATATGGCTGCTTGGGGACCCAAAAACAAGTGTCCATCGAGATCTGGCCATATAGCTGTTGGTCATTGTCGTCGAGGCTGAAGAGTTCTTCTGGTGAAGAGTGACGCATCACGTGGTATGGATGTGAAAATTGTATTTCTATTTCATTTATTGTACAAATACTATTCATTCACATTTTTATTAATAAAGAAGTGATCGGGATTAGCGGTGGTGGATGATCATGATCTAGTAGCTGAAGTTTTCCTTTAATCATCTAGACATTCTACAAGCGTATTAGAATACGTATTAGACTGCATCACTGTGTATGAATGGTATCAAATATAGGCGGGATTGGATCGTCTGACGACTTAGTCATATTCACGGAAAGTACTAAAAACTAAACTGAAATAAACAGAACCATACAATCTCAGCTACATAATGTTTACCCAGTTGAGCAAATGAAAATTGCTCTAAGTCCGTTTGAAAATGAGTGTTAATATGATGTACTTATTATTATTATTATTATTATTATTATTATTATTATATCATGTTATCAGATTTTGGTTAGATGATGTCGATATGGACCAATTGCAAAGTGAAATAGAGTTAATTGCTATGAAAAAGGAGAAGATCATAGAGGAAGTTTGTTGACTTGCGGCTGTCAGCATAAAAAACTCGGAGGCCTCACACCAAGTTCTAGTAAAAAAAATGCATATTGAAATGAATATAAGAAACATTAAATAGTACATACTCTTCAAATGGGCACACGCATAGATTCCCGAACTGTTCATAACACTTATCAGTGGCAAATAAGGACATCGAAACCATAGATTTTGGTTAGATGATGTCGATATGGAGCAGTTGCAAAACGAAATAGAGTTAATTGCTATGAAAAAGGAGAAGATCATAAAGGAAAAGTTTGTTGACTTGCGGCGGTCAGCATAAAAACTCGGAGGCCTCGCGCCAAGTTCTAGTAAAAAATGCATATTGAAATGAGTATAACACAAAATGGAGGGCTATTCCAGAAGCGAAACCAGGATTTGAACCCGGGACCTCTAGAACTTCAGTCTAATGCTCTCCCCACTGAGCTATTTCGACTTTAATCAAATTCAGATATAAATTAAACAAAAATTGTATTTCTATTTCATTTATTGTACGATGCTATTCATTCAGATTTTTTTTATTAATAAAGAAGCGATCGGGATTAGCGGTGGCGGATGATCCTCGCTGGGGAATGGTTAAATCCACCGGCGAGGGTGGTGGACTTGCGGTGGTCAGCATAAAAAACTCGGAGGCCTCACGCCAAGTTCTAGTAAAAAATGCATATTGAAATGAGTATAACACAAAATGAAGGGCTATTCCAGAAGAATGATCTTGCTAGAAAAGAACAACCCTATATAAACAATCGCAGTAAATTAAAAACACTGTAAATATACTTGGGCGCTAAAAGAAAACATATTCGAAAATTGCAAACACAGATGCGTCCCCTAGTTTTATGTATCCTGAACTCGTTCTGGGGTAAGTTTGGGCAGCGCGAGAACCAGCCAAAAACAAAGATTGTCAATGATCCCAGTGATGATGAAGATGATGATGATGACGTCACTGTCCTCTGACATCTACGGGTACTGCTTTACTGCGAAGCCCCCTTTTTATACATAAGTACGGCACAAAACGACAGAAGTCTCGTTGTTATAAGTCAAACGTACGTTCTGTAATTTTACTTAAACTTTCCTGAAAAACACAAAAAAGAAATATCAAAGAAAATGTGCGGGAGGCCTCACACCAAGTTCTAGTAAAAAAAATGCATATTGAAATGAATATAAGAAACATTAAATAGTACATACTCTTCAAATGGGCACACGCATAGATTCCCGAACTGTTCATAACACTTATCAGTGGCAAATAAGGACATCGAAACCATAGATTTTGGTTAGATGATGTCGATATGGAGCAGTTGCAAAACGAAATAGAGTTAATTGCTATGAAAAAGGAGAAGATCATAAAGGAAAAGTTTGTTGACTTGCGGCGGTCAGCATAAAAACTCGGAGGCCTCGCGCCAAGTTCTAGTAAAAAATGCATATTGAAATGAGTATAACACAAAATGGAGGGCTATTCCAGAAGCGAAACCAGGATTTGAACCCGGGACCTCTAGAACTTCAGTCTAATGCTCTCCCCACTGAGCTATTTCGACTTTAATCAAATTCAGATATAAATTAAACAAAAATTGTATTTCTATTTCATTTATTGTACGATGCTATTCATTCAGATTTTTTTTATTAATAAAGAAGCGATCGGGATTAGCGGTGGCGGATGATCCACGCTGGGGAATGGTTAAATCCACCGGCGAGGGTGGTGGACTTGCGGTGGTCAGCATAAAAAACTCGGAGGCCTCACGCTAAGTTCTAGTAAAAAATGCATATTGAAATGAGTATAACACAAAATGGAGGGCTATTCCAGAAGAATGATCTTGCTAGAAAAGAACAACCCTATATAAACAATCGCAGTAAATTAAAAACACTGTAAATATACTTGGGCGCTAAAAGAAAACATATTCGAAAATTGCAAACACAGATGCGTCCCCTAGTTTTATGTATCCTGAACTCGTTCTGGGGTAAGTTTGGGCAGCGCGAGAACCAGCCAAAAACAAAGATTGTCAATGATCCCAGTGATGATGAAGATGATGATGATGACGTCACTGTCCTCTGACATCTACGGGTACTGCTTTACTGCGAAGCCCCCTTTTTATACATAAGTACGGCACAAAACGACAGAAGTCTCGTTGTTATAAGTCAAACGTACGTTCTGTAATTTTACTTAAACTTTCCTGAAAAACACAAAAAAGAAATATCAAAGAAAATGTGCGACAGCACATCATTAGTTGCACCACCAGAGGGTGAAGTGAGCATTTAAATGTTTCCATAAGAATGATCCTGTTAGAAACAGCCACAGTAAATTGTGGTAGATTTGACGATCTAGCATAGCCCTTGAGACAGACAGGGGAGATCAAGTTAGTTTAGGATCTCTGTAAATACCGAATTGTTTTCACCAGATATAGCTCATCAGAATCTAGGACACGAACATCAAAAATGGAATTGAGTGAGCGCAGAACTATTTCGTAGTTTATAAATTTGTATGATGTTAAAGGTTTGACATTTGTTCAGCTTTACACAGACGCAGGCCCCTAGTTTTATGTCACAGAGCCGCTACATCAACCTACTCGATCCAGCTGATTCGCAGCTCTGAAAACATAAAATGGAGGGGCGATTGACCATCGGTTTATAGTGAGCAGATATATTTTAGTTTCAAGTAATATTGTAGAATCCTTTTGACAAGCTACTCTGAACTATATATTATTTTCTTGACATTATTTTCTTAAGATTATCATAATTCTCCCTTAACAGCTTTTGACTTTTAAGTTCTGTTTTTCTTCTTCGAGTTAAAACACTCGTTGATTCCGTATGTATACCCTAAGGTAGTGAAGAAGGCCCCTAGTTTTATGTCACAGAGCCGCTACATCAACCTACTCGATCCAGCTGATTCGCAGCTCTGAAAACATAAAATGGAGGGCGATTGACCATCGGTTTATAGTGAGCAGATATATTTTAGTTTCAAGTAATATTGTAGAATCCTTTTGACAAGCTACTCTGAACTATATATTATTTTCTTGACATTATTTTCACGACATTATTTTCTTAAGATTATCATAATTCTCCCTTAACAGCTTTTGACTTTTAAGTTCTGTTTTTCTTCGAGTTAAAACACTCGTTGATTTCCGTATGTATACCCTAAGGTAGTGAAGAAGGGGGTATATAACAGCTCCGGCAACACTTACAAAACAGAGAAAAATTTAGCGACATGGCCTGGATAAATAAACTAATTAAGGGCTTGTACTGATTTTTGCTTTATATTTGCCGAAGTCCCCTTTTTATACATAAGTACGGTACAAAACGACAGAAGTCTCGTTGTTATAAGTCAAACGTACGTTCTGTAATTTTACTTAAACTTTCCTGAAAAAATACGAAAAAGAAATATCAAAGAAATACGAATAAGACATCAATTACCAATTATTCCAGAAGAATGATCTTGTTAGAAAAGAACAACCTTATATAAACAATCGCAGTAAATTAAAAACACTGCAGTGTTGTGATGAGTGTATCAAATCCGAAGATAAAATATGTCAAAAGTGTGGTCTACGACTACAGGTGGTCAAGGGTGAAGATTCAGTAGCTTCGTTTGTTCATCTCCTGCTCGAAATCACATATTATATTAAAATTGCTGCATACCCGGATTACTGAGTGATGGGCGGTAGAGATCTGTCGGATACATTAGAAAATATTCGACTTATACCATACGAGTTGACAGACTGGTGACTCTGTAAAGATTTATAATTGGCCTGGTAATAATAAAATTACCTGCTGGAGTGGAAGCCTCTGGTGATGATGATGATGATGATGATGATGATGATGATGACGTCACTGTCCTCTGACTTCTACGGGTACTGCTTTACTGATACCGGCATTTCTTTTAACGTTGGGGATGACGTGACTGTCCTTTACGAACGCTTCTAAAAGAACCAGGGTCTTCTCCTACCACCTCGTCTGTCATATTTCTGAAAAACACAGATCTATTTACAACTTTACAGGCACAGGTATATAGGAACAGCTGGTACAGGTGTACAGGTCTGTACAGCTTTTTCACAGGTCTGTACAGCTTTTTCACAGGCCTGTTACAGCTTTTTCACAGCTTTTTACAGCTTTTTCACAGGTCTGTGAAAAAAAGCCGTGAAAAAGCAGATATAAACAAGAAAAATCTCTCGTCGAGCGGTTAGTTGTCTTTTGAGTGCCGAAGTGGTTAGACCCAAAAAATGATTAATTGTAGCGCCTGTCAAAAATGTTTTTCAAATAAGAAAAATATGAAAATACACGCCAAAAAGTGTAGTAGTAGTAGTAGTAGTAGTAGTACTCAGGCCCCGCCAGATATTACCCCACAAGATAAAATACAAGAAATTATGGAGAAAATATTTGTTAGATTGAAGTATTATGCTTGTTGTCTACCCGCGGCGATGATGTTTTATGAACAAGTTGAAAGATTTGGTATTCGTTCAGATATTAAAAAGGGTATTGCAGTGTGTGATGCGCCTATACCGATACATTTTTGGAATGAAGTTAATGACCAAGTTTACGACCCCTCGCTAGCGATGGCCAGAGACGAATTTCCCGATTTGGTAGTTGTTTATCACGAAGGACCATGTATTATTACCAATTTAGAAGATAAACTAATGGAGGCGACTTATGAAATGTTTCAGGCGACAAAATCTACAGAGTTCTTCTTTTCAGTAGCACCCGAAGAAATATTGAGAATAAGACAGAAAATCCACGATAAAGTAACTCCATATTTACATACATACAATAAAAATAGAGAACGCCCCGTACATAATATTAGTTTAAATAAACAGCTAAAATAATAACGCCGTGTTTTTCTACCCCGCCCCCATTTTAGAAAGTACCAAATATCGAGTAAAATATCTGTAATTCGGGGAAAAAATATAATTTATGACCGGCCCTGTATATCTGTTTAAAAAAAAGAAAAAAAGACAGTCAGTAGAAAATTTCAGTAGAAATTATAAAAAGTATCTGTTGACCCTTATAGGTGCTGTTATAATTTCAAGCAGCAAAAATTAAAGTTACGAAAAATCGCAATAATAAAAAATTAAGACAACTTTTCAGTACATTATAATAATAAAGCTTTTGTAAAATTACTGTAATTTTAGAACTGAAAAAATACAAATAAAATAATTTATATCTAACCCTGTATAACTTGTTTCAGATGAAAAAGCAGCAAATTTCAGTAAAAATCATAAAATATCTGTAATTCGGTGAAAAAAAATACAAATAAAATATTAATGGCTACCCAGTATTATTTATGACTTGTTTTTAGTTGATACTATTTTACCGCCTCTGTATAACAATGAATATCATAAAATATCTGTGGTTTTAATTTAGTGAAAAAATACAAATAATATATAATTATGGTTAACCCTGTATATAACTGTAATTTTAGAATTGAAAATGAGGAAAAGTTGCAAATAAAATATAATTTACGATTAGCTCCTGTATTATTTATTACCGAGCCTTGTAGGTACTGTTAGAATTTCAAGTAGCAAAAAAAAAAAATAAAGTTACAAAAATCGCAATAATAAAAAATAGAGACAACTTTTCAGTACATAATAAAGCTTTTTTGTAAAATAAAAACTTCCTGTACAGTTGTAATTTCAGCTTTAAAAGACGAAAGCGGGTAGAAAATTTCAATGAAAATCATAAAATATCTGATTTTAATTTAGTGAAAAAATACAAATAAAATACATATGGCAAATCCTGCGTATAGTTGTAACTTTCAATGGAACAAGATGAAAATATAATCTAGTTCTAGATCTCGTTAAAGTACATATGTATACCAAATTTCAAGTCAATATCTCAAACAGTTCCAGAGTAAACGTTCACACAAAAAAAGTTACAGACAGACCGACAGACAGAAATTTTGAAATGTTTTTGTCGTTACTATACTTCCACTGTCTGTGGAGGTAGTTGCATGGGTGTAAAATTAAAGCCAAATCGAGTGGTTTTTTTCTCCAATGTTTAGTTTTGGAAATATGACATTTTCAAAATGGAGCCGAAATCATGTCGTTAAAATCTAAAATTATTTAAAACCCACAGCTATGAGAAAAAAGTTTTAGTTTTGTAAAAATTAAAAGATTTTAAAATTTTCTTTCAACTGGAACGTATTACGATCTTTTACACTGAAAATTAAGTAAAAAGACATATCACAAACAATTCTCTGTTGCAATTTCCTGTTATTTAGTACATTTTAATAAAGTTTGTTTTTAAAAATATTTATTTCTTTTGTTTCTTTTGTTTCTTTTTGTTTCTTGCTGCTGTTTTGTTACGTTGAGGATTGTTTGTGATATGTATTTTACAAATAAAGCATAAATTATTATTTACATGTTTTCAGTTATTTTAAAAAATCAGTTTGTAATTGAAAGAGCCAGAGCGTTTTTAATTTATTTCTCTAAAATGAAAAAGAATTTCCAATATGACATAATAACATATATTGAAGCTAATTAAAACGTTTATAAGAAAACATTAACGCAGTTCATGTACAGAGTGAGGGAAAAAAAATATTCAGGGAAATTAATTTTTCGTAATAATTTTAAAAAATGTTTAAAATCGCTGTGTGCATGCTGGCCTTAAAAATATCTACAATTTGATGTGGTTAAAAATAAGGAAGTTACGAGTCTGGGGAGTTTTTAAATGACAGACCCTGTATGTTGTAGAGAGTATGTAGAACCCAAGTCTCCTTGTGTGTGTGTGTGTAAATTTCGCCTCGAATGAATTGAAATTTCATCAAGACGTATTTTTTATTTTATTAAATTTAGACCTCATAATCGATCTAAAAACATAAATATACGGATTTTCGCGAATTTATTTGTAACATTAGAAGAATTATTAAATTTCAGTATTTAAGGATGCAATATTTTCGTCTTCCCTATGTTTTGACCTCAATCATAATTGCAATAAAATAAATTAATAGAACTTACCTTAAATCGGTAATGAGCACAAACACTTGCTAACAAAATTATAACTTGGAAAGTAAGTGATCTCCATCTCAGTTTATGCTTTTATACTTATTATCACATAACCAACTAATGGAATATATTTATCAACTTCCTTCAACGCACTTTGTCATCATATGCACTTTATGGGTATGTAGGCAGGTTTATCAATCATCTTTCCTGTTTTCCTATGAAATAACATATCAACGCTTTCTCGGTTTTATTTCCCTGCGATGTGCGATTGTATTATTTGTGTTAGATTTAATATATTTCTGATTTTAATAAATTCCCTTTTTAAATATTACCTTTACGACGCTTTATATTGTTCCAATAAATTATTTAAACTGTTTTTACCTTACCGCCATCCCTCATAAAAAAATTTTGTATGTGAAATTTTTGCACTCCAACATTTGAAAGATTGTCCTTTTTTACCATAAAAATGAATGTACGGCGAAAGTCGGATATGTGACTATGCAATATTTCTCTGAAATCGGGCTTGTAAAATGTGTGTCGCAAGTGGGCGAATCGGCTTGTACTATTTGTGAATTTTATTAGATTTTTAATATATTTCTGTTAAAGAGTTATAGTGATGTTTGAGGAATCTACCTGCTTTAGTTGCGAGTATTTTGCATTCTTTTTTTTCCTCTAGATTTTATCCTTTTGTATGTTCTTTTGCAGATCAAACTTATTATTATTTTTAAACGTTTTGTACCTGATGGGGGGCTATTTAGACACTTTGCGAAAAAAGTATTTGAACATAACATGTTGCTACTACCGATAAAGGTTTATTTAGGAACGAATATTTCCTGCATTTTAATATTGTGGTGTGATGATTCCTATAATATTAACCATAGAAAAACCTAAAAAAAATGTCATAGCGGACGAGTATTTTTGCATTCTTTTTTTTTCCTCTAGATTTTAATATATATTTCTGCTCAGGTTGTGGTAATTGCGCTTCGAATATTTGAATAATTTTTAACTGATAAAGGGATTATTTAGATGCATACTTGTAAATTTATCTCCTCATTTACGTTAATGATACTGCTTTACAGTACATTTGAGCCTCTTTTCTTCAGATTCTGTATTAAATTCTCAAAATAGATGAACTTTTTTCATTCAGATTTCTGCCACGAGTGCCCACGCGGTGATTGCTGCTGCTGCTGCAAGACTATACAATTTGCGAGCTTGATAGATAAGTCTATCGGTAGCCGCTGTGACAAGGCATCGGATTACAAAACCCGAGGTCCGCGGGTCGAATCCCCGCCGGTGCCTCTCTCACAATAAAAAATTACATGGCTCCATCTAGAGGGACATTCAGATATTCAGAGCTTAACTAAATGATCGACAGATGGCGGCGGCGGCGAGACGTGGTGGGCCAAAATTAGAAGTGCCAAAATTAAGAGGGTGGTGGGCCAACCACCAAAAATACACGCTGTCAAAATTGGGGCTGTCAAAAATGCGGGGGCGGAGGCGGCTTCCTTTGATCTTTCTTCAAAGGTTCCGACGGTCTTCAAAAAGTTCCCACGGTCCTCAAAAAGTTCCCAGTCTCAACCGACCCCATACCTACTAATGGCAGTACTACTTTTATTACCGAATCGGGTAGGTTCATCAAAAACAGGTTTAATATAAAAAGAACTAACAAGATCAATAAGTTCAGCAGTTTCGTTTTTCTTATTTAGGTAATTTATATTGATATCGCCACATATATGAACCATGTTAAAAATATTCAAGTATAAAATCATTTTATACCTTATAAACTTTATGCAGCTGAATTTTTATACTTTTTTAATAATAAAGATAATCGTCAGCTGTATTTATAACGGAGGTAAGACCGTCAGTCAACGTCATAAACATGCTGCGCGCTCAGTGCATCTGAGCGTTGCATAGTTACTTTAACAAATGAACTGACGATCTTACACCCACAAAAATTCAGCTGGCGACGATTTTTATTTTTTTTACCAATAAAATTACTCTATGTTTCAATTTCAATAAGTATTATTTTAATTTAACATAAGTTATGCCACTTTGTGCTGTGAATAACTAGTTTTTAATACATTTTTCATACTAATCAGATTCGTGTCGGTTTTAAAATATATATAGAAATATATTCATAAAAAAAACGTTAATTCAGATTCTTTTAATACTAGATATCTTAATTTTTTATTTTATTAATAAATTTGAACAATACACAAGGAAGCTCATCTTTACTGGTACAAAAATTATTAACTGATTTCTTTGTCTAACTCTTCTGTAGCAAATGTTCCATAGTCATCATTTTCCTCGCAACTTTCATCGGAGATGTGTTTTGTTCTCGCTCAAATCCTCTACATCATCTTCTTCGGCATTCTCTGATGGTTCAATTTCATCGCTCTCGACGTTTTCTGTAGAAAAATTAGTACAAATTTTAAAGCTATATCGACAGTCCCTTAATTCAATTCCATGCGTCATAAAAATATATAAGTAAAAAAGTACCTGCAGAATTCTCATCGATGATCGTTACGCCAGTTATTGTCGGTGGGACTTGATCATCGTCAAACCATTTGAAAGTGTATTTATTATTTTCTTCCATCCATCCATAGTCTAAGGGTGATAGGTCTGATGGAACTGACTGATGAGTGACTCCAATGATGTTCTATATATGATGTGCGTAGTATTGACACAGTTCCGATTGACATGGAGGAAATATTGCTCCGTCAATTGTATTTTTAAGCATAAAACTATCTCTTTTTTCATTCATTTTATAGGTTTTAGTGAATGTTGCTACTCGTGCTGTATTTACATTGATTTTAGACCATACATTCTGCACACAAATTGTTCGATTTTTTTTCGAAGATCTTCTGGTAAAAATTTGAAGACAGAAACGCAGTTAATAAAAGCACACTCACTACTCAAACTTTGTCAACAAACTTTCAAAAATCCTTATATTTAAGCAGCAATATTAGATAGATTTTTGGAACATAAATGTTCATATTCCAGGAAAGTTTACTTCATTATTTTTTTAATATGCATATAAAATATAAAAGCCCTCCGAACTTGTAAAATTTGAATTTTGGTCGCTATTTTTAATTTTCGGACCACTATGCGTTAGGCCCTCTGTCCTTAGACAGTCCATAAAATTGTGATTTAGTAAGTACGAGAAGCCAAAGCCTCAAAGTTTTCTTGGCATCATTATTTTTTAATCTGGACAGATAAAAATACCTCACGCGACTAAATTCAGTGGAAAGGAAAAAAAACAATTTTAGGTTCAAATTTCAAGATGGCGTCCTATTTACTCGGGGTTCATGGTGTTTCCATCATATGTGCCGATCTAGAATTATGTGAAAAATGTCTAAACTGATTTCGAATACGCGTATTTAAACTTGAAAAAAAAACTTAATTTTCCTCAAAATTGGCCGCCATTTTCAACCTAAGGGTCCAACCCTGAGGGTCCAACCCTCAGGGTTGTGGGGTGGTGCTGCCGGTCCAATAGTTTATTTGGATCTAAGGAATAACTGTACAAATTTTCATGCTTCCCTCTCAAAATGTCAGTAATTTTTATGTACCGCTATTACTATTGAGTAAACAGTCTATTATGATTTATGACATAACAAGTAGTGTTAAAAAACTATAACAATATGTTCCTTTCTTCTTGGTACCTAAAAACACTTAAGCATTAATGGAATAGTCAATTACAATTATTATCCAACGTAAAAAAAACCTTTCTTTCATACACTCCCAGTTTTTTCGTCTTAACAGATGGAAATGATTTACTTGTCAAATAAAAACAAATACCAGCTTTTACTACTCGAAAATTACTTAGAATTACCTAACTCATGTACTAACTTTAATATACTCGAACACCTTGAGCCGAAGTAGTTATAAAACGAATTTAATTAACTTCCACGATCTCAGGTGCTTATTAACTTAAAAAGATATATCAACGACACCATCAGCGAAACAGAGGCTGCATCTCGAGCTGCGTCAAGAGTTAGTGCGAGTGGGCACACCTTAAACGAGAGAGTACTTTCCTACTTTCTTTCAGAACATGATTTCGACCTTGTCTTCGTGAGTTGAATACTTCTGTAATGTTTATTAAAGGTATCATTAAATAGCGCAGAGGCGTATACCAGATTTTTATTTATAATAGGTGACATTTTATCAATGGCGATTGAACGACAAATACATATATTATGTATAGACAGCATAACGCCGCTTTCCCAGCATAGGTTCGTACTAGGTACTTACTTTAATTGACGTGTAATTTAAGAGACATGTGTCACTATTATAAGTGATTATTAAAAGATAGGAACTGGGTACATTTATAGAGAAGTACGAATTAGCACCTAGTTGATCTAGTGTTCTTTAATAATAATAATAATAATAATAATAATAATAAAAAATTAAATAAATACTTACTCTTAGCAAATGAGATCAAAGAGTTGTGGGAACCAGCGGCGGCTGGTGAAATTTCAATATTTTTTTTCTCGTCTGTGGCGCATGGGACCCATACGAAATTTGGGAAATAACATCTAGAGAAGCACTTCTCTAATGACCCCTAAAAAATTTTGAAAAAGCAGTTTGCGAAAAAATTTTTGAAAATTTGCTAGCCTCCCCTGGGTCTAGGGACCCCTGTTTACTTTTATTTTTTTTTGTCATATGCATTTGACTTTTCATAAAAATGCATCGACAGATTTTAGAGTTTGTGAAAATATTTTCATTACTAACTGAAATACAATGAACTGAAATTTTGTAATTTACAATTTAACAAATTACAATATTTCAATTCGTTGTATCTCAGTTAGTAATGAAAATATTTTCACAAACTCCAAAATCTGTCGATGCATTTTTATGAAAAGTCAAATGCATATGACAAAAAAAAATAAAAGTAAACAGGGGTCCCTAGACCCAGGGGAGGCTAGCGAATTTTCAAAAATTTTTTCGCAAACTGCTTTTTCAAAATTTTTTAGGGGTCATTAGAGAAGTGCTTCTCTAGATGTTATTTCCCAAGTTTCGTATGGGTCCCATGCGCCACAGACGAGAAAAAAAATATTGAAATTTCACCAGCCGCCACTGGTGGGAACAGGAAAAAGTCACCATTATCCCAATTGTCATCGGATCCACAGGTGAGATACCATATGCTACTATTGCAAGCCTACGAAAACTGCAATTGGATGAGCGCCTCTTTATCGAAATGCAGAAGATAGTGCTGATTGAAACCTGCGGAATAGTCAGAAAAGTTCTAAACATATAAGTCTCCTAAGAATGTAACTTGTTTTATACTTACCAACAACATTTAAACACTTACCATATCTTTGTACACGTGTACCGGAATGGAAGTCTAAACCAAATCATAGCATTTGTGGAACTCGTAAATAATAATAATAATAATAATAACAGTTTATTGGACAAAATTGGATACAAATAAGTATATATGGCAAGTCAGAAGAAAATAAATAAATAAATAAGCAAAAGTTACAATACTGTTAGTTATATTATACATCTAAGAATACATAAATATTCAAAAATATATTATAAATATACACACATATATTATTATATATCAACACATAAAAAAATACTGAATGGAACAGAATTAAATACAGTAAATATGAAGCATTATTTTTTATATAAATAGTCATTCACACTATAAAAACAACTAATAGCCAAATATTCTTTCACTTTTTTTTAAATAGCACGTATTGGGAAATATTACGAATTTGTTCAGGAAGGGCATTATACATGGTAATACAATTATAGTAGGGTGATCACTTAAATGCACTTGAGCTGTGGATAGGGATACTCAAGAGCTCGCCATGTCTCGTTACATAATTATGAAAATCTGCTCTCCTTTTAAAATAATCCAAGTTATTTTTAGTAAACGTGAGGCATTTTAAAATATAAATAGGTAGAGCTGTGAGAATCCTTTTTTCTTTAAATATATCTTTTAACTTTCAAATCAAAAATCAATCGGATAATTTTTTTTGACCTATAAAAACCCTTTTAAATTCAGTTGCCCTACCCCATGCTGAAATATTAAATGGTATGTGACTGTAAGCCATCGAGTAATAGATATTAATTAAACCATATTTATCGAGAGTTGATTTTAACTGCAACATCGCAAAATTTATTTAATTGATTACACACATGATCTATATGCCTAGACCAAGATAATTTTGGATCGAGTAATCAAGTAATTTTACTGATTCAGACCAAATGATATTTTCATTAAACATAAAGTTGTTGGTAATAGGTCTTTGAAGGTGAAAGTTTAAGTACGCAGTTTTTTTTTTTCATTTAAAATGAGTTTGTTTCTCTGGCACCATATGCTTAATGACTCAATCACTTTATTATTTAACAATACTTTGTAGTTCCTCAGGATTGTCCGCGACACAGTAATTGTTGTGTCATCAGCAAACATTGTGACATGACCATATTTCATATGGCTGGGTAAATCATTAATGTACAACATAAGTAATAATGGACCTAACACGGAACCCTGAGGAACCCCAAGCGCAACGTCATGCACGTCAGATTTTTCCCCGTTTGAGTTTACAATCAAGGATCTATTTTCCATATATGACATTAGCCATGAGAGAATATTGTCTCTAATTCCAATGACTAAATATTTCTTTATTGGCAGTATCAAAAACTTTGGTAAGATCAAACAACAGTGAAACCACGTACTTGCCCTGATCCAAGCACTCATATACATATTCTAGCAGATGACAGAATGCTGTTTCTACAGACTCGTTTGATCTAAAACCATGCTAATGTTAGTATGTTGTTTTTCTCAACAAAATTTGTGATTCTCTTGTACACCACTCTTTTTGGAATAGATAGAACACTCAAAATAGAAATTTGTCTATAGTTTTCGAGATCAGTGGAGACATTTTTTTAACAGAGGAATAACAGTGGCTAATTTTAAACAAGTTGGAAAAATTCCAGTTCCTACTGACTTATTTATTAAATAGAAAAAAGGCTGCAAAATATTATTTTCAATGCTTTTTATAATTTCTGCTCTTAATCCATCATAACCGCTTGAATTTTTATTTTTTAGTTTTAGTATAATATGAATCTCTTCTATCGTAACAATGTCAATATATATATGGAATTTATAACATTTTTATTTAGAGTGCATGGCAAAGAAATATTAAAACCAAGATGTTCTTTAATTGTTTTAGGCGCAACATTAGAAAGGTGACATCCAAATGTTTTGGCAACTTCTTTTCTGTCACTTATGACGGTATCATTAACAATTCGGTCCGCAGTGCTCTTGTTTTTCCTCTCTAATGTTTTGTTAACTATTTTCCACGTCTCTTTATTTTTATTCGTAGAGCTATTTATTTTATTGGTATAGTATATTTGTTTTGTTGTTTTTATGCTCTTTCGGTATTTTTTTTCTCTTCGTCATATTTTATTTTATACTCTAAGGAATTTAAGTTTACCATAAGCCAAAACAAATTTTTTAAATACTTACTTTGTTGTTTTATTTCATGAGCGACCCATTCTTTGTTATCTTTTATGTGAGTGTTTTTTAATTTAATTTTTTTTTGTGTACAACTAACCTCGTAACACCATATGATACTGTCAGTAAAGTATTGAAATACTTTAGTGAATTCTGAATGACCAATCAGTTTGACTGAGATTATTAAAAGTATTTACTTTAATTTTTCTTGACCATTGAAGATAATTGTTCTTTATTATTTTTTAATGTTACATATTATAATCTGGTCCATTCTGCATTATACTGATAAAAAGTACTGTGTATAGTAAAATTAAATGTTTAGTTGAAGAAAATTGGTACTTAACTAATTATTTCACAGGTCTGTTTTGAAACACTGTTCAAGAAAAAATATTGTTTTCTCCAAAAATAACTTTCAGAGATTCCTAGAGCTTATAAAAACATCTAAACTGTTTTTTTTTGTTGCAGGTCTCCACGAGCTTGCCTGTGGGCATAGAAAATGTGGAAGGTTTCTATTTTCTATCCATCAAAGTCTTAAAATACATGACGCAAAGGCAGCTCGTTGCCATGCAGCTGACAGACTAAAAACCACTGGGACGTTTAACTTCTAACTCAATCAATCTTAGCACACCTCCTTTGATTCCAGTATTGATGTTGGTACCGTCGCAGCCGAAAGCCTATAGGGAATTTAGACTAATGTTTTCTTGTATTAAAAAATTCAAAAATTTTATTATTTATACGTTTTGCCAAGCCTGAAAAGGTATGGCGTGTCCTAAATATTTAAACTCTGGTTTTACGACCAATGCCAGATGTTCTTTGGTAATTTCACTATGATGAAATTTCCCTACTACATTGTCTTGAATTAGGGTCCCTGCCTTTCCTCTCATCGAAATATAAACCACGAGTCTAATTGCGTAGCGGCCAGTGTTCGTGTTTTCTGTCTTTCTCTGTGTGAATTTGTCGATTACTTTAGATAAATTACCTTGAGTAATCAATCCAATGTCCTTCAAAACAGTCGAGGATATAGTTGCAACTACCCTACTTGATAATTCATATCTATAGCAGATCTTGCCTAAAGTCGGCAATTTCAGACACATCTGCTTACAAGACTCCTTCTTTGAAGATGTATTCCCACTTAACGCTGATGGCTCGGGAACACAGCAGTGTGATATAAGAGGTTCAGTGATTTCCGTATCTTTTGAATCACTTTCGTCAGTAACAGAACCATCAATGTCTTTACGAGGCAAACCAGTATACTGGCATTTTATTTACTACTGTAGTCTTCTTGACTTCTTCCTGCAAATTTCTATTTTCTGCCCTTCGTAATTTTTTGGTAGCAGCAATATTTATGTTACCTATAAACATTTTCTTGGATGTTCTTTAGCGAAAGAGGAATGCCTGTTCAGATTTTGGAACTTTTTTATATTTTTCGCACTTGTACAAAAGAAAATCTCACTTAACCGCTGGAATATCGATATTTTTTCACGGCACTCTTGCTTAAATTGTTTTAGCATCTTCTTGTACTGTTCGATAGATAGTTTGGATTAGTAGCTTATCATAAAGCATTGTAGAGATTTGAAATACTGTTGGTTCTTTATTAAAGCCTCGTTTCAATTCATGGCGCAACCACAAGTAACATTTCATAAAATCTTCGTGGGTTGGAAGCACATTACCACTAAAATCTCGTGGAGCACCAAACACGGTCTATTACATGACCTCTTGTATTAATAGCATTAACAGCCATCATTATCTTCAAATACTGTCTTTGGCAACAAAAACACACAGCAGTAAGAAAAAACTAACTGTATAACATTAATAATACTTCAAAGGAATACACTGGCTTTATCTGTTATTTAAACCAATTGTATTAAGAAAGAAAAAATAACAAATTCAAATTAATTTCAAATTTATAAAAAAAATGACATTTTGGGAGTGAGTTGGAAGCAGAAGGGGTTGAATAAAAAATTTAAAAAATATCCTGATTAATAAGCTAGCCCGTAGGCACGTTTTGGCAGGTGGATCATTTAAATATATGAACTTTAATTTTTTCGACCTACTACGCTTGACCACGTGAACTGATTTTTTAAATCGAAAAGTGCTGAAAAAGAAAGGTCCTTATGACCTATCTGATTTCCATGCCAAAAATATAAAAAAACAACTTTTACATAATTTCAATATTTCAGAAGCAGTTTCAGAGAATTTGTCAGTTGAGAAACGCTTTGAATTTATAAAAATATAAACGGTGATTATTTGGTCTAAACGAGATAGGTATATCGGACCATCTCTTTTCAAATACTGCTCCTTATCTGCCGTAATTTTCTCGTTACTGCAACCATATCCACATTACAGAGATAGAGTAGTTTCTGATGTGGTCATAACCACATTAATTCCACTAGTTTGTGTTCAAGTGATGTTTACGTAAGTTTGTGATGGAAAATTGTGTAATTTGTGGAAAAACAGCAAGTGTGCACTTATCTAGCTGACTAAACACCCTTATTAATACGAGTGTAACGTGAAAGAATGACTAATATTTTGAGAAATATGATAGAAGTTGTGGTATACGTAAGTTGCAGAAAAGTATATGCCTGGAAAAAGATTTAAAAAAAGAGGCGGCAAGTCTAAAATATGTCTCTAATGATGCGAGGTTGTTTCAAAAAGACTCCTATTAATTAAAACTAATAGAATGAAGGAAATAAAATACAGCGGCCATACTAAAGAACATTTTGTGACAATCGAATTTGATGAGCAGCTAATACAGAAATGTGTAGAGAAGAACAGCAACCATGAGGATATATTTTAATATTATTATATATTGTGAGGTTAATTTTAAATAGCGGTAAAATTGACTAAATTGAAGGGTAGGATTTGGTTTATTTTTTTATTTTCAGCCGTAAGATGTGATTAGAGAAAGGCGAGACATAATAAAGATATCACATACACAGAGAACCTCAAATTGTGCACAGAGATAGTCTAAGATCCGGCAGCTATTTCTTGCAGATATCTGGTTTTTTAATAAAATTGGATTTAAATAAAAGATTAATGATAACATAATATATTACAGCCGAGTTGCCCAGCAAAATCTAGCCGCAAGTACCTTTAATTAAATATATTGTAATAAATTTTTTTACTATTTTTTACTGATTATTATGGGTTTAATTTATATTAAATTCGTTTAAGTATTTCTAATAATTATGAAAAGAGAATTACTTGAAGGTTTACATAAGAGATTTATATGACCATACTTTACGAACAATACGCTATTGATTATTTCGGGTATAATTTAAATTAAATTCGTTTGAATATTTTTATAATAATTGAAAAATAATTTAGTTGAAGGTTTACACAGGAATGTTATGGCTATACTTTCATAACTTATTGCCCTCCCATAAATTTGTTGACATCTGTCGACTTTTCAATGGACCTAAATACTTAGAGGTGGTTTATGTTTCTTAGAAAGCTATATATCTGTACTAAAGTGTTTCAATATAATATTTATAAGGCAAAGGAATATGCAATGCCGCAGAATATTCTTTATATAATACAATATACAAACAAGCTAAAAACGTAGGTACTCTTCGTCAATTTACTGAGCTTTTTATATAATTGTTACACATCCTATACGATATTCTTCGCAGTTTTTTATAAATAATGTTAGTTTTCGGACATCCTAAATTTTGTGATACCAACTTTCTTGTGAAAAAAAATATATAAAAAAAATTAAAACAAAAACATCCAACCTGACTAAGATTCGAACACGGGATCTTTGGATTGCGAAACAAAAATTTAGCCACTGAACGATCAGAGATCACTACAAAAACTGAAGATCTGTAATATATATCTCTCGAGAATCATATTTCAACGCATTAGACATATTATTATATTATATAGATAACATTTCGCAAAATTTCTATTCAAGTGCAAGCGACAAAAATTAATAAAATATATTTTTTTAAATTAAATAATTAATAACTTTCCTATTTACTGATTGATTTTCTTCAAAAACAATTGGATTCTTCCTCTAGCTAATACTAACTTACTTTCCAAATTTCAATACAATCGGACTTTTCTTTCTTAAGTTGTCGTGCCTACAAGAAACGTGACGGACGGACAGACGGACATTTTGAAAGTTGTTCAGAATTCGTTCACTAACATAATGATATGAAATTTTTTTCTCTACGAGCGACATTTCCGGTTTTAGAGATGTGCCAATCAAATACAATATATCTTCGTTTTTGCGAAGAGTATAATAATACGTAAAAATTTCCAACAACACTTATCTGTAATACGTATTACTTCTTTTCCTTTCTCTTCTTGGTTTGGTTTATTACATTACACTAAAAACACTGTGGTAATTTGAAGTTCATTATTTTGTCTCGCCTTCCCTACAATCGACGGTTTAAAATAAAAAAATTGTATCGCTATTTATTAATTAAAAATATATTACTGTCACAATACAAAATAGCATTAAAATATTTTCTCATGGTTGCTATTCTTCCCTCAATTGCCTACTGTATACGCGATGCAACTATTTGCAACACTTCAGGAAGTTTTTAAAGAAACTTAATAATCAATTGCTTGTTGCGTTACTGATGCGAGCACGGTCGTGGCGAAATTTAGGTTGCGCTTTTTTAAAAAAGGTTTTAAATATGCAAATTATATATAAACCGCGTGAGGTGAGCAGTAAAAATTACTGTAGTTATATCAGACGCGTGCAAATTATGAGCCATGTAATTTAGTAGTTTAATAAGGTGAAATGAAATGTAATTTCATTTTCAGCTGCCACAATTTGATGTATGCTTTATTATTTTTAAAGGAAATATTTGCGTTTTGATGATTTATTATTAATTTTGCACGGTTGAAAACTGACGCCCTACCTGAATTTAAATGTAATTACCATATATAAGAAGGAATAAATAAATAATGAAATGAAATAAACAAATCTCTTCTTCTTACTCCAAATGTCTGGCCATGCATTATTCTGGTCGAGCTCCGCTTGCTGTATAGTACGACTAACGGCATCATGCCATCTGTAGCGGTTGTCTGTTGGGCGCACAACCTCATTAAAGCTCTTTCCCATCAACTTCTTGGTGACATCAACCTATCGTTCTAAATGGTGTCTTCTTCTCTTCTTATCATCTGGTATTCTTTGAACTATCAACAGTTCTATATTGACCTCTCTCCCTTTAATATGACAAAAATTGAGATAATTCTCGAGAATACGATGCTGAAGAGTTGCTTTTCAGGACGTATTTCTTGAAGAATCGAGCTACTAGTATGATTAGTAGAGTAAAATCTGGAAGTAAAGTCGCTTAGTTTTCGAGAAAAAAAAAACCGGCGTAGAATCAAACCAGACTTAGTGGAATTCCTTAGTAAGATAATCGTGTACACGAATTCATTTTTTACGACATTTTTTGGTGGTCGAGAACTTTTTTATTTCGGAAGAACTCAAAAAAATAGATTTTTAATGAAATATGTTTTTTAACGTCTCCACCGCTATATCTCTGAAAATATTTGTGCTATCAAGCTATTTTTTTTAGATTAAAATAGACACAATAGCGCTTCCAACAGCGTCCCACGTGAACCCGATTTATTTTTTTTTAAGTTGGTAAAATAATAGGAAACTCAAACTTGTTATTTTCAGTAGCGTAATTTTAGGCAATCGAGAAAAAAATTTATTTATGAAAATTTGTATATACATGTTGCGTATAAATTGAAGCCAATAGTTGAAAAAAGTTTTTAGGATAAAAATTTTTCAAGTCCCGTTGATAGTATTAAGTCAGCGATTTTTTTTTAACGGGCCAAAGTCATATTCTTGCGCGCTCAGCTGTAGCAAGCCTGCTGACTGCAACGATCTGACGGTTCCGGTCGGGGATGTAGTAGTTTAACTTACATCAATAGGTACAAAACCAGTAGTGATCAAAAGATCTAGGGGATCAATATTATTGTTCAATATTTCATATATTGTACAGTAGTATTGATCATATGTTGTTAATATTAAGAAATTGTACAAAATATATTAAATAGTCTCCTTTTAATAATAAAAAGACAGGTAGGTAGATATAAATACCTAATCTACAAATATCAATCAGTATTACTAACTACCCATCTAATTAGTAAGTTTATTAGACATTTTTAAATGAATGAAAGTAAAAAGGTACGCATAAAATGAGTTTTATTGTTGAAATAAATTTTCTATTTGGATAGATAAATATGTAGTATGTAGTTTATGTAGGCCCTACACTAATAGCATTCTAATTCGTTCATATCTGCCTCGAAATCTTTAATAATGTTGTTACAGGAACGACATTTGCACTTGTTTCAACATTTTAGGCCTTCCTTAAAACAAGCACATTTTCGATTGTCACAATTTTTATTCGAACAATGAATACTTAATGATTTTCGACAACCGCCACTTCTACGCGACTAATCTGACCAACCCT
This sequence comes from Rutpela maculata, assembly GCA_936432065.2. NCBI lineage: Eukaryota > Metazoa > Arthropoda > Insecta > Coleoptera > Cerambycidae > Rutpela > Rutpela maculata. Next base: position 37,550,334 of record OW386285.2, read on the forward strand.
GCATACTACGGTACCTAGAGGTAAAAAATATGCAAAACTTCGGAAAAATGTCATATTGAACGGATTTCGTTCATTTTTGGCAGTATAATAGTAAATGGTTCACAGAAAAGTTTCTATATCGTGCGGAGGCTTGCTAATTTATAGGGGGTGGATGCCACCCCCTCTCAGGGTGTGGCACTTAAAATATATATATATTTATTGGAGCTGAAGTAGAATCAAATTTTAAGAAGAAAAGGTTCTATGCAATTTTTCACATAAATTGATAGTTTTTAATTTATAACTTCAAAATTGCGATTTCAGCAAAAAAAAAGGTATTTCCAAACGGCTTTCGTCAAGTATCTCGAAAAGTATTACTTTATCGAAAAAATATTGCAGACCAATTACAGAAAGTACAAACTGGGAATTAATTATAGTTTTTGTTTATTGATGTAGGATTAATAATTTCGGAGATATTTAAGTTTACATTTGGCATCCAAGTGTTCATAAGATAATTATTTAGAGTGAGAGTAAATATCTCAGAAACTGTGACACCTACGTCAAGGGTGCTAATAGGTACAATAATATGTTATTAATTAAGCTTTCAACTGTTTTTTAATTTGTTTCTGTAGCATAAAAAATAAAGAAGTTATGACCGAAGCAATGTGCGTCTACACATTTTTTTAATACAACGTCGTCATTTTGTTACTGTAATTAGCCAGTAATTAAAAAAAGGAATTTCAAACACTGTTCCTCATTAATATATAGCATGACGTAGATGCTCAAATTTTTTGGTTTGTATACAGCACTTGCTTGAGAAAAAAAATACAGTTTAAACTATAAAGGTATTTTCGATGAAACGTAATTTTTTTTTCCTTTTCCAAATATCTCAATAAATATTAGTTTTATTGAAAAATGGGTAGATACCAAAAATAAAGCTCATAAACTGATATTGAATTTCGCTTGTTAATTTATTTACATAGATTTAATAGTTTCGGAGATATGAAAGTTTACAAATGGCGTCCGAACGTTTATAAGACGAAAAATGTAGTTTAAATGTTAAATATTTCAGAAATTGTGACATCTACGTCACGCATGCTAAGAAATTGAATTAAAGACAATTAATTGCGCTTTCAAATTATTTTTTACTCGTTCCTGTAGCATAAGAAATAAAGAAGTTATGACGAAAAAATGTGCGAATTTATACTTTTTTTATATAAAAAGGTCGCCATTTTGATAATCTAATTAGCCAGTAATTTAGAAAAATTATCTCAAATACAGTTTTTCGTTAAGATGTAGCATTACCTAGATGCTCAAATTTTTTTGCTCGTTTAAAGCACTTGCTTTAGAAAAAAGTGCATTTTAAACTTTAAATTTAATTTCGAAACACTACCAAATATAAACTTGAATATCTCCGAAATTATTAATCCTACATCAATAAACAAAAAATATAATTAATTCCCAGTTTGTACTTTCTGTAATTGGTCTGTAACATTTTTTCGATAAAGTAATACTTTTCGAGAAACTTGACGAAAGCCGTTTGGAAATACCTTTTTTTTAAGCTAAAATCGCAATTTTGAAGTCGTTATAACTTGAAAACTATCAATTTATGTGAAAAAATTGCATAGAACCTTTTCTTCTTAAAATTTGATTCTATTTCAGCTCCAACAAACATATATATTTTTTAAGGAATCCACCCCCTATAAATTAGCAAGCCCCTGCACAATATAGAAACTTTTCTGTGAAGCATTTACTATTATACTGCCAAAAATGAACGAAATCCGTTCAATATGACATCTAGTTACTGTATACGGTAGGCAGGAAGCATCGATAGGTTGCACAAAAATGTCGACAAAAACTGCAAGCTGGGTTGTATTTGTTGATGATTATAGATGCAAAATCCGTTGAAATTGAAATCCTACCTGCTCCTTTTCAAAAGTTATTCATATTTTTGTATTTCAGATTGGGACAATTTGGAATAAATATCAAAAGTTCTTTTCTAAATAGATATTTAAAAGTTTTTTATACTCAATACATGGTATATTATACGTATATCAATATTATATAGCTATATTATATATATGTATATAATAATTACGATAAATGCCACTAGGTGGCAGAGGGCAGTCGAGTGTTTCCCGCAATAAAAAAGTCAAGTTTAAACTATTAATATTAGTGTTTTCTGGCCAATGTATTTTCTAGTTTTAGAAATTCTCATATCAGAAGTAAGAGTAAGTAATGATGAATAGTCAGCTGAATAGTCGGGTGAATAGTCAGCATCCGCTTTATAAATGCGATCATGAAGAAAATCGCACAAAAGTATGCGCTCTTTGTGGGAAAAAAATTATTTTCCAAAATAAACCTTCCCATCATTTCTTGCTATCTGAAAAACATATTGAAGTTATAAAAAAGCATATCAATGATGAATTTAATATTTATAATAGTAAATTCCCAAAAAGTTTATGTAGCTCTTGCCGACTAACTATAAATGAATATGGAAATGATATTTTCAAAAGACCTCGTCCAACTATGCCCAATTACGAGAATCTTAAATTATCAAAAGAAACAAGAACGATGGGTTGTAATTGTTACATCTGTCTAACAGCACGAGTTACGAGTCATAAAAAACAAAAAAAAAGTAGAGGTCAAATTAGGGATTTCTCTACAAATATTGACGTAAACAAGTGTTTTGACGATACTTCGCAACAAAAAGATTTACTTTCTAAAAATGAGGCAAAGGCAACTAAACCTAGAACTTCTACTGAGTTTTTAACAGTTGTTTTCAACAAATAGGTAAAGGCATATCACATTCTTGCATCAGAGGTCCTTCTACTTCTAATGCTCGTGAGAATGTTTTGAATATAGTACAAAAGTTACCCGAGAAACAGCAGAACCAAATAATAACTAAAATTTTGAAAAAAAAAATATCCAACAATGATAACAAAGATGAAGATGAGCTCGTGTTAAATACTCTGGGATCGAAGGTTCGGGTAACTGTAAATAAAAAAAAAAAAGAAAAAGAATTAAGATTTTCTGCCGAAAGATTAGACAATTTCCGAGCTAATACTGGATCGTCTACAAATGATATGAAAAAATTGGCTAACTTCATTCGTAGTTCTGCTGGTAGAAAATCAGTTCCCAAGAATTACAATCAACATTTGTATGAAAAATCTAATATGCTGGAACACATTTATAAAGAAGGTTTCTACGAATTCGAAACATCCAAAGATGGTATTAAACAGAGACCAGTTGTGTATGCTACTGCATCAGAACTCGTAGACTTTGTCTTTGAAAATCGAAACATTGAACATATTGAACAATCAAAAATAAAAGTAATGGCAGATGGAGGACAAGATTTCTTCAAAATTTCTCTTTCAATATCAATTCCAGAAGACGACTTGAAAGAAAATGACTTGGATAAAAGTAAAAATGTTCCAACTTACTCTACTGGTGGAAGTATGGCAAATAAACGTAAGTTGACTAGTGTATTTAAATTGCTTTTATTAGGCATAGTGCCTCGGATTAAAGAGACCTATGATAATTTTAAAATTTTGGTTGAATTGACGAAACTCAATGAGATACCCTTTAAATTTGTTGGAGATTTAAAGCTCGTTCTATTGGTCAATGGGCAGCAAACTGCAACGGCTTTCTACCCTTGCCCTTATTGCTTCGTCACATTAAATGAATTAAAAAGTTATGATAAAATGATTGAGGAAAATTATATAAGCAGTGATGACAAAAATCTTGATTTAAAGACCTACAAGCATTTAAAAGATGACTACTTTAAATTCAAGAGCTTGGGTAATGACAAAAAAAAGGCTAAAGAATGTCGCAGTACAGTTAATCACCCTTTATTCATTGAAGACGGCACTACTGAAGATGATAACTTGTACGTACTTCAGAAGTGTATTCCTTCTGAACTACACCTATTACAAGGGTTTGTCAACCATCTTTTCTGGGACGGTGTAGTTAAAATTGAGGAAATTGGAAAAGATAGAGCGTTATTGTGGCCGAATAAATTAGGTATATCTCATAAGAGCTATCAAGGAGATATTTTTGAAGGCAACCAATGTCGGAAATTACTTAAAGAGGCCGATAAATTGCAGGATCCTGAAATTTACGAGCTTGCAGGACCATTTCGTTTACAGCCTTATATTGCTGCATTTAAAGCTATGAATAAAATTGTTGAAAAGTGCTTTGCTGCCAAAAAAGCTGATCTTACTGACTTTAACAAAAATTTAAAAGAACTCCGTGTAGCCTTAAAAAGTACTGAAATTTCTCAAACACTCAAAATTCATATTATCCTGGAGCATTTGGAGGAAGCAATCATATTCTTGAATAATGATGGCTTAGGTTTATGGTCCGATCAAGCTGGAGAGTCAGTTCATAGCGAGTTCAATAAATATTGGGATAGATTTAAAATACATTTGCTAGATGAACCATCTTTTATAAGTCGCTTAAAGAAAGCTGTCGTTACATTTTCATCACAGCATGTTTAAATTTACAAACTGAAGTTTACAAAACTCTAAATAATATTTACAGAAATAGTAACACATCTTAAAATCTAAAAATAAAAAAATAAAAAAATATAAAAAAAAACAAGAAAATCTAAAAAACAAAAAAATATAAAAAAACAAAAAAACTAAAAAAAACATAAAAAAAATAGAAAAAAGAGGTACAAAGTAAGTTGCCTCCACGTGGTGTACCTTGGAAATGATTAAAATCGGCTAAAAACTTACGTAAGATTCTTTATTATTCTCTTGCATAATAAAAATTCAAACGAGATTATACTTTTGATATTTATTCCAAATTGTCCCGATCTGAAATATAAAAATATGAATAACTTTTGAAAAGGAGCAGGTAGGATTTCAATTCCAACGGATTTTGCACCTATAATCATCAACAAATACATCCCAGCTTGCAGTTTTTGTCGACATTTTTGTGCAACCTATCGATGCTTCCTGCCTACCGTGATGTAATGTAATATAGTACTAGCATGCGAGGTGTATTAATTGCGTCCCAATTTCGCATTTAGCGCCGATAAAAAAAATCGCTGTTGCCAAACGGTACACTTTACGAAAAAATATATTGTTTCAAAAACTTTTGTGATTATTAAGCTTTATTTTCTTCGTGCACGTATCTAAATATTTTCAAAAATAAAAAAGTTTATCGATTGGTGAAGATTTCAATACATAAAATATATATTTTTAGTTTATCTGATTTTTAGAGAAATGAAAGTGCGAATTGTACCCAAACCGTTTATATTGGTAAAAGCGCTACAGTGTGACCTTTAATTTGATACAAAACAAATTTCGGTACCTTTAATAGTTTTAAAGATATGGCGGTGGAAACAAAAAAAAACCAATTTGCTTTAAAAATACATTTTTTTCACTTTTTATTGATTTAAAAAGTTCGAGACCACAAAAAAATGTCGTAAAATGTGATTTCATATGCCCGGTGACATACTCAAAGGGACCTAACATGTTTGACCTGGTTCTACGCCAAAAAAAAAAAAACGACACGATAGACTTACGAAATCGCTGCTCTAGATAGGCTGTCCAGGAAATTCGTAGGAAACGTCTCAAGACTCACATCTCGAAATAGGCGTGCAGATCACCCGTAATAAGTGCTCTAGAAACTAAGAAACCGATTTGGTCGAGGTAACCACTTCTAACTTCGTTTTTCTTAAAGTTGACATCGAAGAGTACTTACAGTAAAAAATTAACTAAAGTTAGTTGATCGGAACATGTAAATAACTGCAAAAAACTATAATTTTTTTATATCACGAATTTTGTCGAATTTCATCTTCAACTCGCGATATCTCGGCAAATAATGAATATTTGTAGATGAAATTTCAGCACGACATTGTTCAAGTTATTCTTTAAGATGTTGAATTGGTCTGAACCCTTATTTATTTCACAGATGAAAATAGTGATTTTTCAAAAAATTTCTTTTGTCAAGCCTAATTTTTTTTTCGGACACAAAAGTTGTGTGACGAACTTTTAGTACGATAATTTTTGACAAACTTATATTAAAGTACAACATTTAAAGAAGTTTTCTGTAAATTTTCACGTATTCATATTGTATATATAAAAAGTTATCGCACTTTGAAGTAGCGTCTCCGCGCGCAGCAGACATGTTTCATTGTGCTGGTTGCCGTAGTTCAGGCATTTACTATCATATCAAAGCAATGTTTTGTTACATATTCCCTTTGTACAAGTTACTGTAAAGTGGAAATAAGTAAAACTAAATTAATTGTTGATGAATTAAAAAATACACAACACATTGGGTTGCTTTTAATTTTTTTAATCTGAATCAACATCTTTGAGCTGCAACGAGCAATTTGATGTAGAGTTACAAATGAGACAGCATTTTATACCAGCAGCGTAGCACGAATGAAATTCATTATCAGAAGATTTTTTTTTGATCTGCAATTACAAATATAGGTACTTTTGAAGCAGCTCCAGACTTGTTGGTCCTTCAAAATATATTGGCCAAAGTTCTTCAATTTCAAATTTCCAGCCAAAATCAGTCGGATTGAGTGCTTCAGAAATGGGTATGTGAGCATTATACCATACGTGCACTTGCCAAAAACAGCGTTTCATGTGCTGAAGGAGAGCTGGGTACGATGGAGGTAATTTTTCAACGGATGAGTTTTTTTTCGAGCTAAGATTACTCATCGTCGTTAATATTGTCTTGCTTACTTTTGAAGTCATAGATTCCAGCCAAAAATTTTGTCCGAGCATTAACAGTTTCAGGTGTTAATTTATTCTCAATTTGAGACATCTGGACTAAATGTTCTGTGCTCATTTTTTGTGCTACGTTGAGAGCTTTTTTCTTACCAATTCTGTAGAAAGCGGAAGTCGTATCGCATCCGGTTAATGCATGAACTATTGGTAATGCTTAACAAACACTACTTCCTAGTTCTTGGCATATAATATGTATTGGTATAAAGCGTTTTCATGCTATTTTTTCCAGTTTGAAATCATACTTGAATATTTGAATTTATTTTAAAATAATGTGCGATAAAAGAATAAACACATCTGCATCTGGGGACTTAACGATCACTATCATGTCCTAAGTATCTAAGTATTGTTTAGAAATGTAGATCAGATGACAAATTATTCGAGAGTCAGCTTCAGCATGATTCGAAAATAAATCTGTATCCTCTCGTGTAAGTGAATCAGTGATTTCTTTAGTTACAAGATGATTTTTGTATCCACCAGCTAAATATAATTTTTTATTAATAATTTTATCAGAAGTCTGAGGGATTTCAATATTTTTTTCGATGTAGTCGCATAAAAATAGGTTCAAAGCATTTTTGTTTGCATCCCAATCTGGTATAAGTCTACTTGCATTAATATCGTAAGTATTAGAATTTAGTTTACACCTTTTTACCTCTTGCGATAGAAAATGACGTGAATCTCAGAAAAAGTTTCAAATAGTTTCCGAAAATACTTCAAAAAATATTGTCGATCTTCGAAACATTTCATATATTTCGTATTTAAACACTGCTGCTTCAAAGTGCAATAACTTTTTATATTTACAATATGAATACGAGAAACTTTACAGAAAACTTCTTTAAGTATTGTACTTTAATATAAGTTTGTCAAAAATGATCGTATTAAAAATTCGTCACGCAACTTTTGTGTTTGACAAAAAAAATTAGGCTTGACAAAAGACATTTTTTGAAAAATCACTATTTTCACCTGTGAAATAAATATCTTAAAGAATAACTTCAGCAATGTCGTGCTGAAATTTCGTCTAAAAATATTCATTATTTGTCGAGATATCGCAGGTTGAAGATGAAATTAGACAAAATTCGTGATATAAAAAAATTATAGTTTTTTGCATTTATTTATGTTCCGATCAACTAACTTTGGCTAATTTTTTACTGTAAGTACTCTTCGATATCAACTTGAAGAAAAACCAGGTTAGAAGTGGTTACCTCAACCTAATCGGTTAGCTGGTTAAAACAGAGGTGATCTGCACGCCTAAAAACAGCAATACGCCGCCGTACAGCCGAATCATAAGAGTGCATTGAAAACAATTGACTTGCAATTTCGATTTAAAAACGTCAAATTATAGATTTGTGTTTTAACCCATTAAGCCCTGAAACAATATTTTTTGCTTCTGATAATTGTTAAGTGGATGGAGTTTAGTCAAAAAAAATTTAAAATTGTTTTAATTTGTCGAAAAATGCTGTCCTCTTAAAAGGACAACTATAAAATAAAATATTTGAAAGTGCTTAGAAAATAGTTAAATTGTGTGATAGTGTACGAGACAGTCCTTGGGAAACCTATATCACATTTTCGGCATATGAAATTAGATTTCTTGTGGCACACAGCGCACAGTCGTTGATTTTCATGATATAGAACTAGGTGGTCTAATCTGTCGCAACGAGAAAACTCATACGAATTTTTGGGAGGATTCGAAGGTCCCCTTTTCATTATTTTTTTGTAAGTCTTCAGTATCTCTGTAGCTATAGATCGTCGAAACTCTAATTTATCTAGCTTTCCGCCATTACTTTTGTGTAGTTGCCAAGAATTTTGCACAACCATATCTATGCAGTGAGCAAACATGGGAAAATATAATTTTTCCCTCTGATGGCCACTCTATGTTCGCTTAAGTTTTGGTCAGCGCTATCTACCCCCTCGTTATATGATTTTGTTAGTCTACCTGAATGGGTTTTTTTTTTGATCGTGAAAATCGTTTTACTTTATTTACTGGTAAAACTGTTGGGGCATTAGAGGCTACACTCACAACGCTATTATCATTCCATTTAATGTTTAAAACCTCTTGTCAGCTAAAAAATACTCGAAATATCCTCGTTGTTTTTTTTACCACGTCTTTCTTGGAAAATGAAGACTTTAGAATGCGCTTTTCCCTTATCTTACCAGTGGCTTTTATATTTCTGAATTTCAATTCTTTGAAGACGAAGAATGAATAGAAAAAGTTGTCACAATATAAATGAAATGACTGATAAGGCATTTCTTTTAGAATATCCGAATATTGTAGAAGAATAGTTGCTCTAAGTCCCATATGCTTGCACTTCTCAGGCAGTGTAGTTGAAGAGCCCTGGGAGGGTTCACAATGAATAATATAGCCTGAATACAAAGCACCATCCAAAATTTGTAACCCCACCGAATTAGTTCTCCTCTAATAAATTGTTTACAACTGTGACGTCCAAAATAGAGAATCATATATTCATTTATGCTATGGTTTTCTTCAGCTGGAGCGTAGTCAAGAAACTTCTTGAGGATATCGAATAAAGGTCCCAGTTTCGAATATTTGTCTGCTTTATCCAGCTTTGTGTTACCGTTGCAATGAATATTGCTCACAATATATTGAAATCTATCACGGGATATGGCTTCGCACACTAATTTGTCATTAGTGTCATCCCTATTTCGCCAATAAATCTTCTTTTGTGGTAGAGTTAGATAACCACTAAATAGAAGAATTCCAATGAAATAGAATAGCTCATCTTTGAATCTTCATCATTTTCGCAATCTTCATTGGCATTTTCCGGTACCTCAACATCATCATTATTTTCTATCTCTTCCAATAACTGAACAACGATCTTTTCCAATAACTGAAAGGAAAAGAACATATTGCAGTCGATAGTAATAAATAAATCTACCGTCCTATTAAAACGTAGTAATGGATAAACCTACCATCCTTTTAAAAGGACGACGTTCTTTTTCACTATTTATTTTGCAAAATTTAAATAAAAATTTGAGTTTATCTTACTAAACAAGTTTCTGGATCATTAGTGTACTCAAATATAACAAAAAGTAATCATAACTATTAATAGCAATAACAATTACTTACCTAGAGTTACTCATTGTAAATAGCGTGTGATCACAACAACAAACAGACGTGCTAACACTTGAAAATCCAGGCACTACTACTTTACATGTTCTGCAGGTTGCTTTATAATATTCCAAAGCTTTAAGTATATGTGTCGCCATCCATATTCTAGTACTTAGTTTCAGCTGAACTGAACTGAATTCTACCGTCGTTTTAAAAGAACGGTAGAGCAATATGAGTTAACATTCAAGCTAATTCTGAAATTTACTTATCTAAATATGAAAACTGAGGAAGTAATACTAAAAAACCGCTGCCCAAGGAATCACTACTTCCACATCCAGATTTTCTATTTAAGTCACTCACAACGAAAAAATTCTGTATATGGAAATAATTGTTTATGGAACTTTAATAATATAATATTTGAAATCCTCTACCCTAAAAACTCATAAAACGATACCCCACATCGGTAGTGGGGTGGGGGTGGTGATAGGTGGTGGTAGTGGGGGTTGGATGAAGTAAAAGAATATTTTGAGGTTTCTTGTACACACACTAAATCACAATTTTTTTCTTCCCCTTTAATAATGGGGTGAAGGTGGTAATGGGGGTGGCTAATGCCAAAATTTTTTTTTGAGACCTTAGGTTCTCTTGTATATACTAAATACCAATTTTATGGACTCTTACCTGCTTGATTTACCTATTTACCCCAAATTTACCCCAATTTACCCCCCACCCTTTCGACGGAACAAGATGAAAATATAATCTAGTTCTAGATCTCGTTTAAGTACATATGTGCACCAAATTTCAAATCAATATCTCAAACGGTTCCAGAGTAAACGTGCGCACAAAAAAGTTACAGACAGACAGACCGACAGACAGATTTTTTTTTTTTGCTCAAACTTAAAATCTCGACGTTTCATGACATCCTAAGCCTATTTGAACAATAAAAATTTTTAAAAATTTTTTTGTCGTTACTATACTTCCACTGGATGTGGAAGTAAATATGGAAGTAAATATTGTATGAAACTCACACATAAAGTGTCTTTCTTACACTCATAGCATTGCAGCACTCGCCTGTCAAACTTCCCATTCGTGAATAAAAGTACCTACCACTTTATGTACTTGTTGCATAATAGTATATTATTCAAGGAGAGTGTAATGATGGTTATTAGCCGCGAATAATAGCTATTACACGTAAGTAGATACTATAGTTTTCTTCGACTACGCATCGCTTGAAATCATTTTTTCACAACAAACTTGTGCAAATTAGTAAAAAAAAACTGCCAGTAATTTTAAAAGTTTAATGAAATCTAGACAGATTGAATTGAGTCATGGCATACACGATATTTTTGGTTGATTGATTGCTTGATTTACCAAAGTGCGGTAGACATTGCTGCCACTCCCAGGATATACCGCTGGGCCGGCTACGTCCACGCCGCCGGCTGGATTTGGGTCATACTTGTTGTCAATAGCGAGAGCTATGGTACAGGAATGTGGGATGGGCAGTGTTTCCGCATTGTGTAGTGATAAGGAGTGTCTATGCTCCTCTTTTTGTGTTTCTGCTTCTACAAATCTTTTTTTGTAGAAGCAGGTATTTTTATATTATTGTTTCTTCTATATTTTTCCTGAAAGTTTGATTTAGTCGTTGTCCTGTTGGGAGTGTTCCTATGTTTTCAAAGAATGGTCTACATTTTTCCTCGACGTGGTTTCTCTCCGCCTCTGCTTTTTTCTTTCAAGGCATCTTTTAGTTTTTCATTTATGGTTCACGTCGGGTGCTGTTTGTCGGTAGCCTTCATGTTTTTTAGCTGTTCGTACTTGTTATTTTTTCCCCTTCTTGTCGGGCTCATAGGTGACTTGTCCCTTTTTAACATTTTTCTTGCCGCAATTTTTATTTTTGAATCCATTGATGTTCAGTCTAATTCTTCTCCTGTCAGTTGTTTTCCTATTTCTTCGCAGTATTTCTTCTGGAAGTCTTCGTGCTGTAGTAGACAGCTATTCCAGTTACTGTGTGGTGTTTTGTTGTTTCCTTTAGTCTTTTATTTTCAATTTTCCGTATTGGATTTTGTGGTCTGTGTTGACTTCTGCTGTCCTTTTTACTTTAATGTTCTTGATCCTTTTTTTTTATCTCTCTACTTACCAGGATATGATCTATTTGTGAGATTGAGCATCCATTACTCCAAGTGACACGACAGGTTTAATTTTTGCTCCACGTGTTTCTTATTATTAAGTCAAGCATGTGTGCTAGGTTTTTCAGTGCGGTTCCATTTTAGTTAGACCATGTGTAGAGTAATGATGCTTTTATCTTCCTCCGTCTGGTCGTCTTTTCCTATATGTGCGTTGAAATATCCTAATAGTCTGGGAGGTAGCGTCAAATCTAATTACATCATTTCAACAAAGCTCATTTTTTCAGTACAGGTTGTTTTTTCATTGCTTATCGAAGAATCGGGTGTCAGCTGACGCGACCGTGGAGATTAAGAGCGTGGGAGGCTGCGCATTTGGCAATTTTCTTTATATAATTTATTCACATGAATATTACGTTGTTTTCTCGTATCAGATTTGTTATTTTAATTGAGTAAACTTAACACGTATATAAAACATAAACTTAATGCTTGTCATTCAGCAACAGTTACAATTTTTTGTGAAGATTATAGGTACGGTACATGTATTTTGCGACGTTTCTTATTTAGTGCATTTGTCGTTTAAAAAAATACTACAAAGTGTTTTTGTAGACTTTTGATGGAAATGCTTAATTAACTATGACGAAGCAACACCCTGTATGTTATCCCAACGCCATGCATGCACTGTCATCATGACAACCTCGCACGCTTATATCCCACAGAGTTGTTCAGTTGTTCGAGAATATGTAGGAATGTAAGAACCACTAGCACCTGTTGCAGGCAAATTCATGTGTAAAAGTTAAAATAGGACCCAAAATTATACAATATGTTTGTTGCGGATATTTAACTCAAAATGCCTCGGAAAGTACAAAAAAAAAAAAGATTTGTCAAGAGACCCGGCTTTCCTGTAGCCGAGTAGATCTAGTTTGGGATATGTATGCTGTATGCAAATTACCACGTAATTGGCCAGACTTTCTTAGAAATGCCAGAAACAAAGAAGAACTTTTTCATCTCTTGCTAATTACGCTTTAAAGAATTTCGGTACAGTTCAAGTTCTGACAAACGTCAACAGTAAAATTGTAGAGTCTATGACTGAAGGAACATCTGTAGCTGATGCATCATGTGAGAAAATGGAAGAGGCTGATGGTCGTCTGATCTTGCATGTACATGATCTGGCACGCCACGGGGCTAAAAGGGTCCTTTTGTGTACAACAGACACAGACGTAGTTGTGCCAGCCATTTCATTTTTTCATACCCTGAAGTCTCGCGGGTTAACCGAACTATGGATCCAATTCGGCGTCGGAAAAAACATGAGACATCTTGCAATACATCGTATTGCCGGGAAACTGGGAGACGAAAAAGTAGTCGCCCTTCGTGGATTTCATGCTTTTACCGGTTGCGACACAGTGTCGGCATTCAATATAAAAGACAAGCGATCAGCTTGGAATGCATGGAAAACTTTTTCCGAGGTCACTTCTGCCTTTCCTGCAATTTCTAACTCGTTACCAGCATTAGAAGAGAATGTGAGAATACTTTTGGAAAAATTTACTATGATTATGTACGGTGCAGATATTCAGCTAGGCACTGTAAATGAGGCAAGAAAAATATTATTTACAACCAAGAGTAGACCATTGCCTTCCCTGCCGCCTACTGCAGATGCACTAAAGCTGTATACACTTCGTGCGGCTGACTAAGCCGGCCATATATGGGGTCAAGCAGCCAATGTTATTGAAGAATTACCATCTGCAGTTAACTGGGGCTGGACACAGGAACACAAAGTGGCACAATGGACTAGTCAACCTGCTATATGGGAAACCCGTAGGGAACTATTAAAGTGCGGGTGTAAGCAGGGCTGCACTAATAGGTGCAGTTGCGCTTCGCTAGGCATTCCTTGCACATTAATGTGTACTACATGCCGTGGACAGTGCATTAATTCTAAGTTAGATAATTAAATACTGTGTCGGGACATATTACAGTTGCAATTTAACTTAACGTAAATGATGAAAAAGTTTTGAGTTTATTTTCAGTATTGAAAAAAAATGAATAAATCATTTATTTATTATTCCTACATTTTATGTGTTTCATTTATTTTCACTTCATGTCGTGTTCCACAAGCCGAAAATATTCGCAAACGCGAAAAAATGCGGCAATGTATAAGAGTTATGTGTTTCGGGGTACTATTATTTAAAAGGGCGCAATTTTGAATTCTAAGGGAATTTTTTTGTGGCTCTCCATCGGAAATCATTCTCGTATGTTATAACTATGATTGTGCCAAGCGGCATCGCGTGTTCACAAAATGCAGTATATACCTAATTTTCGTCGTGTACCGCACCCGCACCCACTATCGCAAACTATCATATAAATAAATTTCAGCTTTGTTGAAATAACGAATTTTCAAGTGTTTCTCATACATTGAAACGCTTTTATTTTGCCCGCACTAATAATAGGGGCCTACTTATTGCCCGAACATGAGACTCATTGGGTGTGGATCCTGTAAGATCAACTGGCAAAACACTTACAAAAAAAGTAATCTCTTACCTTTAAATTATAATACTCAAAACAGCATCAGAAGGAAAAATTAATCGAAGTGCTCCAAGGTCCATCACTAAATAAAGCCGCTGCCCAAGGAATCACTACTTCCACATCCAGATTCTCTATCCAAGTCACTCACAACGAAAAAAGTTTGCATGTGGAAATAATTGTTTATGGAACTTTAATACTATAATATTTGAAATCCTGTACCCCAAAAACCCATAAAACGATACCCCACATCGGTAGTGGGGTGGGGGTGGTGATAGGGGGGTGGTAGTGGGGGTGGACGAAGTAAAAAAATATTTTGAGGTTTCTGGTTCTTGTACATACACTAAATCACAATTTTTTTTCATCCCCTTTAATAAGGGGGTGGGGGTGGTAATGGGGGTGGCTAATGCCAAAAATTTTTTTGAGACCCTAGCTTCTCTTGTATATACTAAATACCAATTTTATCGACTCTTACCTGCTTGATTTACCCATTTACCCAAAATTTACCCCAATTTACCCCCCAACCCTTCGTCGGAACAACATGAAAATATAATCTAGTTCCAGATCTCGTTAAAGTACATACGTGTACCAAATTTCAAGTCAATATCTTAAACGGTTCCAGAGTAAACGTGCGCACAAAAAAAAGTTACAGACAGACAGACCGACAGACAGACAGAAATTTTTTTTTCGCTCAAACTTATAATCTCGACGTTTCATGACATTTTAAGCCTATTTGAACAATAAAAATTTTTTAAAATTTTTTTGTCGTTACTATACTTCCTGGATGTGGAAGTAAAATTAGGGGCGCCACCTTGTTATTTAAATTTAATTAATCTACTACCTCTACTGATTACCTGGTAAAAAACAAGAAAACCCACGTTATGGAAAATTTAGGGTTAAATAAACGACACACTGTTAAAACAAATGAACATATATTAACATCAAATGGGTTACTGATTACACAAAAAACTATCTTAACCAACTACTAAGTAACACAAAATTACCGTAATTCAAGCTCGAATACGCAAAATTTAATGGACGTCTCCATTTACTAATTCATAGCATATATTAATTAGTGCCCAAAAAAATAAATCAGAACAATTACTTAACACTATATCAAACAAAATTTAGGGGTTTTGGTTAGAAGATTCCACATAATAATGGTAAACTACAATGAATAACCTTAAAATGGTTACTTTGATAAGGAAATAAACAGAATATCAGTTTCACAAATAAAGGCGAGCACGAACGATGTCTCCTAACATCAATCCTCCAGAAAGGTAAACACACGATTCGTAATAGCTATCTGTAGAATACGATCACTAAATTGACACGAACAAATCCGGTAAATGTTTAAAACCGCTCAAGACACTCAGCTACGAGATTTCTCTACATTGTCTAATAGCTTTTTACATGTAATAAGAAAACTGAGAGCAAATATAGCTCGTTTTCAACACGGTGTAGTAAGGTCCACTGTGACATTTACCATTCGTCTTAAAATACAACTTATTAAAAAACTTACAGCTTAAATCCTTTATGTCGCCATATTGCTGGTCGGGAATATCAACCACACTAAACAACCTGTAGAATCATACTTGATTTACATTACATAAAGATATCTTTTTAGGCAAAACCTTATCAGGCAATCTGTATTTCACATCATGAACTTCTCAAAATACTTCACTAAACATTACACTTAATTTCTGAACTATTTTTATTAATTTTCTGAACCCAAAACATAAAACGCCATTACCTCGATCTTCCCCATAGCCCATCTCTCTATACCTATCTCCGCCACGATCATCGTAGGCCGTTGTTGCCTAGCAACATCTTAACTGAAGACCAGCTACGCACACGCGTTGTTTTGCCGTGTGGTGCCGCAGCGGTACCGCAGCGGCTGCCGCAAAATCAGATACACACTAGGCGGCGAGATGACGCTAGTACGCATTCTGTCGTTAGAGATGGATATTGTTGTCCGCAAAAAACGTGCAATTTTTGCTTTTCTTGTGTACAAAATGTATATTTGGAAGATAAACAGACGCTATTGGATATATCCATATACTGACTTACGGCTCACAAGAGGCAGATTTGTTACAACGTTTTTAGATGCGCGTTTTTGGACGCCCAATAATAACCCATGCATTTCTCTTTTTAGTTCTGTCATGGTAATCCTCCAATGCGGCATTCCAAAGAGTATGCTTTTACACTTCACCAATAAACAATTCTATGTCTAAATCCTCTAAATTACCGCCCATTTCGCTTTTTCCGGCGACAAAAAACCGCACGTGTGTACCGTTTTATTAAACAACAATGTACTGAGAGCAGTACTTGCGTGTGCGACGCCGCTGCGTTCCCGTGGGGAGTGGCGGCGATAAATGCACGCATGACGAACGCGCGTTGCCGCAACGTCGCCAGAGGCATTTATTTGCGCCATTTATTTTATAGTATCACAGACCGCAATTGCCGTACCGCTGCAGCACCGTACGGCAAAACAACGCGTGTGTGTATCGGGCCGAACCGTTCAAATTAGGGCACGAAAGAATAACGACAGGACATTTTTTAGACTACCAGAATTATTAAAAATTCTTCGCGATAAAATAGAAAATCGTACAATTGTCTACTAAATTAATTTTAAAGGGCCAATAAAATCGGGCTGTTACAACATATTGACAACCTTCGCTCTTTACCCTATGCAGCTGACACATTTTCTTTTCATTTTTATTACATGAATAAACTATTTATAGTTTTGTAGCTTTGTTGGATTGACGCAAAAAAAAATATTTTACCAAATGCGCAGCCTCCCACTCTCTTAATTTGACATCCGATTCTTCGATGAGCAATGAAAAAACAATCTGTACTGAGAAAATGAGCTTTGTTGAAATTATGTAATTAGATTTGACGTTACCTCCCAGACTATAATATTATAAAGGGCATTTTTCTTTTTTCGTTTTACTGATAAACTACTGCCACTGACTAGTTCGGCCTCAGTTCAGATTCAATATTTGCAGCCAATTAGTATATAGTAAATACAGTAGGGTGGCCCATCTTTTTCGAAATCGAAATTTTTTATTTCTCACCCCTGCAAATGGTTCCATTTGAAGAAAAAACAGTCCCCTCAAAATATTATTGAGGCAAATTGAAGGCAAGGGGTGCCGCAGAATGCATTATTATGCAATAATAAAAGTAAATGGAATTATTTACATTCTTTGGTTGATGCATTGTTTTTTTTTTAATCAGCAACATTTATCTTTAGAATGACTAATCAAGTCATACAAATATCAAAGACATTATCTGTTGTGACTATGACATGTGTCATACTACTGTAAATTCGTAGTCTAAGAAAACTAGACTAGAAGTTTTTGAAATAAAACTCTCGTTTTATCTTTGTGTATTTTATTATGAAACGTTTTTTTCATACATAGTACCAAATATTATCCTAAATCTACAAGACATATAGTAATAAAAACAATATTTTTTGCACTAGGCCAAAGCATGCGACAGGGCTTCTTTTTTTACATTTGGAAACTGTGATTTATAATCATTTACAACTTGGAGTAAAAACTGTTTTTGGTCTTCATTTTTTGTTAAAATGTCATTATAGTCAGTAATAAGTTTGATTCCTCTCTCAGCGGCATCATTTACAACTTTAATTTTGTTTACAATATTGAAACATCGGGTATAACTTTCATTTTCCCTCCATGTTGTTGGATCATCTTCCAAAAATTCCATAGACAAACCTAATTTTTGAAAAAACTGTTTAGTGTTCTCGCATATGAAGTCCTGAATTTCCTTGTTTTCAACGTCAGTAATGTTACTAATCATAAGTCGTTTAATACCCTCTTGATTTGGTGCTTTCCTATTCAAAGCTTTAACCATTTCTTTTAGTGGTAACTGAAATATCGTCATCAAAGAAAGATAAGCCAACATTTACTGAATTAAGGTACCACAAATGGTTCACTATTTTCCTACTTGCGGCTTGAGATATTTCTTTGTCAATATTTTGATAATTAATGAGTTCTTTACAAAACTCTAAGTCATGAAGCGGTGCTTTACTAGCAAATGACGCTGTAAACCAGGCCTTTACATAAACCTTTACAATAAAGAGACATATATCTTCAATACCTATTTTTTCTTTTTTAGTTAGTTGGAACTGATCTTGGAAAAAAAATATTTTTAGACAGTAAATGGCTTTGGCCATCCAACGTGCATGATGAAATGCCCCTGGTTGATAGAATGTCGTGTGAGTGGGCTCTTCTTCAACAAAAAGTTTAGAAAGCATTAAAAATTCTTTATAATCATCACGAGGCTGTTGCAAAGTTAAAGCTGCATTTAGAAACTTTACAATTTCGGCTTTAACTGGTTGTAAAATGTGTTTAATTTTTGATACCTGAAATCCAGTTTTTAGTTTATTTTGATCTATTTTAGGCCAAAATTCCCTAAAACGTTTAAATAGTGGCACATTTGGACCAGATGAGGAAGGCATTTTTGTGTCAAACACACTTCTCAAAACCACTTCAAAAATATGATGTCTACAAGGAAAATATAGAATATCTCTTTCTAATTTTTGTTGCAATAGTGTGGCTGCCCCATTTATATAACCCATATTTGATGCTGTTGTATCACAACACAAAGCTATTACCTTTTCGTTCAAATTCCATTCACAAAGCACATCATAAACTGCTTCAGTCTGTTCTCTTCCAGTTGAATTGGGCAAAGCTGGTACTCCAAGTAGTTGTTCAATATCTCCACTAGTAACTAAGATAGCAAGTCTATCTATATTTCCCATTCCAGTGAGAGAAGGTAAAAGTTTTCCATCCCAATGGATGACTGGGGCCGGCAATTCAGAATTACCGAAGGCAGTTTTTAATATTCCAGCTCTTTCTTCGCGGATGCGTTGTCTAGAGCGCTGAAGTGTGGTTCTGCTGATGGACAAAGATGTGGTGTCATGTCCTAGTGCTTCTGCTACTGCCGTCAAAATATGGACTACATACCTGTCGCTTATTTTGCAAGCATCAAATGCAGCGGTTATTTTTGGTGTGATGATGTTACATGTTCCATACAATCTCCTCTTTTTTGGCTGTGACGGGCCAGGCTGGTCTTGTAACAACTCTTCTTGGGCTTCGATTATTTCATCTTCATTTTCGTTGGAGTCGGCTGAATTACTACTTGATGATGGACAGGTGACTGTTTCCTCTAATCTAGCTTTTTCTTGTTGACTTCGTTGCATTCGTTCGGATAATTTCTGTAATTTCTCCTCAGCTGATTTTTCTTGAGAAGCAAGTTGGTAATCAATACCATGCATAAATCCAGGACGTCCCTTTTTTCTTTGGTTAATTAAAAACTGCATATCTTCATCTATTTTCATCAACTCCAATGCATTTGCATGAGAAATGTCAAAAAGCTCGTCCAATTTTTCAACGAAATTTTTTTCTTTATCTCCCGCACTGGCCCTTTTAGCCGATTTTTATACTTGTACTCTGCATAAAGTTTATCTAGTTGTTTAACACAATGAAAATCCTGACGTGTCGGAATGCGAGCTTTATCCCAAAAAACTGACACCTCTTTTATTGTTAATTTAGCACTTTCATGTACACTTAGCTTCACTTCACGAATGTTATAAAAGAGCACTTGTAATACTTGTCTATTAGACGGCAATTTATTGCCAATGATTTGTGACGAATAGTGTCCAACTAAGTAAATAAAAGTATCCTTTCGTAAGGATCTAACGTCAGCCATCGTTAAATGTTTTTTCAAAAAGGAACGTATGCTAGAACTTATAATGTCACCACTGTAAAACACAATTGCAAACTGACATAAAAACCTACCGTAGGTGCATTATATTTCCAAACTTCCAAAACAAATAATTTCTAGGAAATAATTACACCAATAAAACATTATGAGAAAAGAGGTAGATATTTGTATTTTAAGTAAAATTTAAGTGTATTACCGTAATAAAATCTTATCTACAAATTTCTACCTGAATGCGGCACGGGTTACCGTTCACCGAATTATCTGAAACTTTGATATAAATTATTCCTAGTAGAATAGTATATTTTCGTGGGGTGAGACTTAAGAAATACGCAAAAAAAATTCACCCTCTATAGAGATGGGCCACCCTAAAATACAGTAAAGTAAAAATTAAAAATTATTAAGATATTATTGACCTGTACGAAAATGTACGTTTAATAATACAGGTTAAGAATATAAGGACTTATCTGATCTTTGTTCTTAGTCGGGTTTGTTTCGCTTCACTTTATTTATTTATTTATTTATCGAACAATATCCAAACATGTGGGTAGACTTCGTTATAGGCCGGGAGCTTTGAGCCTTGAACTCTGACAACATGTAAAATGGATTGCTCTTATATAAGTTAGCAATGAATGGACTGTCAGCTGGTTGGGCAGCCGTGGAGGTGGCTATCAAAGGACTGAAAACAAAAAAAAATTGAGAAAAAATCATCCGGCGAATGCTGAAACTTATGTGAGGGGAAGATTATGTTATATGATGAAAGTAGAACAGAGTCAGCTGGACGGGGGGGCGGTGGATTTAGCGTCAGCTGATCGATCAAACATGTCCAAAAAAGTTAAAATTATTCGGCGAACTTTAACATTTGAGAATAACGAAAAGCATAGTCAGCTGCAAGAATATGGGTGGAAAATTCGTCAGCTGGTACAGTAAAAGTGCTGAGTGTTGACTCACCTGAGAGGCAGCGTACACCACCTTTTATGAATCAGCTGATGACTTTTCCACCAACATATTTGCAGCTGACTGTATTTATCGTTAGTATGAATATTGTCATATATCCGAATTTCAAAGTTCGCCATAAAGACTTAATTAGTAATACCGATATTTATAACTTAAAGTTAAAAACCGTGCGTGTGGCATTTAGATTTAGAATTTTCTTAGATGCGAGTGACAAAGAGGAAAATGATCTTTCACCCACTGAGCATCAAGAGAGTGATGAGTCGGATGAAGATGAGAATGAGGAAGATCTGTTATCGAAAACCGAATAAATTTATTTTTTTTTTTAAATAAATTTTCTGAGCAGATTATTCTGTATAATTTTGAAATGTACGAATGTATTAATTTGAATTTTCATAAAATAATATATATTAATAATAAATTGAATATTTATTCAAATAAAACAAATAAAAAAAAATCGGGAATGCCGCACGCACACTCTCTAACAGTACGATATCAATATCGATATTACTATTTAAATCTTTATAGCGAACTTTGAAATATTTAATCACTTTTACTGTACCAGCTGACGACTTTTCCACCCACATACTTGCAGCTGCAGCGTTTTTCGTGAATCTCAGTATAAATATTATCTTATACCCGAATTTTAAGGTTCGCCGAAAAATTTTAATTTTTTTGGACCTGTTTGATCGATCAGCTGACGCTAAATCCACCACCTCTCGTCCAGCTGACTATGTTCTTCTTTCATCATATAATATAAGTTTCAGCATTCGCTGGATAATTTTTTTCTCAATTTTTTTTGCGTGTTTTCAACCCTTCGACAATCATCCCCACCGCTACCCATCAGCTGACGATCCATTCAATGCTAACTTATATAAAAACAATCCATTTTACATATTATCAAAATTCGCCTGATAGTCATATTATACACGGGCTCCTGGCCTATTATTGGGATTCACCATATCTAGACCTGTTTTAAAATCACTATTATACAAAATTTTTTGTATATGCTATTTGTTATTTGCCACATGTTGGACTCACTTGAGTGCTGAGGGTTGAATTGCACTGGTCGATCCTGTTTTATGGTCATGCGTGTTGTTCATTTGCAGATAACTGAGCGGTGCTATTAAATAACTCTTTATTAGTTATTTTAAGATAGTAGTTCTATTTCAACTTCGTTCTCTTCTATTAACACACCGATTTACGCGTACTTTTTTGGGCTACAATTCACTTAAGCTTTATCAAATTCAACGGAGTTTTACCCAGTATTTTTGCGTTTTACGTGGGAGCGTTTCTGTCGCACATCCGTTCAGTCGACCTGTCCCTTTGAAACTCTCAAGGCATACGCGATATTTTTGAACTTTAAATCGTCTTCTGTGATTGCTCCACAACTGCTGAATAATGAAATTAATCTCTTGTGATTGATTCTAGCCTATGGAGTGATGAATTATTACCCATGGCTGTGAGTAGTGTGCTCCATTACTTCAAAAATGCATCTATAATAAGTGAATTATTCAATAGTTGTACAAAAATTATTTTATTAGATAAAGCGATAAATGCATCTGTATTAGAACTGTAACAGAAAATCACAACAAAATTATGTAATACGTAATAAACTTATTCATAAAATCAGTTCCTCATACTCCATTGAGATGGTAGAACGAAAATTAAGTAAAATTAATTAATATTTATATAACCCCATTACACATCCATTATTGGCGGTTTTTTATTGTTCGGTGCAAAACGATAACATTTTAATGCTGGCATAATTTAATACTACCTTTCTATTTCATAGATGAAAACCGTACAACACAGCGGTCGTCCTTTCACTGGTTGAAACTAAAAAAAAAACGAAGAATATAATGAATGTAGCAACTGAAGAATATTTTGTCTAAAATTTGGACTGGTCAATTTCTGGCACCAAGGCGTGACTTGTTTCGAAATATATACTTGAGTTATTTTTTATAATAACATAGATCGCATTGATAAATTATTTCCTAGATAATTCGTTCACATACATTGTTATTATATCAATTCAATAAAGAGCACCATGAAAACAAAGGACTTTGTAACAGAGTAATTATTATGATTAGAAACTTCGTTAAAATGAAAGGTAATAATGTATAAGCACCTTCTGTAAATAAATAATTAGACATAAAATTAATTTTCTGTGTATAAGGAATAACATCAAATGCAACATTTAGTAAGTAAGACTGTTTATGACATTTTACTAATGTTAGACTTGTATGCGTGACCAATGGGTTATACGGTATTCCTGTTTAAATTCTTTAGTCATATTGTCATCTTTGTCACTGATAAATTGTCACATTGTTATATCGTATGTGATATCATTAGTGCTTAGAATTTTATGAGCAAAATTTTTTCGATAGCGTGATTGCCTAGTAATAAAGAGAGTGAAAACTGACAATTAAATATGTGATTAAATCCCTAGGTCTTTAGCGTTAGGGATTTAATCTTTGATAATAAACCGTTCAATTTACACAAATTATGTTACTTTTGGCAACTTAACTCGAGAAAAATCTATAGACACAATTTAAAAACGCGAGTAATATTTGGGGAGAATAGTTCACGAGTATGTTAATTAAATATATAACACATATCTTTGATGTTAAGTTTTGCCGTTAAATATCTGCGGATTCTTTTTTGACATTTTCTGGTGTTTTTACCGATCTTTTATTGTTTCAATTACATTAATGTTACATGAATATGTATTTCCAAAGCCACCCATCTAGTAAAAAAAAATCCATAACAAGCGTTATCCATCTAGTCCTTTATTCTCCCTTTAACCCTTCGTTTATGGTAACATTCATTCCTCATTTTCTGTTCTGCCCTCTCTCTATGCCTTTGTGTCATTGTTTTCAAGTTATTTTTCCTGATTTATAACCAAGTTCCATATTTGGTAACATTTTAAACCATAAACTAGAGGGGCTTGGCATCCGCTCCCTTCAGTAACCACCATTTTGTGCTGCGGGTTTGGTTCTTTTTCACGTATCAGCATATCAATATTTTAAACATCTAATACTGAGTTTTACTGTATATTTCTTGAAAATGTATCTGTTAACACCTCTTTTCTTTACTGTCTCGCGAAAGGAGTTTAAAATTTTATTTGTTCAAGTAGACCAGATTCCGTACAGTCCTGCCCTTCAAATGACACGGCGCGTATCTTATATCAAACTGTGAAAAATACAAATTTTGAATACAAGTGTAATAATACAGTAAAAGTCGACCTTCTCTATAGGGGGTGCTCACAAATAATTCCCGGCAAGGATGGAGGGGTGTCTCCCGAGTATCCGACCAAAAGATCACAGTCCACACCCCTTGTAGGGTGTTGCAATAGGGGTTGCAATAGGGGTGGTCTCTTATATTTTGTTTTTTTTGAAATTTTCCAGATTGTACATAGTAATATTCTCTACAACTTGGCCTAATAAAATTTTCTTGTAACATTGATTTTTGACGGTCCAGCGCCCATTATATGGGAAAACAATCACCATATTAATTTACTATGGTTCAGGAAACATACAAACAAAAGACGGAATAGCTGGTTTTTGCAGGGTTGATTGAGAGCTGTCTCCTGAGTCTTCAACAAAAAAAAAAAAAAAAAAAATTGGTTGCAGATTCAGGAGACAGTTCTCAATCAACCCTGCAAAAACCAGCTATTCAGCCTTTTGTTTGTATGTTTCCTGAGCCATAGTAAATAAATATTGTGAATGTTTTCCCATATAATGGGCGCTGAACCGTCAAAAATCAAAGTTACAAAAAAATTTTATTAGGCAGAGTTGTAGAGAATATTACTATGTACAAGCTGGAAAAAGAAAATTCCAAAAAAAAAACAGAAAATAAGAAACCACCCCTATTGCAACACCCTACAAGGGGTGTGGACTGTGACTTTTTGGTCGGATACTCGGGAGACACCTCTCCATCGACCCTGAAAAAATCAGCTTACCGGGAGAAATTTTTTTGAAAAATGATATCTTTATTGGACTATAATGCAACAGAAACGGAAGAGCAGGCATTTATTTGTTTTAAAACTATGCTCTAAATATAGTAACACTACAAGAAAATACATTAGTTGCAGAGAAAATAATGACGTTGCAAGTGCCAATAAATGCAAAATGGCCATTGTAATAAATCAATATACACTTGAACGAATTGCAGGAAGTATTGCTCACTTGAAATAATTCAGATGTTTGCACAACACTCATCTCTTGAGTTCTTTACTATATGAAAGTAGCCCAGACAATATTGTATGTTAACTGCCCTTCCGCTTCTGTTGCATTACATTTAAAATAGTAGAGTCAATCCCACCAATTACCCTTAATTACCTCCGTTAATTAGCCCCCCCTCACTAATCACCCCCAGCTAATTGCACCATCACTAATTACCTCCAAGCCCCGCCCCCATCGTTACGTCTTAGAAACGTTCATCATCATCTGCACACCACTTGCAGTTTCGACTGCAGTTTCGAGCTGTTGGCTCTCGTCAGTACAAGGTAGGTCTGGAATGGTTGTAACGAGACATTTGATCATTCTTGGTACATGACGAGATTTATAAAACCACGACATGCAACAAAAATCGTAGGCTCCATCTAGTGGCCGATGTCTATAGCAATCGAAGTAGCAGTAGCCCTGACATGGGCATAGTTAGTAGGTATGCTTTTAGAGGGCAGAATATTTACTAACGTAATATTTTGTCGAACTCCTCTATACATTCCTTAAATATATAAGGAATAAAACCAGACTGCAACCAACAGCTATTCTCTGGACCAATGCCTCGCCGAGTGCTGAATTACAAATTGCAAGCCTGGTGCGTTAAGTTCAATAACAGTGTACTGCCACAAAACGCTAAAAGCTTCGATTGCAATAAACGCTAGCCGAAAGACTTATTCCTACTCAAAAGAGCTCTCGTGCTAGCCACTCCACACCACTTGTAGACTGCAGTTTCGAGCTGTTGGCCCTCGTCAGTGCAAGGTAGGTCTGGAATGGCTGTAACGAGACATTTGATCATTCTTGGTAAATGACGAGATTTATAAAACCACGACATGCAACAAAAATCGTAGGCTCCATCTAGCGGCCGATGTCTATAGCAATCGAAGTAGCAGTGGCCCTGACATGGGCATAGTTAGTAGGTATGCTTTGAGGGCAGAATATTTACTAGCGTAATATTTTGTCGAACTCTTCTATACATTTCCTTAAATATATAAGTAATAAAACCAGACTGCAACCAACAGCTATTCTCCAGACTAATGCCCCGCCGAGCGCTGAATTACAACTCTCCTACGTAAAATAGGTTTTATTTTAATTTCAGAGCAAAATATTACCAAGCATACAAAAATAAGAAGATATATAAGATTTATAAACCGCAATTTACCGGGTGTATGTTAGGAAAACCAACTTTTAAATTAAATTAGATGATATAAAATTTTTAAATTAGATGATATATCAGTGTTATCCTAAAATATGGAACATTGTATTCTTAATAAGATTATTATGATGTGAGAGTTTGTAGGCCTCTGGTTATCACCATGTATTACAGATATGGCTCAATTTCAATAGGGATTATTGCAATATGCTGTTTTACATATGCTCCAAATTGTAATTAAATATTTTAAGTTTAACAGAAGTTATCGTATTTACAAGAAACGGTATACACGCATACATACATATACACTTACACACACACTTACACACGCAAAGACATTTTTATTCGATATTTGAGTTCAGTCTGCTGTGAAGCGGATATCTGTACAAGAAATTTTTTGATGATTATTAAAATTTATAATAAATTTATAATAAAGTTAGAATACAGTCAAAAATTTATAATTCATTACCGAACCATAACAGATACGAAAAAAATTAACAGAAACATTATTGTAGAAAATTTAGTCAGCTTTAATTTTGCATATAGCATTTGATTAGGGCTAACCGTTTTCGAGATATGAGCGAAAAAACCAAAAACCGGGACCTTCTTCGTACCCCGTGCAGCTCCCCCCCCCCCCCCCTCCACCTCCTACGTTCGAGGACTTTTGGTATGTTTATCTCCTAAATAGTCCAAACACAGTCAAAAATTGTTATCTCGGTATTTCCCTCTAGAAACCATTTGACTGGACTATAAGTAGAGCTTTGCCTTTTATCTTCCCAAAGAGAGTGTGTTTAACTTATCTCTATATGGAGATTTATGGGATTTGTGTCATTTTAGTTATAATAAAAACACCAACACGTTATTAAAGTATAGGCACATAACATGCCATTTTCAAACAATTCCTAAAGTTATTAATGAATTAGGTACTTAATCACATTGAATGCCAAAAGAAAGGTGTTAGCGTTCATGTCTCGTGATTATCTTTTATCATCTAGTAATTGCTTACACAATTCAGTTCTTTCAAATTTTAGGATCATAAATAGTTGTATTAATTACAAATTATATTCACTTCAGTGTTACATTAAACATCACAAATTAATGTTGTTAAATTACGCACGATAGTTTTTTATTTCAGGTGTATATTTTTTCTTTTGACTGCAATTACGTTACATTCATACTTAAAGTTATAAACAGAATTTTTGCATTTGTTATATTGCAGATAGTTTCGTTAATTATTAATATAAACACAATTCTCATTAGAAGTAATATTGCTATGACAAAAAAATAGTACTTTCACTAGTCAGCACAACGGATGATGTTAAATGGCCAGATAGTATAAAACAAGATCACTTTTGAATCATTGAATAGGATTAAGTTTCTAATGGCTACAGAAATGTTGAAATAGATAATAAATATTCTGATAAAAGGCTCGTTTTCAATGGTAGGTTACATTTAGTATCTTAGATATTTAACTGTAGGTGCTTAAAAACGAGGCATTTCAAAGATATTCCATAATGTAACAGTAATAGTTAGTTATTTAAATTTTTACGTTTATAGATATGAGTTTTTACACATCGACTCGTGAATGGGCATGTCCACAAAAAAATAATATACGTTAATATTAGTTAAACCATACTTTAGAACCCCTAGTACCAAAATCAGATTTTTTTTTATTTACAAATATTTTTATTTTGCAGTTACAGGCACATCGGCCTGTGTGTGTAACACGGGCCTGTTGTTTTTTATTGAAAGACTATTGTAATACTATTGATCAACAAGCTTTAGAACCCCTATATCCAAAACTGAAAATGATTGATTTATTTTTTTCGAATTACGGCCCCATAAAATTTTATTTTTCAAATATTAAATAATTAATAACTTTTAAATTCACTTTTTCTACAACTCAGCCAATGTATATATATATATATAGTAAGTTATGTATTCTGTTTATCTAGTGTAAGTCGAAATATTCATTTATTCACATTCAGTGGGGGGTTAAAGCTAAGACAATTTGGATAGATTTTTATATCATCTACATACAGTAAGTATTATATATTATACATTTTAAACAGAGTGGTAATGTTATTGATGAAAACATTAAATAACAGGAGGCCTGAAATAGAACTCGGAGGTACACTTGTATATCTCTCGCTTTTTGAACGTATCATTTTTGAGCTATTAAAGATGTGGTATTCAATTAATCACTTTGATTTTCACTTTCTCATAGTGATGCGGTAATTGGTTACTCTCCGCAGTAATGCGGGAATTGTTTTATGCATTGTTTTGTCTTCAGGAATAACTAGTTCCCGAACAAAGCAGAAAAGTAAAATGAAAAATTATATTATTATTATACATGATATAGTTATTTGATAATGAAATAATAGGGTCGTGCAAAAACAGTGAATACACCTTTTTCAACCCTTGTGTGATTGAGCACACATCATCATCATCTTTATTTGTAAGAGTATATAACTTTATTCTGAAACTATTAATAGTAAATTAACATTTGAGCAAAAAAAAATATTTTCCACAATTGATTGGGAGATTTATACTTATGTCGTCTAAGTTCATTTCAAGTTTTTAATATTCACGTCAGAATTTAAGAAAGGCTATATTTTCTCTAATACATTGTAACGATAAACAGTACATATAACAAATTTCAAAATTTATGACATATGAACGTATGACACAGTTCCCTTTGGGTAATAAATTGTTAGCGCCAAAGGGCATCTAACGATGGGAGAAAGTTGTGATAGTTTACTACTGAAGAAAGGTAAATTTTAAAGTAAAAAGAACATTAAACTAAAGATTATATAACACATGCAGCAATTCTGCGTGAGAAATACTTCTATCCTTTTTATATTATTTAATTATTAAATTCTTATATCTAACACAAAAGTATTGTTCTAACTGTGTTATCTATTGACTTTAGGTAATTTGCTAGTAAAAGTAATTAATTAATGAACATTTATTAAAAAATATAATTTCTATGCATCATGAACACAGAATACGACTGCTTGGAAAAGATGCAAGAACAGAAGATTATATCGAGCGTATAGTAATGCCGTTGAGTGAAAAGGCACGGTAATCAACGGTAATGCACTGCATTCGCGTTATCACACGTCCGATGTTTGAACAATCGTCATGCATAATTCCTGCAATTCTATTAGAATGCCAGATAAAAACTCTTATATGCTTGTGTTACTATTATACTCTTCGCAAAAACCAAGAATAGTACACTGTACTATTCTTGCGCAAAAACAACGTTATAGTTGTTTGGAACCTTTCTAAAACGGTAACCATTGCTCGTAAGGAAAATTTGTCATTGTTTTTGTCGAATCTCGAATTTTAAATAACTTCCAAAATTTCCATTTATCTGTCGATTTGTCACGATTCTTGTGATCACGATAACTTCAGAAAGAATAGTACGATCGTGTTGAACTTTGGACAATAATTTAGTGTGCTGGTGGAAAACCCTATTGTTTTTGAAAAAAACCCAGCAGTAAATGTAAAAGTTATGAAACGTTATAATAAAAAAATATATTGCATACCAGAGTGGTTAGCCAACCATGATCAAAAAGATGACAAATGTTTTATAGTAATTATACCTAAAAACTCAATTTATTTTTAAAAAATTGCGAAGAATATTTATCCTATAAAAGTATATAAAACTTCAATAAATCGCAGAAGGGTAATAATAATAATAGTCAAGGGCTGTATTTTATAAACTAATTTAAAAATTCAAACACGGAATACAAACATTTTGAATGCAAAAACATTTTTAAATTTGTTTTAAATTCAGACAAATTCTTAGCTGACTTGAATTCTATGCGTAAATGATTGAATATTTTCGGTCCTATTTAATTTGTAAATTTACCACCTATTCTGAGTTTTGCATATAGTATGCGAAAATTACCTTGTCTGTGAGTATTTATATTATTGCATTTCCCTATTCGCAGTAAATATTTCTCTATTTTTGGTAAGGTTAAAAAAATACCCTCTAAGAAATTCTTTACATGGATGACAAATACCCGCGCTGTAACATAACATACTTTTTATGAACTAACACAATATATGATAGAGTGAAGTTTCCCTAGAAATAAATACAATATCAAAACATAGAGTCCACTTATGCATAATACAGATTACTTAACTGTTCCTTGATAAGTGTTTTTCATATTTCGAAACAGAAAAGAAATTGGTACTAATTTGGAAATGAGATGTTCACAGTGTATTTTCCAGTTTAAAATTTTCAACTATACCTACAACCCCAAAAATTTGAGACTTTCATTAGTGTTAAGTAAAAGTGAAAATGATTAATATTTGTAACGGAGTTTCTGTCGAAATGCCGTTGCAGCTCCCTTTAACATTGTGTTTTGTTAATATTTAGTATTTTGTTCGCTGTTTTGCGATCAGTTTAAAATATTTTGTGAAGTTTTGAGTTATGAGGTGCTACAGTGTGCCCGAACCTTTAACTTAATATCTGGTAGGAAATTGTATTTAAGACATTCAGCGCCACTGTGGGGAATTTTGATAGGTTTCGACTATAGAATCGGGGCGAAAATTGATCTTTGGAGACAGCGGTTGTGTTTTGAAGATCCTGTCTGGCTTCGTAGCAATAGTGAGATGCCTTGTGCCTTATTCACTTTTATCTTTGTAATCCTTAAAGTTTCCGATTATTTTATGTATTGTCGAGGAAATATGACACAAAAATAGACCCAACCTTTAATTTTTTTTGCAGTGAGTCGGATTGAGATGGGGTTTTTTGCATTCGCTTCGTTAACTCATCTAGAAACTTTGTCCCATATTTTGGTCTTCTACTTTTTTTAAATTGCATTGCTACATCGAAAAGTGCATTCTTATAAGTGCATCTTTTCAAGTGATGAAGAAAAAATTCATATCTTCCAGAAATAACTCCCGAATCATACGAATTTCAGTCGCTGGACCTGAATGTGATATCCAAATGAGCCCCCTGTGCACCTGGAGATCAGGACGGAACCAGGAACGTCATCACCTGGAGTTCCCTGTAAACTCATGGAAAATCGATCGAAACTCGTTACCCGGGGGTTTTTCGGGTCGCTCGTCCCGAATCTGACATCGGCAACCTCTTAACTTATACAAAATGGGTATGTCCTTTCTCTTTCAATGAACTTACTTTATCACCAGAGTTCAAATAGTTAATTCAACTGAAACTATTCAAGGGGTAAATGAAAGGTATGGGTACAAATATATGCAGGCACAATTTCAAAAATATCTGAACTTTATATTTCCAATTTGAAATTTTAACTAGTTTTACTTCTATTAAATAATAAATTTTTGTAATAAGAATAATTATTTTTATTTTTAATTAATAATTATTTATAATTTGTTGCGTCATAGATATTTAGGTTCAAATGATGAAGAGGGTTGCAGTGGAAAACTTGTTCTACCATAATAATATATTAACTAGCATTCATTAAAGCAATGTTAGAAAGTTTGACGACAAAATTTCAGTAAAACTCCAGGAGATGACGTTATTAGCCAGGTCGCGCACACCGGGTCCTCCGGAGGAGGTTGCCGATGTCATATTCGGGACAAGCGATCCGAAAAACCCCCAGGTAACAAGTTTCGATCGATTTGATAAGTAATTTCAGTAAAACTCCAGGAGATGACGTTATTAGCCAGATCGCGCGCACCAGGTCCTCCGGAGGAGGTTGCCGATGTCAGATTCGGGACGAGCGACCCGAAAAACCCCCGGGTAACGAGTTTCGATCGATTTTCCATGAATTTACAGAGAACTCCAGGTCATGATGTTCCTGGTGCCGTCCTGATCTCCAGGTGCACAGTGGGCTCATTTAGACATCACATTCAGGTCCAGAGACTCAAAAAAACCCAGGTTACTGAAATTCGTATGATTCGGGAGTTTTTTCTGGAAGATATGAATTTTTTCTTCATCACTTGAAAAGATGCACTTATAAGAATGCACTTTTCGATGCAGCAATGCAATTTCAAAAAAGTACATGTTCAAAATATGGCACAAAGTTTCTAGATGAGTTAACGAAGCAAATACAAAAACCACATCTCAATCCGACTTACTGCAAAAAAAATTGAAGGTTGACTGCTATATTTCTTCGCCTAGTAGTAATTTTAATTGCATCTATATTTTAAGCTTGTAAGTGGACATATTTTTGAGAATAATTTTGTTAATCCGTGTGTTTTGTTTTAAAAGATTAAACACATGTTTATCTGTTTGGGTTAACTAATTATTATTATCGGCCCATTTGGCATTCTATCTATATGCATCGTGATTATTTAACGATGTTTAAATAATTATTAACAGCCCACTTGGCAAACTTATCGTTATCTTTAATTGTGTAACGAAAATGTTAGACAATTATAGATTGACCCGTGGTGGTCACCTGTATTCTTTTTTGCGGTTCCTAGATATTTTTTCTGCTGTTTGATGCGCTTTTCTAGGTGAACTACATACTGGTGTGGATGCACTAGATAATACATTTGTGTACGAGCACAAAAGTTGGTTCAGGAATTGATGCTGGAAATTTTGGAGTTAAATGGTACCTAGGTTGGAACCAGGCTCAAAGCCGAATCTGTCCAGAAAGTCTACCGCTGGGACACCTCTGGAAGACGTAAGGTGAGTGGTTTTATTTCATTACCTTTTGCCTAAATTTGTAGAGATTTAAAGCAGTCACTGAACGTTTCTTCAGGGATTTCTAGAGTTTGGAGGTTTCTGAACTAACGAACAATTATCTTTCTTCTTGTCTATTGTGTAGCTTCATTAATGGATTAATTATATCCCCATCTTTGTCTTACCTAAATTAATTATTAATGAAGTGTTGGTTTATTATCTTATTCCGGTTAACTGCTCGTAAGATATATATAAATATCTATACCTAGTAAATTGTTGTTACTTATGTCTATCTGTCCGTACAAGTTTAAAATATGATTATCAAGTGATTTAAATGTCACAGAATTTTCACAAGTCGTCGTCACCTCACCATTGCTATAATTTTGTCTAACTTTTTAGAGTTAATTTGAGAAATAATTAAATTTTTTTAGCGAAGCCACCAGTAAAATGATTATCTTTTATCTTTTTGGCATTTGGTCATATCTTTAAGTAACGTAAAGATTTTTTATCTTTTTGGCTAATTTTTTTATCTTAAAATAACGAGAAAAAAAAGCTTATCTTTTTGGCAGTATTTTTTATATCTTATTTTATCTTGAGTAAATTTTTCTTGGCCTTTAACTTAAAATGTTATACTGTAGTTTTTTTCCTGTTTTTTTTTTTATTAAATTATGCTAATTACATAATAAGTGATATTCGGTACAGATTCACTTTGTCTAATTTTTGATTGATATTTTCTTTATTGATTTTCATGTAAATTTCATGCTCAATTTTTTAACACGGAAATATTAATTTTTTTGTAGTAAAATTTATCATACCAAAAATATGGTTTATTTAATTTAATATTATCTAGTATTTTTATCGTAATTTTGGTCATAAATTTTTTTCTTTAACGTAATATCTTGCTACCTTATTTTTTTTTTTTATATATAACTTACAATTTCTGCTTAGTTTAGTGTGGTAAGAATTTTCTAGTTGATTAATTAGTTTTATCGGAATTTTGTATCTGAGTACATTGTACTTATTATCGAATTTTTTTATCGTAATTTCATTTTTCTATCTTGCCCGATTGGTTTTAACCATTTATTTTAGCGTTTTATGTAAAAATCCCTTGGCCAAGTGAAGAGGAGTGACCAGTACACAGCAACATCAAACACAGGTCTTCGCAGTGGCGGTCTGGGTGTCTAGTGTTTAGTCGGCATTTTAAAAGCGAAGCAATCGAGAGGAGGGGGATTTTTTGGGTTTCACGCCGGCCATTTATTCGGGGGATGGGAATTTGATACCAAACTTTAATATTCAATATATATAATTTTTTTTTTATTATAAGGACCGGTTTAAGGATAAATAAAATCATAGGTTCTTTAGAACTGCAGAACGATTTATTTATTAAAATAAAAAAATCATAAACATAAAAAATAAAAACCTTTATAAAAAACAAATACTATCAGGAGTATCAGGAACAAAGGACAATTTAACGAGTCTCAAACTAGAAAACTAAAACTGAAAACATAACGTGAACGAGAATTAGAAATTAAAATAATAAAGCTGTTAATTCTTCAGACGATTGCGCTATCTTATTTAAAATTTCATAGGTATTTGGAATCATTTCTGCTTCAATGTTTATTAACATCAGTGGCTCCAGAAAGTTTCGTGTCATATGTTACTTCTTAGCCGGAGGAACGGCCAAAAGAAGCTAAAAGTACTCACACTCACCAGCTTACCACATATGCCGAAATTTTTAAAAACAAATAAACATTCAAACGCAGTTCGACAGCGATTTGAATGTTTTTGCTTCGCATGTGTATAAGCGTATTACGTACTCAAAAGGCAAAAGGCCCAGTCGGCATTTGCCGACTTGCCGACCTGGCCAGACCGCCCCACTGGGTCTTCGTAAAAACTTGGTGGTCTGGACAGCATCTCCGTTGAGAGTGGACAGAGCTAATACTCCAAGCTAATAAGGAGGTTTATTTTTGGGATCCCAGCTCAACCATAAGTCCCTCACTTACCGAGCTTTCGGCAGCTTCCAGACCCATAGATCGATTGCAGTCACCTAATGTAAGAATTTGTACATCGTTACATCTATTTATTTTTTTGGTCAGAAGAGATAATGTAAAAAACCAGTCAAAATTTGTTTTATTTAACTTATAAATTTTTGTCTTATCATTCTTCACTTAGATTATCCATTTTTGCAAAGTATCCAGTCAGTAAGTTTAAATATTTTCTGTTGTATAGACATTGTAAACTTTTCTCATATTTTTGTAATATATTGTTCTAATTTTATCTACTGTGTGTTATTATTCTTACTCATCACTATATTCAAGAATATATTATCTCTCATTTTTTTGGTTTTGTGTAAAAAGTATTTATTTAAAAATACGCTGGCGCCCTGAAGGCCTAATGCAGCTTAGAAATTAACTTCACAAAAAAAAATAAACCCATTGACCTGCGATGAGCTAGCAGGAGTTAAGTTAACGCACCTCTTGTTTGGGGAAGTGCTATAACCAACAAAGTGTCGTTCGCCATATTTTACTGAGTTTTATCTGTATTAAAATGTAATTGGCTGAAAAATATTGACGCTTTATTTATAGCGTTATTATTATTATCGTAATTTACTATTTATTTGATCTCAATTAATCGTAGATAGATCATCGGCATGCACTGAAAAAGAACCTTTGGTTAAAATGGAAATCAGACCATACGGCCAAATAGCATACGGCCCCATGCTGACCCCAGTGGTATCATTAACGAATCTCTTCCTTGTATATTATTTTTGTATAATCTCTATGGATGAAATGAATTGTCATTATTATTATCATTATAATAAAAAAATCAATCACCATTACGATAATCAGCTCGAAGCAGTGGGGCCATTTCAGCTTCCGATCTTATCCCAAGCAATGATGGTATGAGACAGTGGCTCATCGCGGTGATGGCGCTTCCTAAAACGGCTTCGTTCGAACTCACAATACGGAGTGAACCCAGAAGAGCTGCTTTTTGCATTTTGGTCGCCAAAAGCGTGGAGACTGATCTACAGGCAGGAATGGTATTGAGTTCCTTAAAAAAAGATGGTAACTTACTTCCAAAACTGCCAATTATCAAGCTCACTATTTTAATTGCAAAATCTATCAAATTTGAACAACTCCCTGTATTTATTTAATTTTTGGACATTTTTCTCTGCTGGACAAGAAACTCAATAACATACATTATCTTTTAAATTAAATCCAAAAGCACTCTGTCTGGCTTGGTGGCATCCAGCATTCGGGTTATTGGGAAGGTGTCATTCCAATTATATTCCGCATTTGCTGTTCTCTACGACTGCCTTGATTTCTTGGAGCACATACGACATGATGAGATCCTAGTCGATGCCACAAGCGTGTCTAATACCCTAGTAGAGCATCCTAAGGGCCAGGTTTTGTCTGATGATATATTCACAACGCGGATATAGGATACAGAATGATACTGCATGAACGGGATACGCCTAGAGTATGTATGTTAGGGTCTCAGAATGTGTATTACAAATCCTCCATGTACTTTATATATTTGGTTTTAGGTATACCCGGGTGTTTGTTACTCCTTTCCGACATGCCAATACAAAACTCTCTATGACCGACTTTGACTTGCCGACCTGAGGAAAACAAGCGCCAAGCCATTAAACATTCCTTGATCTCGTAGATGTTTATAAAAGAGAAAGTGCATCTGCTTGTTGATAAGTTATCACAGCAGGTTTTCCTGCTCTGCCTTTGTGATTATAGCATTAAGACCTTAGATGAATACCTGATTGCATATGATTAGGGGCGAGTTCTGTTAGTCCGAGTTTGTGAGTGGCTCTTAAAGCGGGTGTAAACAAAGACGCTACTTTGTTCTCCTCTGTATGCGTCGTAATCATTTGAACTAGTGAGTCGTTGCTCCTGAATGTTCGAATAGCTGTATCCAGTATCATTCTGACATTCAGGTACTCCAAACTAGTTAGACCTCTCCCTCTCAGATTACGTGGAAGATACATATGCCCTTTGGAAGATTTTGTGTAGAGGCTTCGACACACATTCATAATTCTCCTGATTTTTTTTTAATCCTAATGATTTCCCTATCTAGTGCCTATGCCATTTACCATCCAACGAAGGACACCAAATGAGTACGAAAGAAAAGGGACGGCCAGCACATTGATTACAGAAATTTCATGCCGAAAAGTTAAAACTTCCATATGCGTCTAACAAGCCGTTTGTATCTATAACGGAGAGTGTCTTTTACTAAAGTTGCGTCCTGAAGGCCCCTTTGAGAGATAGCCAGGAATTTGTAGGACTCTCCTGCATGAGATATTTTATAATGCTGTCGTCCACTAGTTTGGTGCCTTCACTAATACCGTCCAATCTTCCCCTGACCATCTAAAGGATGGCGCTCTTGCTTAAATACAAGGCCATCCTGATCAATGACGTACTTTTGACAGAGTGTGTATAGGGATACTTGTAAATATATTTTTTTAACTTATGATCATCCATATAGAACAGGTGGAATTGTATGTTTACTAGGTGGTTCGATTTTATATCCCTTTAAGCTTAATCAAGAGGGATAAGACTGAGATGCAAAATAATAGAGAACTTAAAGAGTAGATCTTCAATACATCTACGAATATTAGTGTGATTATATACGTTTCTCATCAACCGTATAAACAAGGCATAGGAGGTAGTATGCCTTAGCATAGTTCACCCAAGTAACAGAAAGATTACACTTGTAATAGGTAGCATCCTGACAAAAGCCTGTTATTATTGTTATTATTACTATTATAGGTATATGTTCACAAAATACCTATTTTTAGGACTGCTTGACTGCCAGCATTAACTCAGAAAGTAGTAAATTTCGTTATGAACGGTGTATCACATTTTGCTAAATAAAATTGATCAATAAACATCCTTGAGTCCACCGTGCTACTTTCCATCACTTATTCAGTCTCTACAAAAAAAATGTCACCGCTTTGTCTCTTTTAGATATATTCTGTTGATTGTTCAAATGTTTATTGTATGTAAATCAACAAATGAATACATTTAAATAATATCTCATGATCTTACATGGACAATATTTTTAATTTGCTGCTAATGCTACTTGTTCTCTACTAATTGTTTTTATCTTATGTATCTTGGTGATTTTTTTTATACATTTTCACTTCATATATTACCTGATATATCGCAGATGTTAGATTGGCAATAACATTTATAAAGTATTTGAAAAGTGATATAGTTTTTATGCTTTTATGCGTGCGTAGTCTTAAAAGGGAAAACGTATAGAAATGTAAAACACATGTCTATAATTGTCCATAAACTTAACAAACTGGCTTAAACAATCCCGAGCATTTAATGAGAAGTCACAGTGTACTGCAACAAAATTTAAATCAAAGTTGATGCCACTCGGAATTTTTTTTATTACAATTTTTTGGATGTATATAGAACCAATTTCCACGATATTTGAAATCATTCATCGTAGAAATTTAGAAGAAAGTATTTTACTTTTTTTGTTTAATGACATAGCCACACAAAAAAAGTAGTCTGGCCTGCGGACCAGACCA
Organism: Rutpela maculata; assembly: GCA_936432065.2. NCBI lineage: Eukaryota > Metazoa > Arthropoda > Insecta > Coleoptera > Cerambycidae > Rutpela > Rutpela maculata. Next base: position 37,589,014 of record OW386285.2, read on the forward strand.
GTAGTGTATCCTTATGTATTTGGGGTAATTCTGCATTCTAGCGGAATACTGGAATTTTTGCGAAATTTTTTCAGGATACACTAACTTGGGGTCGTAGAACACGAATCTGAAATGAGCTTTCGGTGCAAATGCATAATTTTCCCAAAAAAATTTTTGAAACTATCCACCATCCACAGTCATTCTCCGTTATTATAAACACTAAAAACTCTCCGTTTCGGCCGATTTTCATGTCATGTTCATCATGTAAAGTGTTCCTCAGAATATACACGCCAAAAAAATTGCTCTCCATAAAAAGTAAATTATTATTTACCAAAACTCTAGAAACCAGAAAATGAAAAATCATCAAACTGTCAAATTAATGTGCATGCGTATCCTCACTTAAACTTGTGTCTAATGTATCGAGCAAAATCAGCAGGCGATTGTTGTCTCTCTGATTTTGAAATGGTATTTGCATTTTTGCGTGCGAACGATGATGTCATGCTAACATTTTTGGGATATACTAATTAATTACCTACAAATGTTTGATCAAATAGATGGATGGCTGCATGAATTTGAATTTTTTTTTCACATAATTAACAGAAACCACGTCGGATAGTTTTTTTAAAATACTCATAAGGAAATTGAACATTTTTTCTCATAAACAGAAATTTTATTAAAATGTCAAAAAAACGTACCTATTTAGATTGAGTCATAAATAAAAAAATGATACGTCAGGTTGCTAATTTACAGAAGTATGTCTGTGTCGAATTTCAGGCCAACACACTGAATAATTTTAGCACAGTAATGATTTTTCTACACAAAGGTAGGTAATTAAAAATCACAAAAGTCCGAATAACCGTTGACTTTAGGATAATCCTATATTGTATTCCGGTAGTCGGTAGTAATATCACTTATCACCAGGATTCATTTTGACCACTATGACATCCTGTATAAACAATTAAATGTATATATGTTTTAATGTCCAAAAATTCTGACCACTTCCAGACAACGTAGTTACTTGAAATTTGGTACAGTTACAGGCTTTAGGGTCTTAATAAAGAAAAAATTGTAGAGATGTCACCCTAGCATCCCGTAGGTTCGAAAAATTGTAGTAGTCACGTAGAAACTTAAAATTTGGCATAGTTATAAATTTTAAAACATTCGAACAAAGAAATCTGAAAGTCACAAAATCGTCTCCTAACCCTTTAGGGGATGAAAGATGAAGTAAGGACCATAAAAAGATTAGGTACTTTTGTCTGGAAGAGAAAATCGATGAGATAAAAAATACAAATTTGACACACATTGGCACACAATAAAGGAAAAAAAAAATCAAAATCCTTAAAATTTTAATCAGGGGGTTATATACAAACTCAATCTGAAAAGGACAAATTGTATTTTTTGAAAAGTGTGCTTTGGTGGCGTTTTAGTTCTGTCGTTTACATACAGTCTCATTAGTTTGACATTTTGATAGAACTAACATGCCACCAAAGCACACTTTTCAGTAAATAAAATTTGTCCTTTTTAGATTGAGTTTGTTTTCAAAGAATTATTGAAACCTTTGCGGCAGTTTTCTCGAAAAGGATTAGAATTATCAAGTATTATCAGTATAACTGTTTTACGTAGAAATGACTCCTGCATGAAATTTGACTCCTGCATGAAAGTGCCACAACGTTTCGTAAAAAAAAAGGAAAAAAATATTCATCAGGTATAGCTCATGAGGCGCCCTCCATGGGCTAGCATGATGTGATACATAAATTATTGTTTTTTAGCTTCCTTACTTCCTCCTTCCTTAATGTTTCCTCACTAAACTGAGAGAAGATCGGTCAAGAATTAGTTGAGGTATTGCCAAAAAAAAGAAAAAAAAATTACAATTCTGACACTAGTGGAGTAAACGTAGTCAAAAAAGAGGCATTGTTTCGGAATAATTTTTAACTGCATAAAAATTCATAAAAACTTTTTAAATGCGTTCTAAATAAGTTTAAGTTCAAAGTCTACCGGTTGGTATTGTACGCTATATAGTAGTTTGTGCAACAAGAGTGGATATGATATCCATATCGCACGATAAAGAAATTTCAAATTTTTTGAGTGCGATATGGATAATCCACTCGAGTTGTACAGTATACTTTTTCTACGACCAGCTTAAAAAAATTACAAAATTTATTAAACATTAATATATTACACAAATACACACTGACAGTTACTTTGACAGCTTACGCACTAATTTGATTTTAAAACGAATAGTTGTCTATGTACTTAAAACACGAACTGTGATTGGTCGGTTTCATTTCATATCCACCCTAGAACTGATATGAAATATATCCATTCAGTTAACTGGAATTGCCTACTTATCCATTATACAGACTGTACAGAAAACATCAAATTTACATAAGAGAGTAGAAAAAATCTATTTGTTTATTAATAACAAAAAACTGCAAAATTAGTTGTTAAATGAAATATCTCGAAAATTAATCGAGGGAAAATCATGAAAATCAGGTTCTAGGGGTTTTTGGCTATGCTGATTACTAATTTGATGTCAGATTTGCAAAATTCAAAATGGCGGATACAAAATGGCCGACCGAAACGTATTAACAGTGCGAAATTCGCCGTAAAATTGAGCATTAATGGGTTTTTACAGGTTTTTGAGTATGCTGATGACGAATCTGATGTCAAATTCATAAAAATTGTGTAGGTAAACGTAAAATCTTTAATATTAATAAATACAATGTACTATAAAAATACTTTGATTATAAACTACAATGAAAGGAAATATTTTAACTATAATATATGATACATACGGTTTTTCAATCAAGAATGTAATAAAACAAAGACTTTATTTATGAACATACAGTGAAACTTGAATCAATAAAATGTGTTTTTGGCAATTTGGAAAGTTTTCTAACAAATTTTTGTTAGAATCATTCGGTCGGCATCATCAGGTGCTTGGAAGACGACCACATTATTGCTAATTAATTTTTTTGTCAATATATCAATAAACCTCGTTTTATTATTTTCGTTGCCTAAAAATTTGTCGTGAGGAATGGTCAGCAGCATCCCATCATTAAAAATTATTGTTGGAGAAGTTTTGTTTATAGCTCTAGGATTTCTTTCTGCCGATTTAATACTATACGAATATACTAATCTACTACATCAAATACAACAATAACAATAACGTCAGTACTGAAATTTCTTTTCAAATAGTTAACATAGTTATTGCAAATATAATCGTAGGATTCTCCAATTTTCCAACAAACTCTGTGAAGAAGAATGCCTCCATCGATGACATACGTAAAACTATGTACGTCATCTATCGAGTCCGTAAATTGCAAAGTACAGCCAAGCAAACATAGCGAAGGAGCCACTTTCACGAATCTAGTTGACAGCTAGGTGGTGAACTTGCTAGAAGTAGTCAGGAATATGCTATCAATGTACACATTGATGAATTAAAAAAAAAATCAAATTTCGGTTCGAATTTGGTAGTTGTTATTATATCTTATTGTATTCTCGTATTTTTCAATAGTTTAGGAATTTTTTTTTTTAAATATTGATTTAATCAAATACATTAATTTCACAGTATTGTTTATCAACTTAAACACGACATAGTAGTCACCATTTATGCATGTGTAATATTTAGTAGAATTGTTAGTAGTTGTGGTAAACTTAATTTTTTATTTAAAGCCTTCGCAAATGTCAAAAAATCGTGTTTTTACCGATTTTTCGCCTTTTTTTACTGTTTTACTGTTAGTACGTTCAAAAAAAAAAAATAAAACCAAGAAATATTTTTCAAGATTAGTACCTTAACTAACACCTATGCATTTAAATAAAAATAAAATTTTTTTTTTTTAGTTATTACACATTTAATAGTGTAAAATTTTCGAATTTTTTTCTTCTAAAACGTATAGTTCGACTTATTCGTAAAAAAATTAATATAAAAACGCGTTTGTATCATAAAATAAATCGTTGAGGCTTTTAGTACACATCATTACCTTCAAATTGGTCACTTATAAAGTGCCGATATCACGATATTAAGCTTTGATATTGACGATTGAAATTTGGTGTCAACAGCGGAAAACGTCTTTTTTCGGAAAAGTACTAAGCTTAAAGGTCTGAATTTCCTAAAATAATTTTTTTAAATTTTCTTGGCTGAATGCGTATTTTAGATAATCCCTTTAAATGTGCTATCCAAGTATTTTTTTTTTTTTTAATAAATTATTCATTCTACAATGATTTTTACTAAATAATCGTTAATTCATGCAATGATCCGCTTTCAAGCTACATATGTAATAATTAAAGTACTTAAATTTTTTTTTTAAACATGTAATACTTGGGGGGAAATGATACTTTTTCATTTCCAATTGGTTTCATATCATTTGCTTTTTGCAATCAAAAGTTATAGCCACTTACGTACGTTGGGACCTTAGTTAACAAATTTCAACTCGCTCCAATTTAATGTGCAAAATACATGTCATATATGTTTCTTACGTAAAATTTCTCGTTCTTTCGTACAGATAAAATTTAAAAAGTTATTCGCAAAAAAGTATTTTTGCACTTAAATTGTTAAATAAAAATAGGACGCGTACACTTTTTTGCGGTAGACTTTTCACTACGTTATTCTAGCATACTTGAAGAATATTGTTCACCAAAGTCTACAAATTTTTCCGAAGTGAAAATTTTCGTTTACTCCACTAAACGGGCGAAATCAAATTTGACACACACGTAGGTGTGTGTGATTAAAAGAAAGAACAAATCCCAAACCATTGTGTGAGATATAAGGTTGAAAATATTTCTTTTATAAGCAAAGCCAAATTTTACATCTACCCAAGTAATGATTTCAAAATATGAAGAAACTTAGAAAACCAAGTAGAAAACCTCTAAAACAATAAAAAATTCTGCTTGTTTTTAAAAGTAAGCGAAGATACTAAAAAGTCCAAAAAAATATACCGGGTACTCAAAAACACTACTGAAAATGTAAAAGTAACTGAAGAGGGAACTATCTTCACTTTTCAATTTGGAGCAAAATGTTATTTGAAAAAGTTTTGTTGATTTAAGTGTAATTAGTTTTTGTAATGCTACCGGCATGCTCAGCCGGTTAAAGCGTATTGTATGTCTGCGTTTTTTCAAATATATAACCCTCTTCCGTACAACCATGGCTTTGGATCTGGGAGTTGTCTGCTATATGCGGTGTGTTTGTGTTTATGAAAATGCTATTTTCTGGTTTTTAAAAAATTTAGAAATAATGATTAAATTGAACAGAAAAGAAATCATTTTCCCAGGAATACTTTTTGGAAAAAGAAATCAATGCAATTTAATATCGGGGCTTATTTAACATTTCAAACCTTTTTTTCTAATACCGTTTTGCTCTAGAATAAAAAAACCGCTGCCCAAGGAATCACTACTTCCACATCTAGATTTGCCAGCCAAGTCTCACAATGAAAAATGTTGTATGTGGAAATAATTGTTTATGGAACTTTAACAATATAATATTTGAAATCGTCTACCCCAAAAACCCATAAAACGATATACCACATCGGTAGTGGGGTGGGAGTAGCGATAGGGGGATGGTAGTGGGGATGGATGAAGTAAAAAAAATATTTTGAGGCCTTTGGTTCTTGTATACACATTAAATCACATTTTTTTACTCCCTTTTATAATGGAATGATTATGATAATGAGGGTGGCTAATGCCAAGTTTTTTTGGGACATTAGCTTGTCTTTTATGTACTAAATACTAATTTTATGGACTCTTACCTACTTGATTTACCTATTTACCCTCATTTACCCCGATTTATCCTCCAACGGAATAAAATGAAAATATAATCTAGTTCCAGATCTCGTTAAAATACATACGTGTACCAAATTTCAAGTCAATATCTTAAACGGTTTCAGAGTAATCGTGCGCACAAAAAAGGTTACAGACAGACCGACAGACAAATCTTTTCTTTGCTCAAACTTAAAATCTCGGTGTTTCAGGACATTCTAAGCCTATTTGAAGAAAAAAAAAAAATTTACATTTTTTCATCGTTAAACTTCCCTTGGGTGTGGAAGTAATAAGGAATATTTTTTCTTGAACTACCTACTTTTACTTTTTCCGTGTTATTGAACAACCGGTGTATATTTCAACACTTTTTAACTATCAGCTTACTTTTAAAGATAAACATAATTTCTAATGAACAATAACTCATTCGAAAATAAAGAAGTTTCCGCTTGTTGCATCCAACACCCTTTCTATACATACATATATAAAAAAAAATTAATTTTATTTATTTTTATTTCCTTATATATTACATATTTTCTTATTTTCTTATTACTAAATTTACTATTTTTATTTTTTCAAATTATAATTATTAAGAAATAGCAATGATACACTTACATCCGTCTATGGGTCTGTATAGACGATTTTTATACAAATTGACTACCTCTTAAATGACTTGGCATAACACCAAGAAAAGATGTTTGGGAACGAATTTGTAATTCCATATTAATTTTAATTTTATTCATTGAAAAGTAAAAACTAGATGTTATTTTATCTTCGTAATAATTCATCATTTTTTCTGGCTATATATGTATATTTCATTTTAAAAAAGGAGTGACTGCTATTTGTGACTAGCTTTTAAGAAAATGATCAGTGAAAGTTATTTTTAATTAATATGCACTTAAAAGATCGCTACACGATACCAATAAAAAACTACCTTCTATAATATTAGTTAAAGTATAGTTTTATTTTTTAAGAATAAAAAATGACACCTAGGAATATTAGTCCAATTTAATGTAATGAAATTATCTAAGAGACAGAATAATCATTTTAAAAAGCTTGGTAAAGCTTGTCTTGGTCGTTGTATATGTAGATCTCCAAAAGTTAGGAGGAGTTCGTCAAATTTGGAAACTGACAGTCCATCATGACTTTATAAAACTACTTTTCTTTTCTTTAAATTAAAGGAAAGGACTACGGAAATGTTTTTTCTAATTTTGACATGTGAAATTTCACTTCAAGATTTACCGAAATTTCGAAACGTTACGCTTTTTTACTCTTAACCGATTAGCGACGAATAATTTTCACAACTGATGATGAAATAACTGTTTGTGCATTAAGTTATCAAAAATTTTTTTTGTCGCATTAGGTGTAGGATTTTTTTCCTACGTGTTGGAAACATGATTTTTTCTACTAGTGTTTGATGATGATTAAACTGCGATATTTTTAATTTTTATATTTGACATGTATGTGCTATTATTTAAAATTCTAGTTCTGCTTCTGCGTATTTCATTTATCCAGTAAATGAACCTACTGTATTAATAAATAATTATTTTATCTCCGCACTTGCTAACTTTCCTAATCCAAGTTAGTGTATAAATATAGAACTTTTAAAATCATTAGTAGGAGAAATTTGTTCCCACAAGAGTTACGAAGAAAGGAACATTAGAAAAATTTAACATTTATGTAATTAACAGGGCTCGGGAATTTTATCTCGACTCCAGAGACGGCTCTTATATAAATAAAATATTATATTGCAAACACCCGCTGAAACATTCAGAAAAACGACGAAATGACGTAATATTCATCATTACCAGCTACAATATATTTCTGGTAATAAATTTAACCTAAAAACGGTAATGGTTCTTACGAAAACATGTAATGCATATCTAGCAAATAAAAACAATTTTGAATCAAACACATACTTTCCTGTTCTATTTAATATGTGTGGCGTGTTTATTATGTTTATTTTCATAATAATTAAATATAAAAACTCAAGCTGCTGGCCACATGAAACATTTTTCCCCAATAAACTAAACCATTTTTATATAACGTTATTTTCTAAATCATGATATCAAAAAAATTTTATGTGAGTCCCTCGTATTGTTGCAATTTAGTCATTGTGGCAGTGTTTATGGACCCTGTTTGGACGGAACTGAGATCAGACGCATACAAAAACTACAAAACTCCTGCTTACGTCTTATATACGGAATTAGGAGACGCAACCGAATATCACATAAGCTCCAAGAGATTAACTGGTTAAATATGTACAACCGGCGGCAATTACACATGACTTGTTTGTTTTTCAAGGTTTTCAAATTGAAATCACCACCTTATTTATATAACAAATTAAGATTTAGGACTGATGTACACAACATAAATATACGTAGGAAAAATATACTTACCATTCCCCAACACCGCAAAGAAATTTTTAAAAGGTCTTTCTCCTATAACGCTGCAATATGCATTAACAAAATTGGTGATATGAACCTCAACTTATCATACAATTCAGTTAAAATTAGACTTAAGAAGCACCTATTGCAAACCCAGCGATCACATTAACTTCTTATCTTATTAATCCTTTCTTCCTTTCTTCTTTCCGCTTTCTCGCTCTTTTTCTATTCATTATATTCTACATCGTTATAAAATTTATATTATAATTTAGTGAATAGGTATTGGTGGAAGAGCAGAATCTGTTACACAGAATTCTGAACCTTTACCTTTTATTTATCAAAATTAATTCTTTTTTTTTTTGTTAAATAATTTGTAAATTTATTGATAAATTATAAATGTGTTATTATTATTATTATTATTATTATTATTATAATATTGAATCATACATAACAAACAAAGTTAAGGATTAATGGCATAAAACTGTCACTTTATCACGTTGTGTACATTTGTGCATCACAAATGTACACAACGTGATAAAGTGAATTTTATTTCGTTTTAAAATGTTAATACGTAACCTACTTTTATCGGCAATCTCCTACATTCGTGAAATGTACTGACAATTACCTAAAGACGTAGTTGATTATTTTACAATTGCGGTGTTGAAGACATTCGATCGTGACCGAGTATCAACATTAGATTCCAGTGTTCGGCGGTACTTTTATATGTTTTTTTAATAATACGGCGAAACATTGCTTTGACAAAATTCCTTTGACTATACCTACACTGCAATTCTGCGCATTTACGTCAACATTTAATAAAGCTGGTTGACTATCCGAAATCGCAGTTTCGCAATCCGTAGTAGATATCTATATGGATTTGTACTACTGATTGCGAAACTGCGATTTCGGATATATGTACAAACCTAGCATAAAATTATACAGACTACAGAGTCGACGGTATACAAAAATGTGTGTGAGTTACTTTAAGGAAGTGAAAAATACCTCCTCTTCGAGTAAGTGTTTGTAATAAACTGACCATATTAACTTTGGATATTATGAAAGTACAAGATAAAATATATAATATAATAATAATAATAATAATAATATTTATTCACCACCAAAAGATCAGAATTATAATAAAATGTGACATGAAAATTATGTAGGTGACTAAACACAGAAAATCCACAAAGGAAGACCTGCACGTGGATTAAACTGCGCTTCGACCTGTATATATAATTACATTTTTATTTAAGTTTGAAAGCGATGTGTAAATAAACTATCTTAAAGTAATACATATTGTTTAGCCTACAATATTTTAATTTTAATTTAAATTAATCTTAATATTCTATATACTGTTTAGCCTAAAATATTTTAAATCAACTAAATGAAATACTATCATAAGTGCTTCTGTCCTATGACCTGTGTATATAATTATATTTTGATTTTAAGAGTGGAAGCGACATGTTAAGTGAACTATCTTAAGGTAATACATAATGTTTAGCCTACGATATTTTAATTTTAATGTAAATTTATTTTAATATTCTGTATATATTGTTTAGCCTATAATACTTTAAATCAACTAAATACTATCACAAGTACTAATATTTGTTTTAATTATATTCGGTATATATAGATATATATAATATACACGTACATACACGCAATCATAGTAACTGTATACATTTCTACAGTGTCTTTTTGTCTATATACGTATTTTCTTATATATACATACATATATACGTGCACACATTTACACAAATACATGCACACACACATATAATACAAATTTGAATTAATTTTCATTTTCTTTAAGGTTGAGCGGGATTGTTTTTTATTTCTCAATCATGAGGTGTACTGATGATCGTGGAATTTCCAATATCCATTTTTTTAGCTTTCCTTTAAAGAGATTAAATGAGTTTATACTTTTTAGAGTCGTTGGGACTTCATTATATACCTTGGGAGCCAAGTAAATGTGACAGCGTTGTCCTATGGTTTTTATCATTTTGGGTACTGCAATTGATTTTTCTCTGTGACGCGTATCATGATTGTGAGTAATGATATCTTTTGTGTTTAGGTTTCTATATTGATATAAAATCAAGCTCTGAAAAAAACATTGCCTTATATCCATGATTTTAGATTCTTTATACAAATCATCACTCGGGTAAACGTAACTTCGGCTAAAAATAATTTTTAGAATCCACTTCTGCATTGTTTCAAGGCTTTTTATATAGCAGTTTGTTATGCCTCCCCAAGCAATGATACCATAATATAAATGTGGCTGGACTAGAGCAAAATATATGCTTTTTAGGTGATCTATATCAAAGAATCTCTTAAGGTATTTAAATTTTGAAAGTAGTGATCTTAATTTTTTAACTAAAAAATCTACATGTTAATTATATTGTGTCATACTTTCATAAAAATCTTTCCGCGTTGACCTAGACCTAGAGTTAAACCCTGATTCTGACATCACAGGTATAAAATTCCTTGTACTTAATTATAAATATTTAGAGCACAACTCATTAACATTAAAAACCATAGGTTAATTCGAAAAAATATAAGCAAAAAGAAAATGTTCGCATTTTCAATTAGAAATGTTTATAATGACTTTTCTACAGTCCTATCTTAAGTAGCAGGGTGACGTCATTATGACGTCGTTTTAAAGTGATCTGCCGTCAGTAGACGTCATTCGACCAATTAATGACGTAATAATGACGTGACATTAGAGTCGTCATATTGACGTCATAAAAATGCTGTTATTTAGACGTCATTTTTAGGTGTAGCTGTGGTAGGGTAACATGATGACGTCATGTACACGTCATTGTTAGCCACCCCCACTGCCAATGCCAAATTTTTTTGACACTTTAGCTTCTCTTATATACACTAAATGCTAATTTTATGGATTCTTACTTGCTTGATTTACTTATTTACCCCCCATTTTTCCCCCAGACCTTCAACGGAATAAGATCAAAATATAATCTAGTTCCAGATCTCGTTAAAATACCAAATTTCAAGTCAACATCTTAAACGGTTCCAGAGTAATCGTGCGCACAAAAAAAGTTACAGACAGACAGACATTTTTTTTGCTCAAACTTAAAATCTCGACGTTTCATGGCATTTTAGGCCTATTTGAACAATAAAATTTTTCAATATTTTTTTTTGTCGATACTATACTTCCACCGGATGTGTGGAAGTAAAATGGTCGTAGTTCGCAGCCCTTTGATCTTTTCGTTTGTGATATTTATATACAAATTCTGCGAATAAAAGAACTGAAAATAAAAGGGTATTTGGTACTTTAGATTTTGTTATATACATAAAAGGGCCCAAAAATGACCAATTTCGGCCAAGAAATGGTCATTTCTAAAATTATTTAGGTATATGGTTTCGGACCCTTAAAATTCAGATTCTAAAACTCAAAAATCATGATAAAATATGATATTGATGGTCTTCCAAGGAGTTATATAGAAAATAATTGCATATAGATTCTGCCTTTATAGGGTTTTCACATTTTTTACAGGCTTTTGATAGCTATCATGTGTCAAAATAAGCTGGATTGCAATTTTTGCAATTCTCCATTAAAGTGCTCAGTATTACAAAAATTTTGAGCCCAAATAGATTGATCTTGGTTGAATTACCAAGGAGGAGTCGAATTTTGACCTAAAAAACTCCCAAATTCCACAATATGCCCCTCTCCAAGGTCAAATCCAAGGTCAACAAGTAGTGCCTCAACAGATGGCTCAACATATGATCTCATCAACTTTTATAGAGGCCATTTTTCTCATATCTCACTATCCTGACGAGTTATTCCGGCGCATCCATGTTTTTAGGACATTCTGTATATGTAGTCGTTACTTTTTTAAGTTTTACATTAAATAAATTATTTTATAAAATTTATATGCCACCTGTGAGTTATTTGCGAAACACCTTACCTTAGTAAACAAACAAGAACACATTTGACGTATGTTAAATTTTGGACATCAAAGCTTAATGTGTTTATAAATCTTGAATATAAAACTAGCCCAAAGCATAAATAATAAAATATCTAAAATGATATGTAGGGTATACTCACAGTATATTCACAATGAAAGTAACAGTTTGTTATGACCAAAGGTAAAAAATATTCAATCAATCTTTTAAACGACAACCAATCGGACAAATTATAATGAGATGTGAATGGTCAGTTCTACATTTCATAACAAACACACTTAAATTGATAAACTGGGCGTAGCGTTTTTTGTGGATCATCGAAAGTTAGATCCTTCTAGGCAGGAAGGACCTGTAGTATTTTAAAAGTGAAAATTGCTACGATGTGAACCAGTTTAGAGCGAGCGAGTCGACTTTGTTTGTTTCTGATGTGGTGACGACGAGGTGGGAAGTGTGCCACACGTTATTTACTCAGTCTGCCACTAATGGCACCTTTCTTCTTTACCAACCTATCTGTTATAAATAATAATATACCTGTGGTATTGAAATTATAAGAGATAGAAATGAATGTTAATTTTGACAAATATGTTGAATTTCAAAAGTGCGGAGTAAATATAATAAAAAATGTACAGAAAACATTAACACAAAAGTGTTCACAAATATGAAAGGATATGGTTCCAAAATTCTTATGGGCCATTTGTTTTTAATTCCTGACGTCATCGATATTTTTTTAAGTAGGACTGTAGATTTTGCATCATCAAAAGAATATGTTTTTCCTCCTGTAATTAACTTACTTTATGACCGCCGTTTTGGTGTTCTAAAATGGGTTGTATCTTATTTCTAGCGAACAGAAAGTTCTCATTAAGAAGCAACTTTTTTATTGTTATGCATTTTTTTCTAAACCTTAGGAGTCGTATAATTTAATACGTTGACTGCCATACGGGTTAAGACAAATTTCTCATAAGGCGCCAACCAGTAGCAACGGTTTAACCAAATAAAATATCCCCCCCGGCCATGAATATCATCGGCTAATACACTATGAATTGACACACAATATTTTGAAAAAAAAAACTGCCAAAAAAGCGTCAAAAAAGGTCTCGGTTCTTTACTACAACATCTCAGTCTATTTATAATGATAGAAGTGTGCTGGACCAAGTCGCTGGGAGATTCCGAGATCCCGAAAAGATCCAAACGATCCAGAGATTCCAAAAACATGACTCGGTCTTATAGACCGAGTCGGTCCACAGGGCAAATATAAGTACTCGGTCTTATGGACCGAGTTGGCCTCATAGACAATAAAATCCTTGGTCATAAAGACCGAGATGGCAGTCAACGTGTTAAACAAATAACTATTTCCCTCATCTAAGAACTGAAAGTTGACATTTGCAGATAGACGAGAGATGTGATTCACTTTCCGAGTATGTGCGGTGAGTATTTTTCAGCTCGGCCCAAACAATTTTTCCTTAGAAACAATATGTCATGGCTAACTTCAGTAATGGATTAGTAAAAGGTTTAATAATAAGATATTAAGGAAAATAAATACCTTCTTGCCAATTTTGTTGCAGTCGTAGAAAAAATAGCTTGTAAATTTTGAGGGAAAAAGGTTCCTGTAGCTTTTACATGCTGCTAATCATGCTCATGTGGAAGTATAGTACTTTCAGCTCTTAATATACAAATAACTGTTAACTGGACATACTTCGATACTTGTAAATTAATAGATGTTATTTGATATTAAACGTTTATTAATCATCCAAATACTTTCTACATTTTGAAATAAATAGCTATATTAATCTAAGATCCAGCAGCTTATTACTATAATCTTTAAAAAACCCTATCCTAAGATCTTTCCTAAACTTCATCTTTAATCCCCTCTTTCTTTTTCTATTTGTTCGTTTTTATGCTTCTGTTGTTTTTCTTTCTTGTTCTTTTTGTCATTTTGTTAGTAAATTCTTTGTAGGCCAAGAAAATTCTTGAAAATTGTAACATTTTAAACGATACTCTTTTACTATATCATATCTTCCTGGAGGCAGGGAGACTACCAGGGCGACAGTTCTAGTACGGGTTTTTTCGTTTAGCTTTTTACCCGAGGTCGTTTGGTTGGCTCCGGGCCACGATCCGGCAAGGCACATAGTTGTATTAAAATTAAGAATAAAAATCTGTTTTTTTTCCATTGACTTACAAATCAAGAGAGGTCGGTGGTTCGACCCTTACTCACTCCGGTTTTTGATTTTTTTCGTTGTTTTTTATAAAGTTTGTTTTTTTATAAAACCGATATACAAATGTACTTTTTGTCAATTTTAGGTCTGTTTTAGACCAACAATGGACCTTGAGAAGACGTCTGTAAGATGTCTTGATTCTTAAGAGTATGATTTGCGGTAGGACACATAATATTTTCATTGATATATATGAAAAAGGTATATACGGGTGGGCGTGCACCTTTGACCAATGAAATATGCCCAAAGGCGGAGATAAACAGATTGTGTAATATAAGAGAAATAGTTCAAATATATTTCTGTCGTACAGAGTCGAATTCGCCTTGGGTGCACAAGAATTTTTATTTAAAGTAATTTGAGTAGGAAAACTGAATGCGGTTGTAGTGATTCCTTAGGCAGTGGTTTTTAATTAAAAGAAAAAACTATCTGTAGGTACATAATGTATATTTACAGTGTACAGGGTGTCCTAGTTAACGCGTTATGTCCGATTTTCTCGGTAGTTTTTGAGATAAGTATTTTTTTTCCGGGGAATCGATGCCGCCAAGAAACATATAATTGAACATCAAAGAAGAATTGATCGTATTATTTATGTTCTTAATTGACTATTAAAGGAAAGTAAAAAAAGGCATGTAAATTTTAAATATCACTTCCGGTTTACATGGCAATGGCGTTCTTTTTCTTGAAAATAGAATATTAATTACTTCCACATCCAGTGGAAGTATAGTAACAAAAAAATGTTTGAAAATTTTTATTGTTCAGATAGGCTTAGACTGTCATGAAAGGTCGACATTTTAAGTTTCAGCGAAAAAAAATTTCTGTCTGCCGGTCTAACTTTTTTGTGCGCACGATTACTCTGGAACCGTTTAAGATATTGACTTGAAATTTGGTACACGTATGTACTTTAACGGGATCTGGAACTAGATTATATTTTCATCTTATTCCATCGAAGGGTTGGAGTGTATATTGGGGTAAATGGGGAGGTAAACAGGTAAATCAAGCAGGTAAGAGTCCGTAAAATTGGTATTTAGTATATATAAGAGAAGCTAAGGTCTCGAAAAATTTTTTTACATTAGCTACCCCCATTACCCCATTTTTTAAGGCGACAAAAAAAGTGTGATTTAGTGTATGTACAAGAACCAAAAACTTCAAAATATTTTTTTACTTTATAGTCCAAAAATTTTTATTGAAAAATTACCAAAAATCCTCGCTATGTTGGGGTGATTTCTATTACGAATAACTGGCAAAATAAGGATACATATATTACTTCCACATCCAGTGGAACGACAAAAAAATTTTTTTAAATTTTTATTGTTCAAATAGGCTTAGAATGTCATGAAACGTCGAAACTTTAAGTTTGAGTGAAAAAAAAATTTCTGTCGGGCTGTAACTTTTTTTTTGTGCGCACGTTTACTCTGGAACCGTTTGAGATATTTACTTGAAATTTGGTACACATATGTACTTTTCATTTTCATCTTGTTCCATCGAAGGGTTGGGGGGTAAATTGGGGTAAATTTGGGGTAAATAGGTAAATAAAGCAGGTAAGAGTTCATAAAATTGGTATTTATTATATACAAGAGAAGCTAAGGTCTCAAAAAAAATTTTGGCATTAGCCACCCCCATTACCACCCCCACCCCATTATTAAAGAGGATGGAAAACAAAATTTGATTTATTGTGTGTACAAGAATCAGAAACCTCAAAATATTTTTTTACCTTATCCACCCCCACTGCCACCCTCTATCACCACCCCCCACCCCACTACCGATGTGGGTTATCGTTTTATGGGTTTTTGAGGTAGACGAATTCAAATATTATATTATTAAACAATTATTTCCACATGCAACATTTTTTCGTTGTAAGTGACTTGGATAGAAAATCTGGATGTGGAAGTAGTGATTCCTTGGGCAGCGGTTTTTTTTTATTGTTAAATTAGCGTACAATATCGATAATTCTATCATTTCCAATTGAAATTAAAATTTTGTGGACATGCCTATTGAAAGTCGCATTTCGGAGATATGAACTTTACTTTGCTTTTTTTTAAATTAACACTCCATATATGTACCATTTGAAACGCCATAAAAAAAGCTTTGTTTTTATAATATGGTACTTATCTTAAACAAATTTTGTCTAATTTACTATAAATTTACAATTTATCAAATTAGCCATGGAAAACAAAAGTATGTAAATTAAAATAAACAATATGTTAGTTCTGTCTAATTTCACTTTATTTTAAATAAAATGGAGAATTTCAATAATTGATACAGTGTGTTTCACTTGAAATGGTAACACCCCAATAACTTTTTTATTTTTTTTCCGATTTGAATCACATTTTACTTACAAATTAGTATCTACTTATGACCAGAAAAACATTCGCCTCCTACGGTACCAAAGCCACCTGCGGTACCAAAATATGTGGAGAAAATCGGAAAATCATATTAGGCATTTTTTTGTCGGA
This sequence comes from Rutpela maculata, assembly GCA_936432065.2. Classification (NCBI taxonomy): domain Eukaryota; kingdom Metazoa; phylum Arthropoda; class Insecta; order Coleoptera; family Cerambycidae; genus Rutpela; species Rutpela maculata. Next base: position 37,605,718 of record OW386285.2, read on the forward strand.
AAATTTTGTTAATAAAACTTGTTCAGAATTATCCAAAATGGCCAAAATTTAATCAAAATTAAAAAATGAAAAACTTGAAATTTTGAAAATTTTGAAAATAATTATTTAAAAAAAAACTGTAAATTGCTTTACAACTACCTGGCAGCTTGGGTTTAATTTCAAACAAAATTGTCATAGTACAGTTTTCTAAACGAAAAAACCCATTAAAATGATATTTTCGGACTTTGACATTATTTTAATAAAAATTTATATATTTTTTATTTTGATTAAATTTTGGACTTAAGGCTTCTGAGCAATTCTGAACAAGTTTCATTGACAAAATTTTCCAATAAAAATATGCTTAATATGATTTTTTGATTTTATCCGCATATTTTGGTACCGCAGATGGCTTTGCATTTGTAGGAGGTGCATTTTTTTCTGGTCATAAGTAGATCCTAATTTGTTCCATACTTAAGTAAAATTTGATTCAAATCAGAAAAAAAAATTAAAAAGTGAAACACACTGTATATTTTTCGGACTACCATGACTCAATGTAAGAAAACATAAAACTTAATATCTACTATAGTTTTTAAGGAAAATACTGTGTCATATATATTTGGAAAGGTTTTTCTATGGCCTTTCAAATGGTGTAAAGATATATTTAAAAAAACCAAGGTAAAGCTCATATCTCCGAAATTCGACTTGTTTGAATTGTTTTGCTGAAATGATGTTTGGAAAATACATGTGATATCCCATAACTTTTATTTTTAAACTTATTTACGTAACTCCCAAAATAAAGAAGTTAAATGAGATTCTAACGTTTGCACAACCACCCTGTACTGTTGACTATAATAAGGAACTTTAGTCTAGTTAATATAAAAAACACGTTCTCAAATAAATTAAACATGTTCTGATAGAACATATTAATAATAATAATTTTTTGTTTTTGTCTTTGGTGTTTTTCAAAAAAATTGCCGCCCTTGAATTTTGCCGCTAGAGCCCGTATAGCCCCCCCCCCTAAATACGCCACTGACTGCGCTCCGTCAGAAACCCTAAAATACCTATATGCATGTTTGGAGCATATTTAATGTCCGATATATCAAAAAATATTACAGCTAGATCTATCAATCCTTATATGTTTGAAATCAGGGATAAAGGATCTAAAAGAATATGTAAAAATATACAGGGTTCTCATTTAAAAAGCAGCCCTCATTGTTATATCACGTGACATATGCAAGCAATTGTTTTTTAATTGCATTTAAAAAAATATGCATACAACCTTCAACTCTTATACGAAACTTTTTTTTATCTCCAATAATAACATAAATAAAGGGGGGTCAAAATATAGTTATAATTCGTCCGCTGTCCTGGATTCCTAAATTTTTTTAAAAAATCGTAACCCGCATCCCCGAAAATCTCCAGATATCGATTTTCATTCGAATACGACCAGAGATAACGAAATTCATCCGCCATCTTGGATTCCTAAATTTTGACCAAAAATTCGTAACCCGCATCCCCGAAAACCCCCAGATATCGATTTTCAGTCGAATAGGACCATAGATGACGAAATTCGTCCACCATCTTGGATTCCCAAATTTTGACCAAAAATTCGTAACCCGCATCCCCGAAAACCCCCAGATATCGATTTTCAGTCGAATAGGACCATAGATGACGAAATTCGTCCACCATCTTGGATTCCCAAATTTTGACCAAAAATTCGTAACCCGCATCCCCGAAAACCCCCAGACATCGATTTTCAGCCAAATAGGACCATAGATGACGAAATTCGTCCACCATCTTGGATTCCTAAATTTTGACCAAAAATTCGTAACCCGCATCCCCGACAACCCCGAGGTATCGATTTTCAGTCGAATAGGACCATAGATGACGAAATTCGTCCGCCATCTTGGAGTCCTAAATTTTGATCAAAAATTCATAACCCGCATCCCCGAAAACTCCCAGACATCGATTTTCAGTCGAATAGGTCCATAGATGACGAAATTCGTCCGCCATCTTGGATTCCTAAATTTTGACCAAAAATTCGTAAACCGCATCCCCGAAAACCCCCAGATATCGATTTTCAATCGAATAGGACCATAGATGACGAAATTCGTCCGCCATCTTGGATTCCTAAATATCTTAGCAGTACCTATGAGATTCCTCGGAAAACCTACGTCAGACTGGATTTTGAACCATAAACTTATCTCAGAAACTACCGAGAAAACCGAGCATAGCGCGTTGACTGGGACACCCTGTACATTTGGCTTGGTAATAATTTCGAATAAATTGATTTCTGACCTAACTAAAAACCGCATTCAAATTTTCATAATGAAATTTGTAGGAGTGTTTATACAAAACGGTCCTCTCTATTTGGCACCTTTTATTTATGTATTAACATTTTCAAGAATTTCATCTATTAAGTCATTCCAGTAAGATAAAATAATTTATAAATAAATTTAAGATTACAATTACCAGAACTCCTAAATGCTTCCCTGGCAAGCATTCATTCGCGTCTGGTCTCCATGACAACAAGTTCCTCCCTAAAGTCTGAGAGCGTGTAAAGCTATGCGAATGCCGAGGCGAGTGCCATCTATTGACGGGAAAATTGGAAACTATTTATTGAATCTATGTTTGAAAATTAAGAGGTTATATTTTATCCACGTAATTAATTAAGGACTATCTAGGGCGTCACGATTTCGTTTTTTGTAAATTCCAATTTTTCGACGTCAATTTTTTCGTTGATCACGTGTTTTTGATTAAAACAAAAAATTAAAAACGTGACGAACTAGAATATATATTTTAATACATACGTACAAAATTTGAAGTTTCTATCTTCAAAAATAAGCCGAATAATTCGTTTCTTCATTTCACTGATCGCAGATTATACTCTTAACACAAGACCTAAATAAGACGTTTTTACGACGTCTCTAAAGCGTAAATGAACGTCTTTAAGATAGTGAAAGTCTAAGGAAGACGTCTTTAAGACATCTCAAAGACATCTTTGTGCTATCTGGGTAAAGTTTCTTTTTTCATGATTCGGACAAATCACAAAAGGTACGATATCTCTTGTGTAAATAAGAAGAAATAGTCAAGTAGAAAGAACAGTCAAGTAGAAAGAAGAATAGTCAAGTGAAGGGTTACATTTGCCACTTATTTATTAAATGATGAATATTAAGAAAAATGCCACACAATGTAAATTCTATCTTCGACATGTTTGAAAATGCTCACACATCTAAGGAAATTTAAAATGCAACAGACGTAATGCAATGAAAACAATAAAGCTTTTCCTCAGTATTCCCGAAATTTGCTAACACCATTTGTTGGTTGTGATTTCCTCAGAGTTAACAAGATTCACTTTACACTAATTTTTTTAATGATTTCGGACGAATCTGAAATACTTGTTTCAAAATGTTCTCAACATGCTAGAAAAAAGATCTGCATATAAATCAAAAGCATATTTAGGATTTCTCTTTACTTTTCTCCAATATATATTTTTCTAATATAGTTAATAGTTTAAAGCAATGGAAATTATTGATTTATCAGTCAAATCCTGCACACCTATTTTACAAAAATAAATAGAAAAGGAGAAATATGTTGTTGAATGGGAAATTAAAGCACAAACATTTGATCATTATGTGCTTTACATTATTTACATGTTAATTGTATGTTCAGTTGCATAACTGAGGTCTTCTATTCTTATTTGAATTCTGAGCACCCAAAGTATATGCAACCAACACAACTAAATCGCGTAAATGTAATAATATAAAAATATGTTGTCACCGACTCTTAAAACAATACTGTATGACATTATTCTCAATATTTATGCTATTTTATCATGAAAGCATGAGAAATTCTTTTACAGAATGGAGACATTTTCCGAGTAGTCGGGGAGCCCTCCCTAGCTGTACGTGCACCCCCTCCCGATCCTTGGGGACAATGTTTTTCATAAAGATTAAAGCCTAAGGAACAATTTAAGACATGTTCTAAAAAAAAACTGGCTGTACTTTCAAAATGGCGGTTCTCATCCAAATATTGTATAGGAATAAAATTGTAGAAAATTTTATGCACTTTGTTTTTGGTGTAGAAAGTTTTTCTCCATCTTTTTTAGTTTTTGTGTTAAATGACAAAAACAATATTTGCAATTTTTTTTAAACGGACGCCATTTTGAAAGTATAGCCAGTTTTTTCTTTGGGGACATGTCTTAAATAGTTACTTAGGCTTTAATCTTTATGAAAAACATTGTCCCCAAGGATCGGGGGAGTGCACGGACAGTTAGGGTGGGCTCCCGTAGTATTACGTTTTATACTGAATTTTATATTTTATTTTAAGAGCTGAATCATTTATCTGGAGAATGGTAATTCCTATCCAAATATTGTATAGGAACAAAATTGTAGAAAATTGTATGCACTTTATTTTTTGTGCAGAAAGTTTGTCTCCATCTTTTTTATTTTTTGTGTTAAATGACAAGAACAATATTTTTAACGGACGCCATTTTGAAAGTACAGCCAATTTTTTTTTTTTGGGGACATGTTCCTTAGGCTTTAATCCTTATGAAAAACAATGTCCCCAAGGATCGGGGGGGAGGGTGCACGGACACTTAGGGCGGGCTCCCGTAATAGAGCATTCAAAATAATTTTCAAAATTTTAGATGTCGCACAGCGGTTTTGCGTATATGGGTGATATGTCAAAAATAGATAACCTCGTAAATATGTGATTACGAAGAAAGAAAACTACGTACTTTCATATAAATATGTGTGTATTAAATAATAATTAATAAAAGGCATAATACTATCCATCAAAACAGTAACAAATAGTTTACTTAAGGGAAGTTAAATGCACTGACATTTCTAAATATATCATACAACAAGTATTGATTAAAGAAAAAATTGTTAAAACATGAAAAACTATAGGTTATTATTATTATATTATTTACAAAAAGAAACTAGTTATATAAAAATACATTTTCTTGAATACACCCAAGAAAACTATATTACTATATACTATATTACAGTGTACACGTAAAATTAAGTAAAAACTGATAATGCTAAAGGTCTTATGCATTAACTAAAGTTTAAACATATTTAAGACTTAATATACATCATGAATGCCAAATATTTTGTTATAATTAATTATTTTTATTTATTTGCTTTTATCATGATTAAAGAATATTATTTAGGTATTATGCAAATCACAACTTACACACTTTTTTATTTATTATGAAAATACCTATTTTCTGTATATTGTTGCCCTAATCTAGTATGTTAGCGTGCCCAGATTAGGGTAACAATATACAGAAAATAGGTATTTTCATAATAAATAAAAAAGTGTGTAAGTTGTGATTTGCATAATACCTAAATAATATTCTTTAAATACTTTGTTATTCTAATAAACCTAAAACAGTTATTTTGGTAATGTTGTTTTCTTTTTCATAGAGGATAGTTTTCTGAGCTCCGTAATCAAAGGGTTCGAATTTAAAAGTAGCCAGTTTAGCAAATCTATATATCCATTAATTTTTTCCGATGTGACTTAACCTAAATATCTTTATATTCTTGGCTTTGGTTCCGGTGGCTCCTGGGATAACTCCGGGATTCCGGAAGGTCACATCAAGAATTTTTTTCCTTTGTTGGCTTTGGATGTCTCCATTCAGCCACGATGTTTTTTTTATAATAATAACAACGACAATCCTACCATTTATTGAATCTATAACCGCTAACCTAACTAAATATTAATCTAACCTACTAATCAAAATATAACCTAACACGAAGAACCAGCTAATATGACAAGACATAACACCAAGAATATTGTTCTACTAATTAACTAGCTGTTTCTATGGCAATGAATAGATATACCTGAAGCAAAAAAAATGGGTGGACATAGATGCATGCCACGTAATGTCTATGATGGCGTATACCGTTAATCGTAACCACAAACGCAGCTAATTCTTTTTTACTCTACAAAGTTTATTGTCTGAAAATGTAGTAAGTAGCTGGGCTAACATTGCACAATCAAATAAAAATTTTGCAACAAAATAATAACACGGAATTGATAAACATACATTTATATTGATATTATATTGCAGGAAAGTTTCAAAAGTATCACTACTTCAAGAACTAGCACGGCAAGCAAAGTGGATGCAGAGACCCACCGATAATGTAGAAGAATCTACCACACAGCGTCTGAGTGACCCGTCAACAATGTATTTATTAAGGGAGCCAGTCGCGCTTTCCCTTGTTCGTATTTGACCTGGGGTGGCATCGTGGTAAATTAATCTTTGAAATTGTCTTACAGGCATATTGTCTACAAAGGGCTCTATTTCTTGTCGTAGAATGTTAATAAAATTTTAGGTATTCAAATTACCGTGAAAAATTGAAGACCTATTATTTGGTATCCAATAAAACCACACCATACAACAAATCCAAATTGTCCTTGACGATTGACTGTAGCAGTTACGTGCGGATTTTCATGAGCCCCAATGGTGGTTGTTATGCCGATTAGAAATTCTGACACTGCTTATATGGGCCTCGTCTGTCCATATAATTATTCCTTTAAATCCTGGCACTTCATTGCACTGCACTGACGTAAAAACCATTGGCAAAAATCGAGACTCCTTTGAAAGTCATTTGGTATAGCTGTATAAGACCTTTCTTTCTAATTTGATTCTCTATCAGATTATGTGTATTTATCGTTATTTTCCGACAAGAAGGGGTGGGAACCACCCCCAACCAAAAAGCAGGAAAAATGACAATATAGATTCTTATGTACATACTTTATGCAGCATGTTGAAAAAAATTTGGAAATTCATTACATCGTTTTCAGGCCGGGATTTAAAAGCTTCTCTTACTGTACTACCTGTTGAATTCGAAAATGAATGTTGCCAAACCGGATTCTGGACCGAAAGTCCAGAATTCAAGGTGCCGATTTTTCATTTATCTTTATATATCTTTCTACAGTGTTAAAGAGATTTTGTAGGGTTTGAATTTATTTTTGTTTTAAGCAACGCAACGCAGTTGTTTTTGGGATTCCTGAATTTTCCTGTTTTTCGCGAGACGATATATTAGGATTTTCTCCTACAGTTTCTAAAACAATATTTTCTCCAGCTTCTCTACCTGGTTTATTATATATTTTTGCTCGAGGTTTTACAAATGATACAAACTCTTTTAAATCTTGTAGCTTTTTGAATATTTTTATGCCTGGCTGTGTCTTTTCTGGATATCTAAAAATATTGTTTAGGCGGCACTTTTGGCATAAAGTTTTGCTGTCTATAACTAACCTATTAAAATAAAGCTAGGAAGCTAAATTTGAATCTTCTCCGCATTCTATAAAACATTTATTCATACCATATTTTTCACCATTTTTAACAACGCTCACTCACAATTAACTCACAAATTAGTTTTTGACATTTACGATTATTTATATTTTCTTTTTTTTACCATAGCCTTCTCAATAAATATTAGAAATGCGATAAATATACATAGATGTCAATGGAAGACAATTCGAACATTTATTATAGTTTAGTTTTTCCTGTTTTTGGCAAAATTATTTTGTATTATAAGAAATGTTGTTGTTATTAATAATTTTCTATGGCCTCCTCGCAAATATATTAGTCTGGCGGCCACGAAGAAAACCCAACAATTTCGTATTAAGTTTTTTTCAAAACGGATTTGGGGTCTAAGGGTCTCCTAGTTTTGATATCCAAGTGATGACAAAGCGTCATCCTTGAGGTGAAATATCACTCTTTTTAATTTTTTTGTAAATTTTACGTAAATAAACGAGTTTTTTACAAATGGTTTGCTTCTCATAATAAGGTTTATATAAAATTTAAACAAAAAATTTTAAATACAGGGTGTTCCAAGAGTATATTATATTTATATATATTAGACTACATCATTTTCTGAACCGATTTCATCATTGGAAAGTGTACATTCGTCTTCTTCGCCTTCATTGTCGTTCACAGTGGCAATAGGGGTTAGTTCATTGTAGCAGTGTTCATGTGCTCTGCAAACGCAGAACATTGCACATAGTCCGGGGTCCAAGCACTCCAAATTCAAGATGACCTGTTCCGACATGACGTACAAATGTTGATACAAGTAATGAAGAGAGCATTACTTGAGGCACTAGAAAATACTTGTCGGATTAATTTTTGCTCTTGCGCAACTTCAGAAATCGCAAAAAAGATGGCGGATTGATAATTACAAAATTATGTTTTACAATGGTTATTCTCCGTTAAAAAAAAAACTATGTAACCTACCGATCTGATTTTTGGTATGTATACTCAAAAGATATACGTGATGCTAACTCAGCTAATGGTATTTCCGAAAAGAATATTTTTTTTGGAAAAAAATAATTAAAATCAAAAGGTTGATATTTACGTTCTAAAAATTTCGATATGCGGACAACTATGTTAAATTTATGAAATTCTTATATACAATTGCTTACCAAATATAGTACATATATTGAAAAAGTTTTTTTTAAAAAGATCCTGTCGATAACGTATACAGTTTTTTGTTTATGATTTTTTTTATGAGGCGCGTAATTATGCAGCATTAAAATAAAAATAGTCTACACGATAATTGGTATAGTTTAACAGTAAAAAGCACTATATTGTTCAATATAATTGCAAATTTGAATTACTTTATGTTAAAAATACAACAAAACGAATGAAAGTAGTAGTCGGGCGTTGCCGATTGCGGCCACTCATTTAAAAATATAATAATCGATGCAAAGTGAATTGTGTGTTCGAGCAAAATGTTAATCAATTAATCAAATAGGTATTCGCAATTGGCCATGCCCAAGTACAACTGCTACTCGTTTTTATATTGTTTAAGAAATAAAACATTAGTGAGAAATATTATTTTAGCATATTTAATAGAAAGCAGAAAAGGGAGATATTTTAAATAGAACATTAATGTTGTATAATACGTAATTTTTGTGTATAACTATTCTTACATGTTAGTCAGAATCACTATCATTATAAAATGATGCATATTGCTTTTTCCCTTAAAACAATTTTCAGGAAAAGCAGCACACGAGCACGCAATTGAATACCACTCACAAGAACATTTTGTGTCGCGTTTTATTTTACAGTTGCACTTTTTAATTTAAGTTCAGATAAATTTTTTTTGTCGACATTATCGGTACCAGCTCCTGATTTCCAATTCTGCATCCAAAATTTTGTGCAAGAGGTAATTTGAATGACGGTTCATAACACTGTAGGGAGCGTAAATAACTTTTATTACATTATTTTACCTTTTAATAATTTTCAAACATATACATATAATAGGGTGACCATACGTCCGGAATTTTGGAGTACTGTCCAGCATTTACAAGTGTCCAGCGAAAGTCCAGCATTCTGACCATATGTCCGGAATTTCGCTGGAAAGTATTATAAGTGTCCAGCATAAGTTCAGCATTCAGGTTATAGTGAAGTTACACTATTACATTTTATTTGGAAAAATTTTTTTGATACTTGCTTTTCGTTCATAAAAAATTTTGTGATCAAAAAATTTTTTTTAGAATTCTCCGCCTCCGCTCAAAAAATTTTTTTCGGATTTCTCCCCCCGCTCATCAAAAATATTTTTTTTCGGATTCTCCCCCCCCCGCTCATCAAAAAAATTTTTGTTATTTTCAGTTCAAGCTGAAGGCGCAGATCCGCCCTTGGCAGAAGTGTTCAGCATTCACTTAACAAAAATCTGGTCACCCTAACATATAATACATTTGTAAAGTTGACGTGTATGTACATTGAAAATATTTGCAAAAAACTGATGTGGGGGGGTGTAAGATGAGTAATGGAATACATAAAGACAGATTTTGGAATTTTTCTCTGTTTGTCTGCTTGTCTGTTTGAACGCACATCACGCAGAAACTACTTAACCAATTAGGTTTATCTAAGCTTGGAGTAACATTTAGTTCTTATTTCATCGAAATCGGCCTAGAATAAGCCAAGTTTTATGAAAATAGGTCTAGTAGAACAGGAGATACAGCTTGATCTCTACAATAAGCGTATTTGCACGGCATAAACTTTTAAGATCAAACTTCTGTAATATTCCAGAAAATTCGAGAGTACTCTGGAATATTCCAGAAAATTTGTGAGTTTTCTGAAATATTTCAGAATGGTGATTCTACCTCAAACGTCGTTTATAAAGAAGCTTTTTAGTCAATTTCAAAATTCCACGCGAACGTAACCGCGGGCATAGCTAGTAAATAATAAATATGAACCGCAAACAATAATCAATCGATTTAAATAATCAAACACAAATACTTTTTATAATGTTAAAATGTTAAGACAAATAACTTCACACTATATACATAAGTACATACGCCTAGTAAACATAACATACCAGCTAATTCCACTGTAAACTGTTTTCATGCGCTTTATGAATTTTGGGAGAGCTGTCGCCTTTATTACATGCGCCGCATCATGCACCCATTTTAAAAATTCACAACTCGAATACTATATGCAATATCAACTTAGTTCTTGTCTCAAAAACATTTTCAATATATTGGGTATGTCTTTTAGCATAGTTTTTACACAAAAAAATTAAAATTGAAGTACTTGCTCGTATGTCGAAATTCTTACTACAATATTTTATAGTTACAGATTTCATATTTTTTTCCCAAAAAACTAAACATATTTAAAAAATGCCATCGAGCCTCATCCAAACGCTTATGTCTTTAGTGTATACTATAAAAAAATTAGATGGATAGCACTCATAGTTTCTTTTACAGGACGTGTTATGTATTAAAAAACATTTTTTTAGGAATTATCATTTCGTCTCTTTTCTTATCATTTAAGAAGTTATGCAAGAGCTGATAAGAATCCGACAAGTCATTTCTGGTGTCCTATATAATCCTTTCTGCAAATCTGAAGTTGAAAAATGTACGTCATATCGGAACAGGTTGCTTGGAATTTAGAGCGATTTCGTACTGTTGGACCCCAGACTAACAGGGTAACCTAGAGCTTTTACAGCTACATCTGTTTGTATTGCATGGTTTGTTACTGCTACAAGAGCACCTAATTAATCGCAGGCCCACATGACTCATCGCTTTGACGAGAAAGTCTAGTATTTTATCCATTAAACTCTGGGCATTTATCTTTATGGAAAACATCCTTAAGAAAACAGCAGTCCTTCTCCTTAGCTTTTTGATTAAACAAAATTTGACGGCATAAAATTGTTAGTGGTAGAACTGTTTTTTTTAAACCTTTAAAGACATTATCGGCTTTTCAGAACCATAGTATCTTTTAGTTTCATAGCCCAATTTTTTAGATATGTCACCTTTTGGGACACGTTTAATTTCTGATACATTATGGTTTTGTTGTACGTATAAAAATTCTCCTGCTTACGTAGTTTGAGCGGCAAGGACAGCCAGAGAATGGGTACTGGTTTTGCCATTTTGCGATGAGATTTCTGTGTCAAAATTGTCAACAATAATCTGGGTTAGTGTAGCATCATTCCTTTTAGTAATTTATAGATTTAAGATGCTCCAGTAGCACCCAATTTTGTACGTTTAAAATTTCAATTTTCGGTGATATACCAAATTGTAAATTTTTTTCCATTTCCTGTAAAACTTTGTAAAATCAATAAATTCAATAAGTTAACGCACAATTAACCATACAATAATGAGAAAACATTAAGAACTAAGTAGTATTCAAGTTTAAAGTCAAAAACATATACAATCATTTTATTAATAAGATTTTTAATTTTTTTCAGCATATTTTGGTACCACAGGTGGCTTTGCCTTTGTATCATAAGTAGATCCTAATTTGTTCTATATTTAAGTAAAATTTGATTCAAATCGAAAACAAAATAAAAAAGTTATAAGGGCGTCGTCATTTTAAGTGAGTCACACTGTATTTAAGGAAATGTATAGATTTCGACAAAATATTACGCTAGTAAATATGTCGAGTGTTGTAAAATAAAGATTGTTTTGTGACTGTGATTTATTAGCAGACCACGGTAAACTACTTGATAGAAATATTCAAGGTACCTAATACTTTTTTTTTAATTATCTATTTTGGCTGCCGAATATCTCGTAAACTATAACACATAGGAAGAAAATGAATATAGACATTCTTGTAGGAAATTTAATTATGTTTTATTTTGCATAGATTACTTTTTTCCGTACGACGCATCGTAAAGCCAAAAACATATACAATCATCTTATTGTTGTGGTGGTGAGGGGAGGGGGTTGGCATTGGACATAGTCCTTTAGCCACAGAATTTGTATGTAATTTAAGTTTATATTTTTAAGTTTGTTGCTCTGATAAACTCAACTAGGATATCGAAAATATCTTTACACCTCAGGCTTAATAAATGGGTAGTGTTTGCCGGTAATTGAACATTGTTAAGTATCAATTTTTTTAAAAGGATTGTTCTAGGCTGTCTGAAATATTCGCAATAAAAAAAGATGTGATTTAGGTCTCCAATAGAAACGCCATCACAAGTGCAAAGGGGAGAATTTTCTACACCAATTTTGTGTAAGTGAGAGGGAAAACAGCCATGGTTTAGCTTTAATCTAGTAATCGTGGATGAATAGAACTTTGAGACTGAGTAGTTGAATATGTGAGGGATTGTCTTTGGTAGTTTCGTGTGAATTAGCGTATAGTGATTATGAGATGTTTTTGTAAAATCGGACCAGTATATTTCCCACTTTGCGCGACTATCATGCTTGTATATGTTGATTAAATCCTCATTAGTAACTATGTTATTGATTTCCCGAAGAGATGTAGCTTCTTTCGCGAGTTTGTCCGCAATTTCGTTTCCTGCAATCCCGGAATGTCCCTTCGTCCATATGAAAAGTACACTGGTACCTCTTTTTTGGAGATCCACTACCTTCTTTTTAATATCAAAGATTACATGATTGTTGCATGACTTATAACAGGTATTACTAATCGCTTGTAGAACAGATTGTGAGTCCGATAAAATTACATAATTACATTTACTTAAATTATTTTCTGTTATCCAACTCAAACTACGCAGTATTGCGTAAGCTTCGGCTGTATAAATGGAGCTTATATCCAGCAGTGCAAACTTAAAAGATTGTTTGTTATTAGATACAAAGAAAGCACACCCTGTACCCTCCCTGCATTTGGAACCGTCGGTATAAATGATTATGTCTTTATTGTGGCTGCTCAATAAGGACCTCAGAAGGTTATTATTGACTCTGGGAATAGTTGTGAAGCTAGGAAATATGACTGTTGGCTTGAATAATAAAACATCATACTCCAACATGAAAATCGGATGTTTATCACTACATGTTATAAACTTTTCATGTTTGCTTGTGTTTGTAAATGCATCTGCTAGTGGAGGGCTATTTTTTATGTTCCAAAATTTATTAGTAAAATTTTCTATTGAAAGACTGTATATAGTGTTGAGAATTATATTATTATTATACGATCTTAATTTAATAATAAATTTACAGGCTAAGAATTGTCGTCTTAGGTTCAAGGGAGCTTCTTGGGCCTCAGCCAGAATAGCAGGGCATGGAGAGCTCTTCATAGCACCGATGCATATGCGGATGGCTTTATACTGAATACGATCTAATATTTCTAAATTTGTATTAGATGACGACCCATATAGCACACAACCATAATCTAAAATGGATCGAATGTAAGACCTGTAGAAGGTTAGACTAATTTTCGGATCTGCACCATGTTTGCTTTTAGAGACACACTTTAGCATATTTATGCCTTTTTCACACTTATTCTTGATATGTTCGATGTGTTTAGACCATCTCAGTTTATTGTCCAATACTATACCTAAGTATTTATAATGGTCTACTATTGGAATATCAAGATTGCAGAGTGTAATAATATTTGGTGTCCTGAGTCTATGCCTGGTAAAAATCATAACCGCCGACTTTTCCGGGGCTATGGTAAATCCATTATCAAATAACCACTGTTTTAGGCAGTACATTATGTACTTTAGGTCTTTTATACATTCGTTATATGTTTTTTGGTCGGTGTATATGCATATGTCATCTGCATACTGAATTGTTTTTATTGGGGGGCTAAACATACCATGCAAATCTTGAGTGTATACATTAAATAAAAGGGGACTCAAGACAGAACCCTGTGGAAGTCCTTTAGAAACAACTCTAGGCCCATGCAAATTATTGTTATGGTCTTTAATAAAGATTCTTCTATTAGTATATAATTCGGTAATTCTAGCAGCTACATTCATTCCGATTCCCAAATTACATAACTTATTATTTAATATATCCAAGTCAACTGCATCATATGCACCTTTTAAATCAACATATAGACAAGCTAAGTACGTATTTTGTGAGAAAGATAATTGTACGTCGGATACTAATTGTGCAACTGCATCTATAGTGCCATTTCCCTTACGAAATCCATATTGAGCATGAGGTAACAGTGATCTATTTTCTACTTGCCATTCAAGTCTTAATCTAATCATTCTTTCGAAAGTTTTTACTAGGCAGGACATAAGTGATATAGGTCGATATGATGAAGGTACTAGCGTGTCCTTATTTGGTTTTAACAATAGAATTATTGCTATTTCTTTAAACTGCGGAATATAATCCCCGTTTACCCACCAGTTATTATAAATTTGTAAAAGTAACTGTTTTGCAGAGTCTGGCAAGTTTCTCAACATTTTGTATGAAAAACTATCTATCCCGGGTGAAGAGTTGCTCGTATTTTCTAGAGCAATATCTAATTCGCTTATAGTAAATTTTTCAATTAGTTTGTTGTTTGATGTTGGTGTGTGGTAGTTATTCGGGTTTATTTGTGATATATTATTTGGTACATAAGCCGGTGCAAAACAATCTAGTAATTTTTCAATCAGTTCCTCTGTTAAAGGGTTTTTTTTAGTCTGATAATTTTTATTGTTAATTTTTTTAATGAACTTCCATATTTCTGAAGGGTGGGTATTTTTATTTAGTTTATTTAAAAATATTTTCCAACTTTCCTTTTGTTTAATTCTGAATAATCGTTTAGTTTGTGCATCTATATTTTTAAAAGATAGATAATTTTCTAAGTTAGACTGTGCTTTGTATTTGGTCAGTGCTTCTCGACGAGAAATATCCAAGCGAGTACAATTATCGTCCCACCAGAAGGGACGGGGTGCCTTTGGTGAGAATGGTTTGTTTATTTTCATAGAGCTACAAGACGCATTATTTATAGAAGTTACTAGTAGGCTAAATTCATCTTATTGTTTTGAAACACTTTGTATATCTCAAGTTGCTCAAAGATGCCAGCTTGTCATCAGTCGGATATGGTAAATAGACATATAAATCTACGAGAATTCGTTAAAAAAAAACTTAATACGAAAATTTTCACTTCAGGGAAAAAACACTATTTTGCTGCCGGACTATATTAAATTTTTCCCAAATTAACCACTTTTTCTAGAGACAAATATGACATATGGATAGCTAATTTAAGTTGAGATCGAATAATGAAATAATTTACCGGGTGTTCCATTTAAGAAAACACAAATTATGTCTATATTTCGAAAACTGAGGCTTGCATAATTTTCTTCTTATCAGCAAAGGATTCTACTCAAAAAAGTGCCTTAAGAATGTGTTACTCAATTTTCGATTCGACACTTGATAATTGAGTCATTTGGAAATGCCAATTTTCCTCTGTAGCTCGGCAGTAGAAAAAGATAGACGATCGTGGTTTACGCCATTTTTTGTTTCTCTAAAATCGAGGTTAGGACACCTATATTGGTTTTTGTCTGTATGCCATAGTTTTAGAGAAAACCCCAAATCCCATCTAATTTGGTCCACCCTGTACATTATGTATTCTCGACTACGCAGCAGTAATACTAAACGATGAAGGAATACATACCAAGAAAATCTGTACTCTTGTATTCCTAGGGAATGGGAAAGGCAAATTAACCCATTAGAGAGTGATATTTACAAACTTTTATCAAATTTTGATTTTTTTTTTTATTTAAACTTGAATTGTTTTGTAAGCTTTGATGTAATATATATCGCTCACGTCTTAGTCATAAAACAGAGTAACAATCATCATTAATATGGAAGCGTATAAAAAAAGCCTAAAAAGTGAAAACGAAATGGGGACAAGGACGTCTAATTTCTATTAAGGTTGATTCTCATCAATTATCTTTTATTATATCTACTGTATGAAAGTAACTTAGCGGTATAAAATTATAATCACTCTAATATACAAAGAGGATTATTAAACAAACAACAATTTTTTTCTCTAGATGATATAAAAGCGAGCTTTTGTGTCTTTAATATCTTTAATTGGGAAAATGTTGTTGTTAAAATAAAAGAGGTTCGTTGAATTAATATAATGTTTAAGCTACCAAAGTTAATGTGGAGAAAAAATGTATATTAACCGGGGCATGGTGACCTATGATTGCATCCCTAATTTATACTCTTACTATAACTATATAACTACAATTTAAATTACTAAAATGGATCTGGGATTGGCCCTTTGTGAAACATATTAAATGTGTATTTTAAACAACTTCAAAAATTTAAAAACGAGAGGAGGTTCTCATTCGACACATATGTATGTTTATTTACGTCATACTGTTTTATTATTGTGTTTTTATTGCTTAGTTACCAACTACATAATAGTGTACTTTATACCCTTGCGGGCATAAAGTGCATTTTACGGCCCGCGCGGGTATAAAGACAAAAAAACATTTTTTGGTTAACTTATTAATAAACTTTATTAATTATAAAATATGAAATTAAAGTATTATGTAAATAATATAATAATAATAACTTTATTTAGTCGAATTCACATTAAACTGGCAATTTTGGAAGAATCCGGTAATAGTTAGATTGCCTGCAGCAAGTGTTGATTCATGTTTCATTCTCTGGGTGTCAAGTTTCTGTAAGGAAAAGCCAGATCCAGAAGGTATGCCTGCCAGCATCCTTGAAACCGCATTTTTTTAAAGATTTACTGTCCTCTGAATATCCTTCAGCAACCGACGTACTCTTCCATCCACCATGGCGCTTCAACGTGGTCATACTGGCTCCAGCCTTTGCCAGAAGAGTTGCCGATGTTCGACGCGGACAGTGTCCTGTATATTTATCAGGATCGCTCAAGCCCAGATATTTCGCAATGATGAACAGGATTTTTCCAAATGTGTTTTTTCCAACTGGCTGTACAGTACAGCGACCTTGTCTATAGGTCAGAAACAGTCTTTTATCTGTACAATCACGTGGTCGTAAAGACATGTAGTCTCTTATCGTAGTGTCTTGAATTTGATTTTATTGAGAAAAAATTATATGCTATAGGCTTTAGGGGTAAATTCCTGTCATGGATAATCTCTTATCTTAAGTATAGGAAAATATCAGTTAGAATCGGAAATATTTTTTCTGATAAATATGAAACCCATATTGGTGTTCCGCAGGGATCTGTGCTGGGTCTTCTTATATTTTTATAATTTATTAATGATTTACCAACATATATTTCTGCAAATTGTGTTATAATGTATGCAGACGATATCACTTTAGGAATTAATGCAGAAAGTCCAGCGGATCTCCAAGATAAATTTAATATTATTTCCAATTAATTTACTAAATATTGTTGGAAAAACGGTTTAATTGTCAATGCAGATAAAACAGTCGCCATGAATTTTTACAATAGGAAAAAAAGTGATGATCATTTCGATATAAAAGTCAATAATGTGACGATAGAAATATCATGTTCTAATAAGTTTTTAGGTACTTATATTGATGGTGCCTTAAGTTATACATGTCACATTGATCATGTCTGTAAAAAAATTAATAGTAGTTACTATGCTATACTACATCTAAAAAAATCTGTCGACACAAAAAGTCTGATTAATATTTACCACGCCCTTGTTAACTCGGTGCTTTCATATAATGTTATCATGTGGGGAAATATCACTGTTGGCTATTGTAATAGAATATTTATTACCCAAAAAAGAATTATCAGGCTTATTTTCTCATTAAAACCAACAGATTCGTGCCAACCAGTTTTCCGGGAACACAAAATACTAACTTTTCCGTCCCTTTATATTTATAATTGTATTTTATATGTAAAAAAAAATATCGATACGTTTCAAGCTAATGCCGCCCATCATAATTACAGCACGAGACATGGTTCTCTTCTCGAGTGACCCAGACATCGTTCTTGTTTAGACCCCATCATATGCTGGAAGAAAATTCTATAATAATTTGCCTGAAACTATAAAGTTAACAATCCCCCTGCACCACTTCAAAAAGAAACTAAAATCATTTTTGATTAATAAATCTTATTATATTGTGACTGATTAACTGGATGATGCGTGATCAGCAGATTTTTAAATAATTCAGTTTTACTAATATATTTACATGTTGTGTAAAATTTTGTTTAGTGTGTAAAATTGTCATTCACATATTAATATTTTAAATAATGGATGTTTTTAAAAATTACTAATTTAATACCTATTTAATTGTGCATTAATGTAATGTATTTCTTTGACCTGTTCAATATCATGTATATTGATCGAACGGACCAATAAATTATTATTATTATTATTATTATTATTATTATTATCAGCTTCAAACTGTTCATTTCGTCTTCAATGGTAAAAACGCTCTTTTTATCGGTTTTTGTCTCTGGTACATTTACCACGAAAACTGATTTTCTATCTTCTACGTGAATAACTAGCATATTCACAAGTTCTTGTCGTCGACATCCACCAAATACATCAAATATTAATGCAATTTTGTTCATTAAAAACATCTCATTCGGTGCCTCATGAATAAATTTTAAAACATCTTCTCTAGACAGAACTTTAGACTTCTTTGGCTGGTATCCTTTTGATTGTTGCTTCAAATATTCGCTTAACTTACGGTAATTAGCGATGTTAATATTCTTATTTACCATTAAAGCCTTCTTTACCATTGAATATTTGGACCATAAGGAAATCGAAGAAAATGTTTCAGCGAGATTGCCGAAGTATGCAAGCAGCACAGTTTCAATATGTTCTACACAGTTTTCTGCCATCCAGTTTAGTAATTTGTCATATTCTTTATTGCAGGCGTCTCTCGATTTATTCGGCAGCAAGTTTTGATAGTAAAAACAACGAGCAACAACAATTATAACATAAACTTGAATATTTCTTGGTCAAGAGTTATATTTTTATATAAGGAAAATGAGTGAAATCCCAATAAAGCTAAGCAACTTTTCCCCACTGTAGACCGGATGCTATTAATTAAAATAGTAAAGAAACGTAAACACGTCACAGAATAAAAAAAAACTGATGCAGCATCTTAGAGAGACAAAGCAGTTTCTTAAGCAGTTAAAATTAAGATTTGCTGATATTTATGCAATCTCCCGAAGTTAATACAAATTTATCAGTTGCGTAATATCTCGATATTAAAAGCAAGTTATTTATTAGTGAAAAATGACTTCTACAATAAAATAAAATAGATTTTAATATTTGCTTTTTAGCCTCATTAGAAATCTTTTTTACCTATCAGTTGAAAACTCTATCAATGCCTCGACTTGTTCAAAAACAAATATTACTGTATGTTTCCCAATTTAAGCAAAAAATAATTTTAATTTTCCACACAACTATTCATCAGAAACCTAACATTTTTAGGTTAACCTGTGGATAACAGCCATGAAGCTCGATCTAAATTAACTCTTACTTTAACTCAAGGTTATTTTTATCCCGGATTAAAATAAACACTTTATCCTGAAGTCAGCATTTAACCCCGGAGCGAACTAACTTAACCCTGTATTGATAAACCGACCCTAAGATATCAAACTGAAGTAATTCTTGGGCTTGATCTTGCTTGTCCCAGACGGACGTACTACATTTGACAATAAGTATACAAACGTATTTTCCCGTTGAATGAATTCGTAAAGGTTTTTATAAATGAGCTATAATTCGAAGAAATTTAATTGCTTAAATTTATGTAAATTTAATTAAATTATATATTTAACATATCAGAAGAACAGCAACTTCGCCATACCAAATAACATGCCGCACCTACAACAGTGTTTCCCGATCGACGCATGAATAGGTGAAAAAGTCTGAAAATATTTGTGTTAAAAGGACCCCCCCCCCCCCCCAGAATCCTGGGGGGTCCTTTCTGGGTTCAACTCTGTGAAACTCTGGATTCTGGTAGTTCATGATGTGTAAAACAAAAGTTTTCAGGGACACTAAGTCCTAAAAACCTATGGTTTTGAGATATAGCCTTTTGAAGTTGTACTTTACGTGCATTCTACAGCATAGCTAAATCCTTATGGGAAATGGTTGTCGGTCAAACTCTTTGAAACTCTGGATTCTGGTAGTTCTTGATGGACAGAACAAAGGTTCTTAAGGGCACTAAGTCTTAAAAATTCATGGTTTTGAGACATAGCCCTGAGATATGCTGCAGAATGCACGTAAAGGCCAACTTCAGAAGGCTATATCTCAAAACCATGAGTTTTTAGGACTTAGTGCCCTTGAGAACTACCAGAATCCAGAGTTTCAAAGGGTTTGACCGAAAGCCATTTCCAATAAGGATTCTGCGGGTCCTTTCATCTTCACCCTTACTTGCCCCTCAAGTGCGCCTTGGAAGTTTCTAAAAAAGTTGAATTCAACTAGTAAAATGCTTTTTCTGTACGAGATACGACAAAATGTTATTAAGAAGAGTTGTTCAGAAAGTAAAACTGAATAAAAAGAAAAATTTTAAAATCCTCGCCTACTTTGATATTTTGCCTTATTTCTTTTTTTTTTTTTAAGAGGTAGGTACCTTCCCTGTTACAGATATTGGCAAATTTCGTTAAGAAAAGTTGCTCACATTGCTAAATTATGCAAATGTGCAAAATTTAAGAAATATAGGTTTTACAACATGATAGGAAATGGCACACTAGACATTAATTGTTTTTACCTACGATCACTACTGTAAATAGTAAAAAACACATTATCTGCCATCTATGTAAGTTGAATTTTACATATTGTAAACAAAACGCACTGTAAACAAATCGCACGGTAAACAAAACGCACGGGACACGCAATTATAGGTGGCTTATATCGCTGACGCGGGGTTTAAAAAAACAAATGCGCCTACTTAATTTTCAAACGCTGTCAAAACTGACATAATATTTGTTAAATAATATTGTTTAATAGTAAACTAAATCCAGATTTTACTAAATAACTAAATAAATATGATCATAGGTAAAGTATAGTACATAATTCGAGTTGTAAGGCAATTACGCACTCATGGAAATACGCACTCGCCGCTACGCGGCATTGTGCGTAACTTTTCCATTCGTGCGTAATATGCTTCATTACGTAATATACTATTTAATACTGCTGCCTGGAATTAATTATATACTCGAGATTATTTACAGACAATATCGACAATTCCGTCTGTGATGAAAATACATCATTAGTTGTGAATGTCGATTTATCTGAGAAGGTAATATTTATTTTTATGGACATTTCGATCCTCTAGAACTTTCTCACATACAGTAGTATAAAATTCCAAGCTTCGGGATTCACCTCCTTCTTCTAATTTAAATAAAATAAAAGATATTTAAATTGGTACATTGGTAAATTGGTAACCAGTCTGGATACTGTAGATTCGACCAACTCTGTGTTCGGAAATCTCCTATTAAATGCTCTAATAACACCTGGAATTGATCATTCACCGATACCATAATACTGAAGATAAATTCGTTCTTATAGAGCAGATATAACTTTTGTGACATTTCACAGTGTTGTTTGAGATTAATTTTAGATCACAGATCACTACAATAATTTCTGTTAATTTTTTGACAAATGTCAAAACGTTGTTTTACTCTTATTTTCATACATCCATGGCACACTATGCATTTTCAGAATAGTTTGGAAATAAATTTAATCTTGATCGAAGCGAATTATTTGTGTTAATTGCAGGAATTATTATTTTTATTTCTTAAAATTATCCAAATGTTTAATAGACTAATGAAAATAAACCTATATTTTTGAAATTTTGCAAACTAGCAAAATTTATCAACATGACAACCTTTTCTTTACGAAGGCCAATATCTGCAACATGGAGATTAAAGAAATAAGACAAAATGTCAAATTAGGCAGAAATTTTGTATTCTTACTCGAAAATTTACTCTTTTATAAATTTCCAAGGCACATTAGATTTTTTGAAACTAAAATTATGGCAAAAATTAGTTTATATCCAAGCAGGAAATGAAATTTCAATTCAAATATTTTCAACTATTCATGAGTCGATCCGGGGACACACTGTATATCGAGGTAATACCTAAGAAACCTATTCCTCAATTAATTCGGAAAATGGCTATTTCACATGTTACGTCTTCGCACAGTGGCGTAACGGTAGACCCAGCCACGTCCAACTTGCGAATGTGCCTAGGGCCTAGGAATACTTTATTCCCAAGTACCTGAGTGCACAAACTTCATCGTATAGCTTCAAAATTACAAAAGTGACAAAAATGCGCATGGGAAAGATAATATTTAAAAAGCTATAAATCGTCTTGACTGTAATCGCAAAGTCTAGAAAATGTCGACAGAAGGTAATGCTTTAGAATATTAATACTTTTTGACATCGATTTTCAATATCATATTTTATTCAAAAAAATATATTTGAATCTTTATAACCAAGCAAGCAAGACCAAACTGACGATAAGATTAGATTAGATTAGACTAGATTAGATTAGATTAGATTAGATTAGATTAGATTAGATTAGATTAGATTAGATTAGATTAGATTAGATTTTTTTTTTTTTTTCGGTGGGGGAAAATCTTTCAAAGACACCACGGCCCGTGGTAGTGTGGGATTTCCACCCACTAAAAACCCCCACCTCTTCACTCTCACACCCTGGAATCGCTTTGCAGCATGCATCTGAATGTGGGAGATTCTGCCTTAATTCTCATGTCTCCTTTGCATGTCCCTCTCTTCCTGTTCTTTTGATTTCATCACTTTTCTGATGTATTTCTCTATCGAGCTCCATTTTTCGCAGTTCTCCATCATTTCTTCAATGATGTTGTTCTCGTTTAATATGACTCCTAATTCCAGATTTACCCTCTGTCTTTCGGCTTCCCATCTAATGCATTCGAACATTGTATGTGCTACTATGTCCCTGTGTTCGCAGTATGCACATATCTCCTCTTCTGCCTTGCCTATCCTGTGCGTATAGACTTTGAAGGATCCGTGTCCAGTCAGCATCTGAGTTGTAAAATAGTCCGTATGTCTATGTCGGCACTTGACCCATGTCCTTACGTCGGGTATGAGAACTTTGGTCCACTGAGCTACATCAAGCGTGTCCGTCCACCGCGCCTGCCATCTCTCCAGGCTGGTCTCTCTCTCCGTTTTCTTGGCTTGTAGCGTACCCCCGTCTTCTCTTTCATAGAGTCTTCTCCTTTCATCTATCAAAAGGTCTATGGGGAGTATCCCTGCCACTACTTGAGTTGCGCTCGCAGATATCGTCCTATACCCACGTATGACCCTTAATAGCGCTTTCCTTTGGGTGCTTATTAGCATTTGTCTATGCCGTCTTCTCTCTATAGCCGCGTGCCATATCGGGGCTCCATACGTCAGTATCGACTGTGTCACGTTGTATAAGACCTCCCGCTTCTTGCTTCCAGGTCCTTTTATATTGGGCATAATTCTCGAAAGTGATGCTATGTTCGCTTCTACTTTCTTGATCGTATGCTTGATGTGTTCGCCGAAAGTCCCCTTTTCGTCGATTATTATTCCTAGGTACTTCACGTGTTTCTTGGGGATAATTTGGACGTCTCTCAGTTGAAAGCTGATATGTCTTCTGTCCCTTTTCCCTTTGAGGATAACCGCCTCCGTTTTTTCTGGGGCGAGTTCTAAGTAATGGCGTCTCATCCATGCATCTATGATCTCCAAAGCGTCATCTGCCTTGGAGACTAATCCTTCTTCTCTGTCTGCTACTAGCACTAGAGCGATGTCGTCGGCAAAT
Source organism: Rutpela maculata (assembly GCA_936432065.2). Lineage (NCBI taxonomy): Eukaryota > Metazoa > Arthropoda > Insecta > Coleoptera > Cerambycidae > Rutpela > Rutpela maculata. The sequence goes on from OW386285.2 coordinate 37,629,590, forward strand.
CCTACGACCCAAGTGTCCTCCGGCATTTTCTCTTTCAGAACGCCGTCGTAGAGGATATTCCATAATGTCGGACCGAGTACTGAACCCTGCGGGACTCCAGCTGTAACTTTGAAGACTTCTCCTCTTTCGATCTCCAACGATCTTTCTTCGAGGTAGCTGCTCACGATGTTAACGAGGTACTGTGGGATTTCCCTTCTCGTTAACTCCTTCATGATTTTTCCCCATGGTGCGGTGTTGAAGGCATTCCGAACATCAAGAGTGATTAATGCTCCCCACTTCTTTGTCCCATTGTCACTGATTAGCTGTCTCACTTTTTCCACAGCATGCAGTGTTGATTTGCCTTTTCGAAAACCATATTGATGGTCTGACAGTCTTTCTGTGTTTTCCAAAGCTTCTTCCAGTCTTCTTTTTATCATTTTTTCGTAGAGCTTGCTTATGGTAGTAAGTAAGCATATTGGTCTATATGCTACTGTGTCTATGCCGTCTTTTCTTGGTTTTGGTATAAGAACCAATCTTGCTTTCTTCCAATTCTTTGGAAAGTTTTGCTCTCTCAGTAGTCTGTTTAGAATACCTAAGAGCCAATTGGGTGCTATCTTTCCCACTACCTTGATAGCCTCTGCAGGAATACCATCGTGGCCTGGGGCTTTCCCGACTTTTAGTTCTTGTAGGGCCTGGTTCAGTTCCTGTTGCGTGAACGGATCTATATTTTCTACTCTTGCCATATGTTCCCATTTGTCTTCTCTCGTTGGGAAGAGTTCTTCTACTATTTCCATTTTAGTATCTATGTCCAAGTCATAGGAGGCGTATGCTTTTAAGCTTTTAGCCGCTATTTTGTATCCGTGGCCGAAAATGTCATCTTCCAGTTTTTCACACAACTGATTCCAGTGCTTGCTTTTTGAGGCATTTATTTTCTTCTGCAGCTCCTTTTTTGCTGCTTTGTATGCTTCTTTTGCTTCTAGCTTGTCCTCGTCAGCAATACTATCGTCCCTTGCCGTTCTCGTGGCAATTCTTCTTTTTGTTAGACATTCGCGTCTTTTAGCCGCTATGTCGTCATCCCACCAGTATGGCATCCCTTGTCTGTTTTCAAGCCTTTGCGTACTTCCGCGGTAGGCTTCTTTCAGTGTCTCCTGCAGGAATTCCACTGTATCTTGTTCTCCATCCCTATCTAGCTTCCATTCCACCAGGGTCTTGAAAGAGTTCCAATCGACCATCAGTTCGCTTCTCGGCTCCATAGGACGTAGCGACTTATCCTCGATATCAAATAGTATGTCTCTGTGGTCACTCAGGTTTTCCGTCACAAGTACTTCCCATCCTGATATGCATCTTGCTACTCCCTGCGTAGAGCACGTGACGTCTATGAAAGACTCCACATTTCCTCTAGCGAAGGTAGGTATCCTGCCAGTATTGTGTACCACCATATTTAATTCCGAGAGCCATTGTGTGAAATACTCTCCTCTTCTGTCCGTAGTCGGAGAGCCCCACTGCGGGGATTTCACGTTTAGGTCACCCGCCACAATGCTTTCGCCTGGCGTATTCCTGCATTTGCTCATGATATCGTCGATTTCCTGCTTGAATGTTTCTAGCGGGATATTCGGGGAACTATAACAACAGCAGATCCTATATCCTTTGAAGTGTATGATTACAACCCCCTCCCCGATTTCCAATTTAGACACTTTTGTTTGCCTATTTCTAATGTATAGGGCCACGTCCCTCCTGTGGTCGGTAATCCAGCCTTTTCCTTCTATTATTTTCTTGTTGGGTTCTGTGACAATTAGAAGGTCTACATTTTTCTCTGTAGCCGTGGCAAAAGCGATGTCGTGTGCCACCCTTCTTCTGTTCAAATTGCATTGCAGTACCCTAAGGCCTTTTTTGTGGCATGCCGGCTCGTCTCTTCTAGGGTTGGGCTGCATTTTGTGAGGGTATTTACGTTCTTGGGGTCCTCCTTCCCCTTCCTTTTAGCCTTTCTTGATCTACTAGTTTTTTGTAGATTGGGCATTTAATGCTGTCTACTCTGTGGCCTTCTTTTTTACAGCTTGGACAAAATGCTTTGTCGTTGCATTCTCTTGCCTTATGTCCTGTCTTTCCACAGTTTAGACATCTTTCTTCCCTATCCGGGCCTTGACAGTTTCGCGCCACGTGTCCATATTCTTGGCACTTGTGACACTTAGCGGGCGTAACCCGTTCTATCACTCGGCAGCTAATCCAACCTATTTTTATTCTTCCGGTCTTAATTAGGTTTTGTGCTGCACTTTCACATATTTCTATTGTGGAATTTTGATTGCCACCATATGCCGGTCTCATGGATTTCACAATTACTTCGGGTTTCTTTACTCCGGTTTGTGTAATTGCATCCATAACCTCTTCCTTTGTCGTTATACCGTCTATGCCGGTAATATGGAGTGTCTTTTTCTTAGTTTTATCTCTTACGATAATTTCCGTATCTTGCCGTTTGTGATGAGCTCCTTTACTTTTTTGGCGCTTTCTTGTCCTCCTTTTACCGATATTATAAGGTCCCCTTCCTTGCTTTTCTTTACCGTTTTTACTTCATAGTTGGTCTTTTGGATTTCTCCTTTCACGGTTTTAAGAATATCTGCATATTCCTTTCCTCTCGACTTCACTATGACTGTTCCCGTGTCCATCGCAGTTCTGGCTGGCTGTCGTTTCTTCTCCAGCGTCTTTCCCTGAATCTTCCACTCATTTCCTTTTTGTCCGTGTATTGTGACTTTGGTATCCGTTCCTCTGAATACGCATTCAATCACCTTTCTCGTCTTTTCTGCATCTATGTTGTCTGGAGCTGGTATATGAATTCTTTGTCTTTGTTTCTTGCCTGCGATTTCTTTCAGTCTTTGCATTGCTCCCATAAAAGTAGATATTTTGTTTGTTTCATCCACCGTTGTCTGCGCCGTGAGTCCGAACACATATCTTTCTTTTTTTCTATACCCGTCATTTTCGGGGACTTCCGTAATAAGTCTTATATACGGAACGTGCTGACCTTCTGTTGCTAGTTGTTCGGCTAGGTCGGGGTATCTTTCTTTATATTTCTTTTCGATTCCCTTTTCCATGTTCGAATTTTCTACATATACAGCCTGGTCCCCTTCTGGTTCTGTTAAGGGATTGCCCGTTTTTAGATCAGTTGCTTGAAACACTCTTTCAGGCCATGTTTGATCTAGGAGGTCTAGAAGCTCCGTTTCATTTGCAATGCTCGCCAGTTTTTGTTTATTTCCATGGCCTGCTGTTCTTCCTTCCCTTCCTTCTCTTTTTCGCTTTCCGGTCCATCATACTGGGTGCCGATTGTAGCTTTATTTATATAGGTCTGTGTGCTAATCGACCTTGTGCTTTTGCTGTGGTCCTGCACAGTCTTTTCAGGACTTTTATCGTCTTCTAATATTCCTTCGAGCCATTCGTTTATCTCTTCACTTTGTAGCCGCTCTACTTGCAGAGTCAGTCTACCGGCTATATCCTTCAGTTCCTTTTTGGGATTGTACATATCCTTTAAAGTTTTGTCTAAAAGGTTGACTTGTCCGCATATTTTCCCAATGATGTTTCTAAATATGTCCGCTGTTACTGTGTCTTTCCTTGAAGTTTCAGGAGTTTTTTCCGTTCTCTTCCGCTTGCTTGATTGATTGACGGTAGCTATCTTTTTGTAGCTTTCTTTGGGAGGTGTTCTCCGCATAGAGTCCCGTCTGTGGAAGGAACTATCTCTGCCTGACCCCGTGTCTGATCGTGTCACCGGGGAACATGTTTTCTGACTGCTAGTGGTCGCCTGTTCTCTTGCTTTAGGGGGACTCCTAACTATGGAATCCCTTCCTGCTTGTCCAGTAGTAATGTTTCTCGCCCCGGCCTGGGAGTCCACCAGGGGAGAGCCGCAGTAGTTGGCTGACGGTCCAGTGAGGCCTGCTCTAACACCTTCTGCCTGGACCGGTACTGGGGTTCCGGGCCCCTGCACCGTAATCTGCTTTTCTATGGGTTTCATTTCCATGGAATTGCTTTATGAGTCGTTCTTAGTTTTCCCTGCTCAGGTCAAACCAGGTCTGACCATCATTGCAGCTACTTAAGCCCCCTCACCGCGGCAAGGTGACGACTCCTCGAGGGAGAGATTAGATTAGATTAGATTCTTTATTGGTCTTTTGTTTCTCTATACATATAGATATAAGACAGGTCAATAGGTGATTCTGATTAAATAGTACAGACTAACTAGTAAGTCATACAATCACAATAAAAATATTTAGACACACTAAAATATTGAATATAAAAATCAAGTCAAAAACTTAATACTAAGTAGTAAAAATAATAAATAAAATGTTAATAACAATTAATCAATTATTAATAAAGAACATATATCACGACAATGCAAGGGTTAAAGCCGGTTTTTATTTTCCACATACGTTATCTGGACATATTCATTCAATGAATAAAAAACATGTTTACTTAAATACGCTCTCAAATTAATTTTAAACTTTTTGTAGGAAAGTGAATTTTTTATGTCAGCAGGTAAGATATTAAAAAAGAAGCCTCCAGCATACTTTGGCGATTTTTTATACTGCATATAATTAAAGTTACTTAAACGTATATTTTCATTGTTTCGTGTGGGGTATAGGTGTCCTTCTTTGATCTTTTTAAAGTCATTAAAATGTAGAAACACATAGCACAGTAGTTTATATAGATATATGGAATAAATAGTTTGTATGTTGTTATCTTGGAAGGTGGCTCTGCAAGAGTCTCTGTAAGACATGTTGAAAATTAATCTCAAAATTCTTTTTTGTATTACAAATAATCTATTTATATCAGCTGCTTGGCCCCATATGGCAATGTTACAACTTAGGACTGGGTATACGAATGCATAATACATATTAATTAAATAGGTTTGGTGAAAGTTTGCTTTTAAAGTTAGAAAAGCAAAGTATATAGTTTGTTCAGTCTATTGCAAAGATTGTTGATATTTTCCCCAAAGTCTAGTTTATAGCCGACCATGGTACCAAGTAACTTTGTGCTAATACTTGATTTTATTATAGTGTTGTTCACGTTAAATTCAAATTCACTAGGACAATTGTACTTTGATTTGATTTCAATGATAACTGTTTTACTTATATTATTTATCAAGTGATTATTCGTACACCATTGGTTAAAATTAGTTATGACAGAAATAACTTTTTCATTGAGTTTCATATATGATTTCGCAGTGACAACGATTGCAGTATCGTCTGCGTACATAAACACCTTGCCGTCCTGGATATAGGACGGCAGGTCATTTATGTACAACAGAAATAACAATGGACCTAGGACCCCGCCTTGAGGAGTTCCTAATTCTGTTTCGTAACTATCAGAATACTCTGAATCGATTTTAACTTTTAATCGGTGATTTTTTACATATGATATTATCCACTGATTTACAAAGCCCCGAATACCCATTTTCTCAATTTTTTCTTTTAAAAATACGGGGTTGATTGTTTCAACCGCCCTCGAAAAGTCAAAAAATATTCCAAGGACGTAATTTTTGTTGTCGATATTTTCATGGATATATTGAATTAAATCTACAGAAGCAGTTTCTATAGAATAGTTCTCTCGAAATCCGTGCTGGCAGGGTGTTAATATATTATAATTTTTTAAATACTTAATAATATTCTCGTATCTCGTATAGCTCTTTCTATAATTTTTGAGAAACTGCTTAACAAACAGATTCCCCTGTAGTTTTCTGAGAATAGTGGTCGCCTTTTTTAAAGACAGGAATAACCTTTGATATTTTTAATTCGGTGGGAAATTGACCAAGTTTTACAGATACATTTATAATTTCACAAATGATCTATGAAATAAAATCTTTTAATCAGTGACTCTTTTGGTACATCATTTTGAAATAACAACATTTTACCACCAATAGAATTAATATTAGTACAAACGGAGACCATATAGACCCAAAAAATTACATTATTAATCGGATAGTAACTTTTGTAGTCCATTTGCTGAGCATGGTTCTGTATGTCATATTTTTAGCAGAGAAATACTCATTTTTATTTTATTGATAATCGTCTAGAGATTGAAAACAAGTTGGGTGATGGTCTGTATGAATGGCAATTTTGGGGAATCGACGTCACTTTGATATCATTATTTGGAAAAGTAATACTTAATGAAAATACGCCGTATAGGCACGTGAGTTGTCATTTTACGCGGTTTTTAGGCCATTGGACATGTTGAAGATATAAAAAGAACATTTCAACAAACATTCAAATAATATTGAAACCTGAAACCACATTGCGTCAAATAACACAGGCACACAAAAAAAAATGTCGAGTGCTAGAAGGCAGACCTATGTATTCCCATGCATATCAACCCACTGAACAAGAATCCGATGTCCGTTTTGCCGGATTGGCTCTTGCATTTTTCCTAATCCCAAAAAACACCCTAAGACTGTCCGAAAAATCTCAAACAAGTAAATAAAAAGCTTAAATGAGGTGACCACCATTTCCATACGTATTTTGGGGCGCTGAAACCGAATCGGTCAGAATTGGCCGATCAGTTAGGAATTTTGACATAACCTCAAAAAACACCTAAAAAATGCCCGAAAAATCCCAAACAAGTAAATAAAAAGCTTAAATGAGCTGATCACTATATCTATACGCAATTTGGGGCGCTGAAACTGAATATGAGGTCAGAATTAGCCGATCAGTTAGGAATTTTGACATAACCTCAAAAAACACCTAAAAAATGCCCGAAAAATCTCAAACAAATAAATAAAAAGCTTACATGAACTGATCACTATATCTATACGTAATTTGGGACACTAAAACCGAATTCAAGGTCAGAATTTATGCGCGACGATCGAATATCTTGTAAAATCCATATTTAGGATGAAAACGTACTCAAAAATGACTAAATCATAGCCCGAAATTGACTTTGCTCTATATAATATCTGAACATATAATTTCCGACGTATTTTCACGAGCTGAACACAATACCGTAGTGAGAATTGAAATGCAATCTGCAAACTTCATAGAGAAATAGTATTTCAGCATATATTCTCATCAATCTTAGTAAGCGGAGATGGCTAACTTTTAAATTTTTAAGTATTTAAAGGAAAATATTACTGAATAGTGACATTTTTAGGAAAAATTTTTCGGACAAAGTTTGCTCTGTTGAGAGAGGAATATCGTTTGGATTTAACATTTACCTACACCCTCCCTTGATGATTTTTTACTTTTTTTTTCTTAGAGCTGTTTAGAATTGTATAGTTTTCTCTATTCTGTTTGATTGTCATCATATGCCATTTGTTTTTTTTTTATTTTTGCGACTAGGATACCTCCACGTGGTGACGGCGGGCAACGATTTGTTTCGGCTAAGTTCCTAGGTAAAAAAAATGCCGTCATGGCAAAAGTAGAGGAAGAGTTTACGATGTAGGGAAAGGAAACCCCAGTATCGGCGGCCGGTCAGATTGGGAAAGCGGAACCGCGAGGGTCGTCATCATGCAACCGCAGCTCTAGTGAAGTGGGAAACTTTGCTTCCTATGAGTATAGAGCTACAAGAAATTTGCACAACTGTGTGAATAATGCGAATTCCTTCTGTTTTGTTTGTAGTAAATTAAATGGCATATGACAATCAAACAGAACAACGAAAACTCTACGATTCTAAACAGCTCTAAGAAAAAAAAGTAAAAAATCATGTTAAGTCCAAACCATATTACTCTCTCAACAGAGCAAACTTTGACCGAAATATTTTTCCTAAAAATGTCACTGTTCAGTAATATTTTCCTTTAGATACTTGAAACTTTCCGCTTAGGGTTAATGAGAATATATGCTGAAATGATATTTCTCTATGAAGTTTGCAGATTGCGCTTTAATTCTGACTACGGTATTGTGTTCAGCTCGTGAAAAGACGTCGGAAATTATATGTTCAGATATTTTGTAGAGCAAAGTCAATTTCGGGCTATGATTCAGTCATTCTTGGGTACGTTTTCATTCTAAATATGGATTTTACAAGATAGCGATCGTCGCGCCTAAATTCTGACCTTGCATTCGGTTTCAGCGCCCCAAATTACGTATAGATATAGTGATCAGTTCATGTAGGCTTTTTATTTACTCGTTTGGGATTTTTCGGGCATTTTTTAGGTATTTTTTGAGGTTATGTCAAAATTCCTATCTGATCGGCTAATTCTGACCTCATATTCAGTTTCAGCGCCCCAAATTACTTATAGATATAGTGATCAGCTCATTTAAGCTTTTTATTTACTTGTTTGGGATTTTTCGGGCATTTTTAAGGTGTTTTTAGAGGTCAGCAAAAATGCAAGAGCCAAAATCGGGCAAAACGGACATCAGATTCGTGTTCAGCGGGTCAAAATGCATGGGAGTACTTAGGTCTGCCTGCTAGCACTCGACTTTTTTTTGCGTGTGCCTGTGTATGGTATCATTATGCTTCAGAAAACTTATCAAATCTTCCATGTTGTGGATATTATGACTACAAATATTTCCCTGGAAGATTTGAAAACATTCGGTAATTACTGCAAGGGTGTCTGTTCATATGTTAGATATATTCTAGCAAATAAAGTAACGAGAATTAATTTCATATTGGATATTTGCTTCAATAAATCACCAAAGAATTTCTAACAAGTTTGTCGTCCTCATGAGGATTTATCAATCTATAGTAAAAATAAAACCCCTATTCCTGAACAAAGGACATAGCAGGATAAGCATGTAAAATCTGCCCCCAAACAAAATTTTGTTTGGTATCAACTATTTGAAGGGGCTTATCCTAAATATGATGCCATATTGGAGGAGTGGTGGGGGGTTTTGTGATTTTCGTAAATTTTTTTGCATATGAAATTTGCATTTAAAAAGTATGAAAAAAATTGGATAAATAGTCCAACATGTATGTAACAACTGTGAATTTTTTCGGATTTTTTCGAACAACGGTATCCGAGAAAATTTTAAAAAACTAAAATTACAAAACCCCCATCACTCCTCCAATATGGCGACTGCAGGCTTGAAATTTTGGGAAAATCGTATTTAGGGTAAGCCCCTTCAAATAGTTAACAACAAACAAAATTTTGTTTGGGGGCAGATTTTGCATGCTTATCCTGCTATGCCCTTTTGGTCTTCTAATTCTAACAAAGTCAAACTTCAAGGCTGTTATAAATCGCACCTCTAGTCCCTCCAGTCGCTTTGCTGGAGAGTGGAATCATTGTTTGTTACGCTTCTGTGTTTGTAGAAATATTATTGGCAAATGCATATTCCGGTTTTGTCGACAAATTCAGAAATAAAATCGACTACGTCATTTATGATAATTTTCTGACGTCCAACGACTTGCCAATCCTTGGGTTTAAATTGGGTTTAAATCTCAACCAAACCAATTCAAACATCTATTGAAGATATACTGTGTTCATTTTCTTGTGTTTACGAATTAAATATGAATTCCAAATGTCTCCTACTTGTAATGTTTTTCGTGACAGCTAATTCTTGTGGTGGTGAGTAGTTTTATTCGTAGATTATTCATATAAGTGTGTTATATATTTTGTCCTTCTCGACCGATGATTAAAATATTTAATTAATGTCTCAGGTTTTTTCGATTATTCAAATGGGGTAAAATATTATTCTTTTAACATTTCGATTCACTACATCATCACAAGAGATAAATTATTTTAAAACGAAAATACTCTATAGTAATACATAATACAGGAGGTATTTGGATTGAGTGGATTTAAGCAAAAACATTTTATTTTTTGTAATTCAGTTACTGTTATTATTAATTCTTTTGTTATTGGGAGAAAGGTATAAATATACCATACAGATAACATTTGAAATTATATAAATGACTTACCTGTAATGAAGTTCAATCCCAACTGAATGAGATTGCTCAGATACGAATGGATCCCATGTTTCTGTAGTTGAAATGTAATAGGACATTAAAAATAAAGGATAGAGTGAGGTCTTGCAATGTTCGACAACAATTTTCTTTTCTGAACTATCCTATTATTATTTATTTACTGCTGCTTAGGGTAAGTCTATAAATTATAGACATAACAATGAAAACAATCGAACTGCATATTACTTATATGTGCAGATGTATTTATCGGGTATTGTATATAATTTATTATTTGTGGCATATTCATGATTTCTTATATACCGGGTGTCAATGAGATCACTTTCCAGCCGCCGCACCATATCTGTATTTTTTAAAGGATCTAGATGAAACTAAGCATGTCTCACATGTTACCAAAACGACATTTTTTTATTCATCTGACAAGTTTCACCTACGTTTGATTTTAAACAGAATAAACCGTATATTTTTGTAGTTTTGGAACCTTAGTGTGAAAGTAATATATTTTCATATAATATCAAAAGTGATATAATTTTGTCGGAAAAATTTAGTGATTATTAAGAGAGTTTTTATTGACATTGATGGATAAAAATAACGAGCCGTCAGGCTTTTGTCAATGCCAAGAGCGAAATTGCCAAAGCAACAAACTCAAGTAAAATAATCATTAAATTTTGCTAAACGAAATTATATCACGAATGGTATTCGTCATGACTATTTCATGAATATAAATTTAGGCAAAGGAAAACAAATTTATTGGATATAGGAAGTGAATTTAAAGAAATAAATAAATAAATCATCAAATCTTGAACATTTGGAGCCGTTATTCTCGCACATTTTTTACAACTGACGTGAACTGACGTTTGCAAAAATTATTGTAATGACGAATCAGTTACTATGTTTTCAAAAAACAAAGGAAAATTTGCCGCTGAAAAACAGGTTGGTTGCTTCATTCTGGCTTTCTATTGGTTGAGCAACCCTGGCGAAATTTAAAATGTTAAATTTTGTCGATGCGAAACTATTTTTTGATTATAATGATCGATTTTGATTGGACGAAATTTATAGGAATGAAATAGTCACTTGAAAATTTTGAGTTATTTAAAAAAAAAAAATTATCAAAAAATTCAATACGTATATTTCTTCAATTATGGTTCACGGCACACCAGATTTAAAATTAAAATTGGCTGAAAATAATTCAAAATGGCGGAAAGTGAAAGGACGTCGCACATATCTTATGGAAGAATGGGTCCAACTCAATTCTATGTCTAGTTTCCGAGATACTTGTAAAATTCTGTATCTGCTTGAACTTTGAATTGATAGGGTATTAGAGGTCAAAAGAGTAATTTCCGAAAGTTTATCAATTAAAGTTTTTTGATCAGGAACCATATTGACCAGATTGACCATGACCACACTTTATGATTGTCCATACTTTATGTAAAAAATTGTTAGCCAATTTCATCCATAATTTGTCACTTGTTAGTTTATATAGATTTCCCGTCGCCTGCGCCAACATTTTTCAAAACTACATTTTTTTCTAGGCTATTTTTATTAAAACAACAAATATTTTTAGTGCAAAATATTATAAAGAGCTATTAGAATGTATCACAATATAAAATGTATGAAAAAAATAATGAATTCGAAAATTTTTTAATTGTATAAAAGGTCATTCTTGTACATTTCTTGAGCTATATCTCGGAAACTAGATATAGGCTCTAGTACCACAGGTCGCTTTGCCTTTGTAGCAGTCGAATGTTTCTCTAGCCATAAGTAGATCCTAATTTGTTCGATACTTGACTAACATTTGATTCAAATCGGAAACAAAATAAAAAATTTATAAGGGTGTCTTCATTTTAAGTGAGTCATACTGAATATTTAAGGAAATGTGTAGATTTCGACAAAATATTACGTTAGTAAATACATCGAGTATTGTAAAATAAAGATTATTTTGTGACTGTAATTTATTAGCAGACCACGGTAAACCGGTTTGATAGAAAAATTTCAGATACCTAATTAATTAATTTATTAATTATCGATTTTCGCTAGCGAATATCTCGGAAATTATAACAAATAGGAAGGAAGTAAATAAACATTCTTGTGGGAAAGAGTGACCCCAAAAATCACCCATTTTCTAGCCCTCGAATTTTGTTTCAAACTAAGTGCTAAATTATTGTTAATAATGAGAACATCCTGAATACAAAATTTCAAGATGAGCATGTGTTTGGATTTTGAGGAATGAGGGATTGAAGGTGTGATATGCCTGATGCTATCAAAAAATACACAGCCTCACAAAAAATGAATACTCATCAGCTATGGCAGAGCAATCAAGATATTCTTAGTATTTTTTGACGCAGAATTCATATCTAATATCGACGAATGAACAGAAATATAGTATAAGTCTATTGGCTGAATGTATGAACGAAGATGTTGACTAGGGCTTACACAAAGTAATTGGGACATACCCTTAAGAGGGTGAAAACTACCCCAATATTATACAAAACTGCATAAAAGCTCCCATAACTGGCGAAAAAGCTTGAACCCTCTAAGCTTTATTAATAGGAATGAACCATAAATCTGTTACGACTTAGCATACGAAAACAATCCATTATAGGAACTACCCCTCATCTTAAATTATGAACTTGAGTCAGGGGAGAAATAGTGAATGTACCAGATATCGCAATTTTATTGCAGTAAGTATGAATGTGGGACGATAACTAAATTTTTTGTAACTATAACACACCTACGATGGGAGAACGGGACGAAAACTTATTGGTGGGCCTTCACCCCCTGACCCCCGTCGGGATCATTTGGGGGATGAAAACGTATCAAGAGGCCCTGATATAAGAGAAAAACACTCTTGGAAACCGCTACATGTATTTCTTTATGTAATGCAGCGATTACGAGATTGCTCTGGTATTCATCCCTTCGCACCCTTACCCCCTCAAAAAATCCAATTGCGGGTTAAAAACGGACCTATAGACTAAGGCGACCTTTCAGAATTTTTTCCATACAATATAATGATTGTAAAATTACTCAGATTTCCACCCTCTAACCTCTGTGAATTTCTCTAGAGCGATGAGAAAGTATCACGAGGCCATGACATTCCTAAAGAGCACTCTTGAAAACCCTTGCTACAGGATTTTCGCTTATGTCATACAGCGATTGCGATGTCTCTGATATTCACCCTTTCGTACCCCCACCTTCTTAAAAAATTTACTTGAAGTTTGAAAACAGACCATTAGGACATTAATTTTATGGATAGCGCCCTTTATTATCCTTGTGACAGAATTTACTTTAATGTAATATTCTCATCGCGAGATCGCTTACATAAATGTGCGTTGTTTTCTCACCCCTTCATAAGTGTTTAAAAAATCTATTGTAGGAATATTGGTTATCGTTCCAGATCCAGACACACTGCAATCAGAATGCAGTATCTGGTACATTCACTATCTTCTCCGTGATTCAAGTTCATAATTCAAGATGAGGGGTAGTTTTGCACCTATGATGGGTTGTTTTCGTGAAATAGGTCATAACAGTTTTATGGTTCATTCCTATTAATAAAGTTTAGAAGGTTTAAGCTTTTTCGCCAGTTATTGGAGCTTATATGCAGTTTTGTATAATATTGGGGTAGTTTTCAGCCTCTTGAGAGTTGTCTCAATGGTTGTCTTTTAAGGGTGTCTCAATTACTTTGTGTAGCCCTAATCAACATCTTCGTTTATGCAATGAGCCAACAGACTAATACTATATTTCTCTTCATGGAAGTTCTATAACTCGCATCATTTTCCCCTATTTTCATCCTTATGTAGGGGATGTTTTTGGCCCTTCTGAATTAATCGATGGATATACGGATTCGTTGATATTAGATATAAAAGCTGCGTCAAAAAATATTAAGAATATCTTGATTGTTCTGCCATAGCTGATGAGTATTCATTTTTTGTGGGGCTGTGTATTTTTTGATAGCATCACGGATATCATAACTTCAATCCCTCATATCTCAAAAACCAAACATGCTCATTTTGAAATTTTTTATTCAGGATGTTCTCATTATTATCAATAATTTATCACTTAGTTTGAAACAAAATTCGAGGGCTAGAATATGATCGATTTTTTACCTATTTTTGGGGTCACTCTTTAATTATGTTTAATTTTTCATACTTTTCAGTACTTTTTTCTATACGATTCATCTTTTCCGAGTTATAAGCGAAGAATCGAGAAAAGGTACCTTTCCACCCCCTTCCCCCTCTGAAGCGGCAGGGCACGGGCGGGGACTTTTAGTATGTTTACCTCCTAACTACCCCCAACACATTTCTGAAGAGGAAAATTCTCCCTCCCTCCATGTTCTCTACAGTCCCTTTTGGGCATTCATTGATTGGACTAAAAGCCGAAATCTACAAAATATTCAAAATACAGCCAATTTGACCTGAACCACTTTTCCATAAGATATGTGCGGGGTCCTTATAAGGTCATATGCAGAATATTTTATTCCAAAAATGCAAAAACATTTCCGGTGAAACCGGTAGTCCCAGAAACTTGACCGATAGATAATAAAATGTTGTTTTGTAACATGTGGCACATGCCTAGTTTCATCCCGATCCGTTCAAAAATAAAGAAATGGTAGCTGGAAAATGATCTCAATCACGTATTTTAGATATTTCTATGATGTATTATACTTTTTTTATATAACTCTCAGTACCAATTGCTACATACATATTTAATGTCGTTAATTCTAACCACCTAATTTTGGGCATGCATCTGTCCTTTTCTGACGATCCTCCGACGCTCCAGCCCCATGGACAAGTCACCGGATGGATTTAAATTCATTTTGTTTGAAAAAGCGGCCTTTTACCCTTTATATCCAATAATTTCATTTGGAGTATATACGCCTTTGCCATTTTTTCTGTTTCACCACTTAATACTTTGCCAGCCCCAAAAACTTTTATTCTTATTGTTTTTTCTACTCTACTTAATAGTATGCCCCCAATTCCTTCAACCCAGACAGCACTCGATAGCCTTAGGACAACCACTGGCCATACTTGGAGGACGTCCTAAACTGGGTTATTCCCAATTTCGGACCTCCTGTGGATATCCTTTTGGTGCAAATCAAGTTTACTCATGGATGTCTTCAATGGGATAGCCCATGGTCGTCCATAGGAAGAAAAAGGGACCAATTTGGGTTAAAATCGGAATAACCTATAGATGTCCACAATGGGGTAGCCCGTGGTTGTCCATAAGAAGAAAAAGGGACCAATTTAGGTTAGAATCTGGACAACCACAGACACCTACACATAGTTGCATCTGGTTACCCATAGTATCTGCACAGGATCAAAATTGATCTTGTGTAAAATAGTGATATTAATGTAGACAATTTAAAATTTGCGGTATACTCACCCTCCTTGCGTAATAAATAAATCTCATATTGTAAAAAAATTAACTCCCGATATGTGCATTTCCTGCGTAGTGGATAGATTACACAACCTGTAGTTTCAGGCTTACTAGGTGAATATCGTAACAGTAATTTGCATGAATTATTGAAACAAGCGCTAAGAACGAGCTAGCTAATATCCCAATGTTGGCTGTTATTAGGACCATATGTTGTAAGTAATGTCTTCCGTCAATAAAATTCATTCGTCACAATGAAAATATAATGCAAACATAAACTAAATAAGAAAATTCTCATTTGTACTTTAGGTGAATTTATCAATTATCATGAACTAGGAACCTACATTAGCCCAACAAGTTGACCTATGGATGGCCCTAGAGATAGCCTTTGGTTATCCTAATATAGGTTTTAAATAGCCCTAAAAAGGCTATCCTATAGATAGTCATGTAGGTTATCCAATGGATATCCCTATTCTGGCTGTTAGTAGGACCATATTCTATAAGTAATGTCTTCCGTCAATAAAATGCATTCGTCAGAATGAAAATATAATGCAAATAGAAACTAAATTAAAAAAATCTCATTTGTACCTTAGGTGAATTTATCAATTATCATGAATTTGGGACCTACATTAGCCCAAAATGTTGACCATGGATAGCCCTAGGGATAGCCTTTGGTTATCCCTATATAGGTTTTAAATAGGACATCGATAACCCTAAAGGCTATCCTATAGATAATCATGTAGGTTATCCAATGGATATCCCTATTTTGGCTGTTTTTAGGACCAGTGGACTTCCTATCGACATCCCAAATGAACAATCCATTTATCGGATATTCGGGATCATTTTAGGATATCCCGTGGTCATCCTGTGCTGTGTGGGAAGTGTTGCGAAGCGACTAAAGGCGCAATTTAGAATTTTAACTTTTGGTACCCCACGCTCTGCGAACGTGTAAAAGTCCCTTCGTGCTATTTTTCGGCGCTGATTCCTGAAATATAGTTAGTTGAGCTCTAAAATGTCCTTTTTGATTAATTTTTCCTCAGTCGATTTTTTACTATTTTTCGACTTAGATCGATTCTCTGACATGAGAGGTTCTACAACACCACAAGATTTTCTTTTGTGGGTTATTTCTACCTGTTTATTTACGAAGTTCACTATATGTAAATTATTACTATTAGGTATATATTTTACAATTCCAATTTTAGTTGATTTTGAACAAAACTTTTGATATTATTTTTATACTATATATTTTTTATACTATATTTTTTTCTCTATTTGTAATTACTACTTACCTTATGTACTTACCTTATGTACAATAATACTAGCCGCGAACACTATCACTTAACTTTACCTATTTTCAGAGATGGGTCGAGGAAACTTTCCATATTTGATAAAAGTTTGTAAAAGTCATGTAAATAATAAAATTGTATGCACTTATTTAGTATTACAATAAAGCTTGCATCATCACGAATAAGATTTCACTATAAAATAGCCTATCAATATACTCAATGGAAAGTTAGAAGGAAAGCTTCCTGGAAACTTTCCGTTTTGAAAACTCCGAAAGTTTCCGGGAAGTTTTCCTTCGAACTTTCCATTAGGTATATTTGTAGCCTATTTTATGATGAAAGCTGATTCGTGATGATGCAAGCTTCATTTTGATGCCAAATAAGTGTGTAAAATTATATTATTTATATGACTTTTACAGACTTTTATCAAATATGGAATGTTTCCTCGACCCATCTCTGCCTATTTTGTATAAGTATAGTCGAGACGGAGCTCGCACCTTATTATAAATTTATTCCATTTATATGTATTTTCTTGTTTGTATAGATTTTTATTGGAGAGACTATGATGGAAGAATACCATGGGATGCTGTACCGGCAGGAAAAAATTCAAAGGGATTGTCATATATAGGACAAGGTTATGTCCACAACTACGGTATATTATTAGGAACAATTTTTCCTGGACAAATGGAAATAGCCATTCCATGTTACGGCGTTAAAAGAGTAAATGTTATAATAAAGGTTAGTAGAAAACAAGAAAATAATATGTCAAATGAATCGTTACATTAAAAAATATTTTTATAACATCTCATTTAGTGTTTCTCACGGAAGTCTGTATTACAAAATATTAATTATATTAACTTTGTAAATTTATGTATCCTCAACCGTTTCACTGACGTTAAAGGAAATATTAGCCTTTCACTTAAGCTATTAAAATACGCATTTCCCGAAATGAATGTTCAAAGGAGAATGTGAAAATAACAATGGATGCAACAACTAGAATACTTAATGTTTTTTTTTTATGATATTCCTCATTAATTGGCTGCCTTTGTCTCGGGAAGATATTTTGAAAGTGTAGAGTTCTGCATGCATAGAAATTCTTTTAATTTTTTTTGTTTTCATCTACATATACAGGGTGTTTCACGAGGAAACTTATTCTGATAGAGGATACCGAGGGTAATCTTAATCATCCATAGAAAAAGTTAGTTGCGTCCTCGTTGCTGAAATATGTATTTCTGCCAAAAAAAATTTTTGTTATTTTGCAAAGAATGGAATAATAATTTCATATGGGGCACATATAATACACTAGTGATTTTGAATAAGAACATGTATCACACACAAAAAATCCAGGTCCGGACTTCAATATTAAATTCGAAAACTGCATAAAAAAGTGAACAAGATGGCTTCATTGATTTTTTTGCCACATTTTCGTCGCCTTCCAAAAAAAATTCCACTAAATAATGCAATGTGAGACTTTAGAAAATATCGATGAATGACACGCGCAAAAAATGCTCCGACTATTAAATTAAGCATTTACTTTTTTTAGCAATAACATGTTTTAATTGCCGATTTTTATGGAGGTGGCAAAATTAATAAAAAAATAAATGTTAGAGGACATCAAGAATCTATTTCATTTCTCTCGATTATTAAAGAGTAGTAATACAGCAACATAACATATCTATTAACAGCAACAGTCACTGTAATAACAAAGTTGAATATCAATAATGCACATAGTAACAAGATAACAACAAAGTATCAAAGAATGATTGTACCAAAAACAAATATGCAGATATTGTCATAAAATGTATTTACAATTTAGAATTATAATTATTAATTTTTATTCAAAATGTTCTCCTCAGCCTAAGTACATTTTCTAGTGCGGTTCACGAGATGACTGATTGATCTTCTTATCACATCTGAACTGTTTCTAATTTCTTTTGTGTGTTCAACAATCCTTTGAGTTAATTGATCCCTGTCATCAAAGTCCACTTTGTAGATATTCACTCTTTAAGTGATTTAAAAAATAATATACATCCGTGAAATTGGAAGACCTTGTCGGTCATACATGACGGCCTTCGCGACGAATTCATGTGTTTGGAGATGTATCATTTAAATGGTTGAATCCAAATCCGAAGTCAAAATTGTCAGATTGGTTCAGTTTTCATGTATAACCTCAAAAAACATCCCCAAAAGCCGGCCTTTCCTCTTTCACATTCAAATGAGTAGTTATAATTTTTTTAATATGTTTATTTCATTGTAACGTAGGTAGTAATCAGTGGAGTAATTCCAGGGTTCAATGAAAGTCAGATAGGACGTTTTCAATTTGACAAGGTTTATTCAACATAGACATCAGATCATACATATAAATACTCTGAGAAGTTAACTCCAACTCAGCAAAGTTTATTGAACGAGATAGTATTAGTATACAAACACAATCCTTGATAATATTAGTCTAAGGTACTGAACAACAACACTATATCTAACCTGATATGAATGATAAATTATACAAACTCAAAAAGGGGGTGTTGACAATTTTGACTTTGATTAAACCTAGAAACCTTCACTATTGCCAATCGTCGAACGTATGAAGTTAGCAAATCGAAAACGTTCGAAGTAAAAGAATAAAATAAGCGATGTGAGAATCGATACGTCAACTGAAATCTCGTTTGACTGTTAACTTTGGCGTTTAGAAATATCACCTTAGAAACCGTTTAATCTGACTTATGTCGCTTTGATAATCCACCCACAGCTGTCGCTACAACAATTAACAATCTAATGCGTCATTTTGACAATTAATAAACATCTGTTATATCGATAACCAAATTCTTTGACATACGTTTATTTGATACTCAGTTGACGCAGCGTTAGTCACTTTGGTTCTGAAAAGTACGCGGCGTTAGGCAATTAATTAAGTTCGCAACCCTCTCGACAAATACTGATGCTTAACGTAAGAACGACCCTTGCATAGGTTAGCGGCGGTCTTGTACGTAGTAACAATAGAAAGATCAAGTTCGTCTAGGGCTAACCCTCTCACCATCTAACTCAAAGTGATTATCGAGTATATGATAGCGGCGGATTTACTAGCTGAGACGAACAAGACGCAGTTGTACCAAGAACTCTCACCCACGGACAAGTGTCATTCGTACGCCGTGACAACTATATTTGAGGTTAGGATGTTGCGAATCTTCTAGTATTCTCTCCGGGATAAGAATGAATTTCTGAGCTCCTGCAGCGGCTTTTATAGTGGAAGGTTGCTAGGTCCGTGACGTATCATTATTTACGTCGTTGTTATAGTTAAATTAGAACGATCTGTTCATTATGATAAACCCATTTCACTCTCGTTAGTTTGTACTATTACATTTAAGAGTAAAATTAAATACACCGTTACATCATAATCTTATAAGCCATAGTTTTATATCACTGTAACCCCATAACTCTACAACTCCATAACACTGTGAAAGGCGAAAAACCTGCTTTTACTGGTCTTTCTTGAGGTTAGATATGAAAACCGAGCCAATGTGACAATTCTGACTTCAGATTCGGATTCAGCGGGTCAAATTACATAAAGATACATTGATGTGATCCGCCGAACAGACCACTTTATTTTTATTGAGGGTCCGGGGTGAAAAACGAGCCAATCTGAAAATTCTGACTTCGGGTACTCTTATGTTTATGCGACTTAAAATGTGACTGCAATTTAAGAAATTATCAAGTATTTTGTAACAAACAATTATCATGCATCTTTTCCTTCTTGTTTCCAGACTTATAGTGCTGAATTTGTTCCGTAAAGCTGCTGTCCGTATAAAATTATAATCCGGATATAATCCATATTTCCTTAAGTACAAATTTCTCAGCATTTTGTTTTATACTTTTTCTATGGTGTAATTATACTAGAAGTAAGAGGGGTGCCATATTACGCATGCATATTCCAGAATTGGTCTTACTAAACTATTATACAATTTTGATATTGTGGTCATATTTTTAAATTTACTAGACTGCCTGAATACAAAACTTAATACACGTAACGCTTAAAATTACTTACTTGTGGTTGTATAGGTGGTTATATAGGTAAAAATACTAATATAATATAACTTACTCATTTACATATATATAATTAAGAACAATGTTAAAAACTATATTAGTTAGTGTGTTAATATGTCAACGACAAATTTTTAAAAATTTTTATTGTTCAAATAGGTTTAGAATGTCACGAAACGTCGAGATTTTAAGTTTGAGCGAAAAAAAAATTCTGTCTGTCGGTCTGTCTGTAACTTTTTTTGTGCGCACGTTTACTCTGGAACCGTTTGAGATATTGACTTGAAATTTGGCACACATATGTACTTTAACGAGATCTAGAACTAGATTATATTTTCATCTTGTTCCGTCGAAGGGTTGGGGGGTAAATTGGAGTAAACTTGGGGAAAATAGGTAAATCAAGCAGGTAAGAGACCATAAAATTGGTATTTAGTATATATAAGAGAAGCTGAGGTCTCAAAAAAAATTTTGGCATTAGCCACCCTCATTACCACCCCCACCCCATTATTAAAGGGGACGAAAAAAAATTGTGATTTAGGGTGTGTACAAGAACCAGAAACCTCAAAATGTTTTTTACTTCATCCACCCCCACTACCACCCCCTATCACCACCCCCACCCCGCTACCGATGTGGGGTATCGTTTTATGGTTTTGTGGGGTAGAGGATTTCAAATATTATTTTATTAATGTTCCATAAACAATTATTTCCACATACAAAATTTTTTCGTTGTGAGTGACTTAGATAAAAAATCTGGATGTGGAAGTAGTGATTCCTTGGGCAGCGGTTTTATTTATATTTTTCATTACCATAATCTCAAATATGAAAAAAATAATTATAAGACCATAGCGCAAACTCAGGTGAACATTTCTTGCGTCAAAATAAGAGAAAAGTTCTTATGAGGATTCGTCCGATAATGTTTCTTTTCAGAACCTTTACTGAAACATTATAATATATGATTTTATTTGTCAAAAAGGTAATTATACCACTTTGCGTTTGAAAAAAAAATATTTTAGAGACCAATTAGATATTTTTGAGAAGATGCATTGTTTGTCTGGTATTATTTCATATTTACTTATTCACCCCTGGGCTAGTACACAATATGAAAATCAGATAACGATAGATTAGTTTGTATGTAGCATAACTATTAGAAATTAAGGACTGCTAGAGGATGGTCCTTCCAAAGCCAAGATGGTAGATAGAAGTTGGTGCATTTATTTGCGTATAGTGTTGTTCATTAGGAGTTATCCACAACTTGCTAAATACACGTCCATAATTTCACAAGTGGACTGGAAACGTTAGTACATATCTTTCCATTTCACGTAAATTCTACCAACTTTGTCCATTGAAATTTGCGGCACATTAATGTATAACCCCATTTCGGACAGCCTTTGTTTTGGATTTGGGAGTTGTCTACTTTATGTGGCGTGTTCATGTTTATGTTTACGCATACTTTGTTCTTAATCTATTCTACTTAACTTAATGCCATTATAAGTTACACTGTTATCGAAATCAGTTTCTATATGGAAAATAATCTTATTTTTGATATCATTAAAATAGAATGCTTCTCTAATTAGAATTTCGTTAATTTGTTGACGTAATATGTTTCCTTCCATTCAGATCTTATGCTCCAGAGACGCTGCAAAATACTACTGGCTTCCAACCACAACTGCTACATACCTAGAGGATACTGCTGGTAAATGTCCAGTTCTAGGAGGATATGATCAGAAAGTTAAAGAAAGGAACTACCTTCCATTAGGAACACTACACGTGGGTAGAACTCGGGCACATGGGGATGTTATTATAGGGAATATTGGTGCTTATAATACAAACGAAACATGGTTCTACTACCCTCTAGAAGAAATGGAAATCAGAGCTTCTAAATTTGACGTATTGTTAGTTTACGGTGATTATTATAAGTCACACGAATAAGAAGACATTTTGTACGCATTTACTACAAAAGTATATTACTTGTACAGTACATTGCGATTTTATTTAGACGTATTACAGTACAAAAAGAAATGATATTAAGTATTTTTGATCAAAACCGCCTTTTAATACGCTGAACTGAATTTGTAGTAGATTCCATGTGAAATACCTTGACAATAACAATAGACCGGGAGTTAGCGAACACATAACCAGTACTAAACACGTTGTGTTTTAATCTTTACAGATCAGTTCAATATCTCAAATTTGTATTTATCTGTCAAATTACATGAAAATATTAAATTAATAACGGAATTGTTTAAAGTAAATGTTAAATGTACAAATATAATTGTTTGATATTAGAATGCCACCACCAGTACTGAGGTCTGCATTTTAACTGTCTACATCCGTCTACAGAAAACACTGATGATGATGTAATGTTTGGTCTATTAACATTAACTGCAGATGTTGACGCAGCACGAAATCCTCATTTAATATCAACTCCAGCAGTGAGCTTCGAAACTTCAATTTTGTTCACTGTTGACTTCAAAAACAACCGAGGAGGATTTCTGACCTACTTGACGTTTAAGCTCATCCGCATTCATTCCTACAGTAGCGATAATTATTGTAGACATTTGCCTGAAAGCGTTGGCTGGTGTGTTGATCTGCGTCTGATAGATTAAATAATCGTGTTACAAGATAAGGGCGTCTGCGAAAATCATTAATTCCAACGACACGTTTGATGCACTTTTCAATGATGTACTTCAGAAACACCGTACATTAGGGTGGGTCGAAAAAAATAAATATTTTTTTTTCGGAACGCTTTAGAGCGGAAAAGTTGGCTATTGTAATAAAAAGAAAAAATCGGTTAACATCTTCCGTTCGCGCATCGTACTTATATATTTTTGTATTTTTTTCTATTAGTTAAAAGTTTTAAAATAAACAACTCTTTAGTTTTTTATGCTTGTTTTATGGTTTAAATAACATAAATAAACTAAATTCTGATCAATAATCTAATTTTTTCCGTTCGCGCAACGTCTTAGAAAAACAGAAATTTACCAATTTTTCGCAATTTTCACTGTGCAACTCTTCGCTCGTGTGGCTAGAACAAAACTCACCACGTGGAGGTGGTTGTACGTCGAGTTCCACCCCCACCCTACCTAACCAACCATCCAATTGTGTATTTACATTATATTTACAACTATTCACAAACATTTTCCATAGGTAACACAGTAAGCCAGAGATATGAGTACTATGAGTAGGATTCTTTGGCTTACTGTGTTTTTTACTTTTTCTTTTTATCTACTACACATTTAAAGTCTGATTTTTTGGAGAAATGAGGCATAACCGATCTAGACTTCAGTGCTGCTCGGATATAACCATATCTAGCTTCATTTCCACATATTTTTTTAGAGGCCTCTATCACAATTTTGACGCACCTCTCCACAGCCTGGGTGTGACAAGGAAATTTTTGTATTTCTCTGATGGGCTTAGTGTCAGATTTGATGAGTGATTTAATATCATCTTCACTTAGGTCTCGCAACATTGGGGGAGGATACAACACACAAGAATTCTAATTAATAATTTCAGTGTAATCGGAAGCTTGAAAGTTTATCTTCTGTACGAAATTTCTAACAGTCTTCTTCTTTGGGACTATTTGTCTTGCTTTCAAGATCCCTATGTAATCAAGCTCCCGAATATGTTCTCTTTTCCAACAGAGCATTCTATGGGTGCGCAAAGAACGCATTTCGTTCTATTACTGGATCGACAACTTTAAGTAATTCATCGGATAAACACCGTGATGATTGCTTGAAAGACATGTTTTGTCCGTCAGTAAAATATTTGCATATGCCTCTTGCATTTTAATGAGCTTCCTTTTCGCCACATTTTGCAACATATTGACGGTCAAACTGCAGGGCCTAAATCTTTAGTGGGCCAATCGGGCGGCAGCTCACTTGCTGCGAAAAACTCCCTGTGGTCGATTATGAACCCATAGATTGTTCAATTCCTTATATAGACAGGAATTGGTTGAACAGAGATCAACAGTATTTGTTGGACATTTTAAATGCAATCACCTTGGGACATTGTCCAAAAGACTTGGCAAATCGGAACTCTGGTCCTTTATCCCATTCCAGATGGCTAACTGCGGCCAACCGAGTCCTTAGGTTGTATATAAGTTCATCAGATCCATCCGGAAACTTAAAAGAAATAGTTGGCTTCATCTTAAAATCATATATGACTATGCAGTTTGCCATAAAAAAGAGCAAATATTTTGCTGACTGACCAAAAACGTCTTTCAAGCATTCCAAACATCACGGTATTTATCCGATGAATGACTTAAAGTTGTCGATCCAGTAGTAGAACAAAATGCGTTTTTTGCGCACCCAGAAAATGTTCTGTTGGCAATGCTTGTCGATGAAAGAGAACATATTTGGGAACTTAGTTACAGAAGGATCTTAAAAGCAAGACAAACCGTCCCAAGGAAGAAGACTGTTAGAAATTTCGTACTACCGAAGATAAACTTGCATTGAAATTATTAATTGGAATTCTTGTGTGTTTTATACTTCCCCAATGCTGCGGGACCTACGTGAAGACGATATTAAATCACTCATCAATTTTGACACTAAGCCCACCAGAGAATTTTACACCCAGGCTGTGGAGAGGTGCGTTAAACTTGTGACAGAGGCCTCGAATAAAGTATGTGGACATGAAGCTAGACATGGCTATATCTGAGCAACACTGAAGTCTAGATCGGTTATGCCTCATTTCTCCAAAAAATCAGACTTTTAATGTGTAGTAAATATAAAAAAGAAAAAGTAAAAACACAGTAAGTCAATGAATCCTACTCATAGTACTCATATCTTTGATTTACTGTGTTATCTATGGAGAATCTTTGTAAATAGTTGTAAATATAATGTAAATACCACACCTAACAATTGGATGATTGGTTAGGTAGGGTGTGGGTGGAACTCGACGTACAACCACCTCCACGTGGTGAGTTTTGTTCTAGCAACACGAGCGAAGAGTTGCACAGTGAAAATTGCGAAAAATTGGTAAATTTCTGTTTTTCTCAGACGTTGCTCAAACGAAAAAAATTAGATTATTGATCAGAATTTAATTTATTTAGGTTATTTAAACCATAAAACAAGCATAAAAAACTAAAGTGGTGTTTATTTTAAAACTTTTAACTAATAGAAAAAAAATACAAAAATATTGTGATTTTTGCAATTTTTCATAAACTTTAAGTACGATGCGCGAACGGAAGACGATTTTAATTTTCTTTATGCCGTTTTTCTTTTTATTACAATAGGCAACTTTTCCGCTCTAAAGCGTTCCAAAAAAAAAAAATATATATATTTTTCGAACCATTCTACCGTACATATAGTGACATTCTTCGAATGTAACAAAAGGTAGTTAAATATCTAAACATATTCAATATTTGGATCATTGACAACTGCAATTTTTCGACCCTTTCCAGTTTTCGATGGACGGATGCTAATAATCGGGATATAACTTTCTCTTGTGATATCATTCATGTACAAATTGTATATTTCGTACCCTCTATTTGAACCAAAAATACCACAAATAGTGACAAGTTATCTGAAGCATGAATACAGATCTTTTACTTAAAAACAAAAGATCTGTTAGGTTCAAAACTTTCAAGTCAAATTTTTTCATTATTCGCAACCATTTTCAACTATGCAAACAGCCCCCACTGTGGGGACTGTGGGAAGCAGGCGTAAAGTCAGTTAAGTATCATCTCCGCCGTATAGTAGGCAACTCTATCTTATCTTTTGAATCTCTAACTATAGTTTTATATGAACTCGAGAGTATTTTGAATTCACGGTCGCTCTGTCCATTATCTAATGATCCCAACGATTTAAGTTGTCCAACTCCTGTTCATTTTGTAATAGGGAAATCCTTCCTCATTTCTAGAAAAAGACGTGTCCATAGTTCCCCACAATAGGCTATCGAATTTTCAACATGTAAGCAAATTGCGTCAGCACTTTTGGAAGCGGTGGTCTGTAGAATACTTAAACAGACTTCAAAATATACCAACGTGGTGGCACTCTGTTAGTAACTTAGGGAAAATATGTTGGTCCTTGTAAGAGAGGATAATGTTCCTCCTTTACAATGGATCTGAGAAAAAGGTACGTGTCGTAAAAATAAAAACCAAAAAAGGTATATTTACAAGGACCATTGTCCTTTTATAATGTGGAAAACTGATTTCAACCGGGGGCAGGATCTTGAAGTTCAGTCTATAAATTTAGCATAACCCCCGTACTATCATATTTTCATCTTGTATACATAAGCACCCCCACATGTTACCATCTGTTCCCTGTGACTCTAGCCTCTTAGACCAATAGAAACTAGATCAGTAAGAAATATATTGTAACACTCTACACACGCTTTTACCCTGTTAGTTATAAGCAAGGCTCGGGAGATTTGTCTCTGTGCCGGTTAAAACCAGGGTTGGCTCTAGGTTAGCGCGGAAAGATTTCTATGCAAGTATCACACAATATATCTCACCTTGTACTTTTTTTAGCGAATTCCATAATATCGTAAAGTTTATGACCATATTAACTTTGGAAATTCTCTAAAAAAAAGTACGAGGTAAGATATATTGTGTCATACTTGCATACAAATCGTTCCGTCCTGACCTAGAGCCAACCCTGATTTAACCGTCACAAAGACAGATCTCCCGAGCCTTGGTTATAAATGGCAATTTTAACTATATACATCCAAAAGTTGTAATGTATTGTTGTTAGTTGTATAGTGTACTAGTTAGTGAATAAAGTACCGCGAAAAGGAAATATCTTCATAGGTGTCTTAATTGTTCTCACAACTGTTCAGCCCCCATCAATCCACTCAACCTCCAACAGGAGGATAAAAAAAACTGTACTAGTCTGGTTTGTTTACTGTGTATTCTTATTTTTATGCGACTTAAAATGTTACTGCAATTTAAGAAATTATTAAGTATTTTATAACAAAAAATTATCATGTATCTTTTCCTTCTTGTTTCCAGACTTATAATGCCGAATTCGTTCCGTAAAGCTGCTGTACTTGTATCCTCAAGTACAAATAATTCTGCATTTTGTTTTGAACTTTTTATATGGTGTAATTATACTTGAAGTAACGGGGGTACTATATTGCGCATGCGTATTCCAGAATTGGCCTTAGTAAACTATCATACAATTTTGACATTGTGGTAATGTTTTTAAATTTTACTAGACTGCCTTAATGTAAAACTTAATACACGTAACGCTTAAGGGTAGTTACTTGTTATATAGGAACAAATACTAATACCTAAATAGAATAAGCCCTACATTATAAAGCAATCGTTTTATTTCTAAACATTATTGAGTGAAGTTTTAGAATCAAAGGCATTTACTCATATTTAATTAGACATGGATATGTGTGAATACTTCCCTAACTTACTAACTCATTTACATATATAATTAAGAACAATGTTAAAAACTATATTAGTTAGTGTGTTAATATGCCAATACGCGAACCTATATATATTTTTTATTACCACAATCTCAAATATAAAAAAAATAATTACAAGACCATAGCGCAAACTGAAGTGAACATTTCTTGCGTCAAAATAAGAGAAAAGTTCTTATGGGGATTGGTCCGATAATGCTTCTTTTCCGAGGTACAGAGAGATGAAACAGTATAATATATGATTTCATTAGTCAAAAAGGTAACTGTACCACTGGGCGCTAGAAAAAATTAACGATCTTATTTTAGAGAAAGTCGCGTAAAAAAGGCCACTTCGATATTTTTGAGAAGATGCGTTGACTGCCTGGAATTATTTCATATTTACTTATTCATCACCGGCCTAGTACACAGTATGAAAATTAGATTACGATGGATTAGTCTGCATGTATCATAACTCAAAGGCTGCTAGAGGATGGGTCTTCCAAAGTCAAGATGGTAGATAGAAGGTGGTGCATTTAATCGCGCATTAGTGTTGACCATTAGGAGTTTTCCACAACTTGCTAAATACACGTCCATAATTTCACAACGCTTGGTACTGAAAACGTTAGTAGTTATCTTCCCATTTCAGATAAATTTTACCAACTTTATCCATTGAAATTAGCGGCACTTTAATGTATAACCCCATTCTGGACAGCCTTGGTTTTGAATTTGGGTGTTGTCTATTATATGTGGCGTGCTCATGTTTATGTTTACGCATACCTTGTTTCTAAAATATTCAACTTAATGTCGTTATAAGTTGCACTGTCATCTAAATTAGTTTTCATAAGGCAAATCATCTTATTTTGGATATAATCAAAATAAAATGTTTCTCTAATTAGAATTTCGTTAATTTGTTGACTTAATATTTTTCCTTCCATTCAGATCTTATGCTCCAGAGAAGCTTCAAAATACTACTGGCTTCCAACCACAACTGCTACATACCGAGAGGATACTGCTGGTAAATGTCCAGTTCTAGGAGGATATGATCAGAAAGCTCAAGAAAGGAACTTTCCTCTGGAAATGTTGTAGAACTCTCCAAAATCGTCCTAAGTTGAAGACATAATCAAAATTCGACTTAGGCAAAAATTTCATTTGAAGACATTTTTGGGAGTCTGCAGAGGCGCAGATCAGTCCACAAGGGCCGTTTTGGGTTCTATAACGAAAATATAATTTAAATTATTTTTTATTTTTTATTCCTCAACCAAAGAGATTGACCTTTGAGGTACGGTCATTGAAAGCCCAATTCTAAAGTATGAGCATAAAATTTTAACGATGCACTGCATCCGAAAGGGAAAATAGAAGATTTTGTCAAAGCCGGCGTGGTGCCGATAAGCAAAAATTGATAAAAATCAATGCACAATGCACATGTACAAGGCAGGTTTCTCGCATATAAAGAGTTTGGATTGACCCAGCGGCTCGCAATTTGGTCGAGCGCGTTAAGTGGTCCAGACAAAGCAATGGTAGAAAAGCCAATAACAGGGCTTTTCAAATGACAAAGTTATAGAGGAAAACGCCTTGTGCATAAAAATCCAAAAATTTCAATTTTGCCTAAAAGTCGCTCGAAGGTGAGACGCTGCCAAATCGATAATATTGAAC
This sequence comes from Rutpela maculata, assembly GCA_936432065.2. NCBI lineage: Eukaryota > Metazoa > Arthropoda > Insecta > Coleoptera > Cerambycidae > Rutpela > Rutpela maculata. The sequence continues at coordinate 37,659,082 of OW386285.2, forward strand.
GACTGTGATAAGGGTTAGTAAGTCGTGGACTGATCGAACGCCACTCAACATATGCAGTAATAAGTCCTCTGAATGTGTTTGAGTACGTGAATCTCCACGATACAAGAACTTTAAAGCTAAGTAATCTCTAGCGAAACTAAATTCATTTAGTAAAACTTTTTTAAGTTAATTTCAGTCAGCCTTAATTATTCATTTACCCAGAGTCTGAAATAATTCTAAAAGCTCGCATTTTGATTCTGAGAAGGTATGTATGAATCTTTTCTACCTAATCGATCGTTAGCGTGAGCGCTCTCGCTTGTATGGTCTGAAAGTCACTACCTTGATTGGGGAAGGCACGATTCTTATCTTGAGCATTTTGTATAACCAATTCTGTTAAATAAACGGATTCTTTGAACTATTGTTTCTTAATTGATCTTGAGGCCTGTTGACGGTCTATAATCCCTGGAACTTTCGTATAGAAAACCGGATGTGTCGATTTAATTCGCATTAACGTTCGACCTTCTGGTTGCTTTACGGAGGTTTGATAGGGATTTTTTTATACGTTTTTTGAGAAATATGTTCCGTTATTAATGGACCAAAACGTGATTTCCGCGTACCAAAACTAATCCCTCCGCAGAGAAATTCTTCGGTTGGGATTTTTTTATGCAAAAATTCAGGAAATTAACAGGTGCCTAAACCCCTAACGAGGGAATTCAGGTCCAGAGAGAGCGTAGTTTCCGATCTGTGGTAGTGCAGCCTTGGTCCATTACTCGGCTACCGAAGTGCATCTTATCTCGAACCCGCCTGGGAGGTAGAAGAACGGGGTAATACGTGACTGGCGCCCCCTGAGAAATAAATTGGTGTCGCGTCATTTTGACGCCCGGTAGTGCGTTCTTCTACATGGCGCCCAACGTGGGGCGTTGTTAGTTAGCAGGGCTTTCTGGAAAGGATATGGATGAATCAACGCCTTTCCAGTTTTACGACGAGCCGACATCTGTGATGGACAACGTCTCTAGAGGGTTAGAGAGGCCGTGCGCGGAGGATGTACTGGGTAGTTCTGGGGTAGGCCCGAGTACCACTGAAGGAGTCATACAGCCCTCCTCAGAACAAGTGTTCGCCCAAATGGCAGCAGGTCTTGCCAACGCTCTAAGCGAAGCCACGCACGAGCATAAGTATCGGTCGAAGCATCCAAATGCGGAATTTCATGGCTTCGAACACGAAGACCCTGAAACCTTCATTAATCATATGGAGGAATTTTTCGTCCGAGTACGAATTACGCAGGATAACGACCGTCTATATAAAATATCAGAACAGCTCAAAGACGATGCCAGGAAATGGTTCGAACAATACCGAACCCTAATTACCACGTATCCTCTATTCCTCGAGTGGTTCAGAAGCCGTTACGATTCGGGTGAAGTACTCACCGAAGCAGTAGCTAATTTATATGGCAAGAAACAAGATGCCGAGGAAAATACGTCAGTATTTATTTCCAGGAAGGTATGCCTCTTCAAGAGAATCGATCCGTTTAAGCCGGAGGCGATGAAGACGGCTATCATCTTCAATCAGTTGACCTGATATGAAAATGCTCCTAAAGAGTGCCGTCATACTAGATACAAATACACTAGTGACGATGACCGAACAAATGGCCAAAATCATGGATGAAAATGAAGAATTCGAGACTCTGCATAATGAAAAAGCAAGGACCAAGAAGCGTCCACCTCTACTGCTTCAGCTCAAGGGAATCAGCAATCGAGCAGTAATTGGAGAACGGAACCCTCCGCATTAGCGAAGCCGTCCTCCAGTTCCTTTGGTGCATCTAGGGCACCATTCAATGGATCTCAACGAAGAGATAATCCGCCAGCACCAAGGCTGCATTTTGCAAATAATATTTCCTCGCTGCCCAGAGGGGATATACCGAGAAGGGATACTGGAGACGTAAGGAACTCCCGAGTCCCGTATCGCCCTTGCAGATATTGCCCAACGGAGCAGTGGCATTTTCATGCGGAATGCCCAAACAATCCCTATCGTAATATGAATACGGGAAACCAAGCGGGGGTCAGAGGCGATGGCCCAGGCTGAACTGTACCAGCCCCGCCTACCAGGCCCCACCAGGCTCGAAGCGACCCTCGGGGAAGCTCCGAAACAAGAAGTTTAAATTAAATAACTTCGATGACCTTCCTGACCTTAATTACCTGTTTAAGGATCAAGAAGTCAACCTATCTCCCCACCGATTCACTCCATTAGAATCTATCAATCAAACTAGCGACGCTTTCCCTCTGCCTCGCATTAAGATTATAATTAATAATCGAGCGGTTAACGCTTTATTGGATACAGGTTCGACAAGGAATATTATCCAACCGAAATTTTTGAACGACATTGATCAACTTACAGCTCCCCAAACGTTTGTTATGGCTTGTGGCGATGGTTTAGTAGAATCCCTCGGGACTACAACCATAAACGTTAATGTACTAGATGTACCCTTTCAGACCACGTTTCAGGTCATTCAAAATTTAAACGAAGAGCTCATTCTGGGAGCCCCGTTTTTATATGCCTACAATGTCGTATTCGATTATCAACGTAAATGTGTCTACGTCGGCACTGAAGAGCGAATAACCGTCTTCTGGAATCAAGCGGCACATCAAGCAAGGAAGCAATGAACGAAGAACTGATCATCGGAAACGATAATTTAAAACCTCTATTCGAGGAATTCGCTGAATTGTTCACCGCGGTGCCTACCCAAGCTACCACTGTGACAACTAAACATAAAATAAAAGTTAAAGACGACCGCCCGTTTAATATCAAACCTTATCCTATGTCTCCTACTAAGAAGAGAGTTATGTACGATCAAATTGAAGAGATGCTGAAGGCCGGAGTTATAGAACCGAGTACCGCTCAGTACAGTTCGCCTCCCATTATAATAGAAAGGCCCGGCAAGAAGCCTCGCTTCTGCATTGATTATCGTCACTTAAATGAAGTAACGGAAGACGAAGCATCCGTCTTACCTAAGATATACGAGAGTATAAAGGATCTAGGAAACGCCAACATATTTACGGTGTTGGACCAAGAGCGGATACTGGCAAATCCCTCTTGAGGAGTCGTCAAAACATTATTCTACGTTTACAACATTGGATGGAGCATCTTACCGATTCAACGTGATGCCTTTCGGATTGAAGACCGCTCCATGTACGTTCCAAAAATGTATGGCAAGAGACGTATTGACCGGCTACTTGCATCATTTCTGCAAAGTATATCTCGATGATATTATCATCTACAGTGAAAATATAGATCAGCATGTAAACCATCTGAGAGCCGTCTTTGAACGCCTACGTTTACATAATTTAAAAGTGTCACCAGAAAAATGTGTGGTAGCCACATCCAGTATAACCTATCTCGGGCATAAGATAAATGTCAATACTACTCAACCTTTAGAAAAACATATTCTGCAGATACAGAGCTATTCTGTGCCTACGACAAGGCGCCAGCTTCAGAGTTTCCTTGGCCTATGTAATTGGGTACGTGAATATATCCCTAATGTTGCAATAATTACTAAGCCCTTGACCCGACTACTCTCGAAGGACTGGCGTTATAAGTGGAATGCGGAAGTCCAAGAATCCTTTATCCTACTGAAAGAGGTATTAAATAAACCTCTAGGACTGCACCGGCCAGATTTCAATAAAATGTTCATACTGCAGACGGACGCATCCTTAATAGGATTGTCTGCAGTATTATATCAATTGGGGGATAATGACCAGAAGCACATCGTCTCTTATGCTAGTAATACGTTATCTCCGATGGAGAGAAAATACCATATCAATGAATTGGAATGTTTGAGCGTCGTTAATTATATAAGGAAATACAAAATATATTTGGCAGACCGTCCATTTATAGTCAAAACCGACAATCGAGCTTTACTATGGTTAAATAAGCATAAGGACGAGAAAACGAAATTTACACGTTGGTCATTATTACTTCAAGAATACAGCTTCACCATAGAACATTGTCCCGGCAAGGAAAATATATTGGCAGACTATCTTAGCAGGAATCCTCAAGGCCCAAACGTCGAAGCAGACGACGAAGAGGAAAGGATGTATCCACCAAAATTCTCGTACAAGGAACGAATATCAGTGATTACCACATTGGAATTAAACGATCAGGTCAGAGAAGCGCAAACGCACTCCAGAGATATCCAAGACCAAATTGAACGATGGAATACTCTAGTGCGACAAGCAGATAAAACCGAGGCAGAGGTGAAATTCGTCAATACACGACAAGTGATAGGCGACACACTTTGGACGAGAGGCGAAAATGTCATAGAAAAATTATACGTACCAAAACGTATGGTCATGAGAGTAATATCTCATTTTCACGACCAACCGGAAGTAGGTCACCCCGGCCGCGATGAAACTGTTAGAATCATCTCGGGCCGCTATTATTTTAATAATTTGTCGAGACTAGTTAACAAATATTTAAATGAGTGCATTATTTGTAATTCCGTAAAAAGCAGACAGTCACAACCGAAGGCTCCTCTCAGAAGCCATGCTCCATCGCATCCGTTAGAAGTTCTAAGCGTCGATGTAATAGGACCGCTTCAGCGAACTAAAGATGCAGATAACCGATATATATATTAATGGTAGAGGATGTATTTAGTAAGTGGGTCGAAGCCAAGGCGTTCACCCAAGTCAGTGGAAAAACAATAGCACAATTTATCGAAGAGGAACTAGTGGCGAGATATGGCGTTCCGAGGGTCATCATTTCCGACCAGGGAGGCCACTTAAATTCCGGCTTTTACGATACGTTCTGTACACGTAACAATATTGAAAGATTCTTCACAGCAGCTTACCACCAACAGGCCAATCCAATAGAAAGGAGGGTGCAAGAAGCTAAGAAGATCTTAAAAATCTTATTATATGGTTCTCCCTACGACGAGTGGGATCGACATGTTAGTCAGATGGCATATATCTTGAGAACAAGAAAAAACGCCGCTACGGGGCATACGCCCAGTTTCGTAGTACTCGGCTATGAATTACCGCAGATTGGTGATTGGAATATGTTCGCTTATAGACAAGAGCGTCGTAATCAAGCGGACGTTCCCCGCCTTGAAAGAGTCAAGGAGATTCGTAGAAATCAAAAAAATTACCAATGGCGTTACGCGCCCAAAGTGGCGGTAACGCCGGTCGTATATAAAGTGGGAGATATGGTAATGACTAAAAGGATCAGGAAGGATCATACCTTCGCACTGTCGTGGAGTGGGCCACACAAGGTTTTAAAGAGATTGTCCGATGAAGTTTACCTCATTCACAAGGGGGTAACTTTGACGAGATTACATGTCGATGCCATCAGGCCGGCACCTAAGGGAGATCCCGATGTTGAATTGGAATTGTCTGAAGAATCAGAAGATAGTCCGGATGAAACTCATCTTAGTGACGACGTTTCCTCATCAGACAATGAGATCGCGACCAGGTCAGAGCGACGTAGCGATACCACACTAGTTCAAATCAATGTTCCCGCAGGTGCTCAAGATGAGCCGGATGTAATAAGTCGAGACCCCGATGATGCTCGAGATGAGCCAGACATAGAAGAGTCGCCTCTAGATATTTCCGAGGTCGACCACGGCTAATAGCCGTTTTTGCTTTTTTTATATTTTTTCTCAAAATTCTAAGTGGCGATTTTGACCTATATGCGGTCGAATCGAAAATTTAAAGTCTACTCCATGAGCAAACATGGAAAGACGGCGAACCCAACGCAAGAGCGCGATCCGGTAAGCATAGCTTCTCAAGAGCGAGAGCCGCCAAGTTCGAGTAATGGACGTAGGCATAAGTACGAATCAGTACGAGTTTCGGAAGCTGTTTTTCTTATGCAAGAAGACAACTTCTATTTTAATCATTTTAAGTCAACAAAATTAACGTATACCCCAAATGGAAACTACGAGTTTCAGAAGCCGTTCTTCGCTCGAGAAGACACTTCAATTTTTTTTTTATACTTTTTTCACAAGTCGTGATGACCGCACGAGTATCGTAAGCCGATTTAATCTACCTTACGAAGTAGAAACTACGAGACGAGTTTCAGAAGCCGTTCTTCGCTCAAGAAGACGCTTCAATTTTTTTTTTTTTTTTTATACTTTTTTCACAAAGTAGTGATGACCGCACGAGTATCGTAAGCCGATTCAATCTACCTTACGAAGAACCAATTTCTAACCATTATAAGTTAACAAAATTCATGTTAGAAAAATATTTCATTAAAAACAACACATTGTGTTTGTTAGTCGACGCGTCCCAGTCGACAACTTGCTAAAAAGTCAATCTAGTTGCAGAACTGCATTTTCCATGTGCAGAAATGGAAAGATGACCCAGCCTGTCGCAAGGGCGCGGCATGGTGAAGTCTGGAACTCAAAGGCGAGGACCGTCCAAGCTGCGGCATGGAGATATAGACAGCCTCTTCTAGAAAGGGCCGAAGTTAAGCAAGAGCGAGACCAGGGCGAAAAAGCGAGTGCAACGAATTAGTGAGAGTGGACGCTAATCAAAATTGTGCTACGCTTCGCTTCGCTTCGCACCTCGACGCGGGTGTAATTAAGTTGATAAAAATGTTGTATCAACTTGGCGTATTGTTTAAAAAAATGTATTTATTTTTAAGTTAGATAGGCGAATCAGCCGTCTGCCCCAATTAAGGCCGTTATTTTTAAACATCTGTACCATAGGTCAGACCGTCAAATGAAGGCATACAGGCATACAAGTGAATATGGAATTAAAGGCAATCGATGAGTAGAAAAGATTCAACCAAAGGAGGGGAGTGTTGTAGAACTCTCCAAAATCGTCCTAAGTTGAAGACATAATCAAAATTCGACTTAGGCAAAAATTTCATTTGAAGACATTTTTGGGAGTCTGCAGAGGCGCAGATCAGTCCACAAGGGCCGTTTTGGGTTCTATAAGGCGTTGGAAATGACCAGGTGAAAATTCGAAGAAACACCGAATTTTCACTTAGGAAAAATGTTTTTGGTTCAGAATATGAGAGTAGAAGTATATAATGACAAAGATTTATGAATAATATACTTTTTCAAAAGGTACCATAAATTGGACTTTGAAAAATATTATTTTTGGAAGGGCGTCAAAATTTGGCTCAGGAATCGATTTATCGAAAGTACGCCAAAATTTCACTTGCAGGCTAATTTTTCAAAACTACGTTGAAATTTGGCTTGAAAATCGATTTTTCAAAAGTACGCCAAAATTTCACCCACAGATTAGTTTTTCAAAAGTACCTTGAAATTTGGCTCGAAAATCGATTTTTCAAAAGTACGCTAAAATTGGTCTTAAAATGGATTTTTCAAAAGTACCACAAAGTCAGTTTAAAAAGTACCACGAAAATATAATTAAATTATTTTTTATTTTTTATTCTTCAACCAAAGACATTGACCTTTGAGGTACGGTCATTGAAAGCCCAATTCTAAAGTATGAGCATAAAATTTTAACGATGCACTGCATCCGAAAGGCAAAATAGAAGATTTTGTCAAAGCCGGCGTAGTGCCGATAAGCAAAAAATGATAAAAATCAATGCGCATGTACAATTGTACAAGGCCGGTTTCTCGCATAGAAAGAGTTTGGATTGACCCAGCGGCTCGCAATTTGGTCGAGCGCGTTGAGTGGTCCAGACAAAGCAATGGTAGAAAAGCCAATAACAGGGCTTTTCAAATGACAAAGTTATAGAGGAAAACGCCTTGTGCATAAAAATCCAACAATTCAATTTTGCCTAAAAGTCGCTCGAAGGTGAGACGCTGCCAAATCGATAATATTGAACGACTGTGATAAGGGTTAGTAAGTCGTGGACTGATCGAACGCCACTCAACTTATGCAGTAATAAATCCTCTGAATGTGTTTGAGTACGTGAATCTCCACGATACAAGAACTTTAAAGCTAAGTAGTCTCTAGCGAAACTAAATTCATTTAGTAAAACTTTTTTAAGTTAATTTCAGTCAGCCTTAATTATTCATTTACCCAGAGTCTGAAATGATTCTAAAAGCTCGCATTTTGATTCTGAGAAGGTATGTATGAATCTTTTCTACCTAATCGATCGTTAGCGTGAGCGCTCTCGCTTGTATGGTCTGAAAGTCACTACCTTGATTGGGGAAGGCACGATTCTTATCTTGAGAATTTTGTATAACCAATTCTGTTAAATAAACGGATTCTTTGAACTATTGTTTCGTAATTGATCTTGAGGCCTGTTGACGGTCTATAATCCCTGGAACTTTCGTATAGAAAACCGGATGTGTCGAATTAATTCGCATTAACGTTCGACCTTCTGGTTGCTTTACGGAGGTTTGATAGGGATTTTTTTATGCGTTTTTTGAGAAATATATTCCGTTATTAATGGACCAAAACGTGATTTCCTCGTACCAAAACTAATCCCTCCGCAGAGAAATTCTTCGGTTGGGATTTTTTTATGTAAAAATTCAGGAAATTAAGAGGTGCCTAAACCCCTAACGAGGGAATTCAGGTCCAGAGAGAGCGTAGTTTCCGATCTGTGGTAGTGCAGCCTTGGTCCATTACTCGGCTACCGAAGTGCATCTTATCTCGAACCCGCCTGGGAGGTAGAAGAACGGGGTAATACGCGACTGGCGCCCCCTGAGAAATAAATTGGTGTCGCGTCATTTTGACGCCCGGTAGTGCGTTCTTCTACAGGAACACTACACGTGGGTCGAACACGGGCACATGGGGATATTATTGTAGGGAATATTGGTGCTTATAATATAAATGAAACATCGTTCCACTACCCTCTAGAAGAAACGGAAATCAGAACTTCTAAATTTGATGTGTTGATAGTTTATGGTGATTATTTTGAGTCACATAAATAAAAAGACATTTTGTACGCATTGACTACAAAAATATATTACTTTTGTAGCATATTGCGATTTTATTTAAAAACATGTTACGGTACAAAAAACCGCTGCCCAAGGAATCACTACTTCCACATCCAGATTTTTTATCTAAGTCACTCACAACGAAAAAATTTTGTATGTGGAAATGATTGTTTATGGAACATTAATAATATAATATTTGAAATCCTCTACCCCAAAAACCCATAAAATGATACCCCACATCGGTAGTGGGGTGGGGGTGGTGATAGGGGGTGGCAGTGGGGGTGGATGAAGTAAAAAAACATTTCGAGGTTTCTGGTTCTTGTACACACCCTAAATCACAATTTTTGTTCATCCCCTTTAATAATGGGGTGGGGGTGGTAATGGGGGTGGCTAATGCCAAAATTTTTTTTGAGACCTCAGCTTCTCTTGTATATACTAAATACCAATTTTATGGACTCTTACCTACTTGATTTACCTATTTTCCCCAAATTTACCCCAATTTACCCCCCAACCCTTCGACGGAACAAGATGAAAATATAATCTAGTTCTAGATCTCGTTAAAGTACATATGTGTACCAAATTTTAAGTCAATATCTCAAATGGTTCCAGAGTAATCGTGCGCACAAAAAAAAGTTACAGACAGACCGACAGACAGACAGACCGACAGACCGACAGACAGAAATTTTTTTTTCGCTCAAACTTAAAATCTCGACGTTTCGTGACATTCTAAGTCTTTTTGAACAATAAAAATTTTAAAAATTTTTTTTGTCGTTACTATACTTCCACTGGACGTGGAAGTAATTAAACGATGGAGACATGTTAAGTATTTTTGTTCAAAACCTTCTTTTAATACACTGAACTGAATTTGTAGCAGATTCCTTGAGAAACACCTTGAAAATAATAATAGACCGGGGGTTAACGAACACCCACCAGACCAGCTCAATAAATCAAATTTTTATTTATCTATCAAATTACATGAAAATATTAAATTAATAACGTAATTGTTTCAAATAAATGTTAAGTGTACAAATATGATTGTTTGATATTTGAATACCACCACCAGTACTGAAGTTTGCATTTTTACTGGCTACATGAACGTCTATAGCATGCACTGATGATGATGTTGATGCAACGTTCGGCCCATTAACATTAATTAAAGATGTATTACGAATTCCTCCTTTAATAACGACTTCAGCAGTGAGCTTCGAAACTTCGATTTTGTTCCAGAAACAACCGAGGAGGATTTCCTCCAGAAGCCATAATTGATGCAGATGTTCACCTGAAAGCGTTGGCCGGTGTGTTGATCTGCGTTTGATAAACTAAATAATCGTGCTACAAGAGAAGGGCATCTATGGAAAATATTAATTCCAACTACAGGTTTGATACACTTTCCAATGGTGTTATTCAGAAACACCATATCTATAGTGGCATCCTTCGAACGTAACGAAACGTACTAAAATATCTAAACATATTCAATGTTTGGATCGTCGACGACTGCAATATCTCGACCCTTTTCAGTTCTCGATGGACGAATGCTAATAATCTGGATATAACTTTCTCTTGTGATATCACTCCTTGTAAATTTCGTACCTTCTATATGAACCAAAATACCACAAATAGTGACAATTCTCAAGAATAAGAAAGTGTTATCTAAAGCATGAATGAAAAACTTTTACTTAAAAATTAAAGATCTGTTAGGTTTAAAACTTTCAAGCCATTTATTTTTATTCGGGACTATTTTCAACTATGAAAATTATTAATTAAATTAACTGCCAGACAAGCTTTTAAACAACAATTACTATCTCCATGTCAACAATACGTGAGAACAGCAAGTGGACTACTTCATAAAATGTAGAAGAAGAATATCGGATCTTAAAAACATCACTACAGAAAAATGGATACAAACCGACATAGACAAGGCAACAAAGAGAAAAGATACAACCCGAACAGAAGAAGAAAAAGAAGAAAAGAAATACACGGCAATAGCTTACCTACCATACATACAAAGATACATGGATACAATCGGAAGAGTTTTGGAGTAAAACAACGTCAGAGTAATATATAATGCGAAACAGAAGGTGGCACAACATTTTCCCACATACCAAGGTCCAGAAGAACTACAAACACCAGAAGTATATAGCATTCCATGTTCCTGCGGACAAGTTTAGATCGGAGAGAGCAAGCGACATAAACACCAGACTCAGAGAATACATTAGCAATACAAAGAAGGGAAGTTCTACAAAATGAGCAGTTGCCGAACACTCAGAAGAAACCGGTTATTAAATAAAATTCGACAAGACAAGGAAATTAGCCAACACCAAGAATTATTGGCTAAGAAAATACAGAGAAGCCGTTGAAATAAATAAACATCCGAATAACTATAATCGTGACTACAATTATTAATAACGTAGAAGTCAATGTTTCGCATGAGCATTGATCCGCAACACGCCTCCTGATAACCCACATAAATAGAGGAGCTCAGTCCAGCAGAGCTCACTTCGCTTCAGAAGAAGACCACTAAAAGATGGTTGAAACTCAAGCACTCAACCACATCTACGCGGAAGAAGACCCGGAAATCAGCACTCAGATACTGTTATCTATCTAATTTTTAATTTTAATTATTTTTATGAAGCATGTTATTTACAAAATATTATTTTAAACCATAAATCTTATGAGAAGCAATAAATATAAAAAAAAATGTGCAACAACCCGATACGATGCACAGAAGGCACAGAGGCTAATTTGAACGATCTATTTCTTAAGGAAACCTAATATTATTGCACTGAGTGATTATTAAGATGATTCAAATAAACGTTGTAGATAAAAAAGGACTAAAAAGGGTTCTATTTTTTTATTTTTTTACAATCAATTCTTTTTATTTATTTGCTTTTATCATGATTAGAGAATATTATTTAGGTATTATGCAAATCACAACTTACACACTTTTTTATTTATTATAAAAATACCTACTTTCTGTATATTGTTGCCCTAATCTGGGCACGCTAATATACTAGTTAGGTAAATACTTTAAAACACTCATTATTGGAGAACCAATCAAAACAACTACTCTTCTAGCTAATACTGACGAAGTATTGAATTACATGATAGGATTCTTAGCATTTTAAAGAAAAAAATATATTGAAAATACTTAAATCATTCATTTATATTTAGTCATTCATTCATGTAATTCAATACTTCGTCAGTATTAGCTAGAAGAGTAGTTTTTTTGATTGGTTTTCCAATAATGAGTGTTTTAAAGTGTTTTCCTAAGTAGTATATTAGCGTGACCCGATTAAGGTACCAATATACAGAAAGTAGATAATTTCATATTAAATAAAAAAAAAGTGAATGACTAAATATAAATGAATGATTTAAGTATTTTCAATATATTTTTTTCTTTAAAATGCTAAGAATCCTATCATGTAATTCAATACTTCGTCAGTATTAGCTAGAAGAGTAGTTGTTTTGATTGGTTCTCCAATAATGAGTGTTTTAAAGTATTTACCTAACTAGTATATTAGCGTGCCCAGATTAGGGCAACAATATACAGAAAGTAGGTATTTTTATAATAAATAAAAAAGTGTGTAAGTTGTGATTTGCATAATACCTAAATAATATTCTCTAAGGGTTCTATTTTTCACAAAGCTAGAATGCTTTATTCTGCTCTACAATTTTCAATGTATCTAATATTTTTTATTAAAATATCTATTAATACCACCTAATCTATCTGTATAAGTATCGCTGAAAAAATTAAAAGAATAGCTTTAGAATGCATCTAGAGAAGATATACATATAACTTGTAGATGGCTTACCTTCATGGTTATATTTTATACTACAAAAAAATTGTTATGATCGAAGTAATAAAAAAAAGAAACAAAAAGGGTAATAAATAATAAATAAAGATACATCAACATAACTCTTCAGTATTTTCAGTATTTACCTACCTACGTGCTCTAATTTGTTTTCATTTGTAAAAAGATGTAGATGTAAGTGTATATGTGCATATGTTTATAAATATAATATGTGTATAAACATATATGGTGTTTGCGTATTGTTGTGTATACGACTCTACTATAACAAAATATAATATACTATGTATATATTTTATTTTATTTTAAAATTTTCACTAATGTACATCGTACTAATAATTCTTTTCATTTATTGCTTTCTTATGTGTCGAAATTGATATTAACCTTAGTTACAGCATGCCCACGAGCAAGGTCTTCCTTTGTAGATTTAATGTTTATTTACCACTGCTTATATCAATATTGCTTGTTACTACTACTGTTAGATTTTGTTATTTTATTTTTTGGTCATCTTAATTGTGGCGTGACCATAAGCAAGTTTTACTTTTGTGGGTATTTTTACTGCTTGTTTACTATTTTTATAAATTTTTTTATTACCGCCATTATTTTGTCATTTATATTCTTTGGTAGTTAGTTATGCCATTTCATACTGGAATTATTAAATTTGTTCAAAATTTTAGAGAAAAAAATTATCTTCCAATTTTTTAGAAGTTGTTGGAAGTTTACTCTCCTCTCATATTCGAGTTAAAACTGACTTTATGGTTTCACCACGAAGTCTTAAGCACGCATACAATTTGGGTAGATCAGTTCAGTGTTTGGGTTCTAGATGTAACCAGAGATATGTTTTTATTGATTCAGAGAATTTCAATATGCGTAAATTCATCATTAATTCAAAATAGACTATTTCCATTATCACAATCTTTCCTTTCTTTTCCTTTCTTCTTATATAAAACAGTAAAAAAGAACGATGTAACTTGTTGATAAAATAACAAAATGTATGTTCAATATACCTCAGAACATATAAAACCGTTTATTTTTAGACGATGTTTTATTAAAAAATCAGTCATCCATTTCCTCAAATTGATTAGGTTTCACCCTCACTACATATGCTATTCTCTTCCGCTGAATAAATTTGTCATCTTCACTTAAACAATCAAACACATTCATTTCCCTAAAAGACACAGTAGACACCTTTGGAAGCTAGAAAATAATTACACAGCCCCACCAAAAAAAAAAAATATGTATTTTCGATCGCTGAATCCGAATCCGGGGTCAAAAAAATCGTACACCCCCAAAATCATTAGCTAGAGCCAAAAAACACCCCTGAAATGGGATAAAAAGAAGATTAAGCTACGAGAATAGTTGTTACATCTTAATCAATCGAATTATACAAATTAAGGTTAAACAATAGCGTACATACAATAGATATGAAACACACCCCCAGGGAGGGGTGAAAACTAGCCCCCATATATAAAAAAAATTGATCCAAAACAGCGATGACTGCTGAAAAAGCTCGAAGTTTTGTTAAAGTGTTAAGACACTACATCAGGTCCGGCGTAATCTTCATAAAATGCCCCTATAGTGTTGAGAACGATTTTTTTATATATGGGGGCTAGTTTTCGCCCCTCCCTGGGGGTGTGTGTCATATCTATTGTATGTACGCTCCTGTTTAACTTTAATTTGTATAATTTGATTGATTAATATGTAACAACTATTCTCCTAGCTTAATATTCTTTTTACCTCATTTCAGGGGTGCTTTTTGGCTCTAGCTAATGATTTTGGTGGTGTACGATGTTTTTTGACCCCGGATTCGGATTTAGCGACCGAAAATACATAGGAATACATGGGTCCGGTTCGCTGCTTTGAATTTTCTTTATTTTGTGGGGCTGCGTTATTTATTAATTAGTTCGGAAGTGATATTTTACTGTATGAGTAGACAGAGTGCAGCATAAGTGCTGGAAGTCTTCGAGTTTAGTTACAACACTTTACAGATGTGTGGTGTACCCTATTTTTCCTGCACCCTTCAATTATTCTAAAAAAGTAAAAACTATAGCAGTTCATCTTTTAACTCTTACCTATTTATTAACACTAATTTTACAATTATTGTAGTTGTTTATGTTCAATAGAAATAAAGTATTTGATAAATTTGGAATATTTAGTGTCAGTGCTCGCAGCGAATATAATATTTGGATCTTCTAATCTCTGTATATTTACAGATTTTTGAGCCTTATGACATTTACTTTGTTCCTCAGAGTTTCTAAGGTACCTTTCTGTAACACTGGTTGATTTCCAACCTCCTTCCAACCTCTTAAGCTATACCTTACCTGTACAGAGCCATATTTTTTCTTCAACAACAAAAATTCTCTCAATGTGAGATTTTTCAGTCTAGTATTTTAATTCCCAAAGTGGTTCCTTCATAGTCTAGATCTTCTGAGCATAAGTATCCTGGTTAACTCTTCACGTAGATACCTCCTGCTAAGCCAATGGTTATTGCAACTAAAACTTCCCATAAAAGTTAAAATCATAAAGACCGTAAATTATAAGCTTTTACCTTTATAATTATGTAGCTCCTATTATCAGCCTTAGAGAGGAATTTAACACCTCTGCTTAACAATCTGGATTTCTTTGGTTTGTTTCTCTTGAGAAAAACAATTACTTTTGTACATTTGGCAATATCGACATTTCCATCATTAAGTACTTTCGGTACTTGCCTGGGAAATCACGGCAAAAAATTGATCCGATAAGTAAATATCCTCAGAACAGTTGCAAAAAATAATAAAAGTGAATTGAGGTTATCTGATCTATTCTTTGGCTTTTGCGCTTGCGTTACTCTCTTATCTTTGGCAATTCATTATCCGCTGGTTACAATGTATGTCTATTTTATCCAACACTTTCACTAAAACTTTTACCTTCAAATTTTAAACATTTATAAACAATTTAACCTCTGATGAGCACTATGTGTCAGCTGAGTTAACCCAAAACTGATAAACCGGTCCTTAGCATGTTAAACTACCGCCCACCTGAGGATATCTACCAAAACCAGTTTTGTTCGAAGTAACTCCATTATTCTTCTAATTTTCATATACTCTATATAATTTATTCCACATTTTTTAATAATCAGCATTACTGTAACTACTTAGCCTGTGGCGAATTGAGAACGTGTTTAACAAAATAAATATTCAAGAACATTTCGAAGCAAGTTATCATGCTTTAAATCAAACGAGGAAACTGACAGTTATTAGTAGATAGACCCATGGATATGATAGCTGAAGATATAAAAAAGTTCTAGACTCGTTCCATGATCATATTTTCTTCGCCCTTTTTTCAATCAGTGGTTAATAATTTTTAAAATTATTATTTCCTAAATTACATATATTAACAACTGATCTGTTCGTTCTAATTTTTTGTAGTAAATAGAGATTTCTTTAGATACAATTAAGTAATAATTTACAACTGATTACATAATGAAAAACAGTTTCTTTACCTCAAGTGGAATATTTGATAAAATTGAAATAAAATGTTGCTCTAATCAGAATTTTGTTAATTTGTTCATGTAATATTTTTCTTCCATTCAGATTTTATGCTCCAGAGAAGCTGCAAAATATTACTGGCTTCCAACCACAACAGCTACGTACCTAGAAGATACTGCTGGTAAATGTCCAGTTCTGGGAGGTTATGATCAGAAAGTTCAAGAAACTCTCCATCTCCCGCTGGGAACACTACACGTCGGCCGAACACGAGCACATGGAGATGTTATTATAGGAAATATTGCTGCTTATGATACAAAGAATACATTTTTCTACTTCCCTCTAAATGACACGGAAAAAAGAGCTACTGAATTTGATGTATTATTAGTTTATGGTGAATATATTAAGTCACACGAATAAAAAGTCGACTTTTTGTACGCATTTACTACAAAAATATATTATTTTTATAGAATTTTGCGATTTTATTTAAACAGTAAAAAAATCAGGCAAAACTCGAGTTCATAATTATCTCTTAGATGCTGAACACCATGCATATTCACATCTATTCTCATTCTCAAAAAATGTCACTTTAAATTCAACTTGAAAATTCGCATGGTCTGTTTCAATTGACCAGTAGCTTACTTAACTTGTGTTGAAATGAAAGTTTTTACAGTTAATTATACAGCCACTCAAAAAGAAAAGTGGTCTGGTCTGCGAACCAACCCAGTGTATCTCTATGTATTTGGACCCGCTGAAACCGAATCCGAAGTCAGAATGATTAAATCGCTTCTTTTTTCACCTCTAACCCCCAAAAAAAGTGATCTGGCCTGCGGACCATACCAGTGTATCCTTATGTATTTTGTCCCTCTGAAACCGAATCCGAAGTCAGATTGCCAGATTCGCTCGTTTTTCACCCTTAACCCCAAAAATCACCCCCCCCCCCAAAAAAAAGAAAAGTGGTCTGGTCTGCGGACCAGATTAGTGCATCCTTATGTATTTGGATCCACTGAAAATGAATCCGAAGTCAGAATTGTCAGATTGGTTCTTTTTCACCCCCAACCCCCCAAGAAACACCCACCCCAAAAATGGTCTATCCAGAAGACCATACCAGTGGCAGTGTATTCTTATGTATTTGGTGATGATATACTGGTCTGGTCCACTATTCGATGCACTTAAACAATAAGCAATGGAAATTTCGAATTAATTATTGGAACTATAAGGCATAGTTCCACCAACCTTGATTAAAATTGATGCATTATTACGTTGTATTTCTTAAACTGTCAAAACAGGCAATTTTTTGTGGTTTTAATTTTTTTACAAATTAACAAATTATTAGAAAATTTCTTCATAGGCCTAGTCCTATTCAAAATTTCGCTATTTTTATTTTTGTGATACAATTACTAGGACCGGAGATAATAAGGAGAATAGCAGAAAATGTCAATGTTGAAAAATAAATTGTTAAAATTTTACAAGAAGCAATGGACCGATTTAATACAAAATTGCTCATAGCATATTGTTATTATACCTACAACACATTAAAACAATAAAATTGCTGTAGCTAGACAATTCCATTCAAAATTTATTTTGACTCCACTATAAGTTAACATCTACCTACATTTTTTGTTTCATTAAAAGGAATAAATTTTTAACCATGATGTTGTAAATAGGAGGAAGAATAATATCGGAATTTTATATTCAAGTAAGCAAGTCCAAATTGACGGTAAGTCACAAATAATCTAATAGTAAAAATGATCGCGTAATTTACAAATGTATTTATTTTTTTTACTGAGGAAGTGCTCCTACAATTGCTTTGCGAGGAGACCGTCCCTGTGTCTTGTGATTCTGGATTCGTAGAAGTATTGTTTGTTAATTTATAATTGTATATTCCGATAAAGTTGGGATATCCCGAAATCAAATCGACTGCATATTTTATGATAATTTTTTGACCTTTAGCGATCCCTGTCGATCCTTGAATTAAAATCACAACGAAACGCTTTGAGAGAAGTATTGAAGATATAGTGTGCTCACTTCCATGTGTTGAACGAATCGAATATGTATTCCAAATGTCTTTTATTGATTACGTTCGTTGTGGCAACTAATTGTTGTGGTGGTAAGTGAATTTATTCTTAGATTATTCTTATATGTTATGTATTATATATACTTTTTTCAACTTGACCGTTGATTATTTCAGTTAAATACATTCTCGTATTTTCTTATTATTCAAAATACCTAATATATTAATATTTTTCTTGAGTGCATTTAAAAATCAGAACTTTTTTTTTTCTCAATAAGAACTTACTATTTTGCTATCTAGTGTTACTATTAATATTATTACTGTTATTAATTCTTATGTTAGTGTGTGAAATCTATAGACATATCACTGAGGACAGACAAAAAATTCACAACGCATTTGCTTACATCATGCCATCCAAATGGTTTAACTTCTGATATCACCAAGAGCAAGCTGCCTTTGGTGATATCATTTAGTATGTAATTCACTAATCTGGCAGTACACACGGGTCACAGAAAAAGTTACAAGCTAAAGAAATTACGTTTTACTCACACTAATTTACTTTACCTACGTCTTATTCTGCAACAAAAATGTAAACTCGAATGCAAAGTGATTATTAAGCTTACTCGATATCCGCCAGTCTGTCGAGCTCTCGGAATCACAAAGGCCTTAGGTCGGCAAAGTGCTAAATCAATTGTAGACATTCAAGTAATTCTCTGTAAGAAAAATTTACTCAAACACAAACAACACGGTAATAGAAAATATTGAATAAGATTGTTAATTTTGTATCTTTAAATGTTTAATAAAAATAAAACAGAACGATATTGTATCACCACCAGCAAAGTATATAATTGTTGTCTCGTCTTCATATTACTCACCAGCAGAATCTCTCTATTTGTGTCCCTTCCGCATTATAGTCATTTAAAAAAAACTAACTATACCAACTAAAGAGCTCACAGTTTGATATTAGATGGACATTTTAATTTTTCGTGCAAAAAATTACACACTCTTGTGAACAACTGAAGTAGCAATTTGAGGGTCTGCTAAAGGTTTTGTGATTTCTCGGGCTCGACAATCTTACGAGTTTCGAATCATTTTAATGAATGATACTATGAAAGAGGTAGTTATCATGTTTTGTATTTGTGTTTACGTTTCTCTTGCAGAACATGACGTAAGCTAGTGAACTTTTGAACTTGGTCTGGCAAGCCATTTGTGACGGTAAGTCATTGACAAACTTAAGGATATGAATTCTAACGTTATCTTTTATAATTTGCACTTTACGTTGTTCTTGCAGATTGTAATGTAAGTAAGTAAGATTGCGGTTGTTTACGTTATGAGCGGAGTGCGGTTTACACAGACATGCGGGAATTCCCAAGTAAGTGGATTCCCCCAGGGTCGTTTTAAGCCCGTTGATACACAAAATAAAAACAACGGAAAATTTAGAAACATCTTGTGACTAAATTGAAATATTCAAGTTTTTAATTGCAGAGTAAATGTTCTTATTTCATCAGTAAAAAACCGCTACCCAAGGAACCACTTTCACAACGAAAAAATTTTGTATGTGGAGATATTTGCTTATGGAACTTTAACAATACAATATTTGAAATCGTCTACGCCAAAAACCCCTAAAACGATATCCCACATCGGCAGTGGGGTTGGGGTGGTGATAGGGCGTGGTAGAGGGGGTGGATGAAGTAAAAAAATATTTTGAGGTTTTTGGTTCTTCTACACACACTAAATCAGAATTTTTTCATCCCCTTAAATACTGGGTGGAGGTGGTAATGGGGGTGGCTAATGCCAAAAAAATTTTTGAGACCTTAGCTTCCCTTGTATATCCTAAATGCTAATTTTATAGACCCTTACCTGCTTGATTTACCTATTTACCCCCTATTTACCCCACCCAATCGACGGAATAAGATGAAAATATAATCTAGTTCCAGATCCCTTTAAAGTACATATATGTACCAAATTTCAAGTCAATATCTTCAACGGTTCCAAAGTAATCGTGCGCACAAAGAAAGTTACAGATAGAACGACAGACAGACCGAATTTTTTTTTGCTCAAAGTTAAAATCTCGACATTTCATGATATTCTAAGGCTATTTGAACAATAAAAATTTTCAATTTTTTTCTGTCGTTACTATACTTCTACTGGATGTGGAAGTAATTAAAATGAACTTTCCTTGTTTTTACAAGCTTTTATGTTCAGAATACTACTTTATTTAACTTGTTTTGTATGTATGTATGTTAAGATGTTTAGTTCTTATGGGTCAAATTTTGCAAGTTAATTTTGAACCACTTAACGACGGCCAATTGAGCTAAAATTTTGCATACGCGTGTAGTTCTGGTGACCATACAATGATATGGTACCAAACAGTATGTTTTTTAGTTTTAACACTATAATTTTTAGTTTTTTTTTATCGCATAGTGTATTCGCTAAGGCGATGTACTTTAAGATATTTTAAGAAATGGCGGAAACGCTACGGATGCGTCCAGTGAAGGATTGTGTACTATTTCATTAAGTATGAATATAAATTAAAGTAATTAAAACGTAACTAAAAAGGATGTTAATAAATGGCTAATTTTGGCCTAAGCTGAGTAACGGAAAATGAACACGGTTTTTGATAGCATTTTCCCCGTAGAATACGATGACGTCTTATTCTTCAAATATATTTATTCCACTAAACATTGTTTTTGTTTGTTCAGATTTTTATTGGAGAGATTATGACGGAAGAATACCATTGGATGCTATACCAGCAGGAAACAATTCAAAGGGATTGTCATATATAGGACAAGGTTATATCCACAACTTCGGTATATTATTAGGAACAATTATCCCTGGAAAAATGGAAATTTCCATTCCATGTTATGGTGTTAAGAAAACAGATGTTATAATAAAGGTTAGTACAATACGAGAAAACGATAAATCTTATCTTCTTATCTGTCGCTATAGCCTACTAGACGCACGACCTCGCCGAACCTCTTTCCCAGCCCTTTGTTGACATGTGTCTAACATTTTGAAGGGCGTCTTGTTCATCTTCTGCTATCTGGTTTTCCTTATGGCAAGAGGCCAATCCCCGTCAACTATTCTATATTGTTATCGCTCTGGTTGATGAAGACAAAAAATGAGTAGATTCAGAAAAATACAATGCTTCAGAATTGCCTTGTGGGACTTATTTCAGAGAGAATTGAGCTACTGGTGTGATGTGCCGTCCAGAAAAGGACCCCGGAACAAAACCCATGAAAATGTTGATTCGGTGGAATCGGCTGAAATTTTGGTATTTTGTAGTTCAAATCATGCTGATCAAAAGTTCTTATTACATCGAGTCAATCCTATGGACAGTTTTTGAGATACAGCTTGTCAAAGTTAGGTAATTTGCGTCATTTTAGACATTCAAGAACTTTTTACTCTTAAACTATTAACTTTAGCAAAAAATTGCAAGGGTCGAAATATTTTTGTTCAAGTCCAATAAAGCTCAAGAATTTTTTTCAGAATTTTTTTATCAATTTTTAGGTTAGGTAAAATATATATATGTCATATTTTGGCATGTTTCGGTGATATTGGCTGAAACTTTGCTATTTTGTAGTTAAAGTCATGTCGATCAAAAATTCCTATGGCACTGAGAGGATCCTATGAGTGGTTTTCGCTCCAGGAGCGCTTGAAGGTCCTAACAACGAGGTAACAGGTAATCTATATGTACATGTTTATGAATGGCTTCCAGCATGTTTGTGTACTGCGTGCATGCGTGTGTATGTATGTGTCAGTATCTACAAGGTTTTCTGGAAATATCGATGACAAACTTCTGGTGCAGATTCTACATGCAAAAGTATGTCCGCAAATACCTTGAGCTATGGCCCTTTGAAAATTGCTCCCAAAAATTGATTATTATTTTATATTTCAGAAATCTTTTGATTTACAGGAACGTGACATTATACACATATTGACAATAATACAAGCTTATTTTAATATTACATTACATTACATTACATTTTTTGTGCACGTACACAAACACACTGGAAGCCATTCATAAACACGTACATATAGATTACCCGTTACCTGGTTATTAGGGCCTCCAAGTACTCCTGGAGCGAAGACCACTCATAGGATCGACTCAGCGCAATAGGAATTTTTGATCAGCGTGACTTTAACTACAAAATAGCAAAGTTTCAGCCAATCCCACCGAAGCATGCCAAAATATGACATATATATATTTTACCTTACCTAAAAATTGAAAAAAATTCTGAAAAAAATTCTTGAGCTTTATTGGACTTGAATAAAAATATTTCGACCTTTGCAGTGTTTTGCTAATGTTAATAGTTTAAGAGTAAAAAGTTCCTGAATGTCTAAAATAACGCAAATTACCTAACTTTGACAAGCTGCATCTCAAAAACTGTCCATAGGATTAGCTCGATGTAATAAGAACTTTTGATCAGCATGACTTCAACTACAAAATACCAAAATTTCAGCCGATTCCACCGAATCAACATTTTCATGGGTATTGCTCCGGGGTCCTTTGCCCAAACGTCTCTAGACCCACATTTTGAAAACATCAATGGCGATTGATTGGCGATTGGCGATCTTGCCTTCTGCACTCTTCGTTAAATCTTATATTTACATTTGCTGGTATTGTCTATAAGAATTTCAAGGTATACGATATTGATTAATACCTCACATCAGCTACCGTTACGTGTCCGGGTGGTTTTAATTTCATTAAACAATAATCAAAGTTTATTGTTTAAAGGTTAACCAGCGAATATAAATTTACCCTTCACCGCCCATAAGACCGATGTAAGTTACAATATCTAATATGCGGTTATTTATTTATTTTAAAAAACCAAAACTCCTCGTTAAATGGCTATTATTAGGTTATAATGTGATTGCTTCTGAATATTCTTACACCCAGCTCCACCAATTAAGGTAATGGATTTTATTTTTTTATAGTTTTTATTGGTTTTAATTTGCAAAAGAAATCCCTAATCACCCAGTTTGATGTTTTATTATCATAATAACGTGATTTAGTCAATTCAGATGATTGGATAATTCTCACACTTTTCAGGTGTACGGTGGTGTACATATCACTATGAAGAAAATATTATTTGTTCTTTATATTAAAAAATTCTTTAATTATTTAAATAACTAAATAATTTTTTACTATAAAAATATTTTTCAAAGGGGATATTGGCACCCCTCACTAGAAGGGTAAGAAATATTCAGGAGTGATACGAATTGGCCAAGTCACCTTAATATGACAAAAAACGTCCAACTGAGTATTAGGATTCTTTTTTGTAATTAAAACCGATCAATATCCCTGATAAGGTGAGACCCACCCCTGCTATCTGGTTTTCCTTATGGCAAGAGGCCAATCCTTGTCAACTATTCTATATTGTTATCGCTCTGGTTGATGTGGACAAGAAATGAGTAGATCCAGAAAAATACAATGCTTCAGAGTTGAGGAGGCATATGAATGTACTCAGAAGTAATCAGATTAATAGATTCTGATAGCAACCACTTAATAAGGCGTTTTGGTTTTTTTAAAAATATATAAATAACTATATAGTAGTTATAGTAGCTTACAACCTTCTTAGAGGTGGTGAGGGAATGGCGAGGAAGGTTGAAGGGGTGAATTTGGTTTAGTTCTCGAGACTTAGTATTTAGACTAATATCAATTCCAATGTCACCTCCAAATAAGGGTTGTTCTTTAAAGTGTTCCCGAGATTTGTCATCAAACTGGATTACAAATTCGTATTCAGCACCACAAAATTAGTAAAAAAGGATGGCTTCCACAATTGAACATTTTTAACATTGTTCTTTAATTTCATTTATGGCTACTTCACTCTGTTAGTCCTCCAGTACACGCGGCATCACGTATTTCATGACAGAATAGAGTCCTGTCTGACACTATTGTCAAATTTACAATTGTCGGAGTTAGCGAGTGAGTGTTAGCGACTTTCACAAAAGCAGAGTTTAATAAGGATTTGGTACTCCCATCTCCAATACTATTGCCCAGAGTTTGTCTCCTTCGATATTGCCAAAAACCTTACGTAGTTTATCAAATAAAGGTACACAGTCATGGAAAATTCTCTTGCTTTCTCGATAAGTTTTCGCAAATTCAGTAATTGTTCTCTTAATACTGCGTTGATTAACAAAGTTTGCTTGCTCAGGAAATATTTGCTGAGATAGAAATTACTAAAGTTTGGATTGAAGACTATATAATAGCATTTTCTCAAATAATGTGTGATATTAATGCTAATAATCTACAGTGATCACCAGAGCTGTTGAAAGTACCCAATGAAAGTACTTGAAGTACCAAATACCAAGTACCTGACAAAGTACTTGCTGCTCCAATTCCCAAGTACTATGATCTGAAGCAAAGTAATTCAAATACCAAATACTTGTCGAAAGTACTTCAAGTAAATCGCAAGTACCGTATTTCAAATATTTCAGATTATTTGAAGTACTTCACTAGGTACTTCAAATCTCAAAGTAATTCAATTACTCTAAAGTATTTCAAATACTCGAGTATTTCAAGTACTTTAACATATTTCAAATGCTCCACAGTTCTTCCAATACCCATAAAAAATTTTATTTATTAAGTTTTTCTCTTAATAATTTGTTATTATTATTATTTATTAACAGCTTTCTTTAACTCAGCATCATTCAAAAACAATAGAAAAAATAATTTATTATTATATAAATATAAAAACCAACAAAAATAAATATTGCTGCGGTCGATTTCCCTTCAAATATCAGGAAAGTAATAAAGAAAATCAACTTATACACTATCGGAAAATGTTCGCTTTGGTATGGGCAATAAGAGCAAGCGAGAATAAAACTATTCTATTCTTTTTTATCATATAACACATCCTACAATCGTGCCACCTGCTTTCCCCACCACATGTGCGTCGGCAGCCTGTCTGTGGAATTTCAATTTGTTTCCGCCTTGATTCGTGTCACTATTTGCCCCTCTGCTAGAGCTCTGGTAGACGCCTTTATTGTGGGCGGTCGGTTAAGTCGTTGAAACTATGCAACACCTAAGCCAGGACTTTCCGATACTGTATATAAAACATAGTAATAATTTTAGGTAAGTACAAGTACAAATAATAAAATTGAGATCTATCTATTTCCATTACCTTTCAATAGCACCAAATTTTCGAAATTTCCATTAGTTAATGCATTTCTTCTAGGACCATTTATAATTTCAGTAAATGAAAAGAGTCTTTCTACAGCTGTTGATGCAAGGCATGTATTAAACCGATAAAAAACTGTTTTTACTGAGAAGCAAGTTGGGTGTCAGAGTTATTTAAGTATTGAAAAATTTTTAATTCAATTCTTTTTTTTTACTGGCTTTTATACAGTGTGTTTCACTTGAAATGGTAACAGCCCAATAACTTTTCATTTTTTTCCGATTTGAATCAAATTTTACTTAAGTATGGAACCAATTAGGATCTACTTATGACCAGAAAAGCATTCGCCTCCTACAAATGCAAAGCCACCTGCAGTACTAATATATGAGGGGAAAATAAAAAAATCATATTAGGCATATTTTTATCGGAAAATTTTGTTAATGAAACTTGTTCAGAATTGTCCAAAAACCGTAAGTCCAAAATGTAATCAAAATTAAAAAATGTATACATTTTGATTAAAATAATGTCCAATATATATTTACACCATTTGAAAAGCCATAAAAAAAAGCTTTTTAATTATATACATGGTATTTATCTTAAAAAAAATTTGTCTAATTTACTATAAATTTACAATTTATCAAATTATACATGGAAAACAAAAGTATGTAAATTAAAATAAACAATATGTTAGTTCTGTCAAGATACATGTTAGTATCTAATTTCACTTTATTTTAAATAAAATGGAGAATTTCAATAATTGATATATATTTTTTCTACTCCCTTATGTAAATTTACTGTTTTCTGTACAGTCTTTAGAATGGATGAGTAGGCAATTCCAGGTAACTGAACGGATATATTTCATATCAGTTCTAGGATGGATATGAAATGAAACGGACCAATCACAGTTCGTGTATTAAGTACATATGCAACTATTCATTTTAAAATCAAATTAGTGCGTAAGCTGTCAAAGTAACTGTCAGTGTGTATTTGTGTAATATATTAATGTTTAATAAATATTGTAGTTTTTTAAGCTGGTCGTAGAAAAAGTATGCTGTACATACAACTCGAGTGGATTATCCATATCGCACTCAAACTTCTTTATCGTGCGATATGGATATCAAATCCACTCTTGTTGCACAAACTACTATTTCAGACTACCATGACTTAATGTAAGAAAATATAAAACATATCTACTATAGTTTTTAAGAAAAATTCCATACGTCATACATCATTGAAAAAGGTTTTTCTATGGCCTTTCTAATGGTGTAAAAATATATGGGGTATTCCATTTAAAAAAAAACCAAAGTAAAGCTCGTATCTCAGAAATTTGACTTTTAATTGTTTTTCTGAAATGATTTTTGGAAAATAAACGTGATTTCTCATAACTTTTATTTTTAAACGTTTTTACGTAACTCCAAAAATAACGAAGTTAAATGAGGTTCTAACGTTCGCGTGACCACCCTGTACAGTTGACTATAATAAGGAACTTTAGTCTAGTTAAAATAAAAAACACATTCTTAAATAAATTAATGTTCTGATACTTAGTACATACCAATAATAATATTTTTTTGTTTTTATGTGCCTTTGCTATTTTTCAAAATGTTTGCCGTCCCTGGATTTTGCCGCCCTGGGCTATAGCCTCTATAGCCAACCCCCTAAATCCCCCACTGCCCACATAATGTTAACACTGATTACTGAATAAAAACAGCTATGCAGTAACAATTTTTTAGTGAAATTTGTTTTTTAAAATATCTAAAACATGGAACTAAAAGGACTTCAAATACTTTTAATTAATTGAAATATCAAAAAACATATTTCAAATACTATAAATTGTTAAGTCTAGTACTTCAAATACCGGGACAGTACTTGAAATACCGGAGAGTATTTGAAATACCAAGCAAAGTAATTCAAATACCAGTATTTCTGAAAACCAAATCCCAAATCCAAATACTCGAAGCAAAGTATTTCAAATACCAAGTACCAAATACTGGGAATCGAAAGGATTTGAAGCAAAGTACTTCAAATACTGAAAGTATTTGAAATACTTTTTTCAATTACTTTTATTTGAAGTACTCCAGCTCTGGTGATCACAGGCATATGTCCAGTGGCGCCGCTAGCCTTTTGATATGGGTGGGCGGATACCGGCGAAGGGCGGGCGGTACAGCGATAGACGAAGTTAGCAAAAAAACAAAGTGTACATTTATTATTTATATTATTATTATTATCCTGCATCGCCAGCGTAGAGATGTGGCGTGATGCCTCAAGTCAGCGACGGCGGTGCAGGGTGGGCAGCGACCGGAGCTTGGATTTGCAGGGTGGGCTCCCGCCCACCCCAGCACCCCCCTAGCGCCGCCACTGCATATGTCGCTCCATTCTTAAATAGTAGTACGAAGATTGATATTATCCAATTACTGGACCAGATTCCTCAAAGACAACCCAATCGTTGGGATCTACAGGGTGCTTCATTAATAAATAATTAGTCACACGCTAATTGAAGAATCTTTAGCCCAAAATGTGAAAATTTAACCAAAAACACTTAGTTAAAATGTGCCTCCTTACTGAGATACAAGGAGTTGATGTTAAAAATTAAAAAAAATTTACATATTATTTCACACTTATTTAATATTTCTTTACAATATTTGGTAGTGTTAGTGGTCCAAAACACATGATATCATCGAAAGAACTGGTTCCTCGCTATTGCCAGGGGTCCACGGTAATTTGTAAGCCACTAGCCAAATATTTGTTTTCTTGGTTTTCTTTTATTTTTCAATAATTTTTTACGCAAAAAAGGCACTCTTAATACATTTCTTTAGAGTGCCTATTTCTCTCGGTATTTGAATTCGAAAAACCTTTGAAAATAAAAGAATACGTTTCGCAGGTAGCAGTAATTTATTTTAATAAATGTTAAAATTGGGATCCATTGACTTCGATACATTTTCTTAGTCTTGTGCTTACTACTACAGTACTACTACTCTCCTTACTTTAAAAACTATGTTAGGCTGGTTTCTGATAAAATTAGCAACATTCTGTACTTGTTGCCATAATTCTTGACGACTGTTGATCGCTAATGATTTTATATGCCCCAAAAGTAGAAATTTAACGGGTTTAAATCTGAGCTACGAGGTGGCCATTGAAATTCGCTTCCTCGGCCAATCCCTCGAAATTTTTAATTTAAGTAACTGCGGACTGCAATATGAATGAACCAGATATTCTTCATTAAATTTAATGACAAAGTTTTCTAACACACGATCTCCACAACACACATGAATTTTAAATCCATGCTAAAAATGTGATTCTCTGGGTAAATGTGGATTCTCAGTGTCCCAGATATATGCATTTTTCCAATTAAAAACTCGTCTGTGGGTGAATGTGGCTTCGTCGGTAAAAGTAATAATTTTAATAAAGTTAAAGTGTTTCACTTTGTTCACTTCGAATAAATTGTGAAAATTCCATTCGCTGAGGAAGATCTGAACAGGGGTGAAACGATATGTCGCAATTTTTCTTTCTTGAGTTTTCTAGAAACTGGAGTATTGCTTATACCAACAGTTGCAGATAAACGTTTTGTACTCAGATGGGAATATTCAGCAATTCTTACGAAAATGTCATCCTCTTGATCGACACTAATTATTTCTTGGCGGTCTACATGACGTTTTCGACGAAATTTGCCAGTTGCCCCTAACCACTCGTAAACATTTCTAAAAGTATTGTGATTCGGTCGAATTCTGTTGGGATATAATTCCAAATATCTTCGAGAAGCAGCACGTGCATTGTAATTTTCTTGTGCATAAATACATGCGCATATAAATACATCAATAAATAAGTTTTTCTAATTTTGACATATAAAATGACACTTTTCAA
Organism: Rutpela maculata; assembly: GCA_936432065.2. Lineage (NCBI taxonomy): Eukaryota > Metazoa > Arthropoda > Insecta > Coleoptera > Cerambycidae > Rutpela > Rutpela maculata. The sequence goes on from OW386285.2 coordinate 37,688,175, forward strand.
AACACGTAAGTGTCAAAATGTCCTACTTTATGTAACCAGTTATGAAAAGTAAAATTTTACGTAACTGGTGAGGAAAAGTTCGTTATGTCATCAATTATAAAAAATAAGCGACTCTCAAAAAGAAAAAGAAACAATGTTTTTCAACACAAAATTGAATACTGAGTCCATAAAGTGGCAGCTTTTAAATTCTTCTTTTCTTCAAAATATGTTAACAATACTGTTTCATTAACACGATTTACCTTATGCTATCAAATTACGATTTCAAATAATATATAACTTGGTTAAATGACGTTTGTCAATTTTGATATTGTTACAAATATCCACCCCTTGGGGATAGGCAGCACAAAATACATGTTGTACGTTATGCCATCTGTAAGACAGTAGAAACATTCTGGAACATTAGAGAAAAGACTTCTAGATAACGCCGCGCCGTTTCTAAATAATTCAGGAAGCAATCGCTAGGGGCATATAAGGCCGTATTCTCGGCCGGACGTTGAGGAAGTTTTTATTTGACAAGTGAGGTTAAGACTACAAAGTGATAAACATTGTTATTTTTAGTCAGTAAAGTTCATTTAAGTTAATAATAATAGTATTGTGAAGTATCCAGTGTGTTAGTGGTTATCTCTTGTTATAATTTTTGGAATCCACGGAATTTGCAAGGGTGGTTTCGTAGGGGTGGAAACACGCCACAATATTAAATTTATAATATGTAATAATAGCGGCAAAGGTGACTATGAAAAACAGTACTTAATTTTTAAGATCTTTAAATACACCTATTTTATTTACGTTTAACGTACATGTTTAAAGAGTTTTTAGATTTTTAAAATTAGAAAAAATCATGTATGTAATACGTTTCGAAAGACGATCTTGCTTAACTCGTGTTATTTTGCGGGATCTTGCTTCGCTCGTCCCGCAAATTTCACTCGTTACACAAAATAACGTCTTTCGTAAGTGGTTACATAAATAGCTATTTTTGAACTGTCAAATAACTCCTATTACGGAAAAACTAACGTTTGGCAGTTCTAGAAAAACTAAATATCATTAGCCTACTAAGTAAAAACATTATTGTTTTAGCCTATTATGTATAAAAACAATAAGGCATTAGTTAGATGTGATTAGAAATTTATTTGTGACATGGGTAACACTGAAATTTAAAATACCATGTAGCCGCTTTTTTGAATTCAAATATCTCGAGAAACAGGCACTCTAGAGCAATGTATTAAGAGTACCTTTTTTTGCGTAAAAATTATTGAGAAATAAAATAAAACTAAGAAAACAAATATTTGGCCAGTGGCATGCATTAACTTCTTCACCCCCCTACCGTGAAGACTTGGCAATAGTGAAGAATCAGTTCTTTCGATGATATTATGCGTCTTGGACCACTACCAAATAATTTTAAAATAACATGTGAAATTTTTTTTAATCTTTAACTTCATCGCCTTGTATCTCAGTAAAGAGGCACATTTTAACTAAGTGTTTTTGGTTAAACCTTCATATTTTGGGCTAAGGATTCTTCAGTTAGCGTATGACCAATTATTAATGAAACACCCTGTATACATGTTATGACCGTGAAACATGTTTTTATAGAACATAGCGGAATATTTGTTTGACAATTTTTTTACACATAGGTATGTGATATACATATTTGGCACGTCTAAATAACAGAAAGTAATATTAATAGTACTAATTCACAGAATTAAAATTATACATAATTAATTTATGTCTCATTCTCATCATATTATTAAAACACAACAATGGTTATACGCTGAATTAATAAGATCTTATGAATATGCATACAAACAATAAACCTCATAAAAACTGTAAATAAGACATTATTAATATAGGTACCTAAAAACTGCGAAAATATACTTTACTTGCAAAAAAACAACTGCCCTTATATGTTAATATAACATAATAGACGAAAACTGGAATTTGTATCTTTAGAAATTCATCAACAGCATAAAATGTATTTGTTTATTTTACTTCCACATCCACTGGAAGTATAGTAACGACAAGAAAATTTTTAAAAACTTTTATTTTTCAAATAGGCTTAGAATGTCATGAAACGTCGAGATTTTAAGTTTGAGCGAAAAAAAATTTCTGTCGGTCTGTCTGTCGGTATGTCGGTCTGTCTGTCTGTAACTTTTTTTGTGCGCACGTTTACGTACACATATGTACTTTAACGAGATCTAGAACTAGATTATATTTTCATCTTGTTCCGTCGAAGGGTTGGGGAGTAAATTGGGTTAAATTTGGGGTAAATAGGTAAATCAAGCAGGTAAGAGTCCATAAAATTGGTATTTAGTATATACAGAGAAGCTAAGGTCTCAAAAAAAATTTTGACATTAGCCACCCCCATTACCACCACCACCCCATTATTAAAGGGGATGAAAAAAATGTGATTTAATGTGTGTACAAGAACTAGAAACCTCAAAATATTTTTTTACTTCATCCACCCCACTACCACCCCCTATCACCACCCCCACTCCACTACCGATGTGGGGTATCGTTTTATGGGTTTTTGGGGGAGAGGATTTCAAATATTATATTATTAAAGTTCCATAAACAATTATTTCCACATAAGAAATTTTTTCGTTGTGAGTGACTTGGATAGAAAATCTGGATTTCAATTTTCAAAAAAGATTTATTTCTAATTGGCAGATACATTTATGCGCTTGGTCAGATTCCGGTTTAGAGCCGACCGCACAACCACGGCGCGCAGCGTTATGGTGAATGTGCGGTCGGGTGAAGCGGGTCTGATTTAGCTAGAACGACAGGTATTGAGTTGTGTTAGAACTCCTGCTTAACTAAGAATAAAAGCTTAAATCTAACAATTTCTTTTTACATAACTAAAGGGTTTTAAAATACTTAAGAGCTACACTTGTTAGTTTTTGTTTTACGCGAGTACATCGCGCACTGTTTAAAAAAGTCTGGTTACTGGTATGGGGAAAACTCAACGAAAAAACCCGTTCAAACTGATAATGTCCTTCGTCCGGTGGTCAAACTGCCTCCGGAAATGTAGGGTGGAAGAAAAGCTGTGATTTAAAAAGTTTGGATTTTCAAGAGGTTATTGGTCGAGAGGGGATTTTGAAAAGGAACAAAAAAGGACAAAAGAACAAAAATTAACAAAAAGGATACGAATAGAGGGAATGGAAGGGGTTTGAGGGTAAAAGGTGGTGAAAAGTAAAATATGGTGAAAGGGAAATTGTGGTATAGGAAAGTGAGGCTAGGGAAGTTGCCGAAAGATAGGCAACGCCTGGTGTGGTAGGGGGTGTCTTATATCGAAAAGTATGGCATTATGCTGTCTGATTCGTGTTATATCGCGGGTTAGCGGACTATCGCCCAGCTTGAATTGATGGAATTTCTGTGATATTTCCTGGACGAAGTCCGCTAGTTATGTCATGGCAACGTGCGTAGAGATCTCTGAGGGAGGTGTACCTACCGGAGTCTGAAATGAGGCGCATAAATTTATGTTCTAAAACTCTAAGTTTCCACATTGTCGTTGCCGGGATGCTACACCACACCGGCGTCGCGTATGTGATGGCCGGCCTGATCACCATCGTATACAACAATTTCTTATTCGTCCTGTTTAGTCCGCTACCCCGTGCCAGGAGTGGATAGAGACTCCTGGACATGGAGTAGACCTTTCGTACGGTTTCGTTAACGTGAGTGTTGAACGTCAGTCTTCTGTCTAAGTTCACCCCTAGATACTTCACGCACCTTTTGATTGGAATTTGGCGACCCCCAATCGAAATTGGTGTTAATATGCGGTTCTCAGTGAACCGGCGCGTGAAGAGTATGGCCCCCGACTTTTCGACGTTGATCCGAGTCTTCCACTTGTCGTAATACGCCGTGGCACGGGCCATGTGCGCTTTCAGCAGCATGTTCGCCGCTTGTGCACTGTGCGAGTGCGCGTACATGGCCGTGTCGTCGGCGTACTTGGCAAGGTTTGTGTTCGGAAACTCCGGAAAGATAGAAAATCTGGATGTGGAAGTAGTGATTCTTGGGCAGCGGTTTTTTTAAAGAAGATACATTAATTTCTATTATAAGTCCTAGGAACGCTGTTAAATAAAATAATACAATATAGTGCAATGGGTTTTGTTTATGCGCTAGGATCGACAGCAGATCTTTGTCTTGGATAGCTGTGAAAGTTATTTTTTCATTTGTAGGTATAATGCTAGGGACAGTAGAAATATTATATTTCTTAAATTATTCCTTAGAACTAGATCTATTATTTAAATTGAAAATTAATCATAACAATCTTTCATTAGGTAATTTACAAATATGATTTTTATGTAATTCCAACGTTAATCCACTGTCTATATAGATTCCAAGGAATTTTGTTTTTTCCTCAAAAGTTATGTTATCACTAGAGGTTAAAATGCTCTCGGTTTTTTTATCATTCAAAATGAGCTTATTTCTCTGGCACCATGCGTGTACATCAAGTTCCTTCTGCGTGATAATACCGATACAGTGGTATTATCTGTATACATCATGGTTATGCCATGTAGAATATAATTAGGTAAATAGTTAATGTAAATCAAAAATAATAGAGGACCTAATATTGATCATTGACGAACTTCTGGAATTGCGTCATGGGTATTTAATTGAGATTCGTTAAAATTTACACTAATTCTCGATTCTTCATATAGGAGGTAATGTAACTTAGAGATATCCTCATATACCAATAGCTTCTAATTCTTTGTTGTTTATAGCTCCATATAAAAACGCTCTCAACATGTTTCACAGTCATTATTTTTAGCTCCTTTTGCTCCATTAGTAACTAACTATTCTAAATTATTATTATCGTTAAAACCCGTAGGGCTATTTATTAAATGTAGTATATTTATAAATAAATAACAACCAAACCAAATCATGGAATTTGCGATGCTCGTAACTTGGAACGCCAATCTGCAGATTTACATAGGTAGAAAGGGTATAAGGGTCTACTGAAATGTATAGCTGGTCACACTATATTGAAAATACGCGAAGCGCGCGTCGATTGGGGACCAACCCCTAGTTTGTTCGCTTATTGCTCAAAAACCATTGCGTCTATCGGAAATATGTATAGGACCTCATTTGTAGCAAATTTTATATAGAATATTATTAATGAGTATAATATTTTCTGTGGAACGCGGTGAAATGCGAAAAACCGCGGTGGGGCGCAATAGGGGTGGGTTTTAAGGGTGAAGCTCACACTTCTGCCTTGTGAACTCTTTTGCTTCTTAAGGTATAATCCCCAGAGGAGAAAAGAGTATAATTTATTTCCCCTATTTTTCATCAAAGGTCTATATAGTATCAGCAAGTCCTGGATTAGGTATGTATAGTTTCAACGACTTAACCGACCGCATAAAAGAATTATTTTTCCGCTTAACTAATTTTTTTTCTAAGGCTATGTGGAAATTCCAACCGTGATGGAGTGACACTTTTAGAGATTGAAGTGGGAATACATGCAAAACCTATTTAATGATAAAGAGATCATAAAGAACGTGGACATCTAATACCAATTAATTGCAGTGCCTGGCCAACAATCACTCATTTACAATTTTCTCGAAAACTACTAATTTTAGAAAAAAAAGTTTCAAATAAAAAAGTTACGTCCATCTTTTATCTTCGTTACTTCTTGATACACTTGGTGTCTATTTCGAAATATAAAAAAGTTTCCCGCATGTTACATTTGACAGGCGCGCAGCCAGGGGGGGGGCCATCGGGCCCGGGCCCCCCCCAAGCCGTCTTCCATGAACCAAAAAATAAAGAAGCATAATCACTATTAGTACAAATAGTCCCTTCAAATTAGGAAATATTTAAGAAAATTTTCTCACAATTATGAGGCCTATAAAAAGTGAAGTATTTGGGTTGTCTAAACATGATTTTCACCCTCCGCAGTTCTAGAAAAGGGTGGTTTTTGAGAAATATATACATATATATCCATTTTAGCGTTTTTTCGTCTTTTTCTCTATATTGAGGAAAACCTATGCATTTTGGTGAAAAGTATCAAGAGAGCAAGGTAGTAGTGCATAAAATTTCCTATAAATTTTGTCTCTACATTTTTTTTCGAATTCCGCTTAGTTTCGCCGCTAGAGGGCGCGAAAGAAATAAATATACATATAGACTTTTGCGCCTTTTTTTATATTTTGAACCAAAATTATGCATTTTTATGAAAAATTACAAATTATTTACTTTAATTAATTACAATTTACAAAATTACATGGTGTTTTCTAGTTTTTTTTTTCCATAAAAATATATATATTTTATGTTCTACAACTTTGATCTCACGTAATTTTTCATAAAAATGCATAATTTTGGCTCAAAATCTAAAAAAAGGCGCAAAAGTCCATATGTATATTTTTTCGTGCCCTCTAGCAGCGAAACTAAGCGGAATTCGAAAAAAAAAAAATGCTAGAGACAACGTTTATAGGAAATTTTATGCTCTACAACTTTGCTCTCTAGATATTTTTCACCAAAATGCATGGTTTTTCCTCAAAATGGAGAAGAGGACGAAAAAACGCTAAAATTCATATATATGTATATATTTCTCAAAAACCACCCTTTTTAGAAATGCGGGGGGTGAAAATCATGATTAGACAACCCAAATACTTAACTTCTTACAGGTCTCATACTGTGGGAAGATTTTCCATAAAACAGCGAAAAGTTTTTCTCAACCTCTGGGGAGGCCGGTTCTATTGGCCCCCCCCAGATGAATTTTCTGGCTGCGCCACTGACATTTGAGAATGCAAATTTTCAACATAGCCTTAGAAAAAAAATAACGCTTTCTACACATATTAAAATTTGACCTACATATTAACACATTATGTTAACAAATATCTAGTGATTACACGATAAAAATTTGCAAGCAATCCATTGTGCCGTTTTTGAGTTAGAGCGGTCGGTTAAATCGTTGAAACTATACATACCTAATCCAGGACTTGCCGATAGTGTATAGATGTAATATGTAATAGTATATATATAGACCAAAAACTTACATTTCGAAATTATCGTATCTAAACTTATCTCTTATTGCTTTATTACTAGAAATATAAGGAGGACTGTGTCAAAGAAAGTTCTTAAGCCTTTATATTTTGGTTTAGTTCAGTCCATTATAGCTTATGGAATTATTTACTGGGGTCAAGCATATGACGCATCTCAAATATTCATAAAGCAAAAAAAATATTAGGTATATGTTGAGTCTGAAAATTATTGCATCCTGTAGGGAACAATTCAAAACTCTGAGATTTATGACGTTCCCATCGCTATGTATATATTTTTTAATAATTTATACAAGAAGACAAAATTATGTACAAACACGTAAGGATATTCACGAAAAACGAGATGGCTTTACCGTTCTCTAGGCTATCTGTATACTAACAAAATCCTAGATATATACGTGGTAAGATATATAATAAATTAACAAAACTGAAAAAAAATCGATAGTAATGTAAAAATATCAAAATTTAAAGCAGAATTAAAAATATTTTTAATCCGTAAATGTTACAATTCTGTAGAAGATTATTTTAATGATAATGTTACATGTTAAAATGTTCGATATTTTATTAAGTATCTTTAATCCTAGATATATACGTGTTAAGATATATAATAAATTAACAAAACTAAAAAAAAATCGATAGTAATGTAAAAATATCAAAATTTAAAGCAGAATTAAAAATATTTTTAATCCGTAAATGCTACAATCCTGTAGATTATTTTAATGATGATGTTACATGTTAAAATGTTCGATATTGTATTAAGTATCTTTGTGGAATCTATGACTACTATAATTTATATAATATTTCTTTTTAATTATCTATTAATTATATGTTTTTGTTGATAATATACATGTACATATACCGGGGACCACAGGCTAGTGGCTCCCCCCTATATTTCCTCTATTTTTAACTTGTCCATTTGAAATTTGGTATGTATAAACTACCTCTAAAAATGGATTTTTGGACGTAACGGAAGAGACCATATCCTGTTTACCAGGAAATGAACGCAATTTTCGATTTTTAAATGGAACAACCTATATATTTTTATCTATTTGGATTCAAGACAACATTCTGAGTATACAATGAGATTTTCGCGAATTTTTGAGTCGATGTTCTGTTTTTTTAAGCATTTTAAGACGTGCGTCTAGAATGCTTTGAAATATCAAAATTCGTTCTACGGCAGGTAAAGTCCGAGGAAAAAATATAATTTTTCGTTTAATTTCATTAATAACTATTGCCTACAAAGCCTCCTAAATTGAACAATTCACTTTTTATCGAAAATTTTTTTTTTTTTCAAATGGGAAGGTGGTGGCTCATACTGTTCAATAATTATAGATTCTTTTCTGAATTCATTGATATCCATTTGAAATCTATGCTTTTATTGAATTTATTTAAAAATAAAAAATCACTTTCAATATAATTTTTCATGAACTTTAACGTAGTTGCCTTTGCAAAAATCATATGTCTAATAATGAATTGTGAATAATATCCTTTTGATTCTTTCTTTTGTTTCTTAATACGCGTCTGAAATTAAGATTGCAGCGCCTCTGCGGTTGACATCAGAACTAATTCCTGTGTGATAGGTGTTTTGTTTACATTCAAATCTTTGTATTTTCGGTGATTTAAAAGATATTTTATAAATAAATTTCAATGAAAATGTATGTATAGCAATTGATTTTATTAAAGCGATATAAATAATAAAGAAAATCTTGCATAATTCAGCTGAAATACCAAAAAGAAGAGCTAGTGTAACATAAGACAAATTACATGTTAATTTAGTGAATAGTAAGACAATTCTCTCTTTTGCTGTTAATCTACAAGCTCTTTTGTCTCTAAAAACAGACTGCACAACCTCCACTATTGTGTCCGGGAGTTTAAAACTGTTAAGTCCAGTAAAACTGTTCAGCTTACTACATATCGTTAACAGAGTATACAACGTAAATACTTCCGGATTTACTTGAACTTGGAAGTCACAAAAACTTTTTGGTCCAACATAATCAGGTTGCGCCTGTAGTACTTGCAATAAACTCTCATCTTCTTGGGTATTTTCATTTTCATCACAATCACACTGATCGTCGAATGGTCGTTTCGGGGGCCGTTTCTGCCAACACAAGCGTTCTTTAAAAGCGTTCAGACCTATTGGATGGTCCAGGAATGGCATCATTATCACTTACACAAAATTTCTTGATGGGACTGCTGTTTTTTCAAGATTTTATTTTTTTTACTGTGTTCTAAAAATAAGACAATGTCTATTCTGTGAAATGAAGTGAACAAACCTTCATGTACTTTGTCACTGGCTTTCCAATTTTTAATTTTATTATCCAGGCTTTTAGCCTATCCACAAAATCCTTCCCCCCAAAACTGTTATCCATCTTCACTTCTTCCAATCGACAATAAAAACAACGCAAAGCAATTATGACACAAGCAGAAAATGAAAGTTTTCATATGTCATCTCACACAAAGTAGTTCGTAATCGGCACCGTAGGTGGCGTATCGCTTACTTTGAATCGCGTATAGGTATAAGTATCAGTGAAAACTATAAGGATCAATAAAAATTATTTTGAAAGTGATTTTTTATTTTTAATTAAATTTAATAAATAAAAATAGAATAGATTTGAAATGGATATCAATGCATTCAGAAAAAAATTTATAATTTACTGACCACTATGAGCCACCACCTTCCCATTTGAAAAACAAAAGTTTTCGATAAAAAAAGTGATTTGTTCAATTTTGGAGGCTTCGTTAATAGTTACTAATGAAATTAAACGAAAAATTATATATTTCCCTTAGACTTTACCTGCCGTAGAACAAATTTTGGTATTCCAAAGCACTCTAGACGAATGTCTTAAAATGCTTAAAAAAACTGAACATCGACTCAACAATTCGCGAAAATCTCACGGTATACTCAGAATGTTGTCTTGAATCCAAGTATGTAAAAATATACAGGGTATTCCGTTTAAAAATCGAAAGTTGCGGTCATTCCCGGGTAAACCGGAAATGGTCTCGTACCGTTTTTATGTCCAAAAATCCATTTCTACCAGTAGTTTATGCACCCCAAATTTCAAATGCATAATTTAAAAAATAAAGCAAATATATAGGGGGGAGCCACTAGCCTGTGGCACCCGGTATATACCACATGACGATTCCACAATGTTCAACTCTCTGTATGCTGTAACATTAAGAGGAGTAATAAAAATTGTATTGTATTACATTGTGTTGTATAATTGCAGCACACTAATTAAGTGATTTGTTAACGTAATATGTTTTCCTTTCATTTAGATCCTATGTGCCAAAGAACCCTCAAAATACCACTGGCTTCCAACCACAACTGCCACGTACCTAGATGATACTGCTGGTAAATGTCCTGTTTTGGGAGGTTATGATCAGAAAGTTAGAGAAACTCTCAAGCTTCCGCTGGGAACACTACACGTGGGTAGAACACGGGCACGGGGAGACGTTATTATAGGAAATATTGCTGCTTATGATAAACAAAATACATATTTCTACTACCCTTTAGATGACATGGAAAAGAGAGCTTTGGAATATGAAGTATTAATAGCACATGATGATCATTCTGAGTCAAAGTTAAAATACCGAGAACAACTTAAGTTGGTTCTCGAATATTCGCGAATAGTTGCGGATAGTAAGGAAAATTCAGTTCCGGATTCTGAATGAAAATTTCAGGAGCTTTACTTAGAGCTGCCACTATCTGCTTCCAACAGATATTTTATTTTGTTATTATTTATTATTTATCTTTTAAATATTTATATATTTATATAATTGAAGAATATAAATAACAATAAATAACAAATATAATAAGTAAACATTTTTGTCTAATTTTAAATAATAAATGTATTTTTATTAAATAAAAAACCATTATTATATTTCACATATTAAAATTTACAAACATAACATTGAAAAACACATTATTGTCTTCATATAATTCTCATGATCCCAAATAACAAAATGTGGTCCATTAAGTTTTCACAGCTAAATTATATGCGAAAACGTTGGAACAACCGACGACATTTAGATGTAATTTGGCTTTGGACGCCCAAAGATTCTTATTTTCTAATAGTAATTTTGTTTTTGAATTGAACATATATCTCTCCTGATGAGTTATAAAGAGAATGAAAAAAGTTGCACAATTTTTAGAGAGACTTGATCAACTGAACGTTGACAGAAATATTTTATTTACTAAGATACGTGAGTGAAATTTTTTACCTATTTTTTTGTGCTTTTTAGTAGGTCTTGGCTTTCAAATGTAACAAATGTTTGTTTATAACGGGGGTATCCTTTAGGTAGGGCTAGAGATACCAGAAAGAACACATCGTAAGGGAGGTTTCTTAAAATATATCGGCATGATCAGACATAGATCATCAGTATACAGAAAGAATGGTTATTTTCTTGTCTTTTCATATCGAATGTTAGATATAGTAAGTGTATGAAAGAAGTTGACAAGTCGGTTCGTAAGGGAACTTCTTGTTGATATTCTATCTTGGTCAGATTTAAACCAATGGTATATGAAACGAATGGCTTCTTTGAAAGTTATCTGTTGAATACCCAAAATAATATTTTATAACAAATTCATGAAAATTCTTGAAAATTTATCTTGTTCACATGAAAATATCGGCGTCTTATATCACTGTGAGTCACATGAAAAAAAGACGAAATTGAAACTTTGTGTACGTACTTACTACTAAAATACAGTGTTATTGCAAAAGCAATAGATTTTTTTTTTCCTTGTGGGTTGCGGTGCCGAAGCCCCGCTGTACTGAAGCTTAAGCTTATTGTACCCCATAGTCTCGTTATCCCATTAGTCCCGTTCCTCTCCAAAAGGAGAGTATACGGTCAATGGGAGCTCTGGCGATTTCTTCCGGGGTCACGGTTAGTCCCCCGAAGTATGAAAACCTCCCAGCCACCATGGCTGGGCATTCACATAGTATGTGGTGAGAGGTTTCTTCATCCTCACCACACATCCTGCATTCTGGATTGTCCTTCACACCTATGTTGGTGAGGTGTCTGTTCAGTGTGCAGTGTCCTGTTAGAATTCCCACTGCACATCTCAGCTGTTTTCTGCTCAGCTTTAGCAGTTCGTTAGTCTTTGTCTTGGATGGCCCGCCGGTGATGAACATACGTGACTGTCTCATCCCCGGCGCGCCGGTCCAATACAAGATGTGTTTCTGACTCAATAGTTCCTTTACCATTCCTCTTGCGGTATTGTATGATATCCCGCAGGATGGCTCCGGTCCTATCAAGGCTGTTTCTGCGCCTTCTTTGGCCAGCTTATCTGCTTTTTCGTTGCCTTCATTTCCCTGGTGCCCTCGCGTCCACTCCAGTTGTATACTGTTGTGTTCCGCCAGTTTCACCAGGGATAAAAGCAATAGATACTTTCAATGTTTTATTAATGCAAAACTAATAATGGTACCTATCATAAATTCATTTACATGGTTTTTTTATTATTAAAAGTTTACTTTGGTGACTCACAAATGTTTAATATGTGCTCCTTGTATCATAGGGCACACATCAAGGGATAGGCTACTTCATTCCTAACCCGCTGTAACATATCTGCATTTACTCTTTCCACAGCTCTCGTGGTGCGTTCTTTTAACTTATCTAAATTATTAGGATACAAAGGGACGTAAACTTTTTCTTTCACCAATCCCCAAAGAAAAAAGTCACACGGTGTAAGATCGAGGCTCCTTAATGGCGACTGTTCGAAAGCGCGATTGAAGTTTATTGCACCTCCAATACAACGTTCTTGAAGTGTTTCGTCCAGATATTTTCAAACAGGGCGGTGCCCGATCCTGTTGGAAGATTAAGTCCTCATGCAGTTGAGGTATCAACCAGTTGATCAACATTTGGTACCAGGTAGCTCCTGCTTTAAAGAAGAAGAGACGTTGTTTATTCAGTTTGCCACTTACATGAAAAGTTGACTCATCGCTGAAAACTATCCGCTCGCAAACACCATCTTCTTCATTACATTGCAGCGTTTTAAAGCAGAAGTGTCGCGTTTCATCTTATCACCTTCACGTAGATGGTGTAATAACTACAATCTGTAAGGTGTCATTTTAGTCGCTTACTTAAAATCGTAAAATTATCTACACATTTTATTGTGGAATTTGCAATTTCAAACTCTCACGTGTTGTTGATTTTTGTGAATTTTGTTGGTAAGCGCACAAACGAAATAAACTTAAACACACTCTCGTTTCAAAATGTTTTTGTACCAGTGTTAGTTTTGACAAACTCAAGCACACATTATGATTTCTCCGCTACATTTGCAGTCATCGCAGCTATTATACTTACGCAGTACTACCAACTGTCGTATCGAAACTTCTACAGTTCCTCAACCTGAGAGCACAAAATGCATTCGATATTACAGATAACACAGGCACACAAGAAGAAATAAATTTTATTTTCCAAAGGTGAAAGAGCCGCTGATTCCAAATATCACGTCAAAAATATATGTTTCACTGCTCAGTTTTTCGCAAATTGACATTTCATCCCTAAATTCGAGGTTAAATCGCGATTAAATGATGGCGGTATACTTTTCCCCCAAAAAAACTTGGGGGAAAAAGTTCTCTGATTTTTCAGTACTACGTTTGTGATGGCTTGAAATATCGGGGTTATTAGAGGGTACATTGATAAATCGAGTATCTTTTGATCAGGAGTCGCCAAAATAACACCCGGAAGTTGAAACCACTCCTCGCTGAATGACGAAACATTCAGAAAATACTGCGAAAAGGCTGAAGAACGGTCTTCTCTCGTTTTTAAAGACGAGGAACACGATGGTTGCAGTGTTCTTTCCATACCTTTCTGAATGGGAAAACAACGACTTCTTTTTCTGATTTTTTCGTACTATGCTTGTGAGGGCTTGAAAAATCGAGATTATTACAGGGAATATTGATAAATCGATTAATCTTTTGATCAAGAGACGCCAAAACAACTTCCGGAGGTTGAAACTGTAGAAGAACACACTACCTGGCGTCAAATTGACGCGACACCAATTTATTTATTAAGGGGCGCCAGCCACGCTCTGCCCCATTCTTCCACTCCCAGACGAGTTCGAGATAAGATGCACTTCGATAGACGATTAATGGATCAAGGCTGCACTACCCTAGATCATTAACGACGCTCTCTCGGACGTGAGTCGTATTTTTCACTGGCAATTATAGTTCTGACGCCCTCTGGCTATTTAATTCTTGTCATAAAAGAATCCCAATCGGAGATTTCTCTCCGGGATTTCAATTTGACGTGGTTTTAGTCCGTTTGCGTGGTAATTAATGACCTGACGCCTTTGAGTTTCTAATATTTTCGCATAAAAAATCCCAGTCGGAGATTTATCTCCAACGGGATTGATTTTTGACGTAATTCTCACGTTTTTATCTGCTAATAACGGATTCTACACCTAGGGATTTCTGAGAAAAATGCATAAAAAAATCCCTATCAAACCCCCGTAAGGCAACCAGAAGGTCGAGTGCTAGTGGTGCATTAACTCGACGCATCCGGTCTTCCAAACGAAAGCTCTCAAGGGATGAGGACTAGCAACAAGTCTCAAGATCAATTAAGATGCAATTAGTTCAAAGAATTCCGTTTATTTAACAGATATTGGTTATATACAAAATGGATCAAGCAAAATTTTTATTTTAAGAATCACGCCTCCCCCAGCTAAGGCAAATGGCTTTTAAACCATACACGTAAGAGCGTATGCTAACAATCGATTTGGAAGAAAAGATTCATGCAACATTCCCAGAATCAAATATAAGCCTTTTTAGAAATGTCGAGACTTTTTGTAATGTGGTAATTACGGCTGACTGATTATAACATAGAACTATTTTACTAAGAAAAATTCGTTTCGCTAGAGACAACTTAGCTTTAAAGTTCTCGTAACGTGAGAGTTCACGTACTAAAACACATTCATGAGGACTTACTATTACATAAGTTAGATAGCGTTCGGTCAGTCCACAACTTACTTGCCTTTGATGTAGGTGTTCAATTTAGTAAAAATGGCAGCGACCCACCTCCAAGCGACTTTTGGGCAAAATTGAATTTTTGCTCCATTATGCCCAAGGCGCTTTTCTCTAACTTTATTATTTGGAAAGCCCTGATATTGGCTTTCCTACCGTCGCCTTATATTGACCACTCAACGTGCTCGACCAAATAGCGAGCCGCTGGGTGAATCCAAACTCGTTTTATGCGAGAAACAGGCCTTGTGCACTTTCATTGGTTTTTATCAATTTTTTGCTTATCGGCGCTACGCCGTCTTTGTCAAGTTCATCGGTTTCGCCTTTTAGATACGTTGCTTTGATAACATTTTTGTTGTCAGACTTTAGGACAAGGCATATAATGACTGTACCTCCATAGTCAATGTCTTTGGCGGAGGAATGAAAATTGAAAATATTACAGTATTTTCCAGCACAATTTTGGCGCACTTTTCAAAAACAATGTCCAAGGTGCAACTTTAAGGTATTAACTCATATCGGTCCTTTGGGACTAGTGTGTGGCTCTGAAGTCTCTGAGACTCTTGAAAATGTCTTTTAAATGAAGTCGAATTTTCATTTTGTTTTCGACTTAGGTCGATTCTGGAAGGTTCTGCAACAAAACCACCTCCTCCCTGAATGACAAAACATTTCGTAAATATTGCGAAAGGGCTAAAGAAAGGTCTTTCTCGTTTTCGAGGGGAGGGAATACAATGGTTGCAATGCTTTTCCCCACAGCTTTGAAACTAAATGGGAAAAACTACTCCTTGTGGCACTTTTTTTCCTTTAATCGGTAATATCCCGCACGGATGACTCTTTAGGAAAAAAAGTAAAGAGGCAAAATTTTGAGAGAAAGTTTTAAAGTGATATAAAGTTTTTTACAATCGGTTAAATTTTAGCAAAGTTACGATTGTCAAAATGACAAATTTGTATAAAAAAGAATACTTCTTGTATTTTATTACCATAAAATGCAACAAAAGTCAAGAACAATTATTACTGGTAATACCAATTAATTAAATTAATACATTCGTAAAATAAAATCCATTCTAAAAACAAAACAACGTCACAACAAACGCAATAACAGAATAGTGAAAAAATAAACTATAAATTCTTTAAAAAGCATGAATAAATTAAACAAGCATAAAAATCTCTTAATGAGCTTTAACTAAAACTAGCCTCATTCTCAGAAAGTAACACCTCTGACGCATTGTCACAGTCCTGTCCAATGCAATTTACACAGCTGGTATTGCACTTAAGGTTATATTTTTTACATTTTCAAGACTGTTTGCAATTTTTCTTGCAACCACAGAATAAAATATTTAAAATGAAATCAGGGGCACACTTTTGTTCTGTTTTTATTGGTTCTAGATAACCGCTGTTTTTGCAACCCCAGTTCTCTGGATTAAGATTGTCACCTCACCAGACTTGAATTTGCCAATACACTCTATAAGTATGATATTTAGTGGCATCGGATGTTGGCGGAAGAACTGTTAGATCGAAGTGCTGGAAAATATTTTGCCTAGCAAAAATTTGATTATTCCTAACGAACCTGTAATCATTTAAACTATTACTTTTTTACTGCTATACCATCTTAAAATAAATTCTTCCTCAATTACTGCAAGCTGATTTGCTTCAGCAAAACTTTTGAAAATTAATAGGCTGTTACTTAGTTCAGTATTATTTTCTAAAACTGAAAATACTGTTTTTTGCCATTTTTATAAAATGCAGAGGTGGTATCGCATCCGAATATGGCATGTGCAAATAGAGTATTTTTTACTACATTTTCACTTAGTTCTGAACGTAACTTGCAAATATTCGTTATTTTATCATCATGTATACATTTTTTGTTTAGCAATGCTCAATAAGTGACATATGTATCTTGACCAACAACTATAACAGGGTTACACATATCAGCTGAGTAATCAATAGCAGCTTTTACAATTAATAATCAGCATCTGCATCCTCACATTTGACTGTGATATTATTTTGATAGAATTTGTGGGTCAATATTAATTTCTTTCTGAAATGCATTTTCAGCTTTTCTTTGATATTCTGTAAATTTAACGGAAATGCTTTCATTAGAATAGCCATCGAAAATAATAATACAATTTAAACCATAATGATAACGAACAAATGAAACACACTGATGAACAATATATTCACATTGAGCCGGGCGTTGCCACACAACTTTTCTAAGGAGAAACCCCCCCGTCTATCATAAATTGTTTAGCACTTTCAGGCAAAGTTGGACTTGGTGTAAGTTTTTTTATTAAAATAAGAAAAAAAGAAATGATTTTGTTGTTTTTCGAAAAGAAATATCGTCAAATAAACTAACCGGTATATGTTTTATTTCATATTTAAATAAACCATGTTTAATTAGTATTACCAACAAAAGTTTTTGTTGACTAGTGTTACATTCTTACGGTTAAAATACAAAAAAATACCTTTTTTTGAAAAGAATCTGTCATTTTGACAATCATAACTTTGTTAATATTTAACCGATTTATAGCATATTGAAGCTTAGCTCTTTCTCTCAAAATTTTCCCTCTTTACTTTTTTTCTTAAAGTTGTGGCTATTACCGATTAAAGGAAAAAACTGCCTAATTTGAACATGGCGGATCATTCTTTCTTTATTTCAGCACGGCGGATTTTCTGGGATTTTCAAAATAGCCATACAATCCCGAAGAAATTAGCTAGTTCCGGCTTTGGTCCAATTTTAATTTTATTTTACTGAAGTATCTGAGTAATGTTTGTCGTACGTTAATTCTACTTCCACTGTTTGGAACCAATCAGCAAAGTTCTCAGGCTATTGATTATTTTACAAAACTTGTAAAGTGCTGGAAAAAAAAATAATTACAGACAATTACAATGCTTCTCAAGAAATAAGTTACACCACACCACGCCTTATTTATTTATCAATTATTAAAAATGTTGCACAAAACATTTTTTCAGTTTTTATTAATAATTTCATTGTTTGGATAAAACGAATGGAAACCTTTTCATATCGCCTTTGTTGGGATATTTTCTTTCAACATTAATCTAGAATTACGTAAGTCCGACCCATTACTTCAACAGTACAATTAATATCGTGAAGAAAATGTAATGAGGGTTAAACATCCATATTATTATTCATAATGAACATGCATTACCCCTCACCTTTACTCTTCAACGTTAAACTGCAATAATAATATGTTTACGGAAATATTACGGTCTTCATGAGGTAATTGCAATATAGAGCAAGAAATATGCGGAGACTTTCAAAAAAATTCATGAGCATTTAAAATAAATAGGATGTTAATTAGCTATTTGGAAACGCTCGAGATTCTCAGGTATATGTGGCCATGTAACGTCTTTATTATGAAATTGATGTTATGAGAACATTACTAAATAAGAGTAATTGTTTAATTTAATAGAAGAACCAGAAGATCATTTGTAACAATGATTAAAGTACAACTGTAACATTTATATTGATTTATGGAATGTTTACGTTTTTAACGAGTGAATATCCAATCTACTTAGATTACTGGTGTAACAATTACGTGTGTGCAACACAGGAAAACTGTTTTATCTTCACAGATCGGACTAGTTAACTCATCTGTATCTCTGCAAGAGTGAACAAATTATTTAGATGAAAATGCGTATTACTTAACAGGAGGTAGGAGATTAGTTTTAAAAATTAGCTGTTGCTGTAAAAGTAATTATCCAGACCAGACCATTAATTTACCTGCGAGTGTTGTATTTGTAGAACTTTTCTAATGACTTACCAAAAGTATGCCACGCTAGGAAAACTCAAGGTAACTACTCAAGTGAAACAATCCCAAGATTTAAACATAAATCTATAGTATACCGGTTGGGTAAGCCGTATTCTTTGTATGTAAGTATAATTTGGGCTTCGGATAAATTAATAAAAAAAATATTAAAACGGTAAGGTAAAGTTGTATTGAGTCTCGACCAGGGGTGGATGGGGTCAGTCCAACCGGCTCTGGCACTTTTAGGGAAACGGCCCAATCAGGCACGCAACTATGACCTCAAATTAGGGTAGACCAGGGCAGAATCAATCTTGTTTTTTTTGTGGGCCAAGGCTCAAGGGAAAAAAATGCGCCGCAAATGCTTTAAAATGAAAAGTTAAGAATGAAATTGCAAAAATTATTTAAAGATTCAAAGTGTTAACGCGTAGTCTGACTCAACCATTAGTGCAGGCAAATCCAGTTTTGAGTATGAACTATCTGGGGACAGCTATTTCTTGATCGAAATGGGTAGCTTTATTCATGTAGAATGAGGATATAAGAGTCCCGAAAAATCCCAATGTGAGCTAAAGCCACCATTTAGAAAAAATGGCCGCCAGAACCGTTTCTTTTAGAAGGACATAACTCAGTAACCATTGCTCCGATTTTAGATTTCTTTTTTTGTTCTCTTTCCCTTTTTATGTACAATCGAAAGTATTATTACATATTTGGGCATAAAATAGAAGATAACTGAAGAAAATAAGACTTGAGTTCTTGGAAATATACATGGTGTCCAGTTAGTGCTTCCTCGGAAGATTGTGCAAAAACTGGTAACTTTATAAAAAAACTTTTTTAACAAAACTTTCAATGTTTCATCTCTACTGTAACGTGAAATTATTTTCAATTATACAAGGTGTCACAAAAAGGAGTTACACAAAAATGTATAATTTTTTTAACGGAATACTCTCTCCGCGATTTATTAATTGTTTTTTCTAAAAATGTAGGGTGTTATTTGATAATTATGCATTTACTGAAAAACATTTTTTAAATAAATTCTTGTTATACCGGGTGTCCAAAATATTTGCTTACATTTCTTGTTATTTAATTATTATTTTTCTCAATTTTTTTTAATGGAATGCCTATATTTTTACATGGATGAATAAAGCATAAAATTCCCCACATTCTAATATTATATACTTAATTTTTATTTCAAACCGTTTTTGAGATATGATTATTTCAAATAAGTTTTGAGTAAATTGAGGTGCTTTTTATTTTAGCATTAAAATCTAGTATGGCTTTGGTCTTCTGTTTTGCGTTTGTTTTTCGCTCTATGGCATTTCTCTAATGTGTTTAAGATTATCGTGATTAAGTTGAATTAATATTGTTAATATTTAAAAATACGAATTATAATTATTGTCAATAAGATTTAATATCTATGGTAAATGTTATGTTATTGGTAAATGTGATGGAAATTGTTTATTGGCATCAAGAATGTATGGTCAAAAATATCCCTATAGAAGATGTCCTGATGTGAGGTCTCTAGAAAATTTGAAAGAACGTTTTGAACGTACTGGAAATTTTGCATATGAAAAGAGGGCGAGACGACGAAATGTATTGTAATGAAGAAAATGAGCTGACTATAACTTTAGCGGTAATCGAAAATCCTACGGCAAGTGTTCGGGTGTTGAGTAGGGATTTAGAGGTCAGTGAATCTAGTGTTTCCCTATGTCTTGGTAAAAATAAATTTCACCCCTATCGAGCTCAGCTGCATCAAGAGGATTTAAATCGTAGATTAAATTTTTTCCAGTGGGCTCAAAACCAAATTGGAGAAAATTAAGAATTTGTATTGTTCACTTATGAATCAACGTTTCCTCGCAACGGATTTGTGAATAGGCACAATTTCCATTATTATGCCAGAGAAAACCCTCATGTTGCACCGAAAAATCAGAACAGGAGTTTAAATGTAAAGGGAGGAATTGTACATGATTATGTTATTCATCCTCGCTTTTTTGAGGGAAATGTGAATGGAGCAGTATTCTTAGATTTTACGCAAATTACGTTTCCACAAATAATCGAGTATATTCCTGATTACATTACAAATAATATGTAATTACAACTTGAAGGTGCATCACCACATTTTAGTAGAAATGTCCGTCAGGTCATTAGTAATCAGTTTCCTGAAAGGTGGATAGGAAGAGGGGGTCCAATGTTTCAATAAACTGTTAAATAATATATAATTTATTATTTTATTAAATTATGTTAGGTCTCATTACATGGCCGCTTAAGTCACCCGACCTGACTTCAGTGGGTTTTTTCTTTGGGGATTTGTGAAGTCAGACGTTTATAAAGTAGAACCAACGACTCGAGAAGATATGATGGAAAGGATTCGTCGGTGTTTCAATCGTATAAATGTTGATGTTACACTGTGTAAGGCGCTCATTTATCAAGAGACCTCAGTGTTACCTGAATCAAAATGGTGGATATTTTGAGCAGTTGTTAGGTTAGTTTCAATATCGTGAAAAAAATTATTGCTCAAAAACCGTTCATAAAAGAAAGTGTGCGATATCAAAATGTGAGAAATTATAAGCGTTAGGTACTCCTTTTAAAAAAATTATAGGCATTCCATTTAAAAAAATTGAGAAAAATATAAAACAAAATATAGATTTTAATGCTAAAATAAAGAGCACCTTAATTTACGCAAAAATCATTTGATACATACGTTTTAAATAGAAATAAAGAGATATTAAAATGTGACGAATTGTATGTTTTATTCATTCATCTAAAAAAGTATATCTAGGCATTCCATTTAAAAATAATGAGAAAAATAATAATTAAATATCAAGAAATGTACGCAAATATTTTGGACATCCGATACACTAAAGATTTATTTCATAAATATTTTTCAGTAAATACATCATTATCAAACAACATCCCACATTTTTAGAAATAACGATTAATAAATCGCGGAGATATGCCAGTCAAAAATGTTTGTAAACTACCCAAAAAAAACTTGGCAAAATATTTTAGGGCGTAATACAGGGCCCTTGGAGGCTTAACTGGCGTTAAGGAAATACAGGCTGTTTTATTTTAAAAAATTATACTTTCTTGTGTGACTCGTTCTTGTGACACCTTGTATAATTGAAAATAATTTTAAATTGTAGTAGAGACGAAACATTGAAAGTTTTGTTAAGAAATTTTTTTTTATAAAGTTAGCCGTTTTGCACAATCTTCCGAGAGAACACTGACTGGACACCCTTTATACCTTGATGTACATTGTACATTATTCAAAATGATTACAATTTTATGTATAAATAACTATCACTCCGTTAATATTTGAGTTAGTAACATCGTCCAAAAAACAAATTAAAGCTAATTGTGTGCTCTAGAACTTTTATTAAAATTATTTTTCCAAGAATTGACTAGAAATTTCAGTACAAACGTCTCGAGTTTACAAAAGTTTAAATTTCCGTAATATTTAAATTATTTTTTAATTTCCTAAGTTTATCGTTTAATTTATCGTAAAATATGTAATCATACTTTCTGTAAAATGTGAAGTGAGGAATGGAACAAAAAAAGAAATCTAAAATCGGAGCAACGGTTACTAAGATATATGATTTTAAAGAAAATGTCTCTGGCGGTCATTTTTTCTAAATGGCGGCTTTAGCTCACGTCGAGATTTTTTGCGACTTTATGTACTTATCCTACATTAATAGAGCTATCTATTGCGATAAACAAATTACTGTCCCCAAATAGTTCACGCTAAACCCATTTTACACTGAGATTTGCCTGGTCTACATGGTCTAGAGCAGATTGCTATCGTCTCGGTAACATTTTTAAAAACGCCACTGTAAACATCCATATTAAAAATTGACATTGACATTGAAAAACAAAAAACGAAATAAAAAATTTAAACATTTTAACAGTATAAGAGTAGATAATAACCAATAATTGTTATGACTCTAAAATTTCAGAGATCAAAAGAAAAAGAAAGAAGGCCCCTTATTAGATGAGAGATATCTTAGTAAGGATTAAGGAGGGAAAAGAACTGCCGCTGAAAATTTTTTGACCGTCAGGTTTCTTATCCGTCGCAACAAATACCTGTTTACCTCTGCCCGGTCCCAGAGCCACTGGCCCGACGAGCATTTGCCCGTTTGCTCTATGTCCATTCCACCCCTGGTCTCGACAGAGCTGTAACAGTAAGAAAGAAGGGCTGTGCAAACTTCGTTATTGAAATCATGGTAGGCGATTAAAATCTCTCAGAAGCCATACTTCAGAGAAACCATATGTAAAGTAATCAGTTCTGGCATTGAGAAACTGTGTGGCAGTATTTGCACCCCCGTAGCCATCACCCCCATAGAATAGGTTGTTAATATGTTGATATTTCCGATTTTTCTCGGTGCATCAAATTTTGGCATTTCAGGTGGACTTGTTGGTCATGAGTATTTTTACCATTCCAAAATACTACTGCTCTTTTCAAATGGAACGAGGAAGAAGAACCGGCTTGAGTTCAACGGTTTTAACTTCGAAAGACTTCTCCAACCCAATTGAAATCATATCAGTTCAATCAAATGAAGCCAATCATTAATTTTTTTAAAGTTCTGGTACAAATAGGTTTATAACATGTTAAAAAATGAATTCTACCTATATAGAAATTTTAATAAGGGATACCACGCTCGACCTTGTTGTATTAAAGAATACACTTGGTCTGTGTTGTAATCACCCCTTTTCAAAGATCTATCATAATGGTGCGGGAGCTAAGTGGCTTTTGCGGACACTCATCGTTACAAGCATTTTCTATGTACTGATTAATTCTATCGAACTTAAATAACGACAAAATAGACTTCTGGCATATGTCAGCCCGTCGAGTTGGCCATGGTTCAAGATATAAAAATCAATGAAATTATATCATCGTTACAAAGACAATTTTTTTTGTGTGTACACATTTTATGTTTAGAATGAATAAAATAAGATTGCCAGAAAGTGTGGGCCATCAGGGGCGCAACCAGAAAGATCAAAGAGGTAAAAAAACGGAGTTATATAACATGATCGTTACAAACTTTTTTATGGTTGAGCATGTTTATTTAAATGTTTTGAACACAGAAAAAAATTCCCAGAAAGAAACTCTCGTCAGTAAGGCTAGCCAGAAAGAAAATGTTTAGGATTTTTGAAGAAAATTGGATTTTTTTTCGCATACTATACTCATCGTTACAAGTTCTGGCTCCTTTTTAAAACGTAAATATAAGCTCCCTCAACAATAGAATAGCCTCCCCGTAAAGTTCTTAGTGTCAACAAAAGTACCATAGGCTCTTAAATATACAGGAATTTAACACTTTCGGCTAACTTGACTCCGTACCGTGCCTCAGATGTATTGAATCATTATTACCTTTCTGGCTGCGCCTCCTGACGGCCCACACTTTCTGGCAATCTTATTTTATTCATTCTAAACATAAGTGTACACACAAAACAAATGAGCCTTGTAACGATTACATGATTTCACTGATTTTTAAACAGTGTTCGTGACGCTCCTGACAGGAGGTGCCCCGCCAGAAGTCGATTTTATGAATCGTTATCATCCATTAAACCATACAAATATCTCAAAGTTCATAAAACGATGAGCTGCCGAAAAAGCCACCTAGCTCCCGCTCTATAATGTTAGAGAAACAAAATAAAGTAAGAGAGGAGTACAGAGGCAAGTCACCGTGTTACACAGAGTAATGAGGGCATGAGAATAACGCTATATTGGTAATAAAGCAAAGAAAAATTTTGGAGAAAAGTAAGTAATATGTCTTTGATTGTGAGTTTTTGTAAAATAAGGAGTTGCTAGTATTTCGTTTGATGCTGACCTGGTCCCATAGTTGTGGAAAACTGTTGGAAATAAATGTTTGATTTTGAATAAATAATTTAGACAACTGTGAGCATATAGTGATCTAATATTTAAAGTTCCTGTATGCGTATGCCTATAAAGTAGTGCTGTAGAATGTCTACGTACTTTTTTAAAAATAATCTTTAAAACAGTATTTTGGCATATCGAGAGATTAAGTTGAGCATTATTATACGCCTAGCTCCAGACAACTATGCAGTACCGTAAGATAAACTCGACCAAAGCATTACACAATACTTTGAGTAGTTGTTTGCATAAAATATCCCGTACTTGATAAAATTTATAAAATAATTTACGAATTTTTTTCGTTACACAATCAAATTGGTCAGTCCGCCTTAGATGCTGATCAACTCTTATTATACTACCATTATTATACCTAATGCCTTTATTTCTGTGGATGAACAGTTTATTGATTCATATCTTGATGGATTTTTTAAGTATCTGTGTCGGGTTGATCAGCTGAGGTAGAGAATTGTTTTTTTTTTACATTAAGTCTCTGCTGAGTAGAATCTCTGCCTTCTTGTATACATCCCTGTAAATAATATTAATCTACCATCAGCTTATGGGACGATGCTGGGATCTATCAGCATATTTCCAATTTGGTTAATGCACATAAGAGAGAGGACAGGTCCCAGCACAGTACCCTGTGGTATTCCCATGGATATTACCCAAGATTCACTGAACGATTCTCCAATTCTTATTATCTGTATTCTGTTATTTAAATAATTAGTTAACAATTTTAAAGAATTACCCTTCATTCCAACCTCTTCTAGTCTGGCTTATAAAGTTTTATGCTTTACAATGTCAAATGCTTTGGCTAAGTATGAAAATACCGCAAGAGATTTTTTGTTTTTATTTAAATTATTCGTTATTAAATTCGTAAATTCAAAAACTGCATTTTCTGTATTTTTGTTTGATCTGAATCCAAATTGTTTCTCGTAAAGAATATTATGACTATCTAAAAATTCTGTTAAACTTTGTTTTAGCCATTTCTCAATTGTGTTACCAAAGTTGTTGATAAGTAATGTAGGTCTATAATTAGTCAAATTTGCACGATCTCCTGACTTATAAACGTGGATTACTGTTGAACCTTTCCAGTCTTTAGTAATTTTAAAGGTATTAAACCTTAAATTTACTATGTGCCGAAATGATATTATAATGTATGAATGGACAGTTTTAGTGAATTGAACTGTTATACCATCTGGACCAGGAGATGCGTTATTTCTCAGTGCAGAAATATTCAAAATAATTAGTTCTTGATCGGTAAATGGTTTTAAATATAATGATTCTCTTGTGTGTTTATGTTGTAGTTGGTGTAAATTCTTGTGCCATTTTCTGACCAATGTTTTCCAAAAAACTCATTAAAACGATCCGCTTTTTCCTTATCGTCAGTAGTAATGTTTCCTTATGAGTCCCGCAAATTATTATTTTGCGTGTTATTGTGTGAATTGTTATTGGTTTTCTCATTTATTACGCCCCAAAGTAGTTATATAATTTTTATTTAAATCTGTTTTTATAGTGATTATTTTTTTCATCTTTAATTATTTTTTAAGTTTATTTCTATGTTGTTTATATTTGTCAGCCTCAAAAGAAAAGTTTTCAATTATTTGTTTTTTCATTTTATCTCTACGTCTTATCGACTTTATAAGACCAGGCGTAATCCAGGCTTTAATTTTGCTATTTTTATTCGTAATGTAACAATTTCTTGAGGAGTTTTGGATATCAGATAACAGTTTAGACAAAAATAACGAATTTGCCTCTTCGGCTTCTTCACAATTTATTACATCATCCCAATTTTCTAGTTTTAATAACAATTTCAATTTTCCATAATTTATCTTTTTTCTTTTTTTTCTTTTGGTCAGTATTGCCTGAATAAGATTTTCAGATACTAATAGATAGCACTATAGTGTAGTTAATGATGTTTGGTGAACTGCAAATGCATTTCCATGGTTTTGTTTTAAATGTATCAGACTTCACATATATACGATCTATAACTGTTGATGAATATTTGTCTTGTATGCGTATTAATAAAAAAAAGAAATCCCTTTTTAGCTAGTATGTTGAGGTAGTCATTTACGTTATTATCTAGTGTGTCTAAAATATGTATATTTAAATTCCCAATAAAAATCTGTAATATTCATGTTTAAATTTATTATATAATTGTTTAATATCTAGAGATGGAGGTCTATAAGCGTATGTTATTGCAACTATTATTTTATTTCTTTAAAAAGTGCATCTTAACAAATTGATATTGCTAAATACAATTTTTTCCACATGACTTATATGTAATGATTCTTTCGTGTATATTATGAGCCCGTCATTTTTATTGAAATAGGATTCATTATAGTATAAATCATAACCATGTATATGAAAATTTCTTACCTCATCAACTTGGCAAGTTCCTGATAATAATAACTATATCAACATTCTCTATTTTTAATTCATCTAAATAAATTATCAATTAAAACTACTGTTTCTGTTCTTTGGACATCTTGGCTTTCCATTGATATGTCACCATTTATCTCTCGTGGCCCAAACTGGGCATTCCTTGCATTAAAAGTTTATCAAAATTCAAATATCTATCGTCTAGCATGCTTTACACATGTATAGGAAGTTTCTTGAGGAATTATCAATGCTGTAGAAAAAAATATCAGCCAAGATATCCTCGAAGAGGCTAATGCGGCATTGTTTAGTATCAAAAGGGAAGGCTATGAAAAATAATGCGATTTGTTCAAAAATAGGATGACAAGAATAGTTCAAAAGAAATAGATGTTTTTTGGCATATTTTTCAAATAAGTCCAAACCATTAAAACCACCGATACTCTGGCCGAAATATTAAAGAAAGTACTGGAGTCTTTTAACATTACAAGTTAGAGTGTCAATTTTTTTCCTGTCCTCCTTCTTGGGAATATGTTCTTCTAAATATCAGTTGATTTAGAACCTTTATTGATAATTATTAGAATAATCAAACTAAGCTGTCAAATTACGAAATATTGGAAATTCCATTTCAGATTTTATCAAAGAAATACATTTAGCTTCAAATTATTTTCAGAAACGAATATAACGGGGAGCACACGTTAAAAAGATTTTCAGATTTGCATATTGGACGTTGGTAGAAATAATTGTGAAATGTAGCATCGTGCGTACAGAAACAAAACGAGATTAAGATTACATTGTAAATGAATGATATAATCCGGTTCACATTCCATTAACAATAACGTAAGTGGTGTGTGTAATAGTAATACTAGATAAAATACTCGTGACACTACCAACCGCTTGTAAACAGATTCCAGGTGTTTTGCGCTCTTGTACAGAATCTTTTCCGTATTGATCACAATCAATCGATGAAGAAGAGAGCAATGTATTACCAATGTTGTTTTTTAACACAATGCCAGCATAGTGTACTAATTATATGCAACAAACAATTTTACTGCAACTGCATAGGTACAACAAATTAGTTGAAAACGATAGGTACCTTGCAAAAAAGTGGCGAGACCCTTCTTCATATTCAAAATAATCATGAAATAAATGATATACAGTACGATCCATTTTAAACCTGAGCAACTTGGTAAAAGCTGTATTTATAACTCGATTTCGACTGAGTTTTTTAAAAAAGTAGAGCAACAAAACTACATTTAGCTTAGAGGCTACGAATCTAAAAATGGTTAGATACCACATCCCCACAAAAAAAAAAATAAAAGTTCAAAGCAGCGAACCAGACCTATGTATTCCTATATATTTTCGGTCGCTGAATCCGAATCCGGGGTCAAAAGATATCGTACACCCCCAAAATCATAAGCTAGAGCCAATGGGGTAAAAAGGATATTAAGCTACGAGAATACTTGTTACATCTTAATCAATCAAATTATACAAATCAAGGTTAAACAGCAGCGTACATACAATAGATATGAAACACACCCCCAGGGAGGGGAGAAAACTATATTAAAAAATGGATCCAAAACAGCAATGACTGCTGAAAAAGCTCAAAATGTCTAAGTTTTGTTAAAGTGATAAGAAGCTGCATCAGGTCCGACGTAATCTTCATAAACTGCCCCTATAAAGTTGAGAACAGCCACCTCCCAAGTTTAAAGGACACGAGAAAAACAAGAAAAAACGTAAAATGCAACAGGATTTCTATTTTCATGAATGCTATGATTGGCTAAAATTGCGTAGTACTATAAAATAGAATTAGAAACTTACGTACCATCAACATTGTACAGTGTCAACCCTCAGAGGGTGTGAAAACTACCCCCTATGTAAGGTTTGACTATAAAAAATAGAAACACCTGCGTTGTGTGGAAGAGAGAAGAAACTAGATTATGTTCGACGCTGTGCTCGAAAACCACCCCCACGGGGTTGAGAGACGCCATCTATAAAAAAAAACTATGGAAATGAAACGAACAAGAAAGAGTATAGCTTTTCCGTTACATCTTGAATTACGGTAGTTTACATCCTTTCTGGGGGTGTTACTTAATAACATTTATAGGACATGAGTTTCAAACTCTAAGTGTGCAACGCGATTTTTGCCAATCATAGCATCCATAAAAATGTAAATCCGGTTAGTTTCTCTCTGTTTTTCTAGCATCCTACAGATATAGGGGTAGTATCTCGCAACCCCGTGGGGGTGGTTTTCAAGCACATCGTCGAACATAGTCACTGTAACTTTTTATAGTTAAATCTTGCATAGGGGGTAGTTTTCACACCCTCTGGGGGTTGACAGTGTAGGATGTTGATGGTACGTAAGTTTCTGGTTCTATTTTAGAGTACTACGCAATTTCAGCCAATCATAGCATCCATGAAAATAGAAATCCTGTTGGATTTTACGTTTTTCTTGTTTTTCTCGTGTCCTTTGAACTTAAAGGTGGGTGGTTGTTCTCAACCCTATACGGGCAGTTTATGAACATTACGTCGGACTTGATGTAGTTTCTTAACACTTTAACGAAACTTAGACATTTCGAGCTTTTTCAGCAGTCATTGCTGTTTTGGATCGATTTTTTTATATATGGGGGCTAGTTTTCGCCCCTCCCTGGAGGTGTGTTTCATATTTATTGTATGTACACTGCTGTTTAACTTTAATTTGTATAATTCGATTGATTAAGAAGTAACAACTATTCTGGTAGCTTAATCTTCTTTTTATCCCATGTCAGGGGTGTTTTTTAGCTCTAGCTAATGATTTTGGGGATGTACGATTTTTTTGACCCCGGATTCGGATTCAGTGACAGAAAATAGTGTCAGCTTTGTGTCAAGCTTTGTGTCAAGCTTTGAACTTTTTTTTTGTGGGGCTGTGTACTTTCCCTTCTGGGTAAAAGCAAACACGCGTAGAGTAAGTCAAAATAAAGAGACCCGCAGTGGCACCCTCCACCCCTAGTCAAGAGGGTAGCTCGCATACATGTTTATTCAATTTGTGTTTCTTAAGATCCGTAAGAGATAGAAACTTGCGGTTTACGCTAATCGAAGGAAAATAAAGTTTTACAGAACACACATATTTTTTAGTTACACACGAAAACTTTAGTTTTTTCTGTCACCACAAAAAATATGGGACTTTGTAATGTCACATTATTCATAAATTGCCTAATAAATTAAAATTTATCAAAAGTAGAAAATTAAAGCTTACCTATAACTTTTTCTATCGACTGCTTTCGCAGGTTTTCGAGGTGGGTCTGAACCTAAATCTCTTCATTTTGATTTATTATACAGGGTGATTTACCACGACAAGCGGAAAATTTATCAGTAGGTTCTCCCTACCGAAGGGAGTTAAAAAAATGAAAAATTTAAAAAATGTGACTAAAAGATTACCTTATTACTTCCACATCCAGTGTAGAGTAACGACAAAAAAATTTTCAAAAATTTTTATTGTTCAGATAGGCTTAGAATGTTTTAAAACGTCGAGATTTTAAGTTTGAGCGAAAAAAAATGTTCTGTCTGTCTGTCGATCTGTCTGTCGGTTTGTCTGAAATTTTTTTGTGCGCACGTTTACTCTGGAACCATTTAAGATATTGAAATTTGGTACACATATCTACGTTAACGTGATCTGGAACTAGATTATATTTTTATCTTGTCCCGTCGAAGAGTTGGAGGGTAAATTGGGGTAAATTTTGGGGTAAATAGCTAAATCAAGAAGGTAAGAATCCAGAAAATTGGTATTTAATGTATACAAGGGAAGCTAAGGTTTCAAAAAAAATGTTGGCATTAGCCACCCCTATTACTACCCCCACCCCATTATTAAAGGGGATGAAAAAAATTGTGATTTAGTGTAAGTACAAGAATCAGAAACTTCAAAATATTTTTTTACTTCATCCACCCCCACTACCACACCCCCATTATCATCCCCACCCCACTACCGTGTGGGTTATCGTTTTATAGGTTTTTGGGATAGAGGATTTCAAATATTATATTATTCCATAAGCAATTATTGCCACATACAAAATTTTTTCGCTGTGAGTGACTTTGATAGAAAATCTGGATGTGGAAGTAGTGATTCCTGGGGCAGCGGTTGCTTTTTTGTAGAAATGCGACGTCTATGATTTTAACTAATCTGACGTAACGCGGTCCAACCATATCACCCCCCCCCCCACCCCTAAGCAGACTTGGGACTGACAGCAAAGCTGGAGAGGGTAGAAGTGACTTTCTGGTTTTAACCACACTACAAAAACAGCAAAAATTAAAATAATTTTTGTAGAGTACAGCACAACAAAAAACTTAAAAGTAATGGAAAGTAAAAGAAAATGTAACATTAAATGCACTGTTCTAAGCACCGAATGGCGTATAGAACATCAATCTCTGAATATAATTCAAAATTTAATTTTAATAAACATTGCCTTTCCGACACATTGACCCTATGCCAGTGAACTGTACAACAAGTAGGATATTTACTTAAACCTGTCGATAAGGACCGGGCCCAGATGGATTATCTCCTTATTTCATTAAAGAATGCAAAGAAAGTTTATGTATTCCTTGGAAAATTATTTTTAATATGTCCTTAAAAATAGTCCATTTTCCGGACAAGTGGAAAATGACATTTGTGATACCAATTCACAAAGTTGGTGCAAAGAATTATGTAACAAATTATCGTCCTATCAGTAAATTAAGTATATTTGGCAAAATGTTAGAGTTATTTTTACATAATATTATTCTAAGTGAAGTTAAGAATTTAATTATAAACGAACAACATGGGTTTTTTTCTAAACGTTCTGTTGAAAGTAATTTAATCTGTTATTCGGAATACATAGGTTATGCTATGGATAATCGCACGCAGGTTGACGCCGTATATACTGACTTCAGCAAGGTATTTGATAGAATTAACCACTCAAAACTAATATTATCGTTAGCTGAGGTTGGTGTACGGGGCGACATTCTGCGTTGGATCTATTCATACACTTCTAATAGAACACAAATAGTTACGGTTCTTGGACAAGTCTGATCCTTTTAATGTACCTTCTAGCGTTCCTCAAGGAAGCTACCTTGGACCGCTCCTCTTTAATATCTATGTTAATGGTATAAATAAATGCTTCATGTTTTCCAATTTCTTAATGTATGCTGATGATTTAAAATTATTTCTTGCAATAAATTCAATTGAGGATTACGATAAGATTCAAAGTGATTTAAAAAGACTAAGTGCTTACTGTACACAAAAAGATATCATTGTTAACATTGAAAAATGTAAATAACTTTTACAAAGAATCGTAACATTATAAATTGTAATTATAATATAAATGGCGTAAGACAGTAAGTGAAGTGAGAGACTTATATCTGTCTATTATGCATTTGTACATAGTAAACTAAATTTTGTCTCATCGATTTGGAACCCACAATACGTATGTTACATAAGCAGAATTGAAAATATTCAAAATAAATTATTAAAACTTTTGGCAAGTAGATTCAGTTTACATGAAACTATTAATAATTATAAAACTTTAAGACTACATTTTAAATTGGTATCTCTCTACGATAGGCGTATTATTGCTGATGTACTATTATTACACAAAATTTTAAACAACTTGATAGACTGCTCAAATTTATTATCATCTATTCATTTGTACACCCCAACTAGGTATTTTACAAATAATAATTTATTTATGCAGCCTTTTAGTCGCACAAACTTGAGCCTTAATTTACCTTTGTGTCGCATAGTAAGACATTTTAATAATTATTGTACTGAAATTGACATGTTTGGAACAACGTCACTTTCTGTAAAGAACCGTTTAAAAAAGAAGTTTCTCAATGTTTCCTGAATATTTTCCGTTATTTGTTAATGTGTTTTGATATATCGCTGCCTCAGTGGCTCGGGGGTGCGGGTGTGTTTTCGGCGTTGTGGGGCTGGGGACGCTATTGGATTCTCAAATTCTTGGGACCCAGTGGTGTCCTTGACTCTGCTGCGTCGAGGATAGAGTCGTGTCTTTGTGCTTCTGAGACACTGTATAACCGTTAATTGTAACAAATTTTTTGTTATTCTTATTATTGTCATAGTTTTGCTAGTCATTATAATAAGGTCTGTTCATTTAAATGTTATTTAAATATTTGTAATTTATCTATAACCTCTTTTTTATATAAATTCTCTTTCTTATTTATTTTCCCACCAAATGCTTATTTATACCTAGTGGGTACTTTTGTGGAATTTTTATTCTGTTTGTATCCCAAAGTTGATAAATAAATAAATACATAAATAACAAAAAACACCAGACTTCGGCCTAATTTGTACTTGCTGCGGCGTTCTACCGAAAGCAAAAAATGCGGCACTTTGAGGACGCGAAAACTTAACTTTTTATGCCGATTAAGGAAATGTAAACATCTTTTATTCTTTCCCAACAAAGTCCTTTGCGCTACTACTTACCACCGACAAATAACAGCAATGTATCTTTGCAAGTTTTAAAGCAACAAAAATTACTAAATTATCTAGGATCACTCTAAAATTTTGCTTGGACTTTCCCACATATAGGACTAGAACGCCATTTTATTTTCCGCATGTCGTAGTAAATCACCCTGTATACGTGTTTAAAAGGATTTGCTTTTACTTAGAGGGGGAAGTATCAATCACCGTTAGACTTTAGCTAATTGGGACAAAACGCCACATTTTTAGTTTACTGCAATCAAGGCCACTGCGTTTTTTTATTGTTAAGAAACCGTATAAGCGATTTAAAAAAATCTGACTACACCTCTGTATTCAGCACCCTCTTATATGGGTATGCACCAAATTTCATAAAAAAATACAAAATGGTATCCTTTTCATCATTTTATAGCAATTTATTTAAATAAATAAACGTTTAAATATTTTTATTAAATTTGTAAGCCATATTTAACTTTAATTGGGGGAAAGTTACACCAATATGTTATCAATATGATATCAGGGGGCTAGACGATTGAGATAGTCGTTGTTATCTCTTTTAAGTTCAATTCTCGCCTGCGGTAGATGCCAATGTCACAGGGAATTGTTGTTGTGTTGTTGTCTGTGTGTACTTATGTTCTTGGTTGAGTAATAGTGGGACTCCTCCAGGTCACTGTGTCTAACATTTTTTTTATGAAGAATAGAAAGGAATAAGCAAACTATACTAAATATGGAAGAAAGAATGTGGCGTTGTAATATTAGTTTTTCTAGTATCTCCGTTTCAGTATTTGTAATTTTTTACCAAATAACCTGGCATTTTCGATTAATCCTATTCATAAACATAAACAAATGACAGACATATTCAATATAAAGGCTCCTGGGTACTTAGGAAGGCACACGACCGTCAATTGAGCGCACCAAATCTCTTTAAAATGTTACTGCATTGCAATCCTTTCTTCTAGCCTTAACCATTTTTTTGCAACTTGTATTGTTTTTGAATGCAATATATAACAGCAAAACAAATTGCATGTTTTAATTACATCATTTTCATCATGTTGAATGTAATCGCAATTAATTACAATGTACGATTAGAAATTATTTTATAAAAAAAATCGATAAGCTTCAGATGTACATATTTCGTAAACATAATCACATTAAAATAGATAACGATGTAAAGTGAAAATCAGAAATACTTTATTTCAACTACTGATTTCCTCGAAAATTACGGTTATAATACACAATATTTCAAATATTTTCACTCGTATTAGATTGCTAATAACAATTTTGTAATAGGTGATTTTTCAATATTTCAGCAACGATTACCTATGTAATTATTTATATAAATTATATGTTTAATATACCCAATATAGAATTATGAGGCTAATGCACAGTACTTCGATGAACT
This sequence comes from Rutpela maculata, assembly GCA_936432065.2. Taxonomy (NCBI): domain Eukaryota; kingdom Metazoa; phylum Arthropoda; class Insecta; order Coleoptera; family Cerambycidae; genus Rutpela; species Rutpela maculata. Next base: position 37,722,969 of record OW386285.2, read on the forward strand.
AATGTGTGGATATGAACAAATTTAGAATTCATTAGGAATATGTATCTTTTTCGTACCATTAAATTCATTATAAATACATTTTTTTGATTAGAAAAGAAACAAAAATGTTAAAAAATGGGCTTTTTTGGCCCATCCGTGGTAAAGTGTGGAGACCATCTTTTTTTACTAATTTTGAGGTGCTGAATACGAATCATCCGAATTGGCTAAAAACATCGGGAAGACAGCAAAAAACATGAAATTGATATTAGAACTTGCAACAAAAAGTTATCCTTTAGTGCAGGAGATTCTTTCAAAATACTCAGTTTCGTTAGGTATTTATGTAGAAAAAGAAGCAAAAATTCTAAATTCACCCCACCCTCCCCCTGGTTTCCGTAACCGCTCACCACCGATACGGACGGTGTAATGTGGTGGATTTTATCGTTCCAGAGTTTTTATTCGTTTTAATTGCAAAATAAATCCCTAATCACCCAGTTTGATGTTTTTTATCATAATAAGTTGATTTAGTCAATTCAGATGAATATTTCTCACCTCTGAATATTTCTCACGCCTTTGGGGTTGGGATGTTCGGTATGCATATCACTATCCAGAAAATATTACTTGTTTTTTCTATATATTAAAATATTCTTTAATTATTTAAATGACTTTTGGTTGGGAAAATGAGAATCTTCACTTTATGGCACCTAGACACCTTTATCCGATCCATAAAGGGGGGGTTAAAATCACCATTTAGGGACTACCGATCAGTTTTTTTGCGTATGGGTGTACTCAAATTGTTATATTCTGGTAGCAACCACTCAATGAGGTGTTCTGTTTTTTTTTTAAATATGTAAATAACTATATAGTAGTTATAGTAGCTTACAACTTTTTTGGGGTGATGAGGGAATGGCGTGGAGGGTTGAAGGGGTGAATTTGGTTTTTTACTTCTTTTTCTACTTAGTTATCGAATTTCCTGCAAACGAATAAGATCTTGTACTTCTAATTCTAGTGGCAAGTTCTAATATAAATTCCAATGTCACCCCGAAATAAGGGTTGTTTTTTAATGTGTTCCCGAGATTTTTCACCAAAACGGGTGGCGGATTCATTTTCAGCACCTCAAAATTAGTAAAAAAAAAAGATGGTTTCCACACTTTACCACCGATGGGCCAAAAAAGCCCGTTTTTAACATTGTTCTTTAACTGTTTCCTGTTATATGTTTTCCAAAGGTTGAATAATAAAGTGCGAGTTGACTGGATCCAGTCATTGTACTTAAATCGGTAGAAAATGAGTTTGAATTCGTTATTTGTTCATATTTACAACGACCTCAATATCGATATTAGGTAATAAGGTTCAATTAAGTGAGCGACACGACGGTGAAATTTTATTTCACGATTTTTAGCGATCTTTTTTGAGAGCGGTTTAATTTTGTTTCAAAAATTTATTTTCGTTCGTTTTAGTGACTTCTTTATTTAGCTTCTACACAGAAAACTAATACATCCGTTATTTTGAATTTTTTAGCTTTAACGTCAGACTCGTTTTTAGACCATTCTGAAATCTCCATGTATCAAATTTCATGTAAATCTATAATGTTATAGTTCAATCAATAAAGGAGACGTAGAGTGCGTGAGCAGGGACCTAAGCGATTCCTTTAGAAAGTTGTTCAGGGTGAACATACTGAAAGTCCTGACATCTAGGAGGTGAGCCGGAGGGGGGGAGGCACAGAGAAAGTCCCACTTTTGGTTTTTTCGCTTATATCTCGAAAATGGTGCGTCGCAGAGAAAAATTTTCTTATACTAAATGAAAGCACATGAAATTCTCTACAATTTTTATTTTATATATTTTTTTCGAATTCGCAACCGTTTTCGAGCTACACGCTTCGGAAAAGTGAAAATTTCCGAAAAACAGAAATAGAAAATTGTATTTTAAAGATGGTAAAAAAAAAGTAGGACCTCCGGTGCTTGTAATTGGCACCAGGGTGTCTCCTACATGTTTCCACCCCCACTCTTGAGGGGGCAGCTCATTCCCGAGCCACTGCTGCACTGGGTGGTAGGTGCGCCGGGAATGCTGTTTAGCTGCGCTCTCAGTTGGTGGGAGGGAGCTGATGTCAGGATTAATATTATCACTGACCTCGTGAACAACTGGAAGCGGTACTGGTTGAGGGAGGTCTGTCTTGCTGATGCTCCATACCATTTGAGTAAGCAAATCTTCCCAGCCTCTTCAACCTCGCCTTGAGTGAAGGAGGGGGTTGTAAAAGGTCACTGCCGCTTTCTTGATGATTTCTGACTTAAGTACAATTTTGAGAAGCCCACCTTGTTTTTCATTAAAGTTGAAGAGGTAAAAATCTGTTTTTCAACAATTTTAATTTTTCCGAAACGTGTAGCTCGAAAACGGTTGCGAATTCGAAAAAAGTATATAAAATGAAAGTTGTAGAGAATTTCATGAATTGATCGAAAAAAAACAAAAGTGGGACTGTCCTTGTGCCCCCCCCCCCCGCTCCGGCTCACCTCCTGGACATCAGGACTTTCAGTATGTTCACACCCTAAACAACTTTATAAAGTAATCGCTTAGGTCCCTGCTCACGCACTCTACACCACCATTTAGGTCATTCACTGACTGGCTTATTATATGGCAACTGTATTAGATTCTTCATTTTTGATATCAGATTCGGTATCAGCCATTTCTAAAATACTAGCTATCAATTTTAATGCAATTTAAATGAAATTTGCGAGGCGCCTTTGCCAAATATTGCAAAATTTTCAATTATAATGGTTTTGTTTCCAATATTTATTTGCTCACCTTGCACTAGACGTAGCTTTTTTTATGGGAGAGGAACTCATCATGAACCTCCGTCGCTTAGACTCTATCGCAGACGGTACTACCGTACAGACTGCAGACCGGGTACTACCGTAATTCAATCATCTTTTCGATGTTTCCTGTTGGTATCGGACTGCTTTCGCTTTTCATCGGACCCGCAAGTCATTTAAGTTAATTGGTGTTTCTCCATGGGTTCAAACTCACCGCTCTTTCCTCCTCTTCCTTCTTCGCCAGTTCTCCTCCTTTTCCAACATTCTTTCTACTATATCTTAAGAAGAAAATAACGGCGCCTCGTCACCGTCTCGCCTCTCTTCCCTATATCTGTTGCATGCGAACACTCTCAACCCAACTCAAAAAGATTTATTAATAGTTAATAATTACAAAGATGCGCCTAGTCAGATCCCGGTCCAGAGCCGACCGCTGCGCGCCGTGGTAAATGCGCGGGCGGGTGAAGCGGGTCCAATTTTGCTATAACAACAGGTATTTGGTCTTGGTTAGAGCTCCTGCCTAAAAGAAATAAAAGCTTAAATCTAACAATTTGGTTATTTATAGAACTAGATGACTTTTAAAAAACTTAAAACTACATTGATTAGTTTTTATTTGCACAAGGACATCATCGCGCACTGTTTAAAAAGTCTGGTTGCTGATACGGGGAAAAATCAACGAAATAACCCGTTCAAACTAATAACGTTCTTCGTCCGGTGGTCAGACTGCCTCCGGTAAGGTAGGGTGAAAGGAAAGTTGTAGTTTAAAGAGTTTGGATTTTCAAGAGGTTATTGATCGAGGGGGATTTTGAAAAGGAGACAAAAAAGGACAAAAGGGCAAAATTTAACAAAACCAACAAAAAAGAGAGATGAATAGAGGGAATAGAACAAGGTTTGAAGGTAAAAGATGATAAAAAGTAGAAGGTGGCGAAAGGGAATTTGTGGTATAGGAAAGTGAGGCTAGGGAAGTTATCGAAAGATAGGCAACGCCTAGTATGATATATATCGAAAAGTATGGCATTATCCTGTTTGATTCGTGTTATATCGCTGGTTAGCGGACTATCGCCCAGCTTGAATTGATAGAATTTCTGTGATATTTCCTGGACGAAGTCCGCTAGTGGGGTTATGTCGTAGGGAGTCTCAAATGAGGTGCATAAATGTATGTTCTAAAACTCCGAGTTTCCGCACTGTCGTGGTCGGGATGCTGCACCACACCAGCGCCGCGTATTTGATGACCGGCCTGATCACCATCGTGTACAATAGTTTTTTCTTAGTCCTGTTTAGTCCGCTACCCCGCGCCAGGAGCGGATACAGACTCCTGGACATGGAGTAGATCTTTGGTACAGTTTCGTTTACGTGTGTGTTGAACGTCAGTCTTCTGTCTAAGTTCACCCCCAGATACTTCAGGCACATTTTGATTGGAATTTGGCGACCCTGATCGAAATTGGTGTTAAAATATGGTTTTCGGTGAACCGGCGCGTGAAGAGTATGGTCTCCGGCTTTTCGGCGTTGATCCGAATCTTCCACTTGTCGTAATACGCCGTGGCACGGGCCATGTGTGCCTTCAGCAGCATGTTCGCTGCTTGCGTGTTGTGCGAATGCACGTACATGACCGTGTCATCGGCGTACTTGGCAGTATACACACTCTTGTGTCCGCTCAGGGCTTGAGTGAGGTACTAGACGTAGCTAGATGAAATTAATATTGGACCACCGCCGAGCCATACCTTACAATTTGAGAAAGATTTGTTTATCCTCATCACACACTCTACTCTGCAGCTTCTACAAAGTATTTGAGTCATATACACTACTTATAGCTATCCATATAATACGCTTTATCCTATTTTCCCTACTAAGGCCAATCATCAGTGATTATACACCGTTACTCCTAATTTGGAAATATTTGGACCTCAACTGTGTCCTAAGAGGAATCACTACTGTGCTAACAGCATAAATGCACCAGGATGTCGAGGATGTCCAGGTTTCTCAGGATGCATAGAATGCACTGGATGTATACGTGCGACTTTGATCTTGACCGAGATTCAATGTAAGTCGAAGAGTAGCATAAATAGATTTTTTTCGTCTTAAAAATCAAATTTTTGACGTCTACTCAAAATTTTCACCTAAAAACATTGTTTCACGTCTCCGATAACGTGTGACACAAGAGGCAAAAAATTGGGGTATGCGCCGAAATTTGACTTTTCACGTCGTCGGCGGAGTTCAACGCCTTAGATACAAAATTCGGAAATACACCGGAAGACAAGAAAGGTTATAATTGCCAAGTGTAATTTTACAATAAAGACAAAATATTTCCATCCGGCGACTTGACCACGGGACAGCAGCACCGGAGTGCCATTAAAAAAATATTCATGCCGGAGAGCAAACTTTGAATTTCAGCAAAATTATGAAAATTGCCGATTAGATATTTCCACAGGGATTGCTCAGGAGCGGAGCCGAAGTAACCTACCAGTCTTGGGTTATGTGTTAGTACGTTCTTGCGAAAGAGCGGGAAATATTTATATAACTTAGATTTTGCCCGTAAAACGCCTTTCAGTTGACAAATTCTTGTGAATGATATAATCACTATTAAGAACTATAAAGGGCAAACCAAAATTGAACATTTTTACCGTCGCGTCAGTCTAAGTCAAATTGCATTCGTACTCTTCTAGGAAGTTGTGAATCTTTTTGTACCAAGTCGATTGCTACCACGTACACTCCATTGTATGCTTGTTGAGATACACGTCCTCTAAAGAAGGGGTCCGCTCTTGCCATGTTTATTAGGCAGATTCTTGATATTGATAGATAGGTTCTTGCACACATTTACTATATACTTTGAGCTACTAATAAATGGTACTATTTGAACTCTGGCATTTTCTTGATTGAATGATTAATTTTAAGTTTAACCTCTCGAGAGCTTTTATATGTCAGATCGACAACTGAATGTATGGGACCTTCATAAGCCTCATAAGTCTGTTATTCGGGATGTGAGAAGATCACAGAAGCTATAAATGTAATTAGGAAACTAGTGACCCATAAGTAGTGATTAGAGATAAGGCAAGTGCAATGCAAGCAATCTACGGTAGGTATGAACTTATACCTTTCTCGTCCATTACAGAAGCCCGGTCCTTTATCATCTCTTAGAAATTAGCCATTCAAAAGGGGAAGAGCAATTGGCGCCTCTTAATGTATAATTGTGGTGAGCTTCTACAATATCATGGCAATATTACTGAAAAATAAAACCATTGTAATCGTGTGTGTTTATTTTCCAAATTAAACGAGAATTTTAACTACTAAAATCGGTATAGATTTACTCGTAAACTTTACATTTTACCATAATCTACCCCACGCGAGAAATTCTTCTCACTATTTTTTTTAAATAAATAAAATACTTCAGTTAAATAATATTTCATATTCACTTAACTGCAGTAAATTAGCCATATTGATGCAACCCTATTATTTTGTATGATTTGCCGTCATGCACTTTTTACCTCAATATATGCCTCATAACCACATTCACTGTTTATGTGCAATTTTAGAGTGTATGTCACGAATGTCTAGTTTAGTATTACTATAGCAAAATATTACAAATCATGATTAAATCTCGATCTGGAGATAAATATATTATATAACAACAATGTCTTTAATATGGCATTTTTATGCTATTTCTTTTTTTATTATCCTAAATATTTGCAAAGAGATCGTGAGAAGTAAATAAACAATTTCAAGTTAAATAATCCTCTTTAATGGTTCAAAGCTTCTATACATATATTTGACTTGAAAATATCGCAAAATTTTTATTGCACATCTCCACTTTAACTAATTTAAATTAAATTGCTTTTTTTTAATGAAAATTCTGTATTATACATACAAATACAATTATGTTTTATCATCCATTCTAGTAGTCTAAGCTCCCATTGCACAAAAGGGTACCCATCGAACACCTTAAATTTAAAAGGTGTATATGATTGGAAAACATGTAATAAACACGTTATGCCCGCTAACTAGTAAAAATGTGTTAATTGCTGTTTTCATTTTATTTTTAAAACACTTGCTTGAAATTTACACAATTTGTGGTAAATAATGTATCATTTTTGAAAAAAATTGTCTGACAATTTTTGTTAATTAACATCTGACATACTTTTGTCATATATAATTTTTTTCATAAAAGTACAGTTCAGAACACCTCCTTGGATTTTATTTAAAAATGAAGTTTGAGATTTCTCCTATCTATTAAAACCTGTCTGGCCGGAAATTTTTGTTAATTACCTTGTCAGACTGAATTTTGAATCTGCAGCATCCATCCAGTCAGGCTGAACCGCTGGCGCCTCCTTTAAGAGAGAGCAACGCGATCAAATCAGAGGGGAGAGGGCGGAAATCGGCCAATAAAGTACAGAGAGCTATTGTGTTGGTTGTCTAGTTTTGGCATTCGTACTTTTTTATTATTGCTCTACCTACTTACAATCACGCCTGAAAGGTCAAGAACACATCGAGACAAAGCTTCAAATACACGGAATGAATGCGAATCGATTATAAATGTAATTATTTTTGCAATCATTTTTAATTATATCGAAGTGACTCCATCTACTAAAACTGCATTTTATTAAGAAACATTTCCAGCAAAAAGCATTTTTTAGCGAACTGGCTCATGTTATTAAACTGATCAAAAGATATTCTTGTAAGTAAATGAATACTACACTTCTATTGACATTTTTAGCTAAAACTTGTTTATTAGCCAAAGTGACGAGAGATCTTCCTAATAAACAAGTTTTAGCCAAAAATGTTCTTCAATAGAAGTGTAGTATTCATTTACTTACACTTTTTTTCACATTTACTTACTTCTTTTTTTCAGCTTAATAACGTCAGCCGTTTGGCTAAAAACTGCTTTTTCCCAGTCAAGATTTTTAGTACAGTGCTTTTTAATAGATGGTGCCACCTACAGCACTACAATAGGGCATGTGCATCATGTAATCAATATAACCTTAAATTTAAAGTTTTTCAAGTTTATTCTCATTTTTAATGTTTGTATATGCATTTTTAGCTTGAAGCCTGGCTTAAGCAAATATTCAAAAATTCACGTAAATAATTTTTCAATATTGTCGATTAATAAAAATAGACTGCTAATTACAGGTTAGATTTCCAACCTACAAAAAGAGTCCTATTTTATTAGGACAAAGTATTTAGAATTTCATAAATATTACACTGAACTAGTTTTTAGTTGAAAATACGGGAACCAGGCAGAAATTTTAATAACAGCTGCGTAATACACTTAAATCTTAAGAAACACATGTTTTTGAGGTTAGCTGTGACGTCACGTGCAGACGCTTTATATTGGCCACACTGCCTACCCCTCGCCCCAATTCAGCTATAGCTTTACTGATGAAAGTTTGTGATTGGCGTTGTCCCCTCTTAAGATCTCCTCTATGCATAAAAATTGATCTGTCATCGATTTAAATAAGCTTCTACGCCGGTCGCGTCAAAACACCATCTTCATCTTTTACTGAAATTAAGAGGAGACAACGTCAATCACAAAGTTTCATCGGTAAAGCTGAAGCTGAAGTGAAGCGAAGTGTTGGCAGTGTGGCTATTGGTCATTTTCGGTCACGTGACTTTGACGCCGCTGTCTGGAGGGCACACATAACCTCATCCAATAACAGGCAATGCAATTGAAAACAATTGGAGATGAGTTGCTATTTAACAACCTATTATTTTATAACCGTTATTTGTAAATTGCATTAACAGACTGCTATTTCTGTTCGAAAATAACAGATAGCAGTAGCCAAGATACCAAGACACTATTTTCGGTTGACGTCAACCTGTCATCGGCGCCATTTTGCGTGGAGGGCAGACAACTCATTGTTTTCATTTGCATTCCTTCGTTATTAAAGTATGATTGTTATAATAACCGCTGTTTTCATTTGCAATAGTTACGAAAATGCCTTTGTTCTGTTCAGTAGTGAATTGTGGTAATAGAGGAGAAAATCCGCATACTACAAACTGCGCACTGCGATATGCGAATGCCTGTACTTCTCAGCGATCTGTTTTAAACTGATATTTCAAAACAGCAAAAGCAGTTTAAACCTGTTATTAAAAAATAACAGCTTGTACCCATATCTAGAAAACAAAATAATGAATTGTGTGCCCTCCACGCCGACAACGTGACGTCAACCGAAAATGATCAATTATAGGGCATCTGCACGTGACGTCATAGCTAACCTCAAAAATATGTGTTTCTTAAGATTTAAGAGTATTACGCAGCTATTATTAAAATGTCTGCCTGGTTCCCGCATTTTCAACAAAAGTATAGTTCAATGTGTAATGTTATGAAGTTCTAAATACTTTGGGACTCTTCTAAATAGGACTCTTTTGTAGGTGGGAAATCTAACCTGTAATTAGCAGTCTATTTTTATTAATCAACAATATTGGAAAATTATTTACGTGAATTTTTAAATATTTGCTTGGAGCCAGTATAGTACGGCTTCAAGCTAAAAATGCCTATACAAACATTAAAAATGAGAATAAACTTGAAAAACGTAAAATTTAAGGTTATGTTGGTTACATGATGCAGATGCCCTATTGAAGTGCTGTAGGTGGCACCGTCTATTAAAAATCACTGTATTAAAATTCTTGACTGGGAAAAAGCAGATTTTAACCAAACGGCTGGCGTTATTAAACTGAAAAAAATATATTCTTGTAAGTAAATAAATACTACACTTCTATTGAAGAAAGTTTTTAGCTAAAATTTTAGCTGTTTATTACGAATATCTCTCTTCACATTGGCCCATTGCCGCCTGCTCCTCTCTGATTTGATCGCATCGCTCCCTCATAAGTTTGAGATCTCTTTTATGCACAGAAATTAATCTTTCAGCAAAAAATGTTTTTAATATGACATACTAAATTTTTTTAAGCGCCGCGACTACATTTTTTAATGGTGTTTTGACGCAGCCGTAGTAGAAGCTTATTTAAAAAAAAACGTTGGCAAGGCGCTTACAAATTAAATCTGACATAGTAGAAAACGTTTTTTTGATGACAGATCAATTTTTATGCATAGAGGAGATCTTAAACTTCATTTAAAAACAAAAATAAAGGAGATGTTATGAGATGCCAGAGGTTCAGCCTGACATCTATCTAATGCATGGATGCTGCGCTTTCAAAATTCAGTTTTTTAGTTATACGAGACATTCTATAACATATTCTATAATATATTTCATTTTGTTTCAATTCAAAATTGTAAATATGCACTTTTTTTTTAATAAAAAAAAGAAAATGAACTCTATCCCCTAAAAGTACATAAAATTACTTACAATCAAAAAAAAAAGAGACGGTACAATGCCTCCTTGATAATTGACGAAGAATTAAAAATTTTATTTCGTCCGCCATATTTGACCGTTCTCTTTGACATACGGTGTCCGGGATTGGTGCATTATATTTGACCATAAATGAGTTTTAATTTTGCCAACTTTGGTGAAATTACTACTTCTTATAGAAAGATGGCGGATTGACCAATACATATCGGACAGGTCTATATTTTTAAGAATTTTATTTCAAATAAGCCAGTATATTTAAAATTCCCTTTCGATCATTAGTACAAGATATATTAATCAGGTAAGTTGAAAATCCCTGAAAGCGAGTCAAAAAATGCATATAACTTTTAACGCACAAGGAATTCTTGGGCGCAAATATTTTTTTCATAATCAGGAGGTCATAATACATAAGAATAAACGATAAAATTTCAGGTGGAATATTGTTGCCGAAAAAAATTCAATCAAAACAATTCGACTGTACTAAAGATGTATTTCAATTAATTACTGCAATTAATTAGAAATATTGACCAATTGTCACTAATTATTTGATATTATACGCAATAGAACACATAATTTTTTAATGATTTACTATTTTTAGGAAGGGAGAGAGTGCAAGACTCGCTACGCGTGGGAGGAAATTGGAGTAAAAGTATTACTCCACAAAGATAAACACAATAGATTACCAAATATCTTAAACCATATATAAACCAAATTAATTTTTGTATCTCACAGTTGGTGTTTCTCTTGACTGTTGTGTAGTTTGCATTTTTTTATATTAATTACCTGCACAACTATAGTGCGTTGGTTTAGTGAATTTACTATTATTTATTTGGATATCACTGAGGATTAAAACATGTTGAACAAGGTAAGTAAATCGTTTCATTTTCACAGACTCGAAAAATATATTTTTAATATAAAAACAGAAATTTACAATTCACTCAAATAAATAATATTTCTTCAATTCCCAGTAACTTACACCTGTTTTAATTCATTCATTCATAATTAATTGTAAAAGCTTTTATATGTTTTTAATAATGCTGATTTATATAGGCTTTGTATCGGTAACTAATTAATTTTCTTAATATATTTAGTCTACCACCACGAATCTTAAATGATGGTTAATCGTAATCGTATATATGGAAATGACTTGTTATATTTAACCATAATTTCCAGTAATCTTACATTTATTACCAAAAATCCAAATGCTAAATTTAAATAAATTTAATCCTTTTGTATTTTTCTTTTTCCTCGGGCACTAATTTATATAAGTCCCTATATTAGTATTAACATTTTTTAGTTGATGTAGGTTTTTTTGCTAATTCAATAATTGCTTTGGTTATTTTTATTTAACATTTTTTTTAATGATTAAGAATATTCAATGAAGTAAGTCGGCGACTTAAGCCTGAGTTATGTTTATTTAGTTGACATATTTTAATAAAAATTGAATGAATTACGAGATTTAATTAAGATATAAAAGTTTATGTGATTTTAGCTTGGTATCCACAAACTGTACACGTAGGTATTTATTCCGGTATTTGGATAAATAAGGGCAAATCTTACGTTCTTCTAAGTCGACGTTTCAACAAACTTTAATGCCCTCTTCAAGACAATAAAATATAATCAATTATATTTATAATTAAAATATTCAACAACAAATAATTAAATTTGCTTCTTTCATTACATCAACAGATTTATATACTTAAAATCTTAAAAAATGTTTTCGAACTTACTATTATACTTAGAGAATATTATTAGGTATTAAGCAAATTACATCTTTACAGTTTCAAAAGGTGCTAACATTAAAAATTCTTGTAACAAATCTAGATCAATGCGCTTTAAATTCCTAGTTCTGAAAGTTTGCTGATTTATTTTTAGGCGAACAAATTTTGAAAGAGCAAAATACCAAAGAATGATCTGATATATTGTACACATCATTTGTGCCACATATGTAGTTGTCCTTATCATTTAAAATTAGAATCACATCTAATAAAGTAGAAGAACTTTTTGCAATACGGGTAGGCCTATTAATTATCTGTTTTAAATAGAAAGATTCTATTCAGTCATTAAAAATTATAGATTTACGATTTTTAGAATCTAGTAGGTCTATATTTATATTCCCTCCGCAAATTGTATCATTACAAATGGGTATAAAATCAGATAAAGCATCCTCAAATATATTAATAAAATATATATATTAATAAAATCCAAGAAGTTTTTATTTGTATAGTGTACCAATAATATATATTTTATCAAACAAATTAACTTTTATCCATAGCTGCTCTAATGCCCCATGGGATTTATTATTTAAAATTTCATACCTTAAACCTGCCTTCAGATAAACTCCTACACCTCCACCCCTCGAGTCTATCATTTCTTAAAAAGTTATATCCATTAATTTGCAGTATATTACTGGACATGTTGCCTGATAATCAAGTTTCAGAAATTCCTATGATCGTAATTTTCTTTTACCACAAAAGCTTTAAAATCTGCAAAATTATGAGTTAAAGAACTTACATTCAAAAAACAAACTTTTAAATCTCTCATTATTAGCTTATCCTAATTTTACAATATGCAACAAGAAATAAATCTATATTACAAATATATATAAAAATAGCAACAAAAAATATTCTCACTTTATTTAAAGTAAGTAGTAAACTTCACAAAAAGGAAATAAATTTAAAAAAGATGAACAGCAGTTACTGGTCCGCGTGTATTAAGTAAAATCAACTTTTTATTGTAGAAAAAATACAAGTTTTAAATATCTATATGCTAAAATTACAAAAATAAAATTATTCATTTTTAATTAACTATATCTTAATTGTTATAATAGAATGTTTTATAAAGATAGGAAATAATATATCTATTAAAGAAAATTAACAAAAAATTTTAAATTGAATAAAAACAGATCATCGAAAGAATGGTTGACGGCACTTACACACTTATGTCTACCATCTAGACAATTTTTTTCTGATTTTCGTGTATAATGTAAATATTTCCATTTAGTGTCCATACATTCTTGGGGCCTAATTTATTGACAGCTTTTTTTAGAATTTCTAATCGAGATTTGGTAAGGTACTCTCGTATAACAAATCCGGTTTTCTTCAGCATTTTTTTGTTTTTGTAAACCTCACACCTATCTCGGAATGCACCGAAACTTACAAGAATAGGACGAGATTTTTGGGCAACGAAACTACCAATTCTGTGGCATCTATCAATGGATGGATCAAAACTAATTAAACATTTTAATGGCTCACATTCCAGCCATGATTTTGACGAACTCCCTTCTTACAGTCGATATGGAGAGTGTATATAGAACATTAATTTGTGGTTTTATACAGAATTGAGTTCCCGGATGGGAACCTCTGATTCCTGAGTTCATATTGGGCCCATATGACCCAACTTATCTTAGTCCAAAAATGCATCCCTGAGGAAGTACATCCTCTTAAAGTGAGACAGAAAAAAACATTTTTTCCAATAACTTCCGTTGTATGGAAGATAAAACTTTCAAATTTTGATTGGAGCTGTATCTCTATAAGTACTCTCTGTAAACTTGATAACAACCAAATATCTTTTGTTTCTCAATTTTTTTTCATAATAATTAATACTTGACTGGCTGTAATTTTTTAATCAGCCTGTAAAATTACGGAATACTTGAACATTTTTACACAGCATTGAAAAAGCTGCAAAAAAGGTACTCTTAAAAATGTTTGTAATATCAATCAAAATATAAGAAATTATCGTTTTTTTCTCTATTTGTATTTAACATTTATTTACACTTCTAGAACAAAATTTTGTAATAGCAGAAAGTACAGTTTATTTTAAAAACTATATACATTCATAACAAAGTGTTGGTGTACTTCCGGATGTTTTCCCACGTAGTTGATAGGCTCCTGCTGGAGCCATTGTTGTCTAAACGACGTTTCGGCAGAATCCCATCTGCCATCTTCATGGCAGATAAGAAACAACATTCATAACAAATGCTCCACATGATGTCCACCTGTTTTAGTACACAAATCAATATCTTTAAAATTTTTTGTAATATCACCCAAAAATCAAGAATTATCGTTTTTTCTCTGTAGGTCATAAGTGTTAATAAAACAGAAAACCTGTCGCGTTCTCATGACAAACCTTAATCAATTAGTAATGTAAAAAAATAGCAAGTACAAGATTAATTTCGGTAATCTACCAGCAACGAGTTGGGTTGTAATTTTCTGTTAGAAGGTTAGCGACAACGCATCAAGGTTTTCAAAGAGTACTAGTTCGAGAATTATAAATAAACAACTGTACTCATTACATTTTCAAAAAGTCCAAGCTTTATTAGAATGTGATTTTCCACCTCTAATGGAGTTTTCACAGTGGTTACGAAATAAACAAAACTAAGATCAAAATTTCTTTTTACGAATATTATTCTCCGATGAAGCAGCATTCACGAGAGACGGAATATTATGGAATAACCTAGTTTCTGTACTATATCGTTGCCCTAATCTGGGCACGCTAATATACTTGTTAGGTAAATACTTTAAAACACTTATTATTGGAGAACCAATCAAAACAACTACTCTTCTAGCTAATACTGACGAAGTATTGAATTACACGATAGGATTCTTAGCATTTTAAAGGAAAAAATATATTAAAAATACTGAAGTCATTTATTTAAATGAAGTCATTCACACTTTTTTATTTAATACGAAATTATCTACTTTCTGTATATTGATACCTTAATCTGGTCACGCTAATATACTACTTAGGAGAACACTCATCAATGAAGAATCAATCAAAACAACTACTCTTCTAGCTAATACTGACGAAGTATTGAATTACATAATAGGATTCCTAGCATTTTAAGGCAAAAAAAAATATATTGAAAATACTTAAATCATTTATTGAAATTCAGTCATTCACAGCAATTATTATTGAACCTTACACTATATTTCAACTTTAGAAAAGTTGTCCAAGTTTTTTCGAACTCGTTCTCATCAGTAGAGTATAGAAAAACCTTCTACGTAAGATGTATTAAAATCTATTTTTCACCCATTGTTGTTAACCGGCTTCTATCATGATTTTTGGTTTCTGTTAAATTTTTTTGAAACTTTGGATTTTGTTATTTGAGTTGCTGCTGATTAAATCTTCAAGTGGAGACAACCCTCGAAAATCCTTTGTTTTGGAGCAATGGCCCTTATAAGGGCTGAAAACGTATATTTTTCATATAATATGATGTCAATACAATAAAATCTTTTGCATTTCTTAAATAAATAAATAGCCGGGTGGGTTAAGAATGCATACAAGATGCAGATTATTACTTTTAAGAAAGTAGTAATTGTTGATGAACACTAAAAGTCAATCTTATATATTATGTATTATATACAAAAAATATTTTATGTGCGAACTTATTTATTTATTTTATATTTTTTATTTATTTTTGAAGAGCTAACTAAAAAATATATATTTATTATATGTATGTTTAAGTCCACACACACACACACACATACATTCATGTTTATTTTATGAAGTGCAACCACCAAAATCAAAAAAATTTAACCGTAAGCAAAGATCAATGTATTTTGTGCAGGGTCCTTTGCAAAATTAAGTATCTAGAGTATTTTCTGTTTGAAGTACTGTATGTTTTCTCTGAGCTACTCAATTTTAATATTTTGTTTTTCATTACTATTGTAATGTTAAATTATTGTTTGAAAGAATATTGAGAGTGGTACTTGATAATTCTTCCAGAACTGAATTTTTTTTCATTCAGTGAAAGTTTGTTCCATTTTCTAATTAATAATTTATCGAAGGTTGGTAATTTGTTATCATATTAAGTTTTCAGAGTGAATTTTATGAATTGAATGAATTGTTAATAAAAGTTGATTTGGAATGAGATGGGGTTAGTTTACATTTTTACAACATAATTTTAATTTTTTGAAACATAATATTCTTGCCGTACGCTGATTTGTTACAAAATATTGGAATGTTCCGCAACGCAGTTAACCAAGTACAAGAATATATGATCCATATCTGACTACTATCATTAACTGATAGAATAAGGTCACTAACATTTGCTTGCAAATGGCAAATGGTGTACTTCTAATTTGCGAAGATTGTAAAACGCAAAAAATTCAGCATTCTGCTTTTCAACCAGTCAATAATTGATTTTACTCTCTAAACGAAAGTGATTAGAAAAAGTTCCAAAATGCGTTTAAAATAAATAATAGCAATATTTGTGTGGGCGTGTTTCTGATTTAATAGAGAATTATTAATTTTATATTTATTGACCAAACTTTACGCTTTTATTATTTATAGATTTTAAATATATTTTTAATCAATTTTCGGGTTATTTTCATTTGATATTGAAGGTATACTATTGTAAGGTTATAAATTTCTCTTTCCTTTCGAATTCCAGTTGGGGAATTCTATTTTTAATTAAGCCAAGATATTTTTAACATTTCCTACAGAAAAAAAAGATTTATAAAACTCATGAAGCTACTATACTGGATGCATTGAATTAACCAGTTTTATTACTTCCACATCCAGTGGAAGTATAGTAACGCAAAAAAAATTTTGAATATTTTTATTATTCAAATAGGTTTAATGTCATAAAACGTCGAGTTTTTAAGTTTGAGCAAATAAAAAAATTCTGTCTGTCGGTCTGTAACTTTTTCTTGTGCGTACAATTTCTTTTATAGAAATATTTCAGCCAGAATAAACTTAATTTGGAACAGATTGCTCCATTTTTATAACCGAGTTCAAGTTACATGGAATTCAATCAATTGACAAAAAATTATGAAATTTTATAGTTTTCAATATCTGGCACAAAAATCGTATCATAGAGAGCTTCCACGACATCTTCACCCATAAGAAAATGCCCTACTTTGGCCTTGTTAGCACAGAGAAATTCTTTCTAACATTTCTTGATATGCATTCATGCTCTAGTTAAAATATTGGTGTCAATATGACGCGCAGTTTTTGAAAATATTACTAAATTGTTTATGAAATATTAGTTACATGTATTATTACCTAACTAAAATACACATGAAAATGTCTGTATCTAATACGCAACTTTAAATACAGGATGTGTCACAACCACCTCAAACTACCTGTATTTCTGAAACTGTTAAGAATATAGCTAGGAACTTTTTAACAGATGTAGAATGCAGATCTTTCCAAAACGAAGGATACATATCAGACATATGCTAATTGAGTCGAGTTGCAAAGAGCAGAGTGATAGAGATTTAATGAAATAAATATATAAGCAAAAGTTCATTAAAAACACAAACCCACAAAAACAAACAGTATCCTGGGCTAGTGAGCAAACCCACAAATTCCAATGTATTTTCACTCGCTGAACACGTATCTGGTATCAGAATTGGACCTTTTTGGATGAATTTATAGGCGAGGAAATATAGCAGTCAACCTCCAATTTTTTTGGCAGTAAGTCGGATTGAGATGTGGTTTTTTGGATTTGCTTCGTTAACTTGTCTAGGAACTTTGTGCCATATTTTGGTCTTGTACTTTTTTGAAATTGCATTGCTGCATCGAAAAGTGCATTCTTATAAGTGCATCTTTTCAAGTGATGAAGAAAAAATTTATATCTTCCAGAAAAAACTCCCGAATCATACGAATTTCAGCACTTGGGGGTTTTTTGAGTCGCTGGAGCTGAATGTGATGTCCAAATGAGCCCCCTGTGTACCTGGAGGTCAGGACGGCACCAGGAACGTCATCACCTGGAGTTCCCTGTAAATTCTGGAAAATCGATCGAAACTCGTTACCTGGAGGTTTTTCGGGTCGCTCGTCCCGAATCTGACATCGGCAACCTCCTCCGAAGGACCTGGTGCGCGCAACCTGGCTAATAACGTAATCTCCTGGAGTTTTAATGAACTTACTTATCAAATCGATCGAAACTCGTTACCCGTGGTTTTTCGGGTCGCTCGTCCCGAATCTGATATCGGCAACCTCTTAACTTTTATGTCCTCTCTTTTTCAAAGAACTTACTTTGTTGGAATAGTTGATTCAATTGAAACTATTCGAGAGATAGATGAAAGGTATGGGTACAAA
Source organism: Rutpela maculata (assembly GCA_936432065.2). Classification (NCBI taxonomy): domain Eukaryota; kingdom Metazoa; phylum Arthropoda; class Insecta; order Coleoptera; family Cerambycidae; genus Rutpela; species Rutpela maculata. Next base: position 37,741,087 of record OW386285.2, read on the forward strand.
TATATGCAGGCACAATTGCAAAAATATCTGAACTTTATATTTTTTTACAAATACATTAAGTTATTTAAAAAAACTTTTCTTAATTTTACAGTTTATTCTAAATATCGTCCGCCTCATCAACTGATACGTTAGTACTTTCTTCATCGAGAGTGTCATTTTCGGTGGCAATGAATTGCTCTGTGGAATATTTCTCGACGTTGGTGCAATTTGAGCCGGCACAATTTTTGCAAGCGATGTTGCAAATCAGTCCGTTTTTCCTACACCCACAGGAATAACCGCAGTCGGTTTTACATCCACAGAATATTAACTTCATTATATTCGGTGGTCCAGGTAGTTGCGTCATCCTTATCAGCTTATCGTTCTCGTTTTTTCAACTCTAATCTGTTGGATCTAGGTGATGCTCTTCTCCAAACAACCAATTTTGTACTTGTAAATAAACCCGTTTAAGATGTTGAGTGAGGGCATCTACAGTAGGAATGATTTTTCCGATATCCATCTTTTTCTTGCTGGCAACTGCCATTAAGTACATTCTGTACCTGAACATTTCTACTAACTGAATTCCTCTGAGCTTAAATTGGTCGGAGACATTTGGTTTTCTGAATGTAAGCAGTGCATTGTACATTGCTAGATATAAATGGCACCCGTGTTCCAAAATTTCCTCTACTGAAAGTCCAACTTCCTTGAACTTTGCAGCATGGGGTTCAAGATCAGGGAACTTTTAGGATGTTTTGAAAAATTTCACCTTCCCTTGATAGTGCGTTGCTGAGACAGTGTCGCATCCGGTAATAACATGTAATAATAAATATATCGGCCACTGATGGCATATGAGCCAAACTCTTTGAAGAATATATTTCAGTAAGACTCCAGGAGATGACGTTCTTAGCCAGGTCGCGCACACCAGGTCCTCCGGAGGAGGTTGCCGATGTAAGATTCGGGACGAGCGACCCGAAAAAACCCCGGGTAACGAGTTTCTACCGATTTGATAAGTAATTTCAGTAAAACTCCAGGAGATGACGTTATTAGCCAGGTCACGCCCACCAGGACCTGCGGAGGAGGTTGCCGATGTCAGATTCGGGACGAGCGACTTACTGCCAAAAAAATTGAAGGTTGGGGCTATTTTTGTGTTATATTTCCTCATCTATTATGAGTTATGATGGAAAAAAAGCTCGAAATTCGTTAATTCCTCGTATTAACCTTACATATTTCAAGATCATTGGCAGTAGCGCTGGCGTGAATTGAAGACAGCTCTAATACATACTTGGAGGTGATAATGATATAGCCCATAACAATAAGACCCATAACTCAACAATAACCCAATGAATGGCCCAATAAATCAGCAATTCATATTACCAAAGTTCGCTTTAATAGAAAAATTCTTCTTTCAGTGATGCTTTCTTTTATCTTCAGAAAATACACATAATGATCCATAAACCAACAATAATCCAACATCCCAACAAATCAATGACTAATAAATCAGTAATTCATATTACCAAAGTTCGTAAACTTAAAGCAAGAATTTCTTGTATTCGGCGACGTTCTCGTACTCTTTTATCTTCAAATGACCTGCTCAATGGGTTTCTTTTCCTCTTTTTTTCTTTGACAACGATCATTGTCCAGCAAAAGTCAGCCATCATATTGATGTCCCATCAACCTTGATACCGTCTTTCCATTTCATTAATATCCTGATGAAATCGTACGCCTTGTTCTTCACTGAAATCTTTCAGGGAAGTAGTAGTTGTGTGAATGAACGTACTTGTCATCATCATCGCTTGATATAGTTTTATCATCATCATCATTACTAGGTATGTGATTCGACTCTGTCATTGATTTTACGTTCCCAGATTGCATATCAATTTTTACTTCTTACTTTGCAAGAAATGTTTTAAGATTAGTTATTTATAATCGAAGTTCTTTCATTGTCATGATCTATTTTATTCTCAATATTTTCGGAAATAGTGTTATGATAAAAGCGATTTCGGTGGCTTCATAGACAATTCCATTATTTCATTTGAATCGATTTATTAACAGAGAAGGACAATGTTATGAGTATTTAATACGTAAGTTCAGTCGTATATCAGAAGTTAAATTAAAGAAAAGAATATTTGATGGACCACAAATTCGTACTTTGCTAAAAAATGAAAATTTCACTACTCAAATGACTAACATCGAAAAATCTGCACAGGTTAGTTTCAAATAAGTTGTAGAACAATTTAGAGGTAACGAAAAAACTGAAAAGTACAAAAATATAGTAGCCAACACACAGAATTACTACAAAATGGGCTGTCTAATGAATTTGAAATTGCATTTCTTTCTTTCACACATTGACTACTTCCCTGAAAATTTAGGAAACTTCAGTGAAGTATATAAGGCGAACGATATCAACAAGATATTAATGAAATGAAACGACGGTGTCAATGTAGAAGAAATATCAATAAAATGGCTGACTTTTGCTGGACAATGAAGAGGAAATCATTGTCAAAGAAAAGATAGAGGAAAGGAAACCCATAATTAAAAAAAAAAGGAGTATGAAAGAATCACTGAACCGAAAGAATTTTTGTTATAAACTGAAAAATTTTTAAATTCCGGTACACGTTCTAATGTATCTCCTTCTGAACAAATTTTGTTTGTGAGAAAATGATCTAATCCCATCCGTGATACCTCTTTCTATCCTTTAACAGTCGAATCACACCCTCAATTTCCATTACTATGCTTCGGGTCCGGTACACGTTATTAATAGTAAAACTATAAATACCAGTAAACTATATCTTCCAATCAATGAATGCCCAAAAGGGGATTGTAGAGAACATTTAGGAGGGGAGAATTTTCGCCCCCAGGGATGTGTCGGGGGTGGTTAGGAGGTAAAAATACTAAAAGTCCCCGCCCTTAGCCCCGCCGCTTCAAGGGGGGAGGGGCGTGGAAAGGTTCCTCTTTTAGATTCTTCGCTTATAACTCGGAAACGATGCGTCGTATGGAAAAAGATAATCTATGCAAAATTAAACGTAATTAAATTTTCCACAAGAATTCATTTTCTTCCTATGTGTTATAGTTTACGAGATACTCGCCAGCGAAAATCGATGATTAATAAAAAAAAATCAATTATGTACCTTGAATATTTCTATCAAAGCGGTTTACCGTGGTCTGCTAATAAATTGCAGTCACAAAACAATCTTTATTTTACAACACATGACGTATTTACTAACGTAATATTTTGTCGAAGCCTATACATTTCCTTAAATATACAGTGTGACTCACTTAAAATGAAGATACCTTTATAACTTTTTTTATCTGGTTTCCGATTGGAATCACATTTTACTCAAGTATAGAACAAATTAGAATCTAATTATAACCAGAAAAATATTCGGTTAATACAAAGGGAAAGCCACCTGCGGTACCAAAATATGCTGAAAAAAATAATTGATGGGGGATTTCTCATACATAAGCTCATCTGGCAAAGGGGATCCTCAGTTTCCGCAATTTGTGGTGGCTATGTGAAATTCGTCAAGACCCATCAATATGACTTTTAATCTTTTTCCTCATATTTTGTTACCGCAGGTGGCTTTGCCTTTATAGCAGGTGAATGATTTTCTGGCCATACGTAGATCGTAATTTGTCCTATACTTGAGTAAAATTTTATTCAAATCGGAAACAAAATGAAAAAGTTATAAGGGTATCTTCATTTTAAGTGAGTCACACTGTATATTTAAGAAAATATATAGATTTCGACAAAATATTACGTTAATAAATACGTCCAGTATTGTAAAATAAAGATTGTTTTGTGACTGTGATTTATTAGCAGACCACGGTAAACCGCTTTGATAGAAATGTTCAAGGTACATAATTAATATTTTTTATTAATTATCGATTTGCGCTGGCGAATATCTCGTAAACTATAACACATAGGAAAAAAATGAATATAAACATTCTTGTGGGAAATTTAATTACGTTTAATTTTGAATTGACTTTGGTAATATAAATTGCTGATTTATTGAGTCATTGGGTTATTGGGCCGTTGTGTTATTGTTGGGTTATGGGTCTTATTGTTACCTGCTATATCATTACCACCTCTATGTATTGGAACTGTCTTCAATTTACGCCAACGCTACTGACAATGATCTTGAAATATGTAATGTTAATAAGACGAATTAATGAATCTCGAGCTTTTTCCATCATGACTCATAAATTCGTCCTGGAAGGTACTATTTTGATGTCAGATTCGTGTACAGCGAGTGAAAATACATGGGAATATGTGGGTCTGGTCACTAGCACAGGATACTTTTTTGTTTTTGTGGGCCTGTGAAATTAATGCAAAGCTGTGTTACTACCATGTACAAAAGTTGTATAATTTCAAAATATGTACTGTTATCAAAAATCAAACGTACAGTTATTTTCCACTTATTTTCAAATTTAGTAAACGTATTTCTTAATAATGTCTTTTATATTAAATGATTATAATAAGAATTAACATAGAAACATTTTTAAAAGAAATTTGAATTAATTTATGAAAAATTAATTTTTGAAAAGATTTTGCATTTAATTTTTGTTATCCACCCCCAATGCAGTAGATTGGGAATTGTGCAAAAATAGGAATGGAGAAGGTTTCATATCAATTTTAATTGAACGACCTTATGACACTGCTTAGGTTTTAAAATTAATATTCTACAGTTGTATACAAAATAATTGTGAGAATAACGCTTCTGTAGATAGGAATGGTGGAATGGTGTGTAAATGTAGTAGTTGTAATTGCATCAGTTTTTTAAATTCCCCCGTAAACTTAAAACAAGATGATAAAGGGGAAGCCATGTGTAGATTTATTGTTACGTACTTATTACATCTTTTCCATAATATCTATAAGTTTATTGTCCAGTTTAAGGTCCCCTAATTCGCACCGAATTCATAGCTTGTAAAAAAATTTACAATAATTTAGCAAGAATGGTAAATATTTTTTAAAGTTTTTCCCATTTTTTTAATAATCCTTTCAGCACACATATATCTTATGTATGTCGAATCGTGAAATACAAACCACCCAGACATGTTAAGGATAGGTGACTGTGATAGTAAACAGTATAGTAAACTTTGGAGTGCTTGTGGTTATTTTTTTTTCTTTTTCCGAGGAGGAGAAACCCACACGGGCTGCCCATACCACTGAGTGTCATCTTTTAACTGACTAAAACCCCTTCTCCTTGGGCTCATCTGTAAAGAATACTCCGAGGGCACTATAGCCTCCTGGACTTATTGTGCTCTCCCAGTTTTGGTTTACCTTGTCCATTTTAATATTCCTGTATCACTGACAAGGTGATACAAGCCTGAAAATGGGTGAGTTTTGATGGTTTCCGGGTGTGTTTGTGTTTGCCCGTAGATATTATATCTTCTGCTGTTCAACGCCCCGCAGTTATGTATAATATGTTCTACAGTTTCTGATATCTTACCGCAAAGTCTGTAGGTAGAGTCACCAGCAAACTTTCCGATTAAATGCAGGTACTTCTTAACGGAAAAATGTCCCGTCAGAAGACCTGTTATGGTTCTCAACTGGATCCTGTTCTTTGTGAGCAGTGTATTTTGAACATGGTCCATTGATGAGTGTTTTTCCATGTCGATTTCCTGGAATATTTCTCCAGTAGTGGTTGTGTTTACTCTTGACCGGAGGGTTGACTGTCTGGACTTCTGGCTGAGCCTCTTGTGATGCCCAGCGTGGGTTTTGGGCCATAGAATATATCAGCTACTCCTTGTCTAGCAAGTTCGTCAACTTTTTCGTTGCCCTCTATGTCCCGACACCCATAGTAGTCTTTCACTGTTCCGCTCACCCAGAATTTTGAGCTCTTCGTAGCAGAGTCCCAAACCAGCCTGCGGGCAATGCTAGCAATTGCAAAAATGAGATTCAACGAAGAATGTAGATGCTAAGATCGGCAACTTATCAGCTGAGCAAAATTTTGCGCGACAGATATATCACGAACGCACATAGATCAGACTTGCCAATGCCTTAGTCTTCTCCATTCTTTTTTGCGGCTCTGAGATATGGGCCGGGAGATAGACATACGGTGCGCTGTAAATTCACTGGACGCCTTCCATAGCGACTCTCTAGTATCGTATTTTTCCTAATCCTTTCATTATTGGCCATAATCGAAAAGGGAAAATATAGAACTATTGATCCTTCAATAGAAGCCAGATAGCAAAAGACACAGTCCACTAGAATACCGCTTAGATCACAAATGTCTGCTTAATTTGAACTCTAGATTGGGTGTAAATATGAAAGAAACGAACAATCCAAAATTGCTACTCAACTTGAGAAACTTTCAACGAGAAGACATACAGGAAGTTTTAATATTATAAGAGACAACTAAAATCCGATCCCATGAGATAGTAACTCTACCTCGTGTCAGGATCACTGCCGGCAAATATACACATATGATTGACCATTGGGTGTCAACAAGATCACTTTCCAGCCGCAATTTCTTTATTTCTTAACGAATCGAAATGAAACTAGGCACGTGTCACATGTTAAATAAAATAACTTGAACTCACTCTGGGACTAATAGGTTACCAACTTCTTGAAAAGACTAAAGACTTCAGATCTGACACACACAGATAATGTTTTCAAAATAAAGAAAGGTATCCAAAATCCTTAAAATTTTAAATATGTTGTACACAGGCAAATCCAAAAACATCTAAGTGGGCAAAGTTTTCAAAATGAAGGCGGAATGTGCGAAATCCAAACATTTTAACCAAGACAGAGGTGAGACATGGGGGTTGCAAAACATTGCTCTCATTTTTAACGCAGAATTATTCAGTTTAGTAATTAATACATTTTATGTATATTCTAATATTGTATTAAAATATATAAACAATTAACATCATGTAGGTAATATAATTTTATTAGGGAAGAATTAATAAATAGCCTGGTTAGTCACTAAGTTGACATTTATCTGTTGTCTCGGGTACGATATTCGAGACTGCAGGTCTAATATAAAATCCATAACATTAATAGCATCATCGATGTTTATAATCGAATCATTTTTTTATTTAATATTATAATTGGTATTATAATCCATAACAATAATTTGAATATAATCTCTGTATTTATGGATATTACATGTATTTCTAGGAATGCTTAAGCTTAGTAAATGACAAGTAAAAAGACAATATTGTTGGATTAAATGACTATACTATTTCAGACTTGAATAGTATAATAATGAAATTATCGATAGTAATAGGAGTTTACTTTAAGGATTTATATCAGGCAACATAAAAAACTACCATTATCTAAAACAATAATGTATTACTTATTAATATTAATATTAGGCGATCCAATATTTATCTGGTTTAACACTTCTCTTGAAGTCCTGTTTGATATCCTAAACCTATTAAGAAATTCTTGTTCACTACACTTTTCAAAATGATGAACTCTTGGACTAAATTTACGAGGAATCCTTCTCAAATCTTAAATAAAAAAATACCTTGGTAGGTAATACAGTTTTCAAAAATATCTAAAAATTAACTTTGTAATAGTTCTCTTATTAATTTGGCGAAATCCTCATCATCTGTTAAATTGTCCATATCCATATTTTCATCTTTCCAATCACCCATATTTTTCATATTTTTTAATAATTTACCACAACATTTTTGAGGTTAACAACAAAATAACAACTAAACACGTGAAATCATCATTATTGGTGGTTCTGCAAAAGGCATAGTAAAGCCATGGTTAAACTATGATATTGACTCTCTTACTTTGAACTTGACCACTGGTTAAACCACATTCGTACAACTTAGCCATATAAATTGCATTAAACAATCGAATTAATCTGTTTGGCCTTTTTCTTCCTTTCTTCGTCTTTAATGGTCTTAACTATAGTTGGTATTAGTCTACATTCATATTGTTTACACTGCAAGAAATTCACACTAAATTGTATATCATTATCTGCGGTGAACTTAACAACTTAAACTTTGTCCATATTTGCCCGAAATATTTATGTCAATTGGTGATTCTTATGAAACAATAATTATTAAGTATTTGTGTCACAATTATTTGCATTTTAAATGCAGAAAAATGCTCATAGATATTTCAATGGCTTATTGTATTTTTTCCATGAATTAAAGAACATTTCAAAAGGAATTTGTATTATTACGACATGTGATAAATGAAACACGGCTGATAAAATCTCTATATTCTATAATGGAATATTATTATCTAAATGATATTTATAATTTCTATATTACTGTTATGGATATGGTATAAAATAAAATTGGTAATATACATAAATTAATTCTGGAAGTACTTACACCGAATATAAGGCATTAGTTTATTGAATTATTTTTATAATTGTTGAAAATTCTATAGTATACCTTTCGTAATTTTTTAAAAATAAGTTCATTATTTAAGTATACTTCCTTTATTTGTAATTATAATCATTTTCCGATGATGCCATCTTCATTAGTAAAAGGTTTGTGAGTGCAGTATTTTTGTTTTGTCGAATCTTATCAAAAGTTGCAGCACATAGCAGTAAGAAGAATAATAAATGTAATCCCTCAACCGTCGACAATGTTCCTTCTTTACTGCTATTACAGTTTCATATCATAATTTGCGGTTTTATTATCGTCTTCTGTCACAAAATCATTAACTTTACATCATTAATTCAGCTATAATTTATCTAAAGATAAAATTACCATGCTGGATTAAAACTAAATGATTTTTGACGGCCCAATCACCCACCTCTTTCTTTTTCTTTTTCTTTATTAAACACGTCAAACAAGACTCGAAGTTGTCAATTCGACACTAGAAGGCGTTGCATGAAGTCTTCATTAATAGCCAGATGCTGAAAGCTTGACCCATGCTGTGTACGCTATGTTTTTTTCTATGGACATATCCGAGAAGTTTTCAACAATAACCAGTTGCTAAGAGCTTGATCTGTACCATTCATGCTTTTCTCCGATGCTGGGATATTTCTTAAAATCTACGCCAATGATCAGAGGTTGCTAGAAGTCTTCAGCATGCTGAGAGCATGATCCATACGGCGGCATGCTTTTTTCGCATGTCATCATCACTGTTTTTCCACAAGCAAGTATATTTCTCTCATATGTCGTCATCTTTTTTTTCAACCATGTCTCTATCTCTCTCTACTGCGCATGTTTTTCTACAAGTCACCATATTTTTGGGCAGGTTCATACAGATTTTTTCCATAGAAGTAGTTATACATTTCTAAACTTAATGTTGCTAGCAAATCTAAGTGGTTAGAAGTTAAACTGATGAATACAACCGCGGAAGAGATCATTATCATATTAAAAGGGATATTTTCTGTTACTGGTTTACCCAATGAAGTGGTGATAATGGACCACATTTTAATTTTTCAGGATTTGTACATTTTTGTTTAGCAAATGGAGTCAAACAGACAAAGTCACCACCTTATCACCCGCAATGCAATGGCGTAGCTGAATGCGGGGTACAACATTAAATAAAGTAATAGAGCTTACACTATTTTTTGAAAGGGGAATAATTTCAAAGGAAGTAGTACTAGCGTCAAGGTTAATTAAATTTTTATTTGTATCTAGAAATACTCCATCGACAGTACCTATCTGGACATATAACTGAACAATATGTTTCTAAATTTAGATCTAGAATTACATATTTTCTCCTGAAACCGAATTATTAAAATACTTCTAATAGAAAAACGTAATTTATAAAAAAAAGCTAAAGTTTGTTCTGTAAACTATAATGTGTTTATCTACAATGGACATATAAAATAAGATTTTTTGCTCACCTTTTGAAATCGCAAAGTTGATGTTTGCCGAGGAGCTATGAATAATGTGACTTTGCCGCACGTCTCCCATGGCAACGAGCGGCAAAGTACTTTTATGAAATGATAATGCCCCAAAACTGTTGTTGATATAATGAGAGTTGATGTAAGAGTCACAATTAATTAGCTAATTTATTTGTACGAAGAATGCAAACTTTATAATAATTAATAAAACTTAAATGAATTGACAGAGATTATGTTTTGTTTGTCTGTTTATTTTGATCATATATGCAAGGCTTCCTCATAATGCGTTGATGAATCGTCGTTTCCAGCAAAAATTCAACCTAATTATTCTTTTTACTTTGATATTTTTGTGGCACTTTGCGCTCTTAATACACAAATAGATATTGTTAAGGATAAAATTACCAAAATGTGTAATATATGAAGAATTGTAAAAATAAATAGCCTCAGTCTTGGTGCTAAGGCTTTCAGGGAGCCGTGATCTGGCTGATGGTTTCCGGGTCTTCTTCCGCGTAGACTTGGTTGAGTGCTTGGCGTTTCGACCATCTTGTCGTGGTCCTCTTCTGAGGCGAAGTGAAGTGAAGAACTTTGCTTCAGAAGAAGACCACGACAAGATGGTCGAAACGTCAAGCACTCAACCAAGTCTACGCGGAAGAAGACCCGGAAACCAACAGCCAAATAGTTTTAATACTTATTTAGTAAAATTCAATAACGTAATTAAATATGTACATGCTGACATGTTAAGACTTACTAATAAAAATTATAAATGTGGTCTTCGGAAATTACTGAAAGATGGGCAACTCCAAACATTGATTGCAATCCAGTTATAATTAGTGATGAGGCATTTGAAAGTATCGACAGTAATAATGAGCAAAGTTCTGCAGAAAAAAATATAAAAGTGAACTTAGTCCTACCAATAAGTTTACTGATAAGAAAAGTGTAAATCTTAATACTAAGCTACATAACAGAAGACCTTCCTACTACTATGGATATGGTAGAATCATTAGAAAGACAGAAAAATTGAACCTGTAATCTTAGTAGGTGGAATGTAGTATATTCTGGCTAACTTCAGAGAGTTCTCTCTCTCTCTCTCTCTCTCTCTCTCTCTCTCTCTCTCTCTCTCTCTCTCTCTCTCTCTAGTTTCAACCTGTATTGTTAAAAGTAGTGTCGTTTTGCGTGCTGTTTAAATTGCCGAAATTAATGGTAAATAAATATCTTGATCTGGACAACACGTTTTAATTCAGTACATAACAATATGTTGCCATATTTGTTTTTTCTACGAGCAGTTATGTGACATCAGGGAATATGACGTCATTCTCTTCTTTGGCAGTGACCAGAAGCTACTGTAAGAAGTCTTCAGCTCTTGAGATTTTTATTACCTACCACAATGCCCAGAGTCAGAGAAACTCTACTGTAAATGCTTTTCTTTGATTCTGAAGGGACCTCTTAAGACCGTCACCAATGGCTAGAAAGTGCCTCAAGAAGATTTAGACTCTTAAGCTCTTAAGCTCTCTAAAAAATTCCCTAAATAATCATGCTCTTCTAAACGTATACTATGCTTTCATACAACATTATAGTGTGGGGACAATCAAGTGACAATGGCAGAATATTTATACTCCAGAAAAGGATACTTACAGACTTATATTAAGACTTATATTTAATGTCGGCTATAACCAATCATGCCGTGAAGTATTTAAAAAGTATAAAATTCTTACTGTGACATCTATATATCTGATAAAACTATTGACATATATTCATGCAAATAAAAATCAAATGCATAATGGTGAGTTCCACAATTATCTCACTAGGGGAAGAAATTTAATTTATTTAAGTAAACATAAACACGAATTTTATAAAAAGTCGCCTATTCACTCGAGTTGTCGTGTCTATAATCTTCTACCGAACGAATTAAAAGATCGCATATCTCTAGTCAGTTTTAAAATCGGTTTAAAAAAATTTCTGATAAGTAACTCATTTTATTCCATTAATGAGTTCATACGACGCATATACGATTTTTTTATTGTATCATTATTTTTATAAATAGTGAGGTACTATGTACATTAATGTATTTACATTTTTATTTTTATGTTTTTCTCTTGTAAGCCATTTATATGGCTACTGACATGTCTCATCTCTAATTATGTATTATAGCTCAAAGATCAATAAAGATATTTCTATTTCTATTTCTATTTCAATTTCTTAAAATCTCCAGAACTTTCGATAATGATCAGACTCTCACTTTTTGGTTTCTCCCGATCGGCACATGTCAACCAAGTGATCCACAAGTCACTTCCGGTCCCGTAGTCGTTATCTACTCCTACATTTACCCTTCATGTACATTTTTTTCTTAATATGTGTCTTATACTTACTGACCGGTTTTACCAAAAACAATAGGGTGCTTCCTCTAGCTAACTCTAACTCACTATTCAAATTTCAATCTGACTTAAGTTATGCATACAAGAAATGGGACGGATGGACAGGCGAACGGACAGACAAATATTTTAAAACTTGTTCAGAACACAATGATACCAAACAGTTTTCTCTACAATCGATATTTATGGTTTTAAAATGTGTCGTTCAAATGATTGGATTAGATAATTGAAGAGTATATTGTTACTCTTCATTGTCATATATGCGAAGAGTGTGATATGAAGAGGAAAAAATTGTGTGATAGAGACTTGAATGTTGCATCAGTGACAAATTTTTCAAAATTATGCTAAATACTTAGTTACATGTAAAAGAATACAAAATTCTTTAAACTTTTTGTATCTGATGCTGTTAAATTTCTTAGTTTTGAATCGATATTTTCACAAAAAACACAACAGTTCCGTATTTCTTAAAAGCGCAAGAAAGGTTTGTCTCTACCAAATTATTATGAGTAATTTTCAATGAATCTGTTTATCAATTTTTACTATTGAGAAAAATTCTGAAATTATTAGCACTAACGAAATGTTTCATGGATGAAATTAGCTAAGCAAAAGAGCCAATGAAATCCTGATATAAATATCTAAGAAGAGCAAATGAGCAAAGAAGCTCAATTATTAAGTAAATTGTGAAAGATGCGTAAATTTTGTGTCAGAAGGTTTAGTAACTATTTTTTGTTACCGGATCGTGTGCTGGTTCTCTATATTTATCTAGTTATATTAATTTTTTTTATTAATTACGGCTGTCAACTAAATGTTAAGGTTATTTAAAAGACCGTCCAAATATAATTTAGCCTTATATATAATTTTTAGGTAACTTTTGCGTTGGCGTTGACTATTATATCCATTAGTAAATGCGAGCCCCCTAGCAATGATTACGGAACACCCTTAGGACCTCCTATTAATAGCTACGGCACACCAAATTACCAAGGAAACGATAACGACCACCAGAGTCACGATTATAATGGCGAGGTAAGTTTAAATATAAACCTTTTTCAACTGTTATTGTTCGTTATTTTAGCCCATTGCAAGATACACAAGATACATTAAATATAACATATCATTGATAGAATGTCATATACAGGATATTTCAGATTCATTAAAATGGCATAGTCCTATACATATTTGGATCAAAGGGTATGTTCTATGTTCCCATAAAGCACTTTTCCTGTTCTAACAATTCTTGAAAAAGAAAATAGGTCCCACGAATATAGTAATCAGAACCTTTTATCCTAGACGTAATGTTTACGTTTGATTATTGTTTATGCTTCTTTTAGATGAGCACAGTTAATTATTTTTAAAGTTTGAGCACAAAATAGCATATTTTTTATGTTTTTCGTATGAGCACAATGAGACAACACACTCCATTATAAATATATGATAAAGTATATCAAAACAGATTACACCTATATATAAAAAATGTTGCTACTCACAGAAAAATTAAGAAGGAATCGCCAAAAATAAACCTAATTTTGCGAAAATATTATAATAAAACGTAAAAATTATTGTTGGATCCTTGCAGAATGAACGTCCAGTTAAAAATGTATTACTGTCTTTGTGGGACCTTTTTGATTTTCAAGATTATTTAGGGCCAGAAAAGGACCTTGTGGCTATAACGTATATTTGCCAGTTTTTGGTTAATGTTGGTAAACGTTTAAAAATTCAGTGGACCGGTATGTAAAATAACATTTAATGGTACCTTTCTTAATATTCTTCAATACATTTTTAAAAATACTGATTGACCAATTTTTTGATTCTAAAAATTCAATTAAATGCAATTCAATTCAACTTATCGAGTGAAAACTGACAACTTTTAACCAATAAAAATAGAATATAAATAAGAAGTGCACATAACCTATACTACGGGAGCCCACCCTAACTGTACGTGCACCCCCCCCCCCTTCCCCCGATCCTTTAGGACAATAATACTTTTCATAAAGATTAAAGCCTAAAAAACAATTCCAGGCATGTCCTAAAAAAACTTGGTTATACGATTGTTAACGAATAGTAAAAATGTCAGTGGACTAAGATAGACTATAGAGTTAATCTAATATCAACATCAACTTGATCGGAGTTATCACTATTTCAAAATTATCCAACCTAATATTCAAACCTTTAATTTTAAAGTAAGGCAAAGATAATATATGTGTTGTAGAATATTCTGTTCAAAAGTTTATATAATTCACCGCTGCAATTTTCATTCATTTGGTTGAACGAAAATCATACTGACAATTATTTACAATTATATTTTTATTAAGCAAGGAAGTTCATTGTTCTTTTTTACTCTGTAACTATTTTAAAGAATGCATTTGCTAAGAGAGCGATAATTGTCCATTATAATAACGTCTATAATTAAATATAGATCAAAGGACATATATAAAATTTTAAAAGGTACCGTCATACATTTACTGGGGTAGGTACTAGCTTCTAAGGATAAGACTAAAAAGTAGGGTCAGGTATTGAATTCAATGTTTAAAAGCAGAGTAAAACGGTGAAAAATGGGGATGAGGTACGTTCACCGGTTTAAATTCCGACACTCGATCAGTGAAGTAAAGCAACGCTGAGCGAGTCCGGTATTTAGATGGGTGAACCAAGTATCTCATCTAATAGTCGGATACAGAAAGGTGGTGAATGACCCAGTGTAGGTTAAAGTTGGTGGGCGAGGAGCGTGGTTTGGAGTCCACTCTAAACTGTAGACCCCTAGGCGCAATGGGCCATTCCGGCCTAATTGCCTAGTAAAAAAAGTAGTACTAATACAAAACGGTAAAAATACATTTACTGACTTTAGTATACTCCCCAGAACTTTCTGCTTACCGTAGAAATAAATATAATTTAAGTTGTTAGTTATTACGTCCGTAGAATATTTGCATACAATCATCCAAATATTTACCAGCGTAGTGCCAACTATGTCTTGCAGACACAATATACACGGGGATGGGGTACGATCACCATTTTAAATTCAGACACACTATCAGGACCTCTATTCTGTAATTATGGGGAGAGTGAGCATTCATCGTGCGAAGCGAGAGCTTCCATCACACGCATCTCACCCGACCGTCCTACACTGCATTCCGAAAGTATAGTGAATAAGTGATAAACGTGAAGCGATTCATCGAGAAGAGCCGAATTTACAACCAATTAGGTTGACGAAAAGGCATCAGCTGTTCAGTGGTCGATTAATGATGCAAAGGGTTAATCTTATGAAGAACTTGCCGTTCCCCTTCCTAGAATTTATTTATTGACCAAAAATTCCGTAAGGATATACCCTCGTTATTGGTAATGTATATTTAAAAAAAAATATGAGTATAATGAACTAAAAGAGTAATTGTAATATTTGCTAAGAATTATATTATTACTACCACATTGGCGATGAGCAACTCCGCAATGTCTATTCTGAGTCACAGATTTAACAACAATAATTTTTGGCCGAAGCAAACTGTCTTAAAAGTACGGTTAGGATCGCCGTTCTCCCGGGGAGCTGACGGATTCCCTCACGATTTACCAGTAGAAGTAAGTTCACGCATTTTTCGCACGAGGTGATCACTCCCTTAGTTACAGAATAGATTTTCATTCATTTTCAAGTGAACTCCGCCCACTTCCCACGGGAATGTGCTTCACGCTTTTACAGAATAGAGGTCCACTAGAAGTAAGTTCGCGTATTTTTCGTACGAGGTGATCACTCCCGAATAGAGTTTTATTCATTTCCAAGTGAACTCCGCCAACTTCTCACGGGAATGTGCTTTCACGCTTTTACAGAATAGAGTAGAGTAAGCAACGCTAAGTGAGTCCGGCATTTGGGTGGGTGAAGCAAGTATTTCATATAACAATCGGTATGTTATCAACAGAGAAAATCTCGGGCCGCCAAAGCGGGAAAGATCCCTTATGTTGTCCACGTGATAACCCTTGGGCCTAGGTGAAAGTTGATGGCCAAGGACCGTGGACATCAGCCATGCTAAATTGTAGCCTAGGCACAAAGGACCCGTCATTGTGGCCGAGTTGCCTAGTAAAAAGTAGTATTAGCCAGTATCTATACAACATGCACTTTTCATTGAGATAAATATCAGGATGATGTTTTTCCTTGCATTTTACCATGTTTTTTGGTATACGGATCTGCTTAGCAAGGATTTACTCTGTATTAAATGAATAGAAGAATAACTTGGAAATGTAAAGCAATATACAAAATGCTATTGTATGTGCTCCTTTATATTTTCAGTAATTTGTTGTAGTGTACCTAATTTTGTTAAATAATGTTAAAGCCATTGATGAAATAGTAGGTATTAACAATTATTTATTACTCAGCTAAGCAATTTTAAATTACTTACATACTCAAGTAAGCAGGAAATTATGTGAAATTATGAAAATGTCATTAACATTTTGTGTGATGGTTATCTATTGAAAAATTACCTTGTAACTTTTATTATATGGTGGAACGGAATCTACATAACTTGCTGAAAAAATATGTGTTTTTTTCTTAGACCTAATCAGAAAAATATACAACTTGTTTATAATTTAACCAACTACGACTTTTTATTTAAAATATTGAAACTAGAGTCATGTGGATTTTCGGAAATTTAGGAACTTCAGAATTCAGAGCAAAATTGAGATAATAACAAATTACCGTTCTTATACCCTGTATTGTTTCTATCCGTTTTTCCTGAAAACAAAATAAAAATCAAAAAGCAAAATTGAGAACAAAATAAAAAATGAAAACGTTACCAGGAAAATAATTGAGAAGAAAACTTAGAAAGTGATTCTATTGGGAACAGTTCTCGTATTACCATTTATAACAGGCATAGCGAAGTTATTACGACGCCACTTAATGACTTCTCCACTTTATAGCTCCTTGAAATAATCGTTATCAAGTTCAATTATCTTTTCGATATCCAGCCGTAATAAAATCTTACACTGTATATAAAGAATAAAATAAAACTATTTATTGTGGGACGCGTTAAAGCAATACCGCGGTTGGCCTGGTTGGTGACTTTTCTAACCTTGGTTTTTTAATTTCATTGTTTATTTATTTTTTTTATTTTTTTGGTAACAGCCTCTACAATATTTTCTTCCTTCTCTTGAACTGCCTGGAAGTTTGTCAAAGATATGTTTTCTTTTCTGTAGGGAATCTGTAGCCAAAACTTTTTGATCCTCTTCTAAAAGTTTATCGATTGTGTTTTCACGTATTCTGCGGGAAGCCGATGCTTTCCCAATAAAACTAACAAAGGCAAGTTATGACAATTCAATCCATATCGAAAGCATAGCGCGGAGCCCGCCGATTTATTTGTGTCCGCTAAAATGACCGCTGTGGCCGTGTGCGTAGAGTCAACAATATTAGCTTGACGCTAAATGTGTTTACAATCTTTCGTTATCAAGGCTGAATTTAATTTTAAATATTGCATTAAAAGCCGAACTTAGTTTTCCACAAAAAAAGTCAACACGGTTGTTCTCCCTCAGAGTGTCTTTTAGACACTTTAATGCGTATCTAAAAATTTAGTAGCTACATATATGAAAATTTAAACACACTGTCTTACTTTCATTCAAAATAGATGTTCAGGTATGATCCGCAAACAAAGTAACTTGCTCAGTTAATAAATATTGCCAAAGACTGTTTACATAATATATCATGAAAAAGAGAGGTCCCAATGCTGAACCCTGGAGCACGCCTAGATCTAATTTTTTTTTTAGAAGATATAAAATTGTGTTATATTTTACTGGAGTACCTTCAGTAGGCATCCTTTTTTCTTCTATAACTACTAATAACTTATGAGTAATATTCATTTTCGCTATAGGTGGTCATGTTTTTCCTCATATGGAGCTTCTGTGAGATGTCTTGAGTACTAATGATAGCACCAGAGACCTACTTCACGGCTCCTTCCGACAGATACATTATGATATCTCTCCTTTTCTATTCTTTCTATTTTTGTTCTCATTCTGCTCTTGACTTTTTCCTGCTACTTCGAACTTGTAGATTTGACCTTGCCTTTTCCGACTCAATATATTTTGTTCTTGATATTTCTTCTCTGTATTTTTGTTTTTATTTTGCTTTTTAACCTCCCCACAATAAAATTGTGGGAGCAAATTACCGTTCTTATACCCTGTATTGTTTCTATCCGTTTTTCCTGAAAACAAAATAAAAATCAAAAAGCAAAATTGAGAACAAAATAAAAAATGAAAACGTTACCAGGAAAATAATTGAGAAGAAAACTTAGAAAGTGATTCTATTGGGAACAGTTCTCGTATTACCATTTATAACAGGCATAGCGAAGTTATTACGACGCCACTTAATGACTTCTCCACTTTATAGCTCCTTGAAATAATCGTTATCAAGTTCAATTATCTTTTCGATATCCAGCCGTAATAAAATCTTACACTGTATATAAAGAATAAAATAAAACTATTTATTGTGGGACGCGTTAAAGCAATACCGCGGTTGGCCTGGTTGGTGACTTTTCTAACCTTGGTTTTTTAATTTCATTGTTTATTTATTTTTTTTATTTTTTTGGTAACAGCCTCTACAATATTTTCTTCCTTCTCTTGAACTGCCTGGAAGTTTGTCAAAGATATGTTTTCTTTTCTGTAGGGAATCTGTAGCCAAAACTTTTTGATCCTCTTCTAAAAGTTTATCGATTGTGTTTTCACGTATTCTGCGGGAAGCCGATGCTTTCCCAATAAAACTAACAAAGGCAAGTTATGACAATTCAATCCATATCGAAAGCATAGCGCGGAGCCCGCCGATTTATTTGTGTCCGCTAAAATGACCGCTGTGGCCGTGTGCGTAGAGTCAACAATATTAGCTTGACGCTAAATGTGTTTACAATCTTTCGTTATCAAGGCTGAATTTAATTTTAAATATTGCATTAAAAGCCGAACTTAGTTTTCCACAAAAAAAGTCAACACGGTTGTTCTCCCTCAGAGTGTCTTTTAGACACTTTAATGCGTATCTAAAAATTTAGTAGCTACATATATGAAAATTTAAACACACTGTCTTACTTTCATTCAAAATAGATGTTCAGGTATGATCCGCAAACAAAGTAACTTGCTCAGTTAATAAATATTGCCAAAGACTGTTTACATAATATATCATGAAAAAGAGAGGTCCCAATGCTGAACCCTGGAGCACGCCTAGATCTAATTTTTTTTTAGAAGATATAAAATTGTGTTATATTTTACTGGAGTACCTTCAGTAGGCATCCTTTTTTCTTCTATAACTACTAATAACTTATGAGTAATATTCATTTTCGCTATAGGTGGTCATGTTTTTCCTCATATGGAGCTTCTGTGAGATGTCTTGAGTACTAATGATAGCACCAGAGACCTACTTCACGGCTCCTTCCGACAGATACATTATGATATCTCTCCTTTTCTATTCTTTCTATTTTTGTTCTCATTCTGCTCTTGACTTTTTCCTGCTACTTCGAACTTGTAGATTTGACCTTGCCTTTTCCGACTCAATATATTTTGTTCTTGATATTTCTTCTCTGTATTTTTGTTTTTATTTTGCTTTTTAACCTCCCCACAATAAAATTGTGGGAGGTTACTGCAATTAGTCCAAAATCGAAAATTGAGATAACATCAAATCTTTACGTTTTGAGGTCCCAGGAACCCAAAAAAGTGGTCTTTGAAAAATGTCTGTGTGTATGTGTGTGTGCGCGTGCGTGTGTGTGTGTGTGTGTGTATATATGTATGTTAGCACAATAGCGGCGAAGCTATTAAACGAATTTGGATGAAATTTTGCATGAGGGTTTCTTTAGTGCTCCAGAAGATCTGAAAAGGTTTTGGTTGAGATCGGATTACGTTTAGTGCTGTCTTGACACAACAAGTTGTTTATTTTATGATTACTTACAATTTGTAATCGAACCATTGAAAAGCAATAAAAATTACAAATTCAATGATATGTCACATTTGCACCATTTCGATTTGGTTTCCGTTAAAAAAATTAAAAAGAATTCGTTATACGTGCACACATGGCAGCATCCAAAAAATATTATTGGTATTATTGTTAGTGGAAACTGTATTTTGCCATCTGTCAAAAATATTTGGGTTGGTAACCTTTGTGAATGTTGATTTATAGGTTATGGTACGTGACGTCATAGCTAACCTCAGAAATATATATTTCTTAAGATTTTAGAATATTACGTAGTTATTATTAAAATTTCTGCCTGGTTCCCGTACTTTCAACTACAATCTAGTACAGTGTAATGTTTATGAAGTTCTAAATACTTTGTTCTAATAAAAAAGAACTCATTTTCTAAGTTAGAAATCTAACTTGTAATTAGCAGCCTATTTTTATTAATCAACCATTTTAGTTGTGGATTTGACGATTTTGACATTTTGCTTGAGGGGCGACAATCAAATGCAGTTTGCGTGGTTTTATATATTTCTAGTTCTAGTTTCTCTTAAGAAACTGTGTGTGTTTTCGTAATAATGTCATGTAGTGAATATTATTCAACCCTTATGGGTGATGTAAAGTGTCGCTATGATGAGAAAATCAAAATAATAGACAATATTGACCTATACACCATTGTAATGGAGACTGGAGACCTTTCTGCAGATTTGTCTATTTTACATTGTATATCCGTAATTAATATGGTAAATTACTTAGTGTTTACTCACAGCTTCTACACAGGTCAACAGTTAAAGGTATACAAATCTTTACAAGCATATAAATATTTGTACAAGAAGGTTGATCGCACCGTATCGCACAAAAGGATGGCATTTTATTTTTATTTCGCGTTTAAAACTGAGACTACTTCTTTGTTTACAATGGAATAAAAAGTTTGGTTGTACTTCAGGCAATATGGCCGACTTATCGTGATGTTATCCTAAAATGGTCTATATTGAAAAATTATTTACGTGAATTTTTAAATATTTGGTCCAAGCTAAAAATGAGAATAAACTTGAAGAACTTAAACATGATATTTTTTACAATTAATTATTTTTATTTATTTGCTTTTACCATGATTAGAGAATATTATTTAGGTATTATGCAAATCGCAACTTACACACTTTTTTATTTATTATGAAAATACCTACTTTCTGTTTATTGTTGCCCTAATCTGGGCACGCTAATATACTAGTTAGGTAAATACTTTAAAACACTCATTATTGGAGAACCAATCAAAACAACTACTCTTCTAGCTAGTATTGACGAAGTATTGAATTACATGTTAGATTCTTAGCATTTTAAAGAAAAAAGATATATTGAAAATACTTAAATCATTCATTTACATTATTTACATTTAGTCATTCACACTTTTTTTTATTTAATATTAAATAAAAAAAAGTGTGAATGACTAAATGTAAATAATGTAAATGAATGATTAATATTAAATAAAAAAAAGTGTGAATGACTAAATGTAATGTATATATATATATATAAATGTAATGTAAATGAATGATTTAAGTATTTTCAATATATCTTTTTTCTTTAAAATGCTAAGAATCTATCATGTAATTCAATACTTCGTCAGTACTAGCTAGAAGAGTAGTTATTTTGATTGGTTCTCCAATAATGAGTGTTTTAAAGTATTTACCTAACTAGTATATTAAAGTGCCCAGATTAGGGCAACAATATACAGAAAGTAGGTATTTTCATAATAAATAAAAAAGTGTGTAAGTTGCGATTTGCATAATACCTAAATAATATTCTTTAAACATGTTATGTCCCTAAATATATTTCGTAACGTAAAAATCAACATTTGTAAAGGTTACCAACTCAAATATTTTTGACAATGTCAAAACTTATTTTAGGTGGGTTTATAGCCGTGTTCGGATTTTACGTCTGATTGATGGGACGCGTCACAATCGTTCATTGTAAATCGAGCTAACTGAGCTAAATCTTAAACATTCGAATATTACAAAATAAAGGCCTCGGACAAAGCTCGACTTGCTCGGACCAAGCTCGACTTGCTCGGACCTTTTTGATGGAGCAGGAAAATTTTAATTTGACGCATACGTAGTCTGCTTGAACTGTCCATAATATTATTGACTTGTTGAGGATAGAGTGTCATTTGGGCTAAATTCTGTGTTATTATTTTTTTCCATATCCAATGTTCTACAAAATCTTAGAGGTTAGAGGTTATGTTTTAACAGATTGCTTGTAGTCCACTTCAGTTCGTTCGATATTTGTTCATGAAATAAATGGCTCCAAAGTCACGTGTAATTTATGTGTTTCCAATGTAATATCCAAATACAGCTGATAGGGATCCACCATGTGGGTAGGTTCCAGCCGCTTCCAGTAGCTGCCGATTTTTTTTCCCTTATTTTATTTTTAAAACAACCGGTCTTTAATTTTTGGTGTGTTCTCAATGGACGAAAAGTTTTTTCTCATTGTATTTTGTTAGCGAGAGTAAGAAGGAAACTCAACTCTCTTTTACTGCACATTCTACCCAACTATATTTTGATTTTGAGTGAACGAAATTTCGTAAGCATTTCGATTCATAAAAATGTACTAGAGACTAAACTTTAATAAATAAAATCACTAAATAGGAAATATTTCCATTTTTTTTTCTAAACTAAGTTTCTTTTTCAAATTTTTAATAATATAAAAGCGTACCTCCGACTTAAATGATACAAATACAAATATCCCGTATATAATGTGCAGTTTGCAAGAATAAATTAAAACAAGGTTGTCTTTTTCTTCATTATTATTTTCGAGGCAACTGATACGTTACCTTCAGAAGATTCTTAAAACCCATAAAAACACTGTTTGTATTTGGAAGAAATAGTGTATAATTATAACAACGTAAAAAACAATTAAATAACAACTATAAATAAATCACCAAGTAGTATAAATACTGGAAAAGGTTAATAGTTCAAACGCAATTTAGGAAAATTATTCAATTCTTGTCGTGATCCATAGCAAAGTTTTGTTCACGGTTCAGTTACTAAACAGTCTAAAAACTCACTGAATATGGGTAATATGATTTAACAACATTCACTCCAATTACAGTACAATGCCAACAGTCAGACAATACTTATTATTTCTAGACAAATTAATCGCTATCAGATTAGTTAATTATATAGCTAATGCCTTAAAGTGGATATTTTACATATACCTTGGTATTTTTATGTTTAGTTTGCAAAACTATGTAACTTTCACTACTTTTTGTTTAAAGTTACTCACCTACCTACATACCTACATCATCTTAACATTATTTTTTACTTACTGGTAAATATCGATATATAGTTAAATGTACTGCTTTCTTTATTTCATGCACTTCTATTTACTCCTTTTGTACAACATTATTTTCCTATCAATTGATAATAGACATAATTATTCCGAAATAAATATTTTTATATTAGTGAAAAACTGATATTTCTCTATCTGTTCAAATATTGAATTGTTTTCTGTAAGGTGAATTCATGTCACATCAAGATTCCTTTTGCGCTTTCTTTGGCCAGCTTGTTCGCTCATTTATTGCCTATGTCGTCCTGGTGTTCTCGCGTTCATTCCAACTATCCTCTTATGTTCAGTCAGTTTCTAATCCAATCAATAGGCATCAATAGGTGCCGCTATGGGGTAGGATGCCTTCCCTCCCTAATATCGTGGTCGAGTTAAGAAATTGAAGCTTCAATTTGGGAGAATTCGGGAAAAAATTTACCCGCACCCGGCCTTGAATTTTCATTTTGGAGAAATGAGAGTTGAGAATTACTAACCCCCCCCCAAAAAAAAATCCTAGTTGCACCCTTGTCAATAGGTCAAATAAGGTGGGTTCGTAATGCCAAACAGTGTAAAATTCATTTTTTTAACTGTTTGGAGGGTGATTCTTGAGTATTTTGCAAAGTTGACAGGGTCTGGGGGGATGGGGGTGCTTTAGTCACCATGTTTGCGAAAAGTTCAAACGCAATCACGAACCGTTGATACTACGATTAAAACCTTTTTTTGCAACACTAAATTCTCCAGAAATTCTTTCTCAAGCTTATTTTCGTAGAACCAATTGATTATGAGTTACAGTATGTCAAAGATTGTAAAAAGTATTTTTTGGGGATTATATCGTAAGCTATTTGTCGTATATCAAAATGTCAAATGGTAATCTTGCAGAACACTAAATTTTATGCAATTTCTGTCACAAGTGATATTTTGATAATTTACGATCTGCAGCCTTCAAGAGTTATAAAAAAAATATTTTATTATTTTCAACACTATTAAGAACAATTACTGCAACGCCATCATCTTCATCAAACTCAATCTTTTGCTTTTCTTTTTTTTCCTTACGGGTTACGTTGCTAAGAACCCGTTGTACTGAAGTTTGAGCCATAATCTCATTAACCAATCAGTCCTGTTCCTCCCAAGAAGGCAAATGTACCATCAATTGAAATTCTGTCTACCTCTGTCTACCTCTGTCGAGGTCATAGGAACACGAAAGCGTTCTAGCCACCAAGGTCGTCCATTCATATAATATATGGTGAGGAGTTTCCTCATCCTCACCACGTATCCTACACTCTAAATATTCTCTCATCTCTATGTTGATTAGGTGTTTGTTTAGTGTACAGTGTCCTGTTAAAGTGCTCACTAGATATCTTAGCTGTTTTCTGTCCAACTTTAGCAGTTTGTTGGTTTTTGTTTTAGATGGTCCACCAGCAATAAATATACGTGACCGCTAGAAGGTGCCCCTGGTGCCTCCGTAGAATACAAATGTTATTTCTGGTTTAATGGTTGCTTTACCGATCCTCTTGCGGTATTTTGGAATGCATTATTATTATTATTATCATCATCCTGAAGGTTGCCTCATGTCCCATCGAGACCGTTTTTATACCTTCTCAGATCAGCCTACTCTTTCATTATACTGTTCTGACGTCCTCACGTCAACTCCAATTGTACGTTGTTTTATTTCGCAGATTTTGCCAGAAAATCAAACTAGTCTTTTATTGTTTGGGAATGTATCTTTACTACATCCAGAGTTCTAAGAGCTGCTTGGCTGTCAGTGATTATACGGATCCTCCTATCAGTGACTGGCCTCCGCTCCATTTGACGAGTACATATTTCTGTAGCTGTGACTACTTGGAGCACTGTAGCTACCCAAATACAAGCAGATGTCTATCCCTGGTTGATCCCCCATAATTCCTGCTCCGCTTTTAATCCATCATTTTACTGATATTATCATTTGGATATCTTAGCAGTTGCTCCATTCCCTCCTCTCTCCTGTCAGGTGTGTATACCCTGAAGGTTTTTGTGAAGTTGTGGCTTGTGCTGATTATATTTCACTGTATCGTGAAGAGTCGATACTTTTCTATTTGTTGAAATTTTACGGTATGATATTCTTTTCTTGGAAGGGTCCCGTATCCATTTATTTTTAGCTTGTATGCTATTAACAGTGCCTTACTATCCACGACTAAATGTGGTGGAGGTAGGCATAGTAATGCTTCCATGGCATCGTAAGCGTTGTAGACATCGCTCCCGTTATCCCTAGACTCGCTATACTTTGTTTACTTAATTTTCCCACTGCCACTTATTTTCCTCGTTTGTACCACCAGATCAGAGAGGCACAGTTTATTAATGGTATTACAATATTTCGGTACAGCCAGTGTACCATTTTTCGTTGTAATCTTCAGTTCTTTAAAGCTTAGTTTGGTACCTAGTACCATTCCCAAATATGCAACGTAATGGCATACCTTGCTTATTCCTTCTTCCTTGTTGGTTGGAAATTTGAAACAATACATTGAACTGTACAGTAATGGATATGTGGCTACCAATCAAAGCAAATCTCTGCACGAATTCATATCGACAAACATTTATTTAACAATGTTTATTCTTAAGTAGTTTTTATAAATATTAGATCTCCCAACCTACCGTAGAACTACTTCCGCAACGGTACCTAAGTTATTTTTTCATCAGGTTACATTTTATTTGTAAGGATGAACTTGCCCAAAAAGCAAAAAATAAAGCAGTTTTTTCCTCTCTGATCAGCAATCAGGGGAATCACTGTGTAGTAAATAATTCCATATAATATGTTTATTTACAAAAAAAATATTGGTCTTTCAACCAACACTCGATTTTTCTATACCAATACAAAATTTGAATATTTTAGCTCCTTTTCTGTTTAGCCGAAGTCGTACGAATTTGGATACCAAGTAAAAGATGACTACACAGGAACTAACTACAACCGAAAAGAATCTAGCGATGGCAATCAAGTTCGGGGTGAATACAGAGTCGCACTACCCGATGGGCGCACCCAAATTGTCACTTACTGGGCGGATTGGCAAAGCGGATTCCACGCTGATGTGAGATACGAGGGTGAAGCTCAATACCCTGAACAGTACAACAAAGGTGGACATAATAATGGTGGATACAACAATGGTTATGATAACGGAGGATATAGTAATGGTGCTTCCAGCCAGTATGGTCCTCCTGGGTACAATAGTGGTATGTACGCACATATTCTTGTAAATAAAGGGGTCTGTACGCGATCCAACTTGCTTCTCACTTTTACGAGTTTTTTTTTTTCCTCTGAATTTCTGACCTTGGAAACTAGTCCTTTAGCCACGTGTATGTATTGTATTTTACATGTATATACATACCCATTTTTTTTCCTATTATATTTGTTTCTATTAGACCTATTTCCCTAACCACAACGAAATTGGAACTTAAGATCAGAGCAACTATCAGGATTTAAGACAAGGGAGACATTCTTCTTGCCCAGGGGTCATTCAGGGCATTTTTAGACATACACAGGTATTCCACGGATAACTAGGTTAATATTACACACAGGTTAGACAGTAGGAAAAACGAAGCTAAACTAAGAATTACCCCATTGATATGTTACTTATATTTTGACATTAATTTTGTTCAGGAACTCTATGACCAATTTGAAATAAAGAAATTGTTTTTAATTAATATAGAAGGAAGCCACATAGGGTCTACTATTTTTTTTTCTTCTTAGTTCATTAGAAAATCATTCAATATGCGTTTGGTTGATTCGACAGCTAAAAAATATATGATTCAGATCTCCATATTCTCCACATATGCAATTAGGACATTGCAGGACGCCTATTTTATGTAAGTGCGCAGGAAATCCTCCATGATTTGATTTGAGTTTCGCGATTGTAGCTATCATCTTTATGTTTGCTGGACTATTTTCATACCATACGTGCTTAGGAACGGTGTTATGTATGTTGAAGTACATTGTTTTGCTTCGTGATCCATATATTTTTCAGGCTTCATTCCATTTTTTATTCAAGTTACTTTTAATGATGTCTGTAGGATTATATTCCTATGTGTATTCGCATTGGAAATCTCTGTTATTTTTTGCTATGTGATCAGCTCTCTCATTACCAGTGATACCACTATGCCCCTTCACCCACAAAAACTTAATGTTATAATTTTCCTGATAGATTTTTTGCAGCATGTGGGTGCATAATATACGATCTTTCTATATTGATGTGTGGGATATATACAGCACAGGCCGTATATTCCTCAGATTTTGAACCATCTGTATATATGGGCAGATGGTCTGGATATTTGTCTAAGATTTCCCTAAAATAAATTTTGTGACTATCTTCGTAATTCGGTATATAAACTCCATGCTCACTAGTTATTTGTCTAAAGTTTAAATTTAACAGTTCCTGGACGGAATATTCGAAATTAAATAATAGATCCTTGTCTTTTAAAGAAATATATGCATCTGCTAGCGGTCGGCGGCGAGTTTTTCTTTGCGAAATATGCAGCACTTTGTTTTGGGAGGCTAGATTGATAATTCTTAGAAATATTTCATTGCAACGAGCGTTTTGTTTTATAACGTATTTACTTGCTAAATATTCTCTTCTGAGGGATTGTAGATTGTAGATTGTTTAAGGGGTCGCTTGGCCCTGGGTTGGCCTTTCTTCACCTCGACCTAAAAGGTCTTTTGTGAATTACCCTGCATCTAGTTGTTACCCAGGATTCCAAGACTTTTTGCAAAGCTTGCGATTTTCCTGTTGGCTAATTTCCCTACGTCTTCAGGTGTTAATTCCGCATGTTCTAGGTACTTTAGCCTAATGCGGATTAACACCTTGCATTCACAAAGTATATGTTCCGCAGTTTCGGTTGCAGCTTCACAGTATCTGCATTTGTCATCTTCTGCCATGCCCATGTTCTTGAGGTGGTATCTCAAGGGGCAATGGCCAGTTAGAAGGCCTGTGATCAGCCTTAAATCGGACTTTTCCAGTTCGAGAAGCCTTGTGGCATTCTTTGTAGAATAGGTTATAAACCTTTTTGCTTGTCTTTGTCCTGGAGTGTTCCTCCAGTAGGACTCTTTTTGTTCCTTTTCCCATTTTAGGACCTCCTCCGTTATGTGTCCCCTGGATAGGCCACAGAACGGTTCGGGTCCAAAAAACGGGGCTTTAGCCCCTTTTCTTGCGAGGCTATCAGCTAATCCGTTGCCTTCTATCCCCTCATGCCCTGGCACCCACATCAAGGTAACCTTGTTGTTTTTTGCCCGTTGCTTCAGGGATTGTCTGCATTCCCAGGCAATTTTTGACTCAAAGGTATATGACCTGAGAGCCTTTAATGCTGCCTGACTATCTGAAAGTATATAGATCTTTGCCCTTCGAGTGCCTCTATTTAGGCATTCCTGGGCGCATAGATCTATAGCATAAATTTCTGCTTGGAAGATGGTTGGGGTGTTACCAAGGGCTTTAGATAGCCTGCATTTAGGCCCTTCTGAGGGATAATGGTGGTTCTACATTTTCGATTAGAGTAACATCATTCGGGGTTGACATCATCAGGCCACTTGCAATTTGTAAAGCTTTATGCTGTATAGTGTCGATCTTCTTTAATCTGGATTTACATGCAGAACCAGTGGCGCAGCCAGAAAATTCATCTGTGGGGGGCCAATAGAACAGGCCTCCCCAGAGGATGAGTAGTAGATTCCTCTACTAGATAATATTGGCATTAATTACAAAATATTTATTTCAAGGGATAATTTGGATACTGCTTTGTACTGATAG
Organism: Rutpela maculata; assembly: GCA_936432065.2. NCBI lineage: Eukaryota > Metazoa > Arthropoda > Insecta > Coleoptera > Cerambycidae > Rutpela > Rutpela maculata. The sequence continues at coordinate 37,770,179 of OW386285.2, forward strand.
AGATTATGCTTCTTTATTTTTTGGCTCATGGAAGACGGCTTGGGGGGGAGGGCTGGGCCCCATGGCTCCCTCCCTGGCTGCGCCCATGTGCAGAACCATACAAAATTGATCCATGATCGATAATTGATCTTATGTATGCCTTATAAAAAATTAACGAGAACAACTGGTCAGCTCCCGACGAAATTTTGCATAACATTTTTAAGAAATTAATTCCTTTCTCACAACGTTTCGTTATGTACTCTATATGAGTACTCCACAGTAGTTTCCTGTCCAGGAAAATCCCTAGATGTTTATAAAATGAGACGACTGGTATGTCTCTCCCGCACAGATCGATTGTATTGCTTGCTGGTGCTTTTTTCCCCTGTAAAGAATATTACTGCGCATTTCTCATAATAAACTGTGAATTCCACAGAGAACGTCCATAAATTTAGATTATACATTATATGTTTTCGTTTGCACTCTTCGTATGATTTGTGTTTCGAGTAAATGCACCAATCATCGGCGTATTGTATACATATGATATTAGGCGACCATAGCTGATGCATATCTATTGTGCATATGTTAAACAGAAGGGAGCTCAACACAGAACCTTGTGGTATACCGGCCGAGGTATATCTGGGACCAATTATTTTATTATTGTAACGAATACGTACACGCCTATTTTGATATAAATGAATAATCAAACTTGCTATTCTGGGTGGAATTTGTATACGCAACATTTTCTGCAGTAGTATATCGGTTATGACATTATCATATGCGCTTTTTGTATCCACGAATAAGGCTCCGGTCACTGAATTGTTAGATAGACCTAGCTGGATGTCTGTAACTAGATGAGCACATGCATCCATGGTACCATATGCTCGTTTAAAACCATACTGGTTAGCAGCAAGTAATTTATTATGGTTTAACCAACATTCAAGGCGGAGCTTAATCATTCTTTCTAAGGTTTTTGTTATGCAAGAAAGCAATGTTATAGGACTTTTACGAGTTGAAGTAGCAATCTTCAAAGTATACTGACAAGGTTAGCTCCAGCAAGTTGGATTTGGATTCATTGAGGGGGGAGGGGTGGAAAGGTTCCTTTTTTTGATTCTTCGCTTGTAACTTAGAAACGATGCGTCGTACGGAAAAAGGCAATCTATGCAAAATTAAACAAATTAAATTTCCTACAAGAATGTCTATATTCATTTTATTCCTATGTGTTTAGGTACCTTGATTTATTTTGTTTCTGTTACAGGTTACAATGAGGGTGCAGCTACCAGCTCTGTAGCAATAAACAATTTAGCCAGTAGCCACGATGAATACAATTACAATAACAACAATAACTTTAACTCCTACAGTAGTAAGCCGCGGCCTAGTAATGAGTATGGAGCTGTTTAGTAAATTTAGTATTATAAATTGAACTCAATCTGTGTCATTCTTTATGTACACGTTCGTATCTCATGTCTCTGTTTAGCTTTACATTGTGTATATACGATAATTATTAGGAATAAGTTTTAGTTTTTAAAACGCCAGTATTTTTGTACATTTTGTAATAAAAATTAGAATTTAACGAGACGTCTATTTTATTTGGGAAAATTATTAACTTGGCAAACATATGTACACGCCCCTTATTCCGAGTTAAAATGTTATTAGCAAAAATAGCAACAAAATAGGGGATGTGTTTATGCTTTTTCGTCGGTATTTTTATTTAGTCTTTTACCAAAAATTTATAATCAAAAATAAAATATCCCCATATCTCCCTCTCATTCTCTCTTTGTTTTTCTTTCTCTGTCTCCTTTGAACATGACGACGCTTCACAACAAAATTGTTAAATCTGAAATATAAAATTTCATTTTTTTCATACTACATACAGGGTGATTTACCACAACATGCGGACAATAAAATGGCGTTCTAGTGTTGGAAAGTCGATGCAAAATTTTAGAGTGATTCTAGGTAAGGGTCTCGCCGGTTAAGTATATGGATTTGGGCCCAGCGGCTTATTGGGCTATTCATTCACATAAATGTTGCTTATGACTAGGAATGCTCAATAAAATATAAAATAAACCTCTATACCCTATATTACCAGAGGGGGTAATATAGGGGATCAACTTTAAAAATTTTTTTCTTTTAACTATTTGAAGATAATTAATTGAAATTAATAGGAGACGTTAATATAAAATAGCTTTATATTTTACATTCCTATTAGGTCATTTAATATATAAAAAAAATAATTTAATTTTTCAGGGTGCTGTTCTTATATCAACCCCTCGAGTGACACCTACCAAATAAATCTATATTATTTGACACTAACATAATTATCCTGTGTAAAAATTACCTCAAAGTCAGATTGGTGGAAGATGCATTAAATGCGAAGACATAGACCACTTAATTCCTACCCATTTGGAAGAAATATACTACTACTTTTACCTTGGCTCTCAATTATTTTTTTTTGCTTAATTTCATTAGACAGTATGGTCCAATGAAGATATCATTTTTCAAAAAAATTTCTCCCGGCAAGCTGATTTTTTCAGGGTCGATGGAGGGGTGTCTCCCGAGTATCCGACCAAAAAGTCACAGTCTACACCCCTTGTATGGTGTTGCAATAGTGGTGGTTTCTTGTTTTTTGTTTTTTTTTTAATTTTCCAGCTTGTACATGGTAATATTCTCTACAACTTTGCCTAATAAATTTTTTTTGTAACTTTGATTTTTAACGGTCCAGCGCCCATTATATGGGAAAACATTCACCATATTTATTTACTATGGTTCAGGAAACATACAAACAAAAGGCTGAATAGCTGGTTTTTGCAGGGTTGATTGAGAACTGTCTCCTGAGTCTCAAAAAAAAAAATTGGTTGGAGATTCAGGAGACAGTTCTCAATCAACCCTGCAAAAACCAGCTGTTCAGCCTTTTGTTTGTAAGTTTCCTAACCATAGTAAATAAATATGGTGAATGTTTTCCCATATAATGGGCGCTGGGCCGTCAAAAATCAAAGTTACAAAAAAATTTTATTAGGCAAAGTTGTAGAGAATATTACTATGTACAAGCTGGAAAATTTAAAAAAAAAACAAAAAATAGGAAACCACCCTATTGCAACCCCCTACAAAAGGGTATGGACTTTTTGGTCGGATACTCCATCGACCCTGAAAAAATCGGCTTGCCGGGAATTATTTGTGAGCACCCCATATAGAGAAGGTCGACTTTTACTGTACTATTAGGCCATTTTAATTAATATAGTATATAGTAATATCGCCTCAAGAAAGGACATTACCGAAAAATGTTTCAGACAAAAGTTGTTCCGTTCAGAGAGGAACATCTTTTGGGCAGAACAATTTTCCACCCCCACCCTTGATGAGCTTGAATTTTTAATGGCACCCTTCATTTTTTATCGCGTATTCTGATTCTACGGAAGAAATTAGATAACTTTTGTCCAATCATTCCCCCCCCCCCCCCTACCCTGATTGAATTTTCAAAAACCTGCAGGGAAACATCCCTGAACTAGGGTATTTTTAGCAAAAATGTTTCAAACAAAAGTTTTTTAGTTTAGAGAGGGACACCTTTTGTTTGAAACATTTTTCCGAAAAATGCTAGTTCAGAGATGTTCGCCAGCAGGTTTTTGAAAAATCGAAAGTTACACCCTCATCCCCGCTCATTAGGGTTAGCAGTGGGGAATGGAAAATTGTTCTGCCCAAAAGATGTCCCCCTCTGAACGAAACAAATATTGTCTGAAACATTTTTCGGTAGTGCCTTTTCCTGAGGAGATATTACTGTGAATTAATTAAAATGGCATAACCATAATAAAATCAATATAAGCAAAAAAAAAATAATTGAGAACCAATATGCCTAAAAAGATCGTACTTAATTTATCCATATAAAACTGTTTTTCAATATCTTCAAAAATAGCCCACTTTTCATTTATATGCAAATATGCATAAATATTGACCACAATAATAAGTAACAAAATTTTCTATATCTTTAATCTGAATGCAACTAAAGTTGCCCAACAAACTGTTTCATTATGAACAAAATCATTATCTTCAAGAGTTTGACGTAATATTTATAAAAACTGCAAGGCTTCCCACAGTTATTTTCATGCATTCTAGACTACAATGCATTGTTTCACTTGTGAAAATAAAAAATTAATGACTTATTAATCGTTTCTTTCATTTTGTTCGCTGTGCATTATAGAATTATTGTGTTATTGTGTTTTTGCAGTATGTTTCACAGCAACGTAGCAACCTATTCACTAAATAAATCTCTTGAATTTATCACTTCTGCTGTGCTGCAAATAAATGAATTAATATTGCTCTAAATAGGAAAGATCATATATCAAATCATATTTTATAAATACTCTTCGAAATGGTTCCAAATACACATTAAAGACTACATACAGTGTGTGCTATTTAACACCGCAACACCCCATTATTTTGGAACGCGTTGACCGCTTTATTATTATTATTTTTTTTTTTTTGAGATATAGTGTTCGATGAGCTTTATTTGATTGTTTTGAAAAATTTGTAATTTTCATATTTTCAACGCCTACTAAGCTCCTCTAAATGGGTCGAAATTTCGAGATCGACTATTATGTATAATTCGATGAATATTATAAATTTACGACTAGCAATCAGATACTTGTTAAGTATTAACCTCCTGAGTGCGAAAATACGTGCGTCATCTTTGACAAGTGGTACAAGGGCCAGCTAGAGGAGTTGAAACGTAGTACATGCGGTAGGAAGCTCCGATACGCCGTCAATTATCGTGAAAAGCAAGACAAGAAAAAAAATAAAAATTATGTGTTATTTTTTGTTTTTCATATAACACGTCATATATTTTTTATTTTACTTCAGAATGATTTAATTTTTTTACATAATATTCTCTAACTATTCTTTGATATGTTGAAAGTAAAAAAATTTACCTAAAAAATAATTAGTTGGCAAAAAAAAAATAACAACTTTTCTTTGACGCAAAATCTTTAAAATTTGCAAAGTAAAATGTCCGATCGAGGTATCTTTTTTATTTAAGTTAGGTGCCAACTATAACCAAAGAAAATGTCCGAATGAACTAAATAAAATCTTTTATAAGAAGTTTTTTTTGAAATTTTGTTCCCTTATCGAAATATTCATTGATTGTTTCAGCGTCCGACCGAATGCGCGCTACTATGAATCGGCCGCAATCGCATCTAGAGCTAAACGCAGGCACGTGCCGGGTGATTATTATTTTCCAGTGTCCATTTATGTTCAGTTGAAAGTGCTTTTTGTCTCAGTCCTTATATTTAGTGCGTTATAAACACATAGTTTGGCATAATAAATTATAATTACTCGGATAGGAAATCAAAGAAAACAAGCTAAAAACGTCCTCTTCGCCTGTTCACTGGATTTTTATATAATTGTTATACATTCAATAGGATACTTTCCGCAGTTTTTTGTAAATAATATTACTTTTAGACATTTTTAATTTTATGGTACGAACTTAGTTGGTAAAAGACTCAGTGTGAAATTAAGTAAAAATTAAAAAAAAGTATACCAAACCCATTTGGGTTTCGAACCCGGGACCCTTGGATTCCGAGTCAAAAGAACTACACCACCACCTTACACGTAAAAGAATGTAAATTTTTACATTATAGGACACGAGCTAAAATCATATTTTCACGGTTGTATATTACATTATGAAATGTATATTTGTAAAATATATAAATATTTAGATATCAAAATGAAATATCATTTCACCAGATTTCTATTCAATTACAAAAACATGAAAATTAAAAAAATTTTTTTTCAAATTTAAATCATTAATAACATTTTTATTTACCGATCGATTTTGTTCAAATAGAGTTTCTTCCTCTAGCTAACACTAATTTACTGTCCAAATTTCAGTACAATCGGAATTTTTTCTTTCTTGAGTTATCGTGCTTACAAGAAACGTGACGAACGGACAGACGGACATTTTGAAAGTTGTTCAGAATTCGTTCACCAACACAATGGTATGAAAATTTTTTGTCTGCGAGCGATATTTACGGTTTTAAAAATGTACCGATCAAATGCAAAATCCGATGACATTTATGTGGCTCTAAAACAATATTTAGAACAGAAAAATTTATTTTTATCACTAAATCCAGTTTACTATGCACAATGTAGAAGATCGTATACCCGAACTGCTTATAAAAGAAAATCATAAATTGTAAATCCTAGTACAGAGAATACAAGTAAAAAAGGGCATTTCTGCAATGTGCTATTTACAATAAGACAGCCTACCAAATTAAGCCCAGAATTCCAAATGTTTTAGATTTTGGATGGTACCTAAAGGAGGAAATCTTATTTCCAAAGATGATTTCAAAAAGCCCAAAATCCAATTTTATTGAGTTAACTCCATTTTGTAAATGTAAATTATATAACTGTACTACAAGCTGCAAGTGCAGCAAAGCAAACGTGCAATGTAACATAACCCAGGTAGCAAGGGTACGTTATAATGACGTCAAAATCTGGTGATTCTGGTCAAAAAGACGTCAGGGCACTAAAAATCGACGACAGAATGACGTCTTATAAATGACATTAAAATGACGTGCTACACATCACGTCATATTGTCGTCTTTTTTCAGTGTTAAATTTATTTATATTTTATGGGATTACAAACTTTAAAACTCGCTAATGGCATTTTGTTATCGTAAGCAGAGTGTAAAGTTTAAAAAGAAATAAACCGTGTCGTGAGGGATAAGTATTGGCGTTTTTATTCGAGGATATAATGTTTTTTAACATTATCCAAAATAATTTATATTCGAAAGAGTTTGCAAAGATTCGGCAGTTTATTTCTTAAAATTATATTTCTATCTATTCTTTTAATAATAAAATTAGATTAAAATGCATTAAAAAGCAAAATCTATCCGTTGCGTGTTCCAACTATAAAGTCTTTAGGTAAATAGTCTCAGAGAGGTTGGTGGCCGAGTGCTTAAGGCGTCGTCTTCCAAGTCATGAGGTCGGCGGTTCGGCCCCTGATCATTCAGTTTTTTTTTTAACGCGAAAAAAATTTTAGTTGTTTTTTTTAAGGTAATAATTGCTTATTGGTTTTTTTCAATTTTAGGTCTGTTTTAGACCATTAAATATTCTATTTATGTTGTAGATGACGATATTACACCTTTACCGTTTTTTCTCCAACACGCTTCCCAGGTTTGTATAAGTACCTCAACTTAAAACTTTAATTCTTAAAATAGTTGACTCCTGACTTCCCCTCCACCGCTCATCAAATTTGAGATAAGGAACATTTTTTTTTCGAATTTCTCCCTCTCTGCTCTTCAATTTCGAGATCTGGGGAAAACATATTTTTTTAACGAACCGCCACTAATACTAATTAATGTAATAATTACATTGTTCAACAACTACTCGTGCTTCTCAGGTGACACTGGTGACAGTTTAATTAAATTAAATAAGTTCTTCTTAATAATTATGAATAAATAAAAATACTAGTAACTCGAAGCGAGAACCTGAAAGATTTTCATATATTTTAAATAAGGCAAGAAATTCAATTTCACATAATAAAGACTTCATTCACCACCATAAATATTGCTTTTAGCATCCGAAATGGCGGTCGCCAAGTTAGCTCTGTTGGTTGAAGCGTCAGTACTGTAATACCGACAACGGGAGACATGTAGGTTCGAACCCTATGGACTGCAATTGGTAAAGGTAAGTAAAAATGAATTTAATAACTTAATAAACGTTATAATTTGCAGGCAACCCTTGTGAGAAAAAGTTGGAGTGATGGTAAACAATATTAGATATGTTAATGTAAATAAAATTATGGATGGCTAACAAACAAATTCCTTAGGACAAAACTTATTTATGCATTAATTATTTTATTTTTATCAAGTAGATTACTAACTAGTATGTAGTTTGATATGTTCCTATTACTAAAAACCTGTAGGGGGATTACCAAATATAACCTGAAAATGACGTCATTCGTGTGAGACATTAGGAAGTCATTTTCACGTTTCATTTACGTCACCTAACTCGTCCTTTCTCGTCACTCCTGACCTTTTTTCCACGTCATTTTCACGTGCCTTTGCTACCTGGGAAGTTGTTTATGCGAAGGAAAATGTAATCTTTAGTACCCACTTGCTGTTATAATTAATGAAAACATTTTTTAATGTGTATGTTTCGAGATTATCTACATAATTTTATAACATTTAATTGCAAATAGAAACTAAATAATCCGTAGGCTCACTTGATCGCTTAAACGACACCACAGATGGGCGACGTTAACAGAAGTTATGCCTTAAATTAATGCGGACGAGTTGCGCGGCCGCATTCAACAGCGTCATCTCGTTACATGAGCCGAATTTCAAAAAAATCTCTTTATGAAAAAGTTTGTTTAAAGTATATGGAACATTTTTCTCGTTTATACTATAACTCTCTCTTTAAAAATAAAAAAGTTACCTCGATCGGGTATTTTTCAATGCAAATTTTAAAAAACCGCGACAATAGAGGGTAATTATATTTTTTTAGGCACTATATTATTAGTTACACTATATTCTTTGCCGTCAGCCTGTTCAAGAAAATTGGAGGGATAAGTGTAAAATATTGGTCTAAATCGGAATTAAAATAAAAAAGATATGATGTATTATGTGCAAAACAGAAATTAACACATAATTTTAAAATTTTTCAAAAAATTTGCGAATTGACCGATTTGGCAATCTCAAATTAACGGGCGAACTCATAAATCAAATCTAGAAGGTCATTTTACATAATATCATCTGTTTTTTAGGTGGGTGTTTGCGAGTTGTATAGACTACTTTTAAAATGCTTCCTACAGATTGGCTGCTCTCCGACTACTAGTGCATGCGGTAGGAAGAGCCGATACGCCGTCAATTATCGTGAAAGACAAGACGTTCGTACTGTCGTGAGCAAAATTAAATAGGACAAGTCTTATAACGTATTTTTCCTAAAATCTAGTTGTGTACATCTAACTTTAATTTTTGTGACATTGTCAGTTAGTTGTCATAATTCATTGGAAGTGTGCAAATAGAGGGAGATTTACATTAGAAAAAAATAGTTGTCCTATTTAATTTTGCTCATGACAGTACCACTTTTCAAAGATGGCGAATGTTTTTTCGCACTCAGGAGGTTCATAGTATCTTATTGCCATTCATAAACTTATCATTTTTGTTACTCGGCATTTTTTTTAAATTGGGCGTGCATAGCACCTCCTTGTACTGCCGTGAGCAAAGAAAAATAGGACAACTATTTTTTTCTAATGTAAATCTGTCTCTATTTGCACACTTGCAATGAATTTGGACAAAAATTAAAGTTAGATGTACACAACTAGATTTTAGCAAAAATACGTTATAAGACTTGTCCCATTTTTTGCGCACGACAGTACCACCCAAAATGAATGAGAGTCTGGATTCATGATTTTTGGGGGTAAATTAACAAATCCTTCCAACCCCATGTGTAAGCCTATGACTTATTTGTGGCTGTTTGTTTTACTTTTACAAGTCATATTTCTTACACATTTGGGGGCCTGCCGTACGATCCTGTACCAAAGAAAAGGACTGACATGGATATTTCTGTGCTATACTATCCCAAACTGACAACAATTCACACATTTTGGGACTAAACTTATGACACACAATTAGTGCTCGGCGGGCTCCTGGTCTATAATGTTTCATAAATATTTTATTAGTGTTGTCACGATCTGTGTAATGCTTGTTAGTTATTAATAATAACACTTTACTTTTTATAATTTATTAACTGAACCGAACGATCTTACTTATTACATCAGCTGTCAAATCGGTCTCTGACCAATGCCGACTTTATGTAACTAAACCACAGAAGACCTATACCAGAAACGACTCTCTGGCCTTCCCGCCAATATTGAATTTTATGCGCATATATCATATGTCGGTGGTATTATTGTCAACCTATAAATCCGCAGGTTTCTAAATTCACCTGTGGAGCGCACCGGTAAGCAATAACATTATATGATTGGCTATTTTGAAAACCAAAGCCAATCAGCTTCGAATTTTATCTACCAATGCGTCCAGCGGTGAATTTAGAAAAGTGCAGATTTACAGATTGACAATAATACCACCGACAAGATGGCCGAAGGTCACCCCAATTTACCAATGAAAGGGTGCGTTTGCATGCACCCGGTAATTTAGTCGAGTCGCTTAGTAATTTAGTACTCGACCAATTACTAAATTACTGGACCGTTTCTCTACTCGGCTAAATTACTGGATGCGTACAAACGCACCCAAACATCGAACGTGCCTCCGACAGTGACGCTTCTGGTAAATAACTAAAATAACATAATCATGTGACAAGACTACAAATTTCATTGCATTTTAGATTTGCCGCTATTTAATGCCTCTTTCTCGTTCGTCGAAAATTCAACATGGACGCAATTGTGAAGGGTTACGCTATTGGTTGATCCCCAAAAGGGCGTAAGCACACCTTGTTTCCTTACGTCATGGTGCCACTAGTACTGTATTTTTTTTGTACCAGAAGTGTCAGATTCGGATCAAGTCAAGTGTCAATTTGAAACGACGTCAACGAATGTATCAAAGAGCAGATTGTCGAAAAAAACTTAAATCATTTCATGAAAATCCTACCAAAGGCAGTTAGGAATTTTAACTCATAATGTCAGGATTAGAAGCGGCGAAACAGGTAGCAGCTCATTTAGCAGTGAAAGAAATTAATAGTGGAAATATTGTAGGAATCGGAAGTGGCTCCACGGTAGTTTATGCAGTAGAAGGGTTAGCCGAGCGGGTACAAAAAGAAAATTTAAAAGTGCGGTGTGTTCCTTCCTCATTCCAGGCAAGACAACTGTTAATTAAACACAAGTTGCCAATAACTGAATTAGGGATAGATCCAAAATTGGATATTTGTATAGATGGAGCAGATGAGGTCGATTCTAATCTCAATTTGATTAAAGGTGGTGGAGGTTGCTTGTTACAAGAAAAAATTGTAGCAAGTTGTTCGAAACGATTAGTTATCATAGCGGATTACACCAAGGAGTCAAAAAACATCGGGGATCACTATAGCAAGGGTATACCGATAGAGGTTTCGCCTATGGCTTACGTCCCAATTCAAAATAAGATAGAGAAAGTATATGGAGGTATAGCAGAACTACGAATGGCTATTGCAAAAGCTGGACCATTAGTAACAGACAATGGAAATTTTATTTTAGATTGGAAAAATTTTGAACGGGATGTTGACTGGAAACGAATTAACGCAGAACTGTTACTGATTCCTGGTGTTGTTGAAACCGGACTATTTATAAATATGGCTTCTAAGGCATATTTTGGAATGGCTGATGGTTCTGTAAAATCACAGATCCCTTGTCCAACATGTCAAATGTGTTTTAAACAAAGTGAGCCCGAGGAGGAGGAGGTGTATGGTTATTAATATGAATGTATGAGGAGTCAACTAATTTTGTATTTTTATAGTGGAAATTATAAACTTCAAATGTTAAAATGAGAGTATTTGCAGCATGAAAACGCAATATGAAATTTAAAAGATCACAACACGCTGACGTATAATTGAATTTTAACTGTCTTTGTTAGTATCTTTTCAAAGTGGTAAAATTGTGTCATAAATGTGAATTGAACTATTAAATTTTAATTACAATCAAGGAAAATGAAATATACTTAAATCTTGTTATTTTATGAGTCAATTATAAATTCCATTAGTATAAACGACAAAAATACAAGTGCAAATAATAACGTATATTTAATGAATTTATCATGGATAATGAATATTAGTGAAGTAAAAGTAAATTTTGTATTTCACATCACGTTGGGAATATATTAATTTTATCAACGGAAATCGCAAAACATTGCTTTTTCTACGATTGTGTTGAAAGTCAAATTTTCTAACTTCAAAATGAATGGAGAAAATGTCACTTTGCCACACGTCGTGCGGCAAAGAATTTGCCACATGCCTCGATTACATCTTCACAAATTTAAAATTTTGAAAGACTTTAAAGGAAATAACTTCACAACCGTAGAAAAAATAGTATGTAACACACATGTGGCAAGCTTCATTGCAAAACTCGTGTTCCTACTTTCATACATCGTTTTGCAATGAAGCCCTTGCCACACTTGTATTACAATGTAGAGATGGGTCGTTATCTCTGTAACGCTATTTTGTCGCGGTATTTTTAGGTAACGTACAGTCGCGCTACTAAATGATAAAATAACCGGTTACTCGGACCGAATGGTTGGTGCCTGACTGCGCCTTCACATAACGCTGCCTGTCAACGTTACCAGCGACCAACGCTTGTAAACTTTAACCAGCGACAAACTGGAAAGATGCAATGCCGTACCAGAGATTAATGTTAAGCTCTTTACTGTGGCCCAACTAAACTAAGATAGGTTTTATAGTGTCGCCAAGCGTTGTATAGTTATTCGACTTTTGCATCTTTTGACCTGGCTGTGTATAATTTTCTATCCCTAATAAAAATCTGTAAAATTTGGTAGGTATGTTTTCAGTTTGTCAGAAAAATTAGATGTTTGTTAAATTTTTACTTCAAATATGTAAGAATTTACAGCACAAATTTTAGGGCCACAGAAATGTGGTATCACTTTTCGAATTTCAAATCGTCGATATACCGGTTGCATATATAGTGTTTACCATAGATAAAATACTAGTGATTACTTTTACTGTTTAGTAAGAAAATGTAAAAACCTAATAAACCTATTTAACTATAAATTAACAAGCGTTCCCTGTACATTGGCGAAGCGCGAATAAGCAACTGCATAGGATAGATTACGTTACATTACATATCCTACCCTCCGTTTCTGAGTTTGGAAAATACCACACGTTACACGACAAACGCGATCTCTTCTACTCAGTAGGGACGTTCCGATACTATCGATATGATACCAGTATCGATACTTTTCATTCGATACCAAGTACTTTTGTACTCGATACTTTTCTTTCGATACGATACCGGTATCGATACTTTTAAGCCGGTATCGGTATCACTAAAATATTGCATGTACAGTATGTTTGAATGTACAGAAAAACGTACAGCATTACATTTTGGTTGAAATTTTTTTTCGAATTTCTCCCCCCCCTCCCCCGTTCATCAAAAAAGTTGGGATTAAAAAAAAAGTTTTCGGATCCCCCGCTCATCAATTTTTAAAAAAATATTGTATTATGAAACAATTTCTGCAGAAACATTTTTTTTCTACTATGATTGATTTTATCTTAAAAGTATCGATACTCACTGGTATCGATACTTTTCTTTCGATATGATACCGGTATTGATACTTTTCATTCGATACCAGTATCGATACTTTTGTGGTATCGGAACGTCCCTACTACTCAGTAGGCGCGTTTGATAGAGCGAGCCGGATCATTTTACTTCTGTCGCGTCGTTCCAAAGTAGCGGTATTTTGTCGCGGTATTTCTCTGGAGCGATCGCGATTGTAACGCTACATGAGTGGAACCGCTTTTCCCATCTCTATTACAATGTACTATTTTCTCGTTTTTATGCAAATCCAAGGCACTGAGCGAATATTGCGTAGCAGCGCCTCGCTGCGGAGAATCGTAACACTTTTGATGCGAGTCAACTGTAAATCTGTTCAATGAATATTTCAGCTTTCAGCTATAATGTGGTGGCTTAGAGCAAATACTAGTCAGAATCGTGACCTGCTGGATTAAAGCGCCAAATTTTGCAGAGTTCTTATATACCCTCAGTACTATCAATTCAGTGGAGAGCACGGTGTATTAAATAGGTGGTCCGACGTACGGCACTTTCCTATGAAAATAATGGCTTTATAAGTGCATGCTTTCTATTTAATTTAGTAGATGGCGCGATCTTTAAGGTACTACAATATCCTGTATATAGATAGATGAATTTGCTTTGCTGCATATAGTGCTGCATATATTCTTTCAATATTTTTAATTTAGCTACTTAAGGTCAGATGTCACTGGACTCTTGTTTCACTAAACAGAAACAAAAGGCCGGGAATGTATGCAACACTGTATGCAGAAAAGCAAATTCATCTGTCTATATACAGGATTTTGTAGTACCTTAAAGGTCGCGCCATCTACTAAATTAAATAGAAAACATGCACTTATGAAGCCACTCAACGGGTTCTTGTCGCATCACCTATTTAATACATCCTGGTGGGGAGTGCCAGATTTCGGTGTCCGCCATCTTGAAATACGTCGCTATCTTTGTTTTCTTTGGACTGTAACTGTAAATGTTCGACTTTTATTTGGTTTTTACTAAATATCTCCCCAGCTTCTGGGTTTATAGCAAAAAGGATTTAATTTAAACTAAATTTGCTACAATTTGAGACCAGAGCCGCTTTTGTAACTTTAATATTTTGCGAGATACAAGCTTCCGAAGTTTTGGACTTTTTTCTGGTTATTACGAAAATCGGTTGGGTTTACAGTAACACTATACGAATAAATTTTAATCTAGACTAAATTTGCTACAACTTTGGAATATAGTGCCAGTGATATGGTTTTCTTGCCATGGATCAAGAGACAACTTCAGGATTGCCTAAAAATCGATGTTGTATGGGACATATACAAGCCAGACGGCCTGAAGGAAACTACACGTGTGAAAAAAGGGAAAGGAGAAAGGAAAAAGTCACAAGGGAAACCACACTCCCCAAAAGGTTTGGTATATTCCTGAAGAATTCAGAGAACAGGACAGAACTGTTTACCCTACTAAGTGATGCAATCGCAGCTTTTCACGTACATGAAGGTAAAGAAATATACATCACCTATGGTAAATCTGTTATTTCAAAAAATAGCAGTACACTGATGTCCAAAACTGATCACGAAGAAGCTGATACCAGGATGTGTCTTCATATATCGGATGCATTACAAAAGACTGCAACCAACATCCTCATAAGTACAGTTGATGCAGATGTTATTGTGGTACTAGTAGGCACCTTTTTCGAGCTACAAACTTACAAACCTAATATTTAACTTTAGCTGAAATGGATGTTTTGCCTTCTCAGCCAGTAGATGCTAAAACAAATGCATTTGAACTTATAGAATGATTCACATGCATCCTGTACGATGACACAACAGAACTTGACAGCATCAACAAGCTCAGAGAGGATCTCTTCACACAAGGAAAAAAAGTAAAGATGATGCAAAGTCTACTGCCCACATTCAACACACTAATCGCTGCATCTATCAATCTAGCATCTGGTTAACCAATTTGAAATCACTCCAAAATGCACCTACTCCGGCTAACTTTGGATGGAAAGGAAACAAAGTGACATGGCAACCAATTTGGAAGCAAGGAAAAGCTTTAGGGACTTAACCAAGTGCGGATGTAAGGCTGAACCCCTTTGCTCTAAGACTTGAGTTTGTAACAAGGCTGCGCTTGCCTGCACAGCTCTTTGTCATTGCAAAGGCCATTGTGAACAGTAAAGAACAACATTATAAATATAATAATAACAACATTATAAATGTCTTTCTTTACTCATATTGTAGCCTATTTATTCTTCTTAAACATTAATAACATAATGTTTGCTGTAAAACTGACTGCATTGGAGATATTCAGTAAAACCGATCAAAATATAGATTTTCGTAATAACCTGAAAAAGGGAGCGAGCGTAGAGGCGACTTCAATGTGAATATCGTCGATATTCCGATATTCCGTTGAAGCAACTTCGAACGCGGTTAGTACTTGGATGGGCTCTTGGGAAATACAGCGTTCTCGCCCCACCTTCTAGAGGCTTGTATATCAGTGTATACTCGGAAGTCACGTAATTTCAGACGAGGATTACGTAGTGGATATACCATCCTTCGGACGGGATGTAAAGCAGGCGGTCCCTTGTCTATTAAATGTTAGGCAAGTAAAAGATCCCTACTCTTCTTATGGGAAGAGGTTCGGCAAAATTTCCAGGTTGGGGGTAGCTCGTCTCCTGGCGTCGGTGATAGGCCCTGGTAGCGGAAATAGGCCGACGTTAAACAGTTAAAACAATAAATAAATAACCTGAAAAAAGTCCAAAACTTTGGAAGCTTGTATCTCGCAAAATATTAAAGTTACAAAAGCGACTCTGATCTCAAATTTAGTTTAAATTAAATTCTTTTTGCTACAAACCCAAGTTGGGGAGACATTTAGTAAAAACCAAATAAAAGTCGAAAATTTACAGGTACAGTTCAAGGAAAACAAACATGGCGTCGTATTTCAAGATGGTGGACATTGAAATCGGGCGGGGTCCACCTGAATTAGTACTGGGGGTATATAAGTGTGCAAAACTTGGAGCTTTAATCCAGCAGGTCACTATATTTTCGCTAAGCCATCACAATACTAGTAAAATGTACATAATCACAATGAAGCTACATACAAAACAAGTTTAGAATTGTTGCGCCTAAAATATGTTCTAATCGTCAACGAAAGAAAGTGTAAAACAGTCGGAATTTCAGTAATAAAAAGGCCATGTTATTCGCCAGACGTCTGTTGTTCTCAGTTAATATTCGACTAGTTTAGAAGTAAGTAGCCAATCTTTATAAAACAATGATGCTTTAAAGAGTAAAGTAAAGCGCAAAAATCGACATATGATCCAAACTGCCCATACAAATTGCGCATGCGCCAATTTAGCGCGGCTATTCTCTTTATAGTGGATTTATACGTGCATGGATTTAGTGGCGCTAGTAGATATTGGCACGCCAGTAAAAAAATATTGCACTTATAAACAGTAACTAGCGAGTAAGTCTTGACCTTGCATGCACTGATGCATGCTCGCCAGTAACTGTTTATACGTGCAAACCCGCTATTTACGTCACACTCTTGCTACTGTACTTTGAGCACAGAGTACAGTAACTATACAAAGGTGAAAGTTTTGGAGGCAGCTTTGAGTTTTGATGGCTCGATTTCTGTGACCTTGTGTACCAATTGCATCTACACTAAGAGCAATATGTTGTTAATTTATTTCAATTTTTTTCTTTATTTCTAAGGATACACTGAGAGAACAGTGTATTTCGAGTTGGATTGAAAAATATTACCATTTGAATTGTTTATAATCGGCGCCTATTTTCAGTTGAGTTGGGCACTAGGTTTTATTTATGAAAATTTTAATTCTCGGCTAATATTTTCAACCTCTCAAAATGAATGGGAATAAAACTCACAAATCCAAACTTAAAACGATAAACGTCAACATTGTCAACGCAAAAGTGAGGTTGATGATATTCCTTTTAAAAAATGGCAATGCGTATACAAATTTGGTTTTTGTGGGAAGGCTTGCTTTCGCCTCTGTGTAATTATTTTACTTTGTGCTTTGAGTTTGTGGATACTGAGCACGCTATGTGCACTCCCATTGTATTACAAAACCTTGTTAGGTTGTGTAGTTGTCATTATATTATACCATTATTATTATTAATTATATTTAATATGTGGTATAGTAACATATTATACTGAATTGCTTTCAGTGTACATCAAACTTTAAAGTTCTCTCAGTGTAAGAGGTTGTGTTTCACTCATGTTCAATGATATTAGAACCGGGTCATAAAATATCAAAGGAACCGCCGATATTGTCGCCTCTCTGTGGTTCAAGTTCTCTGTCTATGCTTCAATCGTACGACGGCTGCGCAAATTCGCATCAAAAATGGACTTACACGACTTGGTGTCAGTTGCCTGTATTGTCACGCCATTATTAGGTCCATTCCTTTGCACAAGAAGTGCGACACTAATTTTGAGTGACAGAGATGGTATCAATATGGACAGCATAAGTTAAAGAGAGAAAATTGCACCAGTGCCACATTTTTAGTGCAAAGGAATAGACCTCAGTCTGGGTAGGCCTTCGCAATGGCACAGCACATGCACGGTCAATAAACGATACGGTTGCATCAATCAGCAGCTTTAAGACGAGAGAGACGGCGGGGGGCTTGAAATCGAATGAAAGAGATAGACATATCTGATTTCCGTGCAAAAGACAGAGACAAAGATGCTTGTAGTGTCTACAGGTGACGTAGGCTGTAGACCATACCGGAATCTTTGTCTCTGTCTCTGCACGGAAATCAGATACGTCTGTCTCTTTCATTTGGTCCCCCCCCCCCCCCCCCCGTCTCTCTCGTCATAAAGCTGCTGATTGATGCAACCGTATCGTTTATTGATCGTGCAGCACATGTACTGAGGTTTCTTCTTCCTCTTGACAGAATCTGCATGTTACATCCTCTGCCAGGCCCATTAGACTCAAATGTCTATTAAGCCTACAATTTCCAGTTAGTAGACCTACCATTATTCTAATGGCCTTTCTATTTTGGCGTAGTAGGTCTTCCGTGAATATGGCCGATCGTTCTTTAATAAACTTTTTGACCCGTCTCTGTTGTGGGAAATTCTTCCACCACTCTAAAAATTTATTTTGTAGCCATTCGTTAATGGATGTTCGTATGCGTGGCTTAGCCACACCGCAAAAGAGTTTGGGTCCTACTAGAGCCGTAGATGCGCCTTCCAGGACCAGCTCATCAGCCTTCTCATTTCCCCCGTGTCCCTCGTGTCTTGGTACCCATGCCACGGTTACTTTGTTCTGACTTCCTAGGTCTGTAAGGCCATTTATATAATCCCATACTAGTCTTGAATCAACCTGCAAGGAATCGAGTGCCTTTAGCGCTGCTTGGATATCGAAAAAATGGCAATTGACTGCTTTACAGTTCCTTGCCTCATTATTTCCTTTGCACACCACTGTATAACACCCACTTCAGCCTGAAATATTATGGCGTGTATTCCTAGACTAATCGGAGTTTTCGTTCTCGACCTTATCCCGTAAATCTCAGCTCCGACTCCCTGCTCTGTATTTTAGCCGTCCGTATGCCAGATCGTTTGCGCCGATATTGGAGGACTATTTTTCCAGTTCTCTCTGGTATTTTTTGATTTGAAAATTCTTGTAGAAGTTATACTTTGGGATCATTGTGTCCTTGGGTATTCCCAAAATGGGATCTGCCTTCAGCTTTGAGTATAACTTTTGGTGCTCTGTTCCGTGTTATTGCCTTATAGGTGTTGCGCCTCTCATTAGCCTGTGTACCACTGAACCAGCTTCCCCTTGGATAAATATGTGTAGTGGTGTCAGGTCTAAAAGGACTTCCAATGCAGCCGTGGGAGCAGTTTTTATAACCCCACTGGCGCACAGGCAAGCATGCCTTTGTACGTCACTTAATAGCCTTTTTATGTCAACACCTTTAGATAAATTAATGTTTTAATTTACACATACACAACCTTTGTGCGCTATAACTAATATTACAAGCAGTAGTTTAAATAAATAAACCTACACAATCTGACAAGTCAAGGTCGTCTTTTAAATACACAATTCCGGGCAAGAGTGGATTTTCACTGGTGATTTCAGAATTATTTTTTCTTACGGGAACAATTCAAAAATAAGTATTTTTTTCATGAAATTTGTTACAAACCCAGTTGAGAGATTGCCGAATCCAGGGGCGTCCTCAAATTTGTAGTAAAAAAATCACTAATAAGATTTCCTCTTTTTCCGCCCTGAAAAAAAGACTGCAGTAGGCGTAGAATGCACTTTTCAGAGGTCTACGATAAAAAAAACGATTTAAATCGGAAAATAAACTTTTTATGGTGATGGTCCCACTCTTTATTTTTAAGTTTTTGGCTGTTTTCTTAGAATGACAAAAACCTACATTTGCTTGTTTGCTTCGCAAATATTTTATATCTTATTAACAAACCTTAAGAAAACATGATGTACTCATCCACTTTAATTTCTAGTAATAATCTGATATTAGGAATTTACCAGATGTGATACAATGTATTTAAATTGGTACACCAGGATACGATTTTTACGATGAAATTATAAATAATATATTATAAATAATATTAAAAACATAAATTTGTCTCTGAAAACTTGATATATTGTTGCAAAAAACTTGCCTTGGTATCCAATAATAAAGATGAATCTCTACAACTCTTTTCGTATTTATATAATAAAGATGTAAAAATAAATTTTAAATAAGCCATTTAAATTGTAGACATAGTAAAACTTGAAATATAAATATTATTTATGCGACAAAAATACCTCTATAGATAATTTAAATTCCATTTTGGCTTTTGCTATATAACGACTAAAGAGTGATATTCAAGCAAATAAACAGAATATAGAATAAAAATACTACATTGTTTTTATCAATCTTCTTTTAAAAAAAATTACATTTTCAACCTACATGAATAAAATGCAAAATATTTCAAAATTTTAACATTTTAAATACCGTGCTTGAAGTTGATAATACTACAGTCACTTCACAGAATAAGGGAAAGTAATGAGTTGCGGGTGTCATATTCGTCCGCAAGGTAGCATAGATATTACTAATAAATAATGTGATAAATAGTAAGTTCTTGCTATCTTCAATATTAATCTAGTTTAGAGAACACAAAATAATTGTGATAGTGATTTATGACACAATACAAATACCAGAAATTAAAACCGGTTTATAAAAATAAATCTTCCCTTTCGACTTACCTGTAGATAGAGAAGGTACAGGGCCATTCTACAAATTCGTTCACTTTTAAGGGGGTGGGAGGGTCCTGAAGTTCGTTTTTGGTTCAAAGTACATCCGACGGACAGCCAAAGGACGTCCAAATGTCGCAACCTTGAACGATATCTATACATCCCAGTTATTTGAACAAAAAAAAACGGAATGAGTAGGGATGGAACCGCTGATTTCATTATTTGTAAGTCAACGCTTTAATTCGGCCACTAACCTTGTATACTAGTACTTACGTATATTTGGAAGTAGGTGTTAGACTAATTAGCTATATTTCAAAACGTAAATGTTTAATAAATATTTAGTATCAAATAATATTATTATGTTACAAAAAATGTTAAAATTAAATTACTAATGTCAAATTACAAATTACTGTAAAAAATAAACTACAAATTTTACATAAATAACGGCCAAATATAAACCAAACTATTGTAAAATTGAAAAACCGGTTTCGTTAATGTTTTTTTGTTTTTATATTAAATAAACGTCCTCTGCTGCTGTTCCTATAGGATCCTAAAATGTGTGTACTTACCGAACATAAATTGGTCATTCAGGGGACGTCCGTTGCGGCACATATGTTGGACGTTCAGTGTGGTATTCGCTAGTATGTATACATATCTCGGAAACGTATTGGAGAGAAAGCAGTATGGAGATATTATCATTTGAAGAGCTAAGTGGATAAAGGTGTTATGTGACATTTTTGAAAATTTTGATATTTCTACACAGACAACTATTTTAACTTATAATCTATCATTTCAATGAGTTTTTGGGATAATAAACCTTTCCTAAATGCGTTTTAGGGCCGGTTTTAGGGTGAAGTTTGACTTACCGGAAATGCGTTATGTCAAAACGGTTTCCATGGTAACGGTCGTCATAGTTACCACTACCCAATGGTACTACTCCCATGGTGGGCACTCGCTTAGTTGCGAAGTTAGGTAGTCCAGAATAGTGGAAATGATCTACAAAGAAGCAGTTGCTGTGGTAATGCTTACCACGGTTACCAGTACCTTAGGGTACCACTTCCATGGTGGGCACTCGCTTAGTTACGAAATGATTAGCCGTATTAGTAATTTTTTTTAAAATTCGATTGTGTTATATGTCAAAATGGTTTCTATGGTAACGGTCGTCACTACCCAATGGTACTACTCCCATGGTGGGCACTCGCTTAGTTGTGAAGCTAGGTACTCCAGATCAGTGGAAATGATCCACAAAGAAGCAGTTGCCGTTGTAATGCTTAGCACGGTACCAACACCTTAGGGTACCACTCCCATGGTGGGCACTCGCTGAGTTACGAAATGATTAGCTGTATTAATAATAAAACTCAACTTTTTTTATTGATTGTAATAAAATTAAAACAAAAATACAAGTTACATTAAATTTTTGAACGGAAATCTCCATATTCTAGCCGTATGGCCACGGATTTCGAGACGGCGACCGGTCGCGCGTTATTAAACTGAAACTGCTTTTTCGTATATCATTTCCACTAATCTGGAGTACCTAGCTTCAAAACTAAGCGAGTGCCTGCCATGGGAGTAGTACCATTGGGTAGTGGTAACTATGACGACCGTTACCATGGAAACCATTTTGACATATAACACATTTCCGGTCGACGTTTCGAAATCCGCGCGCGCGGATTTCGAAACGTCGACCGGAAATGTGTTATATGTCAAAATGGTTTCCATGGTAACGGTCGTCATAGTTACCACTACCCAATGGTACTACTCCCATGGCAGGCACTCGCTTAGTTTTGAAGCTAGGTACTCCAGATTAGTGGAAATGATATTCGCGAAAATAAAACAAACGAATCCAATAGGAATTTACCTTCGATACACACAATTCACCAATATGTGACTGCGATTTATATATCATGACAAATTTCCGCTGTTACTTTACTATATAAACTTTTCCTTATACGTGAATTCCTTTGTATCGAAGGTAAATCACTATTGAGTTCATCTGTTATATTTTCGCGAATACAAAGAAGAAGTTTCAGGTTGAAAACTCGTGATCGGTCGCCGTCTCGAAATACGTGGTCATACGGCTAGAATATGGAGATTTCCGTTCAAAAATTTAATGTAACTTGTATTTTTGTTTTAATTTTATTATAATCAATAAAAAAAGTTCGGTTTTATTACTAATATAGCTAATCATTTCGTAACTAAGCGAGTGCCCACCATGGGAGTGGTACCCTAAGGTACTGGTAACCGTGCTAAGCATTACCACGGCAACTGCTTCTTTGTGGATCATTTCCACTGATCTGGAGTACCTAGCTTCACAACTAAGCGAGTGCCCACCATGGGAGTAGTACCATTGGGTAGTGACGACCGCTACCATGGAAACCATTTTGACATATAACTCATTTCCGGTAAGTCGAATTTCAAAAAAAATAAATGAATAACTAATACAGCTAATCATTTCGTAACCAAGCGAGTGCCCACTATGGGAGTGGTACCCTAAGGTACTGGTAACCGTGGTAAGCATTTCCACGGCAACTGCTTCTTTGTAGATCATTTCCACTATTCTGGACTACCTAACTTCACAACTAAGCGAGTGCCCACCATGGGAGTAGTACCATTGGGTAGTGGTTACTATGACGACCGTTACCATGGAAACCATTTTGACATAACGCATTTCCAGTAAGTCAAACTTCAGCCCGGTTTTATAGGTTCCATTTAACTTTGTCAAAAAGTACGTTTTATATCTGCCAGTAACTGCCAATCTTAAGTTTAAACTCCAAACTTATGCACGCTTACGTTGATTAATTAGCAATATTTTGAAGGATGCTGCACTCAATGCAAACTTCAAATTTCAACTTAACCTACAAATAATTACCTATTTATATATTCTGTAAAGAAAAAGTTATAGAAAATGGATATTTTCGATATTTTTGAGGACATTTTATCAAGAGATGAAGATGGTGTTATAAATGTAATAGAAGCACCTCGTCGTGCACGAAAATTCCGAGAGAGACCAAGATATGGAATAACAAAGAATTTATAGATCTATTTCGAATATCTAAAGAATGTGTGTATATAGGATTAGAACATATTAGTCCACATTTAACTTGATTAACATTTGCTTTATCCTTCCAAGTAACCGAATTACTTTTCTTGCATTCGATTACATCTTTACGCTTTTTAACTAATTCAATCAATAGTTTGATTTCACTGACGTAGAAATTTAAAGATATTTCACCGATCGCGAAAAGTCAAAGTACCAGTAATGAAAATGACATCAATCGCCAATTTGTCACTATGCTACCAACTAACAAAACGGCGATAGAAATGACGAACTTGACAAGCACCTATAAAACGGCATTTTAGCGAACACTAAAATCTAAAGTTTAAACCTCCAGTAAAACTTCAGTTTAAACTTCTAGTTAAACTTTGGTTTAATCTGTGCACATAAAACCGGCCCTTAATGTTTGATAAAGGTGTTATGTACATATGGTTTTTATATAATTTAATGAATACAGGTGTCATGATCACATACCACCTTTATCCATTACTGTGCGATATTAAATTGTTTTAATCCAAAACATTTTGCTTTTAAAGTTATGTTATATTGACATTAATGTGACAAGTTGTGTTAAGTATTTCTTACTATTATAGTGAAAATGGCCAGTCGTAGTAAACTGATATTACAAATGGCAATGAATAAACGATTTTATGAATCATATAAATTGGCTGATATTTGGAAATAGTGCTTATAGTGTGTTAATCCATATATTCATTTCGTTCAATTTCGAAATGGTATGAGATGGTACAAGAGTCGAGATGGTACTTGAGTATCTAATTGCTGTAAACACATTTATACCTTTTGGCAATTCAGCAGAAATCAGTCACATAGTGGCAATTTCTTCCCAGGCAAGTTTTAATAATGTTTTAAAAACAAAACATTATCAATATAAAATGCAATAATGAAATACAAATTTACCAAAGTATTCTAGCAAATTAGTCTGTAAATCAGAAATACTGGAAAGTGACGCTTTGCGGTGTTGATTTTTGTACAAATATTTTTATGCTAACCAGTAGAAGAGGGCTGGACCGTAGACATTTTTATGACAAGAGCAAAACTGATATCTGGTATGGCTTCTGCCCTCCCAATATTTTGAAAGAGCATTAAATTGTTTAAGGCAAATCTGGCGAAATTCTTGCGGAAAAAATAATAAGTATGATAATTACGCCAATCAAGTCAAAGGTCATTTGGGTTTGTAAGGTTATCATTTAAGAATTACAGGGTTCGCTATGCTTACATCTATTGGGTTAAAAAAAAATAATAATAACAATAATACTAAAGAATACGAAGAAAATTACAAACTAGCTTTCGAACAACAAAAGCGTGACGGAGCAAAAGTTACAGTAGATAGAACGATTTGCTTTCTTACTTTAGATCTTCAACAAACCATGCCGCTGCCAAAATTAAGTACATCGAAAGCATTTTACCTTCGTCAAATGTGGTTTTACAACCTTGGCATACATACATTGAGGAATACTGAAAAAAAAACGTTCTTTTTCACATGGACTGAAGATATGGCCAGCCGTGAAAGCCTAGAAATTGCTTACATACCTTTTCACAAATTTAAAATGAATATTTCCAAGAAAAGATCGATCACATTATAATATGGCCCGACTCCTGTGGTGGACAAAATAAAAACTTCAATATCATTACACTTTACCAGTTGTTGATTTTAAAGAGAGAATTTAAAGTTATCGACCATAAATTTTCGGAGGTGGGACATTCATATTTAGATTCAGACAGAGACTTTGGCAGAGTCGAGAAAATTTTAAGGAAACATCAAAACATCTACGTTCCAGTATCGAGAAATTTTAAGAACTCCCAAAGAAGCGGTTGTCATAGATATGAAGAATCATTTCAAGGATATTGATGGAATTGCCTCAAAACTCAATTTGTACAACAGGAAGAAAAACTTGAACAATGAAAAGGTTTATTTTCACGACGGTATAAAATGGCACCTATGGGTGCTACTATTACATCACTAGATGAAATGACTCCATTTTACAAAGTCGATATTTTAAAGAAAAGGAATATGCATAAGATAAATTCGACTGTGTTGCTCTAACGGTGTTTAATGAAAACAAGGGCAGCCTAAGTGTAGGAAAACTGGCCAATCTTAAAGAACAATTACCATTCATAAATGAATGGTAAGTCCGTATTATCACAAAATTCTTGGAAATGACCAAACTGTGGCTCAAAACCGTAGAACTGCCCGACTATCTAAAAATTGTACAATGTTTTAATAATAATAAAATTTCACACTTTTATTCACTAATTCCTTATTCATTTCAGAGAAACTTATGAACGGATAAAGGTGTTATGTACATTAATTTTTTAAAATTTTCGAAAATAATGACAACTGACAACTTTAGTTATTTGTCTCTGAAAAGTACATCAAATGTCAATATCATCGCAAAATGCAAGCTATGTAGTCGTTATAACAAAAAAGTTCTCGCCTAAAAACTATCGAGTTAAATTACTCAATAACGTGTTTTTGTGACATAACACCTTTATCCACTTAGCTCTTCATTTATTACAAAAATATAATATTTAAATCAACGTCCATATCCTTCCCTATATGGACATAAAATGTACATACTTCCCGTACATAAAAAGAGGACGTCCATTCCGTACAATTTCAAAGCAAATTCGATGGTAGACGTCCGGTGGACGTCCATTTTATGTCCATGGACGTCAGTACATTAAATGGACATAAAACGGACGTCCGGCGGACATTGTGTGCTATTAGTGTTAATGTCTTCTGGTTCCTCACTAAGTTTTGCATATAATGTACATTTGACGTCATAACTGGAATATTATGTTTAAAGAGCTATCGTTTTTGGTGGTGGTGGAGACTTCAACTAACTGTTACATGTATTCAGTTGACTTTATTCTGAATAGTGCATCAAGAGCACTTATAGTGATGTTATTTATTTATTCAGAATGATCTAAAATATAAAGAGCTTGATAGAAATCCAAGAGTTTCTGAGATATTGAAAACCATAATATCAAAAATATTCATGTTCAATTATTGCAATATTGCATTTTTTATACAGTTTATTAAATACGTCGCTTGAAATTCTTTTGTCTGACATAATGTAACATATAACTATTAAAAATTGGTATTGGCATCTTGGTTGTACGAGACGAATTTAGCCCTCTATTAATACCAAATTGTATGTAACCAGAAGTACGTGCTTTAGCTTTGTTGGTTGCATATAAGACGCGTGAATCTTATGCATAGCATTAATAATAGGTATAACAGATTTAAGACAGAAGACAATATTTCCGAACATTGATTGGAATTTCTGAAAAACTAAAGTATGCCGTAAGTTTATTTTATATTAAATATGCATACATCTGCCCAAGAAAGCCATTACATGGGTACGCTAAAAAGACGTACATAATTTAAAGGTAATAATCCATAAAAACGATTGTATATGTAACTACCTAAGTAGATCAGTTTCTCATAAAACAAAAAACATCAGAATTACGTAAGTAATACAATTTTACTCAAAATGTAAAACATAATCTAAATGTTCCTCCATACTCTGGAAAGCACTCCTCATAAGGAATAATTTTATTTCAGTTAGTCGAAAAAAACTGTCCTTTTTTCAACGATTGTTTGGGTGGGGGGGATTACTTCTTGTGGAAATGCGATTTGTGTGTTGCTGTATCTGTTTTGTCCATTTTTGGAGTTGAGCGTTTTTTGGAAATTAAGTTTTAATTTTGAAAAAAGTGTTTTGTCTCTTTTTTGTTCAATACCTCGAGTTCTCTTCATCGGATCAGGCCAAACCAAAAATCAAAATGCAAATGTAAATGTAAATTATAAATTCGGTCTTCCAAAAATAAAAATCCCGAAAATTTCTAATTTTACATAAACTGAAATTATTAACAAAATAGTAAATCTTTTTCAATGGAACCTATTGAAATTATAGGTTCTGTAGATGTAAACTATTGCGAAAAATTCCAAACAAAAATGTTATTTTCCATAAAAGACGAATTTTTTTGAAAATAGCAGGTGCTTTATAAAAATTTGCTATTTGGTCACACCAAGACTTTATTTTTCTTAACTTGTAGTTCTTCGAATGGATGATGACAAAAACCATTTTTTATATTATTTTAATGTTACATTTTGTGATCTTTTGTAAAATGTAGTTTTTCGTAATGCATTTTTTTAAATGAAAAAATCTAACCAGCTAAATTCTTTTATCATTTGTTAAAAGTGCTTCAAAAACCGAACAATTAAAAAAAGATACCCTTCTACATTAATTAGAAGCCGATATGTCGTATCTTTTGCGCCTTCTACATTAATTAGAAGCCGATATATCGTATCTTTTGCGCCTCCTGCATTTATTTCCATACGCACATATAATTTGAACTAAAATTTGTACTACCTATTCCTTAATGCGTGAGAACTAAAAATGTGATTTTAATCGTTAATGTATCTACAATTTCGCAGGTCTACGAACGCTCGTTCATCAAAACTGCGGCAAGAGTATTCTTCTACTCCGTTACCGAGGTTTGAAGATTTATTATTTGCTCACAAAGAGTGCTCAGACAAGGCCAACATCAGAAAATGTCATTTTTATACGTTCCTGCTGTATTGCATTTTCAATTTGGTGTAAGCAGTTTACGATGCGGTATAAATGCCATTCCTGCTCTTTCAATATCGATATCGTACGGCCTTCCCATTCACGTAGTAAGATCTGAATGATTAAAAATTTCGTGTTTTGATTTCTCTGCCATAATTCATCGAATTCGCAAATGTTTTACAGCCATAGTCCTGTGGTCAGAGTGAGGATTGAACATATAATTAATTTCTTTTAATATAATAAAATTATTTTTATCACCATTGTAAAGCACATCCAAAATGCTACAAGTTAAGAGGAAAAAATCTTGGTCCGAACAAATGTTAGTTTTTAATGAAGCTCCAAAAATTTTCCGAAAATAATGAGTATTTTTACTTGAAATTTTCCATAATATAAGACCTATAACTTCACCAAGTTTCATTAAAAAATATTCATTATTTTTGTAGTAATTTTGGCTTGCGTAAAATTAGCGTGATTTTTATTTTTTTGCAAAAAAAAAAATGAACATGGACCTTTTTCAGTCTTATTCATAATTTATTTACAAACATTTTGATTTATTGTTTGGCCCGATGAACCGAATTAGAGATATTAAAAAGAAAGGTGAGAAAAGCAGGTTTATCAATATTTAAACTTATTTTCAAAAAAAAAACGCTCAACTCCTGTATTGGACAAAACTTTACTGTAAATGGCATTTCCACAAAAAAATTAATTTTAGGTGAAAACTTCTAATCACACAAGACAACTTAAACTAACCTAAACAGAGGTGTACTGAGCCAACTTTTCAAATTTGTCAGCTTCATGAACTTAAGAAGCCAACTCTGTAAAAAATTGGTGAGGGGAGGGGGTCGGAGGAAATTAAAAAAAAAAAATTTCCATCGAAATAAAAATCGACAACTTGTATCTCAAATTTCCAACTTTGGCCAAGTGCCCCATACCCCCCTTCGCCACACCCCTTAACCTAAATTTTATTTAAATAACAATTTGAATAAAACGCTGAAAATCCAAAAATAATTGTTTGGCGGTTTTATACATGGCCAAATCAGGTTAATATGAACATTTTTGGTTAATTTATTAAAGGTTGTGCCTCCCTTAGGAAGACGGCCAATGAAGTGAAAAATAGTTAAGAGTCAGTGCCACAAAAACAGTTGTAACCCCCTTCAGGGTTTATCCACTATTACTTAAATAATTATAAATAAATCGCCAAGTATTTCTAAAAAAAATATACTTTATTTTTTACAAATCTATCAATATTATATTACATTATAATACAATATCGAAGAATAAATACAAGAAAAATACTGTAATATGTAATACTAAATTTTATAAATTAAGCCTATTCAAAATCACTATAAGAGGTTTTACACATATAAATAATATACACAGTAATTACAGTAAAGTAAAAAATTAAGTTTAACAAAATATGTAGTCGGATTTCGTTCGATTCATCTTTTGGCAGTGTTTATTGAATGAGTTTTATATGCCTTGGTAAATTAGGCCTATCGGGTATATGATGTATCTCAACAATAAATTAATCGCAAGAATGGGTAAAAATTCTAAAATTATCACGGCAGTAAAAAAACATCATTCTAATAACGTAATACTTTTTCTGGCCAAACTCATCTATAAGAAGCGAATTTCATTTTTCTAAAAAATTTTACTAAGTATTTACACGTAAAAAAATTATTTGTATCATTTTGCAATTTTATCTAATACGAATAGCCACCTCCTGGCGCATACTGTTGATTTATTTGGTTTGACGGGCTGGGCTTACTAGGTAGGTATTCTTGAGTTGGTCTACCTGGTCCTCCAGGTCCTCCTGGCCCTCCTGGCCCTCTTGGTCCTCCTGGGCCTCCTGGGCCTCTTGGTCCGCCTGGTCCTCCTGGGCCGCCTGGGCCCCTTGGGCCTCCTGGACCTCCTGGTCCCCTTGGTCCACTGGGTCCTCCAGGTCCACTTGGAAAACTAGGACCCGAGGGCCTTCCACCTGGATATCCCACGTTGCTGGTACCTTCCCCTTGATAATTTGGGAATGATGGTTGTCCTTCGTAGCTTATCTTTAATAAAAACAACAGAAGTTTATTTACAAAATGAAAAAGAACTCTTAAATGAAAAATGGAACAAGAAGGACTTAACATCAGAACTATTAGTCAGTTTACTTTTGTGGAGAACTTAATGGTTAAATCAAAAGCTTGTTATTTTATAGATGAATGCCACCACTTTACATGGGCTAGTACCTAAAAATTGAATAACAAAAAAATAAGTGAAAATAAAATCTCAAGAAAAAAAAGTTCCATAAAATTTTTCAAATACCGGATATTTCAGTTAAAAGTCCCCGAGCAATTATTTCGAAAAATAATAAATAGACTTGAAATTTGTAAATGGCTTATTATTGATATCAAAAAGGTCTTAAATAACTGCAGTCAGTATTTTTTCTTCGCGGTGCACAGAGATGGCGCTGCGGTGCTAAATTATTTTTCGATAGCTGGGACCTTGAAACATGATTCATATGATTAAGAGATACATTATGAATAATTTTGATTGTATAGAAAATGTTGTAAAACATGCCGTTTTGAAGCTACGTGATTTTTCTCATAAATTTTTTTGTGCATATATATTTTGAAATCTTCTATAACTTTTTTGTTAATAATTTTAGAACATCGGTTATTTAGAACTTATATCTTATTAGGGGTTGACACTTTTAATTTTGATTCTGATTTAACAGATTAATAAAATCAGCAACCCCAAAAACAAAAATAAATCGGCAATAATTTTTCAAAAATTTAATTTAATTTTAAGATTTAGTTTCAACTTCTTTGCGGTAAGAGCTAGTATCGAGACCTTATAAAGCGAAGAAGGTACATTTTACTACAAAAATCATCCATGCAGAACTTGTTATCATTACACATGACATTTTTTTTTAAGTTTTGCATCTTCTTGACCTCTAGTTACTTTACTACTGGTGAAAAATAACATAAAGAAATAACAGATGTCTTCGTTTAAACACCTGCGAATTGTAGTTAATCAACTTTGCGGTACTGCAATACGTCCTTGACATTCAGTAGTTTACCACCCACCAGTTCCTAAATTCACTATTTAATAATCTCTAGAGATAATCTTTATTTTTTACCGCACCTATTAGACATCATAGAAAAGACAATTATAATATCATGTACTAAAATATTTAAGAAAACTAATTTTATGGGCGAGTCCAGGTTCGTTTTGATTATACTCGTATCACAGTAGAGAAGTTGTTTTCTCTACTGTGCTCGTATCTCCATATGAAAAGTTATCAACGCCAGTTATGGTTAGTACTTGGACGGGTGATATTCAGGGAAATACAGTGACCTTGCCCAACCTTCTAGTGGTTTACATATCAGTGGATAGAAGCTGTGCAATATTAGGCGAAGACCGCGTAGCGGATATATCAACCTTCATTGGCAGTGTAAAGCAAAGAATCCCGTATTTATGATGTTAAACCAGTAAAAGTCTGCACCATATAGGAAACTCTGTTGTTATTGACTTTCTGAAAAATTTTATTTTTGATGTAAGTTAGTGCATGTTCTCAAACGAAAAAATGGCTGCACAAATTTACATTAGTCCTGGCGCTTAAGTCAGAAAATATATTTTTCTGAAACTGGCTACTTTTATTGCTTCCACATCCAGTTGAAGTATAGTAACGCAAAAAAAATATTTGGAAATTTTTATTGTCCAAATAGGCTTACAACGTCATGAAATTATTATTATTAAAAGGGGTGAAAAAAATAAATTTGTGATTTAGTGTGTTCAAAAACCAACGGCCTCAACATATTTTTTTACTTCATCCACCCCCACTACCACCGCCCACTTACCAACTCCCCCCACTGGCCGCTAAGGACCAACAGCATGGCCAGCTCGTTCGCCAGATCTAACCCCGTCGGATTACTTCCTATGGGAGTATTTAAAGTAAAAAGTATACGCACATGATTTCGAAGACGAAGTAGATTTATTAAAGCAAAAAATTGTGGATGCTGTTCCAACGATAAATAGAGATGTGATCTCATCTGTCTATGAGGAATTTAGAAAAAGATTAGAAGAATGTGTACTAATAGATGATCTACATGTGGAATAGTTTTCAACTTAGTTGAATAAAATGGTCTTTTTTAAATCGGTATTTCCCAATTTTGCAACTAAACTCCGTATTTAAGCTTTTCTTCATAATTGAAAGAACTTTGTTAAATAAAATGTTCAATAAAATATAAAGAAAAGTCTATTTCATCTTTTCTAATTTTTAGAATACCTTTTATAATTTATCTTATGTTTGACAACTGTTTATGTCTTCTTAAGACAAGCAAAACTTTTTATAAACAATGACTTTTTCTCGACAAATCAAAACTAAGAAAACTTACAAGAGTGCTGTACCCCATCCTGGGACACACTGTATATTAGTCAATTGGTTCTTAATATAACATTTACAGTTTAATAACACTAATATTGTTCTGCAGAAGGGGAGAAAATAGTTTTCTATCCACATAATGTAAATTTTCTGTTAATGGAATAAAGGAAAACTGAAGTAGCTATATGCGGAAATAACATTTTTAACTTGAGATTTGCAAATGATATCACCTTAGTTGCAGCCAATGAAGATAAGCTAATACACATGCTTGACAGTCTTCAAACAATAAGCACTGAGTGCAAAGAGACGATTGAAGTGCAAATTATGACAAAATGTACATTGTGATTATAAACCACTCAAACACGATTGATAAGTGTGATACCGATAACTGCGACACGATGTTCTACAGAGAATATAGTTAGAAAGATTGGCAACTTCCAGTTGGATAAAATTTGGCATAACAGAGATATCACGAAACGCACAAAGATCAAGTTCCATCATTCTTGTGCCTCTGAGACATGGATTTCTATAAATCTTTGAACGGCTTCACGTTATAGAATGGTGTCTTTTTTATGACAACATAGTACATTCCTTCTTCTGGACCACATCTCCATCTATGCTTCGCGTAGTGTGCAGTGCGCAATAATAAATACTATAATAGTATAAATAGTAAGTTACGGAATTGGTTGATATATTTTGGATGAAATTTATTTGTAAACATTGAGCTCCCCTTGTTCATATGTTGCATATAAATATGTCTTGAAATAAATAGTAATAATAATAAATTCATTCAAGGTACCTTCGCGTGATATCCTGTGGCCCAATCGGCCGTATATTTGACTATTTGTGTCCTTCCATCCGGCAATATGACACGATATTCTCCGTTAGTTTGATCACCATTATTAATTGCATTATGAGAATAATCGTTTCCGTAGCTTGGTTCTTTAACAGCGTAGTTAAATTCAAATGGATTTCCAGGTTTGTGAGGCAAAAGGAGATGATCATTCTGAAATTGAAAGAAATAGCAATGAAATTTAAATGAAATTAAATGAACGTTTTATTTTCACACTCACTTCTCCGAAACTGGGTATGGGTCTTCCTTCACTAGGCTCTTTATCCAGTTGGTATGGTGGTGGAGTACCTGGAGGTCTTGGAGGTGGATACGGTTTTCCTGGTGGCGTAGGATATCCTGGAGACGTGGGTCTCGTTGGTGTCGGTCGAAATGGAGGTGATGTAGGTCTACCAGGTGTAGGTGGTCCATAAGTAGGTGGTCTTGGAGGAGGTCCTGGAGGTCGGAATGTTGGGGGAGGACCGGGAGGTGGTATATAACCAGGAGTACTTGGTGGTTTTGAACCAGGGGGATGATAGGGTGGCGACGTAGGGGGAGGGCCATATGTTGGCTTTGGAGGTTGCGAAGGATGAAATGGTGGAGGGCTTCCTGGTCCGGGCGGTCCATAAGTAGGTCTGGGAGGTGGTGGAGGGCCATAAGTTGGTCTAGGTGGTTGTGTTGCAGGAGGGCTTGGTGGTTTAAACGGTGGAGAAGGAGGTCCATAAGTGGGTCTAGGTGGTTGAGTTCCTGGACCACTAGGAGGTAGATAAGATGGTGGCGTAGCCGGAGGTCTATAAGGGGGGCTCGGTGGTTGTGTTCCTGGTCCACTTGGTGGCCTATATGACGGAGGCGGTCCGTACGTGGGTCTTGGCGGTTGAGTTCCTGGACCACTTGGTGGTCTATAAGATGGAGAGGTAGGTCTTGGAGGTTGTGTTCCTGGACCACTTGGTGGTCTATATGGTGGAGATGTAGGTGGTCCGTAAGTAGGACCTGGAGGTTTATATGGTGGAGACGTGGGAGGTCCATAACTAGGTCTAGGAGGTTGAGTTCCCGGAGGTCTATAAGGTGGAGATGTAGGTGGTCCGTAAGTATGACCTGGAGGTTTATATGGTGGAGACGTGGGAGGTCCATAACTAGGTCTAGGAGGTTGAGTTCCCGGAGGTCTATAAGGTGGGGATGTAGGTGGTCCATAAGTCGATCCACTTGGAGGTCTATATGGTGGAGGCGTAGGCGGTCCGTAAGTAGGCCTAGGAGGCTGTGTCCCGGGTGGTCTATAAGGTGGTGACGTTGGTGGACCATATGTAGGTCGTGGTGGTTGTCCAGGAGTTTGATACGGAGGAGACGTCGGTTGAGTCGGTGGCTTGCTTGGTGGTCGTGATGGGAAACCGGGGGTTACTGGTGGACCGTACGTAGGCCTTGGCGGTGATGGAGGTCCATAGGTTGGACTAGGTGGCGGACCAGGAGAAGGAGGTTTAGGAGGAGGAAAACTTGGTGGAGAGGGAAATGGCACTTGGGGTTTTGGATATTTGTAGCCTTCTTTTGGAGGAAGATAAGCATTTAGGCCCGGTGCTATGGCAGCATATGCTACTGCCACAATACAGCAGAATGCTGCCGGAATCTGAAATAGAAATAAATATGTTAATATTAAGGCGATTCTTAGGTAAAGCTCAAACTGAGTCTCAAGCAACACAAGCGACGTAAAGCACAAGATTTTGTATCCAGCAAATTTTTACACTCATGAGGATGCTGTAACGCAGTGTATTAGTATTTTGCCCAGTGTCTGCAATTGCCAGTATTTGCGGCCACAGTTTCTTATTCAAATGCCTTCAATTGTTGTCATGTTGTTATGTAATTAAAAGTGTTTAAAAATAGAAATGATACAAAAACGCTTTTGGGGTCTATTCGGAATAAGCAGAGTTCTAATGCAAATTATAGTGATTATATGAAATCAACATTGAAACATTGAATTTGGAGTTTTGGATATATGGTCGTCAAGGCACTTTATTTTTTTATTTATATTATTGATTTCTATAGTATAAATCAAATTGAATTCTAAATAGTGAAAAGTGGTTTGTGAATCTGTTGCTTAAAAATTTAGAAGTTAAAATTAAATTTATATTTTTCAAATTAACTACTTTCTATTTGATATAATGAATATCATTAAACCATTTAAACTATTAAAATTTACGTACGTACTTGTAGAACCACTATAGATCCAAGATATGCACAATTGTACTACAGCGATTCTGCAATGGACATAGTATGTGTATGTGTATGGATTTAACTGTCTCATATACATACTTATACGTCATTTGATGCTAATAGGTATCTAAATACATCCCATGAACGTATATGTACACTTATTGGATATAATAGGTACATAAATATGCGAGTCCTAAGGTACGATGTACCCTAATAAACAATTTTGTCTGCCTCTAACTGAACAAACGATTTTTGGTAGATTAAATCGGGCCAACGTAGATATGCAAATTCATCCTTGGAATCATTTTAAATAGTGGCCAACTGAGCAAATTGAATTACTACACGAGAAACGACTATTACAGTCTATTTTCACATTTAGTAATTCCCGGAATTTTAGGTATCAATTTCGTTATCGTGTATTTGAGCAAAGTGGGTGCCATCTTTCGTCAAATAGATTTTCCTAAGCAGCTAGATATTTCCTTCGGCTGAGAAGCGAGTATAACAAGTTGTCTAATAGTGGTACCTGGGACAAGAGAATGAACTGGACCGTTCGGCCTCTTTGTATATAGTAGTAGATGTGCTACCGTTCGTCATAACTTGCATATGATTTTCAGTAACATTAATCATAATTTGCACTACTTCAATAATTTTCAGTAATATTTGTAATATTTTGCTCATAACGATTGGAGTAAATTTCAGCAAATATTTATCATATTTTGTGTATCGTTTCTTCAATAACTAAATAGTTTTGTCCTATTTTACAAATAAATTTCAAGAGTTTTAAGCAATTTATATTTTACCGTACCTTGAGTTACATATAGTTATTTTTTTCACTCTTCCTGTATATAACCTTTACTTATATTTATCAAGAGCTTATTAGTTTATGAGATATTTTGTGTATGTTAGGGCAATCGGATATCCGGTGTAGGCCATATTTTGTGTGATATATTGTACTGCGTACCGAGTTATCGTTATTAAATGTTTGATTAGAATGACGTTGTCTTTATATAATTGACCATCCTGCACCACTCCAATTATCAAAACCACCCCTAAGGACCTGACTAGTCGGCCGTGTGAGACCCCTTCCTCACCAGTGTATTGCAGGAGGGAGTACTGCACGTTAAACATTAAAATTTTGTTCGGGGCACAGGGTGACCACCCTACCTTGCGTTCGCTGTTTAGAATCTCTTGGGGCTCCCCTTTACAGGCCCTGTAACACGATAATTGCTTGCTACTACTAATTTCCATTTGTTGGCTAACGTCGGTATCATCACTCATCAGTGAATGCAGAGCACATTGCGTGGAGAATTCTACCCGAAGATATCATAACAGAAGATTAATATTTTAGATTGCCGATACGAATTTCCAGCTAAATACTCAGACTAGTGGTAGGACTAACTCACCGACTTGTAAGCAAATCCTTCTATCAATATTGCAAACTTGGAAAGAACCAAACCATAGGATATGTACATTGGAAGTCCATTGTATCCATGTATTGTACGGTAAAGGACGTTCTCTCAAATATTGTCACAATAAAAATGAATAAAAACTAAACGCATTGTACCACAAGTCCAAGGACCAAAAGTGTACAAAATACATTCAGTGGATGTAAAAAGTCATCTGTACTTTTTTGTAACAGATAATGTGTGTACAGTAAATGTCCATTTATAATATTCAAATACTGATGTTTTATAGACTTTCAGTTGACGCATCAAAATATTCGTAGGATTAAAAATGGATGCACAATAGAATCATAGTGCTGTACATCCTTTATACGCGGGATTTATGACGTCCACTGTATATCCACGTGGACGTCATAAATCTCACGTATAAAGGATGTACAGCACTATAATTCATTGTACATCCACTTTTAATCCATAAGGCCGCATTTTGGATATAAAACAGACGTCCACTGGACATAGTGTAGGGCAATGTTAAACTGAAGTCAATAAATTCTGTCCTAATTCAGAAATTGTATTTTCCGGTAAAAATGAACATCACAAATATGCACAATATAACAATTTTCCTCAATATGTACATTGTACATAGCCTGAACTTTTCTATTTATTAGTGACACTTGCATGTAACTGTGTCTCAGTGTGAGCCACTACTAGCTTATTAAACTGTAATAATGGTCAACAGTTATAAAGTCAATCCCAATAATATCAATGAGAAGCGTGTCTACAATTATTATTGGAAATAACAGATTTAATCAACTTATTGTACTTCATATAAAGAAGAATAAGCTAGACTGAGATGCAATGAGGATAGTGTTTATTTAATTGTAAGTTTCAATGCCCGAAGCGTACTATGAACCACGGCAATTTTAAAATGAACAGAGTGCGTTCAATCATTGATTAATATATTCCGTTTTTTGTGCTTCCCAAGGACGAGCCATCATGATGTAAATCGTGTTTAAATAATATGCGGTTAGGTAAAGAATCGTCTAACTGCAAATGTGGGTGTGTGCTGAATATATTACAATTCGTGATTTAGATAACTGCAAGTATCAAAATGTATTCCTTTATCAAGGTTGTATTCCTCCTCAGTAAATATCATCAATAAATTTTAAATAATAGATTTTAAAAGCTATTATAATTCCCATAATTGTAAGGAATTTTCATTAGGTACTATCATTTACATACACTCGTGCAATATTATCGCTATTTGCAATAACTATAGTCAGACGATGTCGATCGCCAGTGTTGGATTGATTGAATTGGTCCTGATATTCTAAGACTAGTGATTTTTTTTTGGGTAGGATTCTTCTGTTAATGATACTAATACTAATCAGCAAATTGGCAAAAATTTTTCGGTGGATTCCATGGGTGGAAAATTCAAATCAGTTGAACTTATTTTTCCCGTTATAAATCTTTCAGATTTACTTAAGTAGATTATGAAACTTACTGAAAAAGCAATCCTGCTTATCTCCAGTTGAACATAGTAAGTATGTTTCGATAAATCCGCTGATCGGAAAATCAGATCGATTTCTCGGATACGTAACTCTTATTTTTACAGGTTCGAAACTTATTACATAAATTGAAATTATCATGGAATATTGAATATTGTTAAAAGCAAGTCCGGGCGCCAGGGGTACTTTTAGTTGCCGGGAAAGCCACTTTCCCGGCCTAATCAGGGTATAGTATATTGTGTATCTAGGTGTGAAAGCGATACATTCCCGGACGACGATGCAATTGTTGGCCAAGGCGCTAGCCGAGGCCAACAAGCATCGAAGTCTGGGAATGTGCTTTCACACCGAAGTACACATACTATTTTTTCTGAAATCACAATAAATACTATTTTAAACTTATAAAAATCCAAAAAAATATAAACATTAAAAAAAAAATTCTGAAATCACAATCAATACTATTTTAAACGTATATAAATCAAAAATATTAACACATTAAAATATATATAAAAAACCGTACGGGAATGTTACTTCCCGGCCTAGGCCGGGAAGTAACATTCCCGTACGGCTTTGTTGATCGTTGCTTGGCAACGGATCTTTTCCGGTCTGTTTTCTGGTAGTTTCCTAGCAACAGACTAAAATACTGGAATTGTGCATTTTTCGCTCTAAAATCGCACCGAAAATGTAGACATTCCCGATAGATTTCAGAAAAAGTAGGTTTTGTATATAAAAAACAGTCCGGAAAAGTTAACTTTCCCGGCCTAAGCCGGAAATGTAACTTTCCCGAACCGTTTTCTGGTAGTTGCTTGGCAACGAATACCTGAATAGCGTATTTTGGGATCTGAAATTGCGCCGAAAAAGTAGACATTCTTGATCGATTTCAGAAAATAGTATATTATGTATTTAGGTGTGAAAGCAATACATTCCCAGACGAC
Source organism: Rutpela maculata (assembly GCA_936432065.2). Taxonomy (NCBI): domain Eukaryota; kingdom Metazoa; phylum Arthropoda; class Insecta; order Coleoptera; family Cerambycidae; genus Rutpela; species Rutpela maculata. The sequence goes on from OW386285.2 coordinate 37,809,471, forward strand.
GACGTAAATTGTTCAAGTCCGAGAATGTGCTTTCACACCGAAGTACACATACTATTTTTTCTGAAATCACAATCAATATTATTATAAATTAAGGAATTTGTATTAATGCGTAACATTTCTTCATTACAATCTAACTGTTTACTAATAAATGCAATTTTAAAAGAGTTGGTTTGTCTGCGTGTATTTATTTACTGTCTAAAATATACATAAAAAACCGTACGGGAATGTACTTTTTCTGAAATCGATCGGGAATGTCTACATTTTTGGCACGATTTTAGAGCGAAAAATGCACAATTCCAGTATTTTAGTCCGTTGCTAGGAAACTATCAGAAAACAGACCGGAAAAGATCCGTTGCCAAGCAACGATCAACAAAGCCGTACGGGAATGTTACTTCCCGGCCTAGGCCGGGAAGTAACATTCCCGTACGGTTTTTTATATATATTTTAATATGTTAATATTTTTGATTTTTATACGTTTAAAATAGTATTGATTGTGATTTCAGAATTTTTTTTTTAAATGTTTATATTTTTGATTTTTATACGTTTAAAATAGTATTTATTGCGATTTCAGAAAAAATAGTATGTGTACTTCGGTGTGAAAGCACATTCCCAGACTTCGATGCTTGTTGGCCTCGGCTAGCGCCTCGTCCAACAATTGCATCGTCGCTTTCACACCTAGATACACAACATACTATTCACGGCCTAGGCCGGGAAAGTAACATTCCCGTGCAGTTTTGTTGATCGTTGCTTGGCAACGGATCTTTTCCAGTCTGTTTTCTGATAGTTTCTTAGCGACGGACTAAAATACTGGAATCGTGCATTTTTCGATCTGAAATCGCGTCGAAAATGTAGACATTGCCGATCGATTTCAGAAAAAGTAACATTATTTCATTCTTTTGCGCAATCCATGAGTGAATAGAAAATAATTTCTGTCTCACAATTTTCGCTTTAGAAACGCCAAATTATGAATTTGTTTTGACTAATAAACTAATTTAGACTAGTTTAAACTAATTTTGAAATTTATTTGTCTAAATGTGGAAATTGAAGACTGTCGTAGAAAAAAAATTGTACAAATTAATGCATAAAGTGCCTTTTTTCACTCACCTTTCCCATTCATGAAAAAAGTACCACTTCATGCACTTGTTGCATAAATTACTATTATTTAACACCATTACGAGTTTTCGCCGACCATTTCTCAATTTCGGTGTCTATTGGATAAATAAAACAATTATTCTTTCGATTAACTCGCTAAAACTCAAAAACTGAACAATTAATTAGTTTCAAATTTCCACCATGTTATCACCACTAATGCAGGAAAAATAAATTTTGACCTAAATAAATTAGTACAAGCAAGGAATTTGGTGGAGATGTTCCACTTGCCATCCTAATGAATATATTAAAAGTCCCCTAAAATCGAAGCTGCGGTTCGCCCACCGTATTAAAAAATGGCGGCTCATTTTCAGTTTTTTGTATAAAAATCCTTTTCCGTTGCAAATAGGAAAAAAAGTTTCAAATAAAAAATTTAGGCAATAATAAAACAAACAATTTTTGATATTAACATTTTTTCTCTAAATCGAACGGTTTTTGAATTATGAGGTGCAGAATATTATTGAATTTTCAAAAATCCCAATTGTGTACAAAATACATTTAATTGTAAACTGTGTGTTTATAGGCTGTAAGTAAAACAAAAAACATTTTTTTAGGTATACTACCATTACAGAAGAAAAATATACTGTAATTATGAAGCTTATAACAAATAGAATAAAATGCGAAAATAGTTCGCCATTATTAATGTCGTCGTCAGGTAACATGCTGCAAGATAATCCCTAGCAATATCCACACATGGTAGAATACTTTAACCCTGCTGATGAGCACTCACAACGTTTTGTGCATCCCAATTTGCAACCACAGGATATGAATTTCAGTAAATTGTTAGGGGCTGAATCTAAACATGTGAAAACTGGTTTCAAAGCCCCATGGCTTAACTGCCAACCCCAGGCAGTCGGCTCCAAATTATTACCCATCCACTGCTGGACTGTAAGAGGCACACTGCCAAGTTAAATCTGGAATGTAATTGCTGCTTACTGATCAGACGATTGTATGAAAAATATCTATACTCATCAAGCGTCTGGGACTTTGTTGCCCCATAAAAGGCAAGCAGAAATTTTTCCCCTACAGCTGCAATGCCATCTTGGGATAGAGCATCCTCCTTGGGATAGAGCATCCTGAGCCTGGTCGAAGGAACCAAATATGCATCTCATCTGTTGACAAAGTAATTAGGAGGTGTCCTGGCCAATAACAACTACTCGAGAACCATGCCTTGCTTTCTCAATAGCTTCTGCTACAATCGACACATCAGCATCAGCTTCGGCCTCTTCTACCTGGACACCCCAACTTCTTAACTGGATGGCTAGATATTTTATAAGAAGTTTTTTATTTGCATTGTTTGCAAGAAATTCCGCTTGCGTTTTTGTGGTGACAGTATTCAAAGTATTCTCACTTATGTTTATATCTGCTGATGTCCTTCTTACCGCTCTTCTTTTTTGTTCGTTCCCCTTCGTTGTTGGGTATACAGGATAACCATCAAATACCACAACACAATTACCGCCATACCGGCTAATGATGTGTGAGGTGTAATTGTTCACGATGTCTTAATAAGTTGCGGATCTGAGCCAGACAATACTGTGAAGAATATGTTCCCCATCTAGGACATGAGTACAATAGGCTCATTTAACAATTTTTTATTATTACATATTCTGAAAGAGCTTGGTGAGTATAGTAAGTATGCCAAAAATTAGAATTTAGTGACGCCGCTTTCATGTATAAAAAAATTATTAAAGTCGGCGCGCTTAAAAACGCTCGGGATAACCATATAGTCGAGTTGTGACGTCAGATGGCTGAACCGCCCAGTGAACAGGGCTGTGAATGCAAGTTAGTAGAGTAAAATCTGGAAGTAAAGTCGCTTAGTTTTCGAGAAAAACCGGCGTAGAACCAAACCAGACTTAGTGGGATTCTTTAGTAAGATAATCGTGTACACGAAATAATTTTTTACGGCATTTTTTGGTGGTCGAGAACTTTTTTATTTCAGAAAAACTCAAAAAAATAGATTTTTAATGAAATATGTTTTTTAACGTCTCCACCGCTATATCTCAGAAAATATTTGTGCTAACAAGCTATTTTTTTTGGATTAAAGTAGACACAATAGCGCTTCGAACAACGTCCCACGTGAAGCCGATTTATTTTTTTTTAAGTTGGAAAAATAATAGGAAACTCAAACTTGTTATTTTCAGTAGCGTAATTTTAGACAATCGAGAAATAAATTTATTTATGAAAATTTGTATATATATGCTGCGTACAAATTGAAGCCAATAGTTGAAAAAAGTTTTTAGGATAAAAATTTTTCATGTTCCGTTCATAGTATTGAGTCAGCGATTTTTTTAACGGGCCAAAGTCATATTCTTGCATGCTCGGCTGTAGCAAGCCTGCCGACTGCAACAATGTGACGGTCCCGGTCGGGGTGTATGTAGTAGTTTAACTTATATCAATAGATACAAAACCAGTAGTGATCAAAAGCATCTAGGGGATCAATATTATTGTTCAATATTTCATATTGTACAGTAGTATTGATCATATGTTGTTAATATTAAAAAATTGTACAATAAATATAAAATAGTCTCCTTTAAATAATAAAAAGATAAATACCTAATCTATAAATATCAATCAGTGTTACTAACTACCCACCTAATTAGTAAGTTTATTAGATATTTTTAAATGAATGAAAGTAAAAATGTACGCATAAAATGAGTTTCATTGTTGAAATAAATTTTCTATTTGGATAGATAAATATGTAGTATGTAGTTTATGTAGGCTCTACATTAATAGCATTCTAATTCGTTCATATCTGCCTCGAAATCTTTAATAATGTTGTTATAAGAACGACATTTGCACTCGTTGCAATATTTTAGGCCTTCCTTAAAACAAGCACATTTTCGATTGTCACCATTTTTATCCGAACAATGAATACTTAATGATTTTCGACAACCGCCACTACTAGGCGACTAATCTGACCAACCCTGCATGCAATATTGGGACGCAATTAATACACCACGCAAGTATTAATTGCGTCCCAATATTGCATTTAGCGCTGATAAAAAAAATCGCTGTTGCCACACGGTACATTTTAGGAAAAAATATATTGTTTCAAAAACTTTTGTGATTATTAGGCTTTATTTTCTTCGCTGCATGTATGTAAATATTTTCAAAAATAAAAAAGTTTATCGATTGGTGAAGATTTCAATACATAAAATATATATTTTTAGTTTATCTAATTTTTAGAGAAATGAAAGTACGAATTGTGCCCAAACCGTTTATATTGGTAAAAGCGCTACAGTGTGTGCTTTAATTTGACACAAAACAAATTTCGGTACCTTTAATCGTTTTAAAGAAAAAAACAATTTTATTTAAAATTACATTTTTTTCACTTTTTATTGATTTAAAAAGTTCTAGACCACAAAAAAATGTCGTAAAATATGATTTCATATGCCCGGTGACATACTCAAAGGAACCTAACATGTTTGACCTGGTTCTACGCCAAAAAAAACGACATGATAGACTTACGAAATCGCTGCTCTAATATAGGTATCGGCACACGCCAAGTGACGTCACTCTACGGACTGTTGGCCGGCCGTGCGTGTTTCTATTCAAATGCGAATATCTCTGTGGCTATTGATTCAATTGAGCTGAAATTTTTTTCTCAGGCTATTGGTTTGCTATACTTTAAAATGAGGAAGAAAAAGTAGGAAACTGCCATATCACTAAATGACCCTATGTCTATTTCTGGTGATTCCTCCATTTTAAAAGCTGCGACAAGTGATGATTTCTTGCCTTTCCTCATAATTTAAAAAGTGGGCCGCCAATTTCCAATATGACGGGCGCACAGCTTAGATTTTAGGGGACCTTTAGTATATTCAATAAGATGATAACTGCAACATCTGCAAATTTCTTGCTTGTACTAATTTTTTCAAGGTTCGCATACTTTTAGGCTTATTTTTCTTGAACTATACATATTTGTTAACAAAATGTGTCCATATAGAGATCAAACATAAAATAGAAAATATGAAGTTTTCTCTAAAGTTGTGTGAGCGGAGGCAAAAAGAGCAAGCGCTTCTCTTTATTTTTCTAAATAGATACCAACTATATCAAGAAGAAATTAAAATTAAGGATGGACTTAACTTTTTTATTTGAAACTTTTTTTCTAAGATTACCAGCTTTCGAGAAAACTGTATATAAGTTTGTGCAATGCTAGCCAAACACAACAGAGATTGATTGTTGGCCCGATACCGCAATTATTGCTACAATATTCCACGCTCTTTGCCATTAAATAAGTTTTGCATATTATATTCCCTCCACCATTTTACTTTGTCATCTTCAATAGTGCCATTTCTTCACAATTTTTATAACAACAAATTAACCACAAATTTTAAAAGCGATTAAAATAAATATCATTGCACCATGCTCTTCGGCCCATTTATTGAACTTTTAATATAATTTTTGCACAATCTATAGATTTTAAAAGCAATATTTAACTTGCAATATACAATGTGTCTTTCAGGTTCGAGCGATCTTTACGTAGGTTAGAAGATATATTCAATTTTATCTTAAAATATGTTTAAGGTATAGTAACGGTAAAGAATATATATTTTTTCTACTAAATGGGCTTAAAATGTTATGAATCGTCGAAATTTCAAGTCTGAGCAAAGAAAATTGCGCACGTTTATGATATTGACTTGAACTGTGGTACACTTATTAGTCAGGAATCAGGCGCCACTAAATCCATCATAGGGTGTGCACTGGAAGATATAGTTTTAAAAAAATACATACATTATCCGAAATGACCTTGCGGATCTGAATCCAGAGGGCGCCATTCTGTCCGCGATTGCAAAAAAGCGTAAAAATTTTTTTTTCGGAAATTTTTGTGTCACTAACTATTGATTCATTTTATATTCCCACCGCATTTACAGGCTTATTTTTTAACATTTCTTAATTATTTTCCAACCAAGGGAAAGCTTATTCTTTCTAGATTCAGGTGCTGCTAAATACTTCTCATAATTGTTGTTAACAAATGCTACAGAAATTGTTTAAACAAAGAGAGCCCAAAGAGTGCAGGTAAATTTCAGCATCGAGACATTTTTAAAACTATTATCGATAGATGCATACTTCTATGACATGAAATCTGCAAAATATAATGGAGTAGTTTTTAGAGAAAGAATTATCTACATTGCTTTATTGTTGTAAAAGATACGATTATTTTTGTACAGCACGTGTTGTGATCCGGCTCGTCTTTTGGTAGTTATACAGTGTACATGTATGTCTCGCATTGTCTCGCTCTCTTTAGGCTTGTTGACTACCTGCTGAGGTGTAGTGTAATAACAAAAAATCTTATGAGTAGCGTATACAGTAACTGTGTTGTGTGTTGTTTATAAATTCATGTAAAATATATTTAAAATAATTTTTGTATTAGTTTAATAGCCTGTATATTTCCATTATTATTACAAAAATAATAGCGCAGTTGCATTTTTCTTATCATAATCATAATGAAGCCGACACTAGAATATTTGCGATCATCCTATATTTATCAAATCTGGAGTATGGTAGAATAATAATAGAAGCTACAACAGATATTTTTGTCTTATCCCTGTATTTTGTGTCTAGAATTATGGTGTCGTAGATTTGATGTATTTATACCGATTTATCATACGATGCGAGAATTAACTATAGAGAAGACAATGAGGGCTCAAATGAATTTGGGTAATTTATTTTTGTGCATTTATGCTTTGACTGACTGTGATACAGTCAGTTTTCTATTTAAAAAAGGAAAAATTTGCGCTGTAAAAAAATGTTTAAGACATACAGAAGATAAAGAACTACAAAGATTACTTCATTACCCTCAAAGTGGCTTCAATGATTTCATTACTTTTCAAAATCTGGCCCGGTATTTTTTTAAAAACCGCTGCCCAAGGAATCACTACTTCCACATCCAGATTTTCCATCCAAGTCTCTCAGAACGAATGCCAAAAAAACTTTTGAGACCTTATAGCTTCTCTTGTAAATACTAAATATCAATTTTATGAACTCTTATCTGCTTGATTTATCTATTTATTCCAGTTTACCCCCCATCCCTTCAACGGAATAAGATGAAAATATAATCTAGTTCCAGATCACCTTAAAATACATATGCGTACCAAATTTCAAGTCAATAACTTAAAACGGTTCCAGAGTAATCGTGCGCACAAAAAAGTTACAGACAGACAAACAGATCGACACTCAAACTTAAAATCTCGACGTTTTATGACATTCTAAGCCTATTTGAACAATAAAACTGTTCAAATTTGTTCTTGTCGTTACTATACTTCCACTAGATGTGGAAGTAAATGTTATATGGTCGACGTCTGATATAAGGAATTTATCGCCTACCGAAGATTCCTTTTATCAACATATGTTGAGAGCTGCGTATCAAATTATTCTGTGGAAGAGTGCAACTGAGATAAACCCAGAAATTCCCGATCCAATTGATTTTGGTTGGGATTTGAAAAATAACGTACTTATTCCTAAATTAATAACTATAATACTATAAATGTTTGTCCCAATATAACTTCTCAAAATGTATTTTGTAAATGTAAATTTAAAAAATTTATCGGAAACTGCAGTCGTAGCAAAGCTGGGTTGGAATGCATAATAGATTGCTACTGAGAGGGTAAATGTATTAGCTGTTAATTTAGTTTAAGTATAATGTATGTATGTATATTATTATTTTTGTATTTCTATTTCTCAAGCACAAAAAGTAAATTTAAGTTCATTTAATTAGTTATATGCTGCCGTGCTAAGCAAGAAGGTCGTAACTGACATTTTCATGAAAATTGAGTTATTGACATTTGTCGCATCTACAGCCACCCAAGCAACTTCTGGTATATTTTCAAGGTCATATCTTCATAATAAACGATACAAATTCAAATTAAAATTTGTCATATCTGCAAAGTATACTGATTTTACTAAGCGAAATTGTCCTATCTGATATTACCAAGCATAAATGTCGTATCTATACGGTAGATACGACAAATTAGCTTGGCAATACAAAATAAAAATGTACAGTTATGTGGGATTGTTTACATCTGACGATTCAGTGTGGTCCTGAAAAAAGTGTATTTTATCTTAATTAATGAACTCCTTAACAACTGACTCTTTAATAAATAACATTTTTTTAACTTAATCAGAGCAATTTTTGTTGTAATATTTTTCAGAAATCTACTTTTTTATTCACTTACGACATTTATTTATTGTATTTTCTCAATTTTTTTCATAAAAAATGTCGTATCTGCATTTTTTTGAAAAACGTTTAATATTTCATATAGAAACTTAAACAATAAAAATTGTTCTAATAAAAAAAGCTCTCACTCAAAAAATTAAGAATTTCCCATTGAAAATGTGGATGGCATTGTAAATAATCGAAAAATGCGATTATCTCAAAAGCAACAAAATGTCAGTTACGACCTTCTTGCTTAGCAGGGCAGTATGGATTTCTGTCTCTAATCAATATTTTAAGTTAAAATATAATAATTTTGGTTCTCAAGTAAACTAAACTTTAAATACCTTCGTTTTTTTTTTTTTTCATAATGACAAATGATAATATTTACGTATAAGTAATACGCATCGTAAATTTTTTGCAATCACAGTATATTGTCAGCAAGTTACCCATCGGCCACAGCGCGCGAACGTGTCAGCCAAAACGATAGCGGAAATAACGGAGCGCTGTACAAAAATAGTCATATCTTTTACAACAATAAAACAATGCAGATAATTCTTTCACCAAAAACTGATCCATTCTATTCCACAAATTTCATATCATAGAAGTATGCATCTATCTATAATAGTTTTTAAAATGTCTCGATACTGAAATTTACCGTGCACTCTTCGGGCATGGTTTGTTTAAACAATTTCTGTAGCATTTGTTAACAATAATTTCGAAAATTATTTAGCAGTACCAGAATCTAGAAAGAATAAGCTTTCCATTAGTTTGAAAATCATTAAGAAATATTAAAAAATAACCCTGTAAATGAGATGGGAACATAAAATTAATCAATTTTCAGTGACACAAAAATTTTCGGAAAAAATTTTTTTATGCGTTTTTGCAATCGCGGACAGAATGGCGCCCTCTGGATTTAGATGCGCAAGGTCATTCCAGATAATGTACATATTTTTTAAAAAGTATATCTTTGAGTCCACACCCTCGCATTTTAGGAGCGTCTTTTGAGAAGATTGATTCCCGACTATATGTGTTATAACCAGGACTCGGAAAGAGTGACCGCAAAAAAGGCCTAAACTTCGCCTGTTTTTGCATAGTAGATAGCGGGCCAAGGGAACGAGCAAAATAAATCCTATAGGGCTCAAATTAAACTTTGAGAAATTTTAAGGTGAGCATATTTTTTGCTTTTTTGAAAAAAATGCAAAAATCCCCTATTTAAGGGTAGAAAATATTTTAAAAAGATAGTATATAATGAATATTTTAAAAAAATAAAGCAACTGTTATTACTCAGATTTTATATTGTATGAATTATTTATGGACTATATATAATTCTAGTAACTAGTAGTACAGTACATAGTATACAGTACAGTACATACATAGTAACTATATTCAAGGTGATCCACATGCTAGAATCGAAACATTTTTTTCCAAATAAAATAAACCATTTTTATATAATACTAAATCATATATAATAACAAACAAAGTTAAGGATTAATGGCATAAAACTGCCATGTACCGTATGCATCATAAATGTACACAATGTGAATTGTGAAGTGAATTTTATTTCATTTTAAAACGTCAAAACGTAACCTACTTTTACCGAAATTCTACTACATTTGTGAAACGTACTGACAATTACCTAAGGACGTAGTTGATTCTTTTACAGTTGCAGTGTTGAAGGCATTCTATCCTGACCGAATGTCAACATTAGATTCCAGTGTACGGCGGCACTTTTATATGTTTTTTACTAATGCGGCTTTATTATCTCCTTTAATTAGGCGACGCCGTTGAAATTGTGAAACATTGCTTTGACAAAATCGCTTTCACTGTACTTTAACTGTGGCAATTCTGCACATTTACGTCAGCAGGGTAGACTATCCGTATGTATGTACGATTTAATATTATATATAAAAAGGGTTTATTTTATTAGGAAAAACATGTTTTATGTTGCCAGTACCTCATTGGGTTTTAATATTTAATTATTATGAAAATAAACATAATAAGCACGTCACATATATTAAACAGAAAAGGAAAGTATATGTTTGATTCCAAATTGTTTTTGCTATTTGCTAGATATGTATTAGATGTTCTTGTAAGAACCATTACCGTTTTTAGGATTACCAAAAATATATTGTAGCTGGAAATGATAAATATTTCACCATTTCGTGGATTTTTCTCAATGTTTCAATAGGTGTTTGCAATATAATATTGTCTCTGCCACCGAGATAAAATTCCCGAGTCCTGGTTATAATGAATTCTGGAACAAGATTATATTTTGATTTTATTCCGTTGAAAGGTTGGGGATAAATGGAGATAAATAGGTAATGAAAGCAAGTAAGAGTTCATAAAATTAAAATCTAGTGTATATACAAGAAGACATGGTCCCAAATTTGTTTTGGCATCAGCCACCCCCCCACCACCCCCACCAGATTATTAAAGGGAGTAAAAAAATAAAATTGTGATTTATGTGTAAACAAGAACCAAAGGCCTCAAAATTTTTTTCGGCATCAGCCGAATTGAGAACCTCTTCCTTTTTTAATTTCATGAAGTCGATTAAAAAGTACCACAAAGTTTCGTCAAAAAAAAGTGGGAAAAATATTCATCACCAGGTATGACTCATGTGGCGCCCTCTATAATCTACCGTAATGTGATATATAAATTATTGTTTTCAGCTTAAAAAATGTTTTTTACCAAATTTGGAGAAGATCGATCAAGAGGTTGTCGAGTTATTGCAAAGAAACAGAAAAAAATATTTAACTTTGACACCCTGTATCTTTTTCCACAACAATAATTTACTAATGCTCCAAACAATTTACGCTTAAACTAAGGCCTATTATTAATGGTCCGCTATGTATACATAATTTTAAAAATCCACTGAGTAGACTTTACCTTTAACAATTTACTTTAAATAGGTACTAATGTGATTCAATCGCGTGACATATGACTTATTAAAATTAAATTATCTATAAAATGCAAATAACCTGCATATGATATTCAGAATTTATGAAACAAGAATCAGGTCTTCAGCCGCCAATATACGATGCAGTATTTGGATGCAGACAAATAACGCATCCAAATTTGTAATTCCAGGAAATTGAATGTTTATGGATGACGCTGAAAACAGTTATGTATTGTTTTGGATAAAAATATTTAAATATGTTTTGCAAATTTAAGCATAGTAATTACATTCAAGGTGATCCACATACTAGAATCGACTGATTCTATAAACGGAAAAGAATAAACAATAGAATTAAAAATTTGATATAAAAAATAAAGCACTTACTGTTTATGATAATTTTGTATTGACTATATTCCTCACATTATGAGAACCAATGAAATAGCAAAATCTTGAAAATTTGGATCAGTAAGAACAAACTTTCAGCAAGATTTGCATTCCAAGTAACAATTTTACATAAAATTGCAGCAACTATTTCCCTCACATTATAAAAACCGCTGCCCAAGGAATCACTACTTCCACATCCAGATTTTTTATCCAAGTCACTCACAACGAAAAAATTTTGTATGTGGAAATAATTGTTCATGGAACTTTATTAATATAATATTTAAAATCCTCTACCCCAAAAACCCATAAAACGATACCCCACATCGGTAGCGGGGTGGGGGTGGTTATAGGGATGGTAGTGGGGGTGGATGAAGTAAAAAAATATTTTGAAGTTTCTGGTTCTTGTACAAACACTAAATCACGTTTTTTTTTCATCCCCTTTAATAATGGGGTGGGGGTGGCAATGGGGGTGGCTAATGCCAACATTTTTTTTGAGACCTTAGCTTCTCTTGTATATACTAAATACCAATTTTATGGACTCTTACCTGCTTGATTTACCTATTTACCCCAAATTTACCCCAATTTACCCCCCAACCCTTCGACTGAACAAGATGAAAATATAATCTAGTTCTAAATCTCGTTAAACTACATATGTGTACTAAATTTCAAGTCAATGTCTCAAACGGTTCCAGAGTAAACGTGCGCACAATAAAAGTTACAGACAGTCCGACAGATAGACAGAAATGTTTTTTCGCTCAAATTTAAAATCTCGACGTTTCGTGACATTCTAAGCCTATTTCAACAATAAAAATTTTTTAAAATTTTTTTGTCGTTACTATACTTCCATTGGATGTGGAAGTAAAACCAATGAAATACCAATATTTTGAAAATTTGGACCAATAAAAACAAACTTTCAGGAAAAATTGCATTCCAAATGAAAATTTTACATAAAATGATAGCAATTATTTCCCTCATAAATTATAGACCAATGACTTTTCGCGAATTTCAATCAATGACAACAGTTTTACACTGAATAAATGCAAGCTAGTTTTTTTTTAAATTTACCAGCGGATAAATTACATCTAGCTTTTAAATGAGAGTAATTGATTTATTTACTCTCAGTTGGACTAAAAATAAAATAAAACATATTACAAATTCAAAAATTACTATTTTATTTATAATTACTACATACCAACGGTGTATTTATGCAATTTTACAAAAGTATTTTTAATATCAAACTGACACAAACTGTCAGATTTACAATCACGATCGCATAACAAAAGTCAAATAAGCATCTATCACGTCCGTTTCCATGGCTACGAGACAAAAATAGTTTATAGAACGCATCGCCGTCAATTAATATAATAAAATAATAATAACTGTAAACTTATATAAAAAAAGTATATGTATCTAGAAATAAAAACTTGAGTATAAAAGTACGCAAGAAATTTGTTCATTTGGGAAATAATCTTGACATATACCTCTCGAGCTCTAAATCTACATTTTTTGCAAAATTTTGCTTTTAAGCAAATGTTCTCGATTTAATTATTTACACAAAAAGGTAAGGTAAATTATTACGTATCGAATATTTTCTAAGCAAAATTTTACAAAAAAAAGCTACCCGCAGTTTATCCGATAAAATTCAGAGCTTTCGGGATATAGGTAACCTATGAAAATGACACTGGGTTTGACAGCTGAAACGTCAGTTGAATCAATATAAAAATCGAAGATCCTCTCTTCCTTTCTTATCTTTCTGTGAAGATAGCAGAAGAAGCAAAAGGAACATAATTAATTACCTACTTTTTAAATATTTTTCTATAAAAAATAATAATTTTAAAATTCGACTTTTAAATAAGCCCGCTTAAAAATTGTGACACGGGAATGAATGTATACCCAGCCGTGATTTTTTGCGTTGCCAAGGATTTACAATAAATAAACATATTATTGGTATATTATTATATTTTGTATGGCCCATATTATAACCTACAACAGTTGCTTTTTTCATTGTAATAATTTGAATTGTTAATTCAGTTAGTAATAAAAAATATTTCTTGTTCTGTTTTGTTCTGGAAATGGTCTAATAAATATATTTCGTACATTAATAATAATCTTAACAGTCAGCATTCAAAGCGTGTTGCCTTTATGAAACCGCATTCGTTCATTTTGATGTGATTTGACTGAAAAAGCACCCTCGACTGCGTCTCGGGCACTTTTGTGAAATCACATCAAAATGAACTCAAGCAGTTTCTAGGCAACACATTTTCATGCGCTGAATTTTCGATAATTTTTGATGCACTTATATATTACTACAGACAATTAATCTAGTACATTGCATTTACTTTCAGAAATATATTAACTACTTGATAGTTTAGAGACGATCCGATAGTGCTCTTGACGATTTCAGTATCGTGCCATGTATTTTATTTCAGTGTTTTCTAATTTTTGGAAATATTTTTATTAATATTGATCCGGTAAAAATCACTAGTCACGTTTTACTGAAAACATTCATTTTTATCAAAATTTCGTTTCGGAAACCCCTGAAAATTTCCTGGAAAAGTTTATTGGAAAGTTTCCTTTACCCATCTCTGGTATTATCACCACAAAAAGCTAATGTTATACCAGAAAAAGCTAATGTTATTCATAGAATTAAAGAAGGGCAAATTTGCCTTTTTACTGCTAGAATCATATTCAGCTTATAATGGCGTTGCAATTTATTTGAAAAAAAAGAAATAATAACAAAGATAGCTAGTGGTAGGAGCGTTGGCATTAAATAATAATCAAACATGTTACGAAGAAGCGGTTAAACACTTCAGTTAATGTGCATAAAACAATAATACGTTGTAAAACTTTATTTCATGTCAGACTTTTGGATAAAATTAACGTGTCTAATAATTAACCGTTTCCCTATAATTCTATTCTTAAATAACATCATCTATTTTTAGCAGGCTTAGAAATAAAACCGATCAATCGTTAACCTGACAACAATGCCCGTTTAAATTATTGAAACCTATTACGTGGATAAAATATTCACGTAATAGTAATAATTTTAACCATATGTTTCTTGTTGTGGTTACGAATAAATAAGTTCTATATCGCACACATTAGAGATAAATACGTCGTAGCTAACGCTTTAGTGCCAATAATTGTACTCTTAAGGAAGCATGCAGAATTATCTTTATGTATTTATTAATTTATTATGTATATGAAATGAGGAAAATTAAAACATAAAACTGCAAGAGGTACTTGTAGAATCACATTCCATTACACAGCCTTATATAGCACAAGTATATATCTCCAATGCTCCATGCAACAGACCTTCCTGCAGATCTGTACTAACCTAAATCCTAGAGAATATATGGACTGTTACCCAACGAAAATAAATTCCTAGGCAAAAAATTATTAGTATGCAATCGTTATGTTCTTTATAAAGGAAGGTAATGCAATATTTCTTCAGATTGTTATGCAACAAACAACTAATCCTCCATTTCTATCAAACTCTAGATATACGATCATACTTACGATGTTTTTTTGTCTTTAAAGGAACAATAATTTTTGTTGTGTAAATTCGTGATCTTATTTTAAGTTGAGAAATATAGCATTAGCAGCCGATCTTTGTTTCATAACTTCATACTAAATGTGTAAATATATTATCTCCATAAGTTCTTATTTTTTGCGAATAATTCGTATGTCATAATATAATTCAGTTCAGGCAAATTTTCTTGGCTGGCTTTAAGAGAATTAGGCTCCATAATTAATAAGAGAACAGTTTAATTTTAGGGTGGGCTCCCGTAGTATACGTTTTCAAAAGTGTGCCAAAGTTGAATTTTAACGATGCGACGTACTGAAAGCGCGAAATCGACAAATGTGGCAAATAGTCCAGTTAAAATTCGTATTCCGTTTGCAGATTTGTGATATAATATTGGGCGATACCTTAAAATTTTCAGAATACCCCACAGATTCCGAGAAAGGATGAGCCGTCTCTCGCAAGTGCGTCTGAGGGAAGAAACAACCCCTATAGCCACCCATTATAAAATAATGTAAATTAACTTAGTAAAGTGCATTCGAACATATCTTAATTTTAACGAGTAGTATTTATTAATACAAACAAGTTTTTAGAATTTGTAAAGACTTCCACTGGTTCACCACCCCTAGATCATTAGAGGTTGAAAACATACAATTGCATACATATTAAATGCGAAACCCCCAAATTGGTCATTTTAAGAATAATATGGAGTATGGCCATTTGAAATAAAGAATTATAAATCTTGTTCCAAATAGTAATAAAAGTAGAAACATTTTTAAAAACCAACCCTCCTGGCTATATAAGTGTTCACGTTTATAGAAAGACTGATGAATGTTTATAGATGTTTATGAATGTTTAGAAACCAAATAAAATAGATATAGAGAAACCGCGTTTAAATGTTTTTTAAATTATGCATTTTTGTTAGTAAGAGGGAGAGGCTAAAGAGAGGCGTAGGCCTTAACAGTTAGAATTTCATCCAACAGTCTAAGACGCATCATCTGATGAATCTTCTGAATCCAAGTTGGTTTCCTCTAAAACCCCGACATTTGCACAAAAATCAAGATTTCCTTCACATGTGCACATCTCTGTGCACACCACATTTAAAGTGGCACATTTGCAGTGTTGGGAGCAATTATTCTTGGAACATGAGCATCTTACTAAATTTAACACTTCGCCAGGGGCGCACGGAAGGCCACATATTATGGGTTCAAATTCACCATTAACCAATTTCCACCCATATTCCGCTGCTGGTGGTACACATGGATGTGGAAGTATGTCTCTATACCATTCCATGCACTGATAATGACATCTCAGTATTGCTGGTTTTAGAGCTGCTAGGGTGGGTGGCATATTATCACTGGAACTTTGTTTTTGGCTAGAGATCCATCATCTTAATTCGGATAACTTACTAATGCTTTTCTTGGTTGGTGAATACACACTGCAAATAAAAGATTCGATTTCTTCAAAGACCGATTCATCTAATATTTCATTTTTCCCAAGGGTAACTAACGCCTGAAGTGTAGATGGGGAAGCTGATAGAAACTTCTTCCAAAAGCTAATTTTTTATTTGCCTTTGAATGCAAATGTAACGTCAGCTCCTGACAATGCGTGAAGTCCTGGAAGAGCTTCTACCTTTAACTGTCCCCAAGAGTCATAAATTGATCGTAAACGTATCTCCGGATTACTCGATCCGATGCTTACAAAGTTCGTATCTTCTGACAAGAAAGGAACACGTCTTAAAGCAAGTACTAAAACGTCAGTATGTCGCGAAAATATTCTTATCTTATTGACCCTTTCTTTGATGCATGTACAGAAGGAAGTATTAATTTCGCGTCAGCTTCTTCGTGCGAGCTCTGCAAGTCCATCATATTGTCATAAGCGGTTGAAGTCATTACGGAATTTTCCAGGGAACAGATCACTTTCCGATTAGTTTCATTTCCCAGTGATATTAGACGTTTTGAGAAATATTGAGTAATTTCCCTTTTCGTCTATGTACGAGAGAGCAGCTTTTTTAGATTTGTGTTTTTAAGGCTAGTTTTATCACTAACCATATATTGTATAGGGTCTGTCCCTTTTTGTCTTCTAACTCTTTCCATTGATTTTAAAGAGTCGTGCTTATGCGAGTCAAAAAAAAAAACGTGAATTTCAGAATATGTGGAGTATTTTTTTAAAATCTTAGTTGAAAACTGAATTGACAAATCAGAAAAGTATCCTACATTTTTAAACGATAACATTTGTACTTCTGTCATACCATCGCCAACTGCTACACTGTAGGGCTGTTTTAAGATATCTACATCCACATCACTAACTTTGGAATCATTTTGAACAGGCTCTTTCAGAAGGTGTTTTATTTTACTTTTTCCCTGTCCATGAATCATTGAGCCATCGAGATAAAATAAAGACCGTCATATTATCCAATAATCTCCTTTAAGTTTAAATCAGCAAGACTTCTACATATAAGAACGCATCGTGAGAACATACTTAATTCTTGTTTAAGCTCTACTATCCCCGACTTGGTTTTAACAACAATCTTTTTAGTCATGGACTTATTTTATTTGACTTTAGCGGGTCCCAAAAATGGGTTGGGGGTAAGAAAACTACATTCGTATGTTTTTACAATTTATTTAAAAAATGAGGTTGAGGGGCAAGAAAACTACTACCTACTTTATTTATATTTATTTATTAAAACAAAAAAAAACTTTGTTTTTGGCTAGAGATCCATCATCTTAGTTCGGATAACTTACTAATGCTTTTCTTGGTTGGTGAATACACACTGCAAATAAAAGATTCGATTTCTTCAAAGACCGATTCATCTAATATTTCATTTTTCCCAAGGGTAACTAACGCCTGAAGTGTAGATGGGGAAGCTGATAGAAACTTCTTCCAAAATCTAATTTTTGATTTGCCTTTGAATGCAAATGTAACGTCAGCTCCTGACAATGCGTGAAGTCCTGGAAGAGCTTCTACCTTTAACTGTCCCAAAGAGTCATAAACGTATCTCCTGATTACTCGATCCGATGCTTACAAAGTTCGTATCTTCTGACAAGAAAGGAACACGTCTTAAAGCAAGTACTAAAACGTCAGTATGTGGCGAAAATATTCTTATCTTATTGACCCTTTCTTTGATGCATGTACAGAAAGAAGTATTAATTTCGCGTCAGCTTCTTCGTGCGAGCTCTGCAAGTCCATCATATTGTCACAAGCGGTTGAAGTCATTACGGAATTTTCCAGGGAACATATCACTTTCCGATTAGTTTCATTTCCCAGTGATATTAGACGTTTTAAGAAATATTGAGTAATTTCCCTTTTCGTCTATGTATGAGAGAGCAGCTTTTTTAGATTTGTGTTTTTAAGGCTAGTTTTATCACTAACCATATAATGTATAGGGTCTGTCCCTTTTTGTCTTCTGACTCTTTCCATTGATTTTAAAGAGTCGTGCTTATGCGAGTAAAAAAAAACGTGAATTTCAGAATATGTGGAGTATTTTTTTAAAATCTTAGTTGAAAACTGAATTGACAAATCGGAAAAGTATCCTACATTTTTAAACGATAACATTTGTACTTCTGTCATACCATCGCCAACTGCTACACTGTAGGGCTGTTTTAAGATATCTACATCCACATCACTAACTTTGGAATCATTTTGAACAGGCTCTTTCAGAAGGTGTTTTATTTCACTTTTTCCCTGTCCATGAATCATTGAGCCATCGAGATAAAATAAAGACCGTCATATTTTCCAATAATCTCCTTTAAGTTTAAATCAGCACGACTTCTACATATAAGAACGCATCGTGAGAACATACTTAATTCTTGTTTAAGCTCTACTATCCCCGACTTGGTTTTAACAACAATCTTTTTAGTCATGGACTTATTTTATTTGACTTTAGTGGGTCCCAAAAATGGTTGGGGGTAAGAAAACTACATTCGTATGTTTTTACAATTTATTTAAAAAATGAGGTTGAGGGGCAAGAAAACTACTACCTACTTTATTTATATTTATTTATTAAAACAAAAAAAAAACTTTTTAATTTTAGGGGTGACATATTACAAGGGGTGAGTTTCACTGCTCTGTTACTCAGCGAAAATTTTCATCTAGATTTATTTGAAACTTGAAAAGAATATAGTTATTTTCAAGTTACACATGGATTAAGAGTTACCTCTTTACGACGCAAGGGGCAAAGCTTGCCCCCATGTCACTTTTTAAACCATATTTTCCGTTATCTTAAATAAAAAAAGTATTTTTTTTAATAATGTAACAATTTGTTTACATAATTTTATTTCATTTTTGCTCCTTTAGGGATGTTAAAAGGGTGAATTATACCTCTCTGCCATATTTGCTAGAGAGGGCCCATCAGTGTCCATATTCTACAAGGTTTTCTGAAAATTTTGACGTATTGCACAATATTGTATCACAAATCTGCACACGGAATCCCATATTTGACAAATTGAAAACCGGATTAAAGGGGGTGTAGGTTTATAGGCAATTACGTGGCAAAAAATTAGTAAAAATGGACAAGGCCGGTTTCTAGAATAAAATAAATTTGGAGTCATCCAGCGGCTCGTCAACTGGATGAGTACGTTGAATAATCGGTAGAAAGCGATGGTAGGAAAAACAAATGCAGATGTTTCCAAATGACAAAGTTATAGAAAAAACTGCCTTGTGCATAAAAGAAACGAAAAGCCGTTTTCCAAAAAGGCGAACTCGTGTCACATCCCCCATCTTGAACCTATATGAGGACCAATACGTCGCGAGAGTGACCGAAAGGTGCACGCTCTCCATTGTATGGTAGCATTTAAAACTCTCTTAAAGAGGTGATCGACCTTGCCCTACATGGGGGAGGCGATTCTCTTCAAATTATATAATTTATTAGATAGGATATCGCATAATTCACTGTACTTATTTTAAACCTAATTAATAAATGCTATTCTTTGAACTTTTGCATTTGATTGATTGTATGAATTGTTCGAAGGCTTTCGTTTGATAGTTCGGAATTGAGTAAATTGGGTGTCTCGGGACCCACAAGTTTGAATCTCAATACCCCGATTACATTACGGAAGCTCGGGGGAGATTTTTTATCAAGACAATTAGGCATAAAATCCATTACCATTAGGTAAATAAGTAAAATTGCATCGAGAGAAAGACCAATTGCGTGGTTAATAATCTACGGTAGTGCAGCCTTGACCTATTTCTTATCTATCAAGTATCTCTTATCTCGAACTCGTCTGGGAGTGAAAAATCACATAAGAACAAGGGAGAACGCGACTGGCGCTCTTAATAAATAAATTGGTGTCGCGTCACTCAGGCGCTGTATGGTAGGTTCTTCTACAGGCCCAACAGGCAATAGATGACATGATGCTGTCAGATGTTCTCTACACCAAAGAGAGGCTAACTATAGTAATTTATGGACCATAAAACGTGTGTTAAGATGTTGGTTGGTCACTCTAAAAAAATAGAAACGGCAGAGGAAAATAATATTTATAACGCAGTTCAGACTGTTTCTTAAGAAAAAATCTGGCACACTCTTAGTGAAAAAAGTACTAGAAGACAGCCATTCAAAAGAAAGAAATAATAAATAAAAGGTGCTAAGTAGAGAGGGAAATTTTGTACAAATACTTTTCCAATTTTTTTTATAATTTCAATAATGTTCACACCTTGTATGATTAATATTAAACGATGATTATCAGAAATGTTTGGATCTGCTTTCTTAAAAATAGAAACAATCAAGATTACTTAAATACGTCATGAAAAGAACACTGACTTAAACATAACTTCATAACATATATTAATTTTAAGTTAATAATAATTCTACACCTAGAAAATTACCTATTTGCACAAATTAACAACTAAAAGGCTCCTTCCTATAGTCTGCGAGACCAACTATAAAACATGTTATTATAATTCTAGCGCAAACCGTTTAAAATACTGTGAATAAGTATTATAAATTACTGTCAATCATTAAGAAAGTTTCGACTAACTGTGCATAATAAAATTTCTATTAAAATATAGTTACTAACTGCAACGAATTATAATTTCATTAACATTTTACTAAGTAATTAAGATTAAGCAACCGTAGATGTGTTAACTCACAATAAAGCATTATATTTCCCTAAAACTAAAAATACACACGTAATAATATAATTAAGTAAACGCAGATAATCTATAAAGTTCATACCCATTATAGTCATTGAACTTTAAACCTTGCTTATAACCACACTCCGGCTCCGAGGTAGTTATGACGTAAAAATCGGAATCGGCTTTAGGCGATATGAACAATATGACCATTTTCATGCACAATAAAATATAATACAATATCTTACCTTATAATTGTATCTGGTAAATTAGGAATTATTTAAAGGTAAAATGTCTCTGAAAGAGTTTTAAGTCATACTGTGATGCACTTATTGTTGAATGCACAAACAGAATCATTTGGTAACTATGCCTTATTAGAATAATAAAAATATGCTGTTTGCATTTGTTTTAAATGGTCTGAAATTAAACTCCGGCGCCTTTTACTGAATATCCACTTGTTCTATGAAAAGGATCGTTCAACGTCTACAGATGTAATCGGCGCATATTTAAACAAGTATCTTATAGATGGTAGATTTATATCCGACATTGAACAGTCTACTATTTTGTCACTTAATAGGTCCACTACACACAAAAATGTTGAAAAACCGGTGTTGTCTTTTAACACTGTATCCAGTTTGTATTTTACTGTCTCAGCAACACCTCCTGATACTCTAAGGCCCGGTATTAAGTCTATTCTCCAGATAATTTCCTTGGATACAATTGTGTCAATAATTGTTTCCATGGGATCTATCTATAGAATAGACTTAACTGAAGATGAAAGTACTGGGCCTTAAAGTATATTGACATGGATCAAATATAATGTTCATTGCGTCAATTACTGAATATTGCTCTGTTTCCAGCTTACGTTGAAGGTCGCGTATGGCTAGAAGGATCCGAGAGAAATATCCATGTATGTATGATAAATTTTGTTTAATAAATGGATCACTAAACATGTTTTCAGCATGCAAAATGGCAACGGATTCATTTAGAACGAAGTGGTCACTCCTGATTTAACGGTGTCAAAATTAAAATAATAATACGATGCCGCCTCTAGCCATGTCCCCCACCACGTTACAACAGGCTCTGGAGGTAATGGTGTCTTTGGCAACATTTCGTGAAATACCATGATCCAATTTGGTGCTTTTAGAAACACTTTCTTTGCACTGTATATCAGTTTATCAACGCAAAGCTAACACTGTCTAATAGTTTCAGCAACTCCATGCATTCCGTGAGCTAAGCACGTAGCATGAACCATGTTGTGGTACATTTCTTCAACATTTTTCCAGCTGCCTTCATATAATTAACTGCGTCTGTAATAAATAATAAACATCTATATAAATTTCGCTCATACTGTTCACCCCATAATGTTATCGAATTTGACTGCACTAATTCAGCTACAGTTGCTGAATTAGTAACGTCCAAAACTTTAGATGCAATCAAGTGTCTTTACATTGAATTTGTCTCCTCCATTCCACCGACTATCACATTGCCTATTTTCGTACCACAGACATTTGTTGTTTCATCAACGCAAAGCCAGATTTGTTTTTCATTTAATCCTGCAAATAATTTTTCATTCACAGTGTCACAAATCGGAGTCGAATATCTCTTTTCTCACTGTTGATTTTGCTGACACTAGGATCTGCTTATATTCCCCATTAACAAACTTTTGCAGAAACTGTCTAAAAAGAGGATTTTCTAGTTTTATCCATGGTATGTTACACCCTACCATTATTTCTACCAGGTCTTAGTTAAACTTTCGTTGATTATCACTAGTAACATCTAAATAGTTTCTATGATGTTCAGATGAAACATGTTTTAAAATGTCCAGCTTGCGTGTCCACGATAGTGTTCTTTTACAGCTTGTACAGAAGAGTTCTACATCGCATTGCAAATCGCAAAAATATTTAATCCACGAAAGTACTGTATCTCAATGGAAAGCAACTCGATCCATAATAATGCACAACACATTTACTTCTATCAAAGCTGAAAATTTACAGCCACGTTTCTGTAATCTGTAGTATTAGGTACTCCATCCATAATGAGTATGAAAAAGGCGCACATGCTTTCGGTCGCTGTGTAATAAAATAATAGTAATTTTCGACCTTTTTTTATTTCAAGTGCTTTCTGTATCTTTAAAGTATTCTGCCAAATATATAACGAATTTGCGGTTTCTTTTACTACTGTTTACCGTATATTATTTACTGTCAAAAAAAAAATACAAAGAGGACGCTGTCTTTATGGTGCCGAAAATTCTTATATTTTGCAAAAGTCATTTAATAACTTTAATAATATAATATTTGAAATCATCTACCCCAAAAACCCATAAGCGATATGCTGCTAGTGGGGGTGGGTGGTGGAAGGGAGGAAATTATCGTCATTTTTCTTATTTTCTTATTCACGAATTCAAATACAAGTAGTGGGGGTGGATGAAGTAAAAAAAAATGAGGCCTTTTGTGCTTGAACACACACTAAATCACAATTTTATTTATTTCACCCCCTCTAATAATGGGGTAGTGGTGATATGGGGATGGCTAATGCCAAAAATTTTTTGAGACCTTAGCTTCTCTTATTTATGCTAAATACCAATCTTACTTGCTTAATTTACCCATTTACTCCCATTTACCCCAATTTACCTCCAACCCGTCGAGGAATAAGATCGAAATATAATCTATTTCCAGATCTCGTTAAAATGCATATATGTACCAAATTTCAAGTCAATATCTTAAACGGTTCCAGAGTAATCGTGCGCACAAAAAAGTTACACAGACAGATCGATAGAACGACAAACAGAATTTTTTTGGTTCAAACTTAAAATCTCGACATTTCATGACATTCTAAGCCTATTTGAAAAATAGAAATTTCCAACAATTTTTTTAGCGTTTCTATACTTACTGGATGTGGAAGTAGTTAAAGACACACTTTCAGTTATTCTCAGAACTATACCATTAACGAGAAATTATCGTATAGTAAGTATATTTACCTACGGATAAAGCAAGTTCCATTGACTAATTTATTGACTAAAAATTTAACTTTTCACAAGATTTTGTGATAACGAAACTAAAATTACTTATTTGCTGTATCATTTGCGCAATATAAAATAGTAATTAGTACCTAGTCGATAATCGTAAGCGAACAATGTTGAACTTTGATATAAGTATGGGCACGGAAATGTCAAGATGTGAACTTAATAATCGTGGTGAAATAGAATATTATTGCACAAAAATGAATCAGTAAGCGTCCAATGGCTTGTCAACCAGGGTGTGGCTAGAACACGAATGATGAAATTATCATCATTTTTCTTATTTTCCTATTCACGAATTCAAATATAAGCATATTATGTTAATGACACCTTCGAGGGCAGTAATTCCTTGTAAATGATCTGCTTGATCTCGTACAAATATTGATTATAATTTGTTTCATAACTCAAAACGGCCGGGAGGTACATTTTTTAAGTGTTGATGGAAAGTATTATAGACCTTGGGATAGTGACAGATTTTTTTAAACGTTTGGTTCCTATCTGGCCTTTTGGGAGCCTTTTGTGCCTGATTTGTACTAACCATTTTCGTGTTTATCAAACGGTTATCCAGGGCCCCTCATCGGAAAACAGAAAAGAAAATTTCATGAAAATTAGCAATTTCAAACGTTTTGTTCCTATCTGGCGTCAAGTTAGACTTACATTTCAAAGAAAAACATTCGACGGAAGCTTATCGCCAGACAAATTCCGTGGGCCGGAATGCCGGAAATTTCAATCCGAAGTTGTAAGAAAAATGGTCAAAATCAAACGATTTGGTTCTTATCTGGGAATTGTATATATAGGTAAATAGATTATAATTATCGCGATATAACAAACGCCAGACAAATTCCGAGGGCCCAACAGTGAAAATATTATTGTTCAAGTTGTCAACTATTCCGCGAAAATCAAACGATTGGTTCTCATGTGAAATTATTTTTTTTTGTAAAAATTCACCATAACGAAAATGTATTGTATCATTCACAGATATTTTTAGTGGGCCAAACATATTTTAAATCTTAAAAGAAGTGCACGAAAAATAGCCATTTTTTCAAAAGTTTTATTCCTGTCTCGCATTTGGATTTTAAAAAGATATGGTAATAAATAAACCATATTTCAAGCCCCAGACAAAAAGCGTGGGCCAAACATATTTTAAATCTTAAAAGAAGTGCACGGAAAAAAACCATTTTTTCAAACGATTTATTCCTGTCTGGCATTTGGATTTTAAAAAGATATGGTAATAAATAAACATTTCAAGTCCCAGACAAAAAGCGTAGGCCATACATATTTTAAATCTTAAAGGAAGTGCACGAAAAAAAGCCATTTTTTCAAACGATTTATTCCTGTCTGGCATTTGGATTTTAAAAAGATATGGTATTAAATAAACCATATTTCAAGTCCCAGACAAAAAGCTTGGGCCCAGCCGTAGATATGTTGAGTGAAATGATTGAAAAATGAAAAAACAGTCGTGTAAAAATCGATGCATTTTCAAACGATTCACACTCGTCTGGCATTTCATTAGCTTGTCATTGTAAAAGAGTATTATACACATTTAAACAAATTCGTTTCGCGTCACTACTTAAATTCCGCAACCGCGGATTTATGGGGGGTAACGGGGTAAATACTCCCCAAGATTCCGTAAACAATCAATTTTCATTTTAAAATTTCATAATTTTTATTATTTTATTTTATATTTTTGAATATATATTCTATTTAGTTGTGTTTATAATTTTTTTGAGATTTTCTCTCCCCCGTTCATCAATTTTAATTTTCGAGGAAAAACATTTTTGTTATTTTCAACACGCGGCTATGTTATCCTCCGTCCCCCTCAAGCTCAAGGTCCAGATCCGCCCTTGAAATGCCGTTTCTTTCTCACTTTCACATTCATAATCCCTCGATCGAATAATATTTACAATAAATAAGTTACACACTAGCAAAAAGACAAATATAAATTATTACATATTAATATATAATTTACAACTCTGCATTACACCATATCTGAAACTGAGAGTCCTCGTAAGTCCATACCTGTTTCATTTTCCCTTGGCGTAGGTAGTCAACCACACAAAAGTGATTTCTTCTCTCATTTTTAATGCACGCGACATACGACACGTAAGATGCGATGTGGTAGAAACATATGTGGTATGCATTGCTTGCGAGCGACGCTGCTTTTTATACTCCCCGCCCGTCCCGGAGTGGTTTTTATTTATCGTTTGCTAATGGGGAACTTGCCCATTTTTTTAAATTTCATTAAAGTGTGTGTTTATGTATAAAAACACGCCACACCGAATATCAGCTCCTAAATCGTAGTACCTACTTTGCAATAAATAATTAAAGTTGAAATCCTCGCTACTCCTCACGAAAAGCACTGTGACGTCAGATCGAGAAACTAGTCTCGCGTGGGGTCCCATAGATATTGTACTTTAGCTGAGCGATACGTCTTCACCCTATTAATAGACTGGATGGCGGTTGGCTTTGAGACGTCCGCATATTTGGTCTTTTGCTCTTTATGTTAGAGAAAAAAGTGTCGGAAAGCTCAATCAATTCTCTTTACATAAGCTATCTACAAAATTTTCGAAAAAAACAATAATTATCGAGATATTTGTCGGAATTCAAAAAATTAAAAATAGAGTTTTAGCAAATTTTATTCTATTTAAATTAGCTAGAGTAGTCTTTTGGCGTATTAGCCAAGATTAAAAAGTTGCCAACTGTAGAACCTCAAAATTTGCGATATATCTACAGCTGCGCCCCAGATTTTTGTCTGGCACTTGAAATATGGTTTGTTTATTAACATATCTTTTTTAAAACACAAATCCCAGACGAGTGTAAATCCTTTGAAAATGCATCGATTTTTAAACGACTGTTTTTTGATTATTCGATACTTTCGCTCAAGATATCTACGCCTGGGCCCAAGCTTTTTATCTGGGATTAGAAATATGGCTTATTTATTAACACATCCAAATGCCAGACAGGAATAAATCATTTGAAAAATGACATTTTTTTTTGCGCTTTTCTTTTTGTCTGGCTATGCAGGGGACCCAGCCAATTCGTCTGGGAATTTTAAATTGAAAGTACTTATTGTTTCGTTTGATTTTGACCATTTTTCTTACAACTTCGGATTGAAATTTCGGGCCTTCCGGCCCACGGAATTTGTCTGGCGATAAGCTTCCGTCGGATGTTTTTCTTTAAAACGTAAGTCTAACTTGACGCCAGATAGGAACAAAACGTTTGAAATTGCTCATTTTCATGAAATTTTCTTTTCTGTTTTCCGCTGAGGGGCCCTGGATAACAGTTTGATAAACACGAAAATGGTTAGTACAAATCAGGCACAAAAGGCTCCCAAAAGGCCAGATAGGAACCAAACGTTTAAAAAAATCTGTCACTATCCGACGGTCTATTAAGTTCACAAAATATTAGGCTGTAACATTTAAATCCCTAAAGTTTATTATTTCTTATTACAAATGCTTCTAAAATGTATATTCATCTCAAGGTATGAATGCATTCACATGCTTCTTCTTTTACGCATTCGCCTTTGGCGGAGATAAAAGTACAAAACAATGTCTTGTTTATCACTTGAGGTCGACATTTTCACGTCACAACACTAAATGGTAAATCAGTTACAATCGCGTTGCACCTTGTTTGTTACACGGTTTGAAACTGACAATAACAATAATACATTAATTAATAAACTGAGGTTACTTTAGAGTTTGATTACATTAGGGTTACGCCGTTTTGGACGATTTGAACTAAGACAGGCATCTAGGGAGCAGACAGACGACGAAGTGATGCTTTCGACATGTGGATCTGGAGAGTGGAGACGTTTGCTATGAATTCCCTGGGCAGCCCATCTCATTGATATCTAGATTCTCCAAGAAACCCGCCTCCAAAAGCGACTCTCTAACGTCATATTAGAATTCTTTCATTTCTTGGCCATATCAACGGGATAATATAAAACAGTTGTTAATTCATTGAAAACCATATGGCAAGAGGCGAAGAGGTTGGGTTGAGGACATCAAGGAGCTAATAGGAAAGAGCTTTCGAGGCTGTGCGCCTAACAGGCAACCGCGACAGATGGCGTGATGCCGTCAAACATGTTATACAGCAAACAGAAGCCAACTAGGCTAGTGCATGAATAACAAAACATTGGCAAAACATTGCGAATAAGAATAAGAACGCTATCAAACAAAAAATAATCCGTGTGATGGATATATGTCCCAGATTTAAAGTGACATAGAGTAATGAGAGATAGAGCACACTGTGCTGAGTTCAAAACACCCCCACACTTACCAGTGAATAATTTTCGAGACACTGGGAGTGTTTTATGATTCTTGACTGAAATTAAAATTCACCATATTTTGGAATGGACGTATCTGGGTAAAAGTTGGTACACATATAGTGCACTCCTAGTCCAATCAATAGCATAATTTATTTTGGAAAAATTCCAGGACAGGGCTCAATTTTTATTATTTTACATTTAGGGCCAATTACATCACCCTGTATATCAGTTTTTTGTAAATGGCGGATAACTATTGAAATGTCTATGGACTATTGTGCAAAATACTGTCATAATATTTGATGGCACGTTTATCCTAGCAAATTTTCGAAAATAATGGTGAATGATATCTAAATTCTACAAAATATATAAACAACTAGTTAACGTCGCTATTTTATTAATTTTACTTTAACAATTGTTTAATAATTATTTAATGTATTATTGTTATTTAAAAAGAAAAAAGAAAAACAGAAAAAGGAAAAAATAAAGAAAAACAGTTTAAGCAAACTGTTTTATAGCACAAATTTTAAAAAGACACTGGTACAATTAATAAAAATTATAATAAATTTTCGAAATGAACACCCCCCAGCGTCAATACATTTTTGTGAACGTTTAACAAGGGTTTCCACCGATCTATTGATCATAGCTAGATTGTGTTTAATATTGTCACATACTTTAAAAAATTTTTATTGTAATTGTTCACGGGTTTTTCTATATTTTCACTGAACATCTGTGACTTCAGGTGGCCCTATAAAAAATAATCCCCTCTATCAATCTACCTGTTGGTATAACGTTGATTAAGATGCTCCCTCGTCGGTACAGAAAAATGGGGACCAGCACCATCGTGTTGAAACACTGGGAGTGTTTTGAACTCAGCAAAGGGTGCTCTATCTCTCATTAGTCTATGTCACTTTAAATCTGGGACACCCTGATGTAAAATTCAATGAATTTTTTTAATTTCAATTAAGAATTAGTCGGTGTATCGGATAAAAATAAAACGAGGTTATTTCCACTAGTCGACGTTCCGAATAAACTTTTATTCTTCCTCAAGACTAGTGAAACAAAACCACAAAAATACTTCTTATGTGAGAAGGAGTCATAATATTGAACAACAAGCGAGTTGAAGAATAAAATAAAATCCAATGGACAACATAACATATAATTACTAAACAATGTGAATGTATGGACGTGAATAGTTTCATACCAATTACAATACTCAAGTATTGTATAAAAGTTTATTCGAAACGTCGACTAGTGGAAATAACCTCATTTTATTTTTATCCGATACACCGACTAATTCCTAATTGAAATCTTAGATACGTATACTATTATCAATTAATTTCTTTAATGTTCTTTCGTTTTGAGGTAGTTATATTTTTATTCAACATACCCATTGTTTCACTTGGAGTATTCTTATAGTTTTGGCACATATGTATTACAAACAAAGTTATAAACAATAATAATAAATACATCCCATCGAAATGGCATTGTGAAGTGACAAATTGTTAATTAATTATTCAAATTGTCTACTAGCAGCTGGAAAATCATGTTATAGTTGCTATATTAATATAGTTAAACGGATGTTTAATTGAGAAAAAATTTATGGTAACATAATATGTTGAAAATTATCTATTATCGCATCAAAGATACATTAAATCCTGCATGTTTAGTAGAATTAATACATATATTAGAAAAATTTGAAACACCTGTTTAATATATTCCCTATGTTAATTATTCACGGATTAGAAATAGTTGAGACATTAAGCGATGCCTTGTTTAAATAAAACTCATTATATTTGTCATTTACTTGGAATTCCATGCCGCCAACGATATTAAAATTTATAAATATGAATAAAAATTATAAAGTGCTTTCTAAGTAATGGATAAATTCGATAAAATGTATACAAATTTCTTTGGAGGAAATCGCTCGGAATGTCATATTTTGATATATTTTTGAATTGTTTTTGGCACGGGTCGTCAGTTTAAAAAAATAATGAAAAAATGTGATGATGAACGATAACATTAGGCACATAGTTAACACAACTGTCAAGGGATTTTTAAAAATATACAAGGTGGTCACTAGGGTGGAGTGAAATATTAAAAATTAAAAAAAATTAATTATTTTTTTTAATACAAACTATGGATGGTGGCCATTTGGGTTTAAATTAATGGGAAAAAAAAATCAGCTCGATAAAAAAATGTCTTGAGGGTTCACAAGTGAAACAACAAAAATAAAAAAAATGTGTATATATTTTCTCTAATATGTTGGTTATGGATTCTATTCGGATCCAAATTAATGGAAAATAAGTTTCAGGTCGAAAAAGAAATTCTCGAGGGTTCACAACGATTATTATTTTATGCAAAATTGTTTCTTTGTATTAAATTTGGGCATTATTTTTCTACTTGCAAGTCTCGATCTGAAAAGTCCAAAAACTTCACTTGATGCCTTGATTACCAACTTGACACAACGTTACATGCTTTGTGTATGACATGGGAACCGAGCAAAATTGATGTTGCTGCAATCACCACTTGTAATTACCTTCTGCTACAAATTTAGTTACAGGAGGTTCTGTTACATTAATACCTTGCCAATCAATTAAATCAGTAAATCCTTTGCCTAAAAATTCAATGCTAGTATCACAAACTTTCGAATAGTAGCTTGAGTCCCTCCTGACCGCACTTTTATCTCTCGTCGGAATGCTAATTCGTGTATGGATTTTCTTGAATCGGTCATCATAGCCAGAAGCACATTTTCTGGATGGGCGTAAAACGAATTTCTTTCAATGACAAGATCAATCACTTTTTTTACATCCGAGTCAAGATATCTGGAAAGAGAAATCATTTTCCACAACTGGCGTGTCCCATCGGTGCTGGAGGGGTGACATTTAATTGAGAACCACATCAGGGCATAAACACGACTGACAAAATTCGCTAGAGTAATCAAATTATGAGATGAATTTTGCATTCCAATATACAACGTGATCTACCAGGACATGCGGAAAATTTAACAGTAGGAAGGAGTAAAAAAAATGAAAATTTTTTAAAAAATTACCAAAAAAAATTATCTTATTTTTTTGTAGGAATGCGCCGCCAATGACTTCAACTAATCTAACGTAACGCGGTACAACCATATCACTTTATCAGACTTGGAATTGACACTACTGACAGCAAAGCTGGATAATAAGATAGAAGTGACTTTTTGGTTTTAATCAAATCACACTACAAAAATACCGAAATAAATCGAAGACATTGATCTCATGCTGAAATGGCAAGCAGATGTACGAGACATTTAGTTAAACCGGTCAATGACACGGCCGTGTAACTATTGTTCGACCGGAAGCAAAAAACGCGGCTCTCTAGGGGTCTACGCACGATCCAGCGGCACGGAGCCAGCCTTGTCGGCATGCTTTGCACTCATTCGTAAAAGTGAATTGGTCCGCTGGAATTCCAATTATCTTCAAAGCGTACCAACAATGTTGACTACCTGCCGCTGGATAGTGTGTAGACTTCTTTTTTTGATCTCGCCGGCCGGCTTCACTTTTTATGCCAATTAAGGAAATGTAAACAACTCGAATACGTTCTTTCACCAGTAAGTTCGTCGACCTCTTCAGAATTAGGTCAGGACTTACACAACATCAGTAGTGTATCTTCGCAAATTGACTAATAATTTAATATACTACATTACCTCAGAATCCTCTAAAATTTTGCAGGGGTTTTCCCACATTGAAGACTAGCACACCATTTTATTTTCCGCATTTCTTGGTAGATCACGTTGTATAGTCTCATAATTCTGTTTGCTGCAGTCAACCAACGAGCATGTGACAATTTTCCTGGGCTTCTCGATAATAATGATTCTGCACAATTCCCAGTGCCTACTGCCTGACATATATCATAGATATTTTTTATCGCAACTAAGGTCCTTAATTTTTTATATATCTGGCAAAACTGTGAGTATTTCCGGAATTGATTCGAATATCGCCAGTGCTGTATTCTCACAGCTTTCCATCATTTTTCCAACCAGTCCAGAGAAACCAGATGGTCCTGCTGTGGGGCCATCTAAATGTTGTAAAAGGTGTCTCAGAGGCAGTTCGTTACAATGTAAGAAGCAAATGCACCATTGCAAAGGTCTGCCCACAGCTTCTTCTATCAGCCTTAAAGCACCACCTTTTATACCAGTATTGCCAACGGGCACTAACTGAGATAAAGGAATTTTATTTTTACGCAGATAATTCATGATTGAATCTTTAATGCTACTTGATTTTCCATCGCAAGGAGAAACATGTCCTATATAATGTGACCCCGGTTCTTGAAGACGGGAAATATGTTCTTTCACAACAATTTTCTGATATGTTTTTCCTCCACGTTTGATTAATATTTTAATCCGATCTCTTCTACCATCAACATAAAGACTTTCAAGGTGGGTTCCTTCACATGCAAGGCCTAAGCTAGGTAATTTTAACCGTCTTTGTTTTGTAGTCACACGATTCGGCATTTTTTTTTTCACTGGTGAGTTAGTAACAAAATCACTATCATTGTCAGTTGTATCATAAGACTGGCGTCAATTGAAGCATTTGTTTCATTCAGTTGTCTTTTTTGTTGTAGCTTCTATATACCACGAATAATTCAGTATTGGAAGAGATACTTGGTATATGAGTCAGTTGCCAAATGCGGATGCATAAAATAACACATTATAAATGTTCGAGGTCGTTGTGAACCCTCGTAATATTTTTTGATAAAGCTGAATTTTTTTTTCATCATCATGAATACAAGTGTCTTCAGTTTCCCTTATGTATAAGAAAATAATAATAATAAAAAAAATCATATTTTCAAATTCTAAATATATTTTTTTCTAGCTGAAACTTTTTTTCCATAAATCTGAATGCAAAAGGCCGCCATCCCCCCTATGTATAAGAAAATTAAAAAAAAATAAAAATTTCACTCCACCCCCGATTGTAAAATATCACATAAGGAATATTTCATCCCTGCTTTTGTTCTTATTTTTTGCTTGTAGACTGGGCTATGACAACATTCTCTATTCCTCAGCCTTGCTTATCGTTAAACCGGAAGCACGAAAAAACCTTTGAAGGAAAACCCATTTCTCCAATTAGGCCAGTCGTCAGGGAGTTCAGGATGCGTAATTACCTAGTGGTCACCCTGTATAAAATATTGGAAAAATGTGACGGAGGGCAATAATATTTCGTATTCAGTTAATATAACTGCCAATGAAAAATATAAAAAAAATTCAGGGTGGTCACCTTAAAAAAACCGCTGCCCAAGGAATCACTACTTCCACATTCAGATCTTCTATCCAAGTCTCTCATAACGAAAAAAATTTGTATGTGGAAATAATTGGTTAAGGAACTTTAATAATATACACATACTAAATGATAATTTTATTTTTCTCACCCCCTTTAATAATGGGGTGGGGGTGGTAATGGTGGTGGCTAATGCCAAAAATTTTTTGACACCTTAGCTTTTCTTATACCAAAAACCAGTTTTATGGACTCTTACTTGCTTGATTTACCTATTTACCCTATATTTCCCAAAATTGACCCCACTTTACCTCCCAACCCGTAAACGGAATAAGATAAAAATATAATCTAGTTCCAGATCTCGTTAAAATACGTGTACCAAATTTCAAGTCAATATCTTAAACGTTTCCAGAGTAATTATGAGCACAAAAAAGTTAAAGACAGACAGATCGACAGACCGACCGACTATACTTCCACTGGATGTGGAAGTAATTGAATGAAAAAATGTGAAGGATGATAATATTTTGCATGTAATTAAAAAAAGGAAAATATGAAAATTTGAAAAATCTTCAGGGTGGTCACTATAAAAAATAATTATGGTGGAAACAATATTTGGATTGTAGTTGACACAATTACCCAGGATGAAATCTGACATACTTTTAATGAAAAGTATACAGGGTGGTCACTGTGTAACTAATTAAAAAACGGCATACTAAAATAATATTTGGTATGTAGGTGTCACTATTGCCATGAAAAAAACCTGATATACTTTTAGTTAATAACAATATACAGGGCAGTCATCCTACAGAAAAGATAATGAATAAACGAAAGGTGCTAAATAAAGAGGAAGGTTTTGGGTAAATACTTTTACAGTTTTTTTTTATTTTGCGTGCTTTAAAGGTTATTTTTCAAAAATAGTTATTTGCATTACCAGATTCGAAAGGTTACTTTTAGGTGTGAGGTGATTTTTGAATGATCGAGGCGAAGCTGAGACCTTTCAAAAAACACCGAGCACCTAAACGGGCTTTCGTATCGCGTATTTTTTTCTACTACCGAAAGATATTATGGGATTTAATAATTTAAAACTAATAATTTCATGAAATTATTTGAAGTTTTTAATAAATTTTATAGTTTAGGAGGCTGTCTGTGAAAATTGTTTCCATGCCAACGAAACAATTACTATCTTTTTTACAATAAATTATTTTTATTTATTTGCTTTTATCATGATTAGAGAATATTATTTAGGTATTATGCAAATCACAGCTTACACACTTTTTTATTTATTATGAAAATACCTACTTTCTGTATATTGTTGCCCTAATCTGGGCACGCTAATATACTAGTTAGGTAAATACTTTAAAACACTCATTATTGGGGAACCAATCAAAACAACTACTCTTCTAGCTAATACTGACGAAGTATTGAATTACATGATAGGATTCTTAGCATTTTAAAGAAAAAAGTGTGTAAGCTGTGATTTGCATAATACCTAAATAATATTCTCTAATCATGATAAAAGCAAATAAATAAAAATAATTTATTGTAAAAAATAAATCAAGAATAGGCTTGTAAATAATAAATGAATGTTTCTATACTCTACTGATGAGAACTAACGAGTTCGAAAAAACTTGTACAACTTTTCTAGAGTTGAAATAAAATGTAAGGTTCAATAATTCTTGTGAGTGACTGAATTTCAATAAATAATTTAAGTATCTTCAATAAATAATTTAAGTATCTTCAATATATTTTTTTTGCCTTAAAATGCCAGGAATCCTATCATGTAATTCAATACTTCGTCAGTATTAGCTAGAAGAGTAGTTGTTTTGATTGGTTTTCCAATAATGAGTGTTTTAAAGTGTTTTCCTACGTAGTATATTAGCGTGACCCGATTAAGGTACCAATATACAGAAAGTGGATAATTTCATATTAAATAAAAAAAAAGTGTGAATGACTAAATGTAAATAAATGATTTAAGTATTTTCAATATATTTTTTTCTCTTTAAAATGCTAAGAATCCTATCATGTAATTCAATACTTCGTCAGTATCAGCTAGAAGAGTAGTTGTTTTGATTGGTTCTCCAATAATGAGTGTTTTAAAGTATTTACCTAACTAGTATATTAGCGTGCCCAGATTAGGGCAACAATATACAGAAAGTAGGTATTTTCATAATAAATAAAAAAGTGTGTAAGCTGTGATTTGCATAATACCTAAATAATATTCTCTAATCATGATAAAAGCAAATAAATAAAAATAATTTATTGTAAAAAATAAATCAAGAATAGGCTTGTAAATAATGAATGAATGTTTCTATACTCTACTGATGAGAACTAACGAGTTCGAAAAAACTTGTACAACTTTTCTAGAGTTGAAATATAATGTAAGGTTCAATAATTCTTGTGAGTGACTGAATTTCAATAAATAATTTAAGTATCTTCAATAAATAATTTAAGTATCTTCAATATATTTTTTTTGCCTTAAAATCCCAGGAATCCTATCATGTAATTCAATACTTCGTCAGTATTAGCTAGAAGAGTAGTTGTTTTGATTGGTTTTCCAATAATGAGTGTTTTAAAGTGTTTTCCTGCGTAGTATATTAGCGTGACCCGATTAAGGTACCTACCAATATACAGAAAGTGGATAATTTCATATTAAATAAAAAAAAGTGTGAATGACTAAATGTAAATAAATGATTTAAGTATTTTCAATATATTTTTTTCTCTTTAAAATACTAAGAATCCTATCATGTAATTCAATACTTCGTCAGTATTAGCTACAAGAGTAGTTGTTTTGATTGGTTCTCCAATAATGAGTGTTTTAAAGTATTTACCTAACTAGTATATTAGCGTGCCCAGATTAGGGCATCAATATACAGAAAGTAGGTATTTTCATAATAAATAAAAAAGTGTGTAGGCTGTGATTTGCATAATACCTAAATAATATTCTCTAATTACTATCTGTCATTGAGGTTATGTTAAATATTTTAATTTCTGGTGGTTTCACACTAAAATAAACAAATATGTTTGGTGGCGATGAAAATGGGATTCAAGAAGCAGTTAATATTGCTTGTGCCTCGCTTTACCCCAAGAAATTCAAAGCAAGGTATATGCAAACTTTAAAATTTGTTTTTTTTTTCTTTAATTTTTCTCTTCTGGCCACGAAAGTTCTAATTTCGTAGCTAGCAACGCCTTAGTAACCAGGTAACGCGAACGTTTACTTTCGTTATCGGGCGTGTTGCTAGGATTGCAAGGGTCATTTATATACGGCAGTAGGAAAAGTTATTTTTGAGAGTTTGACGCCCTTTTGTTTTATGTTGTAGCCACCGTCCGTGAATTTTTTTTTTAATACTTTGCTAATACCAATAACCTACTTCTATGTAAAATTTCACATAAGGAATATTTCATCCCTGCTTTTGTTCTTATTTTTTGCTTGTAGACTGGGCTATGACAACATTCTCTATTCCGGATCTCAGCCTTGCTTATCGTTAAACCGGAAGCACGAAAAAACCTTTGAAGGAAAACCCATTTCTCCAATTAGGCCAGTCGTCAGGGAGTTCAGGATGCGTAATTACCATTTTATGTCGTACAAAAGATTTTACTGTTGGAACCAGTTCATTATATGCCTCATTCAGACATACTAATTTTCCCCCCTCGCCCGCCCCCCGGAACACCCCAATTTTGAGGGAATATTGCTTAAAAATCATTTCTTTGCCAATATCTCGATTCTGAAAAGTCCTACCAAAAAAAGATGGTTATCAAATTTAAAGATAATTAAATTCTCTATCGAAACGGTTTAGACACATTTTTACGTAGTATTAATATTTTTGGTGTTATAGGCGGGGGAAATCAAGCCTTGTATCGCATCCGCTCTGTATACTGGCTGAAGCTATTATTACATGTGAAATAGCGGTGCATTTCATAGTCCACTTATTTTTGTGCCCGTGCTTGTTTTTACACATAATTGTTTGCATAAGGACATTAAGACTGTCCGGTATGTCATTCTCAACGTTTTCTAAGAAAGCATCTGATGCAGGGTAATTAATTTCATATACATGAGATCTAATATCTTCTAATATTATTGCTACAGCCGCCTTTACAATTCGCAATCGTTCTTTTTCCACGTATTTTTCGTGATTCTCGTACCAATTCGCTGTTAAAATCTTAAAACCGTTATGCCGAAAACTAATGATAGGATCGTTACTATGCTTGTTAGAAATTATAATATCAGCGCCATATTCGCTTTCTAGTTTATTGCTGACAATTTTGTATGGAGAAATGTAACCATTGTATTCACGAAGTATGTCTTTCAAGGAAAACTGACATATATAAAACTGTCGATATACAGGGCGGATGAGATACGATGCTTGATTTCCCCCGCCTATAACTCCAAGAATATTAATACTACGTAAAAATATGTCTGAACCATTTCGATAGAGAATTTACTTGATTGATTGATTGATTGATTTACCAGCGTGCGGTAGGCATTTCTGCCACTCCCAAGAATTATACAGCCGGGACTGCTACGTTCACGCTGGGTTGGACTAAGGTCATGCTTGTTGCCAGCAGCGAGTGCCACATCTACCATGGTAAAGGAATGTGGGATGGGAGGTATAGGTATTTGTGAGATGCGTTACCCCATTGTGTCGTAGGGAGCTTTTAAGCTCCCTTTTTTATGTTTTCTGAGTCTTCTGATTCCTCGATTTCCGATGCTGGGTTAACTTTGGGTCATGCTTTTGTCAGCAGCGAGAGCCACATGACGCATGGTACAGGAGTGTGGGGTGGCAGTGTAGTTGTTTTTGAAATGCGTTGCCGCGTTGTGTTCGTGATATTTAATGTTTATGGTCCTCTTTTTTGTGTTTCTTCTTCTACAGATTTTCTTCTTCTTCTTCTGAGTATTCTGATTCTTTCGTTTCTGCTTCTGGTAGAGTATGTCTGTAGGTATATGTGAAATGCGTAGCCGCATTGTGTTGTGTCATGATGTGGCATGTTTGTGCTCCTCTTTTTGTATTTCTGCTTCTACAAATCTTCTTCTTCTTCTAAGTCTTCTAATTCCTCGGTTTCTGGTTCTGGTAGAGTACATATCACTGCGATTTTTTTGTGGAATTCATTTTATTTTTCTCCTTGCTTTTGTTTCCCAGTATGTTTGATAGTTCGTTCATGATCTTCTCGGTTGTTGTTTTCCACGTGTAACCTGGTCTCCCTGTTTTTAGTGTAGAATTTAATGTAGAGTTTTTCACTTAGCAACGAGCACAATTTTGGCCTGAAAAACATCACTTGGTACTTTACCTAAGAAAATATTTGAAATTAGATTTTCAACACTGTATTATAACACTCACAGCGCAAAGAACATGCAGTATCATAAAACACACTCCTGTTAAACCATACACCAACAAAAGTCAAAGATCAACAATCCCTATCTGTGATGCTTCTCTTCCCTTCCATTATCTTCTCTTTTTGACTTGTTCTATTGCATTACACCAAAAAGGCTGTACCTAGGTCTGGATTATGTCACCACTCACAAAATTGTCAATCGCACGTCCTGAGGTATGTATTACCCTTCAAACACCTATCACCCACCTGACAGCTCAAATTTGTTATCACTGTTGTTTCCCTGTTTCCTGTACACAGTCTCAATTGGCGTGTTGTCATCTTCTTGTTGGCTGTTGAGGTGAAAAGTTATGATTTCTCCCTCCTCCTGGTATATTATTTTTGTCCTCCTCTTCAAGTTTGCTGTTGCTGCTATCGTCTCCTGCCCACCCCAGAAACCGTCTTTTCTCAGGTCTCCGATGAACGCCTCTGTCTTTTCCTTGTTGATGCTGTATTGATTTTAACAGGGTTCCGGTTCGTTGATAGATGTTAGCATGAAACGGGGTGGAGTAATCTATGTTGTTTTGTATATAGTCCGGTACTTGTTTTCGTTCCTTTTTTGATTTCTCTTCTTCCTCCAGTTTATCTCTCCATTATTGCTGTGGTATGCCTCTTCTCGTGTATGTGTTATCATTTCTTCTGCATCCCCCCGCTTTGACGCCACTGGCTCGTTCCTCCATTTCTGTGCCTACCATGTGATCTTTCGTTCCTACGTTCTGTCTTCGATCCATCATTCTCGTGTATAGATACCATTTCCTAGGAAAATCTGTGCATTTCCATTCAGCTGCAAGAGGTTCAGCGCCCCGGCGTATTTTACCAATAATACGCCTCTGCTATGTCCATTTATTACCCAAGTCACGGCTTGTTTATCTAAGAAACTCTGTTTATCTTAAGGAATAATACACTTCAATAATGCCATAAATTTATAGTGACAGCTGTCGATATTTTCAAGGGTTTAGGTATAAAATCACTTCTCAAATTTTCTAAGAAAGTCGTTTGAATCAGCCCCACAGCAGTTTATTACAGCATTTATAAGGCAGAATATGCAACGCCACCAAAACACACTCTTTTTAATACAAATACAAATTATGTCACTCACTTAACACTTTAAAATTATATCTTTTACACTTTGTATATAGCTAGAATTTGGACCTAAAAAACGCTGCGATGGTTTTATGGTAGACACTTCTTGTTAGTCATTAAGACATAAATAACCTTGGATAAATATACTTGGATGGCGGATAGGTACTTTAAAAATGAAAATGGGTATACTTAGCTTATATTCCCGTTATTTACTGCCTGGTCCTTTAAGCTTCTTTATTTATGCATAACACTGCACTGGTCGGTTCTGCCACTAAATAACTCTGTATCAGTTATTTTCAAATATTAATTCTATTTCAACTTTGTTCTTTTGTTATCACATATCAATTTACGCGGAATGTTTTGGGCTATAAATTCACCTAAGTTTTATCAAATTTAGCGGTCTTTTATCTGATGTACTCGCGTTTAAATGGGAGCGTTTTTCGAACGCATCCGCTCGCTCGGGAAGCACAATTCGAACTCTCGATAGAGAATTTACTTATCTTTAAATTTGATAACTATCTTTTTTTCGGTAGGACCTTTCAGAACCGAGATATTGGCAAAAAAATGATTTTTAAGTGATATTCCCCCAAAATTGGGGGTGATCTGGGGGGCGGGCAAGGGGGAAAAAATTAGTCTAAAAGAGGCATGTAATAAACTGATTTGAACAACGGTTCGGTGGGGCAGTGCTTAAGGTGTTAAGCTTGCGACCACGGGGTCCCAGGTTCGAATCCTGGCTAGGGTATGGATGTGTAGTGGTGTTTTTCATGTGTTGCCGAGATGGTAGCAGTGAACTAGATTGCCGTTGTGTGAGAGACAACACAATCTAGTCGCTCTCCTCTCCTGAGTTCGAGTCTCAGCTGCGGCAGATGGCAATGTCGCAGGGAATGGGTGTTGTGATATTGTCTATGTGTGTGTCCGTCCTGGTTGAGTGGTAGAATAGCCTACGGCTAAACTCCGCCAGGACATTAATATAAATAAGGCGATTAAAATTAAAAAAAAAAAAAAAAAAAAAAAAAAAAACAGTAAAATCTTTTGTACGATTTAAAACGATTAATTTACCTGACGACTGGCCTAAATTTGGCGCCAGTTGCAACATCAAAGTTGTGAAATTATTTGGGTACCCGATTATTTCCAGCTAAATCTTCACCTGGTGGAAATAGCTCGATAAAACCTTGATAAAAATGATAATTCATTAAGAGGTATTTAAATTTATCCGTCAAGCTTTTGCAAACATGTTCCTTGACTTTCTTTATTTATTCATCAAAATTTATTGAATTAATATTTTAATTCAGTTAAAAGTAGACAGAATTTATGTCGGTATTTACATAAAATACTCGATAAAATATAAGTCAAACAAGAAAACTAATTATATCTAAAAATTTATTTTAAATTTACTGCTATTGCAAAAGCTTAGTTGTAGGTGTGGATATCTGAATGACATTGAAATTCTAGAACAAATAAAAAGTAATATTTTGCTATTATTTTTTGTTTCAGGATTTAAAGAAACACGGCGATCTCGCACATTCTAGCGGCTTGTATATCGGCATATACAGGGTGATCTACCACGACATGCGGAAAATTTAACAGTAGGTTGTCCCCACCGAAAGGAGTTAAAAAAATGAAAAACAAAAAAAAAATGCCCAAGGAATTTCTTTATTTTTTTGTATAACTATAACTTTAACCAATCCGACGTAACGCGATGTAACCATATCACTTCCCCTTCCCCTTTATCGCACTTGAAACTGACAGCAAAGTTGGCGGGGTTAGAAATGACTTTTTGGATTTAATCACACTACAAAAGTAGCAAAAATTAAAATAGAACACAGCACAGCACAAAATTTAAAAGTAATAAGAATTCAAACAAAATGTCCCAATGCATTACATTCAATGCACTGTTCGAAGCGCAGAATGACATATTGAGCGGTATCGATCTACCAATACAATTTAAAATTTAACATTAAACGCTTCAACTGGAACTCGGGAAGACAATAAATACACTAACCCCATGTCAGTAAACTCTTACGCCGGCTCCCCACATTGGAACCAACGTTGGCGCTAATAACGTTCGTCCAATATGTGGATCGACAAAATAGCGTTGGAGGCAACGTTGACGCCAATGTTTTTATGACTCGCACCAACGTTGAAAGTTTTCCGTCTTCCGTTGGTTTTTCGACAACACATCAAAGGGATTGGCCCCAATGTTTGTGTTGCCGACCACACATTGGCGCGGGTACACCGCTTTCATTCAGTGTAAAATTATTGTTCATACGGTGAAGATATTTTATGGTTTTTGAAAATGTCTCAGACGGTATGGGATAATGAAAAGGTGCTGGAATTTTTGGAGCGAGGCCGCTTTTGTCTTTTTTGTAACAAAATTTTATACGCACATATCATTACGGCAATCGCACAAACAGCATTTCTATGTCCGACATCTTGATGTTGGCTCTGCTTGGGACTAACTGAGGTTGGCCCCAATTACTTCCAATGTGTGGAGGCTCAACCAAACAATACCTCCAACTTGAGCCAACCTTGGTGCCAACGTTGGCTCCAATGTGTGGAGCCGGCGTTACATTACATACCTGCAACCAGCCTGCAACGGACCCGATCGCTGAAGTTCGTAATAATATAGAAAAAGACAGATATCAGTCACGATCGAGTATTGGCCTTAACTTTTATTTGAAGACGGATGCGTTTCAGATGGTGCGTGGTTCATTGTATTCTACACTGACCTACACAATAACAGTAGCGTATCTTCGCTAGGTTAGGAGGTTCTAAATTCGACTCGTACGTTTTTCTATGCTCCTTTAATCATTATTCTGAATTGTCATAAGCTATTGCTATGAAAAGTTTTGGAAACTGTAGTATATATTTCGGAAGTGGTCATTGTAGTTTCACTAAGTAGGTATTTGTGTACGTATGATGTCGCTAGCGGTGTGGACTTGATGGGGTTATGGACCATCAAGGGACACCGCGAGACTGTTGCCGAACAGAGCATCGAAGTAAAGTGACGTCGCGCGCGACGAGGACTTGACTGGGGTGGTGTCCATCGAGGAACGCCGCGTAGCGAAGCCGTTGATGACAAAGGATATTATACGACTGCAGGGTCTGGACTGCAGGATATAATATCAACGGGGAAAGAAAATGGACCTGGCAACTACCACTCTGCCCATTTTCTCAGACCTGCTGCCAACGGCACAGGAAAAATGGGTAGAGTGAGTTATAATATCTACGGGCAAACACAACCAGACCCGGAGACTATCATAACTCGCCCATTTTCAGACCTGTATCACCTTGTCAGTGACACAGGAGTATTAAAATGAACAGTGCAAATGGACAGTGTAAACTAAAAACAGGGAAAGCACAATAAGCCCAGGAGGCTGCAGTGCCCTCGGAGTATTCCTTACAGACAAGCCCTGGGAGGAGGGGTTTTAGTCAGTTTGAGGCTGACCCATTCCAAGTAGGGATGAGCAGCCCATGTGGGTTTCCCCTCCTCGCCAAAAAAAAAAATGTGTATTAGTATGCATGTGAATGAAATAGTTTCTTATAAACACGATAATGTCTGAAACTTGTAATTTTTATTTCAAACTTGAAACATATGTACTAGTATG
The DNA here is from genome assembly GCA_936432065.2 of Rutpela maculata. Classification (NCBI taxonomy): domain Eukaryota; kingdom Metazoa; phylum Arthropoda; class Insecta; order Coleoptera; family Cerambycidae; genus Rutpela; species Rutpela maculata. The sequence goes on from OW386285.2 coordinate 37,853,235, forward strand.
GTAGAATACTCTCTATTGAAACTGCACCACAAGCCCGTATACCGTCATGTTTTATATAAACTATAGTTTATCATAATTTTATATAAAAACGTTACTTAGGTAAAATGCACCATATATCGAATTTGCGGTATTTACTAGATGGTTCATATGACCTAAGAAAAGGATTGGTCCAGCCAGGTATACTGCCCTGTTAGACTCCATCTGTAATATGTGACTTGGTTTTTCTACCAGCCAAATTTTTATTTTATAGAGATTCTAGAATTTAGGACTGAAATAACACGTGTTGAACACCCTTTTAGATTAGTCGTATGGAATATTATTAAAAGGTCATATAATTTGTTAGCCTATTACACATCGAAATATTGAACATTATTGAGAAGTATGGCAGTAGTTTAATGGATTTATAGTTTTTTACTATTGAACTATAATCTTTTTTGTATACTACAACTACAGCTGTTCTTCCTCGCCTTCGTATGAAAAAATGTTCATATTCGATTTTTTTGCATATTTACGTTCGGGACATGCCCCTGAATAAGGATCAAGAGTTTGGCGGACAAAAATCTGGTCCCAATTTGTTTAAACTAATTTTTTTTAAACAAATAGCAAAAATCGGGTTTATTGGTCACTTTAAACAGAATAGGTCTCTCGTCATTTTTTCGTAAAGTTGACTGTTTGCGACTTATAAACAATTTAATGTTTGAAAAAACACAAAAAGGGCCATTTTCAAGGTTGAAACACAATATTAAAAAACCGCTGCCCAAGGAATCACTACTTCCACATCCAGATTCTCTACCCAAGTCACTCACAACGAAAAAACTTTGTATGTGGAAGTAATTGTTTATGGAACTTTAATAATATAATATTTGAAATTCCTCTTCCCCAAAAACCCATAAAAGGATACCCCACATCGATAGTGGGGTGGGGGTGGTAATAGGGGAGTGGTAGTGGGGGTGGATGAAGTAAAAAAATATTTTGAGGTTTCTGGTTCTTGTACCTACACTAAATCACATTTTTTTCATCCCCTTTAATAAGGGGGTGGGGATGGTAATGGGGGTGGCTGATGCCAAAAATTTTTTTGAGACCCTAGCTTCTCTTGTATATACTAAATACCAATTTTATCGACTCTTACCTGCTTGATTTACCCATTTACCCCAAATTTATCCTAATTTACCCCCCAACCCTTCGTCGGAACAACATGAAAATATAATCTAGTTCCAGATCTCGTTAAAGTACATATCTTAAACGGTTCCAGAGCAAACGTGCGCACAAAAAAAAGTTACAGACAGACAGCCAGACAGACAGACAGACAGACAGACAGACGGACAGTCAGACCGACAGACAAACCGAGAGACAGACAGACCGACAGACAGACAGAAATTTTTTTTCGCTCAAACTTAAAATCTCGACATTTTAAGCCTATTTGAACAATAGAAATTTTTTAAAATTTTTTTGTCGTTACTATGCTTCCACTGGATGTGGAAGTAAAATGAATTTTTTCAGTTCACCAAAATTCTTATATAATCTTTGAACATCCATTAACAAAATCCTAAAAAAAAAGCGAGTTTTGCAATTTGTTTAAAAAACTCTGGATCCTTATTCAAGGGCATGTCCCGAACGTGAATATGCAAAAAGATCGAATTGGAAAATTTTTTCATACGAATGCGAGGCTTTCGCCTTGTCTATATACTTATTTGATGAAATCAAATAGATGTAAGAACAATATTACAAACATCGAGGCATTTTCCGCTAATAAACAATAAACTTTTAGTACCTTCCTTATGGGCATAATGGCCGACTCTAGACATTAAATAAATTAACTGTCTAAATGTCCAACATTTAAGTAGAGAAATGTTATCTTAATCTGATGGCATCTTGAATAACCAACTTTAGATTGCAAGTACATACATGGAATTGTTACCTAAACTTTAAATCTATTTGTTGCTTCAGATACGTCTGCTTATTAGTACATTGATGTAGACTATACTTCTTTATTTATTTGGTTATTTGGGTCGTGTTTGTTTACATCATAACGTTCATTAGAACTGGGCGGTAAATATAAAGACATGCATGGTACAAGTATTTGATGATCATGCTTACTATACTTTTATATTTGGGGATAACAAAATAAAATTACTGACTTAAGTCAAAGCCTGATTAATTGATTTGCTTTTTTTATAAAGGGTAAATCAATTAAATTTAAGAAATACTTTCTCGCCTCGATAAGGAAGTTATCGTATATAGGGTGTTTCAGCTAAAAGTCCCCAGGTCATTATCTCGTAAAATAATAAAGATACTTAAAATTTGTAAATCGCGGATAATTGACACAAAAAAAGGTCTTAAATAACTGCAGTTAGAATTGTTCCTTCGCAGTGCACAAAGATGGCGCTGCGGTGAGAAATTATTTTTTAATGGCTGGAACCTTGAAACACGATTCATACGATTAATGAATAAAATGTGAATAATTTTGACTATGTAAAGAAATTTGTAAATACCAGCAGTTTTGGAGCTACATGAATTTTTTTCTCCATTTTTTTTGTCTCTGTACATTCTGAAAACTTCTGTAACTTTTCTGTTTATCATTTTAGAACACCAATTATTTAGAACTTTTATCTCATTAAATTCCATACATCCTATATTATTACATATTTTGAAAATTTTTATCATTTTCAGAATTTTTCAAATGCAATTAAATTTTTAAAATTTGAAATTAGTAAAAATTTTCAAAATATGTAATAATCTAAGAAGTATGGAATATAATAAGATAAAAGTTCTAAATAAGTAATGTTCTAAAATGATAAACAGAAAAGTTACAGAAGTATTCAAAATTTACAGAGACAAAAAAATGGAGAAAAAAATTCATGTTGCTCCAAGACGGCTGGTATTTACAAATTTTTTTACATAGTCAAAATTATTCACAATTTGTTCATTAATCGTATGAATCGTGTTTCAAGGTTCCAGCCATCGAAAAATAATTTCTCACCGCAGCGCCATCTCTGTGCAATGCGAAGGAACAATTCTAACTGCAGTTATTTAAGACTTTTTTTGTGTCAGTTATCCGCGATTTACAAATTTTAAGTATCTTTATTATTTTACGAGATAATGACCCGGGACTTTTAGCTGATACACCCTGTGTATCACTAGTGCTTAAAATTTTATCGAAAAGTTTTTCGAAAGCGTTGTCGCCTGGTAATATAAAGACTGTAAATTCAAAGTTTATTATCTGATTAAATCGCTTTAGCGGGAGGGATTTAATCTTTGATAATAAACTGCCAATTCGCACGAGTTATATTACCTTTTGGCAACTTAGCTTGAGAAAAAAATTATAGATAAAATTTAAAAGCACGAGTGGTATTTGGGGAGAATATTTCATGAATAATAAATACATTAAGTACATCTTCAATATTATATTTTGTATTTAATTGCCTTCAGACGTTGTATTGTCACTTTTTAGATTTTACTGACATTTATCTTCAATTTCATCATTTAGGTCACATAAAAATGCATTTCCAAAGCGACTCATCTAATACAAAATAAAGTAGGTATAAATGACAATGACAATCAAGAAAAACAATATACGTTAAACTATAGGCATTGTAACTTATAGACTGATTTCAATGTAGAGTTTCAAGAGTTCTCTGGCATGCTTCCACAAATCACACTACGAGTAAAGCCAGATAATATTGCATTGTACCGATCTCTCTCTTTTACGTTCCAAGGTTATTAATATATATCTATGTTTTTAATCTTCATTTTTAATTTAAGAAGTTTAATAATTGAGTTAATGTTTGCTTGTTTAAGTAGAGAGAACTTTAAGTACAACGAATTATAATGTATAGTGCTACTTAGTGCAGTTTTGATTTTCCGAATAAGGTGTTACCTGCTTTGTGATGAATTATCATACGTAAATACATTTGTGTATTTAACATGAAATAATTTATTTGTCTGCGTCGTAGGCCCTTGTATTTAATTTTAGTTGTGAAAATTATTTTAAAATTACGTTAGGTATTATAGCCCAATGAAAGCTGTGTATAACTTGTCCCGAACATATATAGGTTTGAAACTGGGAGTTTTCAACTTATGTGGTGTTTTTAGGTTATTTTTATATTATTGTATTACTACGTATATAATACAAAATACAATACAAAATTTACAATTTATGTTAACAATTAGTACTAAGCTAGAGAAGATATTTATAGATAAAATTTAAAAGCACGAGTTATCTTATTTGCCAAAAACATTTCACGAAGCAAAACGTCAAGAAATTATAGCAATATTTATCGACGCGGCGATACAAAAAATTAGAGCTAATTCTTTCACGTTGGTACTGCCAAAAGCCGATATCTAGGTTGGATTACTACTAATAATGACGTTTGATTGGTGCAATGTTGTGAAAAAACGAGCTCTCATTGGTTATCGCGTTAACGAGTGAAATAATCTTCTTGTGGCGCTGGACGACCAGTATAAGAAGATCGCGCCCAAATTTCCTGAATTTTGACTCCACTCGGCTTACCATACTTTGGCTAATAGGTCGTCATTTAGAGTGAGTTACATTCAACAAATCAACTACTTCTGTTTCACCAATACTAATCATTTTAATTCTTTCGCGGTCGGTTGATTTTTTGATTTTTAGAAAAATAATTAATGCTAACTACTTCAAACACACTGCTCGCGCAAATTATATGTAAAAGTGATGATTTCGACTTTTTATTACCGAAAGCATTAAAATAAACCTCAGTCGTCTTGGCTACTTGACTTTTCTTCAGAGTGACCACCCTGTATACTTTTCATATTTTTGAATTGCGTTAACTGCATGTGAAATATTATGACCCTTCGTCACATTCTTTCATTATTTTTTTTTTTAGTTTGTCCATTCTGTATATTTTTCAGTTTTCTTTCTTGGCAGTTGCGTTAACTGCATGTGAAATATTATTGTCCTCCGTCACATTCACTTAATTTCATTTATTGTATATTTTTCATAGTTTTCTTGTTTGACAGTTGTGTTAACTGCATGCGAAATATTATGCCCTCCGTCACATTTTTTCATAACTTCTTATGGTGATCACCCTGTATATTTTTCATATTTTTCTTCCTTCACACTTGTGTAAACTACATGGCAAATATTACTACTTTGCGTCACATCTTTTTACCATTCCATTTTCTTTCTTGGCAGTTGCGTTAACTGCATGTGTAAAATATTATCATCCTTCGTCATATGAATTTTATTTATTTTTTTAGGGTGACTACCCTGACCACCCTGTATATTTTTTCATAGCTTTCTTGTTTGACAGTTGTGTTAACTGCATGCGAAATATTATTGTCCCCCATCACATTTTTTCATAACCTTTATGGTGCATATCCTTGACAGTTGTGTAAACTACTTGCCAAATATTACTACTTTCCGTCACATATTTTTCCTTAATTATATTTTTTATGGAATGGAATGGGATCTACCCTGTAAATTTTTCAACAAAGATATATCCCGGTTCTCCGTTGATAGTAGTGTCAACTACCAACCAAATATTCTTCTCTATCAAGTGGTTTTATAGATACAGTACCAACAGACAGACACTAGACCGGCAGCTAGACAGACAGACAGACTAACGGAATTAAATGTCTTTAATATTCGTAATCTACATATAATACTCTAAAAAGTAAAAATTCGGAGAGACCTCGGAGGGTGATTTTTCGCGATTACAATACTTCTCTTCCTTGAAAACCACAAAAGTGAAAATTGAAAAGCACAAAATTCCACACAAATAATTCCTTTACAAAAAACTGCTGCCTAAGGAATCACTATTTACACATTCAGATATCCTATCCAAGTCTCTTGCAACAAGTCTCATACAAATATTTGAAATCGTCTGGTCGATTTGTGCGTTATAATCGGCACGTCCCTCATAAGTATGACGTCGTATTGACAAACTTTCCAGAGGTGTATTCGTAATATTTTTGCACCACCGGTATATCGAAGTGCTTGCACATGACTGTGGAGATCACTGAACTATACTACATAAAGAACACGAACACACATACCCGGCGACGAAGAGAGGGAAACAAGAAGACGCGTATTGCGATACAATGCGAATGACAATGAGAGTTGAGGGCGTTATCGTCTCCATCTCTTTCCAACGATGACGCAGTTACTACTCCATTATGTAGTTAGTATATTTCACTGGTAGAGATATCTGGTTATTCTGTTGGATCGGTGAGTGTACTCTGATGGTGCCAGCGAAATATATCCTATTATTATTATTATTATTTTCCTTTATTTCTAGCGGCATCAACTACCCAGGTTATTAGCCGCTGTCTCATAATCCTTTCATCAATTTAATCAAAGGTTCCTTAATAATCCCGTTTCGTGTAGAAATTGTTTCAGTTTTCGACGTTTTTGGCTTCATTGATGCAAAAAAGAAGCTCATGCCTCACGGTCAAATAAGACTGACACACCTCACATCTGGGTTGTCTAGTACCGGTGAGCATAAATGAATTTGTAAGCCGGGTATGTCCGATTCTAAGTCGAGTGATTGCTAGTTTTTTTCTTCTGGTCAGTACTATTGGGAATTTCTAAAAACCTACAGAAGGTTTCGTCATTTTGAGACGTGCTCCAGTTCGAGACCAGTCCTCCTACCAGCTTTCAATACTTTTGTTTTTGACGTAATTTTTCATGTCCAGATGGTGCACTGGAATGTTTTCGGCAGTTTCATTTTCGGTTGCGTCCCCTGCTGCTTGGTCCGCAAGTTCATTACCTCGAATTCCGATATGACTTGGAACCCATACAAGGATTATGTTTTTGGAATCGTTTTTGGGTTTGTTTATAAGAGTTAGAACTTTTTGCACGAGAGGATCAAGGTTTATTTTGTTTAAATTTGGTAAAAATTCTGCTTAATGCCATCTGTACGCTAAGAAGCAAGCGATTTAATCATTAAAACTGTACGAATAGGGGCATGTATATTGAACAAATTAATTTCGTTTGTTAAACAGAAATTTTATCATTAATATTATTAATATAAAATATATCATGCGAGGGCATCTTTTTGTGAACCAATCTCAAAAAGCTGTTGATTAAAATATTTGAAATCTCGAAATGTATGCATTTTTGAATTTAAAATTGTCTTCACTTATTTTACAAAATGTAAGCTTCTGATCACAGATTATGTCTGTATTAAGAGTTCTAAGATTGTGGACTAAGTTTATATATTTTGAAAGGGCTTGTAGAGAACTTAAGGAGCCTAACATATTAGTGTATTTTGAAGAGGGGCCTCGTTTATATATTGTAATGCTTGCCAAATAGCATATAACTCAGCTGTAAAGATGCATATATAATGTGGAAATGGCCATGAAAAGGTTCTGTTCAGGATTGAGAACGCACTCCCTACCCCATGATCTGTTTTTGATCCATCTCTATATATCACTTGACTTCCTGGGTATTTTTCCAATATCGACCAGAAGGTTGATAAAAGTAAGTATCTATTTGTTTCTGCCTTTTTGAATGTAGTACAATCGAGGATCATTTCCGGTTTTGCAGTTATCCAAGGTGGAGCCTCATTTGGACCCCGATTGAAAAGTTGACTCTCTTCTCGCATATCTGATATTTTTTGGCGGTATCTTAAGGTCCATGAGATAATATTTTTCTTAAAATATGTGCTGTTGTCAAAAGTGCGATCTTTTGAACCTTATACGCGCTTATGTCACCTGGGAGGAGTTGCAAATTCATATCCATCCATTTCTTATGGTTCCAAGATATCTGGACTTCTATTTGTAGATTTTTTTACTTGCTTATTATTATTACTATTATTATTATATTATTAAGTCATATGCACCTCCTTCCTTTTATTTCGAAACAGATATCGGAATAAATAACTGAGAAAAAATAATAATACAACTACTGACAGTCACTATAATCGAACAAATACGACACAAACAAGCATTATGTCATATAACTCAACGTAGACATGTCTTATTTATCAAGACAGACAACGTCGCCATACGACTTCGTATCTTCCTGAGCTGTAGCAACAATAAATAATAATTGGTAGCCGCAACTTGACAGACGTTAGCAAATAAATTTTTACTATCATGGTCTTTACTGTCGTTAACACCTCACTATTAATTTTATGACTCAATTATAATTGTATACCCAACAGTTTATATGTATCGAGGTATTGTTTAGTAATTTTATACTTTAATGAATATTAATAAGTCGTTAACTCGTCTAATTTTCTATAAGTATCGTCACTGGGCTCGTTGCATACCTTGTATATTACGTGAGTAATAATTAATAAATAAGAGCGAAACGTTCTCACAATATAGTCGGGAATCAGGATTCACAAATTCAATCATAGATTGTACATTCAAAGTTATAATTTTGAAAAAATATATAATATCTGGAATGATTTTGTGGATCTAAAATGGGGAAGTAGCCCAGTCGATGAAGATATTTACCTACAAAAACTTGCAAAATGAATAATTTTTTTTAATGAGTTCGTGCAAGTGTATAGAATAATATCCTGAAAAGTTCACATTTCGCTCGGAAGCTGAATATAAAAAAAGTGAAAACAAATTTTTTTCATTCATTTCTTCAAAATTTTGAAGTTAAGTCAAGCTAGAAAAAAATAAAAAATAGAGATGAATAGATCACGTATTTATAAACAAAAAATATCCTAACAAAATTTATCGCCCAAGCCACGGCTTTCCCGGAAAAAAATAGTCATGTGTAACGTTATTACTCGGAGCTAGATCCATGCGTGCACGCGCTTGAATACACATGACTGTGACACCGACGCACTGAATTACATATCACTAAATCAGAATTTATTCAATCTATATGAGTGTTGGTTCATTTAAAAGATGGAAATTGTAGCTTTCTGATGCTTTTTTGTTTTAATCAATACAAGCAAAAGTCCTTTGCTTGTATTGATTAAAACAAAAAACAAACAAAACAAAGGATGGATGGGAAAAAATATACTTATATATATTATCACGCCCGAACTCAATCGTAGCAATAAAAAATATAGAAAAAAATAAAAGACCTTCAAAAAAAATTCTTTCTTCATTGAGAACCGTTAAAAAGATATACCAATATTTCAAATATTGAGAATGATACAAGTTATAAACGGTTTTACTTTTTAATAAATCAGCAATAGCTCATGATTTAATATACCTATCATTATCGAGATGCAAATTTATTAAAGTTCGGATTTAATTAATGAAATATGTTCCGATTTATTTTGAATTTTGCAAAAATACCTAGTTCTTGACGCTACCAATAGCCTTGACCGTCAGAGAAAATGCTAAAAATTTGAAACAATAACTTATATAATTTATTTCCTTATAATTAGCTATTTATATTAATATTAATCCGACATAGGTTTACGATATAAATACCACACATTTTTACAGAAACTACATAAATCTACTTGAGAGGCATCTCATTTAGTCAAGGTCCTCTTTTTTATTGCGTATAACTCAAGAAGTTACATAACGGTGTATGGAGGATGAATATCACAAAGAGAAAAATACATAATTATTTTATTCCATAATTAAGATTTTGATTTTGCCATCTTTTGCCAGGCATATAAAATCAAGAAAAAGAAAGAAACCTTTAAAAACATTCAACATTCTTATATAGAGCAGAAGTTGCAGTCGGGCTTGGCCTATGGCGAATACTTATTTGAATACCATTTTGCTTGAATACGGCACAATTCACTTTTATGTAGTACCACTAAGTCAATATCTTTCTCATTCTTATTGTTCAAATAGGTATTTTCAGTCGGCAACATTCAACTGTAACTTTCATTCGTTTCGTAATGATTTTAATAAAAATGTATTAGTAATATTTCAAATCAAAATGAATACCACCGAAGCTACGTAAAGTTAAGTCAAACCTGAGAGATACACTGTATATCGCAGTGTTGATATTCTGTACATATTCATATTTTAAAACAGTGCGCGTGTGCTGAATAAAAACTCATTTCCCTAGCTTTAAGTAGTTTCTAAGTGTTTTGAAATTATTCTCTAGTTGTAAATTAAAAAATTGTTAGGTTTAAGTCTTATTTATTTTTAGACAGGAGTCCTAACTCCACATTCGATATGTTGTCCTAGCTTGAATCAAACTCGCTCCATTCGACCGTACATTCACCACGGCGCACAGTGGAAAAAAAGCCTTTTTTTGGACAAAAATTTGCCTACAAGTCAAATCTTAATCAATTTCGATCTACCTTGGCTTAAAATGTAGGTTATTGGCTACACGTTCAGTGTATACTGCCTAAATTGCAAACCCCGATTTCCTAACCTGAAAAAATGTATCAAATATGAGAGTAATCACTTTTTTCTATTTCTACAAGTCAAATCTTGATCAATTTTGACAATCCTGGGGTTCATAATTTAGGCAGTAAATGCTGAAAGGGTAGATAATAACCTGCATTTTAAGCCCAGGATTGTCAAAACTGATCAAGATTTGATTTGTAGAAATAGAAAAAAGTAATTACTCTCATATTTAATAAATTTTTTGAGGTTAGGAAATCGGGGTTCACAATTTCGGCAGTATACACTAAAAGGGTAGCTAATAACCTGCATTTTAAGCCCAGGATTGTCAAAATCGAGCAAGATTTGACTTGTAGAAATAGAAAAAAGTGAGTCATATTTGATACATTTTTTGAGGTTAGGGAATCGGGGTTTGCTATTTAGGCAGTATACTCTGAAAGTGTACCCAATAACCTACATTTTAAGCCAAGGTAGATCAAAATTGATTAAGATTTGACTTGTAGAAACATTTTTGTCCAAAAAAGGCTTTTTTTTTCCACTGTGCGGCGCTGCGCGACGTGGTTGTGCGGTAGGCTCTGTACCAGGATACGATTCAGGTGCATGTTTGTATGCTAAACATCTCATAAATATTTTTGAATTGAATTGAATTGAATATTTTTGTGTAGGTATTTAATCAAAAATGTTAATAACATTCCAGATAAAAATTATTATGAAGCATTATTTACATAAAAAATAATGGCAACTTTCACGCTTCTGACAATATGTATATTTGTTGTTGGTTAGATGGGGGTCATTTCCAAAGTAATTTTTTGCGCTGAATCCGAATCTGGCCTTAGAATTGGCCCACCACGTCAGGATTTTGAAATATTTGAGGATAAGTACTTAAAAAATGGCTTTTTTGAAAATGGCTTTTTTGTCTACTTTTGACGTTATGTATAGGATTCAAAAAAATGTTCAGCTTATTTCTAATAAATACATAATTTAGTACCATCCTTCCTTTTTAAAATAAGCTTTCGAATGGTCATCTACGATGTTTCCTTGCAAAGTTATAGCCATTTTAAGGTGACATGAATTTGAAACCATGATCCTCTACAACTCAACAATCTTAAGAGATTCGAGAATTGATGAAAATGACAGAGTTTGAAAATGTTACGACTCCCATTGAAAAAGAAGTCTGGATTAGCTTCCAAAAAGTAGTTTTTAGGCAATAATGAAGCTAGTAATTATAAGGAACTAGTAGAAAATATGTTACAAAACTTCAAAGCGTTAGGTTATAATATGAGCATAAAATTTCATTATTTGCACTTCCACTTAGATTGATTTCCAGAAAATCTAGTCGATGTTAGCGAAGAGCAAGGGGAGCGCTTCCATCAAAGAGATGGAAAGAAGATATCAAGGAAAATGGTCAATTTCGATGTTAGCTGACTTTTTCTGGTCTCTTCAACGTAATAATTCTAATACTCATCATAAAAGGCGTTCTGATACAAGATTTTTGGAAAACAAGAAAAAGAAATTTCGTAAAAATTCATAAGATTCCGGGTTCAGGTTTTAGGATTTTGAATTTTAGAAGTATGGTTTATGAGTTTGGGTTTTTTCATGTTTAGGGCTTAGTGTTAAAGACTTTTTAAGTGTTCTGATGTTAGAATCTTGGCGTTTAAGAGTTTTGGATACATTTTCCTTCGGTTACCTTTAGGGTGAAAACTAGGTAGTTTGGTATTGTATAAGGATAGTTTTCACCCTCCTAAGGGTTTGGTCTCGATAAAATTTGGAGATGTGTCGGTTGTTGCCACAAACATATATATTTGTAATCGAAAATATGACAATTTGTCCTTTGACTCATAGACCTTTTCATCGTAAGCGCGCGCATGTGCTGCCCCTATGTTTGTTTGCGGGAACTATGAAGTGTTCGGACACTTGGTTTGTCAAAATGGCTGGACCGGTATCATTTTTCCACATTAATTTAGACGAAAGTCTGATTGACGGTGCAAAATTAGTACACAACATTGTGGAAGAACACACTTGTGCTCAATTAAGGCGCTAGCTCAAGTATCCTGGCCGTAAAATGACTAGAAGCAAGAATAAAGAACTGGTTGCAAGGTTAGAATTCAACTATCAACTTATCAATTTATATACAAGTGCATTAAAAGAAAACAAATGTGTTTAGTCTACAATATGCTTAATAACATTCTTCGTGCAGTAATTGATAATGCAGTAAAAATATTTTCTGTTTTTTTATGAAAATGTAGGGTCAAAAATGCAATTGAAAATGAAGTTTGTTGTCGATCCTTCTGTAGACAAAGCTGGCTCCTTTTTTTCCAATTTTTCCAAATAGGTAAACTATACGATATGGAACTACCTATTTTCAAAAAATTGGTAACAGATTCATCATTATTTGCTTAAAAGTCGTCGAGTTCCGCCATGTTCGGACAGTCTTCATGTCAATATTGGATTTGACTAAACATTACGTTTTTTAACCAAATAATGATGAATCTGTTACCAATTTTCTGAAAATAGGTAGTGCCATATCGTATAGTTTACCTATTTGAAAAAATTAGAAAAAAAGGAGTCAGCTTTATCCACAGAAGGATCGACAAAAAACCTCATTTTCAATTGCATTTTTGGCCCTACATTTTCGTAAAAAAACGGAAAATATTTTTACTGCATTATCAATTACTGCACATTTGTTTTCTCTTAATGAACTTGTATATAAATTGATAAGTTAATAGTTGAATTCTAACCTTGGAACCAGTGTTGTGTACTAATTTTGCACCGTAAATCACACTTTCGTCTAAATTAATGTGGAAAAATGATACCGGTCCAGCCATTCTGACAAACCAAGTGTCCGAACATTTCATAGTTCATGTAAACAAACATAGGGGCAGCACATGCGCGCGCTTACGATGAAAAGGTCTATTGGTTTGGATTGTTTCGTTTTTTCTTTTGTTGTGCTAAATTTAACTCGTTTAGAGTCGTTTGGTTAAGAGCTAGGTATGTTTTCCCTTTTGTTGTATTAAATCTTGATTCATTTAGAGTCATTTGGTTAAGATTATTGGATTGTCGGGATCATGGTTTCAAATTCATGTCACCTTAAAATGGCTATAACTTTGCGAGGAAACATCACAGATGACCATTTGAAAGCTGAAAATTTTTTTGAGTTCTATACATAACCTAGTTGCCAAAAAAAAACATTTTTTAAGCACTTAACCTCAAATATTTCAAAATTCTGATGTGATGGGCCAATTTTAAGGACAGATTCAGATTCAGCGCGAACAATTACTTCGGAAACGACCATCAGCTCCCAACCTTTATTCGCAGACCTGTGTTATCTGTAACAGAATCATATACTATTTAGAAAGAAACAATATATGAACAGGCAGCCAACATGAATTTAGAGAAAGCAGATTGACAGAAAGCGCACCTAGTAAATTATTTGATTTCATTTACAGTGAGATACATAGAAGAGAATATCAATTCTACCTGATCTCTCTAAAGTTTCTGATAATGATAATAGGCATATCTTGCTTAGTAAATTGGGAAAACATTATTAATTTACCATTCAACATAATGAGATCTATCCTGGGACCTCTTCTATTTTTTATTTACATTACTGATTTACTGTAGCATATTACCAAAGGACAAACTTATACAGGTAGTACTACTATATGTATCTCTGTCGCTAGTGCTAATGATCTTAGCTCTAACAGGTGGGTCTTGGAGTGACCGAAATAAATTAATTTTAAATACGAATAAAACAGTATTCATATGTTCTAGTCAGTATGTCCGAAGAGGTCTGCCGTCAGCGAGCTTTTGGGGCTCGGTGGGGGACTCATCTCTTGAGGCTACATAAAAAACAAATGCGGCGTTTTAAAGGGCGTAAAATTTACTATTATTTTTTTTTGGTTTTTCGCATTTTTTTCGATTTGAGTAATTCCTTCGAGAAAATTGTTCCATAAGAAAATTGTAGAGCAGAGAAACCTACAAATTACTTTTTTATTTTTATTTTTCAACAATAGTTTGCCCTACAGCCAGCGCCTCGCAGAGACAGCGTATGACTGTAGAGTAAAGAAAAAATGCTCTACATTAATGGTGTGATTACTGTATAATACAATTGGTATTGAATGAGGCACGGTTAGAGGAAAATGTACATCGATCTTCTCGAGTTACTAACAGGCTGGCCTGTGACAAATCGAACAAGCTTTTCAAAAAACACTCAGAAGGAAAGATTGACAAGAAAAGGTACTCAACATCAAGCCTTCGATACGACGATGTCTTAAGCGACAACATCTTGTTTCTACAGGTCTTCAGCGGATGAGATGAGACTTCTGTTTTTGGATTTGGCAAATAGAAACCTGTCACCACTTTGAAGAACAACGATCATTTGGAAGGATCACTGAAAATATTTAAAGAGAAAAATGTTTCTCCCGAATTTCTTGCTACCGCAGAAGGAACATTCTTTCTTGCATTGTAAAAAGAAAACGAAGCAAGAGAAGAGTAAAATTCGCTACGTCACAAACGTTTTGAAAGAGAAACAAAAAAAAAATCAAAAACGAACCTTCCACCGACATCGGATGCGCAGCAACACAGGATGTAAATGCGGCTTGTAAACTTTCACGATTTAGGGAACTGGGAATGGACCAGGAAAAATTGTTGGCTAGAACCGAAAATCACCTCAGGAAAAGCTGCATCATACGAACTTCTAAAATTAATAGTCTGTAAATGCAAAGGAAACTGCGGAACATCTTGTGCTTGCCGCAAAGCTGGAATGAAATGCTCCGTTTTATGTCAAAACCACAATTTTCATGTGGAACAATTTTCTTGTAGGGATTATCCAAATTGAGAAAAATGCGAAAATCTGCGTGCCGCGCCTTCATTTCAAACTTTTTCTCGCAATAAGCAAAAAACTATCAGTTCTATGTAAAAAAATAGTACTCCATAAAACATAGAAAATGTTACGCCCTTTAAAATACCGTTGGTTTTTGTGTAGCCTCAATAGAAGCCGAGATATTTGAAAAAAAAAACACTTTTTCAAGATGGCAAACTTCGGTTGCGTAACATGCCGACAATTCACCAAGATACTCACTAAAAAAAAAAAGCCTAAACAACTTGTCAAATTTCTTTATGAATTTTTTTGAAGACGGAGTCGGCATTTCTTAAAAAAAACGGAAAAATGCTGTAACATTTAAACGATCAACAATTGAATAACAATATATTGGGTTATATTGATTGTAAATAACCTCGCCTACCGCCCAATTTCGTTTGGACCACGACTAGAGAAGAAGATTCGGGCTCCACCTACAGCGAAATCATTTTCCATTGTAAATTCTCGAAAACTTATTTATTATCTCGAAAAATTTATTAGAAAAGTTGTCAAGATATGCGAATTTGGATTATTTTCAAAACTTTTGCAATAGTCCAGAAATTTACTTTTTAAATTCTACAGACTTTACAAAGACTGACGTGGAAACAAAAAGTACTCGGGTGAAGCAAAATAAATACATAAGTTCATTTTTTACAGAAATGATGTGTATTCAATTGCTAATTAAGTTTTAATATCAATTTTGTTAGATGTGATTTTTTTATAAAAAAAAAATGTCGGACTGTGTTCACTGATTACTCATGCCCCGACAATTGGGGCAAATGCAATCAGGGCTTGGAACTTCCATAAGCAAGCATATCAAGCGAACATATCTGAGGCTAGTGTAACGACGGAATTGAAATTCAGTGTTTTTTATTTAATATATTTTTTTTATTTCTTGGTTGAGTAAGTAGGTTTTTAATTCAGTAGTTCGGATTTCAGTATAAACTGTATGGTACCTCCTTTACTCAGAAAAATTCAAATCTCCTTTACATAAAACGGTCACTGAAGTGAATCTTTTACCTTTCACCACCTTTTACTCTCAACTCCTTCTCTATTCCCTCTATTAGTCACCTTTTTGTTAATTTTGTTAATTTCTGTTCTTTTGTCCCTTTTTGTTCTCTTTCAAAATCCCCTCTCGACCAATAACTTCTTGTAAATCAAACTTTTTAAATCACAACTTCTTCTCCACCCTATCTGTCCGAAGGCAGGTAGACCATCGGAAGATTACTGTCATTAGCTCGAACGGGTTTTTTCATTAAGTCTTTTCCCGTATCAATAAACCAATTTTTAAAACTGTGCGCGTGTGCTGTGCAAACTAAAACCTTAGTGTAATTTTTAAGTGCTTTTAAAACTCATTTTAGTTATAGTTCGCCAAATTGTTAGATTTAAGTTTTTTGTTCCAAAGAACAGGAGTTCTAACCTTATACTTCTCCATTTATCGTTTAAGCCGGAGTTAAACCCGTTTCACCCGACCACCCATCTACCACGACGTCGCGCGCTGTGGTGGTGTGGTCGGCTCTGAATCGGGACTTGACTCAGGCGCACTTTTGTATTATTAATTATAATAAAACCTTTTTGAATTGAATTGAATTGAATTGAAGTGAACTGGAGGGCGGCTAAAAGATATTTTCATTTTCATTTCGCTGTTACAATTTTCACTATTCCTATTTTGGGTAGTGATTCTGCACAATGCCATGAAACAAAATTAGAAGACATTATGTTTTCAACATTGTATTATTCGATAGAATGACTGAGATGTAGAAATCTCAAATTCTTTCAAATTATTCCTTGATGTCTAAATTGACTAAAAGCTGATGCTAATTTGTTACGTCACCTCAAACAATAATAAAGTTGCCACAAAGTCTGGAAAAATATGAATACTCATATTTTCTGCAACGCCAGCTTAATAATAAATAACTCATCTTTTAATATCTTAGTGACACTAATTAAACTCGAAGTGAGCCCCGCGGGCATTATATAATTAATTAATTTTCCTATAATCGCTTCCTTAAATATAAATTTGTAGTAATTGTGCTACAGATCAAGATCAAGAATGTATTTATTTTTCAGGTAGCAACTAATTTATTATGACTGAAACAAATTAAAATTTCACTGTAATTAAGGGACTCTTCTGACGTGAAATCGCTACCGACAAGATTGATGTTTGCCAGACTAAAAACCGGAAACTTATGTGGTCGGACAACCATTTCAACAGTTACAGTAGAGCCAAGCAACGGTTTTTATCATGTATAAAATTGAGAGAGTTTTTTTAGCTGTTCTCGGAATTTTCGTATAGGAGCTTATTAAAATTTTCGTTATTCCCATAAAAATATAGAAACTAATTTTAAAAGTTAATAAGTACGTCGTCTGCAAATGTTGATCAGCATAGAGCATAGAAAATTGTAGACGTAGATTTATCTTTAGATCCTGTAACATAAGAATGTATGGAGCTTAGGGTGGCCCATCTCTATAGGGGGTGCATTTTTTTTGCGTATTTTTTAAGTCTCACCCCACGAAAATATACTATTATACTAGGAATAATTTATGTGAAAGTTTCAGATAATTCGGTGAACGGTAACCCGTGCCGCATTCAGGTAGAAATTTGTAGATAAGATTTTATTATGGTAACCCGTGTGCCGCATTCAGGTAGAAATTTGTAGATAAGATTTTATTACGGTAATACACTTAAATTTTACTTAAAATACAAATATCTACCTCTTTTCTCATAATGTTTTATTGGTGTAATTATTTCCTAGAAATTATTTGTTTTGGAAGTTTGGAAATATAATGCACCTACGGTAGGTTTTTATGTCAGTTTGCAATTGTGTTTTACAGTGGTGACATTATAAGTTCTAGCATACGTTCCTTTTTGAAAAAACATTTAACGATGGCTGATGTTAGATCCTTACGAAAGGATACTTTCATTTACTTAGTTGGACACTATTCGTCACAAATCATTGGCAATAAATTGCCGTCTAATAGACAAGTATTACAAGTGCTCTTTTATAACATTCGTGAAGTGAAGCTAAGTGTACATGAAAGTGCTAAATTAACAATAAAAGGTTTTTGGGATAAAGCTCGCATTCCGACACGTCAGGATTTTCATTGTGTTAAACAACTAGATAAACTTTATGCAGAGTGGAGGAACTTACAAAAATTGGCTAAAAGGGCCAGTGCGGGAGTAAAGAAAAAAATTTCGTTGAAAAATTGGACGATCTCTTTGACATTTCTCATGTAAATGCATTGGAGTTGATGAAAATAGATGAAGATAAGCAGTTTTTAATTAACCAAAGAAAAAAGGGACGTCCTGGATTTAGGCATGGTATTGATTACCAACTTGCTTCTCAAGAAAAATCAGCTGAGGAGAAATTACAGAAATTATTCGAACGAATGCAACGAAGTCAACAAGAAAAAGCTAGATTAGAGGAAACAGTCACCTGTCCATCATCAAGTAGTAATTCAGCCGACTCCAACGAAAATGAAGATGAAATAATCGAAGCCCAAGAAGAGTTGTTACAAGACCAGCCTGGCCCGTCACAGCCAAAAAAGAGGAGATCGTATGGAACATGTAACATCATCACACCAAAAATAGCCGCTGCATTTGATGCTTGCAAAATAAGCGACAGGTATGGAGTCCATATTTTGACGGCAGTAGCAGAAGCACTAGGACATGACACCACATCTTTGTCCATCAGCAGAACCACACTTCAGCGCTCTAGACAACGCATCCGCGAAGAAAGAGCTGAAATATTAAAAACTGCCTTCGGTAATTCTGAATTGCCGGCCCCAGTCATCCATTGGGATGGAAAACTTTTACCTTCTCTCACTGGAATGGGAAATATCGATAGACTTGCTATCTTAGTTACTAGTGGAGATATTGAACAACTACTTGGAGTACCAGCTTTGCCCAATTCAACTGGAAGAGAACAGACTGAAGCAGTTTATGATGTGCTTTGTGAATGGAATTTGGACGAAAAGGTAATAGCTTTGTGTTGTGATACAACAGCATCAAATATGGGTTATATAAATGGGGCAGCCACACTATTGCAACAAAAATTAGAAAGAGATATTCTATATTTTCCTTGTAGACATCATATTTTTGAAGTGGTTTTGAGAAGTGTGTTTGACACAAAAATGCCTTCCTCATCTGGTCCAAATGTGCCACTATTTAAACGTTTTAGGGAATTTTGGCCTAAAATAGATCAAAATAAACTAAAAACTGGATTTCAGGTATCAAAAATTAAACACATTTTACAACCAGTTAAAGCCGAAATTGTAAAGTTTCTAAATGCAGCTTTAACTTTGCAACAGCCTCGTGATGATTATAAAGAATTTTTAATGCTTTCTAAACTTTTTGTTGAAGAAGAGCCCACTCACACGACATTCTATCAACCAGGGGCATTTCATCATGCACGTTGGATGGCCAAAGCCATTTACTGTCTAAAAATATTTTTTTTCCAAGATCAGTTCCAACTAACTAAAAAAGAAAAAATAGGTATTGAAGATATATGTCTCTTTATTGTAAAGGTTTATGTAAAGGCCTGGTTTACAGCGTCATTTGCTAGTAAAGCACCACTTCATGACTTAGACTTTTGTAAAGAACTCATTAATTATCAAAATATTGACAAAGAAATATCTCAAGCCGCAAGTAGGAAAATAGTGAACCATTTGTGGTACCTTAATTCAGTAAATGTTGGCTTATCTTTCTTTGATGACGATATTTCAGTTACCACTAAAAGAGAAATGGTTAAAGCTTTGAATAGGAAAGCACCAAATCAAGAGGGTATTAAACGACTTATGATTAGTAACATTACTGACGTTGAAAAAAAGGAAATTCAGGACTTCATATGCGAGAACACTAAACAGTTTTTTCAAAAATTAGGTTTGTCTATGGAATTTTTGGAAAATGATCCAACAACATGGAGGGAAAATGAAAGTTATACCCGATGTTTCAATATTGTAAACAAAATTAAAGTTGTAAATGATGCCGCTGAGAGAGAAATCAAACTTATTACTGACTATAATGACATTTTTACAAAAAATGAAGACCAAAAACAGTTTTTACTCCAAGTTGTAAATGATTATAAATCACAGTTTCCAAATGTAAAAAAAGAAACCCTGTCGCATGCTTTGGCCTAGTGCAAAAAATATTGTTTTTATTACTATATGTCTTGTAGATTTAGGATAATATTTGGTACTATGTATGAAAAAAACGTTTCATAATAAAATACACAAAGATAAAATTCATAATAAAATACACAAAGATAAAACGAGAGTTTTATTTCAAAAACTTCTAGTCTAGTTTTCTTAGACTACGAATTTACAGTAGTATGACACATGTCATAGTCACAACAGATAATGTCTTTGATATTTGTATGACTTGATTAGTCATTCTAAAGATAAATGTTGCTGATTAAAAAAAAAACAATGCATCAACCAAAGAATGTAAATAATTCCATTTACTTTTATTATTGCATAATAATGCATTCTGCGGCACCCCTTGCCTTCAATTTGCCTCAATAATATTTTGAGGGGACTGTTTTTTCTTCAAATGGAACCATTTGCAGGGGTGAGAAATAAAAAATTTCGATTTCGAAAAAGATGGGCCACCCTAATGGAGCTATACTTTTACTAAAAACGTATCTTTATGTTTATCGTTAGTAGACAAATGCAGTGATAGCAAACTCAGGATGGCATATATCCTTTAAAAGTGAAGTGTGGTGATGATCATCCACTATATGCGCTTCTGCACAACAAGACCCTTGTTTGTATGGACATGGCTTCCACAAATAGTAAGCCATGAGATATAATACAAAATATACCAATCTAAGTACATTATATTCTACAGTATCCCACAGTATTAATATTGATCATATAGAAAATTGTACAGACATAAACAAATTTCAAAGAGAAATTAATACTACTCTACGTTTGGCAGACCTTGTACAGTGTGTCCCTTCTCAACTGGACACACACATACACACACTGTATCCATTGTATTTTTCTATATTTTACTTAGCGTTAGAGATACAGCAAAAATTTATTAAAAAAGTTGTCAAGATAATATGCGAATTAGGATTATTTTCAAAACTTTTGCAATAATCCAGAAATTTACTTTTAAATTGTACAGACTTTACAAAGACTGACGTGGAAACAAAAAGTACTCAAAACCAGTTTGTTGTGAAATAACTCAAAATCATAACCCTAAATGCAACAAATTTTAATGGAGTATTTAAGGAGGATGGAGTGGGGCAAGTGTAATTATAAAAACAATAGTTCCACTGTAAACAATAATATTGGGTGAAGCAAAATAAATACATGTTCATTGTTTACAGAAATGATGTGTATTCGATTGCCCATTAGTTTTGAAACGCATTTTGTTAGATGTAATTCTGATTCTGCTTAGTCTTATTGGTTGAATTTTACAAGATTGACCAGTGTTACTAGCGTTAGTGGGAGAAAAAGCAAAGCTGGTTTTAGAAATATTACTTTTAATTGATTTTTGTTTGGCGAAATTTTCACATTATTTAAAGCTATTTAGTTTTTTTTAATTTGTTTCCAAGATTTCTCAGCACACACTAACACTGTGTCATCTGTGTATGAGATAATGGTACCATATTGATTATAACTTAAGAAATTATTGATGAATATTAAAAATGTACTAGAGTCTAAAATTGTACCTTGAGGCACATCAATTTATTATTATTATTATTATTATTTAAATTGGTTGTATCACCTACTTGCGCTTGCTGGCATATCTTTAAAGTACCACTATTACATTTAATTTTTATTCGAAACGCTGAAAAATAATTTTTCTTAGTCCTACCCGAGTTGAAAATTTCTTGTTTATCTTTCTTACTCCATTAGTAATTGTTTTACCTTTGATTGCAGATATGCTAATTTCTCATTGCGACAATTAATACTTAAGATATACTCACGACTGTTATACTGCACCCATTGTTATTACCTGCAAAGGAAAAAAAAATTATATCTTAGCACACACACATTTCAACATGAATCACCGGTATTAGCGAAAATCAAATCAGATCATATTTATTGGATATTAGGGTACAATATTATTCTCTACCACTCGTTCTCGTGTCCAGGACATTAGCTGGTGAATGCTCCACGGCAAATGATGGACTGGGCGGGCAGAAACGTGAAAGTCATCGTCATTGATGACCCGAAAATAAAGACATTTTCTTGTATTGGACATTCTCTTAAATCTTAAAGGTCTTTCCCAAATTTAATTACTTGCAGTATTTAATCAATAATGTAAATATACCTTTTTTAATGGTTTAACATAATTGAATATTTCATTGATTTTTGACGATTAGAAATGTATTTATTCAAAAACTTTGAAGTGTTATTTGAATAAACATAGCAAAACATACTGAATTTACATTTACAGCACATTATTTCAAGTAAAGCTAGCTGATACTATCTTAAGTAACAACTCTGAACAAAGAATGTAATGATACTTTGTGAGCAACCACATTTTTTATTCATGTCAAATAGCGATTTGCTAGTTTTAATTCGTTATCTAACCATCTTAAGAAAATTTTCACAACAAAACATTCACTATTATTCAGAAATGAGTATTTCTTAGTTTTTTAAATCTGCTTCTATAAGTACTACTTAAGGTTTAAAATTATTATTTAATTGGATGTATAATATATCCTTTAAATTTGGCTAGTCTGTTTCGACAAAGTATTTGCATTTTTCACATTTTTTTATTTGAAACGAATATGCTCCTTTTCTTGTTTAAAGGAACAGCTCACGTCTCATTTCTCAACTTGCACTTAATACGGAGGAATTGCTACTTAAAACTTTTTAAAAAAATCTACAATTATTTTTTCAACGGGTTCATATTTCCTTCTTTCATTAATAATTAATTATAAACTTTCCTTTTCCGGTCAAAAGTCATCCATTTCAGTAATTCGAGGTCAAAGAATTTGTGCATGTGCAATTTTTAGATCTAAGTAAGGCTTTCGACTGTGTGCCTCACAATATTTTAGTGAACAAACCGAAATTTTACAAATTCTCTGAAGGTAGAAAATTGATTATATCTTATTTGACTGATCGTCATCAATTTGTTCATTTTAATAATGCTAATTATGGTAACATTAATATTAAATTTGGTGTCCCTCGGGGTTCAGTTTTGGGACCGGTTTTATTTCTTATTTATATTAATGATTTGCCAAACAGTAGTCCCTCAACAAACTTCACTTTCTTTGCTGATGACACAATATTGGCTCATTTCCATAAAGATTGCAACATTTTATTATCAGAGGCTCAAAACAGTCTGTCTATGTTTCATAACTGGTTTTTAAACAATAAGCTAGTATTAAATAATGATAAAACAGAGACTGTGATTTTTTTCTTCAAGATAGCACTCTGTACAGATGACCTATCATTGCGTTAAAGTTTTGGGCATTATTTTGGACAGTAAGTTAACATGGGAGGAACACACGTCCTACATCTGCAAGAACATATCACGTAATATTTTCTTATTGCACAATTTAAAAAATTGTTTGTCACAGTCAACGGTTTTAATGGCATATCATGTAATAATTCAATCTTTGCTTAATTATGCCATTTTGATATGGGCACATACCTTAACAGTTCTTTTACTGCAAAGAAAGGTTGTCAGAGTCGTTGCTGGGTTATCGTATAGGGATGATTGTAGGGATGCTTTTATAAGCCTTAAGATATTCACTTTACCCTGTAATTATATTCTGCAGTGCCTTGTCCATGTTAAAAATAACTTAAATAATTACATAAAATGTGAAAGTGTACATACGTACTCAACTCGTAATAGCATATATTTAGATTTTTTGCGACTTTCAAAAACCAGAAATGGCACATGCTATTATGCAGCAAAATTTTTCAACGTGTTACCAATTGCTGTACAAACACTTGACTGTACTCGCTTTAAATATGTAATTAAACGATTCCTCCTTGAAAATGCATTCTATGATTTTGACGAATTCCTGTCAACTGATTTTTCTCGTTTAATTTTATAAACTTACTCTATATGTGATAATGATTATTTGTTCGTTATTCAGTGTGCTATATTGTTATTTACTGTACTTTGTTATTTATTTGTTTTATTTATTGTGTATTCTTTTCTTATTTAAGACAACCACTTTTTTGTTTTTTTTTTTTTGTATTTTTTGACATGTCAAAGCACAATTTGTGTATATATGACCAACATTGATCTATCTATCGCTCTATTTATTCTTCAAATGTCTGAAAAGTATTTGTAAACATTACATTCATTTTTATTAAAACGTAAGAATTTTCCTCGCAACATTGCCAGCACCATGTAGATATTGTGTAACTGACTACAATTCCTGTTTCATGTAACTGAGCTCTGAGTCATGATACTTTTTTCGATAATTTATGTTTATGTAAAGACGAACATGTTTTATTACTTTTCTCTTAATATATTTATGTGCTTTTAAGAAAATTTATAGAAGTCATATCTATTTGAAAATGTATCTTACAACAAAAATTCATTTCTGTTGCGGAACTATCAAATTTCAATATGTAAAATTTAGAAAGCTAGGAATCAATTGAAATTTTTAGTTGCATAATTTAAGACGTTGGGTATTTGAAATTTCATTATTGCAATGAATGCATAAATATTTATCACGCATTTAATTACAATATGCCCAAAGAAACTCACACGGGTATGGGATAATACATATGCAACTGCAGACGAGTCTGAATTGGTACTCGAAAGTGTTCCCTTTTATTAACCAAACTAGAAATGTAACATGTTCCATAAAGTAGTATCGGAAGTTTACTAAGAACTAAAGATTAATAAGACTTGCCATCTGAGATGAACTCTATAAAAAAATCCTTTCTAATAGTAATGATGTTTAAGGGAGTAATGTCGTAATGTTACACCTATATACTACGGGAACCCACCATAAATGTACTACAGCTAGGAAGGGCTCCCCGTCTAATAAGCATGAAAGTAAATATTGCACATTTTCATATACTGCAACTAAGATCTATTATCTGTAAATCTTAGAAATTTTAGATCGCCTGTAGCGACCGTTAAGCTGATGAATGTTTTTTTATTTTCTAGAATTATTGATGGGAGAATATTGTCATCTGTGCTTGGTTCAACTCGTAAAATTCCCGTTCATTTTTCAATTTTTTTTAAATCAACAATGGAAGTCACCATTCTACTCTTAGGCCAGGTACTTTTATCTCCCGTTAATTCTGTTTATAGATAAATCCCATGGAAACAATTATTGAGACAATTGTATACAAGGAATTTATCTGGAGAATAAATTTAACTGGACATGAAAGTACCGAGTTTAAGAAACTTGATTAACCTAACTCATTGTTTTCGAGATATGGTAACCATTTGGTTGGGAAATTTATTTTTACTAACATAAGGGAGATATATTATGCATTTAGAAATTACATATTTCTGATAGATCTGGTTTGGATGTAATGCATAGTGAAATATGCCCATACTACCTATGTAAGGCGTTTAGTGATTCCAATTATTTAAAAAGTGAGGTGTGTAAAATTTCGATTCGATCGTTTGTTTACATTTCTTGATATTTAATTATTATTTTTCTCATTTTTTTTTTAAATAGAATGCCTATAATTTTTTAACATGAATGAATAAAGCATACAATTCCCCACATTTTGTCATTATCCACTTTATTTTCCTTTCAAACAGTTTTTGAGATATGATTATTTCAAATAATTTTTGCGTAAATTAAGGTGCTCTTTATTTTAGCATTAAAATCTAATATGGCTTTGGTCTTTTGTTTTACATTTTTTTCATTTGTTTTTTTAATGAAATTCCTATAATTTTCTTACATGGATGAATAACGCATACAATTTCTCACATTTCGATATCATACACTTTCTTTTAATAATTATGAACGGTTTTTGAGAAATATTTTTTCACGATATTGAAACTATCCTAACAATTGCTCAAACCGTCCAACATTTTGATTCACGCAACACTGAAGTCTCTTGATAAATTAACGCCTTATATTGAATAACATATCAACATTTATACGATTGAAACACTGACGAATCCTTTCCATCATATCTTTTCGAGTCCTTGGTTCTACTTTATAAACGTCTGACTTCACAAATCCCCAAAGGAAAAAGTCCATTGAAGTCAGATCGGGTGACCTAGGCGGCCATGTAATGGGAGCTAACATAATTTAATAAAATAATAAATTAAATATAATTTAAGAGTTTATTAAAATATCAGACCTCCTCTTCTTATCCACCTTTCAGAAAACTGGTTACTAATGACTTGATGAATATTTCTACTACAATGTGGTGGTGTACCATCAAGTTATAACCATATTATTTGTAATATAATCAGAAGTATTCTTGATCATTTGTGGGAACGTATTTTGCATAAAATCCAAGACTGTTCCATTCACATTTCCCTCAAAAAGTGAGGACCAATAACCCAATCATGTACAATTCCTCCCCAAACATTTAAACTCCAGTTGTGCTGGTAATGCTTTTTCTGTACAACGTGAGGGTTTTCTCTATCATAATAACGGAAATGGGTCTATTCACAAATCCATTGCGATGAAACGTTAATTCATCCGTAAACAACACAAATTTGAAAAATTCTTCATTTTCGACATAATTTTGAAAAACCACCACTTAGGTTGTGCACCAAAGACAATGATTGGAAACGTTCGATTAGACATGCGATTAAAACATAACCGAGATATTGAAGAAGCTATCCAATACTTAACAAAATTGATCCAAGATGCATCGTATAAAGCAATTCCAGAACGGCATAAGGTAATGAAAGAAAACCATAACATCCCACTGCACATCAAGGAACTGGTTCATAACTAGAAACCCGATAGATAAAACACATCTAAATAGATTAACGCACAACCTAAGTTCAGCTATACAGGCAGCGAATCTTTCCCCTGGGGACCACTCATTATGGAAAGCTACAAAGAAATTTAAATAGTTAGTATATCATCAATTAGAAAATCTAATAGAACCTGGGCAAGATCAAGTACTGAAAAGGCAAACGAGTCTGGAGAATACCTTGCCAGCGTATACACCACACCCCAAATCAACAACAATGACGATGTCGAAATTGAAAACTACTTAAACTCTCCATGCCAGTTATCACCTCCAATAAAACCTTTCTCACCAACAGAAATTCGCAAGGAAATAGGACTTCTTAATTAACATAAAGCACCAGGATACGATCTCATAGTTGCAGAAATATTAAAGAACCTTCCAAGAAAAGCGGTTGTACTAATAACAAACATATATAACAGCATGTTGCGTTTATGTTACTTTCCCATTCAGTGGAAATATGCGCAAATTATCATGGAAAGCCCCCAACGGAAACCAACTCATACTGACCAATCAGCCTCTTACACATTATGTCCAAAGTATTTGAACGACTCAACAGAATAGAAGAGGCAGTGCCCACTAATAATTTAATCCCTGAAAACCAGTTTGAATTCAGACATAATCGTTCTACCATCCAGCAATGTCACAGAATTGTAAATAAAATCAAAGAGTGTCTGGAAGAAAATAAAATGTGTGCCTCAGTCTTTCTTGACATACAACAAGCTTTTGATAAAGTTTGGCATCAGAGACTATTATAAAAATTGAAAATGCATCTTCCTGGCCAACTATACCTAATTTTAAAATTCTTCGTAAGTGATCGTTACTTTCAAGTTAAAGTTGATGATGCTTTATCTGATTATCACCTTATAAAATCAAGTGTACCACAGGGCAGTGTTCTAGGGCCATTTTTATGCTTAATGTTTACAGCAGACGTCCCAGTAACAAATGACACGCTAATGGCAACATTCGGGATGATACCGCAATTCTATCATCAGATTCTGATCCGGTAAGAGCATCCGAAAAACTGCAAAATCACCTCAACCTACTATAAAACTGGCTTGAACACTGGAAAATTAACGTCAACACTAATAAATCATCACAAATAACCTTTACCACAAAAAGAGAAACTTGTCTGTAAGTAAGAATAAATGACGCTTCCATACCAGTGAAATCGGAGGAAAATATCTCGGGCTCCGTCTAGATCAAAAATTAACCTGGAGAACACACATCCAAATGAAAAGACGTCAACTAGATCTAAAAGCCAAAAACATGCACTGGTTAATAAATAAAAGGTTACAGTTATCCTTAGAAAACAAATTAATTATATACAAGACCATATTAACACCAATCTGGACATATGGTATAGAATCATGGAGTTGTAGTAAACCTTCCAACACTAAGATTCTTCAGACATTTCAATCAAAAACTCTGAGAATGATAGCAGATGCTCCATGGTATGTCTCAAATCAAACTATACATAATGATCTCAACATTCCATTTGTTAAGGATATCATAACTCCATACTCAATCAAATACCGGAATCGAAGTAGTGACTATAATAACCAGCTCATAAATGAGCTATTTCATCAACCACTCGCAGGAAGGGGGCCAAGGAGATTGTGGCCAGAAGACCTACCCAGAGAACCATCAATGGATGGTGCTTGATTCAAGTCGAATCCTCTTCAAAATATTTACTTATTACTTTGTATTTTCTCTTAAAGTAGATTTTAAATTTGCAGTAAATAAATTTAAAAAAAATTTTTTTCTCCAATTTGGTTTTGAGCGTACTGGCAAAAATTTAATCTACGATTTAAATCCATATCCAAAAGCTCTTGATACAGCCGTACTCATTTTTACGAAGGCATAGAGAAACACTAGATTTACTGATCTCTATATCCCTACTAAAATCCGAAACACTTGCCGTAAAGCTACAGCCAGCTCATTTTCTTTACATGTTACATTTCGTCGTCTCGCCTTCTTTTCACATGCAATACTTTTCAAATATTACGTAACAATATTAATTCAACTTAATCATGACAATCTTGAACACCCTACAGAAATGTCATAAAGCAAAGAACAAACGCAAAACGAAAGACCAAAGCCATACTAAATTTTAATGCTAAAATAAAGAGCACCCAAATAAAGCGTATGATATTAAAATGTGTGGAATTGTAAACAAATATTTTGGACACCCGGTATAATAATAATTTATTTCAAAAATATTTTTCAATAAACACGTCAGTATCAAATAACAAGCTACATTTTTAGAGGAAACTATTAATACATCTCGAAGATATGGCAGTCAAAAAATATTTATAAATTGCAAACAAGAACAAGAAAAAAAATCACAACTTGGCAACGCTGCATCCGATTGGTCAAATATTCTAAGGCGCAATACAGAACTCTTGAAGGCTTACTGGCGCTAAAGAAATACATGGTGTTCCGTTTAAAAAAGTTATACTTTCTTGTGTAACTCGTTTTTGTGACACCTTGTATAATCAAAAATAATATTGCGTTATAGTAAAAATGAAATATTGAAAGTTATGTTAAGAAAGTTTTTTATAAAGTTACCCGTTTTTGCACAATCTTCCTAGGGAACACTAAATGTATTTCCCAAATCAACGAAAAATAAAAAAGTTTTTATCATGATTAATATGTTTTTAAGGATTCGCAATGCCACATATCTGAATACTGAGAGCCACATACATAAATAACTTTCCTGGCGCCACTCCAAATAATAATAACACTCAAGCTTCCCACACGCTAGACCAGATTGATTTACTCAGTAATAAAGCTTATGCCAAGCATAAGGTAAATAGTAACTCCATGCGGTCAGATCCTGTACTGAGCAAGTGACCAACCATAACTCATGGCAGAACAGGTCAAGTGCAATTAATACATTCGCATAAATAATTGGAATCGTTTGTTGCGTAACGCGATATCGTTCGTTAGAAAGTAAACGGTCAGTAAGAGGTTGCCAGCATCCTTCCGTCCATTGTGGACTAGAGCGCTTAACAACCTTAACCTATGCATGAGTCTATCACGATTATTCTAACTAAGCATCCGGTTACGGCATGCAACAATCCTCCGATTGAACTTTATTAACAATTGCAATACTAAGTAAATTCCACATGTGGGACGAGGAATGGGGTTAATAATAATCAATCTGGTTTGGTCGTACCTAATTTATGGTAAAATATGATTTGTGACATTTACCTGATATTTAAATTGGAAAATGCTGCACAATTTGCGAAAATAAGTCGAACAGGTGGGTAGCGTGATAGATCAGGACAATGAACGGTCTTCCGTGTAATTGCTTGCATTCATTTTCCAATACCCGGAAAAACAATTTTTTGGTATTATTCGATTCAGCTTAACAGTATTTCAGAGTTGAAAGCCCTCACTTTTGTTTACAGTTAGAAAAAAAAAATGAAATTTTGAGGATAGTGTTTTCTGATCTTTCACCGCTTACGTATCGAGGGTAATAAATACGACAAAAATACCTTTCACTTTTTTGTAGAGCATCGAATTTTCTACAAAAAAGTCCACAAAAACATATTTTTATCTATTATAGTTTACGAGCTATATCTGCCTGCGTGCAAACGCAAAAATTATATTTTTTCGCTCTACTCGAAAAATAGATAAAATAAAAGAAAGAACGTTCGAAAAAATTTGAAAAAAATTAATGGAGCTTCTAAATAAATCACATGCACGATTTCTTGACGGAGTTTGCATTGATTTGCAACATTTTTTTCCCTTTATTTCTAAACTTTACAGTTAAACATTAGCTGTTTTATGGAATCTTAAAAATGACTATATTTTTGGGTATATGAACAGTACTGGCAGTTTAAAATATTGAGTTGATGCCAATGTATGGTAGAAGAGAAGAGAAATGGACAAATAATATGCAGAAAAGGAACAGATTTAACCTACGCTGTTGCCACTTTTCTATTTAGCTACTTTTAATCGTCGGCGGAACTCTTAACATGCTGAAGTGCCTGGCATCAATGTTAATATATCGCTTTCTTTCACGTACATTATTTTGCTATTTATATTTCATTCATCTTATTATAGGGATACAAGATTTCTAGGTGCCACTAGTGTATTCTTGGTTACTCTACAAGACGGCGTCCTTCATTTTTCTTAAATATAAACACATTTTTCAATGAAAATACAAAAAAAATCAAAATTTCCGCCCCTTTCTTGGGGTAAAAAATCGACCGGTTTTTAAGAAAGTGCTTTTAATATTTGACGCAAGGAATTCGAACAACTTTTATTATTCTTTTTTTTTTAATAATGGTGTTATTCAAAACAAACGCATTTTTCAAAAAAATATATATATATTTCAGCAAAATGTATAATCAGCCCCTCAGTTTTTTCTTAAAGAATGGTTATTTTTAAAATATAAACAATTAATATTAAGGAACGAAAAGTTACTGGTTTTTTATAATTTCGCATACTCTTTCTGATGGAGGTATTAAGCATAGTCATTTTTCACTTTCATCTTTTTGCATATTTAGGTCCCATCAAGCGCTGGAAAAACTGATGTGAAAAATACATTTATTATGAATTGTTATCTACCCGCCAACGAGGAATTGGGGTGGAAGAACAGGGGTAAGTCTACTTGTTAGACTGTTCACTGAATCTCTCCCAAACTACTTGGTCATTATTTCTGTAATGTATATGTTTTTTGTAATAGAGACCTTTATTATTATTAGGTTTCAGTCTCTAGCTAACACTAACTTATTGTCCAAAGTTCAATAAAATCGGACTTTTCTCCCTTAGGTTATTGTGCTTACAAGGAACATAACGGTCGGAGAGACAGACAGACGGTAGGCAGACTAACATACGCCAAACATTTTGAAAAGCTTTTAGAATTTTATGACTGACACAACGATATGATTTTTCTTCTCTACTAAAGATATTTACGGTTTTAGAATCATGCATATCAAATGTAATATACTATTCGTTTTCATACTTACGAAGAGTATTACTAGATATGGAAAAAATGTATATAACATTTTTTGTAGAGAATTTTATAAGCTTTATTCTTTATATAAAGCATAATTTCGATATCACTTGCTTAGCGAGATATCAACAAAAAATTGATTAGGAGCTTTTTCAAAATGGAGGCTCGACTACCAGAGAAAGAGTTGGGGACTTTTAGTATGTTCAATAGTAGACCTTAACAAACATCTTGGCCAAGTATCAAAACTCTATCAGTTTGTTTCCTTTGAGCATCCTTTGTTCTTATTTGACTAGGGTATAAGCTGAATCGAATGGTACCCAAATAGTATATATTTTATTAGAAGTAAAAGTGATACTTCTGTGAAGAGTCTTACAGACGAGTCACAACAAGTGGTCTTTACTCCGAATGAAACATGCCATTTTTTCTTCAAACGAATTTTACTATCAAAAACGCATTGAGTTAATATCGCATGACCGGCGCGGCGTATTAAATAAAATACGCGTCGCTATGGATATTACTTATTCTGCCGTTCACAGCGTTAGAAAATAGTATATTGTGTATTTCAGTGTGAAAGCAAACCATCGAAGTCCGGGAATGTGCTTTCATACCGAAGTACACATACTATTTTTTCTGAAATCACAATCAATATTATTATAAATTAAGGAATTTGAATTAATGCATAACCTTTCTTCATTACAATCTAACTGCTTACTATTAAATGCAATTTTAATGTGAGTTGGTTTGTCTGCGTGTATTTATTTACTGTCTAACATATACATAAAAAACCGTACCAGAATGTTACTTTCCCTAGGTTGGGAAAGTAATATTTCCGTACGGTTTTGTTGATCGTTGCTTGGCAGCGGATCTTTTCCCGTCTGTTTTCTGATAGTTTCTTAGCAAAGGACTAAAATACTGGAATTGTGCATTTTTCGATCTGAAATCGCGCCGAAAATGTAGACATTGCCGATCGATTTCAGAAAAAGTACTTTTATCTCCGTTGTTAAGGTGGGACTAGGCCGGGAAAGTAACATTTCCGTACGGTTTTGTTGATCGTTGCTTGGCAGCGGATCTTTTCCCGTCTGTTTTCTGATAGTTTCTTAGCAACGGACTAAAATACTGGAATTGTGCATTTTTTGATCTGAAATCGCGCCGAAAATGTAGACATTGCCGATCGATTTCAGAAAAAGTACTTTTACCTCCGTTGTTAAGGTGGGCGGTTTCGTGAACGTAATTCGAGAATTTCTCCTGCATCCCTGAACCGATTGATATTCTTTAAGAGACAGCTTTATAGAATGGTACTAGGCTATTTGAAACTAAAAAAAGAAAAAAAATTTTTACTTGTGCGAAAATCAAAAAAAAAAATTTTTTTTACTTTTCAATAATGTTGTCTCTAAAGGCCTTTCAAAAAAATTTTTGAATCGGTTCAGGGATGTAAGATAAATTCTCGAACTACGAAATCATTTTTTTTAAGCACGGCACCGGCACCCTTAATGGCAACGCACAGCCGTCCAAAACGTCAAACTTTAACGTCATGAAATGAGTTAAGAAATGTCATGTTTTTCTGACGTTTGAAGAAAAAAATATTTATTCGAGTACCGAGGAATTAATGCTAGAGATTTTACCGATTGCACTTTACTATAAAGGATTTCACAAGTAAATGCGGATGTGGCTTTACTTCACTCTTTTACCTGCTTTGTTTTTTCGAACAGGATACAATCAAAATTATTTCAGCTTTTAATGAGTTGCTTATCCAACCAAAATCTTCTTCTCCCGGTAAATGTTACTACCGGTTTTACTAAATATTTTTTTGTATACATTTAAAATTCTTTGTCTTAATCAAAGTAGATGAATCAAGGACTTCGGATAAAACCAGTTGATTATCTGTCAAACGTTTAATTTTTAAGATCGTAATCATACTGATGATGAATAGATTGTATTGTATCGAAGGATTTCACTATTTTCATAATTTTATAACGAACCTGTCTGTGTACGTTTATATTATATATAGTGGGAAAAAATTAATGCTAATGGCAATAACTGCATAAAAATTGTATTTATAGAAAAATTGCCTTGGCAAAAGTTATTCAACTTTCCAGATTTTTGTTCGTACAAATCTCATAATTGTAATGGCCTAATTATAAATAGTGCTGCAAGACACACCGTTTTTTTTTTACTTGTTTTATTGAGAGTTTCCTATTGAACATTACAGAGAAATATGACTAAATCTAGAAGAAAAATTGGTTTATTTTTCGTGCAATAAAAATATTCAATTATTAGAACAATTCTTGTACAAATGACCTCATACAAAAAATACGATGTATTTAGATCAGGAGACATAGATGGCCATGCAATAGATGTTCTCCTTTTTTCTTATTCATGTGTCGAAATATATCTTATTTAGCTAGATTAGACTAGACTGTGAATGGGTTGTTTAAGTATGAAATGCCTCTCTTCATTTCAACCTAAGGTCTTTTGTGAATATTTATAGATCTATTCTCGCAACGTCAAGCAAGGTACCCCGACCGCCAGAAGCCAACGCACTACGATCCTACAAAAACACCGTTTGCATACTCCCTACAGCTAGTAGTCGTCGCACCGCAAAAGTAAACCTTATGTGTTCCCATCCAATTCCAGGATTACAAAGAATTCCAGGATTTTCCCAGGAGACATCTTCCCTACTTCGGCAGATGTCAAAACTACCTGTCCCAAGTGTTGTGGCCTTTGGCGGACCATGACCTTGCGTAAGCAAAGTATAAGTTCCGCAGTTTGATTTATTTTCATATAAAGGCAACACATTTCATCCTCAGCTTTTGCCATTTTTTTTGAGATCGTATCTTAATGGGCAATATCTTGTATAAAGGTCTATCATTAGCCTTAATTCTGGTTTACTTAGATCGAATAGCTCTTTTGCTCTTATTTGTGAATAGCTTATGAAGTTTTTTGCTTGTCTTTGACCTGGAGTTAGATTCCATTAGAACGATTTGTTCCCATCCTCCCATTTTCTTACCTCCTCCAATATGCTTGCTATCTCACAGAACTGCTCCGATTAGATGAATGACGATTTAGCGTTTTATTTGGCAAAGTCATCTGCAAACTCATTTTTCTTTATTTCCTCGTATCCTGGCACCCACATCAAGATAACCTTCAGTTCTTTACTGTTTGTAGACATTCCCAATCAATTTTGGCCTCAAAAGTAAATGAACTTAGAACATTAAATGCTGCCTGGCCATTAGAAAATATAAAAATTATTTCTCCTCATGTACTTTTTAAGTATTCTCTATGGTGGGAGCTTAACCTAAGATCCTTGACAGCCTTCACTTTGGATCATGTACACCGGCACCTACTCCCTCATTCATCTTAGATTAATCTGTGGACCAGATGAGCGACTCTCTTTCAAGTTGCGGTCCTTCAGAGCTTCATACTTCATGGTCAGAAATTACCACTTAAAAGGTTGACTCGTAAGTCAAACGCAACCGGTGTGGAGTACGTGGGTTTGGTCATTGATTCCAAGCCTCCTGTTTTGAATTTCATATTAGTATTAGAGATGGGAAAAGCGGTTCCACTCATGTACTGTTACAATCGCGATCGCTCCAGAGAAATACCGCAACAAATTAACATTACTTTAGCACGACGCGAGAAATAAAATGATCCGGCTCGATCTGTCAAACGCGCCAATTAAGTAGGAGGGATCGCGTTTGTCGTGTAACGTGTGGTATTTTCCGAACTCAGAAATTTCGGAGGGTAGGGTATGTAATGTAACTGATGGATCGTGAGTGCAGTCGCTTATTCGCGCTTTGCCAATACACAGAGAACGTTTGTTAATTTCCAGTTTATTAGATTTTTATACCTTCTCACTAAACAGTAAAAGTAAACACCAATAAGGATATATATAGGCTCTAATAAAACTAGTACATTTGTTGTGTGTTAATTTATCTAGACTATAATTTTAACAAATTATTATTTAACAAACAACTAATTTTTCTGACAAGCTGAAAGGATACAACATTTTACGGATTTTTATAAGAGTTAGAAAATTATACACAGCATGGCCAAAAGATACGAAAGTCGTATAATTATACACTATAAATTCAGTAGGGACAGAGTAAAGAGCTTAACGTTAAGCTCTTCACTCTGGTAGATGGATTTGCATCTTTCCAGCTTGTTGCTGATCAAAGTTTACAAACTTTAGTCACTGGTAACGTTAAAATTTCTATTGTCATGTGCAGGCGCAAACAAACACTTACAGTTTAAAGATAACGACCCATCTCTAATTAGTATGTAGTCTGTAAGCGCTGAGAGCTACATCCTTCTTAACGCGAATATTTGCCAATTAAGCAGCAGTTCTATTGGCGCTGTTGGACAGGTATGCATTGCATCTGTGATTCCAAGTAACGCTGACCAAAGAGAACCAAAATTTAAGTGAATATATTATCGCTGTCAGTCCCAAGTGAAATTGTCAAAACAAAAACTAAAAAATTGTGAATCTTTTTGTGTTAGTCGATTGATACTCTTGTTCTCCATTGCATGTATTTGAGATAACGCGCTTTGAGAGAGGCGTCTGTTCTTGCCATGTTTGGTGGGCAGATACCACGAAATAATTTATTAACTAAATATGCTCTTTATCACGTTTATTTGTATACATTTTGAACTTTATTTACAATAAATGGTATTATTGATCTGTTGATTTTTTCTTGATTGAATGATTAACTTTAAGTTTAACATCTCTGGCGCTTTTGTGTGTTAGGTTGGCAACTGAATGTAAATGATTCTCATTAGATCATCAAGTCATATTCAGAACATCGATCAGAGCACGAAAATTAATGGGAGGAATTCTGAGAGTAATTAAGAAGTGGAGATAAGACAAGTGTATCATCAGAAGGCAGATTGAAGAGAAACAGTATATGCTTTCACCTTTTCAGGTGAATCATAGGACTCCGGTCCTTCGTATATCACGTAAATTTAACCAAACCCCACTGAGAGTAAATAAGTCATCCTACATTGGAGACGGAACGACCTGGCGCCCTTAATTTAAAATAAATTCAGTCACGTCCATTCGACGAGTGCTGGTGAGTTCATCTAAAATAGAACTCCTCTTTGGAGCTCACCCTTGATGGCGTTTATCACCGAATCACTTTCCATTTCAGTCGTCATTCTTCGACTATTTCGCATGAAATTATTCGATCCTATCGTGTAGTCGCTGTAAACTTCATTACTTTGCTGAACTTTTGATTGATTCATGTGAGCGGTATTATCTGTCTATGTCTATGAATACGCAAAGATTACTCCTTTTACCACATATGTATTTACAAGGCTATGTAAGTCATTTATTTCGGATTTGCCAGTTTGATGGACAAATTGCTCTTCACGAACCTGTGCTTCTGGTAAGGTTTTGTTTCTCAGGTGTTGGGGTAGCGATTCTAGGTAAAGAAATTAAGTTTCTTTACTATTCATAGATTTTGTTTATAGCCCATTGTTTGTGGCACCATAGACTTATTTAAAATGCGTATTTCTTTATATTTTTAACGCAAATCCATATTCAATAATTGATTTCATCCTGGAAATGATATTTTACCATTTTTATTTACTTTAAAGTTGAAAGTTAAAAACATGAAATTTATGTTTTTCATGTTTGAATTTCAGCAATAGTAAATATGTACCTACAACCTACATATTGTATTATATATTATTAAAATTGATAGGGATATGAAAAAGTCCGTTGGGCCATAAAATATCACTTCGTCAACCTTCGCATTAAGCTAAAGATTAACGATTTGATGAAATAAAAAACAATGCCAACATATTAATAATCAAAAGGTTATTTATATTTGTTGACCTTAAAACGCCTTCTAAAAACAAAACGTATAAATTCATAAATATCATCGACCGTTTAAGATGAATTTTAACCGACTTGCTTCTATTTAGGGTCTTAATAAATTGGTCATTATTTTCTATGTCCAATTAAGAAAAATTATGCATATGTGAATTAATACACTGATCAATAACCATATTGAAGCCCATTTCAATCTGGTTCATTTCTTTGCTATTTTTGATGGTAATATCAAGAGCTCTTACTAAATTTACAGTAGAATGCCCTCAAATGGGTATGCCAATATAAACACTATATGCTGTTTTTATTAACTAAAGAATATATCTAAGCATGATATACTTTATATCTTGCTGCATCTCACCAACAGCGTTTAATGTTTTCTTTTGCCCAATTTGTTTGTCACATACATAACCGCCCGCAAAGAAGATTTGTTGTATTTTGTACAAATATGAAAACAATAAGATAGGAAAAACAATTGCAAGTGCTTATGCATTTGCACTGTATATTAAATTATGTGTTAATTCTTTTACATCCTAAGTAATGTTTTGTTTTGCTGTTAGTTATGTTTCTTTAGTACTTCTACGGCCATTGTTATAATTAGGATTGACTATTTTTCCCAAAAGAACGATAATGGTCATAAGGGCTCTAATAGTACGATTTTAACTAGAATC
The DNA here is from genome assembly GCA_936432065.2 of Rutpela maculata. Taxonomy (NCBI): domain Eukaryota; kingdom Metazoa; phylum Arthropoda; class Insecta; order Coleoptera; family Cerambycidae; genus Rutpela; species Rutpela maculata. The sequence continues at coordinate 37,891,709 of OW386285.2, forward strand.
AGTGTATATTAAGTTTTTTGTGGATATGCCTAATGGCAAGTACTTATAGCTGATTTTCCCGTGGGTTACCAAAAGAACTATTCTCCTTTAAACAAAACAACTAATATTAATATGCTCATTAATTACTGCTCATCAGACTTCATACCAAGCACATTAGAAATAATATTAAAAATAGTAATTACGTACAATTCTAAATAAACGAAATTTAAGATAAAAACCTGAATATATTAATTGCTGAAAAATGTCTTATTGATTATTATTTATTAAACATCGTTTAAATGAAGTAATACCAGCGAACTTAATATTAAATCGTTTCCTTTTGTACCATTATAATTTTTTGCCGTTTTATTATTAATGAGCTCTCGACGAAGGCAAAATATGCTCTCTGATTTTGCTAGATTAAAGTAAAGCGTTCAACACTATGGATACCGATATTTTATATGAGAACTGACATATTATTACATTAATAATTAGAAGTTACTTGCATGACCATGGTCAAAAAGTGTTATACGATAACAAAAACATGAGAATTCTGACATTAATGTGCACCATGGGGCTCCATACTCGGGCCCTTGCTCGATATATATTTCCAATTTTCAGTTCTAACGCATATCTATTGGCTGCCGACAAAATATATGGTCATTTAAATAAATCAGTTGACACGTCGCGTCGGCGGCTATAACCTTCAGCTAAATGCATTAAATCGTTATGCTGTTTGGACCTAAATATAAGTAGGACCTTTTAAAACCATCTTTTAAAGTAAAAATGAATGGTGTAGAACTACCTATCTTAACAGGAAAAAAAACAGGTTTGTAACTAGACTCAGATTTACGATCTTTCAAACATATGAGTTACTTATGCTTTTCATATAATATCCTTAGACTTCAATACTCAAATTAAATATGTGTGAAGCATTAATTATTTATTTTAAAAATATCATACTTTCACATAATTTACGGTCTTGTCCTCTTAAAATTTTACTCTCATAGACTTCAAACAACACAATTGTGTGTTATAGATTTAGTCTTGGCAGTAGAAAATAGGAGCATATTAGTTTTAAAATAGCTGAAACAACAAATTAAAACTTGACAAACTCAGTTTACATAAGTTCTCTATTTTGCACAAATTGTTGCTGCCCAATAAACCAATGTACACTTCTGTGCAATAAAATCCCGTACACTTGAAAAATCAAGTAATCCAGTTTTTACTAATATTAAGTGATGTGAACCAGTCTTTTGGGAATTTAGATTTTTTATTATCATATAGGTTATAAAAAAGTTACATTGATTGTGAAATGCCATAAGGTATTTGGAAAAATTGTGCCCGAGATAAGGCCAGATTCTGAAAGCTCAAAACATTAAAAAGCGGTTATCTGCATGGCTGTTCTACACGTGTCTGCCTGTGATCATTTTACATCCACATCCAGTGGAAATATATCGCCCGGACCTGTTCCGCGGAGACACGTAGCGTTCGTGAAACCCGGTATTTGCAGGACGGTACACCCGAATATGTCCGTCATTACAAGACTGAAAAACATTTTCATCGGTAAACACAACATTGTTCCAAAACTACAACGGGCGATAGACATAATTTAAACAACACAAAATGCGGGTTTGCTTAAGTTCTTCTGTTAATATGGTCTTCTTGGCACTTACACAGTTTTTTAATTCCTATTTTCCTATCCTTCGGCTAGCTGTTGACCTCGATGATGAAAAATTTGTCATAGCGTCTACTGCTGTTTGAAATGGATTTTACCTCAAATAGCCAAAGAGCGCTTCATCTTGAGCAAGATTTGAAATTCTCGGTCGGCTTGAATCGTCTTTTCTCTTTATGATACCTTCCTCCTCCCACCTTTTCTTCACACTCATAACGTTACTTTCATTTAAGTGATAATGGTTAGCAACTGCTCTGATAGACCATCCCTCTTCAATTTTAGAGAGGATTAGAATTTTTTCATGTTCAGTTAATTTCGGCATTTCGAAAATATGACACTGACACTGACAAATAAATAAAGAATGATTTAGTATAGCGAAAAATAGGTGTAGGGGATTTTATTGCACAGAAGTGTACTTGTACAAAAAAATTAAGACGATTAAGGGTCGGTCTTATAGGTACAGATTAAACCAAAGTTTAACCTGGAGTTTTACTGGGGGTTTAAACTGTGGATTTTAGTGTTTGATAAAATACCGTTTTAAGGTGCTTGTCAAGATCGTCAGTTTTATCACCATTTTATTGGTTGGTAATGGTAGATTTGGGTTACTGTCACTTTGACTTTCCACGATTAATGATAAAAAATTCGCAAATTTCAGCGACAGTGAAATAAAATTGTTAATTGAATTAATGAAAAAGCATCAAGACATAATCGAGTGCAAGAAGAGTGCTTCTATTATATTGATTCACCTTCTTCATCGCTTGATAAAATGTTCTCAAAAATATCGAAAATGTCAATTTTTTACAACTTTTACTTTACAGAATATAGTTTAAGTAGTTATTTGTAGGTTAAGTTGAACCGAGTTGAAGTTTGCGTTGAGTTGAGTGCAACACCTTTCGAAATATTAGGTTTGTTTAAAAATCCTGCACTATCTGCACCAGTGCAGATAATAAAAGGAGATAGAACTATACATAAGTTGAAGGGAGACACATTTGCACTGGTGCAGTAGTGCAGCGTTTTTGAACAAACATATTGCTAATTGAACCTACGCGTGCATAAACCTAAGTTTGCAGTTTAAGGGCCAGTATTATAATGTTAGATTAAACCGTGCAGTTTAAACTTAGAACTTCGAGCACCTTCTATTACATTAATATAATTTCTTCGTCATCATTAGACAGTAAATAATAATAAATAAATAATAACTAATCAAATATTTCGATTATATCCATCATACTACATATAAAATAGTTATTAAGGTACCAAGGGTGTTATAAGGATAATAACGCACCGAGGTCGGCAGTGTACAATCCCGAGGGCCTCTGGCCCGAGGGAGTGTACGTCGACCGAGGGCGTAATTATCCTATAACACCCGTGGTGCCTTCAACGTTTAATGTCCTGCAAGTCTGTTATTTAATTCGATTTTTTTTTGACATTTACGATTTATTAATTTGACATTTATTATGTTCAGAACGATTTGATTTCAAAGAGAGTAAAAATCAAAATTGTTTGTAAACGCCGCCGTTGCATAGCAACGCATTTTGTTTGTCAATAACGTTATCATAATTTGCTTATTTTGGGATGTATTATAATTTTATAATGCCCTAGGGCGTTATAGATATTCATAACGTCCTAGGGCGTTATTTTTCATTTAATGTATCTCAAAATAGGGTGGTTATTGTAAAATAACAGACTTGTAGGACATTAACAAAATTAACGACATTCTAAAACAGACGTTTTTTCAAGGCCGTAGTTTAATCTGCACTCCGCGGTTTAATCCGATATTGTAAAAGTGGCCCTAAGCGGTACTCCGTCCACCGTTTAAGGTTTAAACTTAAGATTGGCAATTAAAAAACGTACTTTTTAAAGGGTGTGAAACGTACTTTTCGACAAAACTTAGACTTAATTATCAGATTTAAAATAAACGGTCCATTGTCTGTTAAATGTAAAAACTCCATAAACTTATAAAAGAGAAGAGATTTCACAATTCATCATCATTTGCGCCACTGTCTAACTTCATTCAAGGTCACCTCGCCTACTACCACCTCCATGAAACTATTATTGTTAAGTAGTACTTGCGTATGTTCGATGCGCTAAATTTGATAGAAATTTTAAGTGGATAAACTCATTTATATCTGTAGTTTTTGACTTAATTAACTATGGATCCAACACAGTGCTCAATATATAACGTTATTTTACTATAATTGTTTGTTATATAGTAATTATAATATCAGAAAGAAGCCTATGCAAATATATCACTAAACTACAATATATTTTGTAACCAGAGAAAATTTTACTTTCACACACATCCATTTTGTGAATTTGATATATTATTGTAGATGAACTATTTTAGTTTAAAAAAACCGCTGCCCAAAGAATCACTACTTCCACATCCAGATTTTTTATCTAAGTCACTCACAACGAAAAAATTTCGTATGTGGAAATAATTGTTTATGGAACATTAATAATATAATATTTGAAATCCTCTACCCCAAAAACCCATAAAATAATACCCCACATCGGTAGCGGGGTGGGGGTGGTGATAGGGGGTGGTAGTGGAGGTGGATGAAGTAAAAAAACATTTCGAGGTTTCTGGTTCTTGTACACACCCTAAATCACAATTTTTTTTCATCCCCTTTAATAATGAGGTGAGGGTGGTAATGGGGGTGGCTAATGCCAAAATTTTTTTTGAGACCTCAGCTTCTCTTGTATATACTAAATACCAATTTTATGGACTCTTACCTACTTGATTTACCTATTTTCCCCAAATTTACCCCAATTTACCCTCAACCCTTCGGCGGAACAATATGAATATATAATCTAGTTCTAGATCTCGTTAAAGTACATATGTGTACCAAATTTGAAGTCAATATCTCAAACGGTTCCAGAGTAATCGTGCGCACAAAAAAAGTTACAGACCGACAGACAGAAATTTTTTTTTCGCTCAAACTTAAAATCTCGACGTTTTGTGATATTCTAAGCCTATTTGAACAATAAAAATTTTTTAAAATTTTTTTTTCGTTACTATACTTCCACTGGATATGGAAGTAATTAAAATTAAACTGGTACTCATGTGTACTCCTTAAAATTTAAATTGGATTCCTGAAAATGTATTTCATGAATATTTTTGAAATATGTAGTACAGGCGAATTAATTTAATTCAATTTCTTTCAGCGACACATTCCACTAGAAATTTTATTCTTGATTCTTATGTATTATGATCTCCTGATTACGAAAAAAATATTTGCGCCCAAAAATTCCTAACGCGTCAAAAGTGATATGCACTTTTTACGCACTTTCGCGGATCTTCTACTTATCTGCTTAATATATCTTGTATATACTATATATACTGACTTATTTGAAACAAAATTCTTAAAAATTATAGACCTATCCGATTGACATATGTCAATCTGCCATCTTGGAAAAAATATAAAACATCAAAAATGTCCGAAAAAATCAACATTGAATATTTTTTCGAGAAGGAGTAATTTCACTAAAGTTGGCAAAAACAAAACTCATCTATGGTCAAATATAATGCACCAAACCAGGACGCTCTAAGTCAAATAGAACTCTCAAAGATGGCGGACGAAATATATTTTTTTTAATCCTTCGTCAAGTACCAAGGAGGCTTTATACGCTTTTTTCGATTGTAGGTTCTTTTAGGTACTTTAAGGGGATAAAGTTCAATTACTTCCACATCCAGTGGAAATATATAGTAACGACAAAAAATTTTTTAAAATTTTTATTGTTCAAATAGGCTTAGAATGTCATAAAACGTCGAGATTTTAAGTTTGAGCGAAAAAAAAATTTCTGTCTGTCGGTCTGTACCCTTTTTTTGTGCGCACGTTTACTCTGGAACCGTTTGAGATATTGACTTGAAATTTGGTACACATATGTACTTTAACTAAATCTAGAACTAGATTATATTTTCATCTTGTTCCGTCGAAGAGTTGGGGGGTAAATTGGGGTATATTTGGGGTAAATAGGTAAATCAAGCAAGTAAGAGTTCATAAAATTGGTATTTAGTATATACAAGAGAAGCTAAGGTCTCAAAAAAAAATTTGGCATTAGCCACCCCCATTATTAAAGGGGATGAAAAAAAAAAATGTGATTTAGTGTGTGTATAAAAACCAAAAACCTCAACATATTTTTTTTTACTTCATCCACCTCCACTACCACCCTTATCATCACCCCTACCCCACTACCGATGTGGGGTATCATTTTATAGGTTTTTAGGGTAGAAGATTTCAAATATTATATTATTAAAGTTCCATAAACAATTATTTCCACGTACAAATTTTTTTCCTTGTGAGTGACTTGGATAGAAAATCTGGATGTGGAAGTAGTGATTCCTTGGGCAGCGGTTTTTTTCGTCGGTGATAGGCTAAAAACGTAATAAATAGGTATGCGTTAGATACATCACTCCGCTGCTGTGTTTAAACGTTGTTTTACGTACAATGGATGTAAACTGACAATAGCTTACCTACTCGATTTCAAGATTACACCATAGTGAATTTTGAGAAAAAGTAAAAAAGTATTTATTATTATTTCATTCGAACTTTTGCTGTTGATACTTGGTAATCGACCTTAGCTCTGTATAGAATTTTTTTTGTGATTTTTGATTTACGCCAATTTCTATATTATTATTATTATTATTATTATTATTATTATTATTATTATTATTATTATTATTATTATTACTTTATAAAGTAAATAACACATATAATGTATTTAGTCTAGTGTCTAGTGATATAAGTATTTGTAGGTTAAGTTAAAGAACGCTCATTGAGTAATATTTCGCATTTTCAATTCGTTATATATCTGCAATATGCAGAAACTTTGTAAATTGTAAGAATATTTTGTGAATAAATATTTTTATTATTATTAATTATAAGTTATAGTGTATGTATTATTAATTAGTCAGTTGGTTACTAAAGAGTGCCTATTAATGAGTTGATAAATTTACTATTGTTAATATTCTGTATCGGAGACTACCATATTCCACTAAGGTTGATGTAGATGATAAACGAAATAGATACAACAACAATAACATTAAATATACATATTTCATTAGTGTGAAGAACTATTTCCCCGAACATAACTGTAATAACAATGAAGACATTACTTGAAGAATATATTCACCATCAGTACTTCCTGAACTATCATACTGAATGTAAGTATGTATTATTAAATATAAATTCTGACCTGATGCGTATTTGCCATACGCATCTATATTTTTTGATATTTGTCCTAGGTCATTAAAGCACATAATAATTTTATACCATTGTTATTTCTATAGCGAATAATAGAACAAAAGGAAATAAGTAAACAGAATGTGAGATGCATTTTAAATTCTTTTCCTTAAGATTTTTAAACATCGTCCAGTCATATTTCTTTTATTTGGTTTTATAAATAACAAATGATGACTATTAAACTAGTATTATCATAAGCACAATGACACTGATATGTTCAAAGTATTTTACAATAAACAAGTCTTGTTTTTTATGTACATATTAAGCAATCACATTGTTATTAGAAACAGACCACCACACTGTCGAGAGCATATAAATAAACAAAGTAATTGTATTGAACAAGTTTAAAAATAATATAATTATTGCTTCAGATTTTAAATATCTCCACAAGAGGAAAAAATTAAATTAGGTGACTAGGTGGCCACTTAATGCCGCCTCCATATTTCAGGGGATGTTCCATCTAAAAACTATCTTGCGAAGATTGCTTGTTTAAATCAAATTGTATCATTCAGTATATCGTCATCTTGTGTATTTAAAAATGAAACAGCTAAATCAGGAATAAGTTGGAACTGAAGAAGCAGTGTTCTCTGGTTAGCGTCCTTCAAAGAAATGAGGTCCTACAGTTCGAATACCGATAATTCCTGCTCACGAATTATGTGTCCTGGAAGAATCCAATGCGGTTCTTTGGATGCCCAACACCTATAATTCTACCTACTGACGCTACCATTTAGACAGAATGTCGCTTCACCAGACAAAATAACTTATTGACTGAAACTTAAATTTTCATGGCGTCTTCTAGTTATCTCCTCGCAGAATTCAATTTTTCCGTCAAAATAATCTTCTGACAACTCATGCACCAAGTAGACTTTATAAGTGTGGTACTTTGCGACTTGAAGTATTTTTTATATGGATCCTATCACCAAATCAAAATTTCTTTAGAGTTCTCGAACTGTTACATGCGAATTTTCTTCAGCTTCTACCAGGTTGTTTAACTTAACATCTTCAAGTACTTTTAGTGGTCGGCCTTTAGGTAAATCTCTAAGTCTCTTACATGGTCACTTTCTAATATTTTTTTTCTATTTTACTTATAGATTGGGAAATTTCATTTCTATGAATGAGTTTCATGAACTCCTCTTGAGTTCGAATCCTAGCTTAGAAACCAATCATCATCAGTACCTGTATTCCTTCTTTTTTCGTTAAAAGCATTTGGCTATACTAGTTAGATATCATTATACTTAACATTTCAATTAGTCTTTACAAATTGAAGACCTAGTAAAGGCTCACTGCGATTCCTATTGAAATACACGTATTTAATTATTTATAATAGTTTGCAATGTTTTTCAATATTGTTTAAAAAACACACATACATACTCAAAAGACAATGGAATGAATTGCTATGAAGTAAACGATTGCCAAATTCGATAAATTTAACTTGCAATATTTTGCGTAGAATAAATATGCTTTTACCATAAATATACAGGTATTAGTATATACGCTGACCAAATATTACCATAACCAGTCGATTTGATATAAGAAGCCACTGGTACTGGTATTGAAAAACAATTGTATTTTCTCAGCCTAAAAAATTAAGTCAATCTATTACAAATAGTAATAATATACTTTATACTTAAGTCAATGGCTGTTTTTGTAATTAAATGACATTTAAATGAGACCAACAAAGGCATAATTATTAATATTTGTTTTTCATCGTTAAATGTGTTAAGTTATAAGAAACATGGAACTTGCTTGTTTTTATTAGGTCAAATACAATAGAGTTGATATGTCAAGTTTACGTACAGACACTCTAAAGGTCTAGGTCTATAAAACGTGATTTTCTATAAGCTTACTGCAGTTAATATTAAACATGACAGACAATAGCTACATAGTATGCTATGCTGGATTAGACTCCTACAAACAGGTACAGGTACATATACTCCAGTCAAATAGAGAAAATTAGAGGGAAAAAAGTGATATATTTTTGAAGCTAGGCAGAGCTGTTCATTAAGGCCACTGTTAAACATACTAGAAGTTCCCTTTTGCGATCGCGCCGCCATCTTGGAAAAGTGGCGCCTCGTCTAAGTTTTTTGCTTATATCTCTCTAATCATTAGCGACATCGAAATTTTGTGTATATAAAAAATAAAGCTTATGTTATATGCATTTTTTCATATCTATTATTATACCCTTTGGAATTACGAAAGCAGAATATATTGCCTTTCATCGACACATTTCAAAAACTGTAAATATCGCTCGTAGAGAAAAAACATATCATATCATTGTGTTGTCATAGAATTAGAATTCAGAACAACTTTTAAAATGTCTTTCTGTTAGTCCGTTCGTCTATCCGTCTACCTCGTCGTCCGTCGTGTCTCTTTTAAGCTAAATAACTTAATAGAGAAGAGTCCGATTTTATTGAAATTAGTGTTGGCTAGAGGAAGAACCTTAGCCTCTTTGAAAAAAATCGATTAGTAAATAAAAGAGTTACGCAACATTTTATGGAAAAAATACACGTGAAGAGTGTTGTAACACAGAGAAAAAATATATACTTACATTAATATATTAACCAGAAATAAAGCTGAAATACCAATATTCCCAGATATTCTAACTTCTTGCAAATAAGCCCCTAAGAGATCAGTAGGATAATGATTATTATTATTTATGGTTTCTGTCTCTTAAAATGAAATAAACAGTAGACATCCAGTAATTCCTGTCTTACCATTTGATTGACAACTATATAATACCCACCTGAGTTGATTATTGTACTTATATTGTCGTGACTGAAACGCCTTGCCTTTTATACCTTACTACCATATAATAATATATGTATCCTCCTTACTTCAATTACACATCACATCAACAATTAAACATTTGAAAATTGCTTTTCTTAGTGAACGTACTTTGGAAGAATACCATACGGGGAAAGGTTAATAGAAGATTTTTCGAGATATAAGACTTTTATAAATAATTAAATATCGATTTCAAATTTATTGCATAAGCCGTAACTTTCGATTTTCAAATAGTTTTTGTTAAAGTACATCTAAAAAATCCAATATTTTTCATCGACTATGACTTTTGGCCAGCCTTTTCGGAACTGGCATCTCTCTGAGCTAGCTAAGACTTGCTACCCTATATAGCTCATTTCTATAGTCAACACCGGCAGATTTGGGGGTATATTCTCGAATCTCTATAAGCAAAAGTCGCATACTACTTTCGGAAAATGTATATCGAAAGTACGACTCTAAAAATATGCATTCTCAAATGTCGTTTTCTACAATTTTGGAATGTTCAACGAGTGCAAATAATGACAGTAGTAAAGTTTTATAGATATGGCTAACTTGAAAGAAGTAAATGTGCTTGCTGCAACTGAAAACTTAAAATTTCAAGAAGATGCAGATCAATATAGATGAAGGTTATAGTACTAAGGTACTATAATTAAAAGTAATAATTGATTGGTAAGGTATATATTATTATCAAGATGTGATATTGGCTAAGATAAGATAAGATAAGAGAACAATTAATTAACCAAAGCATCGATGGCGAAACCAAAAAAGCAGGTTTGACTCTGTCAATATTGACAGTCACAATTTTATTGCTATTAACAATAGTATATTATATTACTAGGAGTAGAACGCACTCTTTTTTTGTGTTGAGCCCAGGATTTGCGGCTGAGGCGAAGCCGAAGCCGCAAACTGGGCGAAACACAAAAAAAGGCGTTCTACTCCGTGTAATATATACTATTTTTTCTTCAAGCGTATTAAAATGCAAAAATTCATTTATTTATCATAAATGTACAAATATTCAAACTACAGTCTTACATGTTGACACAATATGACAAGTGGCTAGTGGATAGCGCGCCACCGGTGGCTTTCGGTATTAACATTGTGTTACTAGTAAAACAATACCCACTGCGGTGGCGCTTTCGGAACTAACATTATGTTACTAGTAAAACAATGTCCACTACGGTGGCGTTCGGTACTAACATTTTGTTACTAGTAAAACAATGTCCTACTTTTACTTTTGTTTTTGGTGACATAATTTAAACATTTTAATACGCTTGAAGAAAAAAGTAATTAACTTGTCTGTACGAGATAAAACTTTAAAAGGACCGTCGTACAGTGGAGTAAAGGTACGCTTATAACGTTCTTTACGAACAAAAATAAAGTCACATTTGGAAATCTCAGGATTAACAAATGTTTTATAATTAACATGAGGAACTGGAGAAAAAAATTTTAAATTGTTAAAGTAATTTCGCAACTTGTCAATAAATAGAGGCATGTTCGGAGTATTACATGATTTAATGAAAAATTCCCCAGGCAACCGTAGAGTTTGACCGTAAATTAGTTCTGCAGACGAACATTGCAAATCCTCTTTGGGAATTGTCCTGAAAGCTAATAAAACAACTTGAAGTTCGTCCACCCAATGTGACGTATTAGCTCTTGCTGTTAACGCAGCTTTAAGAGTGCGGTGAAAACGTTCTACCATTCCGTTACTCGAATTCTATGAAAACCCAAAAACTTTGAAAATTCGTTAAATAATTTTGATTCAAATTGAACTCCCTGGTCAATAGTTACCGTTAAAGGAACGCCAAAACGGCACACAAAATTCTGAAACAACGTACGTGCAATAGTCTCTGCAGTAATATCTTTGAGAGGGTAAGCCTCCGGCCATCTAATAAATCGTTCGATCACTGTTAGAATGTAAGAGTAACCTTTGGATGGAGGTAATGGTCCTACTAAATCTATATGAATATGGTCGAATCTACATTTCGGTATTTCAAATTTTCCGAGCGGGCTCCTAGTGTGACGTGAAACTTTGACAGCTTGACAGCTAACGCAAGTCTTAGCCCATAAATTGCAATCAGTGCTCATTTTGGGCCAGAAATAATTATGTGTCACTAAAGTTCTAGTAGCTTTAATTCCAGGATGAGATAGACCATGAAATATATCGAATATCATTCTTCTATAAACAATCGGAACATATGGGTGTAGTTTCGGAAGAGAAACATCGCACCAAATAAATTCTGTCGAGTCTGGGATTTTAATTTTCTCCAAAATAAAAGTATGTTTAGAATTTGAAGACTGATTGGACAATAAGTGTTTAAGGTCAGAGTCTTTTTCTTGTGCTTTATATAATAATCTCAAATCGAAATTAACATTCAATGAAGGGGGTTTTTCGATTTGAATCGGTGAAATAGCTTGGGACAAAGAAGACGTGTCATGAATACGGGATAAGGTATCCGCTATGATATTTTTAGAACCTTTAATATGTTTAATGTCCTACAAGTCTGTTATTTTACAATAACCACCCTGTTTTGAGATACATTAAATGAAAAATAACGCCCTAGGGCGTTATGAATATCTATAACGCCCTAGGGCATTATAAAATTATAATACAACCCAAAACAAGCAAATTATGATAGCGTTATTGACAAACAAAATGCATTGCTATGCAACGGCGGCGTTTACACACAATTTTGATTTTTACTCTCTTTTAAATCAAATCGTTCTGAACATAGTAGATGTCAAATTAATAAATCGTAAATGTCAAAAAAAAAACAAAAAATCGAATTAAATAACAGACTTGCAGGACATTAAACGTTGAAGGCACCACGGGTGTTATAGGATAATGACGACCTCGGTCGACGTACATTCCCTCGGGCCAGAGGCCCTCGGGATTGTACACTGCCGACCTCGGTGCGTTATTATCCTTATAACACCCTTGGTACCTTAATAACTATAATGTCACAAGAAAACTGAGCAATATATTCCAGATGGCGTATTTGTCTCGGTGATCTTTCAGTTTTCGTGAATAAAGCATTTATTAAAGGTTTATGGTCGGTAAAACAGGTAAATTTACGACCTTCTAGTAAATGTTTAAAATGCTTAATAGCAGAAAATAAGGATAAAAGCTCCTTATCAAAAACTGAGTACTTAGCTTCAGCCACGGTGAGTTTACGCGAAAAAAAATGCTAAAGAAACACTTCTTTGCTATCTTGTTGCTCTAGAACTGCGCCCATGGAGATATTCGAACAATCAACTGTAAGTGACAATAATGCTTTATCACTACAACAAGGATGACCTAAAATAACTGCATCCACTAAAGCTTTTTTAGCCTTTAAGAAACTATCTAAACAGGAATTAGGAAATTCATCAATTTTCGCAATTTTATTATGTGATAAATCTGTACAGAAGGAATGTAAAGGGACCAACATCTCAGCGAAATTAGGTACAAAACGATGATAAAAGTTAATCATACCTATAAAACGTTGGAGTTGTTTAAGAGTCGTTGGTAATGAAGAATTATTAATGATATCAACTCTTTCAGGGGAAGTGAATGAGTTGCTATAAAGGTATTATAAGAAATATAATCCATTTGAACTTAATGATCGACAGTTTATAAAAGTGTTTAGGTTAAGTAAGGATTTAGTAATATATTTAAAAAATTGGTTAGGCCGTTTATACAAAGACAAATGCGAAAACGAAGGTAAGGCTATGCTATACTTATGTGTCTTACAAGAATGTAAATTTTTAAATAAAGCACGTTTCATAAGAATAAATGTTTCTATTTCGTAAATAAGATATTAAGTAATGAATAACTTAGGAATCGAAAATAAATAGGCAAACTTAGAGAATTTACCTTATAAAATGTATGGGGTTTCTTTAGTAGCCCCACCAACATATTTGTCTACTGTTGGCTGCAGTAACTTTTTTTTTCATTAAAACACCATGGGTACCTTTCAATATTCACAGATACACCGATCTTATCCGGTTCCTCACCGAACCGTTTCAACCGGTGAGGTACCACACACATCAGGGTTTCGAGTTTGAATTTCGGTAGGATCTCGGGGTTTTTAATAACCTCACTTTCATTTTATGTTGTTTCAGTTGTAGTTTGTTTATTTAGTTATGACTTATTTATAAAAGATTTAAACGTTATTAATATAAAGTCTTGGAAACCTGTATTAAAAAGGGTAAATGAAAAAAATGTAATGCATCAAAATGTAAATTGTAAATAGTTTAAATTTGTCAATAAACAAATCAAATACCAAAATTGTCAAAAAACCGGAAAATTCCACAGAAGCATTTCAGAATTTTCAACCACATGCAGTCTGGACATCCAACGGAAAAAAAATTTTTCTTCTACCTGTGGATGTTGTGGTGTATATTGAAAAGTGCTATATTATTATAGCCACTAACATGTAAAACACAACGTTTGCTTTGTACATCGATTCCACTGACATCCAACGCTGTTAAATATTTCTTTATATTGGTAAAGTGGAGTCGTTACACACGTTTCAGAATAAACCTCCAGGCATGATTGTTGGAAATAGATCATAATTTATAGTAATCGTAGATTTTCAAGCATTACATTCTGAACTAAGCTTGACACTAAAACTGATCGATCCACTTACTGAAGCTAACCTTGCCGGCATGCTTTGAAAGTTGCTGGAATTCCAGCAGATTAACTTAATTTTATGAGTTGGCAAGGCAATCTTCAAAGCATATCAATTCAATTCAATTCAATTCAATTCAAAAAGACTTAAATATTACAACAGGCAATCATGCCCGGAGCCCGTCAGACGTCCACGATGCACAGCGCCGCGGCAATTGAAGGACTAGACGGTATGGGGCCAGATCAACTAAAAGTAAATATAATGACCATGTTCCTTTCGCCTGGGCCGAATAAAAATGGTAATAAGTGCACTTGCCCCAAAGGGGAATATTAAAACTTATTGATTAAAGTTAAGATGGCGTAGCACTGCTGGAAAACTTTTTGGTTGCTGCCACAGGAAAAGACAAATTGAAAATAAAAAGTCACTAGGACGGGAGCGATGATGCCGGTCACTTAAACTTGAGTTTAAGGAGTTTATTCAGATTTTTGGTTGTATTAAAAACCTTATGATTAGGAAGAATAATTTAGAAAAACAAACACAAGGTACAAAAAGAGAAGAACAAATGAATAGGTAAGAAAGTGACAATGAAGGTTGTAATTCCCTGACAAGTTAGATATTGAGAAAGTAGTCAGAGCAAACCAAGAAGGGTAGCTCTAGCAAGTTGAATCCTGTGCAGACCTCTTTAGCGTCGTTAGTTTTCGTTGTGAGTGTAATGGTTTTAGATTGGTAGTCACTCATTAGCGCTAAGCTTTGGAATATTCTGAAGCTGTATCTGGCAGAGTTGCTTCATGACCGACTTGAGTTGTGTCTTGCTGTCGCATTATTTTTGAGTAATATCGAAAACAGAGGGTAAAAATGGATTTCTATCTACTTAGCTCATTAGCTTTAAAAAGGTCTTTGATATTTTTCGCTAAAACTCATATTTTTTGACGTATTTGCAAAAAATTCAGTTTCATACTTGCAGTTTGCAGTATTGTACACAAAGGCGCCAAGATGTATCATCTTGTTTATTACTCCACAGTCATCTATCTTTAACATGACTAGGCAGTTTTCATGTGCTCGATTTATAATCACAATTTTCGGTTTGTTGCAAACATTTAAAGCGAAACCAGAGCTTATTGCTTGAAAGTTGTCCAGCAGGTTTATGAACTCATTCTCATTTGCTGCAACTAGGGATCATTTGCAAATATTAAGTTAGAGATCTTAGTTTTGCCTATAGCTACTCTACCCTGCTAATCCTCCAATACATATTTCGTCACTACAGATGCTAAAGACGATTGGTGAGAGAACGCAGTCCTCTCTGATGCCTTTGCCTGCTTTTTGTCTGAGTTAGTATTGTCAACTTTCACCGATGCAGAGTTTCTTCTTCCAGTCGAAGAAAAATAGAAACCAGATATGTGGGTCTTTTGATATTCAACAATAGAGGGCACAGTTTGCCACACTGTTAAAAGCTTTACGTTAGTTTTCGAACCAAAGGTACTCAGACACATAATATTCTCCTGTTTCCTCGATTAGTTGCCATAAATTTAGTAACTGTACTCTACTTCTGCATCATTTAACAAAGCCTGCTTACTCAGGAGGTATCAGACGTCTGTCACATCTGACACCTTCTTATGTGTTGATACCAAGATGTAGATTCCCTAGTCGTCTGTCTCTTATATTTTTTGGTGTATTCTGTGAAAGATTGTCACTCCATTTTCATCGACTAACTTAAGTGACCGTGACATTTTTGACTTCCGATACTTCGGATTTTCCGCTGCGTTTACTCCTTAGTTAAAGATTCGCCTCTAATCACCCTTAGTGTTAGATCCTTACTGTTATTGTGATCAGCCAATAACTCCAGTTCTCTGCAAATGTCTTATGGATCAAAATTCTTATCTCTTTGAAAAATAATCTAAATTCTTGGCACGAATCTGCTGTTCCGGTTCCAAAGCAATGTTGATACCCTGAGTCTTTTTTCTGCCTGAGGTTTTTCCTGACTTATATTTTAATTACAGCTTCAGTGATATACTAAGGTTGTTTCACGTATCTCAATGTATGTTCCCTTTTCTTACATAGATAGATTGGTTAAAGATAAGATAATACAAAGTACATATGGCACGTCTAGTCCAATCAATGAATGCCCAAAAGGGGATTGTAGAGAACATTTTGTAGGGGAGAATTTTTCTCTTCAGGGATATGTTGGGGATAGTCAGGAGGTAAACATACTAAAAGTCCCCGCCCCTAGCCCCGCCGCTTCAGGGGGGAGGGAGGTGGAAAGGTTCCTTTTTTAGATTCTTCGCTTATAACTCGGAAACGATGCGTCTTATGGGAAAAGGTAATCTATGCAAAATTAAACGCAATTAAATTTCCCACAAGAACGTTTATATTCATTTTCTTCCTATGTGTTATATTTTACGAGATATTTGCCAGCAAAAATCGATAATGAATAAAAAAAAATCAATTGTGTACCTTGAATATTTCTATCAAAGCGGTTTACCGTGGTCTGCTAATAAATCGCAGTTACAAAACAATCTTTATTTTACAACACTCGACGTATTTACTAACGTAATATTTTGTCGAAGTCTAGACATTTCCTTAAATATACAGTGTGACTCACTTAAAATGAAGATACCCATATAACTTTTTCATTTTGTTTCTGATTTGAATCAAATTTTACTCAAGTATAGAACAAATTAGGATCTACTTATGACCAGAAAATCATTCACCTGCTATAAAGGCAAAGCCACCTGCGGTACCAAAATATGCTGAAAAAAATAAAACATTTTGAATGTTAGAAATTCTAAAAAATGCATCCAATCGGCGCCACAAACGTACATACACCAAAATTTGATTTGATCGTTGATGGGGGATATCTCATACATAAGTTCATCTGGCAAAGGGGGTCCTCAGTTTCCGCAATTTGTGGTGGCTACGTAAAATTCATCGTTCGTAAGATTAAAAATCAATATGATTTTTAATCTTTTTCCTCATATTTTGGTACCGTAGGTAGCTTTGCCTTTATAGCAGGTGAATGATTTTCTGGTCATAAGTAGATCCTAATTTGTTCTATACTCGAGTAAAATTTGATTCAAATCGGAAACAAAATGAAAAAGTTATAAGGGTATCTTCATTTTAAGTGAGTCACACTGTATATTTAAGGAAATGTCTAGACTTCGACAAAATATTACGTTAGTAAATACGTCGAGTGTCGTAAAATAAAGATTGTTTTGTGACTGTGATTTATTAGCAGACCACGGTAAACCGCTTTGATAGAAATATTTAAGGTACACAATTGATTTTTTTTTATTAATTATCGATTTTCGCTGACGAATATCTCGTAAAATATAACAAATAGGAAGAAAATGAATATAAACATTCTTGTGGGAAATTTAATTACGTTTAATTTTGCATAGATTACCTTTTCCCATACGACGCATCGTTTCCGAGTTATAAGCAAAGAATCGAAAAAAGGAACCTTTCCACCCCCCTCCCCCCCGAAGCGGCGGGGCTAGGGGCGGGGACTTTTAGTATGTTTACCTCCTGAGTACCCCCAACACATTCCTAAAGAAAAAATTCTCCCCTCCAAAATGTTCTCTACAACTCTTTCATTGACTGGACTAGTCACACATTACAAATAATAAGTTTATTTAATAGAAACTTATCAAGTACAGTTAACATAATTCTGTAGGATTAACAAAAATACAATAAGAAAAAGAAAGAACGGTAGACAAACATGGATAGGTACTATAAGTATATATGATTTTCAACTTAATAATAAAATTAATAATTACATAAAAGAACAAACTGAGTACCAGGACTTACAAAAAATAAAACTCAGCTATAAGAAACTTTTAGTAGTAAACTATATATATATACGATAAGAATAAAAAGAAAGTGTAAAAACTTGCTTAGATTAATAATAATAAAATCAGTTGTCATTTACTGCCTGTTCACAATCTCATTTATAGAATAGTACTCTCCTTCAAGGAGGAAAGTTTTAACTGCTCTTTTGAAGTGGTCGTAATTTCCTATATTTTTTTTTATATTCAGGCGGTAGAGCATTATATAAAGAAACAAACTTATAATGTGGGGATTTCTCATATGCAGAAGTTCTGTGCTTAGGCAGTTGTAGATAGTGTCCATATCTCGTATGATGCTCATGTCCTTCATTAACTTTAACAAAAGTGTCAATAGTTCTTTTCATGAAAGTAATACTTTTTAAAACAAATATACAGGGCATTGTTAAAATTTTATTATTTTTAAAAGTGTATTTACAAGTTTCTAACTAGTCTAAATGAAAGATTAATCCAATAATCCTTTTTCGAGCGATAAAAACCCTTTCACTTTCTGTTGCAGAACCCCATATGGCAATGTTATATTATATATGGCTCTAAGCTAGAGCATAGTAAACATTTAAAATGCCTTGGAAATTTAAATATCTGATATCTGATAAATGACGAAGTAAGCTTTGCTTAACTGGTGGCAAACATGATTTATATGCGACTGGAATGATAGATCAGAGTCAATTAATGTTGCAAGAAGTTTAGTATTTACAGAGAGCGGAATGGCAAGGATATTAAAATTGTCAGGCAGTACTTTTCTTATAAGAAAGTTTAGACAAACTGTTTTGCTTTAATTTAGTATAACTTTATTTCTTTGACAATATATACTATATTCATCACATACTTGTTCAGCTAACGCTTGGAGTTCCTCTAAAGTGTCCGCTGAAACAGTGATTGAGACATCATCTGCAAAGATTGTAACTTTTTCAACACTGATATGTTCAGGTAGGTCATTAATAAAAAGCATAAATAGTAATGGTCCCAACACTGAGAAACTCCTAGAAGAACGTCAGCTGGATTGGATGTTTGCTGTCCAATTTTCACAATCAATTTTCTATTAGTCAAGTAAGAACTAATCGAATTTAACATCATATCCCCTGAATTTATTTTGGATGACTGGACTATAAGTTATGACAGGCAGGCGATTTTGTGTTTGCCTTCGACACGCTCTTAGCTTCAACGAGAAGGTGCATATAAAAAACTGGTGATCTGGATCACAGTCAGCGCCAGGTACAGATTTGCAAAGCTTTAGTGATGGACATTTCCATGGATCCCCTGCTTTCATTCCTTTATGCTATTTTTACTATACACCTGTAGGTAAACTAAATGGTAATTTCATTGATCCTGAGAGCTTGATGTGTCTCTTATATTACTATGTAAATTAAGGGCCTAATTTTAAACACATTAGTTAAGTAGCAAGAAAATTATACAATGAACGGCAGCGTAATGTTTTACTGAGATATTACCTCCAAAATATTATAATTTTTCATGTGGGGATCTATTTCAATTTTAATTTCAATAACTCAGTCATAATCAAGAAGGATCTTATAACAAGAAAGGCAATAAATTTTGGAGTATCATAATTTACAGCATATACAAAGTAGATATACAATGGTTACGTTTTAAACAAATGATCATAAATCTGTCACATAAGGACAAATATGATTAATGGAAACAGCATTAATTACACACTAAATTCAGACTTATTACTACCAGTAATTCACTTTGTTATTAATTGTCATTTACTTTCTAAATTACATTGAAAATACTACGTAGATCCAATCGCTCAGATTCAGTAAAGGCATATGAATAGAACATTTAAATAGTTACAAGATTGCACGTATTATCTAATATTACTAAAATAAGCAATAGGTTATATTAGACCATTACATTTCAATAACCATAATGTGCCTTGTAATAGGAAAACAATAAATGCTGGCGAAGAATAATTTACAGATATTTAAAATGAGTTTGCCGTAAAGCTGTCACATAAGTACTTTTAAAATGAACGGAAACCTCAGTCACATTATTATTATTATTATTGTGGTAATACAGGTTGTTATTAATTTTCTCTTACTTTCTAAATGAAACTGAATTTTATTTTTCTAAATGTTACATTTGTCATTGGACAGAGAATATTGATTCTCTGTATGTGGAATTGCCACTCCTGCTTGTGGAGGTAATTTAGTACATCTTTTCTTTATATTGAATTATGTTGTTACTTTTTGCATTAACAAAGTATAAGGCGTTTGTGTGCGTATTTATGTTGGAAGAGGAAACAATTTTTAAATTGTGAATTTACAAGAAATAGCTATTTGTGTATTAAGAGCGCAAAGTGATATATTGTCGCTCTAACCGAGAAGTTTGATGCGCGACGCATAGCAGAGCGCAGCTATCTCGCGAGAGCGGCAATGTCACTTTGCGGTCGAATTACACACAGGATTTTTTCTACAACCGGTGTTTTTATAAAAATGTTTGGTAAAAATTAATAATTATAGATAACCTCAAATTTGACAGTTCAGATCTCAAAACGTGAGCATCAATTTGCGCTACACATGTTTTTGTAAAAATGTTTTTTAAAATGGTATTTACTGCAAAATAAAATGAAAAATTGCTTTAGTACCTATTAATTATTTATTTAAATACTGTCATCTTATGATTTATATCTATGTATAACAAAATCTAAATGTTTTTAGAATTCTTCTAACACTTCTTCCTTCTTTAGTGGTGAAAAGCAAGGCGAAGAATTAAAACGTATTAAATGTCTGTGTTTAATGACATATATGTAATACTTTGAAACGATTGTATTCAGTCTTCCAGTCGCAGATACACCAGACGTTTCTTTATTATGATTTCCATGGTAACTAAGTGTTTACTTTGTCGCTCGACGAGCGACAAAGTAAAAAAAAGCTCGCTCCTCGGAAAAGTGCAACTTTGCGCTTTCTTTTGGAAGCGCAAAGTTGCACTTTTCGCTTTTCGCTCGCTTGTAGAAAAAAATTATTTTAGACTTGTCCGCAAACTGTGCATTTACAAAGGTACTTTTGCATTTAAATATTCTAATATATGTTAGAAGGTAAACTTTTCATCAACATAAAGGATATGATAGTATTTATACAGATGGAACCAAAGGCGAACACAGAAGTAATATGTCCAGCTTTCGTTCACTGGCAGGAGTCGATTCGAAATAAGACGATTTCTGATGCGCGACGATTAACTAAAGATCTTTAATAAATAGAAGAAATTCGTATATGACAAAGCTGCAAATATCTCAACGAAGAAAGCAATACTAACACGCCTCAAAAAGCGAGATAGCAATGCTGGACTTGCAGAATATTTTGCGATTAACAGATGTAGCCAGACTGCCACCATTTTCTCTACATAATAATAATAATAATAATTTTATTTACCTCTGGTTGCCACAATAAAGTGGATAAGGCCAGTCAAAAATTCACATAAAATTTGTAAGATACAAACAGATAAAAAGAGAAAATGCATATGATATACAATACTACAGAATGTAAACAGAAAAGAAAAATCCTCTCGAGATACATTTTTAGATTTTAGAATCTTAATTTATTTATTTATTTATTATTTTTTTTTTAATTTGTTGATTTACTTATCGACGTTCTAATAAAAATGGATTAAGCAAGATTAATGTTTTGTATATATTGAGCGTTCAGCTATTATTGAGGAAGTTTTCAAACTCTCTTAAATTATAGAAACGGTTTTCTACGAGGAACTTCTTTATTTTAATTTTAAATCTTATGATCGTTAAATGTTTGTAGTTTGCTGGTAATAAGTTGTAGTATGTTCACCCAGTATACATGGGTGATTTCTTTAAGTAGCTGTGGTTAAAGCGATTGATATGTATGTGATTTCTAGTCCTAGTGAGGTGTGTATGTATGTTATTATTAGTTACAAATTGATTTTTATGTTGGTGCATGTAACATAATAGCTTTAACAAGTAAATTCCAGTTACTGTTAATATCTTTTTGTTTTTGAAGCTATGTCTGCACGATTCTTTATAAGTCAAATTAAACATAAGTCTAATTATTCTTTTTTGAATTATGAAAACGCGATCGATCTCAGTTGCTTGTCCCCATGATATTATATTGTAGGCGATAGCAGAGTGTACATTAGCATAATAGACACTTAAAAGTGCCTCTTCGTTTAATGTTTGTTTTAATGTGGCAATAGAAAAATACGACTTACTTAACTTAGTGCAAACATTATGTATCTGATTGTTCCAACTAATTCTGTAGTCTAAATAAGTACCAAGAAATTTGGTATTAGGGATTGCAATTTACCGGAAGTTTTAATAACCGGTAAATCGGTAAATAAAAATGTAAATAACCGGTTAACCGGTATTTACCGGTAATTTTTAGAATGGATGATTAGGGTGGCGAAAATGGCAATTGTCTTTTTCCATATACAAAATTATCTAAATTTAACAAAAACATTTTTATATACGTACTTATATGTGATATAATGAACAAACAAAAGGTTTTTTATCAACAGTAAAATCACAAGAGCTTTTTTTCATTGGATAAATTTCTCTTTGTAATAAAATCATTTTGCCAATCAGTGATTTTATAAGAAGAACTGACATGAAAAAATCGCGAGACCGGAGGTCGAATGATTTTGTCAAATGTCAGTTTTTCGAGCAAAATTACTGATTGGCAAAATTTTGAGTTAAAAAGAAATTTATCCATAAAAGAAAAGCTTGGCAAGATAAATTAACGACAGAATATGAATGTGAACGAACAACAATAATTTATTAAAAATAATTATAATTTTCCCAAAACGACTCATATCGTACAGTATAGTTTCCACAATACTTAAAAATTATAGCTGACAGTACAGATTTCAAAGTGACGTGCGACTATTAGGTGTACTCTGCTTTTGAGGAACAGGCATTTTTATCGGTGATAAAAACCGATGCACCTTTTTTATTGCTGTCAAAGTGACAAAAATGTGACTTTTTTATATAGGAGTTAATTTATTAAAAAGAAAAAATATAAATGAAATAAATTTAAATAACTAATTATTCTGTAAATAACAAAAATATCCACTTAAATAACAAAAATTATAAACATAAACTCAAATAGGGCATTTACTGAATACCTAATCTCAAAATACAATATTTTTTAAAAATAGCCTGTTAAAACGGTTAGTTTTTCAAAACTATATATGTTAGTCGTCTGATATTTGTGCATAGAATACCATCAGCTGAAAATGCCCTTCCTCAATCGATATTGGTGGGTCGATAAGTTAATAAGAATTGGTAATAACATACTTCTAAATGTATTCCACGGATATTTGCGGTAGTGAAATATTCAATTTTCTGTCGTAAGATATTGTCAATGTCTCTCTTGTATTTCTTAGGGCTTGGTGTTTGGAGTTTACTTTTTATAATATTATTTATTTATTGTTAGAAGTGCTCGGTGTTGGGACAGTCACTCTGTATTTATTGAATACTAGTCACTGACATAAATAGAAACGTTGAATACGTGACATATCGTAAGTTCAGAATTTACCGAAATAACCGGTAAAAAATTAAAATTACCGGTAATTATCATCATGTATTTTTTGTCCTAATAACCGGTTAACCGGTTAACCGGTAATGCAATCCCTATTTGGTATTGAGTGATATTTCAAGAGCTGTGCTGTTTATGTTAAATCTCCACTCTTTATTAGAATATTTATATTTTCCTGTAAATTCCACACATACCGTTTTGCTAATGTTAATAATTAAATGATTTGAAACCCACCAGTTAAGAAACTGTTCCATCACTCTGTTCACAGTGGAATTTAAAGTTTCTTTACATTTATCTGAAATGATTATTGTTGTATCATCCGCATACATAAGAACTTTTGCATCTTGTATGTAATTTGGCAAATCATTTATATACAACAAAAAGAGTAGAGGCCCTAGAACACTGCCTTGTGGAGTACCTAGCTCCACTTCAATTTCTTCCGAAAACATATTTTCAATATTTACGACTAGTTGACGGTTAGTAATGAATGAAATGATCCACTGGTTTACATTTCCCCTAATGCCTAGTTTCTCTAACTTTTTAGATAGGAAGCTCGGATCAAGAGTATCAAACGCCCTTGATAAATCAAAAAATACTCCAACAACATAATCGCCCTTGTCTAATTTGTCAGTAATGTATTGGGTAATTTCTGTTGTTGCTGTTTCTATAGAGTACCCTTTCCGTGTTGACTGTTCGTTATTAAGTTATTTTGATTTAATAAAGAAATTAGTCTATTATAAACAGCCTTTTCTATTATTTTAGATATAGGGCTTAGGATGACAATTGCTCGATAATTTTCAATTAGGGTTGGGTCTCCCTTTTTTAATATGGGCATGGTCTTCGAGATTTTTAATTGCTTCGGAAAGTTTTCCTTTATTACCGATGTGTTAATAATTGTTGCTAAATAGTGGCTTATTTCTATATAACACGTATGGGTCAGTTTCCATCTTGTTGTTAATAAATAATGATTCTGTTTTAGAGGATATTTTTTTACGTCCTAATTTGTTGTTAACAAGTTCCCATGTCTTTTTAGTTTTATTTTCAGCTCTTTCAATTACATTAGAATAAAATGTTTTCTTTTCAATTTCCATACGTTTATTTAATTCTTTCTTCATTTTTTTGTACCGATTGTCAATTTCATTGTTGGGTGAGTTTTCTTTATACCAATTAAGATGTTTTAAATATTGTGCTTGGATAAGGAGTTCATTAGAAAATTTACACTTTTGAGATCTACCCGTGTCATAATTTATTACTTTTTTATATGGGTGTGATACATGAAAGCACCATAGAAAATGAGACCAGAACTTTTCAAAGGAATTTTCTGTACTGAAAGTATTATCTAATTCTAAATATTCTTTGTTAAATAAGTATTTAAATTCTGATTATTGTTAAGTTTCCTACGATATATTACTTTTTTATTATCATAATTATTCTGTACTACTTCTCCATTTCTCCAAGTAAATAATTGGGCAAAGTGATCCGAAAAACCAGGATCAAACACCTTACATGAATTATTTTCAATATTTTTTATCACATAATCAATTGAAGTGGAACTAGTTCCTCTAGTAGTTGTTACTACTCTAGTTGGCATAATGACTAAAGACATTAAATCAAAAGAGTTAAATAAGTCATTAAGTTTTTTGTTACGTACATCTTTATCATTTAACATTTTCTAATCGCTCAACGCTATTGCGTTTGGCCACTTCAAAATTCCCCGCTTTAAACAGCTTTTGTCTCTGATCTTTGAAAACGTCGCGAAGGTTTGCGGCAGGACGCCAACTTGAAGCTAGGCATGCGCATAGATAGCATGGGTAATTAAGTTGGGCACGGACTGGGAGCAAAGTGGGAGAGAGAATGGCGGTTCTTTGCTTGAAAAATTCCGGATATATATTTTGTAAGATTGACTCAGTGGCTTACGCATTGGCTTGAGATCAGTGGGTCCCGGGTTCGAATCCTGACTAGGGTATAGATGTTTAGTAGTTGGTATTTTAATGTATTACCGAGATGGTAGCAGTGGTCTAGCCCGTTGGTGAGTGAGGAAACATGACTAGTTGCTCTGCTGTCTCCCCTGAGTTCGAGTCTCAGCAATGTCGCAGGGAATGGGTGTTGTATATTGTCTGTGTGTGCGTGTGTCCTGACTGAGTGATGGAATAGCCTACCGCTAAGCTCCGCCAGTATATTAATATAAATAAAACGTTTAAAAAAATTAAATGGTACCTCCAAAATTATACGGTGATTCGAACAATAGAACTATTCGCGGAGAATTCGAACTTTCTCTGTCTATAGTGCGCAGACTGATTCAACATTTCGAATAGTAGACATGCATTTCCCTGTCATAACATAAGAAGCCACCTGCCATTGATGATAGAGACATGCTTGAAATATACCGTTGAAGAATACCCGACATTTTCGGCTATTTCTAAAACGGTCAAAAATGCTACTACGGTCAATCGATTGCTGAAGAATATGGTTATCATTCTTACAAAGTGAGAAGGAGATTTTCCCGAAGGACACTATCCGTCGAGTGGAATTATGCGAAATGGTAATGGAAAATATCACGAGGATGAAAACTTTGCTAGAAATATAGTTTTCACTGACGAATCCACGTTTCTATTACTTGATTGATTTAATCCATTGATAATGCGGTATTCGTCTAGGGCCTAGGTTTTCACGAACACAGTATCCTCAAAAATGTAATGCTTGGGTCATATTTTCTTCAAATATTCTCAATATTTGGAGAAAATATGACTGGATCATTCTTTATAGAAGGTAATTTGATTGGAGCCGAATATTTGGAATTACTGCAACAGTAAATTATACCCGACATTCGTCGGTATGCTGGGGAAAGATTTGGTGATATTTGGTTTCAACAGGATGGTTGTTCGCCCCACAATTTCATGTGGGTGGGGAACCATCCTGTGGCCAACCAGATCATCAGATCATTCATCCCAGGATTTTTTGCTAGAGGATATTGCAAATCATTGATTCATATTTTAACCTCTTCACAATAAAATTGTGGGAGGTTACTGAAATTGGTCCAAAATCGAAAATTGAGACAACATCAAATCTTTACGTTTTGAGATCCCAGGTCCCAAAAAAGTGGTTTTTGAAAAATGTCTGTATGTGTGTGTATGTGTATGTGTGTATGTATATTAGCGGCGAAACTACTCAACGGATTTAGATGAAATTTTGCATGAGGGTTTCTTTAGTGCTCTAGAAGATCTGAAAAGGTTTTGGTTGAAATCGGATTGCATTTAGTGCTGTTTGGGACAACAAGTTGTTTATTTTATGATTACTTACAATTTGTAATCGAGTCACAAAAGCAGTTAAAATTCCGATGTCAACGATATATCACACTTGCACCCTTTCTGTTTGTTTTCCGTGAAAAAATTAAAAAACAAAATAACAATCTATAGAGTCACGAATTCTTGTGTAAGATATATTTTATAGTCTAAGCTAATATAATGTTTGGTAGACTAGTGTATTAAAGCGTGCAGACTAATCACTGAAGACGTCATATTAGTTATGATATTTCGCGAAAAATGTGCAGTTAAAGCTGTGTGAGGCCTACACAACCCATAAGCAACTCGTGTGGTTACGGAGGGTCCTTAGCTGGGCCCAAAGTAAGTTTTTTGTCCAAAACTATTAAAAGTAACATTAAAGGTCTGAGAAACTTGAATCACAACCTAACATTAACATAATCTAAAAACCAAATCAAGTGCAATGCCAACCTAAAAATTATCGACAACTGTCAAAAAATAAAATCTCCCAGCAAAGTTTGGCATCTGACATTAGTGGCAAGCAACCAAACAACAACCTTCCCCGACCGATTTAGTGAAAAATCGGTCGAGGCCAGAAGATAAAAATAATATGTTTCAGCTCAAACTGAATGAACACTTCACCGGCCACAGCTGGCAGAGAACCTGTCCACAAAGAGTTATATGGTTTTTAAAAATAAATAAAAAAATATAATTAAATGAGATCGTTCATATATTTTAGTGCTCTTTTCGGCATCAAAAATCCACCGAGTGGGGAGGTTCTAGCCTCTTTCCGTAGCTGCCGATTTTTTGAGAATACTGTGGAAGAATTATTATGGGTTAAAATTTCGCAAACTTTCCACAGTATTAGGCCTATCATGTTATGTCAGGAGAAGCTTCTATGATAGTGATATTGTCTTTTTCAACAAGGAGATATTTTTAAGTATTTGATCCTATTTTAATTTAAGTTTTAGTTTCGTTTCCTAAAATCTTTCTATTATTTTCTGAAAGCGAATTTTATGTTTGTAGAAATTTTATTATTTGTTTCTAAAACACAATGCAAAATTTATATTTAACGAAATACTAAAATGACAGACTAATTGAATGCCGTTTATTAGATTGGTTATATTGCCTGTTAATTGAATAAAACTGCTGATAAATAATACAAATGACGATACTTAAGGCATTCAACACTATGGCAGCAAATAATATAAATTACAGGAAACAGTTTTGCGGTTGTCAAAACGGAGACGATTACAAACCGCTTAATTAACATAAATTGTTTAAAACACGTTAATAAGCCAATTTCAACACACTGATTAAAAGGCAGCGTAAAAAAAGTTGTTTTAAGACAACATCATTAGGTAAACGTATCTATAAATAGATACATACCAGAACAATTTATTATTTGAAGTATTCTCTGAATTTTTGTATTGTTCTAGGGAATTAGCATTTCTTGTGGTATTAAGTAGACTTTCATGCAGCAAATTTGATTAAGTGGAAGTGTTGTATGGCTATTACAATTACATGCTTCATGAATTCATGTTTACACCTAAAATTACGTACTAACATCGTAATTTGTACGCTATATTCTTAGAAAGGAGCAAATGGTGTTAATTAAAAATTTGCATTTTGTATGAATTATTTAATTTATTGGTTGAATATTCATTACTTACTATAACTCTTTCTATGCCCTCTTAATGGACAGGGAGCTGGCGACTGAAAACTTGCGCCATAAGGTACAAAATTTTTGACCCCCAAGTTTGGTGTGCATAGACAACTTATTTAAGATTTTCTTTGTCTCACGAGTCAGACCGAAGGCGTTTAGTCAGTAGAGGCTCTCAAATTTTCAAGAAACGGCCAAATTTTACATGATAAGGTACATAAAAAAAACCAACGAGGCTTTGTGTGGAAGGCCCTCCCTAACTCAAAACAAGATCGTAAGACAAAATATTAATATTAATATTATACATGAAAATTTTTTTTGCCAAATTATTCGTTTCCATGTTCTTATTCAGGAAATTCCAACGTAAGCCATAATTTTTGTGGGCTTAACCGCTTTAAGACAACATTCTTTGTTAAGAGAGCCGAAATTTACGTCATATGGTACATGAAAAAAATCAACGAAGTATTGTGCGGAAACCCTCTCAGCCGAGAACCGAACAGAAAGAGAAAAAATTTCGGGGGCTTTTGGACCGTAAGACAAGTTTGATATTTATAAAAAGAAGGGCCAAAATTTAGGGCCATAAGGTACATGAACATTTTTTTCGCCAAATTGTTCGTTTCCATGTTCTATTCAGAAAATATAATTTTTGTGGGCTTAACCGCTTTAAGACAAAATTTCTTGTTAAGAGAATCGAAATTTACGTCATGATAAAAATCAAGGAGGTATTGTGTGAGCCGAGAACCAAACAGTAAGACAAAATATTCGGGGGCTTTTGCGACGTAAGACAAGTTTGATATTTATAAAAACGGCCAAAAGTTACGTCATGAGGTACATAAAAAAAATTTCGACAACCTGTTAGTTTCCATATTCTACTCAGGAAACTTTCACGTAAATCATTTTTGTGGGCTTATCTGCTTGTAAGACAATTTTTTTGTCAAAAGAATAAAATTTACTTTATAGGTAGGTACATAAAAAAATATCAACCAGATATTGTGTGGAAACCACCCTTAGCTGAAAACCGAATCGTCCAGAGAGACTCTCATAGGACAACATTTTTGTGGGCATGTGACAACTGGGTAATTTGGGTAATACCAAAATTATATAAAAAGGTTTCTAAAAATTGCTTATACACCGGTTCGGGAAATAATCAGGCTTAAGGTGCTTTTTTTATTTTACTTCAGAAAATATAATAGGCGATACAAATAAGCTACGATAATAAAACAGTATTTTAAAAATCTAGTTTCTCAAAACAAGAAAATTAAACTTATAATTTTTTTAAGTGAAAAATAAAATATATTATTTCATTAATGAGTTTCAAATTTAAAACGAAATAAGTATGTAGAAAAATACTGTTGTAATTACAAATACTCTTCATCAGACTCTTTTTTAGAATCTTCCGAACTGAAATCCCCTTCTGCCCCTGAGTTTTCAGAATATTCCAATAGTTCCTCTTGCGGTTCTTCCAGAGCTTCAGGGAGATATGGTCTGCTGTTTCACTTAGAGCAACCTTTTCAGTTATATCTCAATCATTTTGTTCCGTATTTAATGCGGATCTTATTTTCCAGAACGGTCTTACATGGT
This sequence comes from Rutpela maculata, assembly GCA_936432065.2. Classification (NCBI taxonomy): domain Eukaryota; kingdom Metazoa; phylum Arthropoda; class Insecta; order Coleoptera; family Cerambycidae; genus Rutpela; species Rutpela maculata. The sequence goes on from OW386285.2 coordinate 37,921,865, forward strand.
GGCAAAAGTGCTGGATCGATTATCTTTATGGCTCAAAAAAAGGATCGGAAATAATCTTAGATTTATTCCATTTTAAAAACAACTGAGTTCTTGCTTTATTACCGTCCTTGCACTTTTTGGGCAAAAGTGAGACATTAATAAATCGTCTGTTTTTTTCTAACTCCAAAATCTAGCCAAAGCCTATGGTAAAATATAACATATACTGATCTGTAAATGTTGCTTAAAAACAAAATAAAACATCTGTATCCCCTGTTCTTACCACTAAGTCTCTGTGGTACTTTTTTTCTCATTCTCTTAGAGAAGAGTCAATTTTAAAATTATTTTCGCAATGGAGAAATAGACGTGAATCTGCCTCTTCGTGTTTGCAATGCAGTTGATTGACTTCTTCTGAAAAACTAGTTTTATTAAAAAAAAAAAATTATCCTCTTTGTGTAAAAAACAATGTCGTATTCCTTAAGGCATCTTTATGGATTTCTTGCTGCCAGCCTCTTACAAACCACATGCTTTCGCTAGATTTTGGAGTAAGAAAAGACATACGCTTTATTAATGCCTTGCTTTTGTCCAAAAAGTTGGGGTCGAACCTTTGTAAGGATTGATTACATGCCTGCACAAGCTGTGATTATACCGTAGCTTTTCCCGTAAGGGCAAAATTCGACCATTCAACATTTTGACTAAGACATGCAAATATCAAGATGCCTTTTCCTCTCTTAGACCAACTGTAAGGTATCCAATAAAGCAGAATCTACTTTGGAAGAGTCTACATGTGAAGTAAATAGCCAACAAAAGTGCAAGGATGGTAATAAAGCAAGAATTCAGTTGTTTTAGAATAAGATAAGCATAAGAATATTTCCGGATATTTCCGGATATTTCCGGATATTTCCGGATATTTCCGATCCTTTTTCAGCCATAAAAAAGATGTATCCTGCACAGCGTTACCACATTTGGTAGACTTTTATTTCTTTTTAGTTGAATTTTAAGGGTTTTTTTAAAGTTTGGTAGGTAAAATTTGCTGGTAGATTTCTGATAATAATTATCAGAAATCTGCAAGCAAATTTTACCTACCAAACTTTACAAAAATCCTTAAAATTCTACTAAAAAGAAATAAAAATCTACCAAATGTGGTAACGCTGATCCTGCATCCTGCACTTTTGCCACCTGCAAGTCCGTTCTGGAAAATAAGATTCGCATAAGACATTAACCCCGGAACAAAATGGTTGAGAGATTACTGAAAAGGGATGCTGCTCTAAGTGGAACAGCAGACCATATCTCCGTGAAGCTCTGGAAGAATATCAGGAGGAGCTATTGGAATATTCTGAAAACTCAGAGTCAGAAGGTGATTTCAGTTCGGAAGATTCTAAAAAAAGTCAGATAAAGGGTATTTGTAATTATAACAGTGTTTTTCTACATTCTTCTTTCGTTTTAAATTGGAGGTTCATTCATGAAATAATCTATTTTATTTTTCACTTAAAAAAAATATAAGTTAAATTTTCTTGTTTCGAGAAACTAGATTTTTAAAATTCTATTTTATTATCGTAGCTTATTATGCATCTGAAGAAAAATAGAAAAAGTACCTTAGGCCTGATTATTATTAGAAACCATTTTTATATATTTTTTGTATTACCCAAATTACTCAGTTGTCACATGAGTTGAGCCCACAAAAATATTGTCTTATGAGTGTCTCCTAATGAAATATCGAAGCGCACAAGTTGGGAAAAGAAATTTTCATTTACCCTTGGACCAAAATGTTAGCCCCTTTTGGAGATGTAAAATTTGTCGTGACCCCCAGACTACCGAATATATTGCTTTACGATTCGGTTTTCAGCTACACAGTACCTGGTTGTCTTTTTCATGTACCTACCGTATAAGTAAATTTTATTCTTGTGACAAAAATAGTCTACAGCAGTTAAAAACCCCAAAAATTATGTCTCACGTGGGAGTTTCCTGAATAGAATATGGAAACGAACAGGTTGTCGAAAAAGTTTTTTATGTACCTCATGGCGTAAAGGACAAGGGTAGATAAGCTATATAATTTTCGCCCACTAATTTCATAAAAAAGAAAAGTTTTCCTTAAAGTCATTAAGCGTTATTTATTTATAGTTGAACATATGATCTTTATGTTTCTATATGTTTTACATTTGAAAAACAACAGTAGGTCATAGTAATATCATTTCAAAGTGGGCATGTTTGCAGTTTTTTAGTAATTTTTGACCTTTTTCCGAACTTTTAATGTATATTTCAGTTAGATGCGCTCGATGAAACAAGATAAACTATACCTCATTTCATTGTTGAGCATTTAAGCTTTTAAATAATGGTTAATTTATATTGTTTCATCAAGCGCTTCAATGTATAAAAAACAAAATCGTTTCCACGGGAGTCGTAGTAGTGTCGACGTTGCGTGCGAATTTAAACGTGTCAGCGCTCACAACCACATATTGTGGTATGTATTGAATAAGAATATGTTTATCCACGACCATCGTATAATCATTGCATTCTACATTTAACAATTGTCAAATAATGATAGTCATTATTCCAATCAAACGTGTAATGAACTTAATCTGATTCTAACACATATTTAACCAACCAGGAACTAGTTGTTTTCATCCTAACTCACCTTTGACCAATAAGGAACTAGTAATATTCATAAGAAAACGGAGAATCCATTTTTCTATGTTTTCGTGCATATTTTCGTGTTTGACGTTTAATACGTCAACGTTTTACTGTAAATGAACTTTATTATTTCAATTTTAAACGATTAAAACAGTTAAAATATGCGATAGTCGTGGATAAATTATAGTATTCAGTTCGCGTATAATGGCTATTACACACTCGGATGATTTACGGCACGCCTTCGTCTCGTGCCGTAAAATTCACCCCCGCGAGTAATAGCCATCATTATACGCTCACTGAATAATCTACTATTCCAAAGAACAGTTTTTTATTACTCGTCAAGACATATATTACTCGGAAAATATAATGACATACAACATGGCCGGAAAAAGGCCCTTATCTACCCTTGTCCTTTTGGCCCTTTTTATAAATATCAAACTTGTCTTACGGCCCAAAAGCCCCGGAATATTTTGTCTTACCGTTCGGTTCTTGGCTAAGAGAGAGTTTCCGCACAATACCTCGTTGATTTTTTTCATTTACCATATGACGTGAATTTCGACTCTCTTAACAAGAAATTTTGTCTTAAAGCGGTTAAGCCCACAAAAATTATATCTTACGTTGAAATTTCCTGAATAGAACATGGAGACAAATAATTTGGCAAAACAAATTTCCGTGTACCCTATGACGTAAATTTTGGCCCCTTTTATAAAAATCAAACTTATTTTACGGAAAAAAGCCCCCGAATATTTTGTTTTACAATCTTGTTTTGAGTCAAGGAGGGCCTTCCACACAAAGCCTAGTTGGTTTTTTTCATGCACTTTATCACGTAAAAGATAGCCCTTTCTTGAAAATTTGAGAGCTTCTACTGACTAAACACCCCCGGTCTGACGCGTAAGACAAAGAGAATCTTAAATAGCTTGTCTACGCACATCAAACTTGGTCAAAAATTTTGTACCTTATGACGTAAGTTTTCAGTCGCCAGCTTCCTGTCCATAAGTATTATTTGCTTCTTCAGAAATAGGACTACTTCTAAACGGATTATAATAAACTGAAAAGTCTCCAAAATATGGACAGTTAGCTTATTTTATAGTAGTTTTTAAAATGTGATTTTTTGGTTTTGACCCCTTACTGTGACTACAAAATTAGTATTTCTCTTATTCGCAACGTCTTACCAGACGTTTTATGATTCATACGTTATCCTCCGTATCGCGTAATTTGTCGCGGTTGTCTGTTAACCGCACAGCCAGGGAAAAGCAGTCGGCAAAAGGCGAAAAAGATGCCTTCCTAATCTAAACGTTGGGCTGATATCACAAAGAAGCTGATGGGAAAGAGTTTTGGCTAATCTGTACTTACGCCTAATGGTCCAAGAGCTAGCAACGGATTTCGTTACACTATAGAGAATAGGGCCAGAACAGTCCTAATCTGCCTGTTGCAGCGTAACAATAAGATAATCGAAAGTCTGGCAACCGTCCGGAGATGGCTTTTGCGCCCCTGGATTTTTAAAGGGTGAATCAAAATTAATAAAACCACATTACTATAATCAGTCTGGCACTTTGGGATATCAAGGTTGAAAATATTTCAAGTGAATAAAAAAAATCGCCAGACCGGTGGGTGGGTGGAAAGTGGGTGCAAGAGGGGGTTGAATTGGAATAGCTCAGTGCTATTCCACTTCAAGGTTCTCGCTTGGGATGCGAGAGGGTCCCGGGTTCAACTCCTGGATCTACTGAATTTTTTTTCCGATTAATGTATTTTTTTACTAATTCAGGTATGATTTGACGGCAGAAATAATGTTTTCCTTCCTCTTTCTTGTAATATAATAATTTCATTTTTTTCAAGTGATTTGTTCAGGTCAGTTATTGATTTTTATTTTGCCATTTAATTATTAATAATTATCAGCGCCGCAGGCAGTATTAGCGTCGCAGATAAAGAAGAGGGTGCGCCATTTTTCCACAAAATAACTATTATAACTGACATTTTTGACGTAGCCGTCGGCAGCTTTTAGCCTCTCGTAACGTGACGAGGGTCCCCGATTGACCATTTTGCGGCGTTTACAGGTATAAAATTCTAGCAGTGGGTGTTTCTCCAGGCTAAAGAGAATTTTTCAATAATTTCAGGAAAATAATAATTAAATGGCAAAATAAAAATCAATAACTAACCTGAACAAATCACATGAAAAAATGAAATTATTATATTACAAGAAAGAGGAAGGAAAGCATTATTTCTGCCGTCAAATCAAACCTGAATTAATAAAAAAATATATTAATCGGTAAAAAAAAATCAGGAGTTGAACCCGGGACCATCTCGCTTCCCAAGCGAGAACCTTACGCAGTGAGCTATTCCACTTTAACCCCCTCTTGCAACCACTTTCCACCCATCCACAGGTCTGGCGATTTTTTTATTCACTTGAAATATTTTCAACTTTGATATCTCAAAGTGCCAGACTGATTAAAATAATGTAATTTTATTACTTTTGATTCACCCTTTTAAAAATCTAGAGGGGCAAAATCCACCCCCAGACGGTTGCCAGACTTCTAATTATCTTATTGTTACGTTACAAGGGGCAGATTATGAAAGCTCCAACCTGATTAAAAATGACGTAACGAAACCGTTGCTAGCTCTTGGACTATAAGAGGTAACTGCGACAGATGATGGAATTCTGCCAGCAAAGAGCAGCCAACTAGAATAATTCATGGATTACAAAACGTCTGCCGAGAATAAGAAGAAGAGTATCCCAACCAGCAAATTTGTTTTTTAATTCGAATGTTATACGATTATTTTGTTTTATTGTTATTTTATTAATGCTTCTGAAATGCTAATTGATTATATTAGAGTTGCAGAAAACACTATCTGGTTGTTTAAAATTGAACTGTTTTATAAATTTATAATTAAAACGTCCTTACAGTAAAATTACAAAATATCTTATTAAGCAGTTAAGAAATTATTTTAGAAACATTTCCGTAACTAAGCTATAAAACATTTCAGCTTATAAAACTAAAATAATAGCGTTTTTTTAGTAACGTTCGGGAGTATTTTCATCACCGTTATAAATAGATATTAAAATTATTTTATAGTTGTTTCTTATTATCTTATAAATCAGTTATATTAAAGCACTATTTGGGACAGTTTTGCTATTGAAAATAAAATGTTGTTCGTTTCTATGTAAGCCGTATTTCTTTGGCGAATTGACTATCAGTTTCAAATCCCTTATGTATCATTTAGAGCAGATCATAAATATTTGTCAAAGAAACATCATTTTGATTGAGTTCAGGCGCCAACTGCAAATATTACAGCCATAAGCTATGCATTTACTATCTTTCTTATTTTTATTATAATTTAAAATTAATTATAGATTATTTCTGTATGTATACTAAGATTTTAAACTTCCACCATAGTTAACCCTTTCGCGTCGGAAACCGGATACCTACGTACGACAAGAGGTGCACTTACTTACTGGAAACATACGTATCCGTCTATTACACATTATTAGTTCAACCCTTTTCTTACTCCTCCCACCGTTTTTTTTTAATTTTTTTTTTACATATTTATATTTATGTTTGGTTTAATGTTTTGGCGAATAAAAGTCTTATTTCTATTATTAGTATTTTTTTTTATTGGCATTTCCCCTAAATTCATAAAAATTTTGAGTTTTTTAAATAATTATAAAGTACGATTCGCGGCTGCAAACGGACAAATTCGCAAGCTCAGTCCGCTGCCGTCCCGAAAGGGTTAATTACACTAAATACAACCATTGAAATAATAATTATGGAGCATAACAAATCCATAACTGTATTTTATGACGTACTGATTTAAACTAAGTAAAAAGCTAGGTCACATCACATAGACGTGAACTCGATTCCTGAGTGCCAAAGAAATACGCCTGTAGTACATAGCCTACTAACTAACATAACCTAACGTAACCTAACCTAGCTGTCATTATATTTATTTTTTCATTTAATTTAGGAGTAAAATCCACGTCGTTTAATTAATTACAGGACATTTTTCAAGCACTAGGGAAATTACTAGTGCAAATGTTCTTAAAATAAGCAAGGGAGTTAAAATGAAAACTAAACATACAATTTAACGGTACTTAATAGTTACAATAAATTACTGTTTTTATTAAAATGTTTGTGATTCCGGTTACAGTTATTTTTCTTCACCTATGAGTTATAAAAAAATGCGAAATAAGCCATTTTTGAAAAAAAAAATGTTATATTGGTTCGTTTAAAATTCAGCCCTATCACAAAACCGTCACCTCTGAGACACATTATTTTATAGATGTTTTGTAGGAATCGCCTATAGTTTAATTACCTTAAAATGTTTGTTATTTTCACAAAAGTATTTTATAGAAGGAAGCCATTTCATGAGACCAGCGTTCGAGGTCGTAAAAATGACAAGGCATAAAAAGTTTAAAAGTCGGGTTTTCATTAATATTTATGGCAGTTAATACGTGCTAATTATAAAGTTATGATGATTAAAACAAATTGGCGTTAAATTTCATTACAAAAAAATTTTAAAACGTTAAGTCGATTTTTATGAAATTCATGAGGGGCAATTAAAATTCATCAAAAACACAATGACATGGCATAATTCACAGTGAAATTTCCTTCGCATCAAAAATTGCAGACTGTAAAATAATTCTTATCCACTATCCAATAAAATCACTGAAAGCTTGGTATATATAGAGATCAGCATATTATATATTTGTAAGTATATGTATATACGACGACTTTTTGAATACATTTAAGAAATCATTTTATTTTACTGGTGTTTTATAGCAATAATAACAAACAGTGAAGTATGTATGCTTTATAACGCATTTTCTTAAAGCTTCTGGAACTGTTTATACAAATATTTTGTAATGGTTACAATACACAAAATATATTTTTTTTTTGTATCTATTTATTTAACGTCGGCCTATTTCCGCTACCAGGGCCTATCACCGACGCCAGGAGACGAGCTACCCCCAACCTGGAAATTTTGCCGAGCCTCTTCCCTTAAGAGGAGTAGGGATCTTTTACTTGCCTAATATTTAGTAGACAAGGGACCACCTGCTTTACATCCCCTCCGAAGGATGGTATATCCACTACGTAATCCTCGTATACACTAGCTTCCGCGTATACACTGATATACAAGCCGCTAGAAGGTGGGACGAGAACGCTGTATTTCCCAAGATGGGTCACCCATCCAAGTACTAACCGCGCTCGACGTTGCTTCAACGGAATATCGACTGATATTCAATCAATCAATCAATCAATCAATCAAAACAAATTTATTAAAAAATTAATAATCTTGCATTTGTCCTACCCGAACATCCGTGTCCGGAGCCAGCCTGACATCTACCATACGAAGCATCGCTGTAGCAATTGAAAGGCTGGACAGAGTGAGGCCGGGAAGGATTATCGAAACAATAGTAAACTGACCAACTCCTTTTACAAAAAGTAAATTAAAAGGCAATTAAAATAACAACTTATCTAACAATGTAAATTTAAAACAATTTGTATAAATGTATATGTAATATAAATTGAAGGGCATAGAAAATGTATAAAATTAGTTTGGCGGGAAAATTATTAACCAAAAAACCCGTTTTAGGAAATTGAGCAAGAGCGAGCGGCTATGTTAGACCACTTAATTTATTATTTACGGTTTAAATATTATGATTATATTCAAGATCTTAGTTACAAAAGTACAAAATTTCGAAAAACAAAAAACAAAAATTACAAAAAGAAAGGAAGAGAGGAATATGAAAGAAAGAGGATTGAATTGTGATAGCAATTAAAGTTGAAGAAAAAGAGTTTTAGCTATAATTGTTGCCGAAAGATGGGCAACGCTTGGTATGGTAATTTATGTTTAATGCGAAAGGGTGCATTATGCTCTCTAATTTGTATAATGTTGTTTGTAAGCGGACTATCACCAAGCTTGAATTGATAAAATTTCTGCGATGTAGCTTTGATGTAGTTCACTAGTGGTGTTATGTCGTTGCAACGTTCATGTAAATCTCTGATGGAGCTGTATCTAGAAGAATTTGAGATGAGGCGTAAGAATTTGTTCTCTAAAACAGTCGTCGTGGCCGACGCGCTGCACCACGCCGGCGCCGTGTATGTAAGAACCGGCCTCACAATAACTGTATATAGCAATTTTTTATTTTATCTGTTAAGTCTGCTATTCCTGACCAAAAGCGGGTACAGACTCCTGGACATGGAATAGACTGTCCGTATAGTTTGGTTAATGTGTTTGTTAAACATGAGTCGTTTGTCTAATCGTACACCCAAGTACTTCACGCAATCCCTTTCTGGAATTTGGTTACCCCTTATTGAAATTGGCGTTAGGATTTTATTTTCTGTGAATCTACGCGTGAAGACTATAGATTCCGACTTCTCGACATTTATCCGGATTTTCCACTGGTCGTAAATTGCCGTGGCACGGGCCATGTGAGCCTTAAGTAGCATATTTGCGGCTTGCGCATTGTGACTGTGCGCATACATGGCTGTGTCATCGGCGTACTTGGCCAGTTTAGTATTCGGGATCGTACGGAAATCAGTAATGTACAGATTGTAGAGTTTGGGGGCGAGGACCGACCCCTGCGGGACACCCGCGCGAATATCACGCTGTGTAAATAGTTTATTATTCACTCGCACCTGCAGCGTTCGACCAGTCAGTTACGAGTGTATGAGTTTTGTGATGTGTCGCGGAAAATGACGATTGTTCATTTTATATAATAGCCCCGGGATCCTTTCTCGATATCTAAGAGTACCATAGTGGTACTTTTACCGAGATTATATTGCACAGCCTCGTCGTTAACAATTCTAACGACTTGTTGTACTGTACTTCTTCCCCTTCTGAACCCGAACTGGTGCTCATTGTTAATGTAAAGTCAATCCTGAGCAGAGTTTAGTCTGTCAAGAATGACCTTCTCTACCAACTTTGAGATCGCAGACAGCAGCGAGATTGGTCGATAACTGCCTGCCATCTTAGAATTCTTATTCGGTTTGAGAATGGGGACAACTACAGCGCACTTCCATAGGTTAGGCCAGTGTTGTAGTCGTAGAATCGCATTAACGATATACGTTAGCTGCACAATACCTATCCTCGGTAGATATTTGAGCAGCGTGTTTTCAATACCATCTTTCCCTGGTGCTTTGTTATTTGGTAGAATTTTTATTAGCTTTGCGAATTCTGAGGGTTTGACCATGACGTTTAAAAATTCTTGTCTCGTCAATTGGATGTCATGGCCGATAACATCGTTAACGTCATTTTCGGTGCGATCATGATCTGGATTGTTTGGTGCATTTACGTTATGTACTCTTTCAAAGTTGTCAGCTAATTCGTTCGCCTTTTGCGTCATAGCCGTTTGTCCGTTCTGCTTAGTCAGCGCAGAAATAGCCTCCCGTGTAGTTTTTAATGTCCTGGTCAACTTCCAGAGCGAGTTGTCTTGAGGACTTAAGGCTTCTAGCTTCTCACCCCATTTCTGGTTTCTCCAAGTGGTCATGGTGGCGCGAATTTACCGTTGTAATCTGATCATCTCAACCTTAGCGTCGACATCACGATTTTGCTGCCAACGTCGTCTTAGACTATTCTTTATCCTAATGTCTTGTTTGGCCGCATCGTCAAGTCGGTCTCTGTAGGGATCTATAGTTATAGTAGTTGCAACACCCTGTTTGGCATTCTGCACTACCCTTGTGAATTCCTCGGCTACACCTTCCAGTTGAGCGGCTGTGTCAATAGTATTAGTGAGTGTTAGATGTGTACTGATATTCACATTCGCCTCTACGCTCGCTCCCATACACAAAATATGAATTGAAGTATTTTATAAGATGATGCCAATTTTACATTTATAGCTGTTGTAATAACGTTTTTAAAGTGTTTCTGAGAGTAATTTTGTTTTATAAAATATGTGTCGGAAACATTTATGCAGCTTTTATAGAATACAAAATTGTTAGTTGGGATGCCATAAATCGACTTGGTAAATTGGACCAGAATTCTATGTTTATCTCATTCGGTGGTTTCAAATTTCTCCTGACCTACGCCACTAGTATTTTTGTTATCCCGCCTTAACACAGAAACCCGTCTAAGGTATTTCGACTAATTTAATTAGCTATTTTGAAAAGAAATAATTCCTGTTTAACGTTTTCTTCTTCTTTTACACAACGTTTATCAGTAGTTTTGTGACCCATGCATTATTCTTTGCTGTATGGTACTTCTGAAGGCATCACACTATCTGTCACGGTTGTCTGTCAGGCGTACGGCCTCGACTAAACTCTATGCTTTTAGTAACATCACATTATGCAGCATATTCTCGTTGGCGTTTGCGTTTGTCCCAAATCATTCTACATTATCTTTCCTGCGGTTGATGTGTCCAAAAAATTAGAGGATGCGGAAGAATAAGTACCATGTTGGAAAATCGTTATGGAAAACCGAGTTTTTGTGCGGTTCTAGGATACGCCTCGCCGGTCTGGTGTAGCACGTTAGCCACGACATTAAGGAAACGCACAGTTCTTGAGAATAAGTTTCTCTGCTTCATTTCCATCCAATTCTTCAAGACACACTTGCATACTGCAACGATATTACACCACTAGTGATCTACGTCCGCCCAACTTCCCAGAAGATTTATCACTTCAAAATGGGCGAGAGTCTTCTAACAAACAAGAACGGTTTTACGGTGGTCGCGCTGCCCAGTGGGAAAAATGTGCCCTTTTTGGACAAAAATTTGCCGACAGTAGAGTTCAATCAAAAAATGTTATAAAAAAAACGGAAAATATCTTAAGACAGTGTACTTTAAAGTAGTGCTGCGACAAAGTGGCTTTGGGTTAACCTAACCTAAAAATTGCAGATATTACTTCCACATCCAGTGGAAGTATAGTAACGACAAAAAATTGTTTAATGTTTTATATAATTCAAATAGGCTTAGAATGTCGTGAAACGTCGAAATTTTAAATTTGAGCAAAAAAAATCTGTCTGTCTGTAACTATTTTTGTGCGCACGATTACTCTGGAACGTATATGTATGGCATTAATTTCTTGCTTCTATAAGATACTCTTCCCACGGTTTATGTTTTACCAGTCTTATTACATTTCTTGATTCTCTTATGTGAAGTCCTGGAGAATGATTTATAGAAGTTGTTCCATAAATAATAAAATGCTACAGACAGAATATTATGTAATAAATAAGTGCAAGATACAGTGTTGCATCATGGCGAAGGTCACAGTCATCGTTATAAAAAAGCGAATTTTAAAATGGCTATTAACCTTTTTCCAAATGTATCAACAAATTATGTTAATGGTGGCTTAATTTACTGCTCTAAAAACATACAATATTTATTTTATAAATAAATGTTCAAGTTCGTTATTACAGTGACTTGCATTATAGTTCCCGCATCTTACATTACAAAAAGTTGGAAAAATGGAAACAAATTTTAATTCCAAGCATTAGCATTATTATTATTAGAATCAACAACAAATATGTGGGGTAGTGGGAACAACGATAACAACGGCTACTACAACCATGGAACTACTGTTCTATTATACCTACCCCTGCTTAGTAGTGAAGGACGAGACAAAGATAGCAACATACAGGCTAACAACGGATACGGGAAAAGAGACTATTCTAACGAAAGAATAAATTATCGAAATAGACCAACAATTTGAACAGACACAATTACTTGACATACAGTCAAATAAAGTCAGCACATTCCACAATTTCATAAAAACATTGTAAACATACCCTGACAGGGGAGTAGTATGTTATTGTTGTAGAACTCTCCAAAATCGTCCCAAGTTGAAGATAGAATCAAAATTCGACTTAGGCAAAAATTTCATTTAAGCATATTCTTAAGAGTCTGCAGAGGCACAGATCAGTTCACAAGGACCGTTATGAGTTCTATAAGGCGTCAGAAATGACCAGGTGAAAATTCAGAGAAACACCGAATTTTCACTTAGGAAAATATGTTTTGGTTCAGGATATGAGAGCGGAAGTATATAATGGCAAAGTTTTTTGAATAATATACTTTTTTCAGAGGTGCAACAAAGTTGGACTTTGAAAAATAATATTCTTAAAAGTGCGTCGAAATTTGGGTCGAAAATCGATTTATCAAAAGTACGCCAAAATTTCGCTTGCAGATTAATTTTTCAATACTGCGTCGAAATTTGGCTTGAAAATCTATTTATCAAAAGTACGCCAAAATTTCACTTGCAGATTAATTTTTCAAAACTGCGCCGAAATTTGGCTTGAAAATTGATTTTTCAAAAGTACGCCAAAGTTGGACCTAAAGACTAATTTTTCAAAAGTACCCCGAAGCTAGTTTAAAAAGTACTCCGAAAATGTACTTTAAAAAATATTGAAATATTTTCCATTTTTATTCCTCAACCAAAGTCATGGACCATTGAGGTATGGTCATTGAATGCCCTGTTCTAAAGTATGAGCATAAAATTTTAGCGTCGCATTGCATCCAAAAGGCAAAATAGACGATTTTGACAAAGCAGGCATAGTGCCGATAAGCAAAAATTGATAAAAATCAATGCACATGCACAAGGCCGGTTTCTCGCACAGAAAGAGTTTGGATTAACTCAGCGGCTCGCAATTTGGTCGAGCGCGTTGAGTGGTCTCGACAAAGTGATGGTAGGAAAGCCAATAGCGGGGCTTTCCAAATGACAAAGTTATAGAGGAAAACGCCTTGTGCATAAAAAACCAAAAATTCAATTTTGCCTAAAAGTCGCTCGAAGGTGGGTTGCTGCCATATCGATAATATTGAACAACTGCATAGGAGCAAGTAAATTGTGGACTGATTGAACGCCATTAAACTTATGCAGTCGTAAGTCCTCATGAATGTGTTTGAGTACGTGAACCGCCACGATACAAGAACTTTAAAGCTAAGTAGTCTCTAGAGAAACTAAATTCATTTAGTAAAATTTTTTTAAGTTAAAATCAGTCAGTCGTAATTATGAAATTACAAATAGTCTTAGACTTCTCTAAAAAGCTCGGATTTTGATTCTGAGAAGGTATGCATGAATCTTTTCTGCCTAATCGATCGTTAGCGTAAGCGCTCTCGCTTATATGGTCTGAAAGCCATTACCTTGATTGGGGAAGGCACGATTCTTATCTTAAGAATTTTGTGTAACCATTTCTGTTAAATAAACGGAATCTTTGAACTATTGCATCTTAATTGATCTTGAGGCCTGTTGACGGTCTATAATCCCTGGAACTTTCGTATCGAAAACCGGTTGTGTCGAGTTTACTCACATTAACACTTGACCTTCTGGTTGCCTTATGGAGGTTCGATAGGGATTTTTTATGCGTTTTTTGAGAAATCCCTAAGGTGTAGAGTCCGTTATTAATAGATAAAAACGTGGATACTACGTACAAAATTAATCTCTCCGAAGAGAAATTCTTCGGTTGGGATTTTTTTATGTAAAAATTCGGAATTTCAAAAGGTACCTAAACCCCTAACGAGGGAACTCATGTCCAGAGAGATCGTCGTTACCGATCTGTGGTAGTGCAGCCTTGGTCCATTATTCGACTATATTCAGTGCATCTTATCTCGAACCCGCCTGGGAGGTAGAAGAACGGGGTAGTACGCGACTTGTGCCCCCTGAGAAATTAAATTGTGTCGCGTCATTTGACGTCCGGTAGTGCGTTCTTCTACATTATAACGTTGTGAGTATATTTAATTCTTCTTTAATAGATTCATAGTCTTTTTATGTACTGATATATTTTATATATTTTACATATTTCACATACTAGTTTATAATAATATAATAATAATAATAATAATATTTATTTTAAAATGTATTTTACATGTTACAATAGTTTTTTAATAGTATATACTAGAGCTAAATATGCATTCACATGGTTTTTACATTTGGGATAAATATTAAGTAAGCCCCGGGTAAGTTGTTAAAACTTGAGTGCGGGTGTTGTTTGAATTGTCCATACATATATATACGTATGTATTCATATATGTTCAAATGTATGGTTAATTAATTAAGTTTACATCTGTACATATGTAATAGTAATTTTAGGTATATTGAATAAAAGTTAAGTAGGGTCAGGTGGCACAGCAATGTAAATTTTTACTTGAAAATACTAGTTTCCATAGTTTTGATTTTGGTTAGTAATGGTTCTTTTTTATCGTGCTATAATTTGTCCAGTGTCAATGAAGTTTTCTAGGTAGTTTTCTGGTAAATCTATTATCCATGCCTTTATAAGTGTTTTTAGGGTTGATTTGTTTTCAGTTTGTTTTAGTTGCTCTTGGGCTATCGTATATAATCTAGGAGCTAGATATGAGAATGATTTTGTTCCAATCGTTTTATGTGCCCTCGGGATATGTGTCGTGTTCTTATGTCGAGTTTCGTAGTCATGTCTCTCTCTGTTCGGTAATTGGAGGGCTATATTTTATTTGGTATTTTAGCAAGTTTTGGCAATATAGTTGACGAATATTTAGTATTTTATACTGTTTGAATAGTTGTTTACTCGGAAAGGTTATGGGTTTTTTAAACATTATTTTTATTATTCTTTTATGGCATTTTATTAATGGATCTAAATTTGTTTTATTTACTCCACCCCATCCGATTATGCCGTATTTAAGTATTGATTCTATAAGGCCGTAGTATATTATTAACCGTTGTTTATCGTCAAGGATTGTACTGACTTGTTTAAATGTATAATAGAGCCACCTCAGTTTTTTACATAAGTATTCTATTTGGTAGTTCATGATTATTTGTCCAAATAGTACATGTGTCTGGAGAATATACACAGACCAGCAGGATCAAATGAAAATGTAAAACTGGCAATTTGCCCTGAGGAGGGAACTAATATTAACAACAAGAAATATTTGCAAGCGTGTTTTAGGACGATCTTTAACTAACATATTTCATATTTTATTTAAAAAAATTTAAACAAAGGAAAATCCGCTATTCCATCCACCAAAATACAATAATTCACCTATATCACTTTCGTAAAGTAAGGACCTCAAGATGTGAAAAACTTGTTATATTTTAAAGTTCACCACGCCATAAATAAAACTTGAATAAAAATACAAAATTAACATTAAGAATTTAATATACTGAATCTCATAAAGTATGTAGTCCTTGAAATTTATCCTGCAACTGCATATTTCTGTAAAGCATGCTCGTCTTATGTAATGCTCAATGCAAACTAAAAGCATAACAATGCCTCTAAATGACTCGATCTAATCTTCCTAGTTTCTTGGGAATGTTGTAAACGATTACGTTTAGAATGTCAACAAAAGTCCATTTCGTAGTTTTTAAATATAATAACTATAATCGATAATGCAAATATTTCAAGAATATGAATATTATTATCCTACTTTTAAAATTTCTTTGTTTTGTTTTATTTGAGTTTGAATACAAAATGTTTTGTTTTGCCGGTTGCTTCTAGTCCAATAAATAATATTAGAACTTGAAAGTATAGGCGAGGCTGCTTTGCTGAAATGATGTATGAATAAAAATTCTTTATAAAACGACAAAGAAATATTCTTCTCCAGAACAGTTGGCTTTTATAGATTTCTTAATATTTTTAAGTTCAAGGTTGAAGTAAAAGGTCAATAAAATCTTTTAGTTACTGATCGATTGTTTAACTCTTTGCTAATATACAATGTGGCTTTTTATTCTTGTTGGTAAACTGAGTATTAATTAAATACTAGCCCTTACGTACAAAAAGCTGACAGAAAATCTTCGCTTTTTTACTTAATGAGGTCCTACTTTTCTCCATCTTTCTATATGCCATGAAGAGTTAGAGACGTAGACGTAGATGGTATATTGATGTTTTCGAGATATGGAGTAGAGTTAGACTTCAGGGAAAATCAATAAAAAACATAATTTCCAAGTTTCGGGAAAAAATATATAACTTCCTAAGCTTTTTCTTGTTTCCAGTTATCAGTGTCAATATAATCCAGTCAAATAGGGTTAAAAAGGGTAAACCTCGGAATGAAAGATAATGTACTTGTATAAATCTTTGTTTTGGCATTTTATAAGTTGGCTCAAAAGTCTCATAGAATCTCGTGTACACGAGTCAAGATATTCAAGGTCAAAGTCGCAGAATCGCTTTTTTGTAAATATCTCGTTTTCTATGCTTTAAATGACATTTTGATTTATTATAAGATTTGTAGAGCATACAATTCTCTACAAATTTTGTTTCAAGAAATATTTTATACATTCAACCGTTTTTGAGATAGAGCGTGAAGAGTGGAGAGCGCGAAAAAAGTATGAAAAAACCTTGATTATTTACTATTTAATATATTATATTTATAGATATTATTCATAAATCAGACATTCGTTTAATAATATTTACTTAATTTACCTATATAAATAATAAAATATTAAAATGGAATAGTTTAAATACATTTTAATTATATTTTTATTTACCAATCGTGTATTAATGTATTACAATTTAAGTTTGAATGTGAGGGGGATTTCCTTTTCTTTTTCTTTCTTTATTAATAGGAAATATGCAACTTAATTTTCTTCTTAATCATCGTCTTTTTCTACCGGTCGCCTCGTTGTCTATTACATTCGACTCTAAAGCTTCAAGGATTTCAGGTACATGTTCACTTTCTTCATCGTAATCATTTCGATATGATGAAGCGTTGAGGCATGCTTGTCCATTACAATGGCCACAAGCTGAAGAGCATTGCAACCTTGATTTTCGGCATCCGCAGCAGCGAACCACAACCATTCTTACAGTTGCAAAATATTATATTGAGCAGTTCATCTGGTGCTGGTGGTAATAATGTTATCGGTTCCAGGATTTCATTTTTCAGCCCTCAGCCCCATTCCTGGGGTTCTAAATAATTACCCTACCAAGATTGGATCTGGTAGTAGACATGGTTGATATGCAGCCGAGCTGCTGCACTTGTAGGTGGAATAGTTGATAACTGCACCGGTTTGTTAAATCTTGTTGATTTGATGAATTGCGTATCTCGAAAATTGTCAGTATAGGAGGAATGCATAGGTTTAGTAAAATATTTCGCCGTCAGGCGGTTACCGATCGGATTTGGGTACTCTATTCATTGTGTTTTATGCTTTGTAATTTTGATGTGTTGAAATAAGTTTGTTTATTTGAAACCTACGGAAAATGGATAGTTTAATTGAACTAAAAGAAAAGCTTGGCATTTTTAAAGAAGTAGTAAACAAAGATGCACAGAAAATGAGGTTATGTTGCAGTACCCAAACGCGACTCTGACGCCGCCTACATGCATTCTGTCCGTGAAATGTTTTGAACACACTGGATGGGCTTTTTTGTAATTTGAGAGCAACTATCCGCTTTCTTCTAAAACTGCTGGATACTGGAAACTGGTGAAACTTTAAATTTTTATTTTTTCTCTAATAGGAAGTGCATTGAGGCACACAACAATTGCTTGGCATTTTTAAAGAAGTAGTAAACAAAGATGCACAAAAAATGAGGTTATGTTGCAGTACCCAAACGCGACTCTGACGCCGCCTACATGCATTCGGTCTATTATGTTCTGATTTTGGAGCATTATATATTGCTAAAAAGATACGTACTCCATTTTCAAACAATGTTTCCAGTGGGCAGTTTTCTTGCTGAAATACTTGTAGTACAGTAAAAGTCGACCTTCTCTATAGGGGGTGTTCACAAATAATTCCCGGCAAGTTGATTTTTTCCCGAGTATCCGACCAAAAAGTCACAGTCCACAACCCTTGTAGGGTGTTGCAATAGGGGTGGTTTCTTATTTTTTGTTTTTTTTTTTGAAATTTCCTTTCTCCAGCTTGTACATAGTAATATTCTCTACAACTTTGCCTAATAAATTTTTTTTGTAACTTAACTGATTTTTGACGGTCCAGCGCCCATTATATGGGAAAACATTCACCATATTTATTTACTATGGTTCAGGAAACATACAAACAAAAGGCTGAATAGCTGGTTATTGCAGGGTTGATTGAGAACTGTCTCCTGAGTGTCAAAAAAAAATGGTTGGAGATTCTTTGTTTAGTTATGCTCCCACAGTCTTTTTAACAAATTTTTCCTAAGTCGAAACTTTCAACTGTTACTAAAATGTATTAATATGCAGGGCATATTTTAATAAATGAGGAAAATAATTTTCTTCTTAATTTATTTAATATCGGCCTATTTCCGCTCCCAAGGCGTATCACCGACCTCAGGAGACGAGCTAATCCTAAACTGAAAATTTCGAGAAATCTCTTCTTTGTCGAAGAGCTTAACATTTAATAGACAAGGGACCGATTGTTTTGCATCAGCTCCGAAGGATGGTATATCCATGACGTAATCCTCGCCTCAACTTACATAGCTTCCACGTAAACGCTGATTACAAGTCGCTAGATCGTGGGACGACATCGCTATGTTTCCCCAGGTCGCAGAAAATATTCGTTTTTCTGAAAGGCTATGTGAGAATTTGCAAGAGTAAGTATAGCATGCGGAAAACTTTTTTATCTTTCAAAATAGGTACGAAGTATATCCAGGAAAAAATAAAGATGGAAATGGAGGCAACTTTTTTTCTAAAATTAACAGTTTTCGATAAAACCACATGTGAAAATGCAGAATGCCCTCGCAGTTGAAACGAAGCAGAGAATGACGCAAACTAGTAGATATTGAATGTAAAGTTGTTACGTTTTCGAAACGTGACGTTGCACATTGATCCCAAATTGAGCTTTTTGGTTCAAAAATGGCTAGAGAGCGCAAATCTGCGGAAATGAACAATTTTTTTTTTAAATTAAAACTTACCGAAATTCCAACAAATCTTCGGAGCCCGAATTTAAAAAAAAATCCTTTTTTATTATATTAAGTTAAAAGCCAAAAAAATGTTTTTAAATAATTTTTGATATAATATAATGAATAACTTCATACGATAAAAATATTGAGCCCTTAAAGCTGAAGATCATAACTCTAATATTGGTGATGTGACGAGGCCAAAATTTAACGCCTAATTTGACATAAGACATTTATTGACAGCTTGACTGCTGTCAAATGACATATGATCTATACTTTACAATTTTCAGACAAAAATAGTTGCTTCGAAGTTTTTTGAATAATTAAAGCTAGTTAGAAAATAAATTAAAGCAAAATCAGCTGCCAAATTAGACAAAAAAGTGTCAATTGACAGCTGCCAAATTGACTTTTGACTTATATATAACTTGTTGCTCACAGGTTCACTAGGGGTCACTAAATTCGAACAAGATATCAAATTGGACAAAAGATGTCAATTGAAAACTCAGCTAGGCTGTCAAATTTCCAAATGGCTGTTATTTTTCAATTTAAATATAAAAAAATTTTTGACGTAAGGATTTTTGGGCTTCCTAGAACCAAATTCAACATTATATGGTTTCAATTGTTGCTGTATTCAAACCAGATGTTAAATTACACTAATAGTCTAAATTGACAGTTTAGTTAATTGTTGTTAAGTTGTAACTTTAGTAATTTTTACATAAATCTCGTTACTCTGAGAGGTGGCTAAATTAGAATTAGATGTCAATTTGGAGAAAAAAGTTAATTGACAGTCCTCCAACTATATTACCGAACGACCGATTTTTTTTTGTTTTTTTTTTAATATTATTAGATTCTTTCTTTTAACGTAGAGGTTTTCGGGATTAGTAAAACCAGATTTGATGTTCTATAGATTTTAAATTTGCTGGATTTAAACCAGATATCAAATTAGAGAAAAAGTGCCTTCTGGAAGTTTACTTAAGCTATACAATTGGCAATTGCCTTACATTCCATTTATTTACCCAAAACTCTTTATCTCAGGTTCAGTCAGATCAGGTATAAGTCAGTTGTCAATTTTGCAGCCTAGCTGAACTGCTAATTAGTATTTATTTTCTAATTAACAACCAATACGAGTTCCGCGATATCAAAAACCTGAGATAAAGAGTTTTGTGTAAATAAATGGAATGTAAGTCAAGTGCCAATTTTACAAATTAAGTTGACTTAAGTTTGTGCGTTGATCTATCTGATTTAAAGTACCAGTAATTCATTCATAATTCATGTTTAAATTTGCTTTACATAGTAATTTATTTTTCACTTGATGTATTAACATTAATACTAATTTATCTCCAGTAGCGCCACTCCTTCACTGTTATACACAATTTACCATAAATTTAAAAAATAATAATAGTTTGACTAATAAGCTAATGTTAGACGCATAGCAATTATTGAAAAATTGAACTTGTAGGTGTGCACTTTTGGTATAGCAACAATTTTTATACTTGCTTTATTTTATTAGGTTTTCTTACAGCTGGTGACTTGATACTTAAAAATTTCATAATTAATACATACCTACAAACTCTGAATGACGTCATAACCACCACCACATAATTAGACTCTGTATTTTGTGTACAAACCTGAAACAAGAAAGGAAAAATTAAATCTAATTTACTTTAATAGTTATTTATTAGGCTTGTGAGTTATGTTACATGTAAGTCACACAAGAAAAGTTTAGCTAATTTTCTTAAGTGACTATGTAATAACTCACGTGCCTAATACAACATTTTATACAACACTTTCATATAAATGTTTTTCCAGTAACAAACAATAAAATTATTAAAATGTCATGTCATCGATTTTTTGTTAGTTGTCAATGTCAAAGTCAACAGTGTTTCTCTAAAAATATAAAATACAAGTAGCTTATTGCTAAGTAGATTCTGAGTGGATGTGCCGAGAAAGCTGTGGTTGTTATCTATTTTGTTTGTAACCAGAAGTTTGTTTAATAAACATTGTGTAATTAGCATTAAAATGTGGAAAATTGTGAAAGATATAATATGGAAATTCTGATCGGAAATTCCGTTCAATATTTTGCAAGAAGCCAAAGAAGCTACAGCCAATTTAATTCCAGAAAAGTACCTATTTTAGAGAATATCCACAATTTGAAAATTGGATGAAAAAAAGAGGAGTTAGTGCTGCAAACGAAGAAGTACTTCTCGCTTACTTTCTACATTTGAGTAAACAAATTGCACCTTCTTCGATGTGGACTAAATAATCTATGATACAGGCGACTTTAAAAGTATACAGGAACTTTGATATAATATGGAAAACTTGTGGCATACTAAAAAAGCCGATCAAGAATATTTCAAACCCAAAAAGGCCAAAATTTCGGAAAGAGCACATATCGAACAATATTTGATGGATGCCCCTGACGATGAGCATCTTATGTCAAAGGATGGTGTTTATTATGATGTTCTTACTTTTATGTATTTAATTGTTTGGGTTTTTTAGGTTGCATTGAAATTGGGAGTTTGCGGTGCCTGCCGTTGCGGTGAACTGACCTACTTAAGCGTCGAAGATATAAAAGATAAAGAACAATATCTATATATATCCATACCAGATACCAAGACAAAAAAGTCAAACAGTTTCACAGTTTTAAATGAAGGATTTTCGGTAAACCCACTGGATTTGATTAGGAAATATGTGTCTTTAAGACCGCAAAATGTGTCTCACAAAAGATTTTTCGTAAATTTTCAAAGGGGAAAGTACTCTGTCCAATGCGTTGGATTAAATAATCTCTCTAAAATTCCAAGAATTGTAGCTGATTATTTGCAATTGCCAGATGCAGATTTGTATACTGGCCATAGCATGCGCCGTTCCTCGGCAACTCTTTTGGCCAATGCTGGGGGTGACATTACCACTCTTAAACGTCACGGTGGGTGGAAATCATCCACCGTGGCGGAGGGTTATTTGGAAGATTCAATCTAAAACAAGATTGTTATTGCTAAAAAAATACAGGGAGAGCAGCGGAACGAGTCAGGCGATACAGACCTGGTTACTAGTATAGAGAAAAACTGTGTACAGGAGAGTAGTTTTCTTTGTGGAAAATCGAATATGATGACAATAAATGTTAACATAAATAAATAAGTGTTAGTACGTGGATTCTTTGTTTTGTTAATTTTCCGTATAATAAAGACAATAAATAAGTTGCTTGTACTTTTTTTACATTAAAATTACTTTTTAGTGACTAAATCACTTTACCTCACTAGTGATTTAAAATATACTCTAAGTCACTACTCACTTTACATGAAAGTGTTGGATAAAAATATTTATCTATAAACAATTTATTTTTTAATATCAGTATTCGCTCTTCTAGTATACTGGTTATTATTATTTATACAATTTACATAGCTAAACGTTTTCTCCTCCTCAGTCTCATTTCATGCTATCTAGGAGCTTCATTTCATATTATTAAAAATAGTGACACAGAAACTCGCCTTATTATCTTTGTAAGAAACATTATGTTTAAAATTTGGTGACAATAAGTAGATGCAAAAAGTATTCCTAACGTACATTCCTAGGCTTTCTGAGGTTGCTGATTTCAAATTTCATTCTTAGGATGAAAATCGAGTAATGGGGGTGTACGTAATTTTCATTCTAAACTTATATTTCTAGGAGTTTTTGAGGTTGATGATTTGAAATTTCATTCTTAGGGTGAAAATCGAGTAAAATATTGGCTGAAAGAAGTGTAAAAATGAAAATTTGACAAAATATGTGATTTTCATTTTCAACTTATATTTCTAGGGGGTTTCTGAGGTTGATGATTTCAATTCTAACTTACCAGAAGCCAAAAATGTATTCTTAGGGTGACAATCAACTAAAATTAGCCGAAAGGGGTGAAAAATTGAAAATTTGACAAAATACGTAATTTTCATTCTAAACTTATATTTCTGGGAGTTTTTGAGGTTGATGATTTGAAATTTCATTCGTAGGTGAAAATCGAGTAAAATATAGGCTGAAAGAAGTGTAAAAATGAAAATTTGACAAAATATGTGATTTTCATTCTCAATTTATATCTCTAGAGGTTTCTGAGGTTGATGATTTCAATTGCAACATGCCAAAAGCCAAAAATGTATTCTTAGGGTGACAATCAACTAAAATTAGCCGAAAGGGGTGAAAAATTGAAAATTTGACAAAATACGTAATTTTCATTCCAAAAGTATATTTCTAGGAGTTTTTTATTTCAAATTTCAGCATGCCAAAAGCCTAGAATTTATTCTTAAGTTGAAAATAGAGTAAATTAGTGGTTGAAAGAGGTGTAGAAACAGAAAGTTGAAAAAAATATATAATTTAGATTCTGAAATTGTATTTTTAGGGGTTTTGAACTTCTTGAGTTCAAGTTTGAATCCGATCTCAGAAAAGCCCATGTGCCCTCAAAATTTTGAGCCTTTAACGAATAAACAGCCTTAAAACAGGGTAAGTAAATTATCCCTGATTTGTGGTAACAATAAATACATGCAAAAAGTATTGTATTTAAATATAGATTTTTGATATATGGCAAAGGATTTTCTACTCTGAGGTGGTTAAGCAACCCCCAAAATAGAAGGAAGCCACGGTAAAATGAGGCAAAACTAACCCATATTTCAGGATTTATTGATTGATGTGAATGAATGGTAAAGAATATCAAAACAACTTCCGGTATAACCAGAAGTGTTACATACGTGACGTTATTTTAATTAAATAGAGAACCCCTGAAACCTCTCTTCTTAAATTTTCAGCTTCAAATTATTTGTACATTTTCTAAACGTCTAATAGTGTCAACTGAGCTATAAGAATGAGTAATTGCAATAAAATTTCGTAGTCTAGGAGCTATGTAATGCAGTAAATTAAAATTGCCAACTCTGATACACACAGCTCCCTAGCGACGAAAGAATGTGAATATATTTCGTACTCAAAACTGAACTCGTTTGTATGCATATTTTTTGCGGACATCTTCTCATAATAACACTACTCTACCACTGTTGAAATATCTCGGGTCCTCATGGCTGTGGCTTTAAATGTTGTGGCAATAAATGTTATATAATATGAGAGAGAGAGAGAGAGAGAGAGAGAGAGAGAGAGAGAGAGAGAGAGAGAGAGAGAAAGAGAGAGAGAGAGAGAGGTAGCTTTTGTTAATTTTTATTTGTATCTGGCAGAGATTAAGAAAGCTTATTATAAAGTGTGTTATGTAGTCAGGACAGCTACGAAATTTTTGTTTGTATTTTAGTCCCATACCCCATATGCTGGCAAAATCTTTATTGATGTCTAAAAATAGTGCTGCTGATTCATCACCTTCCAATTTGACTGTTCCTACATTTGATGCTAGTATTGTTAGTGGATGGCTTATGGAAGATTTTGAGGTAAAACTAAATTGGTAACCTGATATTTTAGGCTTGACAGGTTCTTCAAGTAGCGTTTTTAGATTTTTTTGAATATTTTTCCTAGTGGCGGTAAAAGTGGATATTGTAATTCAATTGTTGTAGTATATTGGATGAAACGTTGTTGATAGCCGGAGCAGTGTTTTTTGTGCTCGACAATAGTTCAAAATAAATCTCTTCATTAATAAAGGGGTGGTTGGTGATGGGAATTATTTAAGAAATTTATGTTGCCTTCAAAATTAATACCATTAAATTCTTTTGTACCAACTCTACAGCATACAAACACATTAATGGTGGGTGTTTATTTGTTTAATTAGTCTTAATCTGATTTTATGGAAATATGGAAGGTTTTGCGAAAGGTCAGACAACTTGACAAAAGTGGAATTAGATAGACGAATTTAATGTACACATGTGACATGTTTAAGGGGGAGAGGGTTCATCAAAACATTATAAAATGTCACATGGAGGGCTAGTGGAGTCCATATCACACGTCATGCGATAGAACCCGCGCGAATATCAATAATGATTTTTGGACTACGTATACATGTTTGTTTTTTTGTTGTAATTTGATTTGTCTTATTTATAATAAATAAAGATTGCATTGGCAAAATACCAATACATTTTCAATTTCATCAAAATTGGATCGTTTTTTGACATTTCAATATGGCGAAACCCAAAATATCTATTTATATCATTTTATATCTAAGAATTAGTAATAGTATTACTAGTAGTAGTTTTTGTTGTATTCGCATTATTGTCTTTGATTTATTTACAAAGCATTAGCTCAGCGTAATGTGGAAGTTATGATTCTTTAATGCTAATAATTAGGTATTTCAATTAAAACATATTAAATAAAATAAATTCCAAACGGCAAAATTACCATTTGGGCAATATTAATTAGTATTTCATATTGAGAATGCTGTATTAATATTTATTATGATTATCCTGCGCAGGAATTTTTCAATTCAAGAACAGCAATAAACTAAGTATGCGTAATTACTTTATTTTTATAGCATTGCTATATCGACCAGCTTAAAGACAGACTTTTCACTGGCTGTTTAAGTATTAACTACTGATTAAGTTTTGTTATTACTTCTTACATCTATAAAATCATACTATAAGAAACAGAAACTAATCGTAAAGATATAATACCTTGTATTAAATTATTTTTTAAAATATACACTGCTGCATGTTCTACGGGTATTTTGTATAATTCGGCAATATCAGCTGAATTTTTTGCTTTGCTTTTAACTTTGTTTTATTTGATGTCTACTCTAATTTGCACTGGTTACCCTATAAACATAAACATAAATATAAACATAAACATAAACACACCACAAGTAGACCACCCCCAAATCCAAAGCCAAGGCTATCCGGAAGGGGGTTACACATTTGAAAAACGCAGACATACATCCATACCCACCGGTGTTCTTGTCGTAGAACTCTCCAAAATCGTCCTAAGTTGAAGACAGAATTAAAATTCGACTTAGGCAAAAATTTAATTTAAAGACATTTTTAAGAGTCTGCAGAGGCACAGATCAGTCCATAAGGACCGTTTTGGGTTCTATAACGCGTTGGAAATGACCAGGTGAAAATTCGAAGAAACACCGAATTTTCACTTAGGAAAAATGTTTTTGGTTCAGGATATGAGGGCAGAAGTATATAATGACAAAGATTTATGAATAATATACTTTTTCAAAGGTACCACAAATTGGACTTTGAAAAATAATATTTTTGAAAGGGCGTCAAAATTTCGCTCAAGAATCGATTTATCGAAAGTACGCCAAAATTTCACTTGCAGACTAATTTTTCAAAACTACCTTAAAATTTGGCTTGAAAATCGATTTTTCAAAAGTACGCCAAAATTTCACCCGCAGATTAGTTTTTCAAAAGTACCTTGAAATTTGGCTTGAAAATTACGCCGAAATTGGTCTTCAAAAGTACCACAAAGTCAGTTTAAAAAGTACCACGAAAATATACTTTGAAATATATATTTTTTTTATTCCTCCACCAAAGACATTGACCTCTGATGCACGGTCATTGAAAGCTCAATACTAATGTATGAGCATAACATTTTAGCGATGCACTGCATCCAAAAGGCAAAATAGAAGATTTTGACAAAGCCGGCGTAGTGCCGATAAGCAAAAATTGATAAAAATCAATGCACATGTACAAGGCCGGTTTCTCGCATAGAAAGAGTTTGGATTGACTCAGCGGCTCACGATTTGGACGAGCGCGTTGAGTGGTCCAGACAAAGCAGTGATAGAAAAGCCAATAGCAGGGCTTTTCAAATGACAAAGTTATAGAGGAAAACGCCTTGTGCAAAACCAAAAATTCAATTTTGCCTAAAAGTCGCTCGAAGGTGGGTTGCTGCCATATCGATAATATTGAACAACTGCATAGGAGCAAGTTAATCGGGGACTGATCGGACGCCATTAAACTTATGCAGTTATAAGTCCTCATGAATGTGTTTGAGTACGTGAATCTCCGCGATACAAGAACTTTAAAGCTAAGTAGTCTCTAGCGAAACTAAATTCATTTAGTAAAACTTTTTAAGTTAATATCAGTCAACCGTAATTATAAATTACAAATAGTCTCAGACTTCTCTAAAAAGCTCGCATTTTGATTCTGAGAAGGTATGCATGAATCTTTTCTACCTAATCGATCGTTAGCGTAAGCGCTCTCGCTTGTATGGTCTGAAAGTCATTACCTTGATTGGGGAAGGCACGATTCTTATCTTGAGAATTTTGTATAACCAATTCTGTTAAATAAACGGATTCTTTGAGCTATTGTTTCTTAATTTATCTTGAGGCCTGTTGACGGTCTATAATCCCTGGAACTTTCGTATAGAAAACCGGATGTGTCGAGTTAATTCACATTAACGTTCGACCTTCTGGTTGCTTTACGGAGGTTTGATAGGGATTTTTTTATGCGTTTTTTGAGAAATAGATTCCGTCATTAACAGACCAAAACATGGTTTCTACGTACAAAAATTAATCCCTCCGCAGAGAAATTCTTCGGTTGGGATTTTTTTTATGCAAAAATTTCGGAAATTAAGAGGTACCTAAACCCCTAACGAGGGAATTCAGGTCCAGAGAGAGCGTCATTTCCGATCTGTGGTAGTGCAGCCTTGGTCCATTATTCGGCTATCTAAATGCATCTTACTCGAACCCGCCTGGGAGGTAGAAGAACGGGGTAATACGCGACTGGCGCCCCCTGAGAAATAAATTGGTGTCGCGTCATTTTGACGCCCGGTAGTCCTTCTTCTACATTCTCAGACCGGGGCTGGGGCTCGAACCCAGAACGCGATAAACAGTCGGTCTGCATATTCGCCACTCAATGCGCCTTAACCGATTGAGCTACCGTGCCGTTGGTAGTACTAATCTGCTTTTGGGACTATTGTTAAACAGTGTAAACAATCTTCAACGTACAAGAGCAGTTATTAGAATAAGTTTGTAATTTCATATTTAGAGAATATTTGGGAAAAAGATAACATATTATAATCTACAAAAAAATTCTGAAATTGTGACTCATTTGACTAAAAGGAAGTACTCGGTTAACTAATAAAGTGCCTCCTGTTACTGTGTTTTAGGGAAGATGGCAGATGGGGTGGGAGGTTAGATTCTAACGCTCACTGTCTGCAAATAATTATTGACTCGTATCTTGCAAACAGTTAGACCAAACGACATGATTTTTTAAATGATCGTCTTTTTACATTTTTAAAATAAAATTGAAATAAAGTTTGTCCTACAAACAGCGGCTTTCTTGATTTGTCCACATTTCCTATCTTTTTCTATCTAATAGTAATAATAGTAGTAAAATTTTCTAAATCGAAAATAAGGAGAATGTTCGAAATAAAAATTGTAGAGCGTTTCTAGACGTCTAACTTTCTAACTTAAAATTACGTCGTAAAAATTGTTCTCATTCGTTCTCAGGAAGATGAGAAGAGAATATGATGACAGACTATTGTTGGATGCTGAAACGGGGTATACCAAAAAATACAAAGAAGAGAAAAAGACTGCCATTGCACAGGACTTTCCTTTCGAAAGTAAGCGTGTACAGTACAATAGAAGACCGTAACGATATATAACAATTTATAAAGATTTTTTTGAGGTTATATCAACATCCTAACCTCAGATAAACAAAGAAATATGGATAAATAATCTCATTTGAAGTCCACAGAAGTTGTGTGTAGGGAGGATAACCTTCTAAGGGGTAGAGTGGAGAGGAATGTTTATGTTTATGGAGTCGCCTAATCAGAGGCGTAGACAGATGAGGGGGTTAAAATTTTTAAAATAATCGATTAATGTTCTCGACTGTTACTTAATACTATATCTGACAATAATAGTACTACGACTCTATTGAGACAAAAAGAGTACTGTTTGGTTAGAATTTTTACAAAATGTGTTATTGAAGAGAAATGAAAGTATTGAACTATCAATTCTCAAAGTTAAATGGTTCTTAAACGATAAGTTACTCTACATTTTCTGAGTAAAAAAAAATTAACTTTTGGTTAGGATATAAAAGTAACTTGATGTAGATATATCCTGGGGTTATGCGGTTTTTATAATAAAATTATTATTTTTGTTACGTTTTCGGTTTATTCAACCATCGTTAGAGAACTACAATTAAATGAAGACAAATATTTTTTTAAATGCTATTTTTTATACACATGGATTTAAATTGTATGTGTATACAAAATAGCATTTAAAAAAATATTGGTCTTTACTTAATTGTAGTTCTCTGACGATGGTTGAATAAACCGGAAAGTAAGAAAAAAGTAATTTTATTATAAAGACCGATAACCCAGGATATAACTGCATCAAGTTAATTTGATATCAATGGTCAAGAAAATAAAAACATCTATATATGTTAGCATATAAATGAAACCAACTAGTATTTTTTCATATTACAGTATAACATATTCATCTAAAAGTTTACATACTTATCACTCTACAGTACCGGCAAGCGTTTGATTAGGTATGACAATAAGAGCAAGCGAGAGCGAAAAAACTAGGCTATTTTTTTTATCGTATAACACATCCTACTCGTGCCACCTGCTTTCCTCACCACATGTGCGTGGGCAGCTCTGTTTGCATGCCTAATCCAAGACTTTCCGATACTGTATAATGAATCTGATCATACGCTACCCGTACCATATATATAAAACAAAAATAACATTATATTACTTTTAAATCTCTATATTGTAAACAAACATACTCTACATAATGCACTACCTTATAGAGCGGGAGCTAAGTAGCTTTTTCGGCAACTCATCGCTTTATGAACTTTGAGATATTTCTATGGTTTAATGGATGATAACGATTCATAAAATCGACTTCTGGCGGGGTACCTCCTGTCAGGAGCGTCACGAACACTGTTTAAAAATCAGTGAAATCATGTCATCGTTACAAGGCTGATTTTTTTTGTGTGTACACATTTTATGTTTAGAATTAATAAAATATGATCGCCAGAAAGTGTGGGCCGTCAGGAGGCGCAGCTAGAAAGGTAATAATGATACAATACATCTGAGATACGGTACGGAGTCAAGTTAGCCGAAAGTGTTAAATCCCTGTATATTTAAGAGCCTATGGTACTTTTGTTGACTTTGTTTACGGGGAGGCTATTCTATTGTTGAAGGAGCTTATATTTACGTTTTAAAAAGGAGCCAGAACTTGTAACGATGAGTTTAGAGTTCTGAGATGAAATATGCGAAAAAAAATCCAATTTTCTTCAAAAATCCTAAACATTTTCTTTCTGGCTAGCCTTACTGACGGTTGTTTCTTTCTGGGAATTTTTTCTGTGTTCAAAACATAAAACATGCTCAACCTTAAAAAAAGTTTGTAACGATGATGTTATATAACTCCGTTTTTTTTACCTCTTTGACCTTTCTGTTTGCGCCCCTGATGGCCCACACTTTCTGGCGATCTTATTTTATTCATTCTAAACGTAAAATGTGTACACACAAAAAAACTTGGCTTTGTAACGATGATATAATTTCACTGATTTTTATATCTTGAACCATGGCCAACTCGATGGGCTGACATGCCAGAAGTCTATTTTGTCAAGTTCGATAGAATTAATCAGCGCATAGAAAATGCTTGTAACGATGAGTGCCCGAAAAAGTCACTTAGCTCCCACACCATTACTTCCAGTTTTTAATTTTAATATTGTTGAATATAGTTACTATAAAGATAATACAGATTCCTTATCAAATCTGTTTTCGATGCAACGCATCAAATTATTTCAATCTGATATGGCTATAAAAAAATATAATAAATTGCAGTTAATTTTCTAACTTGGTAAATTTAATTTATATCGGTATCTTGGCAGGGAGAGAAAATATGGACCCTCAAAAAATTTTAATTTTTTGATGAGCGGGTGGGAGAAATCCAAAAATTTTAAAATTTCCGGGCCCCCTAGACAAGCCCGGAGGCATCGCCCCCGCACCCCTCCTCTCTCGTAGGGTCTGTAGGTATCGATTCTGAATTAATTCCAGTAAAAGCAAAGATAAAGCAGAGAGTAGCCTCGAATTGACTAGCGTTAGTATTAAATAGCAAATTATATGAGACACCCTTGATACGATAACGGAAGTGAAATGAGTCTCTTGGTAAAACTACTAGGAAACAAACATTTTTCTTAAACATCTTTTTCCTGTCCGGGTTACATAAAAGTCATCAAACTTGAAACGATTAAAGCATACGTAATTGTAAATGCTTCAAATTTTGGTCAGTTAGGACAGCGAGTCACTTTTTTCTAAGCGTAATATTTTCTGGGAGCCTACGGAATAACAACATAACGTAGCACATATATCAGGCAACCCCAACAATTTCAAAGTCAAGACTGTTCAGAAGGGGGTTACACATTTAGAAAAACGCAGATATACATCCATTACATATCAACGTTGCCAACTTTAAAGCTGGAGATCGAACCCAGTGCATTATTATTTTGAAAAGTTAATACAGTCTATTATTATGTAATAATTCTGCAAAGTTTGAAATATTCTTCCCTAATTTAAATAGGTATACGTATGTAACATTTAAATTTAGAGAAATAAATCTAAATCTATTAATCTATCTATCTGATAATCACACAACTGTCTTTTTACGTTTTTTACTTGAGTGTAAAGACGAGAGAGGCAGAAGGAAAAATTATTTATTGCTAGATCAGCAAAACAATAAGATAATAAACCTAACTATAACCCTAACCTACGACTATGTACACAACTATGCTTGTATATAAAACGAACGAGATTACTCCCTTTTGTAGGTCTTTTAGTAAATTAAACAATCCTTAGTCATTTTTGAACCGTATAAAACCTGATTAAACTGCAAAATCAACACAAAATTGTTTATAACTGGATAAAAACAGCGTTAAAAACAATAAAACAATATGGCGGCACAAGAAAATGTAAACAACGGTCAACGTCCTTCGGAAGAGAACCAATGAACGCCTCGATAGACATGTAAACAATGAACACGTGATATATCTTACGCAGAGACGGAAAGTATTACTTATCCATATATTTCTTTGTTTATCTGAGATCCTAACGTGATGGGTCAGTGCGGACTACGGATTCGGTTTCAGTACTCCAAAATACATACAGATAAAGTGGTTAGCTCGTGTTTGATTGATTGATTTACCAGCGTGCGGTAGGCATTGATGCCACTCCCAGAGTTATACAGCTGGGCCTGCTACGTCCACGCTGGGTTGGACTAAGGTCATGCTTGTTGCCAGCAGCGAGAGCCACATGGCGCATGGTAAAGGATTATGGGATGGGAGGTGTAGGTATTTGTGAGATGCGTAACCGCATTGTGTCGTGAGGGAGCGTTTAAGCTCCCTTTTTTGTGCTTTTGGTTCTGAGTATCTGTCTCTTCTGAATCTTCGTGTGAAATATGTGTTGTGTCTTAATATGGAGTGTTTATTACTGTTTATGCTCCTCTATTTCTGTGGGTGCTTCTTCGAATCTTCTTTTTCTGAGTCTTCTGATTCCTTGATTTCCAATGCTGGGTTGGATTTGAGTCATGCTTGTTGTCAGCAGCGAGAGCCACATGACGCATGGTTTTTTCATTTTTCCCCTCGCTTTTCTTTCCCAGTTTGTTTATGATCCTCTCGATTGTTGTTTTCCATGTGTAACATGGTCTCCCTATTTTTAGTTTGGTGCTGTTCAGTGTTAGCGTTTTCTTCAGTAGGTTTTCTGCTGTCCTTTTTGCTTTATCCTTCTTGTTCCTTCCCCTTATCTCTCTGCTTACCAGAATATGGTCTATTTGTATGACTGAGCTTCCATTACTCCAGGTGTCAATGCATGTTTGACTTTTACTTCATGTATTTCTTATTGTTAAGTCAAACATGTGTGCTAGGTTTTTCAGCGCGTTTCCATTTTCGTTAGACCATGTGTGGAGTATATGTGCATTAAAGTCTCCAGGTACACGATTTCACTACACTATGTATATGCTATGATTTACTGCGTTAGAGGGAAGCACTGTGGAAAATTTGGGTTTGTGTACCTAATTAAACACTAACTAATATTCCTTATCAAGCTGAAAATATTCCGAGGTATAAATTATTTTACAAACACATTCACTTATACAAACTTAAATATAGCTTCTATACGTTGTCACTTTGTATTTAACTTTTTCAAGCTTTTATGGGTATCCATTTGTGACAGAACACTATAAGTCATCTCCCTGCCTACCAGAATATGATCTATTTATTGAGTTGAGTTTCCGCTGCTCTAGGTATCAATATTGCTCTTTTCTGTGCGTATTTTCTTGGAAACCATTTTCCTGAGAGAAACCTGTATCACGTATACATACATTGAGGTGCCATAAGAATTCAGTCTGGACGCTACACACCGACAGTGCCCCATTGATTATTTCTGATCTAATCCAAATTAGACTCGCTTGAATATTTTTAGCAATTATGAGAACCTCACCTGAAAGATAAGTATACTTTAAGAGTAGTGCGCCACTGATCATTACGTGTTCAATTTAGATTAAATTTGTTTGAATATTTTTAGTAATTATGAGAAAACACACTTGAAGGTTCACACAGAAAATCTGTATAATCACATTTTAATAGCGATGCATTACTGATTATTTCGGGTTATTATTATCACCATTATTATATCGTGCGTAATTCTCTTGATTGGCTGAAAGAAATTCGGTTTTGGCTATTAATTATCATTTGTATTTTTGTAATAGTTTGGTTTGTATATTTTTTGCTGAAAGAAAAACATTTAGTGCCCTTATTTTAATTTATTGTCTAGGAACTATCAAGCATTTAAAGCATATAGGTATAAATTTAAGTAAAGTGGTATAGTCTAATGTTGACTTATCTTTGTGTTGATTGATTTATGGTTTCCTAGAGGCTCTCGGGTTATTCTCCACTTTTCACTTGTTATGCACTGAGATATTCTAATCACCCACATTAATTAAATATTAGTTAAATAACTTAACTGTTGTAATGTTATTTTATATATCACTTTGCGTATAATTTTTGACTTATCACATCAGCGTAATTTCGTCCTATTGTGCCGGCTTTTAATCGGGATTTAATCCAGATTACTGGCACCGAACTTAAACGCGTCCGATGTCTTTGAGATCACTAGACGAAATCAGATAAAGTGATTAGCTCGTGTTGGCATTTAATTCCTTTTTGACTTCTGTTTTTGGTAGTTTTTACCTGTTCTCAGGGAAACGGACCAATCAAGCACGGAACTAGAACCTTGAATTTGAGTGGGCCAGAGAAGAATAATTTTTTGTTTT
Organism: Rutpela maculata; assembly: GCA_936432065.2. Lineage (NCBI taxonomy): Eukaryota > Metazoa > Arthropoda > Insecta > Coleoptera > Cerambycidae > Rutpela > Rutpela maculata. The sequence continues at coordinate 37,956,342 of OW386285.2, forward strand.
GATAATTTTTTGTTTTGTTTTGTTGGGGAAAAATGCGATGCTTGCAAAAATTTTTTATTTTTCAATGTCAAACGCTCTAAAATGAAAAGTTAGGAATTCGAGTAGCAAAAACATTTTCTTCGAAAAATAAGTTTCGTCAAGCGAATTTTCTTTTTTTTCGTGTACCGTGCCAAATATTAATAGCAAATCGATGTTGGGATTTATTCTGTCTTATAGCATGTGGATTCTCTTCTGCCCAAACATGTGAGTTTATTAAATTAAAAACACCATCTCTTGTAAATTGTGCCTCATCTGTAAACATACATCTGTTAAGAATTCTTCAATTTCGAATAATCCAGTTGCTAAAATTTAACCGATGAACTGCATCCCCTTCCTCTAACCTCTGAAACTGTTGTTCTTCAAACACTGACATGTATGACCTTCTCTTCTTATGCTAATTTTTGGATTATTTACAACACTATTTAGTGTATTCTCTTCTACAGCTAAAGGTTGCTTTACTTTATGCTCATTTAAGGTGGCCGTTGAATACCGACCATGATTTTTAGAATAATTGACAATTCTAGCAAAAGTTTTATGATCAGGAATTCGGCGTCCAGGAAATCTTTGATATTCTCTCACAGCAGCCCGTCCATTGCCATCACAACCCAAGCAACACACATTGGTATATTTATGGTGTATTATACGTATATTAGGTATATTTTTGGTATAAATATTTATATGGTATATATAATAAGCATTTTTATACGTAATAGTATATGTGCCAACTAGCCAAATTAAAGTATTCGGTATAATGTGGGGGTACTAATTTTCCTTCATACCGCAGTTATACGGGTGTGCAGATATAGCAAAAAATTATGATTGCCATCTGAAAGTGATAGCTAACAAAAAATGGCGGCCAATCCAAGATGGCGAATGTAGACCGTATCTCTGTAAGGTATTGTTCGATTTCAGTGTTCTTTTCTTTAAATGACAGCTTAAATTGTGAACTTTTTGTAAGTTCCCATTAATTTTTTCCATATAAGCCACCATTAATTAGTTAATCGCTGATTAGTGAAAAATACATTAGTTTTTACAGATAATTTGTTTGTTTATCATAAATTTTCTTAAAACGTAGACGTTTTAGAAACAAATGTTTCAAATAAATATTGTAGCACAAACGATTAGCTTTAATTTGGTGTATTACACTTGTGTGTTTGGACAATGTCTGGAACAATGCTGTGTGATAAGTGATAAGAATAACAGTATGGGCTAATTTCATAATCGAATTTAAAGTGAGCATTACACAAAATTACATTTGACTGTGATAGTAAGTGAGGGATCTGTTACAGTCAAATGTAGACTTAATTAAAGCCAATTATAAATTCGATTATGAAATTGACCTTTTGTCACGGAAAAAAACAATGCCAACAATAATCAATACCGATATAAGTTTTATAATTTTTAATAATGAAAATTGTTATTCATGTAGATTATACAGATTTTATAAACAATTGTTTATTATTCCTTTTGAAATATTTCTTAACCATATCGTTTCAACTAAACTTTCACAAATCGTCTTCGCTGTCACTAAAATTGCATGGTTCATAAAAAAATACTTCTGCAGTTTCCTTGGGCTCATATATATTTTTACATTTAGTCAGCTTACACGCGCTGGTACATTTCAACTGATTCATCATACAAGTGTACGATGGTAGTTGGCATGACCTTGCACAAGAAAAACTCAAAAGTTCCAAAACTACTTCAGGTGCGGATGCTCCTGTCATCCTGTTGGTGCCATCCCACATGATTTAGTGACGTGTTCATAATGATGGGTGGATTTCATACAATATGCAACCTACTCTCTATCATTGGTAAACTGTTTGGTGATGCGGGACTTAGCTACTTGGCAGTGGAAATGGGCGGTATTTGATCCAATAGTTCACATGTCAGTTGTATTCAAGAAATACCAAAACAGAGAGCATAAATACCAAATTTTCTGAAGTAGATAAGGTGATGTTGAATCAACACAACTTCCTCGATGTGAAGAATGTCTTTGCCAACATTCTATGCACGCAAAATACCAAGCAGAAATTTGGAAGCGATGTCTGGAAAATTATCTCTAAGTTCCAGAAGCAGAAGATCATGGATGGATGATAGACAATGATGGAATACTCTGCATCAACTGGATGACGGGAGCATCCGCACCCGAGGCAATTTTGGAACTTTTGAGTTGTTCTTGTGCAAGGTCATGCCAACTACCATCGTGCACTTCTATAATGAATCAGTTGAAATGTACCAGTGCGTCTAAGCTGAATGAGCCCGAGGAAACTGCAGAAGATGTCTTTTTTGATGAACCATATGAATGTAATGACAGCGAAGACGATTTGTGAATGTTTAGTTGAAACGATATGATTAAGAAATATTTCAAAAGGAATAATAAACAATTGTTTATAAAATCTGTATAACCTGCATGAATAAAAATTTTCATTATTAAAAATTATAAAACTTATATCGGTATTGATTATTGTCGGTCATATATGTTTCCGTGACAAAAGGTCAATTTCATAATCGAATTTAAAATTAGCTTTAATTAAGGCTACATTTGACTGTGACAGATCCCTCACTTACTATCACAATCACATGTAATTTTATGTAAAGCTCACTTTAAATTCGATTATGAAATTGGCCCATACTGTTATGCTTATCACACAGTACTGTCCAAACACACAAGTGTAATACACCAAATTAAAGCTAATCGTTTGTGCTACAATATTTGTTTGAAACATTTTTTTCTAAAACGTATACGTTTTAAGAAAATTTATGATAAACAAACAAATTATCTGTAAAAACTAATGTATTTTTCACTAATCAGTGATTTACTAATTAATGGTTGCTTATATGGAAAAAATTAATGGGAACTTTAGGGAAAATTAGTACCCCCAAATTATACCAATATCTTGGCTGGCCCATAAGTTTATCACGATCTTTAAACTTTAATTGAAAATTACGATATTTTTGCTGATTTTAAATAATGAAACATACAGTTTTGGTAATTCAATCTTGTTTACTTCAATATTAAAAGATTGTTATATGAAGTTTCCTTTTAACGTTTAATATACGTTATATTGATATTTAAGAAAACCGTGTATTCAACGTTGCAATATAACTAATATTTCAAATATAGTTTTTATACGTTTTTAATAACTTCTTTTATGAAAAATTAATTTTTTGATTGATTTTCACAGTTTTAATTTTTTATTTTGTTTAATGGTTTATCATATACATGCGAAAAAAAACCTTAAGTCCAAAATTTAGTCAAAATAAAAAATATTGAAATTTTGATTAAAATAAAGTCCGAAAATATCATTTTAATGGGTTTTTTTATTTAGAAAACTGTACTATGACGATTTTGTTTGAAATTAAACCCAAGCTGCCAGTTAGTTGACAAGTAATTTGTAGTTTTTTTTTAAATAATTATTTTTAAAATTTTAAAAATTTCAATTTTTCAATTTTTTAATTTTGATTAAATTTTAGACTTACGGTTTTTGGACAATTCTGAACAAGTTTCATTAACAAAATTTTCCGATAAAAAAATGCCTAATATGATTTTTTGTTGTTTCCCGCATATTTTGGTACCGCAGGTGGCTTTGTATTTGTAGGAGACGAATGTTTTTCTTATCATAATTAGATCCGAATTTGTTCTATACTTGAGTAAAATTTGATTCAAATCGCACAATAAATAATAATTTTTGAGAGCTATTAAATGGGTCACTCAGTATTATTATAAAATATATATTAGTAAAATGCAAAAACAAAAAAAATATATTATAGATATAACACTTCGCAAGATTTCTATTTAAGTACAAGCGACAAAAATTAAGAAAACAATTTTTTTTAAATTAAAAGATTAATAACTTTCTTATATACTGATTGATTTTCTTCAAAAACAACAGGGTTCTTCCTCTAGCTAACACTAACTTACTTTCCAAATTTCAATACAATCGAACTTTTATTTCTTAAGTTATCGCGCTTACAAGAAACGTGATGGACGAACAGACGGCAGACAGACGGACATTTTGAAAGTTGTTCAGAATTCGTTCACTAACACAATGATATGAAATTTTTTTCTCTACGAGCGATATTTCCTATTTCAGAAATGTGCCGATCAAATGCAATATTGCGAAGAGTATAATAAACCCACAAATATTGTGGTTAGCTACGGCTCTGCAAGAGCTTAATTAGCAATAAGTTATTAACAATTATTCGTATGTTAATTCTAATATGTGCACTGCGTAGGCGAAATATATAAATAGAGTTAATATTTAAACATCTGTAAAATATAAACAACACATAATTGCCTATGAATTTTGTTGTGAATGGCACAAAATAATGGGAAGGCATAAATGTGAGACTGTGGGAGGGTGACTTCTCCTGAGCAATCACACTCTATGTGTCACGCATTGCCTCCTGTTTATTGTGTTTTCACATCATGCATATTTAGCAGTCATCTATTTGCATATTTAAGTCACTCGCACTTTTCTTACCTAATGACCTATTACCATAAAATACTCTCATTTACATCACCTAATTCACAGGACAAAAAAGAATGCTTAATTGGATTTTACATTTACGTAAATGCTGTTATGTGAGTACCAGCTAAGATTAGGAAAGAATCTTGGTCGGTTAAAATCAAATCAGATCTTCTAAAAAGATAATTCATATGCATAAATAAAAATATGAATAACTAGAGTAAACGACACTTCGCCGATTTCTTTTATTAATATTTATGCGGCATCAACATCTGTTGTATTCGTAAAATCGTAAAGAACAATATGATGACTTAGATTTTCGTTAGTAGTTGCGTTTTATATAAAAGAACTAGTAAGTATTCTTACATTGGCAGATTCATTATTTAAGCATTTATTGATTTCATTGACCAATCCATTCCTAACTCTGCTTTCAGTATATTTTCTACAATGCAGAAATAGGGTGGGCCGAAAAACACGAAAATTTGAATTTGTAGATGGAGAGGTTTCTGATTTATTACTATATATTTAAAACTAACTGGGGTAAATTTTTAGTCAAATCGGTTAATATCTAGCCGGACCCCCACGGCTTTGAGAATGAAAGAAAAGGCCAATTTTTCGATTTTTAACATTTTTCAAACTGATATTTGAAATTTTTTATGACTCTTTATTAATGTCTAAACACATGTAGCAAAAGTTTTTCGAATAAACTATTTTTTAGTTAAAGGGAAATTAGAAATTTTATACAAAAAACCTTATTTTCGTCAAATTCTACGTTTTAGTGACAAATTTATAATTTCCCCGGAATTGAAAAATATTTTATTTGGAAAACTTTCGCCACACGAGTTTAGACGTTAATAAAAATTCATAAAAAAATTTCAAATATCAATTTGAAAAATGTTAAGTGAAAAAATTTACCCTTTCCTTCATTTTCAAGGCCGTGGGGACCCGACTAGATATTAAGCAATTTGGCTAAAAAACCTGAATTAGTTTTAGATATATAGTAATAAATTAGGAACTATCCCATCTGCAAATTCAAATGTTCGTGTTTTTCGGCCCACCCTAAATGTAGTAGCAAATTGCTTACAGTTAACTAATAGAGTGAGATCCGAGAGCTGCCAGACCTACGTCATTTTAGCAAAGCTAATATTTTGACAACAAATAGTGTAACATCTAGTTAAGAACGTATGCGTATTTGCTAGTTTGAAAGCGGGGCCCTTTTGCAGAAAACAGGTATAAAAGGTACATAAAAATTTTATTCAGTACGTTAAAGTATAATAGCTGAATTATTTTACACGTGACACGCTAACTACATGGTGTAAGCGTCAACCTCCGGAAATTAAGATTCGAGGTTCGATCCCTGAGCGTTCTCAGTTTTTTTTTCAAATATACGTACTAAGAAAAAAGTTATGGTCAAAAATAATAAATATTTCCCTATCGGTTGTCTTTTTCTTGGTAATCGCCACTTTAAGTTAATATTTGTTGAAAAAAAAAGCTGAGAACGCTCAGGATCGAACCTTGGACCTTAAGATTTGGAGGTTGACGCTTACACCACGTCGTTAGTGTGTCACGTGGAAAATAAACCAGCTATCATACTTTAACGTACTGAGTAAAATTTGTATGTACCTTTTGTACCTGTTTTCTGCAAAAGGGCCCCGCTTTCAAACTAGCAAATACGCATACGTTCTTAATTAGATATTACACTATCTGTTGTCAAAATATTAGCTTTGCTAAAATGACGTAGGTCTGGCAGCTCTGAGATCTTGGACTATAAGTATTATAGACGTCACATCTCGGTTGTATATTATTGAAAAGCATAAATAAATTCGTCAGACTCGTGTGCCCTATTCTTAGTCTTGTTATCGCTACTTGTTCTCTTTTCTTAACCTTACAGGGAGCATACATTTTTCAACATTTAGCTTATTGATTTTCAAACGTGTGTCAGTATTTTGCTTGTTGTCACTGTGTCCTTCTTATTCTTTCTTTTATGTATTGCGTTAGATTGACGAACAGATAATGGCGGATCCAGGGGGACACAGGGGCACGTGCTCCCGCCCCCTGTCGTTTATTTTGGTATTCGTTTTTTTTTTATTAAATAATAGTGTTTTATGAACAATGATATTGATTGTTACTGTACTATACAGGGTGTTTCATTAATAATTGGACATACGCTAACTGGACAATCCTTAGTCCAAAATATGAAGATTTAACATGAAATGTTTCGATAAAATGTGCTTCCTTACTGAGATATAGGGTGTTTTAATTGTAATTTTAAAAATAATTTTTGTCCATTATTCTGATACTGTTTAATATTTCTTTTTCATATTTGGCAGAAAGTTTAGGCATTTTAGGAAACATTAAACTGTAATAAAAGATAATTTCTTCCTATTACCAAAGGCGTACGGCAGGGACAAAGGTGCAGTTTCCCCCCTCTAAATTCTACGCCTCTGGTGGAATCATCTTTTCAGTATAATTTTTTAATTTCTAATAGTTTTTTACGAAAATAACGTACTCTTACTTCGTAACGATAAAGTAATAATTTTTCGTGATAATTGAATTTAAAGATAAGTCTGCACCTCAAAATACTATATTATGCACTCGTACAATCTCAACTCTCATATGGCATTTTAGGCTGAGGAGGGGTAAATGAATGTCACCTAAAACACTTAAATACAATGCAAAAATGGATTATTAGAATCATATACAGCAGAAATATTAGATACCCTAGTGACTCATTATTTAAAGAAAACCAATTATATGACATCAGACAATTATTTTGCCTTAACATATTAATCAACATAAAAAAACAAAAGATTCAGTTAGAGCCGGTTAATCACAGATATGAAACAAGACGTACCCAGATGTGAAAAAACCATAGGTCAGCATAGCTGTGATTACATCGGGCATAAATTATACAGTAACTTACCTGAAATACTTGGGAATATAGGCAGTTTTAACACATATTATATGTGTTTACTTTAAGTAAAAATAAAAAAATGAATTCTTGAGACTGACAGATCTCGGTTCAGCAATTTAATAAATTCAAATAGTTTTTAAAACAAAAATAAAATCAATCTAATCGTTTTATTAAAAAAAAAGAAAATCCTAAATGATATTGTGTCTATCTGAATGAAACATTTGTTTTATTTAGGTAATCTGATCAATGTATGTTGTGTGATATGTGTGTATATGTATGTATATATGTCATATGAAATAAACCCATCACAAACAAGCAGTACTCTACCGCTACTGCTTCAGTGATTACTGTTTATTTACGGTGATTATAGTTATCTTATAATACGTTTATTTATTTACATTTTATTTCTTATATTTTATTTATTACTTATACTATAATTGTGCATTACACAATTAGCATAGCAAATTGTAATTTTAAATGTAATTTCCTAAATAAACTTTATTATTATTATATTATTATTATTATTATTATTATTATTAATATTCTGATTTTAACGTTCAATTTGTTGTTCATATTCGTATTGATCATTTCGGCATTTTTACACATAACATTGCCTTGGTGATGCCGTGAAATAAGTTTTACAGTTACATTTTTTTAAAACAAATAATAATAATTTTTAAAATTAAAATTAAAACACCCTGTATTTCAGTAAGGAGGCACATTTTATTTAAATGTTTTAGGTTAAATCTTCATATTTTGAACTAAGGATTCTCCAGTATAAATAGTATCCGCCAGAAAGTCTGCACCATACAGGAAACTCCGTTGTTATTGACTTTCTGAAAAATTTTATTTTTGATAAAAGTTAGTGCATGTTCTCAAACGAAAAGGGGGTTGCACAAATGTGTGTTAGTTCTAGCGCTTAGGTCGGAAAACTAATTTTTTTGAAATTGCCTCAAGAGTAAACTACCTTTATTTTTGAAGATATCGAAAAATGTTATTTAAAGAAGTTGCTTATAATGTTATATCCAAATATCAAATTTGGCTGTTCTATTTTAAAAATATAAATTTTCCACTTTTTTACGCATATCTGAACTATATTTTTAAATATTTTTCTACTATTAATAATTTTCTCTATTTAATAATTTCAGCCTAAGTAATGGATTAAAATCCACTTTGAAGAACTTTTCGCAGTACTTTTTTGGCCAAACAAATTTTACCATTTGAATCACAAATGTCTAAGCTATTATTAGTATTTCTGAATTTTATGTAAAAAAAGATCAAGAGTGTAGAATATATGTTTTAATTAATTTTTACTTCTTGCTACAAGAAAGAAACCTAAAAAACTGTACTTTGAACATGGTGTATGTATTATGTATTACTGACGACAATTTTTTAATTTGTGACATTCCCAACAACAGTTAAATTGCAATTTTTTCTCGGAAATAACAGTGTTTGTCCATATATTTTTTACGTAAGAAAAAGCTAATTCCGTTTATTGACGTAAAGTGGAAATTCTTTTCAAATACCATACAGAAATAATTATAGACATTATGGATGTAATCAAATTTGCATAAAATTATCTTTAATTAAAATTTCATTTTTCTTCTTTCCTTCTTTTCTGTATGTTCGATACACACCTGTCTCTATTCGTCTTTATTCATTTTATAAATATTTACCTACAGCACTTACTAAGCAAGCATTTCTTTCTACCTCATAATATCCCGTAATAAACATTCAACAATGCGACTCAGGTTACTGATTTTGTGATAATCAATAATTGTCATTAATAAATTTATATGTAAATCCCAAGCTAATATCCACAGCCTAGTTCAAGTGAACTAGTCCAGACGTAAATATGTCAGAGTAATTGCAAAACATAAAAAATGTATTCGCCATAAGAGCAAAAACATTTTATTAGAGCCATTTCGTATAGCTAAGAAAATTCGCCATGACTGGGCGTAGAAATGTATCAGTAGTAGAAAACTGAAGTCACTAGTGAAGAAGGAAACTACATTCCCTTATGTGCCTCAAAATATGTAAGCAAAATTATTGGTTTAAGAGAAATTAGGCGTAAAAAATGAGAAATTAGCATTACCAGTATTACGAAGTACTACCATGTACTACGTATTAGTTCAGGATATCCATATCTTCATTTCCAAACCATAAATTATTAGGTACAATTCAATTCAATTCAATTTATTGATAATTAAGGTGTTTTACAATTTGACAATTTGACACTATCTTTACAAAACTATTTTACTTCCACATCCAGTGGAAGTATAGTTAGTAAAGACAAAAAAAATTGAAAATTTTTATTGTTTAAATAGGTAAAATGACATGAAACGTCGAGATTTTAAGTTTGAGCGAAAAGAAATTTCTGTCTGTTTGTCGGTCTGTCGATCTGTCAGTCTGTCTGTAACTTTTTTGTGCGCACGATTACTCTGGAACCGCTGAAGATATTGACTTGAAATTTGGTACACATATGTACTTTAACGGGATCTGGAACTAAATGATATTTTCATCTTATTCCTTGGGATGAAAAAAAATTGTGTGATTTGGTGTGTGTACAAGAACCAAAAACCCCAAAATATTTTTTTACTACTAGCACCCCCTATCACCACCCCCACCCCACTACCGATGTGGGATATCATTTTATGGGTTTTTGGGGTAGACGATTTCAAATATTATATTATTAAACATAAGCAATCATTTCCACATACAAAATTTTTTCGTCTCATCCACTCCCACTACCACCCCCTATCACCACCCCCACCCCACTACCGATGTGGGATACCGTTTTATGGGTTTTTGGGGTAGACAATTTCAAATATTATATTATTAAAGTTCCATAAGAAATTATTTCCACATACAAAATTTTTTCGTTGTGAGAGACTTGGATAGAAAATCTGGATGTGGAAGTAGTGATTCCTTGGGCAGCGTTTTTTTCCTTCGCGGTCTTCATAAACTATAAAAGTTTGTTTACAGTATCACAAGGGAAAATGGAACACTTTCAAAAATACTTGAGGATATTGAGGACTAATTGAAATATGCAAAAAATATTATGATTAATTCAATTCAATTCAATTCAATTCAACTTTATTCAATGGATTTTTCAATAGATACAAATTGGATGCGATATTCATAAATTACAACTTATATACTTAATTGTACAGTTAGTACAGGCACCTAAATGACTAAACATTTGAATGTGCTTAATACTTAATAATTTTATTTATTCGTTTTTATACTTATTTTTATTTGGTGTTTATGTTTTGAGAAAAAAAAGCATAATGATCAATATAATAAGTGGCTGAAAGATATGTAGCTCTTGTGACAGTAGATCTAGTTAGGAGTAAGGTATTTTAATCACTACTAGCAAATGTTATTATTATATCAGAATTTTCGATAATAAATATTTTTAGATGTTTCTGAAGTTTAATTTAGTTTTTAATTTCTTTCACATTTTTAAGAAGCATGTTATATAGCTTAAGACTGTTGTAGTAAAATATAAATCGTTGAGTATGAATTTTGATGCATAATAAGGTGACAGATATTAAATTAAAATATAATTTAATGGAAAGTTATACACATATATGCATTCAGTAACACAACAAAGATAAGCAAGCATTTCATTTACTTGTATAATTCCAAAAGTAATTCGGTCAATTTGAAAACTCACAATTGTATAATTGCCACAACTATAACAATGACATAATAATTATGTGTTAATGTTATTATTACGCTGTCCCTCACAAATCACAATCCTTTATATTTCAGTACTATTAGTTCATTTTTGGCAGTATAATAGTAAATGCTTCACAGAAAAGTTTCTATATTGTGCGGGGGCCTGCTAATTTATAGGGGGTGGATTCTACCCCCTCTCAGAGGGTGGCACTTAAAAAATATATATATTTATTGGAGCTGAAGTAAAATCAAATTTTAAGAAGAAAAGGTTCTATGCAATTTTTCACATAAATTGATAGTTTTTAAGTTATAACGACCTCAAAATTGTGATTTTAGCTTAAAATAAGGTATTTCCAAACGGCTTTCGTCAAGTATCTTGAAAAGTATTACTTTATCGAAAACATGTTACAGACCATTTACAGAAAGTACAAACTGGGAATTAATTATGTTTTTTGTTTATTGATGTAGGATTAATAATTTCGGACATATTTAAGTTTACATTTGGCATTCAAGTGTTCATAAGATAGTTATTTAGAGTGAGAGTTAAATATCTCAGAAACTGTGACACCTACGTCAAGGATGCTAATAAGTAGAGTAATAGATTATTAATTAAGCTTTCAACTATTTTTTTATTTGTTTCTGTAGCATAAAAAACAAAGAAGTTATGACCGAATCAATGTGCGTCTACACATTTTTTTAATAACAATGTCGCCATTTTGTTATTGTAATTAGCCAGTATTTAAAAAAACACTAGTTCTCTATAATATATAGCATGACGTAGATGCTCAAATTTTTTGGTTTGTATACAGCACTTGCTTTAGAAAAAAATACAGTTTAAACTATAAAGGTATTTTCGACAAAACGTATATTTTTTTAATTTTTCAAATATCTCAATAAATATTAGTTTTATTGAAAAATGGGTAGAGACCAAAAATAAAGCTCATACACTGATAATGAATTTCGCTTGTTTATTTATTTACATAGATTTAATAGTTTCGGAGATATGAAAGTTTACAAATGACGTTCGAACGTTTATAAGACGAAAAATGCAGCAGTTAATGTTAAATATCTCAGAAATTGCACACCTACATCATGCATGCTAAGAAATTAAATTGAAGACAATTAACTGAACTTTCAAATTATTTTTTACTCGTTCCCGTAGCATAAGAAATAAAGAAGTTATGACGGAAAAATATGCGTATTTATATTTTTTTGTATAAAAAGGTCGCCATTTTGTTACTCTAATTAGCCTCTAATTTAAAAAAATTATCTCAAATACAGTTTTTCGTTAAGATTTAGCATTACCTAGATGCTCAAATTTTTTTGCTCATTTAAAGCACTTGCTTTAGAAAAAAATTCGAAACACTTGGATACCAAATATAAACTTAAATATCTCCAAAATTATTAATCCTACATCAATAAAAAAATATATAATTAATTCCCAGTTTGTACTTTCTGTAATTGGTCTGTAACATTTTTTTCGATAAAGTAATACTTTTCGAGATACTTGACAAAAGCCTTTTGGAAATACCTTTTTTTTTAGCTAAAATCACAATTTTGAAGTCGTTATAACTTAAAAACTATCAATTTACGTGAAAAATTGCATAGAACCTTTTCTTCTTAAAATTTGATTCTATTTCAGCTCCCATAAGTATATACATTTTTTAAGTGCCACCCCTTGAGAGGGGGTGGCATTCACCCCCTATAAATTAGCAAGACCCCCCCCCCCCGCACAATATAGAAACTTTTCTGTGAAGCATTTACTATTATACTGCCAAAAATGAACGAAATCCGTTCAATATGACATTATTCCGAAGTTAAAACCTCTAGTTACGGTACTATATTGCCAGCGTTTTAGTTTGGTTTCGTATGTTGCCAACATTGATCGACAAACAGCACCAATCGGGTCGATCATACTTAGCGTTACAAGAATATGAATATGCCACCCGGTATTGCATTTCGTTGAGGAATAGTTGACTGTAAATTAAAAAACAATAAAATAAAAGTTTTCTTCATTTTACCCATTATTGAATTGACTTCGACTTTTAGTCCAATAATCATAAAAATTTCCATCACAAAATATTATATTTGAGATTTTTCTTCAGTAATTGTTAGTGGAGGGGTTATACATCACGAAACCACAAAAATCAGTTCTGGGGGTGCCGCGCAACCCCCCCAAAAAACCACCCCTTCGGTGAAAAAAGCCTCATTTTACTGATAACTCGTTAACCGTTGAAGATATAAAAAAATTGTTCATAATAAAAAAGAAATCTTGACTAATTTCATAAAAAAAGGCTTCTTGTAATTTTGTTGTATATGGTTGTATGTTGTATATATTTCGAAAAAATCGATATTGAAAAAAGTTGCAAAATTTGTATTTTTAATGCGCGCGAGTTTTCGTTTATTTGACATTTTTTCCGCGTGGCCTATGGAAAAAATTGAATTGCTCGAAAACCAAACAAGCTAGGAAGAAAAATCAAAATGGGTTTTAAAGGGGATATAAAATACTCTCTTGTGTTGCCATTTTTGATGGCGATATTTATTAGTATATAAAAATAAAAATATAATATAGTTATCTCTTAATTTTTTGCGCTTCTAACTATTCACAGGCCCATAAAAAATAACTGACTTTAATATAAATTATAAATGCATTATCTTTCAATGCAGAAAAAATTAGGAATAAAAATATTCACATTCACATTTACAAATTTACCAGCATGTTGCATTTAGCAAAATTTTGGCCATTTTTTTATTGCTTCCTAAAAATAAAAAAAGACCTAAACATCCTAAAACTGGGAAAAGGAAAAGATGCGCGAAAAGTTTATTCTTCGAAAAGCTTGGATCATGGAAAAAATTCCATCTTTAAATCATTTGAGAAGGCAAGTAGCGAGGTCAAGAATGCAGTAGAATTATTTAAGCAGAAAGATCAATCGGCAGAATCAGATTCAGAAAATGGCATTTCTTGTATTCTACAAATCTACATCGCAGGGAAGAAAATTAAATGCTTCAATGAGTTGAGACATGTAATTTTCTTGAAAAACATCGTCAAAGAAAAGGCTGCGAATCTTGCATCTCTTCCTCCTACCAATTATGCAGCAGCACAAACCTTGTTTCAGAGTATAATTAGGGTGCCCCTTATCATTATGTAACCAAAATTTTTTTCTCAGATTTTGGGGAGTGCCGGACATAATTTTATTCCAATGGATCTAAAAATAAGTCTTACCAAATTTTAGCTCGATCGAACACTGTTAACCCGTCGCGCTTGACGTCTAACGTAATGAGAATCTATGCGCAAGTGTATTCGTAATGCTTTTCTATCGCAGAATCCACAGAACATTCTAATTAGCTATGATTTTGTAGTATATCAAAGGAATAAAAGAGGCATACAAAATTATCAATGAAAACCGACAAATGACATCACCCGGGTAGCTAGCAATGACTGGAGAAAACGATTACAGAATTTTCTTAGTTGAAATCAAACAAGAAATTAATAAATGGCATCGATTATTATGTATGCATTCATGTGACTACGTACTTCTTAAAATAATTATTCCCACTTATATTCAGTAAGATTTAGACAAATAGTAATCACTGTGAGAAATAATTTAAAGAAATATTTGCCCCACTTACCCTCAATGCTCATTTTGGGATTTAATAGAAAAGGTACAAGAATTTAATTTTGACACCACTGCTTCAAATACGGGTAGAATTAAAGGCGCTTGTGCGCTGTTAGAACAAAAACTTGAAAGAAATATATTATTTTTTGGTTGCCGTCACCTACCATGTTTTCGAAATTATTTTGGTAACAGTTTTTGAAAGAAGCAAATTTACTATTTCAGGACCAGATATTCCATTATTTAAAAGATTTAAAAATTATTGGTCTAGAATCAACGTTCAAAATTTCGTTCCAGCTGTGGTAAACCCTGAAATTAAACAAATTGTTAGCGATCATACTGAAACTATTCTAGAAAGTATAAATGATGCGATTTCTAAAAAGTTTCCACGAGAAGACTATCTGAATCTCGTAATAATATTCCTAGGAGGCTAGAGGAGAATTTAGAAAGACGGGTACTTACCATGTGGCCAGGTGGATGGCAAAAGCCATATATTTCTTAAAAATCATTTTATTTCGAACAGAATTCGATTTAACAAAAGGCGAGGAAAAATCACTTTGTCAAACAACATGCTTCATTGTAAAATGCTACGTAAAATACTGGATTTATGCGTCAGGAGCAATATCTGCTTCACTAATGGATATCAAATTCTTGCGAGAATTAGATCAGTATAAAGAAATTGATAAAAATATCGCCGAAGTAGCTATTGGGAAATTTGTGAACCATTTGTATTATTTGGCTGATTAATATGTCGCTTGATGACTCGATTACAGAAAATACAAAATTAAAGATGGCGCAAAAAATTTTAGAAGAAGCAGTAAATGTAGAAGATGAAAATGAAATTGAAGATGAAACAGAAGATACCTAATCTTAAGAAATTGCCATAGAGGAAAGAAGACATTTTCGAATTCTTAAAACTCTCCGATGATGAAATTTTAATAAAATTACTTAGTAATAAGTCAATAAATTTATTTCACCGATTTAAAATAGACAATTTTTTACATTTGCATCCATCCGAATGGAAAAATTCTAATGAGTATAAACAAGGACAGCTAGTCATTGGAGAATTCAAATTAGTAAATGACTCCGTCGAACGGGGAATAAAATTAATTCAAGATTTTGACGAGAAAGTTACAAAAATCCAGGATAAAAAACAATTTTTATTGCAGGTGGGTCATTTTTTCATTGATATTTCCAAACTTTCTACAAGATTCGTTTTCTTAATGTATTTGTGCCTTTGGTTTTTATTTTGGACTGTCCAAAATTACCGCCGTAAATATCCTCAGACAACCAAAAAAGTATTGCAGAAAACTTTCGAAATGTAGAACTTTAGATTATGGACTAGTTTTAAAACTTTGTATTCTCGTATCAAACAATAAATAAATTAATAACTTAACATGTATATGTGATTTCCAAAAAGTAAACCATTTTAAAAGACGATGTAGGGCTAAAAATAAAATAAAATCGATAAAAAATTAATTTTTGATTTTTGAAAATTGTAGGCCACGAGCGCGCGACGTCTTCCTTATATTCCATTAAGCTAAAAATTGGTGGGGATCTTTTTTAAACATAATGGAACAAAATTCCACCCCAAAAATTAAAACTTCAAAAATAAGGGGCACCCTAGAGTATATTTACAAGTTCAGAAATAGCTGTCAGATGATTTATTACCAGAATAATGGGGATGGAAAAAAGGAAAAGTATTAACTCCAAATATGATGACAAAACCGCCTTGCAATTGTAAAAAGCGGAAATGCTTGCTCTTGTAAAAAAGCTGGCCTGTTTTGTACCGAAGCTTGTGGTTCTTGCAAAAACGACACATGCACAAATACACCTCCCGTTGAACCAGGAGAAGTTGATTACGACGAAGAAATAATATCCAATGAAGCTGAACGTTAATATTGTAAAATATATTTTTTTAAAATTTGCAAATAAACTCAGATCAAAACTCATTACTAAAGTGTTTCATTTTGTTACTGTTGACATAATCTTAACATTAGTAAAAAATATAGTGACTTTTATAATTTTTTATGATATAAAGTTATATTAAATCTTTCATTTGCTTCATTCTCCATAAAATGTCAACAACTGGCAAAGATCTAACTTAAAAAAATTTGAAAAAAAAAACAATTTTTGCTTACATAATCTCCAAATTGCAAAACATATAGGGACTTTTATTATTTTTTATGGTTACAAAATAAAGTTATTAAATGAATGTATTTCATATCTGATTCTATTTTTTATAATACGTTAACAATTGGCAAATATATATTCAAAAATATTGAGAAAAAATCAATTTTTACTAATACGACTCAAAAACCCTAGTAATCTAGTTTATTTTATAATTTTCTATGGTGAAAAATTGGAGGTTATTAAAATATCTTCCATTTGCTTCCTGATTTTCTTAGATATGTTGACAATTGGCGAAGATATTAAAGATTATATAACACATTTTCTAAACATTCAATTTTTCTTATATTTTCAATATCGATTTTCTCGAAAACTATGGCATATACAAAAAAATTACAAAAGGACTTTTTAGGAAATTAGTCAAGCTTTTTTTTTATAAAAGCAATTTTTTTATATCTTCAACGGTTAACGAGTTATCAGTAACATAAGGCTTTCTTCACCGAAGGGGTGGTTTTTGGGGGGTTGCGAACTGATTTTTGTGGTTTTGTGATGTATAACTCCTTCACTAACAGTTGCTGAAGGAAAATCCCAGATAAATTTTTTTGTGAGCTTCTGGTGTATTTTTTACTTTACGACTGGACTATTTGCGACATATTCCCAACAATATTATTTGTTGTTACTTTAGTATCATTATGACTTTCAGTTTCCCAATTTGCAATTGATAAACAATTATCAACGACTGAATAATCATTTTAAATTAATGTAAAAGTATTATTAATAGTTAATTTTTATTGACAGTTGATTGAAAATAATAATCAATTAGTATGCAAATTATAGGTTGCATAAAAACTTGTAAATATTTATTTCTTTACCGCCATTTCTGCGAGTTTTGTAAAGTGAGAAAACAAAAAAAATCATCATCAAGATCACTAACATTCCTTCGTTTTCCCAAATGCTTAAATCTAAATATCTTGTGAATTATTAATGTTTGGAAAATTTCGTATTTGAATTCTAAGGTACGTACGCACTTGTACAGAACCTCGATGCGTAACTTCGTCCCTTCGTAACTTCGGACAGGGTCAAAGCTAGCTCATGATACGCGTCAATATGTAGCGGAAAAATTATCCTCGAACAAAACTCCGTTGTGCCCCGAACTTTCCGTTTTCCATGTTGTTCGCAGTCCTGTCAGTTACTTTGTTTTTGGAAAAGAGGCGAAGACAGAGTTTATCGAAACCATTGACAATAATAACTGCAAATTGTGACTGCGGCATATATTCATATTCATTATGCGACAAAAAGAAAAAGCCGAAAATATGGTGGCAGACACGTTTGTGTTCTAGAAATGGAGTATAGTGGTTGTACGTTGCTGACTGATTTAAAGTTTCAACATTAAAGCGGCCTATACAAAAAAGAATCGAATTTTCTTTCGTCCACTCCATATTTACAGCGCGACTGTCTATTCTACACATAAAAAATATGAAAATGCTTAAACATCTCATAAGACGATACACGAAGCTCGGACACGTCCAGACTTTGCGTAACCGCATAAAGTAACATCCTTTGAAGTGACGCAGGAATACCGACAAGTGATGGGAAAGCTGCGAACCTCGGCGCGAACACCCATGTTTGCCCTGACGTTACGCAACGAGGTTACAGGGTCCCGTCCACACGGTTACACGACGAGGTTCACAGCGAAGTTCTGTTATAAGTGCGTGCGTACCTTTTAGATGTTTGAAAATGTTTTTAACCGCCTTCTCCGTCGTCTTAACAACCCCTTTTAGCTATATGCGGGGCTCGGTTCACTTCAATAAGTATGTCAAGTTAAACAATTTTAAAACAATGTTAAATCACGAGGTGTAACAAAATTACATTGCCCCTTATCCAAACAGGATCTTCTTTTTATAGTATACACCAAAGTCTTTAAATTTCAAAGTAAAATTACAGTTTTACTGTAAATGTACAACGACGTGTTAAAGTTACACCTGAATATTACTTACACTCAGAAAAAAAGTTATGTCATGGGAAATTTACTTAGTAAAGTGTTCAATTACTCGGTAATTTTACTAATACTTTTATTAGTGTACGATCAAAATACACATGTATTTTATTTATTGCATTTATACTTCGCTATACTATCAGGTAGTGTGTAAAACTGCGATATTAAAATATGCGATTACACGCGGAAATGCCACAACAGTCGGTGACATGGCTCAGGTAACTGCTACACATGTATTTTGCAAGTGATACCGTAGCATTCGGGGACGATTTACTGCATTTGTATATTTATATTAATAAAACTTAAGTTTTTCTTCCAACCTACATTTCAACGTTTCAAGATAAACACGCTAATCAGTGAAATTTCTTACTAATACATATTGTGTCAAAATTTTGTTTGGTATTTTTTTTATTCATTGTCCGAAATATATTAAATGTTTTTGTATTTAAGATGTTTAATTTCTAACTCATATATTAATTTCTAACTCATTTCTTTTCATATTTAATATTCTTGTTTATTTCTTCCTAGGTTTTAATAGTATTCAGTAGTAATCAGTAATCTTTTATTTATTTAGCAAAGCTAACTATATAGTTTTAACAAAAAAAGTCACGGTGAAGACACAAATAATCGCTAGATAAAAATTAAAAATAAGTCAGTAGTAGTAGAGTCAAGAAATTTAATTAAACAGGTAACTATATTACATAATTAAAATAATTAAAAATTGGATAATCTGATAAATCTTGCCCTGTTCTATTAGGAAGTGAGAGTCAAAGACTTACTACTCTTGAAAATTTGGAAATACACTTTGGGAATAACACGATACCTTCCAGTGACCTCTGATCTGATTATTGACTCTAAGTTGCGCTTCAAAGAACATCTTCATGCTAAAGGAATCGTATACGCCACTAAAACTTATGTAAAGTCAAAGACGCTGCTTGTCTAAAGATATAAAAAAATTGCTGTGAGGTTCATTGGTTCTCTCTCATTTTAACCATTGCGACAATGTATACGGTCCTTGCCTAGGCAGTGTTGATACGAAAAGGATTTAGAGAAAACCCAGAACAGCTGCTTGCGGCTCATTTCGGCATAAAACGCACAGAACGTATATCCCATAAATTGAGAGATGCTCCTGGCTTAACATGTTCAACCGCAGAAAACTACATACGACTTGTTTTTTCTTTGAAATATTGAAATATAAAACACCTACTTATTTGCATAGTAGGTTATCATATAAGACAGATGTACACAACTTAAATTTACGTCACCAAAATGCCCTTACTATACCTCGTCACAAAAAATAAATTTTTAAACGGTCTTTTTCTTATAATATAGCGACTTGCGGCGATGTCATGGATGTGTAAAATTTTTCAATGTTCTTTAACATGTTTAAAGCTAGGTACAAAAGACTTTTTTTATTTGATCATCAATAATTATCAGTATTCTGTATTGGTATACTTATGTTTAATATATTGATTAGACTTTTAAAGTTTGTTAATAGTTATGTTATGATATATTCATTATGTCAATGCATACTCGCAATTTTAATTATAATTTTAATTTGTAATTTTCTCAGTCATATGTGGCAGAATTGGTAATTCACCTAACATATGGCCTTTTGTTTACCCTCCCCATTTTGTGTATTATTCAATGTTATATCTTCTTTGGGTAAATAATAAACATATTATTTCATGTTACTCAGGTAAGTTATTACACTCTGTCATTCCTATGATACATATTCTTTTTTGTTTTCATCAATAAACTAGGATATATCCATACATGATCCTTTTGTTTCGTGTAGTCTAGCGTTGTAACTGTGAATGTCACATTTGAACTGAATAGATTAAATATGTTGGTAGAAAATTATTCAGTAATTTACAAAAGAATATTAATGCTTTAAATTTAATATAATTTTTAACTGCAAGCCAGTTGAGTGTTGATCACATCAATATTATATTTGTATGACAGCTACATTTTTATATGAATCTCATGCAATGGTTTAATAACTGAAGTTCTTATAAATCAGTG
The DNA here is from genome assembly GCA_936432065.2 of Rutpela maculata. Lineage (NCBI taxonomy): Eukaryota > Metazoa > Arthropoda > Insecta > Coleoptera > Cerambycidae > Rutpela > Rutpela maculata. The sequence continues at coordinate 37,977,213 of OW386285.2, forward strand.
TCAATACATGTATATAAAATGTGGTATTATAACTGAATTATATATGATCTATCTAGCATACAATGATACATTTTTACTTACTCGATAAGCAAAATTAATCTTTTTTGAATTTTTTTTATTACAAATATATTCGATATGCTTTAAAAATATTAATCTGAGTTAAAAATAATATTAAATTTAGATACTCTTTTCCAAATTTGTTCCTACAAATTTAATGTTTTCATTATGAAATGCTTTAGGATACTTATTATTCTCAGTTCACACGAATTTAGAGTTATTTGGATTTACAAGTAGTTTGTTTGTTATCATCCAGTTCTAGGCCAGTCGGAGATTGAAAAAGGATCATTTTGCAAAATGTCGTTTACCCGCAATTTTTTTTCTTAAACTATAGTTTGGGATGTAGACAAACATATGCTAACTATCCGCATGCTTGACAGGTGGGGCAACACACTTTAAAATTTAAAAGTCGTCCATTTTTTTACCATTTTTCGCTTTATTTGCAATATACTTCGTATATGAAACATTTTTTGAAAATATATAAAGAGCTAGAAAAGTTGAGAAAATCGATTTTGAATATTTTATTATTCTTGACATTTTCCCAAAAAATTCTTCGTTTAAAAGCTACAGATGAGAGAGCAATGCTACTTTTATATATATATAAATATATTTTTTTTTTTTTAATAAATATATATCGGTATAATGTAAATTATGTTTAAATGTCCAATTTACAGTATAAATAAAATATATACCGTGCGTGTAATTTCCCATTAGGCATGTACATTCACGTAGCGCGAGAGATTTGACAACACCGTCAGCCGTAAATTCGTCCGTCGATGGAGTATTCCAGCTGTTATTTCATTTCAGCCAGCTGGCACGCGCGATGTTGTAATTCTTCTCCCCATGCCTAGCCCGCGACTACAAACACGGTATACAGAAATATTTATAAGTAATTTACATGTTAAACAGAAAACAAAATAAAACTTTTCAGGTATTGAGGTATTAAAATGATAGGAAAATAAATAAACAAATATATATTTTCACAAATAGACTATTTATTTTATGCATAGTACAGCGTACCTGCGTTTCATGTATAACTTAACAGAATATAATAGAATAGAATAAGTTTATTTAACATATTGATCTACTACAATGCAGTTGTTAAAACTGACACATTATATAAATAAACTAAGCCCCCCACATTAAGTGCTATTTAGAGCACTTGAGCGTGCATTGGATACACAAAAAAAATAAATATAATACATATATACACATTTATTCATACACGCATATCCACAACACATTATATATAACATAATAATACCTTAACAACACTAAAATTTCTAAAATGGTATACATTATAAAAAAGAAAATAAATATGACACTAAGTACTTTAAGAATGATATACAATATAAGACATAAGATAAGCATATACTGCTAAATTTCAGGTGATTAAAATGATGGTCTACTATGAATTAATTATTTTTCAAATCTATTAAATCATAATTTTTTTTTCCTTTCAGTTCTCATTACAAATTGTTTGGTGGAAACTATTTTAAGTTTATGAACTAATTTTATGCTTTTAATTACAGTGGGTAAAAAATTAGATGCTTTCGGAGCAAGGAAGTTGTGGCTTCTCTGGTTTTTGACATTCTTCTTCAAAAAACATAATTTTTATACCTGGTTTGGTGTTTGTATTTATCAAGTTCTTCTCTTCAGAGTATGTTTTTACTACTAAGGAGTGAAAGTATAATTGGCGGATGTCTATTATTCTGGCATCTTTGTATAATATATCTTATGGTTAAATTATTGTTTTTTTTATATATTTAGATTTTTTTTCTAGACTACAAAGGTTGGTTTTTAAATAAACTTATTGTATTCTATTATATTCTATTAAGTTATACATGAAACGCATGTATGCTGTACTGTGCATAAAATAAATAATCTGTTTGTGAAAATATATATTTGTTTATTTATTTTCCCATCATTTTAATACCTCAATACCTGAAATGTTTTATTATTATTTTTTTCTGTTCAATATGTAAATTATAAATAGTTCTGTAAATATATTTTATTTAAACTGTAAATTGGACATTTAAACATAATTTACATTATACCGATGATATATTTCGTATTAATAATTATTATAATCACTTAAAGAAAAAAAAATCGAATAATAAAAAAGTAGCATTTTTCTTTCGTCTGTAGCTCTTAAATGAGGAATTTTCTGGAAAAATATCAAGAATAATAAAATATTCAAAATCAATTTTCTCAGCTTGTCTATCTCTTGATATATTTTCAAAAAATGATTGATATACGAGGTATATTGCAAACAAAGCGAAAACTGGCAAAAAATGGACGATTCTTGAATTTTAAAATGTGTTGCCCCACCTGTCACGAGAGCGGATTATTGGCATATGTTTCTCAACATTCCAAACTATACTTTAAGAAAAAAAAATTGCGGGTAAATGACATTTCGCACAAAAAAGCTATTCCGACTAGCCTATTCTCTATTTTTGATAGGACTCTATTTGATTTTTGAATAACAACATCAATATAAGTATCTTCCGAGTCAATTAAAAAATATCATTTATGAACATAATGAAAAGCTAGTTTTAGTTTTAAGTTCTTGGAATGTATTTAGAGAAAAGTTAATTCTCCATTTGAACATGCAACTATTTCGCCTCCAAAATCGATTCGTCTTTTGAAGACATGCATATCTCATAAATATAATTTTCAATGCTCAGAAAAATGTAAATATTTAATGGCGCTATTTGCAGTTATTTATTTATGGCGCTTCTATAGGTTAAACAAATAAACAATAATTTACCTTGTTGTGATACACCCATAAATTTTCATAATTTTTTTTACTGCAAATTACAAGCAATCTCATAATCCTCGTTTTTCACTTATGGTTTTTGCTTTATTTGCTTCAAGACAGCCTACTGTTTCTTATTTAACCTTTGAAAAAATGTCAGTATCACAGCACCACCACGGGTTAGTACTCGATATATTAGATATTTCATTATATTGATCACATTCTATTTCGTGAAGTGAGTCTTTCACGGGTTTGCTGAAAATGGCGTAGCATGTTTTATGCCTTTTTAATGCAATCGTCGTCAGTCAGTATATGCCAGTAATTCCATATCCCCTACTAAACTAATTTCTTCGGGTATTCTACAAGTTATCATTTTTGGGTCAGTGTTTGCAATCTAGGCAGTCGATATTTTTAGCCAAATTAATCATTATCACTTAGAATCATATGCAGTAAAATAGCGAACACCTTGTCACACCTTTGTCGTGAATCAAATCAATAATCAATTGCTTTAAATATATTCGCAAGAAAACTCATTTTACAAAACCAAAAACGCGTTTATTGTCAATTTTGTTACTTTATTTATTTTATTCATATAGTTATACCACCTCACAGTAAAAACCAATTACAGGGTGGGAAAAAAACGCAATAATTTGCACATACAAAAAGGGAAAAGAACCGATTACAAACATGCATAATATACTGACAGATTAAAAGCATATTAAAATAAAATTACAAATTACTACGAAAAGATACTTGAAACACTCGAATAAAATATATCAATCTGTCCTTCAATAGAGATGTAAGTGTTACACATAAAAGATAAGGGAGTGGGAAGATAAAATGTTTTATGATTACGCCTTTCAAATGAGGGGGCATGAAAATAACATATTCAAGATATTAGGGCAATCGGTGAAATTAACTTGCAAAAACAAAAGAGAACAAAGTTTCCTGCGGTCGTGTAAACTAAGAAAACCAAATCTATTTAGCAACTCTCCATGTTCAAAATCAACAGCATACATGATCAATTTTGTATGAAACGAATTTTAGGTAACACCGTTGTATATTCTCTATGTAATTACAATATTTATTATAACCTGGATTCCAAATAAGTGAGGCATATTCAAGTCTGGATTTAACAAATGCAGAATAAAGAAGATTTAATAATTCAATGTCATCAAAAACACTTGAATTTCTAATCACAAAACACAAAATTTATTGAACTAATCTGACTTATTTAATATGGTATCGTTCAACTCAACATTTTACGACAATTAAACTACAAGGCTGAAAATACTGAATTTCAATGGGACTCTGTTCTTATAATAGATGAGAAGACTAACTTCATGCCGTTTTCTGTGTGGCTTTATCTCGGAGGGCGTGGATTTTCAAATGTGATTTTCTCGAAAATTGCTAATCCTAGAAAAAAAGTTCAAATAAATAAGTTGCTTCCATCCTTTATCAATACAGTGGAGGGTCGTTACAGTTTTATTTGGGAACTGGTCACTAAAACACCAATTTTAATGTCCTTTTTTTAATATCGGAAATTTAAAGTACCGAAATTCCTACAATTCGAAAACTGCCGCTTTTTATGTATTCATTTATTTTTTATAATTTTACTAAATTGCAATTTTTTTTAATAATATATTTTTGTTATTTGAAACTTTAATAGACATAAAAAAAATTATAAAGAACTTTTTTGTAGCTGACAAAAAGACCTTTAATTTGCGCCTGGGCTAGTCACTCTGTCTTAAAAATTGACTGAGTTATGATTGTTTAAAATTTATGCAAATTTAAGTACTATTTGAATTCCCACAAGTCTCGCTTATTCTTCGCTTATATCTTAAAAATTATAACATTTGGAGAAAAAATGCAGATATAACTTTTTAAAGGGCATTTGATTATCTTTCGTTTCGTTTCATTTGATGAACTGTTTATAAAAAAAGTCGGATGCTTGAAAATCGGTAAACATCAAATATTTGGAGTAGTCCTTATCAATAAAATAATATATGTTGGACAGGGAACTGGTGCCTGAAAACTTACGTCATAAGGTACAAAATTTTTGATCTCTAAGTTTTGTCTTACACGTTAGACTGTGGGCGTTTAGTCAGTAGAGGCTCTCAACTTTTCATGAAAAGGCCAAATTTTACGTGATAAGGTACCTGAAAAAAAACAACGAGGTTTTGGGTGGAGGGTCCTCCCTAACTCAAAACAAGATAGTAAGAAAAAATATTCAGGTTCTTTTGGATCATAAGACAAGTTTGATATTTATAAAAAGGGTCCAAAATTTACGTCATAAGGTACATAAACATTTTTTTCGCCAAATTGTTCGTTTCCATGTTGTGTTCAGGAAACTCCATCGTAAGACATAATTTTTGTGAGCTTAACCGCTCTAAGACAAAATTTCTTGTTAAGAGGGCCGAAATTTACGTCATATGGTACATGAAAATATCAACGGGGCATTTCGACTATCTTCACAATAAATTTTGTCTTAAAGCGGATAAGCCCACAAAAGTTATGTCTTACGATTGAGCTCGCGATTGAGTTTCCTGAACAGAACGAGGAAACGAACAATTTGTCGAAAAAAGTGTACATACCTTATGACGTAAATTCTGGCCCTTTTTTTTATAAATATCAAACTTGTCTTACGACCCAAAAGCCCCCGAATACTTTAGCTTACGATCTTGTTTTGGGTTAGGGAGGGCCTTCCACACAAAGCCTCGTTGTTTTTTTTTTCATGTACCTTATCACGTAAAATTTGGTCCATTCTTGACAAGTGGAGAGCTTCTACTGATTAAACGCCCCCGGTCTGACGTGTAAGACAAAAAGAATCTTAAATCGCTTGTCTACGCACTCCAAACTCAGAGGTTAAAAATTTTGTACATAATGACGTAAGTTTTCAAGCACCAGCTCCCTGTCCATATGACTTTTCATACTTTGCATTAAAAGACATTGTTAAAGGTGAATAAAAAAGTTAAAAATTCATTTCAAATTGACCATTTTGAGATAAATCATCCATTTTGGCAGTTTTTTAGAAATTTTTACTCATCTTTTCGCCAAAATATTGTTTAAATAATGAAATATCCATACCAATGTTATTTTTGCATCTATTGCCTACTATTCTAAAGATGTTCAGAAGAACAAACTGATTTATAAGTTTAGTAGAAGATTATACGAGTTCTTAAATAAATTTAATGCACGTAGTGAAGGTCACTTCAACTTCGTCGAAATTAATAATAATCCACCAAGAAAATTCGACAACCGAATTGCAGCCTCCAATATAGTGGATTCCATTCTTGCTAGTAAATATTCATCGAAGACATTAACATTCATTCAAATTAGTGACATTTGTAATAATGCTTCTCTGCCTGCAGCAGTGCAAAAACAACATTTTCCTTCTTCTGTTATAGTAAACCTAGATAATAGTATACACGAGAGTGATTCATCGAGTCTCACGCTAGTCGTCGATAAAATTATTAGTTCAGAAACACCTTCGTCTGCTTTTTTATACCCGCGGCTCTCACAGATGTCCCTTCTAACAAATTAAATAAAATACCTGTAAAAGGATCAGTTGACATGTTTTCTGGGAAGTCTGGAATAACGTTCCCTGGAAATTCGTTTAATGTTTTTCACTTAAATATACAAAGCCTTAGAAATAAAGCATCTGAATTTAATGCATTTTTGATGGATAATCATTTTGATATCTTATTTATTAATGAGCATTGGCTCGTTGAGGATGAATCTAAATTTGTAACACTAGATGACTATAATTTAATTTCAAATTTTAGCAGGAAAAATAGTATTCATGGCGGCGTTGCTATTTTCTGTCAGAAAATATATAAGTGTTCCCCTATAACTCAAATTAATGAACTTTCTATTGACTTTCATTGCGAACTGTCTGCTGTTGTTTGTGACAATTTTATAATAATAACAACATATAGATCCCCTACTCTTGGGGATTTTGATATATTTTTGCAGAAGCTTACGTGTGCCTTGAACTTTATCACACAAAAAAGCAAAAATGTAATTTTCTCAGGAGATTTTAATGTTCATTTTAATAACCCCAATAAACAGGTTCACACACTTATTAATTTACTCAGTTCTTTTGGTTTCATTGCATGCAATGATGCTCCTACTCGTCTCGGCAATTGTTTGGATAATATGTTTATTAACTTTTGCCTTGATAATTGTAATTTGCAATTATTTGATACACACTTCTCTGATCATATTGGTATCAATTCAAGTATAATGAACTGTGAGCCTCCACGAGCATCAAAGAAAATTTCTTTCAGACCTATTTCCGATATAGGTTTATTTAATTTAAACAGATATCTGCAAGAGATTGGGAGTTTATCGATGATTCTTCGATAGATATTGATGTTAAATCTGAATTTTTCTTAGATATAATTACTTCTGCTCTGGACATGTTTTTCCCAGTTAAGTCCAAAATCTTAACCAGTGACAAGAAAGTTAATGTAACTTGGTACACTGATGATTTGCGTCAATTGAGAGAGACATTACATTTCCTTCTTGATATTTATAAGACTAATCCTACTAGCGATTTGAAAAAAATGATTAATGACAAAAAACGTATTTATAAAAATGAAATATTAAAAGCCAAGAAAGTAGCAAACGATAACTACATACGACGAAATAAGAATCAACAAAAAGCAATGTGGAATTTGGTTAATGTAAATAAAAATAAAACAGACAATTCATCAGAAATTATTTCTCCTGACAAATTTAATAATTATTTTGGAAACATTGCTCAAAATTTACTTAACTCCCTGTCATCTCCCACCGACAATTTTGAAAATTATTTTACAAGTTCCATAGAAACTGGTGCTGACAAGAATTTTATTTTTACTGAAGTCACTTACAATCAAGTCTTAGATGTAATCGCTAATCTGAAAAACAAACAGAGTAAAGATGCTATCAACATTAAAATTCTCAATTGTATTAAATATATTATTATCATTCCACTCACTAAACTAATTAATGAATGCATTAGAAAGAATGTGTTTCCAAAATGTCTTAAACTGTCAAAAGTGTTACCTTTATTTAAAAAAACTGTATTGATGATCCGGCAAATTACAGGCCTATTTCTATCGTGCCATTATTTGCCAAAATCTTTGAGGTAGTTCTCAAATCTCAAATCACAAATTATTTTGAAAATTGTAATCTTTTCAATAGTTGTCAATATGGCTTCAGGTCAAAACTGTCAACGATGTTAGCAATTAATTCGTTGATAAATGTATTAAATAAAGGTTTCGAGCCCAAAGAATTTGTGCATGTGCAATTTTTAGACCTAAGTAAGGCTTTCGACTGTGTGCCTCACAATATTTTGGTGAACAAACTAAAATTTTACAATTTCTCTGAGAGTAGCAGAAAATTGATTATGTCGTATTTGACTGATCGTCATCAATTTGTTCATTTTAATAATGTTAACTCTGGTACCATTGATATTAAATTTGGAGTCCCTCAGGGTTCAGTTTTGGGACCGGTTTTATTTCTTATTTATATTAATGATTTGCCAAACAGTAGTCCCTCAACAAACTTCATTCTCTTTGCTGATGACACAACATTGGCTCATTCCCATAAAGATTGTAACACTTTATTATCAGAAGCTCAAAACAGTTTGTCTATGGTTCACAACTGGTTCTTAAACAATAAGTTAATATTGAATGATGATAAAACAGAGACTATGATTTTTTCTTTAAGACAGCACTCTGTACAAATGACCTCTCATTGCGTTAAATTTTTGGGCATTATCTTGGACAGTAAGTTAACATGGGAAGAACACACGTCCTACATCTGCAAGAATATATCACGCAATATTTTCTTATTGCGCCATTTAAAAAATTGTTTGTCACAGTCAACGGTTTTAATGGCATATCATGCAATAATTCATCTTCCCTCACTTATGCCATTTTAATATGGGGCCACTCGGCACATACCTCAACAGTTTTTTCACTGCAAAGAAAGGCTGTCAGAATCGTTGCTGGGCTATCATATAGAGATGATTGTAGGGATGCTTTTATAAGCCTTAAGATACTGACTTTACCCTGTAATTATATACTGCAGTGCCTTGTCCATGTTAAAAATAACCTTAATAATTACATAACATGTGAAAGTGTACATACGTACTCAACTCGTAATAGGGGCAATATATATTTGGATTTTTTCCGACTTTCAAAAACCAGAAATGGCACCTGCTATTATGCAGTAAAATTTTTCAATGTGTTACCGATTGCTGTACTAACACTTGACTGTACTCGCTTTAAAGATGTAATTAAACGTTTCCTCCTTGAAAATGCATTCTATGATTTTGACGAATTCTTGTCAACTGATTTTTCTCGTTTAATTTTATAAACGTGATATGTGTGTGATAATGATTGTTTGTTATTCTATGTGCTTTGTTATTTACTCTACTTTGTTATTTATTTGTTTCATTTATAGTGTACTTTTTTTTTCTATTTAAGACAACCACTTTTTGTTGGTTTTTATTGCCATATTTTTTGATGTGTCAAAACATAATTTATGTATATATGACCAATAAAGATCTATCTATCTTTCTATCTATCTATTTGTCAACTGGGAATGGAAACACATACTATTAACTTCAAAATACCACCCGAAAGTATTATTTATCTTCAATACATCATTTTTTATAGCCACTTAATCAATTAAAATTTTTTTTGAAAATATTATATTATCAAAATAGTCATTTATGCAACAAGTGCATAAAGTGGTACTTTTTTTCACTAATGGGAAGTTTGACGCACGAGCCATAGGTGAGTGCGGCAAACCTTTGAGTGAAAAAAGGCACTTTATGCATGAGTATCAGATAATACATTTTCTAGGACAGTCCCCAATTTAGACAAATAAATTTCAAAATTAGCTTAACTTCATTCAATTGTTTTCATGGATCCGGTTATGTATAAGAGTGACATAACGTTACTTTTTTCACGCTTTTTTCTTTTTGTTCACTGTTACCATAAACGTGTGTTTTGCACACTAAAAATAATGAAAAGAAGTACAGTTTTTTTAACAGTCGTAGATATTGTTTTATTGGGGGTAAAAGTGATGATACTTTTGTGACGTAGTCTGTAGGACGAAGTGCGGCAATTACAGACGAGTCACAACAAGTGGCTTTTACTCTGAATAAAACATGCTATTTTTTCTTCAAACGTCGATTAGCAAAAAAAAGATAAAGATGAAAAAAATCTCGAACTTCACCACCAAAAACGCATTGTGTTAATATCGCATGGCCGGCGTATTAAATAAAATACGCGTTGCTATGGATATTAGTTTTTCTGTCGCTCACAGCTTTAGAAAAAGTACTTTTACCTCCGTTGTTAATGGCAACGCATAGCCGTCGAAAAAATCAAACTTTAATGTCATGAAGTGAGTTAAGAAATGTCATGTTTTTCTGACATTTGAAGAAAAATTTAATTATTGTTGATTTCTGAGCAGTAAATTATTATTATTTTTAAATTACTATGTTTTATTAAACATACCATAGTACCTTTACGTTCAAATTATTTCAATTTTTTATTAAGACTATAACAAAAATAATTAGTATGAAAAATGCCTTTTTTCAAATGTTTTATACGTCACTTACGAAAGTGTTCACATTAGTAATCACTCTTTATATTAGTCAAGATATATTAAAGATATTTTGCAATTATTCAACTTAACGAAATGTAAACCAATAAATACTCCAAGAGATGTACAATCACAACGAAAACCGTTCATCCATTTTAAAACCGTATCAAGCTTCGGAAACATTCTGTCTTAGAACTAATAGCGCGTCTTTTTCATTTTTTCTGCACAATGTGCTGTCTTCGAAAGGCATTTGATTGATTGATTTACCAAAGTACGGTAGGCTTGGCTAACCACTCCCGCCAAGTCGGCTACGTCGACGCTGACTTGAAATAGGACCATTCATGTCGCCAGCAGCGAAATCCACATGATGCATGGTACAGGAATATAGGCTGATAAATGTAGGTAATTGTGAGATGCGTTGCCGAATTGTGTCGTCAAGAAGTGGTTAAGTTCCTTTCTTGTGTTTTTTCTTCTACTTCTAATTCTTCTGAGTCTTCTGTTTCCCTCGTTTCTGATTCCGCAGAGCATATATTCTTGCGATTTCTTTATATTCTCCTTGCTGTTCCTTCCCAGTATGTTTGGTTCTTTCCTAGTTTGTTCATGATCCTCTCAGTGTTATCTGCGTGAAGCATTGGTTTTCCTATTTTTAGTTTGTAACTGTCTAGTATTAGCAGTATATTTAGTAAATGTGTCGGGTCTCTTCTTTGAACATGGTTCCAGTACTTCATTGCATATGTGTCTATCCTTTTCGCAATTGTTTTCTCTCCTATTAATGTTGATATTTTAAGTCGTTGTTCGTGTTGTTAATTTTAATGGTTTTGAAGTTAGTTTGATCATGTCTCTTTGTGCTCTTTTCAGATTTCTTATATTGATTTTTATCGTTGCCGTGTTTTTTACTCCATATGTCATCATCAGCATTATGATATATGTATATCCTATCTCCATGGTACTTTATTTTTCTCTATGAAAGGTATGCATGATATGTTTCTAGATATTTCAATTTGTTCGTTGTTCTTATTTTAGAACTGATTGTTGTCTAGTGTAGTTCTTCTACTATTGTTTTTCCATTTCCTTGCAGTATTTCTCCTAGTTGTCTTCATGCTGTAGTAGGCGGATATTCCAGATATTGTGTGTTTTATTATTTCCTTTACATATTTTCTCTTTTCATATTTCTAGTTTCCCATATACTATTTTGTCGTCTATATTGATTTCTACTGCCCTTCTTGCTTTAATATGTTTGATCCGTTCTCTTATCTCCCTGCCTACCATGATATTATATATTTGTGAAATTGAATTTCCGTCCATGCTGCCTTCAAAAGACATTTATTTTTAAAAGGTATGTTGATCAACGAGAATATATGCCAGTTCTGTTAAAATTATACAACTTAGGGAAATAAATGAATTATGTCAATCGCTTTATTTTATCAAAACGACCATCATATTGCCTGACCCAACAGCTTTTATTTCTTGTATACAGTTTGATATTATGATTATTTATTTTAAATAATCAAATTTTGCGACCAATAGGTATTATCACTTTTATTGTATTAAAATATAATGGCGTAATTTTCTCACACGATTCTAAATTACTGTAATTCACGACGAAATTAGCCCATGGCCAAACTTCCATTACTCTTATCTCTATAATCACTATTTTAATTGCTGGTTTCGGACTATGCCAATTATACGTACACTGTAGTAAACCAGTTAATTAATGAACACGCTTGGCAATTGTTCGTATTATTAAATTCGTTTTGTATCTTATATTTAATTGCAAAACATTAATTTAATCAAAGCACAATTACTAACTACAAATTAAACATTCACACGATAACACTATGCTAATGTCATTATCACTGATTGCATTATTCTGTCGGTAGTGATATTAAATAAGTAATGAATTTAGTTACAAACAATAAGACACATTATTGCTTAGTATAATAATTTGTAGATGTTATGACTACCGCATGTGGTTGAAGCACCAGTTATGCCGTCATCAGCACACAATTTCTGTCAAACAATATTACTGAAGAATGCGGAAAATGTGAAACAAAAATAAAGCAAAATGAGTCTATTATAAAATGTGGAGGATTTTGTAAAAAATCATAACACACGAACTGTGCAAGTCTTCAAAATTGCAAAGAGAAAGATATAAAAACATTAAAAACATTAAATCGATAGGTATGCGACAGTTGCATAATATATCTCGATTCTTTCTCAGATATTCAGAAGCAAATAATGGAGTTTAAGGAGTTCGTCTCAAATCAGCTATATGAATCTATATTAAATCAAGGCATGATTCTCTTAAACAGAATAATATAAGAAAACATATGCGGAAGCAACTGGGTTTTCTTAATAAAATCTAAATCAACACAAAAAAGCAGGATAACCGAAGAAGATATGCAAAAATACTTGATACCGGTAATGTTAGAAGTTGGTATAAATGAAATAAAAATATACGAAAGAGGTGTTGTACTAATAAAATGTTCAACTAATGGTCCAGTGCAATTAAGTTTATACCTTGGAACCCAGTTACAATGATTTTTTTTTGTTATGGATAGGGTGCCAAATGAATGGGGATGGAAAAAGAGATAATTCGCTAGTATCAGTTACAATGAACCAACCACCAGCTTCTGAAAATTTATTGAAAATGATTTTTTGTTCATGTAAAACTGGGCGTGGCCCTACTTGTGGACTTAGAAAAAGTGGCTTAAATTGTTCTATAGCATGTTTACTATGTGAAGAAGTTAGCTGCTTAAATGCTCCACCAATAATATTAATGAATGACATCGAAAACGAAAACGTTAGAGACAATTATTTTCTTATCTTTGTAATAAAAATGTATAATCATTTGTCATTAAAATTTATATATTAATGAAATAAAAACTGAAGAAGTGATAAAGCGAAGAATACTTATAGCTAATAGGTGCTACTACACCTGATGCAGTCTCTGATCATTTGAAAATAGTGTACTTACAAGTACAATTATGGTTGAAAAATCACATTTTGCCAACAGAGTGGGGATTGAAACATTATCATGGGATGTTGACACCAATAACAATGTATAAGCCACCAGCCCCTGAAAATCTACTTAAAATTATTTTTTGTACATGTAAGACAGGATGCGGAGTTGCTTGTGGATGTTTAAGCATGGATTACTTTGCACTGTAGCTTGTTCTGAATGCAATCGATAGTTGCTCGAACCCTTCTTCTATTATAGAAATAAGCGAAGTTGAAAACGAAGATATCGAACATAAATAGTATATTTTGTTAAAATTATTATGAATTATGTGATTTAACAACAAGTTTATTTCTACAGAAATTCTGTTCCTTGTATTAATTATGTCTTATTTTAAAGTTTTTTGGTCGCCATTTTTGGTACCACATTTTGAATTTGTAATTTTGCACCTTAAATTTGTAATCAAAAACCTACAATACTATTCAGATACGATTTTTTTGTTTATAGAACAAAAACTACTAAAACTTATGTGAATTGAGTATTTTTTCAGAAAATTTGTAGAAGATCTCAATAAACTTTTAAATAAAGAAAAAACGTCAATTTCTAATCCATAAATATGTTAGTTCCAAGGTTTTTTAGTTTTCACGCCTAACGGCACTCCATTATAAAGAGGATAGGGAAAAAGCTAGAGTGGTAGCAGAGAAAGAATTGTAAAATAAAACATAGAATTAAAGTTCCTGAGCTTAAAAATTCTTGTGTCTTCAAAGGGACAAGGTCACCAGAAATGGACAGAATAGATCAAAAGTTCCGACGGGAGTGTCCTTACTAATCTGTTAATCTGTCATTTGACCTGTGGACAATTCCTTCTCCTACCTGTATTTTTTTTGTAATATTGGGAGAATTATCATAACCATTAATAAAGTTTTTCACAAAAATATCGTTACCTGAAAAACAAAAATTATAGGAAATTTTATAATATGCAATATTAATAATAACTAATTGTTACATGGGAACAACCGGGATAATAGACCTTGTTTCCAAGGCCAACATAACTAATTTTAAAAAAAGTTATTCCCTACAAGATTGATAATACCTACCTATTTTTAGCATAGAAGTAACAGTAAAGGGGATAGTTAAGAAGTACCTATTTTTATCGCCATTTTTCAACATGGCGGTCATAGTAGTAGCGACGTTTCTGTGAAAAGTGTTAATTAATGATTATGGCAATCCCTCACGTTATAGAAACTAATCTTTATACGAATTATTCTCTGGAACCCCCCCCGTTTCTTTTTTTGCTTTACATACTATTAAGGTGGACAGTCCAGATCAAATGCAAATTGTCCACCATGAATTATATACCAAACTGACAGTCATGTATCTCGGTAATGGCAGATCTGATCCATGTGATCTTCTTCATCAGATTTTCGGTCTGAACAAAAAACAATTAATGAAAATAGCAATAAATAATACTTTTCAAGATAGTCAGAATCCTCTTACTATATTTAATAAATTAAATATAGTAACTATTATTGTTTATTAATGATTAATATTAATCTCATCGAATAAAACAGGATATTCTTTATTGTCAATTCCAGTCAACCTTGATGTTTATCTAAAACAGCATCTCTATAAATGTCTTCATGTTAGGCAAAAGCAGTAATTAATTCCTTTTACTCGCTACGACTTCACTACGGTGCATTGCCGTCTGGTGCGAAAAACTTATTGATATTTCCCTAACGTTGAAGTGGATGGTAATTATAATCCTATAGAGTATATCTAATGTATGTCACAATAGATACACGGGGGGTCGCGGTGATCAAGGCCAATCAGGCAGCCTCTCATAAAATGTCTAATGTATTTTCATAGAAATCATCCAGAAAAATACAGGATACGTTTAAAATGTACATAGTACAAATGTGAATATTGTTGAAGGGCAACGAAAATTCTTTTCCAATCGATTTAAAAAAATGTAGAAATAAAGTTGAACAAGAATAACTGGAGAGAAATTTTGAAAAAAAAGGTCTACAAAGTGTTGCGACACCGTACTGGCGCACTCTATAGTCATATTACAGTTTTTTTTCTATATTTTAGGAACGGGTGATAGATAAATAATATGATAAGACATAAACTAAAAAATAAACACTCATCAGGACATGACGATGTACCCTCATTTCTCATTAAAAGAGTAATGATGGAAATAATCAAACCCTTAGTTTATATTGTAAACCTATCATTTTCTGCTGGAGCTTTTCCAGAAATTTTAAAAATTGGGAAAGTTATTCCTGTTCATAAAAAAAATAATATACAAGGGTTACAAAATTACAGACCAGTTACCATACCTTCAGGGTTTTCAAAAATTATTGAATATTGCTTTTTAAACCGATTACTGATTTTTCTGAATAAAAATAATACACTTTCACATAACCAGCACGGATTCTTAAATAATAAATCAACTCATAGTGCAATGCAATCGTTTTATGAAAAGATAATAATGTATGTCGAAGCAGGTGAATGTCCTGTCGGTATCTTTTGCGATTTAAGCAGGGCATTTTACTGCGTTAATCATAAAAAACTTATCTCCAAAGTTTCTAAGTACGGGGCAGGGTGTATTAAATAGGTGGTCCGACGTACGGCACTTTCCTATTATAATAATGGCTTCATAAGTGCACGGTTACTATTTACTTTAGTAGATGGCGCGAGCAATAAGGTCCTATAATTACCTGGGTTTGTGCATCGTATAACTAACATAACCTCAAATAGTAAGGTTTTCCGTTTATTCTCATTTTTAATGTTTGTATAGGCATTCTAGTTTGGAGGCATACTGGCTCCAAGCAAATATTTAAAAATTCACGCAAATAATTTTTCAATATTGTTGATTAATAAAAATAGACTGTTAATTATAGGTTAGATTCCTAACCTGCAAAAAGTCTCTTATTTTATTGTGACAAACTATTTAAAACTTCATACACATTGCGTTGAACTTGATTTTGGTTGAAAGTACGGGAACCAGGTAGAAATTTTAGTAATAGCTACGTAATACTTGTAAATCTTAAGAAATATATTTTTGAGGTTAGCTGTGGCGACACGTGGAATGCTGCATGTAGTGTTGCATATATTCTTTCAATGTTTTAATTTAGCAACTTAATGTCAGATGTCACTGGACTCTTGTTTCACTAAACAAAAACAAAAGGCCGGGAATGTATGCAACACGGTATGCACGTATGCACAAAACCTGTAAAATTATCTATCTATGCGTAAGTAATGAGAGAACTTATTGGTCCTGCCATCTATTACATTATGTACAAAGTAAGCACTTATGAAGCCACTGTGAGAGTTGTCGTCGCACCGCCTATTTAATACACCCTGGTACGGGGTACACGGGGGGTCGCGGTGATCAAGGCCAATCAGGCAGCCTCTCATAAAATGTCTAATGTATTTTCATAGAAATCATCCAGAAAAATACAGGATACGTTTAAAATGTACATAGTACAAATGTGAATATTGTTGAAGGGCAACGAAAATTCTTTTCCAATCGATTTAAAAAAATGTAGAAATAAAGTTGAACAAGAATAACTGGAGAGAAATTTTGAAAAAAAAGGTCTACAAAGTGTTGCGACACCGTACTGGCGCACTCTATAGTCATATTACAGTTTTTTTTCTATATTTTAGGAACGGGTGATAGATAAATAATATGATAAGACATAAACTAAAAAATAAACACTCATCAGGACATGACGATGTACCCTCATTTCTCATTAAAAGAGTAATGATGGAAATAATCAAACCCTTAGTTTATATTGTAAACCTATCATTTTCTGCTGGAGCTTTTCCAGAAATTTTAAAAATTGGGAAAGTTATTCCTGTTCATAAAAAAAATAATATACAAGGGTTACAAAATTACAGACCAGTTACCATACCTTCAGGGTTTTCAAAAATTATTGAATATTGCTTTTTAAACCGATTACTGATTTTTCTGAATAAAAATAATACACTTTCACATAACCAGCACGGATTCTTAAATAATAAATCAACTCATAGTGCAATGCAATCGTTTTATGAAAAGATAATAATGTATGTCGAAGCAGGTGAATGTCCTGTCGGTATCTTTTGCGATTTAAGCAGGGCATTTTACTGCGTTAATCATAAAAAACTTATCTCCAAAGTTTCTAAGTACGGGGCAGGGTGTATTAAATAGGTGGTCCGACGTACGGCACTTTCCTATTATAATAATGGCTTCATAAGTGCACGGTTACTATTTACTTTAGTAGATGGCGCGAGCAATAAGGTCCTATAATTACCTGGGTTTGTGCATCGTATAACTAACATAACCTCAAATAGTAAGGTTTTCCGTTTATTCTCATTTTTAATGTTTGTATAGGCATTCTAGTTTGGAGGCATACTGGCTCCAAGCAAATATTTAAAAATTCACGCAAATAATTTTTCAATATTGTTGATTAATAAAAATAGACTGTTAATTATAGGTTAGATTCCTAACCTGCAAAAAGTCTCTTATTTTATTGTGACAAACTATTTAAAACTTCATACACATTGCGTTGAACTTGATTTTGGTTGAAAGTACGGGAACCAGGTAGAAATTTTAGTAATAGCTACGTAATACTTGTAAATCTTAAGAAATATATTTTTGAGGTTAGCTGTGGCGACACGTGGAATGCTGCATGTAGTGTTGCATATATTCTTTCAATGTTTTAATTTAGCAACTTAATGTCAGATGTCACTGGACTCTTGTTTCACTAAACAAAAACAAAAGGCCGGGAATGTATGCAACACGGTATGCACGTATGCACAAAACCTGTAAAATTATCTATCTATGCGTAAGTAATGAGAGAACTTATTGGTCCTGCCATCTATTACATTATGTACAAAGTAAGCACTTATGAAGCCACTGTGAGAGTTGTCGTCGCACCGCCTATTTAATACACCCTGGTACGGGGTAAGGGGCCTAACCTTAGACTGGGTTGAAAGTTATTTGTCATGTCGCAAACAGTATGTGTCAGTTACCAATATTACGCACAATACAATTGATTCTGTTAACTCGGCATCTGTAGAAATTAATATGGGCGTGCCACAAGGGTCGGTATTAGGTCCCTTATTATTTTTATTATATATTAATGATCTGGATGGTTTGAGTGCTTTAGCAGATTTTACTTTTTATGCAGATGACACATCCATTATACTATCTGATAAAAATATTGATATTTTAGAGATGAATTGTGATGTTTTATTGAAAAACCTTAGTAATTGCTTTAGTGAAAATTCTCTTTATTTTAATGTTGAGAAAACACAGGCATTAGTGTTTCACAATAGACAAAAGAAATGTGATTATCCAAATATTCAACTTGATAATACGTCAATATCAAACAAGGACGTCCAATGTAAAATTTTTGGGTATAAATATTGACAGTTGCTTGAACTGGAAAAGCCATTGTGAATTACTGATAGCCAAATTACATTCAGTAGTTTATCAGTTCAAAAATGTAAAAAATGTTCTAAACATGGCTCAACTAGAGGAATTTATATTTTACTGAGGTTGATTCTCGGTTAAGATATGGTGTTTGTTTTTGGGGGATTTCCACCCTATCAAATAATGTATTTTTAGCCCAAAAGCGTGTGATAAGATGTATGGTAGGTTTATCCACAAGAGAGACCTGTAAAAATATATTTAATCTTGACACTTCCGTCAATTTTCATTTTTGAACTATGTTTATTTGTCTTTAAAAACAAGAGTAAATCTACATAATGTAAATACCAGGCAAAAACCCGATCTTTATGTGCCCTTCAGTAAATTAAATGTCTCTGTAAATTCACCTAGTTGTCTAGGACCTAGGGTTTTTAATCACCTCCCTGTGGAAATAAAACATTGCAATAAACTTGAACTATTTAGAAAGAAACTTGAAATATTTTTAATTAGCAAAACCTTCTACAAATTAGAAGAATATTTTAATATGTAAAGTGATCTGTGATTTACTTCTTTTTTTTCTTCTTCTTCTCTCTTTTAGATATTAACACTGACTATTCCTATACAATAATGTATCATATTGTCATAAAAGGAAAATAAAGTTTATTATTATATTATTATTATTATTATTATCCTCCGCCTTTATGGTATCTCAGCGTGGACAAAATTTACTGATTTGACCCATCTCGTTATCGATTATCTGCTCCTCGTCTCTTCACTGATTTGCTTTGACTCGCATGGTGTGTTATTCAATGTTCCCTCTATTTTGTATTTATCTATTTATTTAAGTTCACTATCCTTCAGAACATGGTTCCAATTACAAGGTATCAAAAATATATATAAAAATAGTAAGATATAAGACAATATTGAATAACAATACAACATAAACTATTAATTAATGACATATAACATAACACAGGACAGTAGTTTATAAATAACATAAAATGACTAATAATTAATTGATGATGTAATGACTGAACGACCAAAAATTAAGTAAAAGAATTATTAAAAGTAAGAAGGAACAATAATTCAATAAAGCGATTCCAATAAAAGAAAAATATTTTTATTATATGTTTACAGCTGAGTTTGTGTTAAAATTTATCGTTAATTCCCTTATTTTGCGGTAGGATATATCAATAATGCACTTGACCTTTGAATAAGCAAGCTAGAAATATTGGCGATATTTCTAATAAGTTTGTATAGGAGTGCTTAAATCTCAGGAAGTCGTAATGATAATTTTGGCACATTGAAATATAAGGAATGTAAGACTTGGGGACAGTCAAACTTATGTTTAATGATATTATGAAGAAAGCCGAAGAGTGCATAGATCTTCTTTCCTTCCGCTATACAAAACCATACATATTTATAGCAAATCATGGGAAAAACTGTCTAGGTACACTCTATTTTCCTTAAAGTTCATAAAGCTTAATCATTTACGCTGGATGTTTTCTAAATTATTTAGGTACACTGTATATAATAGATACATGTGTTATGTTATACTAACGTTTTATTATCTTTTAATATAACATCCGATTGCGTCACAACATCCATAACGCTAGATTAATACAACCTCCCTTCCTTTAAGATATAACATATAAATAATAATTTAAGTAACATAGTCGTTAAACCAACAAGATTTCTTAGTTTCTCTTCGTATCCTACTCGGATTTAAATCTGAATTATTCACTACTATACCTTTAGTTTCATCGATATCAATGATATCATTATTTCCTTCCAAATTTCCATTTACATTCGAAGTCTCTTCTAAATCATCGCCTTCTGGTACATCATAATTCTCAGAATGGGCCTTAGAAGAAGCATTTATTCTGATATCAGACATAAGTATCATTTCCAACATCATTTTTAGTTGGTAAATCCTGTTCTGGACTTGCAATCAAATGCCACCTGTTTCTTTTAAGTTCCCTTGTCTGTTTTTACAATATATGATCTTGGTTCTTTGGCTTTACATAGTATTTTCCATACGCATTTAAATTTGTTAAAAACACTGTGTATCGTTTATTTAATTCCACTAAATCTGTGGTTCTGTGCTTTTTATTATAATCTTTCTCTTGTTTACTGTTTCGCATCGTATTTTTGTCAAAAATCAAAGCCCCATAAAAAAACTCCGATGAGTTATATCCACATAACCACGGAGTGGTTCTATACGCTAATAAGGCATCAAAAATTTTATCCTTTGCGACAGATTCAATAACACCATTTGACTGATGATGATATGGACTGCTGACAAGCACCACTTAATAACATCTGAATTAGATCACGTCCTTGATGTTTCGACATGGCCTGTAGTGGGGCACAATCATCGTATGACTCGAGCGGGCATGTCATCCGTGTAGATCAGAAAACCGATATTTATAGAGGAAGTTATACCATCTAGAAAAAATTGAACAAGAGGGATCCTTGCATTGAGCTCTAACCTTAATATAAAATCTTATTAAGATCTAGTCGATCGAGGGCCTTGAAGAATCTGTATGCAAAATTAACTTAACCATGTTTGCGACAGATTCAATAACACCGTTTGACTGATGATAGTATGGACTGCTGACAAGCACCACTTGATAACATCTGAATTAGATCACGTCCTTGATGTTTCGACATGGCCTGTAGTCTGGCACAATTATCGTATGACTCGAGCGAGCATGTCATCCGTGTAGATCAGAAAACCGATATTTATAGAGGAAGTTATACCATCTAGAAAAAATTGAACAAGAAGGATCCTTGCATTGAGCTCTAACCTTAATATAAAATCTTATTAAGATCTAGTCGATCGAGGGCCTTGAAGAATCTGTATGCAAAATTAACTTGACCATGTTTATCCGACATATACTGGATTATATAATTAATTGTGGTTGAGACATAGCACTCACGAATCCACGTCTTTTACGTGCTCATATATCCTAGAGCAGAGAATCTAAAAAATCATTGCATATACAATATACAATTGCTTTTAACGACTTGATATCGTAACACAGAATAGTAACTATAGTAGTAATTTTCTGTGAAATATTTTTTTTTAATTGGAGATTGTATGGATTTTTCAACGTTTGTTGAATCACTTACAATGAATTTTTGGAATGATTGGGAATTTGTTTATGCAGTGTAATAAAATAAATATATTAACAACCATACGTAGGAAGGTGGAATTGTAAATGTCACTATAATATAATATTATTCTTATACAGCAATGATACAACAATAAATAGTATGTGGTTTATAATAGCATGTTTTTTAGTTAAAATGTGTTTAATAGGGTCATAAATAATAAATAATTTAAAACAATAGTGTTCATATATTTTTTTTTAAATCGAATTATCTCATTACCTCATCTCGCGCAATTCATATATTACTTATGAGTGCCACCTAGAGAAAAACTTACCATTGTCTCTTAAGAATATTAAAATTTTATTACCGTTTACTGTATTACAAATGAAACGCAATCTTTGAAATTAGCATAATGAAAACAATAAATTATAATTTTGTACAGTCTCCAAAGCGAGATTAGTACCGCAACTTACAGCTATATCTGACTCAAATCAAACTTTATATGCACGTAAGACTTTATATGTTATTCGCAATAGCCGAAATCTTCCACTGCCCGAATTTTTTGTCCACAACGCGTTGTGGCTATAGCAATATACCCATGATACGTGTAGAAGCTATTTTGTCGAACAGTGAGTAATGCTAATTAACCAGAACGCGTTGTGGGTACATTATAACACCCAAAATGTGGAGCATTTCTTTTGCACACGTCGCGTTTTGGTTACTGAGATTGAGTCACACTGCATTGTAGTTCCCGCTCTTTAAACGTTCGGCATCGTAGTAGAAGGACACATGTTAACCTAGCTAGTGAATTTTGTGTGTCGTTCTTCTAAATATTTTAAGATGAAGGCTGAATTTGAACAAAGATTACGGGAATTGATGTTAGAGAAAAAAGAAAGGTCGTTCTTATTATCAGGTGAACGTTATCTACAAATTGTAAACGACACCAAAGAAGCACTACAAAGGAAACGGGACGCGCTTGAAATATCATCAAAGCATCATCGTAGATTAAAACGAAACGATTTGTTAACAGTTGGCGAAAAAGAAAAATTGGTTAGCAAAGAATATTTAGGAAACCATTTCATAATTTGAGTAATTTTCAGGTCATTCAAAAGTTGTCAGCAAGTTGGTCAGCTATCAAATTAGTTCACAGTAAACCTGGGCATTTCCAGAGCCAGGGCTCCGTTGAACGAGCAAATCAGGATGTTCGTGATAGCCTTGTAGCTTGGATGTCAAATAACAACTGTCAAAATTGGGCAAGAGGTCTTCGTATTGTTCAAAGCACTAAAAACCGCAGTTTCCATACTACCTGTATGGAAGCGAACACCTTATGAGGCCATGTTTGGAATTCCACAACGAAATTGACTTTTGGATACATGCTTGGATATCTCTGTTGTTAATGAAATTGAGACCGAAGAACAATTTGAAGAGCATTTGAAACTGATGAAAGACTCTTTACAAAAAGCAAATACTATCACTGAGAATCCTAATATTCAATTGGTGAATCGGAGGTAGAAATCGAAACGAATATCGGAAATGACGGTATGAATCAATGTTCTGTTTGTGATAACATGTACATGCCAGATAATGTGTGTATTGAATGTAATGAACCATTTCATGCAATGTGTGCTGCTAATTTGGAAATATCAATATACAAACTTTGTGGCAATAAAAAAGCAGCTGATATAATGAGAAGAGGTTGCATTTTTTTATTTGATTTGTATACATTTTATGTGAAAAAAAAGGAAAAAATGTACTTTTAAAATTGA
This sequence comes from Rutpela maculata, assembly GCA_936432065.2. Taxonomy (NCBI): domain Eukaryota; kingdom Metazoa; phylum Arthropoda; class Insecta; order Coleoptera; family Cerambycidae; genus Rutpela; species Rutpela maculata. The sequence continues at coordinate 38,000,894 of OW386285.2, forward strand.
ATTTCGCGCCATTATCAGTCAGCCATTTTGAATTTTCCAATTTTCTCTTCAAATTCGTAATTAGTGACCTCGAGTATAAAATTTGGACGATATTTTATTAATTTTAGAGCAATTATTAATTTTTTTTTAAACAGATGCAAATTACGCACTTTAGGATGCGTTTAATGGCTACAATCGGCCCATGTTAAATGACCCAATATGTTACTTAAGGCTCGTATAATACTAAAACAAACCATTTTCCTCAAATTTTTATGAATCTTAAATGAATATCTTTGAAAAAACCCTTGAAAAATGCACAAAAACAGCAAAAAATGCACTTTTTTTGCATAATTATGCATTTTTAGGTACTTTTCCCGTCGTTCTGTGCGTACGGACTATGATTTTTCAAGTTTTTATACCTAAAAGAGGCATTCTATGCAATATAATCTTTTGGAGATAAAACTTCTTGAAAATCACCTTTTTTTTTATTAATTCCAACGGCCTAAGTGTAGTGTTCTATTATTGTCTATTAGACGAATAGGAAAACAAAATAATTCAAAAATTTCATATCGCATTACTTTCCCTATTGATAATTAAAAATTGATTTCAAATAAATTACAGTAACGAAATAAAAATAAACATAAATAATATTTTAGAAAATGTGAACATTCGAAGTATGTTCTTTCAACGTGATGAAGCCCCGCTGCATTTTTCTAACTAAATTAGCAACCATTTAAATGATACACACCCAATTAGGTGAATTAGTCACGGGGGTCCTCATGTATGGCCAGCAAGGTCTCCAGATTGGAACCCTGTAGATTATTTTATAAGGACACTTAAAGAGTCGGGTCTACAATGTGGATGTTAATAGCAGAGATCAATTAATTTCAAAGGATTGTTGAGTGCTGCTACAAAATTAAAAACAGTCGAGATATAAGAATATCATCGGTCATCTCGTTAACCACATCAACTGAAGCTGAAAGAAGACATTTTGACCATAAAATTTACCGAAAATAAAAAAATTACGATGCCATATTGTGTGAATCTGTAATATAAATCTGTTTTAATCTTCTAAAACATAGATCTTCTGTGGCTAATTAGTCCACGCATATTAGACATTTTAGAAGAAATAATTTATACAGTAATAATATTTGAAATACGTACTCTAGATGGGGTTAGGAACAGATACCCGAAAAGTCCCCTTCCCCCAATTTAGGAGGTGAAACGTCACCTTTTTTGCAAAAAACCACCCCTAATGGGGCTGATTTTTCACTTTTATCTTGTAAACCGTTCGTCGCAAGAGAAAAAATTATAGGAAATAAAAAATGCCTATTAACCTTGTAGTCTATTCCCACCCATTTCGCGCTAACAGCGTCCTAACAGAGGTGTAGTTTGAAGCGCACAGGTAAAAACTGATCCTATTCGAAGGGAATATCTTAAAACACATTACTTTAATGAGAAAAATGCACAGGAATTATTTTTTTTATTTCTTTTTTTTATCTTTTTTATTTATTTACTTTTTATTTATTGAAAATATCATACAGAGATAAGATATTCGCTGTGAAACTTCGATTAGGATTGATTTTTACCTGCGCGCTTCAAACTACTACCTCTCTGCTCGGACGAGGTTAACGCGAAATAGGTAAGGATAAGCTACAAGGTTAATAGAACATTTTTTATGCATAATTTAACGACAATTTTTTTATTTCCTGTACTTTTTTCTCTTCTGACGAACGGTTTACAAGATAAAAGTGAAAACCCAGCTTTAAGTCCCCGTTGCAAAAAAAAGGACGTTCCACCCCTAAATTGGGGGGGGGAACTTTTCGGGTATCTATTTCTAACCTTATCTAGAGTACGCATCTCAAATATTATTACTTTATAAATTATTTCTCCTATTCAGTGTTTTTTAATCTAATTTGCGTATACTAAAAGCCAATCAACTTCACACACACACTTGACATAAAATGTAATTATAATTCTAATTTGTAAATACGTTTTATGGCAATAACTGCATTTTTTTGTAATTTGTACAATTATTCTGATGATAGCTTATTCTCTTGTATGTACATGCTGCTGTTAAGTCTGTTATGTTGCTGTTTTACTAGTTTTGAATAAATCAAAGGAATGAAACAGATTCTCGATTCGGTGGAATCTAACATTTTTTTAAAATTTTTCACTACATAAAAAATCAGTAATTGCAACATAATAATTATTGTTGAAAATTAAAAATAGATACATAGATAGATAAATTTTTATTACCCATTCAGAAATACATTGAATGTACATTATGGCAAGTCAAACAAACATAAATCGTAATAATTAATAAATAAAAGCATAAAAAAATATAACATTTTTGTAGTCAAATACAGGATAAAAAAAACATCATAACGAAATATGTATGTACTTACACATACATATACATATATATATATACAGACACATTTTAAAAACACATTTACACTGTAAAACGTAGATTGGACTAGAAATTTTCTTACTTCTATTTTAAAAATTTTTACTGTGTTGATTTCTTTTAAAGTAACTAGGCAATTTATTGTACATAACTATGAAGTTGTAGTGTGGTGAATCCTTAAAAAATGTATTTTTATGGTTAGGAATTTTTAATACATTTCCATGTCGTGTTGAATACTCATGATTTTCATTTAACTGTAAAAAACTGGATATATTACTTTTTACATAAGTAACGCATTTGAAAATAAAAATACCAGGCACAGTTAACAAATTTTTGCTTTTGAAAATATCCCTGCATGTTGCCCGGGGTTCAAGATTAAATATTAAGCGAATTATTCTCTTTTGACAGACAAACACTCTACCTATATCAGTTGCAATTCCCCAACACATTATATTATTTGCAATATGGCTAAATGCCAATGAATAATAAACATTTAATAGACAAACATGATTTTAGTTGTAAAATTGCAAAAAATGCTCTATTTAATTTAGAGCAAACATAATCAATAATCAATATGTTTATTCCAAGACAATTTTGCATCAAGCCAAAGTCCCAAGAATTTAGAGTTCTGAGAAAACTGGATATTATCAATGTTGCCAACTGTCCTACGTTTTTGGAAGTGTAAGTAATCTGTTTTGGTGTTATTCAGGATCAGACGATTTCGCTGGCACCACATATTGAATTCTTCAGAAACAACTCTGATATTTTCTAAGAGTATCTCAGAACTACTACCAGAGACCGTAATGGTAGTATCATCAGCAAACATAGTAACACTACCTCTACTGATGAAGTCCGTCAAATCGTTAACATAAAGCATAAATAAGAGTGGACCCAACACTGACCCCCGAGGAACACCAAGTGTTACGTCTTTTGTCTGTGTAATGCTGATTTAATTGCAGAAGCAATTTTTACGCGTGGCTTTCAACGATATACTTTCAGGTCTATTGTAGTGCTATTTACTGGAATTTATTTCAAAGATGGCGAAGTTATAGCAGAAAATTCAATGAAGCCAGTTTGCTCAGTTTTATGTGTGCTTTTCGAATTATTTACTGAAATTTAAAAAAAAGGTTATTTTTTTAATTAATTTATTTCTGTAACGTCGACTTATTTCCGCTACCAAAGCCTATCACTGACGCCAAGAGACAAGCTACCGTTTAAATTTTGCTTTTTCTCTGCTTTCTGCTTACTTTCCCAACGTTTAATATACAAGAGGCGGATTGCTTTACATCCCCTCTGAAGGATGGTATTTCTACTATACAAGCCTCGCCTTAAATTGCGTAACTTCTATGTATACACTGATATCCGAGCTGCTAGAAGATGGAACGAGATCGTTGTGTTTCCTAGGATGGTTAACCATCTAAGTACTAACCGCGATAAACGTTACTTAACTGTATGTTACCAAATACCTACATAATCAAGACGCTTCTACACTTGCCCCATGTGTCTTGTTTTCTTGAAAGGCAACAAAAAAAAAATCCAAGTCCGGACATGGATTTTTTTTGTGTAATACTTGTATTTACTCAGGATTACTATTGTAGTATATGTGCCAAATATGAACTTATTATTTCATTCCTTTGCAAAGTAATAGCCAAAAGAAATTTTGTTCAATATATATAAAACACCCTGTATTTCAGCAACGAGGATCCAACTAGCTTTTCTATGGGTGATTCTGATTACTCTCAGTGTCCTTTATTTGCCATTAAGCCATGTTCGTCTTTCCGTGAAACACCCTGTACATTAGGGTGGTCCTTATTTTGCAACATTGGATTTTATTCGGTCTCACGCCCGAAAGTGGTTCCGACTATTTAAAAACTGAATTATACAAAATTTCAACTCGATCAGATAACGCTAACCCGCGTCCCTAGGCGACTAAAATAAATGTCACTAAATTACGCAATTTTCACCTATTTTTAAAAGTATCTCGTTACCGGTTGATCATATCGAAATTTTTTACATTTTTAATCGAATTAAAACTCCATTTTCTAAAACTTTGTTTATTTGTATTTTTCTCGTACAATTTAATACCTTTCGAAATAATGTAGTTTTGGTTGGCGTAAACAAGTACTAAAACATTCATAATCTCGCTATTGACGTCTTAGCAGATGTTTTAGATCCCATAAATTATTCGAATTGGCTTCTCAATAATACCTTACAATCGAAATTTTGTACACTACTGGCCATATAAAATGGGCCCAAATTTTCATAGTGTAATTTTGGCTTTATACATTATTTGCTCATTTTCTACGTCATTTTCAAACGACCTCAAACGGATCTTCTCAAATTTGTATTGCTTGAAATTAAAAAAAACTGTTTTTAGTTAAATCCACCGGCATCACTATGGTCAATTTGCCAATATTAGAAGGAAAGTATTACAAAAATAAAATTTATCCAAAAATTAAAATTAATATATATGTCGATACCTGAATAACCGGACCATCAGAAACCAAAAAAATATTTTGTTTATGCCGCACGTGTTCAAGGTGGTGACGTTAAATGGTAATTGGGTGGTTCCGCGGCAAATAATTTACCGCTAATATTCATCCAAGCAAGTTGTTTATTGCATCCAACATTATAAAACTGTTGTCGTATGCTGTTAATACATGCCTTTAACTACCGAAAAAATGTCACGAGATATGTGTCCTCTTGGGCAAAACCATATTACCGATTTATTTCGCGGAAGCCTGCGTTTGCGCACTTATATTTGAGTTTTAAAAAAAGTTTCACAAAGTTTCACCGAAATTTCTGTTGTATATCGTAGGTCAGTCTCTGTACTTTGGAACATATACTGAGAGTTTACTTTCTTGTACTTTTATTAGAAGATATTTAATTTTACTGCAGATGTTGTCATTTCCGTGAAGAGAAATTACCTGTTTGAATTGCTGCTGAATGAAAAATTGTTAGCTGATGGAGCATCCGTAAGGACTGTCCACAGGATAATTGAAAATAATGAACAACAGAAAGAAGACTAGCGCGAGTTGTTAGGATAAAATGAAGAATTTATTCAAATTATTAAGCTATTCTTATGTAATTTACTTAAACGCTGGCGGTCTTGTAAATTTAATGTGGCTTCATTTAAAAAAAACATTCTGGTTGGTTAAATGGAAAATTAAAATATGAAACTAATAAAGAAAATGTATGTGAGTCTTCTAGGTCGAAAGTAGGTCAACAGTCAGAGTTTTAGTAGAAGTGGACAAAAGTCGAAAAAGTGCAACTATTATTGGAACATACTCCAGGGGAGTTAAGCTTAGCAACTCAAGCTGCGTATCATGCAAGTGGTAAACGTAATGTGGCTTCCGTAATAAAAAAACTTAGAAGCAGCTCTCCGCGTACAGTATTCCGGGAGTAAATTGAGAAAGTTCCGAAATATAAGTTTGCATACAGTAATAAAAGAGGTAAAGAAAAACGGTGTATATATAATAGACTTTTTTTCTTGAAATCGTCGAAAAAAGTTGTCACTATAAAGTATCAGCATATGGGTGATTAATTGCAGAGGCATATTAAATAAAAATATACAAGATGTTTGTTTTGAAAAAATTGAATTGTGACAGTTTAAATATGTAAAAATTTAAATCATCGTGGAGAACACCCTGTAGAATTGGGTTCACCTCTGAGTGTAAATTAGTACATGGTCTCGACTAACATTCAAAATGAAATGACGCTCAAATTTACGAAAATGCGTCTTTTGCAGATTTTACTATTGGGTGCTCCATTTAAAAAATTCTGACATTAGCTTGCTACCACTCTGTGAAACACCCTGTAGATTTGAAACTAATTTTTGAATATTACACTCTTCATCTCCCATAATATTTATCTGAGACATTTTTTCTAATTTCAAACGGTTGAGGAGATATTGACTATCCCCATGCTACTGACTCACCCTGTATATATATATATGTATGTATTTTTTTATGCGTCGTATCATAAATTTAACATATTTAAACAAAAATATACTTCTAAACAAAAATAGAGCTAGAAATGAAGTGTTAATAATATTTTCCTCCTAAATATGGCAAATTGACCACTGCGCGGCATTGTCAGTGCCTTACAACCTTTCCAAAGCTTTTCCCTTCAGCTCCTTGCTGATATCAGCACAGCGTTTAGCAGATCGGCCTCTTCGCTTTTTGCTATCTAGTTTTCCTGATATATCAACAAAGTAGTTGAGGGAGTTCTCCACAGCGCACTACGACCATTGCGCAATAAAGACAAGAAAAATTTGCTCTCCCACATCTTTCTCCACCCGTGTCCAGCAGAGGGTATTTTCACCCCTCTAGGACGTTGGTTCTTTGGCTGTGTTCACCCTCCACCATGTCTTCGTCTTCCTTGCATTCTCAAGAGCTTGTAAGCTAGAAGCTTTCATGACGCAGATCTACGTCCGGAAGAGTGTAGAAGGCGTACCAACCCCTCCGGAGGGGAGGTTGTTACGCCCTTGGCAATAATAAATGAAATCACGAGGGTTGCAAAGTGTCCATTCATACTTCTTTCCCTGATGATATTGATATTCATAACTTTACCCCCATTTAAGGGATATTTTTGGCTCTGGACATAAATCTAAGGGGTATACGAATTCTTTTGACCTCCGATTAGGATTCAGCGTCGAAAAATACATAGGAATACCATGGTAAGTCATCCAGATCACGACCTTTTTTTTTTGTGGGGCTGCGTAATGGATCCGTCTTTGAACATATTAAAATAACAGTTTCCATCACAATATTTAAAAGTGAAAGTATTATCAAATAAAAGAATTATATTATTAATAGTTTCTATTGTATAATAACGGTATTTATAGTTATTTTTTTAAAAGGAAAATGTCTAAATCACATGTTTATTAATTAGAGATTATGTTTTTGATAAAGAGCTAGCCTTAAACGACACCGTGATTACCGGTAGTGGAATGATAATGTATTATAAATAAAAATTACACAAATAATTACCGTATTATTATGCGTAAATATGCATATAAATTAAGGCTTGTACGGCCGTTAATTAATTATTATTTAATTAATTTCAGGTAAGTAATATAATAAAATAATTAATGTTGTAATTGAATAAAACCTGAGAGAAAATATGGACAGAAGTTAAGATGAAATTTGATCGCATAATATTTGGTTTCTGTTGTAGAAATTAGTTGCTAATTTTTTACCATGCATACCTATTATTATGATCAGTTTAATAGCACCAGATATACAGTGTGGAACAGCCAAATGGAATAAATTCAGTATCTCAGTTATTGTGCATATTTATAAAACATCTCGAGACTCGTCGATTTTGGATTCTCAAATGACATCCTGCAACGTGCCCCTTCGAGTGGCAGTTGTAACGCCTAAATTTTTAAAAGGAAAGTAGGGGCTTGTGACACCTCATTTGAAAGGTCTTTTCATTTTCTATTCAAAAATTCTATGGTTTTAGTATTTACTGCAAAAATTAACGGTTTGCTTGACGAAATTCGTTACAACAAACTAAAAACATAAAAACTTACAGTATTTTGTTCTTGTAGGCTAGCAAAAACAATTTCAGTGTTCTTTTTCAACATTATCAACTAAAAAAAGACACAAAAACATCAAAACTCTTCATCTGGCATTGCCAGAGTTTTTGAAAACGTCGTAGCGATTGACAGCAATAAACAGTTGTCATAGTTGTCAATAAATAGTTGTCAGCGTTTTGCGTATTGTTTGAGTATTGTTAACTGCAATGGGGTCATTTCCGATAATTCTATATTGCGACTTTTTCAACATTATCATAATTTGTTTAATACAAAAACTAGTCATACAAAATTTCACGTCTTTATCTATGATAGTTTTCAAAATATTAAGCCTCAAATTTGCCGCGGACGGGAAAAGAAACTCGTGCCCGCGTGACGTCATTAGGCTTAAACAGACAGCAGTAGCAGCTTGATGGTCCGAGCCGCGCCGTCTTCTCAGTGAAATTGCATGTATGTATTATATGTAATGTAATGTGTAATTATATATGTAAAGTTTACATGTGCATAAAGAGACGTGTAGGTGATTTTTTTTATATACTTTGTGTTTTTTTAAAACAAAAAATGTGCGAAAGGGGCTTTGTAAAAGCAGATTCTTCCAATCTTGCGGAGGTAGACTTGCTAATGGTTATGGAATATTTTAATTCCAATCACGAATATTTAAGTGCAGAAATGAGAGGAAGTAAGTGCAAAGGTAAATAAGATCTTATTTTAATGATACATATAAAAATTACTTCATTGTACAGGATTTTCAAAATAAAACTAAATATGTGTCTAGCATGAAATTTACTACTTTATTTTACAAAAAAAGTTCTTATTTAACAGTTTGCCGACAACAAGCACCTGGACAGTAAACAATCATTTTAAGCGAGTGGGGCAAATATTTTTCTAAATTATTTTTGTGGAAAACATTATTGCCTGCTTAATTCCTACTGAATATTGGTGAGAATAATTATTGTATTAATTAAATATATTTTTACGCGAATTCTTATAAATTATAATTATGTTTTACACGCTTTCTAACTAAATGTTTTAAAATTTTGTTTGCTTTTTGTTTTTCTATTTTCTATTTTCCAAAATAATCCCGGAGTATAAAATAAATGCAAAAAATTATAAAGTTTCATGTGGCATAAATGCAAAAGAACATAATATTGTAGAGGTAAAGTGCGAAGATTGTGCAGCTTGTGATGGTGGTTGTAACCATGCAATAGCTTTTGTAATGTGGTTATATTATATAAGTGAAGAACCCTTGCCAACCAATATAGTTTGCTATTGGAAAAATCTAGCATGCTTTATTTTTCTACAATATATTAAATAATAAAATATAATGTATTACTTATTTTTATTCTCATGTAAACTCTATGTTCTGGAATAATTAATTAAGATTTCTAACTCTTGTGGTAAAGTTACGCGAGACGCTTGTCGCCCCTAGACGAAATAGGTAAGAAACCTTTTCGGCTTTTATGTCCCCTTCTAGTCGTGGACGACGAACTTCGAATTTATCGGTCAGTGTTTCGAACGCGAAGGACAGTTATGTAGTGGTATTATTATTCTAGATTTAGATTAGGAATTTTCGCTAGTGTATCAACGTTGTGTACAGTTTGTGTTTTCCATGGTTTTTACATTACATTTTAGCGTTAAATCTCTCATATTATTTTCATTGTAATACAAAAAAAATTGAAGTACGGTTCTGGACAGCGGTGACTAACTCTAGCCAGCATATAAATGACTTCGACTGTGATATTTTTTTGGCTTTTTTTATTGCTACTAAACTTCTGACGTAATTTATAGAATAGAATAGAATAGAATAGAATACATTTATTCATCCAATAGATCACATACATGATATAGGACAAATCAAAAAACATTACAGATATCAAATGAAAGAAAAATATATATATATACACATATATATACACATATATACATACACACACATACACACATATATACATATATGATAACAGTAAAACAGTATTGCAAAATAAAAATATGCATAAGTAAGTGTGTAGTATAAATTAATACATTAGAAATTCATCCACAGAATAAAATGCATTGGAAGTAAGAAATACTTTTAACTTTGCCAAGAATGTTTTTATGCTAGCAACATTTTTTAAATTTGGACTAAGTTTATTATAGAGCACAGGGCCCATATAATATGGATTAGATTTGTATAATTCAAGTCTGTGTATTTCATGTTGCAAATCAGAACCATGACGAGTTTGATAACTGTGGTGTATATTTAAAGAATTAAAGTTGGATAAATTCTTTTTTACCAATTTCAAAATTTCAAAAATATATAAACATGGTAGAGTAAACATTTTTTGTTGCTTGAATGTCATTTTACAAGATTCCCTATATTTAATTCCAAACATACAACGTATGGCCCTTTTTTGTAACACAAATACTCTATTTGCCCATGTTGAATTACCCCACATAGTAATCCCATATCGGAGACGGGATTCAATGTTAGAAAAATAAAAAGTTTTTACCGTACTTATGTTTGTAATGGTTCGTAATCTTTTCAAGGCGAAACAGCTGCTTGCACATTTACCACATAGATAAGTTACATGAGTTTTCCAATCTAGAGACTGATCTATATTAATACCTAATAATTTGAATGACTTCACCTGTTGAATCGATTTCCCATCATTTTTCACATATACACTTGATGTGTAATGTGATCCAATAGGATGAAACTCCAAAACAAAAGTTTTATTTTGATTTAACACAAGTTTTTTATTTATGAAATACTCCGAAATGGAGAGCAAGTTAGTGTTCAATAAGTGTGTTGCATCAGTTAAGGCTTTACCATTAGCAATGATTGAGATATCATCTGCAAAAGCACAAAAGAATGTAGACAGGTAATTATCTAAGTCATTTGTGTATAAAATAAACAGAAGAGGGCCCAACACACTCCCTTGGGGAACTCCAATGTCCACCTCCAATTCCTTAGATCTTACACCAAAAAAATCAACAAATTGTTTACGATTACCTAAATATGATGTTAAAAGTTTGTTACATGTTCCTTGCAGGCCATAACGCTCTATATTTTTTAACAGGATACCATGATCAACACAGTCAAAGGCTTTGGACAGATCAATAAATAAAGCTATAACTTTATTTCCTTGGTCTAGATTTTTATACACAAAGTCTAAAATATTTGTAAGTGCTGATATTGTTGATCTATCTTGTCTAAAACCATGTTGATTTGATGATAAGAATTTCTTACTCTCTAAAAATGCAACTATACGTTTAGCTAACAATTTTTCAAAAATTTTAGAAAACACTGATAATAATGATATCGGACGATAATTAGAGAATTGCTTACTGTCTCCATTTTTTAGCAGAGGTATAACTTTTGAAAGTTTTAAGAGGCTAGGGAAAGATCCACTCTTAAAACATTCATTAATAATATGTGTTAGTGGTTCCGCAAGTTGTCTTGTACATTGTTTGATAATTTTTACAGAATAGTCATCTGGACCAACCGAATTTGTTAATTTTAAGTTATTTATAACATCAATTGTCTCATGGAGAGTGACAGGTTCTAGACAAATTGAGTCATCAGTGACAGGTAATAAATTGTTTGCAGAAGTATTAACATTATCTCTGTGTTTAGAAACTAAAGTTTTTGGTAAATTAATAAAAAAGTTGTTAAATTCATTGGATATTATTTCTTTATCTGTGGTGGTTTCATTTTTTATTTCCATTTCTAAGTTACGGTGCATGTTTGGCTCATTTTTAGTACAACTGTTTATTATTTTCCATACGGTTCTAGATTTGTTTGCGGAGTTTATGATAATATTGTCAAAATACATCTTTTTTGCTTGTCTTATGACTCCTTTATACACTTTTTTATATGATTTATAATAGTCTTTAAAAATACCATTTTGTTTTTGCATTTTAAATAACTCTTTAAGCCGTACAGATGATATCCTAATACCCTTCGTGATCCAGCTCTTATTATTTTTTGGGTCGAGGTTTTTAGTGACAAATTTAAAACTTGAGTTATAGTAACCATGCAAGATGCTGTTGAAAGCTGTATACTTAGCTTCAACAGTTTGTTTATGATAAACGCTATCCCATGATTCGTTATTTAAAAATTCTTTAAATTTTAAAATGTTTGCTTTTGAGAAAGATCTAAAGGTATATGGGTTTTTGCTATGTGAGGTATTTACATTAAAGACAATTTTTTGGGCAGTGTGATCTGACAGACCCGTTTCTAGGATACATTTTTCTATCAAATTATTGTTAAAATTTGTCATTATATAATCAATAGCTGATGCCCTAGTATTCTGAATATAAGTAGGTTTGTCTAGTACAGGATTAACACAATAAGAATTTACAATGTCGATAAGATTCATAGTGTCTCTGTTCTTACATAAAAAATTAATGTTAATATCACCACATATAATTATATTAGAGATGTTATCGTTACTACATATTATATCTAAACATTCTTCTAGTTTGGATAAAAACACATTTACATCTGAATTAGGCGTTCTGTATAAACATACAATACAATAAACTTTGTCACCTAGTGTAATTTCAATAGCAGAACATTCATATAATTTATCTATGCTTAAATTTACCAATCGTTTATTTTCTGTTGTTTTAAGAAAATTTTTAGTCAAAATAAGGGTACCTCCATGTAAGAATGATTTTCTACAATAATAACTAGATATGTTGTAGCCAGGAAAATGTACATACTTTATTTCACCAGGATCAATCCAAGTCTCAGAGATACACAGGACATCAATGTTTTCTTGAGATAAGAGAAATTCAGTTTCTTCGATTTTGTTTTTTATACACTGTAAGTTGTGATGTACCACACATAATGTATTTGTTTGTCTTAGTTGCTATTCACTGTTTAACAATAACATAGTTTTTTGTTTCACAATATACAATTTATTTAAATAGTATGGGCACTTATTTGATTTCGCCGAGTGATTTATGTCATAAGATGTCTTAAAATTTTTATTTGACTGTATACAATTTGCACACCTATTGAAACTGGAACTGCAAACTTTTGATTGGTGGCCCTCAGCACATATATTATACATATATTATACTTACTTATTTATTTAAAAAATATATATATTATTTAAAAAATATATCTCCTCTAAATTTTATGTTTATTGGTATTTACCTTTGCAATAGGCTCCTGTTTTTTCATTTAAGAGCACAGCCCGACGCATTATTTGTTGCCAAAGAACTGTTTTCTTTTTGTCTGTCGGCAAACGAATAAAATATTTGTCTGGTGATGACGCCGTCGCGCGTCGTGCTTTTGCATTCAGGAACAATACAATATTTATATTTATTTTTGGTGCGGTATGATGATATTTTTATTCAAATCACAAAACAAAACAGTTTCGAAGTTTAACAATGTTTTTATCCGATGATTAACAACGTTGAACTAACCTAATGAGAGCAATATAGCGCGCGCCCTGTGTATTGTACGGGAGTCGCCTCACACCTTTAAGCCTAATGATGTCATTCGGCTCGGTCGGTTTTAGATGTGCCGCGCGACTTTAATAATTTTTTTTAACATAATCGGATTGACAGAATTTGATAATTTTTGGTAGATCATCTTTTTGAAAGTAGTTTTTCAAGAAAATAATATTTTTGGAATAGGTCGAAATGACCCCATTTCTAAACCTAGTTTATTTAAACGAAATGAATAAAATAATAATTTTACAGATGGTTGGTTACGGAGACAGTATGCGATCACAGGACGAAGTTGCTCGCCTATTTCAAGAAAAAATTCCTGATTTGCCGCCTATATCTCCAGGTACAATCAGCAAAATTGAAAAGCAGTTTCGCAAAAATGGACATGTACGACAGATAAAAAAGAAGCTTCCAATGCAATGAATAACGATACCAAATTAGATATACTGCTTGAGTTTGAAGAAAACCCACATAATTCAAGTCGACTACAGCTTCAGCATTTAATGTTTCCTATTACTCAATTATTCGCATATTAAAAGAAAGAAAAATGCATCCTTATAAACAGACCTCAACTCAGAAGCTTAGTGAAGACGATTTTGGTAGAAGAACGTATTTTTGTGAACAAATGATGCAAAGGTTAGATAACAATGTTATCCAACAAGAAAATGTTTTGTTTTTACTCTTCATGGCCATGTTAATCATCAAAACTGTCTCTACTGGGCTAATGAAAATCCTCACTGGATGAGAGAATTACATGCGCAAAATCCTGAAAAGGTTAATGTTTGGGCGGGGATAATTGGAAACCATGCCATTGGTTCCTTTTTCATTGATGGCAATTTGAATGGAGATAATTATTTACCTCTGCTCCAAAATAATGTCGTGCCAACTTGGGCAAACATATCTTGCTCAAGCAAACCCACAAGTTCCAGCGAATGAAATATGGTTCCAGCAGAATAGAGCACTATCACATTACCGAATATATGTCCGGAAATGCCTCGACTTAACATTTCCAAATCGGTGAATAGGGCGGTGAGGATCGCTAGAATGGCCAGCACGTTTTCCTGATCTTACACATTTAGATTTCTTTCTATGGGGATATGTGAAAAGTATGTTCTACAAAACTGAGCCACGCAATATAGCTTCTCAATGATTTGTCAGTCTCAATTGTTATTTCAAAATTGATGCGGCTTGAGAACGCAACTCCAATCACGTTGAAGTGCGCGATATTTATCATCTTCCTTTTGACCATATCTTAAAAACCGATCGAAATTTTTACGGCTGAAAATTACGTAGTGGCCAACAGAGTGTTTTACGTAGATAATAGAATATGGCTCTCTAGTGAGCCATTACCAATGCATAAAAAGGTTTGTTATATATCAAAACTAGTCAGTTTTTTTAAAAATGTGAAAGTGTTTATTTTTGTTTATAAAGGCGTAACTTACCTATAGAGGAAGTACACATTAATAAGGTCATATATCAGCAGTGCATAGTAGTACTTTGCATGAAGTGTTTAGTGGGATGTAAAATAACAAAACAAAACGAAGTAGAAATTCTTGTTTATATTAGTCATAGAATGTAGAATGAATACATGTATTCCATGTTTAAATCACTGTTAATTAATACTAAACCATCGTTTTCTAGTAGAATTAATGTTGTAGGTGAGTTATTGCCATTGAATTCATTGACTTTATATTTCATACGGAGGCGATTTGGTACCTAATAAAATCGAAAGTTTGTTGCTGTTGATTGCTACAAATATTCTCATAGAGGAGTAATATGAAAAGTCTATATCATCTAAAAGGAATTGTCTTAGTGTAGCGAAAAGTTTTGATTTAAGACCTAGTCCCAGAAGTCATTTGTTTAACAAAAGAATGTTCAAAATTGTGTTTTTCGCTGTTTTTGTTAAATATCTCTGGTTGTATAACCACTGTCGCAATGAGGTAAAGAACAAATTGTTCACAATGAAATTGCAAAGATCTGTCCAAAACATTTTGACCCATTTTTTAAGTTGCAACAAATTAAAACAATTGAGAGTCGCCATTTTTAAGCAATTGATGATAACTTTAACAATAAACCATATATTTTAACGAAACTTTAGGAGAGTATGGCTCTAATAAAGTTAAATAGTTATACCAAATTTAAAGTAAACATGTTTGCTTAATTTTTTTATAAACAGATTCATTTTATTCATCAATGTTTTGCCCAAAAATAAAAATTATAAGCATGTGCCAATAGTATACAAAAAAATAAATAATTTGAAAAAAAGTTTTGTCTGCGCCAATTGGAAGCAGATATATGATAATTTTGCGTTTCAGCAATTTGTATACAAAATAAATTACATAATGACTTGAAATTTACACTAAACATTTTCTAATGTTTAATACATCGGCTTCGCTGAGCATATTACATTTTTTTTAATCAGATAAATTGTTGGATAATTATGGAGTTGAAGTTGCCCAGTAGCGCGGTAAAACGGTCGTCGTATTTTACCACCTCGTTCCTTTGTGTTTTACAAAAAAGGCACATACACTCAAGAATCTCTGGGAATTTACACATTTACACATTTGGGAAAGAACCGAAGAATCTTGCTTTGTTTCTTAAATTATTCAATCCTAAACAAAACACTGACGCATGGAAGGTGGAAGACAAGTACAGTCGCTGAAGGAACATCGACAATTGCCAAAAAGGTAAGAAGAAAATTGCTTTAAATATTCTTGGTGGAAATATGAATGCAACAACTCATAATCAAGAAATGAGCATAAATTCAACTTCTTTAAACTTATTGCAATCTGGTATTAATTTTACTAATTGTAATAAATGCGTTATTAATATTTATAATATATAGAATTTTACATATTATGTTGGAAGTAGATTAGATTAGATTAGATTTGAAAAAGGAGCTGGCTGATTAACCTTGGCCATCTCGACCCTTGTGATCCTTATCCAGCTTTGTCTTTGTGTCAGACTCCATAGCCTTGATGAGGGCTCCTTTGTATAGCTATCTGCCATTGATTTCTCTTCGCCAAGTAGTTGAAACTTTAGTCTGGCTAAGCCTTCGCAATGACAGAATCTGCATGTTGCATCCTCTGCCAGGCCCATTAGACTCATATGTCTATTAAGTCTACAATGTCCAGTTACAAAACCTACCATTATCCTAATGGCTTTTCTATTTTGGCGTAGTAGGTCTTCCATGAATTTGGCCGATCGTTCTTTAATGAACTTTTTGGCCTGTCTCTGTTGTGGGAAATTCTTCCACCACTTTCAAGATTTATTTTGTACCCATTCATTAATGGATGTTCGTATGCGTGGCTTAGCCACACCGCAAACCACACCGCAAAAGGGTTCGGGTCCTACTAGGGAATTAGATGCGCCTTTCCAGGCCAGTCCATCAGCCTTCTCATTTCCCTTGTGTCCATCGTGTCCTGGTACCCATGCCACGGTCACTTTTTTCTGACTTCCTAGGTTCCATACTAGTCTTGAATCGACCTGCATGGAATCGAGTGCCTTTAGCGCTGCTTGGCTATCGGAAAAAATGGCAATTGGCTGGTTTACAGTGTCATGCCTCATTATTTCCTTTGCTCACTACTGTATAGCAGCCACTTCAGCCTGAAATATTGCGGCGTGTATTCCTAGACTTATCGGGATTTTCGTTTTCGACCTTATCCCGTAAATGCCCGACTCCGACTCCCTGTTCTGTCTTGGAGCCGTCCGAATACCAGACCGTTTTCGAAGATATTGGAGGACCGTTTTTCCACTCCTCTCTGTCTGGTATTTTGATTTGAATATTTTTGTAGAAGTTATACCTTGAGACCATAGTGTCCTTGATCATTCCCAAAATGGGATCTGCCTTCAGCTCTGAGTATAACTTTTGGTGCTTTGTTCCGTGTTGTTGCCTTATGGGCGTTGTGCCTTGAATTAGCCTGTGTACCACTGAACGAGCTTCCCCTTGGATAAAAATGTGTAGTGGTTTTGGGAAGTATATGAATACATGAAGATTGCTGTTTTGCTATCTCATTACCGCATTAATTAATATCGATCATTACATAACTAAAACACGGGATAAGTGGATCTTATCTAATGGTTATAGATAAAATTATTTTGATTTAGAAGACTTACCACATTTAATTCAGCGAGATAAAGCAGTAATGTGACTTACCTGAAACAAAAAGTAAAGATTAATTGATATTTTGTGTTTTTCATACATTTTTACGAGCATTTTTATTTTAATTTTCATAAAAAAACATATCGAAAACAAAGTCACCAACTCTTATCAATGTCTGGAGAAGTTAATGAACTATTAAATATTCAATTATCAGAGTTCTGCTTTGTTCGAATTTTATGGTAGTTTGTAATAAAACTCCCAAAGCTTTGACCCAAATGTCGTTCACGTCCTACTCCCGCAGTACTAGATGCTCGACCTGTCGCTTTCATGGTATAATTAAAATTTGCTTCATCATCCTTCAATTGTATCATATCCCGATGTTTTTTTTCTTTTTAAACAATAGGCACGGGGAGAAGAATTACAACATCGCGCGTGCCAGCTGGCTGAAATGAAATAACACAGCTGGAATGCTCCACCGACGGACGAATTTACGGCTGCCGGTGTTGTCAAATCTCTCGCGCTACGTGAATGTACATGCCTAATGGGAAATTACACGCACGGTATATTTTTATGCTTAAATACACAAAAAAAATTATACTACACAGCAGTGGATGATAAAGTGGATCAGTGATCTAGAAGAAAAAATCACCAAACATTTGATAGTATTCGAGTCTAGTGTGTAAGTTATTGATACGGGTGAGACGATACTTGTGGCTTTTTTGGATTTGAAATGTGCTTTTGAAACTGTGAGTAGTAGGGATATTCTGCTTATTAATTTAAATCCATGTGGTGTAAGTGGAATTGTATTACAGTGGTTTGAATCATATTTGTTAAATAGGAAACAAGTAGTTAAAATAGGAGATACAAGTTCTGAAGAAATGGTTAATAATTATGGTGTTCCGCAAGGTAGTGTGTTGGGCCCTTTGCTGGTTTTGATTTATATAAATGATATGCATAAAATAATAAAAAAATTGAAACTACATTTATTTGCCGAAGATGCACTATTATCGATCGATGGGACAAACCACAATATATTAACAACTGAACTGAATGAAGACATGTATAATTTATCTAGGTATTTTGAATAAAAAAATTTAAAATAAATGCATGAAAATGTAAATGTATGGTAATATCAACAAAAAAACAAGTTGATATATATAATAGTAGTAATCATATCATATCAAAGATATTAATTTTGTCGGACAGTACAGGTCCTGACTGTGTTGACATTCTAAAGGATACTTCCGACTGGGAAAATGAATATACGGTTACGTCTTTTTTTAAACCTAATGCAACATTTTAAGAAGTTACATCTAATGGATCTGAACTGCATAAAAAGTTTGCAAAATCAGATCATGTAATTGTATTCGCGGGTGTTACAAATGTACTTCGAGATAGATCCTTGGATATGCTAAAACTATATAATTTTATGCTGGCTCTCAAAAATACTAATGTTATGATAGTCAGTTGTACGTACTGTAGAAATAGAAATATCCTTAATAAATTTATGTATGAATTTAATGTTAAATTAGTCTACAAGAACATTTTTCCACGCTCGGTATATTGAAACAAACCGTATTCTAAATAAAGAAAATGTTTATAACTACAAACCAGGTCTAAACTACCTAGCAAAGAAAATTATTCTTTATAATATTTACACAAAACACATAAGAAATAAATTCATAAATTACGACCACCTTAAAGAAGTAGTAACATTACATTGTGAAAATAAGACATTCATAAATAATAACCATAAAGGACCTGGTAACGATTCAATGAATAACAAAGAAAATGATCAAGAACAGAAATATGATGATGTAGTAAAAATTGACGAATCCGGTGATGGGCAAGCAGAAAATGATTCTAGTGATAGAGATTGTGTAATAGTTGAAGAGAATGAAGAAGAAAACATTACAATAAGTAGGATGAAAAAAAAAACAAAGACCCAAATTTTTGCCAGACAACGACGAAGCTGGTGAGCAATACAAAATAAAAACATTATATGTAAATATTCAAAGTCTATTTAATAAGCTAGATGAATTGGACCTACTGGTTAATCATGAGAATATAGACATATTATGTATGAGTGAACACTGGGTTAAAGAATATTCATTAAAATATTGTAATATTAATAACTTCGTCTTAGCTAATGCATTTTGTAGAGTTAATTGTTTACGAGTGGGGGTCATTACATTCGTTAAAAGTAATTATGCATATAAAAAAATTGAACGCCTGGATAAATTGTCCCGAGAACTTCACTGTGAAATTACATCAATAGAAATAGTTACTTTAGGTAGCATAATTATAAACATTTATAGATCTCCCAATAGAGATATTAATATATTTTTTAAAATATTTACAAAACTTTTCAATAATATCAAATCAAATAGAAAAATGTATATATATGGTGATTTTAATATTGACATATTATGTGATAGTGAAGCAAAAATATACTTTTGTAACTTAGTTGAATCATACAATTATGACTTTTTAATTAAAGATATCACACGACCTCAAGCTACGACATGTTTAGATAACTGCATTGCAAATGATAAAATAGGGTGTGTTGTATGAAAACAAGTATTATAAAAATTCGTCCTTACTCTCAAAAACGGGCTGAATATTGTACTAATAAACTAAAGCAAATTAACTGGGATATATTAATAATAATTGAATCATGAGTCATTTCCAATAAAAACGGTACAAAATAATAACAAAAAAAAATGGTTTAATCATGATTTGAAAGTATTAAGAGATAATACGATTTTTTTGCACAATTATCGAGACAAAATCAGTATGACATGGAAGTTCTTAACTATGCCAAAGAACTAAAAAAACAATATAGGTCTGAAATTAAACAGTACAAAAGTGAATATGTTTAGGACAAAATATTATATTCGACAAATAGAACAAAATCAACATGGTCAATTTTCAATGAATCTAAAAATGAAACCCGCAAGCAAAACGACTACTCATTTAGTGCCGATGACTTCAACACCTTTGTTGTAAATATTGCAAATAATGAATTTAAAAACCTGCAAATCCTATTGAAATAACTCATCAACATATTCAGTGTCCTGAAGTATTTTTTTCTACAACCTGTTATCGAAACAGAAGTTGACACTATTATCAGAAACCTCTCAAATAGTTCAGCGAAAGATATATATGGTATTAGTAAAAAATTGCTAAAACTAATCAAAGAAGGAATTACTGCACCACTTACAATCATCATTAACAAATGTTTTCTCAAAGGACACTTCCCATCGAAATTAAAAATTTCTAAAATGACACCTATATATATAAAAAATGATATAAATCCTGTATGAATAATCATCGTCCTCTGTCTATAATACCATCCCTATCAAAACCAATTGAGGTAGCATTTAATGATTGATTAGCAAGTTATCTGGAAAACCATTAATTAAAATGGTGACACATATGCACACTGCTTTCGCGAGGGGTGAAATAGTATCCTCCCTGTTTTGTGACCTCTCGAAGGAGTTTGATTGTGTGCCACATCAAATTTTGTCAGAAAAATTAACTGACTATGGAATCAGGCAATTTAATTATATCTTATCTAATGGACAGAAAATAAATAAGAGAATGTAATGAAATTATGTCGACTGTATTGACAGTAAAGGCAGGTGTGCCCCAGAGATTCATACTGGGGCCATTATTGTTCATACTCTACGTAAACGACTTACCTTATTATTTACACATGACCAACACAATACAATATGCAGACGATATCACTTTATATAACATTGATGATAACATCAGTAATTTAAATTGCATTAGTCAAGAGGCGCAATATGCAGCAAAAGAATGATTCACTTGTAACAAACCCTCTTTAAATATAAATAAGACTATTCATATTAATTTTTTCTTAAAAGATATTTTCAGTGAAGCGGATACAGTCAAGTTTTTAGGAATTCACATAGATAAAAAACTAAATTGGAAAAACCACATTACCACAGTAGGTAATCAACTATCAGGAACTATATTTTTACTGAGAAAAATTTCACAATACGCAACGTTATCAGTTTGTAGAGTAGCATATATGAGGTTATTTCAACCTCAAATTTCTTATGGAGTGATTTTATGTGGTAATTCTACTGACTGGATGCGAGTGTTTGTGCTGCAAAAAATGGCATTAAGGGTAATCGCCAACAAATCTTATCGGAAATCATGTAAACCAATTTTTCGCGAATTGCAAATTTTAACCTTTCCAGCACTTTATATTTATCACTGCCTAATGTATGTAAAAGAAAATCAAGAATATTTTAAGAAGCGTATTGATATACATAGCAACTTTACCAGATAATATCATACTGCCGCAACATAAATTGCATATTACTCATAAAAGTTTTATTTTCACGGCTTTGAAGCTATACAATTGTCTGCCCGTTGAAATTAGAAATTTAACAGCTAACCAATTTAAGAAGAAAGTTAAAGATATATTAATGAAAATCTCTCCCTATTGCCTTGACGAGTTTTATAATGCTTCTTTTCTAAATCTATAAATGTTCAGCTTGTAATATACCCATTTTATTTTATGTGATATAATGTATATTCTAATAGCTTATACCTGTTTGTACTTTGTATGTATTTATCTGACTGCTAAAACAATATGTATTGTACATGAATGTGTATTCAGCAAATAAAGTATTTTATTATTATTATTTATTATTATAATATAGTGACAATAGGCAATGAAGAAACTGAATTTGTAAACCAACATAAATACCTAGGCGTGATATTAGACAGTGAATTAATATTTAAGCAACATGTTGAATATTTAATAAAGAAAATCAACAAGAAAAATTATCTACACTAAAATTGCAATATATAAAACCATTATATTGTCACATTTTATGTATTGCACTACGTTGTTGCATTCAGTAAATGAAAGTTTGAAAATGAACTTCAAATCGCTCAAAATAAATGCATGCAAACAATATTAAAATGCGATCGCTATACACCCAAGCAGCAATTTTAGTAGTTTCTACGTAATAGTTGCCATTAGGGGAACTTTAAAGGTTTCCGCAACTAAGGACTGTTACATAATGAACCATCCTTCTACCAAGTATTCACCAAAATGGGGAATAATAATTACGTAGCAAATTACTATTCCGGTACTTCTACCATTACCGTGTTGAAGACTAGGTTATTACGTAAACGGGATGTAACCAAGTAGTAGAAATGACTAACTTTTGGAACAGCTCAGCTGACCGAAATGAGAGCGCAAACTATATATTTGGCTCTCTGTTATTCGAATAGCAAATTAATGACTTACTGAGTTTAAGCACATGATACGTCCAAGGTGGTGATTATATACAACATGCATAAGCATATATTATAAATCATTATGTTTTGCATTTACCCTGGGTGTAGATATTAAAACCACCACTTGTTTTCTGTAAAATGTTATCATGATGCTTCGATAAAAAAGACGCCCCCTCGAGAAAATGGTTTTTTCGGAAAAAAAATTTTTTGCAAAAATTATGTGTACCAGCAAAACTGCAAAATTTTTTATGGAAAACGTTTTTTTTTTAATTTTATATATTATAAAGTAATAATCTATTTAGAAAACATATTTGTAAATGACTATAATAAAAAGAAATTTCTTATTGAATTATATTTTTATCTGTGTCAATATGGCGTCTTCATTCAACAACAGAAAAATGACGATTTTAATTGCAGTAACTTAGAGGTTGCAAAAACCAAAATTATTTCCCTACAAGTTACATTTACTATAAAGTAGCAGATTCCACCAACGTTATAGTTGTTGTTATTTTAAAAGTGGTGACGGGAACTACAACAATTTCACTGTTTAGTTATATTTTCCTAGAAGTAGCAAATGGGACCAATGACACTATAAGATCTTAGTAACTGTTGCTACCAACTTATTTTCATGTTGGTAGAATTGGCAGAATCGATATAGGTAATTTTTTTTTTATTGGCAACGCGGTAATAACTGTTAAAGTGTCACTGTCACTTTGTGCGATGGGAATATGTGGATTAAAAATAACAATTATTATACTTTTTAAGTACTTTTTATTATCTGATATTATTTGGAAAGAGCACATATCGAACAATATTTGATGGATGCCCCTGACGGTGAGCATCTTATGTCAGACGTATTTATTATGATCTTGCTTTTATGTACCTATTTAAATGTTTGGGTTTTTTAGGTTGCATTGATATTGGGAGTTTGCGGTGCCTGCCGTTGCGGTGAACTGACCTTCTTAAGCGTCGAAGATATGAGATAAAGAATAACATCTATATATATCCATACCAGATACCAAGACGAATAAATCAAGAAGTTTCACAGTTTTAAATGAAGGATTTTCGGTGAACCCACTTGATTCGATTAGGAAATATGTCTTTAAGACCGCAAAATGTGTCTCACAAAAGATTTTTCGTAAATATTCAAAAGGGAAAGTGCACTGTCCAATGCGTTGGATTAAATAAGCTCTCAAAAATTCCAAGAATTGTAGCTGATTATTTGCAATTGCCAGATGCAGATTTGTATACTGGTCATAGCATGCGCCGTTCCTCATCAACTCTTGGCCAATGCTGGGGGTGACATTACCACCCTTAAACGTCACGGTGTGTGGAAATCATCCACCGTGGCGGAGAGTTATTTGGAAGATTCAGTCTCAACAAGATTGTTATTGCTAAAAAAATTCAGGGAGAGCAGCACGAGTCAGGGGATACAGACGTCGTTACTAGTATAGAGAAAAATTGTGTACAGAAGAGCAGTTTTCTTTGTGAAAAATCGAATACGATGACAATAAATGTTAACATAAATATAAATAAATAAGTGTTAGTGCATGGGTTCTTTGTTTTGTTAATTTTCCATATAATGGAGACAAATAAATTCCTTGGACTTTATTTTATATTAAAATTATTCTTTAGTGACTAAATCACTTTACCTCACTTTAGCTTACTACTTTATCTCACTAGTGATTTATGAGTCACTTTATACCCTCAAAATCTCATCAATAAAGATCAATTTATATGAAAGTGTTGGATAAATATATTTATTAACGTAAGGTGTGTAATAATGGAAAAATACATAAGAGTTTCCATATTTTAGTGATCAGTTTACTTTTAATTTCATTCAATTCAATTTATTGTACATAAACAATGTCTTATGCCGTTATACCGACATTGTCCGTTCCCCATCGACACAATATTTATTAAATTTGGAGTTTTTAAACGGCAAATTCATTTAATATGCTCAGTGGATCACTAACTGAACTATCAGTCAATCTGTGTGTTAAAGACAAGTTGTAATTTTCGAGCAATACACAGTATCATTAATCACTACAACTGTTATAGTTTTTGATTACTCTTCTCCTTGTGTTGATGGGAACACTTTTACACTTGTTACCAAAGATGATGGTTTGGCTGTGGCGAAATAATCTTTCATGTTTGCATCATATTCTGAAGAATCTCTATTTCTCCTACTGTTTAATTGTTTCTTCAGTTTTCTATAAAACAATGATGAGTGTCGATAAACTTTATTTTGCTTTTACTGAGCATTTCAGATGCCGCCATTTTATTCAATGCCAATAATGATATAAATTGTCTTAAAAGTTGATATCGCTTTATAGTAGGTTTTTAAGGTATATATAACTTTGTAGTCATTTTCAATTAGTGGGGAGTAGTAAAAATAACTTCAAAGCCCTTATGTTCGTAGAAATAACCTCTTTTTTACTCAAGATGTCACTAATAAGTTAGACAACAATGAGGTTCCAGAAAATTTCCCAACAACGTATCAGGGAATTAAAATTGAACACTTGAAGTTATCGTTACTTTGAAGTGGTCCTTTGGTAACGCCGTGCGGTCGGCATTACTACCAATTTTCACTTTGCAGTTGAGGATGCTTCAAAGTAATGCAGAGTAGTATCTGCGACGTTGCAGATTCTGCGGCAGTTACTTGAAAGTGTTATAACTATACAATGCCCGAATTCGGTAGAATCTACATAATTGTTACTACAAATGCATACCACAAAGTGAATATTACCTTAAAGCCGCAAATTTAGTAACAGTTATGTCATTCCTACTGTATTAAAGTTCCGATGCCTCAGATGCCAGTTCCCATCACTTTGAATGCTGCCTGGGCACCTATTCAGTTAATGTTAAATGTGTTACATATCTTTTCAGTCAATGACACATTATTTATATAGAAACTGTGGTTTTTATTTATAAAATTGTCAATATGTTTCCAAGTTATTTGTGTGATTTAATTAAAGTAAAGGATGTTCATTCTTATAATACAAGGCGGAAAAGTAATATGTATATAGATCACAGAAAAATCACAAAAGGGCAAAAGTCGTTATTAATTAACGGAATTAAGGAATATAATAATATACCTAAACATGTCAGAGATTTACCTAGTTTAGAGCGGTTTAAAACTGCAATAAAAAATAAAATGATTAATAATAACTAATTTCATAACATTTTGTATTTTAACGTAATTTTTGTTTTTTTTTTTTTTAATTATGTGGATTCTTTTTGTAAACATTTATCAGTGTAGTTTGTACAGTATATTTAAACTATTAATAAAGTATTTATTATTATTAATATTTTGGTGCTTGTAGAAATTTCTTCAGAGGTAACGTCACACCGAAAGCTCCAGCCTTTTGAAAAATACAACGGCATTCACCTTTTGTGTTGGTTGTAAGAAACGGCATATTCACTTCGAACCTACTGCACTTATGGACAAAATTATTTCATCATTCCATATTTGCCATGATTTTGAAGTTAATTTTTATTTCAACCGTTTTTGGTTTATTGATTTTAATATTTTTTTTGTTTTGTAGGCTAACTATTCTAGAATTTTTCTTATACAGTATGTAACAATAAAGCTATGTCTTTTCGAAAGAAAATTGAAAACAACCTATGGGAATCACAAGCAACAATATTAAAATCCAGTTTAGACCATTGTCTTATCTTTTCTTAATATTTCCGATTTCGGTACACTTCTTTATCTTCTCTATTAGGGGAAGTATACCGAATAGAAAAATTCATTAGATTGGCAATTTAGTAAGCTATAAGACTTGCAGTTTAAAATGGCAGACATGAAAAAACCACAATGGGGGACACTTTAAGAATTTGGATTTTTTTTATTCTCGTATTTCATGGACTTTTTTAATAAGCCGTCTAATGACACATTCTACGAGAATCCTACTTCTTGATCTTAATAGATGGTTGCGCTAAATCCATTTATTGGTTACGAAGAATTAAAAAAAAAACGCTATTTACAAGCATACAGTGGAAATTATTGGTAGGCAGTTATGGAAAACAAATAGTAAAACTCATCAAACAAAATAAAAAATCATCAGAATCGGGCAAACGGTTGAGAAAAAAAATAACTCAAAATCGGGGCATATTTTGGATAAAGCGATAATGTTGTCAACGGATTTATATTTCAGTTTTATTATTATCCAACTATTCATTAATTGATATACCGTATAGTGGCTGCAGAATAATTTTTTAACAAGTTTTAATTAAAAATTGTAAATTATAATAAAATGTAATACATTAATAATACATTAATAACACTAATGAATGAAATACCTTAACAGAATCTGTAAATCTACCTACATTTTAAGGTTTCGTGTCCTACTGCTCATTGAAGTCTCGAAATACATTCTAAGAAAATTTAGGTCATTAGTTTTCAACTGTGACTAAAGTTAATATAAATGAATGGTTCTATTTAGTGACATGAAAAACTTCTTATTAGCGCTAAAGCAGTCATTAGAATATTATAACAGAAAGGCAACATAAGAAAATGGATTTATGACTAATTGAAATCTAAAGAGAATTTCAAGGTTTCGTTTTTTCATTTGCCATTAAAGTCTCGAATTTATGACCGAGTAAAATTCATATTAAAACTATATTTGATATAATTTCACTGCAAAATACCGGGTGTCAACGATTTCTGCAACCGTTCCTCTATTTGTTGATAGATTGAGATGAAAGGTATGTATCACATGTTACCAAAATTATATATTGCTATCTATCTAAGTTGCTACAGGCGTATATTTTTGAGTTTTGGATTCATTCAACGTATAACTACTAATTTCATTACTATTTACGTCACTTTGAAATTTTAAAAGCCAATTTTAATTTTTAATCTAGCATGTCGTGGCCCACCTGAAATTGTATAATCAGAATGTGCGATACTTTCTTTAAAAATAACTGATTCAGAATTTTCTTATATTTTAGATAAAAGAAATAAATAACTAAATAATTTCTTGAATGAATTTCAGTTGATACATTTTGGCATTAACAATTCAACAACATATATTCCTCAAATAATCACTGTCGCTAGAAACAAAACATTACCAATTCATATTAGCCTTAGATATAGTACTAAATATGTTGTTAAAACTATTATGGTCACAATTTTGAAATATATTACCATTACGGTGTAATAAAATAAAAATACCTAGTTCATCTGGCAACACCTCAGCCGTACAAATATCTACCTTGAACTTGAACTCATAAAGGTAATTGTGATAGGTTAGAATGAAGAGCAAAATTTGACATTCTCTTATTGGGAATAATAAGATACTGTTTAAATACCGTATTGAAAATATCAGTTGAAATATTCTAGTTCGAAACTCAAAACTTTATGTGAAGTAATAATTCTATACTCTGGCAGATGATGAGAAATTGGTAAAAAAATGTTCGTCAGTTATTGCATATCAAATCATTAAAACGTACAGAACAATCATAATACTTGAGTAAAACATACTAATTAAAATAACTGACCTTATGCATTAATAATTATTGTATCATCACTATTTTTCGCTTACATTTAACAATAATGATATATTTTATTAACATATTATATTATATAAAAACTATAACCTTCACACGTATCATATACGCATAATTCAACAAGAACCTCACCGAAGAAGACACAAATTTGCATATTATTGTAATATATATTAACTATAGTGCGAATAAAATATTAATTTGCTATTATTAACACACATCACCATCTACACTAAGCAAAATTTATAGATTTTCAATTTTCTGTAGAAAAGAATTAGTAAAACAGGTTATATCATAAAAATAAAACACAAGAATGTCTAGTTTATATCGTGTTTTTGTTTTAGAGCTAGCCGGCTAGAATAACGGATGAGTTACGTTGCCATCTCCCCACTTGTATTTTTGAATTTTTTCTCAAAAAATTGCTCCAGTTATGCGCTTCTTTGCGCCCTGAGGTAATTTGCTAGCCTAGTTCTCCTTCGAATTATTAATTATTGAAAGTTGAGGAAGGGAGCGAGGGGCTAAGTTAACGGTTTTATTGCTCATATTAACAAAGAAATGCAAAATACTCTCACGTTATAATGAATAACAAGCTCATTTTTTCGCTCCCAGAAAAGAAACTAGTGCGCTTTTTGGAATCATACTATAAAAATAGATAGATGGGGGCGTCATGTTTTGATTCCTTAAAAAAATTATTACAGTTTTGCAAAGTACAGCTAGCGCCTACTTGCGTCCTACAAACTGCAGCTAACTAACTAACTAACTAACCCTTGACGGATTATTAGTTATCGAAAACGATGGCAGGGGGCAGCAGATACGATGTATGTTGGAATAACAACTCTGCTGACTTGCGTGAAAAGCTTTTCCTTAAAGATTAAGGTGAGGCATCGTTGAGTGGGGGCGTTGGATTAACAACTCTGCTCTGACCTAACGCCATCTATTGTTTTTTGATTTTAATGTTATTAATATGTCACCTTTTACTTGTCAGTCTTTATTGAATTGTAATTTAAATAAAAAGTTTGCGTCAAAAATATCAAGCACATTTCAATATGCAATAATGTATATTTGAACTGGTGAAACTAGCCTGTAGTTTTAGTTTTAATTTGATGTAAGTTCTACATTCAATGGAGTAGGTATGCACGGGCAATTCGAGCAGTTGCCCGGGGCCCCAGGCTTTTAGGAGCCCTCCGGGTCCCACAAAATATTAATATCGTGTTCTGCTCGCATTCGCAACGGTGTGATTTCCCCGAAATATTAATAATAACATCGTGGTCATTTGCATTCGCAGCGTATGGTGACTACTATATATACTGGGTGGTCCCTGGGAACAGGAAGTTTTGAAAGTAACTTTACTTATTTAAATAAGATATAACGATGGCTAGGTAATTATGTGCATTTTTTATTTCTTAAAAATAATTCCTGGTAAATGTATTCCCCTTATCTCTACGCACTCTTGAATAGGATTGGGGAAATTTTCTATTGCACGATGCAACATGTTTAATGGAATATTGGCAATTTCTTCACGGATTTTTATTTTCAACTCCTAAATATTTCTTGGTTTGTCAACAAAAACCCTATGCTTCAAGTAGCCCAACAAAAGTAATCGCATACCGTCTGGCGACCATTCAATGTTTCCACGCCCGGAGATAATGTGACCAGGAAATAATCTCTGCAAGGCATTTATCGATTCTCCTGTGGTATGTGGAGTAGCTCCATCTTGCTGAAACCACCAATCTTGAATCCCTGAAAACATGTTTAATTGTGCGTCAAAAACTGGTTGATCATTTCGGTATAGCTTACAGAATTGTCTGTCACAGCTTTTCCATCATTGTTTTCAAAAAATAGGGACCGATAATTCCCATTGAAGAAATTGCACACCAAACTTTTACCTTCGGTCTAAGTAACGGTTTTTGGTGAAGCTGTTGTGGATTTTCGGAATTCCAATATCTATAATTTTGTTTGTTGGTGTAGGTACATAAATGAGAATGAGCCTCATCAGAAAACCACAAGTTGTGATTAATTTCACGTTCTAAAATAATTTCAGAAAAATGTAGACGTCTTGGGAAATCTGTGGTTTTATTTCTTGAACTATTTGGATTTTATACGGATGAAGATTCAGATCCTTGTGTAAAATTTTAAGCAAAGAAGATTTACCTAAGCGCAACGCTTGGGCTTGTTTTCTAACTGAACGTTTTGGACTGTGTTCAACAGATGTTCTGACTCGTTCAATGTTGTCACCTCTATTGGGTCCTTTAAGTTTGGATTTATTGGTTGTACCTGTTTCTTCAAATTTACGAAACCACGATTTTATGGCATGAGCGGAAGGAATTCTCTCGTGACGAGGAATAGCAAAGTGTAGTCGAAATTGCCTCTGCACAGCCACTACACTGTCGTTATTTTTATAATACGATTCTATTGCAAAAACACGTTGCTCACCGGACCACTGTTCCATGATTACCAAATGGCATATAATGACAGACAATATGACAAATAAATCCATGGCCAGCTATACATAGTTACAAAATAACAACATTTTCAAAACTTCCCGTTCCCTGGAACCACCCGTTACCTATTCGGAACTTCCCGTCTTCCCCAAACGAACGCGAGCTTCTCGAGGGCATTGCGGGACACGGTCGATGCGGATCAATGTTTATTTATGTTCGTTTAAAAATAAAATATTTTCGTTTTTAATCATTTGTTTTTTTTGGGTATCACTATTACGTGGCTCTGGAAGGACACCTAAAATAAAATAATTTCTAGTTCTAAAATCCCATGTTATAACTGGGAATTTTACGTCAAAATTCCGATTTAAATCTTAAAATTTTAAAATTCTTACTCATAAGTCGAAATTTCATTTCAAAACTCCGAGTTATAACTAAGAATTTTAAAATTCAGAATTATAAGTCTATCTAAATTTCCGAAGTATAACTCAAAATTTTAAAATTCTTAGTTATAACTCGGAAATTTTGATTTGATATGATTTGATTTAGATTTAGACTTCCTCTTCCAAGTCTTCTTGTGAAATATGTTGCGCGTTGTGTCATGATATGGAGTATTTATGCTTCTCTTTTTGTGTTTCTGCTTCTTCGAGTCTTCTGATTCCTCAGTTTTCGATGTTGGGTTGGATTTGGGTCATGCTTGTTGTCAGCAGCGAGAGCCACATGGCGCATGGTACAGGAGTGGGGGATGGGCAGTGTAGGTGTTTGTGAAATGCGTTGTCGCATTGGGTATGTTTATGCTCTTATTTTTTGGGTTTCTGCTTCTACAGATTTTCTTCTTCTCCTTCTGAGTCTTCTGATTCCGCCGTTTCTGGTTCTGGTAGAGTATATATCTGTAGGTATTTGTAAAATGCGTGGCCGCATTGTGTCATGATGTGGAGTGTTTGTGCTCCTCTTTTTATATTTCTGCTTCTACAAGTCTTCTTCTTCTTCAAAGTCTTCTGATTCCTCGGTTTCAGTTTCTCGTCGAGTATATATCGTTGCGATTTCTTTGTGGAATTCATTTTTTCCCTTCGCTTTTCTTTCCCAGTATGTTTGGTCCTTTCCCAATTTGTTCATGATCCTCTCGGTTGTTGTTTTCCACGTATAAACTGGTCTCCCTATTTTAAGTGTAGAATTTAATGAAGTATTTTTCACTTATCCACGAGCGCAATTTTGACCTGAAAAACCTCACTTGATAATTTACCTAAGAAAATATTATGACCATGTTTTAATAGTAATGCATTGGATTGTTGCGGGTTTTATGCTAATAGGTACCAATCTATGTAGAATTTTTTCACTCAACAACGGTCTTTGTCACTTTTTTTTTAACTTCTTTGCACCGAGAGATTTAATCACCTATATTAATCGCATATTAGCTATACCACTTAATTGTTGTTATGCTAGTATGTACCACTCTTCGTAGAATTGTTTACTTAACAACGAGCGTAATTTTGACCTGAAAAGCCTCACTTGATAATTTACCTAAGAAAATATTATGACCATACTTTAAGAGTAATGCATTTGATTGTTACGGGTGTTATGCTAATATGTTCCACTCTGTGTAGAATTTTTTCACTCAACAACGGTCCTTGCCACTCTTTCTTTTTCACTTCTTTGCACTGAGAGGTTTAATCACCTATGTTAATTGAATATCAGCCATATCACTCAATTGTTGTTATGCCAGCATGTACCACTCTATGTAGAATTTTTCACTTAACAATGAGCGGAATTTTGACCCGAAAAACCTAAGAAAATATTATAACATACTTTAAGAGTAATGCATTTGATAATTACGGGTTTAATTTATATTAAATTCGTTTGAATAATAATAATAATATAATAATAATATTTATTTCCCATATTTGAATTTTAACAGGTTTTACAATATTTATTCAACACACATACAAATAAATTTAAATTTAAACTTGGTGTATAATTTTGAAAATATACACCGCAAATATGAAAATAATTGTATATGCAACGATAGATAGTGAACATATAATGGTAAATAAATAAACGGAGTATCCCACTAAAGGTAAAACCTTGAGGCGTGGGATATACATGTTTATTAATGAGTGGTGATAAAATGCAGGTAGGTCATGCAGTTTTTACTAAATAAGTTGGTGACAATAATTTCTGCTAATATTTTGTCATTTAGTGGTCCTAGTTTAATGTTATTTGATCTCACATACTATGTTTTACAATATATTCATTTATTTGTTGCCTGGTTATATTTGACATCCATTTTTTAATTTTATTTTTAAACCGATTAATTGAGTTGAGGATTTTATTTTCAGGGGGGACCAGGTTATAAAGTTTTGGTCCTAAGTAAATGTAATTTCTTTGTAAAATATTTTTTTCGGGTTTAGGGATTAATGTAGAGTTTAATTTATATCTCGTGTTATGATCGTGTTCAATGTTTTTTAATTCATGTTTGTTACAATGCTGCCTAACAATTACTCTATAAAAGAACAGCTGACGAGGGTCATATATTTTAGCTTCTAGATATAGTTGGTTAGTTGGGTATGTATACGGTTTTTTGTATATTACTTTTAATACCAATTTTTATATAATTTCAAGGTTATGTACATAAGTGTTTGATGACCCGCCCCAGGCTATTATGCCGTAGTTAATATGACTCTCAATTAATGCATGGTATAGTATACGCATCTGTTTAGTCTGAAATATTTGCGAGAAATACTTAAACTTGTACAAGATGCAGCGGATCTTTTTTATTAGGTAGTTAATGTGTGTCTTCCATTTCAGATGAGAATCAATATACAAGCCCAAATATTTGATATTCCCAACAGAACTTATATGCATCTCTGGAGAGATTGTCAGTTTCGTATATGATGGTAAATATTTTGGATAAGAGGTGAAGGGAATGTAGTGAGTTTTTTTGAAATTTATTGTAAGTAGACGCGTATTAAACCATTGTACTATGTGGTTAAAATCTTTTTCTGCTATATTTTTTAGTGTGTTCCAGTTGTCCGCTTTATATAAGATAGCAGTATCATCAGCAAAACTCACTACATCACCCTCCAGCTGTAACTTGTATAAATCACTGAGATATATATTGAAGAGTACCGGCCCCAGTACAGTTCCCTGTGGAACTCCATATTTTATGGTTCTAGTTTCACTTAACGTGTCGTTAATTCTCACGCATTGCTGTCTGCGCATTAAATAACTTTCCATCAGTTTATATGGAGTTCCTCTGAGGCCAATGCTCTCCAATACGCGTAAAAGTTTGATATGGTCAACGGTATCAAACGCCTTGGCCAGATCGACGAAGATGCACAATGCTCCCTTTTTTTCATCAATAGCTTTACTAATTTTTGCTGTTAAATAAACTATGGCATCCTCCGTCGATCTGCCCTGCCTGAAACCGAACTGGTTATTCGAAAGTACATTATATTTATCTAGGTAGTTAGTAAGACGCTTTTTTAGTAACATTTCGAATAATTTTGCCACATTTGATATTAAAGAGATGGGTCTGTAATTAGCCACGTCCATCTCGTCTCCATTTTTATGTATAGGTTGTACCACGGCAAATTTAAATGCAGAAGGGCATTTGCCTTTTTCGAAAGCTAAGTTAATTATAAATACCAAAGGTTTTGCAATAAACTGAGCTACATCTTTTAGAGTTTCGGTTCTTATGTTATCAATGCCAGGAGATTTTTTGTTTTTTAATTTACTTATAGTTTCAATTACTTCATTCTCATCCGTGAGGGTGAGAAAAAGTGAATTTGGCATGTTATCTTGGTTATTGTCTGTAGGTTTAGTTTGTCCGGCTTTCTTTATTTTATTTGCTAGTTTTTCTCCAATTTCGGTAAAATAATTCACAAAAGCATTAGCCACTTGCTTCTTATCTGTGCAAATATTGCCTTCCGTACACCTAATTTCATAGAAGTCCTTTTTTTTATTTTTGTGTGAAATTTCCTTTAGGCAGTTCCACAGATTTGTTGCATTGTTTTTATTTTGGTTTATTTTATTTTGAAAATAATTTATTTTAGCGTTTTTAATTAATTCATTGAGTTTATTTCTATATTGTTTGTATTCAGTGATATTTTCAAGGCTGGGATTATTTTTCATTTTCCTGTGTAGTGTATTTCTTTTGTTTATTGAGGCAACCAAGCCGTTCGTTATCCAGTCTTTTTTTTTAATAAATTTTTGTTTTATTTTTATAACTTTTGTACATATGTTTATATAAAACTTCAGTTTCTCAATGAACAAATCTGTGGCCCTGTCTACGTCACTTACAGAATATACTTCATGCCAGTTTTCTTTTTCCAAGTGAGATAGTAATTTATGTTTGTCCAAATAGTTTTTATATTTCATTTTATTAATAATTTCATTTTTTTTTTTCAGGTGAAATTATTTGAAGTACCGAGGAGTAGTGATCAGTGATGTAAGTTTCTATTATTACTGGTTTATATTTATAGTCCTCGCTGTTATTTTTAACAAATATATGGTCTATGCATGTTTTCGAGTTACCTTGTATTCTAGTGTATTTATTTATGGCTGATATGAACCCATACTCCCCCATGACATTTAAATAATTGTGCACATGTTCTTCCTCCTCTAATATATTAATGTTTATATCCCCGACTAGCACATGAAGTTCAGTATTTTTTTTCACACTTTGCAGATAGTCATGTAAATGATTATTAAATGTATTGACGCAAGTTGATGGTGGTCTATACAGTGCTGATATTGTTAGGTTTTTATTGCTAAAAACTGTATTTATTTCTATAATTTTTAAGTCTCCCACTTTAATAATTTTGTTTTTATATGTAATGGTATTTTTTATGTAGACTACGAGACCATCATTTTGATTTAGTTCACCTTCATTATAAATAATATTATACCCATCGATATTGTACAAAGAAATCTCATTAATCCTCCAAGTTTCAGAAAGAACTATAAAATCTAAATCGTTTTTTATTTCTCTAATAAGTATTTTTAATTCATCGATATTTTTGTTTATACTGCGGATATTACTGTGAAAAATAAGCAGGTCATTGTTTAATTCATTGTCTAAAATATTATTTAGTTGTACTGCATTCTCCACTACACTTGTTTCAATCGTATTTATTTTGAAGTCTCTTATGTACTTATCCATATTTAAGAACACAGGGAATTGTAACTTGTATTACTGTGAATTATTAAAATTCCAATGTTTATTTATTAATTAAAGCCACAATAAAAATTTTAAAATCTAAATAAAAAATTTAAAAAATGAAAACCTAAATAGATGAGTAGATAAATAATTTACACAGATCAAGATAAAATAGACAGACAATAGTTACGGCTTTGCTTTCTGCTGTCTTGTAGGGTATTTTGCTTCGTTTTTTTTTCGACTTTTTGAGGAGCAATTTGCGTTTTTGGCCTCTTTTCTGGTTCCTTGCTGATTATGGGTGGTGGGTTTGGTTCTGTTTGTTCTTCTGCCTCTGTTTCTAGTTGTAATAGTTTTTCGTAGGTAAATTCTTCTTCATTTATATAGAGCTTATTATTTTTTATGTTCGCTTGAATATTTTGACTCCAGGCTTTTTTTTGGTGTTTTCGTAGCAGCTTCGACACTTCTCTCTCGTCTTCATTCAGGTCTGGTGCAATGTATATGTTTGTACCTTTGAGTTTTTTAGCGTTTTTTAGTACTTCTTGTTTTTTAATATAATTCGTGAATTCCAGTTTAATGTGCTGCTTCCCATTTTTATTACCTAGGTAGTAGATGTTGTTGATGTCTCTGGTTTGAATATCTATTTCTAAATGTCTTTTTATTGTATATACTTTTAATAATTATGGAAAAGGATTATTTGAAGGTTAACATAAGTAATTTATATGACCATACTTTACGAACAATACGTTAGTGATTATTTCGGGTACAATCCAAATTAAGTTCATTTGAATATTTTTCTAATGGTTAAAAAATAATTTACTTGAAGGTTTGCAGAGGGATATTCTGATATTCTACTTCAATAATTTATTGCCTGCATAAATTTGTCGACAAGTGTCGACTTTTCAAGGGTTTGATGAGCCTAAACACTTCAATTTCTTAGAAGTGAAAAGATTACTTAACTTTCTTTGCCTGCGTTGGGTCGTTTGTTTGTTTACGCTCTTTTCATTTATTTATACACAGCACTGGTCACTGAATAACTCTGTATTAGTTATTTTCAAATATTAATCCTATTTCAACTTTGTTCTTTTGTTACGACGCATCGATTTATGCGGAATTTTTTGAGCTACAATTCACCCAAGCTTTATCGAATTTAACGGAGTTTTACCCGATATTTTTGCGTTTTTAAATGGAAACGTTTCGGACACACCCACTCGCTTGTAAGGCACAATTAGTTATAGCTCGGAAATTTTATAATGAAATTTAGACTTGTAAGTTGAAATTTTAAAATGCCGAGCTTTAACTGGTAATTTTACGTCAAAATTCCGAATTATAACTCTGAATTTTAAAATTCTTAGTTATAACTCGAAATTTTGAAATGTAAGTAGAGATTTTAAAATTTCGAGATGTAAATCGAAATAAAATAACTGGACATCTCAGTTATTTTCAGAGCTTCGTATTCTATATGATTATGTAGCTCCAGGGCCCCATGTACCCTAGCTACATCACTGTCTACATTCGAGTAATTTCTTCAGATTTGCTAAATTTTTAACACATTTTCAGATGAGTGCATTAAGGGCAATGGTTTAAGATGGCAATTAAGATAAGATTTCTTTTAAATATAATGGTTTTAATTACTATTAAGTTAGACCTTTTCCAAAACAGTATTACAATTACTATCAGATTGATTTTGCAGATCCGTAACTAATTGTTTTTAATACACCGCAATATTGGTTAATAAATACAGGAATGCATTGCAATTTATTTTCACACTACCAACAATATATGTTGCTTTTTCATATTAACAAAGCTTCAAATACTGATTATAATGTAACTGTCATCTCGAGCCTTCAAGAAGAATTCAAATGTGGACGCCCTAGCAATCAAACTTGTCTGACTGCAGTGCAGGTACAGTTACTAAGATGTCAAAGTAATGGTTTGGGACAGTATCAGTATTGGAGAACGAATCAACTTCATAGGGCGTATTTAGCTAATCATAAAAGATGAAAATCAATTCAACAATGCAATGATCTATTGTTAGGTTTTGTTCTTTATTTGATGTCATAATTGTAGTGTATCTTATTTCAATTAGCTAAGTGTGCATAATTTTATTTAAAAGTAGATCATATTGATATAGAAAAATTAATTGTAGCCGACTTCAGATAACTGAAAATAATTTCAGCAATTAATTTTATTATTTAGTGTGCTTGGAGCTGATGATTTTTACATTCTGGTTTTATTTTTCACATTTATGCTATTTTTGAACTTCGTAGTAGTAGTGTTAGTAAATTTTAAAAATTAATCTAGAAATTGTTTCTGCCTTATGCAAACAAATATAGATATCTTCATTTATGGAAGCACGAAAAATGATCAGCCGTAGCTACTACTATTACTAGTCTAGATTCGAGGTAGGGGTACTCAAATTCAGACTAGAATTAACGAAAAATATTTATGGACTCATTTGGGCAAGCAAAAATAATACAGGCATACAAAATAAAACAAGTGGTCTTTTTCTGATACTCCATTGGGTAACCCATATGTATTTCGCGGTACTGAACACGAATCAGGTGTATGTTTAGCTCCATTGGCCACCATTTTTTTTTTTAAATCTCGAAAATAACCCTAAGAAAACTTAAAATTTTGGTTATTCTCCCGATTTACTAAAAACGGAGCTAAACGGATACCTTATTCGTATTCAGCATGTCGAAATATAGACAACAGAGGGGTTGAGAGAGAGAGAGAGAGAGAGAGAGAGAGAGAGAGATAGAGAGAGAGAGAGAGATAGAGAGAGAGAGAGAGAGAGAGAGAGAGACTTTATTGTCCAAAGAAATAATTCTCATTGACAAAGCTTAAGTATAACACAAACAATATTTGTTTAGTCGGTTTACAAACAATACAAAACAAAAACAGAAAAAATACAAAGATACAAAAATCACGAACATACGACAAAAGTTATATATTTTATAAACTATATGGTAGTGAGCTAATAGTATATTACGTAATGAGTTTTGTAAGAAGCGTATTACGCACGAATGGAAAAGTTGCGCACGATGCCGCGTACTATACTTTACCTACGATCATATTTATTTATTTATTTAGTAAAATCTGGATTTAGTTTACTTGTCAACAATATTATTCAACAAATATTATGTCAGTTGTGACAGCGTTTGAAAATTACGTAGGCGCATTTGTTTTTTTAAACCCCGCATCAGCGATATAAGCCACATATAATTGCGTGTCCCGTGCGTTTTGTTTACCGTGCGATTTGTTTACAGTGCGATTTGTTTACAATATGTACAGTTCAACTTACATAGATGGCAGGTAGTGTGTTTTTTACTGTTTACAGTAGTGATCGTAGGTAAACACATTAAAATGTATCGTCATAGTACTCCTGTAAGATATAATGGGGTTTATCAATTAAGAATTTTTTTACAGCCTTCCTAAATAGTTTGTCAGAGGAGATATTTTTCAATGCTACTGGGATACGATTGTAAATTTTCTTACTATTGTAAATTAGAGAATTTTTTGTGAAGTTGGTAGATGGTATGGGTAGAGTAATGTCATTTGCTTGGCGAGTAATGCGGCGATTTTTTGTACGTTCAAAAGTATTTCGTTTTTTATGAAATAAGCACACCGTTTCGTGGATAAAAATAGATACTACAGTTAATATCTGATGAGCAGCAAATAGAGGTTTGCAAGAGTCTCTGAAACGCGCTTTGCACATATATCTTACTGCTCGTTTTTGCAAAATGAGCACCCCATTTAATAGCTGTTGGCTGCACAATCCCCAAAATGAGATACCATATCTTGGGTGTGACTCTATTAAGGAAAAGTATGCTGTTTTTGCAGTAGAGCATCCCAATTCGATAGAAATTGTGCGAATAGCATAACATCCAGAGGCTAATTTATTATTTAGATTCCTTATATGTTCTTGAAAATTTAATTTATTGTCGATATACAGTCCAAGAAACTTTGTATGAGTTTTATTTTCTAGAATGTGACTTCCCAGGTAAAGCTCTTCTAAGTTGCAACCGAACGCTATTACATTAGTTTTAGCAATATTAAATGTGAGAAGATTTGAATCACACCATTCCTTTACTACAGATATATCGGAGGAGATATTCTCATGCAACATTCTCAAGTTTTTATTATGCTACAGAATGGTGGTGTCATCGGCAAAAAGCGTAAAACTTCCCGATATATTGATAGTTGCCAAGTCATTTATATATAACAAAAAGAGAACTGGGCCGAGAACAGACCATTGTGGAACTCCGCAGCTTATCTTAACTTTATTAGAGTATTTTCCTGATTTGAGATTTGGAAGCGATCCTTAAGGTAGGACTGAATCCAGGTAAATGAATCCGTAACACTGAAGCTTCCGCAGCAATATTTCATCATTCACGCAATCGAATGCTTTCGATAAATCACAAAATACAGCCGCGGCAACTTCAGCCTCATTTCTTTTATGGTAAACCTCTTCTAAAAAAGCAAAAATAGCTTCGCTGGTACTTTTGTTGGTTTGAAACCCAAACTGGTTACTATTAAGTATTTTATGTACAGTTAAGAAAGCTAGTATCCTTTTTTTAACTAATTTTTTTATTATTTTAGAAAGTGTACATATTAAAGAAATTGGTCGAAAATTTGAGGGTTCATCAGTACTTCCACCTTTGTAAATTGGAATGACAATGGAAGTTTTTAAGCAAGAAGGGAATGTACCTGTTTCAAAGGATTGATTTATGAGATGAACTAAAATATTTAATGTGCTATTTGGCATGTTTTCAAAAAGATAGATAGATCGTCTACACCAGAAGATTTTTTATTTTTTATTTGTAAAATAATTTCTTTTAATTCTATTGTATCTGTAGGTGATAGGTATAACTTATTGGAACATTAATATCACTAAGATAGATTAGAGGGTCATTTGGTGCCACAATATTGTTTGTTAATTTTTCTCCGATAGTACAATAGTAGTTATTAATCAAATTAGGATCTGATTTAAATTGAGGTGGAGTTTGACTATTTTTACCTCTTAGGTCATTAATAATGGCCCAGCTCTCCTTTGACACGTTAATTGCCTTGGTGAGTCTCGCCTCATAATAACATTCTTTTGCAACTTTGATTACTTTCCTGTAGGTATTTCAATATTTATTAAAGTACTCGTGAAATGATTTGTTGGATGTATATTTTCTTATATGATGTAAGGAGCGTAAATTTTTTCCATATGTTTTAATTCCTCTAGTAATCCATGGTTTGCTAATTTTTATTTTTATTTCCTTTAAAGGGAAGGCAATGCTGAAGCCTTCAATTATAGTTAGATGAAACAAATTAAATGGCTCTGAAGACTCTAGTACGTTCTCCCAGTTTATCTCTTGACAATATTGATAAAACCTATTATAATTGGCCTTGCTATAAATCCGTCCATATTTATAAACAGTAGTTGACCTTTTCGTTGCCCAATGGAGTCCCAGAAATAGACCTTTTTTTTTGTGTGTGTGTGTCTGTATAATATATGAATATCGCCGGATCCTCCTCCATTTTCTAGAAAATCGAGTATACAAATAATATATTACAGACACAAAAAAAAGTGAAAAGTGATCTGTTTCCATTGTATTTCGACATGCTGAATACGAATTAGGTATTCGTTTAGCTCCGTTACCCACCAATTTTCAGTAAATTGCGAAAATAACCTAAATTATGGGTTTCCTTTAGGTTATTTTCGCGATTTACAAAAAATTGGTGGCCAATGGAGCTAAACGGATACCTGATTCCTGTTGAGAACGTCGAGATATATATGGGTTACCCAATGGTGTACCGGGAAAAGACCACTTTTTTTATTTTGTGTGCCTGTGTAATTAATTTGGCCACGATTCTTTATTGTATATCCGTTTACATACTTCTGCTTCATTTAAATATTTGCCAACAGATGTCCATTTAAGGAAATTATTTAACATAACCATTCTATACATCGATGGAACTCTCTTGAACACCTCTATTAGTGTGGTGGCTTAGAGTAAATACTAGGCAGAATCGTGACCTGGTGGATTAAACCGTCAAATTTTACAGAGTTCTTATATACCCTCAGTACTATCAATTCAGTGTCTGCCATCTTGAAATACGACACTATCTTTGTTTTCTTTTGACTGTAACTGTAAATTTTAGACTTTTATTTGGCTTTTACTAAATATCTCCCAAACTTCTGGGTTTGTAGCAAAAAGGATTTAATTTAAACTAAATTTGCTACAATTTGACAACAGACCCGCTTTTGTAACTTTAATGTATTGCGAAAATCAGTTGGGTTTACAGCAACACTATTCACTATTCGAATCAATTAATCTAGACTAAATTTGCTACAACTTTAGACTATATAGTGATATGGTCTTCTTACCATGGATCAAGAAACAACTTCAGGTTTGCCTAAGAATCGATGTTGTATGGGATATATACAAGCCAGACAGTTGTACATATTTGTACATTTTTTTTTACTAAAAATATATCAGATTGTCCTGTCAAATAGGTATAATAAGAGGTAGAGATGTGACTTTTGATATTCTATCAGCTAGAGAGATCGGAGAAATGTATTCTAAATATAACTAATATCTCTTTTATCTTTAGAAATATATTTAATAAAAAGGTTG
Source organism: Rutpela maculata (assembly GCA_936432065.2). NCBI lineage: Eukaryota > Metazoa > Arthropoda > Insecta > Coleoptera > Cerambycidae > Rutpela > Rutpela maculata. Next base: position 38,043,391 of record OW386285.2, read on the forward strand.
ACTTAGGTCAGGGGGTATCTCACCTTACATAATATGCAAATAATGTCGATCCATCAAAGGGTGAATATATGGCAAATAGAATAATATGGTGAAATTCATATCAGAAGAAAATGCGTCTCCCAAAGGACTTTCTAATCAGGTGGTGGTGTTATCACTGTTAAGTTTTAAAAAGAGTTTGTGATGTAAAGGTATATATACTCACTATATTGAAGGATCACATGATAGCTACTGATATTGCATTTATGTGAAAGCAATAAATCATGAATGTTAGTTTCAGACAAATTAGTTCAGACATAGGTAGCATAAATCAAATTTTAAGTGATTAACAACAGATGAACCGCTTATGTGTTATAGTAAGACACCAGTAAAATAAATATTGACATCAAATACTTTAGGGTAGCAGTGGTGGCTTGGTCCATGAGGCAGGTGAGGCAGTGCCTCACTGCTCACCAGTAAATTTGCAGTCAATCTGTACTTAACTCATAATTTTGTAAACTGTATTATTTTTTAATTTATTCAGCTGACGAAGTAGAGAATTCCTTAACAAATCTAACCAAGTACCTATTTAATTAGTGGAAGCAAGGAGTCGGGATTTTCTCGAGAGAAAGCAAAATCGTGCTAAAGTTATGAAACCTACCCCTCCCCCCCATTTTTGAGGGTTTTGAACACGAATAACAGGGTGAAAAAGTTTTTAGTCATGCGCACCCCCTGAAATGGCCAAAAACCACCACTTTTGCTTATTTCTCGTATGACAGCTTGGCATCGACTATTTTTGCAGGGATTCTTTGTTTTTTCATGGGAATTTAACAGATGGTAAAAGGTGATGTCAGGTAGTAGACCGCAGCCGTCCCTAAGGGTGGAGTCTACTTTATCAGGGGGTGTAAAATTGTCCTGGTCTAGAAAAAAGTTTTTGACGTTGGTTCGACCCTTCCTTCACCCTTAAACTGTCAGAAATCACCCCTTCCATAATAATAATAATAATAGGTAGCGTCTTGGCTGATATTAGGGACTGGAACTATCATTTTATTTGTTTTTGCCTCCTTTACTGTTTTCTGGGTAAATCTTGTATCCTCGAGGTATTCGGAGTCCATAAAATCTCTGTAGGTACATCGTAGGTATAGGATTAGCGCACCGATATCCCCGGAGTCTGTCCATTTCTCGGGAGGAGATACGTGCGTTATAGTTATGATAATGCTGTAAACTTCCTAAATTTTATACCCGAAGTGTATTTTTCCGATCATGAATCGGAAATGGATGATGCGTGCGATGAAGAAGGAGGCAATGGCATTGAATGTGATGTTCATTTAGCGGAATATGAACCATGTAATTCTGAAGGTTATATTAATGTCCTGTAAGAAATATTACATTGTACTCAAAATCGTGTCCTGTATATATAATTTATTAAAAACGAAATTTTTACCAATAGTTTTCTCTTCCTTACATCTCGTTTTAAGGGACATGAATTTCGAGGATAGGTTCATTTTTGATGAGGATTTAAAATGGACAAATGGTGACTTTGAAACCACTCCCACTCAATCTGCAAATTAGAAATTTAAAAAAAAATCAGTTTTCCACCCCGGGGTCGACCAACCCCCTCAGTTTGTCACAATTAACTCTTACCATTGTCCTTGCTCAGCATCCTTGAAAACGGGGGTAAACGTTCTTTAACAAGAAAAAAAGAAACAATTTTACACTCCCTGACAGAGTAAATTCCACCCCCAAGGGCAGTTGCGGCCTACTACCTGATATCATCTTTCAACATCTGTTATATCCACATGAAAAGACAAAGAATCCCTACAAAAATAATCGAAGACATGCTATTATATGAGAAATAAGCAAACGGGGGTGGTTTTTGGCCGTTTCAGAGGGTGCGCATGACTAATAACTTTTTCACCCTGTTATTTGTGTTCGGCATCCTCGAAAATGGGGGATACGCTTAATAACTTTAGCACGATTTTGTATACTCTTCCGACTCCTTACTTCCACTATATATCTACCTGAGTATCTAGAGCACTGTCTCATCACTATAGAGCAGTGTCCTGAATCCTCTAATGCTTTTACTATACTGTAACGAGCTAAGGATTCCGGGATTTAGAAAAGTTGTTCTCGGTGTTTTTAATCAACTTTATTATCTTCTAAAGAACTCTCTTGAACACCTCTATTAGTGTGGTGGCTTAGAGTAAATACTAGGCAGAATCGTGACCTGGTGGATTAAAGCGTCAATCTTATATACCCTCAGTACTATCAATTCAGGGGGGGTGCCCGATTTCAGTGTCAGCCATCTTCAAATACGACACTATCTTTGTCTTCTTTGGACTGTAACTGTAAATTTTCGACTTTTATTTGGCTTTTACTAAATATCTCCCAAACTGCTGGGTTTGTAGCAAAAAGGATTTAATTTAAACTAAATTTGCTACAATTTGACAGAGCCGCTTTTGTAACTTTAATATTTTGCGAAAATCAGTTGGGTTTACAGCAACACTATTCACTATTCGAATCAATTAATCTAGTCTAAATTTGCTACAACTTAAGACTATATAGTGATATGGTCTTCTTACCATGGATCAAGAAACAACTTCAGGATTGCCTAAGACTCGATGTTGTATGGGACATATACAAGCCAGAGAGTTTGAAGGAAACTACACGTGTGAAGAGAGTGAAGGGAGAAAGTAGAAAAATCACAAGGGAAACTATACTCCCAAAAACTTTGTTACATTCCTGAAGAATTCGGAGAACAAGACAGAACTGTTTACCCTACTAAGTGATGCAGTCGTAGCTTATGACGTACAAGAAGGTAAAGAAATATACATCACCTATGGTAAATCTGTTATTTAAAAAAATAGCAGTGTACCGATGTCCGAAACTTACCACAAAGAAGCTGATACCAGAATGAGTCTTCATATATTGGATGCATTGCAAAAGGGTGCAACCAACATCCTCATAAGTACGGTTGACACAGATGTTATTGTGGTACTAGTAGGCATCCTTTTCGAGCTACAAACTTATAAACCTAATATTCAACTTCGGATTGTATTTGGTAAGGGTAAACACTACATCACAATATTGTTGGTAGGGGGAAAAAGTCAGCATGGAAGACATGGAAAGCATACCCTCCAGGCACTGCATACCCTCCAGGCACAAGGATTAATCTTCTCTGCGAAACATCGATTTCAGCCAGTAGATGCTAAAACAAAGGCATTTGAACTTATAGAACGATTCACATGCATCCTGTACGATGGCACAACAGAATTTGACAGCATCAACAAGCTCAGAGAGGATCTCTTCACACAATAAAAAAAAGTAAGGATGATGCAAAGTCTACAGCCCACATTCAACACACTAATCGCTGCATCTATCAATCTAGCATCTGGTTAACCATTTTGAAATCACTCCAAAATGCATCTACTCTGGCTAACTTTGAATGAAAAAAAAACGGAGAGACATGGCAACCAATTTGGATGTTTATACCGGAAGCAAGCAAAAGCTGTAGGGAACTAGGGAAGTGCGGATGTAAGGCTGAACCCCTGTGCCCTAAGAATTGCATTTGTAACAAGGCTGCACTTGCCTGCACAGCTCTTTGTCATTGCATAGGCCATCGTGAACAGTAAACAACAGCATTATAAACATGATAATAACAACATTATAAATATATCTTTTATGATTAATTTCTTAATAGTTCTGTAATTTTTTTTTTATTGAAACGTTTGTAACATGGTCAAATACATTATTTTAGCAAATTGTGATTGTATTGACGTCTTTGTTTACTCACATTGTAGCCCATTTATTCTTCTTAAACATTAATAAAACAATGTTTGCTATAAAACTGACAGCATTGGAGATATTTAGCAAAACCGACAAAAATATAGATTTTCGTAATATCCTGAAAAAAGTCCAAAACTTTGGAAGCTTGTATTTCGCAAAATTTTGAAGTTAGAAAAGCGGCTCTGGTCTCAAATTTAGTTTACATTAAATCCTTTTTACTACAAACACAGAAGTTGGGGGCGATATTTAGTAAAAACCAAATAAAAGTCGAAAATTTACAGGTACAGTCCAAAGAAAACAAATATGGCGTCACATTTCAAGATGGCGGACACTGAAATAGGGCACTCTCCTCTGAATTGATAGTACTGAAGGTATATAATAAGTGTGCAAAATTTGGAGCTTTAATCCAGCAGGTCACGATCTTTTCGCTAAGAAACCACACTATATTTAATATCACTAATAATTCATAATAATATTTTATGTCAGTTTTTAATAACAATATTTCTATTTCTGTCATCACTATCATATATTTTGCTTGTCCATAAAAAATTACCGAGATACAATAAGACGTTGATGAGAAAATGGTTTTTGGTCACGAAAATAACACAGGCCCACAAAATAAAAAAAGTTGTCTGCGCCGGGTTACTGACCATACCTATCCCTTGTATTTTAAGCCGCTGAACACGAATCTGACCTTAATTTTTCCCCAGGACGTCAGGTTTTTTTTAACAGCAAATAAATATATAAATATTACGATTCAACAGACTTTTTTTGCTGTTAAAAAAAAAAGCCGGACGTGTTGGGGAAAAACTAAGGTCAGATTTGTATTCAGCGGCTCAAAATAAAAGGGTTAGGTGTGATCAGTACCCCCGCGCAGACCACTTCTTTTTGGTTGCCACTGTGCCACACTCAGTGTGGCACAAACCCACACAAAAAAGTCATCTGCGCGGGGGTACTGACCACACCTTGTATTTTGAGCCGCTGAACACGAGTCTGTTCTTAGTTTTTCCCCAGCACGTCAGGTTTTTCTTTTAACAGCAAATAAATATATAAATATTAGACTTTTTTGCTTTTAAAAAAAAACCTGACGTATAGGGGAAAAATTAAGGTCAAATTCGTGTTCAGCGAGTCAAAATACAAGGGACAGGTATGGTCAATACCCCGGTGCAGACAACTTTTCTTTTTTGTGGGCCTGTGTAATTTAAAATCTACTTATCTCAGTTTGTGTCAGCTTGAAAATTATGGATCAAGTCATAAATTTTGGGCACAAATATTAGAGTAACCACTACAAATTTTAAAGTCCTTGTGAGTCAAAACAAATGTAGAATATTCTAACTATGTTGGTTTAAAACAAGTAAACGGCAATGTTTTCAGAATAAACAATAATAATAATTTATTACTTATCTGATATGATGATGATGATATTTTTAGAAATTATTTAAATATGTAATTAATATACCTGATATTACCGTTTAAGTATAAGGAAAGTGTTTGTAATTATCTTAAATAAAACAAAAATATTTCTGCTATGTTAAAATGCTGCTGGAGTTGATAATAATTTAAACATGAATATTTATATTTTTAATTTTATTATACTCTGTGAATAAATCATCCACAAAATAATAAAATAGTGTTTCGATTTAACCAAACTGTCTATATTTCTTTATAAATAAAAAAAACTAATACAGCTATTGAGTTTTATTAGTAATCGTCTACTAAACTAAAGAATACACAGAAAAATCAAATTAGAACAGCAAAAAATTACATAATATAAAGAAAACTATTAAAAACAAACTTATTATTATTTTGGTGTATTAATATGAAAAAACAATAAGTTATGTTGAATTAATTGTCTTAAAAAATTGCCACATGCGAGAAGTTCAGACAGGCATTAATTTTGTTTGACAGAGTGCCTAAGTACATTTTTTTTCTATTCACGCTTTTAAGCTTTTAGGACAATTAATTCAGCATAACTTATTTTTTTCGTCTTGGTACACCTAAATAATAATAAAAGCTTGTTTTTAAAAAGTTTTTTTTACATTTAATTTTATTTTTAAATTTTTAGTTAGATCTTAATTAGTTTTGTATTCATTGCGACGATCTTACTTAAAATAATACCGGATCCTTCGCCATTTCTTAGAATGCAACGTCTGTGTGAATACATTACACAGCCCCATAAAAAAAAAAAGTTTTTGATCTGGATGACTGACCATAGTATTCCTATGTATTTTTCGACGCTGAATCCGAATCCGAGGTCAAAAAAATTTGTATACCCCCAAACTTTTGCGCTACAGCCGAAAACAACCCCGACAATGGGGTAAAACCGTCCCATACATCAGGATTCAATGAATTGGTGTAAATGAATGATGAAAAACATGGGAAGGGAAAATGTTTTATATTCACCAGTCACTTATTTGAATATTGACTGGAAAACTACCCTTATAATATGCTGAAAACTTCCCCTGTACAAGCATAAAGTATATAAATGCCAATAAATCGCGAGAAATGTTAAAGTTTTTATAGTTTGGAACACAGTACATGAATTTTGCGCGTGTCTCAAAACCACCCATATAACAGGGTGGAAATCTCCCTTATATAAAAATAGACCAGAATAGATTCTTGAGGGACCCTGTTCTACCTTATTCTTAGTCGGTACAAAAACTACCCCTATAATTGGGTGGAAACCATCCTTATTACAGAATAAAGCACAAATGCCAATAAATCACGGGAAATAACTTTTTTATAGTTTAAGTACAGAACATGAATCTGGAGTGACTCCCAGGGCACCTCGCTTACTCGTGACCCAAAATCTCTTCTATAAATGTATTCTAGGAAAAAAAGATTAAAAAAATGTTCATATTCTTCAGTCAAGCTGTATTAACCTTTTCGTGCAATAAATTCAGCTTGACTGAAGAATATGAAAATTTTTTTAGAATACCTTTTTTCTTATTTTCAAATGATCTTCTCATTAGCTCTCTATTGTGTTCTTCGTGTGTGTCTATTTTTATGATCCAACAGTTGTCCGCCATCCAGAAAATTTGGGTGAATACAATGAAGAGCAAGGCGAACGCTTTCACCAGGATATTCCGGAGACGGAGAAGCGGTATCAAAGAAGGTGGGATATCCACATGATGGCCGACTACTGTTGGTCTATAAAAAGAGACACGCACGAAGAACATAAAAGAGAGCCAGTGAGGAAATTATTTGAAAATGAGAAAAAAGATATTCTGAGAAGAGAAATTGAAAAACTGGCATATGTACATTTCATTATCTAGGGCTGGTTTTTTAGGGATGATTTTGGGTACCAAGTGAGGATAGGGAACTGAAACAATGAAAACTCCAACATTTCCCACGATTTATTGGTATTCATGCAATTTTTTCTTATCTAAGGGTGGCTACCACCCTTTATAGAAGAGATTTTGGGTCACGAGTAAGCGAGGTGCCCTGGGAGTCACTCCAGATTCATGTTCTCTACTTAAACTATAAAAAAGTTATTTCCCGTGATTTATTGGCATTTGTGCTTTATTCTGTAATAAGGATTGTTTCCACCCTATTGTAGGGGTAGATTTTGTATCGACTAAGAATAAGGTAGAACTGTAGAACACCCTATTGTAGGGGTAGATTTTGTATCGACTAAGAATAAGGTAGAACTGGGTCCCTCAAGATTCTATTCTGGAATTAAAACATCGAAAACTCCTCTATTTCCCACAATCTATTGGTATTCACGCAGTCTGTTTTTATAAAAGGGTGGTTTCCACCCTGTTATATGGGTGGTTTTGAGACACGCGTAAGATTCATGTACTGTATTCCAAACTATAAAAACTTTAACATTTCTCGCGATTTATTGGCATTTATATACTCTATGCTTGTACAGGGGGAGTTTCCAGCATATTATAAGGGTAGTTTTCCAGTCAATATTCAAGTAAGCGATTGGTGAATATAAAATATTTTCCCTTCCCATGTTTTTCACCATTCATTTACATCCATTCATTTTATCCCGATGTATGGGACGGTTTTACCCCATTTTCGGGGTTGTTTTTGGCTGTAGCGCAAAAGTTTAGGGGTATACGAATTTTTTTGACCTCGGATTCGGATTCAGCGTCGAAAAATACATAGGAATACTATGGTCAGTCATCCAGATCAAAAACTTTTTTTTTTTTGTGGGGCTGTGTTATATCCAATCAAATTAAAAACCACACTTTTTAGTACCATATTAGTGTATTGTCACTAGAGTTACACGTGTATGCAAAATTTTAGCTCAATTGGACGTGCATCGTTAAGTGGTTCAAAATTGACGTGCTAAATTTGAAGTAAACATACCAACATACAAACAAACTGACATATACATATACAAAGCAAGTTAAATAAAAGCTTGTATAATAGTCCCCAACAAAACAATTGTTACCTATAGTAAGCTGGTAAGAAAAATTACTCTTTGTTTAATAAAAATAATAAATGGTGAAGTTTAGAATAGCCATTTTACAGTGGACATAATATTATATACAGGGTGGTCCAACGAAAACTTGACACAGTGTTTTGGGTGATAATAGTGTAGATATAAATAAACGCTCGGGCAGGTCAATTTTATTTTGGAGGGGGGGGGGAACTAGTTTTCCGAGTTTCAACATCGTCACTTCAACCCTCGAGCAGTAAGGTGAACAACGCTAAAATTGAAATAGGGAATAAGGGGCGAGCCGTACATCATTGGAAAGCCCCTTGAATCTTCTAAACAGTGATATGTGCGGTTCGAATTTACTCTCATTCCGTTTTTGAAAAACAGAGATGAGTCGAGGAAACTTTCCGCTTTGAAAACTCCAAACTTCAAACTAAAAAAGTTTCCAGGAAATTTTCCTTCTAAATTTCCATTGGGTATATTAATAGCATATCTCATGGTAAAATCTGATTCGTGATTCATTTTGATGCCAAATAAGTGCATACAATTATATTATTTACATGACTTTTACAGACTTTTATCAAATATGGACAGATTCCTCGACCCATCTCTGTTGAAAAATCAAAGATTTATTTACGGGAAAATAACTATGAAGTACAATTTAGCTACTTAAATTATCACTTGAACTGCCAACCTCCAGCTTCCAGCAATAATACAGATTCTGTTGAATATGTTCCAACATATTTTGAAGCATTTCTGGGGTGATTTCTTTCTTCGGGTGGTATCGACATTCGTTTGTGATTCCTTGACGTAAATTTTTGTATGAAGTACATAGAGTAGAATAAATTCTGCTTTTCAAGTGACCCTACAGAAATAAGTTTAATGGAGAAATATCTACTTCTAATCCAGTGACCCGGAAAGTGTTGATCCAAATAGTGTTGGTCATTTTCAGTAATGGCAGTCAACATGGGATCAATTGACGATTTGCACGAAAGAAAGTTTGGTAAAAAGTTTCTAGATTGGTATCGCCGTAATTCACTGCACATGTTGACCAACTTGTCTAATTTCCAAACTTTGCAACAATTAAATACCTATAATATAATAATCATAACATTGTTTTCATTATCTTTAATGTTAAACCTACTTCCATTGAATATAAATCATCTTTATTAGGTTGTTTCGTAGTCGACAATATTTAAAAAATGTCGAATTATGCAATTTGTCAAACACACTGTTTCCAACTCTCAGTTTAGAAGAGTTATTCATGAAATATTCGGGGATTAGAATCAACGACAATGACAATGGTGACTGATCGTACCGTTTGATAAAAAAGAAGACCCAAAGAAGACCCGTCACTGAAATAAAATGTGGATTTTCAATTACTCACTGACTTACTATCTCGCAGAATTGTAAACGACGATCACTCTCATCTTCATTTATTTTTTGTGTCAAACTAATTTTATGAGAGATATGTGGTTTTTCAAAATACAATTCTACTCAACGTAGAGTCAAGCGTAATATGGCCCAAAATTGCCACTTCTGCCGCGCCGCCTTGTTTCTTATTGATGATTCGATGTTCCGGTTTTTATTTGCTACAGATCCAGTGTCTTTAAATTTTTCAACCAATTCTGAAACATACTATCGCGACAAATTTATATTTTCATGTTGTTGATTGAATCGTTCAGCAGCCCTATTAGCACATCGATTGTTTCCATAATAAACACCCTAACCCTCTGTGCAATAAACCACTTTTAGATAAATTAAAAGTTAGTCACGCACCACACAACAACGTAAATCACTTTTATTAATCAAGTAAGAAACTGGAACTGAAACTTCGATTAATTTTTTGAATTGTTTTAAATTCTTATCATCGGTAAAGAGAAAAACTTTCAAAAAAATGTTCAAGTTATCGTATTTACTGACAAAGAGAATGCAAAAAAACCAATTATGCAGTGACGTAATAAATGTTTACCTACGATCACTACTGTAAATAGTAGAAAGCACACTACCTGCCATCTATGTAAGTTGAATTTTACATATTGTAAACAAAACGCACTGTAAACAAAACGCGCGGGACACAGAGCAATTATAGGTGGCTTACATCGCTGACGCGGGGTTTAAAGAAACAAATGCGCCTTCGTAATTTTCAAACGCTGTCAAAACTGACATATTTGTTAAATTATATTGTTGAATAGTAAACCAAATCCAGATTTTACTAAATATTTCTGAAAAAAAAATGTGAAGCGATAGTGAAAATGAAATTTTAACACCTCCTAATATAATAATAATAAACGAGGTTAAGTGTGGCCAGGTTAAGTTAGTGAGCGTGAATGTGAGCTCTGTATAAAAACGTAGAATTAAGTTGTAATTAAACAAAAATAAATTTCAAATTTTGCTCCAGCAATAACGTAAATTTACTACCATCTTAATCTACCAGTAAAATTTGTAAAACTTATAAAATTAAACAACATAACTATTATTTTAAAATGGCAACTGCAAATCTTATCTGAATGCCACTGGAGGAAAAAGTTAATATGATATTATCAACTGTTGTAAAAACAGAAGTAGATATATCAGCTATAAAAACTCACCTGGACGCGATAAAGAACGAGAATGCACAACTTAGACAAAAAATTTGTACAATGGATAAAAAAATACACTATCTGGAATCCCTATGTAATCAGAACAGTTTGGTTTTTTATAATATACCGGAAACTAGCGACGAAAATAATATAGAGTGTGAAGAAAAAATCATAAACGTAATAAACATAAATATGAATGTAGCAATAGAAAAAAAAGGATATTGAAAGAGTATACAGAGTCGGCAAGAAGAACAACAAAATCAGGACAATTTTAGTCAGATTCGTAAATTTTAAAACAAAGAGTGAAGTTAGCAAAAACAGAAGTAAACTACGCGAATCTGGCTTAGCTGTAGCAGATTATTTTACAAGTAAGGTTCTGGAAGAACGTAAAGAATTAACGGTATATTTTAATATGGAAAAAGAAAATGATAACAAAGTTTATTTAAGATATAATAAATTATGTATTAATGACATGGAATATACACTGGATGAGCTAAAAAATAAGAAGAAAGGCAAAGTATTAAATAAAAATAAAGAAAAACAAACACCTGCCGGGAATATGGAAGATGTTAACGTCCCATCTGGAAGACAATATATACTGAGAAACAAAATAAGACTCAAAAATAGCAACCAAAATTAAACTGTAAACTTACTGTACTTCACCAAAGTATCCAATCAGTATGAAATAAAATCGATGAGACAAATATTTGCCTAGAGGATTTATCTTCAAGTTATGATTTATTTGTAGATGTGATAAATAAAATATTATTAAGTGAACACAAAATAAAAACATCTTGGAATGTAATTAGGGAAGCCACAAATTCACAACATTTAAAAGAAGCGAAACCAATATATTTATTACAGGATGATGAACATTTTCATTTTATAATTTGAATGAACATTTTGGTGAAGAATTTTATAATTTAAATTGATTTCTCTTACCTATCATTCATTAATGAATTTCTTTTTCTCTAGTACTACAATGTATTAACCAAATGTATCATGTTCATTCATGTTTTTATTGTTTTATGTTTATATCAGTATTTTTAGTATTATTTACTAAATTACCTCTTTTCCCATATGCCTTTTAAGAAGTTTAATTACAATTATTATTATATGTGTGTGTTAATATTATAAATTATAGAACTAAATATTGTAATTGTTGGGAAATAAATCTATCTATCTATCTAATACAGATAGCAGAGGCTGCTACAAGCAACTTAAAATCTCAAAAATGATATGATATTGTTTATCAGAAGTTATGGATTGGAGATTAAGAAATGATATGAGAACATTTTCGGAAAACGTAGTTTTCATACTTTCAAGATAATATGGAACCTTCCTCGCTTTGGGCCTTTTATTCTATGTTAAGAACAACAATTAACATAAATCATGATATCAGTATTGCAACTTATTCCAAATTATTAGCCCTACTAAAAAGAAAGTGTGACGGTTTTAAAAGCAAGCAGTTCAAGGTATTGAGTGCTAATAACATTAATGATTTTCTACAAAATGCACCAGATAGGCAATATTTGTTTATGAAGGCAAGATATTTTAATTTTTATACAGAAATACGTAAATACATATATATTTGTTATTTTAGATCGTTCTTATGATTGGTATCAGTGGTGAATCTAGAAAACGAGAAATACGAAATATAAAACCTGAACATATACAAGAGACAGGGAAATCTTTGATTATTAATGTGTTAATGCATGTTTCAAAGTAATATTCCTAACTCCAACGTTCTTTTGTTGTATCAGAATATTTTTACCTCACAGTCAAAAAATATATGAATATCCATTCTACAATAAAGGACACTACAATTAAGAAGCATACCAAAGCAAATAGCTACATATCTTGGACTACCAGACACAAAAGTCTACACAGGACACTGCTTTCGATGGTCGTCAGCGACTATTCTTGTTGATGCCGGTGGTGATCTACTAGATTTAAAAAGATACGGTGGATGGAAATCATCAACGGTAGCTGAAGGATATGTAGATAATTCTGCGAATAACAAAACTAACAATTCAGTTAAAATAACATCTGTCGTAGCAAATAGTAAAGAATGAACTATATCAAATAATAATATAGCTCTGTCCTATGCATCGAACAGCAAATCAAATGATACTCCTTTTGGGCCTGGTTCACGACATTAAGAAAGGATTTTAAATAAACGTACTTAACACGTTTTTTTTTAAGTTCTGGGAATTGGGGCGATCTTCTATGAGACCTAGTTATTATTAAAAGGAGATAACTTATGATGAATTATTAATTTCAAATAACATGTACAATTGTACAATATGTACATGTTCAATAAACGCAGAACTAAAAGTTTCGTTAAAATCCGATGAAACATTTAATGGGATAATGAAAAAGTAACGCTTGTGTGAAATATGTGAAAACATAAACACGCCACATATATTGAACAGCCCCAAGTTCAATGCTAAGGCTGCCCTGGAGAGGTTACACATTTGAAACAACGTATACATCCATTGCCCACCATCACTGCCTGTGTTGGGGCTGAGAATCGAACCCAGTACAGTGTATGCTGGTATTAGTAGGATTGTTCGCTACTGTTCATATAACCCGTTCTGAGTCTTACCAAGTATTAAATGAATACTAGAAACAGAACCATGTATTTACTAACGATAATTACGTGAATATAACGAAGCTATTTTTATAATAATGTAAGCGTTGTTACTTAAAGAATTTAAGTACATAATTTTTGTCATAAATTTTTTTTAGTAATTCGATGAATTCCTATTAAATGGATTTTCCTAAAAGATAATAAAAAACCTAAAATTAATTATTCCATTTTCTCATTATGATGTAGCTAATTTATGGGATTTTTATTACTTATTTATTTCATTGTTGGATCCGTCACTGTTACTAAAATATCGTGAAAATTACCCATACACACAAACGATATACTGGGTGATAGTTGCCCTGGAGGAAATTACATACGATAAAAATTCATTGATTAAAATAAGCAATAATTAGTGAAAATGTGAAACCAGTATAGAAGATTTCAAAAATGTTACAAATTATCACGAAAATAAAAAAACATTAAACTAGCCACATCAACATATTTGATTTGGCTAGTTTGATAATATTTTAAAAAATCTCTAAGAGTATAGCTCGGCCAGGAAAGGAGAACATCGATGAATGGAACTGAGATTAGCGTCAAGTGGCACTGTCGTTGAACGACGTTGATTTGATAAGCTCTTGTAAAAATTGTTTTGAATTACACTCCCTCCAAAAAACGCCAATAGGATCTGGTCGGATACACTGGTAACGTGCTCATACTACTATCCTCCTTTACCGGATAAGGTATAGTTACACAAATCTTCTCTCTCTATTTGGCAACTATTATTCATGAATTATTTTTTTCTGGCCGGGAAAGTAATTTTTATATGTAAAAGATGTTGACGGATTAAAATACTAGAATAGCGTATTTTGAAATTGCGCCCAATCATGTACGACTCGCCCCCCCATTCCCTATTCAAATTTTAGGGGTTGGTCACCACACTGCTCGAGGGTTAAGTCGAGGGTTAAGTCGAACTTGTCGAAAAACCAGTTTTCTCCCTCCAAAATAAAATGATTTGCCGGGCGTATATTTATATCTACGCTATTATCACCCAAAACCTCCATGTCAAGTTTTCGTTGGGCCTAATTCACGACATTAAGAAAGGATTTTAAATAAATGTACTTAACACGTTTTTTTTTAAGTTCTGGGAATTGAGATGATCTGCTGTGAGACCTAGTTATTATTAAAAGGAGATAACTTATGATGAATTATTAATTTCAAATAACATGTACAATTGTACAATATGTACATGTTCAATAAACGCAGAACTAAAAGTTTCGTTAAAATCCGATGAAATATCTAATGGGATAATGAAAATGTAACGCTTGTGTGAAACATGTGAAAACATAAACACGCCACATATATTGAACAGCCCCAAGTTCAATGCCAAGGCTGCCCTGGAGAGGTTACACATTTGAAACAACGTATACATCCATTGCCCACCATCACTGCCTGTGTTGGGGCTGAGAATCGAACCCAGTACAGTGTATGTTGGTATTAATAGGATTGTTCGCTACTGTTCATATAACCCGTTCTGAGTCTTAAAAAGTATATGAATACTAGAAACAGAACCATGTATTTACTAACGATAATTACGTGAATATAACGAAGCTATTTTTATATTATATTTTTATAATAATGTAAGCGTGGTTACTTAAAGAATTTAAGTACATAATTTTTGTCATAAATTTTTTTTAGTAATTCGATGAATTCCTATTAAATGGATTTTCCTAAAAGATAATAAAAAACCTAAAATTAATTATTCCATTTTTTCATTATGATGTAGCTAATTTATGGGATTTTTATTACTTATTTATTTCATTGTTGGATCCGTCACTGTTACTAAAATATCGTGAAAATTACCCATATACACAAACGATATACTGGGTGATAGTGCCCTAGAGGAAATTACATACGATAAAAATTCATTGATTTAATAAGAAATAATTAGTGAAAATGTGAAACCAGTATAAGATATCAAAAATGTTACAAATTATCACGAAAATAAAAAACATTAAACTAGCCACATCAACATATTTGATTTGGCTAGTTTGACAATATTTTAAAAAATCTCTAAGAGGAAAGGAGGACATCGATGGATCGAACTGAGAATAGCGTCAAGTGGCACTGTCGTTGAACGACGTTGATTTGATAAGCCCTTGTAAAAATTGTTTTGAATTACACTCCCTCCAAAAAACGCCAATAGGATCTGGTCGGATACACTGGTAACGTGCTCATACTACTATCCTCCTTTACCGGCTAAGGTATAGTTACACAAATCTTCTCCTCTATTTGGCAACTATTATTCATGAATTATTTTTTTCTGGCCGGGAAAGTAACTTTTATATGTAAAAAATGTTGATGGATTAAAATACTAGAATAACGTATTTTGGTATCTGAAATTGCGCCGAAAAAGTAGATATTTTTTATCGATTTCAGAAAAAATACTTTTCCTACGTGTTGCACCAAG
The DNA here is from genome assembly GCA_936432065.2 of Rutpela maculata. NCBI lineage: Eukaryota > Metazoa > Arthropoda > Insecta > Coleoptera > Cerambycidae > Rutpela > Rutpela maculata. The sequence continues at coordinate 38,059,191 of OW386285.2, forward strand.
GGTGGTCCTTATTTTGCGACATTGGATTTTTTTCGGTCTCACCCCCGAAAGTGGTTCCGATTATTTAAAAAATGAACTATACAAAATTTCAATCGATCGAATAACGCTAACCCGTGCCTCAAGGTCATTAAAAGTCACCAAAATACGCAATTTTCACCTATTTTCAAAAGTATCTCGTTACCGGTTGATCATATCGAAATTTTCTACATCTTTAATCGAATGAAAATTTCGTTATTTGTATTTTTCTCGTACAATTGACACTTTTCGAAATAATGGAGTTTTGGTTGGCGTAAACAGGTACAAGAACATTCATATTCTCGCTATTGACGTCTTAGCAGATGTTTTAGATACCATGAATTATTCGAATTGGCTTCTCAGTAATATCTTACAATCGAAATTTTGTACACTACTGGCCATATAAGATTGGCCTCTCAAATTTTCTTAGTGTATTTTTGGGTTTAAACATTATTTGCTCATTTTCTACGTCGTTTCCAAACGACCTCAAACTAATCTTCTCAAATTTGTATTGCTTGAAATAAAAGAGAATATGTTTTCAGTTATCTACATTAAATCTAACTCTGAAGTAACGCGCACAAACACGCACACCTAGTACAGTTTTAACTTCGGAATGAATAATGTCATATTGAACGGATTTCGTTCATTTTTGGCAGTATAGTAGTAAATGCATCACAGAAAAGTTTCTATATTGTACGGGGGCTTGCGAATTTATAGAGGGTGGACTTAAAAAATATATATATTTATTGGAGCTGAAATAGAATCAAATTTTAAGAAGAAAAGGTTCTATTCAATTTTTTACATAAATTGATAGTTTTTAAGTTATAACGACTTCAATATTGCGATTTTATCTTAAAAAAAAAGTATTTCCAAACGGCTTTCGGCAAGTATCTCGAAAAGTATTACTTTATCGAAAAAATGTTACAGACCAATTACAGAAAGTGCAAACTGGGAATAATAGTATATTATATTACTAGGAGTAGAACGCACTTCGGCTTCGCCTCAGCCGCAAATCCTGGGCTCAACACAAAAAAAAGGCGTTCTACTCCGTGTAATATACACTATTTTTCTTCAAGCGTATTAAAATGCAAAAATTCATTTATTTATCATAAATGTACAAATATTCAAACTACAGTCTTACATGTTGACACAATATGACAAGTGGCTAGTGGATAGCGCGCCACCGGTGGCTTTCGGTATTAAAATTATGTTACTAGTAAAACAATACCCACTACGGCGGCGCTTTCGGAACTAACATTATGTTACTAGTAAAACAATGTCCACTACGGTGGCGTTCGGTACTAACATTTTGTTACTAGTAAAACAATGTCCTACTTCTACTTCTGTTTTTGGTGACATAATTTAAACATTTTAATACGCTTGAAGAAAAATTATATTTTTTGTTTATTGATGTAGGATTAATAGTTTCGGAGATATTTAAGTTTATCTTTGGTATCAAAGTGTTTCGAAATTACCTTTAAAGTTTAAAATGCATTTTTTTCTAAAGCAAGTACTTTAAATGAGCAAAAAAAATTGAGCATCTAGGTAATGCTACATCTTAACGAAAAACTGTATTTGAGATAATTTTTTTTAAATAACTGGCTAATTAGAGTAACAAAATGGCGACCTTTTTATATAAAAAAATATAAATACGCATATTTTTTCGTCATAACTTCTTTATTTCTTATGCTACAGGAACGAGTAAAACATAATTTGAAAGCGCAATTAATTGTCTTCAATTTCATTTCTTAGCATACGTGACGTAGGTGTCACAATTTCTGAGATATTTAACATTTAAACTGAATTTTTCGTCTTATAAACGTTCGTATGTAAACTTTCATATCTCCGAAACTGCTAAATCTATGTAAATAAATAAACAAGCGAAATTCATTATCAGATTGTGAGCTTTATTTTTGGTCCTACCCTTCATTTTTCAATGAAACTAATATTTATTGAAATATTTGGAAAAGGAAAAAGAAATTGCGTTTTGTCGAAAATACCTTTATAGTTTAAACTGTATTTTTTTCTAAAGCAAGTGCTGTTTACAAACCAAAAAATTTGAGCATCTACGTCATGCTATATATTAATGAGAAACAGTGTTTGAAATTCCTCTTTTTTAATTACTGGCTAATTACAGTAACAAAATGGCGACTTTGTTATTAAAAAAATGTGTAGACGCATATTGCTTCGGTCATAACTTCTTTGTTTTTTATGCTACAGAAACAAATAAAAAAGTAGTTGAAAGCTTAATTAATAACCTATTATTCTACCTATTAGCACCCTTGACGTAGGTGTCACAGTTTCTGAGATATTTAACTCTCACTCTAAATAATTATCTTATGAACACTTGGATGTCAAATGTAAACTTAAATATCGCCGAAATTATTAATCCTGCATCAATAAACAAAAAAATATAATTAATTCCCAGTTTGTACTTTCTATAATTGGTCTGTAACATTTTTTCTATAAGTAATACTTTTCGAGATACTTGACGAAAGCCGTTTGGAAATACCTTTTTTTTTAAGCTAAAATCGCAATTTTGAAGTCGTTTTAACTTAAAAACTATCAATTTATGTGAAAAATTGCATAGAACCTTTTCTTCTTAAAATGTGATTCTACTTCAGCTCGAATAAATATATATATATTTTTTAAGTGCTACCCCCTGAGAGGGGGTGGCATCCACCCCCTAGAAATTAGCAAGCCTCCGCACAATATAAAAACTTTTCTGTGACGCATTGACTATTATACTGCCACAAATGAACGAAATCCGTTCAATATGACATAATTCCGAAGTTTTGCATATTTTTTACCTCTAGATACTGTACTAAACCCCCAAATCAGAAACCAAGGCTGTCTGCAGACATACATCCAAACCCACCAACATTGTCAGTGCGCACAACCTTTCCAAAGCTTTTCCCATCAGCTCCTTGCTAATATCAGCACAAAGTTCAGTAGATCGGTCTCTTCGCTTTTTGCTACCTAGTCTTCCTGAAATATCGACTGTTTTATATTGTCCACTCTTCGGTTGACGTGACCAAAAAATGAGAGTTTATCTAATTTTCCTCAAAAGTTCTCTTCATTTTAACTGTACTTTCAAATGTTTTTATAGACATCTCTATCTCGAATATAAGGTTCTACCTCTGGACAATGTTGTTTATTAAACTTTAATATCCAGACTTCTTGTCAAAATATTGATATTTCGCAAATAATATACAAAACGCTTTTACAAATTGTCATTTTAACCTCTCTGAAATTGAAATAAACTCACTTAAAACTTGTCTGCTAAATGGCAATTTAATGCCGATTATTTGATTAGTAAAATCTCTAAATAGAGATTAGCAGCATTGTGAAGACTCGTGACCGGTAAATTCAGTAATATGTGAACCATAATTGCGAACAATTGAAGCCGATTGGAGGTTCGATATATCTCACTACTGACGAGAACTTTCCATCCTATGAAGTTTTTGGCCACGTCAACCGAAAAGGAAAACATAAAACGGTTAATGGTTCATGGAAAATCAAATGGCAAATGGTGAAAGAAACTTAACATTGAGACCACGGGTTTCCTGGCTAGAGTATGGATGTTTAGTGCCGCTGTTATCTTTACTGAGTTCGAGCCTCAGCTGCAGCAGATGGCAACATCGCAGGGAATCGCCTAGCAGACAACCGTGACAGATACCGTGTTGCTATAAGACCGTGTTGCTATATATCTTACAATAAGGGGAAGCGAATTCGATTAATTCATGGGACACAACACGTATATCCTGGCATTTCAACGAGAACATGAATATTCTGGTGCCTATGTATGCTAACCAAAGCTTCATTATTCAACTATTAAATGTATGAGAAAAATGCAAAGAAATCACGTTTTATGAAAATAAATTTTCTTCCAATTATGTATTAGGTGTATAACATTTCTAGTAATCAATAGTTCACGAAATGCTATTGAAAATAGATGAAAATTGCGTCTGATGGTGAATTTTAATTACCTTGGGGCACGGATTAGCGTTATCCGATCCAGTTAAAATTTTGTACACTTCATTTTTTAAATAATTGGAACCACTTTAGTGGGGTGAGACCGAAAAAATTGGAAAAAAAATATCGATGAAAACTGCGTCTGATGGTGAATTTTAATTGCCTTGAGGCATGGGTTAGCGTTATCCGATCAAGTTAAAATTTTGTATACTTCATTCTTTAAATAATTGGAAAAACTTTAGGGGGTGAGGCTGAAAAAATTGTAAGAAAAAATATCGTCAAGTAGGTATAGCTAAGGACCACCCTAGTGTTGCACACATGATTTTTTCTACCGACATTTGGAAGAATGATTAAACCGAGATGTTTTTTGAATTTTATATTTGACATTTATATACTTATTACTTTTTTTGACGATAATTATACATTAAAAAGTTGAATGATAAAATCTAATTTCGTTAGTGGTAGTGGAGGCTCGCGTTAACAAAAGTCGCTTAGTTTTCGACCCCGTTGGCACTTTTAGAATAAAATATATGTAATGTATACTTTTTACTCTAAAAGTGTCAACCGATTCAAGGATCGACATTAAATTTCACTCCACTATATAGGGAATGTTGGCTTAGAGACGAGTAAATACAATCAAAGTTACAACTTTTTGAGTTCGGAAATACGTTTTCCGCTCTAGTTAGGAAAAGTTCAACTTTTCCTAACTCAAATTAGTATTGAAATATAGAACATTTCCAAACGTTACTAAAAAATAATTTTGAACCAACTGATTTTTATGATTAATTCAATTTTCTGTATTCCAGAGTTAGAAAACATCCTGTACTAATATAACATAGCACAAAAATTAATTTGTTCCTTTACCAACTTACACGTATGTATTGTAATATTTAGATATTTATATTACATATTTTTGTTGCATAACTTACCCATTTATACTTTTTTGGTAATTATGTTTTATGTTTAAGAATGATACTGTTTTGTTATTTAACTGATGGGTATATGAGATCGTTGCGTGGGAGAGCAATAATGTTGAGCTTATGTAGATCTGTTGTTAATTATTGCAATTATTATATTATGATTATATTACAACATTGCGTTCACTTAAAACATACGAACTAATATCGTTGCAGAAAATAGTTTTTCATGTTTTTCTACCTCCGTGCATTCTTACAGGTTTTAAAAATGATTAATATAGATGGCCGTGGAAACTGCACATTTTAGGATATTAAAACCGTAAGTCTTATATTTGACATAATAAATTATGAATTTCCCACACTCCATCCTACAGTAAGGATTACACATCTTAATTACATAATTGTGCAAAACTTTATTTAAAATCTATTGTTCTCCCAATTTATAAAATAATTTTTTACGTACACAATGAAGAAATAAACACGAGATTATTCGCACTTCATCGCTGTAGGTGTCATGAAGGAGAAATAGTTTTAAAATACTGACATTTTGAACAAAACACAAACATCCACGTTGAAGGTAACACAAACAAAACGCAAGCAAATGGTTATCAAATCAAAGATAGCTACTTGGCCAGGCAATCTAGAGGGATGAGGTAGAAAAATTAGTAACAAGCTGATGTCCTCTTTAAAGTCCCATTCGCTCCAAGTGGGGAAAGTTCGAGAAACAAACATGTCTATGGACAAAATTAAAGCTTATAAAGTTCTCTACAAAATAGAATTTATACAATTTTATCTTAAGATTTATTAATTATTATAAAGCTCGTATTCTTAGTATAAATAAATTAGGTAATTAATTGTTACTCTTACATCAACTTTCATTATATTAACAACAGCTTTGGGGCATTATTATTTCATTAAAATACATTGTCCATGTTCCGATCAAACTTGTAGCCCGTGCGAAAGTTGCAAAAACCCCAAAAGTGCAAGGGTAGAGACAAAATATGTCTACCATCCCTGTTTCGAGGACAGCCAGGTGACACTCACGTGATCCGTACCCCTCTCGAGCTACTCCTAAACGCAAAAAACCACCCTTTTTCTTCCATTTTTCTTTGTTAGGCATGTGAGGACTTATTGGATCGGTTTTTTTGAGGAAACTCAATATGTCCTGTAAAATTTCGCATCCAGACATCCTAACGATCCCCGGGGGTTGAAACCACCCCGTCCCTCAATACCGCAGCATGCAAATAACATCCAAACGCGCCGAAAATTGTTTTTTACACCTTCTCAAGGGCGAGGAACACGATGCTGATATAATTTAGCTTCCCACCCCCAACCAACTAACCCTAAATGAACTAACCAATTTTTCGTTGTTAAGCATGCGAGGACTTGTTGGATCAGTTTTTTTTTTGAGGAAACTCAATATGTCCTGTAGATTTTAGCAACCACATATTCTAACAACCCCTAGAGTTGAAACCACCCCCTCCCTCAATCCTGAAGTGTTCCTCAAGAGAAGTTTTTAAATATGGTATCCCCCACTAAAGAGGCACCAGTTTCTCTCTTAGCCCTCAAAAACTACCCTTGCATGCCTAAAACCATCGATTTTTCTTTTAGTGAGATCACAAGTGCTCATTGGATCAAGTTTTCTATGGAGAGATTTTTTTTTATCGCAGCTCAAGAGGAGTTATTATAATAATATGATCTAATTTATCTTGACACTAGTTGTCATCGAATAGAAGCCACGTCCTTTTATTTTATTGACGGTTGCCATGGATATTCCATGCATCGCTACCTTTGCTAAGAAATATGAAATCTTACTCAAATAATTATAGTTTTCCCCTAGTTTTTTTCTAATTTAATGATTCAATTTATTTATTAAATGCTGTGTTTATTGAAACAAATATATGAATATTTATTTATTTTAGTTAAAAAGCTAGATATATGAATCTTGCACCAAAACATATATTCTTGTACGCTAAATAATTAAGGTATATTTAATTATTTTTCATAAAAATAAAATGCTCAGAGATATTTGAAAAAGCCAAGATGACGGTCGTTTTTTCCCACTATAATTTTTTTTTCTCATGTTAAGAAAAAACATTATAGTAAAAACATTCGTTTCTTAATTTTCCACAATAAAGATCCCTTGATTTTTTTTTACAAAGTCCATAGTTACTGAGATATCTCATAGAAGCAGACAAAAATCAAGATGGCTGCAATTTTTTTCTAATTTCTCTCACTGGGAGCGAATGGGAATTTTGGCGGGTTGAAAAGGACGTTATTGTCTAAATATTCTCGCTGAGATCAGCTTGTTACTAATTTTTCTACCTCACCTCCCCTATATTCATCCAGATTTACTGTACAAACATAAAAACATATTGTAAAAGAACAGTTTTAGAAAAGGGGCTTTTTTGACTCATCCGTGGTAAAGCGTGGAAGCTATCTTTTTTTAATAATTTTGGGGTGCTGAAAATGAATCCTTCATCCGCTTTGGCGAAAAATCGCGGGTACACACTTATTTGGGGGTGACATTGGAACTGATATTAGTCTAAATACTAAGTTTCGATAATTAAGTAGAAAAAGAAGTAAAAAAAAGCCAAATTCACCCCTTCAACCCTCCTCGACATTACCTCACCACCTCTAAAAAGACTATAGAAGCTGCTATAACCACTACATAGTTATTAACATTTTTATTTTTTGGCCCATACGTGGTAAAGTGTGGAAATCATCTTTTTTTACTAATTTTGGGGTGCTGAATACGAATCTGTCATCAAAATTGGCTAAAAACATCGGGAAGACAGTAAAAAACAACTCTTTGGTGGGGGGTGGCATTGAAATTGATATTAGAACTTGCAACAAAAAGTTATTCTTTAGTGCAGGAAATTCTTTCAAAATACTCAGTTTCGTTAGGTAAGTAGAAAAAGCAGTAAAAATTCTAAATTCACTTTCCTCCCCCTCGTTTCCCTCGCCCTTCACCGCCCATAATAATGGTGTAAGTTACGATATCTAATATACGGTTATTTATTTATTTAAAAAAAAAACAAAACTCCTCGTTAAATGGCTATTATCAGGTTATAATGTGATTACTTCTGAATACTCTTACATCCGTCCCCACCAATTAAGGTGGTGGATTTTATCTTTTTAGAGTTATTATTGATTTTAATCGCAAAAGAAATCCCTAATCACCCAGTTTGATGTTTTTTTCTCATAATAAGGTGATTTAGTCAATTCAGATTTCAGAATATTTCTCACACTTTTGGGGTTGGTGTATACGGTGTGCATACCCAAGCAGCAGTAGTTTCTATATAGTAGTTACCATTAGTGGAACTTTAAAGGTTTCCGGAACTAAGGATTGTTACGTAATGGGAACCATCCTTCTACTAAGCATTCACCAAAATGGGGAATAATAATTACGTAGCAAGTTACTATTCCGGTGCTTCTACCGTTACCGTGTTGAGGACTAGGTTATTACGTAAACGGGATGTAACCAAGTAGTAGAAATGACTAACTTTTGGAACAGCTCAGCTGACCGGAATGAGAGCGCAAATATATTTGGCTCTCTGTTATTCGAATAGCAAATTAATGACTTATTGAGTTTGAGCACATAATATATGTCCAAGGTCCAAGTTAAGGTGATTATATACAACATACATAAGCATTATAAATCACGATGTTTTGCATTTACCCTGGGTGTGGATATTAAAACCATCACTTGTTTTCTGTAAAATGTTATCATGATGCTTCGATACAATGAGTTTTTCGGAAAAAAAAATTTTGCAAAAATTATGTGTACAAGCAAAACGCAAAATTTTTTATGGAAAACGTTTTTTTTTTAATTTTATATATTATAAAGTAGTAATCTGTTTATAAAACATATTTGCAAATGACCATAATGATAAAAAAAATATTGAATTATATTTTTATGTGTATCAATATGGCGTCTTCATTCAACAACAGAAAAATGGGGATTTTAATTGCAGTCACTTTGTAGTGGTATATATGTCAGCAAAGTATTTGTCACATATTAGAAGTGGCAAAAACCAAAATTATTTCCCTATAAGTTACATTTCCCATAAAGTAGCAGATGCCATCAACGTTATAGTTGTTGCTACTTTAAAAGTGGTGACGGGAACTACAACAATTTCACTGTGTAGTTATATTTACCTAGATGTAGGAAATGGGAGCAATGATGCTATAAGATCTTGGTAACTATTGCTACCAACTTATTTTCATATTGGTACAATTGGCAGATACGAGACAGGTAATTTTTTTTCTTTTGAATTGGCAACACGGTAATAACTGTTAAAGTGTCACTGTGTGTGATGTGGATTAAAAATAATTATTATACTTTTACAAAGTTCTTTTTATTATCTGATATTATTAAGTTGTTAATAAACTTGTGCAAATAAAATATTTGTTTTTTTACTGAAAACGATGTTGTACAATGTATGTCTTGCAAATGTATTTATTAACGTAAGGTGTGTAATAATAATAATGGAAAGAATACATAAGAGTTTTCATATTTTAGTGATCAGTTTATATTTAATTTTATTCAGTTCAATTTATTGTACATAGTACACTTCTATTTTATCAATGCAAAGAAGACTAGACTGGTCACATTTGACAATAATAAAATCTATCAGAAATCAGTATTTCAAACAATAACGATGTCTAGATAGTTAAGTAATATTCAGAAGCTCGAAAGAACATCACAATCTACCAATAAATTTAGTTAATGGTTTTCAGTTCACAAGTGCTGTACCATATATTTATAAGCCGAGATTGTCCGTTCTCCATCGACACAACATTTATTAAAGTTGGAGTTTTTAATCGGCAAATTCATTCAAATGCTCAGTGAATCGCTAACTGAACTATTGGTCAATTTGGTGTTTTAAAGACAAGTTGTAACGTTCGTGCAATACACGGTATCATTAATATCACTACAAACTGTTATAGTTTTCGATTACTCTTCTCCTTGTGTTGATGGGAACACTTTTGCAGTTCTTGTTGCCAAAAATTATGTTGCCAAAAATTATGGTTTTGCTGTGTGTGCATTACATTCTGAAGAATCACTATTTCCACTATACTGTTTAACTGTTTCTTCAGTTTTCTATAAAACGGGGATGAGTGCCGATAAACTTTATTTCGCTTTTATTGAGCATTTCAGATGCCGCCATTTTATTCAATGTCAATAATTATATAAATTGTCTTAAAAGTTAATATTACTTTATAGTAGGTTTTCAATGTATATGAAATTTTGTAGTCATTTTCAATTAGTGGGGAGCAGTAAAAATAACTTCAGAGCCCCTATGTTCGTAGAAATAACCTCACTTTTACTCGAGATGTCACTAATAAGTTAGACAATTTTGAAGTTCCAGAAAATTTCCCAACAACGTACCAGGGACTTAAAATTGCACACTTGCAGTTATCGTTACTTTGAAGTGGTCCTTTGGTAATGCTGTGCGGTCGGTCGGCATTACTACCAATTTTCACTTTGTAGTTGAGGATGCTTCAAAGTAATGCAGAGTAGTATCCGCGACGTTGCAGATTCTGCAGCAGTTACTTGAACATGTAACTATACAATGCCTGAATTCAGTAAAATCTACATAATGTCACTACAAATGCATACCACAAAGTGAATATTACCCTAAAGTCATAAATTTAGTAACAGTTATGTCATTCCTACTATATTAAAGTTCCGATGCTTCAGATGCCAGTTCCCATCACTTTGAATGCTGCTTGGGTATCACTATCCAGAAAATATGACTTGTTTTTTATATTAAAAAATTATTTAATTATTTAAATAACTAAGTAATTTTTTAATTTTAATTAAAAATCAAGCCACATTTTTTAAAGGGGATATTGACCCCTCTTCCCTCGAGGGGTAAGAAATATTCAGGAGTGAACTGAATTGGCCAAGTCACTTTATCCAATTGAGTATTAGAATGTTTTTGTAATTAAAACCGATCAATATCCCTGAGAAGGCGAGACCCACCCCTGTTAAGGGTGGGACTTTTTAGGGGTGAGGAGGCATATGAGCGTACTCAGAAGTAATCAGATTGTTATATTCTGATAGCAACCACTTAATGAGGTGTTCTGTTTTTTTTTTAAGAATATGTAATAACTTTAAAGTAGTTATAGTAGCTTACAACCTTCTTAAGGGTGGTGAGAGAATGGCGAGGAGGGTTGAAGGGGTCAATTTGGATTATTTACTTTTTTTTCTACTTAGTTATCGAAACTTAGTATTTAGACTAATATCAATTCCAATGTCACCCACAAATAATAAGGGTTGTTTTTTTAATGTGTTCCCAAAACGGATGACAGATTCGTATTCAGCACCCCAAAATTAGTAAAAAAGATGGTTTCCACACTTTACCAAGGATAGGCCAAAAAAGTCATTTTTTGTAAATAACTATATAGTAGTTATAGTAGCTTCTATAGTACCTTTTTAGGAGTAGTGCCCTCCCTAATGGTGATGAGGGTTGAAGGGGTGAATTTAGTTTTTTACTTCTTTTTCTACTTAGTTACCGAAACTTAGTATTTAGACTAATATCAATTCCAATGTCACCCCCAAATAAGGTGTTTTTTACTATGTTCCCGAGATTTTTCGCCAAAACGGATGACGGATTCGTTTTCAGCACCCCAAAATTAGTAAAAAAAGATGGCTTCCACACTCTACCACGGATGGGTCAAAAAAGCCCCTTTTTAACATTGTTCTCTGGGATGTTTTCAAGAGAAAAATAATTTATCCTAACTATCACCTCACTTGATATTTAAATTTTCACGAAAATATGAAGCGTCATTTCTGGTACTTAAGATATCATGGATATTTAGATGATAGTAATCAATTACTGTTCGAACTTAGCTCTTTATTACATAACAACGCGGAGAACATAACAAAAAGAAATATATCCACAATTGAATCAATTAAGTTGTTTACTTTCACTCTCACCTCGACCTTAGCTTTGCATTGCATTGTACGGTTTGGGAAGGGAAATATGGAAATGTACAAAATATTTTCTTAACAACAACATACAAGTAATCAGATTTAATACATGTCTTGAAATTTGCTAAGTATGAAGCTTTTAAATTTTGACAAATGTCACCATAGCAAGAAAAGTTATTCAAATAATACATATTTATGGTAGTATTTAATTTAATTTATTTCATAAAACTTTTTAAATTTTCATGGTTGTTATACCAATTATTTAATCTAATGTAAATAAGCCTAACAGCAAAATTCACAAATTATAAATTATATATACATCCAGTAAAAGATAAATCTTAGTAGTACGTTCTTTTCTAATATATAAATAAGTGTATTAACCTGTACTTTCTAGGAGGAACTAGCTATGCCATCTACTGATACTAAGGGAGTATCCAGTCGCCAGAATCGTTTTAGAAAAAAAATATATTTCTTTTCTGTGCATGTTTCTAGAGGATTGCTTCTTCCACATTTGAGCTAAAATCGATTTTGTGACTTCCCCTCAAAGTGTCATCATCTTGAACACACATGTAAAATTTGAGCAAAATTGATTCAGTGGTTTGGGCTCTAGGTGCAACCCCAGATTGGCGACAGACCAATATTTCACAAAAAAACACTTTTTTGAATTCAAAACAGACATTTTTGCACGATAACAATACCACTTTACGTATATGGGAAAGTAAAAGGCGTGAGTTCTTCTATTCTTACGCTTTTCGCAAATAGGAAAAAGAAAAGTATATTGCATTTCATCGGTACAAGTACGGCAAGTATATCTAAAAAATTTACAAAAAGGTGCGAAGGGCTACGAAATGTTCAACACTTATATAGAAAATAATATAGAAAATTCAATAATCTGACGAAGAATGTTTACATCTAATTTTCTATGGCGAAACTAGAATACGATCCTAATTTTCAATCTGCAAAATTTTGTAACCAAAGCCAGAACAAAAAGAGCACAAAAGGACCCAGCACCAAATGCATGGGTAATTTGTTGTCGACGAAATCGTTGCAAACTCAAGGCATATAATCCTTAGGTCATTCTCAATGAAAACTGTTATGGATAAAGTTTCAAAATGTCTTTATTTTAAAAATACACCAGGTCGAAGCCCCAATCTTCAAAATTTTAAAAACTCGATTTTACGTATTTCTTATCGAAACGGACTTATGTATTGATTTAAATGAAGCAGTTACATGAATAATATATTGTGTTGCTTAGTTTTACTTTTATTATTTAGTTTGCATTAAGAATAAAATACTTAAGGTGGAGTGGGGTAAGTGGGGACTAAAAATTTGAAAGGTTGACTTTGAAGTCACGTAACTTTATGGAAAATTGAGATACATTGGTATGCTTTGAACAAGAAATAGTATGTTATACTCACAAAATACCCATATATTATTTTTATTAATTCAACGGTGTTCTAAAAAAAAAAAAAATCAGTTCTGTAAGTTCACCTGTAGTACCCACTTGCCCCGGTGACTGGGGCAAGTGGGTTTTTCATTTCTACTTTTCATATGAATAGTTATATTCTCAATTGGGGCAAGTGGATTAATCTGCACGATTTTAGCTACAAAACGTTTTTTTCAAATCTAAAATATTCCCAAAATTATGGGAGTTTCGAACTTAAGTTAAGTTAAGGTATTTTTCTGGAGTAAAATAGTAAAATGCTATTAAACTATTTTATTGCAAAAACAGAACGAAATGATTTAAATTAAAGTTTTGTACAAAGAAAGAGTTCATCGGGCACGTTTAGGGAATGCAACCGCTGAGAATAATCACTCATCCTGATAGTCCACAGTACATCGCCCTTTTTTTTTAATGATTAGTAACAGGCTGAATTTTCGTGAGTAGCTTCGTTTTGACGAGACGCCCAACTTTTCTCTCTGCGAAAATTCTCGGTAGTGGTAGCTAATAGCAAAAATTATTTTTTCTATTTCACACGAATTAGACAATTCGACAACCTGTCAAATTATGTTGTGGACAAAAACGAGGCTTATTATAATTAACTCGAGCAAACGTAACCAAGGCAATCGAAAAACAAACTCTTTAACGAATGAAAAATATATTTCCAAAATAATTTGACAGATTGTCGAATTGTCTAATTCGTGTGAAATAGAAAAAATAATTTTTGCTATTAGCTACCACTATTGAGAATTTTCGCAGAGAGAAAAGTTGGGCGTCTCGTCGAAACGAAGCTACTCACGAAAATTCAGCCTGTTACTAATCACTGAAAAAAACAGGCGATGTACTGTGGACTATGATTACTTTTTGATTCAAGTCAATTGTTGTGAGTTCGCTAAACGATGTAAAGCAAGTTTATAACTCACTGCAAATGAGTTAAGTCTCACCGATGACTAAACTTAGCGTGAATTTTTGTTGTGGCATAAAACACTCAACAGTTGACGATTAGCACATTTTCAGCATTGTCGTTTCCTAAACGTATCCATTTTATAACAAAATGAAAATAAAAAATTGGAAAAGAGGCAAGTGGGGACTAATCCCCACTTTCCCTTAAGGACTAGTTCCCACTTGCCCCGCCAACAAAAATAGCGGGGCAAGTGGGAACTATGGGGCTAAACTTGGGAAACAGGGTAATAAAATTTTTTAAAAATTGCAAGAAGTAACATTAGTGACATACAACATCAGCAGTCTTGAAAGTTTGACATATTATCTGCTTTCATAGATAAAAAATTTTGAATTTTTTGAAGACAACTTGAAAATCTCGATCAAATGTAGACAATTTCCAAATAAACAAATTGATGCCTTAAAAATGTTGCAAAATCTATACCCAATACGTTGCAGCTGCATGGAGATCTGAAGAACAATCTACTGTGAGTTAAATTTACAAATAGGATTTTTTTCACAAATTATAATAAAAATACCCACTTGCCCCAGATCCCCACTTGCCCCACTCCACCTTACTGATATTCAGTGCAATACAGGTTTTTCAAATATTATGCAATAAAAATGTAAATTTTACTTTAAAATGCCGAAATCACATTTTTTAAGTAAAATAACTTTTGTGGCCATTAAAACAGAAGGAGAAAGGTATATTTATTTTCTGAGTTCTAACAAAAATACACTTTTTTCTATTATCCACGCAAACTTTTTTAATTTTTGGTAATTTTCATAAATATATTATCAGGAAAACGTTCTCGTTTGTATTTTGTTTGTTTTGCTGATTTCCATCGGAATAAAAATAGGGTTCTTCTTATTGGCGTAAGAATCTTTTATTTGTTTATATAAATATTAGAATAATGTATTTTCCTATGTTACACTGTACATCAGTATTATATTCTTAAAGCTAATTAAATATTAAAAGTATTTACCGTTTCGATAAAAAATACGTAAAGTCGTGTTATTAAAATTTTGAATTTTGGAGCTTCAACCTACTGTATTTTGAAAATAAAGACATTTTGGAACTTTATCCATAACAGTTTTCATTGAGAATAACCTAAGGATTCTGTGCCTTCAATTTGCAACGATTTCGTCGACAACAAATTACCCATGCATTTTGTGCGAGGTCCTTTGTTAGCTCTAAAATAATGTAACCTCTGTTTATGCTTGGTTCTATTTTACGTTATTCTTAACAAAAAATAACCTTTCGGATTTTCTTTCAAATATTATGTTTTATATATATTAAATACATTAAATTACTCTTATACCAAGTTGAATTATTGAGGAGATATCCCTTCAAAGCTTCCATTAAAATTTAAAATGAAAATTAATATTTTGCAAACTGTGTAAGTCCAAGTGGTTCAAGTGGTTCACGATTTGGGCATGTTGCAAACCTTAGTTAACAATAAACTTGCGTAAAATGAAGGTGTTTGAGGGTGGGTCACCCTTAAAATTTTATAGAACTTTTTGATTTAAAATAGGCTACTCTTATAACCGACGATCAAACTGAAATATCTAGAAATGACGAAACAACTGAAAAGGACATAAACTTTAAGGAAACAGTAAAAGCAGGATACAGAGGGCAATTCCACCATTATCAAGAAAAATAAACCACCGTGGAACCTGAGAAAAGCTGAAATGATCCAACTACTTGTAAAATCAATACAACCAAAGGAATGGTACAAGAAGTTAACATTGTTAAAAGGGAAAACAACAATAAAAGAGATAGAACTGTACGAAGTGAAGAACTATGGAAATGTCTCTACCGAACACATCTACTGAAGATAGCTCCAATACTAAACATACTAATGTAAAAATGGTTTAGAAGTTACCTAACAGAGACAAACAAACAGTTCAACTAAGCGGGAAAGAGACACAAGTCCATTCAACCCAGTGTACAGTTGTTGAGTTGTAGGGGATCATAGTTACAAATTCATGTCACATTAAAATGGCTATAACTTTGCGAGGAAACATCGTAGATGACCATTCGAAAGCTTATTTTAAATAGGAAGGACGGTACTAAATGACGCATTTATTAGAAATAAGCTGAACAAAAATTTTTGAGTCTTGTACATTACCTCAGGAGTGGACAAAAAAGGTATTTTTGAAGTACTTAACCTCAAATAATTGAAAATCCTGACGTGGTGGGCCAATTCTGAGGCCAGATTCGGATTCAGCGCGAAAAATTACTTAGGAAATGACCCCCATCTGCCCAACAACCAAACCTCGCAGACTTGTATTATTATTAACTGCTCTGCAAGTTCGTTAAGTATATTCACTTTTTAAAATTTTTTTTTCCTTAGTTTTTATATTTATGTTCTTAATTATTTGTGATGTTACATTATATGTAAAGGTGCATGTTTGTACCAAAACTTGGTTTTAAACCAATAAATAAATTGTCACCTGGTCTTATTTTGTAAAGTTACAAAAAAAATGATTTTATTTTTATTATAAAAATAAGATACACGGAAATAACAACAATTAAGAGTATCATGAACAAATTAGGAAAGGACTAACAAGTAGTCGCAAGGATATATGAACTTCCGGAATCAGAGAAAATAAATTCTTGATCTTTTGGCCTCCCCCCACTGTCTAATATAAGTTTCAAAATATAATTTGGCAGATTTAAAGTGTTTTTGATATATTTTTGTTAAATTAAAAATTAGGGTCTTTATTGGTGTATTAAAATCACATCAATTTTTTGAGCAGCCTGTATATAAAAATTCAGTTTTGTTAGTGGTAATCTTATTTGCGGAAAAATTTTTATACAGTTAATATATTTGTCAAACATGAAATAAACGCATTTTCATCTTGTGAACTCATGTAAAAAATATGAAAAATTTTCATTTGCTTAATTCAACTAATAACGTTTCTTGAATCATACAAATGAAAATATGTTTAAAAACGTTATAACAAGAAACAATACTGGAATGAAAACGGAATATACGATTGTGTAGAACGAGTTTTATTTTCTGGTCGTAATCATTATAAATAGTGATAAATGGTATATGTGTATGAAAACTGTTGATCTTTACTTGTATTTCGGAAAAGAATTTAACGCGTTAAATTAATTTTATTACTGTTCAAAGTCTGAACATTTTTATTTTTATGGAAGGTATTTTCCTAATGAATGTAAATTGCTAATACACTACGTAGTCAAGTATAATTTCACTTACACGCGATTTGTTGATTAGTTAACTTTTGAAAATTTGCCTTTTGAATGGTATGTATGTACACTTTCTACACGTTCCATCATATACATGTATAATTTTTTAATAAGATATTTTTTAGTATATTATCCTTCCAAAAGAATTAAAGGACCTCATTAGTAATTATATATTTCCTGCTGGTACATCCCACGTGAAACACTTTATTTCAAAAAATGCACTGTAATCACAAGGTACACTTGAACCACACACACATTTTAAGTTCTGCACATTTTCGTGTAGGTGAGTGCAAAGTCGCTTAAAATTACAAATTGTTTTATCCTACCTTTAATGTCATGTTCCAATTGTTCCACACTGATAATCTGGAACCAAAACAACCAAAAACACTACAAAATAAACCCCTAGTCCGGCACTGATACGTGAAACGAATAGGATGCTGCCAATATAATAACACACACTTTTATAGCAAACCTACCAGTGGGAGACTTCTTAGAGAGGGGCATCTTTGTTATATGTAATAATGTAACATGTTTATTTACATCGAATCTTCTATGCCCTCGTCTAGTCTCTTCTTGCAGCCACATGAATGGGTTCATCTTTTTGAAAGCGAAACTGAATTAGATCCCTGACCTCAGATATTCCCATATAATGGATGCGGTAATCATGTATAACGCCGTAGACTTTTATTAAACGCTAATATTAGTAGCTTTGAATATTATTTACATATAAATGATCGTCTGAGGCTGCGTTACTGGTATTCTATAGTTCTTTTTTTCAGGATGGCAACGGTGAATAAGTTTTGGAAATTCCTAATATTCGGAATTATAAAAAGGATGAAAAAACTCACTGCGCGAGAATCAAATTGTAATCTATCGACTACAGACAATTCTTAATATTTGAGGAATTTTCACTTGTGATCTCCCTAGAGCTTGAATTGGGTATAATAGAGGAATAATTTTCTAACAAAAATATAAATGAAGCCGAGAAATAATTTTTGGTTACTAATATATAGTACAGTAAGCGAAGCAATAAAAATGCTAAATTTCCCTGCCCGAAAACAATGAAAGGAATTTCCTTATTTTCTTTTGCAATATGCTTTATAAGATACGTACATGAAAATCTATATTATAGCATTACCTGCTTTTTATTTTTAAAACCCCTAAAAACTGATAAATTAATAACTCTTTTAATTTTAAGAATAAATCAGCGAAAATCCTTATACTTATTTTTTTTGAGGCCGCTGAATATGACTGTGAGGTCAAAACTCATGAGACAAAAATATTAAGGGTTGAAATCATCCTTAAATACTGAAAAATTAATGTCTTCTAATTTTATGAATAAAATTACGAAAATTCATATACTTATGTTTTTGAGGTCACTGAATAGGATTATGAGGTCAAAACATGGGAAAGACGAAAATATTAAAGGTTGAAACCATCCTTAAATACTGAAAAATTAATAATTCTTCTATTGTTACGAAGAAATTCACGAAAATCTATATGCTTATGTTTATTAGGTGGCTGAATATGATTATGAGGTCTAAATTTATTTAAAAAAAAATGCTGGATTAAAAATGGTCTCAAAAAAGTATTGTAATAATATGTCTAATTTTATTAAAAATACGGATTGTTACAAATTAGCACAATTAATAGTCCACAATACATCGCCCCTTTTTTTTTAATGATTAGTAACAGGCTAAATTTTCGTAAGTTGCTTCGTTTTGACGAGACGCCCAATTTTTCTCTCTGCGAAAATTCTCGGTAGTGGTAGCTAATAGCAAACATTATTTTTTCTATTTCACACGAATTAGACAATTCGACAACCTGTCAAATTATTTTGGCAATATATTTTCCATTCATTAAACGTTTGTTAAAGAGTTTGTTTTTCGATTGCCTTGCGCGAGTTATTTATAATAAGCCCCGTGTTTGACCACAACAACATAGTTTGACAGGTTGTCGAATTGTCTAATTCGTGTGAAATAGAAAAAATAATTTTTGCTATTAGCTACCACTACCGAGAATTTTTGCAGAGAGAAAAGTTGGGCGTCTCGTCAAAACAAAGCTACTCACGAAGATTCAGCCTGTTACTAATCATTAAAAAAAAAAGGGCGAAGTACTGTGGACTATAAGTAAGCTAATTAAATAACACTTTTAATCTGCACTCTAAACGTGCTAAAGTGAAATGCAACCCGCTTTTGCTGCGTATTCTTCGAAACATAGACGGGTATTGCTCGTTTCTCTATCTACCATATTCATTTAAAATGCGCGTACAAACTGAAAGTTTCAACATTATTTCAAACTGTCATATCTCTGGAACAGTTTGTTTAAGAAAAAAACCCAAACTCTTCGTTTTTTATAAGCTTCATTTCATTCTTATATCATGTTTTTATCAATCTTATAGTTTTTGAGATGTTTCAAATTTAAATACATAATTTTCTTGCGTATGCTATCAAGCGCCATTTTAAAACCTTTATATCTCTGAAACAGTTTGTCGTAGGAAAAAAAATTAAGAAAATATTCGTTTTTTTATAGATTTTGGATTTCAATGTTGTATATTTTTTTCGAACGTTTCGGCGCCATTTTGAAAATGCTATATCTCCAAAACTAAACATCGGAGAGAAAAGAAGAAAAAAACATTCAATTCGTTTTCGTAGAAGCTGTAACATTGTACCCTTGCGATTTTTTGTTAAAGTCCACATTTTTCGAGTAATTAAAAAAAACGTCTAGGAATACTGATTTTAGGGGGTGAAAATTGCAATTTTCAGTTGGCAATATCTCGAAAAATATGCATTTTAGCAAAAAAGTGTATCTCTATCAGATTATGTGTGTTTTTGCAACAACCCCTGAGAAGGGTGGGAACCACCTAAC
Organism: Rutpela maculata; assembly: GCA_936432065.2. NCBI lineage: Eukaryota > Metazoa > Arthropoda > Insecta > Coleoptera > Cerambycidae > Rutpela > Rutpela maculata. The sequence continues at coordinate 38,079,509 of OW386285.2, forward strand.
CTAACCAAAAAAGCAGGAAAAATGACAATATAGATTCTTATGCAGCATGTTGAAGAAAAAAAATGTGGAAATGCATTACATCGTTTTCGGGCTGGGATTTAAACAATCGAATTTAAAGAAAAGCGATCTACCTATGTCAGTTTGGCAGTTTGTTTTAAACGGATGGTATACCAAGAGCTGACACATTTTCTATGGTAATGTATAAATACATTGTTTAGACATCCGAGAATTTAAGTTCCAAATACAATAAATTTTGGTACAGCCTAACACTATCTACAGAGGGTGATGTTTGAAATTATTCTTTTAGCCCAAAAAAAGAAATAATATTTACAAGTAGCCTAGGACACTTTTTAGTCCAGTACAAGTAATAGTATATTATATTACTAGGAGTAGAACGCACTCTTTTTTTGTGTTGAGTCCAGGATTTGCGGCTGAGGCGAAGCCGAAGCCGCAAACTGGACGAAACACAAAAAAAGGCGTTCTACTCCGTGTAATATATACTATTTTTTCTTCAAGCATATTAAAATGCAAAAATTCATTTATTTATCATAATGTACAAATATTCAAACTACAGTCTTACATGTTGACACAATATGACAAGTGGCTAGTGGATAGCGCGCCACCGGTGGCTTTCGGTATTAACATTATGTTACTAGTAAAACAATACCCACTGCGGTGACGCTTTCGGAACTAACATTATGTTACTAGTAAAACAATGTACAGTACGGTGGCGTTCGGTACTAACATTTTGTTACTAGTAAAATAATGTCCTACTTCTACTTCTGTTTTTGGTGACATAATTTAAACATTTTAATACGCTTGAAGAAAAAATTATTTATATGGGTGAAATTAACAAATTAACATTCGAATAAGACCAGTGCAGATTGTTAGCTTTAAAGGTCGTAATTAACATACTAAAAGTCCCCATGCCTCCGTTTTGCATAAGACCCTTAAATTCGGCCCGCCATCTTGAATTTTGTGGTTTTGTATTAAAAAATCCTAATAACTTAAAAGCTGTTAATAATTCAAAAAAGTATGTAATTTAATGATGAATTGTAAATTAATTTATGAATTTTTTGATGCCAAAAAGACTTTTATACCTTTAACAATTTTCGGCATACAGCTAATTTTACTGAATAATAAAATTCCAATTGGTATAATTCAACTATTTTATCGACAGAAAATGTTATATAAAATTGTCTTTATCATTAGAACCAAGTAGAGATTATAAAAATGTTTATTACTTCCACATCCAATGGAAGTATAGTAACGACAAAAAAATTTTTAAAAATTTTTATTGTTCAAATAGGCTTAAAATGTCATGAAACGTCGAGATTTTAAGTTTGAGCAAAAAAAAGAATTTCTGTCTGTCGGTCTGTCTGTATGTCGGTCTGTCTGTCTGTCGGTCGGTCTGTCTGTATGTCTGTCTGTCGGTCTGTCTGTCTGTAACTTTTTTTGTGCGCACGTTTACTCTGGAACTGTTTAAGATATTGACTTGAAATTTGGTACACATATGTACTTTAACGAGATCTGGAACTAGATTATATTTTCATGTTGTTCCGACAAAGGGTTGGGGGGTAAATTGGGCTAAATTTTGGGTAAATTGGTAAATCAAGCAGGTAAGAGTCGATAAAATTGGTATGTAGTATATACAAGAGAAGCTAGGGTCTCAAAAAAATTCTTGGCATTAGCCACCCCCACCCCCTTATTAAAGGGGATGAAAAAAATTGTGATTTAGTGTATGTACAAGAATCAGAAACCTCAAAATATTTTTTTACTTCATCCACCCCCACTACCACCCCCCTATTACCACCCCCACCCCCACCCCACTACCGATGTGGGGTATCGTTTTATGGGTTTTTGGGGTAGAGGATTTCAAATATTATATTATTAAAGTTCCATAAACAATTATTTCCGCATACAAAGTTTTTTCGTTGTGAGTGACATGGATAGAGAATCTGGATGTGGAAGTAGTGATTCCTTGGGCAGCGGTTTTTTTACTGAAAGAACTGGTAACTTTGATTTATATCTTTATTGCATTCAGATAATGATACCATTTTTCCATGCTGCGGAACATTTACCATACGCTAAATCATCACATTTATATGTACAACAAATGAAAACCCTGAAAGAACATGTTCCAGAGCAAGAACTAGAAAAATTTCGTAAATATTTTACAGTAAGACGAACTGGAGATAAGTTTTGGTCGGGTGTATGGTCTGATATGACCATCGAACAAGTGTTAATGCGGTCATTAAAAACTACAGGGGATTTAACACGTGAAAAGGGTCTTACTGAAAGTAATCTTGCGAAATGGGTCTTATCAATGCCTCAGTGCTCGAAAGATTGTGGTTCTCTAGAACATTTCTCAGGCAGCAATCCCTCTTACTCTGAGCAACATGTTGAGTTACGGTCGTCCCGTGAAAACCACGATAATCAAGACCTAAATCATTTCGTTGAGTGGCTTTCCTTACACAATCCTTTTGAAAGAGAAAATGAGCTGTTAAAGTTATGTGCTCGGGTAAGGTAGCACCCAAGAGCATTAATTGTGACCGTGTACAGGAAATTGGAGAAACGGTTATTGCAAAAACAGTTGGTAATAACTTTAACGATATTCGTTACAAAAGAAATGACCGAGTAAAAACTCTAGCATTTTTTGACAAAACCCAAAAATTTATGATCAGATTTCACCTGTAAATGCCAGTCAGTTATTTAGAAGCATTATTTTGATCAAATTTTGGACTTAAGGTTTTTGGACAATTCTGAGCAAGTTTTATTAAAAAAATTTTCCGATAAAAAAATGCCTAATATGATTTTTTGATTTTCTCCGCATATTTTGGTACTGCAGGTGGCTTTGCATTTGTAGGAGGCAATTGTTTTTCTGGTCATAAGTAATTTATTCTATACTTAAGTAAAATTTAATTCAAATCGGAAGAAAAATAAAAAAGTTTTGGGGTGTTACCATTTCAAGTGAAACACACTGTATATATTTATTTATTTTATTTTATATATTGATCAGCTAATAAATATTATACATAGAACAAGCACTTATTCTATGCATGGACTATATGAAATGGAGTATATTATGCGCGGAAATTTCGAAGCACATTTTTGCCTAAACCGTTCGTTGTACATAAAAAATGGACCATTTTTGTGCGGAATTTCATTATCTTTCATTTTCATAATAATCTCAGTTGACCTCCGAGCCATAGAAAGCGCGATATTCCCAAAAAAAGTTTTTTGTGAACTTTGACCTTGAATAATTTTTTATGCCATAGTGATCTCGTTGCCGATTTTTAATATTTTCTTTAAAACACCAAAATAAATCGATTTAAACAAAAAAAAATGAAGGATATATTTTGTTAGATCAGAAGCCATATTTTTGTCTAAAATGACTGGAGTATTACTAAGTAAAGATAGGTAAACACCAACATTTAATGCAGTTTTCCATGTACTTTAATTTTTGTTTCTTGTCTTTTTTTTAAATTTGTAATAGTTTTCGGGATATATGCAATTTTTTTTTAATAAGTCCCAGAATTCAAGATGGCGGACCGAATTTAAGGGTCTTATGCAAACGGCTAACAATCGGACTATTTATCCCCTAATTATGGGAGTAAGGGGTTAGAAACAATAAATTGAGGTATAACAGAACAATTCAATAATATTAAAAAAAAATATAGTCAATTTTTGTTTGAAAAAAATATTTTTTTGACAATTGACAAAATACTAATTTTGCTGACTAATGTCAATCAGCAAAGAGTCACTTTTCCTGCTTGCAAAGTACTCACTTTGCTGCCTAGACAGCAAAACGATTGGTCGTCATGGCAACTAAATATTTGACGCTTTTTGGCAAGTGACATTAATTAAGAAATATAATTACAGAAAATTTCCAACAAAAATTAACAACGCATTTTTAGTTACTTGTAACATTAACAGTAAAATTAGTACAATTTTGAATAAGTATTTTTTCTAAACTCGCAAGAACTTTTGTAACTTGTCAAACTTTGACTATTATGGTGACTATTGACATATGTCAATAGTGACACGCAACAACTGCAGTTTTTAATTAATTTTTATTGAATTTATAACAACAACAAAAATAAAGAAATTATAGGAATTGTAATAATTTCAGTATTTAGAAATATATTTAAATAATCGGCGAAAAAATTATGTGTTCAACTCAGCAGCAAAGTAAATTGACTGCCTCTGCTGTATTATCAGCCGTGGGCAATCAATCTACTATTTTTAAGGTTTTTAGGTAGTATATGTTGTTTTTTTTTAATAATATAATAATATTGTTTATTGTAAAGAGAATAATAATGACAATAATTTTACATAAGGAACTTACAACAAACATAGAAATTAGTCTAAAAAGTAACTAAATACTTGCATAGACTCTTAAAGTAAAAAATTTAATGACAAAAAAAAAATTAAATTATATATATAATGTTAAATACAGTCAGTAATTGAAGTTATTTAATTTTCAAAATCCTACATTATTAAAATTAAAATTAGGTACTATTAATTAACTAATTAGTTGATATTAATTATATGCTAATTTGCTTAAGCCACGTAAAATCCACACAATCATATTTTTCTTATATTGAAATTGCACAGAGGGAGTTTCAGGATTTAGCTGTGTGGAGAGTTAATCACTTAATACAACGTAAAAGTGTTAGAACAGTACTAGTCATAAATACCACAATTTAGAAAATCCTTAGTTTGAATTCACTTATAATTTGAATATATAAAAATATTAATCAATAAAAATTAATAAACATATTAAAAAAATAAAAATTTAATAAAATAATAAAATATTAATAAAAAAATCAATAGAAATATTAAAGTTAATTTTTAGTTTTAGTCAATAAGCTCGTGTATTTCTAATCGCCGCACTGTAGGCAGGTATATTTTTATTCTTTTTCTAAATGCTTGTAGATGTATTGCATTCTTTATTGCCACTGGTAAATGATTATACAATTTTGGGCCAAGGAAATAATAACTTTTTTGTCCAACAATTTTATACATAAATGGAGGTAAGTAGTCATTTTTATGTCTTGTATTGTAAGTATGTTCATTTCTCTTTAATAATGTTTTATTTTGGAATTGTTTGACGTTGCATTGGATGTAAAAGAGCTGACGCGGGTCCATTGAACCAGCCTCTTTATACAATAAGTCAGTGGGATAAGTATTTTCTTTGTTAAATATTACTTTTATTATTCTTTTTTGTACTAGTGTTAATTTCTTTTAAATTGTTTTACCAACACATCCCCAACCTAAGATGTCGTAACTAATATGGGGTTCTACTAAGGAGTAATATATGGTTTTTAGGTATCTAATATCTTTGAAAGTTTCTCTAAGCTTTTTGAATGTATGAATTAAATGTTGTAGTCTTTTTATGACGTAATTTATATGTATGTCCATTTTAAGTGTTGGTCAATCATTATTCCGAGATATTTTACTTCTTTAGTAGGATTTATGGTAAATTCATTATTTATATTGAGGTACTCGAAGTTTGGTAATAATGTTTTATTGCAGTTTAAAGGTAAGTAATACGTTTTTTCGGTGTTTAGAGTAAGTAACTTATGATCAAGAAAATCTTAAATTTTTTTGAGATCTAATTCGACATTTTTTATTGAACTCCATGTGTCGCCTGTATAAAATATAGCTGTGTCGTCTGCATAGGTGACAATTTTACCACAGCTTTGGACTGAGAATATCTCATTTAGGTATATGTTAAATAAGATCGGTCCTAGCACAGTACCTTGTGGCACACCACATTCAGTTTCCTTTGGGGTGCTGTAAGTGTTATTAATTTTGACACATTGTTGCCTATTTTTAATATAGCTCTTGAACAAGTCTAGAGCCTTATTACGTATTCCAATGTTTTCTAATGTATCTATAAGTAAAGTATGGCAAATAGTGTCAAATGCTTTTGACAAATCTATAAAAACGCATAAAGCTGGCTTACTCTCATCCAAGGCTTTGTACATTTCAGATGTAAGATGCAGTATGACGTCCTGAGTGGATAATCCCTCTCGAAATCCTTACTGCATATTAGATATTATATTGTATGCAGATAACTACAGAGCCTTTTTTTAATAATATTCTCTAATACCTTAGAAAAATTAGTTATTAGAGAAATAAGTCTGTTGAAAGCAAAAGGTAAATACCCAGTTTCAATGCACATATTTATTATGTGCGCAAATGGTTCACTAATTATTGGTGCAATAGCTTTTAAGGTTTCTGCTTTTAGTTCATCTATTCCTAGAGCTTTATTATTTTTTAATGTTAAAATAATTTCCCTTACTTCAGTAGAATTAGTTGGCGTTAAAAATATTGAATTTATATTTGTCACTTTTTTCTTTTATAGTTTACATTTTTCTTTATCGAGTTTGCCAGTTTTTTCCCCATATTTATATATTCTGTGTTAAAAGTATTAGTAATTAATTTAATGTCATGTAGTGTTTCTCCGGTGTCACTTTCAATAGAAGATATTTTGTCTATTTTCTTTCCTTGTGAACATATTTCTTTCACTGTTTCCCACAAGTTTTTTGAATTATTTTTATTTTCCTCTATTTTATCTCTATAATAATTACTTTTTGTTTTTCTTATGAGGGATGTTGTCATATTTCTGTAATGTGTATAGTTTGCCTTCAGTAAATCATTATTTGGTTCTCTTAACAACTACTGGTACATTCTATCCCTGTTATTGATAGAATTAATAATACCATTGGTTATCCAACATTTTTCATGATATTGAAGACATTTTTTACCCCCTCAAGGGAACGTACAGATCCTTGTAATAATCATCAAGGATACGTTCTTTTAAACTGTATTCACCATTATTTAACTGCCAGAGCGTGACAATTTGCAAGGACAGAAAAATAAAAAAAAATTTAAAAAAGCGAAGAGTTAAAAGAGCAAGCGAAAGTTATAATTGTTGATCAATACTTTTTTAAGTTAATGTATATGCATATTTAGTGTATTGTATGTTAATGTTTATGTGTTTAATATTAATACCTAAATAGTAGGTATCATTTCGCAAATAAAAGTTAGAATTTTACAATATGTGCCATATACCGGGTGTTAGAAAATTTATGTCATTGACTTTAGGTGATGATAGCTTTTGTAAAGATATGAAGAAAAATGTGTATAGGAATGCTTCCTAAGACCCCCTGGGGCTCTTTGAAGGTGGTGACCTAAAATAGGTTTTTGTATTGAAAATACTTCTAGGCGCGTGTATATGGGGGAAGTTTTCGTAAAAATGAGGCGACACGCGACAGAATTTGTCGACTAGTCGCTCTATTTAAATGTTCTATATTACATAAACAAAGTATAACTTAAGTTGGCTTTCAACAAAGTAACTCATAAATATTCTTTGTAGTTTATAACGGCCGATATGTGCTGACAAGTGTTTTATTAACCACTTTACACGCCATATAAGTACATTTAGAGTCACATACACGAATAGTACCTACTGCGTACTATTATCAAGAGTTAGTAAAAATTAGGTAATCATTTACACTGTAATAACATTCCCATATTAGGAATGTTTTAACTGATTTATAAAGTGCACTAAAATTCATATTTGTGATATTAGTGGCCTTAAAATAATTTATAAAAGTGTTAAATAATACAACATTCAATTTATTATTCCGAGTGATGCAAATTATAGCGTTATCGCTATAAATAAAATTAAAATCGAAGTAAATATACTTATATTGTTTTTAATACATGTTCATATTTTATGTGATATTAGTATTTTTTAGTATATTGATATTATATTTTTATATCGAATGTTTTTATTTTTCCTAGCGACTCCATGGAAACTTCTCCATTATGGATCGAGTTTTCCTTTTTGTTTCTTAGCGACTCCATGGAAACTTCTCGCTTTTGGAACTTCTCGATTTCCGGTGAGTGAGTCGCTATAGTCGCTATATACACCCCCTCGTTAAAAAAGAAAATAGTCAATCAATCAACGTGTCGATTGCAAAACGTACTTTTTTAATCGGGGTAGGCAAAGTGTCACATCTGTCAACTAATACAAAAGCCGGTTTAACCCTATCAATATTGACAGTTATGACTTTGGCTCCTTTCTTAAAGGTAAATAACTTATCTGAACGAGATAAAACTTTAAACGGTCCTTCATATAAAGGAGTAAATGAACGTTTTAAACGTTCAATGCGAACGAAAATAAAATCGCAAGAGGCAAGATCTGAACTAACAAAAGTTTTGTAATTGCCATGCGAAGTTGGAGGAACAAATTTTAAATTATTAAAATAAATGCGTAATTTGTCAATGAAATAAGGAATATCTGGGGAATTATACGATTCAACGAAAAATTCGCCAGGTAAACGAAGGGTTTGACCATATATGAGTTCAGCAGGTGAACATTGCAGATCTTCCTTGGGAGTTGTCCTAAATGCTAATAAAATGATGGGTAATTCATCTGTCCAATGTGATGTATTGGCTCTAGTTAACAAGGAAGTTTTAAGTGAGCGATGAAATCTTTCAATTAAAGAGTTGCCTTCTGGGTGATATGGAGTTGTACGTATTCTATGAAAACCTAAAAACTTTGCAAATTCATTAAATAATCTTGACTCGAATTGTACTCCTTGATCAGTCGTTACTGACTAGGGAACACCGAATCGACAAACAAAGTTTTGAAATAAAGTACGCGCAACTGTTTCTGCTGTGATGTCGCGAAGAGGGTACGCTTCCGGCCACCTAGTGAATCGTTCAATCACCGTAAGAATGTAAGAGTTACCTTTGGATGGAGGTAATGGTCCTACCAAATCTATGTGGATGTGGTCGAATCTGATTTTCGGAATGGAAAAGTTCACGAGAGCACTTCGCGTATGTCGACTGACTTTGACAGCTTGACAGTTAATGCATGATTTTGACCATAAATTGCAATCTGTGTTCATTTTCGGCCAAAAATAGTTATTTGAAATCAACAGTCTAGTGGCTTTAATACCAGGATGAGATAAGTTGTGAAAAATATCGAATATCGTTCGTCTGTAAACAAGTGGGACAAAAGGTCTGACTTTTGCACGAGAAACATCACACCAAATAAAATCATTTGAATCTGGAATTTGTATCTTTTTTAAAATGAAATTGGTTTTAGTTAGTGATGATTTATCTGACAATAAATAGTTGAGATTTGAATCTTTCTCCTGAGCTTCACTAAGCAACTTTAGGTCAAAGTTAACATTAAGGAAGGGAGAATTTTTAAGTTGAAGTGGTAAAATATCTTGTTTTAAGGAAGAAGTGTCGTAAATACGTGACAAGCTGCCAGCTATTACATTATGTTTTCCTTTAACATGTTGTATTTTACAAGAAAATTGAGCTATGTATTCTAAATGACGTATTTGACGAGGAGATCTTTCTGCTTTTGTGAATAAAGCGTTGATTAAAGGTTTGTGATCTGTAAAACAATTAAACTTTCGACCTTCAAGTATAAACTTAAAATGTTTAATTGCAGTATATAATGCTAAAAGTTCTTTGTCAAAAACCGAATAATTGGTTTGTGCTGTGGTTAATTTACGGGAAAAGAATGCTAAAGGAGCAAGAAATCCCTTATTATCTTTTTGCTCTAAAACTGCACCCATGGCAAGGTTAGAACAATCGACTGAGAGAGATAAGATAGTATCGTCATTATTGCAAGGATGAGCTAAAACTACTGCATTACTTATTGCGTCTTTGGCTTTCGAAAATCCGTCTAAACATTGATCAGGCCAACTATTTATCTTTGTAATTTTATCATGAGATAAACTGTTACAAAGAGAATATAGGGGAAGTAATATTTCAGCAAAATGAGGTATGAAACGATGATAAAAATTCACCATACCTATGAAACGTTGTAGTTGTTTGAGAGTTGTCGGTAAAGGGAAATTATTAATGACTTCGACTCTCTCAGTTGATGGTAAAATACCTGATGAAGAGATGTGATGACCTAAAAAGGTTAAATTGTCAACTCCTAAGATACATTTAGATGGTTTAATGTTAATTCCGTATGTGTCTAATCTCTTGAAAACCTTTTCCAAATGTTCCAAATGTTGTACATCTGATTGACTTGCGATTAATATATCATCCAAATAGACGAAAACGAAAGGTAAATTGACAAGTACTTCATTCATAAAACGTTGGAAAGTTTGACCGGCATTGCGTAGACCAAAAGGCATGCGGGAAAATTCAAACAGTCCGAATGGAGTTGTTATAGCTGTCTTATAAACGTCATTTTCAGCGACAGGTATCTGATGGTACGCTCGCACTAAATCAACCTTGGAGAAAATAGTGCAGCCGTGCAACTGAGAGCTAAAGTCGTGGATATGAGGTAATGGATATCTGTCTGGAATGGTAATCGTATTTAGTTGTCGATAATCTCCACAAGGTCTCCAGTCATTCTTCTCTTTTTTCGCCACTAGATGGAGCGGAGAGGAAACTTGAGAAGATGATGGTTTGCAGATACCTAATTCTACCATGTTATTAAATTCTGTTTGAGCTATTTTAAATTTAAGATTGTCTAATCTACGAGGTCGTGAAAAAGGTAAATGACCTTCAGTAACTATATGATGTACAATAGAATGTTTAATAGGTAAATTGTAATCTGGGGAACTAATTAAATTAGGAAATTGTAAAAGTAATTTGTTATATTTATCTGTCAAAGGAAATAATTTAAGTGTATCTAATCCATAATTGTCTAAAGAACTATTTTTAATAAAACAATTAACTGACAAATTAGTCTTGTTATCAATTATTCGAGCTCCTTTAAGATCGACAACTAAACCAAAATGAGACAAGAAATCTGCTCCGACTATCGGTATGTCAACGTCTGCTATATTGAAAACGAAAGGAAATAATCTACGTAAGTTTAGATTGACTTTTAACAATTTCTTACCGTATGTAAAAATGGTTGAACCGTTAGCCGCGGTTAATATCGTATCAAAATTCTTTTTTAAATCTGTGAAAGCATTGTGTGGCACCACAGATAAATCGGCACCAGTGTCGATTAGGAAGTTCAGGTTGTTAGATCTATCGTAAATAAAAAGTCGACGACGTTTGCTGTTAGAAATGTCAAAATCAGACGTCATAAAATTATCAAACTTCAGTCATCTTTGAGAATTATCAGATTTTTTACAATTCTTACTGAATTTGCACCATTCACCTCCACAATGATAGGCATTGGCACCATAAAGTTGATGGTAGTAACAAATAGTATTGTCTGTACGATCAAATTTAATGGAAACATTATTACGGCTGGGTGAACGATTGCGATTAGTGGTACGAGTTTGTGAATTGCTTCTACTTTTGCAATTGTTGCAGCATGAAGTAGAAGGTTGAGGCTCGAAGGATTGATTGGAAAGTCTGGATTCTAAAGAGTTTAATCGGGAATTAAAAATGTCTTGTTTTTGTAATACTTGATTAATTGAATCATGGAAAGTGATTGAAAAATTTTTGATAGTGGTAGTTAAATCTGATAACGGGGTTGACTCAGAGTCAAGAGGATTTTTGGAGTACGATGCAACCATTGAATTTTGACAGGACTCCCAGATCTGATCCGCAATATCTAGAATCTCTTTCGTGTCTGTTTTCCCTGAAGCTGTAATGGCAATATATACTGTTTGAGGTAAACGTCTTTTCCATAGCTTTATCAATAAATCTTGACTAACCATGCTGAATCCTCCAACCATATTCAGCATGGATCTATAGAAATCTGAAGGTTTCAGATCGCCCATTTGGGAACCTGATAATAGATCATGCAGACGTTTTTCCTCACTCGATGATAAATGTGAAATTAAAACTTTCTTTAAATTTATATAGAGATCCGTTTCCGGGGAATTAGATATTATATCGTATATATTATCTATCACATCTAATGGCAAATTAGCTATAACCTGATCATACTTTTTCTTGTCATTGACAATTTTTGCAACAGAAAACTGTGATTCGATCTGGGTAAACCAAATTTCTGGTTTTGATTTCCAGAATGGGGGTAATTTGACAGACGTGACATAATGGGTTTGAGGAAAATCCTCGTCTGAGGGTTGTGTTGGCATAACTAATCAATTGTGATTGATTGATTGATTGACTACTATCTCAGATAAAAAAGGGAATGTACTTTAACTCACTCACCGACAGATGACAGTACTTGTAATGTACAACTTCAGTTGATTGAATTAGGAAATTACCATAAATTATAGGAACATCTATTCAACTTTGGAACCTCTATTCAAAATTCATCGGGAAAATTCTTCTCTTCATAAAATGGTCAATTTATAACGGTAGGTAGTTGATATATTGAATCTCCTCTTGTATATATTTATCACGTTGGACATAAAATTTTCACTTCTGGCATATATTTATGACGTTGGACATAAAATTTTCACTCCTGGCATATATTTATCACGTTGGACATAAAATGATCACGTCGGGGTCACCAAATTTATAGCGTTATCGCTATAAATAAAATTAAAATCGAAGTAAATATACTTATATTGTTTTTAATACATGTTCATATTTTATGTGATATTAGTATTTTTTAGTATATTGATATTATATTTTTATATCGAATGTTTTTATTTTTCCTAGCGACTCCATGGAAACTTCTCCATTATGGATCGAGTTTTCCTTTTTGTTTCTTAGCGACTCCATGGAAACTTCTCGCTTTTGGAACTTCTCGATTTCCAGTGAGTGAGTCGCTATAGTCGCTATACAAATCCTAGAACATTGTTGAGCTAGATTGTCGGCGTTGCTAGTGTTATAAGGGTACATGTCAGAATGTTTTGGAAACTTTCTAAAATGTAAATACAAGTCATTCCTACATTTTTTTAAAGTTCCTGGCACGGAGTACCACAAGCCGTTCCTTCAATAGCACGAACAATTGCTTTTTGCAAAGCAAATAATTTTCCACTGTACTGAAGTTAGCCCATAAGATAAAACCGTAGGTTAAGTGACTATATATTATCAGCATCAGAACATAAAGGTCGTTTTAACTGACTTACGCAGAAAATTTGAGATGAAACTTTACAACAGAGGTGGTCTACTTGATATGGCCGATTTAAACTACTGTCAAGTATAATGCAAAGCAATTTAGATTCAGACTTGTGAAATAAAATAAGTATAAAAGTATTTATTGAAGTGTTGAAGAGATTTAGATAAAAGGAGTCGATATTATACGGTAAAAATCACGAAAGAAGAAAACTGGAAAATAAATAAAAGTCAAAAAATATAAAAATGGTGAATATAAAATAAATAGAAAATAAAATTTAGACATTCTTTCTTTAGTTATTTTAGTATTGTTCTTCTGTTCGAGATGAGCACTACTTTTTCTAAAATTTTTATTAAAATTGAAATTAGAAAACTAGCAGCTGTGTCAGGTATTTTCAATACGCGTAAGATGCAAACTCTGAATTTTTATTAATACTTCAACTTTATGCTACAGTAATAGCATATTCAGTATGTTATTTAGCGTTAGCAAGTACTATTATTTCGTAGCATGGCCCCAGTGACATTCAACCCGGGGGGTAGGGAATGCGGTGTCGTAATCCAAACATTTTCAGTTACGTTTTTTAAATTTTGATACTGGATATGGTTTCCTAATCAAAGAAAAAAGTTTTTCTTGTTAAACACCGTAGGATAAACCATTTTTTATAAAAACTTGTTTTGAAATAGTTACAAAGTCATTTTGTGGCTCGTTCTGAAACGAAAATTTCTGGAAATGAAATTTTTTATATTTTGCAGAATTGAGACGCTTCTTTAAAATATTTCATTTGCAAATTATGGTATTTGACTTTAAAGTAAAGCCAAAACTTAGATTATTGGCCAATGTCTTGGAATTTTAGCCCATATTGATATTAGATTGCTACAGCATAAAATGTTCCTGAAATTAAGGGGGGCTGGGGAGCTATAGTCCCAGGCCCCATATTATTTATTTCCATTTATTTCGTGGTTTCTGTTGTACTTGTTCGTTGTTTATAAACTTTTTTATAAAATTTTACTTCCTATATATATTTTTATCAGTAATAAAAAACTGAAAACTTGCAAGAACCAATTAATCCTAACAATAATGTGGGTGTGTTCTATAGCGGCTTTGTCTCATATTTTCGAAAAAACTATGAGCACCTAAAGTTAACGATAGAAAGAGTGACCGCAAAAATTGCCTGTTTCATGGCCCTTGAAATTGGACTTAATTTTATTCCTAAATGATATTTTATGGTAAGATATTGATCCCTTTTAAGTTTGAAGTTGAGCCTTGAGCCTACTTTTAGTTATTGAGATATGAGATCTTAAAGTTGCTGTTGCATACCATCAGCCTTCTAGATTTATGCCAGAAATAACACAAGCCCACAAAGAAACTAGTCTGCGCGAAAGAGCTGACTAAGCTAATCGAATTTTTTTTGGGTTACTGATCACAAATCTGACGTCAGAACTACCCTATCGCGTCATGTTTTCTTCTAACCTCAAAGATAACAGCTGTAAATAGTAAAAACAGCAACTTTACGTTCGCATAACTCAGTAATTAAAAGTAGGCTCAACTTGAAACTTAAAACGGATCAATGTCTTACCATAAAATATCATTTAAGATTAAAATTAAGTCCGCCACGAAGCAGACGATTTTTGCGGTCACCCTTTCCAACATATGATATATTTATCATTTTATTTCTTCTAAATGTCTATCCTCAATGTCTTATCTTTTTTGTAGTCGAGCCTGTTAAATAAAAATTATCAGAAATAAATTTCTTTTCGACATCAAAAATATCATAACACGGGACTAAACTAGCTTGTACATATTTTTTAATTAAGTCACTAATTTCAAATAAATTAGTACTTTTTTCATCTCAAAATTATCGCAGGTCTTAAACGCTGTCTTGCATTATTCGATTAACCCGAAGAAAGTGTGCCGTGAGATCCTCTCATAGCACCTCTATCACAGATTAATGTATTACTTACGTACCAAGAAATCTTCAGAAAAAATATCGCAATAAAAATTTGAAACGAAAATATTCAAGAATGGTCTGCCCCACGAAGGTACTGACCATACCAATCCCTTGTATTTTGAGCCGCTGAACACAAATCTGACCTTAGCTTTTCCCCAGCACGTCAGGTTTTTTTTTAACAGCAAAAAAGTCTGTTGGATCGTAATATTGCTTACCCAGCTCATTTAAATCAGACTCCAAAAGTGATTCAGCTTTAAAACTTCAACCTTATAACATTGTGGTACTTCAGTATTGGCCACATAACTCAAAGAAACCGTAAAACTCCATAACTTCTTAACCCCCAAAACCTAGGGAATCTGACGAAAATAGTGGGGAATCTTGATTGGGGAGTTAATGAGTTGTGACCTCGGCTACTTTTGCTTGAGTGTCATACATCCACAACGTCATGACCCCATGACCTCAGCACTCCTCAACCCGGTAACTCCTTAGCTCTGAAAATACAACACGGAAAAAAATGGGGATTCTCATTAGGGGAATTCCTGCCATTTTGACATTAGAATTTTAGAATCAAGCACCCTGTGGTGCCTTACATCTTCAACGGCAATCCCTGTATCCCCATAACCCCATAACCCCGAGGTCTCAACCCTTCTACTACATAACCCAATAACCCCATAACTTCATAACTCTGGG
Organism: Rutpela maculata; assembly: GCA_936432065.2. NCBI lineage: Eukaryota > Metazoa > Arthropoda > Insecta > Coleoptera > Cerambycidae > Rutpela > Rutpela maculata. The sequence goes on from OW386285.2 coordinate 38,095,141, forward strand.
AATATAACAGAAGAATGTGAAGAATCTGAACAGGGGAATTCATGAGATAGTGTTCTCGGAATAGCCAATCCAGATTCATCTACCGTACTTTACACAAATTTCAATGTTCCTCACGATTTATTGGCATTTATGTAGCTTGGCTATTTAAATTTTTGGATTTAAACTGTTGTCATTACCAAAAGTAGGCATAAAGTATTACACGTTGGTGTAAAGAGGGTTGCAGGTCCTAAGGTCAAATTTTAACGCGTCGCCGCGCAACCCTATTCGAAGGCATTCTAGAAAATCAGTTTTTACTCAAATGGTTGACCAGGCACGTTGGTAAAATTTCTCTCGTGAATTTTTCTATTTAATTGCCTTTTATAGGATTTCCATTTAATTTAATTATGTGAGAAGTTCACTAATTTGTGTGTGCATTTTTGGTTATTTCGGAAGCCGCACAATGTTCGTTTTGACGGATTTTTAAGAAATTAAAGCCATTCTGTCTTGATTGTATCCAAATGGTTTGATATTTTGGATCACCGATTCAACGTATTTTCCTGGTATTGTAGAAAGCCATTTTGTCGTGATTATATCCAAATGGTTTGACATTTTGGGTCACCGATTCGAGCCGCTCTCCATCTTTCAGTGAGTTGGGTTTTGGATTTTTTTTAAATATGTACTTATATACCTGTATTTTTTTCAGGGCTCTCAATTTTAATTGCAGTTTTTCCATTCAATTTAAATTTCAAATTTTACCTTTTCACGTTTATGTGTTCAACTTCACTGAATTTCCATTTCATTTATACTTCATTTTATTCGATTTCACGTCGTCTATTCCAACGATGTTACTTGGAAGCTCTATTACCTTGGGTATGCAGTTATTCTAGTTTTGTTTGGCTCCAACCATTTACGTGAAGGAGAAATTCTGGGTTTCAGCGTTTGCCCTGTACACCACTTGTGGTCACCGGATTGATTTTCACGATGACGACTTTATGCATCATTTGGATTGTGAATTGGATTTCTTTTGGTAACCGGAACATACGTGGAAGTTTCTCTACGAGGGACAAGGATCTCTCCGAAAGGCAGTTTTGCCCTACAGGTTTTTATGTAGCATATGAGTGATTATGGACTTGATCGATTCAATGGTCAATGTTTAAATATTAGTACATATTTTGTTTTATTTTCGTTTCGCTATTCAAAAATTCAAAAATCATTTTATTACATTTATTGCGGCAATCATTAAATTATGTAACTTGTGAAATTCACAAATTTAAGTACCCTTCACAATTTTGGCAGCCTTCTAGAGAGGTTGCAGTTTTTGTTTTGCTAGTGGTGCCCTTTATGCATATATTTGTGGATCTGATACTTATATGTTATATTTTTTTTGGTAGTGTCAACAGGGGCGGACTAACCGGGTGCGGGGCCCTGGGCTATTAATTGCATTGGGGCCCTTCCCATTTCATAAGATAACATTTTTTTGAGATTATGTCAGATCACTCACCAAAACATGTTTAACTTTGTTTTGGCTAAATACCGAACTATAAACTATGACAGTGGCGGCTGGTGAAATTTCAATATTTTTTTTTCCCGTCTGTGGCGTATGGAACCCATACGAAATATGGGAAATAACATCTAGAGAAGCACTTCTCTAAAATTTTGAAAAAGCAGTTTGCGAAAAAAAATTTTAAAATTAGGTTGCCCTCCCTGGCCCTAGGGACTCCTGTTAAATTTATTTTTTTTTGTCATATACATTTGACTTTTCATAAAAATACAACAATAGGTTTTCGAGTTTATGAAAATATTTTCATTATTAACTGAAAAACAATGAACTGAAATTTACAATTTAACAAGTTACAACATTTCACTTCGTTGGATCTCAGTTAATAATGAAAATATTTTCATAAATTCGAAAACCTATTGTTGCATTTTTATGAAGTCAAATGTATATGACAAAAAATAAATAAATTAAACAGGAGTCCCTAGGGCCAGGGAGGGCAACCGAATTTTAAAAAAAAATTTCGCAAACTGCTTTTTCAAAATTTTTGAGGGGTCTTTAGAAAAGTGGTTCTCTAGATGTTATTTCCCATATTTCGTATGGGTCCCATATTGAAATTTCACCAGCCGCCACTGAACTATGATAATAATAGCGAGTAGTGAGTAGCCGCATTACCGATCAAATCCAGATGCATACAGTGGCATAAAGACTGGATTGCGATGCGGAAGCAGACAAGAGCAAAAAATGTTATATATACTTTTATATTTATTATTTATGCTGTCATTGAGATCACCAGTACAGAGCATGGTCATAATCATATCGTATTTGGTCCGTTTTCAGTATTCGGGGGCCCCTTCAGTATCCGGGGCCCTGGGCTTAAGCCCCTAAAGCCCCCCCTTTAGTCCGCCCCTGAGTGTCAACCTTAAACCTACCCGTCTCACCGACTAGAGCTGTGCTAGCTCTCGGCACACATGTTCCGAGCCTCTGCAGCTCAAACACTATCACCTTGCTAAAATTTATTATCATATATTTTTTTGTGCTATTTTATCAATTTTGGCTACTAATTCCTTATTAAATCATAAATGATTTTGATGCAATAAGTCTAATTTTATCTAGCAATTTATCCGAATTAATAAACAAATACACATTTATGTTTACAGATTATAATTTATATTTGAAATTATTAAATGACACATCAAGTAGCCTTCTTCATCAATCATGTCAATCATGTTACCTTGTATGTAACAGAAAAATAATTTACGTTTGCAAAATTAATTATTTTTATCAAAAGGGAGACTTTTTAAAAGCTTAATTGAATGCTTGCTTCTTAAATTCTTTGTATTACATCATTAAAAGCATCCTGGTCACATTCACTTAAAGTTATGTTTATCTCTGTTCCTAATCACCTAGCTACCTACTTAATACCTGCCTGTTTTTGTTAATCCTATCAATGGCACTGACTGAGGATAATTTTGTCAATGTTTTTTGAAGCTCTGCTACTCTAGTCTAGAAAGGAAGGACGCTAAGAAGGACGAGTCTTATAACTGAAGAAGTTGTTGTTTATTTGCATGTGCCCCCTTTCCTCATTTTTCAAAATATATTTACTGTTTTAATGAACTGCAGGGTTGCCGGGGAGGCGCTGCCACAAAAGCATTGGAGCCTGGGTTTCATTTCCGCAGTGCCTAAAACCGTTAAAAATAATCATAAATAATTTTGTAACTAAAATTAATTATAAAAAAATATTGACCAACAGTTAACAACTTTAAGTTTGCGTCATTAACTTCACTGTTTTTACGATTTCTTTAATTTTGTACCTTCGTCAATTGTGTCATTCTGGTAATTAAACAGTAGTGAATACAGTTGGATGCGACGTGTTCTTTATGACTATTACAAGAAAATGTTATTTTAATATTTTTATCATAGTTCTAATTGCATTGTGGTATACATTTCCTGAGTGAATACTTGCAATGAATCCTGAATTTCTTAAAATGGTCTATAAGATATATATTTGTATATATTTACTTTCCAAATTGAAAAGACTCCGTCTGATAATCATTTTCTTACGATTAATATAGAAAAGACAAAAGATCTGCCATTTTGATCTTATGAAAGCTATCTTCCACAGCTTACAAATATCACCATCGAAGAAACACATCTGAAAATTCAAAGTCCAACATTTATAAAAATATCTTGACAACCATCCAAAATGGAACTTTCATGTAGAAAACGTATGCAAGAAACTAAGGTATCTTATCTATATATTCAAACAATTAAAAATATATTAACTGAAAAGTGAATTATATTACAAAACGTTGATATGAATATAATGACCTAAAAAATGAAAACAGACCCTTTTGATTGTCATATCAAAAGTAAAGAAAGACTCAAGAAAAGTTAGGACAAAGAAGTTTTAGAGAGAGTTTTTAAAGAGGCAAGAAATCATAATTCAAGAATTAAATAACCATATTGCCCATTTAAAAAAAGAAGTTACAAAGGCGAATTCAAAACCAGAGACAGTTAATATTGGCACGCAAACGTTTTATAAGATTAACAAAGATGCCTCCACTTTGACTGATAAGACCTGTTCAACAGGTAAAAACTTATCTGATAGGAAAGAAATGAAAACCTATAGTGAAGTTGTAAACAAACAAAAAGTCATAAATCGCAGCGATTCTCTAGCTGTACAGAGTGGCAACAATAATACAAATGGGATTAAATATGCTCCGTTAAAAAATAATAATAAACTTCGCAAACGACAAATTCAGCTGTTAGCGGATGATATTAATATATCTTCACAACTTAGGAGATGTTTGGATGTATATGAGCTTACAACAATTAGAAAACCTGGTGCTCTTCTGTATCAAGTTATAGAAAATATCGAAACGCTAGCAGAAAATTTCTCCCTTCTGGATAATATAATTATAATAGGAGGAACCAACGATATTGAGATGAACAAAACACCTTCTTTTCGCCATATTTGTAATAAACTAAAATTATGTTCACATACTAATGTTACGTTTGCATCTGTTCCCTATATTAACAAATATTCTTCGAAAAATAAGCATATTTATAAGTTTAATACTAGACTTTATGAGTTCCTAGAAAAATTCAATTCATGCAGTGAGGGATATTTTAATTATGTTGAAGTAAACAGTCAACGCTCAAGAAAGTTTGATAATCGCATAGTGGCCTGCAATATAGTTGATGCCTTATCTGCCACCAAACGGTCATCCAAAACGTTGACATTCGTTCATTCCAGTGACGTGAGTGAAAATTCCCACTACTCTTCAGCAACCACTGGGAACCTAGTGCCTACTATAATAACTTTAAATGATAGTGTTGATAGTGATACTGCTTTAGTGGTGACTTCAAACAATAGCGTTGTTAACCAAACGTCTTCTCCTAATTTTTTATACCCGCGGCTGACAGAAATGTCATTTCTGTAAATAATCAAAAGACTCATAAAACTCAAACGACAGATGATAAGTTGGATAAGAAGCCAAAAAAAGGTATTTATAAACTAAACGCTTTTTACTTAAATATTCAAAGCATAAGTAACAAAATAAGTGAAGTGGAATATTTTTTGCATAAAAATGAGGTAGATATATTGTTTCTTACTGAAAGTTGGGCATCCGAATCAGAAATTCAAAATGTTGTTTTCCCAAATTTCAAACTAGTAGCATACTATTGTAGGAAAACGTCTGTTCATGGTGGTGTATGCGTCTTTGCTAAAGAACTGCTGAAAATTAAAACTAAAGAAATTAGTGAATTTTGCGTAGACATACATGCTGAATTTACGTTAATTGAATTGGTTAATGAGAAAATCTATTTTTTGTGCACATACAGGTCTCCTGTAGGTGATACGGATGTTTACTTCAGTGCACTCAACAATGTAATTGAGACGATACCCGATAATAAACAAATTGTTGTGGTTGGTGATTTTAACTTAAATTTTAATAATTATGATAATATAGATGTTACTGAGTGTACAAACATCTTGTTGTCATATAATTTAGAGGAAAGAATTAATGAAAATACAAGAGTTACTAATATCAGTGCAACAAAAATTGATAATTTGTTTACAAATATAAACTGCAATAATATGACAGTGAAAGTGGTTGAACCTCATATGTCGGACCAAAAAGGTATTTGGTTCACTATAGACATAACCTCCAAACCGAAAAACAATTTTATTTTATGTAGACCTATGACTGAACAGAGAAAAAAACAATTTATTGAATGTGTAAATAATGTTAATTGGTGTCCATTTTATAAAATACAAAATCCTAACGAATCTGCTAACTTTTTAGTTAATGTTTTATCAGACTTTTATAATCAATGTTTTAAGGAGAAACTTATAAAAAAGTCTAGTTCAGAAAATAATGTCTACTTTTGACAATAATTTACAAGAATTAAAACGAACATTAGACGCTGTCCATGTAATCGCTTGTTCTACCAAAAATGATAATGATGTTCAGCTGTATAATACTCTAAAGAAAGATTATAAAAGCAAAATAAATCATGCCAAATTAGAATTAAATAATAAGCGAATTCTAACTTCCAATAACAAACAAAAAACAGCATGGGACATTATCAACAAAAACAGAAAAAATAAAAACACGTATGTAACTTCTGACTTAACGGCTGATTATTTCTCAGACTACTTTGTTGATGCTATAAATAACTTAATGACTAACTTTGATAATGTTGACAATACAAAGTTTTCAGATTTTTTAAAGAATGCACCTAATGCAAATATATCTTTTTTTCTATTTCCAGTGTGTGATCTGGAAATTTTAACTATTATATCACAATTAAAAAATAGTAAATCTAAGGATATATATAATCTTAATAGTGAAATTTTAAAATTAGCTGGTGATGTTCTTGCAAAGCCTATTGCACATTTAATAAATATATGTATTGAAAGTGGAATTTATCCGGATATATTTAAAAAATCACAAGTTACACCTGTATACAAAAAAGGTGACTTTAATAATACAGACAGTTATAGACCTATCTCTATTATACCTATTATCGCAAAAATATTTGAGATCGTTCTTAAAAATAGACTGCTAGAATACTTCGAAAAAAACAATTTACTAACTGATGCCCAATTCGGCTATAGACAGAAGAGATCCACTATTGACGCAATCTGTGAAATGTACGGAAATATTATAGAAGCTTTTGAGAAATGTGAACTGTGCACTGCAAAATTTTACGACATGTCTAAAGCATTTGATACAGTTAACCATGGTGTTCAAATACAAAAATTGGAATATTATGGGATTAGAGGAAAAGCCTTAAATCTATTTGTCTCTTATCTTGCGGATCGTCAACAGTGTGTTAAATTTAATGATAAAGTATCAAAACTTTCTAGTGTTGATTACGGAGTGCCACAGGGGTCAGTTCTGGGTCCTGTGCTGTTTATAATATACATTAATGATATATCATTCAATTGTGCTACTGAAGTGTCTCCAATAATGTATGCTGATGACATGACATTTTTGCTAAGCAACGAGCTGTTTTCCAACTTATGCACTAAGGAAGAAGAAGCTGACAATTTAATAAAAAACTGGACAAGGAGTAATTATCTTACCATAAATAATGGCAAAACAAAAACTCTAAATTTTGCAGTGAAAAAAAGAGAAATAAATAACGAACCTATTAAACTCCTCGGTGTGCATTTGGATAATTCTTTGAACTTTCAATTCCAAATTCAGAGTTTATCAAAAAGGTTGTCGACTTGTATTTATATAATAAGACAACTCAGCAACAAAATCACAGCAGATTGCTTAAGAGTAGCCTATTTTTCCATTTTTCACAGCATAATGACGTATGGAGTGATAGTATGGGGGTCATCATGTCATTCGAACAAAATCTTTAAATTACAAAAAAGAGTTATAAGAATAATGACTCAAGCTAAATATGATGACCACTGTAAACCTCTTTTTAAAAGTCTCCATATATTAACACTGCCGTCATGTTATATATATGAATGCTTGTGTCATATTAAAAAATTAAAAAGTAACAAAATCACCAAGCAGGAGGACATACACAACCATGACACTAGGACAAAAACAAACTTAAGATTGCCCAAATATAGACTAAGTAAATCTCAGAATTCCTACCTATATCTATCAATAAAATTTTTTAATGTGTTACCTAAAGATTTACAAAATCTTGATATGAGTGTAAACACGTTTAAGCTAAAAATAAAAAATATCCTTTTACAGAATGCCTTCTACTCATATGACGAATATTTTGAATATTTCGGCTCCTTGTCCAATTTATCGTCTGTTTAATTAGATTCATTATATTTATCGTTATATTTTAGCATTTTTGCATTAATTGTTTTTTCTGTGTTTTTGACAATGTTATATTTTATGTTTTTTCCTCTACTTGAGGTACTAGTTTTTATGACTACTGCTTATTTTATATTGTGTTATCGTGACTCTGTTTTTTTTATACTTGTTTTTAAATTAAGTCGTTTGTTTTTTATCTCTGACATATGCAAACATTATATATATGTATAGCATGAATAAAATTCTATTCTATTCTATTCTATTCTATTCTATTCTATTCTATTCTATTCTATTCAGCAACTTAGAATACATAATAATACACTAATAGCAATTAAGAATTATATTGCTTACCTTAACAAGTTTCTATTGACACTGGCGCATGGCGGCTTCCTGATCAAATGAAAATTGTAATATTTATCTATCCTAAAAATAAGAACAATCACAAATTATAGAACTAGTTGTACTTAATTACTTACCAACTATCGGGTACCTATACGGGGTGGCTCAGCCGATAGGGACACTTTTGTAACTTTTGAATGGGCAGAGATGGGCACTACTTCAAGTAAAAGTAGTATAAATTGTACTCCAATTACTTTTGTTACTTGAAGTATTTTACTTCAAATACCCGAAGAAATGAGTACTTGGTACTTGATATTTGCAGATATTTTAGTACTTAAAGTAGGTACTATACAATTTACTTCAAGTATTTAAAGTACTCGATCACTACTTCAAGTAGCTTAGGTACTGCAAATAAGTTTACAATCCAGTTAAAACCTGCAGAGACTGGTAAGACCAGTTATTCGTTATTGCTAAAAAGAGCATTTGCCTTTAGTTTGTATTAGACAGACAGTGTGAGGGTAATAAACATGTAGTCCTATAATGAGAGTGTTTATATTATGTGTTAATGACGGTATTGTTAAGAAAAATATAATATCGTATTTGGTTTGAGTTTCTGCACTAATAGTCTAGGAGATAAGCTCGATATATGGGGCCTGAGATATAACATGTTGGCATTGCTGTTATGTTTTAGCAAATATTTTTCTGAGTATTCTATTTCTGAGTATTCCGACCCAAAAAGAGACGCTTGACGCTTATGTTTGTATGTCTGTCTGCCTGTCTGTCTGTGGCTTCATATCTCTTCAACGGGTGATCCGATTTTGATGCACTTTTTTTTATTTGAAATAGTATTTTGTCGAGAAGGTTTTTGCCATATTAGATTCTGATGTTTGGTTGCCATCTTGATTACAAGCTTTTATTTAACTTGCCTTGTTCTTGTGGGTCAAATCTTACAACTGAATTTTAAAATAGTTGTCCCCAACCGATTGAGCTGAAATTTTACATACACATTTAGTTTGGACGACAATGCATGATTAACTAAGTGACTCATTCCAAATCCAATGTGGCGGACTCCCAAAGATGGCGGACCAGTTATTTTTTTGCACCCCCATGATATGGGTATCAAATGAAAGGGTTTGCTGAAATAAAATGACGTCACACTAAATTCAATATGGCGGACGCAACTGAATTTTAAAACAGTTATCCCCAACAGATTGAGCTGAAATTTTGTATACACGTTTAGTTTGGATGACAAAGCATGGTTAGCTAAGTGACGTCATTCCAAATCCAATATGGCGGACCAGTTATTTTTTATGCACCCCCATGATATGGGTATCAAATGAAAGGTTTGCTGAGAAGAATACGAAAATAAAATGAAATCAAACCAAATTGAATATGGCGGACGCCCCAAGATGGCGGACAAATTTTTTTAGTTTTAACACTATAATTTGATCGTATAGTGTATTCGCTCATACGTTGCATTTTAAGAAATGGTGAAGGATTCGGTTTAAACTAGTTTTATATCGGATAGGAACGACGCAATGAATATACACTTCTCCAAGAAATTAACGCACCACCAAAAAAATAACCAAAAGTTTGAAGTTAGTTATTTTTTAACCCCCGACCCAAAAAGAAGTTATAAGTTTGACGCGTATGTTTGTCTGTCTATCTGTCTGTGGCTTCATATCTCTTCAACGGGTGATCCGATTTTGATGCACTTTTTTATATTTGAAAGAGTATTTTGCCGAGAGAGTTTTAGACCATATTAGATTTTGATGAAAAAACTATATATTTTTTAATATGTTCGTGGCCAAAACACTTTGTATGTAAGGCCATATTTAGAAGGAAAAAAAAAAGATTTTGATGATTGGTCGCCATCTTGAATTCGCCATGTTGAACTTTTCTAGAAATTATCCGATTGAAGTAAAATTGAAAATGTGCAGACAATTATGGTAGCCGAATATGATTTCGGCCTCGTTTTGATTCGGTCATATGAAACTGGTACGATTAGATACGTTGATCGTGGGTTTTTAAAAATTTCAAATTTTTTAACACCCGACCCAAAACGAGGGGTGTTATAAGTTTGACTCGTATATCTGCCCGCCTGCCCGACCGCCCGCCCGCCCCAAAAAATGGGCCAAAACTGATTTTCAAAAACAAATGCTGGCACCTTCTCAAACTTGTAGTTTCTGTACCAAAGAATAGTCTCTGTGAGTGCCAACATTTTTTTCTCAATGTGTCAAACATTCAAATACCGATTATTATGCCAAAAATGTTTGGGGATTTTGGGGGTGGTTTGGGGGGTTACGTGTTACATTGAGAAAAAATGTTGGTACTCACAGAGACTATTCTTTGGTACAGAAACTACAAGTTTGAGAATGTGCCAACATTTTTTTTTTTCAAAAAGCAGCAGTTTTGGCCCGTTTTTGGCCAAAAGTCCAATTTTTGGCCAAAAATCTGGAAAATGGGCAAGCAGAAAATGTTGGCATATGGTTTTCCAGCAATGAGCATTGACAACGAAAATTTTCCGCCTGGTCCGCAGAATGCGTTCTAATTTTGGCCCTAATTGATGTCGCCAGTGCTGCCAATTGCACGGAGAAAAATTTTTGGCATATATCGAATGTTGATAGACAAGGCAAGATACCCTCTTCAACTAGCACCAAGCCCCAAAGTGTTATACTCTGTTCCACAATTGAATATTTTCTGGGGCGGCTAGCGAAAAGAAAGGACAGGAGGGGAGATCTGGCTCATATAAGATAAAATACTCAGAAAAATATTTGCTAAAACATAACAGCAATGCCAACATGTTATATCCTAGGTCCCATATCCTAGACTATAATATTCAAGAAATTTTGTCAAATCTGAAAAATTGTTAAAAATTTTTACTTTTAGTTATTTTAGAATACATTAATGAAATGGAATGTTATGTTTTTTTTAGGAGCAAAATTTTCTCATTTAGTAAATAAATAAAACAGAATCAAAAAACTGATATCATTATTTAAATATAACCTAAATATCAAAAATGTGTCAATGCACAGAAATATTTACACATAAAGATTGGTTTAGATAAAAATAAAAAAATTAAAATAGGTACTTGAAGTAGTTAAATGTACTTGTAAGTGTCTTATTTTTAAACTGTACTTGATACTTGATACAACAAGAAAATACTTGAAGTATTTAAATGTACCTGTTAGAATTAAATGACTAATTGAAGTAGTACAAGTAGTACTTACACCCAAAATTGCAAGTACTACCTCGAAGTACTTGATACTTAAAGTATTCTGCTTTTGAAAAGTAACTGATACTTGATGCAACAAGTACCCCAACTAACTATTTGGTACTTGATACTTGAAGTAGTTTAAATGAGTACTTTGCCCATCTCTGTGAATAGGCAAATTAATTTTTTTCAAATTTGGTATAGTAATATGAAGGTGTAAATGACCAAAATGGCCGACTTCCGGTTTCGAAGCAATTGACATGAAAATCAAATTTTTAAATGGAACAACCTGTATATTTTCGCATATTTGGATTTTGTTGGTCAAAACATATATGATCTGACTCAAATATATCTGATTTTCAAAAAATATATCGATAAATCGATTATCAAAACATTTAGTTTTTTAATTATAAATTTAGTGCAAAGTCAATTAAGTTTAGTTTATTATATTATTATTATTATTTTGTTAGATTCTAAAATTGTTATTGAAAATTGATAAGAGATTTGTTACAATTTCCTTGGATAGCCCATCGTGCCAATAACTTCGGGAATTCTGTCATTTTTTGGTCGCAGCAGCCGGAGAGACAAAATATGGAACAGTTCGCTGCAAAATTTTGGGCTGGAATTCGGACAAACATGTCAATTACACAGTTGAAATGAAGCATGCCTCTAAAGTTGAATCTTCAAAACCAAACCACTTAAACACTGTACTCTAATGCTATCACTAGATGCGTATTTTGCCGACAAAATTGGCATCATCTGGAGATGATTATAACTTAAAATGAAAACTCAATTTTAATCAAGTACAGATGATGTCAACGTGGTTGTCAAAACGCTCGCTGAGCGATAGTATTAGAGTGATTGAGTTCAAGTAATTTGCTGTTTCTGGAAATTACTACAATTTTTCATGTTCAGGTACTAAAAAGGCAAAATGTAGTTACGACTATTTAAGAAATAAATGAAAATAATGCTCTCAAATATAAAATTATCTTAAATTCACTCTAGGACACGATCTCAAGTTGCTCACAGCGTCTTCCATTAAAGAAATTACTATTAGCAAGTTAAACGAAAACAGGTAGTATTTTTCATTAATCATCGGTTAAATAATCCTGTCGGTTATTTACTACCTTGTCTTTGAAGAAAAATTTATCGTGATTAATGTACTTATACGTAAATAAATTAACATATTATAAAAGACCTGCACAACATGTATTATTTTTAAATATCTTGTTGATTATGATAAACATTTAATTTATTGTAAGTCTCTTCATAGGTATTTAGGAATGTCTACGTAACTTGGTAAGTTTTACCTCGGGGCCAGGAATTTCAGGATACTTTCCTATCTTTCGAATAACGCACTCGGTTAAATATACTTCAACATTAGTAGAACAGTCAATTCGCAGGATATTTGCGCTTGACGGCTAACGTCAGTCACCGCCGACCCCGCTAACTAGGTAAAATACTCCAAACACATTAAAAAAGAAAAATGTGCTTACGCTCTTTTTGCAATAAGAACCCACTTTCTTTACCTAGTGATTGGACTATAGGTATCCAGAGTGGACCATTAATTATAGGTCATATTACAAGGGTAGATTCTTTGGGCCAAAATATGAGGCTATAGCTAAATATGCTTTAGTATATTGTTGCCGTGGAAAATGATACAGGGTGGCAAATTTGTAATTTTTTTTTCTTTCTTTTGCAATATCTCAACTACCTCTTGATCGATCTTCTCCCAATTTGGTAAGGAAACATTTTTTAAGCTAAGAAACCATTATTTATTTATTACATCACGCCAGCCCGAAAAAGGCGCCTCATGAGCTATACCTGGGGATGAATATTTTTTCTCTTTTTTTTACGAAACGTAGTGTCACTTTTGACTAGAAAATCAAATGCAGGAGTCATTTCTAAAAAAGGTATACTTGATAGAACTTGATAATTCCATTCGTTTTCGGGAAAACTGCCGCAAAAGATTTCAATAATTCTCTGAAAACAAACTCAATTTGAAAAGGACAAATTGTGTTTATTGAAAAGTATGCTTTGGTGATGTTTTAGTTCTGTCAGTTACGTACAATTTCATTATAATAATAATAATAATATTTATTTGTCCAATAGATCATTTTACATGATATAGGATAAGTCTAAAAACATTAAAATGTAACTATTTAAATATTAAATAATAAATTAAGTTAAAAGTCATCAGTAAAATATTCGTTCAAAGAATAATAAGATTTTTCCCTCAGTCTGGACTTGATCTTATTTTTAAATTCCTTATCACTAAGTCCTTTGTAAAGATTCGGCAATTTATTAAACGCCTTTATAGCCATGTACTTGGGGCTCTTTTCATATAATGTTAAATGATGGGTAGGAATTACTAGGGTAGTTGAATTTCTGGTGTTATAGTTATGATTATAGTTAAGGGTGTCCAGATTACTTAATTCTGACTTTGCATAGAGTAATAAATTCATTAGAAATATGCTAGGGAGTGGTAGAATTCCCAATTGCTTGAAAATGTTCCTACAGCTAGTTCTCTTATTTATACCTACTATAGAACGCACAGCTTTTTTCTGTAGTTTAAACACTCGTACGGCCTCTGGTGATGAACCCCAGGCAATAATTGCATAGGAAATTATTGAATTGAAGTGAGCATAGTAATATGTTCGCAAAACTTGTTGGTTTGTTACATCTCTCAACTGATTTAAGCAATAGCAGACCGGAGCAACTTTTTTACAAATTTCATTAATATGAATAGTCCATGAGAAGTTGTCAGTAAAATGTAGACCCAAGAATTTGGTTGACCTAACTTGTCTGATTGTACTTATATTTGATTTAATTAGAAAGCTGTGATCAAAGTCCACATTACCAGTATTGAAACGCATGAAGATAGATTTATTATTGTTTAAGGCTAGTTTATTTTCAGTGAACCAGGTGTGTGCTTCACGTAATTGCTGATTTGCCATGTTAACTACCATTTTTGTATCAGTTGCACTAACAAGGATGGATGTGTCATCTGCAAACAGAACCGAGCTATTGATATTAAAACTATTTACATAAATGATGTAAAGTAATGGTCCTAAGACGGATCCTTGCGGAACTCCCACTGACAATTCTAATAGATTTGATTTGCATTGTTCAATTTCTGTGTAGTGTTTTCTCCCACTTAGATAACTCCTAAACCAATTCAACGTTTGACCACGCACGCCGTACCTCTCCAGTTTGAATATTAGAGACGCATGGCAAACCAGGTCAAACGCTTTACTCAAGTCAAGTTTGACATTTTGACAGAATTCAGACGTCACCAAAGCACACTTTTCAATAAATACAATTTGTCATTTTCAGATTGAATTTGTTTTCAAAGAATTTTTGAAATCTGTGCGGCAGTTTTCTCGAAAACGGTTGGAATTATGAAGTTCCACAAAGTATACCTTCTTTACGTGTAAATGACTCCTGCGTGATATTTTCTAGTCAAAAGTACCAAAACGTTTCGTAAAGAAAAAGAGAAAAAAATATTCATCATCAGTATATCTCATGAGGCGCCCTCCACAGGGTAGCGTGATGTGATAGATAAATTATTGTTTCTTGGCATAAAAATTGTTTCCTTACCAAATTGAGAGAAGTTCGGTCAAGAGGTAATTGAAATATTGCAAGAAAAAAGAAAAAAACCGCTGCCCAAGGAATCACTACTTCCACATCTAAGTCTCTTACAACAAAATACTATATTTGCACTCCACTATGTGGAAATAATTTTTTATGGAACTTTAATGGTATAATATTTGAAATCATGTACCCCAAACCCCATAAAATTATATGCCACATCTGTAATAGGGTGGGGTGAATGAAGTGAAAAAAATTCTTGATGACTTTGACTCTTGTACACACACTAAATCACACTATTTTTTCACCACCTTTAATAATAGGGTGGGGGCGATAATGCCATTTTTTTGAGGCCTTAGCTCCTCTTATATTTACTAAATACCAATTTCATGGACTCTTACTTGCTTGATTTACCTATTTACCCCCATTTACCTCAATTTACCCTTCAACTCTGCAACGGAATAAGATGAAAATATAATCTAGTTCCAGATCTCGTTAAAAAACATACGTGTGCCATATTTTAAGAGAATATATTAAGCGGTTCCAGAGTAATCGTGAGCACCAAAACGATACAAGACTAACATACACACTGACGCATCAGACATATTTATTTTGCTCAGACTTAAAATATTGACGTTTCTTGATATTATAAGCCTATTTAAACAATGAAAATTTCCAAAAATTTTTTTTGCGTTAATATACTTCAACTGAATGTCGAACTAATACGCAGAAAATGGCAAGACAAAGATTTAAAAAATCGTTGTGTGCCGTAAACTACACGATAGAAGTAAAGCCTCTACTACAAGCAATTTCTTCGAGGAAACCTACTACGCATCCATACTACTCAAGGTAACCCATTGTGCATCCAATTTACTCGAGTAAAGTCACTGCGCATTCATACTTCTTGAAGTAACCCACTCGCATCCATTTTACTTGAGGAAACCCACTGCGCATCCATATCACTTGAGGTAACCTACTGCGCATCTATGGCACTCGAGAAAAGCCACTGTGCATCCACACTACTCGTGATAACCTACTGCGCATCCATTGTACTCGAGGAAAGCCACTGCGCATCCATACTACTTAAAGTAACCCACTGCGCATCCATACTACTTGAGGTAACCTACTCGAAAAAAGTCACTGAGTATCCAAATATTCGAGGAAAGCCACTGCGCATCCATAATACTCGGGGAAACCTACTGCGCATCCATAGTAGTCGAGGAAAGCCACTGCGCATCCATACTACTCAAGGTAACTTTAACAACATAATATTTGAAATCGTCTACCCCAAAAACATATAAAACGATATGCTACATCGGTAGTGGGGGTGGGGGTGGTGGTAGAGGGTTGGTAGTGGGGGTGGATGAAGTAAAAAAATATTTTGAAGCTTTTGGCTCTTGTACACACACTAAATCATAATTTTTTCTTCATCCCTTCGACGGAACAAGATGAAAATATAATCTAGTTCTAGATCTTGTTAAAGTACATATGTGTACCAAATTTCAAGTCAATATCTTAAACGGTTCCAGAGTAAACGTGCGCACAAAGGAAAGTTACAGACAGACCGACAGACAGACAGACCGACAGACAGACAGAAATTTTTTTTCGCTCAAACTTAAAATCTCGACGTTTCATGACATTTTAAGCCGATTTGAACAATAAAAATTTTTTAAAATTTTTTTGTCGTTACTATACTTCCACTGGATGTGGAAGTAAAAATTACAATATTGACACCCTGTATCTTTTTCCACAGCAGCAATTTACTAAAGTATAGTGGAGTCAAATTAGGATTTTAAAGTGAATTGTCTGGTCAGGGCGGTTTTTTTGTTTTAACATATTCAGTGGGTCAACTATAGTTCACAGTTCAGTTTTGCAGTTTCTGTGAGGTCGGCGTATTGTTTATTTAAACAATTTAATTTTTTAGACCGTGTTTTTTATCGGTTTTCTTTGAATATCTCGAAATCTATAAGTCCTATGGAAAACAACAAAGAGAAGGAAAATGTTCGTTATGAGTTGTGGAACAAAAGTACATAAACTATAATTCTTTCCAATTGTTATTATTATTTAAAAAAAATTGAACATTGCAAAATTTTGCGTTTTTAAATGAATTGCTGTTATTTCAAAAATAAAGGATAATTTTCAATAAAATTTTGGAAAAATATAGCTCTTGCAAAGGAAAATCACCGCTTAAAATTTCAAATCTAAATGAGTATTAAAACGGGTCAAATATACAATTGTTGCTAAAATTTTGCACCCTTGTGAAATCCTGCCATCAAATCCGAGAAATGTGTACGACGGCTCAAATTGTAGCTTCTTATAAGTACTTTAAGATCACGAAGGAAAAATTTTTTTTTCAAAATTTAAACCGTTTTTATTGTATTTGTTTATAATTTTCGAAATTTTAATAATAAACAAATTCAAATAACTCTGTGTTTTTTTATGAAATTAAAATCGGTAAAAACGATTTATGAAAGTAGATTAAATAAGCCATCTTTCAAAAAGAAAAATAATGCCCTGTTTGCATTTGGAGCTGAGATACGTTGGTTTTTGCATTTCGATCACTTATAAATAAACAAATTGATATTTCATCTTAAAATTCGGGCTGATTATTCCCCAGTGCTTATACTTTTGTCCCAGCTAGTTGAAAATAATCTAGAACTACATTTTTCAAAATTGCATCTAATAAAACGTCTTTGAAATCATATCATAATTCGCGGTTGACAGGTAATATTTCTTTCTCCCACTCATCTTATTTCGCAAACTAGGTAACTAAGACAACTAACGCAATATCTCTCTCGATTTCCACCTTACCGAGATATATATTTTTTAATTACTCGTCTCTTTTCGCAAATTTTGATTATTTCATTTAATTTAACGTGAAATAATTTGTTTAATTTTTTTTTGAAATTGCAGTGAATTTTTAATTTCTTTATTTTTGTTTTATTGGAATGTTCTTCCTTTTAAATATCTTGTTTTTTGCGTAGATTTCTTATAGTTTACTTCAACTTAACGTAAACTAATTTATTTAGCTTTTGTTTATAAAAAAATGCAATACATTTTTTGTTGCTATAGTTTTTGTCGTCTTTTTTTAATCACCTGCTTTGTGCATAGATTTCGATCGTTCACTTTAATTAAACGCAAACTAATTTGTTTAGCTTTTGTTCATAAAAAATGCAATAAATATTTTTTAAATTTGTGTAAGTTGCACACTGTTTTAAAAATCTTCAAAGGAGCTTTATTAAATGAAATTTTAAGGAGGCCGTTGTTAGACGTCGAAAGTTGAAACATTAATAGAGCCACTAAAAGCTCGCAAGTTGGAATCTTTAATAAAGTCACTTAACAGTTAATTTTATCTAGTGATATATTCACTAAAAAGAAAACCAACCTAACTAGAACATGCACAAAATTTTTGTAAAATTTTTTATATCACTGATACAATAATAAAAAATTTCTGCCATCTAGATTTAAACCCGAAACATTCGTATTCTGAGTTAGTGTTCAAATCAAAAATCGAATCAAATAAAAAATCAAATCAAATCAAAAGCAAATTTATTTTAACATATTGTCCTCCCGAGCACTTGTTCCGAGCCACCCAGACATCCCCGATACGAATCGTCGTGCCAAATGAAAGGCTGCAAAACTTCTCATTGCACGTTATTACATCGAAAATAAACTAAAACAGTACAATTCCTGCAGCAGAAGAATCCTTTAATTACCTTTTTTTTTTATCCTTAATATGACTCCAAACATAACTCGTAATAGAAATTAATTAGTTTTTTTCTATAGATTATTTTTATTCCCAATTACCCATAGATGCATTTATTTTATTTATCTTTGTGTCTTTGCAAATTATATTTTCTATAATTAGTTTAACTTAACATTGTAAGTATTAATTCTTAAAAACTATATTAAAAATAAGATATTTTTAATGAATTACAAAATTATCTTAGCAATTTTTGTCCCTTACGTGAATTTTCATAATAATTATTATCGTCACTCCGTGTAGAATCTATATCATCACTCGCACCACTATCAAACAGATAATCATTCTCACTTTCATACCCACAATTGCTTTTTAACCGTTTTAATAAATATTTTGATCTAACATTGTAAATGGTGACTGTACTTTATAAGAATCACATTCTTCTCAAATTTCGTTGAAAATCCATTATTTTTGAAACAACAATCATTGGTTAAAAACGTCTAATTTTGCTATATTTATTATTTTTTTAATAATAATAACATTTGGAATAAATTATAGTTTACGTACTTTTGTTGTATAACGTTTTCTTTTGCTGGTTTCCATAGGACCTATAGATTTCGAAATATTCAAAGAAAACTAATGGAAAACACGGTATACAAATTAAACTGTTATTGTTCTCTTTTTTTTATAAACAAAAGCTAAATAAACAATATTTAAAAGAAAAAACATTCCAATAAAACAAAAGTAAAGAAATTAACATTTAACCCCGTATAACTTCAAAAATAATTAATAGAAAAACCTGATATACATGTTTATAGAAAAAACATTTCTCTTTAATTGTATGTATAAATTTTTGCAGAAATATAAAAATTTACGTTAATTTTGGAGTGCACAAACGTTTAAATTTTAGTGATCTTTAACTATATCTCGTTTATAAAACAGTTACTTTAATATTTCCTGGATTCAGAAACTAGTAATTACTTTCACATCCAGTGGAAGTACAGTAACGACAAAAAAATTTTTAAAATTTTTATTGTCCAAATAGGCTTAGAATGTCATGAAACGTTGAGATTTTAAGTTTGAACAAAAACAAAATTTCTGTCTGTCGGTCCGTCGGTCTGTCGGTCTGTCGGTCTGTCGGTCTGTCTGTAATTTTTTTTTGTGCGCACGATTACTCTGGAACCGTTTAAGATATTGATTTGAAATTTGGTACATATATGTATTTTAACGAGATCTGGAACTAGATTATATTTTCATCTTGTTCCGTTGAAGGGTTGGGAGGTAAATTAGAGTAAATAGGTAAATAGGTAAATCAAGCAGGTAAGAGTCCATAAAATTGGTATTCAGTATATACTAGAGAAGCTAATGTCTCAAAGAAATTTTTGGCATTAGCCACCCCCGTTACTAAACCCACCTCATTATAAAAGGGGGTGAAAAAGAAATTTTGATTTTGTGTGCGTATAAGAACCAAAGGCCTCAAAATATTTTTTTACTTCATCCATCCCCACTATCACCCTCCTATCACTACCCCCACCCCACTACCGATGTGGGATATCGTTTTATGGGTTTTTGGGTAGACGATTTCAAATATTTATTATATTAATAAAGTTCCATAAACAATTATATCCGCATACAACATTTTTTCTTAAGTAGCAAATCTGGATGTGGAAGTAGTGATTCCTTCGGCAGCGGTTTTTTATATTTAGCGCGACCGCAGCCTGCAAATTTTGTGAAGCGACCTATCAAAATCAAGTTTCACTTTCATAATAATATTCACATACTGACCAAACTCAAAATATGTGGATCTTGAGATCTTACCATATTTTAACAGTTCTAAATGATAATGCTTTTTCTTTCGTACTTTCAAATTTTTTCGCACTTCTAGAAATCTCTAAGATGGCGTCTTTTCAAATTACTTTTGTAAAGGTATGGAATATCCTGTACCTTTTTAATTTTTTGAAAGCTAAGCTGTCCAATGACGTTTGGTTTTTTAAAATCGATTTAAAACTGACTGAGGAATCAATTTTTATTAAAAATCCTGCAAAGTATCAATTTTTAAAATATCGCATTAATAATTTCAAGTAAAATTTAACAGAGATTTACCCATCTTCCCAAGGAAACTTTTCAATGAAAGTTTTCGGGAGTTTCCGGAATGGAGTTTTGATTAAAATGAAAGTTTCCAATCAAATATTTTAATATTCCGTATAAGTTTGCAAAGGAAACTTTCCCGGAATTTTGGAAACTTTCAACTATTCAAATAATTTATTGGAAACTTTCATTTTTATCAAAACCTCGCCTCTGATTAGATTGTTCCATCTGTAGTTATTTAATTTCTTTTTTGCAAAAATTATATTAGTGGAAGACCAGACCCTCTGAATTCGACACCCTCTATACAACTCGCGAACACCCACCTAAAAAATAGGTAATCTGATGTAAAATAACCCGCTAAACTTGATTTTTGAATTCGCCCATTGATTTGAGATTGCCAAAATGACCAAATTGGCAATTTTCTAAAAAAAATAAAAATTACGTGTTATTTTTTGTTTTTCATATAACACGTCATATATTTTTTATTTTACTTCAGAATTTTTTAATTTTTTTACATAATATTCTCTAACTATTCTTTGATATGTTGAAAGTAAAAAACTTTACCTAAAAAATAATTAGTTGGCAAAAAAAAAATAACAACTTTTCTTTGACGCAAAATCTTTAAAATTTGCAGAGTAAAATGTCCGATCGAGGTTTCTTTTTTATTTTTAAAGTTAGGTGCCTACTATAATCGAAGAAAATGTTCCGAATGAACTAAATAAAATCTTTTATAAGAAGTTTTTTTTGAAATTTTGCTCCCTTATCGAAATATTCATTGATTGTTTCAGCGTCCGAACGAATGCGCACTACTATGAATCGGCCGCAATCGCATCTAGAGCTAAACGCAGGCACGTGCCGTGTGATTATTATTTTCCAGTGTCCATTTATGTTAAGTTGAAAGTGCTTTTTGTCTCAGTCCTTATATTTAGTGCGTTATAAACACATAGTTTGGCATAAATTATAATTACTCGGATAGGAAATCAAAGGAAACAAGCTAAAAACGTACTCTTCGCCTGTTCACTGGATTTTTATATAATTGTTATACATTCAATAGGATACTTTTCGCAGTTTTTTTGTAAATAATGTTACTTCTAGACATTTTGAATTTTATAGTACGATCTTAGTTGGTAAAAGACTTTGTAAAAAAAACTATACCAAACCCCATTTGGGTTTCGATTACGAGTCAAAAGAACTACACCACCACCTTACACGTAGAAGAATGTAAATTTTTACATTATAAGACACGAGCTATAAAATCATATTTTCACGGTTGTATATTACATTATGAAATGTATATTTGTAAAATATATAAATAATTAGAAATAGTAAAATGAAATATTTCACCAGATTTCTATTCAATTACAAAAACATAAAAATTAAAAAAAAATTTTTTCAACAGTAAAATCACAATAAATTTTTGTAACGAAATAATTTTGCCAATCAGTGATTTTATGAGAAAAACTGTCATGAAAAAATCGCGAGACCGGAGATCGAGCGATTTTGTCAAATGTCAGTTTTTCGAGCAAAATCACTGATTGACAAAATATTGAGTTAAAAAGAAATTTATCCATAAAAGAAAAGCTCGAGTGATTTTTGGCAAGATAAATTAATGACAGAATATGTGAACGAACAACAATTAAAAATAATTATAATTTTCTCAAAACGACTCATATCGTACAGTATAATTTTCACAAGACTTAAAAATTATAGCCGACAGTACAGATTTTAAAATGACGTGCGACTACTAGATATACTCTGCTTTTGAGGAACAGGCATTTTTATCGTGATAAGAAACGATGCACCTTTTTTATCGCTGTCAAAGTGACAAAATGTGACTGTCAAATAGACTTTTTTATATAGGAGTTAATTTATCAAATTTAAATCATTAAGTAATAACATTTTTATTTATCGATCGATTTTGTTCAAATAGGGTTCTTCTTCTAGCTAACACTAATTTACTGTCCAAATTTCAGTACAATCGGAATTTTCTTTCTTCAGTTATCATGCTTACAAGAAACGTGACGGACGGACAGACAGACGGACATTTTGAAAGTTGTTCAGAATTCGTTCACTAACACAATGGTATGAAAATTTTTTGTCTGCGAGCGATATTTACGGCTTTAGAAATGTACCGATCAAATGCAAAATCCGATGACATTTCTGTGGCTCTAAAACAATATTTAGAACAGAAAAATTTATTTTTATCACTAAATCCAGTTTACCATGCACAATGTAGAAGATCGTATACCCGAACTGCTTATAAAAGAAAATCAGATATTGAAAATCCTAGTACAGAGAATACAAGTAAAAAGGGCATTTCTGCAATGTGCTATTTGCAAGACAGCCTACCAAATTAAGCCCAGAATTTCAAATGTTTTAGATTTTGGATGGTACCTAAAGGAGGAAATCTTATTTCCAAAGATGATTTCAAAAAGCCCAAAACCCAATTTTATTAAGTTAACTCCATTTTGTAAATGTAAATTATATAACTGTACTACAAGCTGCAAGTGTAGCAAAGCAAACGCGCAATGTAACATAAGTTGTTTATACGAAGGAAAATGTAATCTTTAGTACCCACTTGCTGTTATAATTAATGAAAATATATTTTTTAATGTGTATGTTTCGAGATTATCTACATAATTGTATAACATTTCATTGCAAATAGAAACTAAATAATCCGTAGACTCACTTGATCGCTTAAACGACACCACAGATGGGCGACGTTCACAGAAGTAGTTATGCTTTAAATTAATGCGGACGAGTTGCGCGGCCGCTTCCAACAGCGTCATCTCGTTACATGAGCCGAATTTCCAAAAAATCTCTTTATAAAAAAGTTTGTTTAAAGTATATGGAACATTTTTCTCGTTTATACTATAACTCTCTCTTTAAAAATAGAAAAGTTATCTCGATCGGGTATTTTTCAACGCAAATTTTAAAAAACCGCGACAATAGAGGGTAATTATATATTTTTTAGGCATTATATTATTAGTTACACTATATTCTTTGCCGTCAGCCTGTCCAAGAATATTGGAGGGATAATGTGTAAAATATTGGTCAAAATCGGAATTAAAATAAAAAAGATATGATGTGTTATGTGCAAAACAAAAATTAACACATAATTTTAAAATTTTTCAAAAAATTTGCGAATTGACCGATTTGGCAATCTCAAATTAATGGGCGAACTCAAAAATCAAATCCAGAAGGTCATTTTACATAATATCATCTGTTTTTTAGGTGGGTGTTCGCGAGTTGTATAGACTACTTTTAAAATGCTTCCTACAGATTGGCTGCTCTCCGACTATATTTTCACATATCGAAAAAGAATTACAGATTATCGAAACAAAAGGCTTTAAGAAATTAACGCCAACATCAAAGTATATCAGAAAGTGGTATAATAACACTATAGCTGTGTATTTGTTACGAGTTCCCGAGGATTGTCGTTTAGACAAGTGGCTTCCTATCTAAACATGAGTAGGTCTAAGGTCTCAGAACACTGCAACCTTTGAAACTTAAAGGCTGTAATTTTTTTATGTTTCTTTGAGTCTTATGTCTGGAAAGGACAAGGGTAGATAAGCTATACATTTTCGCCCACTAATTCCATAAAAATAAAAAGTTCTCCTTAAAATCATTAAACGTTATTTATTCTACTGTATTCTACATTTAACAATGAACAAATAATGGTAATCATTATTCTATCCTAACGTGTAATGAACATAACCTCATTCTAACGTATCTTTGACCAATCAGGAACCAGTTGTTTTCATTCTAACGCACCTTTGACCAATCAGGAACTAGGAATTTTTATAAGGAAACGGCGAATCCATTTTACTTCCACGTCCAGTGGAAGTACAGTAACGACAAAAAAATTTTTAAAAATTTTTATTGTCCAAATAAGCTTAAAATGTCATGAAACGTCGAGATTTTAAGTTTGAGCAAAAAAAAAATTCTGTCTGTCTGTCGGTCTGTCTGTCTGTCTGTAACTTTTTTTGTGCGCACGTTTATTCTGGAACCGTTTAAGATATTGACTTGAAATTTGGTACACATATGTACTTTAACGAGATCTAGAACTAGATTATATTTTCATCTTGTTCCGTCGAAGGGTTGGGGGTTAAATTGGGGTAAATTTGGGGTAAATGGGTAAATCAAGCAGGTAAGAGTCCATGAAATTGGTATATAGTATCTACAAGAGAAGCTAAGGTCTCAAAAAGTTTTTGGCATTAGCCACCCCCATTACCACCCCCACCTCCTTATTAAAGGGGATGAAAAAAAATGTGATTTAGTGTATGTACAGGAACCAGAAACCTCAAAATATATTTTACTTCATCCACCCCCCATTACCACCCCCCTATCACCACCGCCACCCCACTACCGATGTGAGGTATCGTTTTATGGGTTTTTGGGGTAGAGGATTTCAAATATTATATTATTAAAGTTCCATAAACAATTATTTTCACATACAAAGTTTTCTCGTTGTGAGTGACTTGGATAGAGAATCTGGATGTGGAAGTAGTGATTCCTTGGGCAGCGGTTTTTTCCATGTTTTCGTGCATATTTTAATACGATAGTGGTGCATAAATTATCGTATTCAGCTCGCGTATAATGGCTATTATACGCTCGGATGATTCACGACACGCCTTCGGATCGTGTCGTAAACATCACCCTCGCGAGTAATAGCCATCATTATACGCTCACTGAATAATCTACTATTCCAAAGAACAGTTGTTTATTATTCTTCAAAACATATACTGCTCGGAAAATATAATGACATATGACATGGCTGATGGGCGAAAAAAGCCCTTATCTACCCTTGTCCTTTTCAAAGCCGACTTGAAATCGTCAATGTGTCATTCAAAAATGTATTATTTCGGTGGATTTTTTTTAGAAATTAATTCCTCAATTAGTTTTCGACCTAGTTCAATGGGACACGCAGTATTAAATTGTTAACCCAAATATTATTAAATTTTAAACTCTCTCCTGTAAAATTAGAGAGACATACGTCACTTCGTGATATTGATGACGATATATTAAGAATTCAGAAATGTGGAATTTTAAAATCAGGTATATTCGCCCATATAAAGCATATTAGGATAAAAATGGATTCATTTAATGAGAAATTGATAATACGATTACAAAATATTTAAAATGAAACTTTACATGAATGAAAGAAATATGATAGAAATTATACCTCTAAAACTAGTTTTGGTGGAGGAGCCGGGTAGAGGAGAATAACCTCGTAACTTGAATACAATGATTATATTTTATATATGTTAAAACAGTTTTAAACAACATTGCACTTCTGAAACTGTGTAGAACTTTAGAAAAAATACGCCTGTACTATATTCATTCAACATTCTAATGTTATTGTTGCAGTTTAAAGTTGTTTTCACATGTTTCGCCAGTTCTCAAAAGATTGTAAAAGGAATAAGTATATCTTCATATTTGATATTTGTTTAAAAACAATGTTTGACTTTTAGGAAGCTAATAAAAAATACATCTTTATTGACTTAAGTGGCAAATTAAACATCAAATAAATGGTACAGGAACTCTCATAATGTGATTGCATTATTGACCTAGCAACATAGGAAATGTGCTTTGGCTTTTGTGAGGTTCGATAAGCCAAGGTAAAAAAAATGGCAGTTATGGAAATATATATTGTTACAGATATCCGTGTGAGTTTCCTACAAGTTCTATCTACATAGCAGAAAACTAAATTAGTTAGTTTGGCAATCGGCCCAGAGATGGCGCGCGGTGTTAGAGTCTGGAAGTTGTAGAGAGCCTACTAGAAAATTCCAGAGGGAGGACAGAACATTCTGGAGCTGTTATCTAGGTATATAAAGGAATACAGCAGCTGAGTTAGGACAGTTCAGTTTAGATAGCAAGTCAGTAAGATAGGAGAAGAAGAAACCAAAGTGATCGTGACTGAAGCAGTGAATTATAGAATTCAGTGTAATATTAATGAAATCATTATTTATTGTAATTAGTACATAAGTTAATAAATTATTGTCTAGTATTACCCTGATGTTATAATTTCCGAATCCACGATACAGGGTGTTTGCAAAAGGGGTGTAAACACGTAACAATATTTTTACTTTGCCACATTAGAAATAAATATTGCGATGTAAGTACAGTTGTGTATGTTAAGTTCAAATGCATTATGTGGTAAGTGCAACTAATCGTTACCTAGTTACTTTGAGTATGAGCCCTTAGACTGGCGGTACATGACCAACGTTATTAAAGTGCATGCCAATCATATATATAAATGTAATTACCATGAATATGCCAGAAACGCAAATTTTAGGCAGTTGTCGCATGCAGAAGGGTGTGCAAATCAATTTTTTTTTGTTTTTTTGAGTTTTTTTTATTTTAAAATGGATGCCAATAGTGCCAAATGAAAAGCCGTGAAAAAAATCCAGCGGAAATTTATTGGCATGCAGTTTCCGCGCGCAAAACAAATTTTTTTGCGCACATTAAATCGTAAAATTTGTTGGTATTTTTGATTTTGGATGATTTTGAATTTTGGATTTTTTTCACGGCTTTTCGTTTGGCATCCATTTTAAAACAAAAAAAGACACAAAAAAAACAAGAAAAATCGATTTGCACACCCTTCTGCACGCGACGACTGCCTAAAATTTGCGTTTCTAGCATATTCATGGTAATTACATTCATACATATGATTGGCATGCATTTTAAAAACGTTGCACCTGACTGCTCATGTACCGCCGGTCTATATCTCCTGTACATGGCGATTTCGGGTGAGAATAGTTAGGAATTCTCTAATAAGGAAAAACTACATACAATTGATGTCACGTGTCATTCATGCGGGTAAATGGAATTAAAACAGCGGAAAAACCTGTAAAAGTAACTTGAGTTACGAAAATTCAAGTTTTTCAATTCTGTCAGTCAGTCTATCTTTTGGCGCTATATATACAAAGTTATTTGACGAACAAAACTAATATTTGGGAGGTAGTTGATGCTATTACCAATGAAGAAATGGAATATACTTTTAGTGAAGAATATTCACGGTGGACATCCTAAAAAAATAATTAATGACAAAATGTGACGGAGGACAGTAATATTCGACATGTAGTTAACAGAACTGTCAAGAACGAGGCCTGCTATAGTTTTAGTGGAAAATACACAGGGTGTTCACAATAAAAAATAATTAATTAGAGGACGAAGGAGGAAAATAATATTTTGATAAATAGTCACTATTGCCAGAAAGAAAACCGGATATACATTTAGTTTAAACATACCGCATGTCCAAAAAGTCTGGAAACTGTCAAATATCTCGAGAAATACACATTGGATCCAAAAAAGATAAAACAGGTCCTTAATAATTTTAAAAGGGCTATCCATTGATACTAAAAGCGACCCCCACCCCCACCTCTTGGAGTGGGCCGGGGGGCAACTTTAAAATCTTAAATTTTTTTATTGCAGAATCGGATTATACGGCAAAAATTACGTCAAGTTTGTCTGAAACGTTTTTTTCGATTCGTGACATATGGCGCTGTAATCGCAAAAATATTTCTTTTCGTAATTTCCAAAAAATTCTACAGAAGAATGAAAAATAATAAAGTACGAGTTCATGTTCCTGAAAAAGCCATTCAATGGTCTTATATTTAATAACTCCCCCCTTCCTCCTCCACCACCACCATGAGGGGGGGAAGTGGTGGACAACCTTAAAATCTTTAACGGAACCCCATATTTTTTATTGGCGGATGTAGAGTCTGGTGAACAAACAATTCAATTTCATTAAAAAAAAAATCGTTTTGGCGAAAAAAAAATATTTCTTAAAAATTAAACATTTTTCACAAATAGCATTTGAAAATTTAGCATTTGAAAATTGCCCTCCGCTTGGAGAGCAATTTAATACCATTGAATGGCTTTTTCAAGAAAATGAACTCGTCCTTTATTATTTTTCATTCTTCCGTAGAATTTTTTAGAAATTACGAAAAAATATATTTTTGTGATTACAGCGCCATCTGTCACGAAAAAAACATTTCAGACAAACTTGACGTAATTTTGCCGTAGAACCCGATTCTGCAATAAAAAATAGGGGTACCCATTTAAGATTTTAAAGTTGTCCCCGGCCCCACCTCGAGGGGTGAGGGGTCGCGATTGGAATCATTGATAACGCTTTTAAAATTATTAAGGACTTGTTTTTTCTTTTTTGGATGCAATGTGTATTTCTCGAGATATTTGACCTTTTTCAGACTTTTTGGACACTCTGTATATGTACCGTGTTCATTCAACAGAAATCTAATTATTAATGAATAAAAGGTACCAAGAGAAGGGTGTTTTATGTAAATATTTTTTACAGATTTCTAAGACACTGTTTCCGCAATGTGCTCCATACAATTTTTTTTCTACATCCGTCTTAAAATAAATATTTACCAATAATTTTTTATTCATTTGTCGTTATTTCCATAAATCGTTATTTTCATAAATTCAAAAATAGGTAGGTGAGAGGTGACTAAATTGATATATGCTTCAATTTCCATGTGCATTGTAGTTCGCTGAGAAAAAAAAATTTAACGACCTGAAATATTCAACTTTTTAATTAAAATGTAAATATTTCTAATAAATACATACATTTATCGCAGTTTTTTCTACTTTTACTTTAACACATAAGAGCTTAGAATAATGTCACTTTTAAGTATCGTAAAAGCTAGTCTCGAAACTAAAATGAGAATCAAAATATCACTATTTATAAAAGGTTGTAAATAATTTAAGAATTATTAAAAATAGAGATTAAAGCTTGAATTAAATAAACTGTAAGCAGTTTATTTGGATTTAATGACTACCAAAAAACTAGACAAGAAAACTATGCCATTTCTCCCCCGGACATAACCAATTAAATATATCAAATTCAGTTTCATCATCTCTTTTATATAATACATAAAAACAATTACAATTAATTACACATTTGGTAATGAGCTTGAACTCTAAATTCACTTCATGTAAAGACACATCCTCACGTAGGATGTTTTACGAAGAGTCCTTTGTTTTTATATTCTCTCTTATTTCCATCTGTATCAACTATCCTGCTACATAGTAGCAAATATATGCTTGAATTTTCTTTTTCTTCTTCCTCACAACTAGTACCGTAAGTGAAGCTTTTAAATTCCAGCCCGAAAACGATGTAACGAATTTCCAGATTTTTTTCTTCAACATGCTTCATAAAGTATGTACATACGAATCTATATTGTCATTTTTTCTGCTTTTTGGTTAGGGGTGGTTCCCACCCCTTCTTAAAAAAAATAATCTGACAGAGAATGAAATTGTAAGGAAGAAAGGTCTCATACACTTTTTTGCTAAAATGCATATTTTTCGAGATATTGCGAACTGAAAATTGCAATTTTCACCTCCTAAAATCAGTATTTCTAGACGTTTTTTTAAAATTACTCGAAAAATGTGGACTTTAATAAAAAAATGCAAGGGTACAAAATTAAAGCTTTCACGAAAACAAATCGAACGGTTTTTTCTTTTTTTTTTTCACCGATGTTTAGTTTTGGAAATATGGCATTTTCAAAATGGCGCCAAAACGTTCAAAAAAATATACGATGTTAAAATCTAAAATTACTCAAAATCTACAACTATGATAAAAATTTTTATTCTTGTAAAAATTAAAGATACTAAAATTTTCTTTTGATTGAGACGTATAACGACCTTTTATAATGAAAACTAAAAAGTTAGAAACAAAAAAGTAGCGCGTTTAAAAATTTAGGCGCCATTTTTTTTTAGTCTTATTGCTCTAATTTCTTACTAATTCATTTTTTTGTTAATCCTTCTAGGTATTGTTAATGCATATTATTACTAACATGCTCAATTTTTTTAGAATTTTTAAAATTGTATCCATTATCAATAATGAAAATATTTGAATCTCCTCCCCAAGCAGGGCAAGGAGGAATGCCTCTTATAAAGGACGCTTATAATAGAGAGCGTGCAATAGCAATCGGTGGTAAAAAGAATCATAAAACTTCATCAGAAGATTATGAAGGCATTTTGGTTTTGGGACTGACTGAAATTAATATAAAAATGTTTTACTTGAAAAATCTTGGGACACCAGTGGTTGGCTTCAAGGTTCCTTTTGGTGATTGTATCATTTGCAAGAACGGAGTTCAGCTATATAAAGAGTGAGTGGGAAACGGACATTTTTGCAATGAATAGGTAGTACTCAGTCGATAGTAGTGGGAGAGAAAGGG
The DNA here is from genome assembly GCA_936432065.2 of Rutpela maculata. NCBI lineage: Eukaryota > Metazoa > Arthropoda > Insecta > Coleoptera > Cerambycidae > Rutpela > Rutpela maculata. The sequence goes on from OW386285.2 coordinate 38,126,057, forward strand.
ACGAGTAGCCATTCGTTTCGAGGTGGCCTACCATTACAGTTACAATGGAGCAATGGACGTTGCAGCAATGCATCCATGCGTTGAGGAACATGTTCCCTGGGCGCCTCATTTCGCATTTCGGTGACATGCCGTGGCCCTTGTCACCGAACTTATCCTCCTCTGACTTTTCCCGTGGGGGGTACTTGAAAGAACGTGTCTATGTCCACAAACTCTGTAAATGAATGGAGTTGAAAGATGCCATTACGGAAGAGGTGCATTTGATTGACCGAGAGCTGTGGCTCGAGTTACGAATGAGTTCTGGGAGAGATTTGAAACCTGCATTCGGGACCTGAATAACATAATTTTTCAAACCCGACTATGTTCAATCAAATGGTAGATGTTCTTCATTTTGTAAAAAATAAAAGAATATTTTCTTGAAAATCAACTGTGTACTATTCATTGCAAAAACGTCCGTAATGACTGTGTCTGCAATTTCCCTGTGTTTCGTGAAGCGATGAAAATAAAAAAGATAAAATTCGACGCACTTTCGAATTTTACGCCTTTGGACATGGTCGTCGCCGAAATTTTGGCATACTTTTGAATTGTGCGTCTTGTTCACTTTCGATATACTTCTTAAAAAGCAAAAATACATACATATACTTTTCTTCTCGTCCACAAAAATCGTAAAATTTCGGTGTACTTTTGAATCGGGCGCGAGGCGTTGTGTCCTAAGTTTCTGCGGATGTGTATGAATCCTTTTGTGCTGTCTTCGTCGCTGATGCCTTAAATAGTTTTAGTTATGTTCTAAATTGTCGTTTATATAAATTTTTCCTAAGCCAAAGTTTTTGACTTATAGTAGAGTTAAAATAAAATTTGAATGGAATTCTCTGGCTACAGGAATTTTATTGTATTAATTTTAGGTATAATAACAAGTGCTCTGAGCATTTTTTTGGTAAATCCGTCCATTGCTTCTTGTAGAATTTTAACAATTTATTTTTCAACACAGAAATTTTTTGCTATTTTCCCTATTATCTTAGGTCATAGTAATTTTTTTTTTGTGGCACTGTGGAGCTAGTCCAATCAGCCAGAGGTCATAGTAATCGTATCGCAAAAATGAAAATACAAAACTGTTCGCTATAAAATTATGAATAAGACTAGGCATATGAAGAAACTTCTTAATAATTTGTAAATTTGTAAAAAAATAAAAACCACCAAAAATTGCCTTTTTTAACAGTTTAAGAAATATGATGTAATAATCCATCAATTTTAACGAAAGTTGGTGGAACCGTGCCCTTTATTGAACTAAACCTCCGTGTCAAAATTTAGCGCGAAATATTTATTCAAATGGCAAAAAATCAACAATAATTTCGAATTTCCATCGCATTTTGTTTAAGTGCATCGACTCGTAGTAAACGTAACTAATTATATTTTGTTAAATAATAGAATCAGAATATATGAAAAAGACTGAAAATGTTAAAAAAGACTCGATATGATGAAAATGGAGTGATGTATACCATTAATTAAGTTAGTTGCCTCGTTACAATATTCAAAGAATGATGAGATAATTTTTTTTCGAATGTGCGGTATGTCCTTAATAATAATAATAATAAGTTTTTATTTACAACTTGCAGTTTACAATTTTTTACAAATTAATTGAAAATGTAACATTTTGTATATAAAAGTAAAACAGCCATTAGGCATAGCCTGCACGTTGTGTGAAAATTATATAGCTATATAATAATAGAATGATACAATAATACAAAGACACATTTAAAATACTAAATACAAAAACACATTTACATTCTCACATATACATTACATGTTATATAATATCCTAAAAATCTTAAAGAGTTCTGGTGATAAATGAAATATGATATAATCATTATCTTGGTACTTTGACACATAATTTAATATTTCATAGAAAAGATTTTCCATAGAATTATAAATTGTGAAGGATGGAAGAAATATTTTTTTGTTATATTATTTATTATAAGATTTTTGAGAATCATCGACGACAGGAACGGCTATATTTTTAAGTCTACTATATCATGTATTACTTGCCTTGGTAACGAAAGTACAAGTTTTTTTTTAAAGGAAGGTGGGTTAAGAATGTTTCTTATCTCATTGGGTAAATGATTATACAGTCTAGAGCCCATATAAGTATAACTTTTTTGTCCAATACATTTATTCATGCGGGGAGGTAGGTATGTGTGATTTTTATTTCTTGTGTTGTACTCATGACTATTGTTTTTCAGATTTTCTTTCGTTTTCTGCCGATTTATATTTGAATGAAAGAAGAATAATTGTCGTGGGTCCATTAAACCTGTTTCTTTATAGAGTGCATTTGAAGTAATATCTTTTTAAAAATTATTTTTAAAATTTTTTTCAGCACAATAATTAAATTATTCAATATAGTTTTTCCTACTCTACCCTAAGCTAATATACCATATATAAGGAGATATAATGAGTAATACATAGTTGTTAATGATCGAATATCCAAAATATCTCTAAGTATTTCAAATTTATAGATGAGATATTGTATTTTTTTGGTAACATAATTTATGTGCTTATCCCATTTTAGATGGCTGTCAATTTGAATTCCTAAATACTTAACTTCTGTAGTGTTGCTTATTTTAAATTCGTCTGATAGAGTTAGCTTGCGATATTGCGGGAGTGTGTTCTTGTTAGTACTTATTGGTAAGTAGAATGTTTTGGTAAAATTTACTGTTAATAGTTTACTTTCTAACCACTTCTTGATATTTTTTATATCTCTTTCTGCCAAGAGTTTTAATGTTTCCCAGTTTTCAGCTTCATAGAATATTGCTGTGTCGTCAGCGTATGATACTATTTCGCCTTTGCTTTCAACTGAGAACGGATCATTTAGATATATATTGAATAAAATAGGCCCCATCACTGTGCCTTGCGGTACGCCATATTCTATCTGTCTAAACTCACTAAGGTTATCATTTAACTTAACACATTGAAATCTACCTGAGAGGTAACTATTTATAAAATTAAGTGGCATGCCCCTGATATCAATGCTTTCTAGTGATTCCAGAAGTAGAGCATGGCTGACAGTATCGAATGCTATTGACAGATCGATGAATACACACAATGCCGGCTTATTATTATCCAGAGCAATGTACATCTTTGAGGTTAGATGTAGTATCGCATCTTGTGTATAAAATCCTTCACGAAATCCATATTGCCTGGTCGATATAATTCGATTTCTATTAAGGTAATCACATACCTAGTCTTTTCTTCAATATTTTTTCGAATATTTTTGAAAAAGTGGTGATTATTGAAATTGGTCTGTAGTTAATTACTTCTTTACTATCCCCACTTTTATACATTGGGAGTACAATTGTTTTTTTAAACGGATATTGTCCTTTCTCGAAGCTTTTATTTATAATATACGCTAAAGGTGCTGCCACCTCAGGTGCTAATGTTTTAATTAATTCGGATTTCATGCCATCTATCCCAGACTATTTCTTATTTTTTAAGGATAATATTACACTACTAACTTCTGTAGCATCTGTGGTGGTTAGGAAGAAGGACTGTAGTAGGCGACGTACTTTTTTTGGCTTATCAGAATTGGGGTTTTGTTTTATTTTATCTGCTAATTTCTTACCTATAGTGACATAGTGATCATTGAATAAGTTAGTCATAGTTTTAATGTCATCCACCATTTCCCCATTATTATTATTATTAATAGCTTTAATGACTTTCGTAGTTTTAGTTTTATTGCAGATTTCGTTTATTGTATCCCACATGTTTTTATTATTATCTGCCGATTTATTGATTTTATTTTTAAAGTAGTGTATTTTTGTCATTCTAATCAAAATGTTTAATCTATTTCTATATCGTATATATTCATCTTTTAGTGCCATATTGTTAGGGTTCCTAAGTAATTGTTGATACATTTTATCACGTTTATTAATGGATGTTAGAATACCGTTTGTTATCCAGACTTTACGTTTTTTGTTTTATATTTAATAATTAAGGTACATTCTGCTATCTCTTTCTGTATTATATCGATAAATTTATCTGTTGCAGATTCTACATCATCGATATGGTACAGTATATTCCAGTTTACTTGCTGTAGGCGCTGTTTTAATTTATTATTATTTATTTTAATAATTTTGTTACTATTTTTATGATCCTCATAAGGTTTGTTATCTAGAACAATTTGTAAATATATAAAGTATTGGTCAGTTATTGCCGTTTTAATTATTATAGGTAATATTAATTCTGAATTAGTGTTTGTTTTTATAAATATATGGTCAATGCAGGCGCTGCTATTTTCTTTGCATCTGGTATAATCATTTATCGCCGAAATAAACCCAAATTCATGCATAGTATTCAAATATTCTACGGTGATATTAGAGCTTTTTAGATATCTATGTTGATATCTCTAACAAATAGGAAATAATATGAGGCGTTGATATTATTATTAATGTTCAGAAAGTAGTTTCTAATATCTTCGATAAATTCGTTTGAGCATGACGACGGAGTTCTATATGCACCAATTATATTAACTTTTTTATTAAGATAGTTGATTTTAGTAAGTAGAATTGTTATTATTTGGTAGTGTTACTATATCATATGCATAATCTAATTCCGATTTAATGTAAATAACAGTGCCATCATTCTGGTTAAAAGTACCTTGATTATATAATATACCATATCCCTGTATATTGTATAAACTAATATCTTGTATTTGCCATGTTTCTGTAAGTATCATGCAATCAGGTTTATAAGTAAATATTTCTAGGTAGCACTAAAATTCATCTAGATTTTTTCCTATGCTACGAATGTTATTATGTATTATCTTAAAATTTGAATTTCTTTTATTTACTTGTATCACCTGATCGCATTCCTCACAGTTTAGTACATTTTCCGTTTAATGGTGCTTTATGCGATGTAATTTTAAAAATTTTCGTTGTGGATAATTTTCAACTAGCAGAGAGAAAAATATATTTTGGAACAATATGCGCAAATTTCAAGAAAAAATATCAATATGTTTACTTATAATCGACTAAGACGCAAAAACTAACATGTCACGGATTTAAATGCAAGTAGAACATCATTCTTTTTTAAACGTTGATTATTTCATATACTTTCATAATTGGCTTATCGTTTTTAGTTTCACAAAAAAAATTACATAGTTATTTGAAATTCTTTATGCGTGCAATATCCATAATTACAATTAAATTCCAAAAAATTGGTTTAAATTTAATTTTTTTTTTCTTTTTAAACAGCACCGTAAGGTACCTGTAAAAACTTACACTTTAAAAGAAAAATTGTCCTACTACGAGTCGATGCACTTAAACAAAATGCGATGGAAATTTCGAAATTATTGTTGATTGTTAGCCGTTTGAATAAATATTTTGCGCTAAAATTTGGCACGGAGGTCTAGTTCAATAAAGGGCATGGTTCCACCAACTTTCGTTCAAATTGATGAATTATCACATCATATTTCTTAAACTGTTAGAAAAAGGCAATGTTTGGTGGTTTTTATGTTTTTACAAATTTACAAATTATCAAGAAGTTTCTTCATATGCCTAGTCTTATTCATAATTTTATAGCGGACAGTTTGGAATTTTTATTATTGCGATACGATTACTATGACCTGAGATTATAGGAAAAATAGCAGAAAGTGTCTGTGTTGAAAAATAAATTATTGAAATTCTACAAGAAGCAATGGACGGATTTAACAAAAAATTGCTCAGAGCACTTGTTATTATACCTACAACAAATTAAAACAATAAAATTGCTGTAGCCAGAGAATTCCTTATTAACCTATTTTGATCCTTAATTTAACTCCACTATTATTCTTCAACTTAGGTCGATTCTGTCAGCACAGTAGACTAGAACCACCTTTAAATGAAATATGCATGCACTCTCTCAATTCCTACGGGAAATGGTAGCTTTATCTGTCCCGAAACAATTCCCGTAAAATTTGAAATTATTCCCTTGGCCGTTTTTTAGAAAATTCACTTTTATTTTTTTTTTTTAACTGATTTTTGGCATTAATAAAAACAAGAATCTACTACATTTTTGAAGTCTCTGAATACCCGGACATATTTCAAACAACCTATCAGTTAAGTATCAGTTATCTTCTTCAATCCGTGATTCTTACGTTTATACAATAGACAAAGACAATATCTATTTTCATAGTGCGTTTTTGCATGATTGCTTTGATTTTAATCATGGTCACAAAAAATGTTCACTCTTGGAGTCTTGGATTGTTTGCCTAGTGAATTCTAAAGAGTAACTGACCGAGCGACGCCAATATTCTTTGGCAATGATGACGGTCTCATATCTAAGGTCGAGAAGGACTACTGCTCTTTACCCTAGTACAGGAAAGTTGCAGAAGTTGCAACGCCTTGCCTGCTTAGGTATTACAGGAGCAATGTGCTCCTGTCCCACAGCAGCTATGGAGGCAATGTTAGACCTGCTTCCTCTACATTTGTATGTAAAGAAGGAGGCAGCACTTAGTGCCTTAAGGCTGCAGCAGGTACTTTATTTCAAACCAGGAGACCTGGATGGTCACCTAAGGATTCTAGAAATATTTAAACTGGAATCCGTGACCAAACCCACTGTCTCTATGCCAATTAAGCGGGACTTTGACTGCCCGTTTGATGTACTAATCGAGAGCCGCCAAATGAGCAAAGTCGAAGTCCTGCAACTGGAGAAGGAGTCACTCATCTGGTACACAGATGGATCGAAGATGGCTGACTTATGGCTGCAAACAGGCCTTTTAACATGCCATTGCCCCTTAAGATACCATCTTAAGAACATGGGCAAGGCAGATAACGATATGTGCAGATACTGTGATTCTGCGGAAGATATTCTTTGCGAATGCATTAGGCTAAAGTACCTAGAAAAGGTGGAACTAACGCCTGAAGATATAGGGAAATTAGCCACCTGGAAAATCACAAGCTTTATAAAAAGCTTGGGGGCCCTGGGCAACAACTAATTGTAGGGTAGATCACAAAAGATATTTTCAGGTCGAGGTGAAGTAGTGCTGAAGGAGCCGAGCGACCCCTTGAACAATCTACAATATACCCTAGTACATCGCTGTAGATCTGGACCGGCCTCGTGCGGGGTAGGCGAGCTTACTTTACATTAACCCCACTCACAAGTGTGAGCGGTGTGGATGATTTCGGCCCACCTCCCCGGGTCCTGGCTTGTTGGACCTTGCTGGCTAAGGCCTTTATCTTCTGGCGCTCTTCTGTCTTGATGATCTTTCTTCGCCAGCTTCGCTGTTCGGAAACTTTGGAGTATTTTTGGCTGGGATTGACTGCCGGTACGCAGAATGTCAATTGACATCCTGCCATCCGGATCATCGGTTAGGTAGGGTAGGGGTGAGCTATGTAGCTCGAGGAAGTGCAGACCTAAGTGCTTTGGTAGCACTTTCGGTCTGCACGGAGCTAGGTGACTACGGGTACTGGACGGCATTTCGTCCGGTACCTGCAGGGTAGTGGGTGGGTGGTTGAGTTATCGTTATGTCTCTTCTGTGGGTCGTCTTCATCGGCGGTGGTATGGTTCTCATATTCGCCCGTTATCTCACTGAGCGAATGGAAAGTTTACTCAGACGGCCAGTAGAGGCGCTCGGATTTCCCTAGCAAATCCAGTTACGCAAATAGTAATGTTTTTCATTGGTTACGGATATATTGGTAGACAAAAATTGCTGTCATTCAAAATAACATAGGAATAGATCTAATAATTTTGTATAAATTGACTACTAGGAAAGTTTATATAACCCAATTATTATCACAAGTCTGGAGTCGAGCATGAAGGTTTCTTGTATGTTATTTCCCTAAACTTGCCTTAAGTTTAAATTTGTATTGAAATGTTTAATTTTACTTTCTTGATTGACATATTAACAAGCTTATCAATGCAAAAAATCAGTTTTCAAAAAAAAAAAATTAAAAGTCAATTTTTTAGAAAACGGCCAAGGGAATGATTTCAGATTTTACGGGAATTGTTTCAGGACAGATAAAGCTACCATTTCCCGTAGGAATTGAGAGAGTGCATGCATATTTCATTTAAATGTGGTTCTAGCCTACTGTGTCAGGTTCTATAACAGTATCATCTGCAAATCTCGAGTTAGAAATATTGACTCCGCCTACACTACCCTACCAGTCCACATGACACATCACGTGTTCGCTATGGATGCCTCGAATTAATTACATTTTTATATGTCGATATTCTAACTAATCTACAACCAACACTATTACCAAGCCAATTAGAGCATCGCGAAAATATCTTATGAAGATAAACTGACTTCTGAGTATGGCTTTTCGAAATTTTGTTTTGCACGAGTAAATTACTAAATTAAACTCAGATTGGCCGTCTTAATATTAAATGTTTCATCTGTACGCCCTTTCTTATGTATATTAGTACTAAAAATATATTTTATTGTTAGAGTTGGACGTACTCGAGAACGTCAAATATGTAGGTGTTAATTATCAAATGAATATTCAAAAGTGTACTTGTTTGTCTTTATACTTATAAATGAATTAATGGTGATGATTACCGGGAATAGTTATTTAACAAAAGAAAGACGGATTATTAACAGCGTTAGGCTTGGACAAAACTAACCTATTATGTTTTAAATAATGTATATGAAAGTGTTAAGTATCCAGTATATAAATAAACAGGCTCTGACCTTCCTGAAGTTAAATTAGAATGCTAGCAGAAGATTAACTAGTTTCTTGCTTTAATTGAAAATGTTTTTTACTGCACTTTACTGCTTTTACTTTCTTTTGTATCTCATAATTCCCACCGTATAAGATTAAATGCAAATTTAATATATTTATACTACTGCTTATTTATTACATGAAGGGTGTCGGGAGAAAATAAGGAATGGCCACCTAACCACCCTTCAGATAGTATACTTTTGCCATGCTAGCAAAAATGTCATAATACACCTGGGTTCAAACGGATCAGCAGAGAACGGGGGCAGTCACAAGATATTACAATATTTAAAAACGCTAAGTATGGAAAAAAGAAGAATGTCCAGTGTAAAATCACAGAGTACAGTAACTATACAGAGGCGAAGGCAAACCTTCCCGATAAAATTAAATTTGTATACTCATCGCCATTTTTTAAATGGTATATCAATCAACCTCACTTTTATGTTGACACTGTTGACGTTTATCGTGTTAAGTTTGGATTTGTGAATTTAATTTCCACTCATTTTGTGACATTGAAAACGTTAACCGAGAATTAAAATTCTCATAAAAAAGGCCTAGTGTACAACTCAATTGAAAATAGGCGCCGATTATAAACAATTTAAATGGTAATATTTTTCAATCCAACTCGAAATACACTGTTTTTTCAGTGTATCATTAACGTGACGTCATAGCTAACCTCAAAAATATATATTTCTTAAAATTCACAAGTATTACGTAGCTATTATTGAAATTTCTGCCTGGTTCCCGTCGACCAAAATCTAGTTCAATGTAATGTTTATAAAGTTTTAAATAGTTTGTCACAATAAAATAAAACGCATTTTGCAGGTTTTGGAAAACAGGGAAAACCTGGAAATGTCAGGGAATTTGATTTTGGTCAGGGAAATCAGGGAAAAGTCGGGGAATTTGTAAATTTATAAACAAAATTTATTAAAACTACTTATATCCAAAGTTATTCCCATTTTGCGCTCCACCGCTCGTCAAAACATGTTTTCCAATTGTTTTTAGGTTATGTAGTACTATTTTTAGGTTATGTTGCCGGAAGAATTTTCGGCGGGATGCCGGAAGTAGCGGAAATAGTTTTTAAAATATAATGTCACTGCCACTTTTAAAGTTTTTTTTGGAAATAACTCACCGAAAGCGTTCCGGTGGGGTTGCTTACTCTTGTAGGGCTTGTACGCGGTTCAGGATGGCCTCTCACACCATCCGTGGGCTTTATAAACGTCGAAAAACCTTGTAATCTCTCGATGCACTTGATACGTCAAAAATACTCAGCATACAGTCTGTACGCTTTAACACACTAGCAGAGAACTTATACCACAAATGGACCCGTAGTATTTTTTGGGAATTTTCCTTTGAGTCCATTTAATAAAATTTGACATTTTTCTGAAAAGTGATATTTTTCCGAAAATTTGACATTTTTCTAGTGACATTTTTTCGAAAATTTGACATTTTTCTGAAGTGACATTACTCCGAAAATTTGACAATTTTCAAACATTTGACATTTTTCTGAAAGGTGACATTTCTTCGAAAATTTGACGTTTTTTCGAAAATTTGACATTTTTCTGAAAAGTGACATTTTCCCGAAAATTTGACATTTTCCTGAATTTTTGACATTTTTCTGAAAAGTGACATTTCTCGGAAAATTTGACATTTTTTCGAAAATTTGACATTTTTCTGAAGTGACGTTACTCCGAAAATTTGACAATTTTCAAACATTTGGCATTTTTCTGAAAGGTGACATTTCTTCGAAAATTTGACGTTTTTTCGAAAAATGACATTTTTCTGAAAAGTGACATTTTTCTGAAAATTTGACATATTTCTGAAAAGTGACATTTCCCTGAAAATTTAACATTTTTTCGAAAATTTGACATTTTTCTGAAAGGTGACATTTCTTCGAAAATTGGACGTTTTTTCGAAAATTTGACATTTTCCTGAATTTTTGACATTTTTCTGAAAAGTGACATTTCTCTGAAAAGTGACATTTCTCTGAAAATTTGACATTTTTTCGAAAATTTGACATTTTTCTGAAGTGACATTACTCCGAAAATCTGACAATTTTCAAACATTTGGCATTTTCTGAAAGGTGACATTTCTTCGAAAATTTGACGTTTTTTCGAAAATTTGACATTTTTCTGAAAAGTAACATTTTTCTGAAAATTTGACATATTTCTGAAAAGTGACAGTTCCCTGAAAATTTTACATTTTTTCGAAAATCTGACATTTTTCTGAAAAGTGACATTTCTCCGAAAATTTTACATTTCTTGGAAATTAAAAAAAAAAAAAATTCGTGACTCGTCTTGTAGAAATATTTTTTTGATATCATCATCAGTTCGCCTGTTATAAGAATTTTATGCTTTCACGACGTCATCAGAACGTAGGTGCATTTTTAATTCACTCGTATTCCATCCATCTACAATATTTCCACCTACGTTTCAAACTTTAATTGGATGTTTCCAGTTAAGTCGATATCTGCACCAGTTTCTAAGAATTTTTCTTATTTGTGACGTCATGTGACGTAGGAGTATTATTAATTCACTCGTAATCCGTCCGTCTACAATATTTATACCTACGTTTCAAATTTCAGTTCGATATCTTCAACCGTTCCCGAGTTATCAGCCGAAATCACTGAATACCTCTGTCATTATTAGAATATCACCCTGTACATTGCACTGCTTTGAGGACAAAACAAGTGAAATTTTTGTTTTTTAATTTTTTTCACGGAAACCAAATCGAAAAAGTGCAAGTGTGCACTTGTGCACTGCATTTTTACTGCTTTTCAATGGTTCAATTACAAATTGTAAGTAATCATAAAATAAACAACTTGTTGTGCCAAAACGGCACTAAACGTAATCCGATCTCAACCAAAACCTTTTCAGATCTTCTGGAGCACTAAAGAAACCCTCATGCAAAGTTTCATCCAAATCCGTTTAGTAGCTTCGCCGCTATCGTGCTAACATACATACACACACATACACACACACACACACACACACACACACACACACACACACACATACACACACACAGACATTTTTCAAAAACAATTTTTTTGGGTTCCTGGGACCTCAAAACGTAAAGATTTTATGTTATCTCAATTTTCGATTTTGGACTAATTGTAGTAACCTCCCACAATTTTATTGTGGGGAGGTTAATAAACTACAAATTTTACAGAAATAATGGTCAAATGTAAACAAAAACATTGTAAAATTGAAAAACCAGTTTTGTTAACGTTTTTTTGTTTTTATATTAAATAGACGTCCTGCTGCTGTCCCTATAGGGACCTAAAATGTGCGTACTTGCCGAAGGACGTCCGTTGCAGCACATATGTTGGACGTTAGTATGCTATTCGCTGGTATGTATACATATTTCGAAAACGTGTTAGAGAGAAAGCGGTATGGAGATATTATCATTTATTGCAAAAATATAATATTTAAATCAACGAACACGAAAAGGACGTCCATCTCCTGTCCCTATAGGGACATAAAATGTAAATACTTCCAGTACATAAAATGGACATACAGAGGACGTCCATTCCGTACAATTTCAAAGTAAATCCGATGATAAACGTCCGGTAGGCGTCCAGTTTATGTCCATGGACGTCAGTACATTAAATGGACATAAAACCGACGTCCGGCGGACATCGTGTGGTATTAGGGTTAGTACTGATACTGTACAATTTACGGGATTGCAATATAAGAACCAATGACATATACTACATGCCTCAGCTTTAATATTCTCGTACTGTCAAATGCTCAGTCATACTTTTACACGTATCGTCAATATATCGCAACCAAGGGTGTCGACGGGTAAAATTTTTGAAGCCTGTTTAAAGAATCAAATCACAAAACATTTTGAAAATAACAAATTATTCTATCCTAAACAATTCGGGTTCAGGAAAAAGCTTACTACACATCTAATAAACAAAATAGTTGAGGGGAGCGAAAATAAAGGATATGTTGGAGTCATTTTTTGTGATCTTCAAAAGGCATTTGACTGTGTCTCGCACCAGGGTCTTTTGGATAATTTAGAATACTATAATTTTGATATAACCAGCTTTAATTTATTAAGATCATTCCTAACAAACAAACAAACAACAATACACAAGTTTAAATAACATCGACTCAACAACTCGGTATGTCAAGAGTGGGGTACCCCAAGGCTCGGTCTTAGGACCAACTCTATTCTTAATCTATGTAAATGACCGAAACAATGCCACACCTGAGACCAATCTAGTACTATTTGCAGAAGATACAACACTCTTGACATCCGACAGCAAAATAGATGCCCTAGAAAGGCGCATGGGCCAGGCAGGGTCAAATGCGAAGGAGTGGTTCTCATCAAACAACCTGTCACTAAATGAAAACAAAACAGTAAACATGATTTTCACTCACAGACCACTCAATAACTTTAGAAATCCCGAAAAAGCAAAATTCCTTGGACTAATTCTAGACCCAAAGTTAAACTGGTTTCATCGCGTTGATTATATAGCGAACAAAATATCCAAAAACATATTTGTCATTAGGAACTTAAAAAGGTATCACTCAAAATAATGTTGACAGCTTATTATTCTCTAATAGCATCATCGCACAGGGCTTGATAAACTGGGGACATGCACCGCAGGCTATCCGAATTTTTGGATTGCAAAGAAAAACAGTTAGAATAATCACAAACTTGGGATATAGAAATGACGTAAGGCAAAAATTTAGTGAACTGGAAATTCTAACATCCCCTCACTTTACATATTACATTGCTCAGTATATTTCTATAAAAACATACACTCTTATAAAAAACAAAAGGAAATTCATAACTACAATACAAGGAATCTATATAATATTACAATTGATTTTAAGAGATTAAAATCTAGTTACTGTGGTTTTAATTGTTACGGCCCCAAATTCTATAATAAAATTCCCGGCTGTGTAAAAATCTTACCAGAGGTGAGATATGAGCAGCTACTGAAACAATTTTTAATAAAAGAAGCCTTCTACAGTATAGATGAATTCTTAAAACTTGACATTAAATCAAAGTTGACCGAGATCAAATAATTTAACCATATATTTTATTATTATGTCTACATGTGATAGGTATAATGAATGTATCGTCATTTTATTATATATTGTTTTTTTATAAGTGTTAATCTAGTGTATCTATGTACATGCAACTACATTTATATGTGTATATGTGTATTTTAAATTATAAACTTTTTATTTTATGTATTATATTTACAATACGTACATTTTTGTGTACTTTTGTGTAATTTTCTAATTTTTAAATTTTTTCATTGTTTGACTTGTGTAAAACAAATTTGTTACTAACCCCAATAAATTGATTTGATTTGATTTGATTATAAAGCGAATTATTTGCATATCTTCTGAGACGGGGCAGGTGGACAAAATAAAAATTATGCTTTGATGAGCTTATCTCACTATATCATGAAAGTTATATTAAATGTCTTAAATCTGTTTAAATAACTAACTCAATTCGTGAGCATTCCTACTTAAAATATATGGGATTAATTAACACAAAGCAATAATGGAATCTCCTCGTGATTGGAAACAAATAATTGCGATATCTATAGTAAAACTTTTACCTTATCAGGTAATTCAGTAAATCAAAAGTTGCTATGTTAAGCTATGGACTGACTTTTTTCACAAGATATTCAAACAAGTCCATTCCCAATTCAAAGAATAAGAGAGTTCACGATAATAAATACCCACACGCGCCTAATATTACACAGTGATTCGTACAACGGATCTATGTTAAAATCTGCCCCTTGCTCTGCTGAGCAGTGAACAAATTTACTTGCTAATAAGAGCGATTTTTTTTTAATTTGAACTGCTTCCTCAATCGTATTTTGAGTTTATTACATTTTATGTTTTTTATCAAAGTTCTGCGAATCAGAAGAAATCAAATAATTTTATAGAAAAGCTAAACGAAATGAAAAAACTTCAGATGTTAACCATGCAGGATCATCTAAACAAAAATAGAAAATCCTAGACGTTAAGGAAGCTGGGCCATTGAAACGAAAACGGAGATCTCCAGATGTTAAGGACCCAGGTACATGGCACTATATGCCTTTTTACCTAGCCACAACTCGTATACATGCTTTAAGCTTCTCCTCTCTGTATTCTGTATTTATGTGTAGTTTACAAGCCTGCAAGAAAAATGTTTAGAAAAGAGTCGCTGTAAACGTACTCCACACTCAGCTGTTTCTGGTATAACCTTTTTATTAATATTTTTTTGAAAATGTTACACAATGAATGAAGATGGATATTTTCTAGAGTACTTTAACATACGTTCTTTATTGACTTGATATTCATATTAAGTGACCCTGATAAGTTCCGTTCGATAAATACATAGCAGAGTGGCGCAGTGGAAGCGTGCTGGGCCCATAACCCAGAGGTCCGTGGATCGAAACCACGCTCTGCTAAGATTATTTTTTATTTCACTTAATAGAATTCTAACCATTGAAAGCTCTATGTAATATACACAGGTGTTAGATGTAAAATCTTTGAACAATTATTTTCTATATACTTTTGCATCTCTTCAACTTGAATGGATTTTATATCGTTGATATTATTTTTGTTATTATTTAACTTTCACTATACTTTCTGGTGGTGTATCATGAACAAAATCCTTCGTAACACTGCACAGATAGTAAACTAAAGAACATCAATTGCTAGCATTTGAGCCACCTCTGCTTATCCAGAAATATGTCATCTAATATAGACTAGTAGATGGTGACAGAAAATCAGAACTGATAGCCTACTGTCTGCAAGTAATTTAGTCAGTATTATCTATACAATTTTTGGTACTTTCAAGGTTTGCCCACATGCACGGGATGTAGGAAACGATTTCCGGTTTGCATAAAAAAACAATGTTTTCAACTGATACACTACCGTCTGCAAAGTTCATAATTCGAAATTTAAGGAATAAAAATATGTCGGAAGCGCTTTTGCAGACAGTTCTGTCATGCACCAAACCTTATACAGGGTACTCCAAAATGTATCAAATTTTAGTAAAAAAAAAAAAAAAAGATAATTTACCGTCTGCAAACAGTACAAAATGATGATTCTGGTTCATGAAGACGAGTAGGGGAAAGGTTCAGACGTTTACGATATGCACGTCACCATATCGTGCGCATGTCAACTTGTTATTTTTTTTATAACTTTGAACAATTGTTTACCGTCTGCAGATAAAAAGAAAACATGATTTAAAAATAGAGCTTCGATAAAGAATTATTTGCAGATAGATTAAATGTGTACAAAACACTTGTGCCGCTTAACGTATTTGTGTAAAAAAATGAGGGTAACTTTTACCAATTATTTACTGTCTGCAACTTGGTAAAAAGAAAGATTATTGATTCAAATATGCAATTATTTAGTTTGCAGACAATGCGCACATGCACGAGAGTCACAATAAAGTGTCAAAAATATTGAGCAACGCATCTTTGCCTAAGCATCAAGCTTAAAAGTTGAGGAGTATGCTGGTGCAAATCGGAGGACTGATTGATAGAGATGAAATGCCACAAACCGTCAAAGAAATTTTTGTAGCTGATAACGACAACGGTACGAAAATACCGTAGTTTTCTTGTTCATTCCAATGAATTTCAAATGATGATTAATTTTTAAAATTACAGTCGCAATTACCAGTAACAGTGTGGTCGAGGAGGATAACGAACAAATAATGCTCACCGACAACAATGCTGATAATGATTCAGATGAAGAAAACTTGTTTTTACAACATATCAGTGACAGCCAGGAAGATATGTATCATTTCACTGAGGATTATTGGAAAACGTTCCAGAAGTCAGTGGTTGAGAATGATGATGTTGAAGAAGAAACAGACGATTATAAATAATAATTCTTATTATGATAATATGTATAAGATTTTTGTTACAACTTTAATAAAATAATATTTGTTCAATTGAATTTAACTACGACGCGAATTATCGATCAACAATAATAATAATAATAATAATAATATTTATTGATGTATAGAACAGAAAAATTGTTTTGCACAAGTCAAAAAAAACATACATATAATAAACATATATATCATATAAAATTGTATAAGAAATTGTGACACGTAAATAAAATACATACACAAAAAAATCTTACATTAAAAAAGAGTCTATAAAAAATTAACATATAGTCAAACTGCAGATGCAGTGAAGTCTATATAGTATAATAGTGAGAACACATATTCGAAGAAGTACTAATCTAAAAGAAGTCATCGATCTCGTAACAGTTTTTGTTTAGTAGTATTTTTTTTAGTTTTGATTTAAAAACAAATAGATTCTGAGACAATTTAATATCATCATCAAGTGCACTGAAAAATTTGCAGCCATTATAATAAAAATTTTTCTGATACAAAGCTGTTCGGTGCGATTGCGGCTGTAATAATCCCTTAAACCTTGTGTTGTGGTCATGGCTGACTCGATTAGCAAGAAACTTATGCTGGTTTTTGTAAACAAATATACAGACTTCCAGAATGTATACACTTGCAACAGTTAGTATTTTTAACCTTTTAAATGTAGTACGACAGCTTTCACGAAAACCTAGGCCTGCAATAATTCGTATAGCATACTTCTGCATACTCTATTTATATGTGCGCTGTTTCCCCAGTTTGTTATGCCATATCTCAAATGTGAATGGAAGTTTGTATAATAGAGGGTCATCAACACATCATGGCTACAATGCAGTGACATAAATCTTAGGCCATAACAGTTGCTGCGTAATTTATTACATAGGTTATCAATATGAATTCCCCAATCCAAGTATCTGTCAAATGTGATGCCTAATATTTTAACTGATTCACAGAATTCAATATCAGTGCCACTTCCATTAAGAATTGATACATCTAGGTTTCTATGTAAAGTAAAAAGTAGCATATTAGTTTTATTTTTATTCAAGTTAAGCTTGTTTTCTTCAGACCAATGAACTACCTGTGAATACACTAATTCTGCAGTATTTTTAATAACATTTAAATCACTGTCGATGATTAAAATATTTGTGTCATCTGCATAACAGACACAATGCGTGTTTGACATTTTGTTTAAATATGATATTAGATCATTTGCAAATATATTAAAAAGGAGTGGGCCCAAAACAGATCCTTGGGGAACTCCATGCGTGATATCGCATAGAGCACTAGTTACATTACCGTTTAATTTAACAATCTGTGTTCTATTGTTTAGGTATGAAGAAAACAGACTTAAAGAAACTCCCCTTACACCATACCTCTCTAGTTTGTTCAACAATATTTCATGATTAACAACATCAAAAGCACGGGAGAAATCAATAAATAACCCTAAGGCATATTGCTTGTTATCAAGAGCATTAACAATTAAGCCTTGGAACTCACAAAGGGCTGATTCGGTGCTCTTACTTTTACAAAAACCATGTTGGTAAGTTGATAGTAAATCATTTTTGTACAAGAAAGAAGACGAATACTTTACGAATACCAGCACTAATTCTGGTCCGTGTGCATCTGCATGTTGTCTGCCCATCCGAAAAAAATATACTTGCATAAGTTAGCTTACACAATTTTGTGTTGCAGAAGGTAAAGAATTGTTTTTGGTGCATATCGCACACGAAGAGATATCAAACGGAATTCGCCGAGTTTTGACTCTGTTGTGGCTCTCGTGCATATGGGCATTATCTGCAAATTGAATAATTGCGTATTTAACCCAGTAACCTTTCTTTGTACCAAGTTGCAGACGGTATAGATAGTTGTTTTTGGTACATATCTGTGATTTTAGTGCATGTGCGCATTGTCTGCAAATTAAATAATTGCGTAATCGAATCAATAACCTTTGTACCAAGTTGCAGACAGTTAATAATCGGTAAAAGTTACCCCCATTTTCTTACAATTTTATAGAATTCAATGGACAGCCGTGCATATTGGATTCGTCTGAAAACATTATTTACAATAGTTTTGCAACCTAAATTTTCTAATCAAACTATAATTAAACGGTAAACAATTGTTCAGAGTTAAAAAAAAAATAATAACAAGTTGACATGCGCACAATATGGTGATGTGCATATCGTAAACGTCTGCACCTTTCCCCTACTCGTCTTCATGAACCAGAATCATTATTTTGTATTGTTTGCAGACGGTAAATTATCTTTTTTTTTTTACTAAAGTTTGATACATTTTGGAGTAACTGTATAAGGTTTGGTGCATGATAGAACTGTCTGCAAAAGCGCTTCCGACATATTTTTATTCCTTTAATTTCGAATTATGAACTTTGCAGATGGTAGTGTATCAGTTGAAAACATTGTTTTTTTTATGCAAACCGGAAATCGTTTCCTACATCCCGTGCATGCGGGCAAACCTTGAAAGTATCAAAAATTGAGCTTTATTGTATACATAATACTGACTAAATTACTTGCAGACGGTAGGCTATCAGTTTTGATTTTCTGTCACTATCTACTAGTCTAATATGTCATATTCAAATATTTAATTAAATAAAATTAAAAAACCTTAGCAGAGCGTGGTTTCGATCCACGGACCTCTGGGTTATGGGCCCAGCACGCTTCCACTGCGCCACTCTGCTGTGTATTTATCGAACAGAATTTATAAGGATAGCTGAAAATGACTATTAAATCTCTAAAGTTGAGCTTTGTAGCCTATAAAATATGTCTTCAATCATTATTACATATTTCCAGAAATTATTAATAACAACGTAAATACCAGAAACAGCAGAGTGCCAAGTACAGCTACAGTTATTTATGTACCAAGGGTCGTAAGTGCACTTTTTTTGATCGAGAATACAGTTTGCAATCCGAGGCCCGTAGGGCTGAGGTTTGCAAGTATTCGAGACCAAAAAATCGCACTGTACGACCCGCGATGCACATTATATTTTTCGTCATACCCATGTATCATTAAACTAGAAAAAAACTTGAGAAAAAATTGTGGAAACTATAATTATTTGAGTAAGATTTCATATTTGCTAAGCAAATGGTAAGTAATAGTAGCAATGCATGGAATATCCATGGCAACCGTCAATAAATTTAGGACGCGGCTTCTATTCAAATAACAACTAAGATAAATTAAATCGTATTATAATAGCTCTGAACATTTTTGAACATAATGTCGGATGTACAAGATATAGCAAGTAAGGCTTATCCGGATTTACTTTCATGAAAGTTAAAACATTTAATTTATAGTCCAATCAATGAATGCCCAAAAGGGGATTGTAGAGAACATTTAGGAGGGGAGAATTTTCCTCTTCAAGGATGTGTTGGGGGTAGTTAGGAGGCAAAAATACTAAAAGTCCCCGCCCCTAGCCCCTCCGCTTCAGTGGGGGAAGGGGTGAAAGGTTTCTTCTTTCGATTCTTCGCTTATAACTCGGAAATTATACGTCGTATGGAAAAAGATAATCTATGCAAAATCAAACGTAATTAAATTCGGATGCTACAAAGGCAAAGCCGCCTGCGGTACTAAAATATGCTGAAAAAGATAAAACATTTTGAATGTTAAAAATTCTAAAAAATGCATCCGATCGGCGCCACAAACTTACGTACACCAAAATTTGATTTGGTTATTGATGGGGGATTTTTCATACATAAGCTCATCTGGCAAGGGGGATCCTCAGTTTCCGCAATTTGTGGTGGCTTAGTGAAATTCGTCAAGACCCATCAATATGATTTTTAATCTTTTTCCTCATATTTTGGTACCGCAGGGGGCTTTGCCTTTATAGCAGGTGAATGATTTTCTGATCATAAGTAGATCCTAATTTGTTTTATACTTGAGTAAAATTTGATTCAAATCGGAAACAAAATGAAAAAGTTATAAGGGCATCTTCATTTTAAGTGGGCCACACTGTTTATTTAAGGAAATGTATAGATTTCAACAAAATATTACGTTAGTAAATACGTCCAGTGTTGTAAAATAAAGATTGTTTTGTGACCGTGATTTATTAGCAGACCACGGTAAACCGCTTTGATAGAAATATTCAAGGTACATAATTGATTTTTTTTTTTATTAATTATCGATTTTCGCTGGCGAATATCTCGTAAACTATAACACATAGGAAGAAAATGAATATATACATTCTTGTGGGAAATTTAATTACATAGATTACCTTTTTCCGTACGACGCATCGTTTCCGAGTGATAAGCGAAGAATCGAAAAGAATAACCTTTCCACCCTCTCCCCCTGAAGCGGCGGGGTCAGTGTCATGAAAAAATTCTAATTCTCTCTAAAATTGAAGAGGAATGGTCTATCAGAGCAGTTGCTAATTATCACTTAAATAAAAGTACCGTTATGAGTGTGAAGAAAAGGTGGGAGGAGGAAGGTATCATAAAGAGAAAAGATGGTTCAGGCCGACCGAGAAGTTCAAATCTCGCTCAAGATGAAGTACTCCTTGGCTATTTTGTTACGTTCTATTGCATCGTCAGTAACAAGAGATATGAGGGGAACATTTCTCGGCCCTTAGTAACCCATTTCGGCGGCTTAGATACGCCACTGTGTGTTATTGAGTGTATATAGAGTTGCCTATTGTCAACGTCCGCAGAACTTGGAAAATAGGAAAGACGATCGCAGCGCTAACGGTTAGTTCTGTCATTTGGTTTTTGTTTTGTCGTTGCTGAAGCTGGAAGAAAACAAGTCGGCGAGGGCTAGTGTTTTATAATTTTGTGATTATTAATATCGTGGAAACACGGATTAAACGTAACCCTCAGTCGTAGGGGCTTCTGGTTAGTTGTTTTATTGGAAATTGTGTTGTGATATTTTGTCGAAGCCCCGATGAAGCCAGATTTCCTGGGATTAGAGCCGGTGTGGTCTTCCATCTTGGTTTGCTAAAGGAACCGGTTAAACCGTTGCGCCTTGATGTCTTTACCTCTTTAACGAGGATTGAGTTCTATTGTTATTATATTTCAGGGTTCTTTTTCCTACCTTTTTTTCTGGGAGCACCCTTGGAACTTCATTTTTTTGTGACATCCCGAAAACTTATTTCTGGTGCCTGCACCCAAGAAGTTGGTTGTATTGGACGCCCTGGATGTTTGGGATTTATCATTGATGTCTTGAGGACTTTCTTTTTGGAGCCCTTGGTAGCTTACCCCTAGCTGAGTTGTGAGTGGACAGGGTAGGTGACCCTCCGAGTTCTTGGTAGTTTCAACCTAGGACTTCAGGAGCCTTTCGACACACCTTCGAGAGCTTATGTCTTGTGAGTCACAGCAGTCTGGGAACAACGCCTGGTGACAGAGCTGGAGCATTTTTGCCCCCGTGTCAACGACCCTTAATCGTTCGATCCACTTCAGTGGTCTAGCTAGAGTATCGGAACCCACGAAGTGTTACTGTAAGCTCAACCCAAGAAAGCACCTGACTGTAAGTAGCTTTGTAGTTGTTCATCTTTGTCCTCTCGTCGGAAGTTGGAGCGTAGTGTGACACCATCGACCTACCCCTCTGTGTGTGCGCTTTTATTATTGTTTGTCAGGCTTAAGTTTTGCATTATTATTCTAGGGCTTATGTGATGGGAATAACCCACAGTGATATAGTTATTTGAGCCGTTTTATATTTACATTTGTGTATGTCAATATTTTGTACGTAGATTATTTATCCATAAGTATTGCCCTTATGGCGTTTGTCTCATTAAAGTAAGTAACATTGATATAAGACTCACTACCTAGTTATATTGCCCCTCGGGCACTGGTTTCGTGGTTTATTAGAGTAAATTACATTAGTACGAATTTTTGGATAGCCGCATTGCTCCTGTTAATGCTCGTTGAATTTTGGTAGGAATTTTGAATGGCCCTGGTATTCTGGGAATTTTGAAATATTTATGTAAATAATTAAGTGTATTAATAGGGTGATTTTCACTGGGGTTTTTGTACAACGAGCGAAAGGCCTTTTACACGTTACCCCCCATAACATATAGGTTACGAATCCCCACATCGTTTCGTTCGGCAGCCCTTCTGGCTCTTTAATGAAATTGTGCCTCTCTAGGTACCATTGATTAATTTTATAAAACTAGGTGTTTATCAACGTTGTTGTTGATCATTAAATATACATTTTGTTAAAATATGTCGTAGTTTGTTTTCAAGTGACCGCCACAGCTGGATAACCACGTGCCCACCCCATCTTAACTGAGCTAAGCCAGGTATATAAATTTTTGCCGCCTCTCGAAGGGTAATCAGAACGTGCCAATTTAGTTTGTTTAGTCAATTATTATTTTAGTAGGCCTTTTTCCCCTTATCTGATGTTGGCACGTTAAGACCGCCCCTTTTTAGACGCGACAATTTGAGGAAAAATCCGTTTCAAACAGCAGTAAACGTTGTGTCCATGACAAATTTTCCAGCATCGAGGTCAACAGTTAGCAGAAGGGTAGGAGAATCGGAATTAAAAAACTGTGTTAGTGCCAAGAACACCATATTAACAGAAGAAAATAAGCTTTTTAATGTTTTCAGCTTTCAGAATCTGGCCTTATCTCGGACACAATTTTTCAACGTCAATTTTTACATTTGTTATAAATCGAAATCATTAAATCATTAACATTTTTCCAAATACCTTACTTATGACATTTCATAATCAATGTCACTGTTTTATAACCTATATGGTAATAAAAAATCTAAATTCCAAAAAGACTGATTCACATCACTTAATATTAGTAAAAACTGGATTACTTGATTGTTCAAGTGTACGGGATTTTATTGCGCAGAAGTGTACATCAGATTTTCTTCCTTGACTATTGTGACCAACTAATTAGATGGTTTATTATAAAGAATTAAATCCCTGGCGCTAAAGCGCTCCGGATTTATTCATGTAATAAACATTTAATTTACACTCTTCTTATTACTAGGCAACTACGATCTCGAAAGAATTCTTCCTATTAAATTCTAAGCACTAGAGATATTACATACGATAAATTAATCTCTGAACACGGCCGTCTCTTCATTTGAAACATTTCTTTTTGTATCGCTCTAGGTTTAAACTTTTTTTAATAGTTAGTATAATTTTCAAGATCTTCAATATGTAGAAATTCAATTTTTACATAGAAAATTGGTTACTCTGAGGCAAGCTGCAATCTCTAATGATTTGACATAACATCATTTGCAAAATCTCAAAGCTCATTGTCCAAGAAACTGTACTAATCCATCTTCATTTAAAAAGCTAATGTAAAAACCACAGAATCGCTGAAAAGGAAAACTATTTCAATGTCAGATTCAACGAAGTAGTAAATATTATTATTATAACCTTTCAATAGAACTCTTAAAGAACGAACATTACGGCATTAATCACAGAAATTCTAAGAGCGGATTAATTTGATCTTTATCGTTTCGTATATGCCACCCATTACTCCACGAAACCTCTATATTATACTCAAATTAGAATGTACTAGACCAGTCTCGCTTATGGTGTGCCAGATTCCTTACCAAATACAGGGTGGTCCTAAACAACTGCACGATTTTAAGGCACAACTCCTTGACTTATTCTAAGACAAATTATTGATACAGACATGTACTCTCAACGGTTTATTTTTCAAGATACTGGGTGTTGAGTTTCTAAAAAAAAATTACACTGTATCCAAAAATTTTCAAAACGTGTCAAATATCTTTCTGGAATTTGATACAACTTTTATAATAGTCTTGTAGATTGTTTAAGGACCTGATTTGGCGTTTCTTCACCTTGACCTAAAAGATCGTTTAACAACTAGTTGTTGTCCCAGGATTCCAAGACTTTCTGCAAATCTTGTGATTTTCCTGGGAGCAAATCATATGTTTTCAGGTGTTCCTGTTCTAGGTACTTTAGCCTAATGCGGATTAGTACCTTGCATTCACAAAATATATGTTCCGCAGTCTCAGTTGCAGATTCACAGTATCTACATATATCACCTTCGGCCATGCCCATGTTCTTGAAATGATATCTCAAGGGGAAATGGCCAGTTAGAAGGCCTGTGATCAGCTTTAGGTCGCACTTTTCGAGTTCGAGAAGCCTTGTGGCATTCTTTGGGTAGGTTATAAACCTTCTCGCTTGTCTTTGTCCTCCATTAGGACTTCTTTTGTTCCTTTTCCCATTTTTGGACTTCCTGTAATATGTGTCCTTTAGATAGGCCACAGAACAGTTCGGGTCCTAAAGTCTCTAGGCTCCCATCTATCCATTGCCTTCTATTTCCTCATACCCTGGCACCCACATCAAGATAACCTTGTTGTTTTTTGGCAGTTGTTTCAGGGATTGTCTTCATTCCCAGGCAATTTTAAATTTCAAGGTATGGGACCAGAGAGCCTTTAGTACTGCCCGGCTATCTGACAGTATATAGATCATCGCTCTTCGAGTGCCTCTGTTAAGGCATTCCTAGGTATACACACCTATATATAATAGTCTCAGGTTAGCTTCAAATTGTTCATGTGGTGCCAGTGCCGCGCCGTACGTATGGACGATGACGTTCAACATGTGTTAGGAAAACGATTGTCAAATACTTCACAATCTCTTTCATGCAGAAGGTGCCAAGTGTCAACCAAGCGTCAACGGTATTTGCTGTACTGTTGCTCGGGTGGCAGTTCCAAATCAAAGTCAAGGAACACCACTATCTTCAAAAGCCGGTTAAGTAAAGCTTGAGTAGTTAGAGTGAGGAAACGGTAATGTCCAGCTGGTCAAGAGAAAATTAGACTTTTAACACACAGCAGTAGAAGAAACAATTCGGATTACAACTATATTTATTAATACCAAAACCTACTATTTACAATTCTACAAGCACCTAATACTAATAAACTAAATAGAGACGATTAAAACTCAGCTCTAGCCGTCGTCTCCAGATGATGACAACATAGTTGGCGAAACATGTGTCGAGTAATAGTAAAGTGTGTTAAGGTTTGTGGAAATTACTTCAGAGGCAGCTTTCCACTGAAGGTTCCCGTTCCCTCCAGGATTTTTCTATAAAATTATAATAAAAGATGGTTTGTATAAACACGACGCTTTATACTCCGTCGGGCCATTATCCTGTAGAGAGGTGTGGTCCTAAGTCAATATTAAGTTTCCTACCACGCTAATTTATACAGGGTGATTTACCACAACATGCGGAAAATTTACCTGGAACTTAGGAAGACAATAAACACACTATACTTACCCTACGTCAGTAAACTCTTATACTACGCACCTGCAATGGACCCGATCGTTGGAGTTCGTAATAAGATAGAAAGAGACAGATAGCAGTCATGATTGCGTGTTGGGCAAATTCGATTTGCCTTACTTTTATTTTATTCCAGGTGCGTAGTTCATTGCCTTATATGCACTGACCTAGACAAATAACAGTAGCGTACCTTTGTAAGTTTTAATGCAAGGAAATACACTAAACTACCCCGGATTACTCTAAAATTTTGCAGGGGCTTTCCCACATAGAAGACTAGTGCACCATTTTATTTTATTTTTCGCATATTGTGGTGAATCACCCTGTACTATATGTTACAAGTTGAAAATTTAAAGAATTGAAAATTTTTAAGCTAACAGAAATTATCGTGTTCCGAAGAAACGTTCAGCATGTTAAGAAACAGATATCTATGCATTTTTCTTTCTACGATGAATATTAAAAAAAAAAATACTTAGTTAAATTAAATATGTACAACACTATACAAGAATAATTGCTTCAATGCAGTTTTATCAGGTTCGCATGCGTTATTGCGTTCATGATCGTAGGAATGGAAATTAACAAAGAATGTCTCTAAGCAAGAATGGACACTCGACGCGTAAGATCATATTTTTTATTATTTGTGTCTCTTCAACAACGATTACAAGAACAGAAAATTTGAAAAATGAAACCAGTGGCGAGAACCTGGTGAAGTTCGAACGCCGTAGATAACAGAAGCAATTTTTCATCAAATTCAAGAGGAGCTTGAAACAATTACCAGACAAATTGCTACTACCCTCTATATAAGCCACTAAGTTGTATGAAGATTACTAAAGGAACAATAGTTTCCTCGCTCCGCATTCAGCGGGTTCCAGTACGCTCACCTCATTTTTCACAAAAAAATTGTTTTATATCAGTCAAAAGGTAGAGGAAAATCCTCAATTTTTTTCGCAAATCGGACTTATCAAGTTAATTTCCCTAGGAAAAGTCTGATGAACTTCCGTAACAATACAATACAGTACAACAAGTTTATTGGTATTAATTATACAGATATTAGAGTGCTCGGTGCCCAGATATACGGATAAAAATAAGTTCTGTGGGGGTTTCCTTGTTACAAGCTGAATTTGATATAAAATTAATGATGATATACTGATGTTTTAAAATCTCAAAGCCGTCAAAAAATGTCCTACTCAAAAGGTCATTATAATCAAAAAACGAGTTATTTCTTAGTGAATTAGATGTTTTGATATTTCTACTTTTGAGTAATAGCAAATCCATTTAACCAAGAATGGAACTAGTCAAAATAAGTAGATTTTCGAACAGACCCACCTCGAGATATTTTTTGGAATTTTGATTTATTGGGCCGTTTTAGAGGTATAGCCAAACATGTGTCGTTGTTGGAAGGCTCCTCACTCTTTTTTTTGCTGTGGGGCCTTAAAAAAAGAAAATAGCAAAAAGCAAATGGAGGGTCTTATGCAAAATGTTATACTCTATCGAATGGCGCCAAGATCATTCCTCTAGCTCCTACCGTTTTTGAGAAAAAAAAATATATATAGGCAGATACAGGCAGCCCCTGTGAGGGGGCGGGGGCAGGGGGAGCAGGCATGATTTTTCGAGGTGGGTCTGTCGAAAATCTACTTATTTTGACTAGTTCTATTCATGGTTAAAAGGATTTGCTATTACTCAAAAGTAGAAATATCAAAACACTTAATTCACTAAGAAATAACTCGTTTTTTGATTATAATGACCTTTTCAGTAGGACATTTTTTGAATTTGGCTTTGAGATTTTGAAACATCAGTATATCATCATTAATTTTATATCAAATTCAGCTTGTAACAACGAAACCCCCACGGAAGTCACAATAAGCGTATTAATGCACTCTACAAAGAGTATTGATACAAGTCATAAGGAAACAGAATGAGTTTGTTGAAGCAGGAATTAGTTTTTATAAAATTTAACAATTGAAAATATATATCACTGATTGGGTGGAACCTAGTATCACTTTTCTTCATCTTATGATGTTACATGTCTGAAAAATCATTGGCAAGGTCATCCTGTACGGTGCTGAAAGATATTGTCTGAAGATATGTTTTAATTTTAGATTTAAAAGGTGTTGTTTGGGTTTTTAACGGTATTCGGAAGACAGTTAAAGAATTTTATGCAGTAATAACCAGTGCCTTTGCTTCTTCTTGTAAAACGTAGAAAATGTTGTGCTATTAGATTAGTCCTACCATGTTTTTTTTCCATATACAGAACACATTCAAGAATAAAGACACACGAGTGTAAGAATATCGAATATAAAATATAGAATATAGAATAACAATTTTTTAAACTGTTTACGACAATCATCTTGGTATTTCAGTCCTGTGATTATTCTTAAATACTTCCGCTGTAGGCTAATAATTTTTGAGGCATGAGGGGAATGTTCCCAATTAAGTATGGCATAAGTCAAAATTGAATGGAAAACGTTAGTAATAATACTCTGTGAGGTAGTGAATTTGCTAGGTTTCTGATAAGATACATTTTTTTTGCAGATTTATAGAGAGGGAAATAACATGTTCTTCCCATGTCAATAGTGGGTCCAAGCAGACTCCTAGAAACTTTAAAGTGTTAGTGTTTACAAGCTTTCAAAGTGAGAGAGTCAACGATTGAGTTTTACTTTCATTCGGATTCAAGCAGTTAGAAACCACATTTTCATTTTGTACTTAGATTATTCTGATTTAGTCTATCTAGTGAATCGTGGTGTTCAAGAACTCTCGCATCATCAGCAGCAAGTATAAAATTTGCATTTAAATCACTGCAAGATAAATCATTTATATGAATAAGAAAAAGGATCGGTCTGAGGTCTGCCCATTGAGGGACTCCATGAATAATTTTTCTTCTTGTGATCTTTCCAGGTTATAGTATACGTATGTTTGAGATATATGATTGTAAGGGCTCTAAACTGTTCTTGTCAAAGTTGTAATATTTAAATTTAAGGAGGATATCATGTGACACACAATCAGATGCATTTGCTAAATCGTAAAACGTGGCTTTAGTGTAGTTTTTAGTTTCAAAGTGGTTCAAAACAATTTTGGTAAAACTATTTATAGCAAGTGTAGTTGTGCGCTTGTTCCTGAAATCATATTGGCTATGGAGAAACAAGTCATTTACCTCGAAGTATTCAGTTATCTGATTTTTAAGAAGGATTTCAAAAATGTTCTCAAAAATAGGCACCAACGATATTGGGCGGTAATTAGTTGGAATCAGAATTTAAACCTTTTTTGTAAATAGGAACAACTTTTGATAGCTTCAGCATATCAGGAAGAGTATTCGTGTTAATGCAACGATTTATTCATTTTGTAAGAAGTTAGACTATTTGGTTTATTACTGATTTTATTGACAACCACTTGCAGGACAAAGAAAACCCACACTCAGTAACTGATACCCGCCATAAATTTGGTTAATATGTGAGTTGAAATTATTCACGATTTTGGTATGGCCATTTTTTTATTATGATGACCAACCTTTCATGTGACACTTCAAGTCCGAAATCAAGCGCAATAAGTGCACGACAGAACTCCGGCACATTTTAGGGGCAGTTAGCCAGACAACATTATGATTTTGTCTCAATTTTTCACATACAAAAAATTGAATGTTAATTTCTAAAGTTTTCTTTCAAAATTGGCTAATCGTACAAGTCATATCATGCAAGAAGCTGTTTTTGTGTAAATGGTATTAACTATTCTAGAAAAATCCAAATTTACAAAAATCTGAAACGTTCAATGATTTTTTTTAACAAACTCTGCTGGCTCCATAAGAAAAAATTACAGGTAACTGAAATATGTCCTTTAAAACATTATAAAAATCCTAGTATCCAGTTTTGGAAAAATATCGGGAAACTATTTCAAGATTTTCGGGAAAAACCTAACACTCTGTATCTTCAAAAATAGTCTGTTCTGGACATATTTATATGAGCTTTCGTTCTTGTAATAAGTAAAAAATTCCCCATTAAATATTTTATTATCATTTAGATCCACCCTGTATACTAAGCGGCGCCTACATATACCATATTGTATAATAATTTTATGGTTGATTTCATGCATGAGATTATTTTATTATTTATGTATGCATTACTCAGAGATATTATATTCTCTCCAGGTCTTAGCCAGACGTTTATAGTTATTTAAGTATTAAGGGCGCTAAGTGTAGTTTATCGGTCGAGAATAATGCTTAACCGAGGCGTAGACGATGTCTTCAATATTATTGGAGATCGGTATAAAGCACTTAACGCCCAATATGTTTATTAAATTTTATGAACCATCGGGGTTTTTCATAAGAAATTTCGGGAATTCTTTTTTCATTATTTCTGAATATTCTATCTGTTGTTTCTATGTATTTTCTCAATATGAAGTACCTCTCTGCAAAACCTGAGTGAGTATCTCTATGTTTTATGAAAAAAAGCCGGTGAACAAAAAAATCCAAATAACATTTTAAACTAAATATTCAAATAGCAAACTGTTCACTCCTTGACGATACGCAAGGCGTTTACTAAATTCGTCAAGAAGGTTTTGTATGACCCAAGAACTTATTTATTCAACTTCTTGTCTTATCCTATTTTTACAAGCTTTTATTTAACTTGCTTTGTATGTCAGTTAGTATGTTTAGTTCAAATCTTACAAGTCAATTTTGAAGCACTTAACGACGTCCAATTGAGCTGAAATTTTGCGTACACGTGTAGTTCTGTTGGCAATACAATAATATGGTAACAAAAAGTGTGTTTATTAGTTTTTTAAAATACGATTTGATCGGAAATTGTGTTCACTCAGGCGTTGCATTATAAGAAATGGCGGAAGATCCGGTACTTTTAAGAAAGAACGACACAATGAATATGAAACTAATTAAGACCTGACTAAAAATATAAAAATTAAATTAAATGTAAAAAAGTTTTTAAAAACAAGCTTTTATTATTATTTAGGTGTACTAAAACGAGAAGAATAAGTTATAACAATATAAAATAAACACACCACAGATAGTAGACAACCCCCAAATCCAATGCCAAGGCTGTTCGGAAGGATTTGGCTTGGCCTTTGGAAAGACGCATGTTTTTGACTTAATTGTCTTAATAGCTTGGGAGCTGGTGACAGAAATTTTTATATGATCTTATTGTGTGACTGAAGATGAAAAGAGTAAAGACGTCACAATAAAAAACCGGAAACACCATTTCACTAGTTGCTGATTTTTTAATTAACAGTTGATTAAAAATGCAATAAAAAAAACACTCCTATATGATTTTATTGTATCAGCCACATGTTTTAAATGTTGGTTGTCAATATGACATTGATATAAATGCAGTCGGCTGAAATCTGTGTGTCTGCGTTTTTTCGCAATTTAATTTTTTTAATTAATTTATGATACTTACTAAAAATTAAGTGATTTAAGTGAGTACCCAAAGTACTCAGTAACAAATACTCAGTACTTTTATTTGGATGGTATTCTATACTCGAAGTTTTCAAGTACTTTAAATTATTAGGTACGCGAGTACTTTTGGCGGCCACAACTGACGAGTAACGAGTACGAGTACTTTTTCTTAGAATTTTAAATTTTTGGTTGTGTTCATTTTTGTGTACTTATACGTTTTTAATAAATGTAGCTGTTTTTGTTGATGTCGATGTACTTTTATTTACTGATAATGGTGTATAGTACAGCAACTAGAGGTTTTAACTTCGAAATAATGTCATATGAAACGGATTTCGTTCATTTTTGGCAACATAATAGTAAATGCATCAAAGAAAAGTTTCTATATTATGCGGTGGCTTGCCAATGTATAGGGGGTGGCAACTACTGAAAGCTGAGCTGAAAGAGAATCGAATTATCTACTTTCAGTATATAATACTGAAAGTAGATAATTTCATATTAAATAAAAAAGTGCGAATGACTAAATGTAAATGAATGATTTAAGTACTTTCAATATATTTTCTTTCCTTTAAAATGCTAAGAATCCTAATAAGTAATTCAATACTTCGTCAGTATTAGCTAGAAGAGTAGTTGTCTTGATTGGTTCTCCAATAATGAGTGTTTTAAAGTATTTACCTAACTAGTATATTAGCGTGCCCAGATTAGGGCAACAATATACAGAAAGTGGGTATTTTCATAACAAATAAAAAAGTGTGTAAGTTGTGATTTGCATAATACCTAAATAATATTCTCTAATCATAACATTCTTGTTTCTCTGTAAAAAAAGTTTTAGAGAAAATATAGTGGATATCAAAAATGGAGCTTATAAATTGGGAATGAATTTGTTTTTTTTATATACTTGTGTAGGGTTCATAGTTTCGAAAATATTTAATTTTATAGATGACATTCGACCGTTTTTAGGATGAACTATTTAGTTTAAAATATTGAATATCCATCAAAAATTGTAAGGAACAAAATTAAAGATAATTAATCAACCTTTAAAATGATCTTTTGTCTGTTTCTATAACACAAAAAACAAACAAGTTATGACCGATTCAATGTGCGTTTTCATATTTTTTTTAACAAAATGTCGCCATTTTGTTGTTGTAACTGCTCAGTAATTTTTTTTTTTTCAAAAATGTTGTTTTTTGTTCATACGTAGCATCACCTAGATGCTCAGTTTCTTTTGTCTGTTTAAAACACTTGTTTTAGAAAAAAAATCCACCCGCCATACTAGAGCCGCCATTTAAATTTTTTTTATTTTGACTTCATATTTGTAATCAGCGACCTCAAAAACATAACTTAGAGTACGTTTCAAAAATAAATTGCTAATACTTTTTCAAATATTAAATATTTAAATTTAGGGTAAGAGCAAGTATCTGGTCCATATAGAAACTGAAGACGATATCTTTTACTACAATAATAACCCGCAAAGAAAAATTATCATTACATATGCAATTATTCCGAAATTTTGCATAATTTTTACTTCTAGATACTGTACTATAAGTGGTATTCTAATTTTTTGTCAATAGACAAAAAGATAGATTTCGAAAGATACCAAATTGAAATAGGTAATAACCTATTTCAATTTGGTATCTTTCAGAGTACTCGTACTCGTTACTCATTTTTAGAAACTCTCCAAATTTTGCAAAAGTACTAATTTTTTAGAGTACTTCAAAAACAAGTACTCGTACTCAAGTTTTCACGAATACTTTTTATAGGTACTTGTGAAATACTCGTGAGTACTTTAGTGGGGTACTCTGCCCAGCTCTGGTGATAAGAAATAATAAAAAAACATCAGTCAGGTGTGTACTGCTGCGCTTAAAGGGGGTGAATTTTCAAAAATGGGTAAAAAAAATGCTTCCATATTATTTTACCGTGTCAGCTACTTTGCAGGAAGCTTTATTTGTTTGTAAAAACATTTTAAAAAAATAGTGGCTGAAATCTGCTATTCTGATTTTTCATTGGCTGACGTTTCTCAATAATTACACATGCCGACAAAAAAAGGGAGCTGTTCTTTTGATCAAAACCGTCTTATCCCATGTTTTTTGACATGCTGAAACCGATTCTGATATTAAAAAAAATCTACCACATCAGTTTTTGTCTATCACATGAACGGCGTATTAAACTATTACTATATTACTTTTTCTGTCGCTCACAGCGTTTTCTACGATTGTGCTGAAAGTCAAATTTTCTAACTTCAAAATGACTGCAGAAAATATCACTTTGCCACACGCCTTGATTATATCTTCACACACCGGAATAAAATAGTGTGCTTACCTTAAAGAATTTTATATTACTTACTGGTAATAACAATTAAATTCTATAAATGTATATTAATTACACATGAATTGCAATTACGAAGTCAAATTTTCTAACTTCAGAATGACTGCGGAAAATGTCACTTTAAATAAAATCTGACAGGCAGCAAATTTAAAATTTTGGAAAGACTTTAAAAAAGGGAAATAACTTCACAACCGTAGAAATAATAGTATGTAACACGCATGTGGCAAGCTTCATTGCAAAAGTCGTGTTCCTACTTTCATACATCGTTTTGCAATGAAGCCCTTGCCACACTTGTATTACAATCTACTATTAACATACACTGTTCAATTTTTTTGATAAATTTATAATATGGTGTGACCAACTCAATGTGGCATCTGTAATAGTTCCTAAAAATTTTGTTGATTCGGCAAATTCAATGTTTTCATTATTTACTACAAGATTAATTTCTGACAATTTAATATTTGATCTATTTGTTCGAAATATGATGCACGATGTTTTCTTTTCATTTAAAATTAGCCTGTTTCGTTTTAACAAATCGCCTACAATATTTACTATTGTAGCTGCCTCGTTTAGTAATACTTCTATTTTCTTTTCTCTTATTAAAAATGACGTGTCATCTGCATAATTTATAATTAAATGTTTAATATTGATTAAAATGTTACACAAATCATATATATTAAATAGCAGCGGACTTATAATACTACCTTGGGGATTCCAATTTTTGTATTTCTGATTTCCGATTTAATATTTATATGGTGAGAATTAATTTTTACAAGTTGTTGTCGATTGTCTAAGTATGATGCTATCCATTTTAATGCTACTGATCTTATTCTATATTGATCTAGTTCTTGCAATAGTATATCATCATTAATAGAATCATATGCTTTAGATAGGTCTAAAAATATTCCCAAGGGTATTTCATTATTTTCTAATGTATTTAAAATGCCATTTGCATATTCAAATACGGCTGTCTCTATACTCCTACCTTTTAAAAATCCATGTTGGTTTTGACTAAAGATAATCATTAAAAAACTTTATCAATCTGTTACAAACTACTTTCTCAAATATTTTTGAGAAAGCTGGCAACAAACTGATTGGTCTAAAATTTTCCATTTGATTTTCGTCACCACTTTTATATACAGGTATTGCTAATTTTAACAAGTTTGGAAATATTCCAAATTTTAGAGAATTATTAATAACATAACAAAGAGGTTTGATTATGTGAACTGCTATTTTCTTCAGAAGAGAGTCGATAATTCATCATCTCCAGAACTATTTTTGTTTTTTAAAGATCTCACAATTTCTAAAATTTCACTTTCTGTAACCTCCTCAAAAATTATGGGAGTTTCGTTTCTTAGTTTCTTGGGATATTATTAATAAATGGTACTTTTTGTAATTTTTCAACTAAATTGCTTGCCGCGTTTATAAAATAAGAATTTAAATTGTTAGCCATTGTGATGGGGTTCTCTGAAAATAAGACGTCATGTTTTTTTGTTGTTTTTAGATTTCCCGTTATACTATCTACCATATTCCAAATCGATTTAGATATGTTGTCTGACTTTTTTTATTATAATATGTTTTCCTAGCCTCAACTAGTAATAATTCTAATTTAACTTTTTCGAGGTTGTATAATTCTCTATAATTTGGTCTTTTTTTACATTCTAAAATTTCGGGAGTATCTTTCCACGTGTCGTTGGTGTTATTAATGTTTACTTTCTTTAAAGGAAAACTATTATTAAAAAGAGTTGAAAAGTATAACATGAACGTGTCCCATTGTAAATTTACATCATTTTCTCTTTGACTTAAAATATGTGACCAATCAATTTGCATCAAAGAATTTGAAAAGGTTTGAATATTAGCTTCGTTAAAGCAACGTATATATTTATATCCTTGTGAGTCTTTATTTGACATTTGTACAATTATCTTTTGTGCCATATGATCAGATAAATGTGAGTTTATTATTTCACTAGTAAATTCACAATTTACTATATTTGTTAATATATTGCCAATACATGATTTTGAAGTGCCAGTTATTCGGGTATAACCGTCTATAGCTACATTTACATTATAAGATTCTAAGAGAGATAACATTTTTTTAGTGTTTTGATTATTTACATTTTTAAAATTTATGTTGAAGTCCCCAGCGACAAAAAATATATCACTGTTTTTAAATAATAATTCTAAAAATATATGAAATTTTCTTAAAAAACTATCTATATTTGAGTCTGGTGATTTATAGAGAGCTATAATTACATATTTCGAACTTCCACAACTTACTTCCATAGCCGCACATTCAAACGAGTAGCATTCAGATAATTCATTAACATCGGTCCTTATCCGGGCAGATATTTTTTCTTGACAGTAAACTGCAACTATAAAATAAAGTATTGACAGTGTTTGCAATATATATTTAAGAGTGTTAAGTTTTTAATTTTAAGCATAAAGACAAATATGAAAAACAACAAATCATAGTTATCATAGTTACGGCAGTAGAGGTATTAATAATTATAATTTTCCTATTCATAGAGTATGTATGCCTCTTTATTTAAGTATGAAATTTTTTAATACTCTTCCAAATGAAATTAAAAATATAAAAAATTTGAAGTGTTTTAAGAGAGAAATATTTAATTACTTAATTGAGGTGGAACCGTACACAATTACGGAATACATTAATTATAGAAGATCTCATTTATAATAACCATTATTGTAAGAAACAATATGTAAAATAATAGATTGTGTTAGGATATTTAAGAGTTTGTTTTTATTAAACTCTACAAATTTTTGTTAACGTTTTTCAACCCACTGTGCCTGTTTGTATATATTGTACATTGTGGCTGTTTGAGAATAAAAGTATTATTATTATTATTATTATTATTATTATTATTATTTTTAGCGAGCTAAAAACCAGTCACCCTTCTCTGTGGCTCCGACCCTCACAGAGGGGAGCTGGTAGTACCGGTAGCCACTCCCCACACCCGTGGGGTAAGTGACTACTGGGTCCGGGAATCGTGTGCCCTGAGCAGACGTAATGAACCGAGAATGACGGCCTTCACCGAGGGCTCCTGTAATCAGTACCACTATCTTAATAGTATGGTCTGGATACAGTCTGCGGAGTTCGAAGAGCAGATCTCGATATTTTGTCCGTTTTTCCTCCTCCTTCAAGACAATGTTGTTCTCCGCGGGAGCCGAGAACTCCACGACGAACATTGTCTTGAGTTGATGGTCGAGGAATACTACGTCAGGCTTGTTGGCTTGTATTTGCCTGACGGTGGGAAAAGAGTAGTTCCAATAAATTAGACACTTCTCATTTCCCACAACGGACTCAATATCCCCCGGAGCGTAAGGCAGCACTGGTGTTTCGTCTATCCCATACGAGTGCCTTAAATGGTAATAAAGCACTCGTAATGCTCCGTCGTGCCTTTGGATATAGGCCGAGACTGCATATGTCGGGCAAGCCGACAGCAAGTGCATAAGAGTCTCTGGCGCCCTGCGGCAGGCCCTGCAGCTGACATCAGGGACCTCCATACCCATGACACGACTACGATAGACGAGGGTGTTAAATACACCATCCTGGCAAGCCATTATGAATCCCTCGTTCTCAGACTTCAGCCCGGCTGACCTTAAGAAGGCAAAGGTCAGCCTTTCGGATAAGCCAAGGTTTTCTATATTTTTATAGAAAACTCCATGCATTGGCTTATCTGTGTGCAGCTGCAGAAAGTTGTTGTGTTCTGCAGCTTTAATTTCGGCTTTTCGCCGAGCAAGTTCCAACTCGGTGACAGAGTCGCGATTTACCCGCTCGACGTCGAAGGAGAGACCAAGTTCATCGGCTGCTCTCTGTGCTGCCTTAAACAGAAAGGCTCCTACCCCTGCATTTTCATAGTCTCGGACCATGCAGAGGAGGGGATCCGTACTCCCGATGACCTTACAGGCTCCATCCAGAACCATCCTATTATGGAGACTCTCCAAACTCAAGAGTCCACGGCCTCCCCGATTTCGTGGGAGGTATAACCGTGGAACGGACGATTTAGGATGCAAACTCCTATTGAGATGCATCTTCTTGCGGGTTCCTACGTCGAGTTGACGCAACTCTTCTTGAGTCCATTTCACTACTCCAAAGGAGTAGAGAAGGACCGGAACGGCAAGCATGTTAGTAGCAGACACCTTGTTCTTCCCCGACAGTTCTGAAGACCAGATCTGTCGGAGTCGGTACTGATACTTGCCGCGGAGAGCGTTTTTCACTACAGTCACTTCTTGGGTGGAGCGTTGCTCGACACCCAAGTAAGTGTACGACTCTTCGGCATCTAGATGATGTAAGATGCTTCCGTCCACGAGCTGCGTGTCCTCTCCGTAGTTCCCGCATCGTCCTCTCTTGAGATGGACCAGTGCACATTTGTCCAGCCCGAACTCCATGCCGACAGCCTGCGTGTACTCCTGTACCACCCTGAGGGACTGGTGTAGGTCCCTCTCTCCGGAGGCATAAAGTTTAAGGTCATCCATGTAGAACAGATGGGTGACCTTATGCCTCCTATCGCCGGGGGTACCGCAGTTGTATCCACGGGTTTTCCGGAGCGAAATGGATAATGGCAGTAGTGAGATGCAAAACAGAAAGGGGCTGAGGGAGTCTCCCTGAAATACTCCCCTTCTGAAAGTTACCGACTCCGTCTGGACTCTATCATTACCCGATGTGATGGTAAAGCGAGTCCTCCAGAGCGGCATCAGCTCTTCGATGCATCTCACTACGGGACCGGGTACCGCAAGACATTGGAGCAAGTGAACAATAAGCTCATGCGATGTCATATCAAATGCCTTGCGGTAGTCGATCCAGGCCATGGAGAGGTTACGCTTATACTGCACGGACTCCTGTGTGACACATCTGTCAATCAACAGATTCTCCTTGCAGCCAGCGACACCTCCCTTCGACCATCGTTGCTCATATATCCGTTCGTAAACCAGTTCAACTGCGCGGAGCACTCGCATGTAAAAGATGCGCGTAAACACCTTGTAACATGCGTTTAAACAGGTTATCGGTAGTAGTATTATTATTATTATTATTATTATTTTTTTTTTTTTTTTTTTTTTGTGAAGCCAGTCGCCCTTCTCTCTGTCTCCGATGCCAGAGAGGGTACGCTGGTAATACCAGAGACCACTCCTTACGCCGTAGGGTCAGTGGTCACTGGGTCCGCGAATCGTGTGCTCTGAGCAGGCGTAACGAGCCAAGGATAACGGCCTTCTGCATTCTTCCGGCTAAGATTTCTGCCGAGTTTCGGCATGCCGGTATCGTCTTCAATTCCGAAAGCAGTGTGCGCCTCACCCCACCTAGGCATCCTATGATAAGAACCACTAGTTTTACAGTGTGGTCCGGATAGAGTCTACGGAGTTCGAAGAGAAGATCTCGATATTTAGTCCGTTTTTCCTCCTCTTTCAGAACAATGTTTGTTTCCCCTGGGGCGGAGAATTCAATGACAAACATTGTCCTAAGTTGGTGGTCGAGGAGGACTAAATCAGGTTTATTGGCCTGTATTTGCCTGAGGGTGGGAAACGAGTAGTTCCAATAAATTATGCACCGCTCATTCCCCACTACGGACTCAATATCCCCCGGAGCGTAAGGCAGCACTGGTGTCTCGTCTATCCCATACGTATGCCGCAGATGATAGTACAGCACACGTAATGCTCCATCATGTCTGTGGATATAGGCCGAGACAGCGTATGTCGGACAAGCCGACAACAGGTGCATAAGTGTCTCCGGCGCCCTTCGGCAGGCCCTACAGTTTACATCAAGGACCTCTATACCCAGGACATGACTTCGATAGACGAGTGTGTTAAAGACACCATCCTGGCAAGCCATAATGAACCCTTCGGTCTCAGACTTCAGCCCAGCTGACCTTAGGAAAGCAAAGGTCAGCTTCTCAGATAAGCCCCTGTCTTCGCTGTTCTTGTAGAAGACTCCATGCAAGGGCTTATCTTTATGCAACTGCAGAAATTTACGTTGCTCTGCTGCTTTTGTATGGGCTTTTAGCTGAGCGGGTTCCTGCTCGGTGACAGAACTCGGGTTTACCCGCCCAGTGTCGAAGTCGAGACCAAGTTCATCGGCTGCTCGTTGTGCTGCCTTGAATAAGAACGCTCCCGTCCCTGCATTTTCATGGTCGCGAACCATGCAGAGAAGGGGATCCGAACTCTTGATGATCTTGCAAGCTCCATCCAGAGCCGACCTACTATGTAGATACTCCAAACTCAAGAGTCCACGGCCTCCCTGCTGTCGTGAGAGATATTATTATTATTATTATTATTATTATTATTATTATTATTATTTTTTTTTTTTTGTTAAAAACCAGTCACCCTTCTCTGTGGCTCCGACCCTCACAGAGGGGAGCTGGTAGTACCGGCAGCCACTCCCCACACCCGTGGGGTAAGTGACTACTGGGTCCGGGAATCGTGTGCCCTGAGCAGACGTAAT
Source organism: Rutpela maculata (assembly GCA_936432065.2). Classification (NCBI taxonomy): domain Eukaryota; kingdom Metazoa; phylum Arthropoda; class Insecta; order Coleoptera; family Cerambycidae; genus Rutpela; species Rutpela maculata. Next base: position 38,165,986 of record OW386285.2, read on the forward strand.
GAACCGAGGATGACGGCCTTCTGCATTCTGCCGGCTAAGACCTCTGCCGAATTTCGGCATGCCGGTATGATCTTAAGTTCTGAAAGCAGTGTGTGTCTCGTTCCACCGAGGGCTCCTATAATCGGTACCACTATCTTAACAGTATGGTCTGGATACAGTCTGCGGAGTTCGAAGAGCAGATCTCGATATTTTGTCCGTTTTTCCTCCTCCTTCAAGACAATGTTGTTCTCCGCGGGAGCCGAGAACCCCACCACAAACATTGTCTTGAGTTGATGGTCGAGGAGTACTACGTCAGGCTTGTTGGTTTGTATTTGCCTGACGGTGGGAAAAGAGTAGTTCCAATAAATTAGACACTTCTCATTTCCCACAACGGACTCAATATCCCCCGAAGCGTAAGGCAGCACTGGTGTCTCGTCTATCCCATACGAGTGCCTTAGGTGATAATAAAGCACTCGTAATGCTCCGTCGTGCCTGTGGATATAGGCCGAGACTGCATATGTCGGACAAGCCGACAACAGGTGCATTAAAGTCTCTGGCGCCCTGCGGCAGGCCCTGCAGCTGACATCAGGGACCTCTATACCCATGACACGACTACGATAGACGAGGGTATTAAATATACCATCCTGGCAAGCCATTATGAATCCCTCGGTCTCAGACTTCAGCCCGGCTGACCTTAAGAAGGCAAAGGTCAGCCTTTCGGATAAGCCAAGGTTCTCTATATTTTTATAGAAAACTCCATGCATTGGCTTATCCGTGTGAATTTGCAGAAAGATGTTGTGTTCTGCAGCTTTAATTTGGGCTTTTCGTCGAGCAGGTTCCAACTCGGTGACAGAGTCGGAATTTACCCGCTCGACGTCGAAGGAGAGACCAAGTTCATCGGCTGCTCTTTGTGCTGCCTTAAACAAAAAGGCTCCTATTCCTGCACTTTCATGGTCTCGGACCATGCAGAGGAGGGGATCCGAACTCCTGATGACCTTACAGGCTCCATCCAGAACCATCCTATTATGGAGACTCTCCAAACTCAAGAGTCCACGGCCTCCCCGATGTCGTGGGAAGTATAGCCGTGGAACGGACGATTTAGGATGCAAACTTCTATTGAGATGCATCTTCTTGCGAGTTCCTACGTCGAGTTGACGAAACTCCTCTCGAGTCCATTTCACTACTCCAAAGGAGTAGAGTAGGATCGGAACGGCAAGCATGTTGGTAGCAGACACCTTGTTCTTCCCCGACAGTTCTGAGGACCAGATCTGTCGGAGTCGGTGCTGATACTTGCCGCGGAGAGCGTTTTTCACTACACCCACTTCTTGGGTGGAGCGTTGCTTGACACCCAAGTAAGTGTACGACTCTCCGGCATCTAGATGATGTAATATGCTTCCGTCAACGAGTTGCGCGTCCTCTCCGTAGTTCCCGCATCGTCCTCTCTTGAGATGGACCAGTGCACATTTGTCCAACCCGAACTCCATACCGACAGCCTGCGTGTACTCCTGTACCACCCTGAGGGACTGGTGTAGGTCCCTCTCTCCGGAGGCATAAAGTTTAAGGTCATCCATGTAAAACAGATGGGTGACCTTATGCCTCCTATCGCCGGGGGTACCGCAGTTGTATCCACGGGTTTTCCGGAGCGAAACGGATAATGGCAGTAGTGAGATGCAAAACAGAAGGGGGCTGAGGGAGTCTCCCTGAAATACTCCCCTTCTGAATGTTACCGACTCCGTCTGGACTCTATCGTTACCCGATGTAATGGTAAAGCGAGTCCTCCAGAGCGGCATCAGTTCTTCGATGCATCTCACTACGGGACCGGGTACCGCAAGACATCGGAGCAAGTGAACAATAAGCTCATGTGATGTCATATCAAATGCCTTGCGGTAGTCGATCCAGGCCATGGTGAGGTTCCTCTTATACTGCACGGAGTCCTGCGTGACACATCTGTCAATCAACAGGTTCTCCTTGCAGCCAGCGACACCTCTCTTCGACCCTCGTTGCTCATATATCCGTTCGTAAACCGGTTCAACTGCGTGGAGCACTCGCATGTACAAGATGCGCGTAAACACCCTGTAACATGCGTTTAAACAGGTTATCGGTCGGTAGTTCCTTGGGTTGGACAAATCTCCGTTCTTAGGGATCAGCACTGTCCGCCCTTCAACCACCCAAGAAGGAATTTGCTGCTCCCCATTTATCCAGGCATTAAAAATTCTGGCCAAATGGTGGTGGGTGCTCGGTAACTTTTTCCACCAAAAGTTAATTATCCCATCGGGACCTGGAGCAGCAAAGTTCTTAGAGCCCTCGAGAGCTCTTCGAACCTCTTCTGGGGTTATTGGTTGGCACACTTCCTGTGGTTGTTGAAACCTTTGACAAAAGGTTTCAAAGTGTGCAAGGGCCGGAGAGTATCGGTTGAGTGGAAGCTTCTCCTCGTAAAGCGTTTTCCAGAAATTTTCCACCTGATCTACAGTCGGCGGATTCTCTGCAACACGCGGAGGCGGTTCGAATAGGCGCGAGGGCTTTTGGCGGAAGAGTTTATTTTCCGCCAGCCCCCTCGCCCGCCTCACTAGTGATTTTTTACAAACCACTAGCATCCGTATCCTGTCGAGACAGTGCTGTTTGGTGGTTCGCAGCACTGCCTCATTGAGTGTGTGATGGACGCGTCTTAAGTTGGCGGCTATTCGACGCACTTTAGGCGTGAACGGTCTATTGGCCGCCATATAGTCCATCACACATTGGATACGGGATGCGTGTTGCCTCGCCGACCGGATCTTGGCTTCCATCTTTTGTATGCGCCGCCTCGCTCTCTCCTGTGGGGAGGCAGTATTACGCCTCTCCACCTGAGAAAAGCGTTGAGCAGCAGCATACACGGCACAGTTTATGTGCCAGATGTCAGCCCGTTCTGGAAGCGCTTCACGAAGTTCTTCATCCACTCTGGCCAGGTCTTGTGGCCCGGGGGCTTTCATGTAGTGTAACCCCCGTCTGGTACTGAGGCCCTCTGGTATTGGTGGAACGTCAGGGACTACATCCTCAACCGGTTCATTCGGTGGACCTTCGGCCACCTCATTCACCGGCTGAGGAGCAGCTCTCACGTAGCCCCTGCGACGAAGGTGGGATACATAATCACGCAGGTTTTGTGACGTATTATTATTATTATTATTATTATATTTTTTTTTTTCGGTTTCCCGCTGCCGGACAGGGCTTCCGTGGCCTCCGACACCACACGGTAGCCGCGCCGGCTAATTCATTACAGCCACTCTCCACGACCTGTGGAGTTAGTGACTGTAAACACCTGAATCATGTGCCCTAAGCAGACGAAGGGACCCCAAGATAACCGCCTTCTGCATCTGACCTGCCAACCATTCTGCCGAATTCTGACAGGCCGGTATTATTATTATTATTATTATTATTATTATTATTATTATTATTATTATTATTATTATTATTATTATTATTATTATTATTATTATTATTATTATTATTATTATTATTATTATTATATATTATTATTATTATTATTATTATTATTATTATTATTATTATTATTATTATTATTATTATTATTATTATTATTATTATTATTATTATTATTATTATTATTATTATTATTATTATTATTATTATTATTATTATTATTATTATTATTATTATTATTATTATTATTATTATTATTATTATTATTATTATTATTATTATTATTATTATTATTATTATTATTATTATTATTATTATTATTATTATTATTATTATTATTATTATTATTATTATTATATTATTATTATTATTATTATTATTATTATTATTATTATTATTATTATTATTATTATTATTATTTATTATTTATTATTATTATTATTATTATTATTATTATTATTATTATTATTATTATTATTATTATTATTATTATTATTATTATTATTATTATTATTATTATTATTATTATTATTATTATTATTATTATTATTATTATTATTATTATTATTATTATTATTATTATTATTATTATTATTATTATTATTATTATTATTATTATTATTATTATTATTATTATTATTATTATTATTATTATTATTATTATTATTATTATTATTATTATTATTATTATTATTATTATTATTATTATTATTATTATTATTATTATTATTATTATTATTATTATTATTATTATTATTATTATTATTATTATTATTATTATTATTATTATTATTATTATTATTATTATTATTATTATTATTATTATTATTATTATTATTATATTATTATTATTATTATTATTATTATTATTTATTATTATTATTATTATTATTATTATTATTACCACCTCCGTTGTTAATGGCAACGCACGGCCATCTAAAAAGTCAACTTTAATGTCATGAAATGAGTTAAGAAATGTCATGTTTTTCTGACGTTTGAAGAAAAACATATGTTTTACACGCTAAAAATGATGAAAAAAGTGCAGTTTTTTTTCATAGAAAAAATATTGTATAAAACTCATGCTTAAAGGGCCTTCTTTTCACTCATGAGATTGCCGCACTCACCTACGACTTGTGCGTCAAACTTCTCATTCGCGAAAAAAGTACCACTTTATGCACCCGTTACATTAATTACTACTAATAATAGTTATATTTCTTATAGTGCTAATGTATAATTTATAATGGTGATTAACTTTTCGAGTATTTATTTATTTACTTTTGAGTTTTAAAGCTTATGTGTTATAGTAATACTTAATAATATATATTGTTTTATTTGTACTCTTACTACTTATTCGTTTATGTATAATATTTATGTATATTTTGTGTACATTTTAAAGTCCTGGTTGAGTGGTAGAATAGTTATGCTAAACTCCGCCCGGACTGAAAACTAAATAAAGGCAACTTATTATTATCATTTACTACTACATACAGTTCTTGAGTAATATTAGTTGAAATTCATATACCTATTATATTTTTGTTCTCACATTTATAAAATGATCAACCTTTTCAAACATGTTTTTTTTGTAAACTGTCTCTATAATTGATGATTTCCTTATTACATATTTTTCCTGATATATCACTGCAGCGACTCTAAGGATGTGTATATAATTATTAAATGGTAGACTTCTGGTTAATTTTTTCCGTAGCTGCGTGTTTGTTACCAAGAAATTAAATTATAAACCAATTAAATACTTAGTAATTCTTTAATGCTTTAATGAGGAATTGGTGTTCGTTTCGTTCTAGGTATTTATTTAGCTTGATATTTTACACACATTCTTAAAGAGATTGTCTTCATTGTGATCGACTGACATCCTTGAGATCTCCATTGTTATTACCATAAAAATTATAATTGTTATGTGATGTTTCAAATGTTTCTATCTCTGTTTTATGGTCTTATTACTTATGTAATCTAGTCCTGAATAATAACTTGGATCTATCATATCTAGAATATAACGCTTCAACCTTGACCCAATGCTAATGTACCGGAAGCTTTAATGAAAATTGTGATTAATTTGTTATTGTGAAATATTGGAAATGATATAAAAATTATTGTTTAATAATTTTACAAACACATTGGTAATAATTGATGTTATTAAATGAAAACTTGAAGACCTTAAAAGCCTGATTGCTAGGTAAAACACTTAATTACTGCTTGAGTTAACTTTTTTCTTAGTTTAAAAATGGCAGCACAAAATAATAAAATAATTACCAGATAAATACAGTAGCGAGAGTATATTACAAAACACTAGTTTTTATTTGAGTAACGTTTTACTGCCACATTTCGATATGTAGGTCAAGGATTTTCATCCGTGAAGTAATTTTCACAAATATCCACTATTATAGTTTCGTCGCTTTTCGACAACCCATCTGAGGATAAATGGAAGATTATTGGATTGGTGGAATATGAAAGGTGCAAGTCTCACTCATCAATGTGAAAGTATGCAAACAGGCCTCAAGTTAGTCGATAATTGGTGCATGAAACACTCCCTCTCGGTTAACCTCCAGGAAACTGAGCTAGTATATTCATCAGAAAAACGAATCTACCTAATATAAAAATGCCTAAGTTGTCGGGCACTCATCTCCACTTGGCGAGTGAGGCCAAGTACCTGGGGGTCATACTTGACCGCATTGGATGAGACATATGGAAGTTAAAATAAAGGGCAGTCGGTAGGTCCTGGGGTTTTTCACTCAGAATCTACATCTGGTTATATACTACTGTGATAAGACTTGTGCTTTTTTATGTAGCCATGGTCTAGTGGCCCCGAGTAAGGCAGAAAAACAGTGGCGTCTTCATAAATGGTTTTGCGTTACTGGTGCGATAAAAACAACGTCTACAGCTGCAATGGGGACTATACTCCGCATCCCTCCTTTGAACCTCTATATAGAGGATGTGGCATTGAAGGTCGCGGCTAAGAGACATGCCCGTATTCTGGAAGAGACTACAGTAAAAATCCCTCTTCTAAGAATGAGGACCGGCCGTATCCCTACCATATATAATTCTAACAAGAACTTCGAGGTAAGTACAAAGTACGGAAGTGATGAGCCGGATGTGTCAATCTGCACTGACGGTTGATCAGGAACCCAGCTTTACTCAGAAGAACTAGATCTACACTCGATAATACCGCTAGGCACACATACAACTACATTCCAGGTGGTAACAAACGGTAATAGACATCATGAATGCCAACGTCATTAGTAAAACGGTGCGCATATCAATGGACAGCAGAGCGGCCCTGCTTGCCCTAAACAATTGTAGGACAACTCTGGACTGTTTCTACAAATTAGAAAAGTACTAGATTTGTACGCACAAAATAACAGGATACAGCTTCGCTGAGATATGATGGAATTCAGGGCAACGAAGAAGCGGATGCCTTAGCCCGCAAGGGATCTGAGAGCGCTCTGCATGGTCCAGAACTTGCAATAGCGCTCTCGAATTCAGCCTACGGTTCCCTGTTAAAGAAATATACACTCAACCACTACGCCGACTGTTCAGTTGCAGACACAGCAGAATGGCTTTGCCATGAACTAGGCAAATACAGTGTCTAGATTTTCAGGAGTAATCTGTGCATCTATGTAAAATTACTAACATGACACTGAAGAGTAAACAAACACCTTCATACGCTGAGAGTTATATATAACTCCAAATGTAGAGTGTGTCATCTGGATGACGAGACTGATGAGCATGTATTGTATCACTAAACTGTTCCCTCAACGAAAGAGAGTCCATTTTTTTTTTTTCGGAGGGGAAACCCACACAGACTGCCCATCGCTGGAATGGGTCTGAATGTCAGACTCTAACTGACTAAAACTTCCCCTCCTGGGACTCGTTTGTAAAATACTTCGAGGGCACTGCAGCATTCTGGGCTTATTGTGCTCCCCCTGTCTTAGTTTACACTGTCTATTTTAATATTCCTGTACCACTGACAAGATGAGGTCTGAAAATGGGCGAGTTTTAGTGGTTTCCGGGTCTGTTTTTGTTTGCCCGCAAATACAGTGCCCCCCCCCCTCCCAGATGTGCGAAATATGCCGTGTTAAGGTGGCCATGTCCAAGAAAGAGATATCCATAACAAGAGTATTACTATGAATTTTCTTCCGGTACCCCCCCCCCCCCTCCAGAAGTCAATCCTGTATCCGCCCCTGCGCAAATATTATATCTTCTGCTGTCCAACGCCTCGCAGTCGTATATAATATGTTCTACAGTTTCTGGTACCTTACCGCATAATCTGCAGTTAAGATCTCCAGCAAACTTTCTGATTAAACGCAGGTACTTCTTAACGGGAAAATGTCCAGTCAGATGACCTGTTATGGTTCTCAACTGGATCCTATTCTTTGTGAGCAGTTCTTCAGTTTGTTTTGAGCATCGTCCATTGATAAGTGTTTTCCATGTCGTTTTCCTGGAATATCTCTCTGGTAATGCTTGTGTTTATTCTTGACCCAGTCTTTGATCACTCTTTTGGCCCAGTATGGCCAATATATATGACACCTCGGCGGGCCTTCTTCTCAAGTATATCACTAGTGTTGGTCGGCTTGAGGAATGAGGGACTCGGTGTTTCCAAGCAAACATAAATATATAGCATATACGTAAATGCTACATAAACGAAGTTTCACAGAAGTAACGTGCTATGTAAAATGTGACGCATAATCATATGTGCATACTCTGTGAAATGTCAGCAACATGTGCATATGATTTTTACATAGTGAAGAGGTAACACTGTGACCTCACGGTATAGAACAAATGACGTAGCGTATATGTATATTCAACCACTTGCTATATAAAGCATACGTAACTAATTTTATCTCTTTATAATGTAGCATATACACTGAAAAAAAAAATGGTTTAATTCAAGAATATATTGGTTTATATATACGTAAATAAATATATTCTTCATATAAAACAGGTACATTTATTTCAAGAATAATTAATTTACTACCAGCTTTTGATTACTTGCCACAAATGTATTTGTTTTATATGAAGAATACATTTATTTGCGTATATATAAACCAATATATGGTTGAATCAAACCATTTTTTTTTTCAGTGTATGTATATTCAACCACTTGATAGTGACCTCACGGTATGTAACTTATATACTTTTTATCTCTTTATGATGTAGCATGTATATGTTTTATCTACCAACCTATGTTCAAAATAGCATATCCCAGCACTTTTTAAATATTGATACTACACAAATGGATATTTAAAGTTAGATATATGAATAAAGTTCCCTATAAGTTATACAGAAAAATATATTTCTTTAGAAAATTACCGAAGTTGACACCAAGTTTTATTTTTAAGTTGGATACCTTATTTAGAGCCTAGTAGTTTTATATTTTGAATGAATTTTTTTTTGTAAAAAATGGTTATATTTAAAATATAAAACTATCTAACTTTCTAAAAATGTTCAGAGGTATTCTACTTAAAAATAAAGTTGATGTCTCCTCCAGTTATTTCCTAAAGAATATCAATTTTTCTGGACAATTCATGAGGAATTTATATTCATATATTTAACTCCAAGAATCCAGTTCTCTAGTATCAATATTTAAAAAGTACTATGGGGTGCTATTTTGAACATTATGGTAGGTATATAAAACAAATACATGCTACATCAAAAAGAGATAAAAAGTATATAATGCAAGATATGGTTGTCTGATTTGTCAACATATATTAGCTTACGAAAGATTCTAGAGTTGAATGACAGTTTAAACTAAGTTAATTAGTATCAACAAAGTTTCAATTCCATCTTAATCCCTGCATATCCCAGTAGGTAAACCAGGCATTAGGCGTTGTCCTCGGCGTTGTCATCTATATGTTCTTTAGAAAGCAGCTATACGATATTTTTTCTTCTCCAATGATGTATACCCACCTACCTACCTTGCCTTGCATTCCTAGTAAAGCTCAAATTTCATTTAATTTATTTTATTAACTGTCGGTTTAGGAGAGATTAATACTAGTGTCTTTTGTGTAACTATTCTATATTCAAGTTAACTAAGTATCTACAATAAGTGTTAAGCATTTCTCGGGTCGTTTCTGATTGTACTCGTTCTTTGGTCAGCCTTCGTCACTCTGACATTTGCTATTTGAACATCAGTTACACAACCTGTGAAAATAATTGAAATATTAGTCTATTTCATATACGGGGTGGTGCACCATTTAAAACTCCCCAGACTCGTAATTTTCTTATTTTTTAAGGCACATCAAATTGTGGATATTTTAAAAGCATTAAAAAAAAAATTTTTTTTTAAATTGTTAAGAAAGAAATCTTAATTTCCTTGAATAGTTTTTTACGTCACCCTGTGCATGAACCGCGTTAATGTTTTCTTATAAAAGTTTTAATTAGCTTCAATTTATATTATTACGTCATATTCGAAATTCTTTTTGGTTTTAGAGAAAGGAATTAAAAACACTGCAAACTGATTTTTTTTTTAAATTACTTTGAAAGGAATGTAAATAATAATTTTATGCTTTATCTGTAAAAGATATATCACAAACAGTATTCAGCGTAATAAAACAGTAACAAAAAAAAAAAAAAAATTTTTTAAACTAACTTATATTAAAATGTAATAAGTAGGAAATTGCAAATTTTTTATTTCTTAATTTTTTTTATTTTAATAACATAAATTGAAGCTAACTAAAACCTTTATAAGAAAACAATAACACAGTCCATGTACAGGGTGAGGTAAAAAAATATTCAAAGAAATTAAGTTTCCTTTCTTAACCATTCAAAAAAAAAAATTAATCACTTTGTATGGATATTTAAAGGCTTTAAAAATGTCTACAAGTTGATGTGCCCAACATGGTCATCGCTTCGAAAATAAAAAAGTTACAAGTCTGGGGAGTTTTAAGTGGCGCACCCTGTATAGTGTAGTAAATCTGGTTATATAGCTTGTATCCCTTTACTAAATTGTGAAGAAAACAAGATGCAAACTATTTTGATCAATTTGTTAAGTTATTAAACAATTTATCATAGCTTAAATAATAATGTATATATTTTAAGAAAACTTTACGAAAACACGCTTCCAATGGAATGGAAAATTTGAGGTCGTTCCGATAGGTTTCAGAAGTATACTGCTTTAAACATGAACCGATGTGCTCAAAGTGCTGTAATTCAATCCGAAAGTCTGCCTCAAAGTTGAGTTTACACTGTTAAAACCCAGCTATTTAAAATCAGATTTGTCTAATCTGCCAGAGATGGTGATTTGGGGACTATTGGAGTATTTCAACATAAGAGTATGCAGCATATAACTGCCCAAAAAAGGGGAATGAAAATGCAATTAGGAGTGAATGACTTCACGCAGCTTCTATATTCTTGATTAATTTTAAAGCCCCTACAGATCTTAGAATATCCTGGTTTTTTGAATTTCGCTCTAAAATTAAGAGAGTTTTTTACAAAATGTAATAAAAAAATATGCTAAATAAGCCCATTAAATCATCACACCAAATTTCAAGTGGAAATGTTTATAACGACGCCAAAAAAACAATAACAAAGTCGAAAATTAAACCGTTCACTGTTTAAGTGCATCAAGTCATAGAACAATTTGTTTCAGAATGTAGATTTTTCTCCTACTCTTCAGTGGTGTTAACAAAATTTTTTTAAACTATTTAGAATCATTTTAATTTTTTTATAAAGAAGTAAGTAGTAACAATTAAAAATTATTAGAATACTTCAAAAGATCACAAAAAATAAACAATTTTAAATAACGGGGTTTTCTAAGCCAATTGGGAGCCGTGAAGCATGAAAAAAATGCATTTGTTAAATAATTGCCAAAAAATTGTTTTAAATAATTTTAAAATACCTACTTATTTATGCAACAAGTGTGTAAAGCAGTACTTTTTTCATGTATAAGTTGTAGACGAGTGCATCAATCTTGTGAGAATCCCATGATAAAAGTAGATACTTTAACGGTCATATAAACAAATTGTTAATTAACGCCACTGAAAAGTAAACAATCAACGATTCAATTTTCGAACTTGTTACTGTTTCTTAAGAAGCGTTTTTTGTGTAAATATTAAATTATATTATACTATTACATTCACCGAGAGCCATTTGATGTAAGAAAATGTGCGGGGACCTTTACCAAGATGATTTAATTCTACCAGAAGCATATTTTTAATAATGACAAATCTTAATTGTCTTAATTTATTGCAACAAAATTAACCATAAAGTTTCAGACAATTCTAGTTTTCTTCGTAGTTTTATAATGATCAAATTAATTTTTTTAATGGCGATGCAAGCAATATCATTAATCACAAGACAACAAGAAAAGGGGCTGCGCTTTTGATCAGAACCATCTAATCCTGTTTTTTAACATGTTGAAACCGATTCTGATATTAAAAAAAAATTATCAGTTTTTGGTTACCACCCCTATTATCCTCTAAAAAGGGGCAATGGTTTTGTCCTAAGGTTATGATCTAATTTTTCTGAAGTATTTTGACGTGCTTAAGCCAATTTTGGACAAAAGAAAAATTGCAGGAAAATATTAGCCTACTTTTACACATACAAAACCTTGAAATATATGTACAATACAATAACGAACACAAAGTAGGTGCTATAAGATGTCGGTAAACAATAACCATACCTATGCATAGTACTTACTTCGCAAAAGCTTGTGATCTGGGTTTCCTTGAATTACAACTTCTTACGCTGGATTCAGTGGAACTTAATAATGTGGGAGCAGCACCAACATACAGCTTTTGTGTAACAAAATCCATGTAATGATATAATTGTCTGTCGAGAATAACGATTGCCCGTGAAATAATTCTAACCTATAAAAAGATTACGTTTCATTTAAATAAATATCTTTATAAAAACGGTACAATACAAACTTACTTCTGGCTCATTCACTGGAAAATGGTGCTGCACCTTCAATATAGGTATGTACACCAAATTAGCAAACAAGAGGGCATGTTTATGTTTGCACCTAACCTCTACACTAATAAAACGTCCAAACAAAATAATATTTAAAGAAGTCACAACGCTTTATGGTTCACAGTTCTGCATCAAAGTTATTAAAAATTAAAACACATCATCCACAATTTTTCACAAAAATGATCAAAAAACACAAACGTTAGATTTTACATCATTTTACAATGGCGTGCTGCGTGAGCATGACACACTGACGCGTTCCATGAGTTCGATGTCATAAAATGAAGTAGGTAAACATTTTTAAGTAAAATTATGTAGCAAATATGTAAACTTGTGTATAAGTAATTAAGTGAATATGTTGACTTAAATATGATATTATTTTACGTATATGCTATGTAAAATTATGTAAAATATTTTATATAAAAATGTTCTATTAATCTTACCTCTCAGAGAGGTAAAGTTACATTAATGTTTACTGGGTTATGCCATCATCTACGGAGGTTTTTTTTTTTGTTCTGGAACCATCTAACTTTAGTTTCCGGGCTTATTGTGATATCCTCCCATTTGCTTTATGATAACCAATCCAGTATTCTGGTCCCTTGCTCTAGCTTGTACAATCCCATCGCTGGTTTGGTTTCATATTCTTCTGGACTCGGTCTTGGTTGTCCATATATTGCCTGTCTTCTGTGATCCAGAACCCCACAGTCGCACAGAATGTGGATTTTAAGTTTGAGCAAAAAAAATTTCTGCCGGTGGGTCTGTCTGTCATTTTTTTTGTGCGCACGTTTACTCTGGACCCGTTTAAGATATTAACTTGTTTGGTACACGTATGTATTTTAACGAGATCTGGAACTAAATTATATTTTGATCTTATTTCGTTGAAGGGTTGGGGGAAATTGGGGTAAATAGGTAAATCAAACAATAAGAGTCCGTAAAATTGGTATTTAGTGTATATAAAAGAAGTTTCAAAAATTTTTTTGGCTTAGCCACCCCCATTACTACCCCCTACCCCATTAATAAAGGAGGTTAAAAAAAATAAAATTGTACATTAGCGTGTATACAAGAACCTAAGACCTCAGAAATTTTTTTCTTACTTCATCCACCCCCACTACCATCCCTCTATACCATGCAACCTGTACGGTGTTTATAGATCTTCTATTATTTTATTGATTCTATAATAAGTAGGTTACCTCAAGTAGTATGGATGCGCAGTGGGTTTCTCCGATTATTACGGATGCGCTTTTCTCAAGTACTGTAGTTGCGCAGTAGGTTACCTCAAGTAGTATGGATGCACAGCGGGTTTCCTCGAGTAAACTGGATGCGCAGTAGGTTTCTCCGAATATTATGGACGCCCAGTGGCTTTACTTGAGTACCATTGATACGCAGTAGGTTACCTCAAGTAGTAGTTTCCGAGTAAAATGGATGCGCAGTGGGTTACTTCTAGTAGTATGAATGTGCAGTGGGTTTCCTCGAGAATTATGGATGCGCAGTGGCTTTCGTCGAGTAAATTAAATGCACAGGGGGTTACCCCAAGTAGTATGGATGCGTAGTAGGTCTCTTCGAAGAAAATGCTTGAAGTAGAAGCTTTACTACTATCGTGTAGTCCACAGCACATAATGATTTTCATATATTTGTAAGCCGTTTTCTGCGTCGGTCTGTCTGTTGTTCTTGTAACTTTTTGATGTTCACGATTACTCTGGAACCGTATTTAACTATTTTTGAGGCTATCTTGAATATATGAGCCAATCGACTATTCTGATCTCGGATTCGGATTGAGCGCGTGAAAATATATGAATATACTAGTGTACTGCCCAGGCCAATTTTTTGTGGCTGTACTATTTACAAATACAATTTTTTTTTTTGGTTGTTAGAGACTTGGGTAGGAAGTAGTGATGTGGAAGTAGTGATTCCTTGGGAAGCGGTTTATTAGACTTGCACTTAGCAAAAACTCTAATATACATATAAAATATGAAATTTCGCTTTGTTATGATTAATATGTGGCTGTCGTCATTCGCCGCTTTCTTCTGGATACACAAACTGCTTTTCAGAATGTTTAGAAACTCCCCAAATAATAATTCGACTTTTGTTTGCAAAAATCAGAATTTAGTGCACTTTTCAAAATAGTTTATGTCAATGAACTTATAACAATTTCTGGGAAAAAAATTGCGGCAAAATATTTATTTAAACGGTTGAGAAACTAAAAAGACGAAATATCAATCGCTTATAGTTTAAGTGCTTCAATTCGTACGAGGAAAATTTATTGGCATTGAATTTTTTTATTCGTTTTCAATTATTTCTTTGTTAATATTTAATAGATCTCCCCAAGATCCTTTAATGTAATTTCAATTAATTGCATTGTAAAATTATCTATAATTAATAGACAGAATATCAGTTCCATATAATGCGCGGTAATACTTAACAGTGAAGTTTAAATAGAGATCTAAGATGGAAAATTATTAGAGACAAATAATTATAATTATTATTTTACAATCAATAAATGCAAATAACACTACTTAGGTGGCTAATTACTATATGAGTAACTAATAAGTCATGGATATTAATTGTTACAGTATAAGATAATTGCCAAGTAGTCAAGTCTGAATTTTATAATATATGTATGTATACTATATTATTTGATTTTGTTAAATCACGCATTTGTCACTAAAAAGCTTAAAATCATTTCATCAATGTAAGTCGCTCAACAAAATAAAAGTAAATAATGTGTTAGAGAAAGAAGGGATCAAAGAAATCACATCCTATCTTAGCGTTCGGATATGGTAAACTACGTGTAGACCTAAAAAGTATAGAAAATATAAATTTATTTAAGAAGAAATTGAAATATTTAATAATGCCACGACATATTTTACGCAATAAAATAAATCATAATATTTTAATTCAAACCCGAATGGAATATGTTTATAATACTGACTTGATATCAATTTAGTTCAGTATACACAAACTCTGTGCGGCATTGAAAATTATAACAATGATCATGATGCCGATAATGATGACGATAATAATAATGTTGATGATGATAATGAAGATGAAGACAGACGGCAATGATGATGAGTTAGATTATAATTTTCCAGATGAACAATAAAATAAATCAAATGAATTCTTCCTATTGCAACGTAACCCAAATCAGACAGCATAATGCAGTATTATTCAATCTGAGACACCCTCTACCATACTAGGCGTTGCCTATTTTCCAACAACTTCCTTAGCCAAATCTTCCCCTCCCATAACTTTTATAAAACCCTATCCTATCATCTTTCCTGATCTTTATCTTTAATCCCCTCTTTCCTTTTCTATTTGTTCGTTTTTTTTTGCTTCTGTTGTTTGTGATTTTTGTTCTTTTTGTTATTTTGTTCGCAAATTCTTTTTAGGCTAAAAAAATTCTTGAAAATTATAACATTTCAAACGATAATCTTTTACTTTATCATATCTTCCTGGAGGCAGGGAGACCGCCAGGGCGACAGTTCTCGTACGGGTTTTTTCGTTTAGCTTTTTACCCGAGTCAACAGCCCAAATTTTGTAAATGCTTTACCAAGTATTGTGTTATTTTTAATTAGCTTTAGGTCCCTGCGTAGACTGCAAAATTTTAATTCATTAGTTTTTAAGTTTGTTTACAACAAACAGTTAATCGTTAAGCTGAACCGGACCTGCCCCGTCCAACCTTACATTCACGTGATTGTTTGGTTGGCTCCTGGCCAGGATCCGGAAAGGCACATAGTTGTTTTGACTTTGACCCTCATTCAGAAGTCTCAGGTTCGATTCCCAATCGTGGCACTGGAATTTTCTTCAAATAATAAATGTGTGTCAGTTTCCCTTTACCACCCCCTTTTATCTTCTAGAGAAAAACTGACAAGATGCAAATTTTGTTTGTCCAAATTTGGCTTCAATGCATCAAAATACTTCAGAAAGTTAGATGAGAACCTTAGGACAAACAATACTTTTTTCCCTTTTTATCGAATGGTAGATGAAAACTGACCCGGTAGAATTTTTTTTTTGTACAAAATTAGCTTCAGCGCGTCAAAATATTCTAGAGAAGTTAAATGAGAACCTTAAAACAAGACTGTTTTTGTGTTATCTATGACTGTGTTATTTATGAATCTGAATAGCAGATAATATGATATGCTATTTACCTTTAGCTTGTTACCAAGATTGCCAAAGTGTCTGGATTGTTTATTTACAAGTAATGCTAACAGTCAACACGTGAAGTTTTATCAACGCTTTAATTTATTGTTGTAAAGTGTTTCGGAAATAGACGAACCAGCAAGTATTGCTGGTTCATACGTATCGTTATTACCGGAAAATTTAGAGAAATATTACGAATTAAATATCTTTCAAAGACTGAAGTCAAACTAAGTACAATGCTTTGCTTTTAGATCACTTTTTGAAAAACAATCTGATATATTGAAGTCCATCAAGCCCATGATGTGAACACAGCATGCTGAACCCGAAATTTTTCATTGAGGAGAACATAGATATACCTACATTATCGCAACTATGTGCTTTTTTGGAAATGAAAAATGACGAATTCAAACCAAAAAAATCGAACATCTTTAGTAAAGTCGAAACCGTTTTTGTGAGGCCCTTGATGACATTCACTTACTAATGCAGGTAATAACAATAATTTTAACTGAAAGGGTACACAATTCTATTAAACTCAAAGAAAATAGTGATTTCATTATTGTTATAATTCGAGATTCAAAAAATAATGACCCAGTTCGCAATTGCAGCTTCTGAAGATAATACTGTTTTCTATCTGAAAATAATTAAAAAGTCAAAAGTTAGCAAGAACATTCCGCGTTTCTTTCTTTGATATCAAGCAGAAAAATGTAACAACCAGCCTTTTGGTAAAAATACTTTTTGTGCTATATCATGTAAAATCCCAATGTTTTTAAATCTGGCTAATCGCAAATCCTATACAAGTCACTCATTTAGAATAACTTCGGCCATTTATTGGCTGACGTATGCGTAGATGTTCTTCAGCTCAAGAGGTATGAAGGTTAGAAGTCATCAACTGTCGCCAAGAGTTAAATGGCGGACAGCATAATGAACAAAAATGAAGTGTCAAATAAAATGTTGTATAACCCGAGCAACTCTAAAGTTGTTTGCAGCACATCCTCGGAAGTAAACCAAGTCATCAAATTGATTGATGTGGATAATGAGACTAACCAGAGATACGTTATTATGATAATAGCAACAATTATAATTTCATTATAAACATAAATTAACAAACTTTTCTAGAGAGCTAGAATTAACCCACGTCAAAATAAACAGCTAAGTGACATAATAATATACTTATTATGGTGGGAGTGAAAAATATTATTATATTATTATTATTATGCAATGGCACATTTTCTCAGCCGTAGCTGGAAACTATTCACCGGTCCCTCGCGCGCGTTTGGGATTCGCTCTGTTGGAGCCCATTCTATGTTTTTGGGCCTTTCAAGCGACGCTGATGATGTACGCTCCAACAGCTCAGACTCTAGACCTCAACAAAAGATGACAGAGACTGCTGCTCCAAAGCTTTCTTTAAAATATGCGCTGTCGCCAATAGCACGATCTGCTACACTTCTTGAACAGAAAATTGCAGGCTCCGGTCATGGTCTTTTTTGACAGTTTCAAGGGCTCCTAAAATTACTAGCAAGACTGTGATTTTTGCATTCCACTTTCTGCCAACTTCTGTTTGGAGGTCTTTGTACTCGCTCAACTTCCCTTTTTCCTTGAGGATCACGTTGGTGTCGTTGGGGATAGATACGTCGATCAAGAAATGGGACTTCTCCTTTTTATTCTTTACGACGATGGCAGGTCGATTTGCGCGAATTTCTTTGTCTATTATTATCGACACGTCTCACATAAGTGTGGCTGGCATTAACTTTTCAGTGGTATCGAAGTGCCTGCACATGACCCAGCGGAGATATCTGGTCACTCTATTGTGTCGGTGAGGGTACTCCGATGATGCCAGCGTAGTAGATTCTGCCACCTGGCTGACTGACATGTTTTTTTTGCTAGCACACACATCCTATTTTTGTTGTCAACAGGCTATTCCAAGATCATCCTCTTATGGTATCTGATGTTTACGTTTGGTCCTGCGTTGCGTTTCCCCCTTCAAACTCGAGTCGTTCCGCCACTGCATAGACGCCTTTTTGTCTATTGCTGGTAGGTCGAGGTCGAGGTTGCGGAAGAATTTTCTATGCATTGGCTTTGCGCAGAGTACTTCTATTTTCCTCTTTTTGATATTGGTTTTAATTTACCTCTTGGTGTCCTCGTCGGTGGTTTCGGCTCCCAGATATTCTTCCTGGATTTTTCGTGCTTCCTTCTGGATGGAATATAACTTCTTATCCTTATCATGCTCTTTAATTAACCGTGTGTTATTATTGTTATTATTATTATTTCATTATTAAATCATTATTACAACAATCAGCCCTAAGTAGTAGAAGCATTATTAATATTATTACTATTATTATTATTATGTTACCAATTGATATTTTTTAGGAGATACTTTCCTGTGGTTAGTTACAAAATCTATTATTGCAGGAAGGAATCAAGTAGAATGATGTGACTATTACTTAATCAATTATAAATACAGGCTGTGAAAATAAAGAGGATTAATTTTAATAAGACTGATCCTATAAAAAATCATGTCTTTTACCTAACAAGATTGCCAAATATTATTAAGTTCTCATTAATAAATTATTTTTGAAATTACTTAAGGAACAATACAATTTAACCTAAAAAACTTTCCCACAGTTATAAATTATGCACCATGAGTAATTAAAATAAGATTTAATATGGATAGTTAGTTGTTACGGCATTTCACTTGATCAATATTAAAAATTATGTTATAATTAAAATACAGCTCACGATATTATTAAAATCATTCTATTGAAATTTAAATGGTAGATGATCCAAAGAAAAAGTTCTATTACGAAGTTCGAATCTTTGTATGTTATTCAATGAGTTTCGTGAATTGTGTAAACAAATGAAAGACGGGTACAGTGCTTAAAGATATTCTGGGCGAACACCTACTTAAAATGAACGAAATAGGAAAACAAAATTGAGTGAAGGTTAATCTTTTCGGTAACGTTTCACTGTAACCAAAAAATAATGTTTTTGTTTCTCCTTGTAGGGAAATGCACTCGGAAAATTATTGGACAAGATTGTGTCAAGACTACTATTATTGTTGTCGATTACTGCAAAGAGATGGCGTGACATATATAGCATCTAGAACTACCAACTTCTGCATCTTCTGGTAACTATTGTTGGGAAAACGTAATTTTGCTCATTCTTCTTACACGAGACGGAGTCACCATAGATATACAGGATGTTAAGTGAATAAACATCATATGTTGAAGATCTAATTCGACATTTGAAAATGTTCCTGTAAACATGTGTACCGAAAATCTTCCTATTAGAGCTACGACCCTTTCAGAATGGTGCCGAGATGGTGAATTTAACTGATTATCTCACAAACATCAATAACACCATAGCAGATGATTATGTCACCCACATCTTCCCATCATATATGCCTGTACAATACATCATATAGCTCTCGTTTCTGGCAACAAGCATGATCCCAATCCAACCCAGCATAGCTGTAGATGGCTCGGCGTATGTTTTTGAAGAGTGACGACAATTCTTACCGTACACTAGTAAATCAATCAAAACGTTAAATGTACATAAGTTCACAATTTAAAAGGAAAAAATATTGTTCTACGGTTGATAATCTAGTAATGTAACGAGATTAGTCAACCTATCTATTAATGTAGTGAGGGTGGAATTCAAAAAATTGTTGAAAATAAAAGCTAGAAAGCTATAAGACTATTTAGGTGTATACAGGGTGTCCCGAATTGCATAGGCCAAACTTCACTAAGCAATACAATTTTTCAAAATAGGAAAAAAGTTCCTATAAACATGGGTCGGGAAGTGCTTAGTTTCCGAGATACAGGGTGTTCAACTAATTCTCCTGAAAATGTTTTTATGAACATTTTCGAAACGTCTGAAGATAAACAAATGATAATTTACACAGGAATTTAACTTTTTATGTTTTAAGACAAAATGACAACTATGTTCAGGAGCGGGTGAAACTGGGGGGGGGGGGCTAGGTATAATTTAGCCCCAACTTTATTGTGTGACACTTTTACATTAATTTATGAGCAGAACTTAAAAATTTGAAGTTTTCTACACAAAAAAAGTCTCTTGTGTTTTTTCTCTAAAATTATCAGTTTTTTAGTAAATCTTATCTGAACTTTATTAATTAGTAATCATTATTACCAGCATTCCTGGTATGCAGGAGTGTGTCATGATTGTAATGTTTGTAACAAATTAAAAATAATCTAGCATGCAATGCCAGAATGACAATAATGACATTGTTGTTTTTTGTGTTTTCTGTAGTTCATTGTTCTGTAGTATTATTATTTCCTTTTGGAAAAAGTGTTCTATTGAAAAGTAAAAAATGGTCATGTCTAGTAATGTGGAGTACGCGGATATAATTATATTATCATTTTATTTATGAATATTGTAATGGAAACGCGAATGCCGTGGTACGCGAATATCGCAGAAGATTTCCTAATAGAAGGAAACCATCTAAAGATGTTTTTATTCGAACCCACCTAGAATTTAGAAATGTTGGACTTAAAAGAGGTCCAAGAAATGAAGAACAGAGAAATGGGCGATTTAAAAACATAATTTTGGCCAAATTTAACAATAATAATAAATTAAGTATCAGAAGAGCGGTCCAACAGCTGTGTGCGCAAGCTGTGCATGTTTCCAAAAACAAAGTTTTTCGGATTCTGAAAAAAGACCACAGAAAAGCTTTTCGAATGCAGCCAGTCCAAAGCCTTCAACCAGGTGATCCCGAAAGGCGTATCAATTTTTGTAATTGGATTATAAATGCCATGGAACAAGATCCCGATTTCGGAAGTAAAATTATTTGGACTGATGAAGCTACCTTTAATCGTAATGGATCGGTTAATTTTAATAATTTAAGTATCTGGGCTCATCGGAATCCTCATATAATTCGCCCTAGGACATTTCAACAGGAGTTTAGCGTTAATGTATGGTGTGGTGTTATAAACGGAACTTCTTGTGGGCCCCTTCCTCCTCGTTTAAATGGACCATTATTTAATGATTTTTTAAATAACCATTTTTTCCAATATCTCGAGGATATTCCTCTTAATTTAAGAAATGAATGATGGTTTCAAATGGACGGAGCTCCTGCACATTTTGCTGTTGAGAACCGTTTGTGGGTAAACAATAATTATCCTGAAGGTGGATCCGTCGATTATGTGCAAGAGCCTGGCCACCCCGTTCACCGGATTTAACTCCAGTTGATTTTTTTGTCTGGGGCTATTTAAAAGACAAAGTCTACTCAAACCCTGTAAACACAAGAGAAGAGTTAATAGAAAGAATCCTGATTTCATTCGTAAAGCTACACACTCTGTATGGCGCAGATGTCAGAAATGTGTTGATGCTGGCGGAATGCAGTTAGAACAACTCTACTAATTTGTAATTTACCTTACTTTAATCTAATCCATTGTTGTCTAATAAAGAATAATATAATCAAATTTTGTTTTACTGTCATTGTTTTTTCTGTTCTGCTAAAATATTCGTAAAAAACTATTCCCGAATAAGGTTCAGATAAGATTTACTCAAAAAGTGATAATTTTAGAGAAAAAACATAAGAGGCTTTTTTTGTGTAGAAAACTTCAAATTTTAAGTTCTCCTCATAAATTAATGTAAAAGTGTCACACAATAAAGTTGGGGCTAAATTATACCTAGCCCCCCAGTTTCACCCGTTCCCGAATGATTTTCGTACATAGTTGTCATTTTGTCTTAAAAAGCATAAAAAGTTAAATTCCTGTGTAAATTATCATTTGTTTATCTTTAGACGTTTCGAAAATATTCATAAAAAAACATTTTCAGGAGAATTACTTGAACACCCTGTATCTCGGAAACTAAGCACTTCACGACCCATATTTATAGGAACTTTTTTTCTTAATTTGAAAAGTCGTATTGCTTAGTGAAGTTTGGCCTATGCAATTCGGGACACCCTGTATACTGATTTCGTATTTCGATTTTTTGTTAGTCGCATTTTGTAATAAACTTTTTTATATTTATCTTACTTTAAAAAAAACGTTATCAAATACAAATTGTATCAAGGCCACATGAAATTATTTTTCTGAAACTATATGAAGTAGCAGAAGATTCAACACTTACCCCACATATTTTTACTACTTTGATGTTCTGTTAAGGAAATTTCGTTTATTGTATCCATAGGCAAGGTGGCGATTTTCTTTGATCCCGTTTCCAACAATTAGTTACAAATGTTTATGTTATTGTGAAGGACACAAAGACACAAATATAGCAACGTTAAAAACAATGTTGAAAAATTTTTTGTTCAAATAGGCTTAGAATATCATGAAACGCCGATATTTGGAGTTTGAGTAAAAATATATATGTATGTAAAGAGAAGCCAAGGTCTCAAAATTTTTTTGGCATCAACCACCCACCTCATTGATAAAGGGGGTAAAAAATAAAATTGTGATTTAATGTGTGTACAAGAATCAAGAACCTAATGCCTCAAAAATTTTTTTTTAATCAGCCACCCCACTACCACTCCTTTTAATAATAGGGTGGGGTGGTAGTGAGAGACTTAGGCAGCTGTTGTACTTACTAATTATAAATTTAACTAATATTTTTATCATTAAGCATCAAAGTATACAGTTTGTTCTCTTCTAACTCTAGAAAATTGAGCAATGTAATATGCAATTTGGATACGCAAAACTTGTGGTTCATTGGAAATATTTTATAACAAAAACGACGCCATATTCTTTCCTAAACAAAATAGTATTTAAAGTTATACTTAGTAAAACCTTTTTAATTCGGTTAAATTTCTGAGTGACTCATTCTCTCTATTATTCGAAATTAACAATGTATTAATTAGTATACACTAAAATTGCATTTATCCTGATGATTCGTGCTAATTTATATTTGTACTGACTCTAATTCTTGATACGTTTTGTTGTTCTTTTATTTAATACACATCTGGCATAAATAAATAATTTATATATGTAGATTCGATTGTTTACTGTCTTATTTATTGAAATGAAGAGATACATATAAATTAGGTTATACATAAGTAGTTTTAGTTCTTACATTTTTATTATTATTTCAAGATTCACCTTAACCTTATAACCTTCAGAATCACATAATAGTTATGCTGAATGAGGCATCCACTTAGAATTATTACAAGTCTAGAGTTTTATATTTAGTTGGAACTTGAGAGGTGGATTTGAAACACCAATTTTTAGAGAGATAAAACAAGACGATTATATTACTAGCACTATTTGAAATCGTCGTGTAAGAAAGATTATAATAATAGTAATAATAATAATAACCACTTTACTTTTCACAAATTCCTTACAAAATTAATTTATAAAAAAATAAAATTTCAATGTGGCTTAAATGGCGAAGTTTGCTGAAGGTTTTTTCTTACACTTAACCTGCAATTCTAACCACTTACTTAAACAAGAATTTAGATGCAGTTCAAGGTTCTACATTTTTGTTTTTTTAAAATATAGAGAAAAAAATTAAGAAACAAAAAAAAAGAGAAGAGAGAAGAAACAGTAGAGTGAGATAAAATTAAAGAAGTATTGAAATTGACTAAATTGTTTGATTTTGCTGAAGAAGCAATAATTTCTTATAGTTGATTCTGAATCTATTTAAACTAATGTTCTTTAAATTTTGGGGAAGAAAATTGTATGCTTGGTAAATCTGGTAAATAAATGATCGTTTAAAAAGTTCTGTTCGATGGATCGGTGGAGTTAAAAGATCTTTAAATCAAATATTCAGAGTACGAACGTCTAACAATGGGAAATGTATGATGTATGACTATTTTGGACCAAAATTGAGAGGTGGCTCATTTCACAATCGATTGCGGTATTTTTTTTAAGTGATCGTCAAGAGCTGTAGGTTACTCTACCACTGCTAAAATTTGGAAAAGTTGATTCTTATTTTTACTTTTGACCATTAATGTGATTATGCCTACTAGGACGGAAAGTCTATTTTTCTTTTCCTATTTTATTACGTTTAAAAAGTGTATTTCGATAGTTTAAATGTCTAAATTTATGTTTCTAAGGTCGCGAATTAATATCTGATGTCAAATTGCCGATATTGACAGTTGGTAGCTGTTAACTAGCTGTCAAATAGCCATAAAGTATTTAAAAAAATTTACATCATTTTAAAAATTTTACATCATTGTATAACTTATGTTTTTGGGTTGCTGAGTTCATGGGACTGAAATCGCTAAGTCAATAGGAACACCTTTAGGGTTATTTTCAGAACAGGCCCAGGCCCTTAGAAAACCTAGAGCCCATCATAGTAGGATGTATTAGAAGACACCCTTCATCAACTTTTAATTACGTCTGATCCATTGATTAGTGATCTCAGGATTCATGAAAATAGAAAAAAACAGGAATTAACACCACAGAGACTCTCGAGTTGTTATCTCGTTAATCCAGGTGACGCCAGAAAAAAAGTTATAAAAAAAATAAATTATTTGAACTTGGCGACCTCAAAAACATAAAGTTAATAAATTATGTTAATGATTTTTAATATATTATGGCTATTTCTCGGCTAGTTGACAGCTGCCGACTGGAAATATCGTCACATCAAATCAGAACTCAGCGTCGTCAAAAACCTAAACCTATACAATGACATTGAATTTTTTGATAATATCTGGCTGTTTGACAGCTGCCAAGTTTCAATATTTTCATTTTAACATCAAATATGAACTCAGTGACCTCAAGAACATAAAGTTATATAATGATGTTAAGTTTTTTAATTCTTTATGGCTATTTGACAGCTAGTTGACAGATGCCAACTGTCAATATCCGCAATTTGAAATCAGGTACTAATTTCCGACCTCAAAAACATAAAGTTAGACATTTAAATTATCAAAATACTCTATTTAAAAATGTGATAAAATAATATAAGAAAAATAGACTCTCCGTCCTTGCAGGGATAATCGCATTAATGGTCAACAGTAAAAATAAGAATCGACTTTTTCCAAATTTTAGCAGTAGTAGAGTAAACTACAGCTCTTGACGATTACTTAAAAAAAAATTATTGCAATCGATTATGAAATGAGCAGCGTCTCAATTTCTGTCCAAAAAAAGCCATGTCATTAGGTTCTCTATGAAATCCTCTTGCATGTATTTGCGTTAAATTCTGTGGCTAGCTTGAGATAAATACTTTTATTTACCTTAAAAACTGATACCGTTTATAAACCTTCAAAATGTAATTTAAATTTTCACGAATTTATTAAATCATCACTTGCTCGAGGATTCTGAAGCCTTGACGTTGTCTGATCAACAAACTCTAATTTATTTCTAAATTAAAGAAAAACTAATAATTCACCTACTCATGTCCTGAAATAAAAATATACAATTACTATTCTCGATACAGACAATACATCACGATGATCATACACTTAAGATTGACATGTTCCTCATCACTCATCTCATAAGAATTATAAGCATTGTAACTTACTGCAAATCGGTTCACCCTTGAATTTATAAGGTTACACAAGAAAATTTCATCCTAAACTGTTTTATAAAAACACATAACAATAAAGGATTCACGCGGTCGAACCAAACAGAAAATAATTACCAAAGGTTACATACGATGGCATCACGCTATACTTAGGTAGGTATATCAGGATATGCGTAATGTACATAAAAATTTTAAATTGTTGTTGTAATCACAATGCTAATTAATGAATATTTCTAATAACAATTCAATATTAAAAATACATTTCATATAAGCAATTATAGAAAGATATTTTCTTTTATTTAATACAATTCCGGTTACGTAGAATTCATTATGGTAATTTGAACAAAATAAAAATGAAATTGTAAGTAAAATAACAAAAACAAAAAATCATAGCAATTGGGATAGATTTTCTTAAAGTTAATGAATTTAGAGTTTATAACGTCGGCGTCGCAATACGATTTCCTTATAAATAAACGAATTGTAGATGTTATACATCCTGCAATTTAAAATTACAATAATCACGAGGAGTTTCACCGTGACGATGTACGTCCAGAGAGTAGTCTTTGGATTTGTTGACCACTTAAGACCAAAGATATTTTTGCACCTCCATAGAGAAGCGCAGACTTTCCTCGCTTGAGTTTCTACGATTTGGCATCTAGGTACCTCAGTGTACCCATAGGAGAAGGAAACTGAAAATCGCTTATTTTTCTCTTTTTGTCCAGAAAAACTTTTGCAAGCATTAAATTGTGCCACCAGAGGCATTAAGGAAGAATATCTTTCTAATATTATTATTAATACTCTTTAAAATATCCTTATAAGCTGCGGCTTGTTCCTTATTTAACTCGAACTCGTTAATATTAATTTATGCTGAAAGTTCACTTTTGTTATAGGATGTTTTTCTTAAGAAGTCAGTATAATTTGACTACGATTGGGTGAGTATAACAATTTTTTTTCCAACGACAAGTAGTTTGTCCCCACCTAGGAGAATAGGACCTTAATTGTAAATAGTATCATCATAATTGATTTTTTCATTAGGTAATTGAATTTGTCTTTGTCGTAAAAGATTTTCCGTAATACTGCCTCTATACTCGAGTAAAATAGAATTAAATTTGGACCAAACCTGGAACAAATTTGTAACAAGCTAATTTCTTCGGGATTGTATTCTATAGCTATCCAGGAGTCTCTGAATGAAAATCCCAAAAAATCCACCGTGCAGAAATAAAGAAAAAATGCGCCGCCATGTTGAAATTAGGCAATTTTTTTATTTAATCGGTAATATCCGGTAATCGGATGACACTTTAGGAAAAAAGTAAAGAGGTAAAATTTTGAGAGAAAGAGCTAAGCTTCAATATGGTATAAATCGGTTAAATATTAACAAAGTTATGATTGTCAAAATGACAGATTCTTTTAAAAAAGGATATTTTTTTGTATTTTAACACCATAAGAATGTAACAGTGGTCAACAAAAACTTTTTTTTTTGGTAATACTAATTACACATGGTTTATTTTAGATAATAAATTTCCAAACGTCAAGTCGACAGGTAGTATGAAATATTGACATTTGTAATAAATTGACGGTACATGCACCTACAAAACTGATTGATTGCGTTCTGTACAACCAGTTATAAGAAACTAATGTTATTTTCACAAAAAAAAATAATAAAATAAAATAAGCTTTTAAAAGCAAAATGTAAATACATGGAAATACACTGAGAAACTGCAAGAAAAGTAACTAAACTGTCGCATGTAAATCGCATTTACAAATTGGACATTTTTTTTTAATGCATTAGCAGTCATTAATCCTACACAACTTTTCAATAGGATTACTTGTGTTGCTCGAGATCAAAATGATTTAAAAGAGTGTTTCAAATATGAATTAACTCATATACCGGTTAGTTTATTTGACGATATTTAGTTTCGAAAAACAACAAAATCATCTCTTTTTTCTTATTTTGATAAACAACTTGCACCAAATCCAACTTTGCCTGAAGGTGCTGAACAATTTGTAATAGACAAAGAATTTTATCCTTAGAAAAGTTGTGTGGCAACGCCCGGCTCAATATAAAGTTCATCAGTATGTTTCATTTATTCGTTATCATTATGGTTTAAGTTGTTTTATTATTTTCGATGGCTATTCTAATGAAAGCACTTCCGTTAAATTTACAAGACATCAAAGAAGATGCATTTGCATTTCAGAAAGAAATTAATACTCACCCACAACGACAATCTTAATCTAGAGAACTGGTTTCATTTTAAATATTTTATTGCAAGAAAAATTTCATGTAAAAAATATAACCTTAGTTGTAGTACCAGCTGTGTAAATTGCATTGGACAGGACTGTGACAATGCGTCAGAGGTGCTACTTTCTGAGAATGAGACTAGTTTTCAGTTAAAGTTCGTATTTGAAGGTTTTTCTATGCTCATTTAATTTATTCATGCTATTTAAAGAGTTTATAGTTTATTTTTTCACTATTTATGAGTTCTGTTATTGTGTCTGTTGTTATGTTTTTTTAGAATGGATTTTATTTTGCGAATGCATTACTTTAATTATTGATAACAATGGCATTCCTTATACAACCAACCGACGCACAGTGGGGCAGGAATTCGAAAACGTGGCAATAATTCTAATTTCCGGAAAAATCACTAAAAAAATCATTTATACCTATTTTTGAGGACGTACATTTTAAATCTGACGCTGAAATGTAAAAATATAGACCTGTCCAATATATAAAGGTCAATCTGCCAATCTGCCATCTTGGAAAAATAAAAAACACAAAAAATGGCCGAAAAAATCAAAATAGAATATTTTTCGACAAAAAGAAGAAATTTCACCAAAGTTGGCAAATATAAAGCTCATCTATGGTCAAATATAATGCACTAAACCCGGACGTTGTAAGTCAAAGAGCACAGTCAAAGATGGCGGACGAAATAAAATTCTTTAATTCTTCATCAAGTATCGGGGAGGTGTTGTGCGCTATTTTTTATTTTTTTGTATTGTAGGTTCTTTTAGATACATAAAGGGGAGAAAGTTCAATTTTTAAATCACAATCAGTATTATTATAAATTAAGGAATTTGTATTAATGCATAACATTTCTTCATTACAATCTAACTGCTTACTAATAAATGCAATTTTAAGGTGAGTCAGTTTGTCTGCGTGTATTTATTTACTGTCTAAAATATACATAAAAAACCGTACGGGAATGTTAATTTCCCGGCCTAGACCGGGAAAGTAACATTCCCGTACGGTTTTT
The DNA here is from genome assembly GCA_936432065.2 of Rutpela maculata. Lineage (NCBI taxonomy): Eukaryota > Metazoa > Arthropoda > Insecta > Coleoptera > Cerambycidae > Rutpela > Rutpela maculata. The sequence continues at coordinate 38,195,115 of OW386285.2, forward strand.
TTGATCGTTGCTTGGCAACAGATCTTTTCCAGTCTGCTTTGTGATAGTTTCTTAGCAACGGACTAAAATACTGGAATTTTACATTTCTCGATCTGAAAGCGCCGAAAATGTAGACATTGCCGATCGATTTCAGAAAAATGCATTTTTCCTGACCCTCCTTCTTTTTACCCAATTTTCGTCGAAACAAAATGACCCATCTTGGGAAATACAGCGTTCTCGTCCCTCCTTCTAGCGGCTTGTATATCAGTGTATACGCGGAAGTTACATAATTTCAGACGAGGATTACGTAGTGGATATACCATCCTTCGGAGGGGATGTAAAGCAGGCGGTCCATTGTCTATTAAATGTTAGGCAAGTAAAAGATCCCCACTCTTCTTAAGGGAAGAGGTTCGGCAAAATTTCCAGTTTGGGGGTAGCTCGTCTCCTGGCGTCGGTGATAGGCCCTGGTAGCGGAAATAGGCCGAAGTTAAATAAATAGATTTAAAAAAAAAATGAAATATACCACAGAAAATCTCGTATAACTTCAAAAATGTAATACAAAATGAAACTCCGTTAATTTGATAACGAAATTTATTAAGCATACGCATTGTAATAATAATAATATATGAAGAAAAGGAACGTCAAAGAAAATGGATTTTTAAAAATTGTAGAAAATACACTTTTATGGAAAATAAAAAAAATTGAACTTTATCCCCTCAAAGTACCTACAACCTACAATCGACAAAAAAGTTATGCACAAAGCCTTTTTGGTACTTGACGAAGAATTAAAAAAAAATTATTTCGTCTGCCATCTTTGAACGTTCTATTTGACTTGGGACGTCCTGGTTTGGTGCATTATATTTGACCATAGATGAGTTTTGTTTTTGCCAACTTTGGTGAAATTACTCCTTCTATCAAAAAAAGATTCAATTTTGATTTTTTCCGACATTTTTGGTGTTTTATATTTTTTCCAAGATGACGGATTGACCTATACATATCGGATAGGTCTATAATTTTTAAGAATTTTATTTCAAATAAGTCAGTATTTTTAAAATTCCCATTCGATTACTAGTACAAGATATATTAAGCAGATAAGTGCAAAATCCGCGAAAGTGCGTCAAAAAGTGCATATAACTTTTGACGCATTAGGGATTTTTGGGAGCAAATATTTTTTTCGTAATCAGAAGATCTTAATACATAAGAATCAACGGAAAAATTTGTAGTGAAATGTTGACGTTGAAAGAAATTGAATTAAATCAATTCGACTATACTATACACGTTTCAAAAATACTCATGAAATACATTTTCAGAATTTCAATTTAAATTTTAAGGAGTACACATGAGTACCAGTTTTACTTTAATTTTTAAACTAGAATAGTTCATCTACAATAATACATCAAATTCACGATGTAGATGTGTGAGAAAGTAAACTTTTCCTATATTTAAAAAATATATTGTAGTTTATTGATATATTTACATAGGCTTGCTTTTGAAGCTATAATTACTATATAACTTAAACAATTATAGTAAAATAACGTAATATATTGAGTACATACCTGACTGTATTGGATCCATACTTAATTAAGTTAAAAGCTACAAATATAAATGAGTTTTTGCACTTAAAAGTTCTGTCAAAAGCGCATTGAGCATACACAAATACTACTTAGAAACACCAGTTCCATGGAGATAGTAGTATGTGAGACGACCTTGAATAAAGTTAGATAGTGGCATAAATAATGCATTAATATGTTCTCTTTCCATGTGTCAACAACATATAGTCATTAGGCTCGTTTCATTTTACGATTAAATGCCACGTTTTTGAATTCCTGCCGCACTGTGCGACGTGACAAATGACTTTCTATTTCGCGAACTGATTGTAGCACGCTATAAATCAGTTTTGTGTATGTATGTCTTATTTATTAAAAAAGTTAATATTTTATACAATCTGTCAACTTAACATTCAAAAGTGCAATTTCTAAAATAAACCATATTTAATTAGTATTACCAATAATAATTGTTGTTGCCTCTTGTTGCATTTTACAGTATTAAAATACAAAAAGTAATCTTTTTTTATACAAATCTGTCATTTTGACAACAGTAACTTTGCTAATATTTAACCGATACCACATTAAAATTTAGCTCTTTCTCTGAAAATTCTGCCTCTTTACTTTTTTTCCTAAAGTGTCATCCGTGTAGGCTATTACCGATTAATGAAAAAAATTGCCTAATTTCAACAAGGCGGTGCATTTTTTTTTATTTCTGCATGGCGGATGTTTTGGGATTTTCAGTCAGAGACTCCTGGATAGCCATAGAATACAATCCCTAAGAAATCAGGTTCCGGGCCAACTTTTAATTTTACTGTACTACTATTACACAGATCTGTGAATAAAAGGGTCATGAATGTTGTTGGGCAGCTGAAGGTCATTTTCGAAGTAATTTTTCGCGCTGAATCCGAATCAGAATTGGCCCATCACGTCAGGATTTTGAAATATTTGAGGTTAAGTACTTAAAAAATGGCTTTTTAGCAACATTATGAAGTTATGTATAGAATTCAAAAAATTTTTCAGCTTATTTTTAAAAAATACACCATTTAGTCCCATCCTTCCTATTTAAAATAAACTTTCGAATGGTCATCTACGATGTTTCCTCGCAAAGTTATAGCCATTTGAAGGTTACATGAATTTGAAACCATGTTCCCTACAACCCAACAATCTTAACCAAACTTTTGTTTAAAATTGTTGGGTTATCCCTTCTGTTGTGTTAAATCTTTGTTTAGAGTCGTTTGGTTAAGATTATTGGATTGTAAGGAACATAGTTTCAAATTCATGGCTATAACTTTACGAGGAAACATCGTAGATGACCATTCTAAAGCTTATTTTAAAGAGAAAGGATGGTACTAAAAGATGTATTTATAAAAAATAAGCTGAAAATGTTTTTGAGTTCTATACACAACTTAAAAAGTTGCTAAAAAACCATTTTTTAAGTACTTAACCTCAAATATTTCAAAATCCTGATGGGATGGGCCAATTCTGAGGCCAGATTCGGATTCAGCGCGAAAAAATACTTCGGAAGTAACCCCCATCTGCCCAACAACAAAACCTCGCAGTCCTGACTGTGTTATTGTTCCATAAAATTGGTGGGTGTGAGAAACAAGAGAAAATGCTAAAATAATTATAAATAGATCTCTTATTGTTGATTCTTGGTAACACTGTTTCATGAAATTTTGTAATTTCCTGCAAACGTCACCTATAATTAATTTTAAAAAGTAGAACCGTGAAGAAGTAATTGAAGGGGTAAATAAGTTACCTATTGAATATTCTCTCAATTAAATCTTCCATTCGTAGAAACTAGCCTTATTGATTACTTACTTATGGTTACTTTTGTTCAACAAACATTTATTGCGTTTTGAAAAGTTTATGCCCCTCATCATATTATACTAGTCGTAATAATTATCAACTTAAACGTAATGATTACAATTCAATCCAATAGGTATGTTTAGTTTATGGCTTAGTTATTATTACATAGTCAAAACTCATTCTCAATCTGTTAGTAATAGTTTTCCAAGATGACTTATAGTTTACTGTGACTGCATTCTAACCTGAAAAAGCACTATTAATATACATACAGTGTGACCCATCTCAAGTGGACACATCTTCGTAGCTCAGTTATTGGTCATCCAATTTCAACCAAATTAGGATCGGTATCAAAAACTTTTACTATATCCTTTTTGAATGAAACAACACTTATTTCAGTCATTGGCGTGCATTTTTATTAAGAAAAAATTTTTAAGAATTTTTAAGAAGTTATATTAGACATTTTTTGTTGAAAAACTAATGCAATATTATTGATTCCGTGGGTGTCTGTGTGTATGTCTCATAAAATTTTATTAATAATGTATGATATATCAAAAAGGCCGACCATATTTGTATGTATGAAATATTGTCAAAATTATTTTTAAAATAGCTATCTATTTAAGAAAGTGTTTGGATTTAATATAGTTAAGGAATATAAATAATTGTGTTGTTCGCCATCAGCGTCGGTAGTCTCAGCATCAGTGTTAATGTAGAAGAACTCATTACCGAGCATCTAGGTGACGCGACACCAATTTATTTTTAGAAGGGCGCCAGCCGCGTTCTGCCCCTTTCTTCCACTACCAGGCGGGTTCGAGATAAAATATGCTTCGATAGACGAGTAATGGGTCAAGGCTGCGCTACCTCAGATCATTAACGACGCTCTCTCAGGACGTGATTTAAATTATTCACTGAAAATAAGGGCTTTTACGTCTTTGGCTTATTGCGATTTTTGCATAAAAAAAATCCCTATCGAAGATTTCTCTCCGACGGGATTGAAAGAACATGGCACAATTTTAAGGTATTTTGGCCCTCAGTAGAAAATTTTGAAATTTTAATATATTATAGTCTATTTTAAAGGAAATAATTTCATCATTGAAAGAAAGTCCTAATTGTACAGGGTGTATTTGAAAAGTTAAGTTAAAAATGGTGATTTTAAGATATCGGATATTTATTACTGGCATCAGAAATAAAAACTAATAACTATTTCAATCATTTATTTTCACTATACAACGTGTAGTATCGATTAAAACATGTATAGTTGATATACCATACACAGTGTTCCAAAAATATTATCGTCATAGGTTTTTAGTATTCTTATAAGAAAGAAAAATGAAATACATTTTAATTACTATTTAATTAGTGGTATTTAGTTGGATTTGGGTCTTATCTATTTATGTATGTTTTATGTTATGTTTAGACAAAAATTATACAAGAAATAAAATACTAACTTCTATTACATCATACAGTATTCTAAAAATATAACGATTAAAAAGCACGTTTAGAAATAGTATATTAAAGTATAAGTGGATATTAAGGTCTTTAAAACACGCGCGATTTTTCGAGCACGACGGCACAGCCGGAGTGCTCGAAATAGAGCAAGTGTTTTAAAGACCAGTTATTCACGAATACTTTACGCTATTTTTTTTTATTGATACACTTTGAAATCTTAAATACTGGTATTATTACAAAAAAAAATGGAAATAAGAATTAAGAATGTAAAATGGTTGAATTCGTGATGTGACTGACATCAGGATACCTGTCAGTGTCATGAAAATGAGAAAACAAAAATTAATTTGCGATCTGTCACATAGGATTAATTACTGTCACTACAGTTGTCACTGATTGTATATTGCTTTAAAATGAGTTCTAACATTGATTACTTAAATAGAAAAGCAGAATCGCGGTTAATACCGCAAAAATTGGAAGACGCTTATAAAAAAGAATACGACAAGTTCATCAAATGTATGGAAGAGCAAAAGGTAACAGATACAGATGAACGAGTTGTACTTGCTTATTTTTGATGTTGTCATGGTAACTTTAAAACACGCGCGTTTTTAAAACTTGGATTTAAGGCTAGGATTTTGAAGAGTGAGAGGGAAACATGCGTTTATTTTCGGTTTATTATAAATATTTTAAAAAATCATAAATGATATAATCTTTAAAATAATTTCAGATACTTCCCATTGCCCTAAGGAATACAACCATATATAGTTTTTATCATTAATTTTGTATATAGTCAAATGCCATTCTTTAATATTGAAATTAGGGACTATTTTCATTGTCAAACTACGATATTTAAATATAACAGAAATTTATAATAAAAAATAGATGTAGTTGTATTCGTTAGAACAATAGCAAGTATCTAAAGCAGTTTTAAGATTATACTGTGTGTAGTTTTTTAAATATTTACAATAAATCGAAAATTAACGCATATTTCCTTTTCACTCTGCAAAATCCTAGCCCCACTCTGAGGCGTACTTTAAATATATATTTTTATCCGAGCAACATTCTGGTGATGAAAAACAATGCAAAATAGTCCAAAAAAGTAATTATTATTAAGTATTTATTAATGGCCGTTTGGCTGAAAAATTGAAAAAACAATCTTGAAAGTTGCAATAAAACTCTTATCATTGTCATTGACGGTGGCGGTCCCGAGCACAAAAATAGCGTAAAAACAAGGCATCATAGTTCGACAATTTCTCCCTTATCTGATCCGACTTAAAAACTGTTTCGACACTTTTATAGAAAAAACTTCATAGAATGGTACGTGCCTATTAAAAACTTTACAAAAGCTAAACATTATTTTTTATTTTTTGTTCGATTTTTTAATAGGCTAGGCAGGTACCATTCTATGAAGTTTTTTCTACAAAACTGTCGAAATAGTTTTTAAATCGGATCAGGGATACGGGAGAAATTGTCGAACTATGATGCCTTGTTTTTACGCATTTTAAGAGCAGGCTGTGATCCAAGTATGGAAAACAATTATTGTTATTTGACAGTTATAATGTTGTCAGAAGCAATTAAGTATTGTTACTTATTCTCAAAAAGAAGAAAAAAGAAAAATGGTAAACTGTTTTATTTGTAACATAATATTAAGAGCTGGAAATAGAATGTCTAGACTTTTAAATAAACCCGACCGAGAAGAGGAAATTACCCGCAAAAGAAGAGAATTAGCAGTCCTCCATCGTAGTAGATTTAGGTTAATCAACCAAGATATTGAAGAAGACAGCAAGGTATGTGTTAATTGCGATATGAGGATTACTAAAGTTATAACATTGGAAGATAATGAGATGGCTATACCAATGGAACTATTAGTAAGCAAACAAACAGAGAAATGTTTCATTTGCAATGAATTAACAAATGATAGGCTCACTCTTGATGCACGAGCAGATTTTTACATAAAAACTAATATTTTCATTCCTGGTCAGGTTCGCTGTTGTGCTAACCATTTAACAGAATGTGGGTACGTAAAATTAGAATTTATGGAAAATATAATCAGCATTCCCAGTAAAATTATTTTAAGTGGAAAAGATATCTCAAATTGGTTTGCAATATTGCGAGAAATTACTCAACATCAGTCTGGAAAAAAGTATGAGGATGAAAATAATTTTAGTGACGCTGAGCTGAAAAGTTTAACATCATTGAATCGAGAACAGTTTAGTGAATGATTTGATACGTGCGGCCCGGTTCAAGTAAATGGGTGCACGAGATACCTTACGAAAAAATATTTAATGGCATTTCTGATGAAATTGCGTCAAGGTCTCTCCGAAAATTTTTTATGCTCAATTTTAAACTTTTCTTCTAGGCAAAATGTGAGCATGGCAATAACTGTCGTAAGACAAAGCTTAATGGCGCGCTTTGTCAACGAGAATCTTGGATTTAATTCACCTCCCGTCCAAGATAGAGAACGATTTTTAGAACAACACATGACTGAATTTGTGAATCGGCTATATAATCCAGACCCCGCTGTCCCTAAAGCTATTCTGTACCCAGACTGTACTTATTTTAAGATTCCAAAAAGTTCACAATTCAGAGACAATCATACTCCAGTCATAAGAAATACACTTTACTGAAAGCAGGTTTTGTTGTAGCTCCCGACGGTTTTATAGTGAGTGTTCACGGTCCTTATTTTTCAGATGTTAGAAATAACATGCTCAAATACTAATTAATGAATTCAATCAAGATAGAGAACTAGTGCGGAATTGGGTCCGGGATAATGACATTTTTGTCTTAGATAGGGGATATCGAGATGCGGTGGAGTTTTTGGAAGAACTTCATTTAAATTGTGAAATGCCTACATTCCTGGCAAGAGGACAGAGACAGTTCTCAACGGAGGAAGCTAACCAATCAAGAAAAGTAACTAAGACTCGTTGGATTGTCGAAGCCCGTAATAATCATCTGAAGAGTATCTTTAAGTTCTTTAGAGATCTTATGCCCATGCAGCATTGTTTGCATTTGGACGATTTTCTTAAAATAGCCTGTGCTCTTATTAACCGTTTTCACGAACCTATATGCAAAATTGTAGGCGTTTGGGTTAATTTAAATGAAAATAATGACTATTTCCCTAATTTACCACTAGATTATATAGCTTCTAAAACTTTTGGTACTTATCAAGTTAAAATTAGTGCCGGATATATCCAAGATACCAGTGCGAGGGAGGTAAACAACGAATTTATTTTCCAAACACAATTACTCGAAAATAACCTAATAAGGGCTCGAATTTATTCCAGATTTACCCAAGCAACAAAACATATGTCATTCATAGAATATAATGAAAATATTGAAGATCCGATTACAGTTACATATTGTACGTGTAAATCTGGTGCCCGTACATTAGGTGTATGTGCGCACGTTGCATGCGTGTTATGGTATCTCGGATATGGAAGACACGAAAATCAAGTGAGATATCCAACAGATGTTCTGTTAAGATGTGTTCAAGATGCGGCCAATAGGCACAACAATGTTGAAAACATGGAGAACATGAACTGAAGGAAAGTAAAGCACTCTGTATTACAAAGCAAGTTACCGCCACCATTAATGACAATAAGAGTTTTATTGCAACTTTCAAGATTGTGTTTTTTTATTTTTCAGCCAAACTGCCATTAATAAATACTTAATAATAATTACTTTTTTGGACTATTTTGCTTTGTTTTTCATCACCAGAATGTTGCTCGGATAAAAATATATTTTTCTAAACGTGCTTATTAATCGTTATATTTTTAGAACACTGTATGATGTAATAAAAGTTAGTATTTCGTTTCTTGTATAATTTTTGTCTAAACATAACATAAAACACACCACATAAATAGATAAGACCCAAATCCAACTAAATACCACTAATTAAATAGTAATTAAAATGTATTTCATTTTTCTCTGTTATAAGAATACTAAAAACCTATGACGATAATATTTTTGGAACACTCTGTATGGTATATCAACTATACATGTTTTAATCTATACTACACGTTGTATAATGAAAATAAATAATTGAAATAGTTATTAGTTTTTATTTCTGACGCCAGTAATAAATATGCGATATCTTAAAATCACTATTTTTAAATTAACTTTTCAGATACACCCTGTACATTTAGGACTTTCTTTCATCGATAAAATTACTTCCTTTAATATAGACTATAATATGTTAAAATTTCAAAATTTTCTACTGAGGGCCAAAATACCTTAAAATTGTGCCATGTCCTTTGACGTGATTTGTATCTATTTACCTACTAATGATGGTCTCTGCACTTAAAGATTTCTGGAGAAATTGCATAAAAAAATCCCTATCAAGCTTCGTAAGGCGACCAGAACACTGAGTATCAGACTTAAGGAATCATGAGGTTCCGATTAACTTAGTTGTTTAGGTCCGTTTATTTAATAGGTATAAAATAGGTATAAAATAATACAGTATAATGTGAAAGAATCACGCCTCCTCAACTAAGGCAAATTGCTTTTTAACCGTACAAATGAGAGCGTACGCTAACGCTAACAATCGATTTGACAGAAAAGAATCATTTAACCTCCTCAGGATTTAATACAAACCTTTTAAAAAGAATTTAAAAATTTTGTATTTTTGGTAATTATCGCTGACTGAAAATAACATAAAAATATTTTACTTAAAGAATTTGGGTTCGCTTAAGAATAGCTTAAAGGTCCCAGATCGTGATTATATCATTCACGGGACGGAGTTCGACTAATACATGAGTTTAATAACGTTCGGCCAGCCTCACGACGTACTTGTCCCCATGCAGGTTCAATATAGGAAAAATGGCAGCAACTCGCCTCCGAGCGACTTTTGGGCAAAATGGATTTTATTTATTTATGCACAAGGCGGTTTTTTCTATAACTTTATTATTTGGAAAGTCGCTAGGTGAATCCAAACTTGTTTTATGTGAGAAACCGGCCTTGTCCATTTCCACTGATTTTTTGCCAATATTTGCTTATAGAGGCGCTACTACGCCTTTGCCAAATTCGTCGGTTTCGCCCTTTTGATACATTGCATTGTTAAAATTTTATAGTCAGCCTTTTAGAATAAGATATATTCTAATGTACTTCCATGGTTAATGTCTTCGATGGAGGAATTAAAGTTGACAATATTATGAATAATTTCAAAGTACTTTTTTGGCACAATTCTTAAAAAAGTATGTGGTTAATTTTTCCATGACCACTATATACTTTCACTCTCATATCCTGGACCAAAATATATTTTCCTAGGTAAAAATTCGGTGTATTTTTCGAATTTTTACCCGGTTATGCCTAATGTCTTATCGAACTCATAACGGTTGTAGGGTTCCACATAATCAAAATCAAATAATATTTTAATGTGGTTTAATGTAGTTATAACTCCATGGATAAAATTTACATTAAAAATATATACCACATATTCATACATATATAATTATCTTATTCATTATTAATTATGTAACCTAAGTAACGGATTTTATTTTCATCCTAGTTTTATGTAGAACAATATAATAAATAATAAGGGAAATAGTTAGGTAACTACACTACATAATACTCCCCCTCAAAGAAAAAAAATAAACCAATCAGTCAAAATCAAAACGTACTCTTTTAGCCACCAACGGAGCTGGACGATCTGTAATGTCAGCTAATAAATAAGCTGGTTTAATTCTGTCAATACTGATAGTCATTTCTTTTCCCTGCTTAAGTATGGTGATAATTTTAGCTGTACGTGAAATCACTTCGTAAGGACCTTCAAATAAAGGTGTGAAAACAGGTTTAATACGTGCCTTACGAAGAAATACAAACTTGCAAGTATTAACATCAGGACTTACGAATGATTTCTGAGAAAAACGATTAGGATTGGGATTTGTAAAATCTAATTTGCCAAAAGTGTCATGTAACTTATTAATAAAATAATGAATTTCCGTACGAACGTATGATTTAATAAAAAAATCTCCAGGGAGACGTAATGCTTGACCAAACACCAGTTCTGCAGACGAACAATGTAAGTCAACTTTGGGCATAGCTCTCAAACCTAACAAAATAATAGTGAGTTCCGAAACCCAATTAATTGAATTTGCTCTAGCTAATAAAGTAGTCTTTAATGGGCGGTGGAAACGTTCCACTAATCCGTTGCTTTGAGGATGGTAAGCAGTCGTGCGAATACGATGAAATCCTAAAAACTTCGAAAATTCGCGAAACAATTTAGATTCATTGCATTCCCTGGTCCGTCGTGATATGAACCGGAACGCCAAAGCGACAGATGTAATTTTGAAACAACACTTTGGCCACCGTCTCGGCAGTGCAATCTGAAATGGGGTAAGCTTCAGGCCAACGCGTAAAATGCTCAACGATTGTGGGAATGTAAGAATAACCCTCTGAGGGAGGTAACGGGACTACAAGATCCATATGGATGTGTTCGGATCGACCTTTAGGTACATTAAAATTTCCTATCGGAGTCTTTGTATGTAGATTGACCTTAGAAGTTTGACAACTTATGCAAGTTTTGGTCCATAATGTGCAGTCAGAATTCATTCTGGGCCAAAAATATTTATCAGAAATTAATTTTTTAGTAGCCCGAATACCTGCGTGAACTAGGTTATGAAAAATGTCAAAAACAACATGACGCAAAGTTTTGGGTACATAAGGACGACATTTAGAATTAGAGACGTCACACCAAATAAGCTCTGTTGAAGCAATATTAATTTGTTTTAAAAATAAATGTACCTTATTGTGTTTATTTTCTTGCGACTGTAATAGAGAGGTAAGTTCTGAATCCTTAGATTGTGCAGTTTTTAAAAGCGTTAAATTAAATTCATTCGAATTAATAGCAGACATCAGATAATTTCGATTTATTAAAGAACAATCGTTCAAACGAGACATTGTATCTGCGACGACGTTATGAGCACCAGGAATGTGTTTAATGTTATTCGTAAATTGTTCTATATATTCCAAGTGACGAGTTTGTCTGGGGGTTCTCTCCGCTTTAGAAAACAATGCTGAAACCAAAGGTTTATGATCGGTGAAAAGAGTAAAATCTCGACCTTCTAAAATATATCTGAAATGTCTAATTGACAAATAAGCGGCGAGAAGTTCTGTGTCAAAAACTGAGTAACGTTTTTGAGTGTCAGTTAGCTTTTTAGAAAAGAAAGCCAAAGGAGTGGAGACATTGTTAAAAGTCTGCTCTAAAACTGATCCTACTGACACATTTGAGCAGTCAACTGTTAACGAAAGAGTTACTCCATCGTTGTAATTAGTAGGGTGATCAAGGACAGTAGCATCTACTAAAGCTTGTTTAGCTTTAATAAAACTATTGGAACAGTCCGTTGACCAAGTATTTATAATCTTTATTTTGTCATGTAACAATTTAGTAGTTAGTGCATGTAAAGGGCTGAATGTTTCAGCAAGGTTAGGTATAAATCTATGATAAAAATTAACCATGCCTAAAAACCTTTGAAGCTGTTTAACTGTTGTAGGTTGTGGAAATTCTTTGATAATGTCAACACGCTCAGTAGTGGGGGAAATGCCCTTATGAGAGACGTGGTGACCTAAACATGTTAATTGATCTGTGCCGAAAACGCACTTAGAGGGTTTAATATTTATCCCATAACTTTCTAAACGTTTGAAAACGATCTGTAAATGTTGTAAATGTTCGACATGATCTTTATTTGCGACTAATATGTCATCTAAATAAACGAAAACAAACTTCAAATGTGATAGAACTTCGTTCATAAATCTCTGAAAGGTTTGAGCAGCATTTCTTAAACCAAAAGGCATACGTCTAAATTGGAACAAACTAATCGCAGTCTTGAAAATATCTGTTTCGTTAACAGGTATCTGATGATAAGCTCTAAGTCAATCTTAGAAAAAACCGAGCAACCAAATAATTGAGCATTAAAATCTTGAATATGTGGTAGTGGATATCTATCAGGTATGGTGATAACATTTAGTTGTCTGTAATCACCACAAGATCTCCAATCGTCGGGATCTTTTTTTGCAACCATATGTAATGGAGATGCAACAGACGAAGAAGAAGGTTCACAAATACCTAACTCAACCATATGATCAAACTCACTTTTTGCAATATTAAATTTAATATTGTCCAAACGTCTTGGGCGACTAAAAGGTAAATGTCCTTCAGTAACTATATAATGTTTCACAGAATGTTTAATAGGCAAAAAGTAATCCGGTGTGCTAATTAGATGAGAAAAAGAGCGCTACAATTTGGTATATTGATTTTTCACAGAAAACAATCTGGGAGAGATGAAAGAAAACTTTTTGACGTAACAATTAATTGACAAACTTGTCATGTTATCTATCAAGAGTTTGTTCTTTAAATCTACAAGTAGACCAAAATGTGCTATGAAGTCAGCTCATAAGATAGGAACATCTACGTCAGTGATAATAAAAATAAAAGTAAAATTGCGGCGTAGGCCTAAATTGACTTTTAAAAGTTCCTTACCGTAGGTAGAAATAATAGTATTATTAGCTGCAGTTAAGACTAAATTAGGATTATTTTTAAAATCAGTAGATAAATTCCTAGGTACAACCGATAATTCTGCACCAGTATCTAATAAAAAATGTAACTTGTTTGACATATCATAAATGAAAAGTCTAGATCTGCTGTCAGAATCACTAGAATCCGCAGATAATATGCTAGTGTTGATTAGTTTTTTTGATAATTAGAATGATTCTTATATAATAGGGTGTTATAAAAAGAACACCAAGGGCCGCTGCCCTTCCTAACCATGTACAATAATTGATAATTTCAAAAGGTAAATTCCAGTCTTGTAATCTTTATTCTATTATAGGCGAGCTAAAAAGATGAATAAAAAAGTGACATAACCTCCCGAACAAAGTTGCCAGATTGAAACCAATTGGAATCGATTAGTTACGTTTTAGGGAACAAAAAACCTAAATAACATTTTTTTGTCCGAGTGGCAGGTAATTTGTTACTACCAATGGAATTGTAGAGTAAAAAAAATGTAAAAAATCCATTTGAAAACACATCTTATAAGTTAATTGGGCAAAAATAAACACTTTTTGTCTCTTGTAATGTTTTCGAAAAATGCACTGTTTTTGAGTTATAGGCGATTTAAGCTCCGAAAATGGCCAAAAGTCGGCAACTTCAAAAATTCTTATCTCGGCTTCTACTGGACTTTTTTTAATGTTTTGGGTGGTAAAATGATCGTTAATACTTATACTTAAACATACTATTTTTTGTAATAAAGCAACTTTTCATTTTCATTCCACTCGGATGCAGACCATAAAAAAAGTGAATTTTTTTTTTTTATTTTATCAATTTTTTCAAAATTTTTAAATTAAGTCAGGCTAGAAAAAAAACAAAAAATTAAAGTGGGTAGACCACATGCTTCTGAACAAAAAATATTCTAATAAAATGTATCGCTAAAGCCACGGTTTTCCCGGAAAAAAATAGTGAAATAACGTTGTCACTCTGCTCGGACAAGCGCACGGTTAAATGCATACTACGGAACCTCTAAAAATTCTTAGCAGTTCTAACAAGTAAAATAAAGCTATTTTCTCTTTCTGATTACATATTTTTAAATTTTTTCTTAGTGACTAAGACGATAAATAGTGAGTCTGGAGGGAAAATATTGGAAATGTAAATGTAATGTATTGGAAAAGTTCCAGAATTTATATTCAAAACAATCAAAGATATTTTCATAGTTATACGGATAAGATCTTGACAATCGCAATTTCTTATCATGGTTAAAGCCTCCAATATATTTATCAAGAAAATCATCAAGCAATTAAATTAAAATGATTTGTACTTTTGTATGTACTTTTTTTGAATCCACGTTACTACAACTTAATAAACCATAATAATCATAAAGTGTACATTCTTTTTAACAGTTTTCAATGAAGAAAGAATTTTTTTGAAGGGGCTTTTATTTTTTTCTATATTGTTTATTGTGACGATTGAGTTCGGGCATGATAATTTATATAAGTATATTTTTCCATCCATCCTTTGCTCCTTTTTTTCCGGGAAAACCGTGGCTTTAGCGATACATTTTATTAAAACATTTTTTGTTCAGAAACACGCGGTCTACCCACTTTTATTTTTTGTTTTTTTCTAGCCTGACTTAATTGAAAAATTTTGAAAAAATTGATAAAATAAAAAAGTTTTTTCACTTTTTTTATGTTCTGCATCCGAGTGGAATGAAAATAAAGAGTTGCTTTATTACAAAAAATAGTATGTTTAAGTATAAGTATTAACGATCATTTTACGACCCAAAACATTAAAAAAAGTTCAGTAGAAGCCGAGATAAGAATTTTTGAAGTTGTCTACTTTTGGCCATTTTCGGACCTTAAATCGCCTATAACTCAAAAACAGTAAATTTTTCGAAGACATTACAAGAGACAAAAAGTGTTTATTTTTGCCCAATTAACTTACAAAATGTATTTTCAAATGGATTTTTTACATTTTTTTTACTCTGCAATTTCATTGGTAGTAACAAATTACCTGCCACTCGGACAAAAAAATGTTATTTAGGTTTTTTGTTCCCTAAAACGTAACTAATCGATTCCAGTTGGTTTCAATCTGGCAACTTTGTTCGGGAGGTTATGTCACTTTTTTATTCATCTTTTTAGGGGTGCACCGCTCGCCTATTACGCAAACGGTCCAAATCTCCAAAAATACCAAATATCGTATTTAAAAAATCCAAATCCAGTATAATGTTTAAAATCTTTAATTAAGGAAAAAGTTTTTATCTTCTAAAACATCAACTACGCAAGTTGGATCATATCTATATCTTTTCCAATGTATGTATATATCAGAAAGGCTTCGTATCAGTCTCACCAATTTATGTTGACGTCAAATTACTGGGACGTTGGGGTTATCAATAAAAGTAAGTTGTTGGATTAGCAACTTAAGTGACTAATTTATAGCAGTCTTTGGGCGTCGGGGTAATAATCAATTTATGGAAATCGCCGGGGTAATCAATTTAAGATAATCGTCTATGACATCAACTTATGTTATCGCGTCGGGGTCACCAATTTATGTGGGGTTCCACATAATCAAAATCAAATAATATTTCAATGTGGTTTAATGTAGTTATAACTCCATGGATAAAATTTACATTAAAAACCTATACCACATATACATACATATATAATTGTCATATTAATTATTAATTATATAACCTAAGCAACGGATTTTATTTTAATCCTCGGGATCTAGTTTTATGTAAAACACTATAACAAATAATAAGGGAAATAGTTAGGTAACTACACTACAACGGTCCTTTTGGGCTAATTTGTGGCTTTGAAGCCCTTCGCACTCGTATGTTATGATTGAAAACGTCCTCAAATGAATTCTTTACCCAAGTCGAATTTTTATTTTGTCTTCGACCTAGGTCAGTTCTGGGAGGTCCTATAACATTACTTACATCCTCATTTTCATATTGCTTTTCATAATCGCTAAAATGAGCATTATCTAAACCGTTAACTTCAATCAAATTGAGTGCTTAATTCTGCTCGCCGTTTAAACAGTTATATCTTGTCAGATTTTACAGGCGAACAATTTACTCCAGTTTTCACACAACGGCATCTTAAAGTAATACAATATTCCGTGCAAGTGCATGATATTAAATTTAATATCGATTCAGATGAAGTTTCTAAAGTTGTTCTTATAGGTAGCAAGAACCCATTTATTCTAGACTTGCCCCACCGTTCTGGAGACATCTTATTACCAGATTTTGTAAGTATGTAGCGCAGCGGCTGCGGAAATAGGAGGGAATATTTCCAATTTTAAGTTTATTTTAGTAAAGATATTTGAAATGTATGAAATCTATATTCGTGAAGCGAACATTTTCCATGCTTTAAATTGTATAAAAACAAGAATTTCGGGTTTAATTGGCACTCGAATCAGCATTATTAAATGCTCTTATGCATTTTTCTTTCGGGCATTGGAAGGTTTCATATACTTACCTCGACAGCTTCGATGAATAGCAATTACAGAGCCTTCTTTTAGCTGTAGGTATTTGTTATGACTAATTCTTTTCCTACAGTTTTCATTAATTTAGTAGCAACTGCTTCAAGCACAACATTGTCACTTAAAATCACCTCTTTACAAATAAAATATAAATCAGATCTCTCTTAACTTTTCCCTAAAAAACACCCTTTTGCTACTTTTGGCGTTAGTGACTCATCAGTTTCTTAATATTAAGGGTGAAAGCTATAGACCCCCACAATTTCATTAACTCCCTATTTTTTTCTTTTTCCAAAGAATATTTTTGATATTTTACCCGCATTAAGTGATGCTATCGAAACTATATGCAAAGAACGTTAAGTTAAATAACATGTCGTGAACCTCGTGCATAGTGGTCATTTTAAATTCGTCATATATTGTTGATTTTTTGGACACAGGTTACATTTCCGCAGTTATATGTTATTGGGAAAGTAATTTAGTAAGTAAATTTACAAGATTTTAATTAATTTGAAATCATGCGTATACTTAATTATGTTTACATGAATAGAAATAACGTAGATACAACAATCGATAGAATTATTACGCGGAAGACGATCCATAAATTCAATTTTAATGCATTATGTATAAGGCAAAAATAACCAGAATGAAACAAGATAAGAATAAGTAAGTAAATACGATTAGCATGCATTGACACTTCGTTAATGAAAATGTGCAAGAGTATCGTTCATAATTGTTTTTCCGCATATACTTATGATTGCGACATAAAATTGATGTCATTAAACTACTTGATGACAATCTGAAGGTTATTATAATAAAACTGAGATGATTTGGACGATGTATTAGCATCAAGGAATTAGAATGAATCAGCAGAAATATATTTAAAAGTGTAGCAAATAAGTGGAGTGATGATGATAATAATTAGGACCATCTTATACAAGGTGTTGGCACATCGATAGACAGCTATAAGTGGGTGATATAGAGGGTTACTTAGAATCTATATGTCGTGTATAAGAGGATCAGTTTTCAGATTTCTTCAGTTTTAAAGATAAACGATTGAAATTTGGAACATCCTATATACTTATTAACCTTCATAAGACTGAGTGTAATATCAAACGTTAATATCTAAGTGGGGTGCTTTTAAACCCCAGTTAAAAAATGGGTATGTGTTAATTACTAATAGACTACAGACTTTTAATTCAATTATTTATTTATTTAATTAACAAAATAATGAAACTATATAACAATTACTCCGATTAAAGAACTTATATCTAGATACATAACAGGCAATCTTTTCACTATATACCTTATTTGCTCCTAGGATAGTCACATTATATGTCCATGTCCATTAAAATGGATAGATGAACATCACATCCCATAGGCAACAGTAGCGTTGTGTGTGTAGAAAATGTGTAGAATGGTAAATATTTTCATTAAAATGAATTATTGCAATTCCTGCATTACCGGCTCTTTATACAACGTGATGTAGGCATACGATATTACAGTAAGATAATACAGTAAGATAAATATGTATTGAAGGGATATTAAAATTTAATTGGTATTCACTTTATAACTGTAAACTGAACTTCATCATGTTACGACTATGGAACGATCGATTTTCTTCTTTTCTGAACTGCTTTCTACAAACGACACAGCACTTTGCACTAAAAATACTGTCACTAAACTATGTAAATATGAATAGAGAATATTATTTAGGTATTAAGCAAATCACAACTTAAAATAAAAAGACTTCTTCACCACATTTTGATCGAAAAACACTTATTAACATTAATGGCGGATACTGTCAAAAGTGTCAAACTGAGATTATGATAATCGAACTGAACCGATCGTGCCCGAATCGGTAGCGAATAGATCGACTAGCCAATCAAGAACTTATGGGAAGGAGTGCCTTAGATTGTAACTATCTCAGCAACATATAAATCAGTACAATTATGTATCTAGATATAAGTTCATTAATCGGAGAACAACTATTTAGTTATTATGGGGCACATTTATTACATATTACCCGAGAATTCTCACTGCAGGTAAATTTATTGTAAATATGGCAACTTTTCTGAGATTTTCTATCTTTCGTTCTTGGATATATATATATATATAGCAACGACCCTGCGAATTTGTTGGTAACACTCTTGTTATATATTGTTCTATGTCTGTCCTCAAAATATGAAAATCATACTTTCCCTTGCCAACTCCTTTCTAAGTTCCAGTAAAAACTTCTTGAGGACGTCCAAATAATTTAGCATATACGCATTTATGGCTGCAATATCCAGTGATTGGTAGAATATGGCCATAAGCCATCTACTGAATTTACGTTGAGTTGTGTTTTTTTGCAAGATTTACCATCGGTATCTACTGCTTCTTTGGTAGAATTATAATATAAATAATGTCTGGCTTATTATCGTGTTCAATGCCAGCCACTTTATCATTAATATGCTCACCTGTTAGTAGAAGTACTGCTTTGCTCTTCTTGGCAACATACGACACCATCATGTTATTAGGCATAAACGCAAACATGCATGATTGTAGTGGTTTATAAGGCTTTGGTAGGAGATTATTTGGAATATATTTTTTATCTGTCTCAACATACCGCATAGATTTTTTTTCCACAACTGTGTTGTGTTAGATCCAAAACCATTCTTTGGCCTTGGTTTCTCTCTGACACTTTACCTTTCTTTCTTATACAAAAACATTATGAAACAGTCATCCATGATTTTGTATTCTTTTTCTTCCTAGATAAACCTTAATATATATTAACAATACTCGGGAATCTGAGATTCCATTTAAGACTTAGTTTTTGAAGCCCAAGTACCTCCCAGACATACAGCTGAACAGTATCGTATTCGATTTTCTGCTCCATCCAATTCCGGGAGGCGCATAAAAATCGGGGATTGCCTTCAAGCCTTAAATCGCAAATTTTCTTTTATTTCGGAAACCGTAAAAAAATAATTTTTAAAATATAGCTTGCGTTTTCTCCTTCAAAACATCTAAAAACCTATTTTTATTTTAATTGTAGCTCACAGTGTTCTTAATCTAATGAAGTAGTCAAAACAGATAAAATATTTATAGAAATTTTAGAAAAAAATATTACGTGAACCTCTACGTCGTCAGCGCATTGAAAAATGTAGCTTGGAAAAATTTTGGAAAATTGACAAAACCTAGATCGTACGAAATTGCGAGAAAAGACCAAAATTATTTTTAGTGATTGATTCATACTGATATCTTGCGTGAAACGATAATAAGGGATGCATTTTTAGACTAAGTTAGTTCTGTTATATGGGCCCAATATGATCTCAGAAATCACAGGTTCCCGTCCGGGACCTCAATTCTGGGACACCCTGTATATGAAAACAACTTGGTACTCAGTTCGAACCGAGTTTGAGATTTTTTAAATCTTAACGTTCGCTTATTTTGTTGCTGTTATTGTTAATAATTTTTTAACCCGGAAAAAAAGAAGTACTCCTTGGATTTAGTTAATGTGCTTGAACTAATATTACAAGAAAATATGGATGCCGTGTAAATCAACAATGTCACGATGCAATTTTATTTTAATCTCAGTAGTTGTTTTCATTATTGCTACTTATTCTTTAAACTTTTATATTCATTACATTGTATATAAATCGCACGACATGAAATGACATTTAAAATTAATTTTATAAACCACTGAATTAAATTGATGTTAGCTGATAAATGTTATTAGAATAATTATACGTTCTTCCATATGGTTTTGAATATTAAATGTATTACTCCTAATTTATTATTTAATAATATGTTGTATCAAGATGTTTCAATTTTTTTTAGGTTTTTTGCTGCTTGACAATGGGGAAGTTGCATGATTTCTTTTATAAAGAAAAGCGATAAAGCATCACAAAAAAATTTTAAAAATGTAAAATTTACGATTTTTTGAATGTTAATACACCGATAGAAAAAAATCACTTCTTCGGTGAAGAATTTAGATATTTCGAAACGGCAGTTATTTGACGCCAGTAACTGTGACGTTTTCCGTTACGATCAGGGCTCGGGAATTTTATCTTGGCGACAGAGATGGCTTTCATATAGACATAATATTATGTTGCACACACCTACTGAAACATTCAGAAAAACGATGAAATGATGAAATATTCATTATTGCCAGCTACAATGTATTTTTGGTAATAAAGGAGGGGTATCGATAAGCTAAGGAAATTGATACCAATATAACAAAAAATTTAACTATATATTTTTTTATATTTCTCTTAGTTAAATACAGGACACTAACTTAACGCTATAATAAATTAAAAGTAGAAATGACTACGTTTTCTTCACGAGAAAAATCGACAAACTGAGGCCAAAATGGCTTTTTTTGGAAAATTGTACGGTTTTTTTTACTATATCGAGTTTTTTAGACATGAGCGCATTTTTTTAGCAGTTTAATTTTTGTATTTTTATATTTGTTGACGTCTAAAGAAAAACATAGATTGCAATGTTCAAATTCTTTCAGGGAACATCGATTTATTTGGATGGATCTTATAACAATCAGGTGTTAAGGATCATATATTCTGTAGCTAGACTGAAGCCAGCATACAGGTTTTATGCTATCTGTTTTATGGGTTTAAGAACTCACTGGTTTTATGATAAAACCAGCGGATGCTTAACCTATGAATTGTCCATTCATCTATATAGCGGCTCATCCTGTAACCCATCATATATTGGAAAATGGAGACCTCCTAGACCTGGAATCCTTTAACGTGCGTTAGTAACAGACATACTAATGACGTAACAACAATTATGACGTCAATTTTACATACAATAAACGACGAGTTACGTCACCCCAGACATACTTAAGACGTCATGTAATAAGTGGATAAGACGTCATCGAATGACGTCTCTGGGATGTGACAGATTTTCGTCATTTTCAC
This sequence comes from Rutpela maculata, assembly GCA_936432065.2. Lineage (NCBI taxonomy): Eukaryota > Metazoa > Arthropoda > Insecta > Coleoptera > Cerambycidae > Rutpela > Rutpela maculata. The sequence continues at coordinate 38,216,771 of OW386285.2, forward strand.
GTCAATAGGTAACATTTGACGTAAGTACTGACCAAATAGTGTCCAATGACTGACGTAATGATGACGTCACTATGTTAGCTGGGTTACACATATGCAGTGATAGTCAAGCGGCCCTCAAGGCCCTTGCATCAGTCAGAACCAAGTCAATACTGGTTCAAAACTGTAAACAGGCTCTCTCTGAACTTGGCTCGTTCAACTGGGTCAAACTTATTTGGGTGCCTGGACACAGCAATATTGAGGGTAACGCTCGGGCAGACGTTTTGTCCAGGAGGGGGGCTCTCAGCGGCCCCTACTGGGTCCGGAGCCGGCTCTCGGCTACCCTAGATCAAATGCCAAGAAGTCAATAGAGAATTGGACTCGTTCAAAGTTATCTGACTTCTGGGGCGCCTACCCAGGACTTCAGCAAGCGAAGCTCCTTATCTTAGGGCCCTTGCCAAAGCGAGCACAGCAGATCCTGGGACTAAACAGGAAACACGTCAGGATCGTGGTAGGTCTTTTGACTGGACACGGCTCTTTCAGAAAACACCTGCACACCATAGAGGTGGTAGACAACCCCGACTGCAGGTTCTGTGGGGACAAGGAAGAAACTTTCATCCACGTCCTAACTTCTTGCCCTAGTCTTATGATCTTGAGGCACAAACACTCCGGTATTGGTTTTCCGGTGCTGGAGGAAATAAGGAATGCCCCCATAGGAAGGATTTTGGCTTTTGGGTTAGAATCCGGCCTGAATGGGGGAATTCCCTAAATTCGTAGCACAATGGGCCACAAGGCCTGAATGCAGCACCCTTCGTCGCCCCGCTAAAAGAAGAATGGGGTGGTAGAGGGAGTGGCTGGTGTCAAAAAAAATAGGCCTTTGGTTCTTGTACATACACTGAATCAGTTTTATTTTTTATCCCATTTAATAATGGGATGGGAATGGTAATGGGGGTGATAGGAGGATGGCTGATGCCAAAAATGTTATGACCTCTTACTTATTTATCCCATTTACCACCCAATTCTTCCACGGAATAAGATCAAAATATAATCTATTTCCAGATCTCGTTATAATATGCAGGTGTATCAAATTTCTAGTTAATATCCAGAGTAATCGTGGACACACAAAAAAGTTAGACATAGACAATTTCTTTTGCTCAAACTTAAAATATTTATGTTTCCTGACATTCTAAGCATATTTGAACAAAAATAAATATTTTTTTACCGTTACTACTTCCACGAGGTGTAAGTAATTAAACCTAAGGAATTTTAAACAACCATGTTAATAACTACATCTATTTAAACAAAATAAATACGGCAAAACCTAACAGGAATATTACTGTTATTGATTACTACTATAATACTAGCTGACCCAGCAAACGTTGTTTTGCCACATAAATTATAAATTTTTGTCCAAAAAATAAAAAGAAAATTTCTGGATAGGGCCACCCTTATCACCTAGGGGTATAAAAAATAACCTACGGACTATTCTCAGACCTACCAAATATACACCAAAAATTTCATAAAAATCGGTCAAGCCGTTTCGGAGGAGTTCGATAACAAACACTGTGACACGAGATTTTTATATATTAGACAAGTAACACAAACTGCCCGTATTCCTTGGTTTCTCAATTCGTGGCACGTTCCCTCGCAGGACAACCAAATTACAAAAATCATATCTATCGTTTCACGCATTATTTCAGGCATATTTTTATCGGAAAATTTTATTAAGGAAACTTGTTCAGAATTGTTCGAAAACCTTGAGTCCAAAATTTAATCAAAATAAAAAAATATATAAATTTTGATTATAATAAAATATCATCTAATGGGTTTTTTTTGTTTAGAAAACTGTACTATGACAATTTTGTTTGAAATTAAGCTGCCAGGTAGTTGTCAAGCAATTAAACTGTAAATTGCTTTTTTAAATAATTATTTTTAAAATTTTAATTCAATTCAATTTTGATTAAATTTTGGGCATGAAGTTTTTGGACAATTCTGAATAAGCTTCATTAACAAAATTTTCCGATAAAAAAATACCTAATATGATTTTTTTATTTTCTCCGCACCTTTTGGTACCGCAGGTGGCTTTGTATTTGTAGGAGGTAAATGTTTTTCTAGTCATAAGTAGATCCTAATTTGTTCTATACTTAAGTACAATTTGATTCAAATCGGAAAAAAAATAAAAAAGTTATTGGGTGTTACCATTTCAAGTGAAACACACTGTAGAGGATAAAAATTTCAAATTTTGATGGGAGCTGTATCTCTATAAATACTCTTCCTAAACTTGACAATAGCCAAATATCTTATCTTTTGTTTCTCATTTTTTTTTCATAATAATTAATATTTGACTGGCTGTGAATTTTTAATCACCCTGTAAAATTACAGAATACTTGAACATTTTTACAGAGCATTCAAAGGGCTGCAAAAGAGGTACAAAACAAAATTTTGTAGTAACAGAAAAGCACAGTTTATTTAAAAAAAATTCATTCATAACAAATGCTTCATATGGCATCCACCTGTTTCAGTACACAAATTAATACTTTTACAATTTTGTGTAATATCAACCAAAAATCCAGAATTGTCGTTTTATCTCTGTAGGTCATAGATGCTTGGGCTGTCGAAATTCCACTCCAGAGAGAACCACCAAACTGGCTTCCTTTCCCTTTCCTTCCCCTCTCTTCACACCACTTGCCTAAAGGGGGTTGTTGTAAGGGACCGTTTGGCCAATACAGATAGTTGCACATTTTTGAATGCCAAATTTACAACAGAAAATCTCAGTGGCTATTATAAATTCCGTTCTTATTATCCCCTATGATGCTTAACCTTAAGTATAAAGTTGGATATTCGAGTGGTATCGCTATGGCAACAAGTTGTAGAATAAAAATGGTCTTATGACAAATGGGACAGTACCACTACCACTTATATCTGTTAGCAGGAGCAAGGTAAGACGACAGATGTGACTAGATGAATTTAGAATTGACTCTGGATCACCAAACAGCAAAACTCATGATTTAAGGTATGGTTGCATGTAGAGATATTTCACCCCCAATACCTACTCACAACATTTTAAACATCTGAAGACATGTAAGCTGAATACTGGAGCTAGAGTTATTTTGTAATACCAACAATGGGAGGGTCGCGAAAGTACAAGACAGCAGATATTTTTTTAGAAAAGCTTAAGCAATGCGAATGTAAGGTGATCACATCATCAGTCAAATTTCCCGATTTAGCACCAGTAAACGTTGGACAGGATATCATGAGTAGGGGACTAGCTGAATTATACCAAGTTGCAACAATATTCATTACTAGAACTCAGGATAGGTTAATGTCAAATAATTATGGCTGTTCTCAATCCTAGAGGAGAGTTTTAGTGAACGACTATTTAATTCAGAAACAGGAACTTCGAATATGTTTGATTCGGAGAACTCATGGGATTGCTTAGAATTTGTAAAAGAAGTAGACTTGAAAACGATGAACAAACCTTAAAAAAAATATGAATTTATTTTGACCTTATCAATGGAATGAATGACTAAAAAACTAGTTTGCAATATTACATCATCTAAATATTTTTGTATGTGGTTACTTAGTATCCTATTCTTCTCCTGGCTTATAATATATGTATTATTTTCTAAACAAGTAATTGTATAATAGTACACACCCCATTTTATATCATTTTATACTATAAGAGGCAGTTTCAGATTAGAATTCTTAACCTTTTAAAGTTTTAAGGTAATAATAGTTCAAAGGCATTCTATTTATTATAATATCGAAACAAGTCACGTCAGTTATATATATTCCACTCTACTCTCATAGAATATAAAACATAATTGTGGTACGCAAGGACCAACCAATACTATTAAATGTATTTAATGAGATTTTAATTATGTTTGGAACAAATGCGTGCCTTAAAAAACTATTTTTCTATTATGAGTAGGTTCAAGCTTCTTTAAAAATAATTAATTATTATTTATGCCGTGCAATATTATTTAGCGGTAACATTCCATTTGTCTAGTAGATAAATCCTTGATGTACTTAACGTACAGGATTCTCTTTCAGTCGAACATTATAAGCGATTTCACGCTTCGATAACTTAAGCACACAAGTAAATAAATAGTAAGTTTTTCCAGATCGTATCTAAATACTCTTTAAAGGTTATTGTAATTCAGATGACTTTTATTTTGGCAAATATACAAATACACTTCGCTTCAGGAGACGACCATAATAAGATGGTTGAAACGTCAAGGATTCAAAATGTTCAGCGCAGAAGGAAACTCGAAAAGCAGTGTACAAGTCATCACCAGTTCTGCAAAACAGTCTAACAATACATGTCACCATGTAAAATGAATGAAAATTAATTAAATCACTTTTTTTCTATGACTGCCTTCGAAAACGACAAATAACGCACAGTAACTGTCTTTTTTCACACAATGTGTGCAAAAATCGAAAAAATACAGTACTATCATGTTTTTCACACAGTCCTGTCGAAAACATAACTGACGCCTTTTGTTTGTATTTTATGAAGTAGGATAGCTATTCAGGTTCATAGCAAAAGACTTGTTTAACTGTTCCACTTTTACATTAAATTTTAATTTTAAGTGTTTTGTCAAATAAATAATATCTGTTTACTAATGAAATATTTTGTTTTCCTTGCAGCCGTAGAAAAAATATTATAAACAACATGTTTGAAAACATCTCTTCACACTCATTCGACGTATGTCTGTCTCATTCGTGTGAAAAGATTTATTTTCCAAACTTGTTTAATAGTATATTATTATATGAGCGATTATGATAGCCATTATTCACGAAAATGACGTTTGAGCCCACGAACCGTAAGCGAGTGACGCAAATCATCTGAGTGAATAATGGCCATAATAGCAAATGTAATACTATGCTTTTTCTACACCTATTAAACAAATAAATTAGACTGAAATTTGATAGCATTAATCGGTACCTATTCGTAATAAGTCGAAAACGTAAACAAACAATATGGCGGTGTGGCGGTACACTTGTCACTGTCACGCGAGTTGATTGTCAGTCGGAGCAGCAAGAGTTGATAGTGGTCGATTTCAAATATCATTGAATCAGCGAAACAATGATTTTTGAATTTGTATTTGTGATTGGCCGGATGCAGTGAATTATGAATCGATAATTCACTACAGTGAATTATGAGTACGATTTTTCACCAAAAAAATGCTAATAATTGTCATATAATTAAATGGGTGTAGAAAAAATACTATTATCTGCTCCCACTGTGGTAAGTAGACTATTTTTACATTGTTTTCAAGCAGGTAAGTTGATTCTACCGGGAAAGTGCTAGTTGCTATTGACTACAGGATGTACGTAAACTACTTACCTCCATTGAGTAAATGAGTGTTTTCAGGACGACTACGTGACATCCATTAATGTCAATTAAATTACTTATCATTATCAAAATAAATTGATCAGGAAATATAAAATCTGATTTTGTATTTCATGTAGAAGCAAAACGTTATACACCACGCAGGTGATAGGTAACTTTGATCAGTCTCGGTCTCTGTTGCCAGCCCTCGCTCGGGCGCAAAATCGTCCTCGGTTGGTAAAAACTACTTACCTCACTAATAGTGTAAATAACTATTAACTTGTTTTGTGAATTACAGGAACCATACCTAAAAATGTAAAAAAAACAACTAGCTAACTACAACTAGAAGTTGTAGTAGCTCGTTAATGACTGTCAATACTTCGTTGATTAATATTTTATTTTCTTCATTTCATTTATTTAACGCCGACATAATTTCGAAACTAAGGACAAGGCGCCAGGAGACGGCCCACCTCCAACCTGAAATTTTACCGAACCTCTTTACTGGTTTTTATTTGCCATCCAGTAGACAAGGGATCGACTGCTTCCCACACCTTCCGAAGGATGGTATGTAGTAATTCTCGCCTAAAATTACATACTTTCTCCGTTTCAACTGAGATACAACCCACTAGATTCCTGATCTATTCTAGTACTAACTGAGACTCTTCATGCTTAACTTTTCATATAGAGTATGAGTATAGTCTAGATTAATAATGTAATAAAATCAGATTTACAGTCATCTCTATACTTAAGCCCAGCAATTATTCTTATGGCTTTTCTGCTCTACTAGCAGAAGGGTGCCCCCAAATAGCCTAAGGGATAACAGAATATATTAGGTTATGGTGTGCAGTAATTAATGTTCTCTGGGAAATATTGCGCGCGAGATTGCGTAATAAATATATGTTCTTGCTTACTTTCGTACAGATATAATTTACATGTGTATCCCAACTATTCATCAAGGTAGACTCCCAAGAATTTTGCCTCATTACTAAGCGATAAATCTTTGTTGTCCTTTTTTAGTGTAAAAACCTCTTTTCCAGTTTTGGAATCATTTTATGTCATGTGATTAGCTATGAATCAATCATGTACTGAATTTTGCGTCGAAGTTATTTCAGATATTTACAGCCGCTTGCACCGTATTGTTTAATAGAGGATTAATCTTAAACCTCCGTTAAATTTAAAATTTGCTTTGCGCCGTTCTTTAATCCTTGATTAAATTGGCTTAAACTTGCGTTAACTTAATCCCCCAAAGTTGCCCGCTTAAAGGGCGATTAAATTTAATCGTAATTTCTGCACAGTTGTCGATGTTGTGTATAACCTCAATTTTTATTATATTTTCGTTCTTTTGACGTTTTATTTTTATTAACAAAAATTTAGGAATCGTGAGATGGATTCCGACCTCGACATTGATATCTTCTAATACATGCTTGCATTTTGTGGCCGTATTTATTAGCAAAAGTTTTTCATCTAATGAACGGATCTTGCTCTTTTATTTTTATTATGATTTTCCAAGTAGAAATATTGTAAACAACATGTTTGAAAACATCTCTTTACACTCATTCGACTTATGGAACTCGCCTTCGGCTCGTTCAACTGTCTCACTCGTGTGAAAAGATTTATTTTCGAAACTTGTTTAAAATATCTGCTCCCACTGTGGTAAGTAGACTATTTTTACATTGTTTTGAAGCAGGTAAGTTGATTCTACCGGGAAAGTGTTAGTTGCTATTGACGATAGGAAGTAAGTGAACTACTTACCTCCGTTGGGTAAATAAGTGTTTTCAGAAAGACTACGTGACATCCATTAATGTCAAATAAATTACTTAGTATCACTGTCAAAATAAATTGATCAGGAAATATAAAATCTGATTTTGTATTTCATGAACCGTAGCTGTAGAAGCAGATAAAACGTTATACACCACGCAGGAGTTAAATAACTTTGATCAGTCTCGGTCTCTGTTGCCAGCCCTCGCTCGGGCGCAAAATCGTCCTCGGTTGGTAAAAACTACTTACCTCCTTAGTAGTGTAAATAACTATTAACTTGTTTTATAAATTACAGGAATCATACCTAAAGATGTAAAAAAACAGATAGCTAAGTACAACTAGAAGTTATAGTAGCTCATTAATGACTGTCAATACTTCGTTGATTAATATTTTACTTTCTTCATTTCATTTATTTAACGCCGACATAATTTCGCAACTAAGGATAGGGCGCCAGGAGACGGGCCACCTCCAACCTGAAATTTTACCGAACCTCTTTACTGGTTTTTATTTACCATCCAGTAGACAAGGGACCGACTGCTTCCCACACCTTCCGAAGGATGGTATGTCCACTACGTAATTCTCACCTAAAATTACATACTTTCTCCGTTTCAGCTGAGATAGAACCCACTAGATTCCTGATCTATTCTAGTACTAACTGAGACTCTTCATGCTTAACTTTTCATATAGAGTATGAGTATAGTCTAGTCTAGATTAATAATTTAATAAAATCAGATTTACAGTCATCTCTATACTTAAGCCCAGTAATTATTCTTATGGCTTTTCTTTGGATACCAAAGACTGCTCTACTAGCAGAAGAGTGCCCCCAACTAGCCTAAGGGATAACAGAATGTATTAGGTTATGGTATGCAGTAAGTAATGTTCTCTGGGAAACATTGCGCGCGAGATTGCGTAATAAATATATGTTCTTGCTTACTTTCGTACAGATATAATTTACATGTGTATCCCAACTATTTATCAAGGTAGACTCCCAAGAATTTCATCTCATTACTAAACAATAAATCATTATTGTCCTTTTTTCCAGTTTTGGAATCATTTTATGTCATCTGATTAGCTATGAACCAATCTTGTACTGAATTTTGCGTCGAAGTTATTTCAGGTATTTACAGCCGCTTGCACCGTATTGTTTAACAGAGGATTAATCTTAAACCTCCGTTAAATTTAAAATTTGCTTTGCGCCGTTCTTTAATCCTCGATTAAATTGGCTTAAACTTGCGTTAACTTAAACCCCCAAAGTTGCCCTCTTAAAGGGTGATTAAATTTAATCGTAATTTCTGCACAGTCGTCGATGTTGTGTATAACCTCAATTTTTATTATATTTTCGTTCTTTTGACGTTTTATTTTTATTAACAAAAATTTAGGAATCGTGAGATGGATTCCGACCTCGACATTGATATCTTCTAATACATGCTTGCATTTTGTGGCCGTATTTATTAGCAAAAGTTTTTCATCTAATGAACGGATCTTGCTTTTTTATTTTTATTATGGTTTTCTATATTTATAAAGATCTTGTAAACATATAAATAGTAGTAAAAATGTACATACACAGAACCACGTTTTTTGTGAAAAGAACAAATAATTGAAAATAGTTGACAGAAATGAGGTTATAATTATGAAAGAGAGGTTAGCAGAATACCAAATTCCCTAAAATCACAAGTTAACTATCAACTTAAGTAAACCACAAACAATAAAGCACGATGCAATAAGACGCAAGTTAAACCTGGTTTAAATATGAAATCTCAATTAGTTATTCATCGCTTAAAATGTAAAACGCCTTCGGCTTAGTGATGTGTCGTTCATGAACGATCCGTTCACAATGAACGGGTCTTCCAAAAGACCCGTAAACGATTCGATCTCTCTCCCTGACCCTATAGTTTATATGACCTGACCGAACACGGAATTTCGGACGTATTTTCTACTGAGATATTCACGATCGGTGCGCGGCGAACGAGAACCAACATGTGGAACCAACTGAATGAACTGACCATGTACCCACCGTGCCATTCATATGGACGAATCTTCGTGAACGGGTCATTTGAGTGATTGACCTGGTAAGACCCGGTTCACTCAAATGATCCGGATCTTACCATCACTACTTCTTCGGCCGGCTCGTGACGTAAACATCACCCTCGCGAGTAATAGCCATCATTATACGCTCACTGAATAATCTACGGTGCAAGTGGCTGTTAGTCCTTAACATGTTTAAAATGATTTAGTTACGGTTGTATCGTCAGCGAATAGAACAAAGAATAGTGTCGGCCCTAACACAGATCCCCGAGGAAACTGTATTGTGTTGGAAGAAGATTTGAGTTTGTGTTTTTCGATAATACATATTGGAAACGGTTAGTTAGGTAGGAACTTATTAAGTAGGCGTTATTGTTGCTAAAACCATAAAAGCTTAATTTATCGACTAGTATTTTATGTGACACAGAGTCAAAGGCTTTTGTGAGATCTAAGAATTGTGAAAATGTTCGTTAACAATTTCAATTAAAGAATAAATAGCTGTGCTTACACTTAGTTATTTCACCAGGGTTAATTCAGATTTTGAACCAGTGTTAAATTTTAATACGAGGTTAGCTTAGCATCGGGTTAGGGTAGTTTGGTATAACTCGCTCTGAGTGATACAGCTCCTTTTATAATGACAATGTTTTTCATATAGAAATGTTCTATGGCGTGCCAGTAGAATTAAAATATAATGTATAAGCAGATTTATTTTTTGCACAAATATCAATGTCTTTAATACGTGTGGCGAGAGTCAAAATATTTAAATCAATAAATAATTACGACTTGCAATATTCGTAAGGGCTTTTAATTTTAGAAATAATTCTTTTTGTATTATAAATGTTGAGCCCAATCAATAGAAATGTCCAAGAAAATTATACCGTATGAAATAAGAGAGCTAATTATTGTATTTGTGCTTTTATTTGCCATCACTCTTGAATAATAATATTTAGTATTTAATTTTTTGCTTACTATAAGAAAATGTTTCTTCCAATGTATTTGACTGTCGAGCGTAAAACTAAGGAAGTTGATTTCGTCTGTGAAAGTCACATTGAAATTGGTCGACATAAAATTTGTTCTTGATCTTTGATTAAAATTAATGCAATACGTTTTTCTAAAGTTAATTTTATTTTTATTTGCCTTGCATTTATTTACCAAACATTCATTTATTCTGTACAGAATATTTAATGAGCCACTTTCTACAATGAAAAGTTAATTAGAGCAAAAGGTATTCCTGTTGAAGCGATCATACATACAGTGAGATCATTTATGTAAAGTATAAATAATAATGGGCCCGGGATTGATCCTTGGGGTATCCCACTCTGATTTCTACTTCATTTTCAATGGGAAAAATTACTTGCTGTAAATTTTTTCTTAGAATAGCTTACTGTTCTCTTTTTCCACAAATAAATCTTAAATCAGTTTAATGACAATCTTCGAATTGTGTCCAGATGAATACCATCAAATACTTTATGAAGTCTAATTTATGTTGCTTTTAAGACATCTGATGAAGGTACCATAATTTGTTTGAAGCGTCTGCCGACAAACTAATGATACTTCTGAATTAAGTTGAAACTTGAAATTGAAAAATTCGAAATATTAACTGCAATATGTGTTTATTTATGTTTACTGAGACCTGAAACAAAGTTTACCCTCGTTCTTTCTGCAAAATATTGTTCAATTCTATATATAAAATATATTATTCATGTATCTTTTATACGAGGTCTTGCATATGTATGAAATAATGGCTTGAATCTTTTGAAATAACTGTTTAATATTGAAAAGTTTGTAATTAAATATCTTTTGCTATAATTTTTTTATATATTCTGACGATTCTAAAATTTTGTTATCCGCTCTAGTCTTGCTGCTTTGATCATTAACTTTTATTTTTCAAATAGTTCCCTAGGTTATTTTTTTTTGAATCAGCACATTTTTCTTGATATAAGCAGTGCATAAAGAGGTAAAAATGTTAGTACACTTGTTAGTCTTGTGTGGGGGGGTATCAGGAGACCAATCCAGCAACTATATTTTTCCTCCACGCCTGGTCCACCTACTGAGATAAACATTCCGTCCTCTAATTCAAAATGAGGTCACTCATACTGTCGAAATGTAATATCTTCGTGTCGCCATTTTAAAAAGCCTTCAATTTCAGGAAAAGTTTTCTATATTAACAAAGCAAAAGACAGGGTAGGGTATTCAGTCATATGATTGACAATAATATATGCCCAAACATTCACTTTCTATGCAGAGAAATTAATAGATTACAAAAAATAAAAAGAAAACATGCTGTGTCAGTTAGGAAAAAACAAAATTGTATGTCACATCAACAAAATTATAACTTTTTAAATCAAGAAAACCAAAATTGTAAAAGAATTGACAAGAAAGTTTTATTTCAAACAATTCTCCATTAAACATAAACTTAAAAAGATACAAACGTTATTCCATACATACACCGGACCGGATGTTGTGGTTTATTAAAACTTGTTTATTTTAATTTACTTTAATAATTCCATCAAGAGCTTTAATAAACTTAATCCAGCCTCCTAATTGTCAACGAGAAATTATTACTTATTCTCTGTTGAAGAACATTAGATACATATGGTTAAAAAACTGATATAAGTAAACTTTTATCGAAACCAAAGTTTATTTACCTCAAATATTAGACATTTGCTTATCGGTTAAAAAATCCTTTAAAAAATATAACAAAAAAACAATTCAGACGTTACTATTATTCAATTTCTGCAAAACAATGGAGACAAATCACCAACATGAAAAATTAATTAATTTGACAAGTGTTTAAAATCTAAACAATTTTGTCAACATTTCTTCATGCTTTTTTTACGCATGGATCCTAGGATTAGTCAGCGGGCTGAATAAAAAACTGTTTTTGTATTTCAATACCTACGCAGATATGAGTTCATCGAAATTACCAGTAAATGAAACTACGAGTCAAATGAAAAAACCATGTTTCTCTAGTCACAGATTGATTATATGACAAAAAACGTATTTTAAATGATTTTTCATTCATACCTGCAACTGCAAAGCAGCATTTGAATTATTTCTTCAAGAACCATCAAATTTATTTTGTATCAATCGTTATAACCTTTTCTCAAGGTAGTGAGTTTAGTGAATCTATTACTGTCTTCCTTTATTCAGACAGATGGCATTATGTTGTCATAACGTACTATACAGTAGACGGAGGTCAACTAGGATAATTCATACACCACAAAGCGTCTGTCAAGACGTTGTAGATAAGATGAAGAGAAAAGGATTACAAAGAAGTTTCCTTTTGGTGGAGGTCAGGAAGCCAATAGGAATATTTGTTGCAGCGACGAAGCCTACTTATCCCCCCATTTTAGAGGGTGCTGAATCCAAAAAAAAATATGGGAGAAGTTTTTAAACCGCACCCACCCCTTTAAATGGTGGTCAAACGCATATTGATAATATTCCACGGAATCTAACTTATTGATCCCCCGTTTTCGAGCATGCCAATTATAGGGAGGACCCTGGGACGCGTGCCTGACACCCGCCCACCCCCTCAACGGCCAATAACCACCCTTCAAAGGGGTGAGAGAGCGCTCTCATCATACCACTGGACAAAAAGGTTTTCCTCCCATTTTCGAGCAATCCGAACACGGAGAAGACCACAAATGCTCTCAATGGCAAAAAAATACCCCTTCAATAAAAATATTTTATATAATATATTATAATTAAATAAATCAGATGTTCCAATTATTAGATAAACCTATTTTTCACAAAAAATATGTACAAGAAATATACATTCATCTTTTTTCAGTTCCACAGTAAATGAAGATGACTACATTGTTGACGAGATCGGGGTGACATCAATGTTTTTCCTGTGTAGCATTGCCCGAAGGTATGCTGAGAATGCACTTTCGCCCCTTTGGAGGCCATTTATGGGGGTGGGTCACCATGGTGTTCAGCATCCTAGAAAACGGGGGTTCACCAAACAATTATAATACGTTTAGGGGTGGTTGTTGGCCGTTTTCGGGGGTGGGTCACCCCAACGAGAAATTCTGCCACGACCACGGTGTTCAGCATCCTCGAGAATGGGGGATCACCAAGTAAGAGCCCCTCAAACAATTATAATACGCGTTTGACCTCGCTTGGGGGGTGGTTCTTGGCCGTTTGTGGGAGTAGGCCACCACCACGGTGTTCAGCATCCTCGAAAACGGGGGAGGGGAGAATTAATCTGGTTGCATCAGACAATAGTCGGGTTTTCGTCCGACTCACACAATCCACTATTAAAAGATAACTCCACTCCACTCCACCCATGGGCCACGAATTATGAGTTAATATATCATTAGAAACACTATTGTGATGTGCGCACTTTTATCTTTAAATATTTGTGGTATTTAAAATACAATAATAAATTTTCCAGTATCAACAATATCAACATAATACTTGACCAATTGGAGACGTATAGATAGATATCTACATAGAACATTTTGACACTTAATTAAGAGGAAGTGATACTTTAAAACAAGTAAACAAGTGAATCTGTTTTCCAAAAATTTTTAACTAACTTCAGTTACCGAATGAACATGGTTCGTATATAATTTTTGTTTGATATCACACTCTCATAATTAGCAGGTTTTTGTCTTATTTTGCGATGATATACATGAATCAGGACAGCATTTACTATACGGAAAAAATGGTTTAGAAAAACGTCTGTGTGTGTGATTTTGTGTATAGCCGTTGCTTAGTCTAGAGCTGAAACCTGATGAACGATTTGGTTTAAATTCGATGTCTAGAGTCCGCTTACAAATATCTCCAGCCGTTTTTTTTTCATTTTTCGCCTAACTCTAAAATTAAGTGTAGTTTACTCATGCGAAAGAATCGAAATCTCGATTTTCTCTAAAACGGCTCTGACGATTTTGTTCAAATTTTTCAAGAAAGCCACGCGAGAAAGTAAGTTCAACGTACCATTTATTTTAAGAAAAGGCTGCAAAAAATATGAAATAAAATTTCACTAGTCGCCCAAAGTTAAATTAAAAAAAAAAGGATTTATTAACAATTTGGTGTAGGTAATGCGCCTCGCCGGAACCTAGCCGAAGCCAGCCAGACAACCATGGTACGCAGCGCCGTGGTAGGTTTGAGGCAGGTGGTGCAGGTCCGGTTTGGCTAACGGCAATGATTTGTCTGTCTGTCATTGGGCAGACTTAAAACTAAAAAACCACCCCTTTACGGTGTTATTCGATGGTGGGATGATTATGCGTTTGGGAATTAAATCATTGAAGTTTTTATGAAGGTTTATTGAAAAGGGAAGGTCTGAGGCAGGGTGAAGGGCAGTGGCGGGCCCTGGGGGTTGTTACAACTCTTTCAATGGGTGGGGAATTGACTTATTTCTCTTTTAGTTTTAATACTTACCTCCCCTCCTATTTTTGAGGGCGCTGAATTCGAAAAAAATAGTCGATTACGTTTTCAACCCTTCCCAACCCCTCAGACGGGAAGAACCACCCTTTTCTTATTTTTTAGCATAGTAGCGTTGATCGTACGTGTTTTGAAGGATATGGTTGGGATTTTTTTTACTAGGGTTCGGTGACACGAAAAGGGGAGGGCGGTATCAGTCCTTCTTAATCGGGATATTGGACAATAGGTGAAATAAAATAGAATATTTTTATAGGAATAGGAACAGGTCGCTTAAAAATAGAATTACATTATTGAGACTTAGTACATATTAATTTGAGGGACGAAATCTAAGTAATTATAATCATTAGCATCGTCAAGCGCGTTCGAATTTGTACGTAGGTTATCATTTTCATCCTCAATTTTCATAATCTCGACCTCGACAATTCTTACAGAAAATACTACATGGTATACCTAATTTTACACAACCACATCGTTTTGAACATCCGTTCTTACAGCCACAATTATAATCCTTAAAAAAGAAGTCTGAGATCAATTTATTTCCCGCAAGTTTTTGTTTTAGATAATTGGTTCGTGCTATCCATCCACACTGGGTGTGATTCAGTTCATTTGGTAAGTGGAAAAGTTGAAAACGTAATCAACTATTTTTTTCTCGAGTTTGGCGCCCTCGAAAACGTGTGGGAAAGATTTAAAACTAAAAAAGAAAAGAAAGTCAATTTTCCACCCCTTGGAATCGTTGTAATAACCCCCAGGGGTTGCTACCGCGCTTCACCCTGGTTCATACCTTCCCTTGTCAATAAACCCTCACAAAAACTTCAATGATTTCCTTCACAAACACGCATAATTATCCCACCATCGAAAAACAGCGAAAGTGGTTTTTGGCCGTTTAAAGGGTTAAGAACTACCACTATTTTTGTTGGATTCAGTACCCGGGAAAACGGGGGAGTAAATAGGTTTCGTCGCTGCAGTAAATAGTCGACCATAAAGGGCAAACTTTGGCTATCAGGCCTCCACTAGACCCTTTTAGTCAGTTTGCACATTTATGCGTTATTTCAAATGACCCGAATAACAACTTTAATTTTAAAATACTCTGTAGGATATTCTAAAAACTTATTTCTAAGACTATTTATACACGTAAATGGTTTGGAAAGACTGCATAAAACTGAGTTAAGACAGGGGCCCGCATA
The DNA here is from genome assembly GCA_936432065.2 of Rutpela maculata. Taxonomy (NCBI): domain Eukaryota; kingdom Metazoa; phylum Arthropoda; class Insecta; order Coleoptera; family Cerambycidae; genus Rutpela; species Rutpela maculata. The sequence continues at coordinate 38,232,437 of OW386285.2, forward strand.
GAGAAAGGCCTGAATACCTCTTGTTTCTTTCTTTTAAGTTCTAAGAATATTATAAAACCATACTCTGTTTATAGGATAAGAACCATATCAAGACTTAAAAGGTACACTCAAATGCGAACGTAGTGTATTTAATGAAGTAAATATAAATGCAAATAAATCTATTGCTACCTTCACTTGATCCACACAACACATGGGATATATGGGCCGCCAGCCAGATTACAAATGGACTACTTAGAAAGTATGGGATTCCTCATTTGAATATTTTGACACTTTTTTGAAAAATGCTATTGGTAGTACCTATTGCAATTATCATAAATTATCAAGAGTCAGCACGATAGCGCAACGGGCTAAAGCTTGGTCACATTATCAATCGTTTACTGGGTTCGCTCCCCATCTTCGACAATAGTGATGCCGTGGATAATGGATATTTATCTGCATTTTTTCTGCATTTTGTAACATCCTTCCGGACAGCCTTGGATTTGGACGTTATCTACTATGTGTGTTGTGTTTATGTTTACTTATCCACATACATACGTTATCCACAAACACAAAAATACCAACGAATATATCTTATCATAGCTTTAAAACTGACTATTTTAAAACATTAGAGTCTGGACAAAGGGAAACCAAGCCCTTTTATGCTTAAGATTTATTTATTACGGGTTTTTGCCCGCTTCATAAATACTCTAACAAGTAGAGATATATGGGGCGAGCGTAGAGGCGACTTCGATGTGAATATCAGTCGATATTCCGTTGAAGCAACGTCCAACGCGGTTAGTACTTGGATGGGTGACCCATCTTGGGAAATACAGCGTTCTTGTCCCGGCTTGTATATCAGTGTATACGCGGAAGCTACGTAATTTCAGACGAGGATTACGTAGTGGATATGCCATCCTTTGAAGGGGATGTAAAGCAGACCGTCCCTTGTCTATTAAATGTTAGTCAAGGAAAGGATCCTTACTCTTCTTAAGGGAAGAGGTTCGGCAAAATTTCCAGGTTGGGTAGCTCGTCTCCTGGCGTCGGTGATAGGTCCTGGTAGCGGAAATAGGCCGACGTTAAATAAATAGATAAATAAGATATTTTTTGTTAAAATTGGCTCAAAGACAAACTGCTTTTATTTTTCAAGATATTGAAAAATATTATTTTAATAAGTTGTTTATAATGCGAAGTTATATTCAATTGTTAAATTTGGTTATTTTATTTTAAAAATAAAAATTTTCCACTTTTTTACGCATAATTCCTCAACTATATATTTTATATTTTTATGTTATCAATAATTATTATTAATATTTTCAGCTTAATGGATTCAAATCCAATTGGAATAACTTAGTAGTACTTTTTTGACCAAATAAATATTTTGGTAAAAAACGTTGCATTTCTTGGTGCAGACTTTTTGGCGGACACTGTCTAAGTCCATTTAACATTTAATAAACCTGGCATAAATTTAGGCATTCTAAATCATTGATAAACCTTAACTAAATCTAAAAGTCATTGTTACTTGGGTAATATGCTTACTTGACGAAAGTATAAAGAACTCTTTGTGCTGAATTTAAGATTTACTGCATTTGGATGAGATCTAACCTTTTCCTACGGAAGCGCTGAAGGGCCATGGGATGACTTTTTGCTTCAACACGGCCGGCCGAGTTTAAACGTTTAATAACACAGCCACACACAAAAAAAGTGGTCTGTACCACTGTATCCTGATGTATTTGAATCCGCTGAAATCGAATCAGAAATCAAAATTGTCAGGTTGGCTCGTTTTTCACCTCTACCCCCCCCCCCCCCCCCAAAAAAAAGTCTATCAGGCAGACAGACCAGTTTTTTTATTTCAGGGGTGTTTTTTTGGGGTTGGAGGTGAAAGACGAGCGAATCTCACAATTTTTACTTAGGTTTCGGTTTCAGAGGGTCCAAATACATAAGGATACACTGATCTGGTCCGCAGTATAGAGCACTTTTTTGGGGTTAAAGATGAAAAACGAGCGAATCTGACAATTCTAACTTAGGATTCTGTTTCAGAGGGTCCAAATACGTAAGGATACACTGGAAGAGTCCACAGGCCAGACTACTTTTTTGAGGGGGTGGGTGTTTTTTTTGGGGGGGGTTAGAGGTGAAAAACGAGTCAACCTGACAATTCTGACTTCGGATTCGGTTTCAGCGGGTCCAAATACATAAGGATACACTGATCTGGTCCGCAGTGTAGACCACTTTTTTGGGGGGATGGGGGTGAAAAACGAGCGAAATTGACAATTCTGACTTAGGATTCGGTTTCAAAGGGTCGAAATACATGAGAATACACTGATCTGGTCCAGAGTACAGACCACTTTTTTTTGTGTGTGTAATGGGCAGCAAAACATGACCTGAAGTCTATTTATGCATTCTGAAGTCCTGACGTCTATTTATGCATTCAAACACGGCCGGCCGTGTTAAAGCAGAAAATCACCGCATGGCCCTTCAGCGCTTCCCTACTTTCCTTACCGATAATATTTAAATATAAAATATCGTAACTACCACAAATTACAGTATGAATAACAATTTAAGTGTATTATGTATCATATACCCTTTTATATATTTGTTTTAAGAAGCAATTATAATTAAAAACTATTTAATTTTTTATGTATGTTAATTGTTAAAAGATCAATTTACAGTTTTATTGAAACTTACAATTACATCTAATTTAAATTCTCCAAATAAATGTGCATGCAATGAATGCCAGATGTTACAATATATCATCATATTAAGTTGTGACCTCAAAGATAACACAAATTGTACAAAATTCAGTATAAAACACACAGTAAGCACAAATCTAAAGAAATTAATTGTAATTATATAATTATAAATTAAAGTGTTGAAAATATTGTTCGTGATGATGGCATTTTTTTCTTCACTACGTAATACCCTTGATATTTACGATAGTATGTGAAATTTACTTTAATGACCTGTTGCTCTGAGCAAAAGAAAATATCAGCATGGATATCCGATTTATATATTACCACTAAGGCCACAATCAGTGTCGAATATACTGTATTATTAAATGTGCCTTATAGATCGCTATCTATTTTTCGATGATTTATTTTGTTTCGTAAAAGAGTTCCTAAACACAAATAAATATTTCAAAATGTAAGATCCTATCAGCTATTTTGACGGACGACTTCATATTATATTTATTAAAGAATAAAAGTAGCAGTCATACCCTGCCGTCTGTAAATATTTAAGTTATAATAATCGTCACTTCATGCATTCACGTTATTGTTCAGCCGCATTGCTATCTTTTCACACAATCAATTTCTTTTGACATGTTTTCCACTAACTTGAAACTCGACTGTATAAAAAAGCAATGGGGAGCTTGTAGAAAATTACAAAACAATAACATAAAACTCATTCATATCAACACTTTTTGAAAAATTAGTTCATGCTTTATGATTATGTAACATCCTTCTTTCTATTTGCTAAATAATAATAAAATCAGTACGGCCTCAGGCAAAAACACTCAACGATGACGGCCGCTTATGAGTTCGTTCAATTTATTTATGAATCATTAGACAACAATACATTTTACAAGGCATTTTATTTAACATAACTAGAATTAGGGCATTTGACTCAGTAAGTCACGGTTTCCTTCTGAAAAAATCAAATTCCTAGGAATTCGCTGTAATGTTAATAAGTGGCAGAATCTATCGTCAGTGATAGGAAAATTGTTGTTAAAATAGGCAATAATTTTTCCAGTAAGACACATTAATATCGATGTACCATAAGACGTGGTTTTCTCCCTTCAGTGTTTCTCATATATGTCACTTAGGCTCGGTACTTTCATTTTTCATTAATTCTATTCTATAGATAGGATCTCATGGAAACACATACTGACACAATTTTATCCAAGGAAATTATCTGGAGAAAAAATATAACGGAAGATGAAAATACTGGGCCCATGGATTATATCCGGCACGGTATACAGGGTGGTCCGTAAGAATGGTCCATAAAGCAACAGGGGATTTTTGATATTAAAATATTACGATTTAACTAAGCTTACCTTAGTACAAAAGTTGATATTAACAGAGATCCAGGGTGTTAAAGTTAATATTATATTTTTAATTTTCTCATATAACTTTTGAAATTTTTCAAGTATTGTTTTGAAAATTCGTGTACGGGGGTTTTTTGAGATGAAAAATTCAAATCTGCTCCCATTTTTTTGTGTAGATCCTAGAGGGCGCCACATAAGCATTTTTTAATGTGTAAATATACTCTTAACTGTTTTACCCGTAACGCTATCCCCTTTTTATTAATAAATCCTAAACCTAGCGAAAAAAAAGTATACTTGTCATTAGTCTTAGAAATTTACCGTTTTAGAGAAAATCGCATTTTAACATTCACCCTCATAAATCATTATAAGAAATATTAACGCAGTAGGCGCCGATGCCAACAATACTTTTGACATTTAAAATTTGTCGTGGCATTCATTTTTTGCAATTTTATTCATCTATTTTTCTTAATATCAATTAATTAACGAAAATAGATATAATAATTATTCAAACTCAGATATGAGAGATATGGTTAATATTTATTGTCAACTGAATTACAATGGACGTGCTACGCAATGTATTTGCGAAAATTGCCTATCGTAGACTATTTCAAAATCTGTTCAGAAATTTAGGCGAAAGTGGTCACTTCGTCCTAAACGTGATAATTTAGGTCGACCGAAAATTATTACGCCTGACCAAGAAGAAGAAATACTAGTTCGCATTACAGATGATCCACAAGTTAGTACAAGTCGATTATGTGCAGCTACAGGAATCAGTAAAACTTCCATTCTGAAAATGTTGCATGCAGAAAAATACCATCCATTCCATTTTACGCCCGTTCAAAATTTATTGCCTGCCGATCTTCCACTAAGATATCAGTTTGCAAGTGATATTCGTAACAGACAAAATATTGACCACTCATTCGTCAACAATATATTATTTACGGATGAAGCTGCATTTACCCGCCGAGGTATCTTCAGTTTAAGAAATAACCATTTTTAGGAAGTTGAAAATCTTCATATAAAGCAAGAACGACATTTTCAACATGAGTTCAAAATCAATGTTTGGTGTGGGATCATTGGGGACGGTTTGCTAGGACCACATGAATCGCCTCTATGTATTTCGACATACTGAATACGAACCAGGTATCCGTTTAGCTCAGTTACCCACCAATTTTTATTAAATCATGAAAATAACCCAAATTATGAGATTTTTTTTCGCGATTTACAAAAAAATGGTGACAATGTGTTCATCACATCAAAATACATACGGGTTACCCAATCGAGTACCAGAAAAATAATAATAATAATAATACTATAGTAGGTATATTATGGCCTCGTGTATTCTTACCTCAGATATTTAGTTGTTCTTTGGGATTAGATTCAAGTCGATCAATGTTTATTGGGAGTAATATTTTAACATTAACCTCAATTTTACTGCCACACTCAGAATGTCATTAAATGAAGATTTTAAGTTTGACCAAAAAAAAAAATTTTTGTCGTTCTGCCCGTTTGTCAATCTGCCTAACTTTTTTTTGTGCGCACGATTACTCTGGAACCGTTTATGATATTGACTTGAAATTTGGTACACATATATATTTTAGCGAGATCTGGAACTAGATTATATTTCAATCTTATTACGTTGAAGAATTGGGGGGTAAATTGGGGGTAAATTGGGGGGTAAATTGGGGGGTAAATTGGGGTAAATGGGGGGTAAATAGATAAATCAAGCAAGTAAGAATGGGGTCATTTAGTCAAATTTAATATTGCACTTTTTATTACAATTGTGCGAAGTAATCATCAAATAACTATTACACTATTAAAATCTAATTCTTCATAAACTGAGGCGGTCGAATCGCTGAGTAAATGTTTCCACAGTCCTACCTCGCTTACCTAATAACCTTGCCCACCGCAATCGAATGTCAGTGTTAGTATTATAGTACAGTACCTAGAAATTTTCGACATCTAAATATACTCATATTATCAAAAATACGATACCGCGACGCCCGTACCATGCCGATACGGAAAGAGGAAGACTTGTAGTTGATTCGCACGTAAATCGCACGCCGAAATTCCAAAATTCGGCTCGACACGAACGAATTAAAATTGACATTTTTGGCATTTTTCTATTAACCTACATGTTATCTTTTATATAAACTATTTCTTATCTGAATAACAGATGAGGGTATTAATTTCTTATGCCGGATCTTAAACTACTAGGCAAGCAGGTTAGCTACGTCTACGTCTCCCGATGCGATAGAGACATTGACGTCACACAGCTATAACATGAAAGCGTCACGCGCTTTATTAATTTTGAAGCCTATAGAGACCCTAGAAAATTCTTTTTTTTTGCAATTCGCTCTAGAATTAATAGATCTTTCAGAAAATGTAATAAAAAAAAATGCTAAATGAGCCCATTCATAAAATTGGTATTTAAAGAGAAGCTATAAGGTCTCAAAAATTTACTTTGCAATAGCCACCCTCATTACCACCTCTACCACATTATTAAAGGTGGTGAAAAAATAAAATTGTGATTTAGTGTTTATACAAGAACCAAAAGCCTCAAATTTTCTTTTTTTACTTCATCCACTCCTTCTACTGATGTGGCATTTCGTGTTCTAGGTTCTCGGGATAGGCGATTTCAAATATTGTGTTATTAAAGTTCCATAAACAATTATTTCCACCTAGTGGAGTGCAAATATAGTATCGACATTTTTTTCATTGTGAGAGACCGGTGAGTAAGTGATTCGTTGGGCAGCGGTTATCAAACTCAAAGCTGTACTCTTCGCTTACCAAAACAAAGGTAAATTCATATTAAATTCCAATACGCATAATACCCGCATTGCCAATCAGATATCGATTAATACATACTTTTCAAAAAAAGTCCGTACGTCTGTTGCGCTAACATTTTAATTCACCACCCGTTAATAAAAAAAATAAACATTCTCTGCATTTAAATCGTTTTTATTATTATCACTATTATTACGCTTTTTTCTGTGTTCTATACTAGAAAAAAAAGAAATGTCAGAAATATCTCTGAAAACTTTATGGCAATGCCCCAGATACTAAAATGGTATTTTCTGGAGAAATACACATCCGGTATTGGAATTTGGTGATCCTCTTTCCATACAAGTTGGCATACTAAATTTAGTACTTGTTGCTGATAATTTAAAGCTGTCTTCTCTCTTTTTCTCCGGGAGCCGTCTAACATATTGTTTCGAAAACCACTGCAGCCGCTTGGGCTTATTGTGATATTCTCCCTTTTTAGCTCCTCGCTGCCTGCTGTCCTCCGATGGTCTGTCAGGATACCAAGTCCTCACCGCGCGCGACATTGCTTTACTTCAGTGAACTCGTCTAGGTCTGGTTAAATATCTTCCTCACTTCTTAGGGCCGGTTTATCAGTGCGCGGTTATATACTTTAACCGTTGGTCAAATATTAGCTGCCGGTCATATTAACGTCAAACTGTCTATTAATGTTCCGGTTAACCCAGGCTATTTTAACAGACGCTTTCTTTGCTTCTTATGGAAATAGCTGAAGGCTACAATGTTGTTTACGTATAAAAAGTTAGGTTATAAACCGTTTGTTTGTGTTTGTGTTAGGAAAATATAAAAATTAAATGCATTTTGAAGAAATCGAAATTTATAACTTTAATTAGCAAACTTCGTTCGGAAAAATTTAAATTTGCAGATCATTTTAGTTTTTATCGCTCTTTTCCATTATCACAAACGGAGTAGACACGGACAGTTGTACTACAGACACAAGAATAAAAACCGCTGCCCAAGGAATTACTACTTCCACATCCAGATTTTCTATCCAAGTCACTCACAACGAAAAAACTTTTTATGTGAAAATAATTGTTTATGGAACTTTAATAATATAATATTTGAAGTCCTATACCCCAAAAACTCATAAAACGATACCCCACATCGGTAGTGGGGAGGGGGGTGGTGATAGGGGGGTGATAGGGGGGTGATAGGTGGGTGATCGTGGGGGTGTATGAAGTAAAAAAATATTTTGGAGTTTCTGGTTCCTGTACATACACTAAATCACATTTTTTTTTCATCCCCTTTATTAAGGGGGTGGGGTGGTAATGGGGGTGGCTAATGCCAAAAATTTTTTTGAGGCCTTAGCTTCTCTTCTATATACTAAATACCAATTTTATGGACTCTTACCTGCTTGATTGACCTATTTACCCCAAATTCACCCCAATTTACCCCCCAACCCTTCGACGGAACAAGATGAAAATATAATCTAGTTCTAGATCTCGTTAAAGTACATATGTGTACCAAATTTCAAGTCAATATCTTAAACGGTTCCAGAGTAAACGTGCGCACAAAAAAAAGTTACAGACAGACCGACAGACAGAACGACAGACAGACAGACAGAAATTTTTTTTTTCGCTCAAACTTAAAATCTCAACGTTTCATGACATTTTAAGCCTATTTGGACAATAAAAAATTTTTAAAATTTTTTTGTCGTTACTATACTTCCACTGGACGTGGAAGTAAAAGTACCAACCAAATTAGGATGATAAATAACCGAAAATCTTGATTTAGAAATTATTAATTTACGTTGTTGCCTATTCACAAATATCTTTCGGTAGTTTATCACGTCCACATTTTAATTTTTTTTTTTTTTTTTTTTTAGTTACTGAATTCGAAAACATATTTCTACTCGAAAAATAACTTTCTATAGGTAATGTTTTTAACCTTTTTAAACAATTTTCTTTGAAAAATACATGAAGCACAACATATAAACAGGTACATATTTTTTAAATATGCTACCATTTAGTATTTCTGGCAACATTGTCTATATCCCATCTGACTGAAACTCTTCTGCCAAATTTCTATTTTATGTAGCTCACGGTTTTCTAACTGCCGGTTGGTTGAAGGCAGGATAAACACTTTTTAATTTAACGGAGACTTTAACAGCGAGTTATAGTTGACTGGCAGCTATGTAACAGGAACATTTAACCGCGCACTGATAAACCGACCCTTAGTCGGAGATTTAAATTAATATCTCATCCGCTCAGTTCTCAAAAAACATGTCAAGATAGCCATGAATTTAAAATTTTATTTTGCTTTCCAAAAGGAGGTTTTATGGGCTGCCAGTTTTAATTCACAGAATTAAATTCTACAAAAAAAAAATCTGCTCCAAGGACTAAACCTACCATGCCTTAAGTCTTTTGTTTGCTGAATAAGAATTTTCAATTTAAAAAATTTTCTACCGCATAGCTTTCGAGTAAATCCCGGTTTTTATTGCCAAGAAAACGTATTTTGACGAAAAAACTGAGATTTACTCGAAATCTATGCGGTAGAAAATTTTTTAATTGAAAATTCGTATTCAGCACACAAAAATACTTAAGGTGTGATGGGTTTAGTCCTTGAAACAAATTTTTTTGTAGACCTGGGCACAAGGTGCACAAAAAAAAATTCTATTCCAAGGACTAAACCTATCATGCTTTAAGTATTTTTGTGTGCTGAATCGGAATTTCCAATTTACAAAATTTTTTACCTCGTAGATTTCGAGTAAATCCCGGTTTTTATCGTCAAAATACGTTTTTTTGAAAATTTTTGTCGTCTACTCGAAATCTACGCAGTAGAAAATTTTTTAAATTGAAAATTCGGATTCAGCATACAAAAATACTTAAGGCATGATAGGTTTAGTCCTTGAAGCAGAATTTTATAGCCCGGGAGGCAGCGTTGCATTTTTGATGATGATTTTACGCCGCTTGATTTTGTGTGTAATCGATAATATATATATGGCTAGTAATGGAAAGAAGCGTCAGCTGTCACACTCGTGGTGGACCTGGTCGTGAGAGAAGGTCTATTATGTCGAAAAAAAAAAATCAAAAATAATTTCAGGTCGTTTGAAAATTTGTACAACAAATGTTTACATGATAATAATTAAAAAAAGTCAGCTGCGTAGATAATGGGGGATTATACGTCAACCGCTTATATAAACCTGTATAAAAAACATTTGATGTAAAATCATTTCAGGTTCAATGAAACTTATACAGCTAACTCTTTATATTATTAAAATGATAAAAACAATCGTCAGCTATTCTTTCAATGGGGGTAAGACCGTCAGCTGAGGGATTATGTGCTGAGCGAGCTTTTAATATGGGTATGGTGCAATCCAATGGAAACTAAGGATATTTCCCCATTTATATCAATAGCTTACGTACATTTTCATTTAATATATTGTTTAAATAATCATTTCTAGAAATTTCAAGTGACTTGAAATCAATCTAAACTAAAGTCGTTATTTAGCTCCAACAACAACACTTTTTTTTAATTCGGGGCAAAATTAAAAAAAATACTATTTTTTCAAACTTCAACATTTGAAGATACGACAAACAATATACATTTACGTAGTTCGATTTTTTACCATTGATAAAGATTCAAAAATACGTTAAAATCACCATTTTTTGGGCTTTTGGTTGGTTGGTTTACACTGAGCGCAAGAGAATACGGCAAAGATTTTTAAATATGTAGTGTGAAAACGTAAAATCTTTTGACATTATGTAAGAATCAAAGTGGCACTGGCTTGTGCTCAGCTGGGGCCAAATAAGGGCTTTATGATTTTAATCTAGTTTTCACAGCTTACATAATGTGCTTTCAATTCATAGGCCAACTGATAATTTTTCCCCCCTTATACAAATTCTTTAACGTACATTTTTACTTCATATATTGTTTAAATAATCGACCTTCGGCCATTTTATTGGGAGCATTCTCGGAACCGACTTCGCAAAAACGGGGTTGACAAAGTCGGCTTAGTTTTTATTTTGTTACAATTTACAAGTGTATTAATTACATGAAGGAAGAAATAAATATGAAATGACGGAAGAAGATATACGTTTTTAAATATAGCAATAATCAAATTTATTTTATATAATCATGATAAGCTGAAAAAACTGCATACTTACCTACAGGTCCTTTTCGCACGGCTTGGCAACTGCGACTGAAAATAAAAGTCGGCAAGTCTACAAACGCTCCAAAAAAATGGCGATTTCACGTGCGCCAACTTGGATGCGCGAATTTTTCCCGCCAATGCGAGTTACACTTCAGGTTGTTCAGTGGCTAGACAAATGGATCCCCAGAATTCTTCTACTTAAATAGATCCCAAAGGTCATAGGTAAGGGCGCAAGAAATTTACGTAGAAATGCGCAGAGAGTCACTGTCACAATTTGTCAAGGTCTGTGCAAATTTAATCTACAGGAAAATACAATGGAAAAATAAATTTTTAAAAATTGTTTATTTTCCAGCATTAGTGTATATTACCGTCGTAATTGAACCCATAAATTTTGGTTTAAATTGATTTCAAGTCACTTGAAATTTCTAGAAATGATTATTTAAACAAGATATTAAATGAAAATGTACGTCAGCTATTAATATAAAGGGGGAAAGGTCGTCAGTTAGATTATACATTGAATTGCACCATACTCAGATTAAAATCTCGCTCAGCACTTATAACCCTTATGGTCTTACCCCCGTTGAAAGAATAGCTGACGATTGTTTTTATATTTTTAATAATATAAAGAGTTAGCTGTATAAGTTTCATTGAACCTGAAATGATTTTACATCAATTGTTTTTATACAGGTTTATGTAAGCGGCTGACGTATAATTCCTCATTATCTACGTAGCTGATTTTTTTTTAAATTAATATTATCGTATGTAATATCACTAATGCTTAAAATTTTATCGAAAATTTTTTCGAAAGCGTGTTGCCTGGTAATATAAAGAGTGCAAATTGGCAGTTTATTATCTGATTAAATCCCGACCGCTTTAGCGGGAGGGATTTAATCTTTGATAATAAACTGCCAATTTGCACGAGTTATATTAACTAGGGGCGACTTAGCTTGAGAAAAAATTTTTAGATAAAATTTAAAGCACGAGTGGTATTTGAGGAGAATATTTCACGAATAAATAATTCATTAAGTACATCTTCAATATTATGTTTTCTCATTAACTGCCTTCAGACGTTTTCTTGTCACTTTTTGGAGTTTACTGACCTTTATTTTCAATTTCATCATTAATTTGATATACAGAAATATTTCCAAACCGACTCATATTGTCAAAACAGCAAATCTGAAACAAACGCAGTAGAAACAACGGAGATTCGCTATATTTTAAAATAATCTAGTGACGTTTCCATGGCAACTAGTAAATAAAACGAGTTGAAACCTTAGATATTATAATATATAGACTGGCTTAACACCTTTCAGGCGTTTCTGAGGTGCAATACGACGAGGAACGATAGAGAGAGCACTACTTTAGTACCGATGTCTCGCCCAAATAAAATATACACCCATGGTTCCGAGATTGACATAGAGAGCGCCATCTCGCGCTACAAGTTATATTCCATAATAAATAAATGTTCATCGACTCCCATTTACGTATTTCATCCTTACTTTTAACTTACGAAGTTTATGAATTATGTTGAGGTTTGCTTTGTTAAGCAAAGAGAATTTTAAATACAACAAATTATAATGTTTGATGCACAGCTTTGACTCAACGAGTTACTTTTTGGTAGATTACCATATGTAAGTAATATACATTTTTAGTTTGTTCCAGAGCGAATGTGTACTTGACATTTATAATAAATGATTTGCTTACCTTTGTAACTACGTTATTGAGCTATTGAAAGCTGTGCTTGACTTTTTCCTGTATTATGAGCTATATTAAGTACAATCTTTGTGTGTAATTGTTACCTGATTGAACACTAGGAAAACTGAAATAGTTACAGATAGGCAAAAGTTACAGCCTATATATTTCAGACAAGATTCGCTTTGGAATTGAGGTGTGTTTTTGTTTGCTACTACATAATACAATATTACAATTTACAAGGTAAGTACGTTAACAATTAATAATAAGCTAGAGAAGATATTTATAGATAAAACTTAAAAGCTCGAGTTGCCCTATTTGCCAAAAATATTTCACGACAAAAACGTCAAAAAATTTTCTCATATTTGCCGCTGCAGCGACCTAAAAAATTAGAGCGATAAATTTTGCATGTTGGTCCTGTCAAAAGCCGATCTAGCTTGAATTATCACTAATAATGACGTTTGATTGGTGCAATGTTTTGAAAAAATGAGCTCTCATTGGCTATAGCGTTAATGAGTGAAATAATCATGTAAATATTTGTTGTACAAATTTTCAAACGACCTGAAATCATTTTTGAATTTTTTTTTTTTTTTCAACATAGACGTTCTCCCACGACCAGGTCCACCACGAGTGTGACAGCTGACGCTTGTTTCCATTACTAGCCATATCTAGACTATCGATTACACACAAAATCAAGCGGCGTAAAATCACCATCAAAAATGCAACGCTGTCTCCCCGGGCTATTAGTTTTTACCCAATTTAGACATAAAAAGTGATGCGTGGTATACATTTTACTAATCTATGTCTTAACAATGTTAATTGTTCAAATTTTGTTGTAATACTTCGCAATTACTATCTCCTTGAAAATTACGTGTGTTGTGAATTTTATAGAACTTAAAAGATCATAAAAAAGGATTTTAGCACTGATACCGCATTTTGAAGTAATTAGTAAAAACAAATTACCCCATTAAACAGAAATAATACACCTGCATGTCATGATTGTGTTAACTTGGTTACAAATACAATAGCTATCATTATTATGCTAAATTGATAAAATCTGTTTTTATTTTTATTTTCCATCTCTTTAGCTTTGGTGTATAAGACTGTAGCAGTAACGTAATTAAAAACGAACGTTTAAAAAAATCGAGATCCTTTAATCCAATCGAAAAAAGTGGCTCTAGAATGTCGATGATATATTTTTGAGAACTGGGACGGACTCGAATACAAGTATTTGAAATCGGTACTTAAGTGCTCTTGTCGGTACCCTGTATTCTATATCTGAATACATACTGTACGAAGGGACGCCAACTTAAATAATATCTTGGGTCACAAAACGACCACAAGACCTTGTAACTGTGAAGAAGACAAATATCAAAAAATATTTTGTAAATATTACACGGCTTAATTTCTCAGAAGCGTATTTTCGAAGCACGCTACCATAATCAGAATGGAACTATTGAAAGAGATTGTTACATGGAATAACTACGATTCGTGACCAATATCGTTATTAATCAAAAATTCATTGTAACATCTCTTTTAATACATCATAAAAGCATTCTTTGTTTTTATATATTCTTTGTCAATTACTAATCGATAGTTTCTATTCATAAAATATTAATGGTAGCCCAAAGTAAAATCTAGTGAGGTGAAAGGTTACGTAATTGTTCTTAAAACATAATATCTTTAATTAACAGAACGAAAAAATATTACCAAATTATAATTTTTATTGAACAGTTAATGAATGCATATTATTTTTCTTAATTATCTCTTCTCATGAAGAGTAAGAGACACGTACACCTACTGGATTTCTGGAATGTGTTAGGTGGATCCTTCTGTCGGCATCTTTATAGTTTTCTGATTTATTATTATAGCTTACTAGTTAATAATTTTAATTTACTGCATAATGGGGTCGTTTAGTCAAATTTCATATTGCACTTTTTATTACAATTGTGTAATCATCAAATAGTTAGTTATTACACTAAAAATTTGAGGTCGATCCGATAAGTAGTTCCAGAAATATACTGCTTTAAAATTTAGTTCTTCATAAACTGAGGAGCTCGAAACGCTAACATCACTCTCTCCCAAGCCCTACGTCGCTTAATAATCTTCCGCAATCGCAAGTCAGTGTTAGTATTATCATTAAGGAGACGTAGGATATTTTACTATTTCCGAATCTGACTATTTAAAAGCAGATTCGTCTCATCTGTCAGAGTTGGATTTAATTATGATGATGGAGGATTTGAACACAAATAACCAGTATATAAGCGTCGAAATGAGAGGAGTAAAAATGAAACAGTAAGTTGTAATTTTTAAAATAGTAAATAATTATTACCGTATCAGTTTTCACTACCAAGAAGATATATTATTATTTTGCTAATCATGTAGATGGTGTTTTACTTTTAATGGCATAAAATCTTCGTCTTCTAGAAAAGTTACTAGTAATAATCATCTCGAAACCTCTTTAGTTTTACACAATGTTAAGTGTATACCTATATTTAAAAAAGAAATACCATCGATTGTAAATGACTGACTGACCCATCACTGTGTCTCCTGTACCTTTAATCTTAATAAGCTAAAATTTTACATGGTGTTGTTTTTAGGTCCTACGGAAGAATTTTCTAAAATTCGCCCTCTAAAGGAGTGATAACAGCTTTCTAAACATTGATATAATTTGTATTCTAATAACAGTTAGTTAATTAGAAAAACGTTCGGTCAAATATTTTCTCCTAAAAGGATCCTGCGGTAGAATAATCTACAGTTTATTGTAAAGCCGGTGATTTTAGCTTCAAAAATAACGATTTTTCGGAAATTTTTTGCACTACCCAAAAATTAGTCTACCCCCTACAAAATTTCCTCAGAAATCCAAAAAAAATAGTGTTGACCACTCAAAACTTTTTGTAACGAAAATGAATTTTGCAACATATTTCTTTGCTTACATCTTCGCTTCTAAAGGTCGTAGAAAAACGTTCAATTTGTTTGTCATGAACTTCCCTATAAGGTAGGTATACGCAAAGAACGAATCTTTGATTGTTAATAACATTTTATGGCAAGAAACTGAAAAAATGGAATTTTTCGGTCCTCGAACTTTGAAGTACTGTACAAACGAATATAAAAGCTATATGTTAACGATATTATGAGAAATAGTACATACTTTTACCCTTAATAAAATGCCCTTATTCCCGTTGCGAAATATTAATTTTTTTTGCAATTAATTTATATAAATAAAAATTCGAACTGTTATATTAAAAGGTCAAATTAATATTTTACAGTTTTGTTTTGGTAAATACATTGTATTTGACATACATTTACATAAACAAAAAGAATATTGCAAAAAAATTTTAATTTGCGACTTCTTTACGCAAAAAATCAATTTTGCAACTTAAACAAATGTAAATATCTCAGTGGATTTTGCTTAAAATTTATTGCAACCAACGGCATTTCATTTCTCATAAAAAAACACGAATTATAAAAAAGAAATTTGTGCTCCGATGCTTTGGAGCCGAGATATGAAGAATTCACGTTTTTTTGGGATTACGGCGAAATTTGAAAATATTTTCTCTTGAAAATTTAACTGAAAACAGGCATATTAGCATCTAAATGAATCTCACCTTTCAGTATTATTAAAGAACTCCCTAAAGCACCACAAAAAAGTGAAGGAAAGTAACAATGAAACGGAAAAAAACAAACAGTTGAAAAAACAGTGAACTAGTTGCCGCATTCTCGGATAAAATTTGTTTTATATGTTTTTATCCCTATTAATTTTAATTTCAAAATGTAACTTCAAACAAAAATCTATTTTAGCGATAATACATTGAAAGAGATGTGAACAAACGCCGAAACGTCTGTACAAAAATAAAATAAATGTGAAAACTATAGAGATTTATATTAATGAACCAGGACCCAAGAATTAAATCCTCAAAATATATAATTAAGCAAGGTTCAAGAACAATTTTAAGAAATTAACTTTTTTTTCTAACTATATATATACCGGGTGATTCAGTTTGGTATTCGCCCCCCTGTATCTTTTTTATTTTAAAAGAAAACTACAATAAACCGTATATATTTGTAAATTGTTTGTCAAGCTCTATCGAATGACGTCCTTAAATGATCTCTTTGATCACATATGCCAAAATAACAATAGTCAACTTTTTTTTTTCAAATGGTATGCTATACATTTTTTGCCGATTGTCGTAGAGCTTCTCTTTCTGCATTCAACCATGTGAAAAAGTATACACTTCCATAAGGAAAATTTCGAGAAAATTAATAAAATACGAAAAAACTTCATTTAAAGGTTTTGTTTCTGATTCAACATAGCCATGAAAACAATTGAATTTTATCATTGTTAGTAATGTCAAATTGAAAATACTGTTATTTGTGACTGTGTTATTCGTTTTTGTTTTATGTTATACTTCTAAATAGATTTACACAATGGTATCTTACACTAATGAAGAAAAATTGGACATGATATTAATTTATGGAGAGTGAGGAAAAACAGTAAAGCAGCCAAACGTTTATATCAAGATCGCTTTCGAAATAGGCCGGTACCATCAGACAAAATGTTTGCAAAATTGGCAAGAAATATGAGCGAAAGTGGAAGTTTTGAGAAAAAAAAGAAACGTTTTTAAGCCCAGAACCGCACAAGATGAGGAACAGTTGCAGTTTTAGCCTGTGTTTTCGTAGACCCGAATATTTTTATTCGTCAGTTAGCGACAGAAACTGATATTTCATATTCTTCAATTCAAAGAATTCTGAGAGACAATAAACTGCGACCATATAAAATACATTTACATCAGGGCTTGCTTTCAATAGATTACGAGGGACGTCTAAATTTTGTAGCGTGGTTGGCAGTTGCTCAAGAAATGACTATATTAGATCGCATCATGTGGTCAGATGAATCCCGTTTCCATAATAATGGAATTGTTAATAGACATAACTGCCATTATTGGTCACAGGATAATCCTCACTTTCTTCGGGAAACTAATTTCCAAAATATCTGGGGAATTAATGTATGGTGTGGAATTCTCAACGGACAAATTATAGGACCAAAGTTTTACGAAGGCACGCTTACTGGAGAAAGATATCTACAGTTTTTAAGAGAAGAGTTGTTAAATTTCATAGAAGACGTTCCATTACATATTAGGCATAACATGATATTACAACAAGATGGGACACCGCCACATAATGCTATAATTGTAACGAATTACTTAAATGCAGCTTATCCAGGTAGATGGATCGGAAATCGTAGTGAGGGAGTCAAGTGGCCTGCCAGATCACCGGATCTCACACCGTCGGATTTTTTCCATTGGCCATATCTAAAAAAAGAGTGATGTCGAAGATCTTAACAATAGAATACGAATTGAATGCCGCAGATTAAATGTTGAAATTTTTCAACATATATGTATCCAGGGCGTGATAAACACAGAAGCGAACGGAGGACTCTTTGAACATATGAAGCAATAAATAATGTTTTTATTTTCTTAATTGTTAGTTAGTTTTCAAGTATTGGTAGTTTTTTTATTGGTAATTGATATTTATTATTAGTTGTTATTTTAATATTATTGTTGAGTGTTATTATCTTTAATTAACTAAAGATACGACATTAAATATTTGTTTATATAAAAATGAATTACATAATTATTTAAAAACAGAACTTTGTTTGGTCAAAACATTAAACTTTGTTTCGAAATTTTTATGCCTCATCAGTGCCGTACACAATCCTCGAAAACATCCCTCTCTTTCGAATCTGATTTGCCTAGTTGGTACTAGTTACATTACTTACAATGTAAAAATTCAATTGCTTCCTTGGCTAACTGTGCTGATTCAGAAAAAACCTTTGAATGACGTTTTATCATATTTTATTAATTTTCTCGAAATTTTCTTTATATTGAAGACTGAATTTCAACATTTAGTCTGCGGCATTCAATTCGTATTCTAGTTTTAAGATCTTTGATGTTAGATATCTTCTCATAGGATTGAGAATTGAGAATGGCGCACAGTGAGTAGTGTCGTGTGTTACCTCTGATTAACCAGTCTGTTTACTTAATCAAATGCATACGGATAATTCCTGCAAAGTGCAAAGTGAACTTCTATTGGCTTCCTCGGTAATTTATATATACTAGACCAGCAGATATTTAGATATTCGTGATAATAATTAATATTTGTAATTCTGTATTCTGGACATAAACATCAAGTCACCGTCGTATCATATGGTGTGCGTAGTGGGTGTTTGAGTGGTTCAATTGGCGCAAGTGTTACTTATTAGCAGTCAATCTAATTGTAATAAAGCGATTCCTCATTGCTTCCTTATTAAGTAGTGGTAGCGCATCAATGTACAGCCAAGGATCGTCAGCTGATCGAGAGCTACGCTCAAAGAAATACCCCGCCATGGACGAAAAAGTTATCAATCTTATTATCAAACAAGTATCCGAAGCGGTCTCGACAAATGTAACTGCCAATATGAATGAAAAATTTCAAAGCCTGGATGAACAGTTGAGTAGATTTAATGCACAAGTAACCAAAAATAATATCAATATCCGCAAGATTGATAAAAGAGTCGACACATTAGAACAGTATTCCCGTAGATGCAATCTTCGATTTTTCGGCCTCGAGCATCCGTCCACACAAAACATGTCAGAAGCAGTTTATAAGATAATTTCCGAAAAATTAAAAATTACTAATATTACTGTGAATGACTTTGAGAATTGTTACAGAGTAAATGAAAAAATTGTATTAGTGAAATTTAAATCACATGATATGAAACAAACGGTATACGGTGCCAAAATCAAGTTGAAAGGCACTCAGTATGTCATCAGGGAAGACCTCACGAGCCCCCGTCATCAAGCCGTTCAAGCTGCAGTAAAAAAATTCGGTCCAAAAAACGTTTGGACAACTGACGGAAAAATAAGATGGAAACTTGACGGTCAAGTTATAAAGCCCACTTTGGATCAACTAGAAGAAATTGTACTTGAAATGTCAAATAATGTATGATTTTTTTTTCCTCTAGTAATTTTAGGAGATCCAATTCAACGAATTCTTTTGTTTTTTTTTTTATGTCGCTCTATGTGCTCTTTAGTCATGTTGCTTTTTATTGTTTTTTGTTGCATATATTACTTTGTTAAATAAATAGTAGTTTAGTAAAAAAATTAAATGGATCATACGGGTATAAAATAATATCTTTATCTTTTAATTTGGTTCTTCTTATAATTGGTTTTTCCTAGATTTCTTTTTAGTGATTTTATTACGAGTTTAATTCGCATGGGTCTATTTACTCTTAGTAGTTTTTGTATACGTATAGGTATTTATCGCATTTCAATATTGATTATTAAAAACATCTGATATCAAATTATATATCTAATATGTGTTAGTTACGCTTTGCAGCTGTTTGGAGTATTATAATTTTTTTTTCTTGTTTCTCACCTTATATTAACTTCTGGTTAAAATGTTGAGGTACTGCATTAACGATGCAACTTAAACTGGCAACACTAAATGTTAGGTCTTTGTTTACTGGATTCAACGAATTGAAAAATATTGTACTTACTTACAATTTTGATCTATTTCTAGTTACTGAAACTTGGCTTTCGCCTATAATACCATCCGAGCAAGTAGCAATAAATGGTTATAAAATAATTAGGGAAGATCGTGTGGGAGGCAGAGGTGGGGGTATAGCTTTATATCATAGAGACCATTTAAAAGTAAGCAAATTAAATATTGAAAGTAATGTAAATGCACCTTTAGAACAGCTTTGGGTAAGTTTTAAATCTAATAATATTACTTTCGCTCTAGGAGGGGTTTACAGACCACCTAATACTAATGTCATCGAATGTATTAATGAGTTAGAAAATTCAATATCTTATGCTACTCCCGTAGTTGATGAAATTTTGTTAACTGGCGATATTAACATTAATCTACTAAACACAGCCAATAATAATAGTATAAAATTTACGGAATTTTTGGAGGCGTATGGTCTCTCGTTAGCTAATCATGAGCCTACTCGAGTTAATGCCCATAGTAACTCTTTAATTGATATAATCAGTATCAGTAACCGTGAGCTTATTCGGACCTGTGAAACTCTCGAAACATATGATATATCTGATCATTGTCTAGTGTACTGTGAATTATCCATTGAATCAGTTAAACCAAAACAATTCTTTAGAACATTTAGAGATTTTAGATATTTTAACTTTGATAACTTCGATAGAGACCTTAGATCACTGCCCTGGCACAACTTGTACTTGTTAAATGATTGTGATGAAATAGTAGATGTATTCACTGACTATCTGACTAGCTTATTTAATATTCATGCTCCTCTTAAGACTGTCAGAATCAACAAGCCGAAGGCTCCTTGGCTAACAGATGTAGTAAAGCTTATGATTAAAACAAGAAAGAATGCTCTAGCTAAATTTAAAAGAACTCGCGATGCTGGTGATTGGGTACGGTATAAGTATGTACGTAATATGGTAACCGCGGCTGTCCGAAATGAAAAAAAAGCTTATTTAGAATTTATACAAGATCAGCACGACAACAAAAAATTATGGGACACTCTAAAACTACTTGACATAATAAAAAAGAAGGGGACGAATAACTTGCCAGATCACCTTAATGATTCTAATCAAATCAATGACTACTTTACCACGTCAGTTAGTCAATTAATCACACCCCCTCCGGATTACACCATTGATTTCTACAGTTCACAACTATTAGATCCAAATAATAATTTTACTTTTAATCAAGTCACGGATGTCGAAGTGGAGAACTACATTAAAAATATAAAAACTTATGCAACAGGAACTGACGGAATCACCCTGAAAATGCTGCAAGTCTGTTTACCTTTCCTCATCCCTATTATCACTTTTATGGTGAACAAATGTATCACTGACGGGATTTTTCCAAAGAGTTGGAAAACTTCACTTGTAATACCGCTTAGTAAAATAAGTCAACCCAATGAATTTTCAGACCTAAGGCCTATAAATATTTTACCCGTAATTTCAAAAATTTTGGAACGAGCATTATACGACCAGATCTACAGCTACTGTTTAGCGAAATCAATTTTACCTGAAAACCAATCAGGCTTCAGGCAAAATCACAGCACCACCAGTGCACTCCTAAAAATTACTGATGACATAATCAGCAGTCGTGACAAAGGCAGTGTAGCTATATTACTGTCACTAGATTACAGTAAAGCTTTTGACACCATGAGTCACCAGCTCCTATGCGCTAAACTTAAATATTTCGGTTTTCATACCACCGCATGTTCCCTAGTTAGGTCATACTTAACTGATAGAAATCAACAAGTAATCAGTAATAGTAGACTGTCAGTTACTAAAAATATAATCCATGGAGCCCCGCAGGGGTCTATTTTGGCACCACTACTCTTTATCATATATACCTCAGATTTTAAAAGAGTTTTACATCACTTTTCTTCTCATTTTTATGCCGACGACACAAATTTATATTTTGCTGCTAACATTGAAAAATTTCTGCAAATGGAAATTTGTCTTAACGAGGACATTCGCAACTTAGTTACAATATCAAAAAATCATTGTCTCAATATTAACAGCACAAAGTCATCTGCCATTTTATTTGGAAGTCCTAAAGACAGACAGAGGGCCATAAACAATGTGTCCATACGGGTAGATGGACAGAGGCTGGACTATCAAGACAAAATAAAATGCTTAGGATTAAATATAGATTTCCAGCTTAGGTTCATAGACCATGTCAACTCACTTGTCAGAAAATCGTATTACTTACTAAAAAATTTATATGCTAACCGTCATTGCCTTGCGCGAAATATTAAAATTAGGCTCTGTGACACATTAATACTGTCAATCTTTAATCATTGTGATATTGTTTATGGCCCGTGTTTAGACGCTTACACCTCCACGCGAATACAAAAAGTGCAAAATTCATGTATACGTTTTATTTTTGGGCTGCAATGCAGAGAACATACAACTCCATTCATCAGGGATATTAAATGGCTTAAAATGTTCAATCGTAGAAATCTCCATTTGGTATGTTTTACTCACAAAGTTCTGACAACTCGCATTCCTAATTATTTATCATGTAAATTAACTCCGAGAACATACATACATAATAGAAACTTGAGATTTACAAATCAGCTTACCATCCCCCAACATACTTCTGCCTTATTCCAACGATCTTTCTCTTATCAAGCTGCAGCCACTTATAATTCTTTGTCAGAGGAAGTGAAACCATTGTCCTTACTTGCTTTTAAAAGCAACGCAAAAAAGTTGTATCTAGGTAAACAATGATCCGGTATTTTTGCTATTGTAAATATGAACACTTGTATTTTTTTTCTTTTCTTATTTCTCTACTCTGTATTTTTTTTATCTAGTACTGTCTAGAAATGTTAATTGTTTATTGTATGAATTGTCTTGGTTGAGTGGTAGAACAGCTAGTCTGAACTCCGCCAAGACAGTAAAATAAATAAAGACGATTTATTATTATTATTATTATTATTTAGAGGTGTAAACTTTTTCTTTAGATAGAACCAAAGGAAGAAATCTAACGGTGTTTAAAAACGTTTCTTTTTTTCTCAATACTTCCACTTTCGCTCATATTTCTAGCCAATTTTGCAAACATTTTTTGAATGATACCGGCCATTTCGAAAGCGATCTTGATATAAACGTTTGGCTACTTTATGTTTTTTCCGCATTCTCCATAAATTAATATCATGTCCAATTTTTCTTCATTATTGCAAGATACCATTGTGTAAATCTATTTGGAAGTATAACATAAAACAAAAACGAATAACACAGTCAATTTGACATTACTAACAATGACAAAATTCAATTGTTTCCATGGCTAACTATGTTGAATTAGAAACAAAACCTTTAAATGAAGTTTTTTCGTATTTTATTAATTTTCTTGAAGTTTTCCTTATGGAAGTGTATACTTCTTTCACATGGTTGAATGCAGAAAGACAAGCTCTACAACAATCGGCAAAAAATGTATAGCATACCATTTGAAAAAAAAAAGTTGACTATCGTTATTTTGGCATATGTGATCAAAGAGATGATTTAAGGACGTCATTCGATAGAGCTTGACAAACGATATATGGTTTATTGTAGTTTTCTGTTAAAATAAAACAGATACGGGGGAGCGAATGCCAAACTGAATCACCCGGTATATAGGCTAAGCCTCAGGCTAACCAAAGTTAGCCTGAGAGGCTAAGCACCAAAGATGCAATTTTCTCGTTCTTTTTTCCATGGCTCATTTATATATATAGACATGGCATTTTTTATAAGTGATAACCGAGGTGATAACACACACTTTGGGAAATATTTAGTAAAATTTTCAAGAAAAAATATTTTCAAATTTTGCCGTAATCGCAAAAAACGTGAATTAAAATTTCTTTGCAATATTGTTTTTGATTATGTAAATGTAAGTCAAATACAATGTATCTAACACAACTGTAAAATATTAATTTGATCTTTTAATATAACAATTTGAATTTTTTTTTATAAATTAATTGCAAAAAAATAATTAATATTTTGCAACGGGACAAAGTGCATTTTATTAAGGGTAAAACTGTGTACTTACTATTTCTCATAATATCGTTAACATGCAGATTTTATATTTGTTTCTACAGTACTTCAAAGTTCGAGGATCGAAAAATTAAATTTTTTCAGTTTTTTTCCATAAAATGTTATTAACAATCAAAGATTCGTTTTTTGCGTATATCTACCTTATAGGGGAGCTCATTGACGGGTCGAACGTTTTCCTACGGCCTTTAGAAGCGAAGATATAAGCAAAGAATTAAAAGTTAAATAACAATTAAAGCCGCCGTTTTGATTGGTCAACACTATTTTTTCGGATTCCTGAGGAAATTCTGTAGGGGGTAGATTAATTTTTCGCTAGTTCCAAAACTTTCAGAAACATTTTCTTAACATCACCGGACTCATTGGGGGTTTTTACTGTTGTGTTGTCACATTTGGGCACAATACAGTACTTAAAAAAAGAACGTTTTGTTTAGTTTTTCCATCACATAGAGTATTTGCACCATTCATACGGTACTTTTAATTTAAGCTACAGCAGAGTAATCATTGAACAAATATAAAAAGAAACATTCATACAGGACAAATGGAGAATCTCCTCTTTTTTTGAATTTCATAAGGTCAGTTAAAAATGTTATAAATAATCGAATACGATTAATATTATAACATTATCGTCGAATTTGTCATCTGGTGGCAGAAAAATATTACCAAATAGTTGTGGGAAAGAGCTTTAATGACGCAGTGCCTCTAACAGCAAATTGTGGCAGACGACGCGATGCTGTCAGACGTGTCATGCAGCAAATGGAGACCGACTTGAATAATGCATGGATCAGAAGGCTTCCGTCAAAACATTGTGAATAAGAACAAGGAGAACAACTTGACTTTATAAGCGTAAAATATTATATAACATGTTGTAAGAGGCTCAGAAAGAAATTCCGTCAATAAATTAATACCATTAGTAAATTCTTGACATTTGAGATCATTGAGTCATTAAGTTTCTTACATGGGTATTAAAAAAGAGTAAAATTGTATTGAATCGAAGGCTCCATCGTCGCCAAGGAACAGTAATTATTCAAATTATGTTCAAGGCATGATATTTAAAGTTTTTGGTCTCTAATCCTGAAATAATTGTAATTTTATAAAAAAAAATTTACAAAAATATTTAATGTTGATGTCAGAGTTATTAATTAACATAAAAAAAATAATTATTATCTCAATAAATTGATTTAAGAAATATGCTATAAAGATCGGTAGTACGCAGCTCAACACATCAATTTAAATAGATTTCCCACGCCTAATTAAGGTGTGTAGAATACAAAAAAAATAAATCGTCTTACTTATCTGCTTTTTTATTCATAAAAGCATAGATAGGTATTTAAAGAACACTATTAATGATGATTGTCTTGCAGCGTACATAATTATTTACTGCCATTGGTAGGTAACGCTTTTGCATTTCATTTAACAGAAATAAAATTAAAGTACCAATTATTCTGATAGTTAAATTTAATTTGGCATATATACTCTACTGCAAGTTGATTTACGACCTCCAATTTGTAAAATGCCATCTAAAATGCTGGCTTTACTTTTTTCTTGTACTCTACGTCTTGGCAGACGCTGTGTACCCATACATTATTCTAGTTAGCCTTAATTTACCATAAAACACGTCTAACAGCACCACGCAATTTGTCGCAGTTGCGTTAGGGTACGAACATGTCGAAGAATCTTAATAGTTAAATGAGTAGTTCACTACTACAGTCGCCGTCAATTTGTAAAACAAACCTGTACATTTAAATGGGATAGCGCATGCCGAAGATACTTGCAGCAGTTCATCCTAGCAGTTCACACGGGAATCACCGCGGTCATTGCACTTCACTGGCCATTCATAATTTTATATATTTGGTGTGAGGTACGCAGATCCTCGCATCCTCGCATCTAGAAGTTTAGGCCACAATTTGATTCCGTGCATCGAATTCATCAATTTGTAAAACAAACCTGTACATTTAAATGCGACCGCACATGTCGAGGATGTTACCAGAGCTGTTTATATCCGAAGTCAACTAGCATGTCCACGTCGAAACAAAATAGTTTGTTTTTACTTGGTGGTAGAGAGGTAGACTACGCGGGTCGCGAATATTTATCATATTTTGAATAAATATTTCTATGGATATTTGTTTTAAGTTATAGCTAACAACCTTAATTATTGCTTTATAATTAACATATATACAAGCTCGTATCTTAAAATTATTTTTATATGTTTATTTTATATGTTACCTACATGATTTTAGTAAATATTTCTATGAATCATTTTTTTGCCTATGGCTATATATCTACACCAGAAGTAGGGACAGTGGGCAGAACCGCCGACAGGGGGGGGGGCAGGGCGCCCAAGACTATGGCTATATTACGTCATATAGGCTAGGCCATTCAGTTGTGCACATTTGGCGATTCTCAAAAAAATTATATAAATATTTCAATTCAATAAAAATCTGTAACAATTAAATACTGTGGTAGTTTTTTAATAAATTAAAAACAGAAAAATGAAACGACAAAACCTTGAAAGAGGGAAGGGGCCCTCAATAATAAGCAGCCCCAGGGCTCGGTAAAGCTGTCGACGGCCCCGACAGTGGGGTATTTAGCAACTATAATTATTGGTATATAATTAAAATAGCTATTAAATTGAAAAAGTAGCAATACAAATATAGTACGGCTTTTCCAGCATTGAATCCGTGCCGTGTACCGTATTTTACTTTCAACAATTCCCACCAGTGTTTCTATTGATGGTACACATGCGGATTAATTTTGAAGAACTGTGAGGGGTTGAGGTTTAGCCAGTACACACTACGTTTGTCTAGATTCGCCGTACAGTGTATAACCATCACGCAGGAATGTGTGTACGATATATACTGAATATCTTTTTATTTTTATTTTGTGAAAAAGTGAAAATGAATAAAAAGGACGAATCAATCAATGCTCCAGCGTTGTGGGAGAAACGCCATAAACAGCACCACAACCGGCATATTTTGAGTAGGGAGTGGAAAAACCGCTGCCCAAGGAATCATTACTTCCACATCCAGATTTTCCATCCAAGTCTCTCACAACGAAAACATTTTGTATGTGGAAATAATTACTTATGGAACTTTAATAATGTAATATTTGAAATCATTTACCCCAAGAACTCATAAAACAGTATCCCACATCGGTAGTAGTGTGGGAGTGGATGAAGTAAAAGAAATATTTTGAGGTTTTTGATTCTTGTACACACCCACACACACTAAATCACAATTTTTTTCACCCCCTTTAATAACGGTGTGGGGGTGGTAATGGGGGTGGCTAATGCCAAAAAAATTTTTGAGACCTTTTATAGCTTCTCTTGTATAAATTCTAATACTAAATATCACCACTAAATACCAATACCAATTTTATGAACTCATATCTGCTAGATTTATCTGTTTAAACCCATTTACCCTTATTTACCAAAAACCTCAACAGAATAAGAGGAAAATATAATCTAATTCCAGATCACGTTAAAATACATACGTGTACCAAATTTCAAGTCAATATCTTAAACGTTCCAGAGTAATCGTGCGCACAAAAAAGTTACAGACAGGCAGACAGAATTTTTTTTTTCGGTCAAACTTAAAATTTCGACGCTTCATGACATTCTAAGCCTATTTGAACAGTAAAAATATTCAAAATGTTTTTTGTCGTTACTGTACTTCCACTGGATGTGGAAATAAAACTAGGAAGACAATCTGAATCAACAGGTAAAGTGTAGTAAGTAGATACCGACGTCGTAGATATTACGACGGAAGCGTTTTTGTAAAATATTCCTTGTCAGTGTACACCACGCCTATGGCTAGCCCCTATAGGTTAACTGGAAAATATATCTGTGTATAGAGATTTTAATAAAACGTACACAAGGGTCTATTGCCTATGTGTATCTCGATTCACGATATCAGTTGTACATTCTGCTTTGTTTATGTACTTAATATTTCATTAATGAAAGTGCGTAAAAAATATAAATCTGTTTAAGATGAAGTTTTTACTTTAATCAAAATGCAGGTAACATAAATTTAAAGGTAAAAGTTGACAAAATGAGTACCTAAAGTAACAAAATTTATTTTAACTTTAGCATTGGGCATATTTGCGGTAATATTTTTTGAAAGACGTTTTCTTAGGCTTCGTTGAATAACTTCATATCATGAAAATTTTTGGCACCACTTAGTATTATGCTGTCTTCAAAGTAATTTAAGAAAATTAGTTTCGTTTCATTATTCATTTTCAAGATGCTGTACGCTTCAGCCACATGTATGTGACGATTATTATGAACATAAGTTCCCAGCAAACAAAGAATGTATCCGTAATGTTATGCAATGTTAAATGGAAGTAACATTTGTAATGTTCTCTTGCAATATGATATTTATATTACAACAACGTAACAGAGAAATGTTACATTTCGAAATATTAAACAAATATTTACGTAATGTTGGTTACATTACGTAACATTTAATAGTATGACAAAATACTTTCTGACAACGTTGATGTTATATTAAAGTAATAATATCTTGTTTAGTGGGTTACCTGTAATAAAGCACAATAACGCGACA
This sequence comes from Rutpela maculata, assembly GCA_936432065.2. NCBI lineage: Eukaryota > Metazoa > Arthropoda > Insecta > Coleoptera > Cerambycidae > Rutpela > Rutpela maculata. The sequence continues at coordinate 38,261,180 of OW386285.2, forward strand.
TAATATAAAGTGTATAAAAATTACAATGATCGCAAAATGCACTATAGTCACTTTCAAACCGTTCAAGATTTTATTTCGTTCGCCCTAACATCTTAAAACCTCTGTCATTAACAAATATTTCATCCGAAAATTCGCATTAATTGTCATTGATTGCTAACAATTTCTTTTCGATGTCGTCCATTATTGTGAATTTATCAACACTCACTCACTGATAGAAGTAGGTGTAACTTAACACTGTAAAAATTATATTTATTCTAGCGGCCGGGTATAGATTACAGGACGGCACTGTGGCCGCGTATAATTTACTTTAACACGGTTGTGGGCGTGGTCTGCACTGTAACAAAGTGGGCAGATTTCTAAATTCACGGGTGGATCGCACCGGTAAGCAATACCTAAACATTATTTGATTGGCTATTTTGAAAAACATAGGTAATCAGCTTCGTGCTTTGTCCACCGGGTGCGTCTGCCGGTCAATTTAGAAAAGTGCCGAGTATATTTTACGAAAACTTTACCCGGAAGGATTACGGCAATAAAAACTTCAGATATTGATAATTACTTTAAACGGACTTACAGGATTCTACATAAAATTATATCGCATTTATGCAACATTTATTTACTTCTCTTTCAGATCCTGATATTTCTGAAAATTAAATATAAGTAAATTAAATAAAAAATAAATGTATAATTCTTAATATGAGTAGGTATAATTATAAAATGTAACCAAAATTGTTACGTTACATAGAATACATATGTATATTGAATGGAAAAGAGGTCTACAGACGACCCAATTATCGGGAGCCAATATTGTACGCTTTTTGGAATTCCAGCAGACCAGTTCACTTTTACAAATGAGTTCAAAGCATGCCGACAATGTTGGCTCCCGATAGTTGGGTCGTCTGTAGACCCCCCTAAAGATTTATACATACGATCCAACCAACTAACCGACCAACCAACCAACTAACCGACCTTTTCGGTACACTTTGAAGTTTGCCATGCAAACTCGTAAAACTGCTGGAGCCAACAATGTCGGTATGCCTTGAAGACGCTGGAACTCCAGCAAACCAGCTTACTTTTGCGAGTTGTCATAGCAAGTTTCAAAGTGTACCGAGAAGGTTGTGGTTGGTTTGGTGGTCCTTTTATTAACTCAGGCCCAAGAAAAAGAGGTCTACAGAAGATCGAACCAACCAACCAATTAACCTTCCCAGCAAACAAAGAATGTATCCGTAATGTTATGCAATGTTAAATGGAAGTAACATTTGTAATGTTCTCTTGCAATATGATATTTATATTACAACAACGTAACAGAGAAATGTTACATTTCGAAATATTAAACAAATATTTACGTAATGTTGGTTACATTACGTAACATTTAATAGTATGACAAATTACTTTCTGACAACGTTGATGTTATATTAAAGTAATAATGCAATGTTTAGTGGGTTGTCGGTACGCTTTGAAGTTTGTCAGGCGGACCGGCACAGTTTGCTGGAGCCAACATTGACGAGGTCAGTTTCAGTCAGGGCCCGACAAGATTCACCACCACAGTTGTCTATTTTCAGAAACATGTTATTATATCTGAAATAAATAACAATTGAATTCATTATTCGTTTTACTTCCACATCCACGTACTGAAGTGGAAGTAATGTAACAAATTATATGTATGTAGGGCCGTTCCTAGATGCGATACAAAATGTTGCATCAATGTGTTTAATAATACGAATGTTCTTTTTACAAGGCTTTTATTTGTATATTAGTTCATTAGTTAGTTAATGTGTTTGTTAGTAGGTTTAGGCTGATTCTTGCAAGTCAATTTTGAACCACTCATTTCATAGTTATTTGCCAAAGTTTATAACTAAGCAGTATCCGACGGATACCTATAAACCTGAGTTTTATATCCATCGGCAAACGTATAAAAACCGAAGCATTACTTTTCTGGTTACTATACTGGTACAGTTGGGGACAATACAATATTTATATTGAATTTTTTTTATGTGTAATGATTTTTAGTGAACACCAAATTACATTAACGAGTACGCAGAAAGAATTATATACAGACGCAGACGACTCGTATTATCCGACGGAAAGAGCCACGCGAAGGAAAGAGCCACGCGACGGTGCTAGGTCCTAGCCGTAATTTTCAATAATGGGTTTAATTTTTAGTCATGTTTTGAATGTTCGAATTAACTATTTATGGAGTAGTTTTGTTCGTAAGCAACCAGAAAATTAATCCGGTCACAATGTAACTTATTTTGCTACAAAAATAGCTTATAGCTATTTTATAAGTACTAAAATCTGTGTTTAATTTTAATAATGAGAATAATAATAATAGTTGATAAAAAAATGCACACTCCACATTTTCACATGTATTTTTCTCGAAAACTACTAATAGTAAAAAAGAAAATTCAAATAACAAGTTTCTTCCATCCTGTATTTTCATTTATTTTTGATATACTTGGTATCTATTTCGAAAGATAACAATTTTCTCGATTGCTAATATAATTGCTAATTATTGTAAAGAAACATGAGATCATATTTTATTTCTTATTATTTCAAACTAATTCATCAATTAATTTTGTTCAGTAATGTACAGTGTTCTCCTAATGTATTTTAAAAGATACAATAAAAATTCAACAAAAAATAGAATAGACAGATAGTGGGGTGCCAGTACTTTTTAATCGGATAGTACACGTATATTAAATCATGCCAACTAATTAAATTTTATATTTATCTAATAGTACACCTATTCACTGATTGCGCATATCCCCATTTAAATAATTTGTATTTGAAATGTCCCATAAGAAGGGCATATTTCTGTATAATTCGAAAGTTTCACCCCCAACCTCTCGTTCCGGTTTCCGCCATAACAATACGCACTTAAATGGGTTTGTTCCAAATTTCGTGAAAAAAATACCTATTTTTGGATTTTTTCCGAAGGAAATAAAAATTCTGAAATTGCCAATGAAAATCCACTGTAATTGTCAATTTGTATTAAGTTTTAATTATTTTAATTTCTGATTGCAATAATAATTATTGCCATGCGCCATGCAACTTTCGTTACATTTCATAATTTTCCACCCACAATAACAAACGCAATAGGTCGACCTTTTGCGTTTTATAAAATTTAATGTATCACAAGAATGCACTTTTCAGAGATCTACGTTAAAAAAAAGTCCTAAATCGGACCTAAAATACATGTTTTATGATGGTGATTCCAAACAAACGGCGACACACTGCAGAAATAGAAATTATTTACATGAGATACAATAAAAGCAGGTCAATTCCCTCGAAAAACGGAACGGATTGATAAACTTCTCCGGCATGTCCACCCAGCGTCGTAGCACTTAATTGGCTAAAACTCCGAGATGCACGGATAGAGTCGTGACTTCTTCGACATGTCCGTACCCTTAGGCGTAAGGCATATGGGAGGTTTTAGATTGTAGATTGTTTAAAGGGTCGCTCGGCTCTTTCGGCCCTTCTTCGACCTAAAAGATCCTTTGTGAGTTACCCTATAATAGTTGTTACCTATCTCACAAGCCTTCGGCGTCGGGCTAATACCAAGCAACATGCTTTCGATTGTCATTAAATGATGAGGCATTTGTCAATGTCAGCACCATAATGAAATTTTAACTTATTCGTCACAAAAACTCTTGTCTTTATCGAGAAAATTTCAGCGCAACATCGTATTTAGATACCATCGTTAACGATCTATAGATAGGTACTCAATATTAAAAAAAAAATGAGGAAAATATTACTAATATTTTTGTGTACTGGCTAATATTATGTTCTTTACATTTTTTTCGGAAGCTGTTAGGGATAGATAAACGAGAACAGACAAGAGAAAACAGACGAATATTGAGGGCGCTATTGCAATCTGTTCGTCCTAGGGGAAGTAAAGACTAAAAATATTAGTGTAGTTGTGTTGTAGCTGTTTTTACTTACTTAAAATTAAAGGATTTCCATGATTCCTAGTGTTTTATTTCTTCTATTTATTCAGGTGAGTTCTTTTTAGTATCAAATAATTACAATATACAATGTGTCCCAAAAAAAAAGTGCTCAGTCGAAAGCGATAGAGAGGACACGACATTTTATCGACAAGAAAACCTATAATGTTAGGGCCGGAACGACTTCCTTTTTTTAGTGTGCACTTAAAGTTTTTTCCTGTATAAAGTTTTGTTAATTCAAAATTGGGTTATATTTCTTTAACTATTCCATAAAGGTGCATAAAAACAATGTTTTGCAAAGCTATAATTAATGCTTTTTTTATCGTAGATTAAAATGTCATCATCATCACCAAAATATTTTGATCACAGAAAATATCAAAATGTTACAAAATAAATGAAAATGCAATTGACAACTGTAAATCAAAAAGACAATAAATTAGATTTTCAAAACGTTTTTTGTAGAAGTTCAACGAATAATTTAAGAACTATGACCTAATTTTAAATTAACGAGATTTTCTATGGGAAAACAATTCAAAGGCCCACCAGAAAAAGCTAAGCCGCTCCAACCCTGACAATATACGAGTTTGTCAATGAAATGTCGTGTCTTTTCCACTATTTTCATTTAAGCTATTTTTTGGGGGCACGTTGTGGATATTCCAGAATATACCTAAACAATATATAATAGAGAAAAGATTATTCTTTTAATATTAATGAAATATTCCTAGAATATTCTAGAATGCTCTCAGAATATTCTACTAAATTACTCCTAGAATATTTGGAGGGATCCCATTCACGCGTTCCTGCAATATTCCTGGATATTCAATATTCGTTTTGGAATATTCCTAGAAGGATACCTACATAATTCAAAAAAAGATATTCCAGAATATTCTATAAATATTTTTGTGCTATCTGGGCACATTATCCTGGGTTCTCAATTTCACTTGCTTGGTATATTTTTTAAATGTTCCTATGCGAATTCCAAATATTTTTAATAATCATTGTTGTTTATGTCACTTTTAGTTATTTTCCATTTATTGTTGAAACCTACATAAATGGAGAAACTTTCGTTTGCTTACTATTTTCATCCCAGAAAATTTCATTAAAAAAATTATAGCCTGGGTCGCGAGATACGTAAAGCGTACGGCCTCTTAAAATTCTAGATCTGCCCCTGCATTCTTGTCTGAATTTTTCGTGATATTTGAATGCATCTGAATACCGTTAATTCATCTGGTACCTACTCTATTAGAAACTGATCTGTAACTTCGTTTATTCCCTTATTGAGCTATCGTTTCCTTTTTGGAATTCATAAAGCACATGTTTATATCATTCTAATTAACTTAATGAATGCGTGTTCTAATTTATCACAATTTCAAATAGACAGCATAATGAGATATTTCAACATCTTTAGATCTTCAACTGTCAACAAAGAGTAGTCAACGTATAATTTGCTGATGTTAATTTTACGGTGTATAAAGTAAATTAGTAATAACGATAACTCTAGAATCAATTATAATTAGCAATACACAACTAGATGAAAAGGTAAATACAATTTCAAATTTTAGTTTATTTACAAACTATACAATATTAGTTTGTAACAGATGATGCCATGATTACAAATAATTATAGAATTACATATTACACGGTGATTCGTAGTTACAAAGTAATAATGTCGATAATAGGCAAAAATTAAAATCCTTTTTTATATGTATATATTATATAGTCTATGTAATGAAGCATTATAAGACGACTTTTTTGTAAATATTTTGTGCAATGACGAGATTACCTCCACCCCCCGTTTTCGAGGGTTGCTAAACATGATGCAAGTGGTGGGAGAAGTTTTAGACCGCCAAAACCTCCTTTTATGGATCCCTTTATGTTTTCATATATAAACGGGTCTGGGGAGTGTATTATCGACGGGTTATACTTTAAATAATATGGAAGGGGGTTATAGAGTAAGTGTAATCCAGACAGCAGGCCTAAGAGGCCGATTCCCTCCCGAAAGGTGGAAAATCATTTTTTTTTCAAATTATTCGGTTCAAACGCGTAACCCCCTGTTTTTGGGGTCGCTGATTACGGGAACAATATTCATCTTCAGCTCCAACCTCTCCTCATCCCTCAGACGGACAGAAACCAACCCTCACACCGTTTGAGAGATGAGGAGGGTTGGAGCTAAAAATGAATATTTTTCCCGTGATCAGCGACCCCGAAAACGGGGAGATACCCGTTTGAACTGAATCATTTGAAAAAAAAAAGATTTTTCCACCCCTCGGAGAGTTTAGTCAACCCCTAGGCCTGCTGTCTTGATTCCACTTACTGTATAGCCCCCTTCCATGTTATTACAAGTATAACCCGTCGATAAATGACTCCCCAGATCCGTTTATATATGAAAACATAAAGGGACCCATAAAGGAGGTGGCCGTTTCAGGTGGTTGCGGCGGTCAAAAACTTCTCCCACCACTTGCATCATATTCGGTACCCTCGAAAATGGGGGGGGGGGGTAATCTCGTCTTTGCACGAAATATTTACACTATTTCTGCCTTCATTACATAGACTAATAGACCATAGTCCGGTATACTACTGAATCTGAATGGGGATCATGAAAGTTTTTTTGCTATTCTAACTTAAATAAAATACTAAATTGTTTAAAAGGAAGTGTAGTAGAACCCATTTTTGGGTGAAGATATTACAGTTGTCCTTTTGTTTTTAAGTTTTTTTGGAGAGTTGCTCTCGCATTTTACCGACTTTAAGAAAAAAACAAGCTAAAAACGTACTCTTCGCCAATTTACTGAGCTTTTTTATATAATTGTTACACATTCTATAGGATACTCTTCTCAGTTTTCTTGTAAATAATGTAAGTTTTTGGACATCCTAAATTTTGTGATATCAATTTTGTTGTGAAAAAAATTATATGAAAAAAAATTGAAAAAAGGAACATCCAACCTGTGTGGGATTCGAACAACAACAGCAAACAACAAATAGTAGATTGTAATACAAGTGTGGCAAGGGCTTCATTGCAAAACGATGTATGAAAGTAGGAACACGAGCGCAGCAAGTGTTCCTATCATACGAGTTTTGCAATGAAGCTTGCCACACGTGTGTTACATACTATTTTTTCTACGGTTGTGAAGTTATTTCCCTTTTCAAAGTCTTTCCAAAATTTTAAATTTGCTGCTTGTCAGATTTTATTTAAAGTGACATTTTTCGCTGTCATTCTGAAGTAAGAAAATTTGACTTTGTAATTGCAATTCATGTGTAATTAATGTACATTTATAGAATTTAATTGTTATTACCAGTAAGTAATATACAATTCTTTAAGGTAAACACACTATTTTATTCCGGTGCGTGAAGATGTAATCAAGGCGTGTGGCAAATTCTTTGCCGCACGGCGTGCGGCAAAGTGATATTTTCTGCACTCATTTTGAAGTTAGAAAATTTGATTTTCAGCACAATCGTAGAAAAACAAATTTATTAGGTGTTTAACATAGAATCTTTAAATTGCAAGGCAAAACTTTAGCTACTGGACCATCACACATTACTACAAAAATTGAGTGTCTGTAATATATATCTTCCGAGAATCATATTTCAACGCATTAGATATATTATTATAAAAGATATATTAGTAAAATATATAAACAAAAAAAAATATATTATAGAGATATCATTTCGCAAGATTTCTATTTAAGTACAAGCGACAAAACTTAAGAAAATGTTTTTCTTTACATTACATGATTAATAACTTTTTTATTTACTGATTGATTTTTTTCAAAAACAATAGTGTTCTTCCTCTACCTAACACTAACTTACTTTCCAAATTTCAATACAATCGGACTTTTCTTTCTTAAGTTAAGTGATTACAAGAAACGTGACGGACGGACAGGCGGACATTTTCAAGGTTATTCAAAATTCGTTCACTAACACAGTGATATGAACATTTTTTTTTTCTACGAGCGATATTTCCGGTTTTAGAAGTGTGCCGATCAAATGCAATATACTCTTCGTTTTTGCGAAAAGTATAATAATTAAGGATGGCGTGCCGTATTTAAAACATGATTTCATAATTCGACAATTTCTTCTACATTCCTGAACCGAGTGAAAAAATATTTTGATAAGCTTTTAGAGAAAACTAATAGAATGATACCAGACTATTAAAGTTAACAAAAAATTTTTTTTTAAATTTTCGCACAAGAAAAAAAATTTTTCTTTCTTTAGTTTTCAATAGCCTAGTACCAATCTATAAAGTTGTCTCTAAAAGCCTATCAAAAAATGTCTTGAATCGGTTCAGGGATGTAGGAGAAATTGCCGAATTACGTTCACGGCATCGCCCATCTTAAAGAGGTCCTTCGACCCATATGTATTTTTTTTTACATGTTCAATTGTTACTGTGGCTTGGTTTAAGCGATTTCTATGAAATATTTTGCAAACTGTAGGTTATGACTCGATGGTAGTCTAGTCGATTTTTATTTAAAAAGTAGAGAATAAAAAAGTTAGGCAGGAAAAACGTAGCCAACCTCTAGGAAATCAGGTAAAAATGGGGAATAATTCCAAGATGCCCTTTTGCCCACCCAAAAATAAGTTCTATTTCACTTTATTCTTACAGCTTATAATTTGATATTTCAAGCCATTTAGAACTAACCACCTCTTCTAGAGACCACTTTGGAGACTTGTATCATTCATACTATGCAATATCAGATTAGAATTCAGAGAAATTAGACAAAAAAAGCCAAACTTCCGAAAAATTCCCGAAGAGTGGGATTTTGGCGAGAGGCAAACCGCGAAGGAAACCTAGTATACACCCAAAAGGAAATCTGAGGAAATCTGGAGGAAATCTCGGGAAATCTTTTTTTCGGATTTCTCCCCTTTGCTCTTCAAAAAATGTTTTTTTCGGTATCAGTGTTTACATTGATAATAGGTGCACGTGAAGGTAGAAAATATGATTTTTTTTAAACTATGCGCTTGATCGAAAAACTAATTTCAGATTTATGTTAGTGTCCTGAAATAATTTCGTTAGAATTTTTCTTATGTCAATCGTCAGTGTTATTATATTCTACCTACCGTGACCATGGATTTCTTTGTGATATTTGATAGGGTATATTATTTATTATAAATTTTAGGTACATACCCTAAATTATTATTTTTTGAGAAAAATATTTTCAATTTTTATTATATACCTATTACTCCAGTCAATAAAGGAGATGTAGAGTGTGTGAGCAGGGACCTACTGAAAGTCCTGACTCTAGGAGGTGAGCCGGAGGAGGGGGGCAAAGAAAGTCCCACTTTTGGTTTTTTCGCTTATATCTCTAAAATGGTGAGTCGGAGGGAAGAATTTTCTCATATAAAATGAAAGCTCATAAAATTCTCTACAACTTTTGTCTTATATACTTTTTTCGAATTCGCAACCGTTTTCGAGCTACACGCTCCGGAAAAGTGAAAATTTTCGAAAAACAGATTTTTACCTGATAAATAGAAAATTGTATTTCAAAGATGATAAAAAAAAAAAGTAGGAACTCCGGTGCTTGTAATTGGCACCAGGATGTCTCCTTCATGTTTCCACCCCCAATCTTGAGGGGGCAGCTTATTCCCGAGCCACTGCTGCACTTGGTGGTAGGTGCGCCTGGAATGCTGTTTAGAGCTGCGCTCTCAGTTGGTGGGAGGGAGTTGATGTCAAGCTTAATATTGCCACCGACCTCATGAACAACTGGAAGTGGTACTGGTTGAGGGAAGTCTGTCTTGCTGGTGCCCCATACCATTTCAGGAAGCAAATCTTCCCAGCCTCTTCAATCTCGCCTTGAGTGGAGGAGGAGTTGTAAAAGATCACTTCAACTTCCTTGATGTTTTTTGACTTAAGTACAATTTTGAGAAGCCCACCTTGCTTTTCCTTCAAGTTGAAGAGGTAAAAAATCTGTTTTTCGAAAATTTTCACTTCCGGAGCGTGTAGCTCGAAAACGGTTGCGAATTTGAAAAAAGTATATAGAATGAAAGTTGTAGAGAATTTTATGAGCTTTCATTGTGTATAAGAAAATTTTTCCCTCCGACGCACCATTTTAGAGATATAAGCGAAAAAACCAAAAGTGGGACTTTCTTTGCCCCCCCCCCCCCTCCTCCGACTCACCTCCTAGACATCAGGACTTTCAGTATGTTCACTCCCTAAACACCCTGAACAACTTTCTAAAGTAATCGCTTAGGTCCCTGCTCACGCACTCTACACCACCCTTCAGTTCATTCATTGACTGGACTACTATGTATTTGTTGAAGAATGTATAGTATAAATTCGATTTTGAATTTTTTTTTGCTTCGTTAATTGCTTATTTTCTGATTTCATTTCAAATTAATTTATTTTTTATTTTGTTAATAGAGAATTTGTTTATTTTATAATAGTTTTGTCTAATGAAATAAATAATTTGAATCGTATTTTTTATTTTATTAACAGTATCCATAAAATTTTCCTTGGGACACCAACGTGATTACAGGTCACTTTCCATACAAATACCATAAAAAATGAATGGATCGTCATTACTTATCCATTTACCAACAAATAGTAAGTGATTTTAAAGCCAGCTCATACAGCTGGGTTTTCAAAATAATCCGCCCTCTTAGCATCTGGCAGATATAGTGGGTGCGGTACGTGAAAAAACATGGCATTTTGTGAAACAAATTTTTCCTTTGGCACGATTACTCCAGGCACCCAACTAAGTGATTTTGTCCGCAGGACACTCGAGATTTTTTATTCATTCACCCTCTAGGGAGTGAAACTACCCTAAATATTCCAAAAATATATTTATTGTGCAACAAAATTGATCTTGGAGTCTATTCTGTATGATTTCGATATGCCAAGACCGGATCCAACGTTAAAAAATAGTTGAACGTCCAGTGGCGTAGCCAGAAATTAATCCTGGAGGGTTAACCCTGATTTAACTGACCTAATTTTTATTTTTTACTTGACCTGTTACGTCATTTTACTAACTCATTAGGCTGCTGGCCGTAAATGATTTAATGAATTAAAGGTCATTAACGAAACCTAAACCCTCTTATAGAAGGGAACAGAAGCAAAACGTATTTAAATAAAATATTTATTTAGTCTTCTTTTTATTTTTGCGAGCTCCTGACACTTTTAGTCGTAGGTTATAGGAAAATAATTAAATATAAATCAATCACTAATAATCAGAAAGTCGTAGCTCTGCGGGGGAGGGGGGCAATTATCCCCCTGCCTAGGCCACTGAATGTCATTTAAACAGTTTTTGGACAGTTTTTCTGAATTTCAGATACTTTGTGTTGTTCTTATTGTTGCATTACTGCGTTTGGGCTTTCTTTCTCTAGGCAGCCGGACATGACGAAGAGAGGTAAAGGTGTTCGGATGGCGGTCACTGTTCCCCTTGAAACTGTACCCGTCAGTATTAATGGCCAAAGTATGTCATTGTCAGTCCAGTAATACTATTGACCTTAGATGCCCTGCAACAAATCCTGTAGTGTCACAGAGAAATTTGTGCTATAAAACACTTGCAGAAAATTTAGAAAGTCTTAAACCCACTAACCATAGGTTGCCTTCTGGTTACCTTGTTCCGCACCTGAACATCGGGAGTGGCATTTACGAAACATTCAAGAATTCAAAGGCTAAGTTCTACAAAGTATGTGGAAATCCATACATCATGTCTTCCCGATTTATGAAACTAATTAAAGATGAAAATAAAACTTTTAACAGTCCTTTAATAGTTAGACTAGTTGTGCCGCAAGATGTACTCCCTCCCTGCAAACAAAATGTTTCAATGCCGATAAAAATAATGGTTAATTTATAGAAAAAAATTACCTTCCAAAGTCGCGATTAGCTGTGGGAAATGGGCGAGAATATTTTCCCTGAACCTAGTTGTGTGTGGAGGGGAAGGGACGAAGAGAAGAGAAGTTGGGCAAGATGTAAGTGATATAATTTGCGCAAATATGCCATTCTGAACACAACATTCAGTCCAAGAGTCTCAAGTTTCTCCTGTATGTACAGCATCAGTTCGATGAATGCTATTCCTTCACACGACGGCACTCTCACACTATTCACCGGACTTCGTCGCCTCGGCTCTTCTGCACCGGTTATACAGGCGGACGAGACAAATTAGATGGTACTTTGCCTCCATTGCTACTTGATCGCCACCAGTTTGAAGAGTTGCTAACTGTCTCAAACTTTTATTGCTGCTGCCACCTGCATGTTCGTTGCACAGTCATCCTTCAAATTTACTTTTGGGGCCCTGGATCTCGTTAAGCGCGGGTCAGAAACAGTAATGGCTAAAGATTCAACTTCCGTTGATAAACTCTTAGCTTGGGGACTGTTAAAAGTTTTATTTTCATCTTCAATTGGTTTCATATTGAAAGTTTCGTAAATGCCACACCCGACGTTCAGGTGCGGAACAAGGCAACCAAAAGGCAACCTATGGCTGGTAGGTTTAAAACTTTCTAAATTTTCAGCAAGGGTTTTTTAGCCCAAATTTCTATGTGACACTACAGAATTTGTTGCAGGGCATCTAAGATCAGTTGTATTACTGGACTGACATATGACACACTTTGACCAATTAATATTGACGGGTACAGTTTCAAGGGAACAGTGGCCGCCATCTCCGCCACGTCCACCATCTCCGCCATGTCTGCCTGTCCAAAGAAAGAGACTACCATACGCAGTAACGCAATAACAAAAATAACACAAAGTATCTGAAATTGAGAAAAACTGTCCATAAACTGTTCAAGATGACATTAAGTGGCGTAGAAAGGGGGTAATTGCCCCCCCACCAGAGCTACGACTCTCTGATTATTAATTATTGCTTTATATTTAATTATTTTCCTGTAACTTGCGATTAAATATGTCAGAAACTCGCAAAAGTAAAAAGAAGACTAAATAAATATTTTATTTAAATACGTTTTGTTTCTGTTCCATTCTATAAGAGGATTTATGTTTCGTTAATGACGTTTAATTAATTAAATAATTTACGCTCAGCAGTCCAATGAGTTAGTAAAATGACATAACAGGTAAAGTAAAAAATAAAGATTAGGTCAGTCAGAGCAGGGTATACCTCAGAATTAATATCTGGTTACGCCACTGGACGTTCAACTATTTTTTAACGTTGGATTCGGTCTTAGCATACGGAAATCATACAATCATACGGAATCGACCCTAAGATCAATTTTGTTGCACAATAAATACATTTTTGGAAAATGCCCCTAGAGGGGGCATTAGAGAATAAAAAATCTCGAGTGTCCTGTGTGGGTCAAATCACTTAGTTGGGTATTTGGAGCAATCGTGCCGAAGGAAAAATTTGTATCACAAAATGCCACGTTTTGCAAGTATTTGTTGTGTACCGCACCCACTACTAGTATCACCTATGATTCAGAATATTAACGTGTATTGGGCCGTCTTATTAAAGGTAATTTGTCTATGGTCAGTAGCTTCCAGAATGCTAAGGAGTGAAGGTAATTAATTAAGCTTCCAAACTTCAATAGCGTAAAAATAGAAAGAAGCTATGATCGAAACAATGTGCGTCTTTATATTACTTCCACATCTAGCGGAAGTATAGTAATGACAATACAATTTTAAAAAATTTGTATTGTTCAAATAGGCTTAGAATGCTATGAAACGTCGTGATTTTAAGTTTAAGCAAAAAAAAAAAATTTCTGTCTGTCTGTCGGTCTGTCTGTCTGTCTGTAACTTTTTTGTGCGCACGTTTACTCTGAAACCGTTTGAGATATTGACTTGAAATTTGGTACACATATGTACTTTAACGAGATCTGCAACGTCGAAGGGTTGGGGGGTAAATTGGAGTAAATTTGGGGTAAATAGGTAAATCAAGCAGGTAAGAGTCCATAAAATTGGTATTTAGTAAATACAAGAGAAGCTAAGGTCTCAAAAAAATTTTTGGTATTAGCCACCCCCATTACCACCCCCACCCCATTATTAAAGGGGATGAAAAAAAATTGTGATTTAGTGTGTGTACAAGAACCAGAAACCTCAAAATATTTTTTTACTTCATCCACCCCCTATCACCACTCCCACCCCACTCCCGATATGGGGTATCGTTTTATGGGTTTTTGGGGTAGAGGATTTCAAATATTGTGTTATTAAATTTCCATAAACAATTATTTCCACATACAAAACTTTTTCGTTGTGAGTGAATTGGATAGAAAATCTGGATGTGGAAGTAGTGATTCCTTGGGCAGCGGTTTTTTTTTAACAATGACATTGTGATTTTGTTAACAAGAATGTCGTCACTTTGTTACTGTAATTTTCTATAAATAAAGAAAATATCCTCTAATACTGTTTTTCATTAATATATGTATCATCTAGATGCTCAATTTTTTTGATCATTTAAATCTTGATTTATAAAAAAAATCGATCCGCCGTATTGAAGCCGTCATTTTGATTTTGTTTTTATTTTAACTTCATATTCGCAATCAGTCCTAAAAGGACACCAAATTCTAAATTTTGCACATTTTATACATCTAGGTACTTACACTGTACTGTAGTGTAATATCTACTCGTTTATATCACACTGAATGAGATTGCTATACGTTTTTTCTGCCAATAATTGCAAATAATCATTATAAATTTAAACGTCGCACCCTTCTTTGAGTCAGCTGAGATTCTTAGAAAAGTAATAATAATAATTAATTATCTAAATCAATTAAATATGTCAGAATATACATAGGAAACCAATAAATGTTTTGTACATTAATGAGAGTTCAGTACTACGCGGTGTAATTTAACTTTTTTTTCAAATTAATTATCGATATTATATCATTTTGAACCAGCCAAGAAATCCAAAAAATGTTAGAATTGTTACAATTTCTTAACAAAAATTTATTTTATTCGTAAATATTAAATAGAAAATTGAAAACAAAAAGAATATTTTTTTTATTCGTTAATTTTTCATATTCAGTCATTTTTCTTGTGACCAATTAACGGACTAAAATTCAAGAGAATTTTTGAGGAAATCAAGGACGTTGTCCGAGCCGAACAATCTACAGTCTACAAGTAAAACAATTGGCGTATTGTGCATTCTTGGTAACAAATATTATAATTGAAGACACAAGTGGATGAAGTCTATGTAACAACAAAGTGATTTTGAGATAATTGATCTCAAAGTTTTTAACAACCTACCAACTTCAACAGTACAAAGATCCTTTATAAATTTATAAATCAAATATTTTAGCATTAGAATCAAATGTAACGTACCTGGGGGAATTTTGTGTACTTAAAAGGTTTATTCATATAAAAAAGGTTTTTAACAACCTACATACTTCAACGTATCTTTTATAAATTTATTATATAATTTATTTATAAATTTATAAATCAGATATTTTAGCATTAATGTAATGTACCTGGAGGAATTTCGTGTATTTAAAGGCTTCATTCATATAAAAAAACTAGTTTTTTTCTAAAATGTCACATAGACCCTTCATCCACTTTTGTCTTCAATTATTACTCCTTTGCTTTGATGGTAATATATTTGCAGACATTTCCTTTCTTTTCTTCCTTTTTCGGCCTCAACCCACTATCAACTGGGTTCAAAGGTAAACCCGATTATCCGCTATCTCATACCCGCTCCGTTAATTCTAAATATACTTTATTATTTTAAAAACCTTACAAAATAGTACATTATTATTTGAACCATATTACACTAGACAAACTGAAAATCATTTAAAAAGTTCATATACTGTATAGGATTTCTATGTTGATTAAACTTTTAAGGCAATTTGCAATGGTTGCATATATTTATCCAACGTAATTTGGTAGCAATTTCTATTTTCCTATTTTACATGATAGCAAGATAGTTAAAAATGATAGATTGTATGTGATGACAAGCTGAGAAAGCTACGTCCTTAATTTCAACAATTTATACTATAAAAGCACTGTTTTCTGTTAAAACCATTATGTATCTTTCCTAGGCAATTAGTTGTACAGAATAATGGGACGATTTGTGAATGTAAAGGTGCGACCTTCACTTGTTAAATCATTTATATTGCAAAAAGTATGCTATTACAACATTTTCGTGAATTGTATTTAGCACAAAATTATATTTTCATTAACTGTTTATATGTATAATGATACAGTACGTACAAATTACCTTAATTGTATGGAGAATTTCATTTTTTTCTTAAATTAAAAGGAGGTGGAAAAACTAAATACATGAAGTAAGCTGGACTTGATATGTTGGGGTCCGTAATAACTTTAATCGGGAGTCAAAACGCATATACTCCAAGCAAATCTCTGTGCAAAATGGGTTCGTCGAGAAGTATTTGGATACAGTTATTTATTTATCGCAATGGTTTGCTCTGTTAACATAGAATATACGAGTCCCAAAAGATCTCGTGTGAGCTAAAGCCATAATTTAGAGAAAATGACCGCCAAAGCCATTTCGTTTAGAATTACATAGCTCAGTAACCATTGCTCCGATTTTAGATATCTTTTTTTTATTCTATTCCCCTTTTTATGTACTAAAAAACGTGTTCATCATGTCTTTGACTGTAAATTGAACGATAACTTCAGAAAAATTACTTAAATTTAGACATTACGAAAATTAAAAGTTTTCTAAGTATGGGGAGTTTGTATTGAAATCTCTACTAAGTTTTCGAAAAAATAATTCAAGTAAAATTTCTAGAGCATAAAATTAGCTTTCATCTGTTTTAGTCCGATATTATTGACTCAACTATTAACGGAGTATTAGTTATCTACATATATAGAGAACAGCGTAACAATCTTTTTACATATTTACCTATATTTATCTGTCCGTTGAATTACTTGTTCAATCCCGGCTAGGAACTTGAAATTTGACATTTCAATCCCAAAGAAAATTCCCTCGAAAATTCCAGAATTTTCAAAATTCAGAATGGTGGCTCCAATATGGCGGCCAATCTATATATGTGGAAAGCAATACCCACATCAAGACAAAATCGCTGCCAGAATGGTGAGAGATATTAAAACGATTGTGGAGAAGAATGTTGTAGATATTAAATTTAATCAATGGTCTAACCAAATTAGACATATACTTATGTCTAACTTTTATAGTAGCATATAAAGCGTGGTATCGTGTAGATTCATCGAATTTATTGCCGCAACAATAAAGAATACATAGTTTTCGCCACTCGCTTTTTCTTGTGAAAGTTTATTCTCTACAACTTTGTTTCTGTAATTTTTTTTCACATTTTGGCAGCGTCTTCATTTTAATGTGGGTATTGTTTTCTGTGTACGTATATGTTGGCAACCATATTAGAGGCGCCACGCCATTTTGAATTTTGCAAATTTCTGAATTTTCAAGAAATCACCTCCGTGACAAATTTCAAATATCTAGCTCATCGAAACTACCCAAACAGTTCACCGGATAGATAAATAGGTAAAAACATAGTTAAAAGGCAATTAGCTCAGGAATTTTAGTTTTTTACCCGGAATTAATTATTGTAAAGCTGAAAATTTCCAGGATTGTAGTTTTGGTCCAGGACAACACGTAGCAAAAAGTCCCCTATTCTCCCTCGTCGGCTTCCCTGTTTTTCAGAGCAACAAGGGCCTAAGTCGCAAAAATTGCAGAGCTGGCTATAAAGTGCAACAGGAAGGTTGTTACTGGTCCGATCTGGGTCGAAATGATCATAAAATATTAGGAGAAGCATATCCGTTCATATTTAAGATGTTCCATGCATATTTTCGTTCATAATTTTCCGTTCTAGATGTGTCAACATTTCAAAAATTTTAAAAAATTTTAAAAACTTCGAAATGGCACAATTGCGGATAAATGAAGACTCGGAGGGGAAAACGTACCCCAATAAACATTTCTCTTCATACTTTGGGCTTTTCATTGGTATGTCTACCTTCTCTGTAGCGTCACCCGTTACGGAGTTACGCCATTCTGAGTGTCGCAGCGGAGACATTCGGACATTTGAGTGCGTTCATTGTTGCGACTATCACGTCTAGTCTAAAGAATCAAGAAGGCGCAAGACGAGCTATATCCTTAGTTCTTTAACTTTGACAGTTCTCTAAGTGTATGCATTGGTTCATTGGTGCGGCAAAATTGAGTGATCTTAGTTAAGCCATGTAGCACAGGAATTTTAGTTTTTGACCCGGAATTAATTATTGTAAAGCTGAAAATTTGCAAGATTGTAGTTTTGATCCAGGACAACACGTACCAAAATGTCCCCTACTCTCCCCTGTCGGCTTCCCTGTTTTTGCGGAGCAACAATGGCCTAAGTCGCAGAAATTGCAGAGCTGACTATAAAGTGCAGCAAGAAGGTTGTTACTGGTCCGATTTGAGTCGAAATTATCAAAAAAGCTTCGAAGAAGCATGTCTGTTCGTATTTCACATGTTCCATGCATATTTCGTTCATAATTTTCCGTTCTAGAGCTGTCAAAACTTCAAAAAGTAAAAAAAATATTCGAAATGGCTACATTGCGGATAAATGAAGACTCGGAGTGGAAAACGTACCCGAATAAACATTTCTCTTCATACTTTGGGCTTTTCATTGGTATATCTACCTTCTCTGTAGCGTCACCCGTTACGGAGCTACGCAACTTTGAGAGTCAGCGCGCGGCAGCCGCGTCCGCCATGTGTCCGGTGGAACTGCCCTGGCTGTGCTGATGAGACCAGTTGCGAATTCCTGTTTATATATTATTGGTGTTTTATAAGATTTATTGAATGAAATTTAACTTGTCAGACTCAGAAAATGACTTTATTGGGCTAGACAATTGACATTATTGATCTACTGGTAAGTAGGGTCGCCCGGATCATCATCCATATCCAGGACTGGCTGTTTTAGCAGCTGAATTCTCTATAGGTTTGGCGCATAATGCTGCAGTTCAGACCAGAGTTCCTGCACTCGCATCGGGCACCGCAGTCCGCCTTGCAGCGCAAGAAATTAGCCGTAGCCAGGCTATCGGGAGCTTAGGCCCTTGTTTCTCCGAACAAATAGGGAAGCCGACTGGGGAGAGTAGGGGACTTTTTGCTACGTGTTGTCCTGGACCAAAACTACAATCCTGGAAATTTTCAGCTTTACAATAATTAATTCCGGGTAGAAGCGATATTTTGATTGAAGTTCCTGCGCTAAATGGCTTGATTGGGCACTTTCAGACATACGAAGAACTTGAAATTTTGCAAAATTATTTAAAATATGGGACATAAATCTACTAACTCATCGTCCAGTAATCCATACAAAAGCATGTAGTAGGTAGTAGATATGCTTCTAGAGGGCAGAATATTTACTAGTGAAATATTTTGTCGAACTCCTCTATATGTTTCCTTAAATATATAAGGAATAAGAAACCAGACTGCAACCAACAGCTATTCTCCGGACTAATGCCCCGCCGAGCGCTGAATTACGAGTTACAAGCCTGGCCGCGTTAAGTACAATAACTATGTATTGCCACAAAACGCTAAGTTTCGATTGTAATAGACACCAGCCGAAAGACTTATTCCCATTCAAAGGAGCTCTCGTGCCAGCCACCCCATACCACTTGCAGACTGCAGTTTCGAGCTATTGGCTCTCGTCAGTGCAAGGTAGGTCTGAGACGGCTGTAACGAGGCATTTGTTCACTCTTGGTACATGACGAGATTTATAAAACCACGACATGCAACAAAAATGACAGGCTCCATCTAGCGGCTGATATCCATTACAATCGAAACAGCAGTAGCCCTGACATGGGCACAGTTAGTAGATATGCTTCTAGAGGGCAGAATATTTACTAGTGAAATATTTTGTCGAACTCCTCTATATGTTTCCTTAAATATATAAGGAATAAGAAACCAGACTGCAACCAACAGCTATTCTCCGGACTAATGCCCCGCCGAGCGCTGAATTACCAGGCCAGGCTTGTAACTCGTAATTCAGCGCTCGGCGGGGCATTAGTCCGGAGAATAGCTGTTGGTTGCAGTCTGGTTTCTTATTCCTTATATATTTAAGGAAACATATAGAGGAGTTCGACAAAATATTTCACTAGTAAATATTCTGCCCTCTAGAAGCATATCTACTAACTGTGCCCATGTCAGGGCTACTGCTGTTTCGATTGTAATGGATATCAGCCGCTAGATGGAGCCTGTCATTTTTGTTGCATGTCGTGGTTTTATAAATCTCGTCATGTACCAAGAGTGAACAAATGCCTCGTTACAGCCGTCTCAGACCTACCTTGCACTGACGAGAGCCAATAGCTCGAAACTGCAGTCTGCAAGTGGTATGGGGTGGCTGGCACGAGAGCTCCTTTGAATGGGAATAAGTCTTTCGGCTGGTGTCTATTACAATCGAAACTTAGCGTTTTGTGGCAATACATAGTTATTGTACTTAACGCGGCCAGGCTTGTAACTCGTAATTCAGCGCTCGGCGGGGCATTAGTCCGGAGAATAGCTGTTGGTTGCAGTCTGGTTTCTTATTCCTTATATATTTAAGGAAACATATAGAGGAGTTCGACAAAATATTTCACTAGTAAATGTAGTAGGTAGCCACCAATTTTATATTTTCGTAATATCTAAATTTAAGTATTTTCTTCTAAAGTTATCGTCCAATTTTGGTTAAAGCTAAAATAATACTTTTTATAGTACACAAAAAGGGGAACTGAGTAAAAAAATATTATCTAAAATCGGAGCAGCAATGATTACTGAGCTTTGCAATTTTAAAGAAAACGGCTCTGATGGAAATTTTTTCTAATTGATGGCTGTTCCTCACATAGGACTTTTTTGGACTTCCATATGTTCATTCTACATTAATACAGCTATCAATTTCGATAAACAAATACCTGTCCCAAAAACTTCATACTCAAAGCTAAAGTTATAGTTCTCAACATATTTATGCTACCTTTGCCGACCGAGCTAGTATAAGGGGAAAGCAGGGCATGCTTTATTTTTCTACATTAAATTAAATAATAAATATGATGTATTACTTAATAGATAAAACATCATTACTCTTTTGTAAAGTATGGTCTGGCATGATTAAAATAAGAAATAAACGGAGACACACCTCATTTAATTAAGATTTCTAACTCTAGCGATATAGTTACGCGAATTACCCCTTACTAGAACGGCGTGGCCTTTATTGTCGGCGTTACCTAATGTGACAGATAAACAGAGCCTTACTTCGAATTAATCGTCAATGTCGCGAAGGACGGGCAATGAGTCTGCCAATGTGTAAGATGTGCATGTGCATACCTTTATACAAGCAAAACAGAAAGAGTCTTTAATTTACCGTAACCGATATTTCTATTTACTGAAAACACTATTGTTAAATCTCTAGTATTATTTTGCTAATTCTGAAACGCAAAAATTTGAAGTACGGCTCTGTAGTACTCTTGTCAGCATGTAATAGCACCGAATTTGATATTTTTATGGCAGTTTTTGCAACCTTTTTTATTTGCAGTATAAATATGTAGGGAACCATACAGCTAGGTGTAAAAGTGAACAAACAATCGATTTTAATAGCGATATTAGGTAGTACACTTCAATTATTAGGACGACGAGAAAGTTTTTCTTCATAATTTTGAGCGATCTTTTTGAAGGTGTTGTAATATTTTTTCCAGAAACATCTTTTACATTGAAACTGCTCAGATATGACGCATATTCATATAAACTTCTTTCTTAGAATCACGCTCGAAATATTTTCATTTCCTTCTGAATCATCGTATATTTAAGCACTTGTAACAATAACCTACTGCACAAGATATTTTTCTCAAAATCTGCAGATATTGCGAGATAACAGCTTTCAATGAACAGTAATAAACCATAAAGATTTAGGTTACGTACATTAGATGATATCTAGAAGATGCACAATACTGTGCACATTTATAATAATTCACAGAAATAGTTTGTGGTTTGACTTAATATCATAAATCTTAAGTAAATGTAAATGTGCGTATTTTTGGAACAAGGACGATTTAATAAATTTATTAAATTGTCCATTGCATGTCAGCAATAAGCTTTTAAGGTTCTATACGTGCATGATACACCAATCTGAAAAATTGTGAATAACAAATAACGATTAGTCAACAATATAGTTTTGTGTAAATTTTTTTAGTTCATACTTAGATAAGTAAATTAATAGAAAAGTGGATTATACTACAATTACGTTGTTCTCAAAGTTGTCGAAGAACTTCTGTATGTTATTTATTATTATCATTCACCATTTATTTATTGACCGCTTTACACACAATAAAAGTATATTTATAATAATAATAATAATAAATTCTTTATTCAAATAAGCTGTACATAACAGATATGATGTGATATTTGGAGCTACATACAAGAATAGTACCTACTGAGTGCTATTATATATAATTAATTAGTAAAATTAGGTATTAATTTAGACTGTAAAGCAATAACCTATTAGTAATTTTACTTCCACGTCCAGTGGAAGTATAGTAACGACAAAAAAAAATTTTAAAATTTTTATTGTTCAAATAGGCTTAGAATGTCATGAAACGTCGAGATTTTAAGTTTGAGGGAAAAAAAATTTCTGTCTGTCTGTCGGTCTGTCTGTCGGTCT
The DNA here is from genome assembly GCA_936432065.2 of Rutpela maculata. Taxonomy (NCBI): domain Eukaryota; kingdom Metazoa; phylum Arthropoda; class Insecta; order Coleoptera; family Cerambycidae; genus Rutpela; species Rutpela maculata. The sequence continues at coordinate 38,283,595 of OW386285.2, forward strand.
GTCTGTCGGTCTGTCTGTCGGTCTGTCTGTCGGTCTGTCTGTCTGTCTGTAACTTTTTTTGTGCGCACGTTTACTCTGGAACCGTTTAAGATATTGACTTGAAATTTGGTACACGTATGTATTTTAACGAGATCTGGAACTAGATTATATTTTCATCTTGTTCCGTCGAAGGGGTTGGGGGGTAAATTGGGGTAAATGGGGGTAAATAGGTAAATGAAGCAGGTAACAGTCAATAAAATTGGTATTTAGTATATACAAGAGGAGCTAAGGTCTCAAAAAATTTTTTGGCATTAACCACCCCTATTACCACCCCCACCCCATTATTAAAGGGGGTGAGAAAAATTGTGATTTAGTGTGTGTACTGTGTACAAGAACCAAAAACCTCAAAATATTTTTTTACTTCATCCACCCCCACTACCCCCTATCACCACCCCCACCCCACTACCGATGTGGGGTATCGTTTTATGGGTTTTTGGTAGAGGATTTCAAATATTATATTATTAAAGTTCCATAAAAAATTATTTCCACATACAAAATTTTTCGTTTTAAGAGACTTGGATAGAAAATCTGAATGTGGAAGTACTGATTCTTTGAGCAGCGGTTTTTATACCTGGTTTGGTGTTTGTATTTATCAAGTTCTTCTCTTCAGAGTATGTTTTTACTACTAAGGAGTGAAAGTATAATTGGCGGATGTATATTATTCTGGCATCTTTGTATAATATATCTTTTGATTAAATTATTGTTTTTTTTATATATTTAGATTTTCTTTCTAGACTACAAAAGTTGGTTTTTAAATAAACTTATTCTATTCTATTATATTCTATTAAGTTATACACGAAACGCATGTATGCTGTACTATGCATAAAATTAATAGTCTGTTTGTGAAAATATATATTTGTTTATTTATTTTCCCATCATTTTAATACCTCAATACCTGAAATGTTTTATTATTATTTTTTTCTGTTCAATATGTAAATTATAAATAGTTATGTAAATATATTTTATTTAAACTGTAAATTGGACATTTAAACATAATTTACAATATACCGATGATATATTTCGTATTAATAATTATTATAATCACTTAAAGAAAAAAAACCGAAAAATAAAAGAGTAGCATTTTTCATTCGTCTGTAGCCTCTTAAATGAGGAATTTTCTGGGAAAATATCAAGAATAATAAAATATTCAAAATCAATTTTCTCAGCTTGTCTATCTCTTGATATATTTTCAAAAAATGATTGATATACGAGGTATATTGCAAACAAAGCGAAAGCGAAAAATGGCAAAAAATGGATGATTTTAAAATGTGTTGCCCCACCTGTCACGAGAGCGGATTATTGGCTATGTTTCTCAACATCCCAAACTATACTTTAAGAAAAAAAATTGCGGGTAAATGACATTTCGCACAAAAAAGCTATTCCGACTGGCCTATTCTCTATTACTTCCACGTCCAGTGGAAGTATAGCAACGACAAAAAAATTTTTAAAAATTTTTATTGTCCAAATAGGCTTAAAATGTCATGAAACGTCGAGATTTTAAGTTTGAGCGAAAAAAAAAATTTCTGTCTGTCTGTCGGTCTGTCTGGCTGTAACTTTTTTTTGTGCGCACGTTTACTCTGGAACCGTTTAATATATTGACTTGAAATTTGGTACACATTTGTACTTTAACGAGATCTAGAACTAGATTATATTTTCATCTTGTTCCGTCGAAGGGTTGGGGTGTAAATTGGGGTAAATTGGGTAAATCAAGCAGGTAAGAGTTCACGAAATTGGTATTTAGTATATACAAGAGAAGCTAGGATCTCAAAAAAAATTTTGGCATTAGCCACCCCCATTACCACCCCCCACCCCCTTATTAAAGGGGACGAAAAAAAATTGTGATTTAGTGTATGTACAGGAACCAGAAACCTCAAAATATTTTTTTACTTCATCCACCCCCCACTACCACCCCCCTATCACCACCCCCACCCCACTACCGATGTGGGGTATCGTTTTTGGGGTAGAAGATTTCAAATATTATATTATTAAAGTTCCATAAACAATTATTTTCACATACAAAGTTTTTTCGTTGTGAGTGACTTGGATAGAGAATCTGGATGTGGAAGTAGTGATTCTTTGGGCAGCGGTTTTTTTTATTGAATTTATAACAACAACAAAAATAAAGAGATTATAGAAATTGTAATAATTTCAATATTTAGAAATATATTTAAATAATCGGCGAAAAAATTATGTGTTCAACTCAGCAGCAAAGTAAATTGACTGCCTTGGCTGTATTATCAGCCGCGGGCAATCAATCTACTATTTTCCTGCTCACTTAAACAAATAACTATTTTTAAGGTTTTTAAGTAGTATATTATTATATTGTCTAAATGTTGGTTGTGGCATTTTCTTAATTACTTCCACGTCCAGTGGAAGTATTTAAAAAATTTTTATTGTCCAAATAGGCTTAAAATGTCATGAGACGTCGAGATTTCAAGTTTGAGAGAAAAAAAAATTTCTGTCTGTCTGTCTGTAACTGTTTTTGTGCGCACGTTTACTCTGGAACCGTTTAAGATATTGACTTGAAATTTGGTACACATATGTACTTTAACGAGATCTAGAACTAGATTATATTTTCATCTTGTTCCGTCGAAGGGTTGGGGGGTAAATTTGGGGTAAATAGGTCAATCAAGCAGGTAAGAGTCCATAAAATTGGTATTTAGTATATACAAGAGTACAAGAGAAGCTAAGGTCTCAAAAAAATGTTTGGCATTAGCCACCCCCATTACCACCCCCCACCCCCTTATTAAAGGGGATGAAAAAAATTGTGATTTAATGTACCTATGTACAGGAACCAGAAACCTCAAAATATTTTTTACTTCATCCACCCCCACTACCACCCCCCTATCACCACCCCCCCACTACCACCCCCCACCCCACTACCGATGTGGGGTATCGTTTTATGGGTTTTTGGGGTAGAGGATTTCAAATATTATATTATTAAAGTTCCATAAACAAATATTTTCACGTACAAAGTTTTTTTCGTTGTGAGTGCAGTGACTTGGATAGAGAATCTGGATGTGGAAGTAGTGATTCCTTGGGCAGCGGTTTTTTAACTAATTTATGTAATGCATTATTTGTGATGTTGGTGTCTTTATGTATTTATTTATTTAACAATATACTTCCCAATAGAGCATTCCAATTACAGGGCAGGGGATAATAAGTACATACAAATATATATATAAATATATATAAACATAAAAATTTAAAATATTAGTATCAGGGCTGAAACTTTAAAAGGCCTCTTTTTCTAAGTCAAATCAGAAAAAAATGTTTCGTCATCTCAAAATTAATGAACTTTTATATTATGCTCGTGCCCCCCCCCCCCTCCCCCCCCCCAAGGCCGGGCCTGAATAGTATAGAGGTGGAAAGTGTTTCATTGTTGTCTAGAGATGAGATAGTTGATCGAGGAGTGAAGCGGCGGGGTCAACTAATTCTCGAAACAGCAATGAAACTTACCACCAAGGTTTGTATACTATTTTATTCACAATTATCCCCCTTAAAGAACGAAAAGCCAAAAAAATCGTTTACTAAATTTTTAAATAGCATTTTATGTTTTTATTAAGCAGGTAATGAACAAAAAATTCTTGTCAAATGACAAATGTCAAATCAGCGTCGCGTCGTTTGCGTTTGTCACTTGCCTCTATTTATAGAAAATGCAGAATAATAATACCGATAGTGAAATGATATGTACTCCGCCTGAACTCAGGGAAGTTGCCGAGCGAGCAACGGAAAATTTATTGCCAGAAAAACGTAAAAAGAAAGAAAAGTAAAAAAAAACAGGTTGGCAAATGCTCACTTTCCAACCCGAAAACTGGTAAGAAGTGGCTACTTTCCAACCTGAAATATCACTTTCCAACCTGCAATGTCACATTTCAGGTCAGTTGTCAAATGAAGTAGAAATGTCGTACTTCTTAATTTTTGACATATAAGACAATTTGATTATGTCTGTATGATTATGAATAAATATATAAGAACAACGTTACAAAAGAAAATAAAACAAAAACTTTAATTTATACAGTTATCTGCTACATTAGAAGATATCAAACTGGTCTTTAACGTATTATAGTTCTCACACATTTTGTACAACGTTGAAAATTTCTGTACGTTAGTTCTAGAGGTCGGAAGATAGAATAAAGAGTTGCCTATAACCTGGTCTAGGAGTTCGAAAATTTAATAAACTTAAGATAGCCCTACAATTTTTAGAAAGAAATATTTGTTGTGAAATAATTCGACGAATGTCCAAACTCGAAAAGTGAAGTCTGGGGAAAACCAATAGCGTAATAGACACCATCTTCCTTGTGACTTAAAGTCTTTAAGAAACACCTCTAAATTCTCTCTATATTTTGAATATGTATGCTGTAATGAGGAGACCAAATAATTGACGAATATTCCAATTTTGATCGAACAAAAGACTCGGCGTGTTACCGTCGTTAAAATCATGAGAACAGCATATTATAAATCCCAGTGTTCTAAAACATTCGTTGGTTATGGTGCTTTATGACAATTAAAGATTAGTTTACTGTTGAATTTTACACCGAAATCGCGGAATATTGATGGCCGTGTGACCACTAAATCTTCTACACAATAATTACATTTAACAAATTGACATTTGTTTTTTAGTAAACATTGCACTTCCTTATATGTCCAACTGTAACTTGTTTAAATTATTTTAGTAAGAGCAGTTTGTAGTGCCACACAATCAGTAACACCATTTACTTTATTGTATAACTTTATATCATGTGCGTATAATAGACAATTGACATCCAATTCTACTGTAATGTCATTAACGAAAATATTGAAGAATAACGGACCTAACACAGAACCCTGGGGTACACCTGAAGTGGATACAAATCCTGCAGACCGCTGACCACAGTATTCAATGTGGTGCTGTCTGTTTTCAAGATATGATTTGAAAAATAACAACAAAGGACCCCGCACATTTCTTATGTAAATTGGCGTACAGTCAAATTGGCTGAATTTTTTATATGTTGTATATTTCGAATTTCTGATCAAAAGTTCTCATTGGCCCAACTCGATTCTATCTCTAGTTTCCGAGACACAGCTCAAGAAATGTACAAGAATAATGACCTCTTGTACAATTAAAAGAATTTCGAATTCATGATTTTTTCATACATTTTATATTGTGATACGTTCTAATAGCCCTTGTAATATTTTGCACTAAAAACATTTGTTGGTTTAACAAAAATAGCGCAGAAAAAAATTAAAATTTGCATAATGTTGGTGAAGGCGCCGGGAAATTTGTATAAAAATAAAAAGTGAAAAAAACATTCGGTGAAATTGGCTAACATATATTTTACATAAAGTATGTATCTTTCTGATCAAAAAACTTTAATTGAAAAACTTCCGGAAATTACTCCTTTGAGCTCTAATACCCCATCAATAAATTGAAAGTTCGACAAGATACAGAATTTTACAAGAACTTATAGTTCAGTCATTTTAGCATATTCAGAAGAAAAAATTGAGGGAAAGCTGAATTTCTCACAGGTCAATACTAATGTCGTATACAACGAAAAACTGCAGAGTCCCCTCTCCTCCACCGCTTGCTTCGTCAGCCATCTTGATTTTAAAATGGCGGACTCATAAAATTTTGAAACTTAAGTATTGTGTGGATTTCAATGATTTATTTTTTAATGAAAGAGAACTGATAGCTCTTGGATTGCATAAAACTTGGATTTATTACTTTTTTTGGAAATTCGTCTGAAAATTTAGCTTAAATTAGAAAAAAAACATATTCACATTAACTAAAGAAGACTTCATTATTCAAAACGCTCATTACAAAAAAGTTATTTACATGTTAAAAATAAAAAATTGCATAAATATATTAAGTATTAAACAACAAAAAGATTATCAATATCCAAATCACTATTATCTGGTTGAACTAAATGTCGACAAGACATACCCTTACAAAATTTGCATAGACCACTACACTTATAAGCGGAACATGGACAATTACCCTCACAAAAATGTTTACATTTACAAAACACGAAGTCATTAAATGATCTGGTCCCGAGGACTTACTAGTAATTGGATAATATTCATTATTCTGTTTACGCCAACCCCACTCTTCTGGATTCAAATTATTACCTTTCCAAAACTGAATTTGAAGATATACTCTGAAAATGTGCTCCGCAGCAGCTTCTTTGGTCGGAGGAAGATAAGACAAATCAAAATTAGAGCCTAAACCCTGTTTCGATATGATTTTTTTAAAAGAATGGTATCTTCCTTCATTTAGATTGTCTGCAATTAGATTAGAATAAAAATGAAGAAAAATCCTTTCTCCCACGTTGCATAAATCACTTTTTGAAGTTGTACTGCAGTTAAAAATTAAGATATCTTCTGACAACTGCAAATTGGTTTTTAATACCTTAAATATTCGTTTCTTTCCCATTTTATATGGATATGAAGTTGTGTCGCAACCAGTAAATGAATGTATAAACAGCAAGTTATTTAATACATAATAAGGCAAAGTATTTGTAATTTTTAAAATATCTAGATATTTATTGGGAGGTTTTGCTGAACCAGAGTGTATTTATTATTCTGGGAAAAGGACATTAGCAATATGAAAATATCTGTGTCCAGTGGCGCCGCTAGCCTTTTGAAATGGGTGGGCGGATGCCGGCAAAAGAAAATAATTTGGGGGCGGATGGTACAGCGTACATATATATTATGCATTCCGCCTGATCGCCAGCGTAGAGATCTGGCGTGATGCCTCACGGCGCAGTGTGGGCAGCGACCGGCGCTTGGATTTGCAGGGTGGGTCCCCGCCCACCCCAGCACCCCCCTAGCGCCGCCACTGTCTGTGTCGTCTGCTACTGCAATAACATTTTTACCGGAGTTTACAGTATTAATGGCCATATTGGCAACCAAAGTATCACAATCACTCTCTGCTTGCAAAACAGAAACATTATTTTGAGTGAAGTAATTAATCAAGCCTACGATGAACTTGGTTTTATTGTTCTTATTCATGAAAAAATCCGATTGTGTGGTAGTCACTGGAGTAGTGTCTGTAAAATCTATATTTGGAGTAAACTTTGTTTGACGACGATCAACGTAGTTTATTGTTTTAAGGCACTTGTCGAACTGACCGCTTCACTTCGGTGTTCCAGACAAATAAAAACAATCGCGTGCGCGTGCACCTGCACTCCCGATATCGTTTTACATAACATGTAATACATCAAATTGTTCATCATGAAATTTTTTATAACTCTTTATAAACGTTTTTTGATACATCGTACGTAAAGCAGCCATAGAAAATGTGGATTATCTAAAATATTCCAGAATTGTACTTATATTGACCAATATAATATTTAGGAGTTGAAAAATATGCCTCTTTATAAAGACTATGAAAAATCATGAATATATAAAAAAAGAACGTTGAAATCGGACTACCTGTTTCGAAGATATTACGTTTTAAAATTTTATTGATCCACCATCTTAAATTCAAGATGGCGCGTGAAGCAAGCGTCTGTAGAGGGGGGACTCACTGGTTTTATGGTATTTATACTGTAGTTAAACACTGGAAAAAAAATCAGCTTTCCCTCAATTTTTTCTTCTGAAAGCCAAAATCTCATCTAAAATTACTGCACTATTATAATTGTATCTCGGAAACTAGACATAGGATCGAGTTGGGCCCATGAGAGCTTTTGATCAGAAAGTCGAAATCTACAACATATTAAAAATTCAGCCAATTTGACTGTACACCAATTTACATAAGACATGTGCGAGGTCCTTTCCTGAGAAACCAAATTGTTGGAATTTTGAACGTAAATACTGTGGTCAAGTATGTCAAATGCTTTAGTGAAGTCTGTGTAAATCACGTCGAGTTGCGAGTTAGCGTCGATAGCATTGATTTAAACAAAAAAGAATAGTTGAGATAGATTTTTCCTTGAAGAAACCGTGCTGAAGTAATGCGATTCTTTGCAGAAGAAAATGTCTTTTCTTGGTTCATATAGCAAAATTTCGAAAGCTTTGGAGAAATTGTTGATAACTGTTATAGGTCTGTAATTCTCAATATTACTTTTTTCACGCAAAATTTTCATGGAAGAGGTTTGAGCCACTAAAGAAAAATTTACCCGAGTAGAAAATCAACCTCGTTTGTATTACAAGATTATTTCACTCATTAACGCTATAGCCAATGAGAGCCCGTTTTTTCACAACATTGCACCAATCAAACGTCATTATTAGTGATAATTCAAGCTAGATCTGCTTTTGACAGGACCAACATGCAAAATTTATCGCTCTAATTTTTTAGGTCGCTGCAGCGGCAAATATTGCGAAAATTTTTTGACGTTTTGTGTCGTGACATGTTTTCGGCAAATAGGACAAATCGTGCTTTTAAATGTTATCTATAAATATCTTCTCTAGCTTATTACCAATTGTTAACGTAAATTGTAAATTGTAGTACTGTATTAATAACCTAAAAAGCCAATTCTGTGTGAAACTTATATAGGTTCGGGACAAGTTATAGGTACACAGCTTTCAATGGCTTAATACCTAACATAATTACAACATAATTTTCCCAACTAAAATTAAATATGAATATCTACGAAGCAGACAAGTCAGTTATTTCATGATAAATACACAAATGTAGGTACTTACTTACGTATGGTAATTCATCAATCATTACAAAGCAGCTAACACTTATTTGGAAAATCAAAACTCTGCAGTATCACTATATACATTATAATTCGTTGTACTTAACTATCAAACTTCTCAAATTAGAAACAAGGATTAAATACATAAATATATAGTAATAAACACTTTAATATAATAATTCAATTCACTGTTTAGGCTAGTAACTAAGTTAAGCTAGCGTTACTAGGTGGCGGTACCATACCATCTGAGCCGGCAGCCTTAGAACGTAAAAGGAATAGATTGGTAATATGCAATTTGTGTGATTTCACCCGTAATGTGATTGGTCGAAGCGTGCTTTGTTGTGATGACTAGTCTTATAAGTTACAGTACCTATGGTTTAACGTATATTGTTTTTCTTGATTGTCATAATTTAAACCTACTTTGTTTTTTATTAGATGAGTCGCTTTGGAAATGCATTTTTATGTGACGTAAATGATGAAATTGAAGATAAAGGTGAGTAATCTCTAAAAAGCAACAAGGAAACGTCTGAAGGCAATTAATTACTGAATATAATATTGAAGATATACTTAATGAATTATTTATTCGTGAAATATTCTCCACAAATACCACTCGTGCTTTAAATTTTATCTAAAAATTTTTTCTCAAGCTAAGTTGCCCCTAGTTAATATAACTCGTGCAAATTGGCAGTTTATTATCAAAGATTAAATTCCTCCCGCTAAAGCGGTCGGGATTTAATCAGATAATAAACTGTCAATTTGCACTCTTTATATAACCAGGCAACACGCTTTCGAAAAAATTTTCGATAAAATTTTAAGCACTAGTGATATTACATACGATTAATATATGATTAAAAAATATTATCTAAAATAATTATTAGAATAACAAAACTGTTTATTTAAAGTTTAAAAAATAACAATTTATAATAAAAAATAGAAACTTTTTCTAATGTTTTTTATCATCAAACATATTCACTGTATCTAAATGAAATACACAATTATTATAAACAATGCTATTACATTTAGATTCTTCATGGTCTCATGGTTAATATTTTCTTGGCAAACATCACCAAATCGCTTTTTCTCATACATTTTGTGTACAAAAATGAAGATGAAAACGCAAAATTAATTATATGGGAATTATACCTTGCCTTTGATTACAGGCAAGTTTGTGACGTACTTTCCGGTGAGGCCGAGAAGTGTCACTTTTAGCATTAACAACAGCAGTTTTTATGGATCGGTTGCTCGGGCGCCTGCACCTGTTCCTTATATCACAGCATTAAACAGATCACGTCCTTAAAACAGCCGGTACAGTAGAGCTGGATTAACTACAGTGGATAAACGGTAAATTCCAGTGGGTCAAATAGGGAAAATTAGACCTTTCACACACACAGCAGTAAAACGTACAATATATCTTTATTACCAATATTTACAAAGTAACTTACTAACTTACGCGGCTTACTTACAACCAGGGACGCATGCCCCCCCCCCCCAAGCCGTCCTCCATGAACCAAAAATAAAGACGCATAATCTCTATCAGTACAAAGCAGTATTCAAACTCTCTCTTGAAATAAATATTTTGTAATTAATGCCTATATTATCTAGTAGAGGAATCTGTTCACATCCGTTTACAACAATTTTCTGAAAGGTTTTCCTCATCCTCTGGAGAGGCCGGTTCTATTGACCCCCCCCCAGATGAATTTTCTGGCTGCACCACTGCTTATAACCCAGGGTAAGTCTGACTTCGGCGGTCACGGCTAAAAACCTCGATTCCTTCTGTGCGCCGGTAATGACGTAGACACGATTTGTGATATTTTCGGAATACGGATACTTGCACGACTTAGAAAATTTCTTCAATCAAACTTACTAGCTGGTTCTGCTATAGAACGTCTTCCATTATCGGTCGGTCAGGAAGAACTGGCACACTGACAGTTGAGTCAAGAATGGCATATATTTTTTCATGAAATCGTTCAAAGGCATAATTTACATCCGGAATATTGAACAGAAAATTCCAATCAATATCTGCTAAGTTTTGATGATAAAGGTCAACCAGATTAGCTTTGCGACAGTTACAGTAAGTCAGGTTAACGGTGTTCTTATTATTTTTATGTTTACAATAAAAAGTATTAGGAGCGCAGGGTGATGAATATCTACATTAACTAATATGTCGAGAGATTTGTCTAATATACAGTTCATATTTGATAAAACTAAGTCTAAAATGTTATCGTTTCTGTTTTTCTATATGATTATATTGTTCTAAATTACTAAAATTTATTAGAGAAATAATGCAATTTGTAGGCGTTAACGAGAGTGAGTAATTGGAATATTCATTAAACTTAAAATCACCTAGAAAGAAAACATTATAATCATGAATAAATTCCAAGGAAGCAATAATTTCAAATACCGAGTCGTAACATTCAAAAGTTATATTGGGTGGTATGTAAATTAGAATTATGTAGTAACAATAAAAATCCACATTAATTTAAACTCCAAGAATGTCAATAAAGTATAGTTCTCTGAAATGTGCGGTTGCTTTTAATTTTAGATTTGCAGAGCACAGAGAGGCGTCAATAACAGGCATGACCTCTCCGCCTCTAGTACATTTGGTATTAATAAAATCGCGATCACTTCGATATTGGCAATATTTATTAGGATCGAATAACTCCGAGCTAGTTACTCCTGATTCTAACCAGCTTTCTGTAACTGCAATGACAGCACTTCGCAGCATTAAATAGGCGACTGGTTTTGCTATTAGCTGTTTTCTTTCGTGCTGAACGAACTGATTGCAATCACTAAACAGCCAGTCAAATCGAGGTATTTTTGAAATCCTTTATCTCTATTGGTTGTTCTCTGATTGTGATCACTTTGGCCAGCACGAAAGAAAATAGCTATTTACTCCACGGATGTTCTGATAATATACTGACAATTTAGGGACGCGGTTAAAATTTTTAGAGGAGGCATTTAAAGAGGAAATATTATCAGTTTTTAATTGATTGAAGGAAAAAAGTGCAGATATTTGCTGTATAGGTGCCCCAAATAGATCACTTTTCAGTTTTTCTAGCGCTTTTTTGTATGCAAAACAATTTTCTTAGTCCCAAACTGCTTGACCTGTTTTAATATCAGTTTTTTTGTTTTAGTTTAATATTATACATATATATATATATATAATTTACGAAACTGTTATATAATATGACATTCAATGTATTACTACGAATGATGCAAATCCTGGTATACTGTTGAACTAGTATTATAAGAGTGCAATGATAATGTTTTGGAAACTTAGCTAACTGCCGGTAAATTTGCAATAACGTTTCAAAAATGTAAATACAAGGCACATGTATAATCCTATATTGTTTAAAAAGTACTCGGCACGGAGTACCATAAACCGTACCTTCAATAGAACGAACAGCTGCTTTTTGCCTAACATATAATTTTCCAACTGTACTAGAGTTACCCAATAAGGTAATATGGTAGGTTAGGTGACTATGTATTATTGCAAAATACACAATACGAAGAGTATCAGAAAATAAAGATCGTTTTAACTGACCTATGCAGAAAATTTAAGATGAAATTTTCAAACAGAGATAGTCCACTTAAGGGGACTAATTTAATCTACTGCCAACCCAGTCAATTTAGATTCAGACTTATGCACCCATTTATCTGGGCTTAAAAGCATCTTTTGGGCCCCCGTTCGGTTCGTTTAGTTTAGTTTTAGCTTGTTGGAAGAAAACCAACTTACTACAGTTAAGACTTATGTATTGCCGCTTATTGGATAAATAAGAAGAAAACAGTTGAAGCATATTCTACTTTATGCCATTTTATTCTAATTTATGCAGCAGTATTTCTATGTTGACGCAGTCGAGAACCTTAGTGAGGTCGCACATTGTATCTATGGAGCTTGTGCCCCTGTCAAAATCCTCGACTATATTTTCAATCACAAATAGTAAAGCCTTAGCGGTAGATTTATTCTCTTGTTATCCTCACAGTATTTGGCTAAATCTATATTTAATAGTTATTTCAAATATTTTACTAATTATTGAAACGACCACCATATTGAAAAAATGACGGATAGAATAGGTTTTTCTCAATTATATCCTGTGTTGTTAGTCTTACCCTAAAATCAGGTATTATCAATATTGTAGAAAACTAAGAAATCTACAACATTTATTTAAACTATTTTTCCCTATCGTTAATATTTTACGACTTACAGCCGTCAGTATGGTTAAAATTTGTGCTTTGCTGCAGATTTCTATAATAATCTATGTTATCTCTGATTATAAAACTTCCCAAAACACTTGTTTGAACAATTTTCTTCCGTTATCAGTTATTTACAAATTACAGCATCTCGAAAATTTAATTATTTTTAAAACTTCGACCAGCCGTAAATTTAAAACAGTTCATCGTGGAAGAGAATTGTTTAAAACAAAGTTTTTGGAAAGATCAATGGCGGTCTGGGTGTCTAGGGCTTAGCCGGCATTTTACAAGCTAGCAAGAATTTTTTTTATCGGGGGTAGGAGGATTTTTTGGGCCTCGCGCCGGCTATTTATTCGGGGATGGGAATTTTGAACTAAATTTTAATGTTCAATATACATATTTTTTTATTATAACGTTTAAGGACCGGTTTAAGGATAAATAAAATCATAGGTTCTTTAGAACTGCAGGACTATTTATTAATTAAAATAAAAAAACAAACTCCTAAACATAAAAAATAAAAACCTTTATAAAAAACAAATACTATCAGGAGAATCAGGAACAAAGAACAATTTAACAAATCTCAAACTAGAAAACAGAACGTGAATGAGAATTAGAAATTAAATTAGGTATTAAAGCTGTCAATTCTTAATACTAACAGTTAAAGTGTTAAAGTTTCGATATTAGCTTTATCGGTTGCTTTTGCCACAGAATAAAACAAACCAGATGTTTCACTTAATAGTATTCCCTATGTAATCAGTTTCATTTTTTGTTATGTCACGTTACGTTCACGTTAAATTCACGTTACGTCCAAGATTCTGCGCAGAAATCATAAACAGAGTTAGCTTCAGCTCAAGAGTTACTTCAACATAAAAGTCACTGAAGCCGAACTGAAAAATACTACAAAATACAGTCCAACACAGAAAAATATTGAAAATGTTGAAATCATAAACCACCACGGAGCCTAAACACACTAACGAACGTTCAAATTAAGACTGATTGGTATAATGCGCAGATCACCGCACAAATTGGTACCTTCCTGGATTTGATTTATTATCTAAACCATGATACGTCATAACTGCAACATCTGGTTTGTTTTAATCTGCGCTTTTTCTGTCTCCCCACAGCGCACATCTCGAGTTCGTGCTTCGGACTTCGATGCCGTCGCGCAGGTGGAACGGCCAAAAGATCAGCTCACCCCATATGCCAAAATTTTAAAAAATAAGTAAACATTCAAACGCAGTTCGTCAGCGATTTGAATGTTTTTGCTTCGCATATACAGGGTGATCTAACATGACATGCGGAAAATTTATCAGTAGGTTGTCCCCACAGAAAGGAGTTAAAAAAGTGAAAAATTAAAAAAAAATGACCAAAAAAATTACCTAATTTTTTTGTCTAAATGCGCCGCCAATGACTTTAACTAATCTAACGTAACGCAGTACAACCATATCACTTTAGCAGACTCGGGATTGACACCCAATGTCAGCAAAGCTGGAGAGAGTAGAAGTGACTTTTTGGTTTTAATCAAATCACTCTACAAAAATAGCGAAATAAATCGAAAAAACATTGACCCTGTGCTAGTGAACTCTATAACAAGTAGATATAACTTAAACTCGTCAATAACACAAAAACATCAAGTACGGCGGTGCTTTGTACCTGCCGGTGTCCTCATTGTTTTATGCCAATTAAGGAAATGTAAACATCTCCAATATGTTCTTTCACCTAGACCTAGATAATAACAGTAGTGTATCTTCGTAAGTTTGAACCATTTTGAATATAATAAATTACCTAGGAGCACTCTAAAATTTTGCAGGGGCTTTCCCACATTGAAGACTAGTACACCATTTTATTTTCCACATATCACGGAAAATCATGTTGTATATAAGCGCATTACGTACTCAAAAGACAAAAAGTCCAGTCGGCATTATTTGCCGACTCGCCGACCTGGCCACACCGCCACTGGGAAAGATTATAGTGTACAATAATGATAATAACCAATTACTACATAGGAGCAATAAGAACAGAGACAATTGCAATACTCTATAATGAAGCATAAATTTTCATCGTTCCTATGGCTATAATAGGCCAGTCACCAGGGACTTCCATAGTGCAAAGTTAGACAAAAATTGCGAAAGTTTTTAAATTTTGTAACAACATTGGAGCAGTTTAAAAAATAATAAATCCGGTTTTGCACCCTTTTCCGCCCCCGAAACATTGTTAAATTAACAAAAAACGACGAAACTTTTTGAAAAAAATTCCAAAATTTATGCAAACCCATTTTAATAATTATTAGACATAACACCTTTTATCAAGTTTGCACCCTGCTACGATGACCGGAAAAAAAATCATATAAATAAAAATATTTCTAAAAAAAAATTGGATGCGAAAAACAAAGTTTAATTTTTTTAGATGTTTATATAAACGATAATTTGCATAATTTTCGAAATTTTTAATCGACTAAATATATCGAAGTAAAGTTAATAAACAACTATTTGCAATGTTCCTATCATCGTGGCAGGGTGCAAAGTTGATAGAAGATGGCTAATAATTATTAAAACCGGATTTATTACTTTTTTACCTTATCCAATGTTGTCTTAAAATTTCAAAATTTTCGCATTTTTTCATTTTTTTTTTATTCTATTATATAGAGTAATGACTGGCGTATAAATACTAAAATATTAACAATAAAAAAAATAGTTTAAATAAAAGTTGTAGACTTTTCTATTTTCTACAATATTGGTAATACCTAATTACTTCTACATCCAGTAGAAGTATAGTATCGACAAAAAAATTTTTGGAAATTTGTATTGTTCAAATAGGCTTAGAATGTCATGAAACGTCAAAATTTTTAGTTTGAGCAAAAAAAATTGTGTCGGCCATCGGTTTGCCGCCCCTTCGGTCTGTCGGTCTGTCTGTAACTTTTTTTTGTGAGCACGATTACTCTGGAACCGTTCAAGATATTGACTTGAAATTTTTACACTTATGTATTTTAACGAGATCTGGAACCAGATTATATTTTCATTTTATTCCGTTGAAGGGTTGGGGGGTAAATTGGGGTAAATAGGTAAATCAAGAGTCCACAAAATTGGTATTTAGTATATCTAAGGTCTCAAAAAATTTTTTGGCATCACCCACCCTCATTAACAGCCCCCACCCCAGTATTAAAAGGGGTGAAAAAAAAATAAAAATGTTATTTAGTGTGCACACGAACCAAAGGCCTCAATTTTTTTTTTACTTATCCACCCTTACTACCACTCCCCTTCCACTACCCCCATCCCCACTACCGATGTGGCATATCGTTTTATGGGTTTTTGGGGTAGACGATTTCAAATATTATATTATTAAAGTTCCATAAACAATTATTTCCACATACAAATTTTTTTCGTTGTGAGACTTGGATAGAAAATCTGGACGTGGAAGTAGTGCTTCTTGGCCAGCGGTTTTTTAGGGTAACAGGAAAAAGATAATTGAGAAAAACCTCTTCAGCAATAACGATATTTTTGTGGAAAACATTAATTACTGATTGTGGCAAACTCCCTTATATTATTTTAAATAAAAATCCTTGTAGGAATTTGTTTTGCCCAACAGATTGTATTATTTCCAAGGTACAAAGCTGGAGCGCAGACTTTTAATCGTTCTTTTAAGTGAAAAAATGCTGAGGTCAATCCACCTTTTATAATGAAGAAACATAAAGATAGATGAACGCAATAAAATAAAACGTGTAAATACGTGAACAAAAATTAATTAATGGAACAATATATCTTAGATCCGATACAAAGTTAACCTTGAAAGGGAACGAAAAAAACACTGGAATGGACGATCCGCAGTAAATTCAAACATTATTAATAACATAAATATTGTATATGTATGTAAATTCGATACGTGGGATTTAATTAATAACAGTTTTATATCTTATTAATTATAGTCTCAGTTACAAGAAAAAACACTCCTCTTTTATCCTCTTGAATGTATTTCACATGTTTAAGATATTATTCACCCCGAGTTATTTTTAAATAATCGACATCATAGAGTCAAAAGTAAATCTAATTATATTACACACAGAACAACAAAAAAGATAAACCTTAAAATCAAGATTTAAATATCTGCATATAATATTCATTTGGCTTAATGGCCAAGCATTTGACTTTATATATAAGGAGCGGCACATAAATCACAATCTTTAATAGTCTATAACTGTTATAAAATTATTGAAATTCTACCCTTTAGAAAGATCGTACTAAGACAAAAAACACATGATTTATCTCAATTCGTAATCATCTTTTAAATATTTTTGATGTTTAATGAAATGTGACTTTTCAAAGTTCAACTCCGCACTTGTCAATATATAAATAATTACTTATTTGGAAATGAGTGAATTTAGAGAAAGAGAATTTAGTATGTAAGCTCCTAAAAACTTATCCCGTGGGATCTTTGATGGTGCAAGTATAGAACAGGCACCAATCTCTTCGCAAAGAAAGAAAGTATATTAGTTCTGAGATACAGCTTGACAAAACTAGATAATTTGCATCATTTTAGACATTCAGAAAGATTTTTCTCTTAAACTATTAACATTAGGAATGCGTGCAAGAGTAAAAAAGCCCAAAAAAAGTCAGATAATGTTATCGAAATTTTTATTAACTTAAGTTTCGACAAAAATATGTATGAGATAATAGTATATACGTTAATAAAAGTTGATCAAAATTTTGAAAAAGTTCCTAATCTCTATTGGACTAAATAAATATTCCCCGACTCTTGCATTTCCGCCCTAAAGTTAGTAGTGTTATATAAAATAACACAAAGTATTTAGTTTTGACAAGCTGTGTATCAAAAAATGTCCATTTCTGGAAGTCTTGTCCATTTGGATTTTTCATCTGAAGTATAAGAACTATAATATATTAAAATTTCAAAAAGTTTCGCCAAAATCCATTTAAAGTAAATGGGACTTTCAACTTTTTTTAGAGTAGTTATTAGCACATTAAAATCCTTACACGTATGTTCGCAAAGAGGTAGCTTGGGGGCGCGCCCTTGGCAATCTACCCTTATCGGGTTGTATGCCAGTGCCGGTTTTAGATATAAATTGCCCCTAGGCCCGGGTCAAGTTTGCGCCCCCCTCCCGCTTGCTATTAATTTATGGACAAGGGACAAAAACTTTTTTTGTCTGAAAAAATTTTTGGAGAGCGGAGGGAGAAATCCAAGGAAAACTTTTTCAAGAGCGGGGGGGAAAAATCCAAGAAAAACTCATATTTGGTCTGAAAAAATTTTTAAAAGCGGAGGGGAGAAATCCAAGAAAAAATTTTTGAAAAGCAGGAGGGAGAAATCCAAGAAAAAATTTTTTTACAGCGAGGAGAAGAAATCCAAGAAAAACTTTTCTAATCAAAAAAATGTTTTCATGTTTAGGCACTAATCACTAAGACCTAAGACAGCGGCGCCCCTAGGCCCGGGCCTATGAGGCCTAGTCACATAACCGACCCTGTTGTATGCCATCTTCGCAAGGAGGCAGGAAAGTCTCATACAACTCATAAAGCTGTAACAAGCGAATTTATCAGATGCCTAGTTCTGTGAATGATATAATCACGTATTTGGAACTTTTTAAGCTAATCAAAAGTGTTCCAAAATGTTGGTTAAATATTTCTGTATTAATAAATCGTATGTCCCAAGTTTAGTAGCCATAACATAGTCTATAAAGAAACTGAATATTTTTGTACCAGTCGATACTGTATTTCCCCGTTGCATGTAGTTGCCATAATGCCTTTTGATGGTAGCGTCTATCCTTGCTATGTTTGGAAGGCCGATTTCGTTAAATTAAATTTATCACAGCAAGGGGCTAGGATATACAAAGGCGCTAGGGGACCTGTAAGGTAAGTCACCACTCAGTCAGTCTTACTATTCACAGGTTTAGCACTTCATACACAGTAGTGGTACCTAGTCGAGACAACTAGGAATGTAACAAAATTCATCTTCTGAGTGTCGGGGGTTTGAAGGTTTATACAGATGATATATGATGTTTATAAGTCTGATTCAATCAGAGCTATGAGGCTGGTCCATGGCGTTGTTGGGCTCAAGCTCCCGGAATGAGGATTCAAGATTCCAGGTAAAGGTACCTTCAACTGACTCATGTAAGTGATTGATTGAGCTCTACAGAGAGTAAATGACAAACGAATTATAGAACAGTATTCTTTAAACAGGCACTTTCATCGAATGAAGTTGAAAGACGATTCAATTAGTTGGATGTGTGGAATAAAAGATGAAAGGATGGAACCACCAAATATTCTGTGACTTCTCACATGTTGCGAATGTACAATGGACCTACTTTATTTAACTACGATTCCCTGTCACCCAACAGACCGATGACTACCCCCCGGGGGGCAAACAAGCTGGCGAAGAGCAGAAGACGAAGACAGAAGAACGCCAGAAGAGGCCTTAGCCAGCAAGGTCCAACGAGCCAGGATCCAGGGAGGTGGACCGAAATCGTCTGCACCGCTCACATTTGTGAGTGGGACCGACGTAAAGTAAGTTCGCCCGCCCTGCACGAGGCTGGTCCCCGGTCTACAGCGATGTATTGGGGTAAAAGGCAATAGTCCTGCCCGGCCCCAGTCATCCGAAACCGACATCTTTAGCCAAGAATATTGGCGATTCCCTGTGCGATTACAGGTGTTCTTTTTTTGTGGCTTTGGTTTTATCAGTAGCCAAGCCAACGTCACCGAATTAAGCAAATACCACTACTATCTTGCTAATAATTTTAATAATTATTAACACACCAATCGCAAACTAACTATTATAATAAGTTATATGTATATAGTATTACATAAATCTATTTTATTATTCTTTTTATGATTCAGTTTTTTTTTAATTATTTTTTTTCACTTTTTTTTTATTTTTTAATATATATATATCTATTTATTTTTTTAATAGTTTTTTCTTTTTTTTTCATACCACAGACTTATAAAAGAAATTACACAATTATATTACTACTCCAGTAGAGTTTACAAATTCAAACAATGCTGGATATGCTAGAAAATTTTCAGAGCACAGGATATAATTCTTGTTCATTGGAAACTGAAGGTTCAACGTACGGAGCTTCTCCATAAGTTGTGCTCGTGCTGCTGAGAACAGTATACATTCAAAAAAAATATGATTTACATCCCCCACTCTTCCACACGAACATAAGTTATTATTTATAATTTTTATTTTATTCAAATGACATGGGAAACGTCCATGATTAAATTTTAGTCTAGCTATTATGATACACATTTTTCTTGGTACCGCTACATTCTGATACCATTGCTGTTCCAATATGACTAGGTGTATAGGGGAATAATTGGTAGGTGTTTCTTTATAGGCATTGTTGTAAATGCTTGTCATTACTTCCTTCTTGAAAATTGGAAAAACATCTGAGACCGGAATTTCATTTAACTTCTTATCATAATCGGTGCAGGCTCTTTTTGCGAGTAGATCAACATGCTCGTTATAAGCTAATCCTGTATGTGCCTTTATCCACATTAAATGTATATTATACCCCATTCTGTGTAACTCGTGATATGTTTTAACTATATTCATTATTATGGGCGAGGTAATTTTATTCATTTTTCCTAGACTTTTAAGTATCGACATGGAATCGGATAGAATTAGACATTTTTTAATATTATTAGCTGGAACAAATAGTAATGCATATAGAATGGCACATGCCTCAGCTGAGAAATTAGACGCTTCTTTGGGTAGATTAATTCTTTGTTGAGTTTCTAATAAGGGAATGAAAAATACACAACCAGTATCCAAAATACTTTTGGAGCCATCGGTATAGATTTTGGTAAAATCTTCAAAATTGTGAAGTTGTTCAAGTAAGATGAATTTATTGATTGTGCTACTATTGTCAACAAAATTGGGAATAGTTACTGCTACTTGAGCAAACAAACTTGACAAGTCCAAACAACCAAGTGTTACAGGTGTCATTATAATACTATTGTCGAATTTAGCAATTTCGGTAAATGTGGTACTTAATGGAGGAGAATTTCTTTTCCCCAATACTTGCTCATGAGGTCATGTCTTGTTAGGTTATTAATATTTCCCAAAACTGATCTTGCTGTGAAGTATCTAACTTCATTATGAATTTCTTGCTTAAATATTCTCTTCTGAGGCGTTCTGTTTCAACTCTAAGGGCTTCTATAGGCGTAGATTTCATGACGCCAGAACAAATACGTAGAGCTTTATGTTGTAGAACATCTACTCGCTTCAGAAGGCTGGAGAATTTCTTTTCCCCAATACTTGTTCATGAGGTCATGTCTTGTTAGGTTATTAATATTTCCCAAAAACTGATCTTGCTGTGACGTATCTAACTTCATTATGAATTTCTTGCTTAAATATTCTCTTCTGAGGCATTCTGTTTCAACTCTGAGGGCTTCTATAGGCGTAGATTTCATGACGCCAGAACAAATACGTAGAGCTTTATGTTGTAGAACATCTACTCGCTTCAGAAGGCTGTCACTTGCAACGAGAGACCAAGGTATCTAACTTCCTTTTTATAAGGTAAAATGTAAGATGATAACTGTAGATTGTCGTAATTAGGGATATTATGTCTTGAGAAAATAGTTACACAGGTTTTCGTTGATGAAATTTTAAATTGTTTCTTGGTTGACCAGGATTCGATACTTTCCATAACTAAGTTCAACTTATTTAAACAGCTGTCTATATATATATATATAAAGCGACGGTGAGAGGTAAACTCTCATATGGTCAGATGCTACTATACGTCGGACAAATGTCACTGGCGCATAGCGACTTGCTTTTTTGCAAGTACCAAGAGCGGCGACCTCTAGCCTTAGTGGGCTATACTCACTGTTTATGAAATAAGATTTGAAGGAAACAACTACTCAGCGGACAACTACCCCGACCTGCATTGAATTACACCTTCAAATCGTGATCAGTAACCAACTATCATTTGTCTGCTCCTAACCAGACATAGACCGGTTTCGAACTTATTATGTTCTCCTCAGTATGCCATAGGTCATGGAACAGACAAATGATAGTGGTCAACTTGCTAGTCTTATACAAACTGAATCAAATGAAGTGACGGTGAGAGGTAAACTCTCATATGGTCAGATGCTACTATACGTCGGACAAATGTCACTGGCGCATAGCAACTTGCTTTTTTGCAAGTACCAAGAGCGGCGACCTCTAGCCTTAGTGGGCTGTACTCACTGTTTATGAAATAAGATTTGAAGGAAACAACTACTCAGCGGGCAAATACCCCGACCTGCATTGAATTACACCTTCAAATCGTGCTCAGTAACCAACTATCATTTGTCTGCTCCTAACCAGACATAGACCGGTTTTGAACTTATTATGTTCTCCTCAGTATGCCATAGGTCATGGAACAGACAAATGATAGTGGTCAACTTGCTAGTCTTATACAAACTGAATCAAATGAAGTGACGGTGAGAGGTAAACTCTCATATGGTCAGATGCTACTATACGTCGGACAAATGTCACTGGCGCATAGCGATTTGCTTTTTTGCAAGTACCAAGAGCGGCAACCTCTAGCCTTAGTGGGCTATACTCACTGTTTATGAAATAAGATTTTAAGGAAACAACTACTCAGCGGGTAAATACCCCGACCTGCATTGAATTACACCTTCAAATCGTGATCAGTAACCAACTATCATTTGTCTGTTCCTAACCAGACAGACCGGTTTCGAACTTATTATGTTCTCCTCAGTATGCCATAGATCACGATGTGAAGGTGTAATTCAATGCAGGTCGGGGTATTTGCCCGCTGAGTAGTTTCCTTCAAATCTTATTTCAAATTTAAATTACTACAATATTTTTCGAGCTATTCTTAGCTTTGCTTTTTTACATGTTTTTTTATTACAAGTGTATAGTTGACTACACACTTATTCTGCGTATAAAAATTTCGGCGTCTTTGATGGTGCGGTGAAGATCAAAGACGACGACACTTTTTGAGTGCAGAGTAAATCTGAAGACAACTATATCTTTTATTAATACGTATAATTTATATTTTTTCGTCGTCTTCATCTCTACTATTTTTCATATATATTAATATATATTAAGTTTAATTTTTTTTCTTATAAATCGACATCTTTTTCTTTTTTTCATTTCAGCATCCTTAAATCTCTATACCTATTGAAGGAATATATCTACTATAATAGCCTCAACATTCAAGTCATGTCATCTACTTAATAATTTCCGCATAGTTAGTAAAAATTTGGCACTAAAAAGAACTCGTTTAATACCATTGAAATCAAGCACATTTGAACAAGGAGAACTATTTCTTCTATTTTTATTTGTATGGGTGCAATAAATGATATACAGATACATCCTTATTTTGAAGTGTTTACTACCTGTTCACAATGAATTATAAACGCCAAAATCGTAGGAGTGTGTTATATTCGAGGTCCTGTGTGATTTCTTTAGTGGCACTGTCGGCTGTTGCTAAATCCAACCTTGCACTACTCTATGTCCTACGTAATAACTTCAACTAAATTAAGTGCATTGTGTAATTCAGATATTATTGTATCAGCGAATAATGAGCTCGTATTTGGAGATGATCCGTTCGTTGATTTTGTTTATGACATTAGGTCACTTTAGAATGTTGATGTATGATCATGTCATATCATAAAAGCTTTCAAAGTGCAAGGTTGCAAGTTGAACATATCCCTGATGAGACATACGCTGATTGCTACCTATGGCAGCAATGACAAATGAAGTTCTCACAGTACTTACGTAAGGCGGAAAAATTAATCGTAATAGAACTTGAATCTACAGTCGCAACAAATTCAAGTCGATCTCTGCAAGAAAGCTATAACAAACACGGCGCAAAACCACAAGTCAATCATAAAATAATCTGCCAAGATAGCGAAAGTCCTTCTATATAAGAGTAGTTTTTATAATAATTTAATCATTAGTAACACTCTCAAAAATTTAGTTGTTTTCAAGCGATTCAACGTCTACACAAAACAATTTAAGAATTATATCTTTTACTTCTGTTCTTATAATTATTCAAAAATATTATTTTGGGTATTTAGCAGATAACTTTCATACACATAATATCTAATATTTAACATAGAAATAAACTAACTGTTGATCTTAATTCTGATCATGCTGATATACTAATAAGACGTCAATGGCGTAACTCTGAAAATATTATGCCATTGTCTGGAAAAGATTAATAAAAAAAATCACGCCTTACAAAAAGTCAGTATCAATCACAAAAAGGTATAATAAATTCTCTAGCTCTACCTACTAGATACTTCATTGTGTGACAAGATACAAAATAAATAAAATATTTGTTACATTTCAAAATGAAGAATTATTGAAAACTAAAAATAAAAAGAGTATAAAATTTCGCTCGTCTTATAACAAATAAAATATTCCCTAGTATATTACTAACAGCAACAATTACTTAAGCAGAAATAAAAGATATATCCGTCAAATAAACTCGATATTCCAATATCAATGTCAATGGTGCATGTTGCATAAAAAATAATTTTTAGATTATTTTGTAAAAGTAATTTTACTTCCACATCCAGTGGAAGTATAGTAACGACAAAAAAAATTTAAAAAATTTTTATTGTTCAAATAGGCTTAGAATGTCATGAAACGTCGAGATTTTAAGTTTGAGAGAAAAAACAATTTCTGTCTGTCTGTCGGTCTGTCTATCTGTCGGTCTGTCTGTCTGTCTGTAACTTTTTTTTGTGCGCACGTTTACTCTGGAACCGTTTGAGATATTGACTTGAAATTTGGTACACATATGTACTTTAACGAGATCTAGAACTAGATTATATTTTCATCTTGTTCCGTCGAAGGGTTGGGGGGTAAAATGGTGGTAAATTTGGGGTAAATAGGTAAATCAAGCAGGTAAGAGTCCATAACATTGGTATTTAGTATATACAAGAGAAGCTAAGGTCTCAAAAAAAATTTTGGCATTAGCCACCCCCACCCCATTATTAAAGGGGATGAAAAGGAAATGTGATTTAGTGTATGTACAAGAACCAGAAATTTCAAAATATTTTTTTACTTCATCCACCCCCTACCATCCCCACCCCACTATCGTTGTGGGGTATCGTTTTATGGGTTTTGCAGGTAGAGGATTTCAAATATTATATTATTAAAGTTTCATAAACAATTATTTCCACATACAAAATTTTTTCATTTTAAGTGACTTGGGTAGAAAATCTGGATGTGGAAGTAGCGATTCCTTGGGCAGCAGCTTTTAATATTCTGAAGATTTGAGATAAGAATGAAAAATTTTTTTTTATCTACTCTTATTAGGTTATATAATAATTAATGAACTGCTTTTGATCAATTAATAGTGTCCATAAACAAACAGCGTGAGTTATAATGCGTGGGTTATTATAACTCACTAGGTACAGAGTCAATCACCTTTATCTTCATGCCTAATCTGTCCAATCGACGTAACGCGCAACACACGAAGGTGGAGCAGGGAGGTAGTGACAGATTATTCGCGTTAATATCTATAAAGATTTTCTGAAATGTCACAAAGTGCTACTTTTGATTCGTTCGTGCCGAGCTAAATTTTCGAATTTCGCCGTGCAATATACGATCAGGTTTATCTGGAAGACTTCCTCTTTACGTCGCGATATCGTACGGCCGTCCCAATGGTGTTTTTCGAAAACGTGTCAAGATTGCATGTTTTTGCAATTTTTTCGACTCCGAAATGTAAGCTGTTTTTTGTTATTTTTCGAAGATATCTCCAAAACGGTGGGAGTTAGCTAGAAATAAAAAACAAGATCACGAGTATTTTCCATTACGAATCTTTTGCTACTATCAGAATTTTGATTTTTTTTTTCGTTTCGGAGATAACCACTGAGATGTTGGCCATATACGGCAAAAAATGGCAAATTTTGAGCTTTTACAGTTGGCAACTTTTTAATCTTGGCTCCTACACCAAAATACTACTCTAGTTAACTTAAATAGGATTAAATTTGCTAACACTATTTCTCTATTTTGTCACCGTAATTAATCGGTAATTAACTGAAATCGATCTCATATACGATGTTCACTTAATATCATGTACTATTTTGACGCTCCGTTAATCTTGGCCCTTCGAAACAAAGGTTTCTGAGAAATATTATTTTTTTAAGATTTACATACAACTCTATAAGACAACGTGTAATTTCTTACATTTCCTCGAATATCTGGATAATTATCGTTTTTTTCGAAAAATTTGTAGACAGCTTATGTAAAGAAAATTGATTGAGCTTTCCGACGCTTTTTAATTTTTTCTCTAACATAAAAAACAAGACTTTTGACCGAATATGCGCTCCGGGCTATTGCAGTTCGCGGAGAATTTTTGCATTTTCCGCCATGTAATGTTAATCTACAAAGTTGATTTTTTGTCTACAAGCAGTTTATGCACTATTTCGATTAAAAATCACATTCTACTTCCCCTTAAAGGTGGCTGAATCTTTGAAGACAACAAATATAACAGGGTAAAACAAAAATTAATTTTACAGTTAATTTTATTAATAAACAAACTGAGTAATTTAAACAAAATTTTCTCATTTTAATATTTATTGTTATAATCGTAGATAAAGTATATTATTCAACTTGCGGTAATGTAAATAACTCACTTGATGAATTACAGCGTGAGTTATTACCTACATTACTGCTCGTTGAATAATATACTATTATTATTAATCGAAATGTTTTATTTATTTTGTGTTAATGGCGACAATTACACAGGCCCACAAAAAAAATTCGTGAATTATACGAAAATCATGAATAATCTTGATTTGTGATATTTCCAGTTTCGAAATGAATAGAAAAAATTTAGGTAATAACGATATCTACGAAAAGCAACTCTGAAGTAGACAATGTAAAGTTTCTTGGAATGAATATGGATAGTAAATTGAACTGGAATGTGTACCTGGAAGAGTTAAGCAAAAAACTATTCAAAACAATTTACACAATAAAAGCAATAAAAAAAGTATCGACTCACCTTTCAGCAAAAACAGCATACTACGCAAATAATTTCCACAGTGTTGCCGCATATTGGAGTTGTATTCTGGGGCACTGCTACAGAAGCTCATCGGATATTCATATTACAAAACAAGGCTATTAAAATACTATGCCAATTAGGCTTTAGGGGCAGCTATAAAAAAGCCTTCAAAGAACAAGTGATACTAACGATACCATCTTTATACATACTGAAGTCTGTAAAATATGTACATCACAATAAGCACAAATATCTCTTAAATTCGGAGCACTACAAATGTAATACAAGAAGTAAAAATGATTTTAAAATTCCGCATCATCGAATCAACAAAACATTACAAGGTATAAACTACTGGGGAGCCAAACTCTACAATAAAATCCCAGCCGAAATAAAAACAAAAAGTGAAAAAGTCTTCATAAATGAGACATAATCTGTAAAATTATATACACTGTACTCAATATTTCCCTAATTTAGACTGATGTATGTGATATACCGGGTGACACAGGAGATATGTAACACCCCGTAGCATGTTTATTTAAAACGATATTATTTTGAAATTTGGTAGACTTATATAATGCGTGATTGTCCTTTTTTTGGTACAAACAAGACATTTTTTCCACTTCCGGTTTCACCGGAAGTGATATCTACTTCGTTATTTTAAATGGCACCCTGTATATATTTTTTTCCTATCTGATTCTACTTAAATTTCTCTTTTCAACTATGTATACCAAGATGACATTCGTTTTTAAAATAGCTGCTGAAAACCATTTTATTGCACTAAGTCAAGTTGGCTATGAAATGAAATGTGGCGGTAATTAATGCTTAATGTGCTGCGATATCAAAAGAACCCTGGCACACAATTTTGTGTTTCATATTTGTTTTGTTCTAATCAGTAGCCGAAGAGACTTTGTAGAATTTTTATATTAAATAAAAATATCTAGACTAAATCCCCGAAATCATAAAAACTAAGATAGAAACACTAATTTTAAATTTGACCCATTTGTAAAATATTTATTCATCTTTCACTTTTACCCAATACAATTCATTGTTATGTCTGCTTGCTTTTAAATAAAATTGTTTTCAAAGAATCTCAAAATGCTGGCAATTATTCTCCCTGCAGCGTCGAATTCTTGTAACCAATACCTCTAAGCACATTTTCTAACTGCGATTCAGTAAACTAATTTATTGCTAACCTAACTCTCATTTTTAGGCCTTCCCTATTTTGCAGTGGACTTTTATAAACCATTTCCTTGAGACGGCCCCATATGAAAAAATCAAGTGGCGTAAAATCCGGACACCTCGGGGGCCATCTAATTGGTAAAAGTGAAATATGAATAAATATTTTACAAATGGATAAAATTTAAAATTAGTGTTTCTATCTTAGTTTTTGTGATTTCGTGGATTTAGTCTAGAGATTTTTCTTTAATATAAAAATTGTACAAAGCCTCTTCGGCTACTGATTAGAACAAAACAAATATAAAACACAAAATTGTGTACCACGGTTCTTTTGATATTGCAGCACACTAAGCATTAATTACCGCTACATTTCATACCATAGCCAACTTGACTTAATGCAATAAAATGGTTTTCAGTAGCCATCTTAAAAACGAATGCCACCTTGCTATACATAGTTAAAAAGAGAAATTTAAGGAGAACCAGATAGAAAAAAAATATATACAGGGTGCCATTTAAAATAACAAAGTAGATGTCACTTCCGGTGAAACCGGAAGTGGAAAAAATTTCTTGTTTGTACTAGAAAAAGGAAAATCACACATTATATAGGTCTACCA
Organism: Rutpela maculata; assembly: GCA_936432065.2. Classification (NCBI taxonomy): domain Eukaryota; kingdom Metazoa; phylum Arthropoda; class Insecta; order Coleoptera; family Cerambycidae; genus Rutpela; species Rutpela maculata. The sequence goes on from OW386285.2 coordinate 38,312,202, forward strand.
AATTTTGAAAATAATATCTTTTTAAATAAACATGCTACGGGGTGTTACATATCTCCTGTGTCACCCGGTATACATATATATACATTTACAACTCTTTTAACTTTTCTTATATATAATTATATAAATGTTATATTTGTTTTGTATATTCCTGTACTGTATGAATTGTTTTTACGTTTCAGTGTAACGAATGTGAATTTACATTATATATCTATCTATTTATCAAAAAAAGCCTGAAACATTTTGAGAAAAAAATGCTCATGCAGAGTGTTGTAACCTTTAAGAAATATCTATAAAAACGGAAATACTGCATAGTATACTTATCCTTACAAACGTTTTGCAAATCAAGATGTCACCATCAGAAGAGGATTAAAATGACAAGTATAGTAATTTTACCTAAAAAATTAACTTATTTTTAAAAAACTGCTACTATAGAATGTTCAGTAATTATACAGATAATTCAATGATTCTACGAAGAGTACCTACAATGTTTACATCTAGTTTTTAGAAACGTTTTATTGCACACGTAATTAAAATTATTTAATAAAATTAATTCTGTTTTGAAACAGCATTTCTTGTTTCTAATTTGTTTTTCTCTAATAATAACTTTCACCAAGTTAACAGAAAAGTGGGATATGTGATTTTGAAACAAGTACATTTCCTAGCGATTACCCTTTGCCGCTGTTTGGGCTAATCTTCTAAGGTCAATTCAAGTCGGACATAAATTAAATTATTTAAGAAACAACAGTGGAATATGGCTCATGACATTTCGAAACCTAATACTTTTATATAACTTTTTTATTGTTTGTTCTTTATAATTTATGACTTGTAATTATTAGCATATTATGGTATTATGTGTTATTAAAAATTCGTATCAAATGATATTGTCAGTAAATAACACAGACCTACTAATTAAGTAATTAATCAAAAATATATGGGAAGAACATCCTTGTAAGTTATACTGGGTGATTCTAAAAGATATGTCAAAAACTTAATAGGTTATTTCAAGGATCGAACGAGTAGAAGTGACCAAATGAAAATACCCATTTGCATAACATTTTGATGAAATACCGACACAATTTACTTTGTTCGAGACTATTAAATAATGTACTCATTATATATGTGTTTCCTCAAGGATAATGCTATCCATTATTCCCTGCAGTGAATAATGATTTCATTATTCACTAGTGAATAATGAGGACAGTTAGCAGCAACCAGAAGACAAATGTTTCTCTAAGTTTTTTAGGAAGCACTCAAATAGTACATGCCGAAGAGGTCTTTAATGAACACTTAAAAACTACATTAGTAACTTTTTCCAAAGCATCATCTATTAGCAACACGCGGCAATCTCCAACATTGTTTTTGAAACCATTTATCTACGTGCCTACAAATTGCATTATTTTATTAGTAAGCCATGACAATGTGTCAAAGCGTAATTTTGTTATTGATTTGAAACGTCAAAAGTTGTGCGTCATATTTATCTCGTTCATTTAAGTTTGTTAGTTGTTTAGAATAATAAAAGTGAAACTATGGATACCGATAGTGAAAATGAGATGTCTTGTACACCATCAGATATTTACTGAAGCTGCTGAAATCACCACTTTAAATTTATTGCCAGAAAAATCGAGAAAACTGTATATTTCAATATTCAAATCTTTTATGGATTGGAGAATTGCCAAAAATGCTACTTTGTTCTCAGAATCAGTTCTATTGGTGTACTTTTCCGAACTATCCACACAATTTTTTATCTTACGATTTTGTTTTTAAGTTTTATTGAGTAGGCCATTATGAGTCGAAAGAACGGCTTATCAAATTGAATTTAAACGTCAACATTATTTACAATAATTTTACATTAAAATATTAAAAATAAATGAAACTTAGAAAATAATAATAATAATAAAAGATCTTTATTGGTCATACAAGTAAATATTAATAATAACCAAAAGGCCATCGACCGAGGTCCTTCAGCCTGTCCATTTCATCATTTAATATTGATTGCAAAAATTAAATACAAAGTGTTTCAGCTAAAAGTTCCCGGGTCATTATCTCGTAAAATAATAAAGATACTTAAAATTTGTAAATCGCGGAAAATTGACACCAAAAAAGGTTTTAAATAACTGCAGTTAGAATTGTTCCTTCTCAGTGCACAGAGATGGCGCCGCGGTGAGAAATTATTTTTCGATGGCTGGAACCTTGAAACAAAATTCGTACGATTAATGAATAAATTGTGAATAATTTTAACTATGTAAAAAATTTTGGAAATACCAGCCGTTTTGGAGCTACATGAATTTTTTTCTCCATTTTTTTGTCTCTGTAAATTTGGAAACTTCTGTAACTTTTCTGTTTATCATTTTAGAACACCAGTTATTTGAAACTTTTATCTTATTATATTTCATACTTCTTATATTATTACATATTTTGATAATTTTTATAATTTTCAGAATTTTTCAAATGCAACTAATTTTTAAAATTTGAAATTAGTAAAAATTGTCAAAGTATGTAATAATGGAAGTATGGAATATAATAAGATAAAAGTTCTAAATAATTGGTGTTCTAAAATGATAAACAGAAATGTTACAGAAGTTTTCAAAATTTACAGAGACAGAAAAATGGAGAAAAAAATTCATGTAGCTCCAAAACGGCTGGTATTTACAAAATTTTTTATATAATCAAAATTATTTACAATTTATTCATTAATCGTATGAATCATGTTTCAAGGTTCCAGCCATCGAAAAATAATGTCTCACCGCAGCGCCATCTCTGTGCACTGCGAAGGAACAATTCTAACTGCAGTTATTTAAGACCTTTTTTGATGTCAATTATCTGTGATTTACAAATTTTAAGTATCTTTATTATTTTACGAGATAATGAACCGGGGACTTTTAGCTGAAACATCCTGTATAGTGAAAAGTAAGATCATTTTCGCTGTAAAAAAAAAAAGAATATTTCATAATACAGTATATATATATATATATATATAAAAAAAAGAATATTTTATAATACAATTTAAAGTATAAAGTATATGATGATTGAAAGCAAAAATATAAATAGGAGAATATCCAAAAGAAAGAGTTTAATTAGCTACTTGTAACTTAGATGTTTTTTGTGATTGATTTACGGCAGTTCAGGTATAAAGTATGTCCATAATCTAAAAGAGGCCGGCAAATGGATTTGTATATTTTGGAAACAGATTGTAACGAAGAAACTTATAAATTTCTTCAGTAAACAATTTAATCAAAACAATTTAATAGTTGTGGACAAAGTATAGTATTCTACTCGCATATAATGGTTACTATTCACTCTGGTGATTTACTTAAACTCGTGAATAATAGCCATCATTATATGCTCGTTGAATAATAAACTATTTACAGTGTGCTATTGAGATCAAGTGCACAGCAGCCTATATATTTTCTATACTTTGCAGTCTGTCGCGACCCACTTTAACTTCTGCTAGTGGTGCCTGAATAGAGTGTAAATAGAGGTTGTTATCTCTATTGAATCGATACCTAAAAGTTGTCATAAAATATATATAATTTTCACATTCACATTGTCCTTTATTAAGCATACACATGGCAATAATAATAATATATGAAAAAGGAGAAGGTCGAAGAAAATGCATTTTTTAAAATTGTAGAAAATGCGCTTTTATTAAAAATAAAAAAAATTGAACTTTAACCCCTTGAAGTACCTAAAAGAACCTACAATCGAAAAGAAAGTGACGCACAAAGAATCCTTGGTACTTGACGAAGAATTAAAAATGAATTATTTCGTGCGCCATCTTTGAACTTTCTATTTGACTTAGAGCGTCTTGGTTTGGTGAATTACATTTGACCATGGATGAGTTTTGTTCTTGCCAACTTTAGTGAAATTACTACTTATCGAAAAAATATTCAATATTTATTTTTTCGGACATTTTTGGTGTTCCATATTTTTTCCAAGATGGCGGATTGACCTATATGTATCGGATAGGTCCATAATTTTTAAGAATATTATTTGAAATAAGTCAATATTTTTAAAATTCCCATTCGATATATCTTGTACTAGTACAAGATATATTAAGCAGATAAGTAGAGAATCTGCGAAAGTGCGTCAAAAAGTGCATGTAACTTTTGACGCATTAGGAATTTTTTTCGCAAATATTTTTTTCGTAATCGGGAGATACATAAGAGTACATAAGAATCAACAATAAAGAATGTTATCGCTGAAGGAAATTGAATTAAATCAATTCGACTGTACTACATAGCTCCCTAGCTATATGTGCACCCCCCGCCCGATCCTTGGGACAATGTTTTTCATAAATATTAAAGCCTAAGGAACAATTTAAGACATGTCCTAAAAAAAAAATTGGCTGTACTTTCAAAATGGCGGCCATATGTTAAAAAAACTGTTGCCAATGTTGTTTTTGTCATTTAACACAGAAACTAAAAAAGATGGACAAAAACTTTTTTCACAAAAATCAACGTCCATAAAATTTTCTACATCTTTGTTCCTATACAATAGGAGTTACCATTTTCCAGATAAATGAGTCCAAAATTGAGAAAACATGGAAATTCATAATATCGGTAAATCACTTAGAGGAAATAACAATTATTTTGAGGCGTATAATATAACTTTATATTATGAACACAACAAAAATAAAATAAACTGAAAAAAATAATAATAATGATAATATAATTTGCAGACATTTATCTCGAAAATGTTAACAATGGTATCTAGAAAATGGTAACTCCTATCCAAATATTGTATAGGAACAAAATTGTAGAAAATTTTATGCGCTATGTTTTTTGTGGAGAAAGTTTTTCTCCATCTTTTTTAGTTTTTGGGTTAAATGAAAAAAACTATATTTGCAATTTTTTTTAAACGGACGCCATTTTGAAAGTACAGCCCATTTTTTTAGGCTTTAATCTTTATGAAAAACATTGTCCCCAAGGATCGGGGACTTAGGGTGGGTTCCCGTAGTAATAGGCTTGTAAATAATGAATGAATGTTTCTATACTCTACTAATGAGAACTAACTAGTTCGAAAAACTTGTACAACTTTTCTACAGTTGAAATAGAATGTAAGGTTCAATCATTCTTGTGAATGACTGAATTTCAATAAATAATTTAAGTATCTTCAGTATATTTTTTTTCCTTAAAATGCCAGGAATCCTATCATCTAATTCAATACTTCGTCAGTATTAGCTAGAAGAGTGGTTATTTTGATTGGTTTTCCAATAATGAGTGTTTTAAAGTGTTTTCCTAAGTAGTATGTTAGCGTGACCCGATTAAGGTACCAATATACAGAAAGTAGATTAAATAAAAAAAAATCGCTGCCCAAGGAATCACTACTTCCACATCCAGACTTTCTATCCAAATCACTCACAACGAAAAAATTTTGTATGTGGAAATAGTTGTTTATGGAACTTTAATAATATTATATTTGAAATCCTCTACCCCAAAAAACCATAAAACGATACCCCCCCCCACATCGGTAGTGGGGTGGGTGGTGATAGGGGGTGGTAGTGGGGGAGGATGAAGTAAATATATATTTTGAGGTTTCTGGTTCCTGTACATCCTGTCATCCACCCCCCACTCTACCACCACCTCCACCCCACTACCGATGTGGGGTATCGTTTTATGGGTTTTTGGAGTTGAGGATTTCAAATATTATATTATTAAAGTTCCATAAACAATTATTTTCACATACAAAGTTTTTTCATTGTGAGTGACTTGGATAGAGAATCTGAATGTGGAAGTAGTGATTCCTTGAGCAGCGGTTTTTTTTAACTAGAATAGTTCATTTATAATAAATAATACATCAAATTCACAAAGAGGACGAATGCGGAAGTAAACTTTTTCTTTGGTTACAGAATATATTGTAGTTTATTGATATATATGCATAGGCTTGCATTTGAAATTATAATTACTATATAACATAAACAATTATAACAAAATAACATTATATATTGACTACATACCTGATTGTATTGGATCCATAGTTAGTTAAGTCAAAAACTACAGATATAAATAAGTTTTTTCACTTAAAAGTTCTATAAAATTTAGCGCATCGAGCATACGCAAATACTACTTATCAATAACAGTTTCATGGGGGTGGTGGTAGGTGATGTGACCTTGAATGAAGTTAGATAGGGCGCAAATGATACACGTGTTCTCTTGCCATATGTCAACAACATATGATCCTATAGCTCGTTTCATTTTACGATTAAATGCCACGTTTTTACGAATTCCTGCCCCACTGTGCGGCGCGGCGGTTCAATTTTTTTTTCGCTTTTTGTTCGTGACCCTTTGTTTAGCTTCTACGCAGTAGAAGAACATATTCATAATTTTGAATTTTTAAACTTTGTCAGGCTCGTTATCAAAAAATCCTGGAAATCTTCTTATATCAAATTTCATAAATCTGCAAAAGTATTGCAATTGCGGTAGCCATATTGGATCCACCGTTTCGATTTCTTAATTTTTGAGATGAAATTCCTCTTCAACTACTCCTAAAATACCTAACTACCAATAATTTTAATGCAATTTTGATGGAATTTTACACTGGCGCCTTCGCCAAATCATCGAATAAAAAGTCCATTTTCCTTTTCGCCTACATAGTCTAATTATTTAGTGGTCGGGATCGGTTCTACCTGGAAAGTTTTGGAGAAGTTCTGATTTTTTGTTCTTTCATGTTTTTTGGGGTGCTGATTACGAATTTCCATTTTGCCACCTCAAGAAATTTCGGGAAATATCAAAAAAAGCAAAAAAAAAAAAAAAAAGAAAAAATGCATCTTTTTGTTTTTTAAACCATGCACTTTTTGATAAAAGTACTATGAAGAAAATCAATAGGCAAAATTTCCCTTCACCCCCACATTTTACTCCCCCTGTGTTTTATTTGTGATAGTGTATTAGAAGGTGGAAGTAAAGTGACTGTAGTTAAACAAAAGCTGTTAAATACATTTAGTGGAGCAAGTAAGCAAAGGAAGGATGGAAAAGGGGTCCATTTGAATGGAAAAAGACCAACTGAAGTTCACGAAAAATGCAGAAAACAGTACGTCAATAAAAAAATAATTGCTGCCCATGTGAAGAGAGCACAACAGAGTGGTCAAACGCTTCAATTACGCTCATCTGTACCTGGTCTTGGCTTCAAAGATCACTGTTTTTTGTGTGGAATGCTGATAACACCAGAGTTTATACAGGAACAAGAAAGGCTTCCTGCTTCTAAGCGAAATCCTGTGTATAGTGTTAGGCAGTTAAAAGTTAGAGAAAACGTTATACAACTCGTTGAAAAACGTAATGATGAATATGGACGAGCCATACTACGACGTGTTGGTCCAGTTCCTAGCTGGTGGACAGTATCATCTCATGTGTATGAAAAATATTCTGAGGAATGTGGGTGGAAAACGCTCCAGAAGCTATATTAAATCACATTTCATGCAAATGTAAGAAAGGCTGCCGAGGGAATTGTGACTGTAGAAAGGCAGGTCTATATTGTTCGTAAATTTGTTTAAACTGTGAAAGAAACTGCGAAACTTGGAGAAAGCTGATATGGACGAGGATGGGATCTAAAACTTGAAGCAGAATAATCCAAAGGTATTTTGAATACTACTTTTACGAACGCAATTTTGCATTCTTCAATATCCTACTTCCGATTGATTTATACCTTAGTCACACCTTGATAGAATTACATTGAATTAACAAAACTGTTCTACATATTTTCTTCTTTTTCAGGCGAAACCATCAGAAGGTATTTTTTTTTTTACCTTAGCTTTGATACAGTCGGGTTAACCTAGCTTTACGTTTGTTTATGTCTTTTCTAGGAGAACGAAATTCTTGGGATGAAGAGAACAAGGACTTCGGACAGCCCGGACCTTCTGCGATAAAGGGCCAAGACGATTCTAATAATCTGTTTATTTATTACATAGTACATATTTCTCTTGTATATTATATTCCTATACATTTAAGAAAATTATTAATACCTAATAATGTTCTCTGCTTACTCTCTGTATTTTGTATTTGCAGGTACTAATTTTTCTCGAAAAGTACATAAGTTTTCATGTCATAAGGAAAAAATCAAAAAAGGAACTTTTTGGGTTTCTTTGAGGTTATTTTATATTTTCCGGAAATTGTCGAATTGGAAAAGTACAAATTCGTAATCAACACCGAAAAACATACAAAAACCAAAAATCAGAACTTTAAAAAATGTTTTCAAAAAAAAAAAAGAAAGAGGCTTTTTTTGTTTTTTTTGCTTTATTTGATATTTCCCGAAATTTTTCGAGGTGGAAAAGTGGAAATTCGTAATCAGCACACCAAAAAACATAAAAGAGCCAAAAATCAGATCTTCTCCAAAATTTTCCAGGTAAAAACTTCCAAATGATTGGACTAAGACGGTAGTTTAATAAAATGATTATGGAACCACCACCGAGCCATACCTGCTTACAGTTCGAGAAAGATTTCATAGAAATCGCTTCAGCCAATCCAGGGTATGATTGAACACATAAAAAACACACATACGAGTCGAATTGAGATCTTCCTCATTTTTCTTATTCGGTTAATAAGAAAAAATTTTTAACACGAAATTTTTAACACGACCGCTACAAAAGTGAAGTTAAAAAAAAAAAATGTTGATTGTAAAATTAAATACTATGTTCCGCATTAAATAGTACATCGTTTTAGCTTCATTTAGCATTTTATTTGTTTCTTTTTTGATTGGATTGAATTTCATAGCATTTTTACTTGAAATTTTATGGTAAATTCCAAACTGTCCAAATCAAAAAATTTAAAATTTAAAATGCTCTCCTTTAAAATCCATAAATGAAAAACGGTTTTCATTATCATTGAATCAAAATACACGGTTTCCAATCCCGGGAATCTGGAATCGAGATTTCCGGGGATTACTTCCTATTTTTTAATGTCGCGGGATCGCAGCTGAATCCCGATAATCCCGAAAATTTGAATTCTATGGGGGGAACCACTTGGCCTACTAAAAAATTGGTGAAAATATTATCATCAGGTCAAGCAACTAATGACGAACACATTGAACAACAGGGAAATGAACATTGCCGAGGTATCACTGAAAGAAAAACCGCTGCCCAAGGAATCACTACTTCCACATTCAGATTTTTTATCCAAGTCTCTCATTACGAAAAAGTTTGTATGTGGAAATAATTGTTTATGGAACTTTAATAATATAATATCTGAAATCGTTTACCCCAAAAACCCATAAAACAATATCCCACACGGTATTGGGGTGGGGATGGTGATAGGGGAGTAGTGGGGATGGATGAAGTAAAAAAATATATTGAGGCCTTTGGTTCTTGTACACACGCTAAATCACAATTTTTTCCACCCCCTTTTTTTAATGGGGTGGGGGCAGTAATGGGGGTGACTAATGCCAACATTTTTTTTGAGACCTTAGCTTTCTTGTACATATTAAGTACCAATTTTAGAGACCCTTCCCTGCTTGATTTACCTATTTACCCCCATTTACCCTAATTTACTCTACAAGCACTAAAAATCGTAGAAATAATACGATGAGATGATTTTGAATATAAATAACTAACTTTATGTCATCAAATATTGTTTTGAAAATTATGTTTGTAAAAACGTCATTTATTCCAGGATAACTAGATTTATGTGTTCAAAAATTATTAGTCAATACTGCTAAATGAAGCAATTTGAATTTAATTGTTTTAAGTAAGAACTATGCGTCTGACGAGAAAAACTCGGGAGACCGTTTTCATGTAGAATGGACCAGGCTAATTAGATAAAATATCCGCATGGAAAAATATCAGTGGCGTACCATTTTTTTGGTGAAAAATATCAGAGAACATGTTTTCAGGGACGCCACTGTTGGAGCGATAAAATAACTTTTTAAACTAAAACATGTGGTTTTATATCTTATTAACACATGCCAAAATTGAAAATAATATCTAAAGTACTTTCTAACATATTAAAAAATAATTTAAAAAAAAATTCAAAAGCCTGTAGCAAAAAATGTAAGCCGTTTCGGACATATTATGTTGGTATGAACTTTTCTTCATAAAATGACTTACCGAATCACACCCTAAAATATTAGCACGTCATTAAGAAACACCTTGTATAAGAAGATATATTTTTATCTTATTTGCTTGATTCTGCTGATACTTTGATTTTTTTTTCAAACTTCATTACCAACATAAGATTGGAAGGTTTTAGTAATACGTTAGGTACATAGAATCTTATAATAGTGAGATAGCGATTTGTTGCATAAAAATATATCTTAGAGGAGTTTGGAAACTTCGATATGACGTTGATGATAAAATGATTTCCACAAACACCAAAACACTTGAACATTACACTCGAATACTATATTTGACGCGCATTTCGTCAACCATATTACCATCATCTGGAGATGATTAATCTAGCTAAACTATTCAAATTCAAATTATGCCAAGGTGGTTGGCTAGACTAATTCACAAGTTCAAACTCGTGTTAATTATTGATAAAGCTCCTATAAATATGAGTGAGGGCTCATTGGATCCGGAATAACGTCTAGAAAAATGTGCAAAACTTTCAAAGCCGCACATAAACAATTGCAAGAGTTATAAACAAATTAAGATTGAAAAAATAACGAGTTTCGTTTTTTGCAAATAACTCGAAAACTTAATATTTAAGAAATAAAAAAAAAGGATTCTTAAAGAGGAAGAAATTTCAAATAAAACAGTCCCGACTCTATCTATATTATTAATAATTTTAATTTAATGTTGAAAATAAGGCTCCGTGCGGAGAACGCTAAGCCGTTACGGTCACTTAAAGGAACAATATCCCGTTGGAAAAAAAAATTTTCACCGATTTTTCATAAAATGAGCCTATTGTTAATTAACATTTTTTTTAGAGTTTGCGTTTATATTTCAAGTCGGATAATTGTTAAACAAAAGCCACTCAAATTATTTCGCTTCGTGGAGATCTTATGTCAACTTAAAAATTTTTTTTTAATTTATATACATAATATACTATATATTTTATAACAAATCAAATGGCAAATAAGTTTTCAAAAATATGTAATTTTTTGTTTAAAAAATGTGTTTAAACAAATAACACTAAAAATTTAAAGTTTATGTAATCTTACAGTATTTTTGAATATAAAAACAGTATTAATAATTAAAATTAATAAAAAAAATTTCAACCTCTCTTTTTAATTTTTTAGTTTTTTGTTAGGTTAAATAATTAAAAAGAGAGGTTGAAATTTTTTTTATTAATTTTAATTATTAATACTGTTTTTATATTCAAAAATACTGTAAGATTACATAAACTTTAAATTTTTAGTGTTATTTGTTTAAACACGTTTTTTAAACAAAAAATTACATATTTTTGAAAACTTATTTGCCATTTGATTTGTTATAAAATATATAGTATATTATGTATATAAATTAAAAAAAAATTTTTAATTGTTTTTAATCATTTTTTTCCTTTTTTTCATTATTTAAACAATTCATTGAGAAAAAATTTTATTCTTAAAATTTATTATTTGCAATTCTCCACAAAGTGTAATTTTCTTTTTGTTATTAATTTATTTGTTTATTTAATAAACAATTTGTTATTAACAACAGCCGAATGTGTTTATATATTTTTTATAGAAAAAAATAACAAAAACAACCTTATACACAAACATGTCAAAAAAATTTTGTTAATATTTTTTATAGAATTTTGAATTTTAAATATTAAAAAAAATATATGACATTTTGGTGAAAGCTAATTAATCGCCATAAAAACAGGAAATAGAAATAAAATTGACCTGCTAAGGAATTTTCTAAAAACGATATTTCTCAATTGTTATTTGTGCCATAATATTGCCACACACTGTATACAACATATTCTCAATAATAATCTATTCATCCTGTAAAACCATATAAATTTGGTAGGCACTGTGAACCTGTGCTAGTTCTAAAAAACGTTTGCAGTTTTTATAATAAGTAAAAAATGTACAAAAATATAAAGGAATTTATGTATAGAAATTAATTAGAGTATCAAGTGATATTTTAGTGTGTCTTAGACAATCGTTACTTAAAGAACTGAATATATAGAATGAACTCTTCTACAGATTTGCTTAAAGGATTGCAAGTGCAATTTTTAAAGGCAGCGGCCCGTTGGACAAATTATGGAACAGAAGTAGAGGTAAGTTACGTTTTATTGATAAAATTGAATTGAAAATTTTTAAAAAACTCGACTTTAAAATGCTAAATCGTTAAAAAGGGAGAAATAATTTTCTTTTAATGCAACTATAATTCTGTACCAAAACCAAAAAATTATTAGGACCTAGTTGAACGTAATATGGTGTTGAGAATTTGAAAACACTATTTTAGTCGAAAGCTACCAGCAATAAGTTACATAAATTGAGAGGTATATTCTCTACATTATCATATTCAATTCAGCTGTAATAATTCTTTCTCTTTGGTACAAGACTTTAATGGCATTAAAAGCAGATTAATTTTCCCTTTTTAAAGATTTATCATTTTAAAGTCTTCGACTGAAAAGTTTTAATTTTACTAATTTTCTTATTTTTTCTCCCTTCTTCCTATACAGTATTCATGTACCCGTGATAGTTTTTTATTATTTATTATTAGTGAAGTAAAAATTTATATATATATTTCTTCTGAAAAGGGATTTTTCTTGCTGGAGTCTAAAGTGCAAGTATTAATATAATCTCGTCAACGGAGCGCTAAAATGGTCAAAATCTCTAAGTTGAGTGCTAATGAATGTATTTTGATGAAACCTTGTGGAATATGTTTGTAATGACGTTAATAAAAAGCTGAAAAAACAATTAGAGTAGAAAATGATCGGAAGGGGTAGAAACACCCCTTTTATCACGGGTTGCGTAACTTGTAGAATTAGGTCAAAAATTAAAAAAAACGTATAATTCAAACGTATGCACTAAGGTCTTCTAAACATTTCTTCTTTCTTGGAATTTTTTTGTGACTTGCTAAATTTCCAAGTTACAGGCAGTTTTTCGCGATAAATAATGTACTACATTTTTCACACATTAAAAAATACATGAATATTCGAAAAATGAGCGTAATTTATATATATTATTATAAAAAAAATATGAAAATTCAGTTCCAATGTTTTTGTTTTTTTTTCTTTAATTGCCATCCCTTGAAAAGGCATCCACCCCCTATAAATTAGCAAGCCCGCGCATAATATAGAAACTATTCTTTGATGCATTTACTATTAAGTTGCCAAAAATGAACAAAATCTAATTCATATGACATTATTCAGAAGTTAGAACCTCTAGTTACAGTATATTATTAGTGAATTTGTTAAGGAAAAGTACTACTCTTGAGGCTGCTCGTTTCAAATTTCTCTAAACGAAAATTCAAAATGGCTACCCAAAGCCTTAAATACCTGAAAAAATAATGTAAAAATAAAACAAACGTTAAAGTTGTAGAGTTGAAAAATATGCAAAGTTAGAAAGAATGTTATATGGAATGATAATTCTTTTTGGTGATTCGTGTAGTAAAATATATTTCTTCAGTTTCTATATGGACGCGGCACTTGCTCTTATCTCCCAATGGTTGGATTCCACCCCTAAATGGGATAGTTTAATATTTGTAAATGTATTGCTTATTAATTTTTGAAACTTATGTTTTTGATTACGAATCTTAAATGAGTCTTAAATGGAAATTATTAAATTTAAAATGAGGACTCCAATATGGCAGACGAAATTTATTTGTAATGCAAATATTTTTAATGAGCAAAAAAATTGAACATCTACGTAATGCTATATTAATGAAAAATAGTATTTAAGAATTATTGTTATTAATTACTGACTAATTACAGTGACAAACTGGCGATATTTTTATTTAAAAAATGTGAAAACGAACAATGTTTCGAACTTTCTTTTTGGCATTACGACTTGCGGGGATACAAAGTAAAAGGTTTGGATCATAACTTCTTTGTTTGTCATGCTAAAATAAGAAATACAAAATCTTTTGAAAGATTGATTAATAGCCCCTTTAATTTCAATTATTTTCGTCGTAAGTGCCCTAGTCTTTTAGATATTTAACATTGAAACTAAATATATTCGTACATGTTTTACAAATGTTCTAACACAATCTTTAAACACCCATAACAGAAGTTTTAAAAAACAAATTCATTCTGAGTTTATGAGACTTATTTTTGATCTCTGCAATTTTACTTCCACATCCAGTAGAAGTATAGTAACGACAATTTTTTTTTTAATTTGTATTGTTTAAATAGGCTTAGAATGTCATGAAGCGTCGAGATTTTAAGTTTGAGCAAAAAAAATTTTTGTCTGTCTGTCGGTGTGCTGTAACTTTTTTGTGCGCACGATTACTTTGGAACCGTTTAAGATATTGCCTTGAAATTTGATACACATATGTATTTTAACGAGATCTGGAACTAGATTATATTATTATATTTTCATGTCATTCCGTTGAAGGGATGGGGGTAAAGTAGTAAATTGGGGTAAATGGGTAATTCAAGCAGGTAAGAGTCCATGAAATTGGTATTTAGTATATACAAGAGAAGCTAATGTCTCAAAAAAAATATTGGTATTACTACCCCCCACCCCATTATAAAAGGGGGTGAAAGAAGAAATTGTGATTTAGTGTATGTACAAGAACCAAAGGCCTCAAAATATTTTTTTTACTTCATCCATCCCCACTACCACCCCGCTATCGTTTTATTTATTTTTGGGGTAAACTGTTTCAAATATTATATTATTAAAATTCCATACACAATTATTTCCACACACAAAATTTTTTCGTTGTGAGTGACTTCGATAGAGAATCTGGATGTAGAAGTAGTGATTCATGGGCAGCGGTTTTTATTGAGATGTTTGCATATTTGCACAAAATAATAAATTGGAAAAAAAATTATACCATTATCGTGCTCTCAAACAATTTGAATTAATCAAATAAAAGACCAATTAGGTACATCAAATTAATTTACTACCAATTGAAAATGAAGGTAAAACCATTTTAGAATAAGTTGTAAAATTAAATGTTCTCCTTAATTTCAGGTGATTTGATTTCCTTGAAACAAAAAGCCAGCCTAAAATGCTTCTAATGCCGGTTACTTTAAAGTTTAATGATAATAATTAACTAGTAATTAAATTATAACTCCTAAATGTTAATTTTAATTAAGATTAAGTAGTTATTTTTTAATGAATCCTGTTAAATAAAATTATGCCCGTATATAAGCAAAATATCATAAATTCCGTTCTGTTTTTTTTAAATAATTTTAAATAAAGCTTATTGGACAATATTATTTTTAGTTAGTTCGATGAAATCATTTTATAGGGAGTTTAATAAACTAGAGGTTAAATCCTAATCATAAATCTCTTTTTGTAATTTAATAGTGAATGTATCGAATAAACGTTTCTATAATATTTGGGCGCTTGCTAATTTGTAGGGGGTGGATGCCACTTCATTTTCAGGGGTGACATCCACAACAAAATAACCAATGGAATGGAAAATTGCGATTTTAGCTTGAAGAAACAGTTACCTCAACTACTTAGGACCGGTTTATCAGTGCGCGGTTAAGCACTTTATCCTACAGCTAAATTAACTAGAAGTTTGAATGTGCTTCTATTAAACATTTCAATATTGCAACTTCACGTTCTAAACTTCTAGTTAATTTAGCTGTAGGATAAAGTGCTTAACCGCGCACTGATAAACCGGTCCTTAGAGAAAGTATGCTAGAGACTAATAATAATCTTACATACTGAGGATGATTTTTCAATTTTATTTTCTATTTATGTATGATTAATAGTTTCGGAGATATGGTAGTTTAAAAATGGTATCCGCATGTTTATAAGAACGGAGTATTTAGTTTTAATGTTAAATATCCCCGAAATTATGGCTTACATAAAAAATGCTAAAGAACAAAATAAAAGATTGTTAGTTAAACTTTTCAATTTTTTTTGTTTCTGTAGCATAAAGAACAAAAAGTTATGACCAAAATAATTAGATCTTTCTTTAATAGAAACGTCGTCATTTTGTTACTTAAATTAGTCAGTAATGAAAATAAAATTAAATACTGTTTCTTGCTTGCAATTGAAAATATTTGTTTTATAGTAGCTAAAGGTAATTAATATGTAATATTTAGGAATAATCTCATATGTAATAATACCGTTTCTTTATGAGTTATTATTATATTAAAAGGAATCACCGTCAGCTTCTATATGGCTCTTCCCCTCAAGGGGTTAAAAACCACCTATAAATTTAGATAAAATTAATATCTGAGAAAGTATTACTAATTTATTTTTGAAGCGAAGGATAGTTATGTTATTGGGACCACCTGAAGTCGAAATTAAAATATTCAAAATGGAGGCTCCAATATGACCGATGAATTTTTTTTTAAAGCACGTATTTTAAGCGAGCAAAATAAATTGAGCATATAGGTGATATTATATATACATTAACCCTTTGTGGATTGATAAAAAACGACAAGAGATACGATTATAGCCCTTATAAACCTTTCTCATTCTCATTAATATACGTAAAAAGTTTCACTCCCAGAGACTTTGGGACATCTTATCTGAGTTGGAAAAAAAATTCGTGGTGAAGGTATTAGTACAATAACTAGGTTTTAACTTCGGAATAATGTCATATTGAACGGATTTCGTTCATTTTTGGCAGTATAATAATAAATGCTTCATAGAAAAGTTTCTATATTGTGGGGGGGATTGCTAATTTATAGTGGGTGGATGCCACCCCCTCTTAGGGGGTGGCACTTAAAAAATGTGTATTTATTGGAGATGAAGTAGAACCAAATTTTAAGAAGAAAAGGTTCTATGCAATTTTTCACATAAATTGATAGTTTTTAAGTTATAACGACTTCAAAATTGCGATTTTAGCTTAAAAAAGAAGGTGTTTCCAAACGGCTTTCGTCAAGTATCTCGAAAAGTATTACTTTATCGAAAAAATGTTACAGACAAATTACAGAAAGTACAAACTGGAAGTTAATTATATTTTTTGTTTATTGATGTAGGATTAATAATTTCGGAGATATTTGAGTTTATATTTGGTATCCAAGTGTTTCGAAATTACCTTTAAAGTTTAAAATGCATTTTTTTCTAAAGCAAGTGCTTTAAATGAGCAAATAAATTTGAGCATCTAGGTAATGCTACATCTTAACGAAAAACTGTATTTGAGATATTTTTTTTAAATTACTGGCTAATTAGAGTAACAAAATGGCGACCTTTTTATATAAAAAAATATAAATACGCATATTTTACCGTCATAACTTCTTTATTTCTTATGCTACAGGAACGAGTAAAAAATAATTTGAAAGCGCAGTTAATTGTCTTTTATTTCATTTGTTAGCATGCGTGACGTAGGTGTCACAATTTCAGAGGCATTTAACATTTAAACTCCGAAACTATTAAATCTATGTAAATAAATAAAGAAGCGAAATTCATTATCAGTTTATGAGCTTTATGTTTGGTCTCTACCATTTTTCAATAAATCTAATATTTATTGAGATATTTGGAAAAGGAAAAAAAAATACGTTTTATCGAAAATACCTTTATAGTTTAAACTGTATTTTTTCTAAAGCAAGTGCTGTATACAAACCAAAAAATTTGAGCATCTACGTCATGCTATATAATGAGAAACAATGTTTGAAATTCCTTTTTTTTTAATTTCTGGCTAATTACAGCAACAAAATGGTGACGTTGTTATTAAAAAAATGCGTAGATGCACATTGCTTCGGTCATAACTTCTTTGCTTTTTATGCTACAGAAACAAATAAAAAAAACAGTTGAAAGCTTAATTAATAACACAGGCTCACAAAAAAAAAAGTTGTCTGCGCCGGGGTACTGACCATACCTATCCCTTGTATTTTGAGCCGCTGAACACGAATCTGACCTTAGTTTTTCCCCTATACGTCAGGTTTTTTTTAACAGCAAATAAATATGTAAATATTACGATTCAACAGACTTTTTTTGCTGTTAAAAAAAAACGGACGTGTTGGGGAAAAACTAAGGTCAGATTCGTATTCAGCGGCTCAAAATACAAGGGATAGGTGTGGTCAGTACCCTCGCGCAGACCACTTTTTTTGGTTGCCACTGTGCCACAATCAGTGTGGCACAATCTCACACAAAAAAAGTCATCTGTGCGGGGGTACTGGCCACACCTATCCCTTGTATTTTGAGCCGCTGAATACGCATCTGATCTTAGTTTTTCCCCAGCACGTCAGGTTTTTCTTTTAACAGCCAATAAATATATAAATATTAAATACCCCGGCGCAGACAACTTTTCTTTTTTGTGGGCCTGTGTAACCTATTACTCTACCTATCAGCATCCTTAACGTAGGTGTCACAGTTTCCGAGATATTTAACTCTCACTCTAAATAATTATCTTATGAACACTTGGATGCCAAATGTAAACTTAAAATCTCCGAAATTATTAATCCTACATCAATAAACAAAAAATATAATTAATTCCTAGTTTGTACTTTCTGTAATTGGTCTGTAACATTTTTTCGATAAAGTAAAACTTTTCGAGATACTTGACGAAAGCCGTTTGGAAATACCTTTTTTTTTTAAGCTAAAATCGCAATTTTGAATTCGTTATAACTTAAAAACTATCAATTTATGTGAAAAATTGCATAGAGCCTTTTCTTCTTAAAATTTGATTCTACTTCAGCTCCAATAAATATATATATTTTTTAAGTGCCACCCCCTGAGAGAGGTGGCATCCACCCCCCGCACAATATAGAAACTTTTCTGTGAAGCGTTTACTATTATACTTCCAAAAATGAATGAAATCCTTTCAATATGACATTATTCCGAAGTTTTGCATATTTTTTACCTCTAGGTACTGTACTATATTGTCTATCAGCTTTACTATTCATTATACAATTTTTTTTTTTCAATGGACATGGGACAACGAGACATCATTTTCTACCAAATACACGAAATCAAGCAACTCTTGACAAACCAGTCTCAACATTATCACAGATAATGAGAAGAAAAATAAAAAGATCATACATTTTTTTGTCACAAAATTCACATAATTTCATTATTTCATTAATTCATTATTTTTTAAAGTTCATTTTTTGAGTACATAAGGTGGTTCCACAGGATAACCACTAGTCCACAAAGGGTTAACGAAAAACAGCATTTTACAAAAAAAAATTAATCACTGAACAATTAGATTGATACCAAAACTGTGACAATGCACATTGTTTCGGTCATAACTTCTTTATTTTACTTCCACATCCAGTGGAAATATAGTAACGACAAAAAAATTTTTAAAAATTTTTATTGTTCAAATAGGCTTAGAATGTCACGAAACGTCGAGATTTTAAGTTTGAGCAAAAAAAAATGTTCTGTCTGTCGGTCTGTCTGTAACTTTTTTGTGCGCACGTTTGAGATATTGACTTGAAATTTCCTACACATATGTACTTTAACGGGATCTAGAACTAGATTATATTTTCATCTTGTTCCGTCGAAGGGTTGGGGGGTAAATTGGGGTAAATTTGGGGAAAATAGGTAAATCAAGCAGGTAAGGGTCCATAAAATTGATATTTAGTATATACAAGAGAAGTTAAGGTCTCAAAAAAAATTTTGGCATTAGCCACTCCCATTACCACCCCCACCCCATTATTAAAGGGGATGAAAAAAAATTTTGATTTAGTGTGTGTACAAGAACCAGAAACCTCAAAATGTTTTTTTACTTCATCCACCCCCACTACTACCACCCCCACCCCGTTACCGATGTGGGGTATCGTTTTATGGGTTTTTGGGGTAGAGGATTTCAAATATTATATTATTAAAGTTCCATAAACAATTATTTCCACATACAAAATTTTTTCGTTATGAGTGACTTGGATAGAAAATCTAGATGTGGAAGTAGTGATTCCTTGGGCAGCGGTTTTTTATGATACAGATACAAACAAAAAATCAACAGAATCATTTTAAAGACTGTTTAGTTATCTTTAATTTTGTTTCTTAGAGTTTTAATGGAAGTGTCGTAGTTTCAAAGATATTCAACATTTAAACTAAATATTGCATCCTTTAAACGTTCGTATGCCATTTATAAACTTAAATATCTCCGAAATTATTAATCCTATATGAATATAAAATTAAGGCAAATTCATTTTCAGCCTAAACTTATATTTATTGAGATATTTATAAGGAAACAAAAATTTTACGATTCTTCAAAATCCCTTCATAATTTAAAATGCAATTTTTTTCTAAAGTAAGTGGTGTAAATGGACGAAACAATTTGATATCTAGGTCATGCTAAATGTTAACGAAAAACAGTATGTAGGAATACATTTCGTTAATTACTGACTACTTGCATTAACAAAATTGCGACGTTTTGTTTAAAAGAATGTGAACAAGCACATTCTTTCTATCGTAACTTCTTTGTTTTTTATGTTATAGAAAAAATGAAAAAAAATCACTTGAAATCCTAATTAATGGTCTCTCATTTTGACCCTCAGCATTTTTGAAGTGCCATAGTTTCTGAGATATTTAACATTTAAACTAAATACTTCCTCTTATAAACATTCGGACGCCTTTTTATACTTTCACATCTCCGAAACTATTAGTTCTACAGAAATTAAAAATGAATAAAAATCCTCAGTTTAGTACTTTCTTATTTGTCTCTAGTATGTTTTCGCTTAATGCAATACTTTTCGAGTTATTTGACAACAAACGTTTTTAAATCTTCTCTTTCTTCAAGCTAAAATTCTAATTTTCAAGTCTTTATAACTTAAAAACTATCAATTTATATGAAAAGTTGAGTAGAACCTTTATTTCTCAAAATTTTTTTCCCAATATTTTTGGATTTTTGTTGTCACCACCTGAAAAGGCAGCATCTACCCACTATAAATAAGCCCCCGTATAATACAGAATCTTTTTTTATGCATTTACTATTAAATTGCCAAAAATGAAGGAAAACTAATTCATAAAACATTGTTCTAATTATTGTACTATAACATATTAATATAATTTTTCTTTAACTCAAGGCTGCGTCGCTAGGTCTACCAAATCTCGTTTGCCTGCTCCAATCCGTAGGATACTCTATTCGTCGAATTGATTCCGTCTCACCAGAAGAAACAACACCATTGCGAAATAACCAAAAAGGCACTAGAGTTATCGTTACCTGCGGGCATTCGGGACAAAGATGTTACTTAGAGCTGCCAGAAGAAGCAGAGCAGTGCACCTGCAAAATTAAAAATAAGGATAATTCTCAAGACTCCTTTTGGGAAGTTACAGCAACGAATCCGGCTTCAAGGGTAAGTAATTTTATTTCAATTATGCAGGCCTTTTCTTTATTTAAAAATATCTTCAGTGAGTCGCTAATTCTTAAGATACTGTGCATACTCCAAAAACTTGCTCATTTTAACTATTGCTCTCTTTCATACAGAGAGAAGAAATCACTGGGCATTTTTTTGTGGAAATACAATTTGTATGTTATCATGAAGTTGCAGTAAAGTTTTTTCCAATCTGGGAGGTGAACGTTTTTTAGCAATTAAGTTTTACTTCACATCCAGTGGAAGTATAGCAACGACTAAAAAATTCTGAAAATTTTTATTCTTCAAATAGGCTTAGAATGTCATGAAACGTTGAGATTTTAAGTTTGAGCAGAAAAAAATTATGTCGATCTGTCGGTGTGTAACTTTTTTTGTGCGCACGATTACTCTGGAACTGTTTCAGATAGTAACTTGAAATTTGGTACACTTATGTATTTTAACGAGATCTGGAACTAGATTATATTTTTATCTTATTCTGTTAAAGAGTTGGGGAGTAAATTGGGGTAAATAAGGGTAAATAGGTAAATCAAGCAAGTAAGAGTCCATAAAATTGGTATTTAGTATATATAAGAGAAGCTAAGGTCTCAAACAATTTTTTGGCATTAGTCACCCCCATTACCATCCCACACCCATTACTGAAGGGGGTGAAAAAAACAAAATTGTGATTTAGTGTGTGTACAAATACCAAAGGCCTCATTTTTTTTACTTCATCCAAAAATTAAAATAAAACCTATTTTACTTATTATTATTTACCTACTATTATTTATTTACCTATTTTATTATTATATACTATTTTACGTAAGAGTGAGAGTTTGTGGGCTCCTGGTTATCACCATGTATTACAGATATGGCCCAATTTCAATATGGATTATTGTACTATACTGTTTTACATGTTTCAAATTGTAATTAAACATTTTAAATCTAACAGAAGTTCTCGTGTTTACAAGAAGCAGCACACACACACACACACACATATACACGCACAAACACACTTACAGACACAAAGACATTTTTTATTCGATATTTGAGTTCAGTTTGCTGTGAAATGGATATCTGTACAAAAAAATTTTTTCTACGATGATTAATAAAAATTTTTTTCAATTTATAATAAATTTATGATAAAGTTGGAATACAATTAAAAGATGTACAATCCGTTACTGAACAACAGTTACGAAAAAAATTAATACAAACATTATTGTAGAAAATTTAGTCAGCTTTAATTTTGCATATAACCACTTTTTGATTAGAGCTAACCGTTTTCGAGATATGAACAGAAAACCAAAAACCGGGACCTTCTTCGTGCCCCCCTGCACTTCAGGCACCTCCTATGTTCGGGGACTTTTGGTATGTTTACCTCCTAAATAGTCCAAACACAGCCTCAAGTCAAAAATTGTGATCTCGGAATTTCCCTCTAGACCCTCTTATTACGTTCATTGACGGGGCTTTCATAATAGAGGGATTGTCATTATTTTAGTGGGATAAATAGAATTAAAATATGGAGTGCAACAATGTCTTGGTGTTTAAAAATGAGTCAATAATACGGAACACGGTTTATTCGCTGCATAAAAAAAGGAATGAGATATATGAGGCCTGGAGAAGGATTCTAGATCAGTTTTCTTTTCTATAATAAGTATGCAGCACTCATAAATAAAAATGCGGCTGCACAAATTTCTGAATTGTCCATTTTAATCACCTCTCTCTAGAGAAAATGTTTGCCGAATGATTCGCCTGTTCCGGTTTCCACATTGACTTTTGACAACTATACATACATGTGTAGGATCAATGTGCTTGTGATTGGCAAATATTCCGCGAATAGTTCGCCAAAAGGCGAATGTTCGGAATTCGGCGAATACCGCATGTGTGATACCGGCTTATCGTAAAAGGTAATGTCGAGCATTTGTCTTTTATTTTAGATTGTTAATAGGAGTCCGAAAATTGAAGATCTCTATCGTGTTCCGGTTCCGCAAGGTTGGCACTTGCATATTTTGTTGCTTTATATAACTTCAAAGTTGCGGTATACTGGTATTTCTGGTATAGTTCCGCAAATTGAGGCACCCCATCAATTTGTGCTAGGTTTCCTCAATGTGGGAAAATTTTGGCGAATATGTTAAAGATCCGACAGATGTCAATAGGTATTTATTATACAGATTTTGATTTAGGTACCAGATGTATATATATGGTGGCTAGTTCTGAATACTAATGCTACGGGTTCAAATCTTGATAGCTGCAACTTTTTTTTACTGTAGTAGTTCTATGAAGTTTTAAAAAGCTGTGCTTACAGATTTGAGGTTAGTCGTTCAGGTTAGGTTGGTGTTTCTTTTTTTACGAGCATATCACTAGATAAAATGAAATGTTGGATCTTTTAGTAACTTTGTTATAGTTCAAACTTACGGATCTTTTGGCAACGGATCTTTGTTATTTTATTAGAATTTGTATTGTTGTGTTAAGGTTTACATTACTTTTCTTGGAATTTGTATTACTTTTCTTGGAATTTGTATATCTATTGCAATATCATGATACTATGAAATATAAGATACCCTCGGTACGAGTACCAGCTTTTGTCCTGCTGTGCGCATAGCGTCACCTTTTAGTCACTTTCAAATCGAGCCCGCGCCCGCGACAGCCGCGTGTCCAATGTCTACCTAAAAATACATCGAAAACCGTAATATAAGACCTAGAAAGCTGACAATTTGCAGGGAATTTAATTTTTAATATCATAGAATTCTAAGATTACATTTGTCAGCACTTTTCATTTTGCAACAAGGCCGTTGTGGGTATAAATGTTGGTGAAAACATCTTCAAAATAATTGATGCAAGCACGTATGATCATTTGCACCGTTGATTTTTCAAGCTATTTATTTTGTTTTTATAATTTTAATTCATTTAATTAAACACAATAAATAGTAGTAGTTTAATTATGAAACAGTGCTTTTATCTAACATTATTCGGTGAAATAGACAAACAGCCAAGAATTAAAAATATTCATTGTTATTTCGAGATAAATTGCCGGATTCTTTAATATTTCTATTATGAAAATATATTTTGCATTTGCAAAATAGCGTTTTCGCGGTATGACTTAATTCAATAGCCCGGGACGCATAAACGTAATCTGCAGACGCATAAGGCATAGCCAAAATGATTCGGTAATATTCGGACATAATCGTCACCGGCTAATATGTCTCACTGCTTATTGGTAAAGATTTAGTTAAGTAGTAGTTAGCTAGTACCTAATGATCTTATGTCACAGTGCAGATATTTAACGACTTGCAAAACCAAAGCATGCCATTGTAAAAAAATAATATTACTTGTGTACCTTTATGTGGTTGTAGTATAGATAAATGCAAGAATATGGTCAATTACATTTTTTGCTAATTCAAGTATTTCAACTTTTTTTTTGTTTCTACCATTTATATTTATAATAGTTTATGACAAATTATATTGATTTATAAAGCATACAGCAACAAATAGTAACTAAAGCGTTTGTAAAAGCAAAGCATCGAGAACACATAAGATACTCTATAGTCCAGTCGGCAGTAGCCAGTGCGCAGAATGTGCACAGAAAAGCCTCAAGCGTCTGCAATTAACTGATAGTTTTATAGCTTATTTTTTTCCAATTATGTCAATATAACAAACACATGAAATTTTATAAGAATAGTATTTTAATTCATATTTTTATCTCTAAAAGTAAACAATCTAGAGATGTTTAAAATTGTTGCAAAATAAAATAAACACACAGCCCCCTCACCTACAAATGTAGTAAACTGCAGACGTACTAGGATAACTACGTCTGTACTTTACTCTCGTTTTCATTGGACCTATTATTCTTAAAAACCCGAAGCGGTCAGCTACGCCTTATGCGTCTGCAGATTACGTATATGCGCCCGGGACATATCAGTGTGTTCTCTCATGGTAATTATTACAAATATTTAATGACTTTCCATTGCTTTGCTCAAAAATCTCATTCGTTTTTTGACCCTGCAAGAAAATCTGAATTCGATTTCATTAAACAACACTCACGTTGGTCCATTAGTTCTTACGCATTCTCTGCGCTGTATCGTCCGCGAGGGCGTTCCGTATACTTAATTGCAATTTTCTCGAAAACTGTTAGTCCTAGAAAAAAGCTTCAAATAAAAAAGTTAGCTCCATACCGTCATACATCCCCAATATACTTGATATCTAATTCGAAAGATAAATAAGTTTCTCACATATTCGAACCTGTAAAATTTCACAGTTTATCGACATAGTCTTAGAAAAAAAAACATATTTTCATTATTTATTAAAATTTGACCTTCATATTAGCACATTTTGTTAACAGATATGGAGTCATAACACGGTAAAAAAATGAGATTAATTCATTATCTCGTTTTTTAATTAGAGCGAGTTAAACGAGAAAATAACTGTATCTATTATTTTACAAATTTCTGACATTTTTGGCTCAATCTGTTGTCTCCACCATCCAAAAACCGCTGCCCAAGGAATCACTACTTCCACATCCAGATTCTCTATCCAAGTCACTCACAACGAAAAAACTTTGTATGTGAAAATAATTGTTTATGGAACTTTAATAATATAATATTTGAAATCCTCTACCCCAAAAACCCATAAAACGATACCCCACATCGGTAGTGGGGTGGGGGTGGTGATAGGGGGGTGGTAGTGGGGGGGTGAATGAAGTAAAAAAAATATTTTGAAGTTTCTGGTTTCTGTACATGCACTAAATCACATTTTTTTCATCCCCTTTAATAAGGAGGGGGTGGCTAATGCCAATAATTTTTTTGAGACCTCAGCTTCTCTTGTATATACTAAATACCAATTTCATGGACTCTTACCTGCTTGATTTACCCATTTACCCCAAATTTACCCCAATTTACCCCCCCAACCCTTCGACGGAACAAGATGAAAATATAATCTAGTTCTAGATATCGTTAAAGTACATATGTGTACCAAATTTCAAGTCAATATCTCAAACGGTTCCAGAGTAAACGTGCGCACAAAAAAAGTTACAGACAGACAGACAGACCGACAGACAGACCGACAGACAGAAATTTTTTTTCGCTCAAACTTAAAATCTCGACGTTTCATGACATTTTAAGCCTATTTGGACAATAAAAATTTTTTAAAATTTTTTTGTCGTTACTATACTTCCACTGGACGTGGAAGTAAAAGTCGTAATTTTTTATTTCATCGAAGGATAAGCTTCTAAACACTTCTGTCGAGGTAATTTTAGTTTACATCTAAAATAAAAATTAACCGCTGAACTAATTGACCCTAACGTGACGTAACAGCGGAGACTGCGGTAAGGGGTAAGGGGAGATATGCGTGAGAGCTTTCATAGTATCATCTTGCAGTATATTAAAAAATAGGTATTTGATTGTATATTTCTATAAATGGTAATTTTTTTAAATAGCTTGAAAGCCTATCCTTATCAAATTGGTACAATTCCTGCAACTTTAAGGTTATGTAATGCAACAAAATATGCGGGCGCGAACCTTGTGGAACCATTGCAGATTCAATACAGATCCGTAACTTGCGGGATCCTATCCACTTTATTTTATCCGATATACCGATTTCGGACTAATTTTTTTTCTCTCTAAAGCAACTCTGTAACGATTTTGATTAAATTTAACAAATAAATATTTGATACTCTATTAGCAGCACTGTGAAATTGTGTGACCAATTTTTCCTGGAAAATATAGGGAGGGAAGCTATATTGTACAGTACCTAGAGGTAAAAAATATGTAAAATTTCGAAATAATTTCATATGTAATAGTAATTTTTCTTTATGGGTTATTATTGTAGTGAAAGGTATCGTCTTCAGTTTCTATATGGTCCGGATACTTGTTCTTACCCTCAAGGGGTGAGAAACACCCGTAAATTTAAATATTCAATATTTGAAAAAGTATTACTAATTCATTTTTGAAACAAAGGATAGTTATGTTTTTGGGATAGCTGATTACAAATCTAATGTCAAAATTAAAAAATCAAAATGGCTGCTCTAATATGGAAAATGGAATTTTTTGCTAAAATCGGTATTTTAAACGAACAAAAAAATTTAGCATCTAGGTGATGCTATATATTAACAAAAAATGAAAAAACAGCATTTTTGAAAATAAAATTAATTACTGAGCTATTACAATAACAAAGTGGAAACATTTTGTTAGAAAAAATGTGAAAACGCACATTTAAGAAATCATTTTATTTTATTGGTGTTTTATAGTAATAATAACAAACAGACAAGTATGTGCTTTATAACGCAATAACATGAAACTTCAGTACAACTGTTTTATAGTGGCGGTACCAAATTTTCTTAGAGCCTGCGGAAATGTTTATGCAGTTATAATACAGTATAATGGTTGCAATAGACTTACTTTAAAATATCAACAGTGACTGAATTATTTTATAAGATCGGCTATCGTAACTTCTTAGTTTTTTGTGATGTAGAAACAAAAAAGAAATCATTTTAAAGATTGATTAATTATCTTTAATTTTGTTCCTTAGAATCGTCGAAAAACGGTCGGATGACATCTATAAAATTAAATATCTCACTATCAACCCTACACAAATATTAAATAAAAACAAGCTCATTCTCAGTTTATAAGCTTCATTTTTGATATCCACCATATTTTCTCTAAAACTAATATTTATGGAGATATTTGCAGAGAAACAAAAATATTACGTCTTTTTAAAATCCCTTTACATTTTAAAATGCAATTTTTTTCTACAGCAAGCGATGTAAGTGGATGAGAAAATTTAAGCATCTAGATCATACTGTATATAAACAAAAAATAGTATATGGGAATACATTTGTTTAATTACTGGCTACTTACATTAACAAAATGTCAACGTGTTTATTAATAAAATGTGAAAAGGTACATTGTTTCTGTCATAACTTCTTTGTTATTTATAATATAGAAATATGCAAAAAATCATTTGAAAGCCTAATTAAAAGTCTTTCATTTTGGTTTTTAACGTTTTTGAAGTAAGTGCCATAGTTTTTGAGATATTTAACATTTAAACTAGATACTTCGTTTGATGAAGGTTCGGACGCCACCTTTATACTTCTAGATCTCCGAAACTATTAACTCTCAGAAATTAGAAAAAACGAAATTGATCATCAGTTTAGTAGCTCTCTTATTTGTCTCTAGCATGTTTTCGCTCAATATAATACCTTTCAAGTTATTTGACGAAAACCTATTTGTAATACCTGCCGCCGCATAATATAGAAACTTTTCCTTGATGCGTTGCGTTTATTATTAAGTTGCCAGAAATGAACGGAATCCGTTTCATATGACATTATTATCGAAGTTAAAACCTTTAGTTACTTACTTACTAAAGGGCGTTAAAAAATTAATGAAATAATGATTATACATTTTTACAAGTATAATTTTTTACTTTCTAGAATTCCTCACTTATAGAAACAGGCTCAGATGCTGTGCCATCTGTGTCGAAGGAATTAAATATTTTATTAAAACAAATCTTACTCTGTCTAACGCATATGATACAAGGAACTTTAAAAGATGTTGAAGCCGAGGAGGCAGGTTTAGGAAAGTCAACGAGTAGTAGCAACACGTCTAGTCCAAAGAAAGGCGCAAAAAGGCTGTCAGGATTTTTGCAAGAAATGGTAAATGTTCCTATTATAATAAGTTCTCCGCAAGCAACAGATGCTCCAACAAGGTAAATTTACTTAGATTAATTAAGTTGCACTTTATTTTTTTCTTAAATTTTACATATTTTTGCATTAAATAGTTATTTTCGCAATCTCAATGCGGCCAAATCCAACCTTTTCATATTCTTCAGTAAAATAAAATATTTTTCAATTTGATCTTAAGTGAATTCTTTTTTCAACACACCAGACAATAAAAAAAAAATCAATATTACAGAGACTGTCAGACAGGACCGCGCCAAGCCTTTTGAGCTAGGTCGTGCAAATACCAATATATGCGTCCTCCAGTAACATATCTAGAATTCAGCTGAAAAAGGGGCCTGAGGAAAAAAGTATCTAAAATAAATCATGCTAAATAATTGAATATAAAAATTCAAAATTTTTCCAGTTCATGATCGATTCCTATCGATTGAGGATTTGTGCCCTCTTAAGCAAATGAAATATTTGCGCCTTCTTATTTATAGATGGGGTTAGGGAATTCGACAATACGCCTCAGTCGAAATTTTTGGATTTTTCAAGATCAAATTGTCTTAAATTAAAAGTTAGGAATTGGCACATTCAGTCAAATGGCGCCGCACGACTTACCCTTATGGAAGGTGCGGCCCTGCTGTCAGACATCCACGATGCTCAGCGGCGCGGCAATTGAAAGACTGGACGGGACGAGACGGAACGGGGCCAGATCAACTTAAAATAAATATAATAACCAGGTTCCTTTCACCTGAGGTAAAAATAATGGTAACAAGGTAAACTTACCCCAAAGGAAAATATTAAAACTTATTAAGTAAAATTAGGATGGCGTAGCACTGGTGAAAAACATTTTGGTTGCTGCCACAGGAAAATAGTACAAATGAAAAACCTGCTCAGAATAATTTACTAGGATATGAGCGATGATGCCGGTCGCCTAAACTTGAATTTAAAATGTTTGCGTTTATTCACATTTTTTGTTCAATTAAGAATTAAAATTTTATGATTCAGAAGAATAATTTTCGAAAAACAAACACGTGGTACAAAAAGAAAAGAAGAAATGGATAAGAATGAAAGAACTAATGACAAGTTAGAGAATGAGAAAGTAGTTTTGGTTAAAGAGGCTACCGGAAAATAGGCAACGCCTGGTGTGGTAGTATATATTTAATTTGAAATGGTGCACTATGCTCTCTTATTCGTGTTATGTTGTTTGTTAGCAGACTATCGCTCAGTTTGAACTGGTAGACCTTCTTTAAAGTTACGCGGACCTAGAGGAAAATACGGCAAATGAAAAACCTACTCAGAATAATTTACAATAGGACATGATAGGCCGAGAGCCCGTGTATAAAATGACTGACTATCCGGCGAACTTTGAAAATATGTAAAATGGATTGTTCTTATATAAGTTAGCAAGGAATGGACCATCAGCTGGTTGGGTAGCGGTGGGGGTGGCTATCAAAGGGTTGAAAACACGTAAAATAATTGAGAAAAAAAACTATCCGGCGAACGCTGAAACTTATATAAGGGGAAGATTATGTTATATAATAAAAGTAGAACATAGTCAGCTGGACGGGGGGCGGTGGATTTACCGTCAGCTGATCGATCAAACAGGTCCAAAAACATGAAAAATTTAAATTATTCAGCGAACTTTAAAATTTGGGTATAAGATAATATTCATACTGAAATTCACGAAAAACATAGCCAGTTGCAAGTATGTAGGTGGAAAAGTCGTCAGCTGGTACAGAACAGTGCTGAGTGTTGATCGCCTGCGAGACAGCGCGCATCACCTTTCTTGCATCAGCTGACGACTTTTCAACCCACACACTTGCAGCTGACTATGTTTATCGTTAATCTTAGTATGTATATTATCATATACCCGAATTTCAAAGTTCGCCATAAAGATTTAATTAGTAATATCGATTTTGATAACTTAAAGTTAGAGCGTGTGGCATTCCTAAGTTTCTTTTTTTAATTTGATTAAATATTCAAATTATTATTACACATTACACATTACACTTGTTTGTGTGCGTTGTTCCAAATCATATACATATATACACAGTTCTTAAAACGTGCTGTACAAGTTCCGATTTCGACGGAGGCGAGAGAGATGCATCAAAATTTTTGTCTGGCAACCGAAATTCGTTATCATTTTCGCTAAATTTATACACCTTAGTGAAGGTAGCTACACGAGCATCATTGATGTTTTTCCTAGCTTTAAACCCATACATCGTGCAAACAAACTTCTCTATTATGTTAACGACATTATTTAGGTTCTCCTCTGGTAAATTATTCAAACTTTTAAATGCTTCAATAAACTCTTGATCTTTTCTTAATATAGTAAAAGGTTTTCTTTTTTGCTTTCTTGAAAAATGCGAGATTATAATCACATCCCGCGAAACCGTGGAAAGCGGGCAATGCGTTACACAAGTCGTCGCCAAGTGCTGAACACAAATCGTTTAGATATAAAAATCGTTCTTTATTTCCTACGTTTCTTTATTTCTATTTTTATCCAAATTTTCACATTATTATGTAGATTTTTCATGTTTTCCAGCATGATGATAGGAATCTCAATATCTGAACTTATGACCACACTGGTCTCATTTATACGTGAAAAATCATTTTAGTGTCCGCCTTCTCGTGACTAGAACATGATAAGCTTTCCACGGTTTCTTGAGTGACACTAGATTGGATATCGTTGTTTCGAACTCAATAACTATAGCAGTTTTCAGCATTAGGTACAGGGTTTTATTACCTAAGAATGGAGCTATTTCATCACTTGCCCAATATATTGAAAGAAACTTGATTAGAGCTTCCAAAAGAAGCTATTGAAGCAATTAAAAGTTTGAATAATTTACGTAGAGTAGAACTTAAATAATGTCGTTAACATAATAAAGAAGTTTGTTTGCACAATATATGGATTTAAAGCTATAAAAAACATCAATGATGCTCGTGTAGCTACCTTCACTAAGGTGTATAAATTTAGCAAAAATTTCGATTACCAGACAGAAATTTTGATGCATCTCTCTCGCCTCCGTGGAAATCGGAACTTTTACAGCACGTTTTAAGAACTGTGTATGTATGTATATGATTTGGAACAACGCACACAAACAAGTGCCATCTACATTAAATCCCTTGGTTATGGGGGACAGCTTGAGGAAAACAAATTTAACTTGCAAGTGGTTTGATGGAGATCAATTACCTCCATAAGTGGAAATGAGATGCTGAAAATACTGAAGGTATTATATCATTTGTGCTTTTCACTTTTCATCCTGTTATAATCTTAATCAATTTTTTATAAATAATTATTTTTTTTAGATGCGAGTGACAAAGAGAAAAATGACCTTTCACCCACTGAGCATCAAGAGAGTGCTGAGTTGGATGAAAATGAGAATGAGGAAGATCTGTTATCGGAAGCCGAATAAATTTATTTTTATTTTCACTAAACTAAATAAATTTTTTGAGCAGATCATTCT
The DNA here is from genome assembly GCA_936432065.2 of Rutpela maculata. NCBI lineage: Eukaryota > Metazoa > Arthropoda > Insecta > Coleoptera > Cerambycidae > Rutpela > Rutpela maculata. The sequence goes on from OW386285.2 coordinate 38,344,550, forward strand.
GTATAATTTTGAAATGTACGAATGTATTCATTCGTATTATCATAAAATAATGTATATTAATAATAATTTGAATATTTAATCAAATTAAAGAAAGAAATTCGGGAATGCCACACGCTCTAACATTAAGTTATCAATATCGATATTACTAATTCAATCTTTATGGCGAACTTTGAAATTCGGGTATATGATAATATTCATACTAAGATTAACGATAAACACAGTCAGCTGCAAGTATGTGGGTGGAAAAGTCGTCAGCTGATGCAAGAAAGGTGATGCGCGCTGCCTCGCAGGCGATCAACACTCAGCACTGTTCTGTACCAGCTGACGATTTTTCCACCCACATACTTACAGCTGACTATGTTTTTCGTGAATCTCAGCATAAATATTATCTTATACCCAAATTTTAAAGTTCGTCGAATAATTTAAATTTTTCATGTTTTTGGACCTGTTTGATCGATCAGCTGACGGTAAATCCACCGCCCCCCGTCCAGCTGACTATGTTCTACTTTTATTATATAACATAATCTTCCCCTCATCTAAGTTTCAGCGTACGCCGGATAGTTTTTTTTCTCAATTTTTTTACGTGTTTTCAACCCTTTGACAGCCAACCCCACCGCTACCCAACCAGCTGACGGTCCATTCCTTGCTAACTTATATAAGAACAATGCATTTTACATATTTTCAAAGTTCGCCGGATAATCAGTCATTTTATACACGGGCTCCCGGCCTATGAGCAATGATACCGGTCGCCTAAACTTGGATTTAAAATGTTTGCGTTTATTCACATTTTTGGTTCAATTAAAGATCAAAATATTATGATTAGGAAGAATAATTTAGAAGGACAGACACATGGCACAAAAAGAAAAGAAGAAATGGATAAGAAAGAAAGAACTAATGACAAGTTAGAGAATGAGAAAATAGTTTTGTTTAAAGAGGGTACCGGAAATGGGAAATGCTGGTGCGGTGGTATATATTTAATTTGAAATGGCGTGTTGTACTCTCTTAGTTGTGTTATGTTGTTTGTTAGCGGACTATCGCTCAGTTTGAACTGGTAAAACTTCTTTAAAGTTACGGGGACGTAGCCAACTAGTGGTGTAATGTTTCAGCGTGCACATAGTTCTCTTAAGGAGGTGTACCTTGAAGAATTGAAGATGAGACGGAGAAACTCATACTCAAGAAACAAGAGTTTCCTCAGTCATAGCCGATGCACTGCACCACACCGGTGCGGCGTATGTTAAGCCCGGCCTCATTACAATGGTATAAATCAATTTTTTAATGTGTTTATTGAGTTTGCTATTTCTAGCCAAGAGCAGGCACAGACTTCTGGATAGGGAATAAACTATCCGTACAGTTTCTTTCACATATCTGTTGAACGTCAATCTGTGGTCTACATGTACTCCTATGTAGTTCACACAGCCTCTCGTTGGAATTTGGTTCCTCATCGATCAAAATTGGCGGCATTATTTTATTCTTGGTGAAATTTTATGTGAAAACCATTGCCTTCGACTTGGCAGTATTCACCTCAATCTTCCACTTATCATAGTAAGCCATAGTATGGGCCATGTGCGCGTTCAGTAACATGTTTGCAGTTTGTGCATTGTGGCTGTGAGCGTACATAGCTGTGTCGTCGACGTACTTGGCAAGTTTTTTCGTATTCGCGAACGTTGGAAAATCCGAGACGTGTTGGTTAGAAAACTTGTGTGCAAGGTACGGGACGCCCGTATGTATATCCCGCTGTGTTGAAAGCTTAATGTTCTCTCGCAGTTATAGCGATCTGCCAGTCACGATATACCTAGAAAAACGCTTAGCTTTTTCTGCTGTTAGCGGAAACTGAAGTCTCCGCGAAAAGACCTATCGATCTTGGGATCAATTCTGAGCCATGTCTCGACTCGCTCGGTCTTTATTGATCCGAGTTAACCTATTAATATTTTCTCATGTATTTGTTATAAACTGGCAATTTTGAAAAATATGTTTCTTTTTCAGATACGGATCACTGGATACATTAAATGATCGTTCAAACGAAGGAATTCCTCCGCCAGGATTATTAACTCCCAAAATCACGAGAACAAAAGAAACTGTTATAACTCAATCAAGCCCGGTAAGACAATCTTAGTGTTTTTCTCAACTCAACCCAACTAGCAATTTGGTATTTTATAAAAGCTGCAAAAATGTTTTCGACACAAATTTTAACATTACTCTCAGAAACACTTCAAAAACGTTATTGCGACAGCTATAAATGTAAAATTGGCACCATCTTATAAAATAATTGAGTCACTGTTGATATTTTGTAAAGTCTATTGCAACCATTATACTGTATTATAACTGCATAAACATTTCCGCAGGCTCTAAGAAAATTTGATACCGCCACTATAAAACAGTTGTACTGAAGCTTCATTTTATTGCGTTATAAAGCACATACTTGTCTGTTTGTTATTATTGCTATAAAACACCAATAAAATAAAATGATTTCTTAAATGTTCAAAAAGTCGCATACATATACTTACAAATATATGCTGATCTCTATAAATATATACTAGTGGAAGACCAGACCACGGCCGACTCTAGTTAACCGTGACCAGACCCTCTGAATTCGACACCCTCTATACAGCTCGCGAACACCCACCTAAAAAATAGGTAATCTGATGTAAAATAACCTGCTAAACTTGATTTTTGAATTCGCCCATTGATTTGAGATTGTTAAAATGACCAAATCGGCAATTTTCTAAAAAAAAATAAAAATTATGTGTTATATTTTGTTTTTCATATATTTTTTATTTTACTTCAAAATTTTTTAATTTTTTTACATAATATTCTCTAACTATTCTTTGATATGTTGAAAGTAAAAAACTTTACCTAAAAAATAATTAGTTGGCAAAAAAAAATAACTTTTCTTTGACGCAAATTCTTTAAAATTTGAAGAGTAAAATGTCCGATCGAGGTATCTTTTTTATTTTTAAAGTTAGGTGCCTACTATAACCGAAGAAAATGTTCCGAATGGACTAAATAAAATCTTTTATAAGAAGTTTTTTTTGAAATTTTGCTCCCTTATCGAAATATTCATTGATTGTTTCAGCGTCCGAACGAATGCGCGCTACGATGAATCGGCCGCAATCGCATCTAGAGCTAAACGCAGGCACGTGCCGGGTGATTATTATTTTCCAGTGTCCATTTATGTTAAGTTGAAAGTGCTTTTTGTCTCAGTCCTTATATTTAGTGCGTTATAAACATATAGTTTCGCATAATAAATTATAATTACTCGGATAGGAAATCAAAGGAAACAAGCTAAAAACGTACTCTTCGCCTGTTCACTGGATTTTTATATAATTGTTATACATTCAATAGGATACTTTTCGCAGTTTTTGTAAATTATGTTACTTTTAGACATTTTTAATTTTATAGTACGATCTTAGTTGGTAAAAGACTTTGTAAAAATACTATACCAAACCCCATTTGGGTTTCGAACCCGGGACCCTTGGATTCCGAGTCAAAAGAACTACACCACCACCTTACACGTAAAAGAATGTAAATTTTTACATTATAAGACACGAGCTAAAATCATATTTTCACGGTTGTATATTACATTATGAAATGTATATTTGTAAAATATATAAATATTTAGATATTAAAATGAAATATCATTTCACCAGATTTCTATTCAATTACAAAAACATAAAAATTAAATATAAATTTTTTCAAATTTAAATCGTTAAGTAATAACATTTTTATTTACCGATCGAATTTGATCAAATAGTTCCTCTAGCTAACACTAATTTACTGTCTAAATTTCAGTACAATCGGAATTTTCTTTCTTGAGTTATTGTGCTTACAAGAAACGTGACGGACGGACAGACGGACATTTTGAAAGTTGTTCAGAATTCGTTCACTAACATAATGGTATGAAATTTTTTTGTCTGCGAGCGATATTTACGGTTTTAGAAATGTACCGATCAAATGCAAAATCCGATGACATTTCTGTGGCTCTAAAACAATATTTAGAACAGAAAAATTTATTTTTATCACTAAATCCAGTTTACCATGCACAATGTAGAAGATCGTATACCCAAATCTCTTATAAAAGAAAATCAGAAATTTTAAATCCTAGTACAGAGAATACAAGTAAAAAGGGCATTTCTGCAATGTGCTATTTACAAGACAGCCTACCAAATTAAGCCCAGAATTCCAAATGTTTTAGATTTTGGATGGTACCTAAAGGAGGAAATCTTATTTCCAAAGATGATTTCAAAAAGCCCAAAACCCAATTTTATTGAGTTAACTCCATTTTGTAAATATAAATTATATAACTGTACTACAAGCTGCAAGTGTAGCAAAGCAAATGTGCAATGTAACATAAGTTGTTTATGCGAAGGAAAATGTAATCTTTAGTACCCACTTGCTGTTATAATTAATGAAAACATATTTTTTAATGTGTATGTAAAATCTCTTTATAAAAAAGTTTGTTTAAAGTATATGGAACATTTTTCTCGTTTATACTATAACTCTCTCTTTAAAAATAAAAAAGTTACCTCGATCGGGTATTTTCCAATGCAAATTTTAAAAAACCGCGACAATAGAGGGCAATTATATATTTAATGTCCTACAAGTCTGTTATTTTACAATAACCACCCTATTTTGAGATACATTAAATTAAAAATAACACCCTAGGGCGTTATGAATATCTTTAACGCCCTAAGGCATTATAAAATTATAATACAACCCAAAACAAGCAAATTATGATAGTGTTATGGACAAACAAAATGCGTTGCTATGCAACGGCGGCGTTTACAAACAATTTTGATTTTTACTCTCTTTTAAATCAAATCGTTCTGAACATAATAGATGTCAAATTAATAAATCGTAAATATTAAAAAAAAATCGGATTAAATAACAGACTTGCAGGACATTAAACGTTGAAGGCACCACGGGTGTTATAGGATAATGACGCCCTCGGTCGACGTACATTCTCTCGGGCCAGAGGCCCTCGGGATTGTACACTGCCGACCTCTGTGCGTTATTATCCTTATAACATCCTTGGTACCTTAATAACTATTTTAGGCACTATATTATTAGTTACACTATATTCTTTGCCGTCAGGCTGTCCAAGAATATTGGAGGGATAATGTGTAAAATATTGGTCTAAATTGGAATTAAAATAAAAGGATATGATGTGTTAGGTGCAAAACAAAAATTAACACATAATTTTAAAATTTTTCAAAAAATTTGCGAATTGACCGATTTGGCAATCTCAAATTAATGAGCGAACTCAAAAATCAAATCTAAAAGGTCATTTTACATAATATCATCTGTTTTTAGATGGGTGTTCGCGAGTTGTATAGACTACTTTTAAAATGCTTCCTACAGATTGGCTGCTCTCCGACTATACCAAGCTTTCAGTCATTTTACTGGATAGTGGATACGAATCTAATTTCAATAATTCTTTCAGAGATGTGTTAACCCATATAGGCTGCAATTCTTGATGCGAAAGAAATTTTACTGTGAATTATGCCATGTGTTTTTGATGAATTTTAAGTGCCCTTCGTCTTTACTGAAGGATTCTAATAATTTTTGGAATTTTATAAAAATTTATTTCACATTTTAAAATTTTTTTGTAACGGAATTTAACGCCAATTTGTTTTAATCATCATAACTTTATAATTAGCACATATTAACTGCCTTAAATATTAATAAAAATGTAATTTTCAAACTTTTTATGTCTTGTCATATTTACAACCTCGAACGCTGGTCTTATGAAATGGATTCCCTTTATAAAATACTTTTGTGTTAATAGCAAGCATTTTAAGATAATTAAACTTAACTCGTCTGAAATTACATAGCTTCCGCGTATACACTGATATACAAGCCGCTAGAAGGTGGGACGAGATCGCTGTGTTTCCCTAGACGGGTCACCCATCTAAGTACTAACCGGGCTGCACGTTGCTTCACTTGGAGTATCGAGATACTTACAAATCAAATCAAACAATATTGTATTTAAATTAAATTATAAATATGTGTCTCCCAGGAAACTGTCCCGGAGCCAGCCAGACAACCACGGCGCGCAGCGTCGTGGTGAGTTAGAGTTCCTGTTTAAAGGGCATAAATTTAATCTAACAATAACTTTTAAAAAACATGATATATGAAAATATCTAAAGATAGTTAAAATAACACAATAAAGTTATCGATTTCGCGCACAACACGAGCGCGAACACTTTGAAATTTTGGTTGCGGGCACGGGAAAATAAAACTCAACGAAAAAATTCGTTCGAAGCAATTCCACCCTGGTGGTCTTGCAGCCAGGAAAATGCGGTGGAATGAAAGTTAAGGACTAAAAGAGTTAGGATGTTTATAAATATATCGGTCTAAATGGAATTTGAAGACAAAAATGGACAAAAGAACAAAAATAAGAGAACCAAATGAACAAACTGAGAGAGAATAGAAAAGGATTAAAGATGTAAATTGAGAATGGACAAAGTTTAGATGATAGTGATAAGTTGTAGTAGTGAAAAGTGTGGCTAAGGGAGTTGCCGGAAAATAGGCAACGTCTGGTATGGTAGGGTCTGGTCTTATATCGAAAAGAATGACATTATGCTGTGCACATGCCCTATTCACGTATATTTTTATTTTACGTAAACATTTTTTTCACTGTATTATTTGATTTGTAATATTCTATTCAACAATATAGCCAAAATAGTTATATACATAATATATATCTCTTTCATTGTATATCTATACATTGTACTACTTTCCATGATAGCATTTTCATATTCTGGTAGCAGTATGAAAAAAAATGCATTGGCTTAAAAGCGCATTATTATGATTGAAATACGGGATATAAATATAAAAGTTTTCTTCTTTTGAACGTTCTGCAATGGCTTAGGCCACCAACTTCATTAATACCATAGGCATATTACTGTCACTTCGAGGTCAGATAAATCAGACACACGATATCAAAGGTGCCGCGGCAAGCTTTCGCTTCTGTATAGTTCCTGTCTTCTGTACCGCAACTATGAATATGTCAGTTTCTACTTCTAATCACTCTCAATAATTTACCTCAAGAAACTGATGTGCCGCGATGATCAAAGAGCGCCTCAAAAAAAATTCTAGATTAAATAACTTGCTAGTGCAAATAAAAGCTTAAATCGTTCATATTTTTTACATGTCTAAACCCACCAAGATCATCTAATGAAATACAAAACTGACATGCCGCGATTGCGGAAAGCGTAAGGTGAAAAATATCAGTTTGCATTTGTTTCATGACTAGTGCATTATGTATCTAATTGAAAAACAAAAAAACTAATGAGGCATGATGACTAACGTGACTCTTTTCTTTACATCTTCAGTAACTGATTTTAAACCCTTTAGCAACAATAAAAGTGTCAGTCTTATTAGAGTTTTTCTCAGGGTGATTGATATTAACTGTTGAAATAGTATATTTGATGGGAGACTGGAAATAAGGATTTTTCCGTGCGCGTGTAACAAATTCTCGTGTGAAGCGAAGATGAACACGGGAAGTCATACAAGCACGAAAAAATCTATTTCTGTATGTGTAATGAACGATATTTTTTATTATACTTCTTTGAAAACGATAGCATAAAAACAAAATATAACAAAAAAAGACATACGAAAGAATCTTGGAACATTTTTATTTTAATAAGTTATAGGAATAAAAAACATGTAACTAGTAGAGTAAGAAAATTGAAAATTAACTAACTAACTAACTAACTAACTAACTATTAATAATAACAGCTCAAACTAATAATGTTTTTAGTTTGAATTGTTATTATTAATGGTTATGTTTATTGTGCAATTGGTATTATTGCACAGGTTAAGTCCTTTTGAAGTTCCATTTTGTGAAACTGCAATTATTAAAGTAAATTATTCGCAAATGTTTTGATTTTCTTGAACGAATGATACACTTGTTGTATTTTGCGAGTAAGAAGGGTTAAACAGTTTTTATTATACCTCAATTTTTCTTTGTATGGATTCTTCTATATATCCTTCTGCTACATTGGAAAAATGTTATCCTCCTTGCCTTTTCAGAGTGAGTAAATCACCGCCACTTTCCACCAACATGCTTGCCGAAGAACGCCTTAGTCCAAACCCGGTATATTCTCTGGGATTTTCTAGTTTTAGGTATTCTGCAACAATTTTCGGAACACCACTGACGGTATGGCATCCAACATGTTGAGCGTAACACCTGCCGTTTCGATATGCAACAAATAATCTTCTGCTGTTCATATTTTTAGATGGTAGAGCTACATATTTACGATAAAGTGCGTAGGGCTCAAATGTACATCCTTCATTGGTAATTGTGAAATTTCTTGGTGTATGAGTTTTTCCATCTCGTAAAAACATGACAAGAAAGCGCTCATGATCTACCACATCGTCTAAATTTAAACGTGTTAAATCATCTCTTCGACACGCATCAGATCCCAAACACTAAAATTGCTTTTGCTAGTAGATATTGTTCATCTGGAGCTTCACATAAAAATTTGATTACTTGTTCTGCTGTTAGAACTCTGGACTTTTTCGGCATATATCCTACAGCTTGACGTTTCAAGGAAGCAATAGCTTTGTTGATTTCAGCATTTTCTTTTATGGCCAAGCAACTTTTTAGCATTGAGAATCGACTCAATAACGTGGAAGATTTCATAGACTTTGCTTTTTCGACAAAGTAAACTAGAAGAATATCGTCACTTACAGTTTTGATTTTGTTCAGATTTGGCCATTCAGTAAAAAGTTGATATTCGTGTTCATGTCTTGACCTGGATTATACTGGTAATAAATTCGCGCTCGCTTGTGCCGTTTGCTCTAGGATGTTATCGGGAATTTCGGGATTTACTTCCGAGTACATTTTATCGGCATAAATTTAATTGACAGAAAACAAACAACGCTGACAATGCAGTGTTTGGTATATATGATGCGTTTCCATGGTTACTTTCAAATTATTTCAAAGGTGATTTGTTTTTAATTAGTCTATGTCAGATAAGGTTGACAAAACGTCAAAAAATATTTCAGAAGTTCATCTAAATATTCAAACATTTACGAATTAAAATACAAAATAGGTACATGTTAAATATCAGATAGCATATAGACTTTCTTAAATTTAGTTTACTTTGCTATGTATTTCTATTTTAAAGCCACTTATTCGGTATTTTTATTCAGTGCGCGGAAAAAATCGGAGATCGGGAAAACTTTTCCCGTGCGCTGTTTTCGTGCGCTAGTCCGAAAAAGCCCATCTTACATTATTACTAATACAAATGAAAAAAGAAAAGAATAAGAAGTATAATAAAAAAATGTTTAATTTTATATGGCGCTATGAAGCTGGAAAAAGCGGCACGGGTTCTCAGACTATGATAATATTCTACATATATTTTACTGAAAATAAGGCAATATCAATATTTCAAAAATTATTTATATGTATAGAGTATTTTATTACAATCGATACAGTGTAGCAGTTTGCATGTTATGAACAAAAAACCTTTCGCACGATTTAACTTTTTATCTTTGTCTGTGGTTTCAATATTAGCGGTGAAAAAAAATTTTTTTTAGCGGCAGGCTACGTTTTATAATAATTTCTAAGACACCACATCATTTCTGTATTTCAATTTTTTTCCAGAATATAAATTTGTTTGGTAAAACTGAGGCTGCAAGCAGTAGCAATTCAACTATAGAAAATCCAAAAAGTGACACAGTTCTAGAGTTGCTGAGGAAGGCTATTTCTTTACTTGAAGTAAATAAAAGTCAGGAGCTATTATCACCTGCAATAGTATCAAGTACGGACAAGCAGGATGAACAGGATAAGCAGAATGAGCATGATAAGCAGGATGAGCAGAATAAGCAGGATAAGCGGGAGGTAATAATTAGTAACATTCATATTTTTTTTACTCAAAAATAAGAGAACTACATAATGTTGAAAGTGTTTTTAAAAAAATTCTGACAAAGTCCAAACTAAGTTAAATTTCCCACCATAATGTACTGTTCGGTAATCGTTACTCCCAGCAGTAAATTGAAGCAGATCAATATCCCTAATCACACTGCATGTGCACAGATATTAAAAATGTTTTGAGTATAAAATTCATTTATTTAATTGTAATTTGAAGACGTAAAAAAGCTAGATTTTATATATGCAAATGAAACGAGTTAAAAATGACTACGTAAATAAACAATTAAATAAAATTAACTAAAAGAATTCGGCAGCTACTGGAAGCGGCTGGAACCTCCCCACACGGTGGATCTCTATCAGCTGTATTTGGATATCACATCGGAAATCAGAGCACTGAGCAAATACATAAATTACACGTGACTTTGGAGCCATTTATTTCATGAACAAATATCGAACGAACTGAAGTGGACTACAAGCAATCTGTTAAAACATAACCTCTCATGTTTGTTTATGTTGCATGTTAATCAATTGCCGGATATTATAGGATAACGTTTAGAAGATTTTGTAGAACATTGGATAGGAGAACAAAATAACACAGAATTTAGCCCAAATGACACTCTATCCTCAACAAGTCAATAATATTATGGACAGTTCAAGCAGACTACGCATGCGTCAAATTAAAATCTTCCTGCTTCATCAAAAAGGTCCGAGCAAGTCGAACTTCGTCCAAGTTCTTTATTTTGTAATATTCGAACGGTTAAGATTTAGCTCAGTTAGGTCGATTTGCATTAAATGAACGATTGCGACGCGTCGATGTCGATGTTTCAGTTTTTTTAAGCATTTTAAGGCATTCTTCTAGTGTTTTGGAATACCAAAATTTGTTCTACGACAAGTAAAGTCCAAGGGAAAAATATAACTTTTCGTTTAATTTCATTAATAACTATTTACGAAGCCTCCAAATTTACTGAATTCATTTAAAAATAAAAAATCACTTTCAATATAATTTTTCTTGAAATTAACGTAGTTGCCATGGCAAAAATCATATGTTTAATAATCGTTCCAAACGTAGGTACTTTCTGTACGATTTTTTGTACCCAAAGTAGATATTTCGGGTACTAGTACTGTAAAGTGACAGATCATCTAAACGTCAATGTCAATTTACAGGTTATATTTTACTATGAATCACATTAATCGCATTCATACTTGACGCTAAGCAGTCGTGTTGCTATGGTATCAAAATAATGACGATTATAGTCAAAGTATATCAATTTTTGGTTTCATTAAAGAGACGATTGAAGAAAAAATATTGTACCTACGTAACACGCCCCGAAAGTGCTTTTACTGGACTCACAAGCTTCCAGGCTCACTCGTCCAGTAAAAGACCACTTTCGGAACTTGTTACTAATAGTTATTTACGTTAAAAGTTTTAGTTATAGAAATTACGTGTGGCTTATTTTTTATCCATCTCACTACAATAAAATCTCTCCAAGATATAAATATTGGAACTCTGGCTGATTTCGAAGATGAGTTTTACATTATTCGTTTGCATCATGCCTTTCTTTTTTTTTTTCTTTTTTTTTAAGAGAAGGGGCTTCCAATGAAGCGTCAGACTCTTACTGACCAAAGCCCCCTCCTCCCGGGCTCGCCTGTATACTACTCTGGGGGCATGCAGCCTCCTCGGCTCATTGTGCTCACCCTGTACAGCCCTAGCACCTATTGTTTCGCTGCACGATGCCCCTGCGATGTAATGTAACATGCAATGCAACAGATTCGTCAAATTGGGACGGTCTTGCGAACACGATCGTTACGATCCACAGCTTGTCGGTTTTTGCGACGAACACAAAAGGTTTGTTTTGGTTTTAAGAAATAACAGTCCTCGGATGTCAGGAGCATGCGCAGTTAGTAAAACGTGTTCTGTTTTAGTCACTGCGCAAGCTGTTTTACTAACTGCGCATGTTCCTAACACTCGAGGACTGTTATTTCTCAAAACCAAAACAAACCTAAAGGGATTAGAGTTGGGCGATTCGACTCTTTTTAAGGATTCGTACCAAATGAATCCGTATCAAGAAAAGATTCGTATCGAGAGATTCGTACAATTTGTACCACTTCGTATCACTGATTCCATGATACTAAACAGTATCATGTACTGATTCGTACCATTCGTACTATTCGTATATTTCGTACTACTAATTCCATGATACGAAACAGTATCATGTACTGATTTCGTACCATTCGTACTATTCGTACCCACACTTCCACTCCACAGTGTTCAGCATAGATTATAGAATATTATATGTGGTGTAGGGCCAGAGTATTATAATGTTATATTAACCGTACACTTTAAAATTAGGACTTCGAGCACCTTCTATTACATTAATAATTTCGTCGTCGTCATTAGACATCAGAAAAAAGATAGATAGATAGCGTTTATTTAACCATATTATATACATATTTGTACAACTGTAGCCAGTCAACTAAACAAAAAACAATAATAAAAAAGCAAAAAAAGGGTAATATATCACAGATCTTGTATAAAATGAATGCTATCTTGCAGTAGGTACATTGATATAATAATCATATAGTAATAATCAAATATTTCGAATATATCCATCATATTACATATAAAAACAGGGAATTTTTTCAATTATGAGATTATGAGTATTTTAAAATCTGAAATCTCCAGTTTAAACGCGCGGTCCCGTTTGAAGTTTAACCTTATACAGATGGCCCCCCAGTATCGCATCGCAATACCGGTACCGATATTTCATATTCGTACCAAGCGTATCGGTGATACGAAATGTACGAATCTTTTATTTTTGTGGGATTCGTACCATTCGTACCACTGCAAGGATTCGTACCAATGATACGAATCATACGAGTACTACCCACCTCTAAAAGGAATTCGCAGTGCGCAGTGGGACGGCATTCGTGGTGTTTTATTAATCGCGGAGAAGGAAAAGATTTCGTTTCATGCAAATAATTTATTCTTTTTAATATAGGTATAAATAGTAGTAGGAAACAAAATATTTTCAAAATGTATGAAACAATAAGTATAGGTTGTTGAAAGCACAGTCAAGAAATGTTTTCAGCTTTAATTATTAAGAATTCATATATCATAATTTTCTTTATCAAAAAACAAATAATAATTTAAATTAAAATGTATACTGACTGGATTTTTGAAAATTTTCAGCTTTAAATAAACCCAGAGGACATTTCCATCTGGCATCTAGGTAATTAATATAAAACATAAAGCTATAAACCGGTCTAAGTACTGTTTCTGTTGATTTTAATAAAAAATTAAAACAAGTAACTAATTGTAAATAAAATGCAATTTATCATGTAAAACAAGTCAAGCTTGTGCCTAGATTTTTTTAACAGTTCACTCCGGCACCATCGTCGAGGCTTTCGTTTTTTCTTAAGAATATTTGCAATGATTAATAAGGCATTAGTGCATAAAACCAAAACTTCAGGTTTCCCGTTGGACATGTTTTCGATCTGTTGCCGTCGGAAAGACTCACCTCGCTTGCTCGTGGCGTGTTCGTCACACCCACGGTTCGTTGGCTGTTCGTGGCATCATCGCGGACGCTAAATTTCAACGCACATTGCATTGCATGTTACAATACATGTTCGTTTCGCCAAGTTTATACGCACCTTTAGACGGTCCGATCGGGGGGGAGCCAGGAGCTATCACCCATCCAAGTCCTCACCGCGCGCTACGTTGCTGCACTCGGTGATCTCGTATAGATCCCCAATTACCAATTAAAGCTCTTTATTCAAATATTATATGTACAGTGACATGGGAATTCTATATATATCCCAGATAGCATTTTTACATTCAGAGCATGTGCTCGGAACGTACTTTATGTACCCATGGAACTAAGAATGAATATTCATTTTGTATTCCATGTAGAACATCTGAATGTCAGAAAGACGTACAGATGACCGCCTCTCGATATACGAGTAAGATTCCTACAACGTACCCATGGACCAAAATGGAACTTGATATGAACCAGAAACGTATATTGACATACTGATAGATACATGAGGTATAAAGGAGGAAGGTCCATCCTACATTCACAATGTACACTGCATGTTTACCTTCGTAGGAATTAAACCGTAGGTGCCTGGTATGTTACACATGGATCATAAATCTATGATGCATGTATATTGTAGGAATGAACATTATGTATCAGTGGCAGCTATAAGTACTTCACTCATGCCAAGTATTTTCTTCAGAGTTTAATTATTATAATAATTTATTACTTATTGTAATCATTGATGAGTCGCTGCTTCATTCTGAATATGTTCAGTATGACGCAGCGACTCATCTATGATTACAGCAAATAATAAATTATTATAATAATTAAACTCAAGAGAATACACGATATGAGTGAAGTACTTGCATATAATAAATCCAATATCTAATTTTAAAGTTTAATTGTTACAGTCAATTATTAGGTACTTATTCTAATTTTTCACATTTCACATTCCTTGTGAAGAATATTATGTAAGTAAATGTGGAATATATGCACAGAAAATTTGTTTTTACCATTAGTTTTCAACTAAAGTCAAATGTTTTATTCATCAAATTTTATTGAATGGAGCATACAAATGCTAAATAAACTTAAATAAAACTATATTTGCTATAACAATACTTTACAAGAATATATGTAAAAAAAAAATAGTTTTACGTTAATAAGATCTGTTAAAAACCATTTTAAAATGGATCAAACATTTATCACTCTAAAACTTCAGCTTAAAAATCATATTTAACGTGTTATTTATGAAAAAATCTAATGATCATATTACATTACCTTAAAGTTTTATCTATTTCAAATCGTGTTTTAAATTGCCAAGAACAAAACATGATTTTATTTAGGAAGAGGTATAAATAAAACAGTTGTTACTTTAAATATATTTTTATTTTTTGTTACAAAAATGAATTGCAATAATAAAAAACAATTGTGACAAAAATTTCAATTGAGATTTTTTTTTAACAAAAAAATTTTCTTTGCAACTTATGAACTGTCATATTTTACTATAACGAATTTTTTTGTCAATAAATAAAAAATAGTAAAAATTGGAGGGCTTACATTTTCAAAACCAGTGTCCAGGTGTTGCCGATGGTGATACTTGTAATTGCGAAAGTCCACTTTTCATTCTCAACACATCATCTGTGACTGATCCTACTGGCTGAATACTTTCTTTTGGCTTTTCCAATTTTTAGGAGAAGGTATTTCCTTCCTGTCCAGCGGAGGAGATACACGTGCTAGTCCAACTACAAAAGAAAATACATTGTATTATATTTGAATAGGTACTTATTTCTCTTTAAAAACTGGCCATGATAAAGTTGAAAAATATAAAAACATCTTACAAAGATCTTACAGAAAAAATAAAACTGATCAAACATAAATTAAACAAATTGATATTATCATAAAGGACACGGCAGGCACAAAATAAATGGAAAAGAAGGTAAAGTCAAATGGGCTGAAAATGTAGTATGTTGTACTTCATAATATCCTGATCAAAAGTTTTCATGGGCACAATATCTGAAAATCGCCAGTTTTTGAGATATGAAAGGTCAAAGATCAGGAATATCGGTACCCGCTGTCATAGTTGAGAGTATCATATTATGATGAGGATTTGTTTAATGTTGTTATTCTAATGTATTTGCACATATGAACTAAAGAGTTCTGACTAGAGGAAATAAGCCGTTGATTTGCTGGGCGGCGCGAGCATCCTTGTCCTTGTCGCACACCTCGTACCCTCTTCTTTGCTCTCCACTCTGTTTTCTAAAGCAACACAGCCCCTCATGTACTGCGCGACAAAGAGAGAACGAACTGTGTGAGAAGGATGAGAATGCTCACACCGTTTGCGCGCTGTCCACTGCTCATACATTACAGCTCTTTGATAGGAACACACTTTCAACCCCCCCCCCCTACACACATATGCACACACATGCACACCCTCACTTTAAAGTAAGCATAGGAACTTAAATAAAATCACCACCTCATTCATGAAACCTGCGGCATTTCCGGTCTTATGAATATGAATAACAACATTAAACAACTCGTCACATAATACTCTCAACTATGACATTAGTGGGTACCGATCTTCCTGATCTTTGACCTTTCAAACTGGCCATTTTCAGACATTCTGCATTTTAGTCCATTTGACTGTGCCCTCTTTTTCATTTGTTTTATGCGGTGTCCTTTACCTACAAAACATAGATATTTTTTTGGAATTCGGAAATATTTATGCTTGTGATTTTAAATGTACCTGAAGTTTCGAACGTTCACTTGAATGAATTTTAGATGAAAAAAAAAAGTTAATAAAAACCACACATCGATTTAGGCATAAACACTTCATTGCCACATTTGCTGACAATAAATATCCACAATACTTAAGTTTTTACACCTAAATCGAAGTGTGGCTTTTATTAATTTTTCTTTTTCATACCTATGAAATTCGTTCAAGTGAACATTCGAAATTTTAGGTAAGTACTTGATTTTAAATGCCTACCAGAGTTATTAAAAGAACATATCTTCTTTCAACTTCTAGTATGGACAAAATTTCTTGGGAAGTCGACGGCTTTCCAATATGTTCTTCGATATCATTATGTTCATCTGATGGGAGGAATAATGTGTTTTTTGTACATAGTCCTTTGATTTGTTTTTGTTCACTCTTACATCAGATGTGATCTCTGCCCTTTTCAATTAATTGCAGCTCTTCTATAATCCTCTGAAATAGGTATAAAGCAAATTACTACAAATAAATACCTATCACAACTCGTACGTTGTAATCAAATTCAATGATTGTGATTTAAATAAACAAAAGCTCCTTAATATTGAAATAGATCGAACCTACCTTCTTGAAAATAAGATTTAAACACCCCGTAAAGTGTCCACGTTTCTGGGGGGTTTTCTCCTGTTTTTCAATGATCAGTCAAATTGTTTCCGTTTGAATGGTGACCACCAAGCTTCCTTTTCGTGGACCGAGACCGTTACAAAGACCACCTCAGTTTTTTTTCCAAAAAATCGATACCTACAAACGCCGTAATTATTATAACTAATATAGGTGGTATGCTTAGTATAATATGTACAAAGGGATACACATTAAACTTTAGTGTCTAAATATAAAATATCTGCAAATGACAACAAAACTATGTGGTAGTTATATTGTATACAATAATTGTAAAATACTTACTGCAATGCAATTAATGTATACTTGGACTAATTAATAAATCACGGGAAAACAAAAAACAAAACACAAATTGAAAATTGAAAGAAATCGACATTTGACAGCAGAAGCGTGACGTAGTCTGCTAGCGTCTGCTAGAGCACGATGAGCATGCGCACTAATCTAAGGACCGTGGCGCGCATTTAAAAAATTCTACAAGGGGATTGTAATGACATGGAAAACGGAAATCTAAATATAAAAGATAAAATGTAATTAAATAACCATTCTAAGTCTGAACTACCTGCTTAAGAAATGCCGATAGTTACCGAGATAGTTACTAATTAATTGAACACAGTACATAAATTAAAAAAGGATTATTATTCACTATTATTTAATATTTCATTCACTATTATTTAATATTTCATATTCATTATTATTTAATATTCGATCATAAATCTAAAGTCTGGATTCAAAATTTAAAACATATTTCATATATACAATATTGACGAACGATTTAAAATTTATAAAACGTCATACACACCACACAGGGGATGATTATAAATGTACTTAAACCAGATCTATATATAGATAGAGAAACATCATAATTATTTTTGTAGGTAGGTAGATAGGTATTATAAAACTAGCATTGCTGTCTCATCAGTTGTGATGCAGGTTTATTTTTATTAGTTCAAAAATCGAACCAATCAGCGTTCGAGTTAAAAGTGCTGAACTTTTGATGATATTACTATCGGCGCGGCGCTCGGGCGATGCAAATATTTCTACAAAAAATATACCTGTATTATACAGATAAAATCATTGACGAATGTCCATACGATGTACATGAACACATATACGAAGAACGTTCCCTGATACGTGTACACAGTATATGCGACTGTGAACATAAACTTTTCTGTATATTCCATTTATATCGTATGTATAATCATATTGTATATGTGCAAATATTATTTATATGGGAATATTGAGGGAACATACATGGCAAGTACAGAATGCAATTAGAACATTGGGAATGCAAAATGTACATTCGTGGAATAATAAATGCTATCTGGGATATTTCATTATCTCAAAGAGTATGTATATTACATATTATGGTCCCATACCCACCTAACGTCTCACCTATGCCTTTCTTTAATAGCTTTCTTAATGGTTTCAATTGCTGCAGTTCCAGAAGCAACTCTTTCATCAATTCAAACAGATTTTTCACAAAAGAAAAATATAATTTTTCCTCATTCGTTCCCTCCATTTTGAGAAATTCTTTATTTCTTGACCTCAAACTGTTATTGATTATATTTTGAAATTAAGGCACAATGAAAAACAATAAATCGATTATTTTTATGCAAAAGTTTGCTATTTAAATGTTGGAGAAGACGTGCAAACACGTGTAAAATATATTATAAATCAGAAAGTTTTCGAACGCCACGTCAGAACAAGTCAATGGAATGGAAATCACCTGACTTTAGTATACGAGAGGGAGAATATTTCAAGAACAGACTCCAGCTGCAAAGGAACTATATTGTAGGTTGCCTTGTTGCAAAGGAACAGCAGCTGTAAGAAAACCTACCAGCCCGGAAAGCAGCGAAAGAAATTTTTGGACGATTTTATTAACATTCTTTAATATTATTCTACTATTTTTGTACCTTAGATGATTATAATGGTTGTCTGCCAAGGAATGCGCGGGAGAAGGCTCATTAGAAGTGTTTCAACTCTGTAAAAAATTCACAGTCCTTTGCAAAGATGCAACCAGAGGAGACATTGAAAATGTTGAAGTTAGATTTTTTTAGCTTTAGTAACATTGTCTATATCTACCTTTTCTACGTTATGCTGCAAATGCGACAAGCACATTTCACGAATTCAAGTCCCATATAAGAAATTAAAAACATTTTTAATGTCAAAAAAAAAATAGTGTCGTTGAGTGAAATCATTATCAATCAGATTTCCTTTATGAATTATGGACATCATGAAGTGTTCTAAAAAATCCTGCTTGTGGGACAAAATGCGTCTGCCAATTGAACAAGTACGTAAAGTAATTTGACCTCATCATTAATGTTGAAACTTATTGTATTAGTTTATGGTATAGAATGTGAGAAAGTCTTTCAGCGACACAATTTTTTTTACATAGTTGAGACGCGCACCTGTCGAGCATTATCCCGCTACTCGCATCGCAGACTCGCTATTCACCAATTAACAGGAACTACGAAAAAAACAAGTTTACAAAGTTAATAAAATTGCTCTATCAAAACTGTCGCTAGCTTCCAGACCATACATAGATCTACGGCCAAGAGGCAAATAAGTTACCTCATCGGGTACAAAAGGTTTGAGTTTTTGTAGTAAAATTACAACATATATGTAGCAAAAAACTGACCATCTGCCGGGGCTCAATGGTCAACTTCTCATTATTACAGCTTGTCAAAAAGGCGAAAAAATTCGCTAAAGTTACCTCATTGGGTACATGCTTAAAAACGTGACAATTCACTGGGAAAACCATTACAATTTTTATTTTGTGTGGCAGACGTCAGTATTTGAACGCATACGTAGGGCAGACGCCCGTTGCGACGCCCAAAATTCCGACGTTTCTTACCTCATGAGGTACATGTACAAACCTGGGTTCAAATCAAAGGTCTTTTTATGTAGATCATAAATATTTTTCAAAAAGATCGGCGGACGGTCAACTATAAAGAGCAGACAATCTAGAAAATGTAACCTGAAAGAATAATGCCAAAGTCGGTACAGGGTTTTATTGAGTACATGTTCGGAAATTCGACAATGCACTAGGAAAACTATTACAATTATTATTTTGTTTGTCAGACTTCCGTGAATATGTAGGCAAAACAACTTCCTATATAAGAAAAAACAGCAATATAAAACAATAGTAGTAAATAAAAATAGCAATAGCAAAATAGTTTTATTGAGTGCATGTTAGGAAATTTAACAATGCACCAGGAAAACTATTACAATTATTATTTTGTTTGTCAGACTTCCGTGAATATGTAGGCAAAACAACTTCGTATACAAGAAACAACAGCAATACAAAACAATAATAGTAAATAAAAATAGCAAGGTTCTTTGTTTTGTTTGATAATAAATGTAAAGAAAAATAACTATTCGTCATCTTCGTCATCACATGAATCATTAAAACCCTCTTCATTTTTATCATCAATATCCCTTTGCTCCATGCCGGTTTCGCGTACAACTATTTCGTCTATACTGGAGCGGATCTGGCGAGAAAAAGAGGAGTTTTGAAACCAACTTAAAAAAAAAAATTTTTTTCGACAGTTCGGTTACGCGCACTCTCTTTTATCATGTTATCAACTTAGATCAGATTAATCATACGGGGTGGCGAAGGAATTCGCATTTAAAATTTGCAAAAACACGTTTTTCCACGATAACTTTGTTATTATTGACCTGACGAAAAAAAAGTAAAATTAAAATTTGAAGATCTCGCGGAAACGTGTGGAAATCTAATAGCAATTAATTGCAGTACCTGACCAATAAACACCACTCATTTGCAGTTTTCTCGAAAACTGCTAATTCTAGAAAAAAAAGTTTCAAATAAAAAAGTTACGTCCATCTTTTATATTCGTTACTTCTCTATATACGTCGTATCCATTTGGAAAGATAAAAAAGATTCCCGCATGTTACATTTGAGAATGCAAATTTTCGACATAGCCTTAGAAAAAAAATAATGCTTTCTACACTTATTAAAATTTGACCTACATATTAACACATTATGTTAACAAATATATAGTGATAACACAATAAAAATTTAGGAGTACTCCATTGTGTTTTTGAGTTAGAGCGAGTGAAGCGGAAAAATAACTGTTTTATATATCCAATACACACCTAAAATTAGAGAAATGCACCGCGAAAACTCGTGACGGTGTTAAATAATTACTTATAATAAGTTTAGTATTTGATGGAGGGTAGACTGATACAATATTAAGATGGAAAAAAGATTCATATATCCGAAGTCCCTATCCCTTTTCTTTATTCCCGCAAACGCATTATGCCCCCCTTCCTATTGCTTGGATTGAGATATATTTTTTTTAAATTAAAGATGAAAAAAATTTCACTTACCTGTAAAGAAATTTCTCTTCTGAGCCCTTTCCTTCGTACTCAAAAACGTATTTAAAAAAAATGCAAAAGGTTTTTCCCCTCCCACAAGTTTGTTTATTTAAAAAAAATTAAAAAAAATTATTCAGTCAAATATTAGACGTAATAACGAACAAATTTAATTTTGGTTTTTGAAAATCGCACGACAGGGAAAAAAGTTCGAGGGGGTTGAATAATTTTCCTTTCTCTACCTCCCTCCCCTCCCCTAATTGGCCCACCACCCCAATCCTCCGGCTCCACCAATTCTTATCCATTTCACCTACCCAAAAAAAATCTCATCCCCCTAATTTCTCTTTTTCGTAAAAGAATTAAGGAATTATTTTTTTTGTGTATTCGTGTTAGGGCAAAAAAACGAGTATTTTCAAAAAAAATTTCACGTCCGATTTGAAAAACCAGATTATGCGCTTCTGCGAGATCTTCAATTTTTAATTTTACTTTTTTTTCGTCAGGTCAATAATAACAAAGATATCGTGGAAAAACGTGTTTTGTGTGATTAAGCTGAACTAAGTTGATAACATGATAAAAGAGAACGCGTGTAATCGAATTGTCAAAAAAAAAATTTAAAAAAAGTTGGTCTCATTTCAAAACCAGATCCACTCCGCTACTAGGGCACTAGGTAATTGAGGTCCATCAAACCAAATCGGCGAGAACTTATTATCATTTAAATTCCAATCATTTTCTGAGGGGTTATAAAGTTTCGATTGTTTTTCGGTGGCACTATTCCATATGGCACATATTTGATTCGTTCTTTGTACTTTTAAAAGCAGTACGTTCTTGCATGGAGGTAAAATAGTACTATCAAATTTTTTCAGGTTATCGAATGGACTCTGATTTGGTTTTAGTTTACAATGAGAGCAGAAAATGTCGAATCGAGCTTCATTGACATCACATAATGTGGGTTTCCCATACATAGCAAAAATTAATTTTTCTACGCAATCTGATCTTTGGATATGCTTTCTTTGTTGCCAAATGTACCGAATACCTCCTGCATTTTTTTTGTCATTTTTAAGGAGTTCAAAGGGTTTTAGTTTCCATTTTCTGGAGAAAGCTGCCGTGTAGTCACACCCTGTTAAAGAATGGAATGCTGGTAGAGATTTACAAACATTAAATCCTAGCGCATTGAAAATTGCATTGACATCTACAAATCGAGTATTTTTGGATACAATTCCAACTTCCATCCATACATTTACAGACTGATCAATGTGATGCATATTTCCTAAAATAATTATTAGGATGTCTGTGTTACAGGCTCTAATTACAACATTACTGTTTTTTTTATTTTGGATAAATGGTAAATAATTCGGCTATGAGCCTCTTCCTGGTAGCAATTTATTATGTCAGTGGTTTCTCTTTCGATATGCCCGTTTACCACCGCTAATTTGTAACACTTGTTACAATTTGCGTATAAAGTTTTATTTTAAAGTATTTCCACAAACATCTCATTTTGCCAAGACTCACAAAAAAAACTTAACAAAAGCTTGTTTAAAATTGTCGTTACGAAGTGCTTTCATGAAGTGTGATGGCCGTCGTTGTTCACAACCTTGAATTAAAAATTCGGCACTTCTTTCATTTAAATTAGCCCTTTTATCGCGCTCAATATCTTTTATAGATGGGTCAACGAACTTATCGAACAATATGTGAACTGTAAACTTCATTGCCTTTATATTGACAAACTTTTTTTAACACATGTCTAGCTAATTTTCCAAACGTTTGTGACGTTTCCCCTAATAAATGTAATAATAAATGTGGAAAATTGGCAACTGAGAGAACCAGAAAATATTTACTAGATATAACATCTAGCGGTGACACAAGGAGAAATAGTTTCATTGAAGAGTGTTCCATAAATTCAAACAGATTTGAAGGTACGATTAGAAAGCAGTCTATATCAACATTTGCCTCAGAGAGTAAAGCCAAATTGAAGAAAGGCGATGGAAAAGTAGTAGAGGTTAGATTTGAACGTGACTTGATGAGTAGGATCTTAGCCTTAGCATTAGAGAATAAAATTGACCTTGTAACTTTATTGTCATTTCCATTAACACCATTCCTACTTTCATTGTGCCATATAGATGGTAGCATGAATAAGACAGACAAATCCAGCCTTTTTAAGGCTCTTGAAAAAAAAAGTTAATTCTATTCCACTCAATCACGTCGATTGTACAATTATTGACGGTTTTTTTACTATATTTATTAGGGGAAACGCCAAAATTTTATAACCCCTCAGAAAATGGTTGGAATTAAAATGATAATAAGTTTTCGCCGATTTGGTTTGATGGACTTCAATTACCTAGTGTCTAGACGAAATAGTTGTACGCGAAACCAGCATGGTGCAAAGGGATATTGATGATGAAAATGAAGATGGTTTTAATGATTCATGTGATGACGAAGATGACGAATAGTTATTTTTCTTTAGATTTATTATCAAACAAAACAAAAAACCTTGCTATTTTTATTTACTACTATTGTTTTGTACTGCTGTTGTTTCTTGTATACGAAGTTGTTATGTCTGACAAACAAAATAATAATTGTAATAGTTTTCCTAGTGCATTGTCAAATTTCTGAACATATACTCAATAAAACTATTTTGCTATTGTTATTTTTATTTACTACTGTTGTTTTATATTGCTGTTGTTTCTTGTATAGGAAGTTGTTTTGCCTGCAAATTCATGGAAGTCTGACAAACAAAATAATAATTGTTATAGTTTTCCTAGTGCATTTCAAATTTCCGAACATCTACTCATACTCCGGTCAAAATAGACATTCACCCTTGCATAAATTCCCAAGAAGCTGAAAATTTACATGAACGTTAGGCAGTAGGGATACCATTATAATGAAGTTGTGAAAAGTTCCCATTGATCCCGTGTGTGCAAAAAATTTTATGCGAGGTCAAAGTTCGAAAAAATGGGTTTCTTGGATATTTTTAGCGAAACGGTTAGTTTTATGATAAAAATAGCTCAGACGAAAATTGTAGATCTTTCAATTCTCTACAAAAATGGTTCTTACACTTTTTTTCCTAAAATTCACCTTTTTTGAGAAAAAGCCATTCTAAATTTATATTCTCCATAATATTCATGACTACGCTGCCTATGTACAGGGTGATTCACCGTAAATGTCCCCCCCCTCTAACTTGGTTATTTCTAGACCGATTCGAGAGTTTCAAAAATCAGATTAAGTAATTTTCTAGCAAGTTTTTATGAGTCATATTGAGAAAATAATGACGTTTAAATCTCACCATATACAGGGTGTTACTTGATTTTTTGTAATGGAATACCCTGTATCTAACTCGAGAATCGCAATCCTCATTTTTCTCTGATTTCAAAAATATAAAATTTCACATGGCTATCTTCTATAGTTTTTCTAATATTTACAAGAACGTCGATAAATTATAAATTACAAACTGATCAGAAAATTTTAAGTAGGCCTTGAAAACGATGAAGCATTTTTCAATTATTTTAATTGCCTCTACTTTTCCGGCCAGCTCTACGACATCCATGGCGCATAGCGCCGCAGATAAATGGCCGAGTCCGGAGTGTAATGCCAGAAAGGCACTTTTCGTAAATATTGATGAAAATAAAATTAATTTCATTTGATGAATCAACAAAGAATAGAATTAATTTGAACACAAAACAAGAAATTTATTGAAGGAAAGCAACAGAAATATTACAATAACTGTTCTATGTCTCTCTACCGTCATTATTTACACACCAGTTCATTCTTTTATTAAAATCTCTGGAGATATTTTCCAAAATATTGCTCG
This sequence comes from Rutpela maculata, assembly GCA_936432065.2. Classification (NCBI taxonomy): domain Eukaryota; kingdom Metazoa; phylum Arthropoda; class Insecta; order Coleoptera; family Cerambycidae; genus Rutpela; species Rutpela maculata. Next base: position 38,369,491 of record OW386285.2, read on the forward strand.
TATTGATGAGATCAATTACTTCAATGATTATATTTTTGAAATCTTGGAAAAATGAGGATTGTGATTCTTGAGTTAGATACAGGGTGTTCCGTTTAAAAAAATCAAGTAACACCCTGTATATTGGTAGATTTGGACGTCATTATTTTCTCAATATAACGTGAAAAACCTTGCTAGAAAATGATTTAATCTTGTTTTTGAAATTCTCGAATCGGTCCAGAAATACCCAAGTTAGAAGGGGGGACATTTATGGTGAATCACCCTGTACATTATGGACGTATAATAAAAGTAATAGCTATTTATGTAACCAGTTACGAAAGACATTATTTTGTGTAACGAGTGGAATTTGCGGGACGAGCGAAGCGAGATCCCGCAAAATAAAACAAGTTACACAAGATTGTCTTTCGAAACGTGAATTTGAATTGTCTAAAAACCCTTAAAACATAAATGAAATAGATGTATTTAAAGATCTTAAAAATTAAATAATCTTTTTCATAGTTACCTTTGTTGCTATCACATATTATAATTTTAGCTATGAGTAGCACCATAAAAGTTCATGATGAAAAAGTAGCTGTTGACTCTGTGTTATTATTTCAGCGGCATTTGACGATAAAATCGAAAAATGTTTTGAATATGAATTGGCTCCCTACCCGTTGTCCTTATTCGATGAGCTTGGAATGCGAAAATCACAAAAATCAGCCATTTACGATTGTTTTAAAAAAGTAAACATTGATATTGACAACGTAAATGCTACATATACTATCGATGGAGGATATTTATTGCACCGTGTGGTCTGGGATCGAGAAGACACATTCAGCAACATCTCAGATAAATATGTTCAGAATATACGCAGACATTTTGGTCAGAGAGTAACCGTAGATGGTTATACCGATTCCAAAAACATCGGCATGTTCTGATATTCTCTTTGACCAATTTATGACAGTCCCAACTAGTCAACAACAATTTCTGTCAAACATTCATAATAAGTCTCGGTTGATTACAATGCTAAAAGAAAAATTTACCACTGAACATATTTTAGTCAAGCAAGCTGACAATGACGCTGATGTACTCATTATAGAAACTGCAGTAAATCAATTCAATCCAACTGATGTCAATGTTGTTGTTGGTGAAGATGTTGATCTGTTGGTATTACTTACCGCTCGAACTCCAATTGAAAATACCATTTATTTTTTAAAACCAGGCAAGGCTCAACAACCATCGGAAATATTTTCAAATATGAGTTTATCGGCTTATCCTAAATGTAAAAATCATATTCTATTTTTACATGCTATGACTGGCTGTGATACAACATCAGCAATGTTCCGGAATAGTAAAACAACAGTTTTCAAATTGTTTGAAAAACAAGATTTAATTACAAGTGCAAAAGCTTTTGAAGATATGAACTCTGCTCCAGAAACTCTAATCACCAACGGAATTCGCTTTCTTCTTTCTGTATATGGAGTTCCAAAAAAAATTACTTCCATAGATAAGTTACGTTACGTATCTTTTGCAAAACATACACGTAATAAAAAAAGGGTTCAATTAGCTTATCTTCCTCCAACCTCGGCTTCTGCTCATCAACATTTTTATTGAGTATATTACCAGGTTCAAGTGTGGCTTGGTAATCAACTGGACCCAGAAGAATGGGGTTGGAAGCTAATTAATAATGTATTGGAACCAATCCACACTCTACTTCCACCGGCACCAGAAAAGCTCCTTAATACTATTTTTTACAACTGCGGCTGAAAAAAAGTAGGCTTACTTTGTTCACCAGCCTGCACCAGCTGTCAAGGCCAGTCGTGTTTAAATATTGAATCTCCAACAGAAGATGATCCTTACATCAACGACAAAACAACTGATGTATCGCTGTTTGAACAATTTACGTCAACTCAGAAAGATGAAGATGAAGAAGAAGAAGGTGGGGGAAGAGAAGAAGAAGAAGACCTAATATTATATTAAACTTCAATAAAAAGACCGTGGAGTACAGTACACTACCTCATAGGTGGCGTGGAAACGTATGCATATTATGGAGAATATAACTTTAGAATGGCTTTTTCTCAAAAAAGGTGAATTTTAGGAAAAAAAAGTGTAAAAACCATTCTTGTAGAAAATTGAAAGATCTACAACTTTTGTCTAAGCTATTTTTATCATAAAATTAACCGTTTCGCTAAAAAATCCAAAAAACCCATTTTTGCGAACTTTGACATCGCATAAAATTTTTTGCACACACGGGATCAATGAGGACTTTTCACGACTTCATTATAATGGTATCCCTAACGTTCATGTAAATTTTCAGCTTCTTGGGAATTCACGCAAGGGTACCTCTATTTTTAGGGCTAACTTGACCGGTCTATCAATAAAACTCTGTACCGACTTTGGCATTATTCTTTCAGGTTACATTTTCTAGAGCGTCTGCTCTTTATATTTGACAGTTTGCCGATCTTTTTGAAAAATATTTATGATCTACATACATAAAAAGACCTTTGATCTGAACCCAGGTTTATACATGTACCTCATGAGGTAAGAAACGTCGGAATTTTGGGCGTCGCGACGGGCGTCTGCTCTACGTGTGCGTGCAGATACTGACGTCTGCCACACAAAATAAAAATTGTAATGGTTTTCCCAGTGAATTGTCACGTTTTTAAGCATGTACCCAATAAGGTAACTTTAGCGATTTTTTTCGCCTTTTTGACAAGCTGTAATAATGAGGAGTTGGCCATTGAGTCCCGGTAGACGGTCGGTTTTTTGCTACATATATGTGGTACTTTTACTACAAAAACTCAAACCTTTTGTACCCGATGAGGTAACTTATTTGCCTCTTGGCCATAGGTCTAACAGTTTATTATAGGTTGTTTATTTATTATAGTTAGACGCAATACGATTGGTTGAAAACAGTTCGTGATTGATCATCTGACTACGTTAGATAAAGCTCATTGGCGGTGATTAGTTTGTAACTTCTTGCTGGAACAGACCTTATACGGCTAGCGGCTCGCTAGGCAAAGGTAGTAAGAATTCCAACATCGCGTGTGCCAGCTGGCTGAAATGAAATAACTGAGAGCTGGGATACTCCGCTAACGGACGAGTTTACAGCACTGTGTTGTCATATCTCTCGCGCTACGTGAATGTACATGCCTAATAGACAATTACACGCACGGTATAAACTATAGGTTCCTTTGCAGTTGATATCTATCCTTGTAAAGTTGACTACACAATTGATATGCGTGTAAAAAATATATCGGCGCCTTTAAAGGTGCGGTGAAGATCAAAGTCGCCGGCATTTTTTACACGCATAAGAACTGTGTAGTCAACACTAACAACCCATTGAAGCCACTGTTTGTCTTTAAAACATTCTGCCATTATACTAAACTCAGCTGGATTCAATTCGTTACGTAAACGGCCGACAGTACGGACGCATTTTTTAGCTATTTTGACTTGTTTTCACGTGAATTTCTCAAACTTCTCGATTTCTGATGTAGTTTACACCTATTTATCTATCTCTCCTAACGTTTAGATAACTTTGCATATAAATAATCGGTTTATTGTGTTTCAATGTGTGTTATTTTATAATAACTGTTAAAGATTTCTAGTTATTTACGAAAAACCGTTTTACCCCCCCCATTCTCACCCCCATAAAAATCCTCTTACAAAGAGTTGGGTGGTAAACTGTTTTATCTATTCTTTGATGGCTAATTAACATTTCTGGCAAATTTCAAAATGGAACAATTTTTCCTAATTAAAGCGCTATTTTTATTTTACTACATGTAAAACGAAATACTTCATATTTCCCATTTATTTTTAGACTACATACAGTAAGACAAGTTCTACAGTGTTGACTGCCACAACGAATACTATGGGTCGTAAATCTGCCTCAAGTCCCAGCTTGGCAATGAAAAAGAAAATGAAGTCAAACAGTGCCTCAAGAATACCAACCACCCCAACCGATGGCGGGAGACCCGGTTCAACTAAACTTCTTACTAAATTTAATGGTGGAGTTAAAACGAAATCTCCACAAGTAGACGACGAAAGAAATATATGTAGTAAACCAAAAAAGGTTTCTAATTTGTATGCTCACATCAAATCTACGATTCCAAAAGCTAGTCCTTTAGGAAGTTATGTTAGTAAGAAAAGTTGAAAATTGTCTGTTAGATATATTGTTCTTACATTTTCTATAATTATTTATTCGTGCAATTGATGTTTCCTTATGTAGCCAATGTTCTGCAAATTATTGAAAGAAAGGATTAACTGGAATTTTTAATTATTTTTTTGAGTATTAAATAATGTCTCACTCCTAAATATACAGAGTGTGTTATTTAATATCGTAACAGCCTGTTAGTGGGGAACGGTTTTAAGATCTTTTTCTGACTTAGTCATTTTGAAAAATTCAAAAAAATTCATGTTTTTCATTTTTTATTGGCAAAGTGCATAGCATATTTCATTTGCTGTCGTCACATATAAAAAAATTTAACTCGATACCTCATATAGACAGATCTAACGCCTTTTTTTTTCTGTGGAGGGATTTAAAAAGAAAAAGTTTACAATACGAAACCACAAAATTTTAACGAATTAGGTGAACGGATTGAACAAAAGTGCAAGGAAATAATATTACAACTGTTAAGCAATAAACATTTTTCAATTTCAATGTCAGTCTGGATCTCCATCTCGATTTCTTAGTAAACTTTGAAAATATAAAAATTGTAAGTTTTTCAAAATAGTTAAATAAAACCATCAAGTACTAGATCCCAAAAGAAAATTGGTTTAAATCGAGCATAGCGTTCCACAATAGCAGAGTATTGCAGTATTAAATAGCACACACTATTAAAGTAAAAAATTATTCTTACATCAAAACACTAGGAATATGACGTATATATGTCACTGAAATTTTTGCAGAACAGTGGTTACATACTCAAAGAAACTTTAAGAAAATATGTGTATTTTTTGTATGTTTAAGTTATTAATGTTCTTCATAGTATATTTTATTTTAATTTTACATATAGTGTGCTAAAGCACCATCGGACTGATGTATTTTTATAAACCTGTTTTTCCTAATGATTAAAAAGATTCAGCGAAGTTTGAGTTAGGTTATTTCCAACCCCATCAACTCCTTAACACAAAAATATTTATTCATCAAGTAAATTATATTAGCGCAGATCAGTACAATTATATCTGTGGCCATTAGATGTAATAGTATATTGTGTATTTAGGTGTGAAAGCAATACATTCCCTAACGACGCGCGACGATGCAAATTGTTGGCCGAGGCGCTAGCCAAGGCCAACAAGCATCGAAGTCTGGGAATGTACTTTCACACCGAAGTATACATACTATTTTTTCTGAAATCACAATCAATATTATTATAAATTAAGGAATTTGTATTAATGCATATCATTTCTTCATTACAATCTAACTGCTTACTAATAAATGCAATTTTAATGTGAGTTGGTTTGTCTGCGTGTATTTATTTACGGTCTAAAATATACATAAAAAACCGTACGGGAAAGTAACATTCCCGTACGGTTTTGTTGATCGTTGCTTGGCAACGGATCTTTTCCGGTCTGTTTTTTTATAGTTTCTTAGCAACGGACTAAAATACTGGAATTGTGCATTTTTCGATCTGAAATCGCGCCGAAAATGTAGACATTGCCGATCGATTTCACAAAAAATTTTTTTTCTTAATACGACAGATGTGATATTTCTTTCGATGTTTCTAGAGCGATCATAAAAGTTCTCTAGAAATATTATTTGTCATCAAACAAATGTGTGTGAATAACTGTATTTTAAACGTTTTAGTTAGTCTTATTATTTTTAACTTGTTGAATAATAACAGACGAGAAAGACATTTTCGCAGAGATGGGTCGAGGAAACTTTCCACATTTGATAAAAGTCTGTAAAAGTCATGTAAATAATATAATTGTATGCACTTATTTGGTATCACAATGAAGCTTTCAAACTCCGAAAGTTCCCAGGAAGTTTTCCCTCTAACTTTCCATTGGGTATATTGATAGCCTATTTTATGGTGAAATCTGATGCAAGCTTCATTTTGAAATGCATACGATTATATTATTCACATTACTTTTACAGACTTTTATCAAATATGGAAAGTTTCCTTGACCCATCTCTGCATTTTCGTGTATTCATTTAAAAAATGTGAATTTTTTCACTTCATGAAAGTGTCGTGGTTTGTCACGTTATACTAAATTTTTCATCTGAATTTTGGATGCGGGGTTGCTTGGAAGGAGTAAGTGTGGTGGCGGCATACCCTTCATTCCTCAAGCTAACCAACACTTGTGATGTACTTGAGGAGGCCAGGCGGGGTGCCACCTATACTTACCAGAAATCTCCTAGTATGGACCGTCTTTTGGCATTCTCATTTCCTAGATTATACCCTCTACACTTGGAGTTATCTGTAAATCCTAGTATATGAAGGTGATTTTTAGTCTGCAGTGTTCTGTTATTCTGCATAGATTCGTAGATTTTTCCTGGACATCTGGGGACAGTACTTAAGACTGGGTGTGACCAAAGCCGTTCGGCTGTGCTTGAAGCTGCTTAGACGACGAGACGGTAGCAGTGTGAATGACGGTTGAGTGTATAGTTCTTTAAGAGGGAACTGTGAACTGAATCCGACAACATTATTGAAAGTCTTGAACCATATAGGATGTTCTCAGATTCCTTGCGGGCTAGAGCATCTACTATTTCATTGCCCTGAATTCCATTGTGTCCTTTCACCCGGCAGAGCAGGACACGTTATTTTGTATGAACACATCTAAAGGGTTTCTAATTTGCAGAGTCAATCCAAAGTTTGTCTTACAGTTGTTTAGGGCAACCAGGGCCGCTCTGCTGATCGCTGATATGTACACCTTTTTACCATTGACGTTTGCGGCTCTTCATTTAAGCATTAGCGTTATCCATTCATTAAGTGTGTTAGGAGCATCATGCAATCTTTGAGAGCATTGTCTCAAAGGTTGTTTTATCAGAAGCACCTTCGATATCAATAAACGCCCCAGAGGTAGACATTTTCATGTCCGTAGATTTCTCAATCCGAGATACTACAGAATGAAGTGCCCACTCATTAGATTTCCCTGCGAAAGTGTATTGATTTGGATGCAGTAGGTGTAAAACTGACATTGTATCTCCGATTTCCCGATCGCATAGTTAGTCCCTTGAGGTAAACTAGAAAAAGGCAAAAACCCAAGAGCTATGCGACTGGACCGCAAGATATCTTCTCCCCCGTTTTCGAGGGCAGGGAACGTTGATGGCGACAATATTTTCTGGTCTACCTTCCAACCTAAACTGAGAAGACCTTTTTCCGATTTTTCAGTGCTAGGCATTTTTTCATCGGAAAATGTTGTTAAAGAAAGTTGTTCAGAATTATCTAAAAACCTTAAATCCAGTATTCAAAATAAAAAAATATTGAAATTTTGTTTAAAATAGTGTCCAAGCCAGAAAATATCACTTAAATAGATTTTTTTGTTTAAACAATTCATGACAATTTTGTTTGAAATTAAACCCAAGCTGTCAGGTAGTTGTCAAGTAACTAGTAGTCTTTTTTATATTGTTTGAATTTATCATTTTTTTAATTTTGATGAAATATTGGGTTTACGCTTTTTGGATAATTCTATACAACTTTCATTAATAAAATTTTCCGATAAAAAAATTGTTAGCATCGGAAAATCGAAAACGGGGGTGGTTTTTCCAGTTTAGGGGTAGTTGTTAAAAGGTAGGTCCGAAAATAGTGTCACCATGGTGCTTCCCGCCCTCGAAAACGGGGGGTAGATGTCTTGCGGTCCAGTCGCAGAACTTTTGGAGTAAAAGCTTTACCTCAAGAGACTAAAAGTCTTTCCAGTCGTTTCAGTAGAAAGGAGGTGAAGCTAATGAGCTGATGTGATTTAGGTAAGGAATAGTCCATACGACCTGGTTTAGGTATGAATATTACCTTTATTTACCTCCACCTTACGGGAGTATATTTGAAAGCAATATACGCGCCCAGTAAATGCGCTCCAGGTGATGGTGTATATATTTTAGCCTCCACTGAAACAGTGCGGGAAAAATACCGTCAATATTCCCCAGCCAGACGAAGTAGGTGCTACGTAGAATATGTTGAGTCAGGCCAATACAAGACGACGAGTGCTGCCTGGAAACATTATTTTAGCAGGAGTTCAGATATTTCAAATAGGTTGGTTGTAAAAGATAAATCCTTTCGTTTCATAAGCCCTGACTGCTGCTGAGGAATTTTACATCAATTGTTAATAGAGTTTTAAATATTTCATAGCTAGTAAATTATTTTATTGTAAAATTCAGAAACATTTTTATGAAGCGAAAAAATGCAAATTCTTGGAATAAATATATCCGAATCGACCTCCGATTAAAGAACTTATATCTAGATATATAATGGCATTGATTTATTTGTCGCTGAAAGACTCACAATCTAAGGCACTTCTTCCCATAAGTTGCTGATTGGCCCATCGGCGTATTCGCGGCCGCTTGTGCACGATCGGCTTCAGTTCGATTATCATAATCTCAGTTGACAGTTCGGCCATTAATGTCAATAAATGTTTTTCGTGTTCTCCGACCAAAAACTGGTGAAAAAGTAATTTTATTTTAAGTTGTGATTTGCTTAATACCTAAATAATATTCTCTATTCATATTTACACAGTTTAGTGACAATATATTTTGTGCAAATAAATAGTGAAGTGCTCTGCCGTTTGCAGAAAGCAGTTTAGAAAAGAAGAAAATCGATCGTTCCATAGTCGTAACATGATGAAGTTCAGTTTACAATTATAAAGTAAATAGCAATTAAATTTTAATATCCTTTCAATACATATGTATCTTACTGTTTTATCTTACTGTAATATCGTATGCCTACGTCACGTTATATAAATAGCCGGTAATGCAGGAATTGCAATAATTCATTTTAATGAAAATATTTACCATTCTACACATTTTCTACACACACAACGCCACTGTTGCCTATGGGATGTGATGTTCATCTATCCATTTTAATGGACATATAATGTGACTATATTAGAAGCAAACAAGGTATATAGTGAAAAGATAGCCTGTTATGTATCTAGATATAAGTTCTTTAATCGGAGGAATCGACCGTAAAATAACCCGAGTACGGCGAATATTTTCTATTTCTAACAAGTTACCATAAATTTGAATTCTAAATACCTTTTTCCTCTGAATGCTATTGATAGAGTGTGTAAAAACCACTTGAATAGAAAAAACATATTTTTAAATCTTTTCACGCAATTTATTGGCAGAGTACATAGCATATTCGATTCGCAGTCGTCACAAATAACTCGAAAAAAAAATTTAGCTCGATACCTCATATAGGGTTACTTAATAGTCAAATTTTAAAATTTTTCACTTTTCGGCTGGCCCTATAATAAGGTTTGTTAAGTTTACCAAAAAAGTAGTCGTTCGACTGAAGGTACATTAGATATTAGATGAGGAAGAATAAAATTCAAAAACATTTTTATGAAGCGAAAAATTGCAAATTCTTGGCATAAATATATCCGAATCAACCGTAAAATAACCCGAGTACGGCGAAGATTTTCTATTTTTGACAAGCTACCATAAATTAGAATTCTAAATACTTTTTTCCTCTGAATACTATTGACATAGTGTGTGAAACCACTTGAACAGAGAAAACATATTTTTAAATCTTTTCACGCCCTGTACATTTGATTTGAACATAAAATAATACAAAATAAATTAATATAAACGTTTTATATCCCATAACTTTTTTAATGAATAATTATCATTTTATATTGGTGTTGGCATGTTTGAGGTATATAACTCATAAAAAACAAATGAACATTAGATTGCAGAAATAGATATACCAATTATGATGTACCTATTTGACTTTGTCAATTAGATACGACATTTTCATTATTTATTTTTAATTTTGGAGCCTCTTCGGGAATCCCGAATTCTTATTATGATACCTTTAATTATAAACACTAACCTATGCAGAAGATTACAAAAACAATATTCATACATAATATAGCTACAAAGATAATAAAATCATATAAATGTGACTGTGGGCGAGAATGATTAGTTTTAAATATACGATGTTATATCCGGTTTGAAGTTATAGCACATTGTAATTCTTTTAATACTAGAAAAGTTCTAGATATCGAGATCTAGAAAAGTAAGTAAGAAGAATAATATCAATAATATCAATTGAAGAGTTAGCTAAAACTACTTCTGTTAATCCCCATCAGTTTAATAAACCAGAAATCTAATCTTGAAAGGACACCACACGTTTTGTAGGTAAATTGGTGGCCTGTCAAATTTGATGAATTTTTGATATGATGTAGTTCAACTGATTCTGAACAATAAGTTTTTTTGGCAAAACTTCAAATTATGAACCGTTTCTGCGATAGATGGCTCCGAAGACTGGATCTACCCCACGAGTTCCTAAAACTACCGCAGTTATTGAAATGATAACTGCTGAAAATGGATAACCAGACTATTTACCATTATTTGGACTTAGATTGATGTGCCTAAACTTCCGGTTTTGCTGGAAGTGACGTCAAATTACGTTTTTTCGAATGCACAACACCCTTTTACTTCAATTTAATAATCATATATATAACTAGCTTTATAAAAATTCACTGTCTCAGTAAATAAGTAAGTCCGTGTATTAGCTGATCGAACATTGATGCTAGCTTAATATCATAATCTTGGTACAAAACAAAATTGATTTTGTTTTTCAAGATATAGTTGTACCTAGTCAATGAAAACTAATTATTTGTATGACCCTTAAGTAGAATAGGCAGTTTTTGCTTATTTATAATATATTAAACCTTATTATTTTTAGCAAAAAATTGCATAGCTGGTTATTTTCATTTGTTTAAATATTTACCTATTTTAATCATTCCTTAAAAGAAAAAAAAAACTTTATTTCAAAATAATTAACAAAGAACAACATTCCTCCCCCATCACGCGTTGGAGCCAGCCACACATGCACGATGCGAGGCGCAATGAAAGGCTGGATGAAACAAGGGCAAATTATATTAAAAACAGTTAAAAAAATTAACTAGATACACATATGTATATGCGTTGCGATTGCTTTTCTAAGTTTCAAAGTATAAGTCATTTTTATTATAAAACCTAACATGCGCACGTAGGATTTATTTTCTGTATGGATAAGTTTTAAATAATTTGAAATAAAGTTTTTTTGGTTTGATTTCTATTAATGAATGATTAAAATAAGTAAATATTTAAATTAAATTAAATTACGAATTTAAAAAACCCCCGACACAAAAATATCGACTAAATAACTAATATAAAAAAAAAATTAAGGCATCTTTAAAAATTTTGAAATAATTTTGATTCCATATACGAACTCTTATGATTTATTTAAATCCAGCTTACATTTTCTTTATGTCCTCGAGATTTGCTTTCTTATACGCATGAATATAACTATTTAGTAGTTCGTCTTTACAGCAGCCCCCGACATATTCATGCGTATAAGAAAGCAAATCTCGAGGACATAAAGAACATGTAAGCTGGATTTAAATAAATCAAAAGAGTTCGTATATGGAATCAAAATTATTTCATAATTTTTAAAGTTGTGTTAATTTTTTTTTTTTATATTAGTTATTTAGTCGATATTTTTGTGTCGGGGGTTTTTAAAATTTGTAATTTAATTTAATTTTATACTTTTTAAACTAAACATATACATACAACATAGCGTATTATTATATCACGAGCCCCACACGGAACTTTTTAACCTTTAAGCCGACGCGGTCCAATTTTGTATTCTACTAGTAGCACACGGTCTACAAGACCGGTTCTATTATAAATATATTTATGTGTTACATTTAATTTTAATAATTATGTTGCATCAAAATCGGATCTCCTGTTGAAGAGGTATAAAGCCACAGACAGACAGACAGACAAACAAACATACAAACATACGAGTCAAACTTTTAACCCCTCTTTTTGGGGTTATAAGTTTGACTCGTATGTTTGTATGTTTATCTTTTTGGGTCGGGGGTTAAAAAATTGAAAATTTTTAAAAACTCCCGATCAATGCGTCTAATCGTACCAGTTTCATATGAGCAAACATCAAAATCTAATATGGCCTAAAACCTTCTCGACAAAATACTCTTTCAAATAAAAAAAAGTGCATCAAAATCGGATCACCCGTTGAAGAGATATGAAGCCACAGACAGACAGACAGACAAACATACAAACATACGCGTCAAACTTATAACGCCCCTCTGTTTGGATCGGGGGTTAAAAATTAACTAACTTCAAACTTTTGGTTATTTTTTGATGGTGCGTTAATTTCATGGGGAAGTGTATATTCATTGCGTCGTTCCTATCCGATATAAAACTTATATCCTTCACCATTTCTTAGAATGCAACATATGAGCGAATACACTATACGAACAAATTATAGTGTTATTACTAAAAAGTTTTGTCCGCCGTCTTGGAACGTTCGCAATATTGAATTTAGTGTGACGTCATTTTATTTTCGTATTCTTCTCAGCAAACCTTTTCATTTGATACCCACATCATGGGGGTGCATAAAAATTACTGGTCCGCCATATTGGATTTGGAATGACGTCACTTAGCTAACCATGCATTGTCATCCAAACTAAACGTGTATGCAAAATTTTAGCTCAAACTGTTTTAAAATTCAGTTGCGTCCGCCATATTGAATTTAGTGTGACGTCATTCTATTTTCGTATTCTTCTCAGCAAACCCTTTCATTTGATACCCATATTATGGAGGAGCATAAAAAATAACTGGTCATCCATGTTTGGGAGTCCGCCATATTGGATTTAGAATGATGTCACTTCACTAACCATGCATTGTCATCCAAACTAAACGTGTATGCAAAATTTCAGCTCAATCGGTTGTAGATAACTATTTTAAATTTCATTTGCAAGATTTGACCCAAAAGAACAAGGCAAGTTAAATAAAAGTTTGTAATCAAGACGGTGACCAAACATCAAAATCTAATATGACAAAAACCTTCTCAACAAAACGCTCTTTCAAATAAAAAAAAGTGCATCAAAATCGGATCACCCGTTGAAGAGATATGAAGCAACAGACAGACATACAACCATACGCGTCAAACTTATAACATCCCTCTTTTTGGGTCGGGGGTTAAAAAATGAAAATAATCAGCTATGCAATTTTTGCTAAAATAATAAGGTTTAATGTATTATAAATAAACAAACACTGCCTATTCTACTTAAAGGTCTCACAAATAATTAGTTTTCATTGACTAGACACCACTGCAATTTTATATCTTGAAAAATACAATCAACTTTGATTTATACCAAGATTATGATGTACCTACCCAGTATCAAGCTGGCACCAATGTTCGATCAGTCAATGCACGTACTTACTTATTTACTAAGATAGTGAATTTTATTAAAGGTACTTATATATATGATTATTAAATTGAAGTAAAACGTAATTTGACGTCACTTCCGGCAAAACCGGAAGTTCAGGCACATCAATCCAAGACCAAATAATGGTAAATAGTCTGGTTATTCATTTCCAGCAGTTATCATTTCAATACTTGCGATAGTTTTGAGAAATCATGGTATTGTATCGAGATCCAGTCTTTGGAGTCATCTATCGGAGGAACTATCCATAATTTGAAGTTTTGCCAAAGGAATTTATTGTTCAAAATTAGTTGAACTAGAACATATCAAAAATTCATCAAATTTGACAGGCCACCAATTTACCTGCAAAACGTGCGGTGTCCTTTAAAGCTTATTATACAGTATCGGAAAGTGTTGGTTTTGGGATGGCAATAAGAGCAAGCGAGAAGAGCAAGCGAGAGCGGCAAGCGAGAGAGAAGCATGCAATCGTGTACATGCTTCCCTTGATGGGCGTGCCACTGTTTACCTCTGCTAGAGTACTAGTAGACGTCTTTATTGTGGGTGGTCGATTAAATCGTTGAAACTAGTGCAATACCAAAACAAACACTTTCCGATTCTGTATGCTTGTTACCTACTATTCTACCGGTAGCACTGTGGACCATTTGCAACTTTTCTAGGAGCGCCGAATTCTACAAATATCTAAATGAGCCCAAAATAATTATTATAACACCGGAATAGCAATGAAAAAATTTAGACAGGGGGCAGTTTTTAAGCGGTTGAAAAATTAATTTATTTTAAAAGTTCAGAAACTTTGTAAGTATCATAATAAATATACCTGTCGATATACTAAAAACAGTGAAAAACTTATTAACGCAAAGGGGTCATTTTTGAGGGAGTTGAAAAATAAATAATATTTCAAAATTCTGAAACGTTGTCAATTGATGATAATACTAAATCGGTGAATACGTAAAAAATATTCAAAAACTTTCAGGGTGTTGAAATATGAATATAGTTTAGAAACTATGCAGTTTTGTGAATTTAATAGTATTATACTTGTGGATGTAGAAGAAAATATTAAAATAAGCATTTTAGGGGTGGTTATTAAGGAGAAGCGCTATGGGCAGAGACGTCTTAAGGCATGGCCAAACTGGGCCATGGCCGGGGGCCTCGGTATTCGGGGGGCCTCGGCTTCCGAGGGGCCTCGTCGTACATGCCCATTTAAAGGTTATTTCTATTTTGATATAAGCTAATTTTTTGATCGCGAATAAAATTATAAAAGGGGGACCTACATTTGCATATAGGTCCAGGGCCTCAAGAATGCTTATGAAAAACATTGTCCCCAAGAATCGGGAGGGGGGTTCACGTACAGCTAGGGAGGGCTCCCCGACTAATAGGAAAACCACCTGTTAACAATAAAATACAGCTGCCCAGTAAATAATTAATAATAACAATAATAAGCATTGTGGATTTGTAAAATGTTCATAACATAATCAGATAAATTAAACGTATAAGTACTCTTCTTTTCTTTTTTGGTAAATATAAATTATTTAAAAGTATTCAAATTATTCCCAATAAAAATACAATTTTGTTATGGACATAATTGGATTTTAGTGTAAATAATATTGAACTAGTGTTGACGTCACAATTAGTGCAAAAACAGTCGGACCAGGGCCGGATTAAGGATCGGCGAGCCCCTAGGTTAATCATGTATTTGCGTCCTCTCATTCACAATTTTAAAAAAATTGATGAGCGGGGGTGGGGAGAAATATGACAATTTTAATCGGTTTCAGAATTGACGAGCGGGTGGCAGAAATCTGAAGAAAACATTTCTTATCCAAATTTAAAATTGATGAGCGCGGAGAAAGGAGAAAGAAATGGAAAAAACAATTTTTTCTCGAAACCGAAAATTTATTAGCGAGGGGCATTGTCGCCCCTAGGCTATAGCCTAGCTAGCCTTATGGATAATCCGGCCCTGACTCGGACTTTTAAAGAAAGTTACTTGGAAGGACTTTTGTAAATACAGAAATCGTTATAAATTAAGGCATTGTTTTCTTTCTTTCGTAATTCTACTTAGTTTCTGATCCAAACGAATAAACAATCACTTTCTCAACATTTTCGAGCTTAATCTGAAGCCAAATTCAGATCACCTCATATATTAAGCAATATGTAACATTCCAAACAAGCAATTCATGAAACCCACTAAATATATAACCAATAAGGAGCGATTAAGGAAGCTTGTGTTACAAATAACCGAGGCAAATTACTTAACAATTAATCAGAGAACCTTTTCTTAATTCAGCCGCAGGTGTTACGATAATAAGTTAGATTCGTTAGATATTCTTTATGGGTTTTATGTGTACTGGTCTGGTTAGTTTATGATCTGGTGCATCTTTGTTATTAACTCTTTATCCTTGGAAAAGACCCACCTCGCGGTTTCATCATTATTATGCTAACATATCACGTCTTAACAAATGTTCATGGATGTTAAAATGATATATGACTAAAACTGAGCCCATGCTAGATCACTAAAGCGCGGCATTCGAACTTACCTTAAAAATAAGGTAACAGTCATGAGGGCAGGTTACCTTGTGAAGAGTAAGAAAGACATGGGCATTCTATGAGGCCGGGCGACCAATACCATCTTAAAAATCTAAATTACGAAAATATGATTGTTCTAATAGCCAGTGAACAATGCCGTTTACCGTTTTTGGTTTGATAAAAAATAGACAGAGATATTTGAATTTGTTTATAACTATAATTTTGAAAATTATAAACAAATTTAAAAAAGACGGTTTGAATGAAAAAAAGAATGTCTATTTACCATTGTAAAATACATATAAAAACCTACATTTTGGAAAAAATAATTGTCCTCCTACAAGTCCCAATTTCCTT
This sequence comes from Rutpela maculata, assembly GCA_936432065.2. Classification (NCBI taxonomy): domain Eukaryota; kingdom Metazoa; phylum Arthropoda; class Insecta; order Coleoptera; family Cerambycidae; genus Rutpela; species Rutpela maculata. Next base: position 38,385,733 of record OW386285.2, read on the forward strand.
TTATTTTTAGCCGTTTAAATAAATATTTTGCGCTAAAATTTGGCAGAAAATAAATCGCATAGTCTCACCAACTTTCGTTAAAATTCGTGCATTATTACATTATGTTTCTTAAATTATCCAAAAACAGTCGAATAAAACTTTTTCAGAGATTGTTTGGTAGCAATTATTTTTTGAAATGCAATCTGTATGTTACAAGGAAGGTACAGTGAAGTTTTGTCTAATTTTGGAGGTGAGCGTTTTTTGTAAATTGAGTTTCAATTTTGAAAACGTGTTTTTGTCTCGTGTTTTTTTAATATCTCGGGCTCTTTTCATCGGACCAGGTCAAACCTAAAAATCAAAATGTTTGTAAATAAATTATGAACACTACATAGATTTAAAACCTATCAATCAATTTGTTTTTTGCAAAAAAAATAAAAAACACGAAACTTTCTTTTTTACATAAACTGAAATTACTAAAAAAATAATTAATCTTTTTTAATGAAACTTGGTGTAATTATAGATCTTGTAGATCTAACATGTTATGGAAAATTACAAACAAAAATATTTATTGTTTTCCCTAAAAAACGTCACGCTAAGATTTTTTTTTCTCAAATTGTAGCTTTTCTCACAAAAAAATGCATTTTACAAAAATGCACCAAATGCAACTTTAAAATAATACAAAAATTAATTTTTTATCGCCATTGTAAAGCTCGTTCAAAAAGCTACAACTTAAGAAAAAATTCTTATCGACGAAATGGTAGTTTTTTATGGAGCTTTAAAAACTTGTCAAAAATCTCGTGTTTTAAGGCAAATAATAGTTTTATTTGTAATTTTCCATAACATGTTACATCTACAAGATCTATAATTTCACCAAGCTTTATTAAAAAATTAAGAAATCAGTATTTCCACATCCAGATTTTCTATTCATTTTGTATGTGGAAATAATTGCTTATGGAACTTTAATAATATAATATTTGAAATCCTCTATCCCAAAAACCTAAAAACGATACCCCACAGGGGAGTGGTAGTGAAGGTGGATGAAGTAAAAAAATATTTTCTTCATCCCCTTTAATAATGGGTTGGGGGTGGTAATGGGGGGTAGCCAATGCCAAAATTTTTTTTTGAGTATATACTAAATACCAATTTTCTGGACTCTTATCTGCTTGATTTACCTATTTACCCCAATTTACCCCCAACCCTTCGATGGAACAAGATAAAAATATAATCTAGTTTCAGATCACGTTAAATACATACGTGTACCAAATTTCAAGTCAATATCTTAAACGGTTCCAGAGTAAACGTGCGCATAAAAAAAGTTACAGACCGACAGACAAACAGAAATTTTTTTCGCTCAAACTTAAAATCTCGACGTTTCATGACATTCTAAGCCTATTTGAATAATAAATTTTTTTTAAAAATTTTGTCGTTACTATACTTCCACTGAATGTGGAAGTATAAAAGATGAATTTTAGTAATTTCGGTTTATGTAAAATTAGAAATTTTCGTGGTTTTTAAATTTTTCGAAAAAAACAAAATGGCTGATAGGGTATAGACCTATGTAGTTTTGTTCATTATTTGTCTGCAAACATTTTGATTTTACTTCCACATCTAGTGGAAGTATAGTAACGGGGGGTTTCACCTCCAACTTGAGTGCTACTGAATGAATTTTGATGCAATGTGTTCGTAATGACGTTAATAAAAAAGCTGAAAAAAAGGTTAGAGTAGGAAATGGCCGGGAGGAGTAGAAAACACCTTTTATCACGGGTTCCGTAACTTGTAGAATTAGGTCAAAAATGGAAAAAAAAACAATATATTTACCTTTTTTGGCCCAAAATAAGATGTTTTTACTCTTGTGAATTTTTTCGAAAAATGCTTATTTTTCGAGATATGGCAACTCGAATAATCGTAAAAATGGGGGAGGGGAAATGTAAAAGTTGGAAAAAAATCTGAAAAAATTCAGGTGAATGTACCATCGAAATGCAAGACTTTTTTTTATTTGCAACTTTTCTGTAAAGTGCGTTTTCACAGAGTTTTTCCGGAAAAACATGAAAAACTACCCCCATCTTTGACATTGTAGCGCTCTAAACATTTTTTGTCTCTTAGAATTTTTTTGTAACTTGCTAATTTTCCGAGGTAGTTTTTCACGATAAATATTGTACTACATTTCCTACTTACAACGATTGTCTCCTCATTTAAAAATTCCACGAGCCGCCACTGTGTATCAGTGGAAGTATGTCTTTACATTTTGACTCTAGAAATTGGCAAATCATTAACATACAATATGAAAAGGAAGGGCCCTAATACTGACCCTTGACGCACCCTCGCAATACATTAAATTCTTCTGAGGAGTGTTGTTTCGGTTTATTAAGTATGAATGGATCCACTGCAGAATATCGCCCCTTATATTGAGGTTAAAAAGTTTAGATATCCAACATTTCAAATGCCCTGGTATAAGTCAAATTCTAGTATTACTACAAAGTCTTTATCTAGATTACTGTAGATGGTATCAAGTAACTGGGCGCTGGCAATTTCTACTGATTTACCATCCTTAAAACCATGTTGACATGGTTTAAGAATATGGTATTTTAAAAAAAATCGTGAATATTACTTTGGACCAGAGCTGGGCGAGCACTGCTAAAATGTGCTCGCGAGCACTAAGCACTAAGCACTCAAAAAAAGTGCTTTATTTTTTCGAGCACTAAGCACTGTTAATAGTAGAGTGCTCGCGATTACTAAGCACTCTGAAAAAGTGCTTTAAATTTAGGAGCACTAAGCACTAAGCACTTTTTAAAAATTTAAATAATGGAGTATCTATTGATTGAGGCTAGAATTTCATTGAATGTATGTGTTATTTATAAAAAAAGGTCACCAGAAACAACCTAGAAAAAAAATTGAGAGATTTTTGAGAGGAAATATGTTACAGGAAAAAGTTGTTTCTAGTTCCAATGAAAGTTCAGATGTGAAATTAAAACGTCGGCGTCGTATCTCAAAGTTGATATTTTTGTTAAAATTATGATTAAAATAATTATATTGAACCAAAGTGCATAATAACATGATAACAAAACATCGATAGAATAGAAATATTATATATTTTTTTTATTTTTCATATTTCTTTAATTCATTTTTACTTCCACATCCAGTGGAAGTATAGTAACGCAAAAAAAAAATTAATTTTTATTGTTCAGATAGGCTTAGAATGTCATAAAACGTCGAGATTTTAAGTTTGATAAAAAAAAATTTTGTCTGTCGTCAGTCTGTCTGTAACTTTTCTTGTGCGCACATTTACTCTGGAACCGTTTAAGACATTGTCTTGAAATTTGGTACAAGTATGTATTTTAACGAGATCTGGAACTGGATTATATTTTGATCTTATCTCGTCGAAGGGTTGGGGGATAAATTGGGATAAATAGGTAAATCAAGCAATAAGAGTCCGTAAAATTGGCATTTAGCATTAGCGCAACTAGAGAATTTTTCTGGGGGTGGCCAGGCCCCTTATGTTTAAAACGCAAAGTTCAGTGGCGGCTCGTGCATAAGATACATGGGAGTTCTGTAGATATATTTGTGTACACGGGGCGGTTAGTGATAGCGCCGTAGGCAAAAGTGTCGCAGGCGAAAATTTTTTGTCATTTGATGACCTTGACAAAATAGGTCATCGTGCTCTGGCAACGCTGGCCAGAAAGCGAGCCGGCCGCCTTTGGTGTATAGTAACATTTTGAAATTAATGTTACATTGAACTTTCGATGCTCGGAGCCACCCCGCTGGAATTAAAACAATTTAAACATAATTTTTTAACAAGCTAAAAACGTACTCTTCGCCTGTTCACTGAACTTTTTATATAATTGTTACACATTCTATAGGTTACTCTTCGCAGTTTTTTGTAAATAATGTTAGTTTTAGACATTTTTAATTTTCTAGTACGAACTTAGTTGGTAAAAGACTCAGTGTAAAATAAAGTGAAAATAAAAAAAACTATACTATACCCCATTTGGGTTTCGAACCCGGGACCCTTGGATTCCGAGTCAAAAGTGTAAGAACTACACCACCACCTTACACGTAAAAAGATGTAAATTTTTACATTATAAGACACGAGCTAAAATCATACTTCCACGGTTGTATATTGCATTATGAAATGTATGTTTGTAGAATATATAAATATTTAGATATTAAAATGAATTATCATTTCACCAGATTTCTATTTAATTGCAAAAACATAAAAATCAAAAAAAAATTGTTTTCAAATTTAAATCATTACCTAATAACATTTTTATTTACCGATCGATTTTGTTCAAAAACAATAGGGTTCTTCCTCTAGCTAACACTAACTTACTGTCCGAATTTCAGTCCAATCGGATTTTTCTTTCTGAAGTTATCGTGCTTAAAAGAAAGGTTGCGGACGGACGGACGGACGGACGGACATTTTGAAAGTTGTTCAGTCGTTCACTAACACAATGATATGAAAATTTTTTGTCTGCGAGCGATATTTACGGTTTTAGAAATGTGCCGATCAAATTCAATATACTCTTCGTTTTCTTATTTGCGAAGAGTATAATAATTATGGTCAGAATTTTTGGTAGTTCTGCAGCTCTGCAGCTATTATGAAGAAACCGCCTCTGAATTACCATTATACCTAGATGGGAAATCCTATTTTAGCTATTTCATCGACACGGCCATACACATTATGCATAAAACTACTTTTCACTTTCAGTCAAATTATAAAATGAAAAAACTATACAAATATATATTGGTTTCGAATGGTTTTATCGTGATGTTGACACCATACGACGCGTAAAAGTAAGAGATTTAATATTATAGGAACATATTGAAATACATAAGCTTCATATTTTCAATTTTTATTTAAAAAATTCACAAGAAACTGAAACCTAAATCCAAAATCAATGAACTGATGAACAAAAACATTTAAAAAAATGTTTAGATATTTAAATTTATAGATTCCGAATAATTTAGTGATACATTAGTCGATAAATTTAAATTTCTTTTGCTAATTTTTATTCTTTCCTCTGGGGTGGGCCGTGGCTAGTTTGGGGTGGGCCCGGCTCACCCTGCCCCCCCTCTAGTTGCGCCGATGGTATTTAGTTTATATAAAAGAAGTTAAGGTCTCAAAAAATTTTTTGGCATTAGCCACCCCCATTACTACACCCGCTCCATTATTAAAGGCGGTGAAAAAAATAACATTGTAATTTAGCGTGTATACAAGATCCTAAGGGTACGAACATGACGAAGAATCTTAATAGTTAAATGAGTAGTTCACTACTACAGTCGCCGTCAATTTGTAAAACAAACCTGTACATTTAAATGGGATAGCGCATGCCGAAGATACTTGCAGCAGTTCATCCTAGCAGTTCACACGGGAATCACCGCGGTCATTGCACTTCACTGGCCATTCATAATTTTATATATTTGGTGTGAGGTACGCAGATCCTCGCATCCTCGCATCTAGAAGTTTAGGCCACAATTTGATTCCGTGCATCGAATTCATCAATTTGTAAAACAAACCTGTACATTTAAATGCGACCGCACATGTCGAGGATGTTACCAGAGCTGTTTATATCCGAAGTCAACTAGCATGTCCACGTCGAAACAAAATAGTTTGTTTTTACTTGGTGGTAGAGAGGTAGACTACGCGGGTCGCGAATATTTATCATATTTTGAATAAATATTTCTATGGATATTTGTTTTAAGTTATAGCTAACAACCTTAATTATTGCTTTATAATTAACATATATACAAGCAATACAAGCTCGTATCTTAAAATTATTTTTATATGTTTATTTTATATGTTACCTACATGATTTTAGTAAATATTTCTATGAATCATTTTTTTGCCTATGGCTATATATCTACACCAGAAGTAGGGACAGTGGGCAGAACCGCCGACAGGGGGGGGGGGGGCAGGGCGCCCAAGACTATGGCTATATTACGTCATATAGGCTAGGCCATTCAGTTGTGCACATTTGGCGATTCTCAAAAAAATTATATAAATATTTCAATTCAATAAAAATCTGTAACAATTAAATACAGTGTTTCTATTGATGGTACACATGCGGATTAATTTTGAAGAACTGTGAGGGGTTGAGGTTTAGCCAGTACACACTACGTTTGTCTAGATTCGCCGTACAGTGTATAACCATCACGCAGGAATGTGTGTACGATATATACTGAATATCTTTTTATTTTTATTTTGTGAAAAAGTGAAAATGAATAAAAAGGACGAATCAATGAATGCTCCAGCGTTGTGGGAGAAACGCCATAAATAGCACCACAACCGGCATATTTTGAGTAGGGAGTGGAAAAACCGCTGCCCAAGGAATCATTACTTCCACATCCAGATTTTCCATCCAAGTCTCTCACAACGAAAACATTTTGTATGTGGAAATAATTACTTATGGAACTTTAATAATGTAATATTTGAAATCATTTACCCCAAGAACTCATAAAACAGTATCCCACATCGGTAGTAGTGTGGGAGTGGATGAAGTAAAAAAAATATTTTGAGGTTTTTGATTCTTGTACACACCCACACACACTAAATCACAATTTTTTTCACCCCCTTTAATAACGGTGTGGGGGTGGTAATGGGGGTGGCTAATGCCAAAAAATTTTTCGAGACCTTTTATAGCTTCTCTTGTATAAATACTAATACTAAATATCACCACTAAATACCAATACCAATTTTATGAACTCATATCTGCTAGATTTATCTGTTTACACCCATTTACCCTTATTTACCAAAAACCTCAACAGAATAAGAGGAAAATATAATCTAATTCCAGATCACGTTAAAATACATACGTGTACCAAATTTCAAGTCAATATCTTAAACGTTCCAGAGTAATCGTGCGCACAAAAAAGTTACAGACAGGCAGACAGAATTTTTTTTTTTCGGTCAAACTTAAAATTTCGACGCTTCATGACATTCTAAGCCTATTTGAACAGTAAAAATATTCAAAATGTTTTTTGTCGTTACTGTACTTCCACTGGATGTGGAAATAAAACTAGGAAGACAATCTGAATCAACAGGTAAAGTGTAGTAAGTAGATACCGACGTCGTAGATATTACGACGGAAGCGTTTTTGTAAAATATTCCTTGTCAGTGTACACCACGCCTATGGCTTGCCCCTATAGGTTAACTGGAAAATATATCTGTGTATAGAGATTTTAATAAAACGTACACAAGGGTCTATTGCCTATGTGTATCTCGATTCACGATATCAGTTGTACATTCTGCTTTGTTTATGTACTTAATATTTCATTAATGAAAATGCGTAGAAAATATAAATCTGTTTAAGATGAAGTTTTTACTTTAATCAAAATGCAGGTAACATAAATTTAAAGGTAAAAGTTGACAAAATGAGTACCTAAAGTAACAAAATTTATTTTAACTTTAGCATTGGGCATATTTGCGGTAATATTTTTTGAAAGACGTTTTCTTAGGCTTCGTTGAATAACTTCATATCATGAAAATTTTTGGCACCACTTAGTATTATGCTCTCTTCAAAGTAATTTAAGAAAATTAGTTTCGTTTCATTATTCATTTTCAAGATGCTGTACGCTTCAGCCACATGTATGTGACGATTATTATGAACATAAGTTCCCAGCAAACAAAGAATGTATCCGTAATGTTATGCAATGTTAAATGGAAGTAACATTTGTAATGTTCTCTTGCAATATAATATTTATATTACAACAACGTAACAGAGAAATGTTACATTTCGAAATATTAAACAAATATTTACGTAATGTTGGTTACATTACGTAACATTTAATAGTATGACAAAATACTTTCTGACAACGTTGATGTTATATTAAAGTAATAATGCATTGTTTAGTGGGTTGTCGGTACGCTTTGAAGTTTGTCAGGCGGACCGTTGGGTCCCGGCACAGTTTGCTGGAGCCAACATTGACGAGGTCAGTTTCAGTCAGGGCCCGACAAGATTCACCACCACAGTTGTCTATTTTCAGAAACATGTTATTATATCTGAAATAAATAACAATTGAATTCATTATTCGTTTTACTTCCACATCCACGTAGTGAAGTGGAAGTAATGTAACAAATTATATGTATGCAGGGCCGTTCCTAGATGCGATACAAAATGTTGCATCAATGTGTTTAATAATACGAATGTTCTTTTTACAAGGCTTTTATTTGTATATTAGTTCATTAGTTAGTTAATGTGTTTGTTAGTAGGTTTAGGCTGATTCTTGCAAGTCAATTTTGAACCACTCATTTCATAGTTATTTGCCAAAGTTTATAACTAAGCAGTATCCGACGGATACCTATAAACCTGAGTTCTATATCCATCGGCAAACGTATAAAAACCGAAGCATTATTTTTCTGGTTACTATACTGGTACAGTTGGGGACAATACAATATTTATATTGAATTTTTTTTATGTGTAATGATTTTTAGTGAACACCAAATTACATTAACGAGTACGCAGAAAGAATTATATACAGACGCAGACGACTCGTATTATCCGACGGAAAGAGCCACGCGAAGGAAAGAGCCACGCGACGGTGCTAGGCCCTAGCCGTAATTTTCAATAATGGGTTTAATTTTTAGTCATGTTTTGAATGTTCGAATTAACTATTTATGGAGTAGTTTTGTTCGTAAGCAACCAGAAAATTAATCCGGTCACAATGTAACTTATTTTGCTACAAAAATAGCTTATAGCTATTTTATAAGTACTAAAATCTGTGTTTAATTTTAATAATGAGAATAATAATAATAGTTGATAAAAAAATGCACACTCCACATTTTCACATGTATTTTTCTCGAAAACTACTAATAGTAAAAAAGAAAATTCAAATAACAAGTTTCTTCCATCCTGTATTTTCATTTATTTTTGATATACTTGGTATCTATTTCGAAAGATAACAATTTTCTCGATTGCTAATATAATTGCTAATTATTGTAAAGAAACATGAGATCATATTTTATTTCTTATTACTTCAAACTAATTCATCAATTAATTTTGTTCAGTAATGTACAGTGTTCTCCTAATGTATTTTAAAAGATACAATAAAAATTCAACAAAAAATAGAATAGACAGATAGTGGGGTGCCAGTACTTTTTAATCGGATAGTACACGTATATTAAATCATGCCAACTAATTAAATTTTATATTTATCTAATAGTACACCTATTCACTGATTGCGCATATCCCCATTTAAATAATTTGTATTTGAAATGTCCCATAAGAAGGGCATATTTCTGTATAATTCGAAAGTTTCACCCCCAACCTCTCGTTCCGGTTTCCGCCATAACAATACGCACTTAAATGGGTTTGTTCCAAATTTCGTGAAAAAAATACCTATTTTTGGATTTTTTCCGAAGGAAATAAAAATTCTGAAATTGCCAATGAAAATCCACTGTAATTGTCAATTTGTATTAAGTTTTAATTATTTTAATTTCTGATTGCAATAATAATTATTGCCATGCGCCATGCAACTTTCGTTACATTTCATACTTTTCCACCCACAATAACAAACGCAATAGGTCGACCTTTTGCGTTTTATAAAATTTAATGTATCACAAGAATGCACTTTTCAGAGATCTACGTTAAAAAAAAGTCCTAAATCGGACCTAAAATACATGTTTTATGATGGTGATTCCAAACAAACGGCGACACACTGCAGAAATAGAAATGATTTACATGAGATACAATAAAAGCAGGTCAATTCCCCCGAAAAACGGAACGGATTGATAAACTTCTCCGGCATGTCCACCCAGCGTCGTAGCACTTAATTGGCTAAAACTCCGAGATGCACGGATAGAGTCGTGACTTCTTCGACATGTCCGTACCCTGAGGCTTCAAAAAATTTTTTCCTACTTCATCCACCCCCTAGGGTGGAATTCTAGGTGTGGAATTTTAATATTTATAAACACTACAGGTTGCATTATAATTTGAGTCCTATGAATTAACGAACATCAACGTACCTGCCTTTCAAGATTATTTTTGTAGGTTGCTAAATTGACATCAATGTTTCGAGAATATATGAGGAGATGCGTCAGAGACACGTCATCGCGTGCGTGTCTAGCTTCTACAATTTCAAATTAGAATACCATGCAACCTGTACGGTGTTTATGGATCTATTATTTTCTTCGGTTTCCTCAACTCAAATGGATGCGCAGTGGGTTACTTGAAGTAGTATGAATGCGCAGTAGGTTTCCTCGAGTATTTTGAATGCGCAGAGGCTTTTCTCGAGTACTATAGATGCGCAGTAGGTTGTCTCAAGTAGTATGGATGCGCAGTGGATTTTCTCGAGTAAAATGAATGTGCAATGGGTTACTTTAAGTAGTATGAATGCGCAGTGGATTTTCTCGAGTAAATTGGATGAACAGTGGAAGAATGCTGATGCGAAAAAATTTTTGAAAATTTTCAATGTTCAAATAGGCTTAGAATGTCATGAAACGTCAATATTTTAAGTTTGAGCAAAAAAATTTCTGCCTGTCGTGTCGGTCTGTCTGTTGGTCTCGTAACTTTTTGGTGCTCACGATTACTCTGGAACCGTTTAAGATATTGACTCAAAATTTGGCACACGTATGTATTTTAAAGAGATCTGGAACTAGATTATATTTTGATCTTATTCCGTTGAAGATTTGGGGGTAAATTGGGATAAATGGGGGCGAGTAGGTAAATCAAGCAAGTTAGAGTCCACGAAATTGGTATTTAGTAAATATAAGAGGAGCTATGGTCTTAAAAAATTTTTAGCATTAGCCACCTCTATACCACCCCCACCCCATTATGAAAGTTGGCGAAAAATATTCTGATTTAGTGTATGTACAAGAATTAAAGTCATCAAGAATTTTCTTCACTTCATTCACTCCCACCACCACTACCCATTTTATGGGTTTTTGGAGTATACGATTTCAAATATTATAGTATTAAAGTTCCATAAACAATTATGTCCACATAGTGGAGTGCGAATATAGTATTTTCGTTGTAAGACTTCGATAGGAAGTCTGGATGTGGAAGTAGTGATTCCTTAGGCAGAGGTTTTTAAAAAATTATTTTAATCATAATTTTGGCAAAAATACTACCTTTGAGATACGACGTTTAAATTTCATATCTGACCTTTTGTTGATATTGGAAACAACTTTTTCCTGTAACAATCTCCTCTCAAAATACTTATGCTTTACTTTTGGCACAAATTCACGTTTCCTTATTTGTTAACCATCCTGTACGTTATTTCGAAATTCTGGCTATAGCTGTTCAGAGTAAGCAAAACATTTTATGAAGAGTGCCTTTTTCTCTAAAAATGCAAAATAACAAAGATTGCAAGTATAGTTAGGTATTAGGTTCGTCCGGGGACACACTGTAATACTGCATACTATTCTGATTTTCACCTCGGAGAATTATTTTTTAATGAAAGAGGCAATTTATCACTATCACATCTCACATCATGCTTTTAGATAGAGGGTAGGAGGGTACACCATTTGTACTTCTGACTAGAACAGAATATAGTTAATAATGTGATAAATGATAAAGGTATCATCTTTACGTGAATTTGGTAAGTATGCTTATTTTGCTTGTAATGTAAAATGTAACATAATATGATGACTGATAATGATGTATGGATGAATTTGATAATCCCAGCCGTTTTCGAGCAAAAATGAAACAGGAAACCATCATTGACTTGGCACACACCCAATTTAGAAAAAATTGTTTGAGACTATTTTGAAAAAAGTCATGAATGAAAACAATTTATTATAAAGCATTTTCTTAAGAATTATTATTACTGCACGAGATCTGATGTAAATCTAATTTTGATGTAATTAATTATATATTTTTTCTTCGTCATAAAATGGATTCTCTTTAGTCTAAAAATTTTTTTCTAAATTGGGTGTGAATTCACAAATTTCATGCAGAAATGATTCTTTGTTTGCGAAAATTTTAAAGTATTCACGAGTCATAAAGTGCTCGGGAGCTTTTTGGAGTGCTCGCAAGCATTTTAGTGCTCGCAAGCACTTTAGTGCTCGCAAGCGCTAAAAAAAGTGCTTACGAGCCTTTTCGAGTGCTTGCGAGCACTTTCGAATGCTCCCGAGCACTAAAGTGCTTGCAAGCCTTTTTTTAGTGCTCGCGAGCACTTTGCGGGATTACTAAGCACTAAGCCCTTTCGCAAAGTGCTCGAAGCCCTAAGCACTAAGCACCGATTTTATGAAGTGCTCTTAAGCACAGTGCTCCCGAGCACAAAAGTGCTTAGAGTGCTTAGACAAGCACTAAGCACAGTGCTTAGGAACGGCTCTGCTTTGGACTAATGTTATAAATCTATAAGGGATCGGGATTTCCCGATTTTAATAACAGGGGCCATATTTTCGAGCTCAATCGATATTTATCGCATGCGAAATACTAGGTACCCGACTCGTTTAAAAAATTTCGCTTATAGTTCTGAAGTAGTATTTTAGAACACCATCCGAGATCTGTATTTCGCACACGTAAAAATATCGTATGGCAAATGTGGCAACGCTGTTTTGTGCAACCAAATGGACTTTAAACCCCTAGAAAACACTAATGTCACTACCCAGAGAGCACAAATACGTACTGAAGACGTCCCACGGAAGTTTGCTTAAGACATTCGTATGTCCTAGGGACGTCCAAATTCGGTCCCAAAATGTCCGTAGGACGTACCTGGGACGCCTAATGTTACAAAATCATCTGTCCCCAGAACGTCCGTTCTAGACCTAAGAAAGACCTTCAAGTTTCAAAAAGACCTTAATGGGATATATCGGTTTTATAAGCAATTAACTTTATAAAAATCCAACTAAAACTTTTTCGCAATTATTTTAACGAAAAAAAAACCGGTGTGAGTAGGGATCGAACCGCCGACCTCTTGTTTTGTAACTCAACGCAAGCAAGCATGCAAGCAAATAAAATTTATTAATATTCATATGTACATATGCGCCTCCCCGAAACCTGCCTCGGAGCCCGCCAGACAACCACGGCGCGCAGCGCCGTGGTGATTGTAGGGCTGAGCGGGGTAGGTTCGGCTCGGCTTGGCGACAATGACAAAAAAAGGAACGATTAAAATTCCTACCCACCTAGCGTGGATTTAAAATTAATAATATATTTGAAAATAATGCTGCCCACAAAGGCCCAAAACTAATGCATATAAAACTTAGAACTAGTTGCTGGTTGTAACACTGAATAAATTTTGGCTGTTGACTCGGGTGAAAAGCTAAACGAAAAAAGCCCGTACGAGAACTGCCGACCTGGTGGTCTCCCTGACGCCAGGAATATGTGGTGGAAAGAGAATAGGGTTTAAAATGTTTGAATTTTTAAGGGTTTATCGGCCAAAATGGAATTTTTGGTGACAAAAATAACAAAAAGAATGAAAAAAAAGAACAAAAATAGAACATACAGAAATTCAATTCAATTCAATTCAAAAAGTATTTATTCACAGTTGTTTATAAATATGCGCCAGAGTCGGATCCCGGTTCAGAGCCGACCGCACAACCACGCCGCGCAGCGTCGTGGTGAATGTGCAGTCAGATGGAGCGGGTTCGACTCGGGCTTGAACTACAATTAGTGGAAGGGTTAGGGCTCCTGTCTAGGAACAAAAAAAGACTTAAACCTAACAATTTGAATATTTATAACTAAAGGAAGTTTAAAAACACTTATAACTAATTAAAGCTAAATTAAAAAACTGTAGTTAGGGGCGCGCGCACAAACACACGCGCACTGTTTTTAAAGGTTTGGTTGGTGATACGGGAAAAACTCAATGAAAAAACCCGTTTGAACAAGTCACAATCTTCATCCGATGGTCTGCCTGCCTTCGGAAAGGTAGGGTGAAGGGGAAATTATGATTTAAAAGGTTTGGGTTTGCGAGAAATTATTGGTCGAAAGGGGATTTGGAAGAAGAACAAAAAGGGACAAAAGAACAAAAATTGACAAAAATAACAAAAACGAGATTAATAAAGGGAGTAGAAAAGGGGTTTTAGAGTAAAAGGTGGTGAAAATAAAAGGTGGTGAAAGGGAAATTGTGGTGTAGGAAAGATTTGGCTAGGGAGGTTGCCGAAAGATAGGCAACGCCTGGTATGGTAAGGGGTGTTTTATATTGAAAAGTATGGCATTATGCTGTCTGATTCGTGTAATGTTTCGGGTTAGCGGACTGTCGCCCAATTTGAATTGGTAGAATTTTTGCGATGTATTTTGGACGAAGTCCGCTAGTGGGGTTATGTCGTGGCAACGTGCATAGAGATCTCTGAGGGAGGTGTATCTATCAGAGGCTGAAATGAGGCGCATAAATTTGTGTTCTAGTACTTTTAATTTTCGCATTGTCGAGGCCGGGATGCTGCACCACACCGGCGCCGCGTATGTGATAGCCGGCCTGATCACCATCGTATACAACAACTTTTTATTGGTCCTGTTGAGTCCGCTACCCCGCGCCAGGAGCGGATACAGACTCCTGGACATGGAGTAGACCTTTCGTATCGTCTCGTTTACGTGTGTATTAAACGTCAGTCTTCTGTCCAAGTTCACCCCCAGATACTTCACGCACCGCTTTATTGGAATTTGGTGGCCCCCTATCGAAAGTGGTGTAATAATACGATTTTCGGTGAAGCGGCGCGTGAAGATAATTGATTCCGACTTCTCGGCGTTGATCCGAATCTTCCACTTGTCGTAATACGCCGTGGCACGAGCCATGTGCGCCTTCAGCAGCATGTTTGCTGCTTGTGCATTGTGTGAATGCGCGTACATGGCCGTGTCGTCGGCGTACTTGGCAAGGTTCGTATTCGGGAACTCCGGGAAGTCGGAGACGTACAAGTTGTATAACTTTGGCGACAGGCATGACCCCTGGGGGACGCCTTCGCGAATGTCCCGTCGAGTTGAGAGTTTGTTATTCACCCTGACCTGCAGCGATCTGTCTGTCAGGAAAGAGTGAATTAGTTTGGTGATATGCGTAGGAAAGTTAAGCGTGTTTAGTTTGTAGAGTAAGCCCGGGATCCATACTGTATCGAAGGCTTTCTCAATATCGAGCAGCACCATCACTGTGCTTTTTCCGCGGTTGCACTGTACTTTGACGTCATTCACGATCCTGACGACCTGGCGTACAGTTCCCCTGCCTTTCCTGAAACCGAACTGACATTCGTCGTCGATGTGGAGTTCATCCTGGGCAGCGTCTAGTCTGACCAGGATGACCTTCTCCATCAACTTGGAAATCGCCGACAGCAACGAGATCGGTCGATAACTGCCGGCGAGTTTGGCGTCTTTGTTCGGTTTCAGGATCGGTACGACGACGGCACACTTCCACTGACTGGGCCAATGTTGTAGCCGCAGGATCGCGTTGACAATGTACGTCAATTGTACAATGCCTTTCCGCGGAAGATATTTGAGTAGCCTGTATTCGATACAGTCTGCTCCCGGGGCCTTGTCGTTGGGTAGGGTCCGGACAATGCCTGTAACCTCCGAGGGTTTGGCCATGACTTTTAGAAATTCACGTCTCGTCAATTGGAGAACATACAGAAAGAGAATAGTCACTCGGCCACTGAACTGCTTTCTTATTATGTACTTAAAGACTGTATAGTTGAAAGTAGCAAGTCAGCAACTTGGCTGTAATTTATTATGTTATCATTAATCTTTCATTTTCATCTAATTTTATTAAGGGAAGTCGATACCTGCACAAATAAACTGCCGGATCTTGGACTAATATTCAATTAAGGTGTCATATTTAAAACTGAACTCGGTCATTTTTATTCGTGAAAATTCTTATTTCAAGCAAGGAATAATCCATTTCGATATAAAATGTATTATTTTCCAAATCCAGAGAATATGAAAATGACAGGGGGCCTAATAAGGACGTACTAAAGACGTACATTCTTTGACTTCCCAAGGACGTACCGCTATGGACGTCTTAAGGACGTCCATATTAGGTCTAAGACGTTCAGACCATACGGGGATCAAAACTGGACGTCTTTGGGACGTCGTGTGCTATCTGGGTAATACTAATCAGCTGTTATATGTGAATGCGGCGATATTTTCAGGTTATGATATTGTATGTCATTATTATTGAATTCTAGATTTTGGGTTGATTGAATTACAAGACTTAATATTATAATTTATAATGCACAAGTAATCAGCGGAGAAGCGGGTGGTATATATTAGTGCAGACCAGAAAAAAGAAATGGTGGATTTTCTTGAGGCTCACCCGGAATTGAAGAGTGGTAAATTTACCTCAGATATGTCTACTTTAAAGTTCCTAAATAATAAATAAACCACAGCAAAAAACTAGATTGGAGACATTCACGTTATGTCATACGAAATATAACAAACCAAAACGATGACTTTGCCTACATTCGTACACGAAATCGCTTTATCGTGTATTAAACCCCCATCCGTTGCATCTCGCCCGAAGTCAGTCGCATGCGAAACGTTCGCATCCGAGTTCATAATGCTCGAAAATACGGCCCCAGAACTAGATGTGAAATTTTAAAATATATGAAAAAGACAACATTTTACTTTAACATCAACTACTTCAGAAGTAAACAATTTTATGTTTATTGGAAACCATTACAATGTAATAGTGACTGATATATCCAGTAGTTTAGCCAGCGATATGCTGACATCTTGGCATTTCATGTCCTCGAATATTTAAAAATCAATTAGTCACAATAATAGTTGATGTGTTCAGCGAAAAAATATTAATATCCTTGCTAATATCCAAAGACAATCAAAATTTATGCGTAAAGCCACATTGACTTAACTATTCGTTATTTACATGTAGCTGTCAACTAATGACGATTATATAAAATAAATGATTATGCCATGAACATTCATATAAATATTCTTTTGATATTAATAACATTCAACTCCACAGCTTGAATTTTTTAGAACAGATATTTTTAAAGCCGTCACTTTTTGATGCATTATTCATTTATTATAAATTAGCCCAGTACGTATTGGTGCCTATCGATGAAGACACGCGCAAAAAATGCTTCCACAATTAAAGATATCGAAAAATTGTATTAAGAAAAAGTGCTTAGAGTCCAACGAGGACCCCATTTTGAACAAGATTTGGGAAAAAATAAAAAGATACGTAATAGCCGTTGTAAAAATTTGTATTTTTATTTTTACTTCCACATAGAAGTTAGAAGTTAATTTGACCTCAGATTCGGATTCAACGTAAAATACGAGGGGGTTTGATGGTCTATTTTCTGGTACAACATACTATTCTTTTTTTTTGTGGGGCTGTGTAGTTATCTATATATTTAAAACACAAGCCGATTTCTTTTTCGGCTTCGCCAGCGGCTCCCACTGGACCGATTTTGATGATTCATTTTTTTTTAAATAACTAATTTCTATTTTCTTAAATTGTTATTTTTATACATAAAAAGGAAATAGAAGTTCAAATAAATAAATGAATTTCTGCGCTCGAACTATAACGTTCTGATTGCACCTACTACAGCAAACTGCGCATGTAGAGGCTGAAGTTGACCGAAGAGATTCGACTAAATCAGAGCCAGTGATTGCCAGCATGGAACGACATGTTATTCCCATTTTAGGTGACTGTTGTTAATTAGTTTATTTTTTAACATTATGAAGGTGTCTTGTTGTTTGTGACCCATCTTATAACAGCTCATTAATAACACAGGTCAACAAAAAAAAAATGTCCAAAATTGGTTCAGCGCCAGAATACTTCAGAAAATTTAGATCACAACCTTAGGACAAGCAAGACCTGTTTTTTACGTTTTATTTTGGTGATTTATTCGAATATTAGGGGGTGATAGAGGGAAGCTCTTTTTTATAAACCTGTGTAATTTAATCAGGGCAGGATTAAAGATTGCCCAGCCCTTAGGGTAATGATATACTTGCCCCCTCTTATTCATAGGCTTACGAAACTTCAAAATTTATGAGCGGAAGGGAGAAAAATGGAAAAACATTTTTTCGACGAGCAAGATGGGGAAATTTTTTTTTTCCCTTGCAAATGAAAATTGATGAGCGGGGGGGCGCAAAATGGAAAAACAATATTTCCCTTCGAAAATTAAAATTAATTAACGAAGACGGGGCAAATAAATTAGAAAAATATTTTTTGACCACTGGAGGGGCAAATTTGGAAAATAAAATTAAGCAAAATGGGTTCGCGGTACCCCTCATGCCCTGGGGTGCGCCCCTTTACGCATTGACGCCCGTAAATTACAGCCTAGTTAGCCTAATGGATAATCCAGCCCTGAGTTTAACTGAATATATCGTTATATGGTGCATACGTTGGTCATGTTAAATTGCATTGTATTGCATTAGTCAATTATTTTCTAATTATTTAGGGTATATGGAGACGATAACAATGATGAAAGTTTTGACTATAGCCCACAAAAAGTTGCAAACTGTGTAAACTTTCTTTTAATGAGTTCGTGAAAGTGTGTAGAATAATATCCTGAAAAGTTTACATTTCGCTCGGATGCAGAACATAAAAAAAAAGTGAAAAAAATTTTCTTTCATCCATTTTTTTCAAAATTTTGAAATTAAGTCAAGTTAGGAAAAAATTAAAAATACAGATGGATAGATCACGTACTTATGAACAAAAAATGAGCTAACAAAATTTATCGCTAAACTCACGGTTTTCCCGGAAAAAAATGGTCAAATGTAACGTTATACATGCGTGCGCGCGGTTGAATACGCATGACTGTGACACCGACGCATTGAATTACATGTCACTAAATCAGAATTTGTTCAATCTATATGAGTATTGGCTCATTTAAAAGATGGAAATTGTAGCTTTCTGATGCTTTTTTTTTAAACAAAACAAGCAAAGGATGGATGGGAAAAATATGCTTATATATATTATCACGCCCGAACTCAATCGTCGCAATAAAAAATATAGAAAAAAATAAAATCCCTTCAAAAAAATTCTTTCTTCATTGAGAACTGTTAAAAAGTATGTACATTTCATGTTTATTATGGTTTATTAAGTTGTAGTAACATGGATTTAAAAAAAAGTACATCTCAAATCATTCTAATTTAATTGCTTGATGATTTTCTTGATAAATATATATATTGGAGCCCGTAACTTGCCGAGAAATTGACCCATTGGAAAAAATAAAATATCACTATTTCGGAAAAAATGATACTTTTCGAATGTTCAAACACAAATTCGTTTACTTTTATGCATTTTTTCGAAAATATGATTAATCATATCATTATAAGAAATTGTGATTTTCACGATCTTATCCTTATAACTATGAAAATATCTTTGATTGTTTTGAATATAAATTCTGGAATTTTTCCAATATATTAACAAATGTATGTATAAGGAATTGATTGGATATAGCTGAAACGTGGATATGTGTACCTGTAATAAATACAATACAGTAAAGGCACGTAACAATTCATGCGAGCGATTCAACGGCTACGTGTGGTGTCTGTGTATGCGTTCATAATTATATATTTTCCCTCCAGACTCACTATTTATCCTCTTAGTCACTAAGAAAAATGTTAAAAATGTGCAATCAGGAAGAGAAAAGAGCTTTATTTTACTTGTTAGAACTGCTAAGAATTTTTAGAGGTTCCGTAGTATGCATTTAACCCTGCGCTTGGCCGAGCAGTGTGACAAAGTTACTTCACTATTTTTTTTCGGGAAAACCGTGGCTTTAACGATAAATTTTATTAGAACATTTTTTGTTCTGAAACACGTGGTCTACCCATCTGTATTTTTTGTTTTTTTCTAGCCTGACTTAATTTAAAAATTTTGAAAAATTGATTAAAAAAATTTTTTTTTCACTTTTTTTATGTTCTGCATCCGAGCGGATATTATTCTATACACTTTCACGAACTCATTAAAAAAAAAATTATTCAGTTTGCAACTTTTTGTGGGTTTTACTATGAAATGATCTCTGTCGTCTGGGCTACTAGGGTTCGGAAAATATTATTTGTACCTAATTATATAATATCTAGTATAAGTGGATGACGACAATGAAAATCCGATACAATTTTGGTAAAAAAAATATGCAAAGTGATCACTGAAAGGAATAAGATAATTAATGAATAGAAGGTGTCGAATAAAGCAGGGAGATTATTGCAAAGAATTTTACAAATTCTTTATATTCCTGGCTTACCGAAGTATTGTAATCGTGAGAAAAAATCACTATTCCAGATTACTTTTCACATTTCAGATTTAGATTATGAAAATTCAGTTCAATCATTAAGTCCGTCTGTCGGTCGGTCTCTATCAACAGAATAATTGTCCGACAAACAAAAAATGCAGATATTGTCATAAAATGTATTTACATTAGAATTATAATAAAATTTTATATTCAAAATGTTTTCTCTCGGCTTCAGTACATTTTTTGGTGCGGCTCACGAGATGACCGATTTATCTTATCTGATCTTATCACATCTAGACTGTTTCTAATTTTGTTGCAGCATTTAACAATCCTTTGAATTAATTGATCCCTGCCATTAATCCCTAATAGCACACGATGTCTGCCGGACGTCCCTTTTATGTCCATTTAATGTACTGACGTCCATGGACATAAACGGGACGCCTACCGGACGTTTATCATTGGATTTACTTTGAAATTGTACGGAATGGACGTCCTCTGTATGTCTATTTTATGTACGGGAAGTATGTACATTTTATGTCCATATAGGGACAGGAGATGGACGTCCTTTTCGTGTCCGTTGATTTAAATATTATATTTTTGCAATAAATGATAATATCTCCATACCGCTTTCTCTCCAACACGCTTCCGAAATATGTATACATACCAGCGAATAGCACACTTAACGTCCAACATATGTGCCGCAACGGACGTCCTTCGGCAAGTACGCACATTTTAGGTCCCTATAGGGACAGCAGCAGGACGTCTATTTAATATAAAAACAAAAAAACGTTAACCGGTTTTTCAATTTTACAATGTTTTTGTTTACATTTGACCGTTATTTCTGTAAAATTTGTAGTTTATTTTTTATAGTAATTTGTAATTTATCATTAATAATTTAATTTTAATCTTTTTTGTAAATTATTAATGATATTATTTGATACTAAATATTTATTAAACATTCAAATAGGTACCTTCTATATTTTGAAATAAATAGTTATATTAGTCAACTGTACAGTCTTTAAGTAAAGACTAATAAGCCAAGCTGGTGGCCGAGTGAGAGAACATGGAACTGCCATCGCAACAACGCCAACGGCAACACTCTGTACGATTACGTCAGTAATCGTAATGTCGTGCTGCAGTATCCGGATGATCCCACGCATTTTCCGGATAACGGTACAACACCTACCACCCTCGACATAGTGGTTAATAAGGGTGTGAGGAACTCCACGCCACCAGTGGCACTAGAAGAACTCACATCCGACCACAATCCAATTCTTCTAGAATTGGATAACATGTCGAGGGAAGACATGACACAAAAAGTCAGCTCTTATAGAGACACCAACTGCGGACGACTTAGCTAACTACTTTGCAAGTATACACAACGTACAAATACCGAACAATCCAGAACACGACCGCATCGAAAACGACATCAACGAACTGATTGGCCATGACATCCAATTGACGAGACGAGGATTTTTAAAGGTCATGGTCAAGCCCTCGGAGGTGGCTGGCATCGTCTGGACATTACCCAACAACAAAGCCCCGGGTTCAGACGGCATCGAATACAAGCTTCTTAAATATCTCCCGACAAAAGGCATTGTGCAGTTGACATACATTGTCAACGCGATCCTGCGACTGCAGCACTGGCCCAACCAGTGGAAATGCGCTGTGGTCGTGCCAATCGTGAAGCCGAACAAGAACGCGAAGCTCACCGGCAGCTACCGACCGATCTCGTTGCTGTCGGCGATCTCCAAGTTGATGGAGAAGGTCATCCTGATCATATTAGACTCTGCTCAGGATGAACTCCACATCGATGACGAGTGCCAGTTCGGCTTCAGGCGGAGCAGGGGCACTGTGCAGCAGATCGTCAGGATCGTGAATGACGTCAAAGTACAATGCAACCTCGGGAAGAGCACCGTCATGGTGCTCCTCGATCTTGAGAAAGCTTTCGATACCGTATGGATCCCGGAACTGCTTCATAAACTAAACGCACTGAACTTCCCCATGCACATAACGAAACTTGTTCACTCTTTCCTGACAGGCAGATCGCTGCAGGTCAGAGTGAATAATAAACTATCAACTCGGCGGGACATTCGTGCGGGCGTCCCCCAGGGGTCATGCCTGTCACCAAAACTATACAACCTATATATCTCCGACTTCCCGGAATTTCCGAATTCGAACCTTGCCAAGTACGCTGATGACACGGCCATGTACGTGCATTCACACAATGCACAGGCAGCTAATATATTGCTGAAGGCTCACTTGGCCCGTGCCACAGCGTATTACGACAAGTGGAAAATTCGGATCAATGCCGAGAAGTCGGAATCAATTCTTCACGCGCCGTTTCACCGAAAATCGGATTCCACTTTAGATCGGTCGTCGCCAAATTCCAATTAAACGATGCGTGAAGTATCTAGAGGTAAACTTGGACAAGAGACTGACGTTCAACATTCACATAAACGAGACAGTACGCAAGGTCTACTCCATGTCCAGGAGTCTGTATCCGCTCCTGGCAAGGGGTAGCGGACTCAACAGGACAAATAAAAAATTGTTGTATACGATGGTGATCAGGCCGACTATCACATATGCGACGCCGGTGTGGTGCAGCATACCGACCACGACAATGAGAAAACTCCGAGTTCTCGAACACAAATTTATGCGCCTCATCTCTGATTCGGGCAGATACACCTCCCTCAGAGATCTATATAATCGTTGCCACGACATAACGCCACTAGCGGACTACGTCCAAGACATCTCCCAAAAATTCTATCAATTCAAGCTGAGCGATAGTCCGCTAACCAGCAACATAACACGAATCAGACAGCATAATGCGATCCTTTTCGATATCCGACACCCCCTACCATATCAGGCGTTGCCTATCTTTCGGCAACCTCTCTAACCACACTTTCCTCTACGACAACTTCTCCTTTTCCCACCTTTAATCCTCACCAAAACCTACAACCAACCCCTCTCTATTCAATCTATTTGCTTTTACCTTTTTTGTTCCTTAATCATTTTTTGTCTCTAAATTCAGTCTCTACCAATAAATTCTTAACAAACAACAATTTCACATAACATTACACACTTTTAACTATCCACGACACTTTCCTGATGTCAGGAAGACTACCACGGTGGAATTGTCTCAAACGGGTTTTTTCGTTGAGTTTTGTTTTCCCGTGCCAGCAATCAAAATTTGTAGGTGTTCGCGTGTGCGCGAAATCGATAGTTTTACAATTTTAATTTTAATTATTTTTAAGTACCTTCGTGTACTACGTTGCACAATACTGTTAAATGTAAGCCTTTCCCCATGAGGCAGGAGTTTTAACTCACAATTAATTTTCGTCACCGCCAAACCGGACCCTCCCCGCCCAACCTCACACCCATCTCGGCGATGTTCGCCGTGGTTGTCTGGCTGGCTCCGGACCGGACTCTGGAATGACGCATTATTGTATGTGAATATTAATAAATGTTTGTTGTTGTTGTTGTTGAGTTACAAGTCACGAGATCGACGGTTCGATTCCTGTTCATTCCGGTTTTTTTTTTTCTAAATAATTAGAATGTACAAATATTGTCCCAAGTTGTGACATTTGCACGTCCCTCGGCTGCCCGTCGGATGTACTTTGGACCAAAAACGAACGTCCATCGGATGTACTGTATGTCCGTCGAGGACGTCTTTCAGATGTCCACAGGACAATGTTGTGCTATTAGGGATGTCCATATGATGGACCACGCTCTTTAAGTGACTCCATAAAAACAATCCACAGGGTTGAAATCCGGAGATCTTGCTGGCCAAAATCTAGCCTAGTTTTAATATTTTTGAAATTGTAAGTGATTTGTGAGTAATCAGGTGAACATTGGTGAGTTCTAATTGGTAACCCTGCTAGCCAGTTTCTTCTCTGACGCGGACATTGGAATCATTGTTATTTCATATTTAAAATGGTATATTACGCCCAGAAATGTTAATGTTTACTGTACTACTATGCAATGCCATACGATTCATAAGTGAATTGAAACAAAAAACTTTTCTGGCGCTGCTCCATTATATATAAAATTTAATTTTATATCATTTAAATAATCTAAGAGTTGGTCATCATAAATAGCGGTATATATCGGTATATATTTTATTTATCGAGAGTTAATAGTTATAAAGATATTGAAATATCAGACTAATTATTATGAGATGTGATATTTTGATTAAATTGCTAAAATAAATGTTAATAGTTGTCGTTAAGTAAATTCTACATGTCAATTGATTTTTTTTATAAGTTGATTATTAATATTATGGTTATTAACCTACTTCTATATTTAAGTGATGATCGTATAATTTTTAAACGAATTTTTTTTACGATTTACTTTTATTTGTATATAGGTAAACTTTTCTTTGGGTAATTATGGGAAACTAAAATGACTAAATATTTTTAATTTAATTAGACAAGTAAATAATTTTATAATTTAAGTGAACATATTTCGTACTCGAGAGAATGCTATGGGAACTGTCAGAGTGAGACTTGGTGTGACTTTCATAAAAACTGAAACAATGATAAGATAAGAGCCACGAGCCACAGTGAATATCATCAGAAAGGGACTATGCCAGGGCAAAAAATGCTAAAAATAATCATGTTCAATAATTCAAAAGATATTATATGGAACCTTATCTACCGCGATTGAATGTTGTAAAGGACATAATTTTATAATTAAGAATAAAATACATATTTCTGCAATAATATATCGTAATTTTCCCGATTTTTACAAAGAGAAACGAGAGATTGTCGAAGAAGTAAAAAAATAATGACTGCGGTCGTTGATTGAAATAGAACTTTTCACTCAACGCTGCGATATTCCCTACTTCAGGACCTCATATCTCCGGTCCATCTGACTACATTTTACTTCTACATCCAGTGGAAGTATAGTACCGACAAAAAAAAATTTTTATTTTTCAAATAGGCTTAGAATGTCACGAAACGTCGAGATTTTAAGTTTGAGCGAAAAATTCTGTCTGTAACTTTTTTTTGTGTGCACGATTACTCTGGAACCGTTTAAGATATTGACTTGAAATTTGGTACACGTACGTATTTTAACGTGATCTGGAACTAGATTATTGATGGGTTTTTGGGGTAGACGATTTTAAATATTATATTATTAAAGTTCCATAAACAATTTTTTCCACATATAAAATTTTTTCGTTGTAAGAGACTTGGATGGAAAATTTGAATATGGAAGTAGTGATTCTTTGGGCAGCGGTTTTTCTCTGTAGAAAAAGACAAGTTCGCTGCTTAGACAACCGCCACGCACTAGCGATATCGGTCTATACGCATTGTGGCGTATATTATCTTCTTTATACAGGGTGTTATTAAAAAGTATGTCAATCACTTAACCACAGATTCAGTACCTTAAAAAAAAGTTAATTGAACCTAATTTAACTCTATCCAAAATCGCACCCCTGTGAAGATACAGCCCTCTAGAGTTGGAAATAAGAAGACATATATTCTTTAAATATACAAATGGCTAGAGATATTTTTTTATTTATAGTATATATAATACTGGGACGCTGTAACATATGTCAGAGGGTAACAGTTTAAAGTAAAAATATTTTAAAATAAAGTTTTAGAAATGGCTGAATTAGGGTTAAACAACCCTTCTCCCCTACCTTTTTTAAGTGGTACGCCTATCACTATTTTGGTATATTGTATTTTATAGAAAATTTAATTCTACAACTTTTTTCCATAATATGTTTTTTTCGTTTAAGTGATCATTTTTAAATGAAACTTAGAATACTAAAAATATTGGCATGTGTTTTAAAGGATGAAATGATAAAAATTCTAGAAATATTATTTATTTTATCAGTCACTTCTTAATTTCAGTTCTACATGTACGTAGTATGAGTAAAAAACCAAAGTAAAATTAAAAACAAAACAAAAAAAACAAAAAAAAAATAAAATAAAAAGAGTAATTTTCCAGTTTTCAGCATTTTACCCTTTCAAATATATGACAATGTTTTTAGTATTCTAAGTTTCATTTAAAAATGATCACTTAATCTAAAAAAACACAAGATGGAAAAAAATTGTAGAATTAAATTTTCTATAAAATACGATATACCAAAAAAGTCATAGGCGTATCACTTAAAAAGAGGTAGGGGGGAAAGGTTGTTTAACCCTAAATCAGCCATTTCTAAAACTTTATTTTAAAATATTTTTACTTTAAACTGTTACCCTCTATTTGAATAGAATCGTCACCCAAACGGAAAAAGTTATAATGTACCAACACATGTCAAAATAAGAAAATGTTCTGCCACTAAGTGCGTAAAATTCTTTTTCTACGACTGCCTTTGAAAACGACAAATAACGCACAGTAGCCATGACTCGAAACTGTAATTTTTCACACGATGTGTGCAAAAATCCAAAAAACACAATCCTGTCATGTTTTTCACACAGTCCTGTCATGTTTTTCACACAGTCCTGTCAAAAACAGAATTGACATCTTTTATTTGTATTTTTTGAAGTAGGCTAGCCTATTCAGGTTTATAATTCATGTTCATAGCAACCGAGTTTAGCTCAGTTCACTGGCAGAAAGAGAGCAACTATTTCCTATAAATTTTATACTTAAAGTAGGCAACCACCATTGACGGCATGCTGTATTATATGTCGTCGCGGATCTATCTTACTTCAAGCCAGGAATCTGCTTCAAACTTTTCACCGTTAGGTTTGTAACTTTGGTTTGGAAGTTTCCTGTTTCCTTACACCTGACACCGAGTGACACCTCAACATGTTTTGTGTTTTGTGTGACGTCATTGTTTACATATAGCATTTATTTTATATTACAATTTTTCTTTGACAAATTGGAGTGTTATGAATTGTTATAGGCCAGTGGTAGACAATAATAACGAAATACGAGCAGGTAAATTAGTTCTTTTGAGTTTAGTGCTGAAAGGTCCTAAAAATTAATATTAGTCATCCACTCATTAATGAGCCCTACTTTTATTCAGTCAGCGACTCAACGTATTCATTATATAGTGCCACACCCACAATTAACATCAATAATATTACGTTGTGTTTGCATGTTCTAGGTGGAAATAAAGTTTTAACATTGTATTTGGAAAAGCAAGTTATTTAGATGGTTTGAGATGTCTTCAGTCTTTGAGGATAGGGACGAATATAAGAACATTTATTCCAAGAAACCCGAGTACGGCGATTTTACAAAATTCTACATTGCTGTTACGATTTGTACAGTGCTTGGACTTTCACTGTTTCTCTTGAATATTGTGCTGGGGTGTTGTTCTAGATACTCAGGATATTGGAACGATAGGCATACAGGTAAATCGAAACTTATTTTATATCATTCTGTAACTAACTTTCCCAGGTAGAAAAGTGTGCCGCAGTGTATCAAGATATACACTGTAAAAAATCAGGGTAAATTCACAATGCAGTTACATAAAATCTGTAATTTTGGAAAAGATAGTGTAGAAACACTGGAATGTGTATTTTTACAAACGTATTACAAAAGTAAATGAGTTTATACTTATAAAATTCACATAATTCCTTAAATTTACAGCTAATTTGACATTAAATAATCGTGCTATTTTACAATGTACGCTCGTTACAAATATTCTACAGTGTAGGTACTTGTGAATTCACATTTCACTTGTAACTTCACTACGTATATTCTGCCCTGCTATGACAAGAAGTCGTATCTGACAAAATGTAATTTTAGAGAAATCAACTATTTTCTGAATTATGTTATGCCACAGAGTACAGTACCTACACAGAGGCGAAAGCAAGCCTTCCCGCCAAAACCAAATTCGCCATTTTTTAACTGGTATATCAATCAACCTCACTTTCTAAATTCACTTGTCATTGCTGTCAAATGGCGACTGACTGAACTTAAGAATTGAATTTTTCATAATAGAGTTTTTATGGACATTATGTCATACAAAATGGCCAGTTTTTGTTGTATTATTAGTTGTTGAAGTGTGGCAATCCGAGAAAACATCAGTTTTTATAAAATAACGTCGATTTACAACCAGAAGAGGTTAGGGTTAAAAGATTCCAAGCATCGACTGTAAGTCGATGATTCCAAGCAATTAAAAGGAATTATTTTACTGGAATATTCCAAGTATTTTATTAATGGTAAGTTGTTACTTGTTAATTTAAGAATTTGATTTTTAGTGTGGATTTATGTTGCAGGAAAGTCCGCAATTCAAGACCACTATGTTCCATCCAGTTAGATGTTTATGGGATACAACTTTAAAAGCTAAATGTGGAACTAAAAGTGCTTGTGATAATAATAACTACTGCTTAAGCAAACAATAAACAATTCATGGTAAAAAATAACACTTTATATTAATTTGTCAGCATTTTTAATAATCATTTATGTTTAAATTTTAGTTGAGCGATGGTAGAGCTGATGCTGAGGGAGAAAGAAGCTTAATAGCATTTTTTAAATCAGGTATCTCAAGAGAAAAATACACAGACTACATTAAGATATCTGATGAAGTGCTTAAATCCAAGAAATTTAAAGTATTGCTGTCATTGATTGATCTGGAACTAAACGTCCTTTTAAAATATATTGTGTGGTGTTTAAAAACCCAGTGTTGGGATTGTTTAACATTCAAAAACTATGAAATTAAGACTGAAAGTGATCCTCCAGTCAGTGAACACATAAATAAAGTCCGAATGGGTTTTGAAAGTGTCAAATTGTAGCAAATATTCTTTGAATTATGTAATTACAAATGTTACTTATTATTACTTAGATATTAGTATGTGTATAATATAATCATTTATTTTTTATTGCAGTATAGATCTTTCTTTATATCTCCAGTAAGTTTCTTGTTAATTCTTCTTCTGAGTAGTAATGGAACGTTGGATAATAAATAATTTGATATTTAGTAAATATATTTTGTTTTACTTTCAGTTAGATGCAAAGATGCATGTATATATAAGTTCTACATAATCGACTATTTTAATTTACTGCTAACAACAATAATACAAGTGATAAATAAAATATAATAAAAAGTGAATATATGTATTTAATAAAATACAAGGGATATTTAACAATTGACCTACCTACATAAAATAATAAAATACGTGTTAGACATATTATACAGTATCGGAAAGTTCTACCGTTGAGATTGCATAGTTTCAACGACTTAACCGACTGCCTACAATAAAGGCGTCTACCAGTACCCTAGCAGAGGCAAAGCAGACACGTCCCTTAATGTACATCATTGCTTGCTTTGCTCTCGCTTGCTCTTATTGCCGCACCAAATCAAACGCTTTCCGATACTGTATAACATTAACAAGACACGATAAAAAGAAGTTTTTGTACAAATTACAATGGTTTGTATAGTTCCATCTATAGGTATATCATAGGCAAGAGGTCAAAAACTGGAAGACGTGTACACCTTTTTTACATATTTCAAGTAGTTCAATACTCCAGATCTTCATTGTTTACTTTATATGGTATTTTTCACAGAATTTATAACATTTATAACCTTCGAACATAGCCACCGTGTTTACTGCTTAAAAATTGAAAGTAAAGACTGATAGGTAGTGAACGATTTTGTCTAGATTAGTAACACAGTCACAATGAGTAATCCAAGGAGTCGATGGCTTTTGTTGAAGATGCTACGCTAAGAGTTCATAACCTGAAAAATGAATTTGCATGTTGGCAATTATTCATTAAGCAATGTTTAATCAGGTAAGCATATATTGAAAAAAAGGTTGATCATCGACAACTAAGTCTTACCTTTGCAAAAAGCTTTTATCCTGCAAATTTCTTGGAGAGTACTTCTTACACCCAACCACATATACCTTCAAGATTTTTGAGTGCCTTTTGAACTCATCCTTTTGTCTACGCATTTCTCTCAAAAACCAAGCAATTCTCAGTATATTATGAGATATTTACACCAACATTTGTACTAGTCATTCACGATTTCTCAAAACGTTAGCGATTTATTGTCAGATTTGATAATACTTTCACGATTCACATTTTCTCTCCAAGCTGATTCAATATTATTCAATTCTCGCCAAATTATATAATATTTTATTTTGTAGGTTTCTCAGCGATTGTCAACTAAAATACTGGAATATATATAAATCTTCCTTTTTAGCTTACATTCTGAAAGTATAAAACATCGTATTAAATTTTCATCATTTCGAACACATTATAATAACTATAATTAAATAGGTATTCAATCAGTCAGATACGTTTTTCATAACATGAAGTTTAAAAGGTTATGTTATATTTTTATACATTTCTTTCTACTCACTTTACTTATATAGTCTGGAATGAAGACACTCAAATAGCGCTGAACTAAATAGAAAAAACAAAGATTCACGTTCAAAATATTTCATAGAGCCACTAACAATAATTATTATTTAAATATTTGAGAAATAAAAACTAATAAAGCTTGGTTGCTGTGTGTGTTGCTTGGGTATTTGCTTTGCTTTAGCCAATTTGGCCGGCCGGGCGGTCGGAAATCAGAATGGCGCCTTATTTAAATATATTAGAAGGTATACAGTTTTTTTGAAAAATACATTTCCTTGGTAAGGAAATTAGAATACTCCTTCGTCACATTATAATAATATTTTTAGCTCGAAATCGAAACAAAAAAATATCAAGTGGTATCATTATAGCAATTATAATAATTACATTTGAGAAAATTTGCTAGGGCCTAACTCAATTGAAAATAAACGCAGTTTATAAACAATTCAAATGGTAATATTTTTCTATCCAAATTGAAGTACATTTTTTCTTCAGTGTATCCTTAAATGTAGGGTACAGAAAAAAATTAAAAACATATTTCTCTCAGTGTAGACGTAACTGGTACTCAAGGTCACAAAAAACGAGCCATCGAAAATCAAAGGAGCCGACAAAGCCTTCGCCTCTGTGTAGGTACTGTACTCTGTGGTTATGCCATCTACATTTCATAATTCATGATTTTCATTTTTGGCAAATAAATGTGTCCCTTTTATCAGTGTAACCATATAACAAAAATTGTATATATTTTAAGTTACGACAAATAAATCTGATAATGATCGGATATGATTTTTGAGCTTAGTGAATAGGTCTATTTTGTAGATACGACACATATTTGTTATGTATATTCACTAGTTTTGCTTTAGATACGACTTCTACATTTTGTACAGTGGTGAGGATCACTAATACGGTGCAAATGCAATTAAAATCTCAAAAATTAATTTTTTGCAGTTACGACTTCTTGTCTTAGCAGGGCAGTATTGCTGGCAACAAGTGTAGTTATTTATGTACTAAGGGTCATAAGTGCACTTTTTTTGGTCGATAATACAGTTTGCAATCCGAGGCCCGTATGGCTGATGTTTGCAAGTATTCGAGACCAAAAAATCACACTGTAAGACCCGCAGTGCATATTATATTTTTCGTCATACCCATGAATCATTAAACTAGAAAAAAACTTGAGAAAAACTATATAATTACACAGGCCCACAAAAAGAAAAAGTTGTCTGCGCCGCGGTATTGACCATACCTATCCCTTGTATTTTGACCCGCTGAACATGAATCTGACCTTAGTTTTTCCCCTATACGTCAGGTTTTTTTTTTTAAAGCAAAAAAGTCTAATATTTATATATTTATTTGCTATTAAAAGAAAAACCTGACGTGCTGGTGAAAAACTAAGATCAGATTCGTGTTCAGCGGCTTAAAATACAATGTAGATGTGGTCAGTACCGCCACGCAGATGACTTTTTTTTGTGGAATTGTGCCACACTGAGTGTGGCACAGTGGCAACCAAAAAAAAAAAAAGTGGTCTGCGCGGGGGTACTGACCACACCTATCCCTTGTATTTTGAGCCGCTGAACATGAATCTGACCTTAGTTTTTCCCCCATACGTCCGGTTTTTTTTTAACAGCAAAAAAAGTCGTGTTGAATCGTGATATTTATATATTTATTTGCTGTAAAAAAAAAACGTATAGGGGAAAAACTAAGGTCAGATTCGTGTTCAGCGGCACAAATTACAAGGGATAGGTATGGTCAGTACCTCGACGCAGACAACTTTTTTTTTTGTGGGCCTGTGTTATTTGAGTAAGATTTCATATTTGCTAAGCAAATAGTAAAGGTAGCAATGCTTGGAATATCCATGGCAACCGTCAATAAAATAAATTTTTCTTCATACCTTAGGGAGAAGCATTTCCCTCTCTTCGGTGTTTTGCCGTCTTGCCATCGTACGATTAAATTTCACTATACCTGTCATCTTATATATATTTTTAAATCTTTAAACTTTTACAACTCTCTTTTTATTGTATATTGTAAGTACTCATATTTTATTATAAGTTACTATTTTCATTTTGATTAGTCAGATAAGTTATATGTTACATTTAACTTTGTTGATGAATAAAGGAATCTTGAATCTTCCTCGTAAATATACTCTAATTCCATTGTTTTTGTCTATCGTAAGTGATGCTTTATGTACCAAATACTTATTCTCATTGGCAACGGGTCGTTATTTTTCATAACGTTCCTAGGGAAATAAAGTCAAATTGGGAAAATTTTTTCTTTTATACACCAGGTATTAAATGTTTTAACTTTTTTGGAAGTAAATCCAGACAAGCCTTACTTGCTATATCTTCTATATCCAACATTATTTTCAAAAATGTTCAAAACTATTATATTAATATGATTTAATTTATCTTGACACTAGTTGTCATATGAATAGAAGCCGCATCCTAATTTTATTTTATTGAAGTATTTAGTCAGTATTATGTATACAATAAAGCTCAATTTTTGGTACTTCCAAGGTTTGCCCGCATGCACGGGATGTAGGAAACGATTTCCGGTTTGCATAAAAAAACAATGTTTTCAACTGATGCACTACCGTCTGCAAAGTTCATAATTCGAAATTAAAGGAGTAAAAATATGTCAGAAGCGCTTTTGCAGACAGTTCTGTCATGCACCAAACCTTATACAAGGTACTCCAATATGTATCAAATTTTAGTAAAAAAAAAAAAAAAATGATAATTTACCGTCTGCAAACAATACAAAATGATGATTCTGGTTCATGAAGACTAGTAGGGCAAAGGTGCAGGCAGACATTTACAATATGCATATCACCATATTGTGCGCATGTCAACTTGTTATTTTTTTTATAACTTTGAACAATTGTTTACCGTTTAATTATTAGAAAATTTAGGTTGCAAAACTATTGTAAACAATGTTTTCAGACGAGTCCAATATGCACGGTTGTCTATTGAATTCTTTAAACTTGTAATAAAATGGGGGTAACTTTTACCGATTATTAACTGTCTGCAACTTGGTACAAAGAAAGGTTACTGGGTTAAATACGCAATTATTCAATTTGCAGATAATGCCTACATGCACGAGAGCCACAATAGAGTCAAAACTCGGCGAATTCCGTTTGATATATCTTCGTGTGCGATATGCACCAAAAACAACTCTTTACCTTCTGCAACA
Source organism: Rutpela maculata (assembly GCA_936432065.2). Classification (NCBI taxonomy): domain Eukaryota; kingdom Metazoa; phylum Arthropoda; class Insecta; order Coleoptera; family Cerambycidae; genus Rutpela; species Rutpela maculata. The sequence continues at coordinate 38,419,208 of OW386285.2, forward strand.
GAAAATTGTGTAAGCTAACTTATGCAAGTATATTTTTTTCGGATGGGCAGGCAACATGCAGATGCACACGGACCAGAATTAGTGCTGGTTAGTGCTTTATTAAAGTTGTAACAAAAATCTTATACATATTATCATAATAATAATTATTATTTATAAAAAATTTTGTTCGCCGTCTGTTTCTTCTTCAACATCATCATTCTCAACCACTGGCTCCTGGAATGTTTTCCGATAATCCTCAGTGAAATGATACATATCTTCCTCGCTGTCACTGATATGTTCTAAAAACAAGTTTTCTTCATCTGAAATATTATCAGCATTGTTGTCGGTGAGCATTATTTGTTCGTTATCCTCCTCGACCACACTGTTACTGGTAATTGCGACTGTAATTTTAAAAATTAATCAGCATTTGAAATTCATTGGAATTAACAAGAAAACTACGGTATTTTCGTACCATTGTCGTTATCAGTTACAAAAATTTCTTTGACGTTTTGTGGCATTTCATCTCTATCAAACAGTCCTCCGATTTGCACCAGCCATACTCCTCAACTTTTAAGCTTGATGCTTAGGCAAAGATGCGTTGCTCAATATTTTTGACACTTTATTGTGACTCTCGTGCATGTGCGCATTGTCTGCAAACTAAATAATTGCATATTTGAATCAATAATCTTTCTTTTTACCAAGTTGCAGACAGTAAATAATTGGTAAAAGTTACCCCCATTTTTTTACACAAATACGTTAAGCTGCAAGTGCTTTGTACACATTTAATCTATCTGCAAATAATTCTTTATCGAAGCTCTATTTTTAAATCATGTTTTCTTTTTAGCTGCAGATGGTAAACAATTGTTCAAAGTTGTAAAAAAAAATAACAAGTTGACATGCGCACAATATGGTGACGTGCATATCGTAAACGTCTGAACCTTTCCCCTACTCGTCTTCATGAACCAGAATCATCATTTTGTACTATTTGCAGACGGTAAATTATCTTTTTTTTTTTTTTACTAAAATTTGATACATTTTGGAGTACCCTGTATAAGGTTTCGAATTATGAACTTTGCAGACGGTACTGTATCAGTTGAAAACATTGTTTTTTTATGCAAACCGGAAATCGTTTCCAACATCCCGTGCATGCGGGCAAACCTTGAAAGTACCAAAAATTGAGCTTTATTGTATAGATAATACTGACTAAATTACTTGCAGACGGTAGGCTATCAGTTCTGATTTTCTGTCACCATCTACTAGCCTATTAGCGAATATGAAACCTAACTCAAATAATAATGGTTTTCTCAAGTTTTTTTCTAGTTTAATGCTTCGTGGGTATGATCAACAAAACAGTGGAATTAGAGTATACTGACTTACGAGGGAGGTATGACAAAAACCCATTTTAACTACCTGAATTTTGCAGTATTTCTTTTTACAGTGTATCGTCTTTGTAGAACCTATGATATTTCTGTTGTGACATTGTACCGCAATTCTGTAAATTTTTGAATTTCGGCTCATTGGGGGTAAAAACTTAAAATGCATGTGTATTCTATTGGTAAGGCAAGCCCAAATACAGCCGGGACGTTGAGTACGTATAGCCATATTACCTTAATAACACTTCTGCATATTATTGGCACATAGTGCATAGTCTCAATCCTGGTCCCAAAGTCCCGGGTTTTCCTGGATTTTTCGATCCCCTGGACCAGACCTGTGGTCCTGAAACCTATCATAGCCCTGAAAATGTCAAATTTGGCGGTATAACGCATAATAAAACATACACGATGTTCAGGGAGGTCTGCAGGAGCTACCAGCTTACAACAATGATCAGCGCCAGCAGTTTCATGTTTCACTGTCGAGTTGATGCTAATATTTATACGGCTGATGTTGGTTTTAAATTTTTGTTTGAAGAACTTTCAAAAATTGATATCCTGTTAAGTCCTAGAACTGCAGCAGTGCTTCAAGAAACAAATTGGTTAATGTTGAACCACTGCCTTGGATGTATTTACCTCGGTAAATAACCCCAACTAGAGCAAAGAAAATTTTTAAAAATTGTGAGTTTTTTAGGTGATTTAAATCAGATTTTTTTATCGTTTTGGTTTTTTTGAATTAAATTTTTTTAATAACTATAAATGTCATGAAAACATAAATGGTAATAAGGAATATGGAAATAAGTATCGAAAACAAAATCAATTTCTACTAGACAGAAAGCATGCATAATAAACGTAGTGTGAGTGAGTACAGTAGTAGGTAATACATACAACAAAAATATTCAGAATATTAATTTCTATTCAATTGATTTATTCAAATAAGCCATCTTCAGTGCCTTGTCCACCCCCAATTTATTTCTCAAGTCGCTGTGGACCAAGCCAAATGTCGAAAATATCCTTTCAACCGAGGCTGAAGATGCAACAGTAGTGGTTAATTGTATAACTTCTTCTTTCTTTATTAATTTTTCAGGATTTTGGACTTCGAAATGACAAATCCACCATGCAGAATAATTTTGCAGTCCTTCTGCTGCAGGTTTGGATATTAACGAGTCAACAAACGGCTGAAATTTGAAAAGAAACTTCAAAATGAGTTGAAAAATTCCCAACAAAAAATTATCTTCTGCACATCATAGTGCTTTACGTTTTTCTTCTGGAGTTTAACATTATTTGTCCCACTTTCTGCTGACTGTCGGGGTCGGGACTGTTATTCATATATTTTGAACTGATCATAAATGCTAAAAAATGGTACGGGGTAACAACAGTTGTTTCGTAACATTATTTAATTTTAATTTGCAGTTTTTCATGGGTTACAATATTCTTGGGCTTTTTCATCATTTTTTTCCAGTAAAATACTGCAATTGACAATGTGAAATTTTCCCTTTGCAGCCTATCCAAACAAACAGCCATTGGTTTTAGTCTTTCTATAAGCGATTCACAATTTCTTTTCAAATTGAGATCAGTCACTCGCCTTCTAATATTGATCATAATATCAGTGTTATCTCGTTCATTTTCATCCTCGCATTTGGTATTAAAATATTCCATTTTTTTTATATATGATTCCAAGGGGTCTCAAATAGAATTTCAGCGAACTTCTGTTGGTAATGTCAAGGCAGAGCCATGTCTACAAGAAAACTCAGCCCTTGCATGATGATTATTTCGAAAATATTTTATGAACGGGATAACTTAATTGGTAGTATTTTTCATGATTGAGCCAGTAATTGACGCTGATATGCACCACAGCAATAAGTGAATATATCCATTTCCAAATCTTTCGAAATCATTGGTCGGCATTTTTTTTTCACATTAGCATCATTATCGTTATCTTGCAACCGAATATCTATGTCGGTATTATACTAAGTCAAGAAGCGATTAACAGAACGCTTGATATTAGTGGCTTCTGAGATGCAGGTGGGCGAACCGTTGTGTCGCTACTTAAAGAAAGTCTACAGACAACCTAACTTGTTCGGGTTAACTTAGGCGGTATGCTTCAAAGTTTGTTAGGCCAACCGATAGGTACCGACAAACTTCAAACCATACCGCCTAAGTTGTCCCAACAAGTTATATCTGTAGACGTCTTTATTTATTTTCCACTGATTACACACGCACACGTTTTTTATGATTTGTGGAAAGTATAAACCATTTTTTCTTATTTATGATTTTTTTTGTATTCCACAGTTTTGCAAGATTTGCTGTGTAACTTTCTATGTTTTTTCCAAAATGTATTTTTTCTCTACAGGTAACCGTTGGATTGCATCTTTGTGGACAGCAACTCCTCATAATCAACCAGCTTTGGATTACACCGAACTACAAGAGATTAACGTTCCCACTCAACAAACAGTAGTTTACCATCATCCACCATCACCCCCACCCCAAATTCATTACCAGGAACTAAAAAAGAAGGAAAGCGACATATAAATACATTTTAAAAATGTTTCACGTTTATTGGCCAGCGACGGCATGTCTAACATTAATTTTGATAGTGGGTGTAATTATAACCATGCTACGCTGGGGGCCAAAATTATGCCGTTTACGGCATACTACTTTGCCCGATTCCTCTCAGTGGGGGCACAAATACTATGAGCAACCCATCTCATATGAAGTATAGTTTTAATTTTTATACACATAAATATAAGCCACAAAATAGTATTTCTTAAATATACAGACTAACATATTGACATAACATGGATACTTGGTAAAAAATATGAGTATATTGTAATGGGGAATACTACTATTGTTGCCAAAAATGTTGTTAAGTAACTGAGTAGTATAACTTCTAAAAGGTCTAAGTGCCAAAAATCTCAAAATCAAATGTTCAATAAAAACACTGCTTTTAAAGTATTAACACAAATTCTTTACATACCCACTTGCAATTACAACCGACCCATAACCAAACAGGTTAATGTTGGAATCTCATTGTCATCGTAAAATTGAAGATAATTACAGGTATTTTAGCAGAAACTATATTGCCTTTTATAGTTCTTGTATTCAGCACCACCTGTCTTAAGTCTTTTATGCTCATTTAATACGCTAGCAGTACTGGAAATGTTAACCTCTGATACTTAGCACACTTGCAGAAACATTGATGATGGCCTCTTAAAATTAAAAACGTGTTACCTTGAATATTGGCACGTACTTTTCAGAAGTTATACTCAAACTGAGGTCAGCGAATATAGACATTTATATTCCTAATTTGTGATATTTAACAAAGTAGTACTAATGTCATTTTCGATTGATCCTAAATAACTAATGCTACACTTTTTGCCATACGCTATCTTAAACGATTTGACGTATAATTTCCAGTGTGCATATATCTCATACATCATGCGAGTTTTATTGTGTTGATAGAGACTTTAAATTGTTTTCAACGAAATATGATGTATAAAGCTCTTTAGTTATCATATAATTTACCTTTTATATCCAATCTTCATTTTTTAAAATGAAATTCCAGTTCAAATTGAAATATGAATGAAATATTACAGTATTATTATAGGATAACAGGGGCGGAGCCAACAAGCGCGAATATTTTTACCAGTGGAATAGCGTCATCTGGGGTATAGGATGTGTAATTGCAATAAAAGTTTCGGGATCAAGGAGCTGTGTAATGGATTAAGATTAAAACTTCCCGTTACGAGTAACCTTTGTTCAGGAGAAGTGTAAGAATAGTAATTTGTACTAAACTTTGCCTAATAAAGTTGTTTTATTATTATTACCGCCACTTCCGCTCTTCTGCAGACCACCGCCGCCACTGGTATCAACATTGAATGCACGTAATTCGTTCTCATTGAATTAGAATGATGGAGTGCACAAACTCGTTTCTGTGCGTATTTTTTGCTGTCTTCTTCTCATAGTAATACTACTCTACATATTAAATAACACACTAAATAAGAGGTTGCCTATCATGGTGGGGCCAGTTTCGTATGAAATATAAGAATAGCATAGAATCACTTTATTGATCAATTTTACACACCTTAGTGTTTGATAAGTCAGTTACAAAATGTATATATAAAAAAAAACAAGATAAATATAATTATAATCTAGTCCTAATATCGTCCAATATAAAACAACATAGACACAATATGTTATGACATCAGTAATTTTATAGATAATTAAAATTGGAAATATCAGTAGGCACTGGCTAGAGAGAATCTGGGAGGGAGTTGAACAGTGTTATTCCCAACTTATTTCTTTTAGTTAATTCCAGCCTTTGATTGGGTATTCGTATATCGTTCCTTGCAGGGGCGGCTTAAGGGCCGGGCAACCCGGGCGACTGCCCGGGGCGCCGGCTCGGAGGGGCGCCAAACTGAGGGTAATAATTCTTATTTTTTTTAAATATACGTTTTTTAATTTAATAATAGTTTTCGTTGGAAAAGAATATCAACTAACAGAATCTATATCAGTTTAAATTGTAATAATGCAGAACAGTCGAATAACATTAAAACTGTCAAAATAATTAAAAAATGTAACGCAAGTATGTTTGCAGCTATGAAACTCCTCACTACTCATACCTCAAGTTTCCTGTCCTATTATTGACTGACACGGAGCTGATCATTCAAGATTTTGCATAATTGAAGGCAGGCAACGTGCACTTTCCATTCAGAAAAAATTCAAAATATTCAGAAAATTGTTATACCAACATTAGTTGAATGTATTTCATATCTTACATAATTTATTACAGTTTATAAATAAATAAATAAATTTGTTTTGTATGAAATATTAAAACAATAAAAAGAGACCTTCCCCTAAGTAAACATTGTGTCAGGGGTCCTCTCATTATAATAGCGTTCAGACAAAAAAATTTTACTTATTACAAAAATTAATTAATATTAATAATGTGAAAACTACCCCTCAAGCAGAGGAGAGGGTTTGATTGGTACTACATAAATTGATGCCCATATTTAAATTTAAACTATGTCTTATATATTTTAAAGCGATCGGAAAGATATTGCCAAAAAATTGATATTTATAATCCCCCTTTAAAGGGGTACACACGCCTTATTATCTATTTAGAGTACCTTTATTTTTAGATGTACTTATCAGCCACATAAATATCCAGAGACAATTTTGGACCACCGTGTATACACAGTTATGTTACTCCATGTGTTAAGTTAAAAAGTAGTGTTCGCGGGGTTCGAAAGGATATCCTTGCACTTTAGTACGTAGTACATCCGTGACATTTCTGTGATTATAATAAGGAGGGGCGCCAAAAAGTGCTCCCGCCGGGGTGGAATATTTACCTTGAGCCACCCCTGGTTCCTTGCACGAGTATTATAATCATGTGTATTACCATTTTTTGTATAAGGCAAATAGCAAAGAAACAATTTTTGTTTAAATAATCTGCTAATAATTATTTTTATTATTAAACCGATAGATATATAAAAAAAAAACGATTAAAACAGATTTTTGGACAGGTCTTTTCACACACTATTTGAATAAACTCTGGTAATCAAAATATGTATGTATATTTGTATAATTTCAGACAATAATCGAAAATGGCGTTTAGTATTCTTTTTTCTTTGTTGCCACAAAGTAACAATATATCCAAAAGTTAATTGTTTTCCAAAATATTTTTGGAAATTTATGAACTAAAAGAACTGAAAAATATGTTAATGTTTCCCAATTTTGAGTTCAATAATTAAAAGAATTATATCAGTACCAAAGTAACAAAATTTAATGTGAATTTTTTCTGCTCTTTTAAGATATTGCCGCATTCAAAGAGAACACTGCATTTTACAATTAAACACGCATGAGAATTTCATACTTTTCATAATACTGTTTAACGTGGTCGTAGCATCTTGTGTGCAAAATGGTAAGTCTAGTATATTATAAAACAGTGTCAGTCTATGTTTGTCACTTGAAAGTCTTTTGCTTAACCCATTGCAATGCGGGTGTTTTATTGTGCAGAATATTAATTTGCACTGGTTTCAGCAATATATAGGTCTATTCCTTTGCACTAAAAGTGTGGCACTGAGCTGCTCTAGTGCAATTTTGTCTCTCTTTAACTTATTCCATATTGATATCATCTCTGTCACTCAAAATTAGTATCACACTTCTTGTGCAAAGGAAAGGATCTAATCATGCTATTACTTCAGAGGCCCGCAGTAAACAAGTGTTTTGAAAGTTACTGATTTAAGTTATGAAATATCTGAAACTACATTTTAAATTATCTCATCAGAATATCACATGCGGCAATCATATAGATATCCATCTGTGAAGCATTATTATTCAGTTATATTGATGGATTTTTTTGAGTGTCCTAAAAAGTCATATTAAATCCTGAATTTGGTTAAGTTCAAATGAAGTTGTTGGTTGTTGGTTCAATGTATTCTAAAGTGAACTATTTTACGTATAGCGCTAGTGGTAGGAGTTCATTTGACATAATTATCTATTGATGCTAAATATAATGAAAACATTCTACATAATTTTGACGATAATTCCCACTCACAGTTCCCAAGACTAACCAAAATGATTCTTGTCAATGCTCAATGATACAATGCAAGTGGAGGAAGTTCTTCGTCTTGACTTGGATAGTTTATATAACAACTATTACTACAATCTGTAAACCATATTAATATGTTTTTTAGTTCTAACACAAAACCCCAGTTTAGTAGCATATTCCCCATTCAAAGGTAATTTAGGTAGATTTTGATGAATCTCGTCATATAACGACTTAATTATCAGGTATCTTCCAATAAAAATTGTTTACCTAATATGTGACTCTCCAGGTCATATCTGAAATATTAAGATCTATTGGTAAAATTTTGTCGAATACAAATTATTGACTATATTCCATGACAGGGGATATATTATGCAGATGTACGATATTTTTTAATATAAATTAAGTGACAGGTTGATCACCACTACATTGAATAAGACACGGTTAGAACAAAGAGCATCAAGATCATAGGAAACTCGACTGGATATATGAGGCAAAAGAAAAAACCGATCTCTTTTAAATTATTTAGTAAAAAATGACTGCTTGAAGTTTGTAGTACGAACTGCCAGTGTGACAATACCACAATACTTCATTTGATTGATGAAATTAGAAGTTGTATACTAGGAGCATATTGAGGTGTTCTAAGAGATGATTAACAAATTAAAAACATTGTCCGCCAAAATATCCTTTCATAATTCGCACCCGTTGACCGGCTACCGAATATTTCAAGTATAATAATTATCATGTGACAATCCGAGTTGAGGTCTGAATTTTTCATTCGATTAAGGCTTATGCTCTTTGTTCAGTGCCATCAATTGTATGATGACCAACCTGTGTTCTAAGTAACTTCATTTATAGATCTTACATAATGTTAAGAAATAAAAATTATAAGCGCCTGAGTTGTGTGCCTTAGCTTTATTAAAGAATCTCTTTGTAATATTGACATTATATTGGGTCCGTCCTTTTTTTATATTTTAAGTATTAGCTTTTTTAAAGTATTTTAATTATAGTGGCTTTATAACAAGTCCGTCCATTTTCATACTTTTTGTACTAAATGTTTATATCATAAGCATTAAAGTATTTTATACATATCGCTCTAGTTTTATTGACTTATTTTACCTCTACATCCGATTAAAGTGTTATACCAGATGACACCCCACATAACACAGTTTGTACTTAGTATGTACTTGTATATACTAAGTACAAACAGTGTTGTGGGACATGAGCTATAGAGACACCAAAATTTTCATGTAAATAGAGGAGCGAGTGAAAAAGTTTTGCAGTGTTCGACTCATAGGCATGTATTGAAGCATTATTTGACGAGTTTTTCGTAAATATTTCGAGCAAAGAGGAGATTACCTTTCCCTCCCGTTTTCGAGGGTGCTGAACAAGATGGAAGTGGTGGGAGAAGTTTTTGACCGCCGCAACCCCCTGAAACGGCCAAAAACTACCCCTTTTATGGAGATCCCTTTATGTCTTCATATATAAACAGGTCTGGAGAATGATTTATCTACTCGCTATACTTGAAATAACATGGAAGGGGGGGTAAGAGGAATCCAGAGAGCAGGCCTAAAGGGTTGATCAAACCCACCCTCCCGAGGGGTTAGAAAATCTTTCTTTTTTAAATGATTCTGTTCAAACGCTTAACCCCCGTTTTCGGGGTCGCTGATCACAGGAAAAATGTTCATTTTTAACTCCAACCCCTCCTCATCCCTCACTCACCAGAAAGCATGCTATCCAGGATTTACGGTTTTTCGGCACATGATCGTTATTCCTGTGCATATCCCTTCATTTTTCACGGAAGAGAAGGTGGTAGCGACCTCGGGGTTGCTTTAACTCTTCCAAGAGGTGTAAAAATCATTAATTACACTTTGAATCGTCAATACGCCCTTCCCCGTTTTCGCAGGCGCTGATCACGATAAAAACATAATTAATGAATTTTACACCCCTTGGTGGAGTTGAAACAACCCCCGAGGCCGCTACCACCTTCTCTTCCGTGAAAAATGAAGGGATGCACAGGAATAACGATCATGTGCCGAAAAACCTGTAAATCCTGGATAGCATACTTTCTGGTAAGTGAAGAGTGGTTTCTACCCGTTTGAGGGATGAGGAGGAGTTAGAGCTATAAATGAATATTTTTCCCGTGATCAGCGACACCGAAAACGGGGGATAAAAGTTTGAATCGAATCATTTGAAAAAAAAGAGTTTCCACCCCTCGGGAGGGGGTTTAATCAACCCCCTAGGCCTGCTGCCTGGATTCCACTTACTCTATAACCCCCTTCTGTTATTTAAAATATATACAGTGTCAGAAAATGTTTCATTTGGGTCGGCAATGAGAGCAAACGAGAGCGAAGCAACTAGGCTATTCTTTTTTATCGTATAACACATCCTACTCGTGCCACCTGCTTTCCCCACCACATGTACGTGGGCAGCTCTGTCTGCGGGAAATGTAAAGAATTATTTGACTCGTTTTGAAAGTATAACGAGTTAAATAATTTTAGTTATTAAAGCACGTAATAATATTACCTATACTGAACAGAGCCAATTACAATAAATGGTACTGAAATTTTTAATAGCAATGATATACGTGTTCTCCTGATCGCGCGTCATTATTTGCTCCCTCTACTAGAGCACTGGTACACGCCTTTATTGTAGGCGGTCTGTCAAGCTGTTGAAACTATGCCTGCCACCCAAATCCAAAATCTTCCGATACTTCCTGTATAACCCGTCGATAAATCACTCCCCAGACCCCTTTATGTATGAAAACATAAAGGGATCCCCATAAAAGGAGTGGTTTTCGGCCGTTTCAGGGGTCAAAAACTTCTCCCAATACTTTCATCGTGTTCAGCACCCTCGAAAACGGGGGGGAAAGGTAATCTCGTCTTTGCACGAAATATTTACACTATTTTTGCCTTCATTACATAGACTATCACTCATATAATGAAACTCACTTCCGGTTTAACAGGAAGTGACTCCAAGTTTTTTTGTTATGTTAAATAGTACTCGTTATATTCAAATGGGTAAGTTTTCAGCTAGGTATTTGATTTCTCTACAAAGTTATCCTAGAATTAGAATCAGTTAATAAGTACGTAAAAAGGGACGTCTTTTGATAGATCTAATAAGCAAAATGCAAAGTCAATAAAAATAATTGGTGATACTCAAAGAAATTTGTCAAAATTATTATAAAATTGTAATTATTTCTTGCGCTTTTCACGAAGTATTATACTGGGTGGCTCAGCACACAGGGACACTCTTATAACTTTTGAATGGGCGAATGGATTTTTCTCAAATTTGGTGCAGTGATATGGTATAAAATTTCTAATTATATGATGTAGATAAGATTCAAAATAGCCGACTTCCGGTCTCGATGCAATTGACATGAAAATCAAATTTTTAAATGGGACAGTCTGTTTATTTTTGCATGTTTGGATCCTGCTGGCCAAAATACATACGATTTGACCCTCAAATATGATTCTGTTTTTCCAAAAATATAGATTTTTTAATTTTTAGTTTCAACCATAGAGAAGGAGAAAAATCGGTCTGCAAGCACCTTTAAAATATCTCTGTACTAAAATAATTGAAAAAAAAATGCTTTGATTTTTACGATAACCTAGAAATTAAAAAATCTATAGTTTTTGAGAATCAGAATAATATTTGAGGGTCAGATGATCATATGTATTTTGGCTAGCAGGATCCAAATAAGCAAAAATATACAGGTTGTACCATTTAAAAATTTTAATTTTCATGTAAATTGCATCGGGGAAATTTCACCACATATCACTACACCAAATTTGAAAAAAATCCATTCGCCCATTCAATGGTTACAAGAGGGTCCCTTTCGGTTGAGCCACCCGGTATTAGCATTGGTTGCTTGGGATATTTAAAATTGTGGTAATTACAGACAAACAATGCTAACTGTAATTGGAGATGTAAAATTACTGTAATTTGTTTTTTGGATAAATATCGGATGACAAGGAGACGCTACCCCCAACCTGCATGGAGTTTTACTGAGTATCACTTCTTGTAGGAGTAGAACTTTGACTTTGATTTGCCTGTTTAATAGGCTCCGACTACTTTACATCTCTGAAGGATGATATATCTATTATGGAAACCTCGCCTAATAGTACATACCCTAATAGCACACGATGTCCGCCGGACGTCCGTTTATGTCCATTGACATAAATTAGACGTTTATCATCGGATTTACTTTGAAATTGTACAGAATGGACGTCCTCTGAATGTCCATTTTATGCAGGGGAATTATGTACATCTTATGTCCATATAGGGACAGGAGATGGGCATCCATTTCGTGTCCGTTGATTTAAATAATATATTTTTGTAATAAGTGATAATATCTCCATACCGCTTTCTCTCCAACTTGTTTCCAAGATATGTATACGTACCAGCGAATACCACACTGAACGTCCAACATATGTGCCGCAACGGACGTCTATTCAATATAAAAACAAAAAAACATTAACAAAACTGGTTTGCCAATTTTACAATGTTTTTGTTTATATTTGACCGTTATTTCTGTAAAATTTGTAGTTTATTTTTTATAGTAATTTCTCATTAATAATTTAATTTTAACCTTTTTGTAAATGCTATTATTTGATACTAAACATTTATTAAACATTCAAATACTTTCTACATTTTGAAATAAATAGCTATATTAGTCTAAGATCTACTTCCAACTATACAGTCTTTAAGTAAGTACAAGGTTAGTGGTAGAGTGAGTTAAAGTGTTGACTTACAAATCATGAGATCGGCGGTTCGATCCCTACTCATTCATTCTTTTTTTTTTTGTTAAAATAATTGGGATGTACAAATACTGTTCAAGGTTGTAACATTTGTTCGCCCTTCAGATATCCATAGGACAATGTTGTGCTATTCGGGTAGCTTGCTAGCAAGCCACTAGAAGATTGAGCTAGTTTGCTGTATTTCCCTAGAGGTCATCCTTCCAAGTACTAACTATGACTAACATTGCTTGACTTTTCGTATCGAGATATGCGGCTCTGTGTTTGCCCCTAAAAATAAATTTTACAAAGGTTTATCAAATCATCTGGATTTAGTATAACAGCGTAGCAAATTAGGAGCACTGTTTAAAAGCAGCTGGCTTCAGTCTGGTTATTCAGTTACCAAACTTTCCAGAATTTCTCATTTTTCTCTTAAACAACAAAAAAATATTTCGTTTAAACCAATATTTTATAGGTACCTACTTTAAATCAAAATAACATTGATTTATAACATAAACTGTATTGCGAACAAAATCATGTCCTCTCAACTTGACAGGTACTCAACATATATATTCAGCTTAAGTACTGCTATGGACAGAATAACATGAGGTGATCTCATAACCACCTACAATGTCTTAAATGACATGTTTTCCTTGGATATGAAAGAACTTTTTCCATTAAATAATGATCATACTTCAAACTAGTCCACGAATTTTATTACATCAGTTTTTCATCAGTAACAGAGTTTGACATCTGGAACTTTATTACCTAGAAATGAGGTTGTTAATGCTTCATCAATAAACGATTTCAAAAATAGATTTGCTAATTACTTTTCAAGTTCATGATTTTAGTTATATTTATTTATATTGTATGTTAGGTAGAATTAGTAGGTATACAGGGTCCGCCACTTAAAACTCCCCAGACTCGTAACTTCCTTATTTTTTAAGCTACGACCATGTTGGGCACATCAAATTGTAGATATTTTTAAGACCTTCAAATAATAGTAAAGAATGATTTTAAAAAAATTTTTTTGAAGAAATTGTTAAGAAAGGAAACTTAATTTCTCTTAATTTTTTTACCTCACCTTGTACATGAAATGTGTTAATGTCTTCTTATAAAGGTTTTGATTAGCTTCAATTTAAATTGCAATTTCCTATTATTTAGTACATTTGAATACAGTTTGTTTTTAAAAATATTTATTTCTTTTGTTTCTTGTTGCTGTTTTGTTATGTTGAGGGTTGTTTATGATATGTCTTTACAAACAAAGCATAAAATTATTATTTACATTTTTTCAGTTATTTTAAAAAAAATCAGTTTGGAAACGGATGGAGTGTTTTTAATTTCTTTCCTTAAAACCAAAAAGAATTTCGAATATGACGTAATAACATAAATTGAAGCTAATTAAAACCTTTATAAGAAAACATTAACGCAGTTCATGTACAGGGTGAGGGACAAAATATATTCAAGGAAATTTTTTTTTTTTCCTAGTAATTTTTTCAATTTTTTTTTAAATCACTCTGTATGCATATTTAAAGGCCTTAAAAATACCTATAATTTGATGTGCCGAACATGGTCGTAGCTTAAAAAATAAGGAAGTTACGAGTCTGGGGAGTTTTAAGTGGCGGACCCTGTATATAATACAAAATCAGTAAGAACAGAATTTATATATTTTAGTGTGTTACTCCAATAAGTATGGTATATGCTGTTATATTTTATTTTATACTGTATTATATTTTGAACTTAATTCCTCAGCTCTTTTCTATCTGTAATAATAATAATAACATTTCGCTGCTAAAATTTGTAAATCAATGTTTTGGCAGTTACCAAAAGTTAGACATTCTTTTTCTAAACTGTGGTGCAATCAACAATTTAATGGCAGACGCCTTTCCTTTTAACCAAGATCAGAAATAGGTCATGAGGGGGATGTATGTACCGGGTCACGAACTGGAGACAGGTCCCCGTAATTACAATTAACAAATTTATCGTTATACTTGTTTGTGGAAAGCGAAGGAACCCCAGAATTTCTGTCTGGGTCTGGTAATCTTTAGGACGAACTTTTGTTCTAAGCAGTATCTGCTAAATTTAAATTCAATTACCATAACATGAAATTGATAAAACCACTGTGTAGACAGAAAAGACGGCCAGGAATCCAAATTCAATTACCAAGCGGGAACAATTTTTTTTGAAATTCTATTGAATCTACAGTGAAGAACAACAATCAGCATTCAATATATACATTTTTTATCACTATTATGATTAATGCAGTGTTATAATTGCTTATACAAGTATTCTGCTGAGAAAAATCTACCCTAAATTTCTGTTCAGAAACTTTCAGGAAAAAAAGCAAAAATAATTGCAAACAGCATAAGTGAGGATATATTTACCCACAGCGTTGATTGAAGAGTCTATAAGATACGCAACTATACGGCCAAAACCGTTCCTCGCTCATCACGCTTCCCCCACACGTCCCTATCCACATATTGTTCGTTGACTTGTGGTGCCACCGCGCGGTGTTATTTTGCGCGAACCGCGAATAGAAATACTGGACGTTGATATCCAGCGAACGAGGGTACATAATATATTAATTAAGTTATAATTCTCCAGGCAGGTTGTAGACCGGCGCAATCAGTGCCGGCGTCAGGGCATTTGGCACCTGTAGCAAACAGTTGCTTGCCGCCCTGATAAAAAACATTTACAAGTTACTACTGTTAGGACAAATTTATTAATAAAAACTTACAAACAAAAATCTCAGATAAATAATTCTTTCACTAGTTTCACTTAAAATTCAAAAACAAGAGAAACCTTTAACTATCAATTATTGTCGCATTTCATCTTTTAAGTCGCCACGTTGTGCGCTGTAACAATCGTGTTTTGTTCGAAATTGCAATTGTTCCTTGTCCTCGAGACCCATTTGGGGTTCAAAAAATGTTTTTTTGAGATTTTCGTTCAATTTTGAATTTCTGAAATTTATAAAAATGTGATAAATTAAAAATATTTTATTTTGCTATTCGGTTCAGCTTCATGGAATAGTATTTATGAGTACGTTTAAGACCTCCCAATTTTTTAAAATAATTAGAAAAAAGAGTATGCAAATGTCGAGGATGGTGTTTTTGATCTTTCAGCGCTTGCGTAGCGAGAACGGTAATAAATACGAAAATGCACCGCACTTTTTTTTGTACAACATGGAATTTTCTACAAACAAGTCCGCGAGGGCATATTCTTATCTACTATAGTTTTCGAGCTACAGATGCTCACGTAGTGATGGGCGATATATCACGAACTGTGATTTAATCACTGATATTAAGAAATCACAGGTAACGACTGTTAGTAAAGTTGGCAGAAAAGCGTGACGTGATCACGACTTTCCGATTTCGTCCCCTTGTCGTGCTCTCGCCAATATATCTTTCACGATATTTACTTTGAGTCGATTATCGTCTGCGGCCGTATGTATTACCACGTAAAGCAAGCGATCCCGTGCCTTAGCGTCGTTAGATACGCATTTCACAGTATTTAGATATTTATATAAAGATCTGTATGCGTGTCTTTTATTGACTGGCGATGCGATGTGGCGATTGGGGGCAGGATCATGACGGAACATTTTTGTTTTATAATACCAGAAGTAACTAACTATACACGTAAAAATATTTTATATGATTAAATATACTAGCAATTTTATTGCATATATTGAGCTTTTACGTTTCGGCATGAAATATGAATAAAAATATGGAATTCGACAATAAACAAATGAAAACATTTTTAAAAAACATCCTTATATATTATAAAACAACAAAAAAAATAACATTAAAAAATAAATTTACCGTTTTAAATTAATAAAAATTCGTGTAAAATAAACATAAATATAAACAGGAAATTTATTGATGCTTTTCCGAAATGTTAATGGTTGTACAACTTTACAAAAATATCCTATTATCAAGTTCCATTCAAAACTTAGTGCTTTTGCTTTATTACTAATCCATACATCAGGTTATTTGGATAAACAAATCATAATATATATATTATACATATTATGCATATCTGTGGCAGCACGGGATTACCAAAGTAGCTAATTCACCATTCACGTCTATCGGCGCTTAGGGAACGATTAACAATTTCTCCCGTACGTCGTATTATGAAAGTCGTGATCACATCACGTTTTAAATTCACTGATATAAGAAAATCACAGTAACGATTTACGTTGTGATTGGAAAATCACGATATCGCCCATCACTATGCTCACGTGTAAGCATAAAAATGACTGTTTTTTACGCTACTCTGCAAGTGGCACTGGCGACTTAATTAACAAACAAAAAAATTAAGAAAACGGAGATTTTAATAGTCAAATTTAAATTACACAAAACATAATGAGTAACTTCTGTTTAAAACTGTTTTTTATTCGATGCATAATATTAATAATGGAGTTACAAGTATTAAAAAAATGTTGAAATAAAATAAAAAAATAGTTAAATATTCTTTGTGTTATTGAAATGTATGTACAATTGTACAGAAAAAAACACTAATTAATAAAAATATGCGGCAAGTTCCAGTTATATAGAAATCGATGAAAATGAAAAATTACACTTTTCGGCCGTAATATGAATTGTTTATATGTGATAAATAAAAACAAAATGATATGTCAATAATAGATACATTTTTTTAATAAAGAAAATTACTTCCTACAAGGTGGAAAAGTTCAAATGTACGATTTTTTTAATGTTTTTTGCATTAAAAAACGCATATTTAAGAAAAATGAAGGACGCCATCGTGCAGAGCGATCAGAAATTCATAAATAAAAAAATCGACCACAAATTCTCATTGGACAAATAATATTTAACTACTTTAACGGGCTGCTTGGAGAACAGCGCGAAAAACAGTTACTTTGAGGTTTGCGCGCGGGCGCCTTTGACATGTGAGCCATAATAGATAAAAATATGCTCTCAGGGACTTTTTTGTACAAAATTCGATGCTTTATAAAAAGTGCATTGTGTACCATTTGTGCGATACTTTATCGCCTCGAAAACTATGCTCTCGAAAAAGTAATACCTACTTGTAATAAAAAAAAAATTAACCAGTCTTTCCGCAGATATTCAAATTAAGTTAATTACTTCCACATCCAGTGGAAGTATAGTAACGACAAAAAAATTAAAAAAAATTTTTATTGTTCAAATAGGCTTAGAATGTCGTGAAACGTCGAGATTTTAAGTTTGAGCGAAAAAAAATTCTGTCTGTCGGTCTGTAACTTTTTTTTGTGCGCACGTTTACTCTGGAACCGTTTGAGATATTGACTTGAAATTTGGTACACGTATGTACTTTAACGAGATCTGGAACTAGATTATATTTTGATCTAGTTCTGTCGAAGGGTTGGGGGTAAATTGGGGTAAATTTGGGGTAAATAGGTCAATCAAGCAGGTAAGAGTCCATAAAATTGGTATTTAGTATATACAAGAGAAGCTAAGGTCTCAAAAAAATGTTTGGCATTAGCCACCCCCCATTACCACCCTAACCCCCTTATTAAAGGGGATGAAAAAAAAATTGTGATTTAGTGTTTGTACAGGAACCAGAAACCTCAAAATATTTTTTTACTTCATCCACCCCCCACTATCACCCCCCTATCACCACCCCCCACCCCACTACCGATGTGGGGTATCGTTTTATGGGTTTTTGGGGTAGAGAATTTCAAATATTATATTATTAAAGTTCCATAAACAATTATTTTCACATATAAAGTTTTTTCGTTGTGAGTGACTTGGATAGAGAATCTGGATGTGGAAGTAGTGATTCCTTGGGCAGCGGTTTTTTCTTTGTTATGTATTATTTAATATTATATCAAAATGGTTTATTTTACTGGGAAAAAAAATGTTTTATGTTGCCAGCAGCTCATTGGGTTTTTATATTTAATTGTTATGAAAATAAACAGACAGGCAGGCAGGCAGAATTTTTTTTTTCGCTCAAACTTAAAATCTCGATGTTTCGTGATATTCTAAGCCTATTTGAACAATAAAAATTTAAAAAAAATTTTTTGTTACTATACTTCCACTGGATGTGAAAAATTATACTATGTTTGGTTTCTCAAATATTTGCGATAAATCGAAAATAAACGCATACTCCCCTCTCATTCTCCAAAATCCCATCATTAACAATAAAAATGTCGCGTCGGCCCCTTGTCAACAATGTATCGACTAGACTGATAATAAGGTGGCAAAGAAATATAAAGATAAATCACGTCTACAGAGAATTATCGTATACCATATTACGCCTTTCTTTCTCGATGTATTACATATTAAACACATTGTCCGAATATTAAATTTATTGCATCTTACCGAAGACGAAGATACATTTTCAATTTCACTGAATTGGGAAAGATTTTTAAGATTTTACAAACTAATATAGGTTTGTTTGCAGGCTATATGAAATTTCACTTTGACTTTTCCACTTAAAATATTTTCCACTTGTTGCAAAATCTTTTCGACACAAATGTCTCGCCTTTGTTACCGTGGCATATATAATTGTTTTTACTCCTTGCAATCTAGGATTTTGTCTCACTAATTTGTCATTATCTTTCAAAGTTTGTCCACAGAATAAACATTCCATTGTTAAGCACTAAATAATATGTAATAATTCAATAAAAATAACTAATACTCATTTGCATTCACATTATATAAAGAAAAGTTTGTTTCTAACTGGCATAATATAATATAAGATTACTTGTATTAAATAGTCCACACTTGCCGGACATCTAGGCCTCTAGGATCGAAAAACTCAGCTTTAAATAACAAAATTTCGAAAACTATAAGTCGTAGAGACCTGATTTTTGTTTTAAAAACTTCCTTGAGGTGTAGACTTTATTTCATACGCAGATGGTATGTCAAAATTCCTTAAAATAAAAAAGTTTTTCGCTTACTGAAAAAAGCGCTGCAAGGGAAGTAAATGTTCAAGTTTTACCTCGTTTTACAAAAAAATTAGATTTTCCATAAAAACAAAATTTAAGCAGTGACCTTCGCCCACATTTCCTCCATCAATTAAAAAAAAATACGTATAATTATCTCAATTGGTTCCGGAGATATCACGAGGGATGTGTGAAAATGTAAGAAAAATTAATTTTGACAGATTTATAACATTTTTCGTCATAAAAATAGTTTGACCTCCCAAAAAATATTGTAATTGGACATTACAGATGGCCAAGGACCTAATCTATCATGCTGTGAAGGTCCCATGTGGTTGTACCTTCAAAAATTTTTTTTCAAGAAGGGAGCTACTTTTTCCTCGTTTTACGGTGCACTAATACAACAAATGACACGAACCATGCGAGTGCTATCAGCCGACTGAGGGACTGAGATTGACGAGATTGCTAGACCCTTAGTCGGTGGCGCCTAACTATACCACAGACCCTGCCCGCGCTATGATATTAAGTACACGGCTGCATCTCTATAAGGACTCTTCACTCAACGCCCACAGGCAATCCTTTCAACTTTTTATGCATCACTACACCTACACTATATATGCACATTCAGTTAGGAATATAATGGTGTTTGGCTTTGAAAAATTACTAATGATATTAAAGGAAAAGTACACAATGAATTACCTATAAATAATTCTCTATTTAATTAACAAGATGACATCTTTCCTCAAATTTACTGATCAACTTTTGAAAATCTCTGGTTATATTCTCCAATAATCCTGTGTTATGTAAATCGTTAAGAAATAATGCCAAGAAGAGCATACCCAAGATTTCAAATATCCTGAGGAAAAGTAATCCACTGAAGTTAGATACAAGAATCAAAAGTAGGCTACTCTGTTTTACTGATCCACCAGATAGAAAACTGACTAGAAAAATAGTTATAACAATAAAAACATCTTGCCCAAAGTCTACTAAAGGACAACATACATGTTAAATGGGATTACTATCAATTTCAAAAATTGATATAGTTTGTAAAAACTAGGTAATTTGCATAATTTTAGACATTCAAGAAGCCGGTATAACCAAGCGATACAGGTTTTCCTCGTCAATAAAGATTCATCAAGATGCTATATATTTTAATCTCCACCGACAATACATTTATCAAACCTATAACTAATTATTTATTCAGTATATGCAGATATAATAGCATCTATATCGCACCTTTACCAGTTCTATTTAAAAGCTTGCCTTTATGCATTAAATGTAATTAGATATAATTAAAAAAACGTTTACTTAAGTCGAATAAAGACCAGAAATTTTCAGTAAAAAATATATGACGTACTAAGAGACACGTTGATAAAATTTTATGAAAAACTGAAAATTATTTCCCTAAAGTTAACAGTTTAAGGGCAAAAAATTACTGAATGTCATGTGACGTGTTTTTCGGTGAGGCCGAAAAGTGTCACTTTTGGCACCTTAGCAACAGCGGTATTTGTGGTGCGCTTGCTCAGGCGCCAGTTTCCTATGTTACGTGGAGAAACGCCACGTCCCTCAAACAACCTTAAAGTAGGGCTGGAGTAACTACAGTGGAGACACGGTAAATTCCAGTGGGTCCAAATAGAGAAAATTAGACTCTGACACACACAACAGTAAACAAGATAATATTTATTTCCTATATTCTACAATACTATTTATACTTAAGCTACCAGGATATTTATATGTAAGGAACCAAAATACAAGGACCCAGGCTATGATACTATGATGGTTATGTAAAGTTAACCTTTTAATGTGATGAATTTATGTATGTTGTTGATTATATATATATATATATTTTTTTTATTTATACATGTTTATAATAGTGTCTTTTTTGTTTTGTTTTTAATAATGTACATTTAGGTATTTGTAAGGTAAACAGCTTCAGGCTGAATAAAGCATTCATTCATTCATTATGTGAGGTGCTAGAGATGAAATTACGGTGTTACGGTGATGTTACTAGGACAGACATTTGCAAAGCAACGGTATGGCAGTAGTGGCGGCACTAAGTTAATGACATACGGTGACCGGGGCGGAACGAATGGCGGTGACAGGGAAACAGAGCAAGCTGCAGAATTGGTCTTATTATAGACTGTTGTTAGATACCAGGAAGGAGTAAGCAAAAAAATGATATACAGTGCAATGGCAACAAAAGGATACCCTAGGCATCAGATTTGGCTAATATGCAGTAAAGTTAATTAGACTGAGACAGTGGATAAATGTTTGAATGCACATTGAAGTCTCCGGACAGTGCAGATGAATCCGGGGATCTCGACGGCGCCTTTTCACATCTACCCAGGCAGGTGGCAGGCAGATAAATCCAGGTACCTCGAGGACACGAGAGTAGGCAAAAATGCAAGTGAATACCCGAGTAATAATTTTTATGGTGAATACGCTGGTCTATCTGGACAGTGCAAATGAATCCGGGGCTCCCAACGGCATCTTTTCACATCCACAATATACCCAGGCAGGCAGATGAACCTAGGTACGTCGAGGACACGAGAGTAGGCAAAGTGCAAGTGAATACCCGAGTGATAACTGTTATGGTGAATACGCTGGTTTCTCCGGACAGTGCAGATGAATCCGGAGAGTGGTATCAAGTCTACCTCCACGACATATTCAGACAGTCATCGCAGATGAATCTAGATATCTCGAGGACGCGCAAGATGTATACATAAAACAAAACAAGTGAGAATAAGTGAACGATAAGTTATATACAGATACCTAATATTAGCCAAATCAATACCTCCATTAAAATGGTTGTTCTTACTCACTTTCTCCTGGTTGTGCTGGTCAGGGCGGTCTGGCTGCTGGATTTAATTCTGGCAGAGCACGTCCGGTGCGGTCGGTTGGTCGATGAAGGCTGTCACACTGTCTCGTGTTAAACTGCTAGCTCTTCTCTCTAAACGTAACAATGGAGTGGGGATAATTATAATTTTGCCTAAGTCGTTGAAAGACTTTAAAAATTTTTACCTATTTTTATGCGATGCTGGAGCTGCCACACATCCACTCTGCTTGCCGAGTCCATTGGAACCGACTTGCCTTCGCGGTGGCCACGGATAGTATCTGTCGATGCTTGCGCGCGCCTCTTACTACCTGGAGGTGCACTGCAGCACTTAATATATGAAGATCGTGGTTTGTGATTTTTAAAACATGAATATTAATAAATAACGGTGCCTTAATTTGTACACAATTTAGAAGTATCAAATAATTATAAAAATAGATTTTGGTGGGTGAAATTGGGGCTAGAAAATTGCTTCGTTACAGTCAAAAATGATGAAAATGATCTAGTTCTGCAAGCTGCATCTCAAAAACTATCCATTTTTGGAGCTCTCGCCCATCGAGACATATCTGGAATATAAGCACCACAATATATCAAATTTTCAGAGTTTAACTGAAAGCAAATTTCAATTAAAGTACGTGGGGTCCTTTCTGATTCGGTTAAATTCCACTAAACAATATAGCAAAACTGCATCGTAAAATTTTTACTCATAATTGAAACAAATATGTAAATTATTAATTCTTTATTTCATACTTCACATTTACTCTATGACAAATAAAACAAATGTTTAAAGGACATAAATAAAATGTACCTTATTAATATGTTGATCAAAAATACTTTTTTTTTTTTAACCAATAATTAGACTATACATTCTAAGAGGGGTAATTACTCAAAGAGTAATATTGTATTTACGATCAGTACATATTTTGTGGAAATATTAGATTCACACAAGTCTGGAAATATATTTCTTACAAATATTAAACTATATAACCACAACAATAGCAATGAAAAACTTAATATTCCAACAGTAGTGAACCTTGTTACAATGCGTTATTTATAGCATTTGCAATATATATTACACTACATTGCATCGAATATACTTCTATCCTTTATTAATATACAGACAAAAGGCAAGAAATGTACTCAGTACAAACCAGTGCAATAATCAAAAACATATTAACAATTATTATCTTATACTTTTGATTTTTAATTCATGTAATCCTGAGATTATTTAAAACATCATAAGGGAACACTTACACATTAAAACCAATTAAATTAAATAAAACAAAAAGACCAAGTTCCAAATCACAGATAAATTATACAAGTACGATTACGATTATATAATTTTGGTGCTGAGACAAATCCACATGTATCTTGAGATCAAATATTATTTTATAAGTGATCATCCTGAGCAGTCACCATGTAAAGGACATTATTTTTTTTGCATATGATACAAAAGTGTACATTTTATCAAATCTGCTAGATTATTCACAATATACAAATCTACTTTTTAACATTTTATTAAATCATATAAAAAGTGCATAAAACAAAACAAAAGTGTAAGACAAAATGTATACCATCACACAACTTAACAAAAGAATAAATAAAGACCTCTAATTGTTATAAAAAAAGGATTGCTTTAGAATATCGAGACACTGGTATTGAGAAAAATGCATTATTCAATTGTAAACCTGAACAATATCCAATAGTAAAATAGAAGTTTAGTTTTAAAAGATTCACAAATTTAAATATCTCATTCAAGGTTAAAGTTCTACAGTATAAATTATCTGTGAAATTATTTGTGCAAACAAATAATATAATTATATATAAACAGATGCCCATGCAACTTAATAATGAAAACTTTCCCATTTTTTATGAATTCCTACTTTCAAATCGACAATATGAACGTGAACTGCTTGAAACTTTTCAAACTTCGGAGGGATAGGACACAATTGGAATTTAACCCTATCCCCAGGTAAAGGAACATATTCATCTTCAACACTGAAAGAAAAGTAAAAATAAATATTTAAATATAATTGAATCGGGCCGCAGTAACACAGGCAAAATCAATAAAATGTATCAACGTTATTATACATTAATGGTAAATGCATGGAATACCTAGCTATATATCATCAGAAAATTCGAGAGAATGATTTTGGTTATCGAACATGGTTAAATTCTGATTTTATAAATTAAATTCACTATATGGCCTTCGGTCATATAGCCAGTATAAAATAAAATATTTTAGAAAAATCGTAAAAACCAATCCGTATATTACGTATATAATAAAACTTACTCTGAAACATGAACAAATATATCATCACTTCCATCTTCGGGTGTTATAAACCCATGGCCCTTTTCTCTGCAAAACAATTTAATAGTTCCATATAGAGTTTTTGATTTCAATATTCTCTCACAACTGAAAGGAATAAATACACGATAAGTATATGCGCAATAATTATTATTATAAGATATCATCCTTGAATAGGATAAACACTTACGTTGATGGAGTCCTGTTTCTCTTTGTTATGAGAGGACTAGGAATTAAATGAACAGGAACTTGAGTCGTATCTCCTCCTGATCCTGATATGTCTGCCATTATTTTCAGATCCAAAAATGTAATCGAATTATAAAAATTAGATAATTCCTGGAAAATTTTTCGGAAATGTGAACCGCCAGAATCACTTGACAGTTGACTTTTGACAACTTTTGACACAAACAACTTACACACAGCACATAATATGAAAGAGAAGGCTTGCTGGCACTGGAGAAACTAAAAAGAAATGATAGAGAGCGCCCTCTTTACAATAGTTCTGGAGATACACCCGATTAAATAGTATGATGTAAGGTTAGGCATAAGCATTTTCCTTTAAAGAAATGTCGTTTGAATCTTGAATAATACTGGTTGTACAGTAAGGAACCTACCAATTGTTATTAATTATAATTTGTATTTTTTGGGCTTACATTGCAATAAACTTTGTATTCGGTGTTTTTACAAATTTTAAAATCTCATTGGCTGTGAAAGAAATATTTAATTATAACTAAACACATTTGAATTTCTACAACCAGTTGAGTAATATCCAAGAAAAAGTATTTTTAAATTTGAATTAAAATGTTACCGCCCAAAACACTTGACGTCATCGGTCATAAACACCTAACCTCAAAAATACATATCTTTAAAAATTTCCGAGTAATATGTCACTATTATGAAAATTTCCGCTTGGTTCTCGTATTTTCAACTAAAATCTTGTTCAATGCAATGTTCATAAAGTTCACGCATTGCACATAACAACTCACACAATCGCACTTCAAATTAAATTTATGTCTCTAACAATCTAACATTGTAAGAAATTAGGGAAACCATGTGTGTCACTTTAACTTATAATGCTGTAAAATTTGCTGTTAATTTAAAAATGTATAGAACAGTGCTTATCTACTCTTATTAGGTTATATATTAATTAATGAACTGCTTTTGAACAATGAGTTTATTTTATAATATTTATTTACATTAAATTTGGATTCTAGGACTATTAATAACTAAGTGTATGTAATGGCAATTTTTTTTTATGGACGTTAAATAATTTTAAATTCAATTTATAATTTGAAAATAGTAGTTCCCGCCAGAATCCGTGACGTCAATGATTACGCATGCGCAGTATAGTTCAAGCAGTAAATTTCTATGGCAGCCATGAAATGCAAACTCCACCATTACACCTATATTTGATGTGTGACAGACATTTTGTTTTGCCGTTTTCGCTAAATGTCAAAAAAATACCAGTTTTGATTCGTTCGTGCCGAGCCGAATTTTCGATTTGCCTTGTGTAATTTACGATGCGATCAACTAGCACTCTTCCTCTTTGCGTCGCGGCATCGTGCGGCCTTCCCGCAGGTGTTTTTCGAAAAATCTGAACGTTATAAGATTGCATGTTTTTGCGCCATTTTCGGTTCCGAAATGCAATTAGGCAATCCAACGACCTGTCAAAATTATTTTTCAATATGGCGCTGAGGGCAAACATGGGGTTTATTTTAATTAACTCGCGGAAACGTAGCCAAGGCAACCGAAAAAAAACTCATTTAACGAATGAAAATAAAGGATTGCCGGATGTTTGCCCTCAACGCCATGTTAAAAGTCACGTGGTTTGGATTGCTTAATAGAGCATGTGCACGTGCACGTGACATCACAGCTAACCTCAAAAATATATATTTCTTAAGATTTTAGTATTTCGTGTAGCCGTTATTAAAATTTCAGCTTGGTTTCCATATTTTCAACTAAAATCTAATTCAATGTAATATTTATGAAGTTCTAAATACTTTCTCCTAATAAAATAGGACTCTTTTTGTAGATTGGAAATCTGATCTGTAATTAGCAGTCTGTTTTTACTAATCAACAATATTGAAAAATTATTTGCGTGAATTTTTAAATATTTGCTTGGAGCCACCCAGGCAGCAAGGTGCCGTCATTATGACGTCGTTTTTTCGGCATTAATTACGTCAATTTCACCTTCAGCATGACGTAAAAATGACGTGAAAAAGACGGCACAATGTCACAGCCCAATGACGTCATACATATGACGCCAATATGACGTATTGGTAATCAGTGAATTTTGCGATAAGGGATGCAAACCTCTCATTATATTTTTCCATAATTATTAATAAAGTTTTTGACGAAAAAAAAAACCGGAATGTGCAGGAATCGAACGGCGGACTTCTTCACTCGCAACCTAGACGCGGATTTATGGGGGGGTAATTACCCCCCCCCAAGATTCTGTAAATTATCAATTTTTGTTTTAAAATGGTGATTTTTGTTAATTTTTGGGAAGAAAAAAAATTTCAATAGGGTAATTACCTCCCCCAAGAAATTTTTATTTTAAATTTTTTAGGATGAAAAAACTTTTAGAAAATTTTTTTTCCAGATTTCTCCCCCCCCGCTCACCAAAATATTTTGGGTTCAGTGTTACCCCCCCTAAGCTCAAGGTCCAGATCCGCTCTTGTATGCTTGGCCTGTGCGTTATTAAAATTTGTGTAATCTGACCGTTATTTCTGTAAAATTTGTAGTTTATTTTTCATAGTAATTTGTAATTAATAACTTTAATTTTAACACTTTTTGCAAATTGAGACTAAACATTTATTAAACATTCAAATACTTTCTACATTTTGAAATAAATAGCAACAAATTCACATAATATAATAAAGACTTCATACACATCACCATAAATACTGCTTTTAGCATCCGTAATAACGGTTACTAAGATAGCTCAGTTGGTAGAAGAGTCAGTACTGTAATACGGACAACGGAGACATGCAGGTTCGATTCCTACCGACCGCAATTGGTAAAGGTAAGTAAAAATGAATTTAATAACTTAAACATTATAATTTGCAGGCAACCCTTGCGATAATAAATTGGAGCTATGGTAAACAATATTAAATATGTAAATAAAATATACGTATGATAACAAACAAATTCATGCATTAATAATTACTTTCATTTTTATTAAGTAAAATACTTACATGTCAACGTTGTACTTTTCGTAAAAAGTGCCCTGAATAATATATCTATCTATATAAAAAAGTAGAATCTCCATATATCGTACTTTATGGATGTGTAAATACAGTATCGGAAGATTTTGGATTTGGGTGGCAGGCATAGTTTTAACGGCTTGACAGACCGCCTACAATAAAGGCGTGTACCAGTGCTCTAGTAGAGGGAGCAAATAATGACGCGCTATTAAGAAAACACGTACATCATTGCTATTAAAAATTTCAGTACCATTTATTCAAAGGAAGGATGTAGTTGGCTCTGTTCATTATAGGTAATATTATTACGTGCTTTAATAACTAAAATTATTTAACTCGTTATACTTTCAAAACGAGTCAAATAATTCTTTACATTTCCCGCAGACAGAGCTGCCCACGTACATGTGGTGGGGAAAGCAGGTGGCACGGGTAGGATGTGTTATACGATAAAAAAGAATAGCCTAGTTGCTTCGCTCTCGCTTGCTCTCATTGCCGACCCAAATGAAACATTTTCTGACACTGTATATTATTGTACATTGTTGGCAAATTGAAAGATGGCCAGCTGCTGGCCGGTGGGACATTTCGCCAATGGTCCACTTGTGGCTCCCCATAAAAGTGCCAATTATGATAATGCTGGCGACAGTGCGTGTGACCATTTATGTGCCAATTATGAGTGTTTGCTGGGATACGACTGAAAATCGATATCTGTGGGTTTTCGGGAACGCAGATTACTATTTTTTTTATCAAAATTGATTAATTAAAATGTTTTCAAATACGCGGATTATAAATTTTTGGTCAAGTAATTGAAAAGTATTAATATAAAATAAAATAATAGATGTAACTAAAAATTTAAAAATAAGATTAAATGTAGAAAAAACATTTTAAAAACACTTTTATTATTTAGGTGTACTAAAACGAAAAAAATAAAACTGATCGTCTTAAAAGATTGTCGTATTTTTTTTTCTATTCACACTACGAGCTTTTAAGACAATTAATTTTTTGTTTCCTTTAGTACACCTAAATAATAATAATTTAGCTTGTTTTTACATTTTATTTTATTTTTAAATGCTTAATATATTTTTTTAACAAAAATTCGTAATCCGCGTTCCTGAAAACATCTTGATTTTTCAATTTAAAAATAAGATTAAATGTAGAAAAAACTTTTTAAAAACACTTTTATTATTTAGTTGTACTAAAACGAAAAAAATAAAACTGATCGTCTTAAAGGATCGTCGTATTTTTTTTTCTATTCACGCTACGAGCTTTTAAGACAATCAATTTTTTGTTTCCTTTAGTACACCTAAATAATAATAATTTAGCTTGTTTTTACATTTTATTTTATTTTTAAATGCTTAATATTTTTTTAACAAAAAATCGTAATCCGCGTCCCCAAAAACCCACAGATTTCTATTTTCAATCATATCGGATCACAAATGAAGAAAATACCTAACACCGCCATTTTGATTTTTCAATTTTGACAAAAATTGGAACCGCATCCCGGAAACCCACAGATCTCGATTTTCAATCCTATCAGATCATAAGTGAAAAAAAATAGTCCGCTATATCTTGGCGCCACCATTTTGATTTTTCAATTTTGATAAAAATTGGATTAGTTTGATCAAGAGACGAATGGGTTTTTGAAACGGCAAACGTTATAATACCCTCACTTCACCGATGGACCTATTTGACATTGACGGTATAGCCCTTTTTTTTGGTAGTTAGGCATATAAGGCCAAAGTAACAAAAGAGCTTCGGTGTGAATTTTGCAAAAAAAATATCGGGATATGGTACAAGGGAAAAACAAAGAAAAATGTCAAATGGCGATTATATTTTATTTTTGCAATATATATTTTATATATAATATATAGGATTATGTTTGTTTTAAAAATATAAGCATATATTTTCTTGTACTATATAGGAGTTTTTTTTTCCCAATTTTTTTCACAACTGTTGATACTTTTGTTTGCTTCAAAGTTTCAAAATTGTCTTCGTTGTGCTAATTTTGCTTGTATAACCACGTGCTATAGAATTTTTTCTGCTGATAAAGATTTGTAGAACTGTATATTATTATTTGATCAAACTAAATTGCATGTTTAGTAATAGTCGTCTGTTGAACTACACAGAAATAATAATAGCAAAATTAAATATGCTTTACAAAAGTAGAGTAGTATTATTATGAGATGTTTGGGGCGGAGTCAACATGCATGAATATTTTTACCAGTGGTACGGTGTCACCTAGGGTACACGGACATATATTTGCAATAAAAGTTTCGCTGTCAAGAAACTGTGTAATGGAGTAGATTAAAACTTGCCCGACTGTTTACATAGGTTACACAGCTCTTCGACAATGAAAATTTTAATGTGTGTAGTTAAAATATGACGTGTCTTTTCAGTCAGGATTCGTGTCAGGAATTTTAAAAATCTTTAATTTTATATTTCATAAAAGAATATTATTACAATGACATAGTAAAATAAAAAATATGTTACATGTACTTCCTCAATATTGAACTGCTAAGTTTCAGTGTGCCTTGTCATACCATATTGTTGGATGATTAACATTAATAACATTTTACTCTGCACTAATTTGCTGAGTTCGGCTTGTACAAAGGTGCTAGAGTGGAATGAGAGTAAAAATTGCGAATTGTATTTATTCGAAAGCGAAATACTCAAACTACTGTCAAAAGGTATTTTCTCGCCTAACTTTCAATATCTACTATTTAGATTTATTTGTAACTTATTGTGATCAGTTACATAAATAATTATGAATAATACAATTTTACCTGTGATTCATTTTACATGGGAAATGTATTTCGAGAATGATTCTGCAGACGAAGAAAAAAATAAAAGAATCAACATTACTATTAAGGAGTGAACTCTTCAGTACACTCCGTAATGCCCGAACGCTAAAATATTGCAAATTCACTCCAAATGCCAAAAGCCAAACAGAAATAGTACTCTTGGAGTGAAAAGCGTTAAAAGAGTGCGTAAGTCGAATTCAGCACCTGTACATTTGTACAAATTATTTAGAGTGTAGTTGTCTATTAATTTTGTATGTCAATCTGATTGTAAATAAATTAAGTTACCAAAAGGGGATTCAACATTATTTTATTCAATATGATATCACAAAATTCCATATCCTTCCAACACAGATCCCACTTATTTACGATTATATTGATGGCACTGTTAAAGGTGGATCTCTATATAAACATAAAAATTCTTATTGAAAACCAGTAAAATAACCTTAGTATCTAATTTAATTTTACCAAAAATTGTGTTAAAATGTAATATGTAGATTATAAGTATAATAATTATTATACTTATATCTATTAATTGATTTATGCTCTTAGTCAACACCACCTAGAGATTAAAGCCAGACAACCAGCTGGTGACGTCACGCTTCAACGGCCGACCGACTAACCGTGACTGATTAGTATTAGTGCTGTCAAGTGCAGTGTCAAATAAAACAAATCATTGTTGTATTTGCATTTTAGTAGTATTGTGTCTTATTGTTTATTATGTGTTTTAAACGTGTAAATGTGATCTAAAACCCACTTTAATAAAACAGTCAACAAATAATACATTCCAGTGATAGTTATAAAATACTTAATTGCCGTGCAAAATGGTAAACAAATGCTGCGTTCCTCGCTGTACTGGTAATTATGCCACCGGGGAAAAGGTACACGTTTTTAAATTTCCCAAAGATGAGAAACTAGGAAACAAATGGATTAAAGTAGTTTTTAAGACTCTTTTTTATTATAGTATAAGTAAAACATCACTCTAAGCTTAAAAACAGCAAACATACCGCAGGTAATAGATATTTCTTATTTGGGAGTAGTCACATGTAGTATAATAGCATTGCTTTAATGCATTACGCTGTATATGCTGGGCCTTTCTTCAGTGACGTCACCAGCTGGTTGTCTGGCTTTAGGTGGTGTTGCCTTAGTACATGACGACTTTTTTAAAAGTGGATTTGTAATCTACAGCACATGAACAACATATCAGATCATACTTTTTAATCTAAAAGTGCCAACGAGCTGAAAGATCGAAATCAGATTGCACTCCATTGTATCTAAACATTCACTTAACTTTTGACAGATACGGTTATTTATGCCGTTTTCGCGACACATTCAAATATGGAACACACAAGCTGGAGAGTCAAAAATTAATGGGGATGCTTATCAAGTAATTCTCTGAACGTGTGTAGTCAGTCATGGCAATACGGTAATCTTATCAATATATTTGTTAGTATAGAATTATTTTTTACGTTTTATTATGTTCCTTTTATAGATATTTTATTTCTAGAAATGATTTTTCCCATGTTTCCCATAGTATTATGTAATTATGTTTTATTATTATTGATATAAAAATAATATAAGGTAAGAGTTACATAATGTAATATTTTATCGTATGTAAACACTATGACACAGTTCCATTTGAATCTGACTTTCAGAGGCTCTATTCCATGCAGAAAACCGTCACGCTTTACTTTTTCTTCATTGTATTCTTCATAGCTTTGTTCATCAGAAGATTTGTAACTGTGAATCGTAGACTCGCATCATTAACTTGAAATCAAGCAGACGTTCTTTTTCCATATTTTTAGCGGTAATGCTGGCAAATTTGTCTTCTGCTAAAGCCTGCACATCATCTAGTTTGAACTTTTTAGCCCATACTTTTTCAATTGGTTTAAGTTCGGGATAATATGGGGGCAACCTTAGTACTTTATGCCAGTGTTCCTCCATTATTAGATCTATTTCACATGTTTTTGTTGCCATTTTGTGTTGTTGTATTATAGCGTATAATTCAGGTTTAGTCATGCTAGTATGGAATTGAATTTCTCGTTCTTGCAGCCACATATCTGCCTTTTTAATGGCCTTCATTGGTGCCTTATTCAGTTCCACATTATCAGCCAACATTTAAAGTTCGTAGCATTCAAATCATCAGGGTATGGTGATCACCTGATTTAAAAAAAAATACAAGAACATTTATTAAAAATATACCAGAGTTAAATATCAAAAGTCCATTAGGGATACATCCAGTTTTACCTGATGCATGCAGGATTATGAGACCACGTCCCTTACTAATCGGTTTGGTGAATGATTTAGGCGAACCCATCTACGATCTCTGGGGCTGTATAAGTACTAAGGAGGTAAGTCTGATCGTTGTATATGATTGCCATACCTTCTTCTTTGTATTTTTTTAAGCTCTTTTAAGTATTCTATTCATTTGTAACATGATTTCACAAGTATTCCTCGGTTGTCAGCAGTTTTTTTCCAACTAAAACGATGCTCCTTTAAATTATTTGTTGAAATTAAAATAGCGTATAACGCATTTTTATTAAAAATGCACTAAGGAGAAAATAATCCAGGAAAGTTTTCACAAAATTTCAGCTCTCTATCAAAAAAGAGAAAGTGAAGTTAGATGATGACCACCTCTCGCTCGTATTTTATTTATTTCATATGCTTAAGCATGAAAATATAGCTGAAACAGTCTACTTTTTGATTTATTTTTCATAACAGCATGTTTTTAAAAAGTTCTTTTTATATATTTTTATTTAATAATTTTCAGTTTCTCACAATTTTGCACCGTCATCAATTTCTTACTGCATTTACCATTGTTTCTTCCGTTTAAATATTCTTTAATAAAATTTGATAAAGGAAACTATGAAACTAAAAATTGTTTATTATCTATATTTTTCACCAGCCGTCATCTGCCCAAACAGAGAAAGTGTATTAAATAAAAAAAGGTAAAAAACATGCCTGAATCCCAATCTCAGAACTAGTTTTCTTAATGTTGACAGTTTCCCCTCAAAATCTACTGTAAGCCTGTAGCTTTTGATAAACACCTAATTTTTGTAAACAGTAAAAAATTTACATCGTATCTCGTAATGTTAGAGGGCGTTTCTCAATTATATAGAAATCATGTATCATATCTGTCACCGATTTTTCACAACTTACTCCAAGCTCGCACTTTGGTGAAGCTCTAGGAGATTTTCTTATGCGGCTTGGAGAATTTTGTAGTGGACCCTGCTTTTAGCTTCCTGTGTTACCTTTTGCTTTGCATTTTTTTACTAATTTTCGTAATATGCAACGTCACATATTTTTTAATGGAATTGTTAATAACGTTTTGCCCTTTACACCTATAAATGGTTTTTCGAAGGCTCAGGTTGTTCCGGAGAAGACATTTCGCACTGGAAGTAGGATTATATCTTAATATCATTTAATTCAATCACAGCCGGTGAACACAACTCTACTATAAGCTGCCACTGATGTGGTCATTGAATATGACATAATTCATTCTCATTGGCTGAGAATGTTGGATGGGTACAAACTTGTTTCTGCGCATATTTCTCATAATAATACTAGTCTATAGCATATTTAACGTCAAAAATAAATATTTCGTACCCACCTACTTGCCGCAGTTTTTCCACAGGCATTTTGAGTATTTAAGAGCTAATCAATTTTGCAATAAAAAGTTATCAAACTTGTATTATTCTTGTATATTTTGTTGTGTTTATACAGTGTGTACATGAATAAAAAAATGGAACTAATTATTATTATTATTGGGTAAGTATGTAAATTATCGCTTAAAGTTACTACAATGACAATTGTTATTTTAAAAGTGGGACGGACCAGCTTATGTGGAATGTATTTTATATGGCATTAGACATATAGAAACTATGTTAAGCTAGATCTTGAGAAAGCATTAGATAATTGCTTTATATGGCGCAATGTTAACATTTTTTTGTTTTTTTTTTTGCTCTTAATAGATATTTATAGAGATAAGTGCCATTTTAATAAATCATCTTTTTCATTATTACATGTTTATATTATAAATTAATTTTATACTTAGAACTTTAATTAGTTATTGATACTTTTACTAAACCAACACTGTCAATGAAGAACCAATTTTAATTTTTCCCTTCAGAAACACTCCAAATTTCTTATTAATATGTCTAATTTAAAATAGTTGGTGCTAATTTTTTAAGCACATTTTGTATGTGCTTAAAAATATCTCATATAGGCTTTCAAACTTCAGAGTTCAGGATTACAAGATCTATAACTTTTAATATACTAAACGAGTGAGTTAATGTAGAATGCATACATAAGCATGGTCTGTGAGCACGTAAACAAAGTGCCGCAACAGGAAGGAGCGAGAAATTGTTGACCTTGAACCTTCCCATGAAGAACATTATTAGTGTGGTTAAATTTTAAAAATCTTCAACAGATGCTTGTTGCTTGTTAACGGAAGCCTATAAGGGATTATTGTAATGTACTTCAACTGTTCAAGGGAAGACAATGATTGTATTATGGTACGCCACATTAATGGACTCTATTGATGTACCGGAAGACTACAAATTCGCCTAATTTCCATAGACTAGCATGAATGAGTAAGCCAAACCTGAAGGCTATGTTGATTGATTTTTTTGACATCAGGGACATGATCATGGACAGATAGGTTCCTGAAGCTTTACCTGTCAATCAGCAATACTTCATCGATATCATGGTTAAGCTTCATAAAAAGGAGGAAGAAAAGGTTAGATCTGTAAAACAGTTTTTGGCGGATAAATGCATACTGGAGCACCAAACATGACTTCTGGTTCCCAAAAATCAAAAGTTCAGTAGAGGACCCATTTTAGTTCGTGGAGAAAATGAAAGCAACGATGAAGAATCTGTTGAAGAGCTGATAAGTTGTAGCACTGTTTTGAAAAATATAGTACTTATAAACTGTGACGTAGAGATAGGAAAGTAAGCTAATTGGGATAAAACTTAGAAGATTGTTATAGTAAATCATATTTTTATCAAACCAGCCCCAATTTTAAATAGTTACTTCTCATATATAAGAATTTTGTTACCTTTGCTTTTATTCCTACATTATTATTTTAAATATTTTATGTGCAACTTAAGTAGTATTTTGAGGTGTGTTGTCGTTGTTATTTTTTTAGTTATTTTGAAAATTCTTTTGACCAATTGTGCAAAGGTGGATGGGCCGGGCCGCATTAGATTTATTCATTTGGATGAAAATTTAATGGACTCCCTGTGGATTCTTCTGACCAGTTATGCGTCTGTGGATGGGCCACATTGCATTTAACCAAACCATCATCTGTGGAAGGCATACCAGCTGGACGCAAATCTAAAAGAGAATACACTGTTATTATGAACATACCGTTTGGGCATAATGCTAAAATTGAAAATTACCTGCATCGTTCGTAATTAAATAATCACAAGCTGCTTGGTTACTTGTCTTGTAATACTGATTCTTTTTTGGTAGATCTACAAAACAAACAAAAAATATAACAATTGACAGAAGACACCTAATATAAGATAGTCACATTGTTTAATTTCTATTCCAATATATCTGTATTTAGTTTACATTGAAAAATGGTTGTTCAAATAAACATTATAATGGGGGCTTATTTGTACCATTTTTAGATTCAGTGGAAATTAGAAAATTAATCATAACCCAAGTAGCACAGTGTGGACTATTAAGTTTTCACAACTAAATGTTTTCTGCGAAAACGTTGGGATAACCGTATAGCTGTACCCAAGTAGCAAAATAGAATCCTAAAGGAACTGAATTGTTTTATAGTTATCGACTAGTGCCGTTTGAAGAACAGTTTTATTTCTTAGAGTATCCAATTAAAACAATTTTATCGTATAAGAGAACGTTTCTATAATATTGTTGTGTAAATGTTTTTATAGCTCATATTATCGGACAAAATCTTATTGTACTACTTACAAATTTTATAAAATTTGTACAATATTTTATACAATATTCTATAA
Organism: Rutpela maculata; assembly: GCA_936432065.2. Classification (NCBI taxonomy): domain Eukaryota; kingdom Metazoa; phylum Arthropoda; class Insecta; order Coleoptera; family Cerambycidae; genus Rutpela; species Rutpela maculata. The sequence continues at coordinate 38,455,847 of OW386285.2, forward strand.
AAATATATTAAAAGAATCGTTTAACAATTATATTACAAATGTATACCTATACTTTTAATTTCTGTATTAAAAAAATAGTTGTATGGAAGTTGTATAAAAAGCTGTATTAAAGTTATTTAAGCTAATTTATAAAACTGTTCTTATAGTAGCAGTATACAAAGGGCATAAAATCATTTTACAATTAACCTATAAGTACATCAGTTTACTCTATTATAAATACCTTATAGAACAAAACTGTAGTCCTCAAAGATAAAGTTATCGGAAATTCTGTTATAAAATCTGTCTGCACATAACCCCATTTTGTCATAAAAATTAGACTCATTTTACTAGTCAGTTTTAAAAAATATATCGAGCAATATCTCAGTGGATGAAAATTAAAGAAGTGGATTTTTTTAAAAGAACAATTAAAAAAAATTACTATCGAATTCTTGAGAGTTACAATTCGGGTCGACCTTTACAAACTGCAACTAATAATTCATCTAACTGCAACCATGGGGCTAATTTGGAAATAAAAACAGTATTATCTACCACTGCCAGGCATCATAAAAATGATACTCCACTAGAAGAGCTGCCAATAGACATGGTAGCAAGAAAATCTTCTGATTTTCTTTCTGGGTTTTGCCTAGTGATGTTTATCAACATTTTCTCGTTATTTTGTGCAATTACAATATGCTCCTCAAAAATTTATACATTTGTTTTTGCTTTTAGCCGCATTAATGTCTGAAAACGATGTTGAGATGTACAGAGATTTTTATGGTGAAGATATAACAAGTAATGTACACTTACACAATCTCTCACACTTATCTCACGAAGTAAAAAAAATTTTTATAGCTGTTGCCAAGTGCATATGTAAATATCTTGTATAAGTTATCCTGAGGATATACTTATAGGAGTTTTATAATCATCACGTAAAATAGTTTTATAATGGTTGTATGTTTTTCTAATAAAATTCCTATAATACCAAAATGTTGTATAAAAGTGGGCCCTTTTTGGTTGTATAGACTTTGTTTAGTGGTATTTAACTGCCTTATGTAATTTACATGTTTCTATAAAATATGTTGTATAGCAGTTCTAACAACCTTTATAAAAGTTATTTTGCTACTTGGGTAATTTTAACTACGGAATCTCAAAGTCTGTTATTTCAAATATTTTTGCCTTGCTATACAGGCCTGTCGAGAGGAGGGGGGCGATTCCTCCTGAACCCGAGCTTGTTTGGGGGGGCCCGGTTTTGTATTATAATTTTTTCTTGACATATTTTAATTTTTTTTTGATTCCCCGGGCCCGTATTTTTTCTCCACGCCCCTCTTGCTATGACATAATTAAACAATATCAAATGGCTGCAATTGCTATTTAGATTTCTGATCAGCTGCAATATGCCTTCTAGAGCTCTTGCAACAGCTCAATTAATAGCAGTTGCAAGAAATAGTCGTGACTCTTGGTCTCATTTTCAAAGCAAGAAAATGTTGTACCACTTTGACTGTTATAGTGCTGTAACGATCTTATCGTAAGATTTCCACGGTAGCTGCTAAAGCAAAGTAACTGCCAGTTCTTGCTGCCGCAACATTGGCGCAGCATTTTTGCAGCTTCTTGTGCTACTTGGGAATATACATATGTATTTTGAAAATCTTCTCAAAACTTATTCAGGGCAGAAACAAATAAGACCAAATCTTTACATATGTTATTAACCTTTTCACTGCACACGGCCCAAGTACCGTGGCTGATGCTGTGCACAATTATTTTGCCGCTAGCGTGTATAGTCGTCTGGAGCAGTATAGTTTGAAGGAGCATTTGTTTATTTTTTTTTTTAGTTAAAAAAAAAACATTTTATCAAGTCGTTGCAGCGCGATTGCAATCGGCCGACTCCCACCCATAAACATGAATCAAACACTGCGAGTAAATCCGGCTAGAGCAGTTAGATCCATTTAATTTTGAACCTCGAGTTATCTCGTCTGGAGCAGTTAACTCGTTGGCGAGTATATTCATCTTGAGCAGTGAAAGGGTTAAAATATGTTACTTATTCACAATAAGCCAAGACAATGATTTATTCATTTAGGTTTCGATAATGTCAACATAAATAGCTGTAGACAAAATGAGAGCTTTTATCAAATCCAGCTCCAAATGTAGTCCACGCAAATTAGATGAAAAAATAGCGAATAGAAGAAAAAAATCATATACAAATTATATTTGGGCCATGCATAGTTCATAGGGGTAGAAGTAAGGATCCAAAAAGTTCCCACCTTACCCGTTGATGGAAACACCCTTTTGTTAGTTAGTTAGTTACGATTATTCTCATTTTTCTTCGAACCCGTCATTCCCACGAAAAACTATGGTCGATTTGCGTACTCCCCATCGTTTTCTCGCTATCGACGTTCATAGTAGGGGGTAGTTTGGAGCGCTCGGTGAAAAATCGATGGTACGCGATTTTTCACAGCGAATATCTCCGAATGGCTACTTTGACGTCAAAAATGGCTATAATGAAACTTGTAGAGCGGATTCTCCTCTACAAGATTCATCTTGCATTTTTCTTTTTTTTTTATTATTTTTGTTGAATTTTCTCGCTTTTATCCACAACGTGTAAGTACTTCATAATTTTAATATTTATTACTTCTTTTCGCCCAAAAAAAAATGCTCAGCAATCACCACAATAAGGAACGTTTCATTTCACTTCATTTCGCAGCTCGCCCAGAGGTTCACAGAGGAAGGAATTAATATGCTCATTGCGGAAGATGATGCCGACTTGCTCATTGTGCAAACTGCGATCGAGAAATGTCAGCAGTATGGGACAGTTTTCATCGTTGGACAGGACGTCGATCTTCTCATGCTCATTATAGCCCTTTCTCCTCAACATAAAGACATTCGACTTTTTAGAGAATCCCAGGGAAACATAAAGGAGAGGATATACAGTTCTCGTGATTTACAGTCCTCGGATGTCTTGAGAAACTGTAAGGAAACTGTGATGTTGGCACATGCATTTAGTGGTTGCGACACTACTTCTGCTTTGTTCAGTAAAGGCAAAGCACAAACTCTAACTATACTTAATAACAGAAGAGATTTGGATGACATTATGCCTATATTTAACAACCCTCAATCAACAAAAGAAGAAGCCGCAACTGCTGGAGAGTGTTTCACGATTGCGTTATATAAAACTCCAAAGAAAGAGAAATCTTTAAATAAACATAGATTTCTCACATTCAATAAATTGGTTGGGAAATCAAGTAACGCTGTACTATTATCGAGACTACCGTCAACGTCTGCCGCTTCTCATCAGCATGCTTATAGGGTTTTTCATCAAACTCAGTTATAGAGAGGAATAAACTTGATCCAACACAATGGGGTTGGAAGAAAACTGACACCGTTCTTTCACCCATTTTTACATGAGGCACCAGCTCCGTCTTCCAACTGCAGGATGGGTTGCGGGAAATGATGTGGGTGTGTAAAAATAGGATTGCGCTGCCCAACCATGTGCTCCAACTGTCACGGACAAGGCTGCTTAAATTCACCTACCTAAGATGAGTTGATTGAAGAAAATCCTATCAACGACTGAAACCAACAATGACGACAGTGGAATAGCCCTACAGGGGAAACCACTTACAAAAAAAACGCACCGAGACCTCTACCTCATGGGTGGTGTGGAAACGAGGTTATATTACAAAGTGCGTATCCTCGAAAAAATCGAGAAAATTCAACAAAAATAAAAAAAAAGTACAAGATGAATCTTGTAGAGGAGAATCCGCTGTACAAGTTTCATTATAACCATTTTTGACGTCAAAGTAGCCTTTTCGGAGATATTCGCTTTGAAAAATCGCGTACCACCGATTTCTCGCCGAGCGCTCCAAACTACCCCCTACTGTGAACGTCGATAGCGAGAAAACGGTGGGGAGTGCCCAAATCGACCATAGAACTTTATTTGTGTAGAAATTAATGAAGAATATTTTTGTTCCTATACCTGTTTTTCGTGGGAATGACGGATCTGAAGAAAAATGAGGATAACCGTAACTAAGTCCTGTCTGGGGGTGGTTTTTTGCCCCCCAAAAAAAAAAAAGGTGTTTCCATCAACGGATAATATGGGAACTCTTCGGATCCTTAATTCTATTCCTATGAACTATACATAGCCCAAATATAATTTGTATATGAATTTTTTCTCCTAAAAAGTCTAATTTGCGTGGAGTAATGAAGCTAAGTTAGTTGACAGAACTGTATCACCATGTATAGTGTTTGCGCAAAATACTTCACTGTTATTTTATCAATGTTTGAAAATAATAATGAAAAAAATTTGTCTGCCTGGATAGGTTAACTTTGCAAGAAGGTGTTAAAGTATAGAGGTAAAACTTCTAACATAAATTTAAAAATGTAAATTTCACCATCCATGATAACGAGTTCTTTTAAAAGTTTCCTCATAAAGGAAAATAAATATTTAATATTAAATTTACTTTAAATACAAACCTCATATATTTTTAAGAACAAAAATCGTGTAAATGTTACCGTAACTTATTAAGAAAAAATAGCGGAGATTCTGCAAACTTAGAAATGTGATAGTGGCTCAATATGATTTAACTAAATGTGCAACAGCTTGCCAAAAAAGGAAAATGTGCAAATGCAAGCCATTTACACACAATCTCGTAGTTACTGACGAACTTCTTTGGCATCACTACCTACTGCTCTAAGTTTACGGGATCTATAAAACATAATACCATGTAATGGTACAATGTCTATGGCTGGCTTGGTAACATCTATCATCTCAATAAATCTCCCATAATTAATTCTGTCATCTACGATAATATGTAATACTTTTAACAGTGATTCAATTTCTTCTTTATGAAATTTAACATTCTCTTGGGCGCAGATATCGTAAAACACATTAATAGGTAAAAACCCAGTTTTCTCCTAGAAAAAAGACAAATTCAAAATAAAATATTCATTCATTCATTCATTTTCTAATCCTGTGTTAATATTTCGTTACTTGTAGTTATTTTATTTAAGTGTCGCTTATTGATTATTATAATAAAAAAATAGTCGCATTATGAAAGTGGGTGGTTGGTACAGCGACAAAGACAAAAGACGCGTTCTCTCTAGCTGGAAATTAATATATTTGTCCCGATCGGGATATGAACGTGGGTCACTCGTCTGTATAAAAAGACGCACCACTGTCAGTCATACCACCAAGTGAAAACATTCATAACATGAAATAATATACTCAGATTATATTATTTCAGTAATTTTTTTATTAATTATTTTCAGTTTATCTTGCAGCTCAACTTATAGAAATTTCTTTGGCATAGATGTAGAAAATAACGAAAATTGATTCAGAAGAAGAAAAAGTTCTCGCAAATTGCTTGCCAAAGATTAATGCAACAATTTGTCACATCAGTATCAACATTTATGTCGCTATAATTATTGTAATCATGAGAAAGAGTAGTGTTGTGGAGGCCATTTCATAAAACAAAAGTTAACAGGAGTTAACATGTACTTTACAAAAATCATGTCAGAAAAACAAGTGAAAGTCGCATTTTGGAGATATGCGCCTTACTTGGATTTTTTGTAGTGGAACACCCCGTATATTTTCACACCATCTGAAAGGCCATAAAAAACTTTCTTCGTCTTAAAAAATTTTTGTCCAATTTATTGTACATTTAGGTACTATTTATCAAATTAGCCGTCGAAAACAAAATTATGTCATTTAAAGTAAACAACACGCTAGCTCTGTCAAGACATTTTCTGGTAATTAATTTCCTTTTGTTTTAAATAAAACGGAAAATTTCTCAACAACATATATTTTTCGGGCTACCATGACTTAATGATAACAAAATTTAAAAGTTAATATCTAGTATGGTTTTTAAGAAAAATACTATGTTTTAAATATCATTAAAGAGCTTTATTTATGACCTTTTTGATGGTGTAAAAATATACGGGATGTTCCATTACGAAAAACCCAGGTAAAGTTCTCATTCGAAAGAGACTCAATTTTTTTTCTGACATGATTCTCGGAAAATACATGTAAAGCATAATAAAACATAATAAAATGCCAACAATAACGAAGTTAAATGTGTGACGGCATGTTGGATAGGACCATTTGGCAATTTTCTTATTGCAGAATTTGAGAGAGCATGTCTTGTTTCATTAATGTGCAAAAAATTAAAATCTTCCGATGGCATTATCAAATTTTAAAAAATGAAAACTATTTCATGTGCTCAAAAACGACGTGACATTACACCGCATCCTAAATTATCAAAGAGCTGCAAGCTGTTTTCACGAACAAAATAAGCGACAAGGCAGCAATTTGTTTATTCACCAAATGGCATGCCAGATTTTGTGGCATATTTCCCAGTCGAACTAATTTAATGGACTTCTCTCTCATTCCCTCCTAATTCTTTATGTTGGAGCTAGTATATTGGTATGTTAATAGGTAGGTAAATTATTGCATTAAAAAATGTAGGAAAGTAAAAGGTGTATATAATTACGAAGCTATCCTAGAAATTAACATGAACAAAACAAGATGACAACCGAGATGGTGAATTAAAAATTAGAGCATGAATTTTGCTATTTTTTAAAAGTAATGGGTTGTTTGGTATGGTACCCTACTGCTGTTAAAATATGAACAGAAAAACATAAAACTTACTTTATCTTGATTTAAGGATTTTGCATAAAAATCATTAAACTTGAATTCCTGGTCTCTTCTATCTTTCAAAGAATTTCTACATTTATTTAGTGCAGAAATCCACTTGTAAAAATCTTTTCGAAATACACAAGGGGGGCAGTCAGAATCTTTTGTTAATTCTTTCATTCCATATGTCGCTTGCTGGGAATGAGTTCCAAAAGTAAACCCTTCTGGCACAGAGTCTACATTATGATTTCTAAAAAAAAATAAGTATTTGTTAACTCGTAAATCAAGTCTTAGGATCAAATATTTCCATTTTGCAACCTCTTATAATTGCTCGAAACAACAACCCAGCAAGATTCAAGTAAGCTCAATTTTCGATCATATCGTCGTCCATAGCACGTAGGAGCCTAACTGACAAAAATTACGAAATTGAGTTAGGTCCTGCAAAGTGTATGTTTCATCAGGAACATACACTTTATAGGGCCTAACCAAATTCGCAATTTTGTCAGTTAGGCCCCTACGTGCTGTGGACGACAATATATTGATGTTCCTGTAAAATCATTTCATGTCGCATGATTTTTTTTTCCAATTTATTTATATTTTCCACCATATTTTCTTTTCAAAAATATTAAACAAAATAATATATTATCCCCATGATGGCTGAAGGATATAGGTTGATGGTATTTTGATTAAATGATATTCTATTGTATACCAAATACAATTGTAAATACTTGGGAATAATTATTACTGATGACAAATTAAATTTTAAAAAACATGCTACGTATGTAATAGGAAAAATAAATAAAAAAAACTTGCATAATTCAATAGAATCAGTGAGTTTAACAATGTGGACTAGGTTATTGGTATATAAGTCAATAATAGCACCCCATTTTGAGTACTGCCCTACAATCTTGTATTATTTAAACCAAGGAGATCAAGACATTTTATAAACTCTTCAAAATAAGGGCATGCGTATCATCTTAAAAGTGAATTATTATACTAGAATTGAAGATATTATGTGTCGCAACCCCCAGAATGTAGGCAATACAGAATTCAATTAGTTCGGATGTTGTCTGAATGTAGAGATTTGCACCTACTAGAGAAAGAACCTACTAGAAGCTCTATAGTCTGTTTTTAAACCAAGAGGATCGTTTCAAATTTACCGTGCTAAATCATTCATCTGTGATTAGATACGCCTTCGCCAGTTTTACAGAAGGCAATGATCGTAAATTATGACATGCATGTCAAATAATATTCAATTTTTAGGTTGGAAATGGAAATAAATTTTGAATTTGAATTGGTTACTAAACCCAGTTGTGTCGGGGTGCCAGACGTTTCATTCCTTGTCTAGTATATTAAGAAGTGTATACCTACTCATTCTTATGACTGCTGAAATAACATAAGTAAATCTGTTGCTGGCTCTTAGTCTAATAGCGGAACACGATGTATTATATAAAGTAATAAAATGATGCAAATATACTATAGTGGTGTATTGTTGGTGGCTCAAAATGCCAAAAAGATTCTAGTGTATTTTCTGGTTACTTCTATGGTGTGAATGGGACCTCTATATTTAGTCCTTCTGGTTTAAAAACAGACTATAGAGTGATGGCATCTATTCTGAAACTATCTAGAGAATGGTGACGTCATCACCGAAAATTCAGGACCAGTCATCTTTAGGTATATAAGGCATGGAGTAAACCAGAGTGGACAGTTAAGTTAGTACAGTTCTAATGGGCAGTTGAATAAGCAGTCAAGTTTGATGGTCAGAAAGTGAGCAGAACAGATCAAGGGACTAAAGTAGTGAATTGTAGTACACAGTGTAATACTAGTAAAGTACTTAATAATTGTTGTAATTAGTAAGTTAATAAATTGGTGTTCAGTGTTACCCTGGTGTTATAATTTCCGAAACCACGATACAGGGTGTTTACAAAAAGGGTGTAAACACATAACAATGGGTGTCAGAAGCGGAATTATAACAGAAAATTTCTGGACTGTTCAAGAAGGTTTCTACAGTGTTCTTCTCGGGAATTAGTGGTGCCACTGAGAATTGACTTACGGGACATTGAGATAAGACTTTTTCATGCTGTTTGGAGATTTCTGCAGAAAGTTCCATTGAAAATATTGACGAGATATCCGAATTTTTCTTAATGCTATTGCGCAAACAAACTTGGTTAACTTTATCGTATGTCCAGAACAACAAGAAGTATGGCAGGAGAGAAACAAATAAGGAACCACTTTCCGTAAGCGAAAATGCAGATGCCCTATCCAGAAGACCGTGCAAGGAAGATTGCAAACACTCCCAACGTGTAGAGAAACTGCAGGACATGGTAGCAGTCAACACTATTAAGATAGATCTTCCAGAGGATTGGACAAAGGAAGCTCTAAGGCAAGAGCAATTGAACGATGCAGAAATTGGGCCTATATTGAGAGGAAAAGAAGGTGGAACCCGTCCAGAATAGAAAGTTGTTTCAGACAAAGGAGTGGGGCTGAAGGCTTTATGGGCACAATGGGATTCGCTTAGGGTCGTAGGCGGGCTATTAAAGAGAGCATGGGAAAGCCCGGATGGCAAGGAAGTTGTTATGCGTCTAGTGATTCCCAAGTGTCGAGTACCAAAAGTACTTCAGGAGATGCATGATGGAGCATCTGGCAGACACTTTGGTATCAATAAGACCCTGAATAAGCTGAGGGAACAATTTTACTGGATCAATAGTCTACAGGATGTGGAGGCTTGGTGTGGCAAATGCAAGATTTGTGCGGCCAGTAAAGGACCACAGACTAGGAGTAAGTGTTGAAATAAAACATTCTATTACTTAGTACATTATACCTCATGTAGTTGGTATCACTTATCAATAGTATCTGTGTTGGTACTACTGATATCCTTCTTGCAGAACGGCCGGGCATCCATTTTTGTCAGAGTTAGTTGTTAATGTAATGCTTTAGCGAGCAGACGCGTGTTTAAACTATATATTGTTCTTTGTTTTAATAAACCTTTTCATTTATCTCGCATATCGATTTCTGTTTAATATCTAATTAAAGTAGACCGCCGGCAAGGAAGGTAGAGTAGGTTAAAAGTTATATGATTTAAAAAGTTTAGATTTATAAGATGTTATTAGGCAATCCAACGACCTGTCAAAATTATTTTTCAATATGGCGCTGAGGGCAAACATGGGGTTTATTTTAATTAACTCGCGGAAACGTAGCCAAGGCAACCGAAAAAAAACTCATTTAACGAATGAAAATAAAGGATTGCCGGATGTTTGCCCTCAGCGCCATGTTGGAAGTCACGTGGTTTGGATTGCCTAATTGGCCTAGAGGGGATTTGGAAATATAAAAAGAGGACAAAAAGAACAAAACTATATAAACATAATGAGGGGGAAAGGGGTTAAAAATGTAAAGTTGGCGAAAGATGAGGGGTAGGGTAGAGATAGGTTATGGTAGAGGGAAGGTGTGGCTAGGGAGGTTGCCGGAAGATAGGCAACGCCTGGTATGATATCGAAAAGTATTGCATTATGCTGTCTGATTTGGGTAATGTTAAGGGTTAGCGGACTACCGTCCAGTTTGACCCGATAGAATTTTTGTGATGTTTCTTGGACGTAGTCCGCTAGTGGGGTTATGTCGTGACAACGTGCATAGAGATCTCCGAGGGAGGTGTACCTACCAGAGTCTGTAATGAGGCGCCACGTATGTGATGGCCGGCCTGATTACCACCATCGTGTACAACAACTTTTTATTAGTCTTGTTGAGTCTGCTACCCCGTGATAGGGAGCGGATACAGACTCCTGGACATGGGGTAGACCTTGCGTATCGTCTTGTTAATGTGTGTATTAAACGTCAGTCTTTTGTCTAGGTTCACCCCCAAATACTTCACACACCGCTTAATTGGAATTTCTCTACCCTCGATCGAAAGTGGCGTTAGAATCCGGTTTTCTGTGAAGCGGCGCGTGAACAGAATCGACTCTGACTTCTTGGCGTTGATCCGAATTTTCCACTTGTAATATGCCATGGCACGGGCCATGTGCGCTTTCAGCAGCATATTAGCCGCCTGCACATTATGCGAATGCACGTACATGGCTGTGTCGTTGGCGTATTTGGCAAGGTTCGAATTCGGGAACTCCGGAAAGTCGGAGACATACAAGTTGTACAACTTTGGAGACAGACACGACCCCTGGGGGACGCCCGCGCGAATGTCCCGCCGAGTTGATAGTTTATTATTCACTCTGACCTCCAAAGATCTACCAGACAGGAAGGAGTAAATAAGTTTCGTGATGTGCGTTGGGAAGTCCAGTGAGTTTAGTTTGTAGAGTAATCCCGGGATCCATACGGTATCGAAGGTTTTCTCAATATCAAGGAGCACCATGACGGTGCTCTTTCCGAGGTTGTATTGCACCTTGATGTCCTTCACGATCCTGACGACCTGCTGCATGGTGCTCCTGTCCTGCCTGAAGCCGAACTAGCACTCGTCATCGATGTGAAGTTCATCCTGAGCAGTGTCTAGTGTGATCAGGATGACCTTCTCCACCAACTTGGAGATCGCCGACAGCAACGAGATCGGTCGATAACTGCCGACGAGCTTCGCGTTCTTGTTCGGCTTCAGGATTGGGACGACCACGGCACATTTAAACTGGTTCGGCCAGTGTTGCAGTCGCAAGATCGCGTTGACAATTACGTCAATCGTACAATGTCTTTTCTCGGGATATATTTGAGTAGCCTATAATCAGTGCCGTCTGAACCCGGGGCCTTGTCTTTGGTAGAGTCCGTACAATGCCCGCAACTTCCGAGGGCTTGGCCATGACTTTTAGAAATTCGCGTCTCATCAATTGGATGTCATGGCCAATCAGTTCGTTTACGTCATTTTCGATGCGGTCGTGTTCCGGATTGTTTGGTATTTGTATGTTATGTATATTTTGGAACTGGTCAGCTAAGTCGTTTGCTTTTTGTGAGTCTGTCATTGACGTCTGTCTGTTTGGTGTTGTTAAGGCGGGTATGGCTTCCCGCGTATTTTTCATGGCCCTCGACAGCTTCCACAGCGAGTTGTCTTGAGGATTCAACGCTTCCAGCCTATCCCGCCATTTCCGGTTCTTTGCGGTATTGATGGCGGTCCTGATCTGCCGTTGTAGCCTGCCCATCTCGGCCTTAGCGTCGACATCGCGATTTCGCTGCCAAAGCCGTCTCAGTCGATTTTTCTCGCGTATGTCTTGTATGACCGCTGCGTCAAGTCGGTCCTTGTACGGATTAATCGTTATGGTTGTGGCAACACTCTGCTTGGCGTCCTGCAGTACCCTTGTGAACTCGCCCACTGCAGTTTCCAGTTCGGCGAATGTGATGATGTTTGCAAGTGTTAGGTGAGTGTTTATGTGTGTCTTATAGAGACGCCAAAGGCGAGTCAAAAGCGTAAGAACTACACCACCACCTTAGACGTAAAAAAAAGTAAATTTTTACATTATAAGACACGAGCTAAAAATCATGTTTTCACGGTCTGAAATGTATATCTGTAAAATATATAAATACTTATATATTAAAATGAAATATCATTTCACCAGATTTTTATTTAATTATAAAAACATAAAAAGCAAAAAAATTTTTTTTTCAAATTTAAATCCATTATAACATTTTTATTTACCGATCGATTTTGTTAAAAAACAATAGGGTTCTTCCTCTAGCTAACACTAATTTACTGTCCAAATTTCAGTACAATCGGAATTTTCTTTCTTGAGTTATCGTGCTTAAAAAAGACGTGACGGATGGACAGACAGACGGACATTATGAAAGTTGTTCAGAATTCGTTCACTAACACAATGATATGACAATATATTTTTTTTTGTCTGCGAGCGATATTTACGGTTTTAGAAATGTACCGATCAAATGCAATACTCTTCGTTTTCGTATTTGCGAAGAGTATAATAATGAACATTGATAACTTGTTTCAAATAATTTAATTTATACTTACGGATTCAATGACTTTCCTATTTGTGACTTATATCTGTCCACATAATCAGCCTCTATATCACTTGAACGCTCAATTGCTTCTTTCTTGTGCCAATCGCATGTGCATCTTACCCAAATACCATTTAAATTGTACTTTCCTGTTTCGAAACACTCATTAGGATCAAAAGTTAATGCTTCAACACTGAAAATAGGATGTTATATAAATATAACGAAATTTTTAGATTCATTACTTAGTACAACCCCAACAACACCAAAGATCGGCCCATCAGCGGGCCATCACCGTGCCAGAAGTTAAATTTCTGGCCCAGTGATGGCACGCTGAAGGGCCAACCTTTGGTGTTTGTAGGGAATATAAAAAATTAATTATACTATATGAAAATAATTAATTATACATCGACCTACTATAAATAGACTGCGCGTCCCAAAAAATTGTGTTGTCAGCATCTTAGGCAACCAGCAATACAGATTAAGGGCATTAAGGGTAATGTTTATTATTCACACAACCCTCACAAATAACTTATTTATGTTTAATTTCAGGGACTAACTACAAAATATACCATAAATTTAAAATTACAATTTGGAATTAGTAGGTATCTTTATTTTAATTTTAAATGTACTTAATTTTTTGTAATTTGAACAATTGTTGTATTTCTTCTATATTTGTGATAAACAATTATAACTAATATTGATTTCAATTAAAAACCAGTCAAAAATCGTATTTGTAACAATTTGTAGTATTCTCTTTAACAACACCTTGTGTTTCTAATAGAATTACGCAGCTTTTTGCCCTTAATGCGTAATGTGGGTTGTCTAAAATGACTCTATTATGTTGACAACATTCCACTTGCATTCTAACATAAGGAACGCGCAGTCAATTGTGTAGTATGTCAATGTAATTATATAAAGTATATACCACTCTTCAATTTTTTTAGGTGCATTATAGTCATCGTGTGTTGTTCGATATCTTTCATGACCAACTTGGCTATCCCACATGACTTGATATGGAGTTCTTCGAGGATTCATTAATCCTTTTACGGAATCTCCTAGAACATATAGTTTTGCAAGGTTAAGTAAACTAAAACTAATTAGGACAAGTTGTACCAACACGCGGTTAGTCCTAACTCTGTGTTAAAAGTGGGTTAAGAGCAATGTCGCGTTGTACCAAAATGCTAACCTTGAATTTTAAGGTTATGAGACGCGCTTAAACTAGGTCGTGGGGTGGGTTTAAGCAAAGATCTTTAACTACTAGATGGTTTAACCCATAAGGAATTCGTATATGACAAAGCAGCAAACATCTCAACGGAGAGAGCAATATTAACACGCCTCAAAAAGTGAGACACCAATGTTGGAATTGTCGGACTTTACCATTGTTATTGTCGGGTCAGTTCGAGTTTCTCAACAAGATTTTAGGCTCTTAAAGCGCAAACGCAATCAAATCTCAACCGGCACTAACAACTGATCGAAGCAACCAGCGGTGTTGCCGGACTGTCACCATTTTCTCTACATTTTCCGATCGCTCAACGTTATTGCGTTTGACCACTTCAAAATTCCCCGCTTTCAGCGACTTTTGTCTCTGATCTTTGACAACGTCGCGAAGGTTTGCGACAGGACACCAACTAGATACGAGGCATGCGCATAGACAACACGAGTGTTTGTAGTTGGGCCCGGAGTGGAAGCGAAGTGGGAGAGATAATGGGCAGTTCTTTACTTGAAAAAGTGGGATATGTTTTATATAAAATTGAGATAGGGTTGAGCGATCTAGGAGTTAAAACATCTTTGGGTTTAAGACGGGGTTAGTAAAAATGTCATTTCAAATTTTGACACTTCCGTCTTGAGTATACAGTGTACATGGTCATTACTTAATAATAGTTTTATGAGCTCTTATTTTTTCCTCCAACTCAGAATTGTCCATTTTCATTATAGGTATAATCTGCAACCTGTGTTACATTAATATTTATAATGCATTTGACACAACTTGACAAGTTTTTTATGCAATTCGACTGCCAACACCCTCGCATCGCTAGCAACTTGCACTCTCGCACTTACTCCACATAATGTCACATAATGTTAGGTTAATGTTAGGTTAAAATAATAAATGAACGGAAGGAAATACCTACAAAAAGATGGTGAAGGTCACAAAAATTGACCAATAAACATCAAAGGCAGTGCGGAAAATGTTGCTTCTGATAGTTCTTTATTCTGTGCTTATACTTATATATATATTGTTTAAATATACTTAGTTATTTCTGAGTTTGTCAACACCAGGGTTAAATCAGATGGTACAACTCGCAACATTTTTAAACCAGTGTTAAATTTTAATACGGGGTTAGCTTAACACCGGGTTAGGGAAGTTTGGTACAACTCGCCCTTGGGGGGATGATTTTTGTGTTGGTTATATATATATGGTTATTTCTTTTTTTTTTTTTTGTATACCTAAGAGTAAATAGAAATAGAGTTCTAACAACTAAATATTTAGACTTATAATTTTTTACGAAAGAAAGATACTAATGACATCAATGCTCTGTCTAGTGATGGACAGATTTTCGATATTTTTTTAAGTTATTATAATTATTATAATCAGTATAGATGAATCATTATATTGAGAATTGTACCCTTGCTTTGAAAACTTTCGCGTACACCTATTTTTCGCTGTATTAAATCAGGGTTGTAATTAGTCAACTTTGACATTTGAACTTTTGAAAAGTCAAAATGCCTCGACTGACAGAGCAAGACAAAGTTTTGATGCTTTCTAAATTAGACGAGGAGTGGTCCATAAGAAGGGTTGCTACTCATTATGGACTAGATAAAAGCTCTGTTTTATTTATTTTTATGTTCGTTTTAATTAAATGTCAATGTCATCTTTAACCTAATCTCAAAATTATCCGTTCACACAGCTAAAATTTTGCAAAATCGTTGTTACTTAATTTTGAATGCGTACGCGAAAGTTTTGAAAGCAAGTGTACATTTAACGGCTATTCTATGTTAAACATGCTCCTCCTAAACAATAGTTAACCCCATGAAAATTAGAAAACACGCCAAGAAAACAGATACAGATGGATTTTTGTGGACCGGTTAATGGAAATGTTTTTAGTAGTAGTAAATACATACTAAAAAAATGGATGGAAATTGATATAATGAAGTCAATAATATTGCCAGAGACAGAGAACATACTTAGGATTTATTTACACCATGGGGTTTGGCAAGAACAGTAGTATCCTATACTACTGTGGAAGATCATTTTTAGCAAGAAACACAGGGTTGGAAAAAAAAAACAGTTTTTTTTTTCATTTTAAACAAAAAAAAAGGTTTTTTATTTTAAACAGTTTTTTTTGTTTAAAACAGTTTTTTCAATGTATTAAATGGTATGTGTAAAACAGGTTTAAAACGTTTAAAACTCTATTAAACTCTATTAAATGGTGCCAAGTTACTGTGTCTGCTACTACTACTTGATGCCAGATGACGCTCTTAAACGGATTTTACAGAAGTCTATAAATAAGATGCTCAGTTTAGTGCATGTGACCACTGACCATTTAACTCATATGAGTAAGACTACCGAAGCTATTTTTTTGTGACTGTGTTTACTGTTTATAACGAAATTATTTACCGGAATGGACCATCATCGGCACTTTTCCTGCTTTTCCACAAACTCAAAAATAATACATTTGGTTAAAACAGTTGTTTAAAACACTGCATTGTGTATTAAATATGTTTTATACATTTGTTTAAAACACGGTGTGATGTTTTAAACATCTTACTTAAAACATTTTGTTTTAAACATGCCAACCCTGAAGAAACATTTAACATTTTTTTAAAAGGAATGCTATTAAGCATATTATTTCACTTCCAGACCACCCCCAGTCGAATGGCTTCGCAGAAAACCTGGCAAAAACTTTCAAATCAAACATACAAATTAGGATAGATGATCCAGCAAACAAAAACTAAAAAATCGGTTCCATTGTTTCTCAATATTTACTTTCCAATTCGCGATTTCAGCTAATAGAAATAGTTTGCTTATGGGAGCAACTAGGTTAGGAAGAAGAGAGAAAGTTTAATGTATCACAGTTTTCCTAAAGGACAGAAAATTTTAATAACTGATGATAACAGCAACGCTATCACCTTTTTTCAATTTGAAAAGAAATACGTCCTCCTATCCCTAAAAATACAGGAACGACGATGAGGTTGGAGGTAGTTTTGTTACACTTCTAAATCAATGATTCCTTTTTAACAAAACCCGTATCTATTTCTACTTTAATATTTATTTAAACTATTATCCTTGATGGATTAACAATCCAACCACAGCTTAGTGCTCGTCTAATTCCTAAGCACTTTTGTGCTCAGGAGCACTGTGCTTAAGAACATTTTCTAAAATCGGTGCTTAGAGCTTAGTGCTTCGAGCACTTCAAAAAAGTATAGTAATCACCCAAAGGGCTCGTGAGCCTCGAAAAGGCTCGCAAGCATTTCAGTGCTTGTCAGCACTTCACAAAAAGGCTTAATGCTTAGTAATCCTGCAAAGTTTAGTGCTCCAAAAAGCACTAAACTGCTTACGAAAATATTAGACTATTTTGAAAATAGTTGATATTGACAACAAAAAAATAATTACATCAAATGTAATTTACATCACTTCTCATGTAATAATTCTTATAAAATGTTTTAAAATCAATTATTGTTTTCATTCATAATTTTTTCAAAATAGTCTAATAATTTTTTTAAATTTGGTGTGGTCAAAATATTTAACTATGGTTTCTTCTTTCCCCGAAAATAGTTAGTCTTAATTATTTCTTTCATACACCCGAATCATATTTTATTACATTACAACCAAAAACATACCAACTTCATGTAACAATGATACCTTTATCGTATTATCTAGTCAGAAGTGCCAAAATGTTTAGTCTCAAAAAATAACTAACTAATCCCTCATCAGGTGCATAACTCACGTGGTGCCCTCTACCTCAAAGCACGATGTGATAAATTGTCGGCCTATTTCCGCTACCAGGGCCTATCACCGACACCAGGAGACGAGCTACCCCCAACCTGGAAATTTTGCCGAACCTCTTCCCTTAAGAAGAGTAGGGATCTTTTACTTGCCTAACATTTAATAGACAAGGGACCGCCTGCTTTACATCCCCTCCGAAGGATGGTATATCCACTACGTAATCCTCGTCTGAAATTACGTAACTTCCGCGTATACACTGATATACAAGCCGCTAGAAGGTGGGACGAGAACGCTGTATTTCCCAAGATGGGATCCCATCCAAGTACTAACCGCGCTCGACGTTGCTTCAACGGAATATCGACTGATATTCACATTGAAGTCGCCTCTACGCTCGCCCCATAAATTGTTCCTATCCTTAAAAAAAATAATTACCCATCGAGTTTAGTGAAAATCAGGATAGAACAGAGATTACCGGTTATTTAAAAATAAAAATGAAAAAATAATTTCCACTTTCATACCCTGTATCTATCCACAACATTTTACTAAAGTATAGTATTGGGTTAAACCTTATATTTTGATTCACAGATCTGTATGTCTCATTCGTAATGTCCACCCTGTGAAATTTTGGTAAAAAATAAATTTTTTTGAAGAATATTAAAGGTGAAAAATTCAGTTTTTAGAGAAAGTTTTCACCACTTTTATTCTTACCCTCAAACTTTCTATTACGCCCTTGTAACTAAAGTTTTAAAAGTGCAAATTTGAGCTGATTTTTATTGTTTTAATTGGCATTCACGAACACGATGGTGATAATATTTCCAACCTACCTTCCAACCACTATCCCTAAACCGGAAAAACCACCCCCTTTTCCTCTTTTCTGGTGCTAGACATTTTTTATCGGAAACTTTTAAAAATGACAGTTGTTCAGAATAAAAAAATAGAAAAATTTAAAAAACTGATAAATTTAAAAAATATAAAAAAGACTACTAATTACTTGACAACTATCTGGCAGCTTGGGTTTAATTTGAAACAAAATTGTCATGAGTTTTTTTAAAAAAAAAAAACCTACATTTAAATGATATTTTCGGACTTGCACTGGAAAATCGGAAAAAGGGGTGGTTTTTCCGGTTTAGGGGTAGTGGTTGGAGGGTAGGTCGGAAAATATTATCGCCATCATATTCCCCGCCTTCAAAAATGGGAGGTCTGGTCGTAGAACTTTTGGGATTTTTGCCTTTTCCTGGTTTACCTCAAGGGACTAATTGGCATCCTTGATCATTTTTGTTAGCCTTTATCCTTTTCTATAAGTAACACTTAAATTTAAGGAAGTTGTAGCTTCAGTAGAATAATAAATGTTATTTAAATTTTTAAAGTGCTTAGTGCTCGTGAATTCAAAGCACTTTTTCAGAGTACTTAGTAATTGCGAGCACTTTATTAACAGTGCTTAGTGCTCGAAAAATAAAAGCACTTTCTTTGAGTGCTTAGCGCTTGCGAGCACTTTTTGTCAGTGTTTGGCACAGCTCCAAATCCAACAATATTTACTTCAGCAAACAGGAAAACACTAAGAATTGTAATGTAAAACTGTTTAAAACTCCGCAAGAACAACCTATGCTATGGAGTCCAATGTGTATATTGCCTGACCCTTGACAAAGTATATCTGTCGTGACGTCACACAGCACGTGTTGCCAAAACGAGAAAATTAATTTAAATCGCCAATAGAACAACTTCTCACTGTTTTGTCAAGGAAACCTCAGCTAAATTATTTTTGCAGCGAAAACCACCAAGGCAAAGAACATCCTAAAAAAGAGTATCAGGAAAACAAATTGGAGAATCACAGAAAAGCACAAGAGCGATAAATATAATATATAAATAGAAATTCATTGTAAAATTATAGGTATTTTCATAGAGACATAAGGTTCCGTAACTCGGTAGCTAGTGACTACACCACAATTTAGAAAAGCAAAAGCTTCTATTTTGGCACAGGTCCACCAGAATAGTTAGATTAGATTAAAGGGAGGTGCTGGCCGCTTGCTCTTGGCCACCACGACCCCTGTGGATCTATTGTGGTGCTCCTAATCTAATTGATTTAGAGTTCCTTATCCAGCTTTATCCAGAATAGTTACCCGCTAGGCTTCCGATGGGCAATCAGAAACGGGCAGTGCATAGAAAGAGACTTCCGACAATACAAGCAAGGGCAGCACTTTGAATCCGTTTATTTAACTATATTGTAAAGACTGTGATATTAGATTGTATGAAATAATAAAGACACATATGTGAGCATATTGTCTAGTGTGAAATGTCTCGTGTTACTTCTCAGATAAACAAAGAACTAATAGATACTAATACTTTCCGTCTCCGCGTAAGATATATTACGTGTTCATTGTTTACATGTCATCGAGGCGTTCATTGGTTCTCTTCCGAAGGACGTTGACCGTTGTTTACATTTTCTTGTGCCGCCATATTGTTTTATTGCTTTTAACGCTGTTTTTATCCAGTTATAAACAATTTTGTGTTGATTTTGCAGTTTAATCACGTTTTATACGGTTCAAAAATGACTAAGGATTGTTTAATTTACTAAAAGACCTACAAAAGGGAGTAATCTCGTTCGTTTTATATGCAAGCATAGTTGTGTACATAGTCGTAGGTTAGGGTTATAGTTAGGTTTATTGTCTTATTGTTTTGCTGATCTAGCAATAAATAATTTTTCCTTCTGCCTCTCTCGTCTGTACACTCAAGTAAAATACGTAAAAAGACAGTTGTGTGATTATCAGATAGATAGATAGATTAATAGATTTATTTCTCTAAATTTAAATGTTACATAAGTACCTATACTTATTTAAATTTGGTACGAGTATTTCAAACTTTACAGAATGTTTACATTATTACATAATAATAGACAGTATTAACTTTTCAAAATAATAATGCACTGGGTTCGATCCCCAGCTTTAAAATTGGCAACGTTGATATGTAATGGATGTATATCTGCGTTTTTCTAAATGTGTAACCCCCTTCTGAACAGTCTTGACTTTGAAATTGTTGGGGTTGCCTGATATATGTGTTATGTTGTTATTCCGTAGGCTCCCAGAAAATATTACGCTTAGAAAAAAGCAGGGATCGAGGATATATATCACTTGATATATATCATGATATTTATGGAAAATATCACACCATAAATATCACCATAAATATCATGATATATATCGCAAATATAAAAATAAACGCCTACGCCTATGGTGCGCGATTAAACACCTACGCCATTGGTGAAAAATATATATGTATATTTTTTAAATAAGTTTCATTTTAATACTTGGTACTTCTTTATTGTCCTTATAATATTAATATTGAACATCTATGAGAGCAATTTTGTTATGTTTTTTTAAGCCAAATTCTCTTCAGCTGCTTAGCTTTACAGTTGGACGGGGCAAGATCGTCATTTTAATTTTGATGTAACAAAACTCATGATTCTCTTGTACGAACCCAGTGATACCCAAATGCAGCTGGGAGGATAGAGGAGGTAACGCGGGTAAAGTGATACATCATTGGGCCGTGAGAAGAACTTTCGGGCGGGTGCCTTGGGCACCCGAGGCAGCTGAACAGAATTTGACTTTATTTTAAATTGTTAGAATTTATGTTTTGTTTGTTACATTTTCAGAGCCAAGACATAATAAGCTTAAAAAAGATTGAATAAAAACGATTTAAAATATGATATGCACTTTTTTAAATTCAGTCGTGGTTTTATTTGCATGAATAAGTTACATGAATTAAAAAATAAAAATAAATATCATAAATATCAAAAAGTGATATATATCACGTTTTTTGTGATATATATCAGTTTGTCTGATATTTATATAAATATCATGATATTTTCGATCCCTGGAAAAAAGTGACTCGCTGTCCTACAGGTAACTGACCAAAATTTGAAGCATTTACAATTACGTATGCTTTAATCATTTCAAGTTTGATGACTTTTATGTAACCCGGACAGGAAAAAGATGTTTAAGAAAAATGTTTGTTTCCTAGTAGTTTTACCAAGAGACTCATTTCACTTCCGTTATCGTATCAAGGTGTCTCATATAATTTGCTTTTTAATACTAACAAGAGTCGAGTCGAGGCTACTCTCTGCTTTATCTCTGCTTTTACTGGAATTAATTCAGAATCGATATAAATTAAATTTACCAAGTTAGAAAATTAACTGCAATTTATTATATTTTTTTATAGCCATATCAGATTGAAATAATTTGATGCGTTGTATCAAAAACAAATTTGATAAGGAATCTGTATTATCTTTATCATAACTATATTCAACAATATTAAAATTAAAAACTGGAAGTAATGGTGCGGGAGCTAAGTGGCTTTTTCGGGCACTCATCGTTACAAGCATTTTCTATGCGCTGATTAATTCTATCGAACTTGACAAAATAGACTTCTGGCATATGTCAGCCCATCGAGTTGGCCATGGTTCAAGATATAAAAATCAGTGAAATTATATCATCGTTACAAAGCCAAGTTTTTTTGTGTTTACACATTTTATGTTTAGAATGAATAAAATAAGATCGCCAGAAAGTGTGGCCATCAGGGGCGCAACCAGAAAGGTCAAAGAGGTAAAAAAACGGAGTTATATAACATCATCGTTACAAACTTTTTTAAGGTTGAACATCTTTTATGTTTTGAACACAGAAAAAAATTCCCAGAAAGAAACTCCCGTCAGTAAGGCTAGCCAGAAAGAAAATGTTTGGGATTTTTGAAGAAAATTGGATTTTTTTTCGCATATTTCATCTCAGAACTCTAAACTCATCGTTAGAAGTTCTGGCTCCTTTTTAAAACGTAAATATAAGCTCCTTCAACAATAGAATAGCCTCCCCGTAAACAAAGTCAACAAAAGTACCATAGACTCTTAAATATACAGGAATTTAACACTTTCGGCCAACTTGACTCCGTACCGTGCCTCAGATGTATTGTATCATTATTACCTTTCTGGCTGTGCCTCCTGACGGCCCACACTTTCTGGCGATCATATTTTATTCATTCTAAACATAAAATGTGTACACACAAAAAAATGAGCCTTGTAATGAAGACATGATTTCACTGATTTTTAAACAGTGACAGAAGGTGTCCCACCAGAAGTCGATTTTATGAATCGTTATCATCCATTAAACCCTAAAAATATCTCAAAGTTCATAAAGCGATGAGCTGCCGAAAAAGCCACTTAGCTCCCGCTCTATAAGGTAGTGCATTATGTAGAGTATATTTGTTTACAATATAGAGATTTAAAAGTAATATAATGTTATTTTTGTTTTATGTATAAGGTACGGGTAGCGTATGACTAGATTCATTATACAGTATCGGAAAGTCTTGGATTAGGCATGCAAACAGAGCTGCCCACGCACATGTGGTAAGGAAAGCAGGTGGCACGAGTAGGATGTGTTATACGATAAAAAAAATAGCCTAGTTGTTTCGCTCTCGCTTGCTCTTATTGTCATACCTAATCAAACGCTTGCCGGTACTGTAGAGTGATAAGTATGTAAACTTTTAGATGAATATGTTATACCGTAATATGAAAAAATACTAGTTGGTTTCATTTATATGCTAACATATATAGAGATGTTTGTATTTTCTTGACCGTTGATGTCAAATTAACTTGATGCAGTTATATCCTGGGTTATCGGTCTTTATAATAAAATTACTCTTTTCTTACGTTTCGGTTTATTTAACCATCGTCAGAGAACTACAATTAAGTGAAGACCAATATTTTTTTAAATGCTATTTTTTATACACATACAATTTAAATCCATGTGTATAAAAAATAGCATTTAAAAAAATATTTGACTTCATTTAATTGTAGTTCTCTGACGATGAATTGAATAAACCGAAATGTAACAAAAGTAACAGTAAAAGTTACTTTTATATCCTAATCAAAAGTTAATTTTTTTTTACTCAGAAAATGTAGAGTAATAACTTATCGTTTAAGAACCATTTAACTTTGAGAATTGACAGTTCAGTACTTTCATTTCTCTTCAATAACACATTTTGTAAAAATTCTAACCAAACAGTACTCTTTTTGTCCCAATAGAGTCGTAGTACTATTATTGTCAGATATAGTATTAAGTAATAGTCGAGAACATTAATCGATTATTTTAAAAATTTTAACCCCCTTATCTGTCTACGCCTCTGATTAGGCGACTCCATAAACATAAACATTCCTCTCCACTCTGCCCCTTAGAAGGTTATCCTCCCTACACACAACTTCTGTGTACTTCAAATGAGATTATTTATCCATATTTCTTTGTTTATCTGAGGGTTACTTCAAAGGCAGCGTTACATCAAAGATTCCACACAGTGCAGTTCTTACTTTATAATCATATTTATTGGCTGTTGAATATGTATTCAGAAGAACAATGTACCAAATTTTCGAAAGAAGCTTCAGAATGGGCCTGCTTAAAAACTCATTTTTATTCCTTTATATATTTTACTACCTTATTAATTTTAAAACATAATCTGCACTCTTACCATCTTCCGTATGAAAGTGTTTCTTGAAACTGCTGCTTTTGTTTAGGTCCTTCATTGTTTCTTCAAAATCATCCTTGGTTCGTGGTTCCGGCTAGGATATAAAATGGAAAAACATTAGGCACAAAATTTTCAAAATGTGATTTATGAAATCACTCATCTTATAGTAATATCTCAATTCAAACATGTTCTTTAGTAAATGAAGCAATGTGCAAAACCTGAAAAGATCTGAAAAAGATCTATCGAGTAAATAATGTTTGAAAAGGTCTGCTCAGTGCGATTACATTAACGGCACTAGCATAGCTGGGTTTTTAGCTATTATTCATTAACATTATATTTAATTTAAAGGTTATACTATTTTCTAAGTAGTTAATAAGGTACTACATGAATAATGTCAAACAGAAAACTATTAAAGTTGAAAGTTTTTACAAAACTGTTAAATCGCTTGTTTGTATTAAAAATGTATAATACACAGTATTTTTGTTTTTGTAGAATTTTACCAGAGGTTGCAACACACTTTTTTCTTAAAAAAAAAAGGTTCTCTTTAACCAACACTAACTTACTGTCCGACCATCCAATCCAAGAAAATTTTATTACTATTACAAAATACAATACATTCCAGTTCGGATCCTGTTCAACCTAAACTCCTTTCACTAGAGGCCAAATTAAAAAAGGTATTATCAAAAAGATTTAGAATAGACAATGAAGCTTAATATTAATCAGAGGTAAGTGCATGCACTGTTTTAAATTTTGATAAGCTGACACGGGAAAAAGACCCAAACCGATTTTATTGCCCAAATTGCAATACAATCAGACTTTTTCTTTGTTATTGTGTTGTGTTTATACACTCAGAGAAATTTGGCGTTTTAAAAAGCACAAGAAATCACTTGAATATAAATATATCGATGTACTGAATTCAAGTCGTCAAAATTCAACATATCAAGTTTGTATATTTTTACTTTTATAGTGATTATTGAACAAATTTTTGCTTCAAAATATAGGGAATTTCCTTTCCTTTAATATTTAAAATGACTGTTTTACTTGCCTGATTATATTAATAACTCATCCATATAAACAAAAGTTGAACATTTACATTTTAAAGGAACTCATTAGTTTTGTGTATACGATAGTTAACATTTTTAAACAGCACAGTTGAAACAAAGTTATATTATTTTTTCTGATAAATTCAATTGAACATTATGCAGTTATTTTAAATGGGATCAAATATTTAAATCATCATTAGGCACTTTTGTTTTGAAAACGCTTCACAAAACCATATGTTGTCTTTTTGAATTAACTATAAACACTAACGAGGAAAAAATATATTTGATTTATTTTCAATCATTAGTGATTTTTCAATTTTACAATGTTTTTCCTCTGAGTGCATGTATTGGAGCTTCCAGTATGTCTAGAAATAAATTCCAAGAAATCAAAGAGGTACATAGGTACACTTTGCTGACAATACTAAACTTGATAAGTTTAATAAAAATGTATAAGCTACGCCCACTGATGAACTTGTTAAATACTAATTTTCGTCAAATAGAGACTGCACCTACTGGCTCATAATGATAAAATGGATTTACTTGGTTTAGAGATGTTGCTCGCCATTACCTAAAATCTTTTGAGAAAGCGACTTTTTCGAAAAGGCGACTTACTTCTCGTCTAAGTATCGCGGAAGACGGTGAGGGTCACTTTCCGAAGAAAATAAACAACTCAAGGTCAAGGTGCCGTCAATGTCACCTTCGAGCAAGATCAAGTTGTCTAAAGTGTGACGTCACTTTATGTATTGAGCGTGATTGTTTCATAGCATTTCATTCAAATTAAATAATATTCATCTGTAATGCATTTCTAAAACAAAGAACTTTCAAAATTTCGCACTATTTGCTTATACATCCTCCTGTTCTACCCATTTGAGTACACAATTTTTTTTCAAAAACTTGCAAAAAAATTTTTTGTAATAATTTTTCTAGTATAAGTGTGCATAGGAGGGGCCAACTAAAGCAAAAAAAACTCATAAGAATAAAGAAAAAATATTCGTGGGACGTAGGTAATGGGTTAAAATGTATAAATCGATTAACAGGTGTATATACCTACCTATGGTAGGTATAGGTAGAACGTATGAAAATTATTTTTGTATGTTCTGTAATAGGTATTTATGGAAATAGTTACCGCGTGTGTAGACGAGGATCTGTCTGTATATTTTCCATAATTCGCTGCCATCCTTAAAATTGAATTGTACCAATATTTTCGTTGACTATGTAGTACACTTTCACTGGTTTCACTTTCTTTAAGTTTTGTTCGACGTAAAAACGCAGAAACCAAAACCAAACTTAACGCGCACTACGCAGTATTATACCAGTTATCGATGTTTTGTATTCTGTGCGCTCAGCAGTCTGCGCAGTCTAAGAAGAAGAAATAAGAAATAAGTAAAGATCGTGGACATATACTATAGGCCGGGAGCCCGTGTAGAAAATGACTGACTATCCGGCGAACTTTGAAAATATCTGAAATGGATTGTTCTTATATAAGTTAGTAACGAATGGACCGTCAGCTGGTTGGGTAGCGGTCGGGGTGGCTGTCAAAGGGTTGAAAACACGTAAAAAAAATTGAGAAAAAGAAACTATCCGGCGAACGCTGAAACTTATATGAGGGGAAGATTATGTTATATAATGAAAGTAGAACATAGTCAGCTGGACGGAGGGCGGTGGATTTACCGTCAGCTGATCGATCAAACAGGCCCAAAAACATGAAAATTTAAATTGTTCGGCGAACTTTAAAATTTGGGTATTAATAATATTGATGAGCTTCACGAAAAACATAGTCAGCTGCAAGTATGTGGGTGTAAAAGTCGTCGGCTGGTACAGAACAGTGCTGAGTCGCTCAGTGTTGATCGCCTGCGAGGCAGCGCGCACCACCTTTCTTATTGGATCAGCTGACGAATTTTCTACCGACATACTTGCAGCTGACTGTATTTGTCGTTAATCTAGTATATTATCATATAACTGAATTTCAAAGTTCGCCATAAAGATTTAATTAGTAATATCGTTATATTGATATAACTTAATGTTAAAAAATGTGCGTGCGGTATTTCCGAGTTTCTTTTTTTAATTAGATTAAATATTCAATTTATTATTAATATACATTATTTTCTGAGAATACAAATTAATACATTCGTACATTTCAAAATTATACAGAATGACCTGCTCAGAAAATTTATTTAGTTTAGAGAAAATAAAAATAAATTTATTCGGCTTCCGATAACATATCTTCCTCACTCTCATTTTCATCCAACTCATCACTCTCTTGATGTTCAGTGGGTGAAAGATCATTTTTCTCTTTGTCACTCGCATCTAAAAAAAAAATAATTATTTATAAAAAATTGATTAAGATTATAATAGGATGAAAAGTGAAAAGCACAAATGATATAATACCTTCAGTATTTTCGGCATCTCGGATAATCATTTCCTCTTATGGAGGTAATTGATCTCCATCAAACCACTTGCAAATTTGTTTTCCTCAAGCTGTCACCCATAACCAAGGGATCTAATGTAGATGGCCCTTGTTTGTGTGCGTTGTTCCAAATCGTATACATACATACACAGTTCTTAAAACATGCTGTACAAGTTCCGATTTCGACGGTGGCGAGAGAGATGCATCAGGCCTGTAGCTAGAAAGTGCTTTCAGGGCGGGCAAACAATTTTTCAGGGCGGGCCCGTAAAAAAGTCCGAAAAATTTTTTAATTGAAAAAATCCAAAAAAACTTTTAATCCGAAAAAATTTAAAAAATGTTACCCAATCTCTTTCAAAATATTAAAAAGACAGTTAAAATTGCCCCCATTACGATCACCGTAGGTCGGGCAAAACTTATTCCAGGACGGGCATTGCCCGTCCTGGCTCCCCCCTAGCTACAGGCCTGAGATGCATCAACATTTTTGTCTGGTAACCGGAATTCGTTATCATTTTCGCTAAATTTATACACCTTCGTGAAGGTAGCTACTCGAGCATCATTAACGTTTTTTAGAGCTTTAAACCCATAAATCGTGCAAACAAACTTCTCTGTTATGTTTTGTTATTTAGGTTCTCCTCTGGTAAATTATTCAAACTTTTAAATGCTTCAATAAACTCTTGATCTTTTCTTAATATAGTAAAATGCTTTTTTTCCTTTCTTAAAAAATGCGGGATTTATAATCACATTCCGCGAAACCGTGGAAAGCACGCAATGCGTTACACAAGTCGTCGCCAAGTGCTGAATACAATAAATCGTTTAGATATAAAAATCGTTCTTTATTTCCTACGATTCTTTATCTCCATTTTTATCCAAATTTTCACATTATTATGTACATTTTTCATGTTTCCCAGCATGATGATAGGAATGTCAGTATCTGAACTTATGACCACACTGGTGTTCTCATTTATACGTGAAAAATCATTTGAGTGTCCGCCTCCCTCGTGACTAGAACACGACGGTTTCTTGAGTGACACTAGATTGGATATCGTCGTTTCGTTCGTTTCGAACTCAATAACTATAGCAGTTTTCAGCATTTGGGGTTTTACTACCTAAGAACGGAGCCGTTTCATCACTTGCCCATACATTGAAAGAGCTTCTAAAAGAAGTTACTGAAGCATTTAAAAGTTTGAATAATTTACCGGAGGAGAATCTAAATAATATCGTACACATAAATAGAGAAGTTTGTTTGCACGATGTATGGGTTTAAAGCTATAAAAAACGTCAATGATGCTCGTGTAGCTACCTTTACTAAGTTATATTTTAGCGAAAATGATAACGAATTTCAGTGACCAGACAAAAAATTTGATCTCTCTCGCCTCCGTCGAAATCGGAATTTGCACAGCACGTTTTAAGAACTGTGTATGTATGTATGTATACGATTTGGAACAACGCACACAAACAAGTGCCATCTACATTGGTTATGGGTGACAGCTTGAGGAAAACAAATTTAACTCTGCAAGTGGTTTGATGGAGATCAATTACCTTCCCTACAAACACAAAAGGTTGGCCCTTCAGCGGGCCATCACTGGGCCATAAATGAAACTACTGGCCCAGTGATGGCCCGCTGATGGGCCGATCTTTGGTGTTTGTTGGGTTCATAAGTGGAAATGATTATCCGAGATAGTGGTCGGATACTATCGATAATATTAATCGATAGTTTATGACTATCGAAAACTATCGATAGTTAATGCACACGGCATATCGATAGCATCGTATCCATATCAAAGCTCCTCCTCCAAGTTTGCGTTTGTATTTTAACGGGGTGATTACCCCCCCTCCAAGAAACTTTCATTTTAAAATTTTATTTTTTAATTTTAGGATGAAAACTTTTTTCGGATTTCTCCCCCCCCGCTCATCAAAAAATTTTGGGTTCAGTGTTACCCCCAAGCTCAAGGTCCAGATCCGCCCTTGACATAACGATATATTTTAATTGTTGTTCATTATTCCCTGTAAATAATATTTTATTCACTATCGATAGTACTATCGGTATTATCGATAGCAACGACCAAAACTATCGATAGCAGCGACTATCGATAGTATCCGACCACGACCACTAATCCGAGATGCCGAAAATACTGAGGGCCGTTACTTTCTGTCAACGTTAAACGTGGTTAAACTTTAACCGTCGGCTAAATCATTGAAAGTACAATTGTTTCCATGGTAACTGAATTGGTTTGACCCACCGTTAACGTTTAATCGGGTTTAATCGGGACCGAAAGTAACGGCCCTGAAGGTATTAAATCATTTGTGCTTTTCACTTTTCATTCTATATAATATCTTAATCATTTTTTTATAAATAATTATTTTTTTCTACGATTGTGCTGAAAGTCAAATTTTCCCAGGTAGCAAAGGCACGTGAAAATGACGTGAAAAAATGGTCAGGAGTGACGAGAAATGACGAGTTAGATGACGTAAAAAAACGTGAAAATGACTTCCTAATGTCTCAGACGAATGGCGTCTTTTTCAGGTTATATTTGGTAATCCCCCCACAGATTTCTCATTTTGATTTCGGAAGGACTTCTATAGAGTACATAAATACAAGATATCCTCGCGGGCAGTAAATAGAACTTCTTAAAGATCTCTTAAAGAATTCTGTGCTACTTTGGGTCTTATTTGATTTTACTGATGAAACCTTTTCAGTTTCAACACTATTCAGATCCCATGAGAACTTATCAAATTAAAAATTGTAATGCCATATAAAAACTGTTTTTAGTATAAATATATGGAAACATACCAATAACAACATGGGTATTCCAACTCAATTAAGACTCCTTTAGATACTTACTTATTCATCCCAATATAATTTCTATATGGCAAAATTAATGTACTGTATAAAATCTTATAAACCAGATAGGCTCTTATGATTATCCATAAAAATTGATAATTATCTATAAGTTTGAAATAGGATTTTTTGACAGGGTCACTAGGACACTGGAACGTAAGCTGCTCATTGCCTAATGACATTTTTGCTAGTGTTACTAGCGCCACCTGGATTCTTCACATTTTGCAGATCGGTTTTCATCGGAATTCCCATAAACGTCCGTAATCCACAGTCATGAATACTAGAGATCACACTGGTCACAATCATTGTAGCTGTAGCACAGAAGACCTATACCAGAAGCGTCACTGTCGGCGGAACGTTTGATGTCTCATTGGTAAATTGGGGTGACCTTCGGCCATCTTGTCGGTGGTATTATTGGTTGCGTTCATCACGGTGAGCGATCAGGTACCGCCCAACAAACACAAAAGATCGGCCGATCAGCGGGCCATCACTGGGCCAGAAATGAAACTTCCGGCCCTGTGTTGGCCCACTGGAGGGCCGACCTTTTGTGTTTGTAGGGCGCTCACTGATCATTTTACATGAACTGCATTTGTTCGACTGATAACAGGCGATCGGCAGCCATTTTATGTAGCAAAATAATTGTATGATACATGATCCGTGAGCACTGATAAATTTAAATTTGAAAAAATTAGATACAAACACAACTCATATAAAGTGATCAGTGAGCGCTACCGCGTGATGAACGCAACCATTGTCAACCTATAAATCCGCACTTTTCTAAGTTCACCGTTGGACGCATAAAATTCGAAGCTGCGATTGGCTTTGTTTTTCAAAATAGCCAATCACATAATGTTATTGCTTACCGGTGCACCCCATCGGTGAATTTAGGAACCTGCGGAATTATAGGTTGATAATAATACCACCGATATATGACATATGCGCATAAAAATTCAATATTGGGAAGGCCAGAGAGTCGTTCATGGTATAGGTCTTCTGTGGCTGTAGCACAGCCTACCAAACAGCGTGAAACAAGGGCGTATATAAGGGGAGGGGTAAAGGGGGTAATTACCCTCCCCAGGGCTAGAATATTAATAGTTTTTTTATGTCGCTTTTTTTTCGTGTAAAATTTTAAGATGAGGACAATTTTTTTGGGACCCCCCTCCCCCCTTCTCATCAGTTTTGAGTTAAGGAAATTTTTTTTTTTATTTTCTCCCCCCGCTCATCAATTTGTCACGTTACCTCCCTACAAAAAAAAATGATCTACGCCCTTGGCGTGAAACAGCTGTAGGATGTACACCCAACAGGATATAAGCTTTATAGCTACTCTTTATTTATTCTACCTCCATGTTTTTATCCTACATATTTTTATCCGATGTTATATAATAACATCGATATTTCATCGATGTTTTCATAACGTAATATCGATGGAGAAAATATCGAAAGCAAAACATCGATGTTTTTGGAACATCGATGAACATCGCCTATCCACAGCATAGATTATCTGTGGCGTGGGTTGACGCTTGACGCTTGACATTCGACAGATTTCAGATTTGCTGGCTGATGCAATCGTTTAAAGAAGTTTTTTTGTGAAATTCGTATAATATATTGTGTAAATTTGGTTAATTCAATTCGTTAAAAAGGAAATACAGATAGCTGACAACTTATAATAAATTTGAAAATGGCAGAAGACGAAGCGGTAAGTGTTTACCTCATGACTGTTAGGTTATATAAATGTGACTTGTAGAACGTATGGTGAATTTTAAAAATTGTTATTATTAGAGCATACTAACTAATAATTAAAAATATGTATTGTTTAAGAATAGGCACCGAGGAGCTAGATATATTAAACTCTGCACAACTAAATTTATGAATGTGTTGTGTGGTATGTATACCCATTCTGGAATTAAAATGAAATATCATTTCTTTACCATTTTTTGCATTAAAATAAAGGCGAGTTTATAAAAAAGTCCCATTCCTAACTTAGCCTATCTTAGTCTTAATTTTTTCCCTAAACCTGTCTTATGTCTTAGGATTTTTGACGGGTTTATAAAAACTGATCTTTGTCCTAAGTTGGTCGTAAAATAGATACGCGAACTTTTCATGCCAATTGAAGATTGTTTTCTGATTTATATCTATTCTGTAGTATTGGCTCCTAGGAAAAATTAACCTAAAAATTTTAGAGTAAATATCCTTAATTATATAATTTTTCGGACGTGTTTCTGGAGCATTTGCTTTGTCCAAATCCGTCCTAAAAGTTAAAAGTTCGGAAATTTCAAGGTCGGTTCTTAAGTTAAGTTAGGACCAAGACAGGATTACGACTTTTATAAACGGCGTACGGGTAACCTGTACATTTAACTTTTTAGGGAAAAAATTAACACTAAGATAGGCTAAGTTAGGACTGGGACCTTTTTTTATAAACTCGCCTTAAGTATTTTACATATTTGTTATTATATACAATAAGTTTGTTTAAAAATCCTCCACTGTCTGCACGAGTGGTAGACTACTACACTGAATCTTTTGTTTGGTGTTCAAGACACTTGGTTCAACTGTCATCAGAAATATTCGATGTTCACAAAAATTACAACTTCTTGAAACACTTTTACTTTAGGTTGATAGCTAGTGTAAAAGCATAGTGCACCAAATTATGATCATCTACATTGCAGTGCACCACTTTGTAGAGAGATTTTGAACAAATCTTATCTAATTTTTCATTTGGTAACTCTGAAAGTATTTATTTAATTTTGAAAATAATGCTTCCATATGTCCATTAATGTGAGTATAACAAAGGTTCCATAAAATAATAAAAATGTTTTGACTCATCCTAAAGACTAATTTTGACTAATGACTAATAATTGTCTAATCTTGTGTCTATATTTCTATATCTGACGATATAGTTTTTGCTTCTAGTACCTTAGATAAAGATGATGACAGCTGTTGTTATTATTTCAAACACTGCAAGTCAAATTTTTTTTAATTTAACACCATACAGCTGACAGGGTAAATTAAACATTTAATAGTGAATATTTCAAAAACAATTTGAAATAAGTATACCACATAAACACGGCATAATTTACGCTACCTACCGATATTACCTATTATTATCTTGATATCGTGATTTTCATAGTTTGATTTTAGCAAGAATATAGGTCTTAGGTCTTATGCTAGCATGGAAAAAACAATGGAATGACATTCTTAGATAAGCCAATGATAATAAACTATTCAATCACATGTTTTTATCGTAATGATCAGAGCTCGGTATGTAGGTATTTAATGTCATAACCAGGATTGGCTCGAGGTTATGTGTCAGCTACTACAATACAATGGGGTCATTTAGTCAAATTTCATATTGCACTTTTTATTACAATTTTGCAAAGTATTCATCAAATAATTATTACTCTGAAAATTTGAGGTCGATCCGATATGTAGTTTCAGAAATATACTGCTTTAAAATCTAATTCTTCATAAGCTGAGGCGTTCGAATCGCTGATGTAAATGTCTCCCCAGTCCTACCTCGCTTACTTAATAACCTTGCGCACCACAATCGAATGTCAGATGTCAGTATTGTATTATCAATAAGGAGACTCAGTCAGTGTCTTTTAATATGTGCGTTATTTCAAGGCAGATTCGTCCAGTCTACCAGAGGTGGATTTAATTATGGTGATGGACTATTCATGATACAAACGGTAGTTTTAATCGCATGACGCATCTGCGTCATTTAAATACTAGACTGTTAGACATCTCTAGGCAAGCGGCTCGGCTACACTACGTCTCCCGATGCAATAGAGACATTGATGTCACACAGCTATAACACGAAAGCGGCACGTGTTGATATGTTCTTGATTAATTTTGAAGCCTGTAGAGACCCTAGAAAATTCTTTTTTTTTTTGCATTTTGCTCTAGAATTAATAGATCTTTCAGAAAATGTAATAAAAAAAAATTGCTAAAAGAGCCCATTGTGTACCATTAAATTGCAATTCTAGGATATCACGAATCCACAAAGGGCCCCCAATAGGAACCTATAAAGTTGTCTATGCCATATTGTAGATGATGTTACTAGTAACTGATGCATATAAATATTTCCCCCTCCATATGATATGTTGTCATGGAAAAATTTTAAAACTGTCCGAGAGAGACTTTTTGTTAAATCAATATATTCACTAAACTATTAATGGTTGGAAAATAAAACTAAATGTAAGTGTTAAGATATGTCTACTCTGG
The DNA here is from genome assembly GCA_936432065.2 of Rutpela maculata. Classification (NCBI taxonomy): domain Eukaryota; kingdom Metazoa; phylum Arthropoda; class Insecta; order Coleoptera; family Cerambycidae; genus Rutpela; species Rutpela maculata. Next base: position 38,490,329 of record OW386285.2, read on the forward strand.
AATTTATTTCAGTATTTTTCGGAAGAGATAATAGCCCGGGAGGCATTTTTGATAGTGATTTTACGACGCTTAATTTTGTGTGTAATCGATAGTCTAGATATGGCTAGCAATAGAAACAAGCGTCAGCTGTCAGGATCGTGGTGGACCTGGTCGTGAGAGAACGTCTATTGTCGAAAAAAAAAAAAATTCAAAAATGATTTCAAGTCGTTTGAAAATTTGTATAACAAATGTTTACATGATAATAATAATTTTAAAAAAGTTAGCTGCGTAGATAATGAGGGATTATACGTCAGCCGCTTATATAAATCTGTATAAAAAAATAATTGATGTAAAATCATTTCAGGTTCAATGAAACTTATACAGCTAACTCTTTATATTATTAAAATGATAAAAACAATCGTCAGCTATTCTTTCAATGAGGGTAAGACCGTCAGCTGAGGGATTATAAGTACTGAGCGAGCTTTTAATCTGAGTATAATGCAATCTAATGTATGATCTAACTGACGATCTTTCCCCTTTTATATCAATAGCTGACGTACATTTTCATTTGATATATTGTTTAAATAATTATTTCTAGAAATTTCAAGTGACTTGAAATCAATTTAAACTAAAATTTATGGTTTTATTCTAGTTTTCATAGCAGACATAATGTGTAGGGTGTCTCAAAAAAAATTTTTTTTTGATAACTGTTGCTCCCCAGGATTTTTCTGATTCCCTTTGGTTCCTAATGAAACGATATGAGGTTTGAAACATGTAGGTTTAGGAGAAAGTTTGCCCCTGGGGGCTATAGTTTTAAATTTCTGTTAAAAAACGCCGAAATTAAGAAAAGCAATTCTTTTTGAAAAATATATGTTCTCTAATTAAATTAATGTAGTTGGGATTCTTTAGGCTTTTTTTTACTGTCAGATATCTTATTTGAAAAGAGTGATACCGGTACTGTCTCCTCTTTCAAATACCATAAGCTTCGATTGAAACTTATTAGTGCGGCCTAAACTGCTTTAGGATCAATAGTTTTGTAACTGTTTAAGCAGTGCCATAGCTGTAAATCATTCATGGGGCAACTGCTGCTTTAGGAGCGTTCAACTAGCATTTAATGTAAACCAGAGCATTGAAAAGACAGATTTGCCGCAATTTATCAACCTTTTCTAGCTCATAACTGAGGTACTCACTAAATGGGCACATTTTTGCTGCATAGATTATTGTTGACATCCATCTTGCTTTTTGAAAAACTCCAGGCTTCTGCCAGTGAGTTGTGCCCAATAGTATTAGTAAGACTTCAGCACGTTCTCTCTTGTCTCCACGAGAAAGGAGTTCCTTGTTCTGGTTTAAAACAAGTTTCAAGAAAGTAACGGCTTCCTCTTTCAAAGATTTTAAGTTCCTGTCTTTGATTAGAAATAAATATGAAATGAAGGAAGAAGATATACGTTTTTAAATATAACAATAATCAAATTTATTTTATATAAACATGGTAAGCTGAAAAAACTGCATACTTACCTACATGTCCTCTTCGTATGGCTTGGCAACTGCGACTGAAAATAAAACTCGGCAAGCCTACAAATGCTCCAAAAAAATGGCGATTTCACGTGCGCCAACTTGGATGCGCGAACTCTTCCCGCCAATGCGAGTTACACTGCAGGTTGTTCAGTGGCTAGACAAATGGATCCCCCGAATTCTTCTGCTTAAATAGATCCTAAAGAGCCCTAACGGTCATAAGTAAGGGCGCAGGAAGTTTACGTAGAAATGCGCAGATAGTTACTGTCACAATTTGTCAAGGTCTGTGCAAATTTAACCTACAGGAAAATACAATGGAAAAATATATTTTTTAAAATTGTTTATTTTCCAGCGTTAGTGTATATTACCATTGTAAATGAAATTTTTAGTTCAAATTGATTTCAAGTCACTTGAAGTATCTAGAAAAGATTATTTAAACAATATATTAAATGAAAATGTACATCAGCTATTCTTGATATAAAGGCAGAAAGATCGTCAGTTAGATCATACATTGGATTGCACCATACTCAGATTAAAAGCTCGCTCAGCACTTATAATCCCTCAGCTGACGGTCTTACCCTCATTGAAAGAACTTTTTTTACACCAACTACTTTTCTTTTGTTAATGGCACTTTTCCAATCCACCAATACTGACTGAAGAGCACTCTCACACGAGTTATTATTTCGAAAACCTGCTTGATACTTAGTTAACAGTATTATTCTCGATATATTCTATCAATTGTTCACTTACAATTAACTGTAACATTTTTTCATAGCTTGGTACCATATTGATGGGACGGAACTCTTTACAATATACTGTATTGTTTATTTTCTCTATTGGAATTACCATTGATTTTTTCCAGTTTTTTGGGAATTCTCCTTTTTCTAAACTATTATTTATAACCTGCAGAAACTTATCTCCAACTACTTCAAAGGATACTTTAATCATTTGTGTTGTTATACCATCTACACTACTATTTTTGTTAGGCATGTCTCTGACAATTTTCTTTAGCTGATGAAATTCTAACAACCCGAATGTTTCTAATCTACTATGTGTTCTAGGTATTTTCTCCAAAATTTTTTCTGTCCTTTGTGTTTTTGTAAGTGATAGTGCAATTTGTTCAATACTATTTATAAAATAATTGTTAAAAATTTCTGATATTTCTTCTTCATTTATATACATTTTTCCTTCGTAATTAATGCCTACTCTATTTGTCTTATTCCCTCCTTTTAATATGTCTTTCAGCGTTTTCCACATTTCTTTTGGGTTCGTTTGATCTATTTTTTGTTCATAATAATTTCTTTTACTGTCTCGTATACATGCTACTACTCTATTTCTTTGTATTTTGAATTCATTCCAATCGTTTTCTTGGCTTGTGATCATTGCTTTTTTATATTTCCTATCTCTCCTCAATTTCTAGTTTTATCTCCTCTGTCCACCAATGCCTATTACCCCACCTACTTCTCATTATTATGGTTCTTTCTGGAACATGTTAAGACATTTTTTTATATTGTCTACTAGTTTATTTGCTATTTTGTCTGTGTTTGTGGAAACCATTCCTCTTCCATAAGACTCAGTTGATAATTTACTTCGTTAAATTGGTTATAGTCTCTTTTCTTTATTATGTGTTCTTTTATCAGTTCAGATTGACTTAGATTTATTGTTATTACTGAATGGTCTTTTATTTGTTATCAATAGATCTATTATCGTGGCTTGTTCACTTGTTACTCTAGTAAATTTGTCTATTATTTGTTATAACCCTAGATTTGTTATAGTTGTATTTAGTTTAGTTGAGTAATAGGTATTCTGTGCCATATTTATATTGAGATCACCTAAAACCACTATAATGCCATTTCTTGTAGTCCATTCAGACATTACTTCTTCAAGTTTTGTTAGAAATTCTGCGTGACTAGCGTTTGGTGAATGGTAGCATGAAAAAATTAAATACTTTTGTTTCTGAATAATTAGTTCTACACCTATAATCCACATATTCATTGTTATTGATTCGTTTACAATAACTTTGAATTTAAATTCTTCTTTTACAAAAATAATTATATAATATATCAATTTCGAATTTTTCTATCTATTCCGTGACATGCGTTTCAGATAAACAGATAATAGCCGGCTTCCAATCATTTACAAGCCATGTGAGTTGAGTTTTATTTGCTAGTAGACTTTGTATGTTTAAATAGAGTAGGTTACCATTTAATTGCTATTTTTCTTGAAATATATGTGGATATTCTATTTTCTTTTTTACTTGTTCATATATTCTTTTATATGATTCACAGGTTTTATCACAGGCATAGTGATTAAATGTCACATTTTTTTACTTTTAATACATCAACAGCATATTTGCAATTAACACGTTATCTCTTCTGATTTACAATCACTAGATTTATGTTCATCTGCACATTTTGAACATCTATCACTAGATGCGGTACATTTTTTTGCAACATGTCCAAATTTCCAGCATCTATAACACTGTGTAATATTTATATAATCAGAGTACCTACATCCTTTCCATCCTGTTTGAATATATTCATTTCTATGTATTTCTTCATATGTCATAGGATCTACTTCAATAATAACATGGCAATTTCTTAAGCTATTTTTGACATCAATTTACTTTACATACAAACTTTTCTTTTGCACTGGTCTAACTGGTTATGAAATATAATTTTTTTGTTTAAATATTTCCTCATTTTCTAAGTCCTCATAACTTATAACTTTCTTCTCGATTAGAAGTACTAATAGACCTTGGATAATAAATTACTTAATTAGTAAAAATATTTTGTTTTGCTCCCAGATACATGCATGTACCTAAATACAAGTTTGACGTAATTGACTATTTCAGTTTACTGTAACAATATATAGTAGTAGGAGTGATAAATAAAACATAATAAAAAGAGAATATTTAATAAAATAATAATGAACAAATGACTTACATAAAATTATAAGACATATTACATAACAATATATGAAAAATAATATTCTTACAGAAATTACAATGGATTATATACCTAGTCCAATCTATTATAGATACATTATAGACGAGGGGTTAACCGCTGGAAGAAATTGTGTACGTCTTATTACATAGGTACATATCTCAAATAGTTTATAGCACCTCAATCTTCATGCTTAATTTATATGATTTATATGGTGTCTTTTTCACAAAATTTATAGCGGTTAATTCCTTGACCATAGCCATGTTTACTGCTAAAAATCTAAACGGAAATACTTCTTGTGACTAAGTAATGCACATGTTTTGTCTAGACTAGCAACACATTCACAGTAAGTACTAAGGAACTATCTGAATCTGCAATACTCCAAGGAGTCAATAGCTTTTGTTCACGATGCTACGAGTTTATAACCTGAAAAATTCACTTTAAGGAAAAACATTCTGATTCAATGACAGCTGTTTGTTTTTCCTAAGGCCTCAAAATTTTACAAAATTTACATTAGAAAAAAATAGTTGTCCTATTTTGTTCGCTCACGACAGTACTCGCACTTCTAGCAGCTTAGAATCAACATAAATCAACTTTACACTGCCACAAATGGCAGTGTAAAGTTGTAGGCTTAAATATGCACAAAATGTACCATATATATATATATATATATGTCATAATTAGCCATTTCTAAAAACCGCTGAGTCAAGGGCTTTCGGCAGAAGTGCAGCGGACTGAGAACAAAAACGTTGAGACCCGTGCAACGTGCCGAGAATAATGGTAGGTCAACTGAGTGACTCTCTGAACCCCGTTACCCCTTTGTTTGGAGTATTTTTGTTCCGGGAGTTAAAGTAAGAATCAGAAAATACCGCATTAGAGAAGTTTCCGTCCGTCACGTTTCTTGTAAGCACAATAACTCAAGAAAGAAACATCCGATTGTACTAAAATTTGGACAGTAAGTTAGTGGTAGCTAGGGGAAGAACCCTATTGTTTTTGAACAAAATCGATCAGTAAATAAACAATTTATTAATAATTTAAATTTGAAAATTTTATTTTTGATTTTTGTTTGTCTTTCACCAACTAAGTTCTACTATAAAATAAAAAATGTCTAAAACTAACATTATGTACAAAAAACTGCGAAGAGTATCCTGAGTATCCTATAGAATGTGTAACAATTATATAAAAAGTTTAGTAAACCGTCGAAGAGTACGTTTTTAGCTTGTTTCAAATTAAATTCGAAAAAAATTGATATTATGCCTCAAAAAAATTACAGCTTTTTTTATGCATAAAAATGTACATTTTCACCACATTTCATCAAAATTAAATTATTTTTGTGGAAGATAAAAATAAAAAAACAAAAAATTGGGTTTTGGCGTTTTCTCAAAATTTTTGAGGTTATGTAAAAAAAATGGTTCAAATAAAAGTTGTAGATCTCTCAATTATCTACAACTTATACATTAAACTTTTTTCGATAGGAGGTTTCTACCTTTGCTAGAAATCGTAAAAAAACACGTTTTACCCCTAAATATATACCTTTTCGCACCCCCACTCCACTTCCGGTTATCTGTTACAGTCCAATCGATTTTTCCCCGTTTATATACCATTAATCCTACATTTTCCCACCACCCATATACTGCTAAAAATTTTTCAGACTTTTGGCCTCTGGAAACCGGTTTGGCACTGGTTTATTGTTGTCATACTGCCACTTGACAGCATTCAGTATGCTCAGGAATGTGTGCAATTAATAATATGGTACTTTGTTATTTGCTGATTGTACTTTTATTGTCTGCTGTAATGGTCTTTTTATGAATTCAAATGTTATGTATTTAAAATATTTCAGATTTTTGATCCATCACTAAAAAAGAAAAAAAAGAAGAAGAAGACTAGTTTTGACATTGATGCCGCCTTGGCTGAGAATAACACGGAGAATGAAACGACAAACAACATTGCAGATGCAGAACCAAAAGATGATGAACAGGATGATGGAAATGTTGATATTGACCTTGACTTTACAAAAAAGAAGAAGAAAAAGAAGAAGCCTTTTGGCACTGATGATTTAGATGCAGTTGCAATCGAAAGCAAGGAAGAAATTGGGATTGAGGGCGGAAACCAGGAAGATGGAGCTGTGGATGATAATTTCGATTTAGATATAGACTTCAGCAAAAATAAAAAGAAAAAGAAGAAGAAGAAGGACCTAGACGAACTAATGGCGGAGGCAGAGGAGAAAGCAGCTGAAGACAAAGAAAATGGTATTTATATACTTTTTTTATGATTTTTTTGTGAGTTAACTATTTTTATATAAGAAGCTAAAGGATACAATTATTTTCTTATTATTGTTCATTAATATTCTTGTTCTGCCAATTGAATTGAAGCACTGTTCAGAACTGTTGCCAGGGCCTGCGGATCTTGCAGGGTTCCATTCCACTTAACGTGAGAAAAATCTCAAGATTAATTATTGTTTCTCTTATTACAAAGAAATATTTAATAGTTTGGTTATTAAATATAAATTATATATCTCTATAATTGTTCGGGAATTGTATGAGTTTTGCTGTATGTCAGCTCCCCAAAATCCTCCCACAAAAACTACACTTTCGTTTTGTTTAATATTAAATGACCGAACTATGACAGCAGTTACTTGATGTGCTACATTCAGATTGAACATACCTAACTACCTCCAATTGAATTTAAATTAAAAGATAACTGAAAAAGGGAGTACTCTATATTTGATACCTCAATTAACAAAAATTTTTTCTAATCACTTTCGGGTGATCCATGCTTAAATGATTCTATTTAGTTAAATGCTTGGCTTTCAATTTTTCTTGCTAATATATAACTTGTTACATATTTTTATTTTAATCTAAAGTTACCACAAGCAAATATTTCATCTTTGGTAGGTATTTTGTAGGAAATAGAAATACTTTAAGTTTATACAATATATTTCAAAATATGTTTCTTTAACATGCTGCAATTCGGTAGAAAGAGTCTCTGAAACAGGTATGGTTATTAATAAAATTACATTCTTCCTATTTATCCTTTGTATACAATATAACTTGCAACTCTGATAATTAGGTGGTTTTACGATAGGTATACACATTTGCTTCCTTGATATTAAACTGAAGTAAGTAGGTACTTGATATATTAAATCACTTCACAACATTTAAACGGCATTATACTGTCTATTATATTAAAATATCAACAAATAAATAACAAAATTTGAATAATTGAATGGGTACACAAAAGATACTGTGATTGCCGGTGACGTCGTTAGCTTTACTAAATAATTGGAATTGTGTTTAAGACGAGATTTTTTGGCTTTATTTACAAGTTGCATATGATTAAGAAATGGCTAATATTGGTTTTTGTAAGTTACTTCTGTAAATTTACCTGCTCTAGTAGCATATGGATGTTTAGTGCTGTTTTGAGCGAGTTAACGAAACTGTAGCAATAGCCTAAACCCGATTGAGTGAAACAATGGTCGCTCTTATCTCTACTGAGTTCGAGCCTCAGCTGCAGCAGATGGCAATATCACAGGGAATTGTTGTTGTTAAAAAACAACTAATGAAAAAGAGTTTGTTGAGGTCGCACGCCTAGCAGACAACCGCGACAGATACCGTGTTGCTATAAGACATCCCTATAATAAAGGGAAGCTAATTTGATTAACTCATGGGACACAAAACGTGTGTTCTGGCATTTCAACCAGAACATTTATGCTCTGGTGCCTGTTTATGCCAACCGAAGCTTCATTATTCTTATTCCACTATTAAATGTATGAGAAAAATGCAAAGGGATGAGATTTTATAAAAACAAATTTGCTTCCAATTATGTATGTATAACATTTCGATGTAATCAACAGTTCACGAGATACTCGTGAAAATAGATGAAAATTGCGTATTTTAGTGACTTTTAATGGCCTAGTAAAGTAATTGTTGTAATTAATACGTAAGTTAATAAATTAGTGTTTAGTGTTACCCTGGTGTTATAATTTCCGGATCCACGATACAGGGTGTTTAAAAAAGGGTGTAGACACGTAACAGTATTATAGTCGGAAAGAAACATAATATAGATGTTTTCATTTTATTAATGGCCATAAAAAAATTAAGCTAGGGCGTATCAGTCACAGTGCCGCATTTTTTGTTTTCAGTCGGATCAATTAGGCCGGTGCAGCAGCAGTGGCGGTTCACAGTGGGAAATTTTTCAATTTGTCTATCCGTCTACAATGCAATTATTAATGGATTTGAAATTTTTTTTTTTTAAATAATTGTTAGGTATCACCCGATGTTTGAGCACTGCCCAAATTTTAAAAACTTTCAACATAACCTCAAAAAATCCTATAAATATATGAAATTCGTGTATTTTACTTAAGTAAAAATGCGAATCTCGGTTTTTTAAAAGTTTTACTCAGAAAATATCCTTTACTACACGTTTTTTCGGTCGCTGATTAAGAAAAATGGGGTCCCGTTAACCAGAAATTGATATAACACCCTTAAAATACCGAAAAACACCCCCAATAGAGATTTTTTCGAAATATTCTCATTAAAAATGTAAAATAGTCTAGTAAAGTGTATTTTTTATATGATAAATATAAAACCTTAGTTATTCAAATAATAATTCAGTAAACATTTACCCTAAGGGTTAATCAGAGAGGTTGAAACAACCCCCATTTCGACAAAAAATACAAAAAATATAGTTACAATGGTTATTTTTTAGTTTTTGCTTCAAAATAAGGTAAGAGAGTACATTGTGACTATGAGAGTGTATCTGAAAACCACCCTAAAATGGCTGTAGAATTTGGAAATAGGTTTAGAAATTTTTTGAAATTTTAGAATCGCGTCTTCGATATTTTCACTAAAATCAGTCTCCGAACCTTGTTTGATAAATAAAAATCATTTTAAAGGTTAAATTAATCATTTCTTATATAGTTTGACAATGTGAATAAACAACAATTCAATGTGAGTAGAAACAAATTCTAAGTTCTTCAACGTTTTTAAGAAGCTCGTAAGTTAGAAATCGCATTTTTTCCATTTGAAAGGAAAAAAAAATTTTAAATGAAATGAAAATTTTTCATCTATTCTATGCAATGTGAAACAACAATCCAATTTTTAGTAAACGTATTTTAAGCATCCTAAAGTTCAAAAACAATTCGGTGCTTAGAATTAGCAGATATCTCTATTTTTTTCAAACAAATTAAATTTTAGACATTTCAAAAAAAAATTTTTTAAAATAAAGTCTAAATTTTTCATACATTCTACTCCATGTAAAACAAGTATCCAACGTTAAAAAAAAAACGGATTTTAAGTTAGTCTTCAGATAATTTAATAATGAAAAAAATTGGATATTAAAATGGATGTTAATCAATTTTTTTTAAATTTTTTCTAATTGTATACTTAGTAGTAAAAAAATACTGAAAAAAATAGAATCAATCATCTTATTAAATGCTAAAGGTTTGATAATAATTGTCAATTATTTCATATATTACAATTAAATTTTATAGTAAAAAGAAAAAACTGCGGTAAAGAATCGAATCTGCAGTTGTTGTTAAATCTCATAATTGTAAATAATAATTGAATATTTTATATTGTTAATGCTATAGAGTTTAATGAAATAAATGTACTTATTTTTAATAATTTTGTTTACTAATGACTTACGAAATGATACGAAATATCGGAAATAACATCTAGAGAAGCACTTCTCTAATGACCCCTAAAAAATGTTGAAAAAGCAGTTTGCGAAAAATTTTTTGAAAATTCGGTAGCCTCCCCTGGGTCTAGGGACTCCTGTTTATTTTTATTTTTTTTTGTCATATGCATTTGACTTTTCATAAAAATACAACAATAGGTTTTAGAGTTTATGAAACTATTTTCATTACTAACTGAGATACAACGAATTGAAATATTGTAATTTGTTAAATTGTACATTACAAATTTTCAGTTCATTGTATTTCAGTTAGTAATGAAAATATTTTCATAAACTCCAAAATCTATTGTATTTTTATGAAAAGTCAAATGCATGTGACAAAAAAAATAAAAATGAACAGGAGTCCCTAGACCCAGGGGAGGCTACCGAATTTTCAAAAATTTTTTCGCAAACTGCTTTTTCAAAATTTTTTGACGAGAAAAAAAAAATTGAAATTTCGCCTGCCGCCACTGTGCAGCAGATATAAAGTGCGGCCAAAGTTTGGTGTTTTTTGTGCGTTTTCCGGTTCAAGGAAACATCTCTTATATCTACTTGTCCACTATACCTTCACAATCATAGTGATTTCAAAAGTGAAAACACCAAATTACATCTAACAACCCTAGAAAACCAGATTGACCAAATCTGTATCATTTCATTATTTGAACCAAATAATTATAAAATTTCTCATTCTCTCATTTTATTTCTATTATTATTTTCCAGGATTTGTTTTTTTGAAATGATCAAGGACAGTAGACCTATTTCTATTTATAATGTGTGGTCCTTACAGAGTAGGTTATAAGATATATAGATATATTTTTTTATTCAATTTTGCATCGCAGGTGGCTTTATGTTTGAAAAGTGTAAATGATTTTGTGGTCATGTGTAGATTTTAGTGACCTCTGTCTTTTGAGACCAATTTGGTTTAAATCGAGTAAAAACTAAAAAAGTTATAGTTGTGCGATACTACTTTTAGGAGATTATTTCATTGGTCAGATTATAAAGATTACATTAAAAATTGTTCATTAATTGTAAAGGATAAATATGGAGACCATTTATTTATAAATGAATCTTATCCAATTTAACTAAAATATTTAATGCCAACAGTGGATGAAAATTCAACGTTATGGGTAGGATCAGATAGGGATTATACGTATGACGAGTTGTTGAATCGTGCCTTCGAAATAATGAGGGACAAGAATCCTGATATGGCTGCCGGCAAGAAACAGAAGTTTGTGATGAGACCTCCGCAAGTAGTCAAAATTGGCGCAAAGAAAACCTCCTTTGCGAACTTCACAGAGATTTGTAAAATGCTCCATCGACAACCCAAACATTTGCTGGATTTCTTATTGGCTGAGTTGGGGACAAGTGGATCAGTGGATGGAAATAGTCAGCTTATCATCAAAGGGAGATTTCAGCAGAAACAAATAGAAAATGTATTAAGGAGGTATACTAGATGCTTTTTAAATATTAACTTTTTTGTAGAAAATGTTCTGTCAACATTTAAATTTGGAGTTAAATTGCTGATTGTGATAATATGGTACTAACTATACAACTTTACTACCTATCGAGAAAAAATTGTGCTACATTGTATGCCAATTGTATAACATTTTAATTTCGCTAAAAAATGCAAAACTGTTTGAACTGCAACAAGACCTTTTCCATAAAATTGTGCGCAATTTACCAATATAGTTTTTAGAATAGGAGAATAGAATAGAAAAAATGTTTTGTGTAATATACAACATACAAATTATACATACACAAAAAGGTGGCGTTCGTAAACACGTTCTTTCACACCACCTGTCATATAAAAAATATAAAATACCAAAAATAATAGAAACTCTTATCAACTTATGTGCAAAACAATATTACAGGGTTCGAATTTTATGGAAAACCTGAAGAACCTGAAAAATTCGGGGATTTTAAAAACCGTAAAAAAATGGAAATTTCAAGGAATTAAAAAAAAATCGTTAAAAACATAGAATTTCAAGTCACAATATAGAAAACAATAAACAAATTATGAGCCCCCACTGCTATTTTAAATCATTTTTAAATTGAGCCTTTAAATTTAAAAAAATATATATTACTAAAAGTTGGCAACACCACAAAATTATTTGAATATTTAAAATCGCATGTTATATAATAATAATTATTGCTATATGCCATTGAAATAGTATATTGTGTATTTAGGTGTGAAAGCAACAAATTCCCGGACGACGATGCAAATTGTTGGCCGAGACGCTAGCCGAGGCCAACAAGCATCGAAGTGGAATGTGCTTTCACACCGAAGTACACATACTATTTTTTCTGAAATCACAATATTATTTTAAATTAAGGAATTTGTATTAACGCATAACATTTCTTCATTACAATCTAACTGCTTGCTAATAAATGCAATTTTAATGTGAGTTGGTTTGTCTGCGTGTATTTATTTACTGTCTAAAATATACATAAAAAGCCGTACGGGAATGTTACTTTCCTGGCCTAGGCCGGGAAAGTAACATTCCCGTACGGTTTTGTTGATCTTTGCTCGGCAACGGATCTTTTCCGGTCTATTTTCTGATAGTTTCTTAGCAATGGACTAAAATACTGGAATTGTGCATTTTTCAATCTGAAATCGCGCCGAAAATGTAGACATGACGATCGATTTCAGAAAAAACATTTTTCTGTCATGGAAAACCTGTAAAATTCAGGGAATTTTTCAAGCTACGTAAAGTCTAAACCCTGTATTAGCTAGCTTCTAGTGATTTGTATTATTTAATTATTTGCCACGAAGTAGTTTTTTAAAATGTTTCTTAAAACTTGCAATAGATCTTTATTGATGAGAGAACCCATATGCTGGGTTATTTAAGAACTGAATTGCTACATATGCAAAACAACATTCAGATTGTACATTCATGTAATGTTTGTGACAAAAAATTCAGGATGTATATTTTCAGATATATAAAAGAATATGTTACCTGCCATACGTGCCGATCCCCTGATACAATTTTACAAAAGGACACGAGATTATTCTTCTTGCAGTGTGAAACATGTGGTTCTAGATGTTCTGTAGCTAGCATTAAGTCTGGTTTCCAGGTATGTAAAAACATTCTTTTTTATTTTGTCCAATATTTGATATAAACTGGCTAAACTACCACCCTCGCCCCACTTTCCCTCCACATTCCTTCAATATCTTCCCCTACCTTCTCTGATCCTCCTTCATCTTTCCACTTGAGCAAAATCCAAGTAAAGAAGCCTATACTTTAGCCTGGAAAGGAGGATAATAATGAATTGAGTTGGCAATAGTGTCAAACAGCACCTGCCATTGAGCGAAGTTGATTTGACAAGCCTGTATAAAAATTATTCTGAATTACACCCCTTCCAAATTTAAATGCCAATAGGATCTGTTACATTCACTGATCACGTGCATTTATTACTATCCTTCTTTCACCGCTAAGCTATAGCATCAAAGTTGGATACGTCTCTACACCTGCCAGTCCCTCAGCTGATTTTTTACAGCCCAGAATGATCTTTAGTTGTTCATATTTCCGATTACTAACACGGTCCGTTTGACCAAGTGTCCTAAGTACGGCACTTGAAGTTCATATTAGATATCTCTGTATATTGCATATTATTCCTCCTCTTTGAAAATAACGTATGTCCTGTCAGGTGTGTAGGGGCCTCAACAACGTACATTTTTGTTGAACAGGCAGTTATTATTATTTTTCACAGAGCATATGGAAAGGTGGTCCCGGACAAATTTGCTGAATTTTTAATATGTAGATTTCGACTTTCTGATCAAAAGCTTAACTCTATCCTACTTCTAGTTTCCGAAATACAGTGTACAAGAGGTCAATTTAAAAAACTTCTGAATCCATGATTTTCTTTCATACATTTAATATTGTGATGATGCTTTCTAAGCCTTGTATAATAATTTGCACCAAAAAGATTTGAAGGGGTAAGAAAAAGGGTACAAGTGCATTTTTTTTTCGATAATGAGTTAGTTACAAATTTGGATACCAAACCAAAAGTCCAAATTGTTTGGTGGCAAAAAGATACAAGTGATTTTCTATAGATTAACACCATCTATAAGGTGGTGAAATTACTATGTTATTGAAATGTGTTAAATGGAACAAGTAGATTTTTCTATTTTTTAATTTGATAGCAAAACGGTACAAGTGCATTTAAAAAAACTATACTGACTTAAAATTTCATTATCAAATTCGTACCGTTTTTGCTATCAATTTTTGAAGAAATATTTAATCAAGCATACTTCCAGATTTTTGGAAAATGTAAAAACTTTAAAGCTAGTTTTCCCCACATTTACTTTTTTTGTACCTATATCCTTTTGCTTCTTGCCCCTTCATTTGTTGTTTTAATAAAAATAGCGTAGAGCAAAAATAAAGTTTGAAAAATGTCGGCGAAGGTGCAGGAAATTCTACCTAAAAATAAGTGAAATTTTTTTTTCGGAAATGGCACCTTTGGTCTCTAATACCCCATCAATAAATTAAGAGTTTGAGAAAATACAGAATTTTACAGGAATTTATAATTTATTGATGGAGTATTTTAGAGTTCAAAGGAGCCATTTCTGAAAGTTTTTCAATAAGAGCATGTTGACCAGAAATACGTTAAAAATTCAGCCAATTTGACCGGGTCCACTTTTTCATATGTTCTGTGCGGGATCCTTTCAAAAACTTCCCCAATGAGCAACATTTTCTCAATACTAAATTTTGTCCTGGGGGGGAGGGCTGGAACCTCCAGTGTGATGCTGTCTCTGAAGTAGTTTCCAACACCAAATTCGCTAACCATGTTGGCATCATCTGGAGACGATTAAAACTTTTAATTGTCGAGTAATAGTGTGCAAGTGTTTTGGTGTTTGTGGTAACCAGGTACCGAAACCGAAATTAATTTCGGTTAGGGTTAAATAACGTCAGTTTTCATAGCAGCAAAAATTTGGTATTCATTTACGGTTTAGATTGTCAAGGCAGCAACAATTTGGTTCTCGGTTATGGTTTCGGTTTACAGATCCGCAGCAGTTTGGCTTCTGTTAGAAAAAAAAGTAATTACGGTGCAGTTTTCAGTTTCGATTTCGGTTTTTGGCTTTTTACTTGCCTTTTACCTTATATAATCTTTATAATGGACGAATCGGCTTAGATATGGTTTTCACCACACAATTTGGTATTTCTACATCATGGTTTAAAGATTTGAATCTTTGATTTCCACCATATTTTTTGAACTTTAAAGTCGTAAGTACAGAGCGGATTTCGGTTTCGGTCCCTGGTGATAACTACTTCAGAGACTAAACTTTGTTATTTGCCATGACATGTTTTATTTTCTTATCATGAAAGCTGATTGAATATTTCTTTTTCAGGCCGTAACATCAAAACGTGCAGCCATTCGAGCCAAAACAGCCTAGATCATAGAATACGTACTGCAATATTACACTTTATATAATAGGGTGTTATTTATTTAGCACTTTTATATTTAATATATAATTAAGCTAGTGCTGATAAGTTGGTGTTTTGTGTCTGTTACACTTTGTACAATAAATTAGCTGAATTGTTAAATAAACATAACAAGCCTATATTAAACATTAATTAAATTTTTTAATTGCTGTTTTTCATTTAGAAATAACTCGTTTTGATTCGTTCATTTTACTATATTCTGCACGGTTATTTAAAATGATTCATTTACTAATACATCAAAATAAATACAAAAGAATCTATTAAAACAAGTTTTAGGTAACGATTCGTTTCAAACAAGTTTAATTTTTCTGGCATAGGCCCAGGCCATTGGAGCCTCTTGGCACTTTTTTACAGTTGTTCTGGCATGTTTCATTTAACTATTCAAAAAGAAAAGTTTCTTATTTTCAATTTGCCCACGTGCGATAATCGCCTATTGTGTCATCCAACTTACACCCAAGGCATCGCATTAAAAGGGACTGAAAGAAAGTTTTTCACCAGTTTCACATAACGATTAGTTCAAATACTAGTTTAGGCGTTAGCTCTTAGACCGAGTGTTCATTTGATGTAAAAGCAGGTAACATGAGGTGTAAGAGACCTGGTAGGAGCTCTAGATAAAAAAATAAATCAAGATTACTTTTGAATTAAAATATTTTTATTTAACAATAATGAACACATTTAAAAAGAAAAACTTTTTAAATGATGAAACGAATTATCGTCACACATTAAACATAAACATGCTTATTGTTAACTTATATTTGCCTTGGCCAAAATAACTTTAACATCTGGAACCATTCCCAACTGATACAGGATTTTCGTTAGTGTCTCTTTGAACCATTTCCCTATACGATCGAGGCTGAAAAGATTACGTTTGTTTAATAAATTTTAATGCATATTATACATCAGGATGATTTATAAGCTCTATATGACATACTTTAGCAGATGAAAGATGATCGGATTCAAAGAATATAATATTATATTGTGTGATCCACTTAAAACGGGAGCATTGATCCTAACTTTAATAAATGAAAAAAATTTGAAAAATCAGGCATTTTTTTATCGGAAAATTTTATTAATGAAAATTGTTCAGAATTGTCCAAAAACCATCCAAAGTTTAATAAAAATAAAAAAATATTGAAATTTTATTTAGAGGGTTTATTTATAGGTATTGCAACCTGGAAAAGTGAGGGAATTTGGAAAATTTAATGAAAAGTCAGAGAATTTTAGTAATTTTCATAAAAAATCAGGGAATTTGAAAATAATTTTATAAGCTAATAGCTGTGAATCCTATTAAAATAATATCCAAGTAGCATCAACATCGGATACTAAAAAATGAGGAAGGAAAAAAAAAGCTGTTCCGTCCAATTCATTTATTTGAAAAATTTTCACTAAGGCACCTACGTATAGCAACCGAGTAATGTGTAGAAGTCCTATTTATTTAAAGAATAACTTTTCTTTTTTGTTCTTCATTTAGTATCTGATGTTCCTTCAGTCAAATGACTACCTTTTTAGTAGTAGAGTTGAAATCAAGATCTTTGTTGACTTCCGTGGAACATGAAAGGTAAAAATGTGCTGATTACGCCATTATATAATACTTGACGTGTATATACACCCCTCTAAATTCGTCTGGCGATATCGGTGTCCAAACAACCCCCAGGGGTGAAAAACCGAAAAAAGCAGAAAATTAGATATTTGCTTCATCTTTCTAGCAGTTTTTTAATTTTTGATGAATTATCCATAATAACAAAGTTATGGCTATTTATATGCAAAAGAAATGTATTGTTTAAAGCATGAAATATTTCTTAAAACCTCACGTGGCTCTCTTATGCGAATATTTATTTTGTTATTTTGGCAAATTCGTTCCACTCGTGATTGTGGACAGACCAACTAAAATTTTAAAAATTTAATAAGAATAAAAGTTGTAGCGTATACTATCAAGATTCGATTACTTTTTTCAGTTTTAACCCTTTCACTGCTCCAGACGAGTTAACTCGCCAGTGGGTTAACTGCTCCAGACGAGTTAACTCGCGGCTCAAAATTAAATAGGATCTGACTGGGATCTAGCCGGATTTTCTCGCGGTGTTCAGGTTTATGGATGGGAACCGGCCTATTGCAATCGCGCTGCAATTTTTTTTTTTTTTTTTTTAACCATAGTACCATATTAAAATAATTCTTCTAGTTTGTATACGTTATGATTTATGATTTTTTTCAAAATTACATGCTTTATGTGACAAAATTTTTTTTTAACTAAAAAAAAGAAATTAAAAAAAATA
This sequence comes from Rutpela maculata, assembly GCA_936432065.2. Taxonomy (NCBI): domain Eukaryota; kingdom Metazoa; phylum Arthropoda; class Insecta; order Coleoptera; family Cerambycidae; genus Rutpela; species Rutpela maculata. The sequence continues at coordinate 38,508,152 of OW386285.2, forward strand.
CTCCTTCGAACCATACTGCTCCAGATGACTATACTCGCTAGCAGCAAAATAATTGCGCACAGCACCAGCCACGGCATTTGGGCCGTCCGCAGTGAAAGGGTTAAATTTCGATCATAAATAAGCGAGTTATGAATTAAATAGTTAGTTAGTCAAAATTTTGCCACAACCCCAGTCGCATCTATCTCTACTTCAACCATTTCCTGTCGCATTCTAAGATGCCTGCCCAACGTCATGCGGCCCGCGGAGCTCTATGTACTCACGCGCGAATGCATTTTTATAATAGGTACTGGCATGTAGAAAATTGTTAATTACATCTTTTTAGTGTTTTTTTGATTATATTTATACAATTATTGTAAAATATGGAGTCTTCATCTAACAATACGGATTAAACGACAAATGTTTGTAAATCAAATTGTATAATTTAATAATTTGTAACTAAACTGGTAAATTATGTGAAAATACTACTGACTAAAGCTGTTTAAAAATAATAATTTTAGTAAACAATGTGGACTGTGCAAAATATTTGCCATTGAAAACTCAAAGGTAATGTGGCATAAAACTCTCACAAGCAAAAAAATATTTCTCTTTGAAATAATAGGAAGGTGGATATTATTATATTATATTAGAGAGACTGAAATCAGAACCAGCGGGAATAAATTACGGAATTATTGTAAACCAGACAAGAATACCGTAATTCGAGTATATTTTTTAAATAAATGTCATTTCAGCAAAGATTAATGAATTTTCTCTAATATATGATTTCAGGATGTGCAATAGGGTGCGGACAATTCAAATTTGTAGTGAAAAGAAAGAAATTAGAGCAAAATCGGCTGAACACGTGCCTCCGAGACCATCTATTTTATTTCCATGAATGAACCTCCATAAGATCCTTTTATAGGGTTTTAGAAATGACCGTAAGGGCACACAAAGAGTATCGCGTACTTTTAATTTTTATTTTTGTTTATTTGTGATTTTTTTGTATAACCTATTATATTATATTATTAATTAGCGTTTGAGTTTTCTTAACATTTCTAAGCATTTGAAATTGTTTAAACAATTATATTTTGATATACATTAAATTTATAGCAAAATAAAATTGTTAAATAAATTATTATTGTTTGAACAATATCATAAACATTAAAACATAGTGTATAGTGTACGTCAAAAATAATAATAATAATTTTATTTATATTAAGTCCTGGCGGAGTTTAACATAGCTACTAAACCAGTCAACCAGGGAATTCGCAATACTCTATTTGTGGACTTACGGGGTCACCTTTGTGACCCTATAAAAGAGTCTTATGGGGGTTAAATTTTAAGAGGAACGGTTAATTTTCGAATACATCTGGCGGTAAGACAGAAAAAATCGAACCTATTTTTTCTCTGGTATAAATTTAAACTACCCTATTGCGCATCCTGAAATGATATTTATTTAAAAAAATTTAGTTGTATCGATTTACGGCAGTATTATCTGCTTTACAACAATTCCTTAATATTTTCCACTGTTTCTGATTGCTGCAACGTCGCGTCGCTTTACAGAGCACCTTCCCATTATTTAAAAGATAAATATTTTTTTGCTTGTGAAAACAAAGTAAAAGGTTTTATGCACTTTGAGTTTTTAATATCCATAATAATGTTTACTAAAATTGTTATTAACAGTTTTAGTCAGTAGTACTTTCACATAATTTACCAGTTTAGTTACAAATTATTAAATTATACAATTTGATTTACAAACATTTGTCGTTTAATCCCTATTGCTAAATGAAGACTCCATATTTTACAATAATTGTATAAATATATAAGAGTACTTAAGTAATCAAAAAAACACTAAAAAGATGTAATTAACAATTTTCTACATGCCAGTACCTATTATAAATATGCATTCGCACTTGAGTATATAGTGCTCTGCGGGCCGCGTGACAGGCGGGCAGGCATCTTAGAATGCGACGGGAAACGGTTGAAGTAGAGATAGATGCGACTGGGGTTGTGGCATAATTTTGACAACAACTAACTATTTAATTCATAACTCGCTTATTTATGATCGAAATTCAAAACTGAAAAAAGTAATCGAATCTTGATAGTATACGCTACAACTTTTATTCTTATTAAATTTTTTAAAATTTTAGTTGGTCTGTCCACAATCACTAGTGGAACGAATTTGCCAAAATAACAAAATACATATTCGCATAATAAGAGAGTCACGCAAGGTTTTAGGAAATATTTTACGCTTTAAACAATACAGTTCCTTTGCATATAAATAGCCATAACTTTGTTATTATGGATAATTCATCAAAAATTAAAAAATTGCTAGAAAGATAAAGCAAAAATCTAATTTTCCGTTTTTTTCGGTTTTTCACCCCTGGGGGTTGTTTGGACACCGATATCGCCAGACGAATTTAGGGGGTGTATATACATATCAAGTACTATATAATAGCGCAATCAGTACATTTTTACCTTTCAATGTTCCACGGGACACGTTTCTAAACGACTTTTTCGAATTCTGAACCTCTACTATAGTAAACCTAATCGACTTTTATACAGGGCCAGCCGAAAATGGAGAAATTTTAAATTTTGGTTATTGAATAACAATATGAGGTATCGAGCTAAAATTTTCTGTAGAGGTATTTGAGACAACTGAGAATCGATTATGCTATCCAATTGCTTATAAAAAATTGTCTAAAAGTTGATCTTGAAATTTCGACCTATTAGAAGAATTTAGTAGGCCTCGGAAATATGAAAATTAAAAATTTGTTTAAATTGTCAAATCGAGCACTATATCTCAAAAAAAAAAAAATTTGAATCGGGCAACGTATAAGGCCCGCTTTCTAATTAAATATTTACCTACGCTGTATATACCATTTTCATCAAAATTTAAAACAATGGATATTGTTTATACAAAGAGCTCATAACTTACCTCAAAACCACCTCAAAATATAACCTATATGGAAAGTTTAGTATCCTTGCAATACTCGACTGGGAATCATATACTCTTCTTGTTGCAGCTCGTGCCAAAACACCATACCTATCTATAGGATTTCCATGTTCATATGCAATTGCTCTAATTGTGTTTAGATTCCTGTAAGAAAAAAAGTTTGTATAAATATTTTTTATTTATAGCAAACTTAAATGAAAGAGGTGTAACTTGTATAACGGAAGCATGTCAAACCATGAAAATAAAAAAAAAAACAAGAAAAAGACCTCTATGAGGAGAGAGACCTAGTTGAGGTGGCGTTGTCTTTATTATTTACAGTGAAACAGAACATATTCATAGCTACTTGGATTTGCATAGCTAAGACAGCCGGTGAAATTTAGGTTGACAATATCTTAATGATCTGATTGACAGATTTCAAGTTTCATTAAAATATTTTGACTTTATAGAGTTACGCATTTTTAAAGTTTTACTTTAGATAGATTGGTTTGGTAACAACATTTATAATAAATATTAATCCAGTCAACGAAGTACAAAAAAGGCCGATTAGGGGAAATAATCTGTGTAGTGGCCAATTTTTGTACAGTTGTCGGGGGAGGGGGGTCTCTAGAGGTCGTAGTTTTCGAGTTATTTAAGAAAAACGTGAAAAGGGGACCTTTAAACTACCCCCCACCGGTCAGGACTTTTGGTATGTTGTTCAGGGCACTCCTCCCGACAACTATACAAAAATTTGCAACTACACGAATTAATTCCTCTATTTTTCCTTTGTTGATTGGACTATATAACAATGTCAAAGATTCTATAAATATTGTAATGTGTTACAACCCCTAGAATGATGTATTTGCACCTACTCGAAAAAGAACCTACCAGAAGATTCCAAAGTGACAATCTGGAATTATCGAGAGAATGGTGGCGTCATCACAGAACAATCGAGATCTGTCATTTTTAGGTATAAAAGACCGACCGCATTCTCGGCGAGGAGTTCAGAAAGTTCAAAAAGTATAGAAAGTGAGGTTAAGACTTCAAGGATAAACAAAGTGATAAACATTGTGATTTTAGTCAGTAAAGTGTATTTAAATTAATAATAGTATTGTGAAGTATCCAGTAAATATTTAATAAAGTGTGTTAGTGGACATCTCTTGTTATAATTTTTGGAACCCACGGAATTTGCGAGGGTGGTTTCCTAAGGATGGAAACACGTTACAAATTGGTGTCAGAAAGCGGAATTTTATGACAAGAGGAGCTCTGAAGTTGTGCTGGAGTGTTCGAGAAGTATTCTCGAGGGTTAGTGCTAACACGGAGGACTCATTTACTGGACATTGTTCGAGGGTTATTTTCGAACAGGAAAATAGTGTTAAGTGCATTTTTGAGACATTGTAGAACATTTTATTAGGACATTAGTGTGATAATTAATTCATTTGAACTGAGAAGTGATAGAGACACTGAAAAAGACTCATTTAGTGCGTGAAAATTTCTAGAACTTTTCTATTTGGACATTAGTGGAGATTAGTAAATTCTCTAAACTGGATAGTGACAAAAGACTCTGAATAAGACTTTTTCGTGCTATTTCGAGATTTGTCTGGAAAGTTCCATTACCGGTATTGACGTGACAGTTAAATTTATTTTATTTTAACATAATCTTATGCCTATAAAAACTAGAAGTATGGCATCCGATAAACAAATACAGGACTTATTCGAACAATTCAAAAAAATGATGGCGCAGCAACGGCAGGAAGACAAAGAAGAACAGGAGAAAAAACGTCATGAAGAAAAAGAAGAAAGGAACGAATTAAAGAAAATGATGGAAGATCAGGGAATAAGACATCAGAAAGAAAAAGAGGATGAAGAAAGAAGACGTCAAGAAGAAAAAAACGAATTGAGAAAAATTATGGAAGACCTGAAGATACGACAGCAAGAGGAGAAAGAAGAGCAAGAAAGACGACGTCAAGAGGAGAAAGAGGAACAAGAAAGACGACGTCAAAAGGAGAAAGAGGAACAAGAAAGACGCCAAGAAGAATTAAGGAAAATTCTGAATGAACAAATGAAAATACAACAAGACACTATCATTTCTGCCAATGAAGTACTAAAATGTGAAGTTAAAGAAGAGATAAACAAGGTAGAAGAAAAAGTAGATAAGGTAGAAGACAAAGTAGATGTAGTTGAGACCGAAGTCAGTCAGATCAAAGGAAAGATGAGTGAGTTCGAAGGAGAAGTGGAGCGACTTAAACGACAGTTGAGAGATAGAGGAAGCCAGCAGGTGGTATCATCAGGTCACCGGTTAAAACCTCCCTCCTTTGACGGCCAAAGCTCATGGACAACGTACAAGAGGCAGTTTGAGGCAGCAGCATGTGCGAACAACTGGGATAACGAGGAAAAGGCCATGGCATTAGTTCTGGCGTTAAGGGGCCAGGCCTCAGAATTACTTCAGACTATCCCGGTGGAGAAACAAAGGGACTTTAAAGTCTTGGAAGCTGCATTAGACTTGAGGTATGGCGATCAACACCTTGCCCAATTATACCAGACTCAGCTGAAATCCCGGATGCAAAAAGCTGGGGAAAGTTTACAAGAATTTGAAGCTGCGATAGAGAGACTGGCACACCTGGCGTATCCGAGTGCACCTAAAGAATTCCAGGAACAATTAGCCGTGGGGGCCTTTTTAGATGGTATAAGGGACGAAGAGGTCAGGCGAGTTCTGAGGCTGACGAGACACCAAAGTAGTAGCGAAGCTTTGGTGCGTGCACTCGAAGTAGAAGCCGCTTACAGGGATACTCCAAGGAGAGTGCGAGCTGTGACTCTTGAAGAATCGCAACCAGAAATGAACCAGAACCCCTTGCTGACTGAGATGCAGAAAATATTCACCAAATTATGCGATAAATTGGATGGCCTCGGAAAGCAGGAAAAACAACAAAATAAAGGAAAGCCGAGCGGAGGTATTAAATGTTTCAACTGCGGCAAGATGGGACATATGAAACGAGACTGTCGACAGCAGAACTCGGAGAGTCGAGTAAATGCTGTGAATGTTGAAGAGAAGCAGGAAAACTAAAGATAGCCAGCACCAAGGGGGCTGTGCTGGCTAGGGAATGCGGTGCCCCCAGAGAAATAAAGATTTCCCAGCTCCAAAGAATTCCAAGCAGTCTGTTGTTGCAAGGATATGTGAATGGAAGAAAATGCGTGTTTACTATTGACACCGGTGCTACGTCATCAATAGTGCAGCCAGGGTTTATATCAGGCTTGCAGATTGACAAGAAGCAAAATGGAGTAATCATTCGGACAGCCACGGGGGACAGGGCTGCGGTCCATGGAGAAATCAACTTGGAACTGCAGGTTGGACGGTTGAGGTTCAATTACAAGGTCATTGTGGCTGACATTATGGATGATTTCATTTTGGGTCTGGACATCATGGGAGAGCAGGGATTTATTGTTGACGTAGGGGAGCGAGTCTTAAAAATTGGAAATGAGGAATTTATTCTGGCAACCGCAGACGACCAATTCCATAAAGCGAGATTGTTAACAACACAGACGATCAAGATTCCTGCTCATTCAGAACAAATGATCGATGCTGCCTTAGAAGGAAATCCTGGAGGGTACCGTGTTGGCCTAGTTGAAGATGACGAATCGATTAAGTCCCTACCCAATATTATTGTGGCGAGAACTTTAACCCGGACTAAAGACAAAATCCCAATTAGAGTCGTTAATTTAAATTCCCATTCAGTGACAATTAAGGAAGGCAAACCGATTGGCTCCTATGAACCGGTCTCATGGGTAGCAAGGTGCGAGGAACAAACAGAGGGAAGTTCATCTACGAAAATAGACCAGGAAGTTTTGACCTTGCTGAGTACCCAGTTGGAGCATTTATCTGAGGTTGAACAAAGGGAGGCAATCAAGTTCCTGGAAAAGGAAAGTTCAGTATTTGCCAAGAATACAGAGGCCCTTACAAAAACAGACATAGTCCAGCATCGGATAAATACTGGCGACTCACCCGCTATTCGACAACCACCTAGGAGGCTTCCATTAGCGAAACAAGAGGATGCCTCGGCAATGATAAACAAGATGCTGCAAGATGGAGTCATTGAGGAGTCAACGAGTCCCTGGTCATAGCCAGTAGTTTTGGTTGCCAAGAAGGACGGAACATTAAGATTTTGTGTCGATTATCGAAAATTAAATGATGTCACGAAGAAAGACAGTTACCCATTACCACGAATTGACGACACGTTAAGCACGTTGGCAGGCTCACGATGGTTTTCTACGTTAGACCTTAGGAGTGGATACTGGCAAGTGGGGCTTCATCCGGATGATAAGGAAAAGACAGCGTTTTCAGCAGGCAGTGGTCTTTATCAATTTACCGTGATGCCTTTTGGACTTTGCAATGCGCCAGCTACCTTTGAAAGATTGATGGAGTTCGTACTGCGAGGGCTAACCTGGAGGACGTGCCTGGTTTACCTTGACGACGTGCTTGTTATGGGACAAGACTTTACAGAACATTTGAAAAATTTTCAAGAAGTATTTGGGCGAGTCAGGAATGCCCATCTGAAGTTGAACCCGAAGAAGTGCCTGCTATTCCAGAAAGAAGTCAAATTTCTTGGTCACGTGGTGTCTTCGGATGGAATACAAACAGACCCCGACAAAATTTCTGCTGTACGAGATTGGCCAAGACCATCTAACGTTCATGAAGTACGGAGCTTCCTTGGCCTCTGCACTTATTATAGGCGCTTTGTGGAAGGGTTTGCCGAAATTGCGAAGCCATTACACCGGCTGACAGAAGAGAAAGTGCAGTACCAATGGACACCGGAATGTGAAACGGCATGGAGAAAATTGAAGGCAGCTCTATGCACTGGTCCTGTGCTAGCGTACCCACAACGGGAAGGACTTTTTATTTTAGACACGGATGCCAGCAATTCTTCGGTCGGTTGTGTACTGTCCCAAATCCAGAATGGGCAGGAAAGAGTGATCGAATATTTCAGCAAGGTGCTGTCCAAACCGGAAAGAAATTATTGTGTAACCCGGAAAGAGTTACTGGCCATCGTTAAATCAGTGGACCATTTTCATAAATATCTTTATGGAAGACATTTTAAGATTCGCACCGACCATGCTGCATTAAAATGGCTGTTGCAGTTGAAAACCCCTGAAGGTCAACTGGCTCGTTGGATAGAACGGCTGCAACAGTATGATTTCAAAATAGAACATCGACCTGGAAGATCTCATAAGAATGCAGACGCTTTATCTAGAAGACCATGCAAGGAAGATTGCAAGCACTGCCGCCACGTTGAGAAATTGCAGGGTACGGTGGCTGTCAACACTATTAAAATAGAGGTTCCGGACGATTGGACAACCGAAGCCCTGAGACAAGAACAACTGAATGACACAGAAATTGGGGCTATATTGAGAGCAAAGGAGAAAGGAATTCGACCAGCGTGGAAGGATGTTTCGGATAAGGCAGTTGGATTGAAGGCTTTGTGGGCCCAATGGGATTCACTTAAAGTCATGAACGGGCTGCTAAAGAGAGCTTGGGAAAGCCCGGATGGCAGGGAAGTTGTTATGCGTCTAGTGATTCCCAGGTGTCGAGTACCGAAAGTACTTCAGGAAGTGCATAATGGAGCATCCGGTGGGCACTTCGGCGTTAATAAGACCCTGAATAAAGTACGAGAACGATTTTATTGGGTAAATAGTCGTCAAGATGTGGAAGCTTGGTGTCGCAATTGCAAAATTTGTGCAGCCAGTAAGGGACCACAGACTAGAAGTAGGGGTGCAATGAAGCAATATAACGTCGGAGCTCCTTTCGAGAGGATCGCGATCGATATAGCCGGCCCATTCCCAGTAACCAAGGATGGGAACAAGTACATACTGGTTTCCATGGACTATTTTAGTAAGTGGCCAGAGGCCTATGCAATTCCAAACCAAGAAGCAGTCACTGTCGCCAAAGTCTTGGTAGATAATTTGATATGTCGGTTTGGTGTACCCCTGGAGCTGCACTCAGATCAAGGGAGGAACTTTGAGTCGGGGGTGTTTCAGCAAATCTGCAAGTTATTGGGGATACACAAAACACGGACAACAGCCCTTCACCCGCAATCAGATGGAATGGTGGAACGACACAACAAGACCATGAAAGAACATCTCTCTAAAGTGGTTCATAAGAATCAACGTGATTGGGATCTCCACATACCGTTCTTCCTCATGGCATACAGAGCTGCTATCCACGAGTCTACGAAACAAACACCAGCCCGTGTAGTATTTGGACATGAGATCAGACTGCCATGTGATTTGATTTTCGGAACACCAGGCGGAGAACAGCTTCCTGTGAACAGCTATGTGGATGAAATGAGTGAACGGCTAAGAAATGTTCATGAGCTGGTTAGAGACCAAATCACCATAGCCAGTGACCGAATGAAGGCTCGATACGACCGTAAGGGTAATTCAGAAGGGTTCAAGGCAGGAGATCTGGTTTGGCTGTATAACCCACAGCGAAAGAAAGGGAAGTCACCGAAACTTCAACCTCCTTGGGATGGACCGTATACTGTTATTACCCGAATAAATGATGTCGTTTATCGGATTCAACGAAACAAAAAGTCCAAGATGAAGATCGTACACTTGGATAGACTGGCGAAGTATGTGAAAGAGGCTGAATTGCCTGACCGGGACGTTCAGGCTTAAGGAGGGGGCAGTGTAATGTGTTACAACCCCTAGAATGATGTATTTGCACCTACTCGAAAAAGAACCTACCAGAAGATTCCAAAGTGACAATCTGGAATTATCGAGAGAATGGTGGCGTCATCACAGAACAATCGAGATCTGTCATTTTTAGGTATAAAAGACCGACCGCATTCTCGGCGAGGAGTTCAGAAAGTTCAAAAAGTATAGAAAGTGAGGTTAAGACTTCAAGGATAAACAAAGTGATAAACATTGTGATTTTAGTCAGTAAAGTGTATTTAAATTAATAATAGTATTGTGAAGTATCCAGTAAATATTTAATAAAGTGTGTTAGTGGACATCTCTTGTTATAATTTTTGGAACCCACGGAATTTGCGAGGGTGGTTTCCTAAGGGTGGAAACACGTTACAATATTTTACAATTCAAGCCAATTCGTGATAGTATTTGATTTCTGTTAAATCTGATGCTATAGATGCTCTTGGAATTCATATGAATTTGGGTTGTCCCTTTATTTTAGATTAGGTGTTATATGCTTCTTTCTAGAATAGGAATATTGGCATTTCCAACAGCTTTTTATCAAACTTATTAAAATTCTATGTATGCGACAGAAGACAATTTGTTAAATATAAAGGGCTTCAATCGCATTATATTCATCCAGGGTGTCTCAAGGATCCAAGTTAGGCCCACTGTTATTTCTCATATTTATCTACTATCTAAAAATCCAAACTAAATCTATAATTTAAAATCTAAGTACTATATAAACTACCACTACAATTTGTACTGAGTTAATTGTCATTGAATTATATTTTGGTTTATTCTTTGCTAGGGAACACAATTTTAGTTTCTTTTCTAATAATAATTATCTCCAGCTATTTGAATAAAGAATGCTTAAAATCTGTATTTTTGTTTGACTTTTAACTGGATCATACCGTTTTTCAATTATTTGTTCCAGAATGACATGGAGAAAATATAGAGAGCAATAAAAATTTAAAAAAATAAACATTTCCTTTCACCCGATTAAAAATTTTAAAATCGGCGGATGCCTCCAACACTCAACTTACCCAGGCGCGTGCTAGGATCCTATAGGTGGCCCGGGCATATAAGGTCTGAGACGGGCCTTGAATGAAAATGCGCTGCAGGCGAAAATTTTGAAATTTTCAAGGTCAAACGATCTTAAATGAATGAAAAGAATTTCAGGTAAAAAATATTTTCTTGAAATAATTGATTTCGTAGAGTAGAGTAGAGGCACCTGCTTTTGTGTGACGTTCCATTTGATCATTTTAATTTTGAATACCATACATAAGAACGTTATTAACAAGAAACAAAAGTATTATATCATATGCATAGTATGCAAACTGCAATGACATTGAACACCGCCCAATCACTCCGCAATGTGTTACATTTCCCAAACAACTAAGAATAAGAACTAAGTGAACAATCAGTGTTGGTAACTTTTCTGGCTTGCGTATCCGTAGACAAGCCCAAAAGAATCCGTAGAACCTGATAATAAATCCGTGGAACCAAATAATAAATAATAATAATAATATAATAATAAATAATCGCAGGCACGGAACTAAAAATACAACACCCAAAATTTTTTTAATGAGCAGGGTGGGGGAATCGGGACATAAGCATAAGCTGTCAACTATTGCTGTATCGTCGAGTGTACTATCGACATAGCCTTTTTCCTCTAAGTCTACGATTATCGATAGCTTCCATAACTATCGATGTTTAACGAACACTAGTCTCGCCTAAAATTAGAACATGAGGGAACCTTATACTCTACAAATCTTGGCTAAAGTAAAGTTCAAATAAGTATTTAATTGTCAGAATGTGGTTTCATTTCATGTTTTCTTCTAAATAAGACTACTAATGCCAACTCACAGCTATGGATCATGACCATAAAGATGATAGAATGCATCCTGTCATGACTATTAAAACCGTAAACCGTGATGGCGTTGACTCAGTAGCCACGAACTGGCCGATCTTATTTCACAATTAATTAATATTACTATAATTAATATCCTTAAAAATTAGTAGATAAATAAGGTTTATCGGAGCTGGCACAAAACCTGAACTTACCTTATCACTAAAAGAAGAGTATGAGGCATAGTCTGTAGACAACACATGATACTGTCAAATTTATCTCTAGCAAATTCAGTCATATGTTTTAAATCTGCCTCAGTCAATTTAACTCTAAGTTTAAAACCATGTGTTTTTAAAGGTGACTGTGTTAAAATTTCAGCAAACAATTCATAATCTACAAAAGATAATAGTAACTATTTTTGCGTGTACCACAAAAATGCCATCTTTTACTTTCCACTCCTAATTCGTTCGAATATTTTTTCATATTCACATGATCATTGAAAACTATGGCCTTCCACATTTGACACAGGGCTATCCTATCCTTGTCCGTTACCTGCTGGTATAAACCATGGTCTAATAAAACCAACTGGGTTCTCCCATTATGCTTCCTTACTAAAACTAAAGAACCACTGAAAATATAAATTTTATATCTAAAAATTTGTACACACAATGTATAATAGGATGTTATTTGTAAAAATTAGTATGGCAAGAATCTCTCCACATGAGTTTTACAAATTATTTTTGCTAGACCCTTGACATTTTATTAGGAATAATTTTTTAAAAGAATTTTGACAATTTTTAAAAGTTAATATTGATATGACTTTCCTAAAAAGAAAGCTCAGAAGTGTCTGGAGTCAGGTGGTGGACACCTTCTTTTATAAAATGTATCCTCTCGCTCACACAAACTTCAATAATCGATTTCTCGAAATGAAATTGAAACACCCAGAATTAAAGGCAAATAATAGAATTGTCTAAAAATTATCATTTGTTGGCTAGCTGATTTGCAAATTATACAATGATAGTCATTCACAAATAACATTAATTCATTAACGATAAAAATATCGCTGCTATAAATAAGGAACTACAAAGGGCTAAGGAGTGAACCTTGTGGAACCCCACGAATTATTACTTTGCTCTCAGAGTGCTCTAGAATAAAAGGTTTATTTCGTACATATTTAACTCTCCAAGGAGTTAGTATAGTACATTTGAACAATCATTCTTACCATTTCCAGGATGAGGATCGGCATGAACAAATCCCGTTTGAAATATTTGGTGGCCGAAAGCTTCAAACAGCTTATTATTAATATCAGACAAAGAATACCCATGTTCCTTTAAACGACTAACCTCATTAATTTTAAACCCTTCAATAAATTCAGTCACAAGCACTCTCTAAAACATACGATTAGATATGTATATTTCTGAACTGTTAAAGTTACCTATAGTAAAATACCGAACTAGTGTAATCCCATAGCACTTTAGGAACGTGAATGTATTTGAGGTGCTGTAAGTCTCTAGCACATCGCTCACTATTTAAGCCTTCATTGATAAAATCTAATTCCTGTTTTAAGGCACTTTCCAAGTCATCCAGAACCCAGGCAAAGTTAAAAGTAGGATGCATAAATGCTGCTACTTTTAAGAGTGTGTTAATAGTCAAAATATCACTTTTAAAACGTTTCTGTAAGTCTATATATTGAACTTTCACTGCTACATTTTGGTCATCTTTGGTTTTCGCTTTATATACCTGCAAAAGTAGAAGTCATTAAAAAATTATGCTTTTTATTTCAAGTACGTGGAGATGCTAAAAGTACGCCAGTTAGTCAGATAGATTACTAAATGTGAGAATTGTTTTTGTTTCGGGCAATGAAGTAAATCCATAAAAGCATCTTACAGGAGGATGACACGTATGATCTCTGGGTTATCGACGTACATTCATAGAATTGTATCAACTAATAGTCCTTGTAGTGCTGCCCAATTGTGTTAATAGGATCAAACTCATTTGAATTAGCACTTTCGAGATATGAACCTTATTTTGAATAGTGTAATCCTTGGAGAACATTGTTCTCCAAGTGACTTAGCACGCCAGTCTTAAACAAGCATTATCTCGGAAATGGTTAGACATAGAAAGAAATGTTTAATAGAAAAGTTATTCTGTTTAAAAAGATGCATTTAACCATTTTATTTTCAAATTGAACACCCTGTATATTTTTGCATTTTTGGATTCTCCTTTTATTTCCGAACAAATTTTATTAACCGTATCCTATACCTATCATTAGCCATTGTTGAGATATTTGCAGTTAAATTTTTGGGATAACATTTTTTTATTAACGTAATTATTAGGAATACTATAATACAAAAAATAGTAAAAATAGTAAAAATAGTAAAAATAGTAAAAATAGTAAAAATAGTAAATATTATAATTATTATAAAAGATGCTCAAATTCTATTCTATTTGACACAACTCATACCTCCTTAAAAGTTCTCGTGTACAAGAACTCCTTATGACATCTGGGGTTATTTGGTGGCGAGCATGAGTTATCCTATTTATTAAATCATTCAGATTATTTGGTTTCTCAGCGTATAAAACTTGTTTTAAATGACCCCATAATAATAAAAAATCTAGGGGGCTCATATCAGGTAACCGTGCAGGCCATTTAACAGGTCCCTGATTACCAATCCAGTTCCCTCCAAATCTCTCAGTCAGGAAGCGTGTTACAAGGCTCGAATTATGCGGTGGCACTCCATCTTGCTGCCACCACATAGTGAGGCGCTCATTTATTGGAATTTCTTCCACAAGACCAGGAATAATATTTCTTAAAAACCTCAAATATCTGTCACTTCAGGATAATACCTTCATAAATCAGTTAAAAATAAATGAAGATTTAAAATCTGAGATTGCCGAAATCAAACATCAGTTAAGAAAACAATATGAGAATAGTAGCAATACATTTAACCCAACGGCCACAATTCAGGAAATAAGCGACCGAGAGGTGCAGAAAAGAAATATAATAATCTTTGGTTGTAATGAAGATATAAATCAAATGGAAACTAATAGTGAGTCAGACAAGATGATAGCGGAGGAAATTATTAAAAATGTCTGTTCAGATTTAAAGTTGGAAGGAAGTAAAGTACATCGCATAGGATGACATAATCCTGACAGGCCCAGACCTATCCGCGTAGTATTACCATCGGCAGCAGATGTAAACAAGGTAATGCATCACGCCAAATATTTAAGAGAAAACCCAACCTACCATAACATATCGTTAAGCAGGGAGAAAACTCCAAAGCAAATTGAAGAGTATAAAAATTTAAGAATCACTATGATGCAGCGAATGCAACAAGGAGAAAACAATCTAAAAATTAAGTACTTCAATGATATACCTAAAATAGTTAAAATGGCACAAATACCAAAAAACTAATCACAACTCCCTTTAGTAAGGATGCATAGTTACTAGATTATCAACCTCCACACCTAAAACTTGTAAATTATCCGGATAAAATAATGGAAAAGCTAAGCAATTTTCGAGTATTACATCAAAACATACAATGTATAAAAAATAAGATTCTAGAAATAGAACGTTTTTCAAACATGTAAGATGAGAAACCTGTAGCTCTATGTTTTACTGAGCATTGGCTGAAACCAGGAGAAGAGAATTTTATAAAACTAAGTGGATATGAAATGGTCTCATCATATTCAAGGAAGGAAATGATACACGGAGGAGCTTGCATCTACATCAAGAACGAATTGAATTTCGAAAAAGTTAAATGTATAGAAGATAATAGTGTGGAGGGACATATAGAGTGTGCATGTGTAAAAAATAGAGAACTTAATCTGATTATACTGTGTATATACAGAACAAATTTAGGAAATTTTGAGGTATTTATGGAAAAGTTAGAGGAGAGTATTGACTTAATTCAGAGTAACTATAGAAAGTATAAGTTCGTGTTATGCGGAGATTTTAATATTAATCTGTTGGAAAAAAATATTAAAACAAAAAGATTCTTAGACTTACTGAATACATACAATGTGTCTCAAACAATATTTGAACCCACCAGAGTGACTCAAAAAACAGCTACACTTTTGGATAACATTTTTACCGATTGTGAGAACTACGAAAGTTCTCTCATATATTCAACATTATCAGATCATCACGGCCAAACATTAATTTTAAGTCATGAGAATAAAAGACAAACCACTAGAATAAAAAATCAGTATACTAAAAAAAGAGTCTTTTCAAAAACTAAGCTTCAACAAAATCGAACTGAATTACAATCATTAAGTTAGGATAAAGTTTTAAATACAAATGATGCTAATATAGCTTATGACATTTTTCTAAATGAAATACAAGGTCTTATGAACAGGATATTTATTAAAAAAACACTTCAAACTTTAGGTAATTGTCGAAAGTCTTGGATGACCACGGGCTTAAGAGTATCAGCTAAAAAAAAGCGATACTTATATGAACAAAAAATAATTGGGCAGATAAGCAATGAAAACTATAAAAACTATGTGAACATTTTTAAAAAAGTCGTAAAAGCAGCAAAAAAACTTGAAAATACCAGGTATATATTGAAAGCCGAAAATAAAACTAAAGCTACATGGTCACTTATTAAAGATATAACAGGAAATAAATCAAATAAAAATGGTTTATTAGACAATTTTAAAACACCCCATTCTAACTCGGCTGTAATTCTAGACGAGATAAACAATTATTTTATAAATGCTTGTCCTAATACAAATTCAAATGATCAAGTTGACTTTAGTAAAGTTCAACAAGTATCAAATAGTGTTTTTTTAAACTGGGTAAGTGCTGAAGAAGTATTGGAGTGTATAAAAAAACTAAAAAACAAAAAATCAATAGGAGAGGATGAAATACCCATATGTTTACTCAAAGAAGTGGCGGATATAATAGCGCATCCTCTTGCATACATTATTAATATTGTCTTTTGCACAGGAGTATTCCCAGATCAGTTAAAAATAGCACATATCAAGGCGATTCACAAAAAAGACAAAAAATATGATATAAAAAATTACAGACCGGTATCTTTGTTATCTAATCTAAGCAAAATCTTTGAAAAGCTGTTATATACTAGAATCATAACCTATTTGGAAAAAAATCACATTCTGTCCGACTGTCAAAATGGCTTTAGAAAAAAGAGATCCACAATACAAGCCATATACCTTGCATTAACAAAAATATTAGATTCCATGAACAACAGTAAAAACACTTTAGCAATGTGTTTGGACCTATCTAAAGCTTTTGACAGTGTGGACCATGGAATTTTGATTAAAAAGCTTGAACGCTATGGAATTAGAGGCATTTCATTAAGGCTAATAGAATCATACTTGACAAATAGAAAGCAGTGTGTGGTCGACTATGATGAAAATGGGCAAATAGTTAAATCAAAATTGATTAATATAAAAAAAGGAGTCCCTCAAGGATCTATTTTAGGACCACTGCTTTACATTTTATATACCAATGACTTGTCAAGCTTTGTAAATCAGGACATGATTCTATATGCTGATGACACATCCTTAATATTTAGCGAAAACAGTGAACAGGTCTATCAAGAAAAAGTTAGTGAATCAATCACCAAACTCAATAAATGGTTTGAGGCAAATAATCTGGTCCTTAACGTCAACAAAACACAGATAATTAATTTTAATACTCGATTAAATGACCCCTTAACAATCAACATAAATAATACAAACCTTGAGTCGACAGATAGCTTGCTATTTCTTGGTGTACATGTAGATCAGAGGCTAGATTGGAAAGTTCATATTGAAAAGTTGTCCGAAAACATAGGGCGATACTGTTATGCTTTAAAAACAATAAATAAAAGTGTCGGAATGAATGCAGCACTGACTGCTTATCATGCTTATGTACATTCGAAAATGAAGTACGGAATTATCTTTTGGGGAAACTCGGTGGAAGTTCAGAGAATTTTGGTTTTACAAAAACGTTGTTTGAGAAACATTTTTAATATGAAACAAACAGAAAGTTGTAAAAGTATATTTAGGGAAAATAACATTTTAACTGTAGTTAGTATGTACATTTATGAAGCAGTTCTTTTTATTTATCAAAATAGAAATCCTTTTAACAGCAATGAGACTAGCCACAGTTATAACACAAGAAATAAAAAAAACCTTTTACCTGAACAAACCAAATATACTTTTATAAATAGAAATGTTCAAAATAATATTATGAGAATCTGGAACAAAATTAACTTATCAGTAAGAAATCTTCCCATAAACCAACTAAAAAAAAACAATTAAAACACATCTCATAAATAAAGCATTCTATACTATTGAAGAATTCTTCAATGATCATTGTGATATTTTGTATACACATTCGGAAGATTTTAGATTTGGGTCGCAGGCATAGTTATTTCAACGGCTTGAGAGACCGCCTACAATAAAGGCGTGTACCAGTGCTCTAGTAGAGGGAGCAAATAATGACGCGCGATCAAGAAAACACGTACATTGCTATTAAAAATTTCAGTATCATTTATTGTAGTTGGCTCTGTTCAGTATAGGTAATATTATTACGTGCTTTAATAACTAAAATTATTTAACTCGTCATACTTTCAAAACGAGTCAAATAATTCTTTACATTTCCCGCAGACAGACCTGCCCACGTACATGTGGTGGGGAAAGCAGGTGGCACGATTGTAGGATGTGTTATACGATAAAAAAGAATAGCCTAGTTGCTTCGTTCTCGCTTGCTCTCATTGCCGACCCAAATGAAAATTTTTCTGACACTGTATGTAAGTATATATTTTATGTATATATATGTTTGTGTATACTGTAGTGTATATTATTTTTAATACGTACTTTAATGTGTTTATGTAGTAGTGTTCTAGTTCTTTAGCATCGCTATAAGTTTTTTATTACTGTGTACTGTGTTAATTCTAATTTTTAATCTTTATGACTGCAATATTATATATTTTGTAAATTACTAAATGTTGACACGTTCTATACCCTAATAGGGTGGTATGTTGGAACAAATAAATCTTATCTATCTATCTATCTATCTATCTAAAAGTATTAATCGCCTATTAAACCGTCGATATATCGTAAACCGTTAATTGTTAATACAATTTTTTCGGAAATAAAAGGAGAATCCAAAAATGCAAAATATACAGGGTGTTCCATTTGAAAAAGTAAAGTTGCATAACTTGCCGTCTTTTTGAGGCGCCCTGTACATTTGAAAATAAAATGGTTAAATGTGTCTTTTTAAACAGAATAACTTTTCTATTAAACATTTCTTTTTATGTCTAACCATTTCCGAGATAATGGTTGTCTGCAGTTTTCAGTTTCAGTTACAGTTAGAAAAAATTCGTAGTTACGGTGCGGTTTTCGGTTATGGTTTCGTTTCGGTTACGGTCCCTGGTTGACTGCCAACAATACCCATCGGTATGATAGGTATTATTTGTGCTACGACGATCTCATTTATCGATTTACCTATGTATCCTGCATTAAGTATATGCTGGGCAGTCTACTTTGCAAAATATAGAATAGAATATTTATTGAGCTCTTTTAATATGACACATATACATTAGGTTTAAATAAATTGGTTATAAAGCTTAGGAATTGATTAATTGCACCTAAAGCAACTAAATATCCATATATACAGCTTGCGTAACCTATTTTACAGGTTATGTAGGTTATTTCATTTTTTTCCAGTCTGTACAACTTACTTTACGACCTACCATATGGTTTGTGCAACCTATATTATAGCCTGTGTAACCTATTTTACAGGCAATATGCAACCTAATGCAGAATATTTAGAAAACATCACCTGCATCTAAAATTTGGTACAAAATTTGATTGGCAGTCAAAGCGTTAAGGAGCAGTTCTGTGCTGTCGGTTGAATCTGATTAGGTAGACACTTGTTCTGTAAGGTTGGATTGGTCAAGTACCAATAACACAGGCACAACCACTTTATCTCTGAACTGCCAATTTGAATGAAATTGATTTATTAAAGATTTTTTTAAATTGTCTCAACATAAACGTTCAATTAGTACAGGCATAATTTGTACACACGGATAGATCATTTCTGACATCCTCCTTTGTATTTAAGTATCAATGTGGAGGACAAGGTAGTAAAAACATCTTATTACCTGAGCTATACTTGCAGCAGCAATAGGTGTACTCTCAAAGCTTTTGAATATCTCTAATGGGTCTTTACCGAAATCTGCCAAAAACAGTTCCTTAAGTTCATTCTCCTTTCTTGCTAGGCATTTATCTTGCAGTGCTTTTAATGTCTGAATATATTCTCTTGGTAATATGTGACTCATCGACACTAAACCTTGACCTAACTTTATATAGGAGCCTCCATTTTGCAAACAACCTTGTAAAATCCGGTCTGCTGCTCTTTGATGTATCCTACTCATCATTGCATTATAGTTTGGACATGATTCTTGAAGGCCTAACATTGAAAAGTAATAATCAACTGAAATCCATAATCCAATCTTTAATGATCTGAAAAAACACGAAAACAAAAGATTAAAAAACTACGTAAGTTTATATTAGCTAATAAGTGAGGAGGGTCATTTCAAAATGCGCCTTGTCCACTACACAAAAATTACAGGAAATTGAAAAAAACCGTGTTTCGTTACTAACAGATCTTTTTGTTCCTAGCTAGATTTTGCCATAAAAGAGTATTATTAATAGATCAGTAAAATGCAAGTCTTTTAAATAATTTATGCTCTGTATTTTCAAAAATGTAAAATTAAATTTGGATAAGAAGAATTTTGGAGCAACAGGCTGGATAAGGTGTATTTTGGAAAAACTGTTTAGGTAAGTACAGAAACAAAGCATGTCAAAACTGGCACCATTGCTAGCATTATCATAATTGTACTTTTACGAAGAGCTTTAAATGGACCGAAGCGAAATGTCCCACTGGCCACAGCTGGCCAGTGTTCAATAATGGGCCATCAAAGGACCACTGATGATGCCACTCTTGGCCAGTATATTTTTGGCTGTAATCTCGATATATTGGATTATAGGAATACTTTCAAGTAGTCATATATTTTACATAACCTACTAGATTTTGGAATATAATTTTTTTATGTGAAATTTACATAGGAGAACCCAAGTTAGCAAAATATAAAGGTACTTTATAAAAATATTATATTCCAATATTGAAAAATATGTTAGATATCATCAGACCAAACAATGCCGTCATTATTGATATTTTGTGAACTTTTGGAAATGTCAGGTATCAATAAATTCCTAAAAAAAAATTTGAGGCCTTTGATTCTTGTACACAAATTAAATTGCAATTTTGTTTTTTATCCTCTAATAATGGGGGTGGTAATGGGAGTGGCCGATGGCAAAAAAACTTTGAGACCGTGGCTTCTCGTACATACACTAAATTCCAATTTTGTGTTCTTGCTTGCTTTACCCATTTACCCCCTCCCTCAACCTTTCTATGAAATAAAATTAAAATATAATCTAGTTCCAGATTTCGTTATAAGACACAGGTGTACCAAATTTCAAATCAATATCATTAACCCATTCCAGAATAATCGTCCGCACAGAAAAAGTTAGACAGAACGACAGACAGACAACATTTTTTTGCTCAAACTTAAAATCTCTATGTTTGTATAAAGGCACACTAACTTAAGACGTCATATTTTGACCTCTGGATGAAGTAAAAAGGACGTGAATATATCAAACTTAAAATCTCGATGTTTGTATAAAGGCACACTGACTTAAGACGTCATTTTGACCTCTGGATGAAGTAAAAAGGACGTGAATATATCACAGCCCAGTGAAGTCATTTTGTGACGTCAAATTGACATCATTTAGCGACTTTCATCAGACCATATGTAAGCTATTTTTGGTTAATTGAAATACATGTACATTTGAGAAGTATAATAAACCAATTTGGTGCAAAAGGAGAAGACGCGATGGAGAAGGGCTCTAGGGCTCTTTCCAACATGACGTCATAATTTCGTCACAATATGAAGTTATTGAGACGTCACTTTTTTTGTCACCTGACATCGTCGACCAATATTACCAAAAAATGATGTCACTCTGCTGCCTGGGTATGTTTATTTTTGCAAAAGTGTAACATATAATAATTAAGATAAGATTATACCGGGTGTAACAGGATCATGGTACTGTTCTCCTTTAGTTTTAAAGATGATTGAAATTTGGGATATCCTATATACATAATAAGCAGCACTTTTTGACATACAATTGATTTTTTTTTTCACTTCCGGTTTCGCCGGAAGTAACATTAACTTTCGATTATTAAATGGAATATCCTGTATATTATTGCATTTTTGAATTCTGCTTAATTTTCTGGATCCAATGATACCAAATAAGTGACATTTCAAACGTCAATAGTTTTTATAATATAATTTTTAGTTTTCCATTTAAGTGCGCCATGACGGTTCCGATTTATTCTAAATGACCCGTGTAATGTTAAAAAAATCGAAATCCCGTCAAAAATACTAAATTACGTGATTTATGAGCAAATAAAGTTCATCAAAACTAATTTTTTTCAAATGGAACCATATTGGTACTGTGGTACCATTTATTAGTACTATTAATAAGGAATTCAATTCCGAAGAGAGCCCAACAATGATTCCGAAGAAAATTTCATTCTTGACGAAGGAACGGAAATTAATGTTTTGGCCGCGGCTCGAATGGAAGTTGATAAGACTGTTTCTTTAAGGCAAATTGGGTTTGAATTGGAAATCAATCACCAAACAGTAAGCTGAATTTTGCACAAATACCACTATAAATCCTTTAAATACCTAGAAAAATCGAAATCCCCTAAAAAATACTAAATTACGTGATTTATGAGTAAATAAAGTTCATCAAAATTGTTTTTTGGGGTAGAATGCAGTTTTTTCAAATGGAACCATATTTGTACCATGGTACCATTTATTAGTACTATTAATAAGGAATTTATTCATATGTCGTATTAAAATGTGCAATACATACAAACAAAATTACAGCTAAAAGAAAATACAATTTTGTTATACATAAAGTGGCTTTGGAATTAAAAAATGAACACAAAACATTACAATTGTTCAAAATGCTGTCCATTAACGTCAATGCACTTCTAAACTCGCATAGCTGTTTCTCGAAGAACGTTCGCCAATTGCTGGGCCGCTATGCTATTAATTGTGCATCTTACTCATAGCTCCAGGTCTTCACGGGTTCTAACGGCGGTTGCGTAGACAATATTTTTTAAATGACCCCAAATAAAGAAATCAAGGGGTGTTAAATCAGGTGACCTTGGAGGCCACCTTACAGGACCATTTGTCGAAATTACGTTTTCTCCGAATCTCCGTTGAAGATAATCAATTACTATCCTTGAATTATGGGGAGGAGGGCCATCTTGTTGGAAATACATTCCCTGTCCTAAATCTAAAGGTAACTCATCTAAAATGTTCTCAATCTCATTTTGCAGGAATCTCAAGTATCTGGCACCAGACAGGGGCCCTTCAAATATTATTGAATCAATGGTTCTACTACCAATTATTCCAAGTCGAACATTGAAACCGAACCGCACTTGAAAGTTACCCTCCTATAATAAATGTTGATTTTCTTGTGAATATTTTATATTTTGTCGGTTAAATAATCCCAAATTTGTAAGCCGAAAATAAAATCATTCTGTCATTATTTGGCTGCACGTTGTTCTGTAAAATCCAATTGCAATATTCCATCTTACGTTTGTAATCATTTTTGTACCGGCGAAACCGGAAGTGAAAAAAAAATCACTTGTATGTCAAAAAGTGCCGCTTATTGTGTATACAGGGTGCCTATATTAAAGAGAATTTTATTTCAAGTAGATTTCGTGATACGAAAAAAATTCGAAAATCCAACCGTTTTCGAGAAATTTGGGTTTAAAATATTTAATTTTTGAAAAACTAAAAACTTTCTTACATTAAATTTTATACGATAGTTCGTTTCAAAATTTCTTCACAGAAAGATAATGTGAATAATTTGGCAATAAAACTTGTTTTACAACTTCCGGTTAAACCGGAAATTACATTTATTGCAATTTTAAAGTGCCCACCCCCGTGTTTTATTAAACACTATTGAATAAAAATATGTTCCATGCATTTTTTCCAGTACAAACGAAAATGGCAATAATTTTGAACACCTTCTTCCATAACTTATTACTTCTTGGTTATTTTTTTGTTTTTATTAAATAAAATAAAAAGAAGTTTTTTTATTTCATTGTTATTTCCTTTATTGCTAAGTTACTACTATGGTTGTACTGGAGAAAATGCATGAAACATATTTTTATTCAATATATTGTTTAATAAAATACAGGAGCGGGCGCTTTAAAATTGTAATAAATGTAATTTATGGTTTAACCGGAAGTTGTAAAAAAAAGTTTTATTGCCAAGTTATTCACATTATCTTTCTATGAAGAAAGTTTGAAACGAACTATCGTATAAAATTTAATGTAAGAAAATTGCAGCGATTTTAGTTTTTTTAAAAATTAAATATTTTAAACTCAAATTTCTCGAAAACGGTTGGATTTTCGAATTTTTTTCGTATCACGAAATCTACTTGAAATTAAATTCTCTTTAACATTTTTAAGTTCCTGTCATCCAAAAAATAATTTGTACCGCAGCGCCATCTATCCCTTGACATATTAAAAAACTATTTCTATTTAAGACTACAGCCATGTATGTGTTCTAGCAATGGGCTTTTACAGAACTCAAATATCTCTAGTAGTTTCCAAAATATTTCACCTGGGAGTTTTTATTGGCACACCCTGTATAGGATCTCCCAAGTTTCAATCAATTATCTTCAAAACTAAAGGAGAAAAGGAGGATGTACCATGATCCTGTTACACCAGTATATCCACTATAATGATAGCTCTATATAAAACCGTTGCCCAAGGAATCACTACTGCTTCCACATCCAGATTTTTTATCTAAGTCACTCACAACGAAAAAATTTTGTATGTGGAAATAATTGTTTATGGAACTTTAATAATATAATATTTGAAATCCTCTACCCCAAAAACTCATAAAACGATACCCCACATCGGTAGCGTGGTGGGGGTGGTAGTGGGGGTGGATGAATTAAAAAAACATTTCAAGGTTTCTGGTTCTTGTACACACTCTAAATCATAATTTTCTTTCATCCCCTTTAATAATGGGGGTGGGGGTGGTAATGGGGGTGGCTAATGCCAAAATTTTTGAGACCTCAGCTTCTCTTGTATATACTAAATACCAATTTTATGGACTCTTACCTGCTTGATTTACCTATTTTCCCCAAATTTACCCCAATTTACCCCCCAACCCTTCGACGGAACAAGATGAAAATATAATCTAGTTCTAGATCCCGTTAAAGTACATATGTGTACCAAATTTCAAGTCAATATCTCAAACGGTTCCAGAGTAAACGTGCGCACAAAAAAAGTTACAGACAGACCGACAGACAGAATTTTTTTTTTCGTTCAAACTTAAAATCTCGACCTTTTGTGACATTCTAAGCCTATTTGAACAATAAAAATTTTTAAAAATTTTTTTGTCGTTACTGTGCTTCCACTGGACGTGGAAGTAATTAATTAGGGGACATTAACCTACAAGAAACAGTCATTATTAAAAATTGGCCATATACATAAGTTTTGTCGCCATATTTATTTAATTTTCTGAAACTATGCAGACATGTTTAAATTAATCGAATCTCTATTAAATACAGTTTCTCACAGTTTCTTAATTCTGACATTACTGCCATATTGTTAAATAGTGTCTACAATGACGTGACAAAATATGCGCCTTCTTTGTCTAACAATTTTGATTATTGAGCCCTCCTCTTGTTCATCCTCCTTGTTATTTTACTGCTGTGACAAAAATGACAATATTGACAAAATAGTCTTTCTTTATTAAACAAAGTATAAGCTATCAGTATCCAACCAATAGAAATCAAGAATTGTGAAAATACCTCGATACGATTGGCTGTTTAGTGATTGCAATGAGAGTTTGTTTAGCACAAAAGAAAATAGCTAATAAAGTGAATGTGAGACTGTCAACAATCCTCCGTACATTCAACTATTGAAAAGAATATGAATATAAAAATACCTACACTATTATATTCATGCCTAAACCTTCACCCCTTTCTTACCTAAAAAATCGAATGGCACCGTTGACATTAGCAACTATACTTCCATTATCATCTAAATTTGTAGCTGCTGGTAACACCGCAGCTAAAGTTCCCCCAACTCCAAACCCTGTTGCATATTTCATAATTTTTTTAAAGCTTTTTCCATTATTTTTGAAACTTTTTATGAGCCTCTGGAACTTTATTAGATGATAAAAGGGTTGACTTGTCGACATTCTTATCTTTCATGTAGGTATACTAGTTATACCACTTAAGACATCTGCAATAGAAAGAAAAAATATCCATCATTAATTCATTAAAAAAAAGTCAGTAATAACAATTAAAATAATTAGGTAATTACTATACAGCAAAAATACATTAAATAGGTTTAAAACTTCTACGCAGTTCACATATTCTAATAGACGCGCAAGTGCTTTTGGGTAAATAAAGACGCATATATTCCATAACGCAAGTGGAAATGAGAAAGGTGACGGACACGGCGCGTTCAACAGTACCCACTACTTGCGAGAAGTACAGCTGGTTGTGTGCCCTTTTTGACTGCTAGCTAGAGTTATTCAGCGCCTGCACTGGGCTGAATGCTGAATGCTGCTGTGTTTGTCAATATTTAGTAAATTTTGTGTTTTTCGACCCCGCTAGTCGTTGTTCGAGCCTTAAGAAGATACCTCCGTAAAATAGGTAGGTACATATGTACATACAAAAAATAGAATATATTTAATTACACTGAAAATATCAGCTGATTATGACAAAGCATTCAAATACCTAAGCGTTAAATGAAAAGTAGTTTCGCAAGTAAAAACACAATTATTGCGATGTTATAAGAAAAAAAAACGAATAAAAATGGGTTATTGCCCACTAGGTAATTCACCTGTTCCGAATGATGAGCTTCTTTGTTCTTTTCGACGGTGTTTATTTGAAATGGGCGCTGGATCGATGATGCAATACACTGCGGGTTAAAGAAGGACAAATTTTGAACTTGAACTGTACACGGTTAGTGAAACTAACAAAGACAGTACATTATCCTCTTTGCGCGCGCACGTTGTTATTCTGCAAGTGCCTACTAAGCTGTTTGCTTTTTATGGGGCACTTGGAATCTCAGACTGCTTGGCATGTGATAATGTGCCATGGATTTTCCTATTATGCAAAGTGATTTTTCTTTAATTTTTTAACGCTGTTTTAGATTAGATATGTGTGATTTTAATTTTTATAAAAATAGCGACATCCAGCTTGACGTGATCCTGGTAAACGTATTTTAATGCTTTTGTTTTTTAGATATTTAAAATAATTCTCAGTGAGCCAAATCGGTTTTAATAAGCGAACACTAACCGATAAAATGTTAATGTTAATGTTATGTTAAAAAAAAAACTATATTTTGTGTTTCCCACTTGACATTCAAAATGGGTGAATAGGTATTTCCTGTCATAACTCCAATAATGTATACTTACCAGGTGTACCTAGGTACCATCGTCATCAGTAAAATCACCACCGTTTGGGAATTAGGGATGCTCCTTTTATAACATTATTTGTAGTGGGCTGTGTTAGAAAAGGAGCATCTAAAACGGTGGTGATTGTAAGACAATGCCATGATAAAAAATGTAAAGAACGCTGAGCTGTAAGCTGATAGGTAACTAGATTTGGACTTTTTAAATTTATTTTGGCATTTAAGAAGAAAGTGAATACCTACCTAAAGTTGACTTCACAATTCTTATGCGTGTAAAAAATGTCGGCGTCTTTGGCGGTGTGGCAATGATCAAAGACGCCGTCATTTTTTACACGCATAAGAATTCTGTAGTCAACTTTACCTATCTACGCGCACAATTACTGGCAGTACTTTGAAATAATTGCAAGCAATCATTATTACGCCATATAAGTAGATATAAAATATAAATGTTATTCGTCATTCTCACCTTTCATGTCAGGGTCGGTAACAGGCAATAGTCGAGGGGAGCCATAGGAAAAATGTTGGAATTTTCGTTCGGGTTAATGTGCTATCACGTATATCGAGTGTTTTAAAAATACGTACACATATTTCTAGGGCAGGAGATATGTAAGAAATAAGCGTAGTTTGCTTAACAAGCATATACAGGGTGTTTCAGCTAAAAGTCCCCGGGTCATTATCTCGTAAAATAATAAAGATACTTAAAATTTGTAAATCGCGAATAATTCACACCAAGACAGATCTTAAATAACTGCAGTTAGAATTGTTCCTTCGCAGTGCACAGAGATGGCGCTGCGGTGAGAAATTATTTTTCGATGGCGGGAACCTTGAAACATGATTTATACGATTAATGAATAAATTGTGAATAATTTTGACTATGTAAAAAATTTTGTAAATACCAGCCGTTTTGGAGCTACGTGAATTTTTTTCTCCATTTTTTTGTCTCTGTAAATTTTGAAAACTTCTGTAACTTTTCTGTTTATCATTTTAGAACACCAACACCTTCTTATATTATTACATATTTTGAAAATTTTTACTAATTTCAAATTTTAAAAATTAGTTGCATTTGAAAAATTCTGAAAATTATAAAAATTTTCAAAATATGTAATAATATAAGAAGTATGGAATATAATAAGATAAAAGTTCTAAATAATTGGTGTTCTAAAATGATAAACAGAAAAGTTACAGAAGTTTTCAAAATTTACAGAGACAAAAAAATGGAGGAAAAAATTCATGTAGCTCCAAAACGGCTGGTATTTACAAAATTTTTTACATAGCAAAATTACTAACAATTTATTCATTAATCGTATGAATCATGTTTCAAGGTTCCAGCCATCGAAAAATAATTTCTCACCGCAGCGCCATCTCTGTGCACTGCGAAGGAACAATTCTAACTGCAGTTATTTAAGACCTTTTTTGGTGTCAATTCAGGCCTGTAGCTAGGGTGGGGCCAGGACGGGCAATGCCCGTCCTGGAATAAGTTTCGCCCGACCTACGGTGATCGTAATGGGGGCAATTTTAACTGTCTTTTTAATATTTTGAAAGAGATTGGGTAAAAATTGTCTAAATTTTTCGGACTTTTTTTTTACGGACCCGCCCTGAAAAATTGTTTGCCCGCCCTGAAGGCACTTTCTAGCTACAGGCCTGTGTCAATTATCCGCGATTTACAAATTTTAAATATCTTTATTATTTTACGAGATAATGACCCGGCGACTTTTACCTGAAACACCCTGTATATGTCCTAATGTGAAACAGTTTTCGAGGTACTGATGTCGATATTCAATTTTTTCAACACATTTTAACCTCCCCACAATAAAATTATGAGAGGTTACTAAAATAGGTTTTGAGGGTCCCAGGAACCCAAAAAAGGTTTTTGAAAAATGTCTGTGTGTGTATGTGTTTTAGCACGAGAGCGGCGAAACTACTAAACGGATTTGGATGAAACTTTGCATGAGGGTTTCTTTAATGCTTCAGAAGATCTGAAAAGGTTTTGGTTGGGATCGCATTACGTTCAGTGCCGTTTTGGAATGTTGGCAACGATTTATTTTATAATTACTTACGATTTGAAAAGCAGTAAAAACTCCGATTTCAACGACATCACACTTGCACCCTTTCGATTTGGTTTCCGTGAAGAAAATTAAAAAAACAAAAAAAAATCAAATTGTTTTGTTTGTCTATATTTTTTCAATGTACTGCTCTTTTCAGCTTTAAAGATCCACAATAATGGGAAATCGCTTCCAGTAGCTGCCGATTTTTTTATTACAAATAAATCAAAGCTAAAACAGATATCGGATTGAAATTAAGTATAGGCATGATTTAGATGTCTACAAATAATACTATATGTGTATTAAGATAGCAGGGACGGCGCCAAGGGGGGCTGCAGGGGCACGTGCCCCCCCCCCCCAAACGAACTGTGCCCCCCTGGATTCCTAGATTTTTTAATAATTTAAATTAACGAAAAAATTATATTTTTGCTTTATGACAATTATAATTCCTATTTCCTATCCTACTAGCTCCTACAAATCTAAAAAAAAAAAATTGTGCCCCCTCGGCCTGGCCAGTCTGGTGCCGTCCCTGTAAGATAGTCTTATTGTGATATGTCATAGAGGGTGCCACTTAGATAACTGTCATTTCCAATACTCACGATCTTGAAAAAAAATCTTTAGATCTTTTAGATTGCAGAGGGCCGTTGTGGTGGACTGGAAAACGGTTAACAAATAGTATGGCCTTGTTTGCATTTGTAAAAAGTAAAATTAGGAAAGTGTTTCACCGTAAACGGAACTAACGTTGATTTGATAAGCCTTTGTAAAACTTATTTCGAATTAAATCCCCTCCAAATTCAAACGACAATGGGATTTATTGCACGCGCTGATCACGTGCATTTATGGCCATCCTCCTTTTAGGAATTTAGTATAGTCTCTTTAAATAGAATGGATCCCATGTATCGGCAACCACTTATTTATACGAATTTTATCATTAAAAAAGCAAGGGCTTCTGACTTTGATTAATTTACAAATAGGTATAGGTATTTAAATTACTTTGAAATGCATTATCATGTTTTACAAACACATACAATTTCATATACGCACAACTGCATAGAAAATGAGAAAGCAAAGCAACGAATTTAAAACAGGTATCCAAAAAATCAATTTCTTTATTGCCGGTTTTCAGACAAATATATAACTGATTTTAATTTAATACAAGTAATAATTGAATTAAGTTACGTAGAAAACAAATACCTGTACCCTTTTATTGATTCAAAATAAGACACTGACGTCAATTAACTGGCGCGTTTGGCACTTTATTGCAATAGGTAAAACACATTTCGCATTACTATAATTTCGGTTCGATGTTTCACATCCTGTCACTTAAAAAATATAAATATATTTTTATCGGAGAGATATTCTAAAGTCTCCGCTAATATCGATATGACCTCGGTAGTGTGACAATCAGTCAGTGGCGCGTCTTCCACGCGGGCAGCCCGGGGTCCCATCTGGGCAGGCCCAGTCAGTCAGGTATAGCAAGGTGACCAGATTTCCGGAAAGAAAATACTGGACAAATAATAATAACAATAATAAAATCATTTGTAAGACAAGTGAAATGAAACATTTATTTTAAACTTAAAACCAACCGTAAGCAGTGCCGGTTTTAGATATAAATTGCCCCCAAAAACAGGTCCCATTTCATGCTTGACGAAAAATTCATAACTGTCCTTCACAAAACAAGCACTTTCAAGTATATACAATGATGGAAGAGTAAAAAAATTTTTTCAGCAAAGATGGTTTTACACAGTCAGTTTGCTTGAGATAGTATATACTTCTTATGCACCTTTTTTGAAGGATAAAAATACGAACAGCATCGGATGTATTACCCCAAAAGATAATACCATATCTTATTTTAGAGTTCACATATGCATGATAAGCAATCAAACATGTGCTTTCATTAGTTAACTGTGACAACACTTTCAAAGCATAGCAAAAGAAGCTCACTTTTGGGGCCAAATAATTTATGTGCTCTTTAAAACTAATTCTACTATCAATCATTATACCTAAGAATTTTGTGTAAAAAGATGAGGTAATTTCCCCATTGTGTAAATGAATGTTTATGATCTCTTCTGGAGTGGTGGAAAATTTTATAATTTTTGTTTTGTCTACATTTAGCTTTAAATAGTTTTGGTCGTAGTAAGACTACACAACATTCACTGTATTTATTACAGATTGTTCGAGATTTTGTCTGGTCGTTTCATTGATAGAAAGAGTGTTATCATCAGCAAACATGACTACTTTTTGATTGAGATTTTCTCGGAGGTTATTAATGTATAATAAAAAGAGTAGATGGATGCTACCCTGAGGAACCCCCCTCTTCACGTACTCCCAGTTTGACGTTATTGTTTTTCCAGTACATTCGTCTTTTACTTGCATACACTGCCTTCTGTTTGTGAGATAGGATTTAATTAGCATATGACTGGTGCCACGAAACCCATACTTTTCCAATCTAGTAAGTAAGTGAACATGATCGATACTGTCAAATGCTTTTGACAAGTCTAGATAGATAGATAGATATTTATTTCTGTGACTTATTTACATAAGTATATGTCATGGGGTTAATTCTAAAAACAAGATAACAAGATAATATGGACAAATATAATTTAAATTACCTAACTTTAATTAATTTAATTCATTAAAATTTCAAATAAAAACATTACAAAAAACATTACAACACATTTCAAGTAAAACTATATAAAAAACAAGCACTACAGTAATTTAGAGTTCCAAAAACTCTTCCACGGAATAAAAGCAATTGTCGACTAGAAACGCTCTTAGTTTTTGTTTGAACTTTTCTATTGGCATGCAATTTTTTATATCTGAGGGCAATTTATTGAATAAATAACCACCTGCACATAATGGGGACTTCTTATATAAAGAAAGGTTATATCTACTTATATATATCTCGTCTTTGTTGCGAGTTTGATAACTGTGATTGTAAGTTTTTAATGTATGTTTATTTATATATATGTAAATTAACAATTTATAGAGATATATAGATGCCACAGTCAATATTTTCTCTCTTTTAAAAGTATCTCTACATGATTCTATATAACCTAAATTAAATATTGATCTTATGACTCTTTTTTGCATTATAAATACTCTTTGCATGTCTGTACTGTTTCCATATGAAATTATGTTATAGGAAATTTGAGAGTATACTAAGGCATAATAGACATTTAGGAGCGATTTTTTGTCCAAACTATTTTTTAAATTTGTGATAGCGAAACAGGATTCTCCCAATTTTTTACATAAATGTTTCACTTGACTTGTAAAGCTGAGATTCGCATCAATTATAGTTCCCAAGAACTTTATTTCTGGTTGAAGCGATACAGAATGACTATGTAAATTTATATTAAAATTATACTCCGTTCTTTTTTGTTTTGTAGTAAAATGAATGCAAACTGTTTTACTATAATTTATTATAAGCCTATTTCTAAAACACCAATCACTGAACAAATGTAAAAGATCGTTCACATTTTTCTCTAGTTGTTCAGGAGTTTTTGCATACATGTAAACATTTGCAGAGTTTATATAGTGTGGTAGATCATTTACATATAGCAGGAATATCAGAGGACCCAGCACACTACCCTGAGGTGTTTCAATATTTAGCTCATGTTCATATGAAAGAGAGTTTTCTATTTTAATTTTAATTTTCCTATCAGTGAGATATGATACAATCCACTTATTTAGATTGTCTCTAATACCTAACATATTTAATTTGTGTGAAACAAAAGATAAATCTAACATGTCAAAAGCATTTGAGAGATCAAAGAAAACTCCCATTACATAATTTTTGGCATTTATTTCCTCATATACATTTTGAATTAGTTCATTTGTAGCGGTTTCTGTAGAAAATTTACTTCTAAAGCCATGTTGAGATGATGTTAATAAATTGTTTTCATTTAGAAATAAAATAATTCTATTTGCGATTACTTTTTCAATAATCTTAGAAAAAACACTTAAAAGTGAGATGGGTCTATAATTGTTAATTTTGTGTTCATTTCCTTTTTTAAACACAGGTATAATTAATGCCGTTTTTAACCTATTTGGGAATTTACTCGTCAAAATTGACTTGATGTGGGTAAAACACAGTGCAAATTCGTGTACACAGTCTTTTACTAATTTGACAGGAACCTCATCTATACCAGTTGATTTTTTATCAGATAATTGCAAAATAGCATCTCTTCTTCTATTTTTACTGGACTGAAAAGCATTTTAGCATCGTTCAACTCTGGACTCGTGCACTCCTTCGACATTTCTGTAAAATGATTTGCTAGTTTATCTTTCACCATATTTGAAAAATGAGCACCAAATAGATCGGCTATCTCCTTACTGTTATTTATTTTTTATTATTTTGATTTAAAACTATTTTATTACAGGATGTTTTGGTATTGTTTAAATTTGAATTCACGATTTGCCATAACGCTTTTGTTTTATCCTTAGAATTTTCAATTTCTTTAATATTTATTATTTGCCTCTCTTTGATAACGTTTCTCCTATACTGTTTCTTTTTTATGATATATTGTTTATTTATAATGTCATTATTCAGTGTTTTTCTTAAATTATTTAGTTCTCTAGGGTTTTCCGATTCCTTATGAAGCTCTGGAGAAAATTTAAATTGATTTTTGGTTCGCATTTGTTTTCTGAATGTTTTTTGTTTATTTGGAAATGCCCTCTCAAAGGCATCCACAAACTCAAACCAGATACTAAAAAGATACCTACTATTTGTTTGCCGGAATTCAATGCATCAAATAACATCCTCGATAAACTGAAAGACTGCTCTAATAGTGGGTCTTCCATTTATATAACCATTTTGAGCATCACAGAGAATATCATATTTTTCTAGATAATTCATTATCCTTTTATATATAATTTTTTCTATTATTTTTGAAATATTTGATAGAAGGGCAATTGACCTTAAATTTTCTAGGTCATTTTGTTTGTCGCTTTTTAGGAGAGGTAATATAAAGGTATCCTTCAGGTCATCTGGAAATATTCCAGTCTCAAAGCTTAAGTTAATGACCAATGAAAGAGGTTCTGCTATAACAGGCGCAATATTTTAAAAGTTTAACAGATATATCATCAGGTCCTACAGAGTTGGTATTTTTAAGATCAAGTATAGCCTCTTTTTCATCAGTAGGACCAAAAAACAGACTATTCTCGCAGGAAGTGATTGTAAATTCTCGGTCACAATTTTGATTGAATTTAAAAGCTTCACAGATGTTTATAAAGTGTTCATTTAAGTACTGGAGAGTTTCCTCTGCATTCCACTTTACTGTCCATTATATCTCTTCTACGAAACCTGCTATTACCGTAGTTTGCTTCTGTTGTTTGTTTAACCACTGACCACACTGCCTTAGTTTTATTTGATGCATTTTTTACAAAATTTGAATTATTTAGCTTTTTTGATTTTTTTACCAGATCATTTAATTCCCTTCAGCAATTTATATAGAGATCATACATGTACCGTTTTTGTCTGCTTTTACATCTTATTTCGTCAGTTAACCATGGCTTTGGTATATTTACCAGATAATGATGGGTTTCCTAACTCGACACTGTAGACTTAATAGACATATAAAGCTAATGGGCCTGGCAGAAGATCCAACATGCAGATTCTATCAACAGGATGGCGAAATCTCAGTACATGTGCAGTGCCATTGCGAACGCCTAGCCAAACTGAGATTCCAAATACTTGGCGAATAAAAACCAAGGGCAGATAGGTATCAAGGCTATGGAGTCTGATATAAAAGGCAAAGCTGGATAAGGAGCTCTAAGTAAAATTGAGTTCTTAACCAATTCGCTACCAACATGAAGTACTTGGAGCAGATATTTATTGAAAATAGTTTTGTCAGTTGACAGCCAGAATATCTACTGGTATTACATTATTAAACGATTGGTATGTTGGAAACAAACTTGCATTAAACAATAACAAAACAGTGTTTATCAACTTTGAGCTGAGAAATAGGTTGAACAAAAGTTTGTTAATAAAGTTTAAAAATAAGACCTTGCAGCGAAAACATAGCCATTCCTTTTTAGGACTAAATATTGACAGTGGTTTAAAATGGCAGAGCCAGATAGATAATGTTTGCAATAGAATCTCCAGGTTATGTTTCACCTTAAGGCAACTCAGAGCCTATGTCAATGAAAATGTGTTGAAATCATATTACTTTGCTGAAATTCATTCTGTCTTATCATAATGCTTATTATGTTGGGGAGCGGAAACAGATTCCTCCAGAGTATTTTTATTGCAAAAACGTGCCATCAGAATAATTGTAAAAAGCAAATCATCTTGTAGACAAAAACCTCAAAATCCTTCCCCTTCCATGTGTGTATATCCAACAATTATTGATACACGCACATAAAAATATTACCACGTTTAAAAAACTTGGAGAACTATAACACCCGTAATGGAGAACTATTGGAAATTCCAAATCATGAGATTAGTGCTTATGAAAAAAGCCCAAAGTACAAAGGTATGTTAATGTACAACAAGTTGCCTAGGCATTTCAAATCTCTGTCTGTAAACAGATTTAAAATTAAAATAAATAAATTGCTGCTTCTACAGTGTTACGGAGTTTTTAAATTGTGACGAGTTAACATAAGTTTTAAATGTGATTCTGTCTATGTGCGATAAGATTATTGTAATTTTCATAACAACATTATTTATGTTTTATGTCTAATATTACTTTTTCATGTATTTTATATATTTTATATTGATAACTGCTACCTGTGTGACTTATCCTATATCTTTGTGATCCTTGGACGAATAAAGTATTATTATTATTATTATTATTATTAAGTGGCTTCGAAAGGCCCGTAGCGGGGGCCCGCCAGAAATTTTGGCACAAATTTTTTTTTCAAATTTCTCCTCCCCGCTCATCAATTATTAAGCGCGGGCTTTGGAGGGGCCCGTAATGGGAGCCCACCAGATATTTTGACAATTTTTTTTTTCAAATTTCTCCCCCCTGCTCATCAATTATATTAAGCGCGGGGGCCCGCCAGTGGGTTTGGTACCGGTGCCCGTGATTTGATGCGGGGGGCTTGCCTATGGTATTCGACGTCGTTGACTGTAGACACAGAAGCGGTAAGGTTAGTTATTCTTTAAATTAATAATTAGATTGTATAATTTTCTGGGGTTTACCAAAGTTCATTTACCCTTTTTTTATTTGATGAAGGCCAAAATTTATAACATTATTTTTATCGCGATAACGTGGGATATTTTTGACTAATGATTATTTCCTATTTAACGAAACTATATAGTATAATTATCTAATTGAGTTTATTATTATAATCGTCTGTGCCTTATCATCGTTTTTAAATTTTACGTTCTTTCTTTAACTAATGTTTTTATTAAACATAAAGAAAAATTAATCTGTCACGTTGTTAAATTGGTTCATTGTACATACAACATATTTCTCACAAAAAATGTTTGTTTTTTGACGTTGGAGTAATGTTGCCGAATAGAAGTTTTAATAGATCAAAAGTTGTTGGTTTCGAGTAAAAAAATCTTTAATAATTTTTTTACGATCTTACAAAATGGAAGTCGAACTAAAGTTGCTTGGTTTTTGTAGTGTAATAAATTTTCATTTGAAAACCAAAGCTGACCTTGAAAATAACCCCCCCTCCCAGTCAAAAATAAATAATACCATTCTGTTTCCCCTTCGAAAGTAAACAAATTCTCTTTAAAACATTTTTTTTTCGAAAATGCGTTCTCGAGATATTTCATTGTGCCAACTTAAAACTTAACAAATATTGAGTTGGTTTGTGGATTTGTCTGAGCTTTAAATTAGTTATTTAATTTAGTTTTTTGTACAATATGCGATTACTGATAATTTTAGACCATTCCCCTATCGTATAAGCCAACTGACATTCGATCAAGGTCTGATTGAAAATTTTCTGCATAGCTGTGAGAGAAAAGGGAATTGACAAGTGCTTCCCCACTGATTCTCGTTCTTCCTGAGATCGAATTCGGTTGTTGCAGTCAATATCTTAGTAGAATCTGTGTTAGACAATAAAATTTCTTCTTAAAAAATCGTTAGAAAGATAAAAAGTTGGAAATAAAATCTCATTATATTACAGTACTTATCAATTAATAAAATATAGGCATATCAAACACCGATGATGTCACAACGGCAGTCTGCGCAGAAGTTAATCATAAAATTAT
Organism: Rutpela maculata; assembly: GCA_936432065.2. NCBI lineage: Eukaryota > Metazoa > Arthropoda > Insecta > Coleoptera > Cerambycidae > Rutpela > Rutpela maculata. The sequence continues at coordinate 38,545,346 of OW386285.2, forward strand.
GGAAAATAGTGTTACAGAGGTGAACACCCTTACTGTGGGTTCGGAAATTATAACACCAGGGTAACACTAAACACTAATTTATTAACTTACGTACTATTACAACAAATAATTACTTCACTAATATTACACTGAGTACTATAATTAAATATTTCAGTCACTTCTCCTTGATCTGATCTGAACTCACTACTGAACTGAACTGAACTGAACTGTGCTGTGCGGCCACTCACTCTCCTTTTATAGGTAACTGGTTCTACAACATTCCACAATGTTCTAGTAGATGTCAGTAATTTTCTAGATTTTTTCTATATGCCGCGCCATCTCTTGGATTATTGGCGAACTACCAACTTATTCGCATACTTATTTGTGCAGATTTCTACCGAAAGAGGATATATTACAGGTCTATGTAAAAATAGGTAGAAGTATGTAACAATAGAAAGAAGGAGTAAGCATGATGCACTTTGCATCTCAGTAAAAGTGAAAGTGGGACTTTCTTCCACTTTTGCGAAAGTACAGCGTACAGCCTCTCTATTTTGTATGCTTAAACACTGCCAGCTAAACATCAACTTAACTTTTGAAAGATGAGATGACTTTGTTGTTAACCTGTCCCTCTTGTTCTGTTATACATACAAGTTCACAGCTAACTTACCCTTATGGCGCCGCATTACTGTTTTCGCGACATATTCAAATAATCGAGAAGTTTCATAATTTTTAAAATATGTTGCGTCTACAATTTTTCTTCCAAATTAAATATGTAATGAAATTACCGCCTACTGTATCTCGTCATTTTTGAAAATTCGTCAACAACCGAAATATTGGATATAATTTCTACCACGTTATTCGGTTGGGTGTGTATGAAAAAAGATGAATGAATTATGACTTCTAGTAATATATCCTCTTTATATTTCATTCAGATAACAGAAGCGGTTTTGCATTAAGTAGTATATAGTTTTTTTTTCATATTTTTTATGGTAAAATTATTCAGTGGCGAGCAAAGGTCCCTCACATTGTTACACTACGCCAGAATACGATAAGTAACTCACGCGATGTTGACCTATTCTAGAAATATGTGAAAAAAAGATGATGTATTGTTGTTTTCCTTATTAATCTACATAATTTGTGTAGGTAGATGTTCTGCTATTTTATTCTAGAGAAATCCAGGTAATTTCGATATAATTCATTTTAAATTGCCTACCATGAAGTTCATGAGATTTTAACGATATCTACATTGTCCTTGATAGCCGTACATTTTACTAACTGTCTTTATCATTCATAATATCAAGTTTGGTATTTGATATTTGTATTTGTACCCAATTCCAATAATTTACATTTACGTAGAAGCTAGACGATAACCAAATCAATAGAAACGCTGAGCATTATTGCATATATAACATGCTATTTATGCATGCACTTTGCTGCACTTTCAAAGACCTCAATTGCTTTTGTAATATAACTCTTTATTTATTCGTTAACGATACTTAATCGTTTAATATGATACTGTATAATCAATTTGTTGTTTTTATGAAATATTTGTTAAACGCCTTACAAAAGCTACTGAAGCCTATGTGGACGGAGCCCTAGAGTTTTTAGTAGAGACCGAACTTTAAGCATAGTTTCACATACTGTATGTTATGAAAAATGCAACACCAAATTATATATTCTGAAATACTTTGTTTAAACTTTGGCATTTGAAACTTTATGTTGACATTAACGAGGTAGTGTCATGCTTATCTTCTTATGCAGTCGTTGCCGGTGCGTATGCCTGGAATTAAATGGTCTATTGCGTATTGCGGAAGTTCATCTCACCTCCTGCCAAAGTTGCTTCCAATTCATAAAAAGGTATTTGACCTATCATATCCCACTGTGGCATTTTCCTCTGGTCACACTTTACTGAATGCCTGTGTCATACGTTCTACTGAATATAAGGAGGTACTGGAAATATGTAGAAACGTAACATGGGATGTGATAGCTGGAGTCGGACTTTAATGCAAATATGAATGATGGCGTGTTCATCTTTGTTTTTTGCTAAACTTGTGGAAATGTCAGCTTCTTCATTCGAGAATGAAGAAATTATTCAAATATGTAAGAGTACACAACAAAAAAAGTTATAACAAAACATTAGTTAAATACTGATAGTGATTATTCAAATAAACAAGATGCTACATTTGAAACATAACCTAACGTAAACTCGCTTTTCCTATTTTTAAGTAGTTTAAAAACGATGATCTTGTAAATGGTCACGGGAAAAGTAGTATATTCTCAAATTCCTAGAAAATATAAACCGCATCTAGACTCATATGTACAGAAGTTAAACTTCAAGAGTCTAAAAATGGTCAATAAAAGTGAATCCGGTCAGCGGAGAAGGGTACAACATGACGAGGGAAATTCTACCTTTCATCTAGATGAAAGGTAGAATTTCCCTGATCAAGAGGATACGAATAACGATCATACTGCCGACGATGACATACTGGGTCAGATAACAAGATAAGTCTGGAAAAGCTAAAAGGTACATCGTCCAACTACACACAAAAGTAACAGAATCAAAGAAACGACAAAAAATGTCAAAATTAATAGGAGGGAAAACAATAACAAGAAGGATGAAAATGTACGAAATAAGGGACCGGGGACATGTCCAAAGAAGGAACCCAATACATCTACTGAGAAGAGAGCGCAACAGCAACAACACAAAAGGATAACAATTGAAAGCATAATGAACAAACCAGAAAAAGACCAGGAAGAAATCGCAATAATATATGCGCTGACGGAATTAGAAACAGAGGAAATAGAACACTCAGAGGAAGGGAAACTCTGCTTACCGCGAAGATGTTTTACTTTCTATTCAATCTCTTTCTATTATTCAAGCATTATAATTTGACTCATGGCCCTATACCACGTGAATATTTTTAATATTTCATAATGTTCTAAACAGGATAAAAATTTTAGGAACAATCAACATTGAGTCGATTTACCGAAAAAACTTGATTTTGTCAATATTTCGTGAAAAGTATAGGTTTATATAACTCCAAAAAACATTTTTTACATCAAATTTGCTTATTTTGAGGTCCTGCTATAAACGTATGCTGGATATGTATGCTAAATAATTTTTTTATAAAAGTTATTAACGTTTATTTTACCCATAATTTTACGAATTCTCTAGCAAAATTTTTCTTTTATTTTCGTAAAAAAAAGAGGGGTAATTTGATCTTTAAGGTAAATTCCCTTGTGGCATCTTGAAGTACACATTTCAAACTTTAAAAATCGCACCTACAGAGATGTAATAACGCGATTTAAACCAGAGTAATAGGTGGTTAAAAAAGTTATATATATCAAATTTTATCATTTTCTCAAAATTTTGAAATTTTGGAAGTGGTACATTTTCAAAAATAAATTTGAGAATTTTTTCCCTCATCAGATCTTTTGATATATTACTTCAAGAGTAAAATGTGAAAGACCCAGGTTTCTATCTTAAAAATTTTAGAAATGGTACAGCTTTTACGGATTTCATCGCAAATCTCTTTATGTTCCGACTTCATATATATATACTATTCCTATATACATTCATTTTAATATTTGAAAATATATTAATCCAATAGCTACATGTTTCATCGTTCATTTAAGCTTTTGTATGGTCAATAATTGACGATTTGCATGAAATAAAGTTTGGTAAAAAGTGTCATGGCGCACAGTATATTGGTATCACTGTAATTCACTGCACATGTTGACCAACTCGTCTAATTTCCAAACTTTGCAACAATTAAATACCTATAATATAATAATCATAACATTGTTTTCATTATCTTTAATGTTAAACCTACTTCCACTGAATATAAATCATCTTTATTAGGTTGTTTCGTAGTCTACAATATTTAAAAAATGTCAAATTATGCAATTTGTCAATCACTGCTGCCAACTCTACTAGTAAAATGAGAGTTGGAAACAGTGTTTGACAAATTGCATAATTCGACATTTTTTAAATATTGTAGACTACGAAACAACCTAATAAAGACTATTTATATTCAATGGAAGCAGGTTTAACATTAAAGATAATGAAAACGATGTTATGATTATTATATTATAGGTATTTAATTGTTGCAAAGTTTGGAAATTAGACGAGTTGGTCAACATGTGCAGTAAATTACAGTGATACCATTATACTGTGCGCCATGACACTTTTTACTGAACTTTCTTTCGTGCGAATCGTCAATTAGTTCAAAAGTTAAAACTTTAGTGTAGCGAGCCCGAGGCCGCGCACGCTTCACGCGCCGTACTTACGTACGCCGTACGTGTCTCTGCGTTCCATTTTCGTGATTTAAACAAAAAAATCTGGAGCCTACATTTTCGATCGTATAGAAAAACTTCATATACATTTTTGATGTGAAATTTCCCGTATTTTCGAATGGCGCAATTAGTTTTGGAAATTAAAAAAAAATTAAGATATATTTGACAAAAACTGGCATTTTGCAACTAGTTTGTTTAATAACAAATTACGCTCAAGGACTATTGTTGGTAACTTTTGGTATGTTGTTCCTGACATGTTCAGAGATGTATTCTCAAAAGTTGCCGCTTCCCGGAATTTTTCCGAAGTGAAAATCTCTATTCGCTCCACTACATACCTTAGGCTGGTAAGTAAAAAAATTTAAAAAAATTAGACGGAACACAGTCTGCTGAAGCTTTGAATACGTTTTGCTGAATATGATATATTTACAAATTATCCCCAAACCGATCATAGATAGAAGGTCTTGTACCCCACTCAAATTGAAACTTTCGACGTTTGGCGGAACAAACTGACAGTTTTGAAACTTGGCAAAGATGTTCATTAGGGTTTACTATTAAACATATTAAAAGGCTCCAGCTCAAACTATTGCTCTCGAGCCGCCATCTTGAAAAAATGGCGCTCCGATTAAGTTTTTGCTTATATCTCTCAAATCATGGAAATATAAAAAATTTGTTTCCAATATTTGCTCACCTTACATCAGACGTACAAAAAAGAAGAAACTACAATAGATAGAAATCGCTTAAGTTACACCAGAATAATCATTGAACATAAAAAAAAACATACCTGTTAAATTGAGAACTTCCTCCTTTTTTTTTAAATTTTTTGAGGTAGGTTGACCAAATCAACAAATCCAAATGGTAAGTAATTGGAAGTTCATTCACTCTGAAGCTCTATGACCCTGACTTAAAGCCCCTTTTAATTTTTCAAAACAATTCGATGCAATACCTTTTGCAAAATTTACACATGCACTTTCCTCACGAAAAATTGTAAAATATATAAAAATTATATTGGTACAATAATAATGCATTCGTTAGGTTGGTTGTTATAGTGCGGCAGCATATGTAATCCAGTGTGCTGCTTAGTGTTACAAGCAAATAGTAAATTTTGTTTTGTTTTATGATCCCCCTGGAACGTGAAACAAGTTGATGGACATCTGGAAACCGTGTCTGATTGGTGCAATGCCTCACCATCATAATCCGAGTCATAATCACTCCAATAAAGGAGGTTATCTTATAACCGTAATCCATAAAATGGGTATAGAAGGTCCCAAAATTACACAAATTACATTACAAGCAGTAGAAAATACAAAATAGTCGTCAGAAAGGATGCCGGGGGGCAGGAGAGGTTGGGGAGGGAGGAGATGCCAAATTTTCTTGAACCGCGCTAAAATTTACATTTTTCTACAAATAGAACAGCAAATTGGCACAGTACCACAGAATGACTCATTTATTTAATTAGTGATATTCCAAGTAGATACTGGGACACCCAATAACTATAGAGCTATAGAAAGAAGTTTGGGTTTCTCTTATAAGTAACTAAAGAAAACGGTGTCAAAATCGATCTTGAAGGTTATTTACCATTGTATTTATGTCATTGCAAGCTCACTTCAGCCACGATGCTTTAATATCTACTTATTCTACTTCATGACTCGTGATTGGCAACATATCATTGTCAAACTTAAAAAACCAATTAGAAGTCGGCGTGCATGATATATGATGAGAACCTAATTTATAAAATAGAGGGACCAATGGCAATGTATCACGGTACTCAAATGAATCGTTGACCAATCAGTAGGTTGGTACGTCTTCTTAAGAATTTGAATTTCTTCTAATTCTTTATGGGCTTCTACTATGATTTTGAGAAAAGTGAAAAAGTATATGTCCTTTGTTTTTTTATTTAAATTCAAATATGATATCACTTATATTTGCGTAAATATCATATTTTTTAGGTTTAGCAAATTGTTGTTAATATTAAGTACTGTGTGTATCAAGTTAATCGAATAAATTTAAACTTAAATATGTACAGTGTGTCCGAGGATGAATAATGCCAAGTGGAGTTCGAACATAAAGTTTCATCCGTTTAATCAATAACTCGGTCAATAATTAATAGCCTGTGAATTTCATTTAATAATGACATACTTATTGTAAGAAATAAAAATTTTTAAGAAAATGAATTAATGACTATGTGGATGAAACTTCGTATTCGGATTGTATTTGGCATTATTTACAATTTTTCTTCATAAGATTTGATTATATTATTTAGAAGAAAGGTGCTTTACTCTTGATAAAATTTTATGTTTGTTTTATTTCAACACCCTGAATAGCAAATCGTTTGTAATCCTGAGAATGGCTGAGGTCTTTTCAGAATAGTCAGAAGTTATAAAAAATGACTTTTTATAAAAAAAACAAAAATAGAAAAGTTTACAAATTACAAGTATAGTTAAGTCCATCCATGAATACACTGTATATTTTTTTACACACATCTATACACTATACACTCATTCCTAATATAGCCAAATTTACTCCCACACAACTGTATTTACGTAAAACTATTGAAAGCACTTATAATATACCACGATAATATAGTGGCAATACGCCCCACTCTTAATTACGTCACAGAATCAATCGGCAACATTTTTGAAGTGTCCATTAAACATATTTGTGTCAATAAAACTTTATTATATCAAAATTCATTTGCCGTTTGCTTGTAACACTAAGGAGCATACGGAATATTAATTTTTGACCGTATGCTGCCGCACTATTATTTCTATTTCTGGTTTTCCATATTATCAGCGTTAGTCATGTCGCAGACCACAACAAAGTAATATCCAGGTGCATGTTTATGACTATAGAAAATATTGGTTTACAACGTACGGTAATTTGTTAATACTTTGTAATATTCGAGTAATAAAAATATATTTATGCCATAAAAACGTGAATTTCGTTGCCATTTTAATTAACATACTCCTTTCATTTTGTGATTAACTCATGTAGAATATAAGTCTAAAAATATTCTAAAATAAAGTTATATCTGTGACTGCGTGTTTAATCCAATTAAATGTATGTTAAATTAATGTATTAAATTAATATCCTTTGAGATTAGATTATATGTATTTAAAAAAATAATATGACCTATATTAATTGTACAAGTTATCTCCTACATGCGTTATTTGTTTATTAAAAAAATATACTCTAAGCATATTTATTATTCTTTAATTCTATATACTTACAGCAAAACTCTTGATATGCTCGATTTTATGTAATTAATTGTAGGTATATTAATAGTAGTAAAACATTTCTTTCGGGACAAGCCCAACATTCGATTTTTTATCGGGCGATTGTTGTTTAGTCGCAAAAAAATAGCCAATCTTGATAATGACACACACCGCAGGCAATACAACCCCTTTTATTCCTGACTAGTTGAAGTAGTTTTGTGTGGAAGGGGGCCACACACATTTAGAGACAAGGTGCACCATTATCCGAGTAATTTCTTGTAAAAAAATCCCAGAACCACGACCGAGAATCGAACTCGGGAATCCCAGTTTGAGAGTCAAGCAAGCAAACAAGCGAGAAAAGTTTATTTGAAATTATAATATACGACAATTTATCCCGGACAGCCGTTTCGGGAGCTAGCCAGCAAATTTGTTTTATAATTTAAATGTTATATGATTATTTTGTTTTATTGTTATTATATTAATGCTTCTAAAATGCTAATTGATTATATTAGAGTTGCAGAAAACACTATTTGATTGTCTGCAACTGAACTGTTTTTTAAATTTATCATTAAAACGTTTCTACAGCAAAATTATAAAATATCTTATAAAGCAGTTAAGAAATTATTTTACAAACGTTTCCGTGACTAAGCTATAAAACATTTCAGCTTATAAAACTAAATAATTTTATAATGCCTTTTTAGTAACGTTCGGCAGTATTCTCAGCACCGTTACAAATATATAATAAAATTATTTTTCCTATTATCTTATGAAACAATTATATTAAAGCACTATTTGGGACAGTTTTGCTGTTGAAAGTAAATTGTTGTTCCAGAGTCTGCTACGTAATTATTATATAGTGTTGCAATGTACTGCAATATGGCAACGGCAATAAAGTAGGGTGTGTTTATATTTCATCAGAACTTATGTCTAACACTTTATTGGTGTTTTATAGCAATAATAACAGTAAAGTATGTGCTTTACAACGCAATTAAATGAAGCTTTAATAAAACTGTTTTATAGTGGCGGTACTGAATTTTCTTAAAACCTGCAGAGTTGTTTATATAATTATTTTGTAATGATTGCAATCGCTTTTACAAAATATCAACAATGACTAAACTATTTTATAAGATGGTGCCAATTTTACATTTATAGCTGTCGTAATAACGTTTTTAAAGTGTTTCTGAGACTAATGTTGTTTTATTAAATTTGTGTCAGAAACATTTCTGCATCTTTTAGAAAATGCCAAATTGCTAGTTGGGCGGCGCTTCAGTTGAAGGGCTGGACGGGGCGAAGCCAGGTCAGACTTCTAAGAAATTAATAAAAATATATTATCTCCTGTTCGCAGATTGCAAGTTAAATAACAAATTAACTTAAGAACATGTAAAAGAAAAATGAAAGTGATTTATATACAGAATCGGAAAGCGTTGGTTTTGGGATGGCAATAAGAGCAAGCGAGAGCGAAGCAAGCAATCATGTATACATTTTCTTGAGGGGGCGTGTCACTGTTTACCTCTGCTAGAGTAGTAGTAGAGTACTCTTTATTGTGGGCGGTCTGTTAAATCGTGGAAACTAGTGCCATACTAAAACAAACGCTTTCTGAATCTGTATAATACAAAAGGCGCCTGTTTGGATAAAATCTGTAGAATGTATGTGGTTAATCCGGAAAATTATTAGCTAAAAAATCTCGTTCTAATACCTTAGTCGGGATATCAGAATAGTGATAAATTGAACTATCAATAGTGTCAAGCGGCACACATCATTGAGCGACGTTGATTTGATAAGCCTTTGTAAAAATTATTTTAAATTACCCCCTCCACATTTAAGCGACAACAGAATCTGATGTACGCACTGATCACGTGCAATCATAACGAATAATTCTGATATTCAATGCAAAATAATGATTGGAAAGAGAAAAATGTAGGAAACAGTAAAACTTAAAAACAGATCAGAAAAGAGTTTGTATAGTTATGGAAAAGGATTTTGTGGTCTTTGATTTGAGTATTGTTTGTAAGCGAGCTATCAGCAAGTTTGAATTGGTAGAATTTTTAATTTGTAACTTTGATGTAGTGGCATTATATTATGAGAACATGCATAGAGATCTCTCAAGAAGGTATATCGTGAGGAATTTAAGAGGAATTGCATAAACTTATGTTCTAGAACTTTTAGTTTTTTCATTGCCATGACCGACGTGCTGCACCGTGGTGACGCTACATATGTAAGGCCTCACAATAAGGGTGTAGGTTAATTTTTTATTATGTCTGTTGAGTCTGCTATTCCTGGCCAAGAACGGATGCAGACTCCTGGACATGGAATTAACGTCCAAGCAGTTTCGTTTACACGTCGGTTAAACGTCAGCTGTTTGTCTTAGCACTTCCTTCTGAAGTTTGGTTCCCCTTATCAAAATTGCAAAATTAAGACTAGAGCCAAATGTGTTTGCCTCTCGACCACAGTCATATGAATGGTTGATGTATTAAAAATGTTTTGGGTATGGAGATAATAATATCGAAGGTGAAAAAGACATGTTCTTTACCATAGGTAACACAAATAAAAAAAAGTTGAGACCCAGAAACTAGACCTACCAATCTTTATGTAGGTATTTTGACCTCCTGAATTCGATGCCTCCATCAGAATTTAATTTTATCGTGTCATTTTTTCGTAAATCGCGTGGTTTTTTCGCATTTTATCTGTGGTGGTACAGAGAAATGGCTCAAATTGACAAGATATCGAAAAATTTTATTAAGAAAAAGTGTTTAGAATCCAACGAAACTTTTTAAGAGCAAGTCTAAAATGTCTGGAATTTGTATAAAAATGAATACCAGGAAAATTACAAAAGAAAACGCAGTTCTTTCGGTATAAACTTAACAAAGGACCTCGCTTAATTCTTATAGATATTGAATTTCGGTGGAATTGGCTGAATATTTGATATGTTATCGATTCTGATCTCCCGAATAAAAGACCCAATGGACACAACGTGTCAGAAATGAACAATTTTCATCGCCTTAGACGTTTAAGAATATTTTACTCTTAAACCATTAACTTTTGGGAGAATATGTGGTAAAAAAAAACGTTTCCAATAAATGAGTCTTGGTTACTGGAAGGCGTTCACACTTGGGAGACCACTTGTGACCCCGGAAGAGATAGCCAAAGCTCCCATCGACCATACACTCGTCTTTTTGAGAGGAATGGAATTAACGGGCCAATGAGACATGGGGTACAAGGTACAAGCTTAAGTTTCAGTACAGCGGGGTTCTGGCACCACATCCTGTAAGGAAAAAAAGTTCAATAAAGCCTAGGGAATTTTTTCAGAATTTTGTATCAACTTTTAGGGGTGAAAATCAGGGACCTGGACCGAACCGCCATTTTTCGACAAGCGGGCCTGAACCCTAATTTTTTTCTGGACCGGAACTGTAACTGAACCCTCATTTCATTTTACGCTAGCATCGGTTTTTTAGGGTTCTTTCCGGTTCCATTTCAAAGCACCGCGGTCATGCTTATTTGTTTGTACTTCGTTCTGCAACTGTACTATGCCTAACCTACTACCACTCCCACCCCGCCAATTGAAGTGTTGACCTCCCCTTGCTCCTTTCTTACATTGCGACTGTTACGCCAATGTTTATCCCTGTTCTGTGTTCTCCAGTTAATTAATAGTTACTTTCTTTCTACCAGTAACCTGAGCTAAACTTAAGAAATCTAATTTAGTTGGGCGTTCTATTTGGCCTTTCTATCTTAGATTAGCTCAGTCAAATACCTCCCCCCTTACCTACGCCAAGTGTACCGATTTCCATGCTATACTTTAGTTGGTTTCAAGGCAGCGATTGGTCAAAATACCTGAATCTTAATAACGCGCATGCCTATATTTTCTAGTCCATTTTGATAGTTCTTTTTGCAAGTTAGTTAAGATAAGAATATTAAATTTAAGTAAGCTAAGATTGTTATCGGTAGAAAGAAAGCATCCAATATCTGTTTCTGTTTCAGTTCCAAATTGCGCCAAGTTCATCCCAGACAGCACCGTATATTCTAAGAATATTCTGTAATTATGCAAAAAAGAATGAATATATTCTGATTCTGATTCTGGAATAATCCTGGAATATATATAAGATAAAGGATTATTCTAGTAATATAATTTTAAATATATACCTGAAATATTCAGCATGAATATGATACTAATATTCATTTTGGAATATATATATATTCCCTCCTGGGTCAAGAATATTCCATGAGTATACTTTGAGAATGAAAGAATAATATTAATTGTTACTCAACCAAATCAACGTTTTATAAAAGCTTTTAATTTTTTCTGTAAAATGTAACTTAAATATATGCGTGTTATTATTTATTTCGATTAATAAAAAATATTTAATATGATTATAATGATTATATTATACAATGATGTTATTCCCAGTTTTAAACAAAAGCTCAATCCATATTTTTGTTAACAGGTTATCAGGTTTGAGCAGTGTAGCCAAGGCTAGACTTCAGAAATAAAGCCATGCACATGGTATGTAGTGTTTTAAACTACCCGCGATTTTTTCCTATTTACGTATTTCATAACATAACCTCAATAATCAGAATTTACGTGCTTTAATCGTTTGTTATTGTTGAGATACTTAAGTGTTTTTATATGTGTAGTATAAGTGATAAGTGACCGATGAACAATAAGTAAGTACATTAATTTTTTTAATGGGAAAATTTAATAGGGCATCACGTCACTTGTACATTTTCTTACTAAAATGAAAAAAAAAGGGGATAGAAATACTACTGGTACTGGCGCAGCTTCTTAGAGAAGTTAATAGAACTCTAAAACTCTATTAGACCACAATACTGGTGATATAAATCAGAGACAGTTATTACAGTTGAACCAAAGCTTACCAACAAATTATTTACATTTATAAGAAAGTACTTATGTCAAAATAATTCCCAAACTTTTAATCATAGTACTGCAGGCACCACGAACTTAATAAGTAGTGTTCATTTAGAGAATATTGTTAGAAGTAATGTTTCAAATAATGGCAGTGAAAGTAATTTATTGGAAAGCGATTCTGGCGAAAATTTTAATTGTAGCGCTAGTTTTGATGAGCAGCATGACAATGACATAAAAATTTTTCATCGAACACTACTTCTAGTCAAGCATTCGTGCAGCAATCCAATCAAAATTCAAATTAAATTATTGATAAATTACGTAACTGTGCTGTCGCACATAAAATTACTATACTTCCTAGATTATGTGACTAGCAAATGATACTAGACTTAGAGGCAAAGAACAAATAATTTGTAGTAACTTTTATTACAAGTTTTCATTTTAATCAATCTTCTCTATTCTTTTTTGTAAAACGATATTAATTACTTGTTTGTATTTTTTTTTCTAGATTGATAGTATGCGTAGATTGGGTGGTAATAATTACAAGGAATGTTCACGCCGCTTTATGAGAAAAGTAATGAGTGTGGACTTAACCAAGCTTTACAGTTTACACGGACCCAAAGACAAAAAAGTGTTTTCCAAAACAGCACTTTTCGCAACAGTTACAGGTAATTATTCAACATAATATATTTGTTTACGGTTCGGATATATACTTGCTTAAATGAGGAATAAGCCTGTAACTCTCTATTTTTTGCACGATATTTTTTGAATTTTTTTAAGTAGAATGGCAAAAATTCTATGTGTAGGTGACAAATTTGGTTTTAATTCACATACACGGCCTCCTGCGAAGCGTGTTTTCACCAATAACAGTAAATCATATTAGCAATTTTTTTTTAAAACAGATATGATATATCATTTTGATTTTTTTAGTGTAATTTTTTTTCTTTGATTTTGATGAAACTTACTATCAAGACATATGGCATGCTGAAGAAGAATCAACTTCAAATAACCATTTGAAAAGAAATCGCTAATATGATTTAGTGTTTCTTGGCGAGAGGAGACGAGATGAAGTAAAAACAAATTCCGAATCCTTTGGTTCTTGTACACACATTAAATCACAATTTTATTTTTTTCACCCCCTTTAATAACGGGAGGGAGTGGCTAATGCCAAAACATTTTTTAAAACCTTAACGTCTCTTATATGTACTAAATACCAATTTTATGGGCTCTTACTTGCTTGATTTACCTATTTACTCCTATTTAACCCAATTTATCCCTCAACCCTCTAACGTAATAAGATCAAAATACAATCTATATAAAATTTTTCAAATTTTTTTTGCGCTACTATACTTCCACTGGACGTGGAAGTAATTACAAAATACAAAAATATGAGTTGACTCTTGGTTTTACCATTATAGCTTTCTTCAATATTCAAGTTTAAATTCTAAATAAAAATCCTCTAAAATGTTTTCTTTTGTTTTAGAAACAATGAAACGGACAAAGAAGTTTAGTCTTAAGATAGATTCAAAATATAAATATGTTCATTAAATAATAAATAATTCTTTAATATTATATTTTCAATATTTTATTTTCCCATATTTGTAGAATTTTTAGGAAGAAGGCACTAATATGCAAGGAGTGGAAAGTTTTCAGGTGATTACTGTTATTATTTTACATTTTAATTTTTATATAATTATTTAAATCGAAAAGTAAGATAATCAAACATCAAGCTGAAGGATCTGCTGTAAACAATTGCGAGCGTCTTCCATCATCCCGGTGCATTTTGATGATGTATTAGTTTTATTTCTGCTTTTACCAAAAGTGACTCACGTATACCAGAAGGCCTCTATACATTCTCACGGGAATATTCCTGAAACCAGCCTAAGGGAATATTCTATATAAACCTAGATTATTCCAGGAATATAAATATATATTCCAGGCAAAAGCTGTGAATATGTTTGAAACATATAAATATTTCTGGATTATTCCTGGAATAATTTGTGAATATTCTTAAAGGAATAATCTAGGTTTATGTAGGATATTCCCATTGGCCGATTCTAAGAATATTCCCTGGAGAATTTGTATATTCACGGCCTATTCTAAGAATGATTCTTTATTCTCAAGAGTATAATCCAGGAATATTCTAAGATTATATTGTGCTGTCTGGGATGAATCGAAAACGGACATATACCTAAATAAAATATAAATACACGAGTTCTAATCTAATTCGAACCTAGCTAAGTTCTAATTTCCAAACTTTCTACTTTCCAGTTTCCACCGTGACCATCGTAACTATTATTATATATTTTCTGATCAGTAACTGTTCCAAAACCGAAACCGCTATTTCATTTCGGTCCAGATTCCTGGTAAAAATAGATTTATATGCGACATACTATGACACCTACTCTCAACTCTTTCATGAGTTTGACAGCTTGCTCAAAACACCTGGTTACGAGGACAGAACTAGGTACTCTTTCAGATAAGAACGTGTCGCCTTGAAAAGTATTATGTTATATTGAATGTGGTTTCAGAATCCCAACTTTGCATATTCAACGAACTCCAGGACGTAAAGCTTAGATAGTTGCTGCAAGCTAAAATTCTCTTGGAGATGATGCACAAGACTTTACGGAGCCGTTGTACTTAAATCATTGCATCAGAAAATTCGTAGTAAACTATTTTTATAACGTAGTTTACGAATCAGTTCAATCGACCTTCGTTTAGGAAAAGGAGACTGGATCGGTGCCAACTAACCTATTACAATCATCATAAAATATTTTGCACCAGGCAACACTCACGCGTATGATGTGTGCGATCGACTGCAAATCTTATAGTAAAAGTTGCAGCGAAAATAAAATTCCAATGAATTGCCAAGATATGAAAAAAATACCTGAACAGTGGAAAATTAGATACTAATATTTTATTTGATAAAAAAGTAAAATGGTATGTATAAAATGGAAAAATTAAAATTTTTGAACAATATAGGTGCGAGGTTGAACAGGGCTGCTTCTGTGGGGCTAATGTCACCAAGGAGCTGATGGGAAAGATCTTTGGAGAGGTTGTGCACCTAACAGGAACCGTGATGCGGTCAGACGTACCATACAGCAAAGGGAGGCTAACTAGAATAACTAATGGATCACAGAACGTCTACCAGGACATTGTGAATAAGAAGATGGTGTGTTTAGAAATTATCAAAAATAAAAGTACATCTAATATATAAAAATCTCGTGTCACAGTGTTTGTTATCGAACTCCTCCGAAACGGCTTGACCGATTTTTATGAAATTTTTGGTGTATATTTGGTAGGTCTGAGAATAGGTCGTAGGCTATTTTTTATACCCCTAGGTGATAAGGGTGGCCCTATCCAGAAATTTTCTTTTTATTTTTTGGACAAAAATTTATAATTTATATGGCAAAACAACGTTTGCTGGGTCAGCTAGTTTTCTTTATATGAGAAGATCGGTAAAAGCTACAACAAACGTGTTGGAATACTTTATTATTCTGGAGCTCGTATCTCAAGTTGCAATTCCAGAGACGTATTTTCTATACAACGTGAATTGTTCAGATTTACGTTTCTTCATTTATAAATTATAAAACTGAAAATGTGTGTGGACACACAGTTTTGTATCGACTGATTTTAAGACTGTTCGTGTATCGTGTACGGTATTTTATTTATAGTGGAGTAAAAATTCAGTTAAAAATCGAAACAAATAAAGCGTCTAGGGAGGGGATTAGTTTTGCTAGAATCTGAACTACTTACACACATAAAGAAGTATGACAAAATTTTGAACTTCGGTCGAGGTAGGGAACATATTCATTTTAACAATTGAAAAATTGTTTTTTTCTCGATTTTTTTTTGCAAATAAGAGGTCGTATTGCAATAGCAAAAAATGGAGATTGTTCGCAATAAAATTTCGAATAGATCTGGATATACACTTCTATTAAATATGTACTAAACCTCAAGAAAAATGAAGAAGCCAGTATCTAGTTTTTTAAACAATTTAATATAACTTCAATAACAATGTACCGATTTAGACGAAATTTTAGAAAAATATACTCTGTGGATGTTAACAACCAACCGAGAAAAGTCAAAATATTTGTTTAAACGACTAAAAAAACATAAATTGTTTAAAATTTTGCCGACTCAGAAAATTACGCCATCCAGTCCTAGAGAAACATTCTTTTTTTAAACTGTATAGTAGGCTAGGATTGGTTTTGATTGGATGAATTTTTTTTCTTTATTTGCACCATTTTTTGCATTAACATTTTTTCTTAATCTCAAAGTACAATAGCTCCACTTCCAATTAACATAAGAAGATATTAATTTTTTTGAATTGTTTGTTTTTTACGTACTTTTTAACCGCTTTAAAACCGTTTAGTTTTTTTAAAAAATCGCAAAAAAATTTAAATGCAAAAAATAAAGGAAGAATAATAGGGCGAAACCGAACAGCTAGTCAGTAATAAAATGCTTTATTGAAGCAGAGGCAATACGTATTGTCTCTGATTGAAGTAACATGGCACCAACCGTCAGTTGAAAAAAATTAATTCAGGA
The DNA here is from genome assembly GCA_936432065.2 of Rutpela maculata. Taxonomy (NCBI): domain Eukaryota; kingdom Metazoa; phylum Arthropoda; class Insecta; order Coleoptera; family Cerambycidae; genus Rutpela; species Rutpela maculata. Next base: position 38,562,239 of record OW386285.2, read on the forward strand.
AAAATTATTTGCCAGATGTTTGGGAATAATATCCGGTTTGCATGGAATCTGCCACCTTGAGTTTTCTATTTGAAAAGGTTTATTGTGATTACAGGTACAAAAAGTTCACATAATGTGCCAAAAGAATGTACAATAGTTATTTATGTACCAAGGGTCGTAAGTGCACTTTTTTTGGTCGAGAATACAGTTTGCAATCCGAGGCCCGTAGGGCCGAGCTTTGCAAGTATTCCAGACCAATAAATCGCACTGTACGACCCGCGGTGCATATTATATTTTTCATGAATCATTAAACTAGAAAAAAACTTGAGAAAACTAGTGGAAAACTATAATTACGTAGCCCCACAAAAAAAATGTTCTGTTCATCAGACTAGACCAACATATCTATACGTTTTTGGGGTCGCTGAATCCGAATCTGGGGTCTGTTTGACCCCATCAGGTCAGGATCAAGGTCAATCCAAGGTTAAATTGGGAAAAAAACGATTAAGCGAAGGAAACCACGATTTCTGTACATTTTTGGGGTCACTGAATCCGAATTCGGACTCTGCTTGACCCCATCAGGTCAGAGAGATGGTCAATCCAATCAAATTGGGAAGAAACCTTTTTAGCTCAGAAAATCACCATTTTTAAACGTTTTTGGGGTAACTAAATCCCAAGGTCAGGGCCAAGGTCATTCCAAGGTCAAATTGGGAAAGACATGTAAGCTAGAAAACTACGATTCTTATACGTTTTTGGGGTTGCTGAATCCGAATCCGAGGTCTGTTCGACCCCATCGGCTGATTCCAAAGTCAACTTTTGTTTATCAAATGGAAACGCGTATTTGACCACGGATTCTGAAAGAGCGGGATATTTTACGTCCGCATATGGTTTGACCTATGATCAAAGTGACTTTTGGTCATCAGAAGGTCGAATCACTCTCAAATTAATTTATCTAAGATCAAAGATGATTCGTATTGAGGAATCTGAGTTACAAATCTTTATCGAGCATGGTTTAGCCTCATGATATTTCTCCGAAGGGGACTGGAGAACCAAGACAGCAGACACCTATATCCACTCGCAACTAACGAATGGCGTCTTCCAATTCTCTGGGAAAAACGAAACGTCTATGTCATATACTGACTTCGCAAACATCTCGGCGATAGGGACTGATGAAGGTGCTGGAGCATCACTGATGAAGCCAACATCAGTATCCGAGCGATACGTTTAATTTCTGTGGGAATCCTCTGATCCTGTCATTAAAATTAAAAATCCTGCTTTTCAGAGGATGCTGGAAATGGTGACAACTGCCTTAATCGAGGATGTGTAGAATGATCCATTTTCCGATCGTCCGAGGTAATGAAGCCAGTAAAGGCGTGTTGCCCTGCAGGGGGGCGTTAGGGTGTGAGGACAAAGTCAACTCATTGTCGGACACACTATGGCTTGATCCTCATACCCTAATGCCCCACTGCAGGGCAGTACGCCTTTACTGGCTTCATTACCTCGAAGGATCGGAAAATGGATCATTCTACACATTCTCGATTAAGGCAGTTGTCACCATTTCCTGCATCTTCTGAGAAGCAGGATTTTTAATTTTAATAACAGGATCAGAGAATTCCCACAGAAATTAAACGTATCGCTCGGATACTGATGTTGGCCTCATCAGTGATGCTCCAGTATGTTCATCAGTCCCTATCACCAAGATGTTTAGGCAGTCAGTATGTAACATAGACGTTTCGTTTTTCCCAGAGGATTGGAAGACGCCACTCGTTGGTTGCATGTGGATATGGTGTCTGCTGTCTTGGTTCTCCAATCCCCCTCGGAGAAATATCACGAGGCTAAACAAACCATGCTCGATAAAGATTTGTAACCGAGAGTTCTGAATACGAATCATCTTTGATTTTAGATAAATTAATTTGAGAGAGTGATTCGACCTTTTGATGACCAAAGGTCACTTTGATTATAGGTCAAACCTTATGCGAACGTAAAATATCCCGCTCTTTCAAAATCCGTGGTCAAAAATGCGTTTCCATTTGATAAACAAAAGTTGACTTTGGAATGACCTTGACCTGATGGGGTCGAACAGACCTCGGATTCGGATTCAGCAACCCCAAAAACGTATGAGAATCGTGGTTTTCTAGCTTAAATGCTTTTTCCAATTTGACCTTGGAATGACCTTGAGCCTGACCTGATGGGTCAAACAGACCAGGAGTTGGGATTTAGTTACCCCAAAAACGTATAAAAATGGTGGTTTTCTTCCCAATTTGACCTTGGATTGACCATCACCCTGACCTGATGGGGTCAAGCAGATCTCAAATTCGGATTCAGTGACCCCAAAAACGTACAGAAATCGTGGTTTCCTTCGCTTAATAGTTTTTTCCCAATTTAACCTTGGATTGACCTTGGACCTGACGGGGTCAAACAGACCCCGGATTCGGATTCGGCGACCCCAAAAACGTATAGATATGTTGGTCTAGTCTGGTAAACAGAACTTTTTTTTTTTGTGGGGCTGTGTTATTTGAGTAAGATTTCATATTTCCTAAGCGTAAAACTAGCGATGCTTGGGATATCCATGGCAACCGTAAATAAAAAAAATTTAGGACGCGGCTTCTATTCAAATGGCAACTACTGTCAAGAAAAATTAAATCATATTATTATAATAGTTCTGAACATTTTTGAAAATAATGTCGGATATAGAAGATATAGCAAGTAAGTGTAAAAACATAGTGGAGAAGTTCAGCTCGCCGCGCCATTCGCCTCGCACATCACCACACGGCGATGAGGAAACAATTTAATAGAAACAATAAGTAAAAAACATAATGGAGTTGTTCATCTCGCCGCACATCTCGAAGTGCACCTTACCGTGCATCAACGAACAAAAACATTTGTTTTCAGCAGACAGCTGCCTGAAAGTAGCTCCGTGATTGGCTCATTCAAGGACATTCGTAAATATCCATGAAATCTGTCTGGATAGTTTTCCAGCTGCTGATATAAATGATAGAATTCACCAAGTTTACTACGTTCTTTATTCACTGGGTGCACATTCCATCTTCGGATTCCTCTTTTGGAGAGCAACTACCATTTCAAAACAGTACTAGGAGAATCACTACTACTGTCTGAATCTATGAACATTTTTACTACCGGTCTGATCGAATAAAACTGAAAGACTAGAGTCATCAACGGCGCGATGAAATGTTTCAGTATGTTTTGCGATGGCGAGTATGAATGCACGGTGACATGCACGGCGAGTGGCGCAGTGAGTTGAACTACTCCACTATGTTTTTACACTTAGGCTTGTCTGGATTTACCTCCAAAAAAGTTAAAACATTTAATACTTGTTATGTAACAGATAAAATTTTCCCAAATTTACTTTATTTCCCTAGAGTCGTTATGCCAATGGCAACAAATATTTGGTACATAAAGCGTCACCTACGATCAACAAAACAATGGAATTAGAGTATACTTGCGAGGGAGGTATGACGAAAACATTGTTAACAACAATCATAGTGGTAAATACATTTTAATTTCAATTCAAGATGACAAGTATAAAACAATTTTCGCATTGGCTCGGGACAATTCGAAGTATGTTTATCAATAACTACATAAGATAGGAGATAGGACATAGGTAAGAAAAAATAGGTGTCAAGTCGGCTGTAGTTAATTCAATATATTCTAGGTACGCAATAAAATATATTTTTGGTAATTATGACGTGACCAGTATGCTAAATAAACGGACCCACTACATATTAGTGTCTACGACGTATATTTTGAATTAATGTATGTCAGACTTACTTACGTAATCATTATTTTCATTAGTAGGTTATCTATTTTTGTGTCTAATTAGAATAATCAGAGATAAAATTAAAGCCCTCGTTAAATAAGTTAATTTTTGCTAATTATGGGAATTGGCTCGACAGTTTCTATTTCCTTTTAAGATCGGTACTAGGTACATATATATAAGTGTATATTTCTAACAATCAGGTTTTAACCGAAATATTTCCTAAATCATATTATTTTATTACCAATTGTCCATTGAACGCTTTGTTTGCCGTTGTCTCGTGCCTTGAGCATTCTTGCATCTAATTCTAACGTAGAACGAGTGATTTCCCATATGTAGGGGGGTCGTATGTAGTGGCAAAACCGCGCATGGACACTGGAAAATGAGAAGAATATGCATATTAACACTTCTGTGCAATAAAATCCCGTACACTTGAAAAATCAAGTAATCCAGTTTTTACTAATGATGTGAATCAGTCTTTTTGGAATTTAGATTTTTTATTATCATATAGGTTATAAAAAAGTGACACTGATTGTGAAGTGTCATAAGTAAGGTATTTGGAAAAATGTTAATGATTTAATGATTTCGATTTATAACAAATGTAAAAATTGACGGTGAAAAATTTTGTCCGAGAAAAGGCCAGATTCTGAAAGCTCAAAACATTAAAAAGCTGTTCTCTGCATGGCTGTTCTGCACGTGTCTTGCTGTGATCAATCCCTATAAACCTGTCCATTAAATTTACTATTACCCATGATACACCACGCTACACCAGGGCCATGCACGCTTATCCATGCCCAAACATTAACAGAAAATCGCCCAGACCTGTTCCGCGGAGACACGTAGCGTTCGTGAAACCTGGCATTTGCAGGACGGTACACCCGAATATGTCCGTCATTACAAAACTGAAAAACTTTTTCATCGGTAAACACAGCATTGTTCCAAAACTCCAACGGACGATAGGCATAATTTAAACAAAACCGAATGTGGGCTTGCTTATGTTCTTCTGTTAATATGGTCGGTACTTATACAGTTTTTTAATTCCGATTTTCTTATCCTTCGGCTAGCTGTTGACCTCGATGCTGGAAAATTTGTCATGGACACAGCGTCTACTGCTGTTTGAAACGGATTTTCCCTCAAATAGTCAAGGAGCGCTTCATCTTACGCGAGATTTGAACTTCTCGGTCGGCCTGAACCGTGGCCTACGTAAATGATTCCATCAGGCCACCGCATTGCACTCGAATCCGACTGTGACGTCACGAAAGGAGTCCTTCGGTTTTACAAAGCTACTGGGCTGCGGGTGGATTTCGCGCGATTTTGCAAGATTAATATTTTATTTTTTCGTATAATTTGTTTAGTATGAAGTTGAGTATGGATTAGTGTCAACTAATTGGGTTTCAATTTGTATTGGAGTCGAATGAAAAGTGAGTTACTTAAATATTTAATGTGCCTAACATAGTAATAATTCAAATAGATGGAGAGAAATACTATAAATAAATGATTCACCCTCCTAATACTTAATAATCATAACAGTTATTGAAATTTGATCTTGATTTATTAATGGATATTTATACTGTGAACATTATGAAAGTGCCCTTAATTAATGAATGTCAATTAAACTCAGGTAAGAATGCCCCGTCGATGTTGTGTGCCAGGATTCAAATCAAATTACAATAAACAACGATATACTACTGTGTTTCGCGTTCCGTCGGACAAGAACCTGGCAAAAAATGGTCTCACAGCATTCACCGAAAACATTTTATCCAGAATAAAAATTCAGTAATCTGTGTTAATCATTTTAGTAAGCAATTCTGTCAAAAGAGATGATGGAACTCTTCTAACACTTCCTCGAAAAATCCATAAACTTTGTGAAGATGCTGTTCCTACAATTTTTAATGAACGACCCAAATCCAGAGTTTGATATCTGAAAGATTGAAAATGACTTTCTAAACATAAAGTCCAAAAAAAAAAAATATATTAGAAACGAAATAGACAGAAACCTGCGATAGTTGTGATATGCAAAGACTGCAACTAATTCGTATTTGTTTGACATACTTTTCTAATATATTGTTGAACAATTATTCTGAAGTGACAAATAATCATATAAGGGAAGAAAAACAAATGAGGTGTAATAAGAAAAAAAAGGTCATTGTTAAGAACGCCGACTTCTCGAATTTCTCCAATTTTTTTGCATAGATGTGTTCACAGACGTTATAGTAATCGTTTCTGATAGTTGAAATGTTGTGCTTATTTTGGAAAACTACCCCCTACAATGGGGGTAGTTTCGAAAAAAAAAATGCGAAATATCGGAAGTAGTAAGTAGGTGTATTGTCCTCTAAATAATTTTATTTAGGGTAAGGACAATAATTTTTTTTATTAAAAATACCAATATTGTAAGGGGTAGTTTTCCAAAATAAACGGAACATTTCAACTATCAGAAACGTTTATATAACATCTGTGAACACATTTATGCAAAAAAATTGGAGAAATTCCAGAAGTCCGTGTTCTTAACAGTTACCGGAAAAAAAATACTAGCAATAAAGAGATTAAAATAAACTGTGATAAAAAAAGAAAAGTTGATAAATTGCAATCTCTGTAATAGGAATTAAATTTAAAATAAATATGTTGTACATACTTGTGTATGTACTGATCTTTTAATATTTATAACAATAACTGTTGTGACTTATTATTATAGAGGCATTTTAAATTTTTGTTATCCACAATTTATTGCTGTTAGAGTTTAAAGAAATAATTATTTTTTGTTTTGTTTTAACTATTATTAAAAGTGTTTATTTTATTTTGAATCAATAATCAATCAAGTGTGTATTTTAGTTTTATAGATATATTTAATTTTATAGTATAATACTGATGGGTAATCATACATACGTACAAATTGTTTATTTATTTATTTTTAGAAAACTATTTGTGTTTTTATAATATATTTTATTATTAATTATATAAAGTAAATCATTTTTAAGCATACATTTACATTTTTTGTTCATATAATTTTATTAGAAACGTTCAAGAAAGCGTTAAAGGTTTCGCTATGTACCGTAATGCTAGGACTCCGACGGCCGCCATTAAATTGAATGCGGTGGCCTGATGGAATCATTTACGTAGGCCACGCCTGAACCGTCTTTTCTCTTTATGATACCTTCCTCCTCCCACCTTTTCTTCGCACTCATAACGGTACTTTTATTTAAGTGATAATGGTTAGCAACTGCTCTGATAGACCATCCCTCTTCAATTTTAGAGAGAATTAGAATATTGTCATGTTCAGTGAATTTTGGCATTTCGGAAATATGACACTGACACTGACAAATAAATAAAGAATGATTTAATACAGCGAAAAATAGGTGTACGGGATTTTATTGCACAGAAGTGTACATGAAGTTGACGAACTTCTGGAATTGATCAAGGCAGAGCTACAAATAACTATACAGGGTGTCCCATAAATAATGGTACATAGAGCAATGGCAGATTCTTTACGTAAAAATATTACAATTTAACCAAACTTACCTTAGTCCAAAAGTTGATATTAACAGAGATACAGGGTGTCAAAGTTGTTTTTGCTTTGTTTTTTTTTAAATAATTTTTCTTTAAAAATTGAAATATTTTAACAAAATTTGGTGATTGGGAATTTTTTGAGGCGAGGGTTTCAAATCTATTCATACTTTTGCTGTTATTTGTAGAGGGCGCCACCTACGGTAGTTTGCGTGTCATTTATATGTCATATATTTTTGGCGAATTTTTTAAAAATTGTTTAAAATAAAAATTCATATTTTTCTGCCTTTTTTACGTAAAAAAGATATACCTTCTAAATGTCGCTACGAGTAGGCGTTTTCGAGAAATTTGGAGTCGATACAAAACGAACGTTTGGAAAAGATAGACAGATAGATAGATTATAAGTGTAGTATTGCATTAGTATATCGGCTGCTTCGGGTCACAGTAACCAACATGTTTTTCAAAATTGAGATCTTCACTCATGTGGTGATACTGTTATCCAGCAGTGGTTGTTCTATCTGCAACGGGTATGAAGATATGAAATGTAGTAGCACGGTGTCTGTGGATTTCACAATGCAAAACACAGTTTACAATTAATAATAGGAAAGAACACAGTATGTTATGAGTTATGATTGTATTCTGTAATTTTGAATTGCATTTAGGATTGTGAAAGAAAATGAGAACATATCCCAACATAAAACACAGTCTCTGCACATGTACTGCGTTTTTCGATATATTAATTGTTGTCACGTTAATATATTGTTTTTCCAAAAGCATTTAGCGAGGACGATGAAAATTTATTTGTTATCTCTGTTTGCGGGCTTTTAGTGATAATTTATGAAACTATCCTTTTAATTGAGATACTGTGTTAAAAAAAAATATGCAGTACCTATATTTTTCCCCGAACTAAGTAAAAACATTAAATATAATAAACGACGTCGGCCATCGGGAGATAAAATTAAATAGTTTGCCTATTGGATAATCTGCCCCTGGTTCATACTATAGTCCAGGAGCCCGTGACATCATCCTCGCGGATTTGAAAAATTATAGTGAAAATTGACTATAAAAAACCATACGAACAAAATGAACCCGATATGACGAGGTTTTTCTTGCCGGAAGTATTTTTAATTAAATTAATTATCATTAAAAAACAATGTTTTACCGTTTTCGCGGAAATTGATGTCAATTAGAGCATTTTTTAGGAAAATTCATGCCATTTCAAAAAAAACCTGGTATGACAACTCTGCCAAAAATTTCTCTCATACCTATTTGAAATAGGTGATTAGTAACAAAGTTTTACCGTTATGGCGTGGAAATAATTTTTTTAAAATATTGTTCCTTTTTGTGTGCTCTTTCATAATATCATGGTATGACAGCCCAAAAACTGCCGGAAATACCTCTCATACCGGTTGTACTAAGTGGACTGTCTGAGAGTAGATTTAAAAAAGAATATATAACACACCACAACTTTTTTAAGTAAATTTTATGAAACGACTAATTTTTTTCTTATATTTGAAACTTTATAAGTTTAAACAAGTGCAAATAAAAAAAATCGCTGCCCAAGGAATCACTACTTCCACATCCAGATTCTCTATCCGAGTCACTCACAACGAAAAAACTTTGTATGTGAAAATAATTGTTTATGGAACTTTAATAATATAATATTTGAAATCCTCTACCCCAAAAACCCATAAAACGATACCCTACATCGGTAGTGGGGTGGGGGTGGTGATAGGGGGTGGTAGGGGGGGGGGTGGATGAAGTAAAAAAATATTTTGAGGTCTCTGGTTCCTGTACATACACTAAATCACATTTTTTTTTTCATCCCCTTTAATAAGGAGGTGGGGGTGGTAATAGGGGTGGCTAATTTTTTTTGAGACCTCAGCTTCTCTTGTATATACTAAATACCAATTTCATGGACTCCTACCTGCTTGATTTACCCATTTACCCCAAATTTACCCCAATTTACCCCCCAACCCTTTGACGGAACAAGATGAAAATATAATCTAGTTCTAGATCTCGTTAAAGTACATATATGTACCAAATTTCAAGTCAATATCTTAAACGGTTTCAGAGTAAACGTGCGATAAAAAAAAGTTACAGACAGACAGACCGACAGACAGACAGAAATTTTTTTTTCGCTCAAACTTAAAATCTCGACGTTTCATGACATTTTAAGCCTATTTGGACAATAAAAAAATTTTAAAATTTTTTTGTTACTATACTTCCACTGGACGTGGAAGTAATAGGCTAATTTTTAGAGCAGTTAATCTGCATATAATTTTTTGGATTTTGAAATAATCCATTCAAATCTTACTAAAAGAATTATCTTATATTTTTTCTGAAGTTTCGAATTATATAAAGTAAAATATCAAAAACCAATCATTATAGAACTATTATATCAATAATAAAAATAAAATTCAAGAATAAGAAAAATCAATGCTTTTGCTAACAAGAGGTGAAATGAAGGTTATATAATTAATAATTGTTCATTTTTGAAAAATAGTATTTATTAATAATCATCAACGTTAATATCATCACAATCGTAATGTCTATCGTCCTCTTCTTCACTTTTGCCTTTATTTTGGAGCTGCTTGGCCAACATACCATAATGATTTAAGTCTATTTTCTTCATTAAAATGCCATCCACACTCTGTCATGTCATATAAAATACAGGTTGGTTCAGTCGCATTTTGCCACGTTGCATTTACAAATATGGTCCGTAGAATTTTTTGCGGTAAAGTTTAAGTAAAAGTTCAAATCTTGCACTATTAACACTACACCTTGACCTTACTGGAATGTGCTGCGCATGTAATTTAGCACAAATAGGTAAATTTCAACTTTTTGGAAGCTAGAGAGAGAAAGAGTCAAAGTGTCAAGTCAAAGTGAACCCCAAATCTCCCTCACTTATTCTCACGAAGACCATAAACTAACTGTTCTAGCACGTATGACCCGAGTTTGCCCACCTTTGTAATATAGTATTCCACACTATACTGTGCTGGGTGTAAGAAAAGCAGAACAAAAATAGTTTTACGAGATATTGGTTCCAAAACAAGTTTATTCTATTCGCTACTTTTTTAATTCCGAGGGTCAAAACTATGCAATAAACCAGTATGACAGGTATTTCCGGCATTTTTTGGGATGCCATACCATGATACTCTGAAAGAGCGTACAAGAACGAACAAAATTTTTAAAAAAATGTTTCCACGCCATAACGGTAAAACTTTGTTTCCTATCACCTCCTTCAAATGGGTATAGGGTATTTTTAAAATTAATAAGCTCTTACCTCTATATTTTGAAATGAGACAGCAATTACGACAGCTTCCAAATTTAGAAACCATATTTTCCTGTCAACTACTAAATCTGGCAGTTTAAGAACATTATATATCTATTTTTCTATACATTTATAGGGTGTTTTTAAGATTTATAAGCTCTTACCTCTATATTTTGAAATGAGACAGCAATTATGACAGCTGCCAAATTTAGAAATCATATTTTCCTGTCAACTTCGGAACCAGGTACATTGAAAACAATTTGTATCCGTTTTGCTATATATGCACAGGGTATTTTTAAAGTTAATAAGCTCTAACTTCTATTTTTTAAAATTTGACACCAATTATGGCAGCTGCCAAATTTAAAAATCGTATTTCCCTGTCAACTACTAAATCTGGCAGTTTAAAAACAATATATATCTATTTTTCTATACATTTATAATGCATTTTTAAAATTAATAAGCTTTACTATATTTTGAAAATTGACAGCAATGACAGCTGCCAAATTTAAAACTCATTATTTTCCTGTCAATTACTAATCAAACAGATCAAAAACAATATATATCTATATTTCTATACATTTACGGGGTATTTTTAAAATTAATAAGCTCTTCTTTGGAAATTTGACAACAATTATGGCAGCTGCCAAATTTAGAAATACATATTTTCCTGTCAACTTCGGAACCAGGTACATTGAAAACACTATATATATATTTTTCTGAACATCAACCTGTTATTGTATGAATTATTTATCTAAAAGCCGTATTTTTTATATTTGACAGTAATTTTGACGTTGTCAACTACTAAATCAAAAATCCATCTAGACAGATCAATAGCTGATTAAAAGACGAAGATTAAAAAAAAAATTGTTACGAAAACTCAAATTTACGGCCCGTTAAAATAAATTTACTAGAAAAAACAGTATTTTTTTTGTAAAAATATGATTTTTTATTAAAAATTAAAAAAAATTAAAAATGAAATTTCAAAATCCGGCTAAAGAGATCGATAGGTAAATTCAAGACGAACATTTAAAAAAAATGCCTCAATAACTTAAAATTTACGACCTCTAGAGTAATTTGGGTGGAACACTGGCATTTCTTGCCACTGTGCGCCGGCCCAGTCCAATAATTTCGTCACACTACGTTTAGCGTAAGGCGACCAAAACGAGGAAAATAAGATTTTCTTAGTCAAGAAAGTCGAGAATACCTATGCCAAATGAGTCAGTAATAAGAAAAATGTAATATTGCGATAAAAAATTCAAATTTCGTCGGAATTTCATTAAAATTGGTTAAAAAATTTTTTTTGCCAAAAATTGGCTTCAGCACATCAAAATATGTACTTCAGAAAAGTTAGATCAGAACCTTAGGACAAGACCTTTTCTTGCCCTTTTTATGGGATAAAAGGGATGGTAGACAAAAACCGATGGGATAGATTTTTTTTTATATTAGAATCGGTTTCAGCATGTCCATAAACAAAGGAAAGATGGTTCTGATCAAAAGCGCCCTTTTTTTTGTGGATCTGGTAATTAATTAAACTGTTTACATTTTGTCAAACCAAATAGGACGAATTACTGCATATTACATAATGTATAGGTAAGATCCTTTGTGGATACATTTCGTGAAATATTTTGTCTATTGTTATAATTTACTATCTGCCCGAGCATTTATCTATCACGTGTCTAACATCTTGGGGTCTCGAGTTCATTTTGTAAACTTCTTTATTGTCTCAGACACTGGCGTAGACAATAACTTTATGATTATAGGCAGTATTAAACTCGTAGTATAACAAACAGGCTTTTTTTAGTATTTTCTTCATACAATTTGCTTGTTCATAAAATAATGTCCTAGGAGATAATTATATTAGTTTGAATGATTTATAATTGCATTTTGAATGATTTTAAACGCAGTTTAACTATTTACTCAAATACTGAATAATTCTGCGAAATTAAAAGAAACAACCAGTGGAAGAATTATACTCTTCGCCGATTTACTGAGCTTTTTATATAATTGTTACACATTCTATAGGATACTCTTCGCATTTTCCTTGTAAATAATGTTAGTTTTTGAACATTCTAAATTTTGTGATACCAACTTTGTTGTGGAAAAAAAATATATGAAAAAAAATCACCATGTGAGGGATCGAACACGAGACCTTTGGATTGCAAGGCAAACAACAACAACAACAATAACAATTTATTAAAGATTTTATATATATTTATGCGCCTCGCTGGAACCTGTCCCGGAGCTAGCCAGACAACCACGGCGCTGAGTGCCGTGGTGATTGCAGGGCTGGGCGAGGCAGGTCCGGCTTGGCTTAACGACGGATGTTTTATGAGTTAGTACTCCTGTCTGTCACAGGCAGACTTAAAAACTAAAATGAAATTAAAAATGTGTCCACACGGACCTAAAGCTAATTAAAAGAAAATTGTAAAAAATTATCACTCGCTAGGCAAAGCACTTATTTAATTTTGGTTGGTGGCACGGGAAAACAGAACTCAACGAAAAAACCCGTTTGAAGTAATTCCACCCTGGTGGTCTTCCTGCCGCCAGGAAAATGCCGTAGAACTTTAAAAGATATGGTAAGAAATATTTTGGTTTTTAAGAATTTATAGATCAAGATGGAATTTAGAAACAAAAAGGGAAAATAGGATAAAACAGATAGAGAAGGTTGGTTATAGGTTTTAGTAAAGATTAAAGGTGGAGAAATAAGAAGTTGTCGTATAGGAAAGTATGGCTAGAGAAGTTGCCGGAAAATAGGCAACGCCTGGTATGGTAGGGGGTGTCGGATATCGAAAAGGATTGCATTATGCTGTCTGATTCGGGTTATTTTGCGGGTTAACGGACTATCGCCCAGTTTGAATTCGTAGAATTTTTGAGAAATTTCTTGGACGTAGTGGGCTAGCGGGGTTATGTCGTGGCAACGATCATATAAGTCTCTGAGGGAGGTGTATCTGTCCGAACCAGAGATGAGGCGCATAAATGTATGTCCGAGAACTCGAAGTTTTCTCATTGTCGTGGCCGGTATGCTGCACCACACCGGCGCCGCGTATGTGATGGCCGGCCTGATCACCATCGTGTACAACAATTTTTTATTTGTCCTGTTGAGTCCGCTACCCCTTGCCAGGAGCGGATACAGACTCCTGGACATGGCGTAGACCTTGCGTACTGTGTCGTTAACGTGGGTGTTGAACGTCAGTCGTTTGTCCAAGTTAACCCCCAGATACTTCAGGCACTGTTTGATTGGAATTTCTTGACCCCTGATCGAGATTGGTGTTAATATTCGATTCTCTGTGAACCGGCGCGTGAAGATAATCGACTTGGACTTCTCGGCGTTGATCCGAATCTTCCACTTGTCGTAATACGCCGTGGCACGGGCCATGTGCGCTTTCAGTAGCGTATTTGCCGCTTGTGCATTGTGCGAATGCGCATACATGGCCGTGTCGTCGGCGTACTTTACAAGATTCGTATTCGGGAACTCCGGAAAGTCAGACACGTATAAGTTGTACAACTTTTGCGAGAGGCACGACCCCTGGGGGACGCCCGCGCGAATATCCCGCAGAGTTGATAGTTTGTTATTCACCCTGACCTGCAGTGATCTACCTGTCAGGAAAGAGTGAATAAGTTTCGTTATGTGTATGGGAAAGTCCAGTGCGTTTAGTTTGTGGAGCAGCCCCGGGATCCATACGGTATCGAAGGCTTTCTCAATATCGAGGAGCACCATAACGGTACTCTTCCCGAGGTTGTATTGCACCTTGACGTCATTCACGATCCTGACGACCTGCTGCACAGTGCTCCTGCTCCGCCTGAAGCCGAACTGGCACTCGTCATCGATGTGAAGTTCATCCTGAGCAGCGTCTAGTCTGATCAGGATGACCTTCTCCACCAACTTGAAGATCGCCGACAGCAACGAGATCGGTCGATAACTACCGACGAGCTTCGCGTTCTTATTCGGTTTCAGGATTGGCACGACCACGGCGCATTTCCACTTGCTGGGCCAGTGTTGCAGTCGTAGGATCGCGTTGACAATGTACGTCAATTGCACAATACCTTTCCTCAAGAGAGGAAAGGCAAATGCTACAAGCGTCTAGGGAGACCAGGATACTTTGGCTTCGAGACTTCCGCATGCGCACTGAAATGCGACATTTGAACAATGTAATGCGCATGCGGAAGTCCTGAAGCCTACACAAAACAAAAAAAACATACCTAAGAAAAAGAAACCATTTGCCAAACTAGATGCCAAAGAGGTGAATGATATAGCTTTAAATCTCTTGTATCCTCCCAAACCATCTTCATCTTCTGTATTGTGTATTCTTTGTGTATTAAAAAAATATATATCTGACTTTTAGAAAGTTGTATTATTTTTTACGATTTACCAAGAAAAATATCAAATCAGGTGTTAGCATTTATGTGTAAAAATTAATTTAAAATCCAATTTTATTATTTAAATTGCAATTTTATCTAGGTCCGTGTTTTTTTGTCTAAAATTCTGCTTGGGCTTAAGTTAACTAGATTTTTCTTATTCTTTATGGTGTTAATGTTTTTAAAAACGAAAATTATTTCGCAAAACAGTAAAATTGTTTATAAAGATGCATCTTTATACTTAACTTGCCAACTCCTCATGCAAATCTACCCATGGCAGTTTCTGGAAACATAAGTTCAACAAATTTGATTTATTTGTTTATTTGCAAACTCAAAATTTCTTATTTTTTTTTAAAGCTTTAGCCATTGGGCTATCTCATCTTACCAGAAAACTTGAATGAATATCAATCAAGAATTATATTTCAACGGATTGGATACATTATTATGAAATATATATATTGATAAAATGTAAAAACAGAAAAAAATTATAGAGAATAACATTTCGAAAGATTTCTATTTAAGTACAAATGACAGAAATTTTGAAAAAAAATTTTTTTTATTTAAATGATTGATAACTTTTTTATTTATTGATTGATTTTTTTCAAAAACAATAGGGTTCTTCCTCTAGCTAACGCTAACTTACTTTCCAAATTTCAATACAATCGGACTTTTCTTTCTTAAGTTATCTTGCTTACAAGAAACGTGACGGACGGACAGACAGACGGACATTTTGAAAGTTGTTCAGAATTCGTTCACTAACACAATGATATGAAAATTTTTTCTCTACGAGCGATATTTCCGGTTTTAGAAATGTGCCGATCAAATGCAATATACTCTTCGTTTTTGCGAAGAGTATAATAATAATATGCTTTTAGAAAGCATCGTGTGAATGGCCCCATTCGCTCTCATTTCTAATGATCTGAAATGTATATAGTCCAATCAATGAATGCCCAAAAGGGGATTGTAGAGAACATTTTGGAGGGGAGAATTTTTCTCTTCAGGGATGTGTTGGGGGTAGTCAGAAGGTAAACATACTAAAAGTCCCCGCCCCTAGCCCCGCCGCTTCAGGGGGGAGGGGGGGTGGAAAGGTTCCTTTTTTCGATTCTTCGCTTATAACTCGGAAACGATGCGTCGTATGGGAAAAGGTAATCTGTGCAAAATTAAACGTAATTAAATTTTACACAAGAATGTTTATATTCATTTTCTTCCTATGTGTTATATTTTACGAGATATTCGCCAGCGAATATCGATAATTAATAAAAATAAAATCAATTGTGTACCTTGACTATTTCTATCAAAGCGGTTTACCGTGGTCTGCTAATAAATCACAGTCACAAAACAATCTTTATTTTACAACACTCGACGTATTTACTAACGTAATATTTTGTCGAAGTCTAGACATTTCCTTAAATATACAGTGTGACTCACTTAAAATGAAGATACCCTTATAACTTTTTCATTTTGTTTCCGATTTGAATCAAATTTTACTTAAGTATAGGACAAATTATGATCTACTTATGACCAGAAAATCATTCACCTGCTATAAAGGCAAAGCCACCTGCGGTACCAATATATGAGGAAAAACATTAAAAATCATATTGATTTTGAATCTTACGAACGATGAATTTTACGTAGTCACCATAAATTGCGGAAGCTGAGGACCCCCTTTGCCAGATGAGCTTATGCATGAGGGAATTGAAGGTAACGAATTAGCTAACAGCCTCGGACCCGAACCGTTCTGTGGCTTATCTAAGGGACACATAAAGGAGGAGGTTCAAAAATGGGAAAAGGAATAAAAGGAGTCCTACTGGAGGAACACTACATTCCAAAGATAAGCAAAAAGGTTTATAACCTAGTCAACAAAGAATACCATAAGGCTTTTCGAACTTGAAAAGTCTGACCTAAGGCTGATCACAGACCTTCTAACTGGCCATTGCCCCTTGAGATATCATCTCAAGAACATGGCATGGCAGAAGTTGACAAATGCAGGTACTGTGATACTGTGAAGCTGCAACTGAGACTGCGGAACATATACTTTGTGAATGCAAGGTACTAATTCGCATTAGGCTAACCTAGAACGGGCGAAATTAACGTCTGAAGACATAGGGAAATTAGCTCCCAGGAAAATCACAAGCTTTGCAAAAAGTCTTGGAATCCTGGGCAACAACTAGTTGACGGTTAATTAACAAAAGACCTTTTAGATCGAGGTGAAAGAAGGCCAACTCAGGGACAAGAGACTTCTTAAACAATCTACAATCTACTATCCTTTTTTCCTCCCCCCTTATGCCTATATCCAACAAAGTAAAACAATGCATCGCTGCAGCCCGTTGCAGTCAATGTTCAAGGTCTACACTCATACAATCCACTTTACTCCTTTTTTAACCGACTTTAAAAAATTGGCAAAAAAAGGAAATTTTCAATTCAACCCGTGTCTGGCTCGGTGATGGTTGAATATTAATTTCATCAAGCTACGTCTAGTGCATGATGAACGAAAATTAGAAACAAGATTATTTTAGTTGTTAATTTTGTAATATTTGACGAAGGCGCCGCGCAAATGTTGTCGGAACTGCATTGCATTAAAAGTGCTATAATCCGAGAGCTAGGGGGAAAATGTTTACGTCATCGCCTTTAAATGGTTGAACCCTTTTAAAATATATCTTAGTAGAGTAAAATCTGGAAGTAAAGTCGCTTAGTTTTCGAGAAAAATTTGTGCTATCAAGCTATTTTTTTTTTTAGATTAAAGTAGACACAATAGCGCTTCGAACAATGTCCCACGTGAACCCGATTTATTTTTTTTTAAGTTGGTAAAATAATAGGAAACTCAAACTTGTTATTTTCAGTAGCGTAATTTTAGGCAATCGAGAAAAAAGTTTATTTATGAAAATTTGTATATACATGCTGCGTACAAATTGAAGCCAATAGTTGGAAAAAGTTTTTAGGATAAAAATTTTTCATGTCCCGTTCATAGTATTGAGTCAGCGATTTTTTTTAACGGACCAAAGTCATATTCTTGCGCGCTCGGCTGTAGCAAGCCTGCCGACTGCAACGATCTGACGATCCCGGTGGGGATGTATATAGTAGTTTAACTTATATCAATAGGTACAAAACCAGTAGTGATCAAAAGCATCTAGGGGATCAATATTATTGTTCAATATTTCATATATTGTACAGTAGTATTGATCATATGTTGTTAATATTAAGAAATTGTATAATAAATATTAAATAGTCTCCTTTTAATAATAAAACGACAGGTGGTAGTAGTACAGTACCTAGAGGTAAAAAATATGCAAAACTTCGAAGTAATGTCATATTGAACGGATTTCGTTCATTTTTGGCAGTATAATAGTAAATGTTTCACAGAAAAGTTTCTATATTGAGCGGAGGCTTGTTAATTTATTTATATTTTTTAAGTGGCACTTAAAAAATATATGAAGTACAATCATATTTTAAGAAGAAAAGGTTCTATGCAATTTTTCACATATATTAATAGTTTTTAAGTTATAACGACTTCAAAATTGCGATTTTAGCTTAAAAAAGGTGTTTCTAAACGGCTGTCGTCAAGTATCTCAAAAAGTATTACTTTATCGAAAAAATGTTATAGACCAATTACAGAAAGTACAAACTGGGAATTAATTATATTTTTTGTTTATTGATGTAGGATTAATAATTTCGGAGATATTTAAGTTTACATTTGGCATCCAAGTGTTCGTAAGATAACTATTTAGAGTGAGAGTTAAATATCTCAGAAACTGTGACACCTACGCCAAGGATACTAATAGATACAATAATAGGTACAATTAATTAAGCTCTTAACTATTTTTTTATTTGTTTATGTAGCATAAAAAAACAAAGAAGTTATGACCGAAGCAATGTCCGTCTACACATTATTTTAATAACAACGTCGCCATTTTTTTACTGTAATTAGCCAGTAATTAAAAAAAATTAATTTCAAACACGGTTTCTCATTAATATACAGCAAGACGTAGATGCTCAAATTTTTTGGTTCGTATACAGCACTTGCTTTAGAAAAAATACAGTTTAAACTATAAAGGTATTTTCGATAAAACGTATTTTTTTTTTCCTATTCCAAATACCTCAATAAATATTAGTTTTGTTCAAAAATGTGTAAAGACCAAAAATAAGCTCATAAACTAATAATGAATTTCGCTTGTTTATTTATATACATAGATTTAATAGTTTCGGAGATATGAGTTTACAAATGGCATCCGAACGTTCATAAGACGAAAAATGCAGTTTAAATGTTAAACATCTCAGAAATTATGACGCATGCTAAGAAAGGAAATTAAAGGCAATTAATTGCGCTTTCAAATTATTTTTTAGTCGTTTTGTTACTCTAATTAACCAATAATTTAAAAAAATTATCTCAAATACAGTTTTTCGTTAAAATGTACCATTACCTAAATGCTCAAATTCTGTTTTGCTCATTTAAAGCACTTGCTTTAGAAAAAAATGCATTTTAAACTTTAAAGGTAATTTCGAAACCCTTGGATACCAAATATAAACTTAAATATTTCTGAAATTATTAATCCTACATCAATAAACAAAAAATATAATTAATTCCCAGTTTGTAGGGTGCTTTCTCTAATTGGTCTATAACATTTTTTCGATAAAGTAATACTTTTCGAGATACTTGACGAAAGCCGTTTGAAAATACCTTTTTTAAAAGCTTTTATTTTAAGCTAAAATAGCAATTTTGAAGTCGTTATAGCTTAAAAACTATCAATTTATGTGAAAAATTGCATGGAACATTTTCTTCTTAAAATTTGATTCTATTTCAGCTCCAATAAATATATATATTTTTTAAGTGCCACCCCTCAGAGGGGTGGCACATTTTTTATGAATGATATCTAATTTTTTAGATGACAGTAAGCAACTCCACCCCAACTTAGAATGCCATATATTAATCTAGATTCAACTAACGCTACGTCTACGCGACTAATCTGACCAACCCTGCATGCGAGGTGTATTAATTGCGTCCCAATGTCGCGTTTAGCGCTGATAAAAAAAATCGCTGTTGCCAAACGGCACACTTTAGGAAAAAACATATTGTTTCAAAAACTTTTGTGATTATTAGGCTTTATTTTCTTCGCTGCATGTATGCAAATATTTTCAAAAATAAAAAAGTTTATCGATTGGTGAAGATTTCAATACACAAAATATGTATTTTTAGTTTATTTGATTTTTAGAGAAATGAAAGTGCGAATTGTGCCCAAACCGTTTACATTGGTAAAAGCGCTATAGTGTGTGCTTTAATTTGACACAAAACAAATTTCGGTACCTTTAATAGTTTTAAAGATATGGCGGTGGAAACAAAAAAAAACAATTTTCTTTAAAAATACATTTTTTTCACTTTTTATCGATTTAAAAAGTTCGAGACCACAAAAAAATGTCGTAAAATATGATTTCATATACCCGGTGACTTACTCAAAGGAACCTAATATGTTTGACCTGGTTCTACGCCAAAAAAAAAAAACGACACGATAGACTTACGAAATCGCTGCTCTATCTAACAAAGAGTCAATTAGAGGAAAAATTGTCTGCCGGCGAACAGTTGATGCGGTAATTGGGGATGGCCAATGAAGTGGTTGTCATTTTCTGTCAATTTACGTTATACCTTTAAGAATAAATTTTGCGGCAAATGATTTCTTTTAAAGAATAAAATGTAGAAAAAATTGACTGTCACGTGACATCTGAAGCGAACGTGGTGGCAGATATGCTCAAAAAGCCAAAAGAATACATATCAATTTACGTTATTCCTTTAAGGATGAAACTTGCACAGAAAAATAGCTTTTTTTATGCATAAACAACAAATGTCCCTGCAGATAAAATTTTCGAACGATTAAACTGCGGCAGATCACCCCGCTAATAGCGTACCAGCACTAGCCAGCATAATTTACCTAGATACCTATCTCCATCTACCATTGTATATTATAAAGTAGGTATACATATTTGTATTAGTGGATTCAATGCATAATGTGTCTGTCTTGGCCGCATTTTTTATATAATGGGGTATTTTCCCATATTTTTTTTTATTTGAGAATTGAAAACTAGACATAAAAATATTTAAAAAATATAAATTTTTAAAATAATAAGCATTTCCACTTTCATCTTCGATCAATGAAAATACCCTATTGTTGAACATTCTATAGTATACTCTTCGCAGTTTTTTTGAAAATAAGTTAATTTTTTAGGGATAATTGCTATATTTCCATTTTAATCATCCCTTGATTATGCTTTCGTGATTGGCGAAACGTTCGTCAGTATATTATATTATGCGATATTTTGTGTCCTTATCAAATATTCCAACACTTTTCATGTAGGAAATTTAGAAAGACAGATGGAAAGTTAGAAAGTTGTTCAGAATTCGAGCACTAACACAATATGTCCATTAAAATTTTGCAAACTGTAACTCAAACACAAGCAACTAGTATCCACGTTATATTTGACCAGTATCGTTATCCAAGCATTAAAGATATTGAGAGAGACAAGATGGGAGAATTTATAGATATGAATCGTCAATGTTATAAACGGGCCAGATCAAGTCAGGCCGGTGGATTTTAATAAATCATTAAGAAGTGGCAAGTTCATTTTCAAGTTGATTTTCTGATTCTACATTGGAGTTCTGAAGAAGTGTCTGAGTTTTCAAAAAGTAAAACCATTTATATTACAAACAAAAACATTTACTACTCCATTAAATTAGTAAATGGAAAAAAAATTGCTCCGAGGAAGAAGACTTTTATTGTCTGCATGAAGAAGCGGATACGCGGATAGCTCTCCACATAAGTAGATTGCAAAGAAACCGCTAATATTATTGTAAGAACAGCAGACACTGATGTGTTAGTCATTCTTTTAGCAAACTACTAAAAATTTCGAAACAGTCTCAAGATATGGATGCAAGTTGGTACAATAAGAAACAACAATCTGCGATATATTGCAGTGAATACATTATTTGAGAAGCTAGGTGTAACACTATGTAGAGCGCTTCCAAGTTTCCATTATTTCACTGTATGTGACTACAGCTGCGTTTTTCAAAAGAGGGAAGAAAGTGCCGTTTAATATTTTGCAGAACTCTCTTGCAGACATTGGGAGAAGGTGAAGATCTTGACAGAATAATTAATGATATTCAAGAATATGTATGTCTTATCTATAGTGTAAAGTCAACATCGTCAGTAAATGAAGCTAGGGAGATACTTTTTTGCAAAAATTACATGCCAAAAAAAGATAATGAGAAATTTTTAAAACACCTGAAGAGTTTTGATCATCTCCCTTGTTATAGAGTTCTGTTACAAAAAATAAAAAGAACCCAATTTGTATCAACAATTTGGTGCAATGCTGATAAGCAAATACCTACAGAGCTAGTACCGGAAGAATGTGGGTGGTGCCTAGACGAAAGCAGAAACTTGGTCAACTTTCTCTTGTGGTATGAAGGTGATCAGGCACCTTCAACAGTAGCGGATGTGATGGGTAATGAGGAAGAACTCGAAGCTGAAGAAGGTAAGAATTTAACGAACTCAAATACCTTCATACTTCCCTAATTATTACATTATTTCTAGAAGACGACCAGTTGGACAGTGGTGATGAGACTGAGTGAAAAATTGTTTCGGAAAAGTTTTAACAGTTTATTTTCCGTTGCTTTGATCTAAAGAAGTTTATATATATATATTTATAAATGTTATGTTTTCATTTCAATATTATTAATTTATTTTATATTTATATCCCAATACTTTAATGTTTATCATAACTATTTGTTGTTTAGGAATATCAATTATACTTTTAAAGCCATGATATCCTTCATTTTGTAAATCATCAACTAATAATTTTGCTAAATTTGATAAAGGAAAATATTTCGAGCAACTATTAAGATTTACTGAGAATAAAATTATAATGTGGGTAGTACATAATTTAAAATATCAAAATTTATTCTCAAAGGTATGACGTAAATTGACATAATAAATTACGGCCCTTTAATTGACCGCTGCTAATTAACGCGTCATGTCTGCCCTGGCAGACAATTTTTTCTCCAATTGGCTTCTTGTCAGACATGTTTTCAAGTGGTCAAATCTTTTAAAGGCGATGACGTAAATTTAAAACCCCCGTCTCTCAGACTACTAGTAGCTATTAAGTATTTTAGGAGTGGCTGGATCTCAAAAAATTAAGAATACAAAATGGTGAATCCAATACGGTTGCCATAATGCAACATTATTGCAGATTTACATGAAATTTGATATATGGAGATTTCAGAATTCTCTGATAACGAGCCTGACGTACCAGCTTAAAAATTCATTCATGTTAGTTTGCTATGTAGAAGCTTAATGAAGAGCTCATTGAAAGGGGTGAAAAAAAATTTTTTGAAAAAAAAAATGTAACCGTTTTCAAAAAAGATCCCTAAAAATTGTGAAATAAAATTTCACCGTCGCTCAGTTAATTGAAACTTATTCCTAATATCGATATATTGAGGGTGTAAAAATGAACAAACAACGAATGCAAACGTTTTTTTTAATTCTTTTTTTAATTATTAGTTTGAATAGAAAATAACAAGCACTGTATTTATATCGTGTACTATTCTTTGCGCATATTAAACCTGACTATTTAATAAATTTCTCAGCAATGAATCTATTATAATAAGTACCAATATGGTTGTTTCAATTAATGGAAACATGGAATATTATAGTATATTATATTATAATTATAAATATTATATTTTTAAACAAATTATAAACGTAAAACATAAATATTATCACGGCTTACTACACATTAGACAAGCAATTTCACATGTCTTTATTAAAACAAATATCTGGTTATGTATGTTGGTTGTGCCCAAAACAGGTGATATTTTGACCTCCTGCAAGTTTGCTGCAATGAAATACCATCTGCATTATTAAATAAAAATTACATTGAAGGACGCCGCGCGCCGGCTCATTGAGCTGTTGTATAATCTCAACCAAGACCAACGCATTTGTTTACAATACTATATCACAATATACCTACCTTGAAGCCTTCAGAAAAATTTTCTCCCATTAAATAAGTAGCTATATTGCATTGTGCATTAACGAAAATCTTATTTAAAAAAATAGAAATTGCGGTTTCACATAGTTTTGGAAACTAAAGTTGGCCAAGGCTATTGAACAAATCTTACTTAAATGTCAGTGACTATATATATCGTTTTATTAAATTTTGCCAATAATTTGTGTTTCATTGACTTGATATATATTTCCTGCCAAACTGTCTGAGATTTTCATGTATTTTTTTTGCTCAACTTTGTATGAACGTTTCCTTTTAACCGCAATGCAAAATTTAGTTTCTCGAAACGATTAGAATATGCATATGTCATATTCTTATAGTGGTGTCAAACTAAGCACGAAAAAAGATGAATTAGGAATTATCTTGCTAAAGCTATTTCATTGTTAATTCATTTCGGTGTGTGATAATAAGTGCAGAAGTTTTGGATTATATCTGACCATTGCTTTATATATTTAAACAATTGATGTTGCAAAATTAAAATGTTTTTCTGGTGCCAGTAATCCTATTGCAAAAAACTTGTCAATTTGCAAAAAAAAAATAAAAACCATTAAAAAATGATATTTTTCGATAATTTAAGAAATAAAATGTAATAATGCACAAACAAAAGTAGGTGAAACTTTGCCTCTTACCTTATTCATGTCAAATTTTAGCGCACGACATTTAAGTGGTTAAAAATAAAAAATATGTCGAAATTTCAATCGCTTATAGTTTAAGTATATCGTCTCGTAGGTTTTTACATGTATTTGGCCATGACCGACCTTAGTTCCTCAAGCGACATTTTAAAAGGCGTCCCTTTTTTTGGTCAAGTCAGAAAAAGAAAACTGTTTCGTCCTCATCTCAAAATTGATGAGCATAAAATAAAAAATAAAAAGTTTTCGTCCTCATCTCAAAACGAGGGCGCCCGAAATTTTGTGTACCAGATTTCCTCTTTGACTAAGATTACACCGATTTCCTGGGATTTCCTCAGATTTTCTGGGATTTCCTAATATTTTCTCGATTTTTTTCAAAAAATTTTTTGAAGAGTGGGGGGGGGGAAGAAATCCGAAAAGCCAAAAAAAAAAAATTTCGTCCTCATAAACTTTACTCAAAAAAAAGCGACTTATATTAAGCTCGAGGCCCCCACCTCCACAAAGGCCGGCCCTGTATTTGGCCATAATATTAAGGGTTGAACATGATATTAAGGTTTTTATTTAAACCGTTTTTTTTTGCAAACAAGGTCAAATAACTGTAATTGTGAATGTTTTATGAAACTAAAAATCGCACTCAAAATTGTGTACACCAGATTTCTTTGTCTTTGACGAAGATTACACAGATTTCCTCTTTGATAAAAAAAAAATTGATGAGCGGGGGTAGAAATCTGAAAAAAAAAAAATTTCCTGAGATTTTCTTCAGAGTGTACACCAGATTTCCTTCGCGGTTTGCCCCTCGCCACAAATGAATTATAAAAGTAGACGAAAAAAAAAAAACATGTTCTACTTGCATTTAGAAACTGAAATGCGTTAGTTTTTGCGCTTCAGACGCTTATAAATATACTTGATATTTCTTCTTGAAGTTTGGGATGATTGTTCTCCAATAATATTTTTGTCTCGTTGAGTTAAAAACAATTCAGAACTTAACCCAGTCAATGAACGTTCAATAGAGGGAAATGCCGAGATCACAATTTTTGACTTGAGAGCTGTGTTTGGACTATTTAGGATGTAAACATATCAAAAGTCCCCGAACGCAGGAAGTGGGGGGATGCAGGGGGACACGAAGAAGGTCCCGGTTTTTGTTTTTTCAGTCATATTTCGAAAACGATTAGCACTAATCAAAAAGTGGCTATATGCAAAATTAAAGCTGACTAAATTTTCTACAATAATGTTTCTATTAATTTTTTTTCGTATCTGTTATGTTCAGTAATGAATTGTAGATCTTTTGACTGTATTCAAACTTTATTATAAATTTATTATATATTGAAAATAAATTTTAATAATCATCGTAGAAAACAATTTCTTGTACAGATATCCGTTTCACAGCAGACTGAACTGAAATATCGAATACAAAATGTCTTTGCGTCTGTAAGTGTGTGCGTGTGCGTATATATCTATGTGTGCGTGTATACCGTTTCTTGTAAAAGCGATAACTTCTGTTAGACTTAAAATATTTGATTTCAATTTGGAACATATGTAAAACAGCATATTACCATAATCCTTATTGAAATTGGGCCATATCTGTAATACATGGTGATAACCAGAAGCCTACTAACTCTCATACGTAAAATACGTTTTATTTTAATTTCAGAGCAAAATATTACTCAGTATACAAAAATAAGAAGATGTATAAGATTTCTAAACCGCAATATACCGGGTGTATGTTAGGCAAACCAACTTTATTTAAATTAGATGATATATCAGTGTTATCCTAAAATATGGAACACGGTATTTTTAATAACATTATTAAGAAGTGAGAATTGTAGGCTTCTGGTTATCACCATGTATTACATATATGGCCCAATTTCAATAGGGATTGTTGTAATATGCTGTTTTACATATGTTCCAAATTCTAATCAAATATTTTAAGTCTAACAGAAGTTATCGTGTTTACAAAAAGTGCTATACGCGCACACGTAGATACCGTGCGTGTAATTGCGAAATGGGCATGTACATCCACATAGCGCGAGAGATGGGACAACCCAGCAATAGTAAAACCCGCCTGCCGGCCGGCACTCGACTGCTGAAGTATCGAAGTATCCCAGCTCTGTTATTTCATTTTAGTCAACTGGCACACGCGATATTGTAATTCTTACTTCCCATGTCTAACGTTCCGTTACACGCACGGTATACACGCACACACACACTTACAGAGGCAAAGATATTTTGTATTCGATAATTCAGTTCAGTCTGTTGTGAAACGGATATCTGTACAAGAAATTTTTTCTACGATAATTATTAAAATTTTATTTTCAATTTATAATAAATTTATAATAAAGTTAGAATACGGTCAAAAGATATACAATTCATTACTGAACCATAGCAGATACGAAAATAATAATAGAAACATTATTGTAGAAAATTTAGTCAGCTTTAATTTTGCATATAGTCACTTTTTGATTAGGGCTAACCGTTTTCGAGATATGAGCGAGAAACCAAAAACCAGGACCTTCATCGTGCCCCCCCACCTCCTACGTTCAGGGACTTTTGGTATGTTTACCTCCTAAATAGTCCAAACATAGCCCTCTAGTCAAAAATTGTGATCTCAACATTTCCCTCTAGAAACCATTCATTGACTGGACTAACTACAATTTTTAAAATTATACCGAATAAAATGTCTTTAAGAATACATTTTTCTCCCCCTCGAATTTTGAACCTAATAATAAGATTACTAATGGAATATCGTCTTCAAAAAATTAGTATTCATTTGAAATATATATGTTTACAAAAATATGTGCGAGTTGTTTATGAGCAAATATATTTGCGGCTGGCATTAAGTTATACCAAAGCATTATACGGTTCATATCCAACGAAAAATACATGTTCACACGCTCTGCGTTTTAATGTTTTAAACAATGCATTTTAAAAACAGTTTATCTTGTTATCTCATCACTTAAAGACATCTCAAGTAAGCATTCTTTAAAAGTGTATTTTCAGATACATAAATGGTTTACAAATAAAAATCCCGAAGACTACGGTTGGAAAAATTGATGCAAGTGGCAACAACGAAAACACATATTTATTTATGATATTATTGTAATGCTTTATGTTGCATCAATTGTTCAAAAACATCATTGAAGCAAACTGAAGACGAACCTTCCAACAATGAAGACGACGTTTCTTCAACTTCCGAAATGGAAACAGATGAATTAGATATTAAAACTTCTGTTATAGTGGAAGATATGGGCAAAGCAATCCACGAATCTTCGTAAAGTGAATTCCAAATTGGTAGCGATGAAATGATAAGAACACTTTTAAAGGTGTAATTTTACCCACTAAAATGGGACGATTTCTAGTTTTTTGTTGATTGCCAACCATAATGTATATAATGTGTCTAAATCGTATACCAAATTGCAACCTTCTAAAGTCAAATAGTTTCCAAAATATTGTTCTTTTCGAAACTGTTCCGGAATACATTAGAAAATTAACAAGAAAAATGTCAATTCATGAGCTATTACTCATATAAATAAGTCGAGTTACTTAGAGAATAAGCTCTCATTTCCGATAGGACTTGCAAATAGGAAATTCGGCGAGAAAGAGAGGACAAAATCGGCAAGTTGTCAGTTGGGCAAAGTTTGGAGTGACAAAAATATCACAAAAATCACAAAGACCAGACTTGCTAACGCACTAGTTTTCTCCATTTTTCTTTACGTCTCTGAGACATGGAGTATTAGAGAAGCAGACAGGCGGCGTATTGTTGCTTTCGAGATGTGGGTCTAGAAACGTTTGCTGCGAATTCCTTAAACATTCCATTGTACTAATCGCTGGATTGTCCAAGAAATGTCTCCAAAAGCTACTCTCCAGCATCGTCTTAGCAAGCACACTATGAGTGGGCAAGCATTAGATTTATGACTGGTAAAATGTTGGCAACTTTTGCCAATACTTGGAAAGCGAATACAAAGTACTATTTAACATGATATCATCTGTCACGTGTGTTTAATTTGCCCTTTTGTTATAGTCAACTTTGAACGACAATATCTCAGTCAATTTTCATCATACAACCTTTTTTCACAACTCTTTTAACGGCATCTATACTTCCTTTTCTCTGAAAAAAGTTGTAAGCGAAAATGTAAGAAAAAAAATTTTCGCATTTTTTGCAGATTTGTTTATTTTTATATTTAGTATAAAAATAGTTTTTTTGAGGTTGCAATTTCGATGGGAAATTCAATATTCTACAAAAAAGTACTCTTGTAATTTTTTTGAATTCCGCTTAGTTTTTGAGTTTTTTTGAAAAAACCAAAAAATTACCGCTTTCACCCCTTTCTCAAAAATGCATCCCTAAATTTAATAGCATTTTGTGATTTAATCATAGTATTTAGGTGACCAACAAACGGATGAAACAATAAAAACCCTTTAACTTTAATTGTTCCTTACTTCCTTTTTTTTTATACACAGTCAATAACCTACTATTATACCTATAATATGTAGAGTCATAAACGGTATACTTCATACATATTACTATGTTTATGATATAGTTATACGGAGTGTACACCTTCTATAACTACAATTTTAATAAAATTGCATTTTGTGCCATCGCAGATTTATTATTTCTGCGACTTTAACTAAGAGTAGTATTTAGATCCAGCTGATTATTCTCAAAATATACCCTTCTTGTCTTTCGGTCTTGACGGTCGATCAGCGTAAGAAACAGGTTTATTTAGTTCTAGACTTAGGTACGGATGTTAGGGTTGGTTGTTTATTGCTTAAGTACATATTCAAACAGGGAATAAGATAAGGATATAAGTACATAGATTTAAGAAACAAACAAAACATTATTTTCTCTCGACTTAACCTAATGTCTACCCGGAAATGAGAATATCCATTTTTTAGTTTCATCTCTATGCTCAGTGCCTAGCCTCAATTTGCCAGTAATAAATAGTCGTAACAAATAACATTAAACATACGCCGATATTAAATATAAAAATATCGACTATTTGCTGTAATGATCTCACATATTTTATCTGTATCGGCATGTCATAAGTATACTAATCAAAAATATAAGTTGTAAAGATTCTCAAATGATTCTTGTTTAGGTGTATAAATGAAACATATGTTGTGAGTTATACGCAATTTAATTATTTATTTGTTTTCGCCTTCTGTCTTACACGTTTTACTATGCTTGTATCCGTTGTGTTTAGACTCTGGTTTATTGATGTTAGGTCATTGTCATTATCATCATAGCTTTTATGTTCCTGTCGCATTGTCTGTTCCTTCTCACTGCTTTGGATCGTTTGTTTGTTAATTAGCCTATCCATATTTGTTCAAATTTACCGGTCTGTATTTTTTTTTATAATTCGTGATTCAGATAAACAGTTAGATCAAGCTTAGCTTTGGTTAGTTGTAATTGGTTTTCATACACCTGCCTTCCCTGTTCATGAAGGACATAAAAATAGTTACTTCACTAATTCTATGTTGTATTGTTCTCCCAAAAAAACATTTTCATACCAACATAAGTCCGAAACTAAATATCCATGAATGTATGTGTTATGAGGAAACCGTACTTGCTTCTGCAAGTTCCAGCTTTATTTTCCGGGTAGCGTGCCATTTGTATACAAGAGAATTTTACGACCACTTGCTCACAATTTTCCAAAAAGAACAAGCTAACATTTTTATATGAAGATGTGTGCGTACATTAAGGATGGAATTCTCAAGAGGTTATAACCCAACTAGCATCAAAGTAACAGGAACTGAGATATGGGAACCTCTAAATCAAGCGGCAGTATTGCACCAATAAAAGTGTCCTCCGGTGTGTCAATGATTTTCGTTAATGCTTTTGGAGAAAGTGATACAAATAGATATAGAGAGAAAGAGGGGGGGGAGTTATAGAGAGAGAGAGAGACAAAGTTTGAGATTAACAAAAAAGTACAAGGAAAACGATAACTTGGTTATTAAGTAGAAGACGGGTGGTTGTGTATGCACTTAAAATTTACGTAAAATATAAGTAAATGGGGAATGAGACGACGTCATGAATACCTCTTAAATAAGGCTGCTCAGTTATAATGACCTATTGGTTATAGAACATATTTCCCTGAACAGGTAATTTAAACGTAAAAATTTTGTTTAATTGTGGTCGTTGATAGGTAATATTTACCAAACCAGTTATCCTCTTTTAACTGCAATCTTTTTTCTCAGAAATAACTAATAAGATTTTATTTACAACAATAATGATTTACTTATAAATCAAGAGGCATAAGCAGCAAAGATATAACTAGAAACCATCAGACATCTCTATTATAATGATGGAGTAGGAGTGCATCATATAATGTCATACGTAGTTGTGAAATAATGTGTCCACTTCCCCTCTGTGTGTTTTTTACTGCCAATCAATTTTCATTGTAAATATATCCATTCTACCTCGGAATATTAAAGGGACCTCAAGTATTTTACGTTTTTAAAGAAAAAAATTTTTTTTTAGCTTAAATGTATTTTAAAAATATTTGTAAGAGCCTATTCAATTGCCCGGCAGGACTTTCCTGGTGCATAAAATATTAAAATATTGTACTTTGTATCTGTTAAATAACCTTATATTAATGATTTTTTTCAATTAAATACTCATCAAAATTTCATTGTAAAATGGCCTTTTACAGCTGGTTGAAAAATATGGC
The DNA here is from genome assembly GCA_936432065.2 of Rutpela maculata. Classification (NCBI taxonomy): domain Eukaryota; kingdom Metazoa; phylum Arthropoda; class Insecta; order Coleoptera; family Cerambycidae; genus Rutpela; species Rutpela maculata. The sequence continues at coordinate 38,593,457 of OW386285.2, forward strand.
GAACATAGTGCCATGCGACTTCGAAGTATTCTCTCCCAATATTTTAGGCCTCATTGACGTTTTTCCTTGAGACGGAGTGTTAAAACTTATATTATTTACTTTAAAGTTAAATGGGACCAATATAGGTTAAAATAATTTTGTAGTCTTCAAAATTGTAAAGTCTTTAAAGTTCATGCAGAACTAAATTGGTCATATTTCCCAAATTAGGTTAGAGATAAAGAAGGCGGTAAATTGAGTGACGTCACTTCTGTTTCTAACCTCAAACTTCTTTGGCTGCAATTGTTTTGTGAGTTTGTGGTTTATTCGTTCAATTTTCTCTTGTTTTTTGTCAATAAAAATGGATGTGTTTTGTTTTGAATGTGGGAAAGTATTCTCCAGCCAGTCAGCGTTAAATCGGCACAACATAATTGTGTATAACTAAACAAATCCGACGTATTTATATCAAATCTACAGTGCCCAAAAGATACCTGTGCTTAGAGTGCAAATTGTGAATTTGGAATTTAAAAATATTTCAGGTAAAATAATGAATCTTTTGTTAGTTGGTTAGTTTAATACTTTATTTTTTATTTGAATAAATGTATTAACAGAAAACACATCATATAAAACTTGTTTTTTAATTCTTAATTTCTACTTCCCCATCTATCAACTTAAATTTGTTCATAGGTATAGGTTTTAACCTTCTATATGGCCATAAACCATTTTTACAACTTCTCTTCAGTGAGTACATTCAGGAACACTGAATACAATCCAAATAAAGTCACTCAGTTACACTACTAACACTACTGAACTTCACTTAGCTTTTCATTCTGCAAACTAAGTAATGAAATCTAGAGAAAAATAATAGTTATATTGTACTAAACTCTCTGAAAGATTAACAACTGTTTTACCTGATATAATGTAGTAATTACTTCGAATGCAAACAAGTCGGTAATAGAAAAGTTGAAATACAATTACAAGTATCTTTAAGTACACTGCATATTCGATATAATTATAATTATGTCCTATTTGCTTATGCACTTTTCAGTTGTACCGACTAAAGGTTGACTGGTTGTAGAATACTTTCTCGCATTTAAGACAAAACACCTCCAATTTTATTTTTAAAAACACGAAAACAGAAAACCCAAACAACAACAAAATAAATTGCTACAAATTAGGACATTATCCCTCTAATAAAGTACAGTTGACACTGGGAAGGGCATCAACATAAAACAATCATTATAGTCCTTTGAAGTAATTTAGACAATGAAAATGTAATTTTGCTTTCCAGGGAAGGGACCTAATTCTATTTTTTAAGTAAAAATAACTTTCAGGACATTTTATGAAGTAATATTTGCCTTTAGGTTAAACACATATGCTAGGTTAGTGGAGAAGTAAAATTAGGGTAAATTTTACCTAAAATTGGAACTAGTTGTGACCATGAGGTTAAAGTTATAACCTAAATCTGACTACAAGGACAAGACAAAACTCAGGTTATACTTACGTAAAAAATTGGTAAAATTTCCCTGTTTTTATTCAGACAAAAGACAGCGACTCCAAAGTTAATAATTTAGTCTAAAATTATATAATATTTTCTTACACATAGACCTCAATATGCACTTTAACTTTAGAGTTAAATTTTAAGGAACAGTAACGTAAATATTTCTTGTAAATTACACTAAAGTCAATGTGACTTTATCAGGCATTTCATAAGAAAATATTACCTAAATATTGCTTACTAAATTACTATTAAGTCCATATACCTTCAAAGTTGAAAGCAATGGTTGCAATTACGTTATATCAACTATCTTAGGTTAATGTGGCTTTAAACTGGTAAAATAAACTAATTGTGCTGCTTGGGAGTGGCCAGTGACATTGACACTAACACGAACACCAAAAAAGCTGGCGTATTCGGGAGATGATCAGAACTGAAGTTTTAATCTTTTGTAAAAAGTAGTTTAGTATTGTTGACTCGATGTTGGTTACACACTTAAAATATATATGTAACTCCTAGCATTCGACGCTCTAGGATTTAAGTTTCGGTCACTTGTCTGTAATGAAGGGTATAGTTTGATTCATTTCATTAAAACGATTCAATGTTCAAAAATAAATATTACAATGATGCGATTCTTACTTGCGTTTTACGCGTTGGACCATTTTCGAAACAAATTTGTAATAGCCTGCGGTGATATCATTACAACTAATTAAGATAATTATCGTCTGATGTCCTACAAGACTTATCAAAAGCATTCAAAATATTAATATTGTCTAGACTCTTATCATAGTCTACTGTAAATTTAGATTAAGCCTGACAACGAAATATTTACTAGAGAAGAAATATAAACGTATAATAATTAGGAAAACGTTGCTTGAAATTAAAGTCCAAATAAGGACTTATATCCTCTAAAGACCAAAGCGTTAGCCTGTCTACAGAATATTTATTGTATGGACTTTTAGTGGTTGAGATTATAATAGGTGTTACTTGGAAATAATCTCTTACACATTCCACTTTATAGATCAGATAGATGCGTATGTAAACTAGCTGATGCAGTCTTAAGAAAAAGCATCCTGTCTAGAAAATTAAGTCTTTCAAATTTTCACATTTTCTCTCCTATATCCATATAATATTAATTAATATAATAACACCATAAGTAATACGGCCCCTGTTTCCTTGAAGTCTCTGGAAGAGTCTTGCATGGAAGGGGCTACATATTTAGAAACAAGGGGCACACAACTAACAACTAATATCCTAATATACTGGAATTAAGTTCTTCTTCTGAAAAGTCCCTGTGCCACGGCCGGGAATCAAAAAAATGTTTGATATGCAATAAGGAGAGGCTGAAAAACTTATTGTATTTGTTCACATAGCAGTACATTTACAACTGATAATGCCCCAGTTCCTAGTTGACATTATGCTAGAATCCTAGAAAGGACTCTTTTAATAATGATGAGGGCACAGTTTCGTGGCATAAACGTTTAATGTGTGGTTGTTAAAATTTTGAATATTATCACAATTAACATTCTGCAAATTGAGAAGCGTCACCAACTGCCAAAATTATGTAACCAATACGCAGAAGAATTTTTGAGGATGTCCAGTCCAGAGCAATTATTTCATGCCCATTTTATCCGCAGTTATTTGCGTATTAATATGGACTGTAGTTTGTTCTCTTAATCAAATGTTTTTGGAGATCTGAAAAGAATGGTTGGCCGATAGGATTCTTATGGTCTACTAAGGTCCTTATGGGATAAGTTGTGGTAGTTATGGTAGAAAATTATAGGAAAAACAAAGTGGGTAAAACGATAGATTGAGCAAAATTCATACTGCGAAAACTGCTAATTATGGAAGTATGAGCACATTGAGCGGTTAACAAAGACAAGGTAAAAATGAGAATCAATCTATCAAAATAACGTCTTATGACTTAAATCAGTATAAAAGTAAATATAGTAAAGCTACCAACCACCATCAACTCAAACACGTTAAGGATTGATGAGTGTAAAGATGTAAACAAGCCTTGAATCCCTTGTTGACAGTACCGGAAGTGTAAAGTGAACTACACACGATCCAACTTGTTGAAGCCAACCATGTCCGTATTCTTAGATTGTTCGTGCCGTCTCGTAAAAGTGACATAATCTGCTGAAGTTCCAGCAATCTTCTAAGCATATCGGTTGGCTCCAGCAAGTTGGATCGTGAGTAGACTTTTTAAATATGAGATTCAACGAAGGATACAAATAACAAGAATAATAAGAGGGTTAAGAACCATTTTTTCAAATATATCGGCTTCTGTTGAGGCTACATAAAAACAAATACGGCATATTAAAGGGGATAAATTTATAAAAATGTTTTTTAAATATTTGAACCAGAACAACATAAGAGCCACATAGGTTCAAGAAGACGCCGATATCGAGATAATAAACACCGCTATAAAGGCGCAGTTACACGGCGCGTGATTAGGCGAGCCTGACTCGGCGAGTCACGAAACAAGCGCCGTGTGACAAACAGGGTCTGATTAAGGATTGGCGCGCCCCTAGGCTAATCATGTTTCATCATAAGAACATTAATGAGCGGGGAGGTAAAATCTAAAAAAACATTTTTTGTCCAGATTCAAAATTGACGAGGGGGGAGGGGGGAGGCGGAGATACAGAAAAAAAATGTTTGTCCCACTTTCAAAATTGATGAGCGGGAGGGAGAAATCTAAAAAAAAATTTTAATCAACATTGATGACCAGGGAGAGTGGCCAACGGTTACAATAAAGGCAGCGGCATTACTATAGGAGCGAAAACATAATATCTATCTCTTTCCATTCCTGTTTTCCTATAAATAATACTGTAAAATGTTGATATATTCCGCATGCCGGTCAAATTGCAGCGTTTTTTGCTTTAGCGCTTTAGGACGAACAATGAGACCGGCGCGGAAGGTATACACACGATCCAACCACCCAACCAACCAAACTTCTCGGTACACTTTGAAAATTTCCATGACAACTCGTAAAAGTGAGCTGGTCTGCTGGAATTCCAGCGTCTTCAAAGCGTACCGACAGCAGACCAGCTCATTTTTACGAGTTCGCATGGCAAGTGTACCGAGAAGGTTGGTAAATAATATTATTATTATTACCTAAATAATATTCTCTAATCATGATAAAAGCAAATAAATAAAAATAATTAATGGTAAAAAAAGGGTGGTTGGTTGGTTGGATCGACTGTAGACCTCTATATAAAGTGCAGAGCAAGTCGGGTGTTTTTTTGTACTATCCGCGGGTTTAGGTAAACATCTCTTCGCTGAACTATACAATACAGAGGTAATAAATTGGACAATTTTATCAAAATAAAATAATCAAATAACAAATAATTTTCTTGTATAAAAAAAAGTACCGACATAAGGAAGGCCTTCGGCTATACCCGGAAGGATCAGGCCCCTCGCATCAAATCATGGGCCTCGGTACTAAATTCACTGGCGGACCCCGCGCCTAATAATTGATGAGCGGGAATTTTTTTTTTTTTGTCAAAATCTCTGGCAGGCCCTCGCTACGGGCCCCTCGGAACCCAACGGGCCCCCGCGCTTAATAATGGATGAGCGGGGGCGAGAAATTTGAAAAAAAAATTGCCAAAACCTCTGGCGGGCCCCCACTACGGGCCTTTCAAATCCAACGGGCCCTCGCGCTTAATAATTGATGAGCGAAGGGAAAAAATTTGAAAAAAATATTTGCCAAAATCTCTGGCGGGCCCTCGCTACGGGCCCTTCCAAACACAACGGGCCCCCGTGCTTAATAATTGATGAGCGGAGGGGAGAAATTTGCAAAAAAAAATTTTGCCAAAATCTCTGGTGGTCCCCTCGAGAGCCAACGGGCCCTCATGCTTAATAATTGATGAGCGGGGGGAGAAATTTGAAAAAAAAATGCCAAAATCTCTGGCGGGCCCCCGCTACGGGCCCCTCGCGCTTGATAATTGATGAGCGGGGGGGAGAAATTTGAAAGAAGAAATTGCCAAAATCTCTAACGGGCCCCTCGGTACCCAATAGACACCCCATACGGGGGGCCTGAGAAGGATTACAGCAATAAAAACTTCAGATATGAATAATTACTTTAAAGGTATGAACAGGACTCTACTTTAAATCTTTTCCTATTTCATATTATTTACTTCTCTCTCAGATCCTGATATCTCTTAAAAATAAATATAAGTAAATGAATATTTAGGGTATTTTGGTATTTATAATTCTTAATACGGATATAATTATAAAATGTAACTAAAATAGTTACATAGAATGGGTTTACATAGGCTTACACAAATTTATTAATTTCGGCCCAGATAAGACGGCGGGTACAAAAGCTTTTTATGCGTGTCTTTCATTAAACAAACATTTTTTTTACGCTCATTATCCCAACTCGATTTTATGGCTATTTTTTTCGCCAGTCTCTTATGCATTATACGACGTTACAATGCATTTATTTTCCAAAAGTCAATGGTAAACAGTACATGTCACGTCGGCCGTCGGGAGATAAATTTAGTTAGTTTTGAATTGCGCCCCCTCGCGCTTCGACGCCCCTAGGCTATAGCCTATTTAGCCTTATGGATAAGAGAGTACTTAGTGCATTATTTATCGTGAAAAACTACCTGTAACTCGGAAAATTGGCAAGTTACAAAAAAATTTAAAGAGACAAAAAATATTTAGAAGGCCTCAATGCATACGTCTGAATTTTTTCAAATTTCTAAATTACATATTTTTAGCCCTACAATTTCAAAAAAGGCCCGAGTTTTTCGTTTTCCGGAAAAACTCGGTGAAAACGCACTTTACAGAAAAGTTGCAAACAAAAGGAGCCCTGGATTTCGATGATACATTCACCTGAATTTTTTCACATTTTTTTTTCAACTTTTACATTTCCCCTCCCTCACTTTTAGGAATTTTCTAGTGGCCATATCTCAAAAAATATGCATTTTTCGGAAAAATTCACAAAGATAAAAACATCTTATTTTGGGCCAAAAATATAAATATATTGTTTTTTTTTTCATTTTTGACCTAATTCTACAAGTTACGAAACCCATGATAAAAGCCACATTTTCTACCTCTTCCGATTATTTTCTACTGTAATCTTTTTTTCAACTTTTTTATTAACGTCATTACAAATACATTGCACAAGGTTTCATCAAAATCTATTCATTAGCACTCAAATCAGAGGTGAACTTCTCCGTTGACTGGACTAAAGATAATATATTTAAAAATCTTAACTTCAAAGAAACGGGTGCTTGCCTTTTTCGACTTCTCATGTGCGATGCCATCCACCACCTGTTTTTACGTTTTTTCAACTCCTCTTGTAGTAATTTACCAGCAGCAATTACGCACAAAGTGGCAGCTGCAACTTCCGTTTGTCTATTTGCATTCATCGCGATCGACTGATCTTCCATGTAGTTTTGACAAGCCTACAACCCACAACCCCACACGAAATCAGCATTGGTCACGCGCCGTATTGACACTTCTGGCTCTCTATTAGGCGAGCCAGCGCGAGTCGCGAGCCGAGCTCGTGGCTTCGCGAATCCGTGTAACCGCGCCTTTAGGCATGCTTCAAATTACGATTCCGTAGTAGTCGTAGGCGAAGACATCGATCTTCTCGTGTTACTGGCAGGACTGACCCGTGACAAATCGAACATGTTTTTCAGAAAACCCACGAAAAAACTACTCAATATCAAGCCTTTGATACGATGATGTCATAAGCGACAACATCCTGTTTCTACATGCCTTCAGAGGGTGCGACACGACTTCCTCTGTTTTTGGATTTGGCAAATCGAAATTCATCACCACTTTGAATAACAATGATCATTTGGAAGCATATTTGAAAATTAAAAAGAAAAAAGTTTCTCCCGAACTTCTCGCTAAAGCAGGAGAAACATTATTTCTTACTTTGTATAAAGAAAACGAAGAACAAGAAAATTTAAATTCGCTACGTTACAAACGTTTTGTAAGAGCAACTACAAAATCAAAAGCGAACCTTGCATCACTTTCACCGACATCGGATGTGGCCCGGCAACACATTTTCAGGACGTACGTACATTCAAGTGCAAACGTGGATTGCAAACTTTCACGATCCTGAGAAATGGAGGACAAGTTGTGGGCTAGAACCGAAAACCATCACAGGAAAAGCTGCACCCGACGAACTTCTAAAATTAATAGCCTGTAAATGCAAAGGGAACTGCGGAACAGCTTGTGGTTGCCGCAAAGCTGGAATGAAATGCTAAGTTATATGTCCAAACTGCAGAATTCCCGAAAATCTGTGTGCAGACGGCATCAACAACGAATCTGACGAAAAAATTCTATAGATCGACGATGACAATGGATTAAGCCGAGAAGTAATGCTCGAGCGGTTCCGAGGTGTCGCTGTGAAGAGGGGGAAGGGTTTTAGTGAGTAAAAATCTCACACTACCTTGCCGCACAACATCTAGGCGGGTGTCTTTTCGTCTTTTGAAGATTTCCCCTCCACAAAAAAAATTACATGCCGACTTGCGGCGCGCTGTATTGCAAACTATTGTTCGAAAATAAAAATTAAAAAAGCGAATCTGTAGGTTTTTTCCTGCTCTGCAAATTTCATATGGATCAATTTTCTCGTAGGAGTTGCCCATATCGAGAAATAAGCGAGAAACCGCGAGCCGCGCTCTCATTTCAAACTTTCTTTCACAATAAACAAAAAGCTATTAGTCCTACGAAAAAAATATATAACACATAAAACATGGGAAATTTTACGTTTTAATACTCCGTATTTGTTTTTCATGTAGCCTCAACAGAAGCCGACATATTTGAAAAAACGGTTTTTAACCATTTTTCAAGATGGCGGAAAATCCCGGTCGCGCAACGCGCCGACAATTCACCAATACACCCACTAATGACCCCTCCACCATGCATCAAAAGGTCGCTGACGTCGCATGACTGTAGACCTCCACCTTAGTGATTTCATTTTAGTCAAGAATCGGGCGCCACTAAATCCATCATAGGGTGTGCACTCGAAGATATAGTTTTTAAAAAATACATACATTATCCGAAATGACCTTGCTGATCTGAATCCAGAGGGCGCCATTCTGTCCGCGATTGCAAAAAAGCGTAAAAAATTTTTTTCCGAAAATTTTTGTGTCACTAACTATTGATTCATTTTATATTCCCACCGCATTTACAGGCTTATTTTTTAATATTTCTTAATTATTTTCCAACCAACGGAAAGCTTATTCTTTCTAGATTCAGGTGTTGCTAAATACTTCTCATAATTGTTGTTAACAAATGCTACAGAAATTGTTTAAACAAAGAGAGCCCAAAGAGTGCACGGTAAATTTCAGCATCGAGACATTTTTAAAACTATTATGGACAGATGCATACTTCTATGACATGAAATCTGCAAAATATAATGAAGTAGTTTTTAGAGAAAGAGTTATCTACATTGCTTTATTGTTGTAAAAGATACGATTATTTTTGTACAGCACGCGTTGTGATCCGGCTCGTCTTTTGGTAGATATATAGTGTACATGTATGTCTCGCATTGCCTCGCTCTCTTTACGCTCTTTTCACACTATACGGTTTTGATCGTACGGTAAAGAACCGTACGGCTTTTTGTTGTGACACTGTTGTTTTCACATTGCACGGTTTTTTGCCGTTGTAAGCTCAACATTTTCATTTCATTTGTAATAATAAGACAATTATACGACAATTTCATATTCTGATTTTTTTTTAATATAGTATTAAATACACTTACCAAACGCATTTTTATTTTGTCTTCCATCAAATCAAAATCTTGTTTCAGTTCTAAGCAAACTTCCAGGCTTTTTTGTGGCAATTTGATCTTTATAAACTTTAAAAGTTTTGTCCCATAGCACAGGCCTACTTTGAACCAAGGTTATCAAGACTTCCGCATCAATTTCATCCATTTTGCAAAAGTTAATAACTAATAATCCAACAAAACAATGTAGCTGCCGTACGGCTCAAAACCGTTGAATGTGAAAGCACGCATTTAGTTATGTAGACCACTGAGTCAAAGGTGCCGTACGGCAGCCGTCGAGTCCAGTGGCAAGGGACGACTGCTGCACGGCACGGCACGGCACGGCACGGCACGGCACGGCACGGCACGGCACGGCACGGCACGGCACGGCACCGGCGTTTTGCCGTCATCGTATAATGTGAAAGGTCCCATGCTCTTCTTCACTCCACTAAAAGAATGCGGCCGTGCGGTTTTTTACCGTACGACCAAAACCGTGTAGTGTGAAAAGAGCGTTAGGCTTGTTGACTACCTGCTGAGGTGTAGTGTAATAACAAAAAATCTTATGAGTAGCGTATACAGTAACTGTGTTGTGTGTTGTTTATACATTCATGTAAAATATATTTAAAATAATTTTTGTATTAGTTTAATAGCCTGTATATTTCCATTATTATTGCAGAGTATCCGATGAAATTACAGAAATAATAACGCAATTGCATTTTTCTCATCATAATCATAATGAAGCCGACACTAGAATATTTGCGATCATGTTTATCAAATCTGGAGTATGGTAGAATAATAATAGAAGCTACAGATATTTTTGTCTTATCCCTGTATTTTGTGTCTAGAATTATGGTGTCGTAGATTTGATGTATTTATACCGATTTATCATACGATGCGAGAATTAACTATAGAGAAGACAATGAGTGCTCAAATGAATTTGGGTAATTTATTTTTGTGCATTTATGCTTTGACTGACTGTGATACAGTCAGTTTTCTATTTAAAAAAGGAAAAACTAACGCTGTAAAAAAATGTTTAAGACATACAGAAGATAAAGAACTACAAAGATTACTTCATTACCCTCAAAGTGGCTTCAATGATTTCATTACTTTTCAAAATCTGGCCCGGTATTTTTTTAAAAAACCGCTGCCCAAGGAATCACTACTTCCACATCCAGATTTTCCATCCAAGTCTCTCAGAACGAATGCCAAAAAAACTTTTGAGACCTTATAGCTTCTCTTGTAAATACTAAATACCAATTTTATGAACTCTTACCTGCTTGATTTATCTATTTATTCCAGTTTACCCCCCATCCCTTCAACGGAATAAGATGAAAATATAATCTAGTTCCAGATCACCTTAAAATACATACGCGTACCAAATTTCAAGTCAATAACTTAAAACGGTTCCAGAGTAATCGTGCGCACAAAAAACGTTACAGACAGACAGACAGATCGACACTCAAACTTAAAATCTCGACGTTTTATGACATTCTAAGCCTATTTGAACAATAAAACTGTTCAAATTTTTTCTTGTCGTTACTATACTTCCACTAGATGTGGAAGTAAATGTTATATGGTCGACGTCTGATATAAGGAATTTATCGCCCACCGAAGATTCCTTTTATCAACATATGTTGAGAGCTGCGTATCAAATTGTTCTGTGGAAGAGTGCAACTGAGATAAACCCAGAAATTCCCGATCCAATTGATTTTGGTTGGGATATGAAAAATAACGTACTTATTCCTAAATTAATAACTATAATACTATAAATGTATTTGTAAATGTAAATTTAAAAAATTTATGGGAAACTGCAGTCGTAGCAAAGCTCGGTTGGAATGCATAATAGATTGCTACTGAGAGGGTAAATGTATTAGCTGTTAATTTAGTTTAAGTATAATGTATGTATGTACATTATTATTTTTGTATTTCTATTTCTCAAGCACAAAAAGTAAATTTAAGTTCATTTAATTAGCTATATGAATTTCTGTCTCTAATCAATATTTTAAGGTAAAATATAATAATTTTGGTTCTCAAGTAAACTAATCTTTAAATACCTTCGTTTTTTTTTCATAATGACAAATGATATTACGATATTTACGTATAAGTAATAGGCATCGTAAATTTTTTGCAATCACAGTATATTGTCAGCAAGTTACCGATCGGCCTCAGCGCGCGAACGTGTCAGCCAAAACGATAGCGGAAATAACGGAGCGCTGTACAAAAATAGTCATATCTTTTACAACAATAAAACAATGCAGATAATTCTTTCACCAAAAACTGATCCATTCTATTCCGCAAATTTCATATCATAGAAGTATGCATCTATCTATAATAGTTTTTAAAATGTCTCGATACTGAAATTTACCGTGCACTCTTCGGGCATGCTTTGTTTAAACAATTTCTGTAGCATTTGTTACCAATAATTTCGAAAATTATTTAGCAGTACCAGAATCTAGAAGGAATAAGCTTTCCATTAGTTTGAAAATCATTAAGAAATATTAAAAAATAACCCTGTAAATGAGATGGGAACATAAAATTAATCCATTTTCAGTGACACAAAAATTTTCGGAAAAATTTTTTTTATGCTTTTTTGCAATCGCGGGCAGAATGGCGCCCTCTGGATTTAGATGCGCAAGGTCATTCCAGATAATTTACATATTTTTTATAAAGTATATCTTTGACTCCACACCCTGGCATCTGACCCGACTATTTATACTGACTGAGCTAATCAAGATCAAGAAAAGAGTTCTAAAAGTTCTTAACTTATTTTGTCCAAGTAGCAATACTTACCCATTATGCTTTTTGAACAATGATTATTATCATTTATTATAATCGAACAGAAAATTGTATTGTAATTGTATATTAACATACGTTAATTAATAATATATGTTAATAATCAATCATTTAGCAGATGTTTAGATATATAGAATTTGCAGAGTAATGATAATAAATGAGCTTCAATGCACAGGATGAGTGTCAACCATACCAAAAGACATTAAAAAAGTCTATACAACATAAAAGTTCACCTAGAGATACAGAAGGTTAAATCTATACGCCAAGGTCACTTTTGTGTATCGCCAAATGGAGTTACGTAATCGGCTATTAATATACAAACGTGCCAAGCCTAAACTAAAGTTTGCCGTTATAGGTATACGAAATTTAATAGTATAATACATAAATAATATAATATAAACAGTAATAAATGGATTGTAGACAAAATGTATTTTTAATGTTCGTGACATCTTGATATTACTACGAGCTTATGCTAACTACATTTTTAGATTAATGATAAATGATAGATTTAATGATAAAAATAGGTAAGTTATGCAGCATGGCTGTAATAATTTCTAACATGGGACTACTTTGTGCTAACGTTTCCTCTTTCGGCGCCCAAATTTTAATGATTTATTCATGGCATAAGTAAAATTAACTTCTGCGTGTATCTGTGTCAGTAGGTGCTTGGCGTTGGTAACTCCAATACTTTTGAGTTTAGACGCGTCATTTATCACCCCAGTCAATCTATGCAACGTTTTGCTTAAATCCAGAAAAACATAATAGGGACATAATTTTTGGTATAGATGTTCCCTGGAGGTTCAAAATCCAACATACTAGAAATCCTGAAAATCTTCTTTCCGCAATAGTCCAGTCAATGAAAGAGTTGTAGAGAACATTTAGGAGGGGAGAATTTTTCTCTTCAAGAATGTGTTGGGGGTAGTTAGGAGGTAAACGTGCTAAAAGTCCCCGCCCTAGCCTCGCCGCTTCAGAGGGAGAGGGGGCGGAAAGGTTCCTTTTTCGATTCTTCGCTTATAACTCGGAAACGATGCGTCGTACGGAAAAAGGTAATCTATGCAAAATTGAACGTAGTTAAATTTCCCACAAGAATGTTTATATTCATTTTCTTTCTATGTGTTATAGTTTATGAAATATTCGCCAGCGAAAATCGATAATTAATAAAAAGAAATCAATTATGTACATTGAATATTTCTAACAAAGCTGTTTACCGTGGTCTGCTAATAAATCACAGTCACAAAACAATCTTTATTTTACTACACTGGACGTATTTACTAGTGTAATATTTTGTCGAAATCTATACATTTCCTTAAATATACAGTGTGACACTTAAAATGAAGATATCCTTATAACTTTTTCATTTTGTTTCCGATTTGAATCAAATTTTACTCAAGTATAGAACAAATTAGGATCTACTTATGACCAAAAAATCATTCACTTGCTATAAAGGCAAAGCCACCTGCGGTACCAAAATATGAAGAAAAAGATTAAAAATCATATTGAAAAATTTCACGTAGCCACCACAAATTGTGGAAACTTAGGATCCCCTTTGCCAAATGAGCTTATGTATGAGAAATTCCCCATCAATAACCAAAACAAATGTTGGTGTATGTACGTTTGTGGCGCCGATCGGATCCATTTTTAGAATTTCTAACATTCAAAATGTTTTATTTTTTTCAGCATATTTTGGTACCGCAGGTGGCTTTGCCTTTGTAGAAGCCGAATGTTTTTCAGGTCATAAGTAGATTCTAAATTGTTCTATACTTGAGTAAAATTTGATTCAAATCGGAAACAAAATGAAAAAGTTATAAGGGTATCTTCATTTTAAGTGAGTCACACCGTATATTTAAGGAAATGTATAGATTTCGACAAAATATTTTAGTAAATATATCGAGTGTTGTAAAATAAAGATTGTTTTGTGACAGTGATTTATTAGCAGACCACGGTAAACCGGTTTGATAGAAATATTCAAGGTACATAATTGATTATTTTTTATTAATCATCGATTTTCGCTGGCGAGTATCTCGTAAACTATAACACATAAGAAGAAAATGAATATAAACATTCTTGTGGAAAATTTAATTACGTTTAATTTTGCATAGATTAACTTTTTTCCATACAACCGACGTATCGTTTCCGTGTTACAAGCGAAAAATCGAAAAAAGGAACCTTGCCACCCCCTCCCCCCTGAAGCGGCGGGGCTAGGGGCGGGGACTTTTAGTATTTTTACCTCCTAACCACCCCCCAACACATCCCCGAAGAGAAAAATTCTCCCCTCCTAAATGTTCTCTACAATCCCCTTTTGGGCATTCATTGATTGGACTACAATCCCCTTTCTTTCACCCCCAAATAATGCACGTTTTTTTTATTTTAGCTATTTTATCGATAATAAAAAAAAACCAAAAGCACTTTTTTAAAGCAGACAAAATTTCCTTTCCAAAAATGTAAAACACAACCTATTTATTTAATTTATTGACGATTTATTAAACTAAAAATACTTTTTTAGCCATTTTGAATATTTTTCTCATAACTTACAGCCTTCCTATTTATTTTTAAGCTTTTAGGATTAACCACATGCAATTGAGTACTTAAAAACTTAACCTAAATATATAAACAAAATTTTGGTGCTAAGACTTTCACGGACCTGGTGATGAGGCTGCTGATTTCCAGATCTTTTTCCGCGATGACTTTGTTGAGTACTTGACATTTTAAACATCTTGTCGTGGTCTTTTTCTGAAGCGAAGTGAGCTCTGCGCGTCATTTATCCACTGGCTTTGATGGCGGTCTCGGATGTCTAAGGTCGAGCAGGACTACTGCTCTTTACCCTAGTACATCGCTGTAGAGTATAGACCTGAACCGGATTCTTGCGGGATGGGCGAGCTTACTTTACATCAATCCCACTCACAAATGTGAGCGGTGTGGATGATTTCGGCCCACCTCCCCGGGTCCTGGCTTGTTGAACCTTGCTGGCTAAGGCCTTTATCTCCTGGCGCTCTTCTGTCTTCTCTTTCTTCGCCAGCTTGTCATCCCCGGGGGTAGTCTTTGTCTGTTCGGAGACTTTGGGATATTTTTTGGCTGGGATTGACTGCCGGTACGCAGAATGTCAATTGACGTCCTATCATCCGGATAATCGGTTAGGTAGGGATGAGCTCGAGGAAGTGCAGACTAAAGTCCTTTGGTAGCACTTTCGATCTGCACGGAGCTAGGTGACTACGGATACTGGACAGTGGTTTGTCCGGTACTCGCAGGGTAGTGGGTAGGTGGTTGGGTGATGTCTCTTCTGTGGGTTGTCTTCATCGGCGGTGGTATGGTTCTCATACTCGCCCGTTATCCATGATTTGCATCTTCGGCTTCTTGTGCCTCGGAGCGTCGGCTGGATCGTAGTTAGTGGCCTCCCTGATCAACGCTCTTCGGCCATGCTCTTCGGCAAGGGTGTATGTTTTCTTGGCTCTCTGACTTTTTGATTTTAATCAAATCACACTACAAAAATAGCGAAATAAATCGAAAAGACATTGACCCTATGCTTGTGAACTCTGCAACAACAAGTAGATATAAGAGATATTTACCTAAACCAGTCAGTAACACAAAAACACCAACTTCGGCGGTGCTTTATACCTGCCAGTGTCCTGATTGTTCGACCGAAAGCAAAAAACGCGGCACTTTGATCGCACCCGCCCGCTTCACTTTTTATGCCAATTAAGGAAATGTAAACATCTCCAATATGTTTTTTCACAAATAAGTTCGTCTCCCTCTTACTGACCTAGATAATAACAGTAGTGTATCTTCGTAAGTTTTAACCATTTTTAATATACTAAATTACTCGGAGCACTCTAAAATTTTGCAGGGGATTTCCCACATTGAAGACTAGTACACCATTTTATTTTCCACATATCATGGTAAATCATGTTGTATGTGATAGAAATAGAAAAAAATGCCTACCATTTTCGTATTCTACACATCAAAATTAACTAAAAACGATAGTTGCTTTTAAAAGCGCTATTTTGTCGCAGGCCTGTAAAGTTCAAGCATTATTGTTAAAGAACATTGAAAATAGTATATTTTAATTTTATGATAATATACCCAGTGATAATAAATAAATGGACTACTGAAATTAAATAACTAATTTTTAACATTTAAAAATAAGATATGATTATTATAGGTAATTTTTTACTTTACGTACTACACATCGTGCGTAAAGTATTTTACGCACGGTAATAGCGTAATTTTTAGTTTAAAAAAATTGTCAGAAATTTTAATTATTTTTTGTTTATTTTTAAATCAGCCCTCTGATTCAAACGCACCTGGTGCGATTATAGAAAAAAATAAGTTGTGTCATTGAAAAGGAAATTTCATCTGCTATAAAAAAGTTCTCTTATGATTTTTTTGTAAAATAAACCGCCTTCGCGGCCAAAATATGAAAACCTGCCCATTAGGAAGTGAAAAAAAGGGAGTTGCGGAAGGAGGACTGTTCAGGGCTTTTAGTATGTTGGATCTGAACCCTGAGGAAATATCTATACCAAAAATTAACTCCCTATTACTTTCACCGGGTCGAATGCCTAGATTTACTGGGCTATATTTGCTGCTGTCATTTTTAAATGAGAATCGTAACAAGGGTGAAAAAGGCTCTCCACCTCCCATCACTACTTATTAGTACTTATGTCTGTGAACTGTTTGACGTGACATGATACGATACATTTTTAAACCGTCTTCGTACTCCCACGAAGACATATGTCTTTTGTTGGAATTTTGCCTAAGTAACATAAAAGAAGGTGAAGGGCGCGCGTCTATTTTTGTCATTTTAAGTTGAGCACTGATTTTATCCGTCAGTCAGTATACCGTTATTCATATATACAAATTAGTTAACCAGTGTAATATGAATCTAATAAAATATTAGTGTAGTTTTTTCGTAACATAAACATAAAACACTACAATTAAAAAAAAAAACAACTGAAAAATAAGACCTGCGCAGGAGCGGTTACACTTAAAAAACAAATACGATGCAGTCTTGTGCAAGCTAAAAGTTAAAATCTAATATAAAAACGCTTCAATTTTTTAGTTTCTTTGAACACTCTGTTAATATTTGTTTAGCAAATTGACGTCACGTCTCATTTCGTAAGGCACAGTTGTCTTTCACATTCATATTGTTGAATCCCAGAAATCATGGGATTGTGTTGGTTTCGTATCCGGAAGATACCGAAAGTGTTGAACTTTTTTATATAACCAAAAAGGAAAAAATAAAGTAGATGTTAGACATCTTGTTGAAAAAATTAACAAAAAGTACAGACGATGCAAACGATAAGGACGATAACAATGATGATGAAGAAGAGAATAACCTTCCCTTCTCGAACTTGACTAAATCAAAACAAGCTGAGAACTCCAATGTGAGTGTGTCACCATAAATGAAACTAAAGGAAGCCCTGACGAAACCTATGGAGCCCTTTCAGCCAGGTGCCAAGAAGACTGCCAATGCCAACATACTTCTACTTTAGCCAAAGAAATGGAGTTATTTGAAAATGGTGAGACAAGAGGGTTTAATTTGCAATTATCTTATGATTTTTTATTATCAATTTCGCCTAGTGTAGAGTCTGAGAGGGCCTTCTTGGCGACTGCCACGTTTTCCACTAAAATTAGGCTAAGTTTAGGTCCGGATGTACTGGATTCATTAGTCTTTCTTTCATGTTTTCCAAAATATGAATAAAACAGTATATTCTGCAACGACCATTTAATGATGGCTATTATAGTCTAAGAGCCAAACCCAAAACAATTCTCTGAATTTACTAAGCCTGTTTTTTTGCCAGTTGATTACAGTAGTTGTGTACACTAACGAAATGGAGAACAGGTGTCTCAGGTACGCCATCAAAGGCGTCATAATTATGGAGGTAATAAAATGGATTTACTAAGGCTGAAAATCGTTATGCAAATTAGATATTGAATATAAATAACAGTTATGTCAGTCAGTCAGTTGAATGTGGGGACGGAGCTGGTCAGTCAGCCCCAATGAATGTACAAAAAATAAATAACTTGCAATTCATTTACTAAACTTCAAAATCTTTGTACAGGTATTAAATGCTACATTAATCATAAATCAAATGGTCAGTCAACCATTTTGTGGGGCAACGCCCGTCAGTCAGCGAAATAAAAAAAAAAAATTAGCGCGCGCGATCGGTGTGGCAGGCGGCGGCTCGCTCTTTTCCTTATTACTTCCACATCCAGTGGAAGTATAGTAACGACAAAAATTTTTAAAAAAATTTGTATTGTTCAAATAGGCTTAGAATGTCATGAAACGTCGAGATTTCAAGTTTGAGCGAAAAAAAAAAATTCTGTCTGTCTGTCGGTCTGTAACTTTTTTTTTGTGCGCACGTTTACTCTGGAACCGTTTGAGATATTGACTTAAAATTTGGTACACATACGTACTTTAACGATATCTAGAACTAGATTATATTTTCATCTTGTTCCGTCGAAGGGTTGGGGGATAAATTGGGGTAAATTTGGAGTAAATAGGTAAATCAAGCAGGTAAGAGTTCATAAAATTGATATTTAGTATAGACAAGAGAAGCTAAGGTCTCAAAGAAAAATTTTGGCGTTAGCCACCCCCATTACCACCCCCACTCCATTATTAAAGGGGATGAAAAAAAAACATATGATTTAGTGTGTGTACAAGAACCAGAAACCTCAAAATATTTTTTTACTTTATCCACCCCCCACTCCCACCCCACTGCCGATGTGGGGTATCGTTTTATGGGTTTTTGGGGTAGAGGATTTCAAATATTATATTATTAAAGTTCCATAAACAATTATTTCCAGATATAAAATTTTTTCGTTGTGTGACTTATGTGGAAGTAGTGATTCCTTGGGCAGCGGCTTATTATTATTACTTAACGAACTATTAACTTTATTTTAAAGTGTAACTGGCAGCAATGTTAATAATATACATTTAAATGTAAATAATGTAAATAATTAAATTTGTCCTAATTACATTGAATAAGCCATTATGAAAGAAATATTGAAAAATTTGCATGCACTATTTTTGTACGATCAGTCGTAATAAATTATCTACTACATTTTTTGCACAAAAAATACATAAAAATTCGAAAAATGAACGTCATTTACGTATATTACTGTAAACAAATATGAAACCTATATACCTAGTTATACCATTTTTAAAAGTTCAATATAATTTTTAAATTTTCATGTATTTTTTAATGTACAAAAAATGTAGTACATTAGTTATCGTGAAAAACTGCCTGTAATTCGGAAAATTAGCAATTTACAAAAAAAATTCCAAGAGGCAAAAAATGTTTAGAAGCGCTACCGAAATAACTCGGTGAAAACGCACTTTACAGAGAAGTTGCAAATAAAAAAAGGCTTGTATTTCGATGATACATTCACCTGAATTTTTTCAGATTTTCTTTCAACTGACATTTCCCCTCCCCCACTTTTAGGAATTTTCGACTGGCCATATCTCCAAAATATGCATTTCTCGAAAAAAAAAAAAAAATCACAAGAGTAAAAACATCTTATTTTGGGCCAAAAAAGGCAAATTTATTGTTTTCTTTTCATTTTTGACCTAATTTTACAAGTTACGGAACCCGTGATGCAAGGGGTGTTTTCTACCCCTTCCGATCATTTTCTACTCGAATCTTTTTCTCAGCTTTCCTATTAACGTCATTACAAACATATTGCACAAGGTTTTATCAAAATATATTAATTAGCACTCAAATTAGAGATTTTGGTCATTTTAGCGCTCTGTTGACTGGACTAACAGATTAAAGTTAGTGTCGACGTGCGTCATTGTATTTTAAAGAAATACAAACCTCAAATTTTTAACATTTCGTTGTTTACATAAAATTCGTGTACCATATAAAAATCCACTATGGGTAAATTCTCTGAAGTACCTTTCATAAAATTGAGTTCCATTATAAACAAATATTAAATACACAATGTAAATGTAAACAACAAATCAACAGAGCACCACCACCAATATGATAAATGAAAACATGAAAATTCTCTAGAATTGAATGATCATCAGATACGTCATCATTTTTATTTTCAAAACCAATTTGTTCTTGCATGTGATGATTAGAACTTTTTTTAATATGATATATGCAATGTATATTTAATATACTTTTTGATCATATAACAATATTTTGTAAATTTTGTTGAAGGAAACCACGTTAAAATTCAGAGACGAGTTTTAATTGTTTATTAAAAATTCTAGTTTTTCTCGAAAAGTTAGCATTTCGAAGCCGCGAAAAACCGCATTGTTCGACTTGAATTGTTGATAACAAAAAAAACGCACTCTAGCGAAATTTGAGATTTATTATCTATAACACAATATTAATCGAAATCAATTGCAAACGCGACTACGACTCAATATTTCAAAAAGTAAATACTATGGCCACTCCGAACTTACTTTCTCATGTGACTTAAAATTATTGTTCATAAGTAAATTACCTGTATGTTAATTTTCTGTTTTTGCGAAAATCGAGATTTTCGATTTTTTTCGCTTCAGTACACTATTCTTATGTGAATTTTCCGGGGAATACCACTAATGGCGTAAGGTTAGATTGGTAACGTACTATTACAATACAAAATTTGAGCAAAATCGTTAAGTTCTGTTTTTTCGCATCGGAGAACTGTCCTTAATTTTAAGAATAGGTGAAAAATGAAAAACGTTTGAATATATTTGTAAGTGGTTTTGGCACTAGGCTGAGTGACGGTCATACAAACATTTTTTCTAAACGATTTTTTAGTGCCTGGTTGTGATAGAGAATCAAAATTCGTCAAAAATTTGAAGTTTTGGACGATATCATACTTCTTCGCTCCTAGTGTCGTTTAAAAGTAAAAATGCAGGACGACTGGCCTATTAGCCATGTTATACTAAGTGTAGGGAACTGACAAAAGAATCAATATCTACTGACTGAACTCCATCCCCCCATAAAATAAGGTCCAGTGTGACTTCCGTAACCACTGAATATGAATACGCAAATTAGTTACAGTCTGGTAAAGATTTGTATTTCTTGTATGTAACATTTGGAAATCAGTGTAATTTTACGCCTGTAGATGACAAGGAGGCATAACACATTAGGGTTTAGAAATGTATCTATTATCTCTACCATTTAAATATTCTTCTTTTGTTACGGGAATAGTAGGTCAACAGCAATTCAGGCGCTACTTAAATTCAAGCATAATGTCTCTTTAATATTAATGTTAAGGAAATTTTATTGATAAAATGGCATATATTTTAAACCATCCATCTCTGGTTTCGTTAAGGTTTTAATGTTTTTATTGATTCTGCTGTAAATGTGTGTCAAGAACTTGTGAAATAAAACGATGTATTTAATAAATATGGTAAACATATGTGCAATATACAAAATATAAATGTAAAGTCAAAATTTTTATGTCTGAACCCAAACTGGTTTTTTCAATATGTAATAAAAAGTACACTTGTTTATTCTGGTATTGTATGTTGATATTTTATTTCTTGTTCAGTTGAAATTTATTGTGATCTGATTTCTGATTTAGCAACTTTAAATTATAATAGTGCACCGATAACGAATTTCTAGAACAGTATTTTGCATTGCAGGACTTCAAGAAGCTTTTCGAAAATCTGTCAGGCAACAAAAAAATTGGCTTAGTATCACAGTTATACAGTCATCTTGATATAAGGAGAAATGTCCTATCTACAAGAGTAAAGTGCCTAGATCTCGACAATATTACCTAAACAAGTTACTGATTTTAAAAAAATTGTATTTAAAAAAACATTGAGAAACAGAAATTATCGCTGAGTGAATCACCTTTCCAAAAGTTAACAAAAATAGTTCTGATCAACTTCTCTTAGCAATATTTTGTGGTATAATGCAGAATATCTGTACTGTGGATACCAGATTCATCGAAGTAGGCCGATCTCAGGCTGAAATTTTGTATAGAAGTTATAACTATAACCTAAATAATAGTAACATTTTGGGGTATATTTTACAGAAAGTGTACTTTTTGAAAAGTATTAAAGCCTATTTCATTTAAATTAAGTATATTTATGATTCTGTTTCAGCTAAGCAGGTACAAAAAAATGTGTAAAGGTCTTTCTATTTGGCACCTTTTATTTAATAATTATTTTTTCTGTTGGATGGCCACTCTGTATATTTTTTGAACTAAAAGTATATCCGTTTTCTTTTCTGGGCAATAGTAACAACTACAGTCCAAATATTATTTTCTTCTGTCGTTTTTTTATTATTTTTTAGGTTGACCACACTGTATATTTTTCAATGATAACGTAGCAGGTTTCGTCCTTAACAATTTTGTTATATCTTCATGTCAAATATTATCCTCCGTTATTTTGCATTAATTATATTTTATAGGACACCTTCAACAACTCGTATATATTTCAGTAAACGTATAGCATGTTCCATGCTTGACAGTTGTGTTAATACATACCAAATATTATTGTTCCTCGTTTTTCTCATTAATTATTTTTTAAGGATGTCATCCTGCATAGTTTCACCAAAAATATTGCAGGTTTCTTCCCTGACGATTGTGTTAACTGCACGCCCAAATGTTATTGACCTCCGTCACATTTTTTTTATGAATTATTTTTTTAGGGTGTCCATCCTGTATATATTTTTCACTAAAAGTATATACTTTATTTCTTCGTTGCCAATAGCGTCATATACCTATCAAATATTTTTTTTTTACGCATAGTTTTGTAGATATAGCACCAATAGGCAGACAAACATTAGACCGGCAGACAGACAGACTAACTGAATCGAAAAACCTTAATTTTCGTAATCTAAATAGTTTGGATATATGAAAATCTGAAGAAATCTCGGGGATTCGCTAAGCGATGGAAAAGGGGAAAGTTTATCCCCCGATTAGATTTGATAGTTCGGAAAGTATTGTTTATTATAACAAATTGAAATAATATACTGTTTTGCTTTGTTAAACAAGTCTGTAAATTGATTAAAATAAATATTTTTTCTAAATTGTTGTATGTTGTTTGCCTACTTGAATTGAAAGAAAAGAAATTGAACCCAGAAAACAAATCAATCAATAAGTATAAATATTTTCTAAGGTGGTAAATTTTATAGGAGTGTGATGTAATGTATTTTTTTAGAACACCTTGTAAGTAATAGTAAGAAAAGTTCTTATAAATATGTGCCCGGAAATGTTTCCTAAAAAGGGCGGATGGCGCCTAGATACTGGCTAATACGGCTTATTGTTTATCATCATCATCATCATCAACTCCACTATTATCCTACCGTATCGTCACCATCCGACCGTCTTTTCTACTTCCCACCTTCCCATCATTTTCTCCTTCTTTCTCACCATACTCCCACACTTTCCTATCACCTTCCCTCCAATGTCTCCACCATATCTCACCATCTTTCGTTTTCATCAACTCCCCCACCCCACCTTCTCCCATACCACCACCCCTTCTCCTCCCCTCTTAATCCCTTTTCTTTCCCGTCCCACCTTCTTCCCCTACCTCCAAAGTACTTTCTCCTACATTCCCATCAACTCCTCCACCTCCATGATCTCCCCCCCCCCTCTACCTTCTCTCTTACCACCGCACTTTCTCCCCTGCCGCTACACCTTTTACTTCCCGTCCCACCTTCTTCACATATCTCCAAAGCAGTTTCTTCTGATGTTTCACCACATTTCCCCACTTTTGTATATTCTCCAACCTTTCTACAGCTTCCCATAACTTTTCCCCACTTCCTTACGATCCTTTTGCAACCTCCCACACATCTCCCCACCATCATCCCCTACTTTCTCACCACCTCCAATCTAAAGTAGCCTATTCACCAAGTTGGAAATATGTGTCTACACGTGTACAAAATTTCATCAAAATATGTTGAGCCCTTTGTGTCTTGTAGCGGAAAAACATTCAGACAGATAGATCGAAATATAAACATTTTGAAAATACACTTTTTGGTATCATAAAAAATGCGAAAATATAGAAAATACTAAAAAACCGTATGACATATGCAGATTTATTTTTATATAGGAGATATGAGTATTTTTGATGCAAGGACAAACTAAAATATTTCCAAAACATTGAAATTTGGCTCTGACACTTTTGTTTATATAAATTGCATGCATATGTCCCTCGTAGTTTTTATGTTTTAAAGTCTAATACTGAAGTTGGTATGACTAACTTTCCCCCACAGTCGCCTACATAAAAGCTTAACGACATCTGAAATATTTTAAAATTCGTCTCCTCAACTTACAATATATAATTCACACAATTTTTTTTGACTGTGCGTCAGTACTGACCGCTCCTAAAAATACCCTATCACATCTTCAGCCAAAATATCATGAAAATAAATTCACGTGGTAATAAAAATAAACAATTCAAAGACCGCGCTGGATTTTTGGGATTTGTGCCATCTGATGTTTTGTTTCTGTAGCAACGACATCACCTAAGGATGGACCACGTATGATCTGCGTGACTGTGACGTGAGCAGAGATTATTAATACAGATATATCGAGTAATAAACTCATCCATTTGAACGTGATGACAATCTGTAAATTAAGTAATTTTTTTATTAGTCTAGGTATCTCCATCAAGATAGCTACAAACATTCTACAGACACTGATTTCATTTTTATAAAAATATCTACAACTGTTTAACTTGGCTTCCAAGGTATCTATTTTTAAGGAAAATTTGACAGCATATTTTTTGGGCGATGCAACCCGTGTGGAAATCGTAAAATTAAGCTCTCTACTCTGTTTCTGTTTGGAAAAGAAGAGTAAATAAAAGCTCGTTGTACATGCAAAACCTCTAAAAGCGTGACTGGGTTACTTATAGAGAAATTTTAAATATTCCTTGGTATTTTTATGAGTTATCTATATTGTTAAAGAAAGTTTACTTGGAATACTCGTACTACAACTAGCCAAAGATTAACCTCAGAAGCTTCCTAAGTTCCCTATAATTTGTTACTGGGCGAGTTGTCGTTGTCTCTGCCACTCTGAACTGTATCTTCAATAGGTTTGTTCAAAAACCCTGCAATATCTATGCCAGTGCAGATAATAGAAAGAGATATAGTGAGATTATACCTAAGTTGAAAAGAGATACATTTGCACTAGTGCAGATAGTGCAGGGTATTTAAACAAACCTAGTTTCTCGTTGCCTGGGTACACTGTTCTTAACACAGCTTTTGAAACTATACCATGAATTCAAACATTAAAGTCATGCGACAGGGTTTTTTCTTAGTTTAATGAAATTATTGAGACAATACTGAGAACTGGAATTGAATGAATTTTTGTCGGATCGAAGACTCAGGAGGGAGCCGGTGCTGGCATACATAGATGCAAACCAAGGACTCGTGCCCAGATTTATTCCAAACAGAGATGTATGCCGTCTTGCCAAAGCATTTTTCAAGGTACCTTTGTGTGTCCAAATGGATACCTGGTTAGACAGTAAAACGAAAATTGATACAAACATTTTTTTAAATTCAAAATAAAAATTCTGTTTTACAAGTAGACAAAAACAATATAAAAAATCAGAATAGTTAACTAATAGCTAACACAGAGTTAAAAATTCCTTAAATTAAAATTGATAACTGATGAAGTCCCTAGTTTGATTTTCAAAGGTTTGGTTCTGTAAACGATGCTATTTCTTTCCGTAAAAACCCTTTAACTGCTGTTCCAATTCCAGTGAGTGAAGTTCCAGCAAACACAAAAATTTCGGCCCTTAAATGGACCATTGTAGCGACCAATGGCTTCCTTATGGCATGGGCGAGCTTTTCGTAGCCCATAATAAGTTATATGTATGCAGGCGTAACTTCATGTTATGAATTGCCACATAATAACCAGAAATGGTCAATTATTGTGCAACCATAAAAAATGCTGCATCAGTTTATAGTACAATAATGTCATATAGAACGGAATTAGTTCATTTTTGGCAACTTAGTAGTAAATGTATCAAAGAAAAGTTTCTATATTATGTGGCGGTTTGCTAATTTATAGGGGGTGGACCACCCCTTATAAATTTTATTGTTTTGACTTTCTTATTTTATTTTTTTTTTTAATCGCCTTAATTATATTAACGTCCTGGCGGAGTTTAGCCGTAGGCTATTCTACCACTCAACCAGGATGGACACACACACATAGACAATATCACAACACCCATTCCCTGCGACATTGCCATCTGCCGCAGCTGAGACTCGAACTCAGGAGAGGAGAGCGACTAGATTGTGTTGTCTCTCACACAACGGCAATCTAGTTCACTGCTACCATCTCGGCAACACATGAAAAACGCCACTACACATCCATACCCTAGCCAGGATTCGAACCTGGGACCCCATGGTCGCAAGCTTAACACCTTAAGTACTGCGCCACCGAGATGTTTTATAATAACTATTTTATTGTTAACTTACAACTTATTTTGCTTATACTGATTACCTGACGTTTCCAAACTTCTGAGTTCACAAAATATAAATAACGACGGCATTGTTTGGCCTGGTGTCTAACATATTTTTCAATATTGGATTATAATACTTTTATAACGTAGAGGTATATATTTTGCTAACTTATTGGGTTCTCCTACGTAAATTTCACATAAAAAAATCATACACCAGAATCTAGTAGGTTATGCAAAATATATGGCTGCTTGAAAGTGTTCTTATAATCCAATATATTGAAAAATGTGTGAGATTACAGCCAAAAGTATGCTGGCCAAAGGGTGGCATCATCAGTGGTCCTTTGATGGCCCATTATTATACACTGTTGGCCGGTGGGACATTTCGTTTCGGGTCCGTTTATGGCATTGCATAAAAGTATCAATTATCATAATGCTGGGGATGGTGCCCATGACCATTTATGTGCCAATTGTGAATGTTTGCTGGGATTAAGAGTCGATTCCTAATTGTATCTTCATTCAGTGAGACTTTTTTGGAGTTTTAATTTTGGTAAAATACAGGGTGTAATCAGTTTCATGTCATTAAAAAAAACTGGTAATGAGGACCGACTAGACAAACAAAAAACCTTTATGACTTTTCCCCTAGGGGCACTTTGAAAAAAAACTGACAATTTAAATATTAGAGTAGGAAACATTTGAGAACCACTGCCTTTGTGGGTCAATGGACGTGTATTAGGTATAATTCTACAGCTTTTAAATTGTCATAAAAAAGTGCAAAGATTACCGACCGACTCGTCGCCGGCCGGCGGTACAAAGTAAAGAACGGCGGTACCTTTGATGAGCGCCTCAACCGAACCAATTATAAAAATGTAAATAATTCGTTATCTCTTTTTGTAGAACTGCAAGCAATTCATAGGCGTAGACTTAAAACAACGAACGGGTGCGACGTGTGTACTTAACAAAGTGTCAACAGAAACTAAAATATTGCATAAGAGGGAGTATAGTTTTCTTCAGATTACTAAGCACTCAGAAAACGCCGACGTCTTTCACTTTTCCCGCAACGCTAAAATAAATAAATAATGTCTTTATTTGCGTTTTCACAATGGCGGAGTTCAGCTCTCTAGAGCTGCTCTTACACACAACCAAAATTTTTTTAGAAAAACTAGATAAACAAAGATTTTTTTTTTTATTAAGTACATAATAAGAAATTCAAGAGACTTAACACTTATTTGAGAGATGGTAGCTATTCACTGGTTTAATATATATTTTTTATATTTGAGGTTAAACAATGGGATAGAGAGCTTCTTTATGTCAGTAGGGATAGAGTTGTAGAGAGATGCTGCCGAATAAATAAAAGATCTACGGAAGAGAGTAAGCCGATATCGGGGAATTGACAATAAATCAATAAACCTCAGATTTCTTGGATGAAGTAAAGATCGTGGAGTTAGGAGTTTATAAAGGTAGTGAGGGGTAGAAGTGGCTAGTAACTAATGTGTAAAAGATGCTAGATGATGTTGTCGTCTTTGCGTCTTATTTAGCCAATTTAATGTTTTTAATTTTTCACTAACGTGCTGCCTCCTTATTAAATTAAAAATAAACCGAATACACGAATTCTGCACTTTCTGTATCCTGGTTACCGTCGTTTGACCGTAGACTATATCACAGTAATTAAAACAGGACAGTACAAGTGCATCACATAACATGACTTAGAATGTGTCGATTTGAATGAATATAGTTGCTTTAGCGAACAATATGTTTTTTTAATACATTATTACATGTGGAGTAAATCTCAGATCTACGTCGATAGTAAGTCCTAGATTCTTAACAGTAGTTTGAAAAGACTGGTCTTCTACGAATATTGTTACCGAATACTATGACTGCTGATTTTTGTGCATTTATATTTAAGCAATGTCGGGTGGAAAACTGCATTAGACGTTCAATATCATCATTAATTTCTACCTCTGCGTTAAAGATCATGTCAGGTTTAAAGGTGCGGTAGATCTGGGTATCATCGGCATAAAAATGAGATTGACAAGATTTCAGCTGTTTAGCAAAATCGGAGGTATACCAAAATAAAAAGTAGCGGTCCTAAAATTGATCCTTGCGGAACACCAGATCCCAACCTCCCAAAGCCTGAGACAGAACCATTTAAAACAACTTTTTGCATTCTGAAGGAGAAATATGACCGCATGAGGTTAAGTGCATTTTCAGCAAACCCATGGAATTTTAGCTTTGATAACATTAATCTATGATTAATGGTATCGAACGCCCTAGAGTAATCCAACATTACTAAGATCGAGTTTTCACCTTTATCTATTCCACTAATTATGTCATTTGTAACTTTTAAAAGTGCGCTGGTTGTACTGTGCCCTGATCTAAAACCTGACTGATTTTCAGGAAGAATGTCATGTTTTTTAACAAAGGTTATAATCTGATTATGCATTAAACGTTCTAACACTTTAGAAAAAATCGGCCAGAGGCTTATCGGTCGTAGATCTGAAAGACTTAATGGAATACTAATTTTTTTCAATGGTTTAACTACTGACATTTTCCACGAGTCTGGAAATACACCTTGTAGTATGCAGCAATTAAATAAGTAAGGATCTAGCCAATCAGTCAACCGTCCTTCTCGGTACACTTTGAAAATTGCCATAACAACTCTCATAAAAGTGAACTGGTCTGCTGGAATTCCAGGTCCTTAAAGCGTACCGACAATCGAGCAGACCAGGTCAATCCAGTACATCAGCTCACTTTTACGAGTTCGCATGGCAATCTTCAAAGTGTACCGATAAGATCGGTTGTTCTGCTCTCTGCCGCTTACCTACTTTTAAAAAGTGTGATTATCAACTTGTATCCTCGGCCGACGCACGTCTCTAACAAAGGAGCGCGATACTTTGAAAAAGCCGTATTAGCGTATTTGATGGTTAGAGGCGCCGACATACGCGAAAATAAAAGCCTATCCCAACATTCCAGCAGTTCTCAAACAATTTTACTGAAAATTTCCGAAATTTTTGTTTATTTTTTTTTTTTTCTAAAACTATGGGTCTAAAACCCATAGTTTTAGAAAAAAAAATAAACGAAAACCTTATATAACATGGGGTCTAAAATCCCATGTTATATAAGGTTGTTTGTTCGTTTAATCGTTCCCCACCACCAGTTTTTTTTAATGACATGAAAATGATTACACCCTATATAAAATAATTTTATAAAGCAGTCATTGCACAGGGGCTTATTATCAATGAGACTAAAGGTAAAAACATAGAGAGACATCGCATCGCCTCAAATCTCGACTGAGGATTCAATTCAACAAGCGAAGTACAGTGAAATTACTTAGAGAAGATAACATCCGCACAAACCGATATCGCTAGCGAGTGCCGATTTTCTAGGTCGTGTTCGGTATTTATTATATATTTATAGTGAATATTCAATCGTTTCTATGAATAAAACAGATAAAATGAAATTTATTTTAATTGCGACTGTCCAATATTATTAATAAACGAAAATAGTAAACTTAGTAGTTTTAGTATGTTATCTTCTCTAAGTAATTTCACTCTACCAACTTGGTTATTATCATCAGGTGTTTAAGAAACTAAAAAAATTCTTAATGTTTCCTAATCTTGATCGTACTAATCAAAAATTTCCATTTCATGCATCAACTCTCGCATCGAGTTTTAAAAAACAAATTTTTGAATGGAAACTAAAGTGACTTTCATGAACTTTATTTTTATATTAGGGTGGTTTTCCTCTACCTCGAAGTAGAACATCTTTTGCCATATACCAAATATGTATATTTAAATACAATACGTTTGCGCTTATTAACTACTTTTTGCATGTATTTATTGTTACCATAAATTAGGGATGATTTATAAATCAAAAATTTTCACATTTTCCATATTTTAATGGTAATCATGTATTTTATTTTTATATAAGGGTAGTTTTTACACTCATATGTACTTTGATAAAAGAGGTCACTCTAGTTCTACATAATTCCTTTCAAATCTTCTATGATGGTATGATGGTGTGTATTCTTTGCAAGAAGAGGGGTATTTTTTAGCCTAATTTAAGAGTAGTTGTTCCGCCATTATTTAGGGAGATGACTGCTAAATATAAAACATAACCCTCTCCCTTGTTTTGATATTCTGTACTTACCATTCATTCACATCAGTTTATAAATTCTGAAATGTGGGTTTGTTTTGCCTAGTTTTAGGGTGGCTTCATTCTATTTTGGGGGTTGCTTAACCACCTCAGAGTAGAAAATCCTTTGCGATATACCAACAATCTATATTTAAATACAATATATAATTTAAATACAATACGTTTGCGCTTGTTAACTACTTTTTGCATGTATTTATTGTTACCACAAATCAGGGATGATTTATCTCTTTTAGGGTTGTTTATTCGCTGAAGGTTTAAAATTTTGAGGGCACATCGATCGGATTCGAACTTGAACTCAAGTTCAAAACCCCTAAAAATACAATTTCAGAATCTAAATTACGGATTTTTTAACTTTTTATTTCTACACCATTTTCAACCACTAATGTACTCTATTTTCAACCTAAGAATAAATTCTAGGCTTTGGGCATGCTGAAATTTGAAATTAACAACCTCAAAAACTCCCAGAAATATACTTTTGGAATGAAAATTACCATTTTGTCAAATATTCATTTTTCACCCCTTTCAACGCCTATTTTACTCGATTTTCACCCTGAGAATACATTTTTGGCTTTTGGCATGTTGAAATTTGAAAAGTCAACAACCTCAAAAACCCTGGGATCGTATATTAGGAGTACTTTTTGCGTGTACTTATTGTCACCATATATGAGGGGCTATTTTACCCTATTCTAAAGGCGTTTTTTCGCTCTAGCTCAAAATTTTGAGGGTGTAGGCTTTTCTGAGGTTGGATTCGAATTCGGCGTCGAAAAATACATTGGACTACTCGGGTCGAGTTCCAGGATCAGGACATTTTTTTGTTTGCTTCTTCTGACCCAAATTTTGTAACCGCATATCCAAATACTTAACTCTACCAAGTTTCGTAAGTTTTTATCGAATTTTTATCGATTTTTGACGCCAGTTTTCAATAAAAGCATCACTGCGACACCGGAATGAGATGGTTCATGTAAAAGAACCTTCAACTGACTGACTAAAATAGTTTAATTGTGATCTAATAACAGCTAAATTGAACGATTTTCTTCTTATCCAGAATATCTTTTCAGTCGATTTGTGATCCGTGCATCTTTCTAGTCTGAATCCTCCGAGTCCATCTGTTATACTCTTCCGATTCCAAGGCAATGTTGACATCTTGAGCTTTGAGATTTTTCCTCGCTTGTACTTCAGTTAAAAGTTTCGACGGTTAGTCAGGATTGTTTCATATTTCGCTTTGTATTTCCGTTACTCATCGTGTGTTCTCTTTTTAATGATTTTACTGATACAAATATTAAATATATATTTTAATCACTATTATTGAGATAAATTGTAATTGTATTTCTAAAGTAACCACTCTAATAATGATTAAAAGCAATACTGTAGAGAAAACAGTTCTAACACGAAGATTTATTTGCGGAAAGTTTCTATGGAATTAATATATGGCCCGAGTCCACTCACTTGACGGTGGTATAGCTTAATAATATCATTAGATGGTGCTACTTTATTCATTCATATAAGTTGATTGCTTCTAAGTTTTTACGTGACATTAAATTAATGTTTTTTCGTAATTACGACGCCATGTTCCTTCATTAATGCAGTACAGCAATTTCTACTTATTTACTTGCTTTATTGGGTCATCAATGTGACAAATTAAAAATAATGTTCAGTAGGTTAATTAAAATTAGCTCGTATTTCAGAATGGCTCTTGCACAATTTCTATGAAAGACAGGATATAAAACATTATTATTAAACTTCAATCCAGACATGCCTAATTGGCAGGGCCGTGGAGAGAAAATACGGGCCTGGGGAGGAAAGTATTTTTTAAAAACCGCTGCCCAAGGAATCACTACTTTCACATCCAGATTTTCTATCCAAGTCACCCACAACGAAAAAATTTTGTATGTGGAAATAATTGTTTATGGAACTTTAATAATATAATATTTGAAATCCTCTACCTCAAAGACCCATAAAACGATACCCCACATCGGTAGTTGGGTGGGGGGGGGAGTGATAGGGGGGCGGGTAGTGGGGGTGGATGAAGTGAATAAATATTTGGAGGTTTCTGATTCTTGTACACACACTAAATCACAATTTTTTTTTCATCCCCTTTAATAATGGGGTGAGGGTGGTAATGATACCAATTTTATGGACTCTTACCTACTTGATTTACGTATTTACCCCAAATTTACCCAAATTTACCCAAATTTACTCCCCAACCCTTCGACGGAACAAGATAAAAATATAATCTAGTTTCAGATCTCGTTAAAGTACATATGTGTACCAAATTTCAAGTCAATATCTTAAACGGTTCCAGAGTAAACGTGCGCACACAGACCGACAGACAGGCAGAAATTTTTTTTCGCTCAAACTTAAAATCTCGACGTTTCAAGACATTCTAAGCCTATTTGAACAATAAAATTATTTTAAAAATTTTTTGTCGTCACTATACTTCCCTCCCCTCGACAGGACTGCTAATTGGGAATAAAAAGATATGGAGTTAAATATGACCGCTTCTTCAACGAATTACACTTGATGTTGATTTACATGTCTGCGTGTAATTTAGCATCAGGAAAAAATAACATCTGCACCCCCGAAGCTCCGACCCGTTAGTACCAAGCCGGTCCGCTGGTACTGCCATCAACCACCCGCATAGTGGCTCAGCATCCCTCACGCACGGAGGGCTGGTCTTAGCCAGCGAGACTTTCGAGCATATAAGGGAAAATGGTGCCTTTTCTATTTTACAACAATGCGAATGTTTGTTCTCAATACATATGAGCAAGAGAAGCGAGAGGCGTAGTAAACACCCACAAAACACAATAGAACACGAAAGTAAACAATACGCAAATGAAACTAAACGCCATATTAGGAAGCATCCCCTACAGAACACGTCATTATTTTGTACCAGCCAAGAGAATCGGGGATTAATAATTTGCTTGTTTAAGGGATCTACACACGATCCAGCGGCAGGGACCCGACATTGTCGGTACGCTTTGAAGATAATTGGAATTCCAGCGGACCAGTTCACTTTTACGAATGAGTTCAGCATGCCGACATGGCTGGCTCCCTGCCGCTGGATCGTGTGTAGACCCCTTTACAGTTGTGGGTCGAACAAACAAACAGCTGTTTGCTCGAAGAGCGAGACGGCTACAAAAGGCAACGCGCAACCGAGGACAGACAGATTACCTAGGAACATTAGCCGGACAGGAGAATCGAAGGCTTAGCGCTTCTGCGGAGATGCTTTCTCTGCGGGAACTCACAGCGGACCTTGGTCTGAAGCTTGCGAAAATCGCGTAATAGATCTAAATTCGCGCTGCCGCTTCTAGCTAACAGCCTTCCTATCTAAATGTTGCCTCGTCACTAAACATTATGTTCTTTAAAAAAATCTATCGTTAAGATAGTTACCTTGCAACCATAGGCATTAATCAAAAGTGCTTTGAAAAACCAGTTTTTATTTGATGTTTGGCGATTCATAAGAATTGACAAAAGTTAAATAGTGTTATTTAATTTATCAATCTTACTGATAATGGCAGAAAATCAGAGAGTAGTTCTTACAACTGAAGAAAAAGTTGAAATTATCCGCTTAATTGGTGATAATGAAAGTCATCGTGATCGAGCACCAATTTGGCACAAAACCGTTGATGACATCAACAAACTGTTTGGAAGAACCGGAGCCATTTTCAAGAAAGACGAAGAAGGTACAATTTAAATTTACGACAATATCCAGACGACGAACGCATTTTAACAGAATTTCGCAACAATCCAAGTGGTAGTATAAGGGCAGTTGCAGATCACTAAATTTAACCAAAAATAAAATATGGAGATGTTTAAAACGCAGTATGATTAGGACATTTAAACCAAAATGTTTGCATACTCTCTTAGAAGGTGATTTTGAACGGCGGTTTGAATTTTGCCTATGGTTGCAAGGTAACTATCTTAATGACAGATTTTTTTTAAAGAACGTACTGTTTAGTGACGAGGCAACATTTATGACAAACGGTGTGGTATCTAGTCAAAATTGTAGATATTGGGCAGCCGAAAATCCCAACTTCGTAATTAACTGTAAAAACCAATACAGTGAAAAAGTTAACCTGTGGTGTGGCATATTAAACGAACAAATTGTTGGCCCCTTTTTCCTGGATAACCTCAACGCAGAAAAATTTCTAAATTTTTTTACAAAATGATTTAGATGATTTTTTTATGGAAATGCCTTTAGCACAGAGAGAAAATGTATACTTTCAGTTAGATGGTGCTCCGGCGCCCAATTCTCTGATAGTTAGAAATTTTTTAAATGCAAATTTCCCTATGAAGTGGATAGGTAGAAATAGCCCTTTAGAACCGTGGCCCCCTAGATCGCCTGATATTACCCCTTGTGACTTTTTTCTATGGGGGTACTTGAAAAATAAAGTATATGCTACTCGGCCGCGTAACAGACAAGAGCTTTTCCGTAGGATTAGGCAAGCGTGTCAAGAAATTACTCCCCAAACTTTAAGAAGTGATTGAACGGTTAAGAAGGGTTGTTGAAAAGTGTATTTGATTGGAAGGTGGTTATGTTGAAGAGACCAGAATTTAAAAAAAGTTGTTTTTAGATTTGTTATAGCAATTAAATAAAGTTCTAAAAAATTAAAAAAGTGTTCTTTAAGAAATTAATTAATATTTCGTTTCTGCCATAATCCGTTTTTGAGATCATGGAGAATATGGATTAAGGGGTTTTTGGACATGCTGAATCCAAATGTGATAGAGAGAAAATTTGTCTAAAATAAGTCCTAATAATAAATAATATCCTTTTGCCAAAAAGCCCCCTAAAACCGCACGCCAATGAAGAATGCAAATTTTTACTATGCCAAATAATTCATTTTTCCTACATATAATTACCACCCAAATTTGAATAAAATTGCATTATTAATAACTGAGATATTAAGGTGGATTTATGAAAAGCAGGACACACTGTATATATCTGTGGCTTGGTTCTAAAAGGGCCAATGTTACATTTGTTTTATTAATGACTTTGGCCCTTTTAGAACCAAGCCACAGATATATTTGTGGAGGATTGATAGTTTCGGCCGATATTTAATATATATTTAATTTTATAGAATCTTATAGAAGTCTTTAATTTAAATGTTAAATATCTTAGAAGTTGTGACACTGCCATCAAAAATAAGGGAACAAAAATAAAGATAGTTAATCAATGTTTAAAATGAATTTTTGTTTGTTTCTATATCACAAAAAATAAATAAGTTATGGCCGATACAATGCACGTTTTCACATTTTTTTTTAATCAAAATGTCGCCATTTTGTTATTCTAATTGCTCAGTAATTATTTTTTTTTTCGAAACAGCTGTTTTTCTTTAATACATAGCATCACCTAGATGCTCAATTTTTTTTCCGTCTGTTTAAAACACTTGTTTTAGAGAAAAAATTCCATCCGCCATATTGGAATGAATTTGAATTTTTTAATTTTGACTTCAGATTCGTAATCAGCGATCCCAAAAACATAACTATCTTGCGTTTCAAAAATAAATTAGTAATACTTTTCCAAATAGTGAATATTTAAGAGGTAAGAGCAAGTATCCGGATCATACAGAAACTGAAGACGATACCTTTTACTACCATAATAATCCATAAAGAAAAATTATCATTACATATGAAACTATTCCAAAATTTTGCATATTTTTTTACCTCTAGGTACTATACTATTATAAAAATTAAATGGAACTGTAATACTTCAGCAGGTTAATTAGACAATCTAACACCGTACTACGCATGAGGAGCGACACCTGATACCTGCTAGACGATGCATGGACATCATTGCTTAGAGAGGAACAAAAGTCAACTACTGAAGAATCACTTGAACGACTATTTAGTAGACCGTAATGAAAGTATATACTCGTACAGAGTAATGCCTTTCTTTGACTTCCTAAATACGTAACTTTATAAATTTGTCTCTGTCTTACCTTCTATTTTGGTATTTCTTGAACATATATTTTTTAGAGAGATTCTATGCCTACCTTACCCGAACTAATACCCTATATTAGGCAGACTCTAAACTGTTCAGTGACAAACAAACTAAAGATTCTATTAAAATATGCTAATTTATACAAATATTTACAAAATATGGTACAAATTACCCTTAATAAGTGAACCGTTACAAATGAAAATGCATGAACTGTCCCGGGAAGGTCCGTCTAATACCATATAGTAGGACCTGAATCCTTTTGACTTGTAGTTAAGCCATGCATACGAACATGTATACATTACTATTTTATAATGAAAATACAACTAAAATTTTGCATAAAACATCACATATAAGACATTAAGATTTACTTAGGATAGAGATAATTACGTAAAAAAAAATAACAAAACAAAACAAAAGTAACAGAAGTCAAATTAGATATTGGTATTATTTACATTCATATAGTAAATAAGATTTTATTTATTTTTAAATGTATTAATAGCGACGCAGTTCTTTAAGGAATCATCAAGGTTGTATCTAACGATTCCTTTATGAAAAAGAGATTTTTCTGTTAGTTTTTTATTTTTAGTCGTGACTTGTATATCTGTCCGTGTGCGTGTGTTGTAATTGTGTATGTCGGTGTTATATACTATATTTGATGTCAAATATGTTGGAGTCAAAGATAACTTCGTTTTATGAATTAAAATAAGTTTGGTATTCTAAGTAATATTGAGAGCCAATTAAGGTTACTTAGCATCATTCTAATGGAAGAGTCTCGTGGAACTTGTAAAATAATTCTCATGCCTCTGTTCTGCAATTTTTGCAACCTGTCTATTTCACTTTTATTAGCCACATACAAAATAGATGCTGCGAACGTCAAATGAGGAAGGATTAAAGTATTATATATAGTGATTTTTGACCATAGCGTTAAGAAAGGAGTAATCCTCGATAAAAAATTCGTGTTTTTTGAAACGTGGAAACGTGTGCATATATGGAGAACATAACTTTTTCAACTTTTTGAATCGCTATATCTCAGAAATGGTGATTCTTAGGGAAAAAAGTGTAAGAATTTTTATAGATAATTGCATGATCTACAATTTTTGTCTGACCTATTTTTATGATTATTTCACTCATTAACGCTATAGCCAATGAGAGCCCGTTTTTTCACAACATTGCACCAAACGTCATTATTAGTGGTAATTCAAGCTAGATCGGCTTTTGACAGGACCAACATGCAAAATTTATCGCTCTAATTTTTTAGGTCGCTGCAGCGGCAAATATGCGAAAATTTTTTGACGTTTTTGTCGTGAAATGTTTTTGGCAAATAGGACAACTCGAGCTTTTAAGTTTTATCTATAAATATCTTCTCTAGCTTATTACTAATTGTTAACGTACTTTGTAAATTGTAATATTGTGTTAATTCTCTAATCTTTGATTGTATTATGTAGTAGCAAACAAAAATACACGTCAATTCCAAAGCGAATCTTGTCTGAAATATATAGGCTGTAACTTTTGCCTATCTGTAACTATTTGAGTTTTACTACTTTTCAATCAGATAACAATTACATACAAATATTGTACTTAAATATAGCTCATAATACAGGAACAAGGCGAGCACAGCTTTCAATAGCTCAATAACGTAGTTACAAAGGTAAGCAAATCATTTAAATGTCAAGTACACATTCGCTCTGGAACAAACTAAAAATGTATAGTACTTACATATGGTAATCTACCAAAAAGTAACTCGTTGAATCAAAGCTGCGCATCAAACATTATAATTTGTTGTATTTAAAATTCTCTTTGCTTAACAAAGCAAACGTCAACATAATTCATAAACTTCGTAAGTTAAAAGTAAGGATTAAATCAACACCACCTAGAGATTAAAGCCAGACAACAGCTGACATGACGTCACGCTTCAACGGTTGTCAAGTGTAGTGTCAAATGTATCTTATTGTTTATTCTGTGTTTTAAACGTGTAAATGTGATCTAAAACCCCCATCTAAAACAGTCAACAAATAATACATTCCAGTGATAGTTATAAAATACTTAATTGCCATGCAAAATGGTAAACAAATGCTGCGTTCTTCGCTGTACTGGTAATTATGCCACCGGGAAAAGGTACACGTTTTTAAATTTCCCAAAGATGAGAAACTGAGAAACAAATGGATTAAAGCTATTCATCGAGAAAACTTTAAAATTTCTATGCACTCTGGTGAGTTATTATTTTTAAGTCTCGTAATCTAAATCGAACGAAACTAAAATTGAGGCTAGGTTTTCACTTATCTTATTTGAGTGACCAAATACGCTTTTCGTTAGTTAGTTTTGCC
This sequence comes from Rutpela maculata, assembly GCA_936432065.2. Taxonomy (NCBI): domain Eukaryota; kingdom Metazoa; phylum Arthropoda; class Insecta; order Coleoptera; family Cerambycidae; genus Rutpela; species Rutpela maculata. The sequence goes on from OW386285.2 coordinate 38,632,229, forward strand.
TCAGAATTTAATTAGGAACCTCTTTTATTAAAAAAAAAAACCGTTTTACTTTATAAGAATTAGTAGAAGCAAATTAGAAGTGATTTTTATTGTTCTAATTACGTCCAAATGTATTATGTATCTCAATATCTAAAACCAATATATGCATATTTTTTATTATATAGTAAAACATCACTCTAAGCTTAAAAACAGCAAACATTACGCAGGTAATAAATATTTCGTATTTGGGAGTAGTCACATGTAGTATAATAGCATTGCTTTAATGCATTACGCCGCCTTCCTTCAGTGACGTCACCAGCTGGTTGTGTGGCTTTAATCTCTAGGTGGTATTGATTAAATACGTAAATATCAGTCGATAAACATTTATTATGGAATACAACTTGTAACGCTAGATGGCGCTCTCTATGTCAATCTCGGAACCATGGGTGTATATTTTATTAGGGCGAGACATCGGTACTAAAGTAGTGCTCTCTCGTCATATTGCACCTCAGAAACGCCTGAAAGGTGTTAAGCCAGTCTATATATTATAATATTTAAGGTTTCAACTCGTTTTATTTACCAGTTGCCATGGAAACATCACTAGATTATTTTAAAATATAGCGAATCTCCGTTGTGTCTACTGCGTTTGTTTCAGATTTGTTGTTTTGACAATATGAGTCGGTTTGGAAATATTTCTGTATATCAAATTAATGATGAAATTGAAAATAAAAGTCAGTAAACTGCAAAAAGTGACAAGAAAACGTCTGAAGGCAGTTAATGAGAAAACATGATATTGAAGATGTACTTAATGAATTATTTATTCGTGAAATATTCTCCTCAAATACCACTCGTGCTTTAAATTTTATCTAAAAATTTTTTCTCAAGCTAAGTTGCCCCTAGTTAATATAACTCGTGCAAATTGGCAGTTTATTATCAAAGATTAAATCCCTCCCGCTAAAGCGGTCGGGATTTAATCAGATAATAAACTGCCAATTTGCACTCTTTATATTACCAAGCAACAACGCTTTCGAAAAAATTTTCGATAAAATTTTAAGCACTAGTGATATTACATACGATAAAACTTACCGTTTGGCTGAAAAATGCAAAAAACCTATATTTGCGAACTTTGACCTTGAATAATTATTTTGCAGATGTGGGATCGATGAGGACATTTCACATTTCATTTATAATGGTGTCCCCAACATTCGTACAAAGGGTATAGCCGGATGAGCATAGTGAAAAATGCCTCTGAGCCAAATTGGACTTTGCGTACATGGCTTGTTAGCTCTCTATTAATAAACAATTTCTGCCGAGTTTTAAATCCGTTGGGCCAGTTATAGAGGGAGACGTGATTTTCAGTTTTTATTTAATATTACTTTTCCTGTTGCATTGAAAAATCTGAAAACAAAAAGCTTCTCAGATGTTAGTCTTTCCGAAGAAATTCTTTCCCAAATGATATCGCAACAAACTGTGGAGAATACTTTAACTTTAGAGATCGAGACGAAACATTGGACTAGGTGAAAAGTCCCATTTCAGCAGTTTAAATCCTCAGACCTCCTTTATTTCCCAGAAATGACACAGAACGACTTGAAAATTTTATTTACTGGATCGTATCAGTTATTGCAAGCAGTATCATAGTTCGCAGAACTGATGGACTCCGATAATAGCTTATGTTAAAGACAATAATAGTATAATTAAAGTAGAAGTGAGGTCGCAACATGTTAATAGCAGAACTTATAAATATTTTATTGACTATGAGCCAAATTAAGTTGGTTTCTGAGAAGTAAGGCGATGTTACTGCGGGTGTGCAAATAGTAGACGCACAGTCGGGTGCTGCTCACACATAGCTGCAATAATTTATTATTTATCTCACGCTCGATATATTTTCAAAATTGTAAGACCTGCACTAAGTAAACTTTTTGATGTTACAAATTACAATATATTCAAGAATAAAAATTAAGAGCCCAAACATCTCAAAATCGAAATTTAATTTTTTACACCATGACCCACCACTTTAAAAAATCTGAAAAAATTACAACTGTAGAGGTACGGATTTAAAACTCGGCAAAAATTGTTTATTAATAGAGAGCCTAACAAGCCATATATGCAAAGTCCAATTTGGCTCAGGGGCATTTTTCACTATGCTTATCCGGCTATACCCTTTTCAGCTCTATGCGAATTATTATAAGCTTACCTCTATTTTTTGAGCTATTTTGACCGGGTTATATCGTGTATTTATCGTCTATTCAAAATAAATAAACACAAAAAGGTCAGCGCACTAATTAATCTAAATTTAACATGTCAAGAACCGCGCTTCATATTTCAAATGCTGATAATCCTGTAGTGATAAGTTTGTTAAATATTGCGTATTTTGTAATTAAAAAAATGTTTTGTTTCAGAAACATCGCAATTAACCAAATTAACCGAAGAAGAAGAAACTTTACAAAATTTTAATTTCGAAGCAACTGAAAATACTACAAAACACAGAATCTCGAAACATTACTACTTATTAGTCTTTTACTCTTAAGGTAAGCATTATATTTGTTATTGTAATTATTATTTAACCCTACTGTAGAATGAGCTTTCCTTTCTTGGAAACACGCCACTTATGGACTAATTTTTGTTAGTGGCAGCAAAATTCTACTCTTTGGTAATAGCTGAGTGATTTTTTGAGTATAAAATCATTGGATATATATTTTTTAACTACACTAACAACGTGATACTAATTGGGTCAAGTGAAGATCCTTGACCTATACTCCAACTTATCTGACAAAATGATTGCTGAATTTTGTTTATCTTTTGTGACCATAATGAAAGTATCACCTGCCCTGAAGACCCGGTTTTTTAATTGCTAGTTAACTACTAAGTTTAAGCAACTTAGCTAATTTCCATTAAAATATTACTTCCACGTCCAGTGGAAGTATAGTAACGACAAAAAAATTTTAAAAATTTTTATTGTTCAAATAGGCTTAGAATGTCACGAAACGTCGAGATTTTAAGTTTGAGCGAGAAAAAAATTTCTGTCTGTCTGTCGGTCTGTAACTTTTTTTTGTGCGCACGTTTACTCTGGAACCGTTTGAGATATTGACTTGAAATTTGGTACACATATGTACTTTAACGAGATCTAGAACTAGATTATATTTTCATCTTGTTCCGTCGAAGGGTTGGGGGGTAAATGGGGTAAATTTGGGGTAAATAGGTAAATCAAGCAGGTAAGACTCCATAAAATTGGTATTTAGTATATAAATTAATATACAAAAGAATCTAAGGTCTCAAAAAAAATTTTGGCATTAGCCACCCCCACCCTATTATTAAAGGGGATGAAAAAAAATGTGATTTAGTGTGTGTACAAGAACCAGAAACCTCAAAATATTTTTTTACTTCATCCACCCCCACCCCGCTACCGATGTGGGGTATCGTTTTATGGGTTTTTGGGGTAGAGGATTTCAAATATTATATTATTAAAGTTCCTTAAACAATTATTTCCACATACAAAATTTTTTCGTTGTGAGTGACTTGGATAAAAAATCTGGATGTGGAAGTAGTGATTCCTTGGGCAGCGGTTTTATATTGATGCAAAACAATACCGGATGTCAACGGAATCATTAGACAGACAATCATAGTTTCCAGAAATTTCAAGATATAAGACTTAAACTTGGTACGGGTAATAATATATTACAGAAATGACCAATTTTTCATTATTCGACACTTTTCCATCACTTCCGGTTTCACTTTGAAATTTTAAATGGAACACCCATTTTTAGATTCTGGAAACAATTTTAAGTGTAATTGCACAGTTCTTAAAAAAAAATGAGACTACTTGATTTTTAGGGCCTTTCTATGTTTTATTTTTCGAATTGGTTTAGTACCTCGACTACCAAAATTTCCAAAATCACTAATTTGTAATTATTAACTTAACTTTTCAAACGGTAACATCTTTTAGACATCCAGTAGTTAAATACTAATTTTCATGACTTTAATAACTTAATGTCCTGGAAATTGAATAAAACTAGATTCAAAACATTCATTTTGTCTACAAAACAACACTAAATAAAAAATGTGCAGTGGAAACAAAAAGATATTTGACAGATAATAAGACTGTATTGTTAACTTAGTAAGTACTTACAGTATGCTCTTTATCGTTACATTGTTGTTTTTAATTGTTAAACTATTCTGCCGTCCTATCTATAAAAATTGATAATTTTAGATTTTCGCATTTTTTTGTCCTATACGCATATTACGCTGGCAAACATTATGGTGAACAATAATGATCAAAATTTTCAGTGATGGCAGTTCAGTCTTTGGTCTTTGAGTATGTCAAAACCAATATTCTGCCGTTTCAAAGTGGTAACAATAACTTGGGGGGTGTATTCAAAAAGTTTTAGTGAATCATATTGATCAAGAAAAATTTTTGCGGGAGTGATTAATATAGTTGGTTTAGGCGGCATTTCTACCTAGGCAGACGATTTTTCTGGTAACATTATCATATCAGACGCATCTCAAAATGGCAAAAAAACACATTTCGGTGAACTGTATTGATCAAAAATAATTTTTATTTCCCTCGATTGGTTTATTTATGGTAAAATAAATAAATCGGTAGCATCGACCTAGCAGACATTGTCAAAGTGACAGGTCCAGTTTTAATAAACGCCATTTATCAAGAAAAATGATGTAAGGCATTATAAATACAATAACTTAAGATTACATTTTCGCTCAGGCAGATGCCTGTCAAAGTAGCAAAATCACGTTTCGGTGAACTATATTGATTAAAAACAATTTTTGCGTCCTACAATTCGCTACTTATAGTACAATAAATAACGAATCGGCAGACGAAAAAATCGGTAGCATTTTCGTAGCAGATGCTGTCCAAGTGAAATTTTTTTAGCGAAACGTCGAAATTTTAAGTTTGAACATGTCTGTTTGTAACTTTTTTTGTGCGCGCTCTGGAACGGTTTAAGATATTGATTTAAAATTTGGTGCATCTATGTACTGTAGCGAGATTTGGAACTAGATTATATTCTAAGCTTATTCCGTCGAAGCATTGGAGGCAAATAAGGGTAAATAGACAAAGCAAGCAAGTAATAGTTCAAAAAATTAAAATTTAGTGTGTGTGTACGAGAAACCAAGGTCTTAAAAATTTGTTGGCATGAGCCATCCCCATCCTATTATTTAAATGGACCAAGGTCTCAATTTTTTTTTTAGATCAGCCATCCCCGCTACTCACCAACTCATTATTAAATATTATGTCAAAGAGGTTATTAGTTGTAAATATTAGATATTATGTTTTTTGTTCTAAGTGCGCCCTAACAGTACATTTACAACTAATAGTGTCCTAGTTGCATTATCCTTGAATGTCAGATAGCACTCTTTTACTAAGGAGGGCAGTTATACAAGAGGTGAAAAAGTGTTATTGACTTTTGGAGAATGCCACAAAAATTCGAGAAATGCCGCAAAATTATATGTCTAATGGTATCCGAAGAGACATTATCCATATTTTCAATATTTTCCAATTGTGGAAAAACAAATTAGATTGGTAACAATCGTGACTCAAACTTTTATTGTTAATGAAGTAACAGAAATCAACATTTTGGTTTTTGTTGCAGTTAATCCTACTGCCTCTATTAGAAAAATTGACCACGAGATGCAAATTGTGTCCGTAAGAAAAATTCTCAAAGAACCTGCTTACCGGCTTTACCGCTCGTTTCAATATTAGTTGTACCAGGATTTGTATGCAGATATGGTAATCGAACATTAGCTTGTTGTAACTGGTTACTTAGAGCAATACCGCTAACCTGAATCTGGTTTCTTTCATGTTGTTTTCTAACGAGTCGAGATTCACCCACAATGGGATGTTTAATAAACAAAACAATAGATATTGTGCGTAAGAAAATCAACATTTGATGAGGAAATATAATTTTCTGGAGTTAACGTATGGGCTAGTGACCTATTTTTTTTTCAATAGTCTTTGACATTTGAGGGATGTTTAGAATTCCTTCAGAACGATATTGAATTTACTACTTCTAGTGTCAGAACAAACGTATCTTCAATAAGATGTGGCTCCGCCTTATAATGCTGCTCAAGTTATGGCCCATTTTGTGAACCGGTTTAATGAACAAGTAATTGTAATAAATGGCCCTGTACCTTGGCCTTCCCTTTCACCAGATCTAAGCCTTTTTGATTTTTTGTGTGGGGTTATGTAAAAAACCGAGTTTTTTTACGCCTCCTCAAACACTTGACATTTTACAAAATCGTATCCGAGTTTCTGTTTTTATAAGTATAACTTCTGCTATGTTACGAAATGTTATGCGAAACACTATTGGCCAAGAAGGCAGGATGCACTTTGAACCTAATTAATCTTTTAATTTGTATGTTTTTATTGTTAAAATAAATCATTTCGGACAAAATACTTTTGTTATCTGCAGTGCTGTTTTGTTGACAAAATGAATGTTTTGATTCTATTTTTATTCAATTTCCACGGCATACTTGATAAGGGTATTTTCTAGATTTTTTAATTACTGTTCATCAAAGAACTTGTGCATTTGGGCGTTGAGATTTGGGTTATTATCAAACCGATTTTCGATTTCAAGTTATCAATGGATTTGTGGTGTCTAAAAAATATCACCATTTGAAAAAGTTGACTTAATTACTGTTGAGGTTCTTAACAAATAAAGAATAAAAAATGAGGCTATTATGTTTATATTAAACTGTCACATATATCATCATTATTATACTCTTCGCAAAAACGAAGAGTATATTGTATTTGACTTGTGTTAACTTTTAAAACGTCAGTGTCTGTCTGTCCGTTCGTTACATTTGTTGAGAGCACGATAACTTAAGAAAAATCCGATTGTTCTGAAATTAGTAAGTTAGTGTTAGCTAGAGGAAGAATCCTTTTTGAACAAAATCGGTCGGTAAATAAAAAAAGTTACTAATCATTTAAAATTTAAAAAAATGTTTTCTTAATTTTTATGGCTTGTAATTAAATAGAAACCTTGCGAAATGTTATTTCATATCATTATTATTTGTTTATACATTTTATTAATATACATTTCATATCATAATAATATATTATCTAATCGTTGAAATATGATTTTTGGTAATATATAATACATACATTAGCAGTTTCTGACGAATTGTGGTCTAGTGGCTAGTTGTCACTTGCAATGCAAGGGTCACACAGTGGGGATTTTGCTATACTTTTTTTCAAAATTCTGTAAGTCGCTCAATTTTGAACGGATTTTGATGCGGCTGGGCTTAAAATGCTTGAAAAGGTTCACTCTTTGACGTGCAAGTACCACTTTCTCATAAACTATCACGTACAACCCCTAGAAAATGTAATATCAACACCAAAAATAGGGAAAATTAAAAAAAAAATTTTCGAAATCATTTTAAAAGTTAATGCATTTAAGAAAAAGGTCACTGGGCATTTCCTGGAAGTAAAATAATCATATATATGCAAACTAATTATACACACTCTTTTTGGGGGGTGAATTTCGGATTGAATGGAAAAAATGAATATTGAGCGCTCAAAATGGCCCTTATAAGGTATTTTGGTCTCCTTTTTCCATTTCTGAAGTCCGCTTTTACGTACAACCCCTAAAAAATATAATATCAACCCCTAAAAAAGGGTAAATACTAAATAAAATTTCAAATTTTTTAAAAATGTTACTGCACGTAAGAAAAATCGAGTTGATATTACATTTTCTAGGGGTTGTACGTGATAGTTTATGAGAAAGTGGCACTTGCACATCAAAGAGTGAAACTTTTCAAGCATTTTAAGCCCAACCGCATCAAAATTCGTTCAAAATTGAGCCACTTACAGAATTTTGAAAAAAAGTATAGCAAAATCCCCCACTGTGGGTTGTGAGTTCGAAACACAGACAAGTTTGATGTATTTGTTTTTTTTTGCTATTTTACTTCCACTTCCAGTGGAAGTATAGTAACGACAAAAAAATTTCTGAAAATTTTTATTGTTCAAATAGGCTAAGAATATCATGAAACGTTGAGATTTTAAATTTGAGCGAAAAAAATATTTCTGTCTGTCTGTCGGTCTGTAACTTTTCTTGTGCACACGTTTACTCTGGAACTGTTTAAGATATTGACATGAAATTTGGTACACGTATGTACTTTAACGGGATCTGGAACTAGATTATATTTTCATCTCATTCCGTCGAAGGGTTGGGGGGTAAAATGAGGTAAATAGGTAAATCAAGCAGGTAAGAGTCCATAAAATTGGTATTTAGTGTATACCAGAGAAGCTAAGGTTTCAAAAAATTTTTTGGCATTAGCCACCCCCATTATTAAAGGGGATGAAAAAAAAATGTGATTTAGTGTGCAAGAACCAGAAGCTTCAAAATATTTTTTTACTTCATCCCACTACCGTGTGGGATATCGTTTTATGGGTTTTTGAGGTAGACGATTTCAAATATTATATTATTAATGTTATATAAACAATTATTTCCACATACAACATTTTTTTCGTTATGAGAGACTTGGATAGAAAATCTGGATGTGGAAGTAGTAATTCCTTGGGCAGCGGTTTTTCCATATATTTTTTTTATACTAACAAGTGTTTCGCCAACTAAGTTGATATCATAAAATTTGGATAACTAGCAGCATTTACAAGAAAACTGCGAAGAGTAATCCATAGAATGTGCACCATTTATATAAAATGTTCAATAAACCGGTTGTTTATTAACGCAGGAATAAATCGGACGAAAGACCAGTCAGCCTAATGCTGACAAACTGAACATGGTAAATTATAGATTATTGAATTTGAAATACCTTGCGGCACTTTCCTGCTGTTGTACTCTTCAAGTTAGGCCCAACAGTCTCCAGATCTCCAATAAGGGAAGGTTCACAAGGCACTCGCGGGGTTATAAGTAGCGGTTTTATTATTTTTAGTTGACCGAAAAATGACTATATATTCTTAAGTAGCGTTATTATTATGAATTTTTGGTTGATATGGAAATCAAAAACAAACTTAGTTATGGAAACAAAAAATGCTAGCACAGTTTTTTGAACACCGGTCAAGAATATAATGTATAATGTATAATGTTTACTCTAGTTTAATTTTTTTTGTTTATATTTCTCTTATTAGTCCTTATAGTCCAAGCAATGGGGGGGTTTCTATTCGCAAAAGGTCGGAAAGAAATGAAATTTGGTGGGATGGTAGACATAGGTCCCCTGATAGTACACCTGAGTTTGCCACCTCGAGGGGTGGGGGGTGAAAACTCTGCGTCGCGATGCTTTTCGAGAAATAGTGCCGTTGTGGTAAGTGCTATCGAAAAAAAGTTCAAATGAAATATGTAGAGAACAAAATTGTGCACAATTTTGGTCGTTGTATTTTTCGTCTACGACCAATAATTTCCGCGCTTCAAAACTCATATCTTTTATTATATACGATCAAATGTATCAAATCGGGCATCTGCAGACTCAGAAAACATAACTTTTTCAGAAAAAAATATTACAGAATTGTTTGATAGCGATCTTCGGCTTAATCCGCGATGAAATTCTGATTTTGTTGAAAATTACAAATCAACCCTCAACTTTGGCGCGCCGTAGAGCGGAAACTATTAGTCGTAGACGAAAAATACAAACATCAAAATTGTGCACAATTTTGTTCTCTACATATTTCATTTGAACTTTTTTTCGATAGCACTTACCACCGCCCCTCGAGCGGCCACCCCCCGAGGTCGCAAACCCAGGTGTACTATCAGGGGACCTATGTCTACCATCCCACCAAATTTCATTTCTTTCCGACCTTTTTTGTACCCACTGCTTGGCCTATTAACAAAACTTACCTATTCAGTTGAAATATTTTTTTTGAATTTTAATATTTAATATATTTTTAGTCGTTGTGAAGTGAGGACGCTCATAAACGATATTATTCTACTATGCTGTGTGTTCAGTTTTACCCGTAAACTCAATAATTACAAATAATTAGTACTTTCAGAAATAGTGGTTTGTCGTAGGCACTAAACCAATTAGAAAAATCTCACGTTTGCCGTTCTTTCGGTCCAGTAGATTGATTTGAGTGCAATCACTGCACTTTCAATGCACACAAAAATGGCCTTAAAAAAATTAACATACTCTCAAAAAAAAATTAAAACTACAATCGTACATAAAATCGTCTCTGGAATCAAAAATATAAAAATATACAGAGTGTTCCATTTAAAATATCAAAGTTGGGGTCGTTTCTGGAAAAACTGGAAATGATGGAAAAATGTCGAATTATGAAAAATTGTCAATTTTTGGTATACAGGGTGTTTGGTACATCGATATAAAGTTTTCACTGAGTGATAGTTAGGGTTGTTTGGAACCTATATGACCACATTTACCCTTATGCAAAGTCTCACCGTTTTTGAGATATAGGCATTTTTAAATATTTTTGCGAAATAGTTGAGTTGTCACTAATAAATGTTATTTTTTATGGTAATAAATACTTTCATCTTTCTTAAATATTTTTTTTAGATATTCTTAATATGCACTCTGTCGAAACAACACAAAAAGAAATGCCGAAGTATTGGTATGAAAATTATATAGGGCAATTTATGAGCTGAAATACATTGGTTCGATTTTTTTTTCTATTTTAAGCAAAATTTTCTCAAATGCGGCACTACTTCGAGAGATTCAAATAGTTTTAAAAACTTCTCTATTGCATACTCTTTCCAATAGTATACCACGTTATGACAGAATTATAGTTCATTAAACTAAAAAAGAAACATATTTGTGGACAAGTACGTTTTTAATACGGAAAAAATATTAAACAAAATCATAATAAATACTTTCTGCCCCAAATCGGTGATTTTATTTACTAATGTTTAACGACAATTTTATGTCTGTGGCATATTGAAATAAAAACAAACGTATTTACACGTACAGTCAAGAAGAAATGAAATAAACAAACCGTAGATATCAGGCGACCAGACACAAAAAATTGTTTTGCTTGGATACCGGTGACACATTTGAACGCTTGTGTCAAACGCTGTTTTATTTAATTGTTCATAGTATTATCACATTTTTCTGCAATGGCATCTTTTTCTAATGCAGAATATGCCGATATTCTTTTTATGTACGTAATGGCCGACGAAAATGAAGCAGCAGCTAAAGATTTTTGTCAGGAACGATTTCCATATCCAGGTGTTTTATAACACATTATCAACGTATACATGAAACAGGTAACCTTCATCATAGGGAACGGGTGTATATTGTGCAACATGGTCCTGAAGTAGATGAGCAAATTTTGTAGGCTTTCGAAGCAGATCCTACCAGCAGTATTGGAAAAGTAGTTCGTCAACTGAATTTGTCCATATGGAAAGTTTGGACAATTCTCAGGATTGAAGGAAAACATCCATTCAACTACATGCCTGTTTAGGGACTCTATAGAACTGCCTTTTGCCGTTTTGTGTTGAACGCTGATCTGGAAAATGAACGTTTTCTTAAAATTATTATTATTATATTTTGTGGACAGACGAGTAGAAGTATTCTCGAGAAGGAGTAACAAAATTTCACAATCTTCATTACTGGGCTGATGCTGATGAAAACCCGCACATGAAAAAACAAATCTCTTTTCAATACAAGTTCAGTGTGAATGTATGGGCAGCGGTAACTGGCAGAGCTCTCATTGGTCTGTATTATCTTTCAGACAATTTAAATGGAGACAGTTATTTAGAGTTTTTGCAGAATAATTTACCATAATATCTTAGACAACATACCTGTAGATGTAAGAGACATATTTTAAAACGACGCGACGGATGTCCTGCTCACTAGCGAATTACTGCGAGGGTATTTTTAGACGAAACATTTCCTAATCATTGGATTTGGTGAAATGGGCTAATATTGTGGTCAGCGAGGTCTCCAGGCTTGACACTCCTTGATTTTCATGTCTGGGGTAGAATGAAGGACTAGTTTTTGAGATTTAAATAACCGACCGTGACCACCTTGTACGAAGAATTAATGAAGCAGGTGCCAGATCAAGGAAGAAATGAGGTTAGACGTCACCACTACTCAAATACGAAAGAGGACACGTAAATGCGCTAGAAATAGAGGTTCTCATTTTGAAAACGAAATGAATTAATTATTAGTTTTAGTTACATTTGTTTTAGTTAAAACTGGAAATAAAAGTAATAAAATGATCAATACTTATTTAATTTTTTTCCTCATTAAAAATGTAATGTCTGCAAATATGTTTCCTTTTTAGTTTAATGAACTATAGTTCTGTCATAACGTGGTATACCATTGAAAAGAGTATGCAATAGAGAAGTTTTTAAAACTATTTGAATCTCTTGAAGTAGGCGCCGCTTTTGAGAAAATTTTGCTTAAAATAGAAAAAAAAAATCGAACCAATGCATTTCGACACATAAATTGTCTTACATATTTTTTATACCAATACTTCGGCATTTCTTTTTGTGTTGTTTCGACAGAGTGCATATTAAGAATATCTAAAAAAATATTTAAGAAAGATGAAAGTATTTATTACCATAAAAAATAACATTTATTAGTGACAACTCAACTATTTCGCAAAAATATCTAAAAATGCCTATATCTCAAAAACGGTGAGACTTTGCATAAGGGTAAATGTGGTCACATAGGTTCCAAACGACCCCAACTATCACTCAGTGAAAACTTTCTATCGATGTACCAAACACCCTGTATATTATCGTACGTAATATAAGTGATTAAAATTTTAAAATTTTATCGAAAATTTTTTCGAAAGCGTTGTTACCTGGTAATATAAAGAGTATAAATTGTCAGTTTATTATCTGATTAAATCCCGAGCGCTTTAGCGGGAGGGATTTAATCTTTGATAATAAACTGCCAATTTACACGAGTTATATTACCTTTTGACAACTTAGCTTGAGCAAAAATTTTTAGATAAAATTTAAAAGCACGAGTGGTGTTTGGGGAGAATATTTCACGAATACATAATTCATTAAATACATCTTCAGTATTATGTTTTGTAATTAATTGCCTTCAGACGTTTTCTTGTCACTTTTTAGAATTTACTGACCTTTATTTTCAATTTCATCATTAACTTGATATAAAGAAATATTTCCAAACCGACTCATATTGTCAAAACAGTAAATTTGAAACAAACGCAGTAGAAACTACGCAGAATTCGCTATATTTTAAACATAATCTAGTGACGGTTTCTATGGCAACTAGTAAATAAGACGAGTTAAAACTTTAGATATTATAATATATAGACTGGCTTAATACCTCTTAAGAGTTTCTGAGCTGCAATATGACGAGGACCGATAGAGAGAGCACTACTTTATTGCTGATGTCTCGCCCATATATATTATGCTTTCATGGTTCCCGAAAGAGCGCCAGAGTTATATTCCAGACAGCATAATAATAATAAATGCTCATTGACACATATTTACGTATTTAATCCTTATTTTTAACTTAAGAAGTTTAAAAATTAAGTTTAGGTTTGATTTGTTAAGCAGAGAGAATTTTAAATACAACAAATTATAATTTTCCCGAAAGAGCGCCGGAGTTATAATTCCAGACAGCAAAATAATAATAAATGCTCATTGACACATATTTACGTATTTAATCCTTATTTTTGACTTAAGAAGTTTAAAAATTAAGTTTAGGTTTGATTTGTTAAGCAGAGATAATTTTAAATACAACAAGTTATAATGTTTAGTGCACAGCTTTGATTCAACGAGTTACTTTTTGATAGATTACCGTATGTAAGTACATTTTTAGTGTTTCCAGAGCGAATGTGTTTACTTGTACATTTGTAATAAATGATTTGCTTACCTCGTAGGTATTTCTGTTTAATTTTAGATGTTGCCAGTGATAATTATTTTGTAACTACTTTATTGAGCTATTGAAAGCTGTGCTTGACTTGTTCCTGTATGAGCTATATTAAGTACAATCTTTGTATGTAATTGTTACCCAATTGAAAAGTAGGGAAATTAAAATAGTTACAAATAGGCAAGGATTATAGCCTATATATTTCAGACAGGCTTCGCTTTGGAACTGAGGGTTAGTTGTTTACTATATATACTATATATACTATGTATACTATATATACTATATATACTATATATACTATATATACTATATATACTATATATACTATATATACTATATATACTATATATACTATATATACTATATATACTATATATACTATATATACTATATATACTATATATACTATATATACTATATATACTATATATACTATATATACTATATATACTATATATACTATTATACTATATAAGTGGTGTGTTTATGTTTATATTTACTACTACATAATACAATATTACAAGGTACGTTAACAATAAGCAATAAGCTAGAGAAAAATGTATAGATAAAATTTAAAAGCAAGAGTGAACCTATTTGCAGAAAACATTTCACGAAACAAAACATGACATATATGTCAAAAAATTATCGCAATATTTGTCGACGCGGCGACACAAAAAATTAGAGCGATAATTTTTGCTTGTTGGTACTGTCAAAAGCCAATCCAGGTTGGATTACCACTAATAATGACGTTTGATTGGTGCAATGTTGTGAAAAGACGGGCTCTCGTTGGCTATGAGTAAAATAATTCCTGCCAAATTGGAGTCTTATACCTTGGAACTCTGGAAACTATGGCGTGTCTAACAATTCCTTTGACACCCGGTATATTGTTTTCAAGATGGCGTTGGGCGATAATAATAAAATTACTCTCGCAGAGACACTTCGAATCGGTCACGGGGTATTCTTTCAACAACACAATGAGAATAAACACGTTGATGAACTACCTTTGTTCAACATAAAACTTAATTAAAACTAGGTCATGTTCGGTAATTAGAGCAAAATTGCTCAACCGCGAAGAAGCAGTATACAATTAACCGTAGGTACTTAGAATCACGTTATTTATTATATTTTAGAACGAATGTCCCATATTTTATATAATACCTGTATATGTAGAATAGTTGTTCGTCATTTATCATTCTCATTATCGAGAACTGTAAATAAACAAAAACATACTTCATTACTTCTCTCGATTACTCATGTAAAATTGAAAGTAGTTTCATTGTTCCCTTGAACTTGGGTACATGCGATAAAACAAGTTGTGTCGTGTCTACTGACTGCTTCAAGGGCGGAATGTTTTTCTTAGCGTTAGTTTGTCATAGACACCGAGATATGTTTGGTATTATTGAACAAAATTGCGGATTATTGTGCAATATTGCTGTGTTCTCTACACATATGAAGCGTTTACTTAATATATTTAAGATTTAATTGAGGGTGATCATTTTTATGTAGGTATACCTACATAAAAATGATCTATATAATTATTCGTAAGCCGACATAGTATTTTACTATTCAGAAAGCAATAATTATGAGGTATAATCTTTATATTTTAACCTACTTTTTTTTTAAAATGGTTTAAAACGTTTTTATGTTATAACGACTTCGAAATTGCGATTTTAGCTTAAAAAAAAGGAATTTCCAAATGGCTTTCGTCAAGTATCTCGAAAAGTAATGCTTTATCGAAAAAATGTTACAGACCAATTACAGAAAGTACAAACTGGGAATTAATTATATTTTTGTTTACTGATGTAGGATTAATAATTTCGGAGATATTTAAGTTATATTTGGCATCCAAGTGTTCATAAGATAAATATTTAAAGTGAGAGTTAAATATCTCAGAAACTGTGACACCTGCGTCAAGAATGCTAATAGGTAGAATAATAGGTTATTAATTAAGTTTTCAACTGTTTTTAATTTGTTTCCTGTAGCATAAAAAACAAAGAAGTTATGACCGAAGCAATGTGCGTCTTCACATGTTTTTAATAACAATGTCGCCACTTTGTTACTGTAATTAGCCAGTAAATAAAAAAAGGAATTTCAAACACTGTTTCTCATTAATATATAGCATGACGTAGATGCTCAAATTTTTTCGTTTGTATACAGCACTTTAGAAAAAATTACAGTTTAAACTATGAAGATATTTTCGATAAAACGTATTTTTTTTCCTTTTCCAAATATCTCAATAAATATGAGTTTTATTGAAAAATTGGTAGAGACCAAAAATAAAGCTCATACACTGATAATGAATTTCTATTTTTTATTTATTTACATAGATTTAATAGTTTTGGAGATATGGAAGTTTACAAATGGCGTCCGAACGTTTATGAGACGAAAAATGCAGTTTAAATGTTAAATATCTCAGAAATTGTGACACCTAACATTTCACAAATACGTTTATAAACTGTTTGATTCGTTCGCTTATTTTGATTTAATAATGCAAACTGTCTTGAATGCCGTTGTTTATTAGTTCTTTTAGAGTTTCCAATATATATTTTTTTGAAAGTCTCATGACTAACAGATATTTCCTTCATATTGCACCAACTTTTGTTTGTTTTGTTTTGTTTTAGTTCTGAGTTTAATTCTTTGATTATTTCATTTTTAGTTTTTAGGCTATCTACTATAGTCTTGCTCTCAGTTTTTCTCCAGGTTTCTCATTATTTGTCAAGTCTTGTCCCAGTTTTGCTTCCAATTTGCTAAAATCTCACTTATTGGTTTACGATCAACGTATTTTATATAAATAATTAAGACATTCAGTAAATGTATGAAGTCTATGCTAATTATTAACGTGTGTCATAAATTGGGAGTATATTTAAAACGTCTTTTAAATCAAAATTTTCTACCTGTAGTGAAAATTTAGTAAATCATAAATATAATGAAAACATAAGATTATAAAGTGGTATACTGTAACTATATAAACTTATTATTATTATACTAAAATCATTTTTAAACCACTGGAACATATATTTCACGTATTTTATACGTTATAATATTTTTTGGACTATTATAGTTAATGAACGATGTATTTTATACCAAAGACTAAAACTTGTAGTAAAATTTAAGATAATGACATTACCAAAATAAAAGTAAAAGAAATATGTTTATTAGTAGTTTATGACCAACATATTCTATACAAATAATTAATACATATCGCAAGTATGTATTTAACGTATATGACGTACCTCTATTGACAGTTTTTTAAAATGTCTCTTAAATCAATATTTTCTACCTTTAGTGGAGATTTAGTAGATCATAAATATAATAAAGACGAAAAATCATAACGTGGTACATCATAAACGTATACTTCTTATATCAAAACCATTTTTATACCACCACTAGAACGTATATTTAACGTATTTTATATGAGATAGTGTTTACTGGGTAGTCTTAAATAAAGCGACAAGAGGCGGGGCGCTTACGTAAACCCATACGTACGAAATTTTGCTGTATTGTCCGAAATTGTTGTGGGCTGTACATGATTCTTGTGTGTACAGCATTACGTTTGGTCTGGGATCAGACCTTTTTAATTTGAAAAGTTTGTCATCGTATTTCATGACTGTCTATAAAAAATGATGTACAAACTATTCATTATCTACTGTATCACAAGATAAAGACAGATTTCTAAAAAAAAAACTATTTACATCTTGTAAATTTTCATGCAGAGATGAAGGGGCACTCTGAAACGTGGGACACTGTGTATATCTCCGCTCAGATTTGTATAAAATCACAACGGATCTACAACAAAAACTAAAATCTCTAGCTTTAAACTATTATGATTGTGGCAATTGGCAACTGACGGAAGTAAAATCCTCATTCAGGTCCAATGAACTCGATCGATGAGTTTGATGACAAAAGCTTCCGTTATTATATTTTTTATCAGGTTATGATCAGACTCACAAATTGTGTTTGCATTATGCAATGTACCGTTTGATTTACTTTTAAATTAGCGTACGTGATAATGATTGATGAATACGTAACTATAAGTATATATATTTTTATGAAAATTTAAGTAAATATCGGGCGGGAATAAACGCGCATTTTGCGCGCCGTACTCGTCAGAAAATTTCTCATTTCTAACAGAAAGGCCTATAAGGCCGGTTTTCGGCCCATTTTATTTTTGGTCAAAATTTGATTGATTGATTGATTTACCAGCATGCGGTAGGCATTGCTGCCACTCCCAGGTATACAGCTGAGCCTGCTACGTCCACGCTGGGTTGGACTAAGGTCATGCTTGTTGCCAGCAGCGAGAGCCACATGGCGCATGGTAAAGGAATGTGAGATGGGAGGTATAGGTATTTGTGAGATGCGTTACCGCATTGTGTCGTGAAGGAGCGTTTAAGCTCCCTTTTTTGTCTGTTTGGTTCTGGACTTCTGCCTATTCTGACTCTTCTTGTGAAATATGTTGCCGTGTTGTGTCGTAATATGCAGTGTTTTTGCTCCTCTTTTTGCGTTTTTGCTTCTTCGAATCTTCTCTTTTCTGAGTCTTCTGATTCCTCGGTTTCCGATTGTGGTAGAGTATATATATCCTTGCGATTTGTTAGTGGTGTTCATTTGTTGATCCTGATCCTTTCAATTGTCGTTCTCCCCTGTAGCATGATCTCCCTATTTTTAGTTTGTTGCTGTGCGGTGCTAGCGCTTTCTTCAGTAAATGTGTTGGGTCCCTTACTTGGGTATGTCCCCAATACTTCATTGCGTATTATGTTGATGTTTTGTGTCGCTGTTTTTAGCTTGTTGTTTTAGTTGGACGATGCCCTTTCTGCTCTTCTCAAAAACTTCTTCTGTTGGCTTTTGTTGTTGTCGCGTTTTTGACTCCATATATCATAGTTGTCGGTATGACGGCTATGTACATACATTTGGTAAGGTCCCATGATAGTTTATTTTTCTCAATGAACGGTATATTACCCTTGTGCCGTTTTGATTCTCTCCTTTACTGCTTCTCTCCGCTCCAGCTGGTTCGTCCGGTCTGTTCCTAGGTACTTCAATTTGTTCGGTATTCTTAGGGAATATTCATCTATTTTGTATTCCTCTCCGCTGGTCCAACTCTTCTTCTTCTTCTGCATCGATTAGGAGATTATCGACGTATATGTGTGTTTTCTTAGAGAACACCATTTTTATGAAAGAAACCTTCACTGGGTATACCTCCGCTGAAGTGATGTGCGAACTCAGCCCTGACGCAGTATATCAACAATACCTCATTGATTATTTCAAGTTTAATTTTAATTATTATCACTACCGTGATTTCTAGCATTTATTCCTTGGATGGTGGCTTATTAAAGGGTCTTCTTGTATTAATTTGATTCATTCATTTTTTGCTTTCTCTTCTTCCTCCAGTTTATCTCCACTGTTGCCGTGGTATACCTCTTCTCGTGTATGTGTTATCATTTTTTCTGAATGCCCCCCTGCCGCCACTTTACTGCCCCTAACTCGTTCCCCCGTTTCTTTGATTTTGTGGTCCTATGTTCTGTATTCGATTCATCATTCTTGTGTATAGATACCATTTCCTGAGAAAAACTATGCATTTCCATTGAACTGCAAGAAATTCAGCCCCCGGCGTATTAAGCCAATAGTACGCCACTGATTAGATTGTCCATTTATTACCCAAGTCAACGATTGTTTATCTAAGAAACTCTGTTTTTCTTAAGGAATAACACCATTATTGCCTTGCTATAAATTTACGGTGACAGCGGTCGATGGTTTCATAATCACTTCTCATATTTTCGAAGAAAGTCGTTTGAATCAGCCCCTCATCAGTTTATTACAGCATTTATGATGCAGAATGCAACACCACAAAAACACACTCTTTTTAATACAAATACAAATTATGTACGTAATTAATCACTAATTGCACCTCCCAAGATATGTATTATTCCTCAAACTTGTCGCTTACTTGACAAAAAAATATGCAACACCACAAAATCACACTCTTTTTAATACAAACACAAATTATGTACGAAATTAATCACTAATCGCACGTCCCAGGTATGTATTATTCCCCAAACCTATCACTCACTTTTTAAAAATTTGCATAAAAAACATACAACACCACAAAACACATTCTTTTTGATACAAATATAAATTATGTACGAAATTATCTATTTATTCACTTGACACCTCAAAAGTTATATTTTTTACACTTTGTATTTAGCTAGGGCTTGGACCTAAAAGGCCCATTTTATTTTTGGTCAAAATTTCGAAACAAATTTTTTTTATCAATATCTAATCTATTCCACCCCAAACGCAACTTCTCCCAACCCATCCCCCTCCATGTAACCCCATTAAATTATTATAGAACCAGTTTACATTATCACACTTGCTTAGATGTTTTTGAACTTTAAAATCATATTTCCTTTGAATAAACTGCACCCTAAGCTCCCCCTACTACTATACAAAACCCCATCACCCCCAACCCCCAATGACAAGCACCCTCTCCTCCCACAACATAAACCTTTATGCTGCCACCAGATATAAATAAAATAGTTTTAAAAGGACTTTTTATTTACATTATTAATTAAATGCCAATTCCTCTTATACCCCCCCCCAACATTCCATTCTGTTGTATAGAGAGGTTTAGGTTAGAGTTTTGTTGTCTGTTGATTTAGACAGGCGCGTGCTGGTCTACCGGGATACGGAGAGTTTCCCGGTGGGTCCTCGATAAAGGGGCCCTTCATGAAGGGCTTTTCCTATTCAATAATTTTTATTTTGTAGGAGTTTTTTTAGATCCCCCCCCCGCTCATCAATTCTTTATTCTCCCCCTGCTCATCAATTCTTCAAGTGGTAGGAATTTTTCTTGAGATTTTCTCCCCCCGCTCATCAATTTTCGCTTTCGAGATAAAAAAAAAAATCAGATTTCTGCCTGGGGCCCTTGTATTGAGCTAAGGTATTTTCCCGGGTTCCAAAATCGTCCCAGCACGCGCCTGGATTCAGAGCTTGTGGTGTATGTACTTTTGTCTGATTTTTTCAACATTTAGAGCTTAACTATCTTTGTTCGTATTTTTGTTGCTTTGGATGTAGAGATAGGGAGTAAAACGGGCGCATGGTTATATCTTTCTACCGATAAAAAAAGTATAAGAAAAGTCTCGTTATAC
The DNA here is from genome assembly GCA_936432065.2 of Rutpela maculata. NCBI lineage: Eukaryota > Metazoa > Arthropoda > Insecta > Coleoptera > Cerambycidae > Rutpela > Rutpela maculata. The sequence goes on from OW386285.2 coordinate 38,653,114, forward strand.
CATTTTCAAGCTTGTAGTAGTTAGTCCACGCAAATTAGACATTTTAGAAAAAATAATTTATAAAGTAATAATATTTGAGATGCGTACTCTAGATAGGGTTAAAAATAGATACCCGAAAAGTTTCCCCCCAATTTAGGGGGGACTTAAAGCTGGTTTATCACTTTTATCTTGTAAACCGTTCATCGGAAGAGAAAAAAGTATAGGAAATAAAAAATTTGTCGTTAAATTCTGCATAAAAAATGTCCTATTAACCTTGTAGCTTATCCTCACCTATTTCGCGCTAACAGCGTCCGAACAGAGAGGTAGTAGTTTGAAGCGCACAGGTAAAAATCGATCCTATTCGAAGTTTCACAGCAAATATCTTAAAACAGGTTGCTTTAACGAGAAAAATGCACAGGAATGAATTTTTTTTAATTATTTTTGGTTTTTATTTATTTTTTTGATTTATTTTTTTGATTTATTTTTTTTATTTATTGAAAATATCGTACAGAGATTTATGCAGAATTTAACGACATTTTTTTTATTTCCTATACTTTTTTCTCTTCCGACGGACGGTTTACAAGATAAAAGTGAAAAACCAGCTTTAAGTCCCCGTTAGGAGTGGTTTTTTTGTAAAAAAGGGACGTTCCACCTCTAAATCGGAACTTGGGGGGGAACTTTTCGGGTATCTATTTCTAACCTTATCTAGAGTACGCATCTCAAATATTATTACTTTATAAATTATTTCTCTTATTCAGCGTTTTTTAATCTAATTTGCGTGTACAAGTATGATGATGGCGGGAATGGTTCAGGAAAGTGGGTGTTGGGGAAGGAAATGAGATTTTATTAATAATGTAAATAAAGAATCCTTTTAAAACTATTTTATACCTGGTAGGAACTTAAAGGTTTATGTTAGTTGGGGGAGAGGGTGCTTGTCGTTGGGGGTTGGGGGTGCTGTATAGTATAGGGGGAGCTTAGAGTGCAGTTAGTTCAAAAACATCTAATGTACTAATGTCCATTAGTGATTGGACCCCACTGGTTGCATTTCCGGCGTTTCTTCCAGACGAAGCCGTACTTATCTGCCCAAATCCACTCCTCATAGTCGTAGGGGGCTATGAGGGCACTAGTGCAACAAGAGTCACATAAGTACGAAAGAGTACTAATTTAAACTGATTCTTTAATAATTTAAGGGGGATACATGGAGGGGGGGAGGGTTGGGGAAAGTTCTGTTTGGGGTGGAATAGATTAGATATTGAATATATATGACGAAATTTTTTGACCGAAAATAAAAAGGACCGAGAACCAGCCTTATTAGACTAGGCCCATAAATAGGAAATCCATCTGTATAAAGTGCAAAAAGCATTTCATGTAATAATTGGGGAAACAACGTTTTTAGGGTATTTCGACCCCGCTGAGTACGAATCTGCCTGTTGCCAAAGCGAAAGTTGGGCCGGAAGTCCGGTATCCAAGATGGCGACCAAAACTCTGTCGCCCTATATCTCCCTTGTCCGTTTGCTTAAAATAATGATCTAAACGTCTGCTTAGGGGTTTTCTTGGATGCCAAATACATTGCAATGCTCAAAATTTACTTACCTTATAGTTGTATTTGGAGTATAAAATCTGTCAGATATATAGTTTTTAGTGGTTGAATGTGTACTACTGTGTGTGTGTTACGTGTTACGGGATTCCGACGTCTGTTTGCTGTTGATCTATCACTTCGATCTATCACTTCGACAAAATGACTAGTTCTAAAGTGTGGATGATGAGTGGCACAGCGAAAGAAAGGAAGTATCTCTCAGTCCAAGAGATCTGCAAAATTCTTCCCAATGCTCAAAAAAAGAACGTCTTGGCGTTCCACGCAGTCACGGGTTGCGACTCGACATCTCAATAATAACAAAGAAAGCAGCGTGGAAAGTCTTCAATGAAACGGCCTGACAGCTTCTGAATGTCCTAGGGCACTCTCCCATGACTTCCTCATCAAAGGCCAATGCAGAGAAATTCCTGGTACAGCTCTACAAGATTGGTATAGTTTTTTTTAGGTGTTTCAGCAAGTTCAACTTCGCTTTATTTAATGTTAAGACGTTTCTGCTTGTCTGAACAGGTGGGCAAAGGCGTAACCAGCGGAGATGAAGCCAGACATCAGCTTTTCGGTGTTGTAAAAAGCCGGAAGTCTTACCTCAAACAAGCGATGCGCTGCGACTACACCTCCTAAGATGCCATTACCAGGTAAAGACATGATGGCAAGCGGCGGCATACTGTGAGTAAAACCAGTTGCTTTTCGGCACTGGCAATTTAAAAAACGTTTCAGGTGAACGTGTGGGAAAATGCTCATGATGCCCGACCGGTGGTGATCGATACTGAGTCATATAGGTGGAGGCTTCACCAAGACCAGTACATTCCCATCCTTATGACCCTCGAGCCCGTCCCCAAAGCCTGTACGGATATCCTAGCCTGTAATTGTTCATCCCAGTGCCTGAGTACAATGTGCACGTGCAAGAAGAATAGACTGACTTGCACCAAGTTGTGCCACCTCTCTCGACAATGTTTGAACTCTTTAAATGGTTGATTTCTTATCTTCCTTGCAACCTTGCCATACGCTAAAAACACTTGAATGATTGTTTTATCTTCCTTGCTTCCTTGCTTACTTCCGAGCAACAACGTTTCGGCGGCCATCTTGGGCGCCATCTTGGAACCCATGCACTCCAAACTTTAGGTAAGTAAATTTTGAGCATTGCAATGTGTTTGGCATCCGAGAAAACCCCTAAGCAGACGTTTAGATCATTATTTTAAGGGAGATATAAGGCAACAGAATTTTGGTTGCCATCTTGGATATTGGACTTCCGGTCCAAATTTCGCTTTGGCAACAGGCAGATTCGTATTCGAAATACCCTAAAAACGTTGTTTTCCCAATTGTTACATGAAATGCTTCTTGCATTGTTCTTTTTTGAAAACGTGCCTAGTCTATATTATAGGCCCTCCCTTTGTTCGGAAAAGTCGTTAATATTGGCTTGGAATAATTGCAATAAGGGACATTATTTTCAATTTATAAACGAATTATCTTGAGTGTCATCAATCATATTGTTTTATTTTGTGTATATTTTACTAACAATAACAGTATTATCTAAAATAATTGATATAATCTGAAATTTTATGGATTAAGGCAAACATATTTGTGATAACGTGTGCGCCATTTGGTAAAGAAGGTTTTAGATAAAATGAATCAGAATTTCGAGCATGTTACTCAAAAAAGTTGCAATCTATGGAAAAATTGCTTACGCATGTCGCAATCTAAAAGATTATCAGTTATCATATTTAAAATTTAATCTATTGTTAAATATATTGGATTCAGCGAAATTAGTACCTTTTCCTGTTAAACACAGCCAAACTCTATTATCATAAACAAATGTAAACAAGTTGACATGAAAACAGAATCGGAATCTATGCAGAAAAAAATGGAAAGTGGACCGCGACTTCTTATGCGGCAAAACACATATGTCAACAGAACCAAATCAGTTCAGTTCAAAAAATTATTGAAAAAAATTGAACCATCTTCAAAAACGAGGTCACTAAAAATTATGTGATTTTTTTTAATCTGTAATGTTTTAACGTTTCCTCTAAGTTTCATGGTGTACTGGAAAAATTAATATTATTATTATTATTATGGTTTGCAAAATTCTACAACATATATATTATGCAATCCTCTATCCCAAGATCTTTCATTTGACACCCCAGTTGATAGGATTTAACAATTTGGGATTTTTTGATTCGACAAAATGGGACTCACTATTTTCAGTTTTGGTTTTCCAGTTTTTCATATGTTCAGTGACACGAATCGTTAATATCCGGTTCATAAAATCGGTCGAGCTGTTTAGTTTCTAGCAGGGAATAAAGGAACACACGTACATATTCCTGGAGGGGTGGAACCAGCATGACACTGGCTCTGAAGAGTTTCCAAAAACATCAAAACACTTGAACACTACACTCGAATACTGTCACTCGATTCACGTGATTCACCAACCATCAACTGGAGCTGATTAAAACTAAAACACAACCCAAAAATGTTCCTATATTTAGACTAAAATAATGTCATGGTAGAACGAACCACCAGATTTATTCCTTCTGACATTTGAAAGCAAACCAAAAATTGTCATGAATGATTTTTTCAGAGAATGTAACAAAAAAAAAATGTTTTTTTAAATTTTACTCAATTAAAATATTTCTTTATGTTCAATTTTCGTTATTGTTTAATATCATTAATTGAATAGGCGTTTGCAGCTTTGTTTGCAGCTATATACTTACTTAATCATTTTTTTTTTAATTTCTTGTTATTTTTTTTAATGATTTTACTATACATCGGTACTACATCGATAGACAGTTTTAAGGGGGGTGATAGAGTGCAGGTGATTTAGAACATATAAGACCTTGCAATTATACAAAGTATCACAAATTTTGAGACATCGGGCTATTTAGATATTGTTACCAGCTAGATCCCAGACTTGACATCTCTCAACTTTCATGTCTGGGAACGAACGAAAAAACTTGTTTATGAGGTTGAAATAACTGACCGTAACCACCTCATCAGGAGAATTAATGAAGCAGGTGTAAGAATTATGGAGGAAATGTGATTAGGCGTTACCACCACCGAAATGAGAAGAAGAGCACGTAGATTTATTAGAAACGGTAGTTCACATTTTGAAGAGCTATTTGTGCATTAAGAGCGCAAAGTGCCATATTGCCCACAGCATAATTCCATACCATAGATGGGAATGTATGTTAGAGTAATAAAATGTCAATAGAGAACCTTTACCGCAGTGATTTTTTAAGTTGCGCATACCGTAACAAACTTCATACACAAACTGTGAGCAGTGCACGTCAAATTTCGGTCGAACATGACACCCAAGATTTTAGCAGAATCTGTTACTAAAAATTCGTCGTTGACTTAACTTAAAATTTCCTATCAATGTCTAAACACCCTGTATAAAAGGCTGTATTTGAGTTTGTGATCTAAAAAATGCATTGGCTTTCCCTGAAATCTCATGAGCACACCCCGTATAACTTCTGTCTGGCTACAGGCCTGATCAGTTGATGTAATGATTATTAATGGAATCATTCGTATTTTGGAGTACTTCCAAATGGCTCCCTTTCTCACTGATTTTTTTCACTATTCTATTTGGGAAGAGTCAAACTTCAAAAGTCGCTTGGCTCGCCCATAACATAACGTCCACTTCGAAAATAGAACATTGTTGCTATATAGCTTATTTATTTTATAGTAGAGTTAAAACCTCCTTCCAAAAACAATACCAATAAAATAATATTTATATATTTTTGTGAAAATACCGGAAGGTAAACGATCGTTCTAGACAGAAATGAAAAGGTGAACATGTGAGTGTCTTTGGAGTTCGGCGCGGCGCGGCGTGGTGCGAAAAAAAATGTTTTTTTCGTCTGTTGAAATATAATCTTAATTCAGTATTTTTTTTATTATTTATACCGACTTTAACAAGTTTTATATTTAGAGCGTAAATACAGTGTGTGTTTCACTTCTCATTTTCACACACATTTCACATCTTCACATTTTTTTTATAACTAGCTGTCCCTAAGGTGTACTTGTACAACCTATTGCCACTGTCAGATTACCACTCTACGGCCTACTATGTTTTTTTTCTATGCGATTTTTCGGGAATTCATATTAGCGATTTCTTAATCTGGCAACATAGCAGCGCCCCTAAAACCGAAATATCCCGAGTTTCGTGAAATTGTTAAAGTAAATAACTTTTATACAGAGCTTTCAATTGACGAAAATTAGAAACTATTATTTTGCTCTAACGCTCAGAAGGCTTTTGAAATAAATGAGAACTGATGCAAAAGAATACATTAAATAACATTACAATTCAAAATCATCAAAAACAAATGCGCTTTTTGATTGTTTGAAAATGAAAAAAATATATTTACCTGTTTGATTAACATTTCATTTTATTATTTCGTTGTGATAATAAAACCGCTACCCAAGGGATCACTACTTCCATATCCAGACTTTCTATCCAAGTCTCTCACAACGAAAAATATTTAGTATGTGGTAATAACTGTTTATGGAACTTTAATAATATAATATTCGAAATCGCCTACCCCAAAAACCTATAAAACGATATGTCACATCGGTAGTGAGCGTGGGTTTGGTGAAATTTGAAGCCTTTCTTGTACACACACTAAATCACAATTTTATTTGTTTCGCCACCTTTAATAGTGGGGTGGGGATGGTAATGGGAGGTTGGCTAAACATTTTTTAGAGATCTTAGCTTCTCCTATATATACTAAATACTAATATTATGGACTCTTACTTGCTTGATTTACCTATTTATCCCCATTCACTCCAAATTGGCCCCCCAACTCTTCAACGGAATAAGATCAAAATATAATCTCGTTTCAGATCTCGTTAAAATATATGCGTGTACCAAATTTGAAGACAATATCTTAAACATTTCCAGAGTAATTGTGCGCACAAAGAAGTTACAGAGAGACAGATTTTTTTTTGCTCAAACTTAAAATCTCGACGAAAATTTTCTACTTACTACTACTTACTATACTTCCACTGGATGTGGAAGTAAAATTATCTTAGAAAACCAAATTTTGTGTCAACTAAACTTTGTCTCTTTCCTTTCAACCCCCACACCAAGTTTATGGAACTTTTTATTCTGTTCTTAATGACAATTTACCGTAATTCTTCTTCGATTATTTCTAGTCATGCTTGTCGAACCTTGTTACAAGAGGTCATCTCTGTTTTGAATATGAGTTTTATAGACTTTTTACCCAAAAATAAAAGTCCATTGATGTTAAGTCGGGCGATCTGGGTGGCCCGAGAATTATAAGACTGTTGCGCCCTATCCATCGCATAGGAAAATTTTGACTCGACGAATCGCAAACAATAATAAGGTTATTAATCTAGGAGCCATCTAATTGCATGTACAATCTCTTATTTCTAACAGTGGTAATTCATTAATGACAGTCTCAAATTTTATGTTAAGAAAATCTAAAAAAATTGGCCATTTAAATTATTGTTGATGAAAAGCTGGTAAATAATTTAATTTATGTCGTTAGATATTTACTTTTTCAGAATACTGACTTCCACAGTTAATTATGAAGTTATAGAGCGGGAGCTAGGTGGTGCTAGTCGTCGAATTCCAAAAAATTTTCAAACTGTCAGCCCGTCCGTCGTCGAGTTCTTTACAAGCACTTATGAAGAAATGATCTAATCGGATTGAAATTTGGACATAAGTTAATATTACTTATTGTTTTTGATAAATATCGATCAATAAATATAACAGTTATCGAATAAAAAATTATCTGAAGATGGTAACCACCTTTGAAAAGATTTTATAAAAACAAATATACTGCTGCATTGTATACTGATAAAGGTTTTACCAACCTGGCATCATCGAGAGAAGAAATTAAAAATATAGCAGTGATACCTAAAAAAAAAAAAATTAACTTATTTTCTCCAAAACTGCGAGGAACGTCCTATATGCATATAGAATTTCGATAAACCAGCAAAGAGTATAATATTTACATATAATTTTTATATATTATAATCATATTGGAATAATGTGCCGGGGGCTGAGTTTCTTCTGAGTTCAATGGAAATGCACAGGTTTTCCCAGGAATCTGCACACAAAAATAATAGATCGAATACAGAATGTAGGAAAGAAAGATCACATTCTGAGAGAACTGGAGGAACGGGTCAGGGGCGTTAAACCGTGGGGGGGGGGGGGGGGGGCAGAAGAAATGATAAGCCACCATCCAAGGAATAACTGCTAGAAATCACGGTAGAGCGAGAAGATATACTGCACCTGAAACGCACAAAATAAACAATGAATTAATGCACTATGGACCAAAAAGGACAAAGGAGCAACCCTTAGAACTCATCACAGGATCAAGGCTGGAAACGTCCATATGGATTTTCCCAAGGAAATGGTAGCTGCGCACAATAATATGGACCGAATACTAAATCTAGGAACGAAAGATCACATCCTGGTAGGCAGAGAAGCGGGGGAGTGGGCCAGGAGCGTTAAAGCGGGGAGGACAACAGGGGTAAACACAGACCACACAATATACTATACGGGAAACTGGAAATACGTAAAAGAAAAACAAAACCCAGGAATAACGGCAAGAAAAAAGGCTGTATCATAAAGAAATCGTAAGGATATATGCTCTACTAGAATCGGAAATGGAAGAAACATTAGACTCACAAGAGGTAGAAGTCTAGAAGCAAAAACATAAAAAAGGGAGCTTAAACGCTCTTTCACGCCACAATGCGGTAACGCATCTCATCCTACATTCATTTACCATGCGTCATGTCGCTGTTGCAACAAGCTTGACCCTAATCAAATCAAATCATGGCACTAGGTGAACCAAAAACACAGGGATGGTCCAATGCCCCTTTGTGTTTTTCAACTGTACTTCTGTTTTATTACCACGTACCTACTTTTATTAAAATAGGAACGTTAGATTATAATTTTAGAGTTCTCATTATCAGATAAAGGTATCTAAATCATCGCTACATTTCGCAGAATGGGCTGATAGTTGACATTGAAAGCGTGCCATTTCTAGTTGTTATATTATATATGTTATATATATTTAAACAAAGGAAAATTCCATTTTGCGTATCTGGCATTTTTGCTTATCAGAAGAAAACACACGCTGTCTAGAGTGGTGAGCATAATTCGTAAATGTTATCATTTTATATCATTGTAAATTCATGAAATTTTTTTATCTAATACGAAAAATCTGATCTCATCTATAATTATCTTAATGTACGTCATTCATTGTGTCTACTAAAAAAATTTCTTTGTTATTTAGTCGTCTACACGAGGGTAATAAAATAAAACTGCGTTCATTCTGAATATCAAATTTTTTAATCTTTAGGGTAAACATTGGAGTAATGTGGCAAAATATCGTTTAGTAGAAATTTAGTTATTGGACAACTTCGATTTGCGTGTCTAATTAGTTAATTAAGTTTTACTTTTTATAATGTACTAAAAGTTTTGCAATTGTTTAATAAATTACCTCCGAGAAAGAAACTAAAACTGTTGAAATTCGGTAATGCAGCAGAGTCGTCCTTATATATGTATGGGTATAACTATTTATACATTATTTCTAAGTAGACGACGCAAATTAGATTAAAAAAGAGCTAATAGGAGAAATAACTAATAAAGAGTTTATATTTCGGATATGGACTCTCAATAGGGGCAGGAACAAAAATTTGAAGAGTTCGATCGATGCTGGTACTTTGGTAGTGAAAGCAGGTGATAAACATTTTTTTAATCCCATTGCGTGGGATCCATATTTTCTCCTCGCCAAGATTGTATTTGGTGAAGTACTCCATAGGAATGTTGCTGTAAAGCATCAGATGTTGGTGACAGTCTTCAGTCTTGATAATATCACGGAATAACCATCTTTGATGATTTAGAGATTTTTCAGTTCCTGGAACTTTGTATAATGCAAGATAAATCGTTCTCCAGCAGTTTCTTCCTTCATTGAGAAGGAAATTTTATATGTATGGGCACCATCTTTCAAATCTTTCTTGCTATTTAAAACATTTATCGTTTGTGTTTTTCCTTGAAAAAAAAAATCAGAAGCGGTATTGAAACCACTCCGGAAACCACTAATGGCATGGATAAACATCACGGTTTCTTTGCAGTCTCCCAAAACTTTTGAGGACTACAAATCGCAAGAACTATACGTCCTTTCCTGTATATTCCCTTGAGCATCTAAAAAATCGGATGTCTTTATATTTAAAAGCAAGATCAATAATGAACGTGAGAAAATCGACGCCCTTCATTGAGAAGGAATTTTTATATGTATGGACACCGTCTTTCAAATCTTTCTTGCTATTTAAAACATTTATCGTTTGTGTTTTTCCTTGAAAAAAAAACAGAAGCGGTATTGAAACCACTCCGGAAACCACTAATGGCATGGATAAACATCACGGTTTCTTTGCAGTCTCCCAAAACTTTTGAGGACTACAAATCGCAAGAACTATACGTCCTTTCCTGTATATTCCCTTGAGCATCTTAAAAATCGGATGTCTTTATATTTAAAAGCAAGATCAATAATGAACGTGAGGAAATCGACGCCCTGCTCGGCGATGACCATTGTCTCACTTCGATGAGATACGTTGATGGCAGTTTGAACGATCAGCGTGTCGGCATCATCAGCAACAGTAATCGTTTTCACCAGTTCTGAAATGAAATGCTCGTATTGCCGAGATTGCGTTATGGAGACGTGTTCTCCAAACATATCCTCAACCAGTAAAGAATACTGACCTTCATACTTAATATACTATAACAGAGTACATTTCACGACATTTACACCGTATAGATGAAATTAATTTGGCCATTCCATACGACGAATTAGGTTTTGCTCCATCGACAATAAATTCGCAATCGCCAAAATTGATGGGTCATTCTGGAACTGGGCTGAATATGTCATTCAAAGACGATTTCTTTGTTTTTCTTATTAAGCTCCTTCCGTCCAATAAGGAGAGAGGAAACGAAGCAACGTCTTTTCGCAAATGAAACAAACTTGTGGGCTACATGCCTTCACGAATTTTGAACCTGTCTAAAAAATAATTATTTTTCAGTGTCTTTTCATTTGGATTGCATTTCTTAACTATGTGCTCCAACTGCCACGGGAAAGGGCGCTTAAATTCAGCAGCCGATGAAGACTTGACCGATGTTGACCCCATCAACGTACAACAACGTACAAAACCTGATAGGTCTATTCACTTACACTTACAGATCTATTCCACTTTCCTTTGTTTTGAAGGTAATACCTTTAACTATGCCAAATCTTAACCCTCTAGCACTGAAAATGTTTTTAAATGTTCGGACATAAACGAATTTTCTTCCTTTTTGCATGATATACATCGACGCTACTTCAAAAATTGTGGGTGTCGATAAAGTAGATGAGTAAAAACTATTTTCAGGGCCGGTTTTCTGACTAGGCCTCATAGGCCCGGGCCTAGGGGTGCCACTCTGCGGGGGCGCCTTTGCCTTTCATCTTAGTGGTTAGTGTCCATAAACTGATAGCAAGACATAATCTATCATAGTCATATCAAAGAGAAAGTATATTATACTGCGCGTTGTTTTTTTATCCCACCCGCCGATCCGCCTCTGAAGGTAGTCGGTGTCGCGTGCCGCCCTCAAACCAATAAAATAAATTTGTTTATTACCAAAATCTTTGGTCAGCTAGAGCGAGTGCCTGCAAGGCCCTTTTTAAGGGTTAGTCAGGTTTTCGTGCGGTATTGGAAAAAATCTCGGATAATGTTAATGAAAAACCCACCACACGAACAGAAGCAAGGAGTTTAAGAAATAAATTTGATACATTGGAGTTCGGGATTTTAACTGTTTTTTTGGAATGATGTTCTACAGAGGTACGACAAAATTAGTAACAAAGCAAAACGTGAATGTTGACTTGCTATTATTCGGAGAATTTCTTGATTTATTCCTAAAATATCTCCAGCATCTTAGAGAAAAGTTCGACTTTTATGAAAGGGAGGATAAAAAACTCAGTAAATGTGAAAATTATAAAATTAGAAGAACTAAGTCATTGCAATTTGACGATAGCAAAACAGATATGCATGTTAAAACTTTTATGGTAATAATTGATAATTTAGCAAATGAGTTGTTACGTCGGAAAAATGCTTAGAAAAAGTTCTAGGAACTTTTTGGTTTTCGGAGTAACCTACCATCCTTAACAAATTATTAACAAAATTATTAGTTTGTCTTAGCCATTTAAATAATTAAATAGTTTTTATGTTTATTGTTCCTATAAAGTGATATGATTTATTTCTTATAACTTACGGATTTGAATTTTATCTTATATTTTTATTAAAATAGTTTTAATATGCCTGAAGTGATCTCGTGTATACAATACAAAAATGTTTATTCAAAATAGAATATTTTATTTGTACTAAAATGTTACCAAAATTTTTATTTAGTTAACATTCCAATGATATACCTACTGACGATTGTGCGAAAAGGCAACGATTCCTTTATTTAAATTTTGAATGTCGTTCTTATTCCGAGGGGGACCAAATTGACCTGGGCCTAGGGGCAACTTATATCTAAAACCGACACTGACTCTTTTAATCACCTCCAGATGATGCCACCGCAATTAGCGACACGTTCTTGTAGAGTATAATATTGTAGTGTAGTTTTATAAACTTTAAGAAAGTTGTTCTGAAATTTTCCGCGAGATATATGTATCGATGTATTTGCAAAAACGCATCTCCCTTCACGATCCTCTAAAAGGAAAATTTGTCCTTGATCTTGGACTCGTCGGTTTTTGAACGAGTAAGTAAAAATGAATATCTATGCGGTGTCATTAACTCTTGATTATTTCCTAGCTTACTAGAATTATTTAAGGAAAATGAGAAAAAGCAATTTCATGCTTTGATGAAGTTCATAGCTTTAGTAATTACTAAAACCGACTACAGTTCGTATTCGTGAGACATATATCAAATTATACTTAAAAGGTGGGTTTTCACTATAAGTCAACACGTTGATGTTAAAAATACTAATTTAACATATGCAGGTATAATAGAAGCAACTTGCATGTTTTTTTTATTTCATTAGAAAGTTTATTTATATGGAAAAATAGGCTATGCCAAATATCAGCTCTTAAATCACAAGATAATAAAATAAAACAAGTAATTAAAGTTGTAATCGCTAGCTATTAAATTCAAACGAGGCAATAAGCGCGGGAATGACTGTGACGTCACACCGTGTATCGAACGGGGAACAACGTCCATTACATTCTCATTGACGTCGAAGATTGTAGTGGCGGCGCCTGTTTACGTTTTTGTGTTTATTTTACTTTTCAAAAGGAGCCAATAATGGAAGATACTCAAAAAAATGAATATTACAGATACTGTGCAGTGACAATGTCTCCCAATACGTCTGCTGGAACGTCAAATAAAATATTTATTCGTGTACCCGAAAATGAAAATCGCCGGTAAAATGATTAAAAGCATGCAGAAAAAACATTTCTAACATCTCCTTTTATTTCCGAACAAATTTTATTGACCATGTCCTGTACCTATTATTAACCATTTTTGAGATATTTGCAGTTAAATTTTTGGGTAACATTTTTTCATTAACGTAATTATAAGGAATACTACAATACAAAAAACAGTAAATATTATAATTATTATAAAAGATGCTCAAGTTGTCGCCCATATTCTATTTGACACAACTCATACATCCTTAAAAGTTCTCGTGTACAAGAACTCCTTATGACATCTGGGGGTTATTTGGCGGCAAGCTTGAGCAATCCTATTTTTTAAATCATTAAGATTATTTGGTTTCTCAGCGTATACAACTTGTTTTAAATGACCCCATAAAAAAGTCTAGGGGGCTCATATCAGGTGACCGTGCAGACCATTTAACAGGTTCCTGATTACCAATCCAGTTCCCTCCAAATCGTTATAAGGTTCGAATTATGGTGCTCCGTCTTGCTGCCACCACATAGTGAGTCACTCATTTATTGGTACATGACCAGTGATCGGAATTTTGGGTTTAATTTCAGGTGCGTCGTTATAAGGGTTTATTAAAATATGCATACATTTTTAGTTGTATATATGTATACATGTATCCTATTATGCCAAAATAAATGAGAAACTCGTCTCGAGGTTCGTATTACATTTAATTTCGATTTAATTTTCTGAGAAAGAACAAACTTACATTTAATTCTTTGATGTAAAATTTTATATAACTATATGCGCCACTGGAATTAAACCCAAATTCCGATCATTGTACATGACTGAATCAAGATTAAACCGTCGATATATCGTAAACCGTTAATGATAGGTATAGAACGTGGTTAATAAAAGGCCATGGCAGGTTAAGATAATTGTCCGTACCTTTGCAACCTTTTTGCGTGTAGTTCCTTCCAGTAATGTATCTTTGCGTAAGATTTTGGCCTCAAAATCTTCATAATATCTGGGAATTTTTTTTTTTTTCGAAAATCCGAAAAAAAAATTTTTTTTTTAATCAAGTTTGTATTTCACATATATTGTTAATCTACTCAAGACAATTTATTAATGATATTTTCAGGAAATTTTTTCATGAAGAAAAAAAAATTGATTCTTTTGATTGATTTTTGGAAAAATTTAATACGTACTTACACGTTAGCGACCAACTCCATTTTTTTATTAATTATACACCATACAATAAGCTATAACATATATTTTTCACAAAATTCTATCGAAGGTAACGTAGTCAAATTGGCAAAGATAATGTTACGTGTTATAATTTCTGAACCCACGATACAATGTGTTTACTAAACACGTGAAATGGAGGTGGTCGCTAACGTCTAAGTACGTATTTAAATATTTCAAAAAATTCAAAAGCATTAATTTTTTTTCTTCATGAAAAGATTTCCTGAAAATATCATTAATAAATTGTCTTGAGAAGATTTACAATATATGTACAAATGCAAAAAACGTCCAAACGTGCTGAAAATTGTTTTCTGCACGTTTTCAAGGGCGGAAAACACGATGCTGATATTATTTAGCCTCACACCCCTAATCAACTACCCCTACAAAACCACCTCTTTTTCCCATTTTTCGTTATTAGGCATGCGAGGAATTGTTGGATTAGGTTTTTTTTTGCGGAAACTCAATATGTCCTGTAAAATTTAGCAACCAGACATCCTAACGACCCCGGGGGTTGAAATCAAACCTCAATCCTGAAGTGTCTCTCAAAGAGAAGGTTCTAAAGAAGGTATCCCCGTTATCAAGGATGGAGAACACAATCGTGGCATCACTTTCTCTCTTAATACTCAGAAACTACCCTTGCATGCCCAAAACAATCGCTTTTTCTTATAATGAGATCATAAGCGCTCATTAGATTAGGTTTTTTAGGAAGAGAATTTTTTTATTGCAGCTTAAAATGAGTTTGTTAGGACGGGTTATGCGCATGTATACAGTGTGTTTCACTTGAAATGGTAACACCTCAATAACTTTTTTATTAGTTGTTTTCCGATTTGATTCAAATTTTAACTAAGTATAGAACAAATTAGTATCTACTTATGAACAGAAAAACATTCGCCTCCTACAAATGCAAAACCACCTGCGGTACCAAATTAAGCGGAGAAAATCAAAAAATCATATTAGCTATTTTTTTATTGAAAAATTTTGTTAATGAATTGTCCAAAAACCTTATGTCCAAAATTTATTCAAAATCAAAAAATTGAAAAATTAAAATTTTAAAAATGATTATTTAAATAAAAACTGTAAATTGCTTGACAACTACCTGACAGCTTGGGTTTAATTTCAAACAAAATTGCCATAGTGCAGTTTTCTAAAAAAAAAAAAAACATTAAAATTATATTTCCGACTTGGACATTATTTTAATCAAAATTTCAGTATTTTTTCATTTTGATTAAATTTTGGACTTAAGATTTTTGGACAATTCTAAACAAGTTTCATTAACAAAATTTTCGGATAAAAAAATGCCTAATATGATTTTTTGATTTTCTCCGCATATTTTGGCACCGCAGGTGGCTTTGCATTTGTAGGAGGCGAATGTTTTCCTGGTGATATCTCTATCAAAATTTGTTCCATACTTAAGTAAAATTTGATTCAAATCGGAAAAAAATAAAAAAGTTATTGGGGTATTACCATTTCAACTTAAACACTATATAGTCCTGCATGTGCATAGTCGACTTTTTTATTATATATTTATTTTCATTGGATTCATTTATTTATTTGCATAATAGTATTGTAGGTATTGAAAAATCCAACAAGTTTTCACTTGCCTGATAACGAAAAATGCATTTGGGGGTAGTTTATTAGGAGTGGGACGCTAAATAATATCAGCATCGTGTTCTCGGCCCTTGAAAACGTGTAGAAAATAGCGTTTGGATGTTTTTTGCATGTTTCGGTACTGAGGGAGGGGGTGGTTTCAACCCCCGGGGGTTGAATGTCTGGTTGCGAAATTGTCCAAGAGTTTCCTAAAGAAAAAAACGATCCAACGAGTTCTCGCAGTGCCTGACAATGAAAAGAGAAAAGGAAAAGGGGGTGTTTTTTTGCGGATGGGGGTGGTTCCAGGGGTAGGGATCGCGCGACTATCACTATCGTGTTGGCCTCCCTCGAAAACGGGGGGCAGCCATGTTTGGTCGCTACCCTTGCTCTTTCGGGGTTTAATCCATTTTTGCAACTTTGGTATGGACAAGAGGTTCCCCATACGAAACGACTTGCCAACTTCTTTTATACACTTTATATCTAACATTCAGTATGAAAAACAAGAAAATACCCATTCCTTCTATATACTGATGATTTAAGTCTGATCATTCTAGAAGGTTATAAGAAGCCTCCCAGACTTAGATATAGAAGTAATGGTTATTTTCTTGTTTATCATACTGAATGTTAGTGTATGAAAGAAGTTGGCAAGTCGTTATGGGGAACCTCTTGTTCATATATTAGCATGATCAAACTTAGACCAATAATAATATATGAAAGTAACGACTGGTTTCTTTGAAAATTACCTACTGAATATCCAAAATAATATTTTTTAACAATAATGTAAGTAGAAATACAAGATATTTATTTTTAAATAGATAAGTTAGTTTCAGAGTTCCAGGTAAATAATAGTAACAATATATCTGAGCCCTTCTCTACTAAAATTGCGTTTTATTATTTGTTTATGTTTGTTGTTATCTTCGTTAAAATTGCACGTGGGGAAATGATTCAGTCAACAGTGTGAATAGTTGCGACGTACATTTCAGAATTATACGCAGATTTCTCCATTGTACATATATGTATACTTGCATTAATGTTGTAGAATTAGTTTTATGTTATTACAGCAAATAAATATTAAATTTTTTAATCGTGAAACTCCATGCGATAGCATCAGTCCGGTTTAGTGAATCACTTGCAAGTGTTTAAACCTAACTTTTGACTTATTAGTGTTAGTAAACAGATAAATGTTGTATTTTTTTTGAGGATCGAGTTGTGAATAGTTTTTGGACTGCAATACGCAAGGTAATAAATAACTATCATTACGAACTTATAGTAAGTAGTTTGTTTTATTCATCTAATATTATGATGTGCGAAATTTACTTGACTATAAAAGTTTAATCTGTTTATAAATGGGGAATGTGCCTTTGCGTCGATTTGGCTATTTCTTTTTTTTTCAGAAGCCCCTTTCTAAGGAACATTAATATCGCCAAATGTTCATATTCTCTTATAAAAAAATGTATTTTGTTATTTAGAAAAAAAAACTCAGGAATTGTCACGAATTACATGGAATTGAATTTACAAAAGTACTAAAGGCTTGAAGACTAGAAGTGGACATTTTTGTGTGATTTTTACTTTATTTACCATATGTTGCTCATATGTGCCCATATCTAATATATAAAAATCTCGTGTCACAGTATTTGTTATCGAACTCCTCCGAAACGGCTTGACCGACTTTTATGAAATTTTTGGTGTATATTTGATAGGTCTGAGAATAGGTAGTAGGCTATTTTTTATACCCCTAAGTGATAAGGGTGGCCCTATCCAGAAATTTTATTTTTATTTTTTGGACAAAAAATTATAATTTATATGGCAAAACAACGTTTGCTGGGTCAGCTAGTAATATTATATTAATCTCAAAAGTGTGCGATGAGTATAACATATTAACATTTATAAAAGTTCATACTTGGACAAACAGGCAGTCAACTGTGTAAAAATCATTTAATAAATATAACAACGTTTAACTTTATTACAATTAAGTATATTATAGTTATTTATATTTAAATCTATAGATATATAAAGATAATATAATTATACATACACCAACACATACACATACACCCCCACCTCCGCCTCATGATCAAATGAGGTGGTAGTAGGGATAGCTGATGCCAAATAAAAATTGAGGCCTTTATTTGTATACACACTTAATCACAGTTTTATTTCTTTACTCCTTTAATAATGGCATGGGAGGTGGCTGATGAGTTGAAAAAAAAAAAATTCGAGGCCTTTGGTTCTTGTATACACGCTAAATCATAATTTTATTTTTTTACCACTTGCTTGATTTACCTGTTTAACCCCCAATCCTTGAACGCAATAGGATCAAAATATAACCCAATTCCAGATCACGTTATAATACCGATATCTTAAATATCATAATCCGTTCCAGAGTAATCGTACAGACAAAAAATAGTTACAAACCGATTGACCGACAGACAGACATAAATTTTTTGCTTAAACTTAAATCTCGACGTTTCACGAGATTCTAAGCCTATTTGAAAAAACAAAAAATTATTTTTTTTTACCGTTTCTTTACCTACTTCCATTCCACTATGTGGATGTGGAAGTAAAATGAGCACATGCATACCTGTTACTGCTGAAAATGGTAGTGTTAATTATTAGATACTATTACGTAAGTATAATTGCAATAAACTTGAGCTTGAACATTGTTTTATTTATTAAACGATTTTTACGCAGTTGACTGCTGGTTAGTCAAGTGTGAACTTTTATAAATATTAATATGTTATACCCATAGCATAATTTTGAGATTAATATGTATTATCTGGGCATATATGAGGAATATTTGACAAAAAATTGATGATTGCTCTCCGAGTACAAGATATATTTTTTAATTTAAAAAAATGTTTCTGTATTTTCCACATTTCCTGTACAGTGAATCACAAAACAATTACCACTTATATGGCTTTAGTACCTATAATATAATTCAAAACCATGTAGTTTGCAACAACGGTTCCCGAGGAAACATTTTTTTTCCTAAATTCCGAAATATATATATTTTTTTCTAAGAAAAGATGAACATTTCGAAGCTAATGTTTGGTGAGATTTAATCTCTGAAAAAATTTAGCCAAATCGATGCAAAGGCACATTCTCTATTCTTTAGCAGGTAGGAACAATGTTTACAACAACCATTTTCAAAGTTAACCCACTTTTGCGTAATTAATAAATATTTGGGGCAAAGGGGGCAGAAATGGATGAAAGTTCGTCGTATATCCGCTCGTATGTCAAGAAACAAGAAAATTAGCTATTCATGTCATACTAGCATCATCCACCATTTTTTGTAAATCGCGAAAATAACCTAAATAAACTCATAATTTAGGTTATTTTCGCGATTTACTAAAAATTGATAGGTGATGGAGCTAAACGGACACCAGATTCGTATTCAGCATGTCGAAATACATAGGAGTCCCAGAAACAGCCCATGTAAGGATAAATTAATACAAATAAAAAGGGTACAACACTGAACTAAATATATTAAATTTTGAATACATGTTCACATTATTGAATACAGTAAGGCACTGCCCCTCGCTAGCTAAAATGCTATTCAACAGTTCTGCGTACTCATTTTAATCGTTCCTTATTTTTATATTGTTTATAAACTAAGATACATAATACTTGCTGATCACGGCAGAGATGCCGGGAGATGACATTGGCTGCCATACGCGTAAGCGTCTATTACATTCGGCCATCCTTAGGATATATATGCATCCATGCGCTCACCACTGATTCACTGCAAACTGCATTTCACCGTTTATGCCAACTGCATGCCACGCTGTTGTCAACTCAATTTGAAGTTGTCGCCACCTGCGGATGTCCCGTGCCAACTGCAATCCATGCTCTCGCCAATTGCGAATGCCTTGTGCCAACTGCATTTTATGTTCTTGCCAACTGCGAATGTCTTGTGCCAACTGCACTTCATGTTCTCGCCAACTGCGAAGGTCTTGTACCAATTGCACTTTATGTTCTCGCCAACTGCGAATGTCTTGTGCTAACTGCACTTTATGATGTTCTCGCCAAACGCGAATGTGTTTTGCCAACTGCACTTGATATTCTCGCCAACTGCGAATGTATTGTGCCAATTGCACTTTAGATTGTCGCCAACTGCGAATGTATTGTGCCAGCTGCACTTGATGTTCTCGCCAACTGCGCATGTATTGTGGCAACTGTACTTTATGTTGTCGCCAACTGCGAATGTATTGTGCCAACTGTACTTGATGTATTTTGCTACAAATTTCTTCATTCACGGAAACCAGTAACTGTCCATGATTGCTTCAAAAACCTTTCTGTTTTTTTTTGCATCATCATGACCACCTGCAAACCTGCCATTTTGTACTTTTAGGAACGAACCAGGCTGTCCGTCCATTTTACAATCTTTGTTATACTTTTCCTTTCCTCAGTAAATAGTCCTTGAAATATGCTTAGAATTTGGACATTTCTTTTTCTTGTACAAAACCTCCTTTATTTTCGAAATTCCCTCGTCTTGCATCTGCGCCGCACTTATCCTTAAGTCAATATGACATTGATTTCCGCTATAACAGGGTTACGACTTAATGCATCTACATGAACCATTATCTTTTCTGACTTTCAATTGAACTGGCATATGTGCACAATTCAGTAGGTAAACTGAGGTCAAGATAGTCAAGAAAGGTTTTGAAACTAAAGCTGCTTTCACTTTTTCAACCACATATTAGTCTGAGCTTGGCTCCATTATCATTTCGTGTATTTTTTTTAACAATCTCGTTCCTAATCGGTTCTACCACACAAGCATAATCTTTGATAAATCCTCTGAGGTAGCCTCATAAACCAAGGAATTAGGGAACTTGCTTCATGTTTTAAGGATGTGGCAATTGAGAATTGCTTTAACTTTCTTCAATCATGGGCTCACACTTTGACTATTGATCTCTCTTCTCAACTAAAATAATCATTTGTCACTTTATCTTATGCTCCAACTTGCTAATTTTCTTACGTAACCTTTCATCCACCGACGACTGCGTTTCATCCATCGAAGACGTGTTCGATGACACGGTCTCCTGGCGAATTTTCTTATATAGCCTTTCAACCACCGAAGAGATTGACTTTCATCCACCGAAGACGTGTTCGATGACACTGACGGTCTCCTGGCTAATTTTCTTACGTAGCCTTTCATCCTCCGTTTAGCTCCATCACCCAACAATTTTTAGTAAATCCCAAAAATAACCTTAATTATGAGGTTTTTTTTAGGTTATTTTCGCGATTTACTCAAAATTGGTGGGTGATGGAGCTAAACGAACACCTGATTCGTGTTCAGCACGTCGAAATACATGGGAGTTCCAGGTTCCTTTTTTTATTTTGTGGAACTGTGTAATTTGTGGTGAGTTTCCTAGTATATTAAACAAAAATATAACATTCTCGGAAACCATTTGATAGGCACTATCAGAGTAATTTATTAGTGACATAAGACAAATCTTAATCTAAAACATACCAAGTACTCGCAATTGGCAATACACAATATCGAATATTTTGGCATTCGTTGCAATTTGATATGAATACCAAAAAAATGACAATCATAAGTACCTACTAACTTTCTCGCTTGGGTGGTACATTACAAAATTGCGTCTAGTTATAATGTATGGCTAAAAAAACACCTGTAGCAATCAAAGAAAACAATTTAATTCCAAGGTTAACGATTACTGTATTTTATTTATGCAAATTAAAATTGCTTTATAAATTAAATACTGGCTACTTTTATTATATTTGAATTTTCCTCAAATGTCAAAATGTCGTCGCCGAAGTTGTTGTGTTTTAAGTTTTAACGAAACGTGACATATTGTTATTGTAAGTAAATATAAATTTTCCTTCAAACTATGACAAATAACACCATTACGTTTGAAACCTGCTTTGTGTCTAATTACTAATCGTAATCATATTAGCCACAGTTATGAGTGCATTATGAGAAATGCGACCACAAACCAGATAAGGCTTTCGACACACCAGTAAACTATTCTTTTTCATATCTGCCGACTTCTAGATTAGGTCCCGTCCTCAAGATCACACTCTAGTTTACGTTTCGCTGCTCTCTTCGGCGTATTGTTTATAGAAAAATAAGCTGATTTAGCTGTATCCCCGAGTCCCATGTCATATAGTACTTTATTTTCATGGTGAAGAAATAGAAAACCAACTGACAGGAGAAGAAAATAAAAATTGCAGCAAGAAAAACGTTAAAAAGGGACAGATCACCTATGAGCCCAACAAGAAAGAAAAAAAATTAATAAGTACGAACAGCTAAAAAAGATGAAGGCCACAGGCAAACAACAACCGACGGGGAACTTAAACGAAAAGCTAAAAGAAGCACTAAAGGAAAAAAGCGAGGCGGAGAGAAACTACGACGAGGAAAAATGCAGATCAATCTTCGAAAACATAGAAACACTTCCAACAGGACAACGGCTAAACCAAACCTTCAGATATCTGAAAAATATAGAAGAAACAACAGTACCCACAAGAGAAGATACATACCAATGCAACATTGGACCAAGAAGCTGGAGGAACAAGAGAAGGCAAAACAAAACTAATGGACAAGCCACCATCAAAAGACCAACTGCTAGAAATAATAGCCAGAGCTAGAAGAAACACCGCACCTGGTGTAGACAAAATAAACAACGAGCTAATACACTACGGTACGGAAAGGCTAAAGGAGAAAACCCTAGAAATCATCACCAGAGTATGGACAGAAACCACACCTCTGCCTACGGAATGGATCACGACTATACAAATGCCCCTCCCAAAAATCAACTTGCCACAGAATATAGATAACTACAGAAGAATAACACTCTGCAGCATAGGATACAAATACTACGCACAATTCCTGCTCGAGCAACTAGAGAAGTACATACAGACCGCCCGACTACCAGACAGCATTCATCAAAGGCAGAACAACGGACGACCTCATGTACCCCACCAGAAGAATACTGGAAGAAAAATGGAGAGAAGGGACAAAACTACACATAGTCGCTATAGATTTCCAAAAGGCATTCGATACAATCAGTCACGAGGCCATAATCAACACTCAACACCCTATATAACAAAGAAGTACCTAATAAAGGCTTGCCTTCATGAAACCACTGCCATACAATGGTTCGGACAAATGACAGAAACCAGACAAAAGAACAGAGGAGTCAAACAAGGATGTCCCCTATCCCCCCGACTATTCACCAGAGTCCTAGACCAAGTAATACAAAACACAATCAGGGAAACACCAAATTTCAACAAAGACACGGAAACACTGAGAACCCCAATCGTACTAGTAGCATACGCCGATGATCTCTTAATCGTCGCAGAAGAACAGCAACAAATTTTCAACTTCCTAGAAAACATGAAACCGCATCTGGACACATCTGGGCTGAAAATAAACTTCAAGAAAAGTCTAATAATGGAGCGGTACCCATCAACAAGAGAGAGTCGGATCAGTGAAGAAGAATACAAAATAGGTGATTACTCGAAGAACAACGAACAAACTGAAATACCTAGGAACATATCTGACGAACCAACTGAAAAGGAGAGAAACAGTAAAGGAGAGAATAAAAACAGCATACAGAGTCACAAGGGCAATTATACCGTTCATCGAGAAAAACAAGCTATCATGGGGCCTGACCAAACGGCTTATATAGCCATCATACTACCAACAATGACATATGGAGTTAAAAACGCGGCGACAACAAAAGCCAACAGAAGAAGTTTGAGAAAAGCTGAAAAGACAAGAGGACAAAAACAGCGACATAAAATATCAACACTACTAGAAAGGAAGACAATAGGGAGACCATGTTACACGTGGAAGACAACAATCAAGAGGATCATGAACAAACTGGGAAAGAAAAGCGAAGGGAAAAATGAATTCCACAAAGAAATCTGAGCGATAGGCAGAAGTCCAGAACAAAGAATACAAAAAAGGGAGCTTAAACGATCCCTCACGAGACAATGCGGTAACGCATCTCACAAATACCTACACCTTCCATCCCAGATTCCTTTACCATGCGCCAAGTGGCTCTCGCTGCTGGCAACAAGCATGACCCTAGTCCAACCCAGCGTGGATGTAGCAGGCCCAGCTGTATAATCCTTGGGAGTGGCAGAAATGCCTACCGCACGCTGGTAAATCAATCAATGAATCAATTATGTTTCATACGTTCCGTCGGTCGTATTTTGTTTATTGTTCCTGTGTGCCTAAAACAATGACGAAACGAAAACTTGAATTAAAAAAAAAAAACATAGAAACAGAGTATTCCTCACACCACACTGATTTTAAGAAATTACGAAGTCATTTGGTATCGCTCAGATCGACTTGTTTGCATCATACCAAAACAAAAAATGTGAAATATTTAGTTCTTGGCATCCCGATCCGGAGTGCACTGCCGTCGACGCTTTCACATTTAATTGGTCCAAAACATACTTCTACGCGTTCTCACCAATCCCTCTCCTACCCAGAGTTATAAGCAAAATAAAAACTGAAAAGGCTCTAGCAATTGTAGTATTTCCTATTTGGAAGTCCCAACCTTGGTATCCGACAAAAGAGCAACTCATGATCTGCAAATCAATTATATTTTCCCCACATCAATTATTGTTGTTATCTCCTCCTCCAGAGAACCACAACATGTAAAAAATGGTGGCCATATTGTAAAGATACTAATGTTTTTCCTGGAGATTCAGTTAAAATCATTGGTTCTTCTAAAAAATAGTAATGCACCAAAACTGTTGTTAATATAATGGAAGTTGATCGAAGAGTAATAATTGATTACCTAATTTATTTATAAGAAAAATACGAACTTTATAATAGTTAATAAAACGGAAATAAATTGACAGAGATTGTGTTTTGTTTGTCTGTTTACTTTGATTAAATATGCAACGCATACTCATAAAATGTTGTTAATACTGATTTCCAGCCGAAATTCATCTTCATTATTCCTTTTATTTACATATTTTCATTTTTGGTACCATATTATTGTATTTTTTCCAGAATTCCATATGTTTGCAAAGTTTCAAATCGATACAACAATTAGAAGTGGGTGAAAAGTGAGTTGTAAGATTTGTTTACAAAGTTACAGGTTTTACAGTATTAAAGTCAAGCTAATAGAAGCGTGTTTTTTTTAGTTTTTTTAAACTATTAATTTTCACACTTATTGTGTATAAATCCATTCTCTGTATTTTTCCCACCCCGTAATTGGTTAAGAACTCAACAGTAAGCTGTGGAGTGCTATAACTTAGAATGAATAAAAATAAAAAACTTTCCTGCTCAAATATTTCCCCATACTCTTGGTACACCTTGTAAAGACACAAGTACAACAAATTTAATAGCTATAGCTATGTTTTTATTATTATTAATATTACCATATTGGTTTTAACATTAATTTTCAAGTAATTATCTGGCGCTGTTTCAAATAAACGTTTAATTTAATGCAAGATTGTGCAATTTTCATATAGAACTAGATTTTATAAATAGAAGAGATTTGTACTGGTTTGCGTTAGATATTGATTGCATGAAAACACAACAAAGACAATAAAGACATTATCACTAGCAGACTTGTCTAGGCACATAAATGCAAATCATGTCTCTTCTCCAAAACATTAGAGCTGTTTTGCATAAACATGGTATGTTTTGCAGTAAGATTATATTAAATCTTATTGTTTTTAAAATATTGCATTATAACAGTTCTAGATTACTTAGTGAACAATTTGTTTGTAAATGAAAACGAATCCGAAATTAAAATCTTGGTGGCATAATTTGACATCTGTACACTGCTGCTTAACCATATGCCCCCTTGTAAGAATAAATAAACAATGTTGAATTGAAACACTGTGTGAAGCAAGCCCTTATTGTAAGTCATGATACTATCGTAATATCATAATATCCAAGAGACGGGGGTCCGATAGGAGAACATTTATTAATTTTGGCATGGTTTGTTTTATCATGCTTCTCCATGGCAAGTACGATGTTAGTAAAAAAAAATACTGATTTAAAAAATATTTTTGTAACGACTTGCTTAGTTTTAGTGAATAAATATGGCATATGGTATATCGTTGAAAACATGAAGAAATACTTAATGCCACCATTTGCTGTTTCAGATTTTTTTCAACACCTTATGGGGTAAATCTCGAAATGCAGCGGTTCTGAGAAAATTTAGATAATACCTCATTAAAAGGCTCTATTTTGCAAAAAATGTTCACCTTAAAACTTTTTTCTGTCCTTTCAAAAAACGGAGATATCTAGGTTTAGATATTCCGCACTTTGAAGATTTTCCGTGTTAAAGTGTTAAAGTTGACTATGGATTTTTTAAATCATTTTGTAGCTTATAAAAATCGGCACAATTTTGATAAAAACATTTTTTTTGCACCATTGATATTAAGCGAGATATCCTCGAGGTCCCTGATAAAATTGCCAGCCTGTGTTTTAAAGGTTAAAAATAGGCTATTTTGGGGGGGAATATGCCGTTTTCGTCCAACTTTAAATAGCTGTAATTTCATCTGCAGATATCCGAACGAGACGTACCAAGAAGAAAATTCAAAATCATTCTGCCAGCTTCAATTAATTACATTCCTAAAATGGGTATTTTTCAAGTTTTGTAAACCATTGAACATTTTGCAAAATCACCCAAGTCCAAAAATTATTTTCAAATACGTGTAGCAAAAAAACTAAACGGTAAAAAAGAAAAGCCCTCAATGATTGTTTAGCTATAAGAAAGCTTAAAGAAACTAGTAAACTACATTAACTTTTTTCTCGTACGCCTTTAAAAAAAATTTTGGTAATAATGATTAAATTTTTGTTTTTCTTTTCATATTTTTTACCAGACTAAAGTGGCCATAGAAGACGCTGTAATTAAAATAAATTAACGCGGTTCATCCCATTTGAAAGGTAACTGAATAAATTTTATTTCACAGTAGAAACTTGTAATATTTTTGTTTATTTAAAGTTGATTGTTCATAGCAAATTCGGATAAAAACAACTTTTTGAATACCAAGCAGGCAAATCAATTATTACATATTAAACACACTCGCTCTAGAAGCAAATAAACCAAAAATATACTTACGCACGGTAACTCATCACAAAGTAAGTTAAGAAAATCAAAACTATGCACTATACAACATAACTCGTTGTATTTAATGTTCTCATTACTTAAACAAGCAAACAAACTTCTTAAAAATTAAAAATAAGGATTAAATAGGTAAATATAAATATCAGTGAACACTTTAATATAATAGTTCTACAATAATTCAAAGTACCTAGTGCCGTGTGATCTAATTTAGCGTTGCTAGATGGTGGTACTATAACAATATTTTATCTGATATCGGCAACCTAAGAACGTAAAGAGAGATTGGTAAAATGGAAGGGCTCTATGTATTTACTCGTAATGTGATTGGTCGAAGCATGCCCGAGAACTCTTTACAGTGAAGACCAGTCCATGCATTACAATACCTATGGTCTAAGGTTTGTTGTTTTTCTCGATTGTCATTACATTTAAAATATGGAGAATTGCGTGGGCTTTAAGTTTCTGCAGCTGCATTTGTTTTTTTCTAGATGAATCGCTTTGGAAATGCATTTTTATGTGACGTAAATGATTAAATTGAAAATAAAGGTCAGTAAACTCTAAAAAATGACCAATTCCTATCGCAGAGGGTTATACTAAGAACAAAATTAGGGAATTAAATTACATTAAACATTGTAATGAACATTTGTAAAACCTAATCGCGGAAAACGCACGTTGAAATTTGGCTTTTAGAAAGGCAATATTAAAAAAAAAACACAAAAAAACCTTAAACTTTAAAAAAAATCCTGTCTCGGTCAACTTTTTACCAAATTCAAGGTGATCTATAAGTTGTATGTTTAACATGTTTTGATAAAATCGTAGTTTTAAAGATATTTGCATAAAACCGTTTTATTTAATTCTAAAAACTTTTCAAATAAGCTCTATGCTCGGAGGGACTAACTCAATGTAGCCCAAAACTGTTTTCCATCCTAACCAAAATAAACATGCGTTAAATAAATAATTAACGAAACCAACAATTTTTGAAATCTAGTAAATTAGAGTGTGGTTTTCAATATAATTATTATCGCCCCTCTAGCTAACAACAGTAAATATTGACTTTTTGTTCAGTCACGCAAGCATATTCCTATTGTGTCATCGACACTTTTATAAAAATTACAATACAGCCTGACCTTAACATAGAGTGGCGTAGGAATAGAGCAATATGTTGGCACAAAAAATGTATAGATATGATTTATTTGGTTTTTACAGATTTTTGGGTATTACACCAGAGATTAATTGCTTTTCGGCCATAGGCCACCGTTCTTAGGTATTTAAACAAGGAAAAAATTAAATACAGAATGTTTATTCATCAAGTAGCACACGAATTAAGTTAAACATATTTCTATACGTTTTCTTATGACATAAAAAAAATAAAATCCTAAAAAATACATCTTTTTACGTTTTCGCTTAATTTGTATGCATCGAACTTCAAAAAATGCATATGGAACAGAGAAAAGTTGGCTATATAACGAGGAAAATGAACACATACTCAATTTTCATTTTTTTTTTTGGTATAAAAGTACCTATAATAAGTGTAAGTAAAATATGTTTTAATATAATATTTCAAATTAAAGTAAATGGCTTTTTATTTTTTAACACAATTAACAATTTCAACGAATTAATGTAAAAAGCTATTAAAATAGTGCCCCACCTAAATTACTACATAATTCCACCTATCTTCTAAATTCTTTGTTACTTCTTCTAATTTCTTCAAGAGGTATGGCTCTGATCACATCGGTAATTCTGTTTTTTAATCTTTCCAAATCATTGTCAAAGTTCTCCAAGGTTTAATTATCCCATCGCATGAAACGGCGCGCCAAACGTTAACTTTTTTTGAATACTGATGCCTTCTGCAATTTATTAAAAAATTTGGATTTTCATCTGACCAGTACCTACAATTTCGTGAAGAAATAACTCCGTTAGTGTTAAATGTCGTTTCGTCCGAAAAAAAATAATGTTTTCAAAATTTCTTTCCGTGAGACACTTCTCTCCAGTCCGCAGACAAAAATCCAATCGTTTTCCTTCGTCGCTTGGTTCCAAAGTGTGACGAAAGGACCCCGCAGAATCCTTATGGGAAATGGCTTTTGCTCAAACTTTTTGAAACTCTGGATTCTGGTAGTTCTTGGTGTGTAGAACAAAATTTCTCAAGGACACTAAGTCCTAAAAACTCATGGTTTTGAGACATATAGCCCTCTGAAGTTGAACTTTACGTGCATTCTGCAGCATATCTCAGGATTATATCTCAAAACCATGAGTTTTATAGCTTAGTACCTTTGAGAACTTCCACACATCAGGAACTACCAAAATCCAAAGTTTGACCGAAAGTCATTTCCCATAAGGATTTAACTATGCTGTAGAATGCACGTAAAGTCCAACTTTAAAGGGCTTTTAGGAGTTAGTGCCCTTGAGAACTTTCGTTCTACACATCAAGAACTACCAGAATCCAGAGTTTCAAAGAGTTTGACCTAAAGCCATTTTCCATAAGGATTCTGCGGGGTCCTTTAGATTTGTACGGAATTATCTTATTTATCTTAAATATTCTTTGCAAATGTGATTTGCTCACGCCAAGTTTTGCTGCCCTACGTTTTAATGAAATTTTGCCATTTACTCTGACGTTGCCCAAGCCAAAACTGTTGCCACATCGTCTTCGTCAAATCTTCTCTTGTCCTTCTTCGATTTTCTTGAAAATTTTGTCGCAATACTTTTAACGGTAACGTCGCTTATTGAAATCCCAGGAAATTGTTGTTCAAACTGTCTGTAGCTAATTTGCCCATAACAAGACACACTTGTGTTAAAAAATAAAAAGGTATTTACTTTAATCTATAGTATTATTTTTGTTTCGTTCAAATGCAATGAAAGTTCGCATATGCCTCTAACTTTCAATGCAAAATATTTTATCCAAATACCTAGAATTTTTCCATAAAATTAACGTACAATGATTTATTTTCTTCCTTAGATTAACTCCGCGAGTTAGCTGCCATTTGAACTATAATTTGGTAAAAATCCACTTTAGGTCAAGCAGACCGAGACTGCAGAAACTGAAAGCTGTACTATTTTTTTTTTGGTGTATTACATCTATCGCAAACTCAATCCGGGGACACACTGTATAATAAGAAATTGTACCTTGGTTGCATATAATTTTTTTCTTGTTAGTGTTTCTTGCTCTGGGACACAGACTTAGTAACTTATCTTATTGATATACCACCTAAGACCTACTAAGATCTAGGCAACACAATAAAATTTTAAAAATAATTTTCTTAAAGTAAACAAAGTAAATTGAAGTAATAATTAATTACAGCACAATGTTCTCTGTAACGAATAAGGTTACTGCCTTTAATTGTTTACATAACAGTGTTGCGGTACTTGTGTGTTCATCGCTTGATAAACATGGCATGGCATTGCCCTAGTCCAGCAATAAATAGTATTGTTTGAAGAAACTAATATTTCTGAAAACATGCCTGTGATGCACTTTACATATTTAAGCAAAATCAGGCATTATTTTAAAACCCGTTTTTAGAAAATTTCCCATCCTTTGTACCACTAATTCTAGTCCAACTTATTGAACATATGAACAAAGCAAAAGCTACTGCGCAAACGTCAGTTTCCCAGCTGGTTACAAACAACACAACCGAACAGCTGACAAACGGTTCCCTTCATCCGTCAACAAAACATCGCGAATCAGCTGAGTCTCACGGTCGCGCCACTTACTGTCACTTGTGTTTTGTTCTCTGTGGTCTTTGCTGACAGTAAGTCCAAGTTCAGACTTGTTTGTAAATATAAAATTATTTAACAGGTATCTAGTGGCAAGTGAATCAATTCTTCGCGTCATTTAACGTAAGTGCTGTTTCTAGTTTAGTTTGAATGTAAGTGCATTTGTTGTGTTGATGGATTATTGCGTGAGTCGAGTTCAGCGACGACGAGATCTCTTTATTAATTTTACCTAGGGTAGGGTATATCTTGTATGGTATTGTTTATTTATGTTACAATTGTTGTTACAGTTGCTAAGTGTGGATGATGCAACTACAAACAGTACAGCGTTTTACTCTGCAATAATTATATTCTAGATTGTGTTAACTTATTGTTTTAGTTTATTATAACTTTACTTAACTTTATTAGTGACTATGATGATAGTTAAAAGGACCCCCGCACATTTTTTATGTAAATTGGTACAGTCAAATTGACTGAATTTTTAATGTTGTAGATTTCTACTTTTCTACTTTGATCAAAAGCTCTCATGGACCAAACTCGATCCTATGTCTAGTTTCCGAGATACAACTGTAAATTTTTGGAAAATTCTGTATCTTGTTGAACTTTTAACTTATTGATGGGGTATTAGAGGTCAAAGGAGCAATTTCCGAAAGTTTTTCAATTAAAGTTTTTTGATCAGGAAGACACATACTTATGTAAAAAAAATGTGTTGACCAATTTGACCGAATATTTTTTTTCAGTTATTTTTATTTGGATTTCCCGGCGCCTTCGCCATTTTTCAAACTTTAATTTTTTTTCCACGCTTTTTTTTATTAAACAAAACAAAAAATGTTTTTATTGCAAAATATTAAAGAACTATTAATTAGAACGTATCACAATATAAAATGTATGGAAAAAATTTTTTTAATTGTACAATAGGTCATTCTTGTACATTTCTGTACAGCCGTATTTCGGAAACTAGACATAGGATCGAGTTGGGCCCATAAAGAGCTTTTGATCAGAAAGTGGAAATCTACAACATATTAAAAATTCAACTAATTTACATAAGAAAAATCGTAATATTTCGAATTTTTTTTTCACAAAATGAATGGAGAAAAGGGTGGCACCGTTACTAACTTAGTAGTCTTTAACTTGAGTTAATTAAGAAATTAATATATCCAAATAGCAAATAAAACGTATTTGATAGGCATCTTTAAAGAATATCTACTTATTACATCTTGGTAATCATTATTACTTAAATTATTTTTATTTTTTAAATGCTTGTTTTTAATTGAACATGACAACTAAATCTTAGAAACAGAAATTCATCTATTCAAGGTAAAAATTCAAGGATAGTGGCCAACCTTAAAAATTAGGTACTTCGAGAATTCAATTACACGATAAAAAAGTAATAGATATTATTTTTTCTGTCGGATGATTTTGTAATAGAATTAATAAGAATCAAAATTTAAACGTATTAAAAAATTGGAGTGGACAGATCGAGGAATCGAGGTCCTTATCTTGGTTTTATTAAGTATCAACTATGAATTTGATCAGACATAGTCTCAAACTGGTCTTTGGGTTATCAGAACTTTTATTTTGTTTATAGCAGTTGCTATAATTGCCAGTTGGTAATGTATAATTATGGCAATTGATGAGAACTGGGAGTTACTTTAAGGAAAAGATAGGTACTTTATCTAAGATACTTTTCATATCAGATAAATACTTTTGTAAAAATACCTAGTAACTTATAGTCGGGGAGCAGCCAATCTGTAGGAAGCATTTTAAAAGTAGTCTATACAACTCGCGAACACCCACCTAAAAAACAGATGATATTATGTAAAATGA
This sequence comes from Rutpela maculata, assembly GCA_936432065.2. Taxonomy (NCBI): domain Eukaryota; kingdom Metazoa; phylum Arthropoda; class Insecta; order Coleoptera; family Cerambycidae; genus Rutpela; species Rutpela maculata. Next base: position 38,685,487 of record OW386285.2, read on the forward strand.
CCTTCTGGATTTGATTTTTGAGTTCGCCCGTTAATTTGAGATTGCCAAATCGGTCAATTCGCAAATTTTTTGAAAAATTTTAAAATTATGTGTTAATTTTTGTTTTGCACATAACACATCATATCTTTTTTATTTTAATTCCGATTTAGACCAATATTTTACACATTATCCCTCCAATATTCTTGGACAGGCTGATGGCAAAGAATATAGTGTAACTAATAATATAGTGCCTAAAAAAAATATAATTACCCTCTATTGTCCCGGTTTTTTAAAATTTGCATTGAAAAATACCCGATCGAGGAAACTTTTTTATTTTTAAAGAGAGAGTTGTAGTATAAACGAGAAAAATGTTCCATATACTTTAAACAAACTTTTTTATAAAGAGATTTTTTTGAAATTCGGCTCATGTAACGAGATGACGCTGTTGAATGCGACCGCGCAACTCGTCCGCATTAATTTAAAGCATAACTTCTGTTAACGTCGCCCATCTGTGGTGTCGTTTAAGCGATCAAGTGAGTCTACGGATTATTTAGTTTCTATTTGCAATTAAATGTTATAAAATTATGTAGATAATCTAGAAACATACACATTAAAAAATATATTTTCATTAATTATAACAGCAAGTGGGTACTAAAGATTACATTTTCCTTCGCATAAACAATTTATGTTACATTGCACGTTTGCTTTGCTACACTTGCAGCTTGTAGTACAGTTATATAATTTACATTTACAAAATGGAGTTAACTCAATAAAATTGGGTTTTGAGCTTTTTGAAATCATCTTTGGAAATAAGATTTCCTCCTTTAGGTACCATCCAAAATCTAAAACATTTGGAATTCTGGGCTTAATTTGGTAGGCTGTCTTGTAAATAGCACATTGCAGAAATGTCCTTTTTACTTGTATTCTCTGTACTAGGATTTACAATTTCTGATTTTCTTTTATAAGCAGTTCAGTTCGGGTACCCGATCTTCTACATTGTGCATGGTAAACTGGATTTAGTGATAAAAATAAATTTTTCTGTTCTAAATATTGTTTTAGAGCCACAGAAATGTCATCGGATTTTGCATTTGATCTCTATATTTCTAAAACCGTAAATATCGCTCACAGACAAAAAAATTTCATACCATTGTGTTAGCGAACGAACTTTCGAAATGTCCGTCTGTCTGTCCGTCCATCACGTTTCTTGTAAGCACGAAGAAAGAAAATTCCGATTGTACTGAAATTTGGACAGTAAATTAGTGTTAACTACAGGAAGAACCCTATTTGAACAAAATCGATCGGTAAATAAAAATGTTATTACTTAATGATTTAAATTTGAAAAAAAAATTTTTAATTTTTATGTTTTTGTAATTGAATTTAGAAATCTGGTGAAATGATATCTCATTTTAATATCTAAATATTTATATATTTTACAAATACACATTTCATAATGTAGGTAATATACAACCGTGAAAATATGATTTTAGCTCGTGTCTTATAATGTAAAAATTTACATTCTTTTACGTGTAAGGTGGTGGTGTAGTTCTTTTGATTCGGAATCGAAACCCAAATGGGGTTTGGTATAGTTTTTTACCAAGTCTTTTACCAACTAAGATCGTACTATAAAATTAAAAATGTCCAAAAGTAGCATTATTTACAAAAAACTGCGAAAAGTATCCTATTGAATGTATAACAATTATATAAAAATCCAGTGAACAGGCGAAGAGTCCGTTTTTAGCTTGTTTCCTTTGATTTCCTATCCGAGTAATTATAATTTATTATGCCAAACTATGTGTTTATAACGCACTAAATATGACTGAGACAAAAAGCACTTTCAACTTAACATAAATGGACACTGGAAAATAATAATCACCCGGCACGTGTCTGCGTTTAGCTCTAAATGCGATTGCGGCCGATTCATAGTAGCGCGCATTCGTTCGGACGCTGAAACAATCAATATTTCGAAAAGGGAGCAAAATTTCAAAAAAAACTTCTTATAAAAGATTTTATTTAGTTCATTCGGAACATTTTCTTCGATTATAGTAGGCACCTAACTTTAAAAATAAAAAAGATACCTCGATCGGACATTTTACTCTACAAATTTTAAAGATTTTGCGTCAAAGAAAAGTTGTTATTTTTTTTTGCCAACTAATTATTTTTTAGGTAAAGTTTTTTACTTTCAACATATCAAAGAATAGTTAGAGAATATTATGTAAAAAAATTTAAAAATTCTGAAGTAAAATAAAAAATATATGACGTGTTATATGAAAAACAAAAAATAACCCATAATTTTTATTTTTTTTAGAAAATTGCCAATTTGGTCATTTTGGCAATTTCAAATCAATGGGCGAATTCAAAAATCAAGTTTAGCAGGTTATTTTACATCAGATTACCTATTTTTTAGGTGGGTGTTCGCGAGTTGTATAGAGGGTGTCGAATTCAGAGGGTCTGGTCTTCCACTATTAGGTATATCTTGAAAAAGTATTTATGGCATGTGTTTTAGTAACTTAGATACTGTTGTATAGTATCTAGTTACTTTTAATCAGCTTTTAAGTACCTTAGTTACTTAGATACGAAAACTATCTTAACTAATTTTAAAGTAACTTATAGAAAACGGATTAAAGATACTTCTTGTGCATGTTGAGACAAGTCTGAAACGGTCAACGTCCTGATGGTAAGGGTGGCAGGTAGTATACGTTAAACATCGATAGTCTATCGACAGGGGCGTAGCGAAGGGGGGTATGGTAGGGTCGGCAAAAGTTGGAAATTTGAGCTATAAATTGGCAATTTTTATTTCGGTGGAACTCCCCCCCCCCCCCCCCTTCAATTCATCAATTTTTTGGAGGAATTATTATTTGTTTACTTACAGAGTTGGCTTCTTAAATTTATGAAGTTGGCAGATTTGAAAAATAACCCCCTCCCCCCGTTCATCAATTTTGAAACCGGGACAAAAAACTTTGTCGTCAGATTCAGATTACTATCGTTAACTATTGATAGTTATCGATAGTTTTTGTAAAAATATCGATAACTATCGATAGTTCAGACTATCGATGTTTAACGTACACTAGTGGAAGGATATATACCTACTGACTGCAACTTAAGAAGGTATTAAAGTATTTAAGTTATTTTTTTTTAAATATCTTAGAAAAGTACGTAGACACTTTTTGATCATATTAACACGCGTTAATATTAGTAACAAAACGTGCTAGGTATATCGCAGAAGTTATATAACATTGTTACAGAACTGAACTGAAAAATGTTATATACCAAATGTTTTATATAGCAGATTTTCATGCTATATTGCAGAAGAAATGTTATCCATCTCATGTCGGTAATATCAAAGGGTGTTATGCAATTTTTGCGACTTTGACATTTTGAATAAATAACTCCGGCTTTAGTAGGAATCGTCTCTTGCTAAAAATCTTAAAATTGGTGCTAATTTTGTTCCAACTGGTATAGCGTCCTTGAATTTCGTGTTTTTCTTCATTAACTTATGACTAATCCTTGTTATCAAAAGTACTTAAAATTAGAACTACTTAGCCATTCTTAAAAGATTACATAGAGACACAAAATAAAAAAAGTGGTCTATTCCTGGTATTCCATTGGGTAACCCATTGTATTTCGACGTGCTGAACAAGAATCAGGTGTCCGTTTAGCTGCACTGGCCATCATTTTTTTTGAAAGTCGCGAAAATAACTTGAAAAAACTCATAATTTAGGTTATTTTCCCGATTTACTAAAAACTGGTGCGTAACGGAGCTAAACGGATACCTGATTCGTATTCAACATGTCAAAATATCCAATGGAGTTGCAGAAACAGATCACTTTTCACTTGTTTTAGTGTCAGTGTAATATATTTGGGTGTTTCTCTACTAATGGGAAAATTTGTGTCCGGAGGAAACTAAATGTCAAAAAATACAAAATACTAATATTTTTTTCATTAAAATTAAAGTAAATGATTAGTTATATATATTCTAAGGTATAAATACAAATTGCCGAAATTTTCAAATTTTATGGAAATAGAGTTAAATTGTCAGTACTCTGGTGTGTCCCAAACCTGAAATCAAAGATACCAACTGTTGTAAATATTGTAAGTATTTTCTTTTTATTCATTATTATTATTACTCAAACTATTTTATGATAATGGTTGTTGGCAATGTACATTGTTATTTTTGAAGATTATATATCTCAAAATATTGCATAAAACATTGTCCTACACTTTTTGACGTCAGTCCCCAGCCACATTTAAAAATCTATTGGAAGCGAATCTACGTCTGGATTAACCACGTAGTTATGCTAAACGGAACGCATCCAACATGCAGTTTGTACAAATGAAACATGACGTTTTGGCGCTATTTTGTTTAATATTGAATCGGCCTTTGGTGCTAAACAGACGCTAATCAGTTCTCTGGTAAGCTTTTTTGGGTTCAATTTTCTCGATTTGAATTATTGTTCAGTTATTATACATTTTATAAACAAAAATATACTACTATTGCCACTAGTGGATTGCGTAATTATTGTAACTTTTTAAATAACGATCGATTCTTAATGAATTTGTCAGTACCTTGTCGTCAGCCCCCTGCCAAAAAATAATAATAAATTAATAATTATCTAGTTTTTAGAATAATTAATATAAAAATCGACGTAAAAATTGATATTCTGAAGATATTCTGAAATTCTTAAGAACCAGATATTAGATTTTAAGTGTAGAAGTTGATTTTTATTTTCTTTTTAATTTAGAATTGTTTTCTTTTTTGAGAATTTTAATTTTTGTTTCAAAAGAGTTTTGTTAATTTATGTTACTCTAGGGAATAATAGAAAACTTTAAATATAATAATCTAGTATATTTTCTTTAATTTTTGTTCCACATAGTCAATTCAATGGGCAAGGGTCTCAGTACCATGGAATAGTATTTTAGTAAATCGTAAATAAAATGAATACTGCTGGATAACTTGGCTGGCCCTTCATAATAGAGGAAGAGTTAGACTGTACTTTATATTAAAGTAGTGTTAACCCCTATTAATTAAAAAAAAGTCCTCGGACAAACTTGTATGGGCAGATTTCCCATTAGTAGAGAAACACCCATTTGTATACGCGATTTTCTAGAAAATGGCGGAGGATCCGGTGATAGTCACATATTACACAGACACAAAAAAAGGTCTGTTTCTGGAACTCCATTGGACAACCCTTATGTATTTCGACATGCTGAATACGAATCAGAATCCGTTCAGCTCTGTTACCCACCAATCTTTAGTAAATCGCGAAAATAACCTAAATTATGAGTGACATTGTCATCACATTTTAGACAATTTTAAAAAATCACTTCCACTAGTATCTACACCTGACTAATAACTACGGTCGCACCCGGTATCTTCGTCTGCGTTTTTGCTTTGCTAAAAGGACACAAGCTGCTGGGCCAAAATCACTTCGTCTCTGGTCGACATTTTGTCGCATTTTGTACGATAAATGCTTTGCTTTGATAAAAGATTTTAGCAAATGTTTCTTCCTCTCTTATCCGTTTCGTAACAAATGTTTTGATGCAAAGTATATTACATTTGTTAAATAGCTTATGTTATAACATTGCATCATGTTATAATGTAAACATACCGTTACTTTCGAACAAATACTTAGTTTACTCGTGTGGTAGTTAAAATATTGTCTAAATTGGTTGAGGCATTTTCTTAATTTTTCTGTTTTTCTTACATGTGGTGGAGAATACCAGTAAAAAAAAACAGAAAAATTTAAAGTTAAAACATGTTACTTATGTAACTTATTTCATCTTATAAACAATTATTCCTTACTTGCTCAGTACTGAAGGGAACTATTTATGGGTGTTTCTCTACTAACAAGAAATCTGCCCATACAAGTTTGTCCGAGGACTTTTTTTTTAATTAATGGGGGTTAACACTACTTTAATATATAGGTACAGTCTAACTCTTCCTCTATTATGAAGGGCCAGTCAAGTTATCCAGCAGTATTCATTTTATTTACGATTTACTAAAATATTATCCAGGGTACTGAGACCCTTGACCATTGAATTGACTATGTGGAACAAAAATTAAAGAAATTATAGTAGATTATTATATTTAAAGTTTTCTATTATTCTCTAGAGTAACATAAATTAACAAAACTCTTTTGAAACAAAAATTAAAAGTCTCAAAAAAGAAAACAATTCTAAATCAAAAAGAAAATGAAAATCAACTTCTACACTTAAAATCTAATATCTAGTTCTTAAGAATTTAAGAATATCTTCAGAATATCAATTTTTACGTCGATTTTTATATTAATTATTCTAAAAACTAGGTAATTATTAATTTATTATTATTTTTTGGCAGGGGGCTGACGACAGGGTACTGACAAATTCATTAAGAATCGATCGTTATTAAAAACGTTACAATAATTACGCAATCCACTAGTGGCAATAGTAGTATATTTCTGTTTATACCATGTATAATAACTGAACAATAATTCAAATCGAGAAAATTAAACCCAAAAAAGCTTACCAGAGAACTGATTTATTGTGTGGTCCAGACACGTCTGCTTAGCATCAAAGACCGATTCAATATTAAACAAAATAGCGCCAAAACGTCATGTTTTATTTGTACAAACTTCATGTTGGATGCGTTTCGTTTAGCATTACTACGTGGTTAATCCAAACGTAGATTCGCTTCCAATAGATTTTTAAATGTGGCTGGGGACTGACGTCAGAAAGTGTAGGACAATGTTTTATGCAGTATTTTGAAAAGATAATCTTCAAAAAAGATCATATAACAATGTACATTGCCAACAACCATTATCATAAAATAGTTTGAGTAATAATAATAATAATGAATAAAAAGAAAATACAATATTTACAACAGTTGGTATCTTTGATTTCAGGTTTGGGACACACCAGGGTACTGACAATTTAACTCTATTTCCATAAAATTTGAAAATTTCGGCAATTTGCATTTATATCTTAGAATATAGGGTAGACATAACTAATCATTTACTTTAATTTTAATGAAAAAAATATTAGTATTTTGTATTTTTTGACATTTGGTTTCCTCCGGACACAAATTTTCCCATTAGTAGAGAAACACCCTTATGCGAAGTTAGTAACTAAAAACTATATCTTTACTTCTTTTAGTAACCAGATTTAGTAGTTACTGTATAGGTACACGTGTAAATTGATGTAAGAATCTTATAACCTTACGTTACAAACTAACCTCCAAAAAACTAAAACTTAGAATTGCGCAAGACGACTTACAGTTGATAGTGGAATTCAATCCATTTTTTTGAGAGCAGTGGCTTGTAGGACCCTATTTTTAGTCAAGTAAATACATTTTGTAAACTGTTTAATGAACATATACCTCTACTCGGCCCTCTTAGATATAATAAGCCAGATAATATGGGATAAAATTAAGTATATTTTGTTAAAGTAAATTTGTATCACCCAGACTATATATAACACTGACTAAAACGCTTACCAAAATATCCTTTGCGTGTTTTTTTGTATAATTAAGTATTATTTAATTGATAATCCACTGTGACTAATGGCAACTGGGTTTTGTTTTCAAATATATCTAGCTACTACAACAAATTTTGCCTCGCCTACGATACCCGTAAAAAATATAATTTGCATACTTGCCATAAAATATACGTCAGGAAGTCTGTATATCTACCTAAAAATAAAGCTATTCCAAACACTTCGCACTTTTATACGCCATAACTACGTACAACTGTCTTTTTTTTTCAGAGAACGCTTGACCTCAAATTACATTTTTTTATTGTAATGACTGACAAATATAATAAAACATACTGACAACCTGTTTAGGATATTTATAAACCATGCGATAAGGATACGTAACGATAGCTACTCATTTTATGGCAGTCGTAGTATATGGTGATTTTCTTAGTGATTGTTTATCTAAAAAAACTATTGCAGTGTCAACAAATTCATATACTTACGTAATGAGTTTTTTATATATTTTTTAAAGAATTTTCATTGCGTGTCCATAAGCCCACGTGTTCACTTGGACACACAATGTATGTCTTAAAAAATGACTTGTCCATCATACGGTGCTTAATTAAGAGTTCCAGCGCAATTTAAGGCACCCTTATTCGATTAGTATTAATTGTGCAATACACAAAATATATTACATAATATAGCTGCATAATATTTAATGAGTAGTTGTTTGCCCCCACAACATTAAATTCGTTCTGTCGATTCGTATTCCAGCTATTCAAAATTCAAGTTGCAAAAGTGCTCTTTATATATTTAGATAAAAAAGTTCAGATAGCACAACTCTCAAATGTTAGAAGAAAGATCATCAGTCAATGTTCACATTAATACGTTTTATTCGAATTACATTACATTACATTTTGAAGCGTTTGTGGGATTATTTGATGGCATTCTTCAATAATACGACGTCGCAACTCTTTCAGACTCTGGTTCCGTTGAATAGATTTTGCTTATCAATTGACCCGTCTAACGGAGATAAATTTGTGGATATACTCGACCATTTCTTAGCACTTTTCCGTCCAATCCATCGTCTAGGAATCATCCTGTTCAAAAACTCCTAATAGCCCCTGCATAATATGGAACATGGTATATTCCATCAACGAGTATTGGATGAACTTGTCTATCTTGGAACTACTGTATTATCTTCCTTGCACTAATTCCAAATACGTTGCATCTTTCACCTGCCAGATTAAGTACTATCAAGAAAATTAGGTCCAACCAGACTCCAAAAGTACCGGCCCAGGCATTCAGTTTTTGAGGAGTTTGAGTCTGGACTTCCTGGAAGACTCTTGGATTAACATCCGAACAATAGGGAGAGCTATGACGATTTACAATTGATTTTAAGAAAAACGTACACTCTTCAAAACAATAGATGTTGAAAACGAGGTTAAAAAGAACGTTCTTCTGAACATTTCTATCGTATCAGCAGCTATTCGTGCAATCGTAACCAGGGCCATGGAGGGAATATATGGGCCGCCATCGAGTGTAATTCATAAAAAATATTTTACAGGATTTATTACGTATGTTAATTATACATAAATTGAGCAAAACTGAAATACTCAATAAAACTGTTCTTTTCAAGCTAGAATACTTAACGTATCTGCGCTTTTCGAGCCTTAGTGGAGACAAAACCGTTAATCAATACCTCAAAATCTAAGGGTCTCGCCAAAGATAATTCCAGGCAAAGAGCGCATAATTCTATTATACATGTTTGTGAAGAACAAGAGCGATGAAAGTTTTTTATCCTTGATAAAACACCGAAAGATCGCTCACTACTTGCAAACGATACAGGCAGAGTACAAAATATGCGCAGTGCAACACAAACATTCGAAAACAATGTGTCTAACTTATTAAAGCCATTACAGCATTTGACGAGGCATTTAATAACTCAAATGGAGAAAGTCCAACTTCGAAGTTCGCATCATAGATGTTTTTCAGATGAAGCATTTCATTTGCTAATTCTTCGGGAAAAATGTATACTACAAATTTTCATTTGAAAACCAGGCCTCTCAACCAAGCCCGGGCCAGGGGAATTACCCCTTTCCCACCACCTTTCGTCGGGCCAGTCGTAATTTCGCAAAACTCCTGTCGCTGATCAAAATTATCCTCATTCAATTCGTGTCTCGATTTGTGTACTAAATGAATTTGGTAAGAATGAAGAAGTGAAATGTTTCAGGATTCGGCGAATAGTCGTTCTGCTGATGCTAACATCAGCATGAAGGAACTGTCTACTGTTACTAATAAAGTAGCCAGTTTCCTCTTGTTGAAAGTTGGGCCTGCAGCAACTTCTTCTAAAACAGCAACCTCAAAGCTTCATTCTTCATTCTTTACCGAAAGTTCATGTTCAGGTTCCTGTTTCTTGTTAGCCACTGATCCAGTTCCTACGAACTTTTCCACTAACTACAAAACATATTTTCTATTCACATGCTTATCCAGATGTTACTCATTCGATAATATTTCTAATCCAGGAACTTTAGACGAAAAATGCGCTTATCTTCGGAAAAATTTATAGTGAGCTATAAATTGGTGTACACGTACCTTTCAGCTTCCCAAAAAATCCGTGAAAAGTCCCAAAGATTCCGGTGTATGCTTAACTTTTGACAGCGGAAAAACGGCCCATAAAAGAAAGAACGGAAAATTCTCCACAAAAAAGATGATATAAAGTTTATCGATAGAACTAGTCATTTCCACGGAAAAAGGCGTGAAACATCAGATTAAGTTTTGTGGTTGCAAATAGCAGCTACGCCTTCCCCTCTGACGTCGGTGATAGGTTTATACCTGCTTTACTGTTTTTTCTGGTGAGGTGTGCTGATGACTAGCGTATAGAGGCAGGTTATCACTTTGAACCCGATTCATGCCGAAACGATTTCGTTGGCGCTCGTTTGACACATCAACAAGATTTACTTCTAAATTCTTTTCGTATGGTTCGTTTGCAGTGGGATGGTTAGACGCATAGGTAAAATACTCGCTTAGTATGCCCCCTCTAGGCCGAAAATTCATCGAAATCATAACTTTTTAAACCACAAACCTATTTGACCCCACCTTCCTTGCCGGCGGTCAGACTGCAAGGTCGTCATTTGCTCCCGTATCAGCAACCAAAAATTTCTTAAAGTGAGTCATCTATAGTGTTTTTTTCTTAAATTAGTTTTAGGCCCATGGGGGCACATGTTTTCATCTTAATTAGCTCTTAAGTCTACCTATGGCAGACAGGTGTTGCTAACATTACAATTATTCTTAAGCCAAATCAGACCTACCTCGCCCAGCCCACACCCACCTCGGCGATATTCGCCGTGGTTGTCGGGCTGGCTCCGAGACTGGGATCTGATGCGACATGTAATGTTGAAAAAACTCTAAATAAAATCTTGTTGAGCTAGAGCTTAGCATGTTGAAAGTCTTGAAAACCAGTTCACTTTCTGAACCTATCTTTTTTTTTATTTTGTACCGCTCAATGTATTTTTTCACGGCAGGAATAGGTAATATTTTTTTCTGTATTTTTACTTTAATAATTTCATTCTTTTATGGGTATTCAAAAACGGCTTATTGGAGCCCATAAAAACCTCGCAACTTTCTGCCCCGGATTGTCTTTTGAACATGATTTTTTGTAATTGTTCGAAAGGCTGTGGCACTGTGCGACTGTCGAAAGTTGGGACTGCAATGTTCAGCAGTTTGTGGCAACTGTCATGGGACATCTTGCCTGAATGCTGTCCCAATCGAAGACCATAATCTCGAAAAAAGAATTGACATCGACGATAAAGAAACAACCTTTATTGATGATTCCGAATCCTGGTATTCTCCACCAGTCCAGTGGTAAAATGAAGAATAAACATTTTTCATACCTCAATTCCTATAAAAAATGTAAAAATTAGAAGATAACGCACAGAAAACTGTATTTGATCATTACATGCACTAAAATATCCATACAAAATGTTTACCGGAGTTTCAATGCCCCATTACGTAAAAACTATTAGTGTTATCGAGAAACTTTATATCACCTTTTTTGTAGAGAATTTTCCGTTCTTTCTTTTATATTAGTACATTTCGTAGCCGTAGGATCGATGGGAACGAAGATATTGGCAAAAAACCGAGAAAAGGTACTTCTTTGGGCCGTTTTTCCGCTGTCAAAAGTTAAGCATATACCGGAATCTTTGGGACTTTCACAGATTGTTTGGGGAGCTGAAAGGTACGTGTACACCAATTTATAGCTCACTATAAATTTTTCCGAAGGGAAATGTTAAACTTCCTGGACTATTCTGTAAGGTTGCCGCACTCATTATTTTGCAAAAAAAAGGGTGATTCTTTTTCGCAATTATGTAAACCATTAGGTATTGAGAATTAAATTTCTATATAAAATTTCGACTAGCTGAAGGTGTTTTGGCTTCACTAAAGGCAAGATTATTGCTTTTATCACAAATAATTCTAGTATAACAACTTAAAAAAATTGCAAAAAATGATTTCTTCATACATTTTTTGTTTTGAATACATTTTTCTCATCAAAATGCTAGGGAAAAAATTATCTGAACTTTTTATCTGATTAAATAGACTGCTGCTATTGGAGCTTGAATTTTGAATATCTTGAAAACCAATTATAGAATTTGACAATTTTTGTTGTGTGGTATTCAGAGCACTATTCGTCGTATCATGTCATTAAAATTTAGGTTATTGTTTCGTTTTCAATGGCCCACCATCTATTTTACAGAATCACTTTGCCAAAATATTTAGTTTTACTTTGTTCTGTTGTAAGCAGTGTAGTGTAGCTATTAGTTCTATTTCCTTGTATTTTTTAAGTAATATGTCGCATGACCTCATTTTTTAGTTTTGTCGCTGAAATATAACGTTCCAAATTCGATATATTCTAATATGTCACTCTTCCTTTTCGACCGTTTCTCCATGGTGTTCTACGCCTCAGGCTCAGTTACTACCGACATTACCACTGAACAAATATTGTGCAATATTGACCTGACCATAGACAATCAAGTAAGATTGCGCAATAAATATTAAACTTGCTCAAACTTCACAGAAACATCAATATTATTTATAATTAATTTAAAAATATTTTATTCAGTTAAGACCTATACCAGACCTAAGTGATATCAAATATTGCACAATTATATCGACTATTTAAGGCAAAAGAAAAACGAAAGTTTGTCCCTACAAAATCTATTTTTTGAAGACTAGTTTGAATCGAATTCTTAACTTTTAATTTAAAACGTTTGACCTTGAAAATCCCTTATTTTCGCTCTCGTTTTTCGCTTGCGGTGCATTTTGAACTTCCTATCCCACCTATGAATAATGGCGCAAAAGTTTCATGGGGCTATATGCGCGCTTTCCCTTAATGCGGCCCTGCATCTCAGTATAATTTACCAACATTTCTTTGAAATCATTTTCTGGAGTGTAATTTCAATTTGCTTGGAAAAGTGCAAATGTGAAAAAAGGCTTTGCTACCTGCTGGACAGTTTTATTGTCTTATTTTTATAGTACCTATCCACTAATGTACTCGCAAAACCTGTTTCTTTCTTTTAAGAAAGCCTAGTAAGATGAATTTTAAGGGAAATAATCTTAAGCATTACTTATGCAGGTAAGAGTTTTTAGTGTTTTGAATATTTTATAATGTTTCGCCTAGTCTGCTGTAAGAGCTGTATGTTCGGGTGTAGTCCTAGTATTTTTATAACATCTAATAAATAGTGCCATGTCATGAAATATAAATTCACGTCTAAACTACTATAAACTAATAAAAATGCTTCATTTCCGTTATAACGTTGGAGTCGATGACATGGGCACAACGATATTTTTCGTTCCAATAGATAAAATCAGGGATTTTAGTAGATATAGTGAGGTTAATAGCTAATGTTCCAGCAGTTTCGCTGATCAGTTTCACGCTGATTTGAAACGGTTTAAGGAATTGGTGGATTGTTTGTGAATTTTGTCACTTAACGACGCAATCTCATACACCTATATAACACTTTTCAGCTGTATCTTCATTTTCAATATATTAAAATTTGAATTTGGAAATTAAAGTGATGTAAGAGCCAAGGGCCCTGAAATTGATATCTCAGAATTTTGCACAGAAATTCAAAATAATCAATTCGAGAAGAAACAGTTGATGCCAATGGTTGCATCATCACGCGGTAGCGCCATAGTCCCTTGAGATTAACCAATAAAGGCAAAAACCCAAAAGTTCTGCGACCGGACCGCAAGACATTAATCCCCCCGTTTTTGAAGGCGGGGAACACGATGGTGACAATATTTGCCGACTTACTGTCCAACCACTACCCCTAAATCGAAAGAACCACCTTTTTCCGATTTTTCGGAGCTAGACTTGCAAGGCCTTGTCAGATCGGGTTTTTCTTGGTCAATTTGAATAAAATAAGTAAATATTGACCACAGGTGACCTACGACACGAAAATAACGAAAATCAGCTGAGAACCAGTACCCTTTTCGAGGGCGAAGAATACGATGGTATAATATTTCCCGACCTACTCTTCACCTGAAACCTGAAAACCCCCTTTTTCGATTTTCCGGTGCTAGGCTTGCGAGGGCTTGTCGGATCGGGTTTTCTTCGTAAATTCGAATAAAGCAGGTAAATATTGACCACAGATGATCTAACCCACCCCCAGGGGTTGAAACTACCCCCACCTTCAATAACGAAGTGACACGGAAACAACGAAAATCAGCTGATATACCGGTATACCCCCGTTTTTGAGGGCGAGGAATACGATGGTGACAATATTCTAAACCTGAAAACTACCTCCTTTTTCGATTTTCCGTTGCTAGGCTTGCATGACATTGTCGGATAGGATTTTTTTTGTCAATTTGAATAAAATAGGTAAATATTGACCACAGGTGACCTAACCCACCCCAGGGGTTGAAACTACCCCCACCTCCAATAACTAAATGCCGCGAACACAACGAAAATCAGCTTGAAAGCGGTATCCTCCCGTTTTCGAGGGCGAAAAACACGATGGTGACAATATTTCCCGACATATCCTTCACCAACTACCCGTATTTTTTTTTGTGCACATGATAACTCTGGAACCGTTTAAGATATTGAGTAAAAATAAGAGAAGCTAACATCTCCAAAAATTGTATTAGACACCCCCTTACCACCCCCATCCCATTGTTAAAGGGGGTGAAAAAATAAAATTGTGATTTAGTGTGTGTACAAGAACCACTAAATAAAAAGTGTGTAAGTTGTGATTTGCATAATACCTAAATAATATTCTCTAATCAAGAACCAAGGGCCTCAACAATTTTTTACTTCTCATGTGGTCGTGAAACATTATCACCATCGTATTCCTCGCCCTCAAAAATGGGGGTATATCGGTTTTTAGCCGATTTTCGTTATTTTCGTGGCATATTGGGGGAAGTTTCAACCCCCTGGGGGTGTTAGATCACCTGTGGTCAATATTTACTTATTTTATTCAAATTGACCAAGAAAAACCCAATCCGACAAGCCCTTGCAAGCCTAGCGTCGAAAAATCGTAAAAAAGGGTGGTTTTCTCGATTTAGAGGTAGTGATTGGACGGTAGGTCGGAAAATATTGTCACCATCGTGTTCCCCGCCCTCGAAAACGGGGGGGTACGGTCCGGTCGCAGAACTTTTGGTGTAAAAACTTTATCTCAAGGGACTACTAACTAAGCGATCACTTATCATCATTTATGTCATTGATTAGTTGTGTGCTGAACGGTGTTTTCTGTCACTATGAAATATGCAACAGAGAACAGCTGTGATCTTAATTAGCATGCAAAGTATTAGTTTACTAAAAATATAGAAATATTATTTTATAGTGAACATATAGGTTTAGTACAGACTCAAAAATTAAAAAATTAAATGAAAAACTTTTTAAAAACAAGCTTTTATTCTTATTTAGGTATACTAAACGAAAAAAATTAGTTATGTTAATTAATCGTCTTAAAAGCTTGGTAGCTAGCTTTGAAATGAACACACCGTATGTATATATTTTACGTTATATAAAAGTAATCCTAGGTTAGAATTTTTTATTGCGCGCACAAGTGTCCATATGTTGTAATATTGTAAACAGTAAATTTGTACTTGATATTTGACTTATTTTCTTTCTATCGTTTATAACCACATTTGCTTTATCTGTTTTGTAGGCATATTTATTTTGGTGATAGCGTTTTATCGTGGAACAATTACGAACACATTTTGTGTATAGTACCTATATAGTATACCGTAACAAAGGGAACACTACGCAATCAATTTTAAACTAATTTGGTGATAGCTCCAAGAGCGATATATATTTCCGTCATTAATACAACTCAACAATTGCATACAGTTATTGATTAAATACTAGTGTGTAGTAGTAGAAATAATAATAACTATGTGTATATGATAATGTATTTAAAGTTGTCACTAAGAATCGACAAGGCGCTTCTATAAGCGGGTAGCTAAGTCGGCTATGTCGTATTGTGTGACTAGTAAGCTGCCTATCGTGTACTGGGTTCGAGCCCAAGCTCCTACACTGACAATGTCGGTGGGTATAGATGTAAGACATAGTTTTTCCAAATGCGTAACCCCGTGTCAGACTTGGTTTTAGATTTGGGGTTTGTGGTTTTGTGTGTGGTGTGTTTAATTAATACCCTTTTTTGCTAACGATATTTCAGTATAGTCCTTAGTACGTGTGAATTATTGATATGGTTGTTAAATATACATAGCACAGTTTAGTGAATGTTTTTATGCAAGCTCACAAAAAGCTACTGGTCTCGCCGACAATATGGAAGCCTCTTTTGTAAATATAAGAAATTGCCAAATAACTAGTCAAATTTGTCCCCAATAAGATTAATTACTTCGATAAGTACATATAGAAATTTTGATAGGTCGGGAGCTCGACATTTTTTATTAACTTTGTAAAGCTGTTTTTTGTGGTGTATGTGTCCTGTTAATTGATGAGTGATGAGTCTGCCATGAGGGTAGCGGGACAATGCTGGATAGGATCGTCTCAACTATGTAAAAAAAATAGTGTCTCTGGAAGACTGACAGATTACGTTTTTCTTACATTTTATACTGTAAACTATTGATACAAAAATTTTCAACGTTAATGATTTAAGTTGAACTACTTCGTTTCTTTGACGTACTTCAAGTGGTAGACGCATTTTGTCTTACAAATATGATGATAGACAGGATCGAGGACAGGATTTTTTCGAACATATAATGTCCATAATTCATAAAGAAAATTTGATCATTAATGTTTTCAGTCGACGACACCATTTTTTTTTTCATACTTAAAACACTCATGTGGAGCTTTGTCCCATGCGTATCCTGACAGACAACCATTTTCACTATTTATGGCACGAAAATACTTACTAGAATAATGTTAAAAAGAACGTTAAAAAAATCGGCCAAAAATTTCTGTTGCTGTATCCCGACTATAACATTGTTTAGGTAGGTACATACTTTTAGTTTATATGAGGTTTTAAAGAAAAAAGCACACTTATTTAGCATGGTCTGGTCACTTTCGAGTTAAATATGAAAAAAAAAACTAATATTTAGATGCACATCCTTTTTTTTATGGGTTAAGGTGCTGTGAATATTTTGAGTTAAGTATGTCTGTAGGAGTTATAGTGAAATGTTCGTGAAATAATTTGAACAATGCCTCCAAAAGACAAATCAGCTCCACTGTCAAAAAAGCAACCATTTTTATAAAAGATACACAATATTTTGGCCTAATACTACAGTACTTGTCTGGAGGTAAAAAATATGCAAAATTTAGAAATTTCATGTAATGGTAATATTTTTCTATTGATAATTCTTACACTAAAAGATATCTTCAGTTTCTATATGGTCCCGACATTTGCTCTTACTCCCAAGGGGTGGAAACCACCCCGTAAATTGAAAAATGTAATATTTAGAAAAGTGGGTATTGCTTATTTATTTTTGGAGCACGGTATTTTTATGTTTTTGGAGTCGCTGATTACGAGAAGCAGTATTTTAGTTCTTTTTATTACTAGTAATAGTAACAAAACGACATGTTTATCAAAAAAATGTGAAAACGCACATTGTTTGGGTCATAACTTCTTTGTTTTTTTTTACTGCTGAAACAAATGAAAGTCGTTTAAAATCTTCATTAATTGTATTTTCATCCTTAGTATTTCTATGGCAAGTGTCACAGTTTCTGAGATATTCATATTATAAACTAAATATTTCGTCATGTAAACGTTCGGACATCATCTTTAACCCCCCCCCAATACACGCTCGAGCATGCTAGGCTCGTGACGAACTCAACTCAGCATTAGGTTGGGTGTGGGAGGCTAAATAATATCAGCATCGTGTTCCCCGCCCTTGAAAATATGTAGAAAACAATTTTCAGCGCGTTTGAATGTTTTTTGCATGTTTCGGTATTGAGGGAGGGGTGGTTTCAACCCCCGGGGGTCGTTAGGATGTCTGGTTGCGAAATTTCATAGGACATAATGAGTCACTTCAAGAAAAACCCGATCCAACAAGTCCTCGCATACTTGACAATGAAAAATGGGAAAAAGCGGGTGTTTTTGCGTTTAGGAGGGTAGGGACTGCGCCACTATCACCATCGTGTTGGCCGCCTTCGAAAACGGGGGAGGGGTGTAGCCATGTTTGGTCACTACCTTTGCACTTTTGTGGTTTAACACTTTTTTGTAATTTTAGTATAGACTACTACTTGCCCACCTAAAGAGGTTCGAGCGTATATGGGGGGTTTTAAACTTCCATATTTCAGAAACTTTTAATTCTAATAAACTAATTTTTATTGAGATATTTCACTTTTTTTAAGTACTGGCTAATTACAGTAAAAAAAATTGTGCCGTTTTTATTAAAGAAATGAAGACGCTCATTATTTCTCTGACAACTTCTTTAATAACACCGGCATGCACAAAAAACAAAAATTTTCAGTCCCAGACATGTGAACACTTGTTTCGCATGTATTTTTGGTCGCTGAAACCTAATTTAATGTGAGAGTCGGCCGATTTTTCAAAAACAGCATAGTGATAGTACATTACAAAATGATTATAAATAATCATTTTTAAATTTCAGTATCTCCGAAACTGTTAATTCTACAAACATTGGAAAAATTGGAAAAAAACAAAATTTATCCTCAGTTTAAAAAAATCTGTTTATTGATATTTAGCACTTTCCCGCTAAACGTGATGATACTTTTCGACTTCTTCGACGAAAATCGTTTTGAGATATAGTTGACAACACACTTATGCGTCTGAAAAATGTCGGCGTCTTTGAGTGCAGAGTAGCTCTGAAGACAACTATAACTGTTTTCTCATATACTTAGCTAAAATCCCAATTTTCAAGTCATTATAATATAAAGACTATCAATTTATTTGAAAAATTCCATAGAACTGTTTTGTCTCAAAATGTTCTTTTCTTTCAGTTCCAATGGTTATTTTTTCTTGTTAACATCTCTGCAAAGGTATAAATTAGTAAACCCCGCGTAATATAGAAAGAGAGAAAGTGGGGTGAGGGTACCATTATTAAATTATCTTTAAACATTTTTATATGTTGTATTCCAATAAACTGTTAATGTTAAGTTTTTAGACAAGACAAGGAGGATTGACCTCTCGCATTTTTATCTCACATTTTTATCTTCGTTAAAACGGAACCGGACCTGTCCCGCCCAGCCCCACAATCACCACGGCGCTGCGCGCCGTAGTTGTCTGGCTAGCTCCGGGCCAGGTCCTGACTAGGTGCATATTTGTAATTGTTTAATTTTAATAAATATCTGATGAGTTGAGTTGAGCGGCGAAGTTAAGACACGCCGGGCGAGTCCGGCACTTGGATAAGTGACCGTATCTCATCTCGCCGTCCTGGTTGAGTGGTGAAGTAGCATTAGCTAAACTTCACCAGGACATTAATATAAATAAGGCAGTTAAAACAAAAAAAAAAATAGAATAAATAAAGAATAAAACGTTTTTTTGGTGCACTTACTATTTTTAATTCACGTGACAATATTTCTAAATGAAAACGTTCTTGTTACCCAAGTCGAACATTAAAATTTTGATGGATACACATCAGCTGTCGTAATTAATCGAGTTTTTCTTTGAAATTACGGATTTAAGTCGACAAACTGCTTATTTGTAGGCCATTAAATTATTCCATAAAACAAATTTGACAGTGAATATCCTGTGTAGGGAAAAATAATACACGGGTGCCTCTAAAGGAATTGTTACCATATACCACTCCCTTCGATAATATTTTTATAAAGAATTATCTTGCAACTGCATATAATTTGTAGGTACAATAAAATTTTAAAAAAATTGACCTAATAACCTGAACATAAGAGTGATGATAATACAATATTTTAAATTCATTTCAAAGTTTGTTATAGAAAACATTTTTTAATCGTTGTTTTCCCCTTAATTTTATATAATTTATGGGGTAACTGTACGTGTTAGTGTGGTGACCTTCACTAAACCGTAGGATCCCTATTACTCGTAACAAAGCTAGTTTTCCTAGATTTTAGGGGGTTACTTCGGTGACTAATAACCTTCTGAAAAAGGTCTGAGGGATAGTTGAGTCCTAGAATTATAATCGTCAGAGTAAACCAAATCGAAAGCGAAACTGACCCACCATACTAATTCAAGATCACGTTGAAATGGTACTACAGTTTACAACAAAATAAGTACCGATGAATTTTATATAATTGTATTTTTGGAGGTAATGAGCTCTAAATTGCAACCAATATGAATAATTTTATTACAATTTAATTACGTGTCGGATGTAAAAAACGCATAAAAAAAATCGAACCGCCTTCAAAAAATATCTCTAAAAGGTAACAAATAAAATTTCACCTAATTTTACAAATACCTGTCTACTTATTAGTGGAAAGTAGCTTATTTACCAAATGTTAAATTCAAGTCGGTGCAAAAAAAAATTACTAATTTCAAAAATACGTTTTGTGCCGACTTCAAATTGATATTTGGTAATAAGGTACAGTTCCTTGCTACTTTCCACTAATAGGTAGGCAGATATTTACAAAACTGAGTGAAATTTTATGTCTTTTTAGAGATTTTTTTTGAAGGCGGTTCAATTTAAAAAAAAATTTCAACCTTTTTAGTAGCCTTACATATTTCAAGGTCCCTGCCTGGAGGATAAACAAATAATACAACATGACCTCACTTTAGTTCCTTATAATAATATACCTTTAGTCCACAGTACATAATATATCAAATAACGACTATTTGATATTATGTACTGTGTATTTTTCGGTTTCCGCCATTGAACCAGGTTCCACGTAAATCTACAAAAAATTTGCCGGCATTATCGCATCCAATTAAAAACCATCATGCAATGAAATCGTCATCATTAACAGCACTGAAAACAACGACATCAGGCCCGGCGGGAGCCAGATCGGGACCCGGATGTAAAACACTGCGGGCCCCCACTCCCTTTGAAATTAAAAATCAATTATTTATTATGGCAAAAAAAATTATTTTCCTTTCAAAATATTAAGTATCGGCATCTGCCTTCCGAGCTTTCCTAGCCGCAAAATTTTTAATGACCTGTGCATGCTAACTGCGCTTCGAGAGCTAGCATTCCAAGACTGAAAACACGATCTTGTACGGAGCATGATCTTAAGAAATTTTTTACACTTGCTAGGCAAAGATCTTTGACCAAGGTTCGTTTTATGAATGCTTTTTAAGTGCATCACTTGTTCTACAAGCTCCTGCTGACTCAAATCATCGCAGTATACAGATTGTAAGGACTGCTTTGCTGCGCAGTGTTTCTTCATCCATATCCAAATAAGTTCACAAAAATCCAAATTTTTTCAATATATCCCGCGCAGCGTCATACTGCGTGTTTAAATTTCCAATAGTTTCGTCTATTAAATAGAAAACATGTATTCTATAACGATCAGATATGGACATGGTCAAAGTTGCAAGTATAGTATTTACATTTTATTTGAAATTCGAAAACTTTCAAAAGTACGAGGAAACATGAAAATGAAAATAATAAACCGTTTTGAGATTATTGAATTTGAATTATAAAGTAAAAGTTACTATAATAATGAAATCAAAGAAAATTCACTATTGGATTTAAGAATAATTATTAAGCAAATTAGAAATTAAAATAAAAGCATTAAAAGTTCGCATTTGACGTGAACATTATTTATTCATTAATTTGTTTATTTTCTATGCCTAATAATTGCATGATTCACACGTGATAATCGCAATCGGCCGGACAACTCAGCATTCAACATCTTGAAAGTACGCCTCACCTTGCCTACTCACAACGCAATCTGCTGTGCTTCAACAAATTGATTCAGCAGATTGAATGCCAAATTGTGTCGTGAGCACGGTGTACTAAATAGGTGGTCCGACACTTTCCTATTATAATAATGGCTTCATGGTTTCTATTTACTTTAGTAGATGGCGCGAGCTACAAGGTCCTACAATTATCTGGGCATGTGCATCGTATAACTAACATAACCTCAAATGTTAAGGTTCTTCGTTTATTCTCATTTTTAATGTTTGTATAGGCATTTTTAGCTTGGAACCATACTGGCTCCAAGCAAATATTTAAAAATTCACGCAAATAATTTTTCAGTATAGTTGATAAATAAAAATAGACTACTAATTATAGGTTAGATTCATAACCTGCAAAAAGTGTTTTATTTCATTGTGACGAACTATTTAAAACTTCATACACATTACGTTGAACTTGATTTTGGTTGAAAGTACAGGAACCAGGCAGAAATTTTAATAATAGCTACGTAATACTTGTAAATCTTAAAAAATATATATTTTTGATGTTAGCTGTGGCGACACGTGCAATGCTGCATGTAGTGTTGCATATGCAAAGAATATATCTTGCAATGTTTTAACTTAGCTAGTTAATGTCAGATGTCGCTGGATTCTTGTTTCACTAAAGAAAAACAAAAGGCCGGTAATGTATGCAACACTGTACCTATTAGTGGAAGACCAGACCCTCTGAATTCGACACCCTCTATACAACTCGCGAACACCCACCTAAAAAATAGGTAATCTGATGTAAAATAACCCGCTAAACTTGATTTTTGAATTCGCCCATTGATCTGAGATTGCCAAAATGACCAAATTGGCAATTTTCTAAAAAAAATAAAAATTATGTGTTATTTTTTGTTTTTCATATAACACGTCATATATTTTTTATTTTACTTCAGAATTTTTTAATTTTTTTACATAATATTCTCTAACTATTCTTTGATATGTTGAAAGTAAAAAACTTTACCTAAAAAAGAATTAGTTGGCAAAAAAAAAATAACAACTTTTCTTTGACGCAAAATCTTTAAAATTTGCAGAGTAAAATGTCCGATCGAGGTATCTTTTTTATTTTTAAAGTTAGGTGCCTACTATAATCGAAGAAAATGTTCCGAATGAACTAAATAAAATCTTTTATAAGAAGTTTTTTTTGAAATTTTGCTCCCTTATCGAAATATTCATTAATTGTTTCAGCGTCCGAACGAATGCGCGCTACTATGAATCGGCCGCAATCGCATCTAGAGCTAGACGCAGACACGTGCCGGGTGATTATTATTTTCCAGTATCCATTTATGTTAAGTTGAAAGTGCTGTTTGTCTCAGTCCTTATATTTAGTGTGTTATAAACACATAGTTTGGCATAATAAATTATAATTACTCGGATAGGAAATCAAAGGAAACAAGCTAAAAACGTACTCTTCGCCTGTTAACTGTATTTTTATATAATTGTTATACATTCAATAGGATACTTTTCGCAGTTTTTTGTAAATAATGTTACTTTTAGACATTTTTAATTTTATAGTACGATCTCAGTTGGTAAAAGACTTGGTAAAAAAACTATACCAAACCCCATTTGGGTTTCGATTCCGAGTCAAAAGAACTACACCACCACCTTACACGTAGAAGAATGTAAATTTTTACATTATAAGACACGAGCTATAAAATCATATTTTCACGGTTGTATATTACATTATGAAATGTATATTTGTAAAATATATGAATAATTAGAAATATTACAATGAAATATTTCAACCGGATTTCTATTCAATTACAAAAACATAAAAATTAAAAAAAAATTTTTTCAACAGTAAAATCACAAGAGCTTTTTTTTATCGGATAAATTTCTCTTTGTAACGAAATAATTTTGCCAATCAGTGCTTTTATGAGAAAAACTGACATGAAAAAATCGCGAGACCGGAGATCGAGCGATTTTGTCAAATGTCAGTTTTTCGAGCAAAATTACTGATTGACAAAATATTGAGTTAAAAAGAAATTTATCCATAAAAGAAAAGCTCGAGTGATTTTTGGCAAGATAAATTAACGACAGAATATGTGAACGAACAACAATTAAAAATAATTATAATTTTCTCAAAACGACTCATATCGTACAGTATAATTTCCACAAGACTTAAAAATTATAGCCGACAGTACAGATTTTAAAATGACGTGCGACTACTAGATATACTCTGCTTTTGAGGAACAGGTATTTTTATCGTGATAAGAAACGATGCACCTTTTTTTATCGCCGTCAAAGTGACAAAATGTGACTGTCAAATAGACTTTTTTATATAGGAGTTAATTTATCAAATTTAAATCATTAAGTAATAACATTTTTATTTATCGATCGATTTTGTTCAAGCTAACACTAATTTACTGTCCAAATTTCAGTACAATCGGAATTTTCTTTCTTCAGTTATCGTGCTTACAAGAAACGTGACGGACGGACAGACAGACGGAAATTTTGAAAGTTGTTCAGAATTCGTTCACTAACACAATGGTATGAAAATTTTTTGTCTGCGAGCGATAATCAAATGCAAAATCCGATGACATTTCTGTGGCTCTAAAACAATATTTAGAACAGAAAAATTTATTTTTATCACTAAATCCAGTTTACCATGCACAATGTAGAAGATCGTATACCCGAACTGCTTATAAAAGAAAATCAGAAATTGTAAATCCTAGTACAGAGAATACAAGTAAAAAGGGCATTTCTGCAATGTGCTATTTACAAGACAGCCTACCAAATTAAGCCCAGAATTCCAAATGTTTTAGATTTTGGATGGTACCTAAAGGAGGAAATCTTATTTCCAAAGATGATTTCAAAAAGCCCAAAACCCAATTTTATTGAGTTAACTCCATTTTGTAAATGTAAATTATATAGCTGTACTACAAACTGCAAGTGTAGCAAAGCAAACGCGCAATGTAACATAAGTTGTTTATGCGAAGGAAAATGTAATCTTTAGTACCCACTTGCTGTTATAATTAATGAAAATATATTTTTTAATGTGTATGTTTCGAGATTATCTACATAATTTTATAACATTTAATTGCAAATAGAAACTAAATAATCCGTAGACTCACTTGATCGCTTAAACGACACCACAGATGGGCGACGTTAACAGAAGTTATGCTTTAAATTAATGCGGACGAGTTGCGCGGCCGCTTCCAACAGCGTCATCTCGTTACATGAGCCGAATTTCCAAAAAATATCTTTATAAAAAAGTTTGTTTAAAGTATATGGAACATTTTTCTCGTTTATACTATAACTCTCTCTTTAAAAATAAAAAAGTTACCTCGATCGGGTATTTTTCAACGCAAATTTTAAAAAACCGCGACAATAGAGGGTAATTATATTTTTTTTAGGCACTATATTATTAGTTACACTATATTCTTTGCCGTCAGCCTGTCCAAGATTATTGGAGGGATAATGTGTAAAATATTGGTCAAAATCGGAATTAAAATAAAAAAGATATGATGGGTTATGTGCAAAACAAAAATTAACACATAATTTTAAAATTTTTCAAAAAATTTGCGAATTGACCGATTTGGCAATCTCAAATTAATGGGCGAACTCAAAAATCAAATCCAGAAGGTCATTTTACATAATATCATCTGTTTTTTAGGTGGGTGTTCGCGAGTTGTATAGACTACTTTTAAAATGCTTCCTACAGATTGGCTGCTCTCCGACTATATGCACGTATGCACATTATGTACAAAGTAAGCACTTATGAAGCCACTGTGAGGGTTGTCGTCGCATCACCTATTTAATACACCCTGGTCGTGAGTAGCCGCTTTAAAGCACGAGCACGAGAGAGTATGACATCCGATTCGTCGCCGTCGCACCGCTGTGTGACAGCGTCGTTCGTGACGTACGTAAGCTGCATTGAACGGTTAGTTAAAACAATTAAAGCTTTGGCGCTTGCCGGGACCCTTTCCTTAGCCCCGGCCCGGGGTAGTACCCCGGGCCCGGGTAGTACCCCCTCTCTCCGGGCCTGAACGACAAGACCGAGAGCAATGAGAGTATGCTGTATAATTTGTTTGTAAAAGCAAATTGTTCAACGGGCGCGTTTCTCAATAAAAGTCTCAATGCATACTGTTGTAGAAAACATTCTTCGGCTGATTCGCCTCCATGCAAGGCCCTTTTTCGTTACGAAATGGTATATGACATGATATGAAGTTATAATAATTGTGAAAAATTATCATTATTATAAATCGAGAACTAAATTTTTAATTCATGTTACAGGCGACTCGAATATGCCCGTAATATAAAAAAAAAATGTTTCCAATTTTTGTTCACCTTACACTAGATGTATCTTGATAAATTCAGTGTGGGACCACCGCCGGACCATAGCCTACAGTTTGCAGTAGGCTTGACAAAAAATCGCTTAAGCTACGCCAGAATAATCATTGAACAAATAGATATAAAAAAAATGGGCCGAATTGAGAACCTCCTCCATTTTCAAATTTTTTGAAGTCGGTTAAAAATGAATGAACGTAGACTCTATAATAAGGAGCACAATTTCAGTCCCTTACGATCGATAGTTTTGGAGATTATAGGAATGGAAATTACAGAACGTGTATTTCAAGTGCGAGAAACTTGCGGAAATATAATTTTGTAGGTGAGCAATGTTTGTGTTAGAGGTAGCCTTATCTCAAAATTTCGTAAATTTCAGACTCCATAGAGAACATTGATAGGGTAACAAGCTCAGGCCTGAGAAGAAACAGCTTTATGCGGATGTAACTAGATTTTAAAAATATATTTCAAGTCTGTAAAACCTCCGAAGATATCATTTTAAAGTGGGTGAACGATTTTCGCGTTAGAAGTAGCCTTATCTTAATACTTCGTGGTACTACGTAAAATTCAGACTCCGTAAAGAATATTGATAGGGGGACAACCTCAACCTCAGACCTATGAAGAAGCAGCTTTATGCAGATGTAACTAAACTTTGACGTGTATTTCAAGTGCGAAAAGTTTCGAAGATATAATTTTAGAGTGTGTGAACGATTTTCGCTTTAGAGGTAGCTTTATCTTATAATTTCGTGGCACTACGTAAAATTCAGACTCATTGATAGGATAACAGACCTCAGGAATATGAAGAAACAGCTCTATGCATGTTTGCAGATGTAACTAGACGTGTATTTCAAGTGCGAAAATTTCCAAAGATATAATTTTAAAATGGGTGAACGATTTTCGTGTTAGAGGTAGCCTTATTTCAAAATTTCATTTCCTATGCGCTGTTAAGACCTGGTTCGTCCAAGTTTGACGATGATACAGCCTTTTTCTGCTTCACTTCAAACATGATAAGACACAATTAAGTAATAAAATGATATACTTAATATTAAAATGACATTGACACTAACAAAAAACAGTGATTGATACGTCACTGCGGAGAGGACCATATTTACAATAGAAAAATCAGTCGATTACTTTAATTTGGCCGCAATCGTACGTTATTATATTTTTCAATAATTCAATTTTTTTCATTTTGTACATCTATCATACTCGTAATATGTGGCTGTGGCTGCAGGGCCATTCGCACAACACCAATTTTGTACATAAACTCGTACATAAACTAATTTATGAAATAAATATTTAATTTTTTTTTTTTGTTTGAACTACCCAGTGGACTACTGTCCTACAAATTGTTTCCAGGACAACGCAAATCTCATTCGGTTTTGCAGAGTTTTTTTCTCGCTTTTTTGTCAACCTCAATACACTTTTTCTTATGTGGTCCAGATCTTTTTATGCTTGCGGTACAAATTTGATTGGAATTTAAGTTATTTCTTAAATAAATTTCGTCTGGACTGCCGCCACCCAGCTACCTTTCATATACGTAAAATAATCGTGGAATTTTTGTTTGCCTCATTAGTTAATTATAATTTGAAAACAAAAAAAATGCATTACTCGGTCACGCGACAACTTACTGTTCAGTTGATGAATCGGATAATATTAAAATGAAGCTTGATAGCAGTTTGTTGTCCCATCTCCCCAGTTGTCAACATGTTAAACTGATAAACACATAATTATGAACATACATCATATACAAGGTGTTTATCGAGATTAGATTTTTTCAGGGACTGACAGCAGAATTTTGTTGTATTTTTACTTTTCCTCTCGGGAACAAAAAAAGAGAATACAAACTTTTATTCTTTAAGAACTACGTAGGTAGCACACATTTGTTGATGAGCTTTTTGTGTCTAGAACCTCAGGTTTGAAATCAAATAACATTGGCAAGATGTATATAGAAAATAGGTACGTGAGAAGTTAGCACCCCATTATTGAAATTTTGCTCTATTTGGTTTGCCAAGGTATACTATTCTGATTTTTTCGTTTGCGACGCAATAGTTTTTGAAACCCCAAACACCTCAAAACCCCAACATTGGAATTTCGAAAAAAATCTTTTTGCGGTCGTTTCGATTCATTTGCGAACGTTTGCGATCACATTATTTTCGTTTGCGACTTTGCCGTTTGACAGAAAAATCCAATAATAATAATACATATCAGCACCCCAACATTCGACTTTCGAAAAAATTATTTTTGCGATCATTTCTGAACGTTTGCGATCACATTATTTTCGTTTCCGACGTTGCCGTTTCTCAGAAAAATCCAAAAATACATCCCAGCACTTAACTCATTTCACGACATTAAAGTTTGACATTTTATACGGCTATGCGTTGCCATTAACAGCGAAGGTAAAAGTAGTTCTTCTGAGGTTGTGGGCGGCAGAAAAAGTAATATCCATAGCAACGCGTATTTTATTTAATACGCCTGCCATGCGGATATTAACACAATGCGTTTTTGGTGGTAAAATTAAAGATTTTTATTTTTATTTTTTATAGCTAATCGACGTTTGCAGAAAAAATAGCATATTTTATTCGGAGTAAAAGCCACTTGTTGTGCCTCTGTAATTGCCCTGACTCACTTCGTTCATCCGGCAAACCTACAGACTGGTCAGAAAAGTATCACTTTTACTCCTTATAAAATAATATACTGATTGCTATCGTTTGCGGTCACATTATTTGCGTTTGCGACGTTGCCGTTCCCCGGAAAAATTCAACAATAGTATTAATAATATATATATACAAGCAAAATTGCCAAACAAGCTTTTCGTTTATTTATTTTAACTCATCTCTTTTCGGAACTTAACTGAATATTGCTCAGAAATATCGAATTGTTAGAAGTGAGCAATATTGATCAATACAATTTTGCGCAATATTATTGAACGTCTAGGGGTGCCTTTAGCGTTGTAATAAGTGGTAGATGGTTCTCCTTGTAATTTGTTTGAATACACTTATTCAACTTGTGTGAAGAGAGAAAAATTTATGACGTTTTAGAATATTTAATTGTAGAAAATTTATGGTGAGGTATGGTCGAATATTGACTTAAAAAAAGAAAGTGTGATGTAAATGTAGCCAATAGTATACAACTCAATTTTCTATAAAAATTAAAATTATTTCATGAATTTAATTTAAAAGAAAACATACAGTCAAATAAATCATGATTTTTTCCAACTTTGATTGAAAATGAATATTATGAAATAAAAAAATATAATAAATAATAATTAATAATTGTTAGATTATATGGTTTAAGTGGAGCATTCCTACATACCCAGCGCTGAGACACTTGACGATCCGAAAGAGATAGAAACCTCAATAGAAACACAAAAAGGCCAAACAACCTGCTTTCCGACCACGAAACTGACTAGCACCTGAAATTCTTTGTAGTTTTAGAACAGTTTAAGCCGTTGTCAGTGCCGTTTGTCGGGCAGGTAACCTGTTTCTTTTTATTTCTACCCTTGGTCTCTAGTCAGAGCGTCAATACCGAATTTGTCAAAATCTCTAAAATACTTCATACAGAAAGATTGATGGAAAGTTTTATTCGGTGCTATTAATTAATGATAAAAAATGCGCGGTGTCCGTCTGTTGTGCTGGGGGGGGGATATATGTTGTAAACTGATATCCTACTTGTGTCTTATGCACTAAGAGATAACTTCAAAACGCCAGCAGTAGAATCATGTCCTCCATAAACGATGACTTGTTCATTATCCATTGTGAATTTTTCAATGCTTTCAACACCAAAGGAAAAAACCTCAGTTCAGAAACTAATCATGCCCATTCTCAAAGAGAAAGTTCAACGTTTGCCAAATTAGAGTAACTATACATTACACTTTACGCCATTTAAAGTAAAAGCACCGCATCGTATGGTAGCAAAAAAGTGCACTCCACTCACGTTGGATGAAATTTTTTATGGTTTTCGTTTTATTTTCCTTTATACCAATAAATATTACTACTATACAACTATAGTAATATTATACTGAGTATTATACACATAACACATTATCATGGTAATTTTTTCGGCATGTTAATTTGAATAGCACTCGTTTTTGCAAATTTTCTCACAAATTTTGTGCTGCTCGAACTTGTACTTGACGATTCACCGTCATGGGACCCGGATAATTCTTCTTTACCGGAAAATGATCGAAAAAGAGTAAAGTGTAAAATAGCGTTGAAATTAGAATGGTACAATAAAAATAGGTGTTATACTGATAGTGGAGTCAAATTAGGACTAAAAAATTCGCAATGTGAATTCGAAAAAGAGTAAAGTGTAAAATAGCGTTGAAATTAGAATGGTACAATAAAAATAGTTAGTGATAGTGGAGTCAAATTAGGACTAAAAAATTCGCAATGTGAATTGTCTGGTCAGGGCAGTTTTTTGTTTTAACGTATTCAGGGGATCAACTTAAGTTCACAGTTCAGTTTTGCAGTTTCTGCGATATCGGCGTATAGTTTATTTAAACAATTTAATTTTTTGGTTTTCTTTGAATATCTCGAAATCTATGTCCTGTGGAAAACAACAAAAAGAAGAAAAGTGTTCGTTATGAGATGTACAATAAATGCACATAAACTGTAATTGATTAAAATGGTTATTATTATTTAAAAAAAAATTGAATATTGCAAAATTATACGTTATTGAACAAATCACTGTTGTTTAAAAAATAATTGAGCATTGCACAATTGTGCTTCTTTAATCGAATTGCTGTTCTTTCAAAAATAAAGGATAATTTTCAATGAATTTTTGGAGAAATATAGCTCTTATAAAGTACCTACAATCACCACTTAAAACTTCAAATCAATATAGTTAACGGCTCGAATATAACTTTGTTGCTAAAACTTTGCACCCTTGTGAAATTCTGCCATCAAAACCAAGAAATGTGTACGATGGCTAAAATTGTAGTTTTTTATAAGTACTTTAAGATTACGGAATATTTTTTTTCAAAATTTAAACCCTTTTTATTACAGTTGTTTATGATTTTCGAAATTGTAGTTATAATCAAATTCAAATTAGTCTCTGGTTTTTTTATTAATTAAAAAACGGTAAACAAGTAATAAAAATAGATTAGAAAAGGCAACTGCTCTACTTGCATTTGGAGCTGAGATACGTTAGTTTTTACGTTTAGGTCACTTAAAAATAAACAAATCGATATTTCTTATTGTAATTTGGACTGGTAATTCTCCAATGTCTATTCTTTTGTTTCTGCTGCCTGAAAATAATCCAAAGCTACAATTGTTAAAAGATACTGCATAGAGACCCGAAAGTGGGGTTTTAGCGATTTTGTTAGAGATCCGAATATCACCAAATATGTCACAAGTTATATTACGTTCTTACAAACCGGGCTCAAGTGGCTAGATGTCCGAGTGGGTAAGGCAAATTGACTATCAATTATTTTAAGCAGGTTTTTTCCTAAAATTTTTTCCTGCATGATAGTGAAACATCCATACCAGTAAATCTGTTTATGATCATTTTTTATGGTCTTTTTTAAGCTTTAGCATAAATTAAACAAATGCATTTAATCTTTGGAAAAAATGCCTCACAAACATAAATGTAGGAAATAAATCATAAATCTCCTGGCCTGGCAGCGGCCAAATTAAAGCGCATCACGCTTATGCGTTTGTTACGTTTTAATTTATTGATTGTACCCTGAAATGAGATAAAATGAAATAAATACAATACCTATGTAAAAAATTATAAGTAAAATAAAGAGCTTTAAATGGTAAATGGTAATGGCTGGCACTTTTTATTCAGGATGCGGACGTCTCGGGTTCTAATCCTGCTCGCGAAATATATTTTTTTATTGTATCAGTGACATTAAAAGTTTTTCAAAGCTGTGTACATGAACAAAAGGGTAGTTGTTCAAGTTAGATTGGTTTACCATTTTCGTGACAAAAATTAAAAAAGTTATAAAAAAATTGAAAATGTGCATTATGTTCTCAAAGCCGCATTATTCCATGTTATTTTAACAATTTTAGCTTTGGATTATATTCAAATAGCAGAAACAAAATAATAAGAATTGGAGAATAACCATCCCAAATTTCAAGAAGAAATATCGATTTGTTTATTTATAAGTGACGTAAAATTAAAAACTAACGTATCTCAGCTCCAAATACAAGTAGAGCATTAATTTTTTTTTTAAAAGTTGTGCTTTTTAATCTACTTTCATTACTTATTTACCGTTTTTGATTTCATAAAAAACCAGATACCTAGTTACTTGAATTTGTTTATAACTAAAATTTCAAAAACTATAAACAAATGCAATAAAACGGGTTTAAATGTTGAAAAAAAAAAATGTTTTTCTCCGTGATCTTAAAGTACTTATAGAATGCTACAATTTGAGCCATCGTACAGATTTCTTCGTCTTAATGGCAGGATTTCACAAAGATGCAAAGTTTTAGTAATAATTGTAGGTATATTTGAGCCGTTTTAATAATCATTTAGATTTGAAATTTTAAGCGGTGTTTGTACTTTGTAAGAGCTATATTTTCCCAAAATTTCATTGAAAATTATCCTTTATTTTTGAAAGAACAGCAATTCGTTTAAAGAAGCATAATTGTGCAATGTTCATTTTTTTTTAAATAATAATAACAATTGGAAAGAATTATAGTTTATGTATATAAATCACTTTTTCGTGTTCCGGGAACCTCATAACGTAAAGGTCTGAACTTATCTCGATTTTCGATTTTGGATCAATTGCAGTAACTTCCACATTTTTATTTGTGGGGAGATTAAAAAGAATTGTTATGAGAAATAAATAAACTATTTTTTACATTTCCCCGATGCTCCAAGATTGGGTTAATTTCCCCGTTAATTTTATTTTTTCATCTAAAGGAATCGCATTTATGGTACTAGAATTTTAGGAAAAGTAAAAAACCTGTAAAAGTCGGGGAAATCCAGTTGGTACGCAACATAAGACCGTGCTGGAAATTAAAATAAGAAAAAGTTTGAATTTTATAATCATTCTCCAATTAAATAGTATTAGATACACCATTTATACCAAATGCAAATGTATGGCTTCGTAAAAATAAAATAAACTTTGCTTTACATTATGATCTTCGTAGTAAAACTCGAAGTTTTACTATACGTATCATAGAATCATTTTTTACCTGTACTATCATCACATTATAAAGGTATGCGCAAGACCAAAATGAGTCCGTAGTAACCATTCATTTTTTACAGCTTCAAACTTTAAAATTTTTCGTTAATCGTGCATTTAACGTTGGTCCACTGCTGGTGCCAAATCCAACCATCCATATTTTCTATCCCTTTTGCAACAATCAAGTATAAGTATAGGAAAATAAATCAAAAGTAAAGTAGGTATCTACTTTTGATTTATTTTGTTTTACTCAAACAATTATGAGTGAACACTTGATTCGTTGTAAATAAAATTGAACACTTATACCTACAGCAGACTCAATATCTTGTCGAACCGCTTGAATTTTTCTTACTTAGCAAATGTCGCATTTAACTTGTTCCAGTATTGTTATCTTCGTTTAAGTTTTATTTATATCGGTCACAAAGACAAGAGCACTGATTACTAGATCCTCCCTAACACATGTTGCATAATATTCCAAGAAGTCTCTTCCATCCAGCTGAGCGTAAAACATATGGAAATTTGTTAACAGTGCACAAAAGAATTGAGGAATAACGAAAGTTGGGTAATGTGGTCTGAAAAGAACCTATAACATCATAAACTTTACTGACGAAATTATATTTAAACTAGGGATTTCTTATATAATTGTACATTCTGTAGAGTACTATTCGCAGTTTTTTTAAATACTATCCTTTTTAAGTTTAATTGCTGTTTTTTACAGTTTCATCTACCCCCGATGATGCCTGTTTTGTTGACGAAACGTTCATTGGTATATCATGCAGTAGAGTATTTTCTACATTTGAGCTCGTTCACTTCAATTTACAAAATAAATTAGGAGTGGAGAAAGCAGCACAATTAGTGTTCCTCTACAAATTTTATAATGAAAATCAATGTTAATTGTTTTAGAAACTACCTGTTTTGTTCCAAAATGTTTCTTATTTATCAAGAATATTAACGGTTGGTTAAATCATGATTTAAATCAAACGATTTAAATTAGGCGAACACTGACCATTAGTAAATTTGACATTACCTACTTACTCTAGTTTTCAGTAAAACATACCTAGTAAAATTGTGGGTTATTTGAATGTCCAAATCCAAATATCAAATTTTTACCCACCTTTCAGAAATGCCTTGTGACATTTTGTCCCAATTGTAAAATATTTCAGTCCCAAATTGATCTTAAACAGTGACATGAACAATTGGCAAATAATTAATATATTTTTGGAGTAACGGTCGTGTACAGCATAACGTTTTTAGATCATTTTGCTAAAAAAGACCTTTCCACAACATTGTGGAAAATTCGACGAAACGATTTTTCTTGGTGTGCGTTGTTAAGAACAGGATCAATTTTGATTAATCATGCTATTGTGTGAAACACAGGTCGACTATTGGTTAAGAACGAAACAAACGCGTAATTATCATGACAATAAGTTATTGTTGCAAAATTAAAAATATAAACCAATACTAAAAGTAAAACGTCATTTTATAAATTATAAAACACAGCTGGTATTATGTCTACTACCACGTTAGATTTGAAATGCAAATACATCCTTGAAATTAAAATTATTTAATTTAATTTATATCCATTACTATAAATTTGCATTTTAAAATGCACAGATTATTCATTATAAAAAACACGCAGCTGATACGTGCTAATTCAGTTAGTAAGTGATCAGACTTAACTATCTAATAATACTTTTGTTTGAACCAGTTTGCTTTTGGAGTGCGTAGAATTTTATTCAACGCATTTGAATTTTGATGAATGCTTGTGTTTTTAGCCACACTACTTTACCATTTTCAAATATGCAAGATGAATTGGTTTATATCTTCCATCCACATAAATATTGGAAATATTAAACATATAAAACGCTTTTTCCCATATATGGAGTATACAGGGTGTCCCAGAATTTCGTTAACAAGTCGTATCCCCGTTATTTGATTAGATAAAAAAATAAACTAAAATAGTTTGTGCTCGAGATTGTGGAAGGCATCAGAGTCCTTTCGATTACACCCTTGAAACCATCTTCTTAAGAAACCGCCCCCAACTTTTGTTTTTCAAATTGCATCCCTTAAAATTTTACGCTGCAATGAAATCACCATTTTAATGTGAATACTGTGATATGCCATTTTTAGTATGCGGAACGTCAAAATTCTAACTAGAGTGCATTCTTAGCATGATTGAGAAACACGTCCAGTAGCGGCTCGTCAGAGGAGGCAGGGGAGGCTGAGCCTCCTCTAGCAGCATATCCAGGAGTGGAGAGGAAATGTACAAATTGTAATCATATTGTAAGTTAATTGTCTTTTAAATATCAAGCCTCCTCTGCACAAAATATCACGAGCCGCCACTGACGTTGTCCCTTTTAAGTTCGAGTTTTTAGGTTTGTCTGTTGTAACAGGGAATGCTAGTGATATTTGCATCTAAGATCGCGTTTTCAGTGGCGTTTTCAATCGTCTTTGATGACGGTTCGTTGGGCCGTATATTACAAACGCATTTTAACATTTAACTATGGATTTTATTCTGTTATGGTAATCTTTATAGA
The DNA here is from genome assembly GCA_936432065.2 of Rutpela maculata. NCBI lineage: Eukaryota > Metazoa > Arthropoda > Insecta > Coleoptera > Cerambycidae > Rutpela > Rutpela maculata. The sequence continues at coordinate 38,721,168 of OW386285.2, forward strand.
CGTAGGCGCGTAGTTTTTCATCTTGCATTACGTAATTATGAGTTGTTTTTCACTATTTTTTTTTTTTCGTTTTAATGGCAAGCCTAATTAAGTTACAATTTTTTTTGCAAGTAACATCTAACTGTTCTTTTTTTCTTCGGGCCATATAATTAATTGTTTTAATAAAAATGCAACTTGTAGTAAAATATTTTGGTAAGCTTTGCTAATACGTTTGGTAAAAAAAATTAATTCTAAACCCAGTCTAAGCGATTAAAATATGTTTTCCATTAGAAACAATATTGTAATACATTTAATGAACAATTTATTTTGCTTTATGAATGAATGAATAAAGTAAACTTTATTTTGAGGAACAATCACAATATACAATATACAGGGTGTTTTTAAAAAGTATGTCAATCACTTAACCACAGACTCATCACTTCAAAAGAAGTTGATTGAACCTAATTTATCTCTATCCAAAGGTGCACCCATATCAAAATATAACCCTTTAAAGTTGGAAATAAAAAAGCATCTTTAAATATTGTACAAATGGCTACAGATATTTTTTTGCAACATTATGTCAAATCGTAATATTTTAAAGTTGTAAAGTTTTGGAAATGGCTAATTTACCCTTCCCCCTTACTCCCCTTTTAAGTGGTACGCCTATGACTTTTTCGGTATATTGTATTTTATAGAGAACTTAATTCTACAACTTTTTTGCATCTTGTGTTTTTTTCGTTTAAGTGATCATTCTAAATGAAAGTTAGAACACCAAAAACATTGTCGTGTGTGCATTAAGGGGTGAAATGTTAAAAACTCTAGAAAAATCATTTATTGTATCAGTCACTTCTTAATTTCAGTTCTACATGTACCTAGTATGAGTAAAAAAAAAATTAAATTAAATTAAAAACAAAAAAAAATTAAAAAAATTAAGTGAAAAAAATCATTATTTTTCTTCAGTTTTCAACATTTCACCCTTTAAAACACCTGACAATGTTTTTGGTATTCTTTTTTCATTTAAAAATAATCACTTAATCGAAAAAAACACAAGTTGCAAAAAAGTTGTAGAATTAAATTTTCTATAAAATACGATATACCAAAAAAGTCACGGACGTACCACTAAAAAAGGGGGTAGGAGGAAAAGGTTGTTTAACCCTATCAGCCATTTATAAAACTTTATTTTAAAATATTTTTGCTTTAAACCTTTTACCCTTTATGTTACAGTGTAAAAGTATTGAAAAAAATATCTACAGCCATTTGTACAATATTTAAGAAATATGTTTTTTATTTCCAACTTTAGAAGACTGTATCTTGATATGGGTAGGTTTTGGATAGAGGTAAATTTGGTTCAATCAGCTTCTTTTGAGGCGCTAAGCCTGTGGTTAAGTGATTGACATGCTTTTTAAAAACACCCTGTATACTTTTTAGGGCAGTAGACAACCAAAAACAAGAAAACCCGTTTACAAATTATTCGCCAAATATTTTAGGTAAACACGCTAAAATCATACAAACAGATAATAAAAAATATATATACTATATATTAATGTCCTGGCGGAGTTTAGTCGTAGGCTATTCTACCACTTAACCAGGACGGACGGACACACATAGACAACATCACAACACCCATTCCCTGTGACATTGCCATCTGCCGCAGCTGAGACTCGAACTCAGGAGAGGAGAGCGCCTAGACTGTGTTGTCTCTCACACAACCGCAATCTAGTCCATTGCTACCATCTCGGTAACACGTGAAAAACGCCACTAACTACTCTAACCTAGAAATATGTATTATTATTATTATTATTATTAAATTCTGGTAACATTTAAGCTTTAACTAGAATGCCAATGGCCTGAGTAGACCCCAGCTCCTGATCTACAGTTCATTTCTGTACCATCGGTTTAAATTGATATATCCGGCTCATCATTTCCGAACACGTTCAAACTCCTCAAAGTTCTTGTTAAAAATATATATAGGGGAAGACGGTCGGTCCCCATTCCCAGAAGAGGAATTTGATGTGTAGCCTCTTCTACAGTGTGTTTCACTTCTCGTGAAGACACCCCTGTATCTTTTTTATTTGTGGCCGAATTAATTTCAAATTTTTATCAGCCATACAAGTCCATAAGGTGACTTTATTCAACACATAAATGCCGTCTAAATCTAAAACGCCGGCCTACTGCGATAAAAAGAAAATGTCAATTTTCGAGAAATCATAGTAGGCTTAGAGATAGACAAAAATTTTGTTAACAAAAGTTGTTCGGAATCACTTGATATGCCCCCCTGTAAAATTTTGTGAAAATCGGAATATTTTCAAAAAATAATTTTTTGTTTCACTTCTCGTGAAGACACCCCTGTATCTTTTTTATTTGTGGCCGAATTAATTTCAAATTTTTATCAGCCATACAAGTCCATAAAGTGACTTTATTCAATACATAAATGCCGTTTAAATCTAAAACACCGGCCTACTGCGATAAAAAGAAAATGTCAATTTTCGAGAAATCATAGTAGGCTTAGAGATAGACAAAAATTTTGTTAACAAAAGTTGTTCGGAATCACTTGATATGCCCCCCTGTAAAATTTTGTGAAAATCGGAATATTTTCAAAAAAAAAATGTTTGTTTCACTTCTCGTGAAGACACCCCTGTATCTTTTTTATTTGTGGCCGGATTAATTTCAAATTTTTGTCAGCCATACAACTCCATAAGGTGACTTTATTCAACACATAAATGCCGTCTAAATCTAAAACGCCTGCCTACTGCGATAAAAAGAAAATGTTAATTTTCGAGAAATCATAGTAGGCTTAGAGATAGACAAAAATTTTGTTAATGAAAGTTGTTCAGGATCACTTCATACGCCCCATGTCGTCTAAATCTAAAATGCCGGCCTTAGAATAATTAAAATTAAAATCTAATTACTTTAATGAGTTTTAACATCTGTCAACAATATGTAGGTTGGTAGGATGCTGTCATATAACGAATTCTTTTTGAATGAAATTGGTGGCCCTGAAAAGGGCCGTTGTTTTTACAGAGAAGACTACTAATAATGAATGATAATATTGTCGGAAAAAAAAATACAGATAAAGCAAAAGCCGCAGTGTTAGAATAGTTCAAAAATAAAAGAAGTTAATGGTTTTTTTTACTTATTTATTATATTGCGCCCCTTTCCACTAACCCACCCTCAAGTGTAATACACTTCTCAATCCGTTTTCTGTTATTTTTTACAACTCTTCGCAGTTCTTGAGCTGTAACTTCTAAACATGCTTGCCTTATCCTCTCACAAAGCTGCTCTATATTTTGAGGTCTGGTCATATAAACTTTGTTTTTAATGTGACCCCAAAAATAAAAATCCATTGGAGTGAGATCAGGTGATCTGGGTGGCCAATGTATTAAAGGGCTATTTCGTCCTATCCATCTTTGGGGAAAATGTTCATTCATCCATGCTCTCACTACTACGGAATTGTGGATAGATGCTCCGTCGAGTTGAAAATACAATTGTTCCAAAGGAAAATCAACAATTGCATTCCAAAGATCATTATTTAAAAATTCTAGCAAATTTAACGCATTTATATTTTGAAAAAAGAAAAACGGCCCTATTATTGTTTCGTTAAAAATTCCGCACCACACATTTACTTTCTGGGAATATTGCCTTTTACAATTTATTATCCAATCAGGATTTTCTACTGCCCAGAACCTAGAGTTTTGTGATGACACTACCCCGTTGGTGGAGAAAGTTGCCTCGTCCGTGAAAATTACTTTCTTCAAGAAGTCTCTATTGTTTAAATAATTACCTTGGATCCATAAACAATATTCTAATCTTCTCTCTTCATCACCTTCCTCCAAGGTATGTAAAAATTTTGGTTTAAACGGTTGTAGCTTATAGCGTTTTAAACATCTCCAAATTTTTGATGCCAACAAATTAAGGTCACGAGCCATATTTCGAAGACTGGTAGTGGGATTGGCGTTAAACGCCGCTAATATAACATTATCATCTCCGTGATTTCGATTAAGATGTACTCTCGGTTTAAGCACATTGCCAGTTGTATTGAACAAGTGACATATTCTTGCTACGGTACTATGGTGTATTGGTTGTCTTAGAGGATGTCTTAAATTAAATTCTTCTGCTGCTTCTCTTGAAGACCGTACATTTTCACCGACTATCTTTATTATTTCAATTTTTTCATCAGTAGTTAAAAGTATTCTAACCATTATGAGAAAAGATATGAAATAAGGAAACTTTAGTATGAATAAAATTATTAAAACAAGAAAAACTAACAAACTCCACAGAAAATAACAACAATCACTTCTGTCATGAAAGCAATGACGAAATAAATAAAACAATACATATTGACAGTTAATTTCACGGCACTCTTTACATTCAACGCAATAAAACCGTCCATGTTCCTAAATTTCTGAGCCGATAAGGAGGAAGGATATGATAGAGAGTTACTCCTCCAGAAGAGAGATAACAAAAAGAAAAACAGAAAAGATATTACATTCAACTTGATATGTAAAAATAAAAAGCCCTTTTAGTGTTTTATTGAATGCTGATTTTTGTTCACAACTTTCATTTGTTGGAAAAAGTTCTCTTTATGTGTTCTCTTTTTTTGAAAATATTCCGATTTTCATAAAATTTTACAGAGGGGCATATGAAGTGATCCTGAACAACTTTTATTAACAAAATTTTTGTCTATCTCTAAGCCTACTATGATTTCTCGAAAATTAACATTTTATTTTTATCGCAGTAGGCAGGGGTTTTAGATTTAGACGGCATTTATGTATTGAATAAAGTCACCTTATGGATTTGTTTGGCTGATAAAAATTTGAAATTAATTCGGCCGCAAATAAAAAAGATACAGGGGTGTCTTCACGAGAAGTGAAACAAAATTTTTTTTTTTGAAAATATTCCGATTTTCACAAAATTTTACAGGGGGACATATCAAGTGATTCCGAACTACTTTTGTGAACAAAATTTTTGTCTATCTCTAAGCCTACTATCATTTCTCGAAAATTAACATTTTCTTTTTATCACAGTAGGCCGGCGTTTTAGATTTAGACGGCATTTATGTGTTGAATAAAGTCACCTTATGGACTTGTATGGCTGATAAAAATTTGAAATTAATTCGGCCACAAATAAAAAAGATACAGGGGTGTCTTCATGAGAAGTGAAACAAAATTTTTTTTTTTTGAAAATATTCCGATTTTCACAAAATTTTACAGGGGGACATATCAAGTGATTCCGAACTACTTTTGTTAACAAAATTTTTGTCTATCTCTAAGCCTACTATGATTTCTCGAAAATTAACATTTTATTTTTATCGCAGTAGGCAGGGGTTTTAGACTTAAACGGCATTTATATGTTGAATAAAGTCACCTTATGGACTTGTATGGCTGATAAAAATTTGAAATTAATCCGGCCACAAATAAAAAAGATACAGGGGTGTCTTCACGAGAAGTGAAACAAAAAATTTTTTTTTGAAAATATTCCGATTTTCACAAAATTTTACAGGGGGACATATCAAGTGATTCCGAACAACTTTTGTTAACAAAATTTTCGTCTATCTCTAAGCCTACTATGATTTCTCGAAAATTGACATTTTCTTTTTATCGCAGTAGGCCGGCGTTTTAGATTTAGACGGCATTTATATGTTGAATAAAGTCACCTTATGGACTTGCATGGCTGATAAAAATTTGAAATTAATTCGGCAACAAATAAAAAAGATACAGGGGTGTCTTCACGAGAAGTGAAACACACTGTAGAATACGGGCATGCATGTCTCATAGCCGTGCCTTTAATATACCAGTGGCCTACGGATTGCAATCTCAGCAGTCCTCAATGACACCTCCTCTATAAATAGAATTAAAGAGGGGAATGCAGAGTATAGTCTCAATTGCAGCTGTAGGCGTCATTTTCATCGCACCAGTAACGCAGAGGCACGCCAATTTTTGAACGTGCTCCCATTTGAAATGCTGCTGTTTTTGTCTTACTCCGGGCCACCAGATTATAACTGAGCAACAAAGCATGGGTCTTGTCACAGCAGTGTTACAGCCAGAGGGAGATAAATTGTGGGAAACATCCACAGACAAAAACTGTTCACTACAGTTAGGAGCCCTGCAAGGTTGTAATCTTGGGCCTTTGCAATATTAATCATCTATTAGATTAACTGCGAAACTATTATCGAAATAGATGCAAATGCAGAGTAGTATCATATACAGAAAAAAAAATGTCACCGAATAATGTCCTTTGGGTACATTTTGATTCTATGCTGACTTGTTGAATATAGTCTGAATAAGCAATCAACGTGTTTTAAAATTTATTATATCAATTACAAAACAATTAGTAATCTAAAATACCTGGAGACTAAATGATTATACTCATTAATGGAATCCGGAAAAGTAAAAGTTAATATGTTCACTAGGCTTTAATACTAATGAGTTTCTTATCTATATGTATATTAATGAGCTCTTCAATTATGATTAGAAATAACTGATATTTAAAAATTGAGGTACATTACTAAATATTTGTTAACACAAAAGAAACCTTTAAAATAATATTTTCTGTAAATGTATGACATTCTTTGTTGTTTAAAAAGCTGTTGGTAGCCATTTTAACTTTCGAGTAACACTAGGAGTGAAGAAAATATTGTAATCGCCCAAAAATTCGACTCCCAAGTTTTTGACGGATTTTGATTTCATCACTCCCAGGTACTGAATAGGAGCTATTGGAAGAAAAATGTCTGTGTGTCTATGTGTTTATGAATGACCACCCCTTAGTCTACCGCCGAAACCAATTGACCGATCTCATTAAATTCGATATTTAAAGTTCTCTTACAAATATCTCCAGATGTTTTTATACTCTTCGCAAAAACGAAGAGTATATTGTATTTGATTGGCACATTTCTAAAATCGTAAATATCGCTCGTAGAGAAAAAAAATTCATATCATTGTGTTAGTGAACGAATTCTGAGCAATTTTCAAAATGTCCGTCTGTCCGTCCGTCCGTCCATCTGTCCGTCACGTTTCTGGTAAGCACGATAACTTAAGAAAGAAAAGTCCGATTGTATTGAAATTTGGAAAGTAAGTTAGTGTTAGGTAGAGGAAGAACCCTATTTTTGAAGAAAATCGATCAGTAAATAAAAAAGTTATTAATTATTTAATATAAAAGAAAATATATATTCTCATAATTTTTGTCGCTTGTACTTAAATAGAAATCTTGCGAAATGTTATCTCCATAAACTTTTGCCTTGCAATTCAAAGATCGTGCGTTCGAATCCCACACAGGCTGGATATATATATTTTTTTTTTTCATATAATTTTTTTCACAACAAAGATGGTATCACAAAATTTAGGATGTCTAAAAACTAACATTATTTACAAGAAAACTGCGAAGAGTATCCTATAGAATGTGTAACAATTATATACAAAGCTCAGTAAATTGGCGAAGAGTACGTTTTTAGCTTGTTTTTTTATTGTGAACACTCTTAAAATTAAAGGTAGTTCGCATGGAAAAAAAATAAAACAATCGTTTTTCTTAAAAATGTCTAACGATTTTACACAAATTTTGTACGTTAATAGTAGGTACATTACAAAAAGAAAATTCACTTATTAAAAAAAATTCAGTCACGTGAGAAAATAAGAATGGTGTGGCCGTATTATTTACGATTATTTCCATGAAACTCGTAAAAGTTTCTGAATAGGGATTAATAAAAAATTATAATAATTTACTAGTAAAATGCACAGTACAGTATATGTGAGGCGGAAAGCAAAAAGGGACCTCTTGTCGGAAATTTCCGATTTTTAGTTATTGATATTAAATGAATTAAGCTCTGATTCTGAACGATTTGGTGCAAAAATCATGTCTCTATGATTTTTTTTGTTTAAGTTACTAGTGCGTTTATGAAGAGGGACCTCTTGTCGGTCCCATGTTATTTCTCCATAAGCGACAGGAGGTACCTTTTCCAGGGCTGAACATTGACTGCTTTATCGATTATTTTAAGTGTTTCATCCAATTATATCAGTTTTGTAATCGATTACAACTTGTAAAGGACAAAATCCGAAAATCGATCATATTGACCCAAACCACTAATTTCAACTGTACTGAAAAATTAACATCGCCGACAAGAGGTCCCTTTTTGCTTTCCGCCTCACATATTATAAATAACATCAAGTTAATAAAATCTTTTTACATTCATTTTAAAGTTATCATTTAAATTCTTAATTTTGCCCGGTAAGTTATTGTATTAAATTATTTCTCTTTGTTTTAATTCTAAATACAGTACCTACCAAAAAAAATTATATTTCATTTGATGTCATCATCATACAGGTTTCCAATTAAATCCAAAGTAATTGCGCGCACAAAAAAAAGTTACAGACAGACAGACCGACAGACAGAAAATTTTTTTGCTCAAACTTAAAATCTCGACGTTTCATGACATTCTAAGCCTATTTGAACAATAAAAACTTTAAAAAAACGTTTATCGTTACTATACTTCCACTGGATGTGGAAGTAATTATGCTTTAGATATGTTTTAACTTAATCCCCCTAATTTTGTCAGCATACTGAATGGGAGATTTAACTAATTGTAATATAAAATTATGATGGCATATCTCTGCATTAAACTACTATAAAAAACTACACCATACTAAATCCAAAACCAAATTTATCCGGAAGGGAGTTTCAAAGAGTCTCGCTGGTTAAGTATGTGGTATTGGGCCCAGCGGCTATTAGGCTATTCATTCACTTGAATGTTGCTTATGACTAGGAATGCTCAATAATATAGATAATAAACCTCTATCCCCTAAATTATCAGAGTTAATTTCAAAATTAGTTTTTTTCAAAACTATTGACGATAATTAAATGAAATTATTAGGAGACGTTGATATAAAACAGCTATATAGATATTTTACATTTTTTTTTACATTCCTATTATCATTTGGTATATGTTTTTAAAAAATGTTTTCTTAACTGCTTCTCAAGTCACCGAAGTAACTCCTTGAAAATCCAGAATGAATTTGTGTTAGGTAAAGAGAAACGAGGCCCTACAGCTTATAGTGGAGTCCGAACCACTTCTTGGGGATAATTTTATAATTAAAATTATTTCGCGATGAGCAGGGATTGCCTGCTTCGCTAGGCACACCAGTATGCAAGCTAGACGCGCTAAACCACTGAGCTACCGTCCCCATAAAAAAATTAATTTGAGGGTGTTGTTTTTATATCAACCCCTTGAGTGACACCCACCAAAAAAATCTATATTATTTAAAACTAACATAAAAGTGTGAAGACCTAGACCACTGAATTCATACTCATTTGGATGCTAATAATCGAAAAAATATACTACTACTTTTAGCTTGGCTCTCATTTTTTTTTTTAATAAGTATGGATATTATTAGACAATATGGTTAAGTAGTTCATTTTAACCAATCCACAGTAATATCTCCTCAGGAAGAGACACTAGCGAAAAATGGTTCAGACATTGTCTCTAAATTGGTGGTCTTTTGGAGAATCTTTGAAATGTGAACGGTCTTCTATAGCCATTATATTTCTCAACTGTATAAATGGTTGGGAGGTGACAAATTTTTGGTAATTTTTCTTCTCGAGTCTATTTCTGTGAACTTTAGTTTTTTCAGTGCCTGCTTCTTATATAGTTTAAAAACAAAACCTGCCCATAATCGATCATTAACGACGGATAAGCTTGTAAATTTTACTTGCTGTTTCAATATTATTCCCATTTTTGCGTTAAACGTTTCTGAAATGAACGAATTTCAAATTCCATGCAGTCACATCGATAAGTGGACTGTCAAATATTTATTTTGTGATCGAGGACCTTACAATAATATCAATGTTTTTTGTTACAGACAATGTTCCAAAGTTTGGCCAATTACTTGCTGGGCTCAGTAACAAGTCAAGACAACGGAGCAACGGCAGAAGGGGTCGAAAACAGCAGCATAAGATTGACTTCAGTGGAACAGGAAGACGAGTGGGTGTTGGTGGATAGACACAGCGATGGGAACTCAGACACCAGTTCGGTGGCAAGTCTGGAGGACGCAGACTGCAACGAACTGGAAACATACATACCACTCCCAGCCATACTCACAAGGGCCAGTTCGACGTCATCCCTACCCTATACCTCGAACATGGAGGAATCCTGGTTCGTCACCCCACCTCCATGCTTTACATCTACGGGGCCCATTCGTATGGCAACATCACCGCTGGAAAATTTACTCATCGAACATCCAAGCATGAGTGTCTACCAACATACTCTAGCGAGTAGGAGGCTTGTCGAAATGACGATGCCAGTAAGGCCAGCTTCTGCATCCTCAAATGATAGTTATGAAGGGGAACTGGAAGTTGAGGATGTTGAGGTTGCAGTGGGTGAACAGGTAGCTGCACAATACAGGGCACCTCGCTTGAATCGCTCGCAAATTTTGCAGCAACAAGAAAGACAGCGCCTCAAGAGCAAACGGGCTCAAAAGGTAAGCATACATATATTTTATTACGTTTCTCATTAAAGCCATCCAAGTAGCACAAGAAGCTGTAAAAAAACTGTGCAAAACGTTGCGGCATCAAGTAGCTACCTCTACTACCAGCTAGCTACAGCTACTGCAGCAACCTTATGAGCCTTTGTATGAGATGTAGAAGGCATATTGTAGCTTGCAGCTGATCCAGAAATGCAAATAGCAATTGCAGTTATTTGGTTAGTAAATTGTTACGGCAACGTTATAGAAATAAAATTATTTGAAATAAAGATGATTTACAGCTAGCTAAACGGAGGTCATCCCAACATTTTGCAGCGAAAATTCAGCTCTGAAAACTTAATATTCCACACTGTTGTGCTACTTGGGCAATTAAGTTTCTAAAGGAAATTTTCCCGAAATCTCTGGAAAAAAGTATATCATTTTGACAATAATAACAAATGAGTTGACATTCTACGGAAGTGTAGAAGGCTCAAAAACTATTCCCAAGTTATTTTTTTTTCTACCAAAGTTATTTTTTTTTCTATCTAGAGATTAATTTTGATTTATGATCAGAGCCCATATTTCGGATGACATTGACGTAAAAGTCAGGGTCGGCATGGGAGTGCATGGGAGTACAAAATTATAAAAATTCTTATCTCTTTTTGTAGTTTATTGCTCATTTAACTGAACAGGTTAAATTAAACTGTTACATTATTGATTAGTAAGTAAATAACAATAATTAAATATTGTTCTAAATGCTCGACACGAAAAGAAAGACATCTCTCTGAAAATATCCATTTTAATTGCGAAAATGACCTTTCTACAGCAACAGAAGTTACAGATGCGTACATAAAATAAGAATAATGTTTTCATTACGCCACATTACTGTCTGGTGCATCAAAGTCTACGTCTTGTTGAAAAGGTCAATGATAAATTTCATGGTGTGAAATCCGGGATTGTTGTCCAAAACACTGTTTAATTTCTTTTTATAATTTCTGCACAAACCCCAGATACTTGACAAATATACTGAGATCAAAAACAACATTTGTGGCATGAACAACTAAAAATTGTCTGACTGTCTTAGGTGTAGTCTCCAGTGCTCGTATAGCCAGAGGAATTCGTGTATAATATGCATGTAACTGCCCCAAAGCCTTCTCAACAGTTGAATCCATCAGTACCGCCTGAGCAGTTGCAATGGCATTGGATTGGCTGGGATTCGACTGCTTCAATACCCTTTTCACGTTTTGAAAGTTGCAATAATAATAAGGCGCCGCTTCTAACCATGTTTCCTAGCTTGTTATTACAGGTTCTGGAGATAAGGAAGTAGGAAGTATTTCTCTAAATAGTTGTGTGCGCGCAGGTGCTTTGAGAAATACTTTTTTTACAGTAGATATGAGTCTATCCACGTTTGGATAACAGGTCCGACGACTCTATGCATTCCATGTGCAAGACAAGTTAGGTGTAGTTCGTTTCAAAATGCTTTTCATATATGATACAGCGCCTGTAGCGAATACCAATATTTTTTTCTTATTTCCCTCATAATTTTCACCCTAACCGTCTCTTAAACTGTTCTTTACTAGTCCACATTTGTTCTGTCTGATACCTTTGATGCTAGCAAATGTAATTGGTTAGCAGACGTATCATCTAACACACCCACCAAAGCATTAGCCATTTTCTAATACTCTCAGTACTTTACGACCGATGAGTTAATGTTTAGTTTATGTAAAATGAATTTAGTAAATATTTTCCAGCCATTAACATCATTATTTTACTTCGGGCTCCATATCACAACAATATTCAAGACTACTAAAGATTTATACAGTGTGTCCCCAGATTGTGTTTGTGATAGGTGTAAAATACCAAAAAAAAATTAGTACGGTTTTCATTTTCTGCAGTCTCGGTCTGCTTGACGTAAAATGGATTTTGACCATATTTCAGTTAAAGTGGGATCTAACTCGCGGAGTTAATAGAAGAAGAAAATAAAAGAAAATAAATCATTGTAGGTAAACTGGTCTTTCTGTTAATTTTACGGAAAAATTCTATTTGGATGAAATATTTGGCATTGAAACTTAGAGCCATATGCCAACTTTCATAGTATTTGAACAAATAATAATAATAATATCTCCTGAAGAAATTAGAAGTTGCAAAGAATTAAAAGAAGGGTGGAATTATGTAGTAATTTAGGTGGGGCACTATTTGAATAGGTTTCTAGTTGAATTTGTTGAAATTGTTAATTGTGTTAAAAAATAAAAAGCTATTTATTTTAAATAGTATTATTATTATTATTTTTTTGTTCAAATGCAATGAAAGTTGGCATATGGCTCTAACTTTCAATGCCAAATATTTTATCCAATCAGAATTTTTCTGTAAAATTAACAGAAAGACCAGTTAACTTACAATGATTTATTTTCTTCTTAAATTAACTCCGCAAGTTAGATCCTAATAGTATCCTTTAACTGAAATTTGGTAAAAATCCATTTTATGTCAAGCAGACCGAGACTGCAGAAAATGAAAGTCGTACTAATTTTTTTTTGGTATTTTACACCTATCGCAAACACAATTCGGGGGCACACTGTATAATTTATATCTTTAAAATCTGCATAACGTCTACATCAAGGGCAGTAAAAAATAATATTTAGAATTTGCAATCTTTACGCATATTATACTTTACATTAAAATGTGTAATGCATCACCACATAATAATATGACAATATTACTAATTATTTTTTACCTGCCTCGACTCTCTTTATCCCTTTTTCTGTAATTCAGAGTCCATCTCTGGAATGTCATTCGAAATACGGGCTTTGTTTATGATATAAAACTGGGGAATATTCCCGAGTTAATGCTTCAAAATCACTGGGTACCTATCACATTTGGACATTTGCTACTCCAGCTGAGCTACTGAATGAAGAGAGAGACAGTACGGCCTGTGCATGTAGGTACTAACGTATAAGTCACGATTATTTCCGAGATGTTTGTGGTAAGTCAGGATTAATCCCGATATAACTTATTAACTCTGGAATATTCCCGAGTTATACAGTGAGTCCCAGGATAGATGTAACAAGAGGTGTAATGGACCAAAAATTTTGGAATGGTATTTGGGGATTGAGCTCTGCTTGTTGTAAAACTAAAATGACTTGATTTGGTGTTCTACAGGATGTTTTATAAACAAAGTTGTAAAAATCACCACTAATAAAGTACCTTTATTTTTATGAAAAAATTCCACTAAGAAAAGTTATTTAGAATACAATTTTATACCTTTGTACCAAATTTCAGGAATATAAAATTATTTTTTGAAACTTCCGATTTTTTGCGAATTGAGTTGAATTCATATTTAATGTTGTGTAGGAGCAAATGTTAATCATAAATGTGTATCCACTGCTTTTCTCATAGCCTACTTTTAGCTTCTACATAACTTTAAATATTAATTCACAAAAAATAATTTCTATGCAGTTTTAATTGAATGGTTCAAAATAAAATACTAATTTATTGAAAAAATGGGAAGTTTCAAAAAAATAATTTTATATTCCTGAAATTTGGTATAGAGGTATAAAATTGCATTCTAAATAACTTTTCTTAGTGGAATTTTTTCATATTTTGAAAAATAAAGGTACTTTATTAGTGGTGATTTTTACAACTTTGCTTATAAAACACCCTGTAGAGTACCAAATCAAGTCATTTTTGGTATACTTTAGTTTTACAACAAGCAGGACTCAATCCCCAAATACCATTCCAAAATTCCAAAATTTTTGGTCCATTACACCTCTTGTTACATCTATCCTGCGACACACTGTATATAATAAGTCAGGATTAATTCGAGATAAAAAAAATAACTTGGCAATAGTTTTTGAGGTTTCTACGCTTCCATAGTTCAGCACGAAATTCTTTGTTTTTTTTTCGTTTTGTAAAAAATAAATTTTGCCCCATTTATAGATGTTTTTTTATAAAAGTGTATGTAAATTTGACATTGACAGAGAGTTAAAGGTAATTTATTAATTAATATATGTGTTATCTTTTCAGGCACAAATGCAAAAAGCTTGTCTAGCGATTAAGCGGGGCTGCCTGGAACGTACCAATAAGGCTCGTGAAGTTAACAGTCGCAATCGTCGACAGAGGCGTGGGGAGCGATCTCAAGGTGCTACCCGTTCCTACGCCAACAACAATCGCAAGTGCTGAGCACATTCTGATCTCATCTTCGCAACATTTAAGAAAACAAGTATTTATATCTTTAAATCTTCATTCTAGACTTCCTTCTAATTCATAGGTGTTCTATGGATTTATTAATTCGTGATAAGGGGAGTATTAATTAAAAATCCCTTCATGTTATATGTTTTTTTAAAGTCTCGAATGGAAATGAAAATGAAAGTATATCTCAATAAAGCACGTGTGATCAATAAATTTTACCAAAGCACCGTGTTGTGTTCATGAAAATTTGAGAATTAAAACACGTTGTTGTACTTGTTTGTACTTAGATGTTGCGAAAAATATTAATTTTAGGTTTCTTTAAAAAAAATTTTTTTTATTTGTGCTCACATTACTACCTGCAAGCGAAACAATTACGTGTTATTTTCGTTATATACTGGGCATTAGAATTATCGATATAATTATGGCCAGTTGTTTGCTTGTATATTTATGTAATGTGATCAATTCTTGTAAATAATACAGAGATAGTATATTTTTATTATTAATTAAAGTGAGAACACTATAGTTTAAATTGTAACTTATTTTTGTTGATTATTTTATCATCAAATAATTATATTTAGTTATTGTTACGATGTTTTTTTGGGATCATGAATATTATTCAAATTTATTTTTTCTATACATCCTTACAGCAATTCTTCGGTACCTGAGGAACCATAAGTATTCATGGGCCCAAATCAACAAAAAAAGAACACAATTACTGACAATATTTACAAACATTCTATAAATAGTTATGTGATCATAACAGAGAGTCCTGATTTTATTATACTTAGTGGTTGCTCTCTGCGATGACACCATACTTATTTGATATTCATAATTAATTAATTTAATGCAGTTAATACCATCCAAAACTGTCACTGACACAGTACAAAAAAAAAGTCATTTCATTTCTCATCGTAAGAGGCCCTTCGCATTCAACGTTGTAAATAAATCTTGTAAATAGGTACTCTAATATTTCATCCCCATTTCTACAAACGTAACGTTACTGACTAGTGGTAATGTTATCTACGAAATTTCCCGAAATAATAAATATTTCATTCACTAATATAAATGATGACAGTTAACAGGTGAAGCGATTTGTGCTGGTTGCACTAGAAATTCAAAATGCCATTCCATTGACGGAGCGATAGATTGCCTTCTTCCTTGTACAAGGCAAGTAGCCTCGCGACATTGACTGCTACTCTTATGTAAAGTAAAAACATGCCATTTTCTCTTATGGTAGAGTGTCCGCCATGCTTCAACTTGTCACCCCCAATGGCCCAAAATACAAAGCTAATGTGCTAAATAACTCGAGTTTCGAAATCTAGTAATGATTGAACAATTTGAATTTTGTATGAATGAAATTTTAAATCATATGAGTGGGCAGATTGTTTAGAACTTCTTACTCTTTCCATACTTTGAGCATTACGTAGGGTTCAATGTATTCCGTTAAGTTTGTCTCCTGCTGTAGAAGCAGTAGTCCTGATTTCACCTACCGATGTTGGAATAGGTATGAAATATTCTTTGTTTTTACAACTGAAATCGCTCAGCATTGAAATAACATGCTTCATTTGAGATCTGGTTCCTGGATGACATTTGGACCTTTAAATATCAATTTCATACAAGAGATTTTATATTTAGTGTCTTCTTATTCACGTCATCTGTCGCAGTTGCCTCTTAGGCTCACCGACCTCACCAAAGTTCTGTTCCATCAGCTTTTTGTGACATCAGCCCAAAATGCAGTATGGTATGTTAATTATTTTTACACCCTGTATGTTTTTTACAATTTTATGCAATTAATTTGCAGTCATTTTAAACTTACTAAAAGTTTTTAAAACGTTGGTTATGACATGTGAATTCTGTATTGTTTTAAAAATACTTTTATGTTCTTTGTAACAGGCAAATTAAATTAACCATTGCCCATGTTTCGAGTTCACGTCAGTCACCTTTACTTGTAGTAGAATGCCACGGAGCCTTAAATATGCTTAAAAATGAATTCTGTGGGCATTGCGGGGTTACAAGCTGAATTGTGGATAAAACTGAAGTTTATACATTAGTGAATCAGAATCCGGAAGTAATAAAAAAATAACACGGGCAGAAAGGCAGTAAAATCAAAAAATTAGTTATTACCACATAAAAATTAATTTAAATTTTGTACGAATGTGTTTTTTATCAATTTTTTAAAGTTGCTCACAATGTTGAGTCTTCGGGGAGAATAAATTTTGAAACTTGAATATCTCGGTTCGAACATATCGAAAATATTACTACAATTCAACATGTTTTAAGTTTACACACCATTTACTCGAAAACGAAAACCTTAATCGAAAAAACTTGCTGTCACAAAAGGTTTCTATCAGGAATTTGCAAGGCCACAGCTTTAATTAAAAATTTTTACTTCAAATAGTAAAGAAGATATAGATAAAAAATACGAAATAAGAAATTTTTCTATTGGCCGCCGGACCTCTGGCCATATCATGCCCCCACTCCGCCACAGTCGCATCTGTTTCACAAATCTCCGTAGCTCCATCTCGTACGGTATCAATATGCTCATGAGCAGTGTACCGTGCATCGTGTATCGCTACTAAATACAAGCGTAGCACTAGGTAGAAAAACTTACAAAATTAGTAAAAAATAATAATGTATTACATCTGTATTTTATTAATCATTAGGAACATGATAACTCATAAAAAACAAAACTTTCGCCATCTAACTGGGGCAAACCTGTGATCTTAGTCAATTTATTTTTGCAGGTTTTCTGAGCCAGGACCAAATACAACCCATATTATTCTTCTTGCAAGTGCAGACCTTGCTTGTACAATCTGCAGAAAATTTTAATTTTATTACTGATTATTTCTCTCATAAATTATAGACCAACGACATTTTGTGATTTTTTAAATTTCAACCAATGAGAACAGTTTTACACTGAATAAATAACAATAAATTACGTCTAGCTTAATAATTTACACAAAAGGCTCTCGACCTTCGGTCTCGGGCTTTTAAGGTAAATTATTCAGTCTAGAACATTTTCTAAGCAAAATTTTACAAAAAAAAGCTACCTGATAAAATTCAGAGCTCTCGGGATACAACGTATGAAAAAAAATGTTGCTATCTATGCCTTACCCCTTTAAAGGAAGTTTTATCGATTGATTCGATTATAGTACCTCCATTTATTACACATATTATACATTGTTGCTGTTTTTGCGTTTTAAATTTTACAAGTGAGTTGATTTCGCTCTCAGAACTACTGCTATCAGTTGTTGAACTTTTCATTTCGTGCATAACACTAGCTACTATTTAAGTTTTTTAAAAAGGAAAAATTAAGTTTGATAAGTATATTAGGTACTGTCGTGAGCACTATTTTTTTCGAATGTAAATCTGTATCTATAGGCGTCTGAATTTAAGATGCCAGCGCCAAAGTGGAGAACTCGTGAACTAATTATAGGCTTTTTGTTTGTTAATGTGGCGAATACTTATACTGATTTTTTTCTGTTTATTGTTATTTTTGGCATTAAAAATAATAACATTAATAATATATGACCTAAAGGTTTCCAAGATTTTGTTGTAAGTGATTTGCAAGATGTTAATGGCATTATTCAGCAAAATTCATATTTTTTTAGGTTATCTACTTTTTCCCTTGAAAAGTACAGTTTCTTCGACATAAACGGTGTCTGGCTAGTTAAATATTAATAAACTTAAATATTTCTTTTTTATGTACAGTTGTAGTTTAAATCACTTTTTTTTTCAGGAAACATGAGTGGCATTTAGGTTAAGCATATTGCAACGTATGGAACATTTGTGAAGCATTAAAAATGTAAAAATTCTAAGTGTGTGTATGAAGGGGAATATGTTTTAAATGCAGGACATATTATTTTGTGTGGTACAACCCATATTCAACACAAAACTTAACAAATGTGTATGCTTTATGTTTACAAACAAGTGTCTCAAATTCAAATACCCATGAAATTAGTGGTACATTGAATATAACTGAAAAGATATTTATTAATTCTTTAAGTAAAATAAATGAAACAGTATTTTGTAAAATATGAAATAGAAACATTCAAGGGTAAAACATAATAATGCATGGTGCAATAGTATATATTACTTTTAAATATTCTGGAATTACATATATTTACTTATTTCAAAAATTACACTTACAATGGGTGATTGTCTAGGACATTATTATTGCTACCCGGGCCACGGTTATTTGGACCAGCTTTTTCCCTCTCAATGCCTGGTTGAAGGTGTCTACAAGAAAGAGGGTATGCTTTGAACATTGCCGTGCCAACTCAACTTTCACGAGTTGTCCCTGCAATCTACAAAGGATACCGACTAGGTTGGCTCCAGCAAATTGTAGCCCCTTTAAACGCTATCATATTTTTAATAACTTAGCATCTCAGTTTATCATTTACTTATTGTTGATATCATCGTACACTAAAGAGACAATGACAGAAAAGCCCATAATTAGTTTGACTATAGACCACCAGGTGGCGTACTTCTTATTTTCAGATGCCTATTGCAATGAATTTTGACAAATAACTGACAATGTCACAAAAATTAAAGTTTAGATGTACACAACTAGATTTTAACAAAAATACATTATAAGACTTGTCCCATTTTTTTTGCACACAACAGTACATACAATACAAATAATATAAGAAAACCATGAGTACGATGCACACACTTAAATTTGCGGAAATCAGATATATGAGAACGCAACAGTACGAAATGGAGCTATGGGGATTTGTGAGACAGATGCGACTGTGGCAGCGGTCCGGCAGCCGGTTGAAAAATGACTTATTTTGTATTTTTATTCATATCTTGTTTAAAATTCAAGTAAAAATTTTGAATTAAACGCTGTTGTCTTCTAAATTGATGATAGAAATTGTTTGCAAGAGTACATTTTTTTTTATTAAGATCTTCATTTTCGAATAAATGGAGTGTAAACATAAAAATTGTTGAATTTCAGTAAGATTTTTGAAATGTTCGAACCAAGATATTCGAGTTTCAAAATTTATTCTGCCATAAGACTCAATACTGTAAGCAAATTTCAAAAATTAATATATAATATGTTCCATACAAGATATGCATGGATTTTTATGTGGAATTGTAGCATATGGCTCCCCCCATGGCAGTTTATAGGAATTGTAAAAATGTTTGTGTTCCTTGGGAAGTTATAGTGCACTGAGGGACATTTAAAAACCATTATTTATTGCGTACACTAATAAAAATTTAACGTGATTACAGGACAGTGAAAGTACTTTGCATAGAATATGCACTGCTCTTTTTGCAAAACAAATAAAAACTATCTGAGTGGCGAAGTATGTTCTTCTATTCATTGAAATTCTTAGATATCGTATAAAAGTTTTAATTAACATCAGTACTTTTTTTTGTTTCGATACCAGTATGTTAACTTTTGATCCACTGGCAATGTTGGTCCTGGGTGTGGATGGCTCTTCACCACCCATCACTCTGTATTTCTACAATGATATATAAGCAGTGGCATCATTCCTATAATTATTGGGTGTTTGCTGGAAAATTCAAATTGGGGTTTTGCTCTCATCCACATGACTGCAAGAGTATTTTATGTTAAACATAGTGGAAAAATGGTTCGACCCATAAGCACATGTTATATTAAAAAATTGTTGATAACTATATGAATATGTATATCATGTCTTTAACTAATTTAAAACAGTTTACATGGCATCTGCCTTTCTTAATCAATAAAATCTAACAAATTTAAGTATGTAAATAAATAGTATGAAAAATTAAAAGAGCAAAAATATATTTTAGTGTAGAAATTTTAACTAACTAAATTTTGCCTAGCACATTATTTTACTCTGCACTTTGGCAAGACCTTAGAAGAGACTACCTTATTGCCTAGTATCATAGTATATGATTTAATAACGACATTACATCTTCTTAACTTAAACAGAAGCTTTTCACACAGTTTTGGCTATATAAGTCTTTGCTTAAATTAAAATGTATAAAAGAATAAAAATATCGCATTTGATTTAACATAACCCGAGTCATCACCTGCTAACGTGACACTAATATATTATAGAAAACCAAAAATTAAAAATGTTTTATACAAATAGGTACATATTTTTGATTACGGATATTGAATATTTTATGGGAAATTTCGTAGGCAAGTTCTTGAATATTTACCACCACTAGTTACAGTACTTTTAGATGTCGCTGAAATTCTAAAAGCTGTACCGGGCACTCTTAATTTATATGCCTTTAAAATCTACAGCTATTTATGTGTAAATCTTAATTTTAATAAGTAGTCGTGTAACGTATTCAACCATTTTTTCGGTTAATAATTGAAAGCCTTTAATATAGTAGAGCTTAACGAATTACGAAGAAAAACAAAGAAAAAAATTAAAGGAGAAACCACTGTATTAACGTAATTCTCATGTTGCACGTGTCCTGTTTTTAAAGTATTAAAATCTGTTGTTCAGTTTCCGAGCAAACTGAATTCTCTTCATAGAAAATGCAGTCAATTGGTTGAATGGTAGTATGTATGTATTTTTAACTTTGTATGTAACGTATATATGCTTGTTAAGTATGAGCATTATGCTCACTTCAGTGTAACAGTAACAGTATGGAGCACGAGTAGATGTTAGTTTAACAATGTATGGATAGTGAGTTTATAAAAAAAATTAATAAATGTTTTGAGTGTATTAAGTTCGTTTTGCTGGAGTTTTATTACAAGCATAAAGTTGTAGACATTTGTGATGTTATGATTCTCCAAAGAATGAAAGAAAATGTTATAAAAAGTTGAAAAGAATAAAAATTAATTATGTTAAAAACTAGTTTTATTACCCACCCATTTCCTTATGTTTTTCAGTGGTGGTAATTTTATTTTCATCTAATAAAGCCATTTTTTTCTTGAACCAACCAATATCAGTTATAAGAAACATTTTAGAGGTTTCTCAAAGCGAAGAAAGTTATTTCAGTTGTTCTAACAAAACTTGCCATCATCAGTATAATGCAAAAAGTAAACTAAATGGTTTAAATAAATAAAATGTCCATGATGCATTAGAAAGATACCAAGGGAGGCATTTATGATTCGATATTTACTGGCGAAGTTGGAATACAATCCCTGTTCAAGGTATTGATTCTGGTGACAACTCCATATGCATTTGGGCGAGCCCACAATTGCTCTGCCATGTTTCTTCTATGTGTCTGTGTCAGGGACCGTATCCGAACCGAAAACCGCACTGTAATTACGATTTTTTTCTAACTGGAACCGAAGTGAGAGATTCTGGAAAACCGAAACCGTAACCAAAAACTGGATTGGCGCTGCTTTGAAAATCGAAAACCAAATTAACGGTGCTCTGAAAACCGAAACCGAAAATTGTGTACGTTAGGTAACGGTAACTGAAACCGAGCCGAAAAAAATTTCGTATTCGGTCCCTTGCACAATTCTTAACTATACAATACAAATATTACAACTAGGAACATAAATATGATATAGGTAATTACGTTATACTCAATTTTATACTAAAAATATGCAATTATATTTACAATATTTGCGAAAGAGCAGGACTACTATTTTAATTTATTTTGTACTGAAAATCTAACTTGATAACTTACAAATCATGCCTACTGTCCCCGTTTCACTCCAACTAGGAGGGACCAAGGACAGAAATACTCAACTGCACGGAACATCTTGGTCTTATAATATACAGAGGTTTTCTTAAGTACATATTAAAAATTAAATTCTTACGCTAACCAGAACAACTTAAGGCGAGTTTATAAAAAAAGTCCCAGTCCTAACTTAGCCTATCTTAGTCTTAATTTTTCCCTAAAACATATCTGATGTCTTAAGACTGGTTTATCAGAACTGGCATTTGTCCTAAGTTGATCGTAAAATAGATACACGAACTTTTCACGCCAATTGGAATTGATTTCTAATCTATTCTGTGGTATTAGCCCCTAGGAAAAATTAACTTAAACATTTTAGGTTAAGTTAGGACCAAGACAGGATTAGGACTTTTATAGGTGTGGTGCACGTGACGTCACCCCGGAGGTAAAATACTAGCAGATTGTTGATAAGAACACAAAAAGAAGGCCTATTATTATCATTTATTGATTATATTTGACCCACAATATAAACTGTTCACTAGTTTTAAAATAGAAATGTTTTATACAGTTTGAACTTTAAACAGTTAACCTTAAAATACCGCTTGTTTCCATGGAAACAAGTTTTACCTCCAGGGTGGTGCACGTCACCTATAAACAGAATACGGGTAACCTGTACATTTAACTTTTTAGGTAAAAAATTAAGACTAAGGTAGGCTAAGTTAGGGCTAGGACTCTTTTTATAAACTCGCCTTCAGTAAAATAATTCCTTTTGTCTTTTAAACGTTGTTTCTTCTGGTGGTAAATCGAGGATATTTGATAGAAACTGACGTCTTAGCCACACCTCCACAATAAGAAAGACTTGGTATTTTGTGTGATATAATATTCTTATTCAATAAGTACCACAATATTGAAAAATTCAATCAGCAGTGATTTTAACACATGGAATTTTTTTGTCAAGGTCAGATCTGTCAAACCAGGCCCTGCGCACTCCCACTATATTTCAAAACAGCGTGTTTAGTTTGAACTTCCGTCGATCTGTCGCTACTTGTACTTGAATCACGGCGGCTGCGCAAATCTGAGGCATGTTTTTGCGCATAAGACGCTACAAACCACGGTCAATAAACGATACGGTTACATCAATCAGCAGCTTTAGGACGAGAGAGACGCGGGGGGCGGGAAATCGAATGAAAGAGACAGACATATCTGATTTCCATGCAGAAGACAGAGACAGAGATTCCGGTAGGGTCTACAGCCTACGTCACCTGTAGACTCTACAAGCATCTTTGTCTCTGTGTTTCGCACGAAAATCAGATATGTCTGTCTCTTTCATTCTATTTCCCTCCCCCCGCGTCTCTCTCGCCTTCAAGCTGCTGATTGAGACAACCGTCTGGTTTAATGACCGTGGCTACAAACCGCGATAAGCGGAGCCATCCGAGCGAATAAGCTGTGACGTCACGCTTAAAGCGGTATCGCGCGGTCTCACTAAGGCGCTAGAAAATGTGTAAGCGGAAAATAGTAGGGATATGACATAAGAACGTTAGAGATGGTTAGAACTAAACTGTTAAAAAGAGCTAAAAAGACATTCATTTTTGCGGAGAAATATATGATGACGTAGCGCTTCAAGGCGCTTAAAGCATTGGGGTAAGACGCGAGATCGCAAAAATATGCCTTTGTCGCGCCATTATTGTTTACATGTCTGTGCTTTGTGTTTTGGACTCAGATAAACAAAGAAATATATGGATAAATAATACTTTCCGTCTCTGTGTAAGATATATTACGTGTTCATTGTTTACATGTCTATCGAGGCGCTCATTGGTTCTCTTCCGAAGGACGTTGACCGTTGTTTACATTTTCTTGTGCCGCCATATTGTTTTATTGCTTTTAACGCTGTTTTTATCCAGTTATAAACAATTTTGTGTTGATTTTGCAGTTTAATCACGTTTTATACGGTTCAAAAATGACTAAGGATTGTTTAATTTACTAAAAGACCTACAAAAGGGAGTAATCTCGTTCGTTTTATATGCAAGCATAGTTGTGTACATAGTCGTAGGTTAGGGTTATAGTTAGGTTTATTGTCTTATTGTTTTGCTGATCTAGTAATAAATAATTTTTCCTTCTGCCTCTCTCGTCTTTACACTCAAGTAAAAAACGTAAAAAGACAGTTGTGTGATTATCAGATAGATAGATTAATAGATTTAGATTTATTTCTCTAAATTTAAATATTACATAAGTATACCTATTTAAATTTGGTACGAGTATTTCAAACTTCACAGAATGTTTACATTATTACATAATAATAGACTGTATTAACTTTTCAAAATAATAATGCACTGGGTTCGATCCCCAGCTTTAAAATTGGCAACGTTGATATGTAATGGATGTATTGTATATCTGCGTTTTTCTAAATGTGTAACCCCCTTCTGAACAGTCTTGACTTTGAAATTGTTGGGGTCGCCTGATATATGTGCTATGTTGATATTCCGTAGGCTTCCAGAAAATATTACGCTTTGAAAAAAGTGACTCGCTGTCCTACAGGTAATTGACTAAAATTTGAAGCATTTACAATTACGTATGCTTTAATCGTGTCAAGTTTGATGACTTATGTAACCCGGACAGGAAAAAGATGTTTAAGAAAAATGTTTGTTTCCTAGTAGTTTTACCAAGAGACTCATTTCACTTCCGTTATCGTATCAAGGGTGTCTCATATAATTTGCTTTTTAAAACTAACAAGAGTCGAGTCGAGGCTACTCTCTGCTTTATCTTTGTTTTTACTGGAATTAATTCAGAATCGATACCTACAGACCCGACGAGAGAGAGGGTTGAGGGGGTGATGCCCCGGGCTTGTCTAGGGGGCCCGGAAATTTTAAAAAATTTTTCGGATTTCTCTCCCCCGCTCATCAAAAAATCAAAATTTTTTGAGGGTCCATATTTTCTCTCCATGGCCTTGCCAAGATACCGATATAAATTAAATTTACCAAGTTAGAAAATTAACTGCAATTTATTATAATTTTTTATAGCCATATCAGATTGAAATAATTTGATGCGTTGTATCGAAAACATATTTGATAAGGAATCTGTATTATCTTTATCGTAACTATATTCAACAATATTAAAATTAAAAACTGGAAGTAATGGTGCGGGAGCTAAGTGGCTTTTTCGGGCACTCATCGTTACAAGCATTTTCTATGCGCTGATTAATTCTATCGAACTTGACAAAATAGACTTCTGGCATATGTCAGCCCATCTAGTTGGCCATGGTTCAAGATATAAAAATCAGTGAAATTATATCATCGTTACAAAACCAAGTTTTTTTGTGTGTACACATTTTATGTTTAGAATGAATAAAATAAGATCGCCAGAAAGTGTGGGCCATCAGGGGTGCAACCAGAAAGGTCAAAGAGGTAAAAAAACGGAGTTATATAACATCATCGTTACAAACTTTTTTAAGGTTGAGCATGTTTTATGTTTTGAACACAGAAAAAAATTCCCAGAAAGAAACTCCCGTCAGTAAGACTAGCCAGAAAGAAAATGTTTAGGATTTTTGAAGAAAATTGGATTTTTTTTCGCATATTTCATCTCAGAACTCTAAACTCATCGTTACAAGTTCTGGTTTCTTTTTAAAACGTAAATATAAGCTCCTTCAACAATAGAATAGCCTCCCCGTAAAGTTCTTCGTGTCAACAAAAGTACCATAGGCTCTTAAATATACAGGAATTTAACACTTTCGGCTAACTTGACTCCGTACCGTATCTCAGATGTATTGTATCATTATTACATTTCTGGCTGCGCCTCCTGACGGCCCACACTTTCTGGCGATCATATTTTATTCATTCTAAACATAAAATGTGTACACACAAAAAAATGAGCCTTGTAACGATGACATGATTTCACTGATTTTTAAACAGTGTTCGTGACGCTCCTGACAGGTGCCCCGCCAGAAGTCGATTTTATGAATCGTTATCATCCATTAAACCACAAAAATATCTCAAAGTTCATAAAGCGATGAGCTGCCGAAAAAGCCACTTAGCTCCCGCTCTATAAGGTAGTGCATTATGTAGATTATATTTGTTTACAATATAGAGATGTAAAAGTAATATAATGTTATTTTTTTTTTATGTATATGGTACGGGTAGCGTATGACCAGATTCATTATACAGTATCGGAAAAAGTCTTGGATTAGGCATGCAAACAGAGCTGCCCACGCACATGTGGTGAGGAAAGCAGGTGGCACGAGTAGGATGTGTTATACGATAAAAAAAAAAAAGCCTAGTTGTTTCGCTCTAGCTTGCTCTTATTGTCATACCTAATCAAATGCTTGCCGGTACTGTAGAGTGATAAGTATGTAAACTTTTAGATGAATATGTTATACTGTAATATGAAAAAATACTAGTTGGTTTCATTTATATGCTAACATATATGGTTTTTATTTTCTTGACCGTTGATATCAAATTAACTTGATGCAGTTATATCCTGGGTTATCGGTCTTTATAATAAAATGACTCTTTTCTTACGTTTCGGTTTATTCAACCATCGTCAGAGAACTACAATTAAGTGAAGACCAATATTTTTTTAAATGCTATTTTTTATACACATACAATTTAAATCCATGTGTATAAAAAATAGCATTTAAAAAAATGTTTCATTTAATTGTATTTCTCTGACGATGGTTGAATAAACCAAAACGTAACAAACATAATAATTTTATTATAAAGACCGCATAACCCCAGGATATACCTACATCAAGTTACTTTTATATCGTAACACAAAGTTAATTTTTTTTTTACTCAGAAAATGTAGAGTAACTTACCGTTTAAGAACCATTTAACTTTGAGAATTGACAGTTCAATACTTTCATTTCTCTTCAATAACACATTTTGTAAAAATTCTAACCAAACAGTACTCTTTTTGTCTCAATAGAGTCGTAGTACTATTATTGTCAGATATAGTATTAAGTAATAGTCGAGAACATTAATCGAATATTTTAAAAATTATAACTCCCTTATCTGTCTACGCCTCTGATTAGGCGACTCCATAAACATAAACATTCCTCTCCACTCTGCCCCTTTGTAGGTTATCCTCTCTACACACAACTTCTGTGTGATTCAAATGAGATTATTTATCCAAATTTCTTTGTTTATCTGAGGTTTTGGACATTAAACTAATAATTATTAAATCCATAGAGCAGGAGTCCATTTGCTTATTTGTAAATAATGTGAGTTTCCAATGAAACTGATTAGATACGACGCTGTTCTGTTAAATATTAAAAACTGTAATGGGTTATAAGTGTTGTATGTGTTCACGTCGTGTTGCGACTTCGAAAAATTCCAACATGCATAGGTATTATTGATCTGCAAAGAACGTACTCCCAAGAAATTGACTAAAAACGAAAGACTGACGGGTTGTACACTTCTGTGCAATGAAATCCCATACACCTATTTTTCGCCTTATTAAATCATTATTTATTTGTCAGTGTCATATTTTCGCAATGCCAAAATTAACTGAACATGAAAAGATTTTAATTCTCTTTAAAATTAAAGAGAGATGGTCTATCAGAGCAGTTGCTAACCATTATCAGTTGAATAAAAGTACTGTTATGAGTGTGAAGAAAAGTGGGAAGAGGAAGGTAGCGTAAAGAGAAAAGACGGTTCAGGCCTATTGAGAAGTTCAAATCTCGTTCAAGATGAAGCACTCCTTGGCTATTTGAGGCAAAATCCGTTTTAAACAGCAGGAGACGCTGTGTTCATGACACATTTACTAGTGTCGAGGTTAGCGGCTTAGCCGAAGGATAGGAAAATCGAAAATAAAAAACTGTACAAGTGCCAAGAAGACCATATTAACAGGAGAACAAGCAAGCCCGCATTATGTTTTGTTTAAATTGTGTCTATCGCCCGTTGGAGTTTTGGACCAATGTTGTGTTTACCGATGAAAAAGTTTTTCAGTCTTGTAATGAAGGACATGTACAAAATATTAGGTTACATTATTTACATAATAAATACAATCGCAGCTATGTGCAGTTGCTGTGAATTTTTCAACGTCAGTTTTTACATTTGTTATAAATCGAAATCATTCCCATCGAATGGTGTAAAAAAGTAAAAAAAACAAAAATACGTATGTTTTTCTTCTGGATTAACATTATTCAAATACATAACTTATGACGTTTCACAATCAATGTCAGTTTTTTGTAACCTATATGATAATGAAAAATCTAAATTCCAAAAAGACTGATTCACACCACTTAATGTTAGTAAAGGACGTGAAAATGTATATTATAGCGGGTTTATACGTGCATGGATTTAGTGGCGCCAGTAGATATTGGCACGCTAGTAAAAAAATATTACACATATAAACAGTTACTGGCGAGCAAGCTTTTACCTTGCATGCATTGATGTATGCTCGCCAGTAACTGTTTATAGGCGCAATATTTTTTTACTAGCGTGCCAATATCTACTGGCGCCACTAAATCCATGTACGTATAAACCCGCTATTATTTAATTGTATTACAGGTATTTTGGTACATTAGTTACTTTAACATTTTACTTATTTCAAGGCAGTTTCAACATCTTAATACTTTTGTAATAATTTTACTTACGTTAGTTACTTTTTAAATGTATTTTTAAATATTATTGTATTTATTGTAATGATTTTCCGTTAAATTAATAAATGATCAATTTCTAGTTTTGAAATGACTTATTTAATTTTAAAGCCACTGTTAGACTATAAAAGTTCTTTGACAAAGATCTTTTATAAAAGATATTTTATGAGTAATTTGATAGATATTTCATCTCATAAAATATCTTTTATAAAAAATCTTTGTTAAAGAACTTTTGTAGTCTAATGATGGCCTAAGCAATTTGTTTGAAAATCATTTAAAATTCCCGCCTATGACAATCCCGCCTATATAAAAAAGGCGGGAATACAGCGCCACTCTCGACGTAAGTTTTGCTGTTCAAAAAATCCTTGAGAGTTGCCTATCTATAACATAATATTCTTTAATCTATGTGTCAAACGATTATGGGTGAGTTCACATAGGGCACTTTTCTAAATTCACCGGTGTTGCACCGATCTCGACCGGTTTCTCACCGAACCGTTTCAAAATTAACCAGTCACCAAAAATAAGATGTTTCTAAATTCACCGGTGTGATCAGCTGTTTGAACTTTTGAACCGGTAAGGTACCATATCCACCAGGTTTTTGAGTTGGAATTTCGGTGAATATGTAAAGAAGAAATAAAAACAATACACTGCGCATGGCTGTTTCTTTATTGCGCATGATGGGAACTGCCCGCGAAGTTGGAACCAAAACAAACCTACTGGATACCTATTCTCCAGCTTAGGAGAAGTGAATCGGGGCACTTTTTCTCATATTATATCATTATATTTCCTATTTCTTTCTCTTTCCTTTCTATCGAAATGATCATTCTCTCGACTGGAGAATAGGGTCCCTGGTAAACTGGAAAGCCTCACCGAAGCGTTTCAAAATGTTTAATCAACCGCATGCAACCAAATTTTTACCGGGGAAAAATGTCTCTAACCGGTTCCCTCCACCGGTGAATTTACTGGTGAATATTGAAAAGTGCCCATAATTGACGATTTGCACGAAAGAAAGTTTGGTAAAAAGTGTCTAGATTGGTATCACTGTAATTCACTGCACACGTTGACCAACTCGTCTAATTTCCAAACTTTGCAACAATTAAATACCTATAATATAATA
This sequence comes from Rutpela maculata, assembly GCA_936432065.2. Taxonomy (NCBI): domain Eukaryota; kingdom Metazoa; phylum Arthropoda; class Insecta; order Coleoptera; family Cerambycidae; genus Rutpela; species Rutpela maculata. The sequence goes on from OW386285.2 coordinate 38,751,070, forward strand.
ATCATAACAATGTTTTCATTATCTTTAATGTTAAACCCACTTCCATTGAATATAAATCATCTTTATTAAGTTGTTTGGTAGTCTACAATATTTAAAAAATGTCGAATTATGCATTTTGTCGATCACTGCTGCCAACTCTTCTAAACTGAGAGTTGGAAACAGTGTTTGACAAATTGCATAATTCGACATTTTTTAAATATTGTAGACTACGAAACAACCTAATAAATATGATTTACATTCAATGGAAGTAGGTTTAATATTAAATATAATGAAAACAATGTCATGATTATTCTATTATAGGTATTTAATTGTTGCAAAGTTTGGAAATTAGACAGGTTGGTCAACATGTGCAATGAATTACAGTGATACCAATCTAGACACTTTTTACCAAACTTTCTTTCGTGCAAATCGTCAATTGCAAAATTGGGGATTTATTTCTGCGGAATTAATGTGATTAGTGGAAATTATTCAAAGTGATTGGTGGAAAGGTCCCATACAGCACACCAAATAACGATTACGAAGTGTTCGCATTGTGACGATGTATCTAGATGCAGACACAAGGTTACACAATTCTACGATGTAAATGTGCTACGTTTACACATTGTAGGCAAACACGTATGCACAAAGGTTAAACGTCCGCCTCACAATGTAGCCACAGTATACCATTTACATACACACAAATAATTTGATCCACAGTGTGTTATCGGATGCACAGTGATTGACTTCCTAATGTGTCAGACGAATGACGTCTTATGCTAGACGTTAATTTTTTCAGGTTATATTTGGTAATCCCCCCACAGATTTTTAGCAATGGGAACATATAAAACTACATACTAGTTAGTAAGTCTACTTGATAAAAATAAAGTAATTAATGCATATACGTTTTGTCCTATGAATTTATTTGTTAGCCATCCGTATATTTTATTTACATTAACTATCTAATATTGTTTACCATCACTCCAATTTCTTCTCACAAGGGTTGCCTGTAAATTATAATGTTTATTAAGTTATTAAATTCATTTTTACTTACCTTTGCCAATTGCGGTGGGTAGGGATCGAACCTACACGTTTCTGTTGTCCGTATTACAGTACTGACGCTTCTACCAACTGAGCTATCGTGGTGATTGTTATTTCGGATGCTAAAAGCAGTATTTATGATGTGTATGAAGTCTTTATTATGTGTGAAATTGAATTTCTAGCCTTATTTAAAATATATGAAAATCTTTCAAGTTCTCTTTTTTTTTCTATTTTTTACGTGTTCCCAAACCTGAATTTTTCGAGTTACTAGTATTTTTATTTATTTATAATTATTAAGAACTTATTTAATTTAATTAAACTGTCACCAGTGTCACCTGAGTTAAGAATTAAAGTTTTAAGTTGAAGTACTTATACAAACCTGGGAAACGTGTTGGAGAAAAAACGGTCAGGTATAATATATCATTTACAACATAAATAGAATATTTAATGGTCTAAAACAGACCTAAAATTGAAAAGAAGTATATTCGTACATCGGTTTTATAAGCAATTATTACCTTGAAAAAAACAACTGAAAGTTTTTTCGCAACTATTTTAACAAAAAAAAAAAAAAAGATAGAGTGAGCACGGATCGAACCGCGTACCTCTTGCCTCGCCGCCTAATGTTTAACTCACTCAACCACTGACTTTTGTTTGAATACCTGCTTAAAGACTTTATAGTAGAACACGCAACGACTAGATTTTGCTTTTTAATGCATTTTAATCTAATTTTATTATTAAAAGAACTCGATATCTTTAAAACTGCCGAATCTTTACAAACTCTTTCGAATATAAATTGTTTTGGATATTGTTAAAAAACAAAAATGCCTGCTGTATGTGTGGCTATGACCACTCTGAGGACACATGAGATACACATGGCTGGTATGCTCACGCTGACGCTTTGCGCGCGCACACTGTTCCATGCTCGAATAGTCGAATGTAGACACGACAAGACACAACTAAAAAGTGTATATATAGTTATTTGTATCATGTATATATATCGCACTTTTATGTGGTGTATGCAGTAGGCACAAGTATTATATAAAGCATCACACATACATATGACTTAAACCTTGTAGGCATCTTCTACGGACGTCAAATTGCAACATTCTAATGATCCTTCTTTACGTTATATAAAAATGTTTAGAATCTTGAGTGCATACAGTATACAATTATTAAACGTTGTATCACATAAATCTGTCAATATAAACATAAGTGTATCTCATATGTGTACGTCAGTACTAGTTTAACAATTAGATCTACCTTAACATATTTTGTTTCTCATGTATATATCTTGTAGAGACGTAATTACAATTGGACGTGCTGTTTGGGGTAATTCTGCATTTTAGCGTAACATCCGAATTTTTGCAAAATTTTTTCAGGATACACTAATTTGGGGTCGTAGAACACGAATCTGAAGTCAGTTTTCGGTGCAAATGCATAGTTTTTCCAAAAAAAAATGTTGAAATTTTCCACCATAACACTCACTCTCATTTTCATGTCATGTTCACCATGTAAAGTGTTCCTTAGAACAAACACACCAAAAAAATTGCTTTTCCATAAAAAGTAAAATTATATTATTTACCAAAACTCTATAAACCAGAAAATGAAGTCATCAAACTAATGCGCATGCGTGTCTTCACTTTAAAGTTGTGTCTAAGGTATCAGCAAAATTAGCAGGCGATTTTGAGTGGTATTTGCATTTTTGTGGACGAACGATAATGTCATGGTAACATATTTTTGGGATATGCTAATTAATTACCTACAAATGTTTGTAGTATAAAGCATATGAATCCTTAACAAAAGTGTCATTCCAAAATTCAATTTTTGGTAATTTTCTTTTTTTATGTGACATGCAGTATAGATACTATTAGAAGTATTTTATAATTAATGAAATATTGTGCAAATAGCAAATACTCCTACAATCTTACGGGAACGTGGAGCGAGGTCAAGGTCAATGTCAAGGTCGCCCAAAAATATTCCTTGTTCTTCTCGGAAAAAAAATTTTTGCGCAACAAATTGTTTTCCGAGAAGGACAAGGAATATTTTTTGGCAACCTTGACCTTCACCTCGCTCCACGTTCCCGTAAGATTGTAGGAGTATTTGCTATTTGCACAATATTTCATTAATTATAAAATACTTCTAATAGTATCTACTGCATGTCACATAAAAAAAAAATGGCGAAATACGATAAGGCGAATGTCGTAAACATTTACCAAAAATTGAATTTTGGAATGACACTTTTGTTAAGGATTCATATACTTTATACTACAAACATTTGTAGGTAATTAATTAGCATATCCCAAAAATGTTACCGTGACATTATCGTTCGTCCACAAAAATGCAAATACGATTTCAAAATCAGAGAGTGTTGAAGCCTTAGACACAACTTTGAAATTAGAACTCTGTGGTGAGGATGCGCATGCGCATTACTTTGACAGTTTGATAACTTCATTTTCTGGCTTCTAGAGTTTTGGTAAATAATAATTTTACTTTTTATGGAAAAGCAATTTTTTTGGTGTTTGTTCTAAGGAACACTTTACATGGCGAACATGACATGATAACGGCCGAAATAGAGGGTTTTTAGTGTTCACAGTGACAGAGAGTGAATGTTATGATGGCAAATTTCAAATTTTTTTTTAGAAAAACTGCATTTGCACCGAAAACTGACTTCAGATTCGTGTTCTACGACCCCAAATTAGTGTATCCTGAAAAAAGTTCGCAAAAATTCGGATGTTACGCTAAAATGCAGAATTACCATGAATAATTTCCACCAATCACATTAATTCCGCAGAAATAAATCCGCAATTTCGCAGTTATGTCAACTCACCCTAAAACTTCCGACGCTAAACCACAGTAGAGAAAAGACCAGTAGTCCGACTCAGCTGAAACAGTTGTATAAAATTTTCAGTGCGCATGCGATGCTCCTGGGCTTAAACTATTCGATGCGCAGTGAACGGAACGACGACAGTGATGTGTAGGGTGAGGTTGATGTTTATTTTTGTTTACGTTTACGTTTCTGAACAGTCACCAGTATACGACGAAATGCGCGTGGGATACAAACAGTAGATGCGCAGTAGATTTAAAAAAATAAAATCGAGTACAACAAATATCAAAGGGACCGCTACGAGTGAAACTACTGATCTTCTCTCTACTGTGGCTAAACGTCTTGAAGTGTTTCTGCATCCTATCAGACAGATGGCGCTGTTGCCTGGACGCGCGGACCATCACTCTAATTGTCTTGTCTTTGAACCAAGGAAAATTACGAAATTAGATTTAAGAGGTGGAGGAGAGAGATATATATTTTATGATTAATTTATTGTATATTTAAATAAATTTTATCTGCCGATGTAACGTGTAACGTGACGAAATAACTCAAATAACCTAGAAATCCAATATGTCTAGATATCTCTACATTATAGACTTCTATACAGATTAAATCATTAATTCATTAAACTAATATATAATATAAAACTTACCTACTCGCCAAAATGATAAAATTTAAAAATGTATTTAATAGACAAAAGTGTTCGATAATTGCAATGGTTCACGTCGATGCACTACCAGGTAATAATTATCTATCAAAATTAAATAGCGGTGTCACAGAAATTCCATAAAAAACTGATATCATTTATTGAATGCTTCATAACCTACAATTTTATAGTTAATAATATATACGAACACGAAGAGCAGTTGAAATTTAATTGTTTATAAGAACGAATACGTTTGATTGGGAAAATTTAACAATCAAAAAGTAATAAAACAGTAACGATTAAATTTAGGTATCTCCGATTTTAGGTACCTAACATTGCTACATTTAGGTATTATTGTATTCTTAAAATGTAACACTCGATATATTTTTACATTTTGACTTGATTTTTAAAAGAAGTACTTATCTAATTATTAATTATAAGCACTATAGAGGTAAGCACCTACCTAACGTGATTGATGAAATGGATACACATTTCCATACCTCTAATTTAAAAAACTTGCTTATACATATTTGAGACCTCTTTGAACCGAAATAGTCATTTAAAAAAATCATATTAAGATATTTTTGAATATAAACTCTGGATATTACAATTTCTCACAAAAATAATGAAAGTGAACAATTGTCACAAAAGTATATTGTACAAGGTGTATACACAATTCGGGCACTGATTTTACTTAAAAAAATATTCTATAATATTAAGCCCACAAATGCTTCCTAAGCTGCTAAGGTACTTCCAATATGGTCCTTAAAAACTTTAATTCTAAAGTGGATATTATATGCAGCTGTTTCATAAAATTTGGAAAGGAGTAGAACAATTAAAAAACATTATTTTGGGTATTTAGCAAACAACTTTCAAAGAAACCATTCGTTCTTTTCATATACTATTCTGCCCCCATAAGGAAGAACCCCGTATGTTAAAAAAGCATAGAATGTAGATATTTAGGGTTAAACATTAGAGTAGTAGTAGTACCGTGTTTGTGCTTAGCATTTCTCATCTCAAGCTTCCTAAGATAATCACAGAAATATACCATGTTTGGCCTATGTAATGAATAGATACGGTGTTCATGTGAAGTAATATGATAAATTCGCTCCAGATGCAAGGTAGACAAATTGTTAGAAAATAATGTTTTTACAAAGTTTTTTCGATGTAATTGATGTATTTTTGTCCACTGAGTTCGTTGAAACTAAAATCTCCAAATGCCCAAAAATGCCACATACGGGGTGCTTTCGTATGGGGGTAGTATTGATCCAGGTTAGTATATCATCAAGAAGTTCCCCCTACGAAACGTCTTGTCAACTTCTTTCATACATTTAATATCGAGCTTAATATCTAACATTCAGTATGAAAATCAAGAAAATAATCATTCTTTCGATATACTGATGGTCTAAATCTGATTACGTTAGTATATTATAAGAAGCTTCCCTTACGACACATTCTTTCTAGTATCTCTAGCCCTACCTAGAGGATAGTCCATCCATCATAAACAGACATTACTTACATTTCAAAGCTAAGAACTACTAAAAAGCACAAAGAAAATGGGTATAAAATTTCACTCACCGCATGGCAAATAATGTTTTTTAGTAATGATGTAAGTAGAAACACAAGATAATGTATTCTTAAATAGGAGTTCAACAATGTCATTCCTAAATTGTTTCTTTTAGTTAATGCCAATAACCGTTGATTTGGTATTCATACATCGTGCCTTGTGCGGATGTTATAGGTATGTGTGGTTTTATTTTTACTATAATAGGCTTATATTGAAATCGCCCGTGTGTTGCAAATTTCACATAAGAACTTTCTACTACATTCAGCACCTTATGATGTAAGCTACTTGTACTACTACTACTGATTGTGAAATAACGTAATTAGAATTAACAGAGGTTGAGTAAAAACTACACTGAGATATCAACAAGACTGGGGAGAAGCCCAACATGAAGAACATGAAGCAGGACACCATGATGTATAAATATTATACAGGGCGAATTGTTGCACAGAAGCTAAATGTGGTATGCAGATGGAGCCAAGACAGTTCATGAAACTGGAGGGGGGGCATGTTGAAGTATCTCTCCAAGCTAACTAACCATTCAAGGTCGTCGCAATTCTTTATTCATGGGTTGGCAAAAACTGCATCTACTCCTTTCATCGGGTTGGAACCGGCAATAGGGAGAGCACTTTGCCAAGTTTGATATCAGACAATGGAGGAAAACCCAGCACCTAGAATGATGGGTGGAAAAACTTCGCATGAGAGTCAAAAATGCTCATAATAAGTGTGGATATTAGGACTGCTGACAGGACACTGTCGCTGTCGTCTGGGAAGAAACAAGCACCTGCTAGGACTAACGAATATTAGTGAGTACAAGTTATCTGGCTCAAAGGAAACACCTTTGCATCCGTGATATCTAAAGAATCATTTTGTCGAATCACGGTACCTGTCTAAAGGGCAAAGGGCTTCTCTCCTACAGAAGGAGGTAAAAATAAAAAAAGTAGGTATTCAAAAAACACACACCTTACAATTATTTAGTAGTTTAGTAAATCTATTAGATTATCTGTTCTGCATATAGTCTCTCAATATCAATTTCCTTACATTGTTGCCCTCTAAACATCAAAATATCTAAACTACAGTTTGAAATAGACTATTATTTTGCAGGATCCCCTTTATTTTCTGGATCAGTGGACAAAATTGCATCAAAAGCTTGTAAAGAAACAGAAATATATTTAAATAATAACATTGTAAGTAAATGATATAGACGAGATGTTTGTGTGCACATCACAATTTACGTAGTGATAGATATTTTGCTCATTTGTTTTCTGTCAGTGATTAACAAACCATGTTTTTCACTACCGCAAACAATAATTCAATATAGATGACAGATGAATTGTATTATTTGATTGTCTAATAGCAGTCATTTTATGACATGCACGCAAAGATCCATCGCTGCAACTACGTCTGTGTTCATTTTATTTTAGAGACTAATTTGTTTGATATTAGGATGGTATATTAGTTGAAAATATGCATGATGTTCCCTATATACAATCTAAATATTTTGGTCCAGAGGTCACAGCAACAATGTCCAGGATATGTACCGAGCTACGAAAAATAGTTCCTGAATATATACCACTCGGCGTACAGGTAAAAATATAATGCACATAATGAAACCTGCTATAGACTTGAAAAATGCCACTTTCATGTTTATATTTGCTAGCACTGACTAAGAGTAGGAGATACTAGCATAGTCATGTGAACTGTAACAGTTGGATTTAAAATGAAACAACAGTAGCACTTTTATAAGGTAGTAACGCACAGTAGGCTCTAGAAGCAAAATTATCGGATTCACTCATTTTCACTACAGGGTGGCTCTTTAAACTAGTTAGAATCCACAAATTTGTCTCAACAACCTTAAATCTATCAAATAATTTTATTCAGGATTTTTGATGCATAGCTTAAGTTTCCAGTTTTTCTGTGTTTATGTACATTAGGGTGGCCCATCTCTATAGGGGGTGAATTTTTTTTGCGTATTTTTTAAGTCTCACGCCACGAAAATATACTATTATACTAGGAATAATTTATGTCAAAGTTTCAGATAATTCGGTGAACGGTAACCCGTGCCACATTCAGGTAGAAATTTGTAGATAAGATTTTATTACGGTAATGCACTTAAATTTTACTTAAAATACAAATATCTACCTCTTTTCTCATAATGTTTTATTGGTGTAATTATTTCCTAGAAATTATTTGTTTTGGAAGTTTGGAAATATAATGCACCTACGGTAGGTTTTTATGTCAGTTTGCAATTGTGTTTTACAGTGGTGACATTATAAGTTCTAACATACGTTCCTTTTTGAAAAAACATTTAACGATGGCTGATGTTAGATCCTTACGAAAGGATACTTTCATTTACTTAGTTGGACACTATTCGTCACAAATCATTGGCAATAAATTGCCGTCTAATAGACAAGTATTACAAGTGCTCTTTTATAACATTCGTGAAGTGAAGCTAAGTGTACATGAAAGTGCTAAATTAACAATAAAAGATGTGTCAGTTTTTTGGGATAAAGCTCGCATTCCGACACGTCAGGATTTTCATTGTGTTAAACAACTAGATAAACTTTATGCAGAGTGGAGGAACTTACAAAAATCGGCTAAAAGGGCCAGTGCGGGAGGTAAAGAAAAAAATTTCGTTGAAAAATTGGACGATCTCTTTGACATTTCTCATGCAAATGCATTGGAGTTGATGAAAATAGATGAAGATAAGCAGTTTTTAATTAACCAAAGAAAAAAGGGACGTCCTGGATTTATGCATGGTATTGATTACCAACTTGCTTCTCAAGAAAAATCAGCTGAGGAGAAATTACAGAAATTATCCGAACGAATGCAACGAAGTCAACAAGAAAAGGCTAGATTAGAGGAAACAGTCACCTGTCCATCATCAAGTAGTAATTCAGCCGACTCCAACGAAAATGAAGATGAAATAATCGAAGCCCAAGAAGAGTTGTTACAAGACCAGCCTGGCCCGTCACAGCCAAAAAAGAGGAGATTGTATGGAACATGTAACATCATCACACCAAAAATAGCCGCTGCATTTGATGCCTGCAAAATAAGCGACAGGTATGGAGTCCATATTTTGACGGCAGTAGCAGAAGCACTAGGACATGACACCACATCTTTGTCCATCAGCAGAACCACACTTCAGCGCTCTAGACAACGCATCCGCGAAGAAAGAGCTGAAATATTAAAAACTGCCTTCGGTAATTCTGAATTGCCGGCCCCAGTCATCCATTGGGATGGAAAACTTTTACCTTCTCTCACTGGAATGGGAAATATCGATAGACTTGCTATCTTAGTTACTAGTGGAGATATTGAACAACGACTTGGAGTACCAGCTTTGCCCAATTCAACTGGAAGAGAACAGACTGAAGTAGTTTATGATGTGCTTTGTGAATGGAATTTGGACGAAAAGGTAATAGCTTTGTGTTGTGATACAACAGCATCAAATATGGGTTATATAAATGGGGCAGCCACACTATTGCAACAAAAATTAGAAAGAGATATTCTATATTTTCCTTGTAGACATCATATTTTTGAAGTGGTTTTGAGAAGTGTGTTTGACACAAAAATGCCTTCCTCATCTGGTCCAAATGTGCCACTATTTAAACGTTTTAGGGAATTTTGGCCTAAAATAGATCAAAATAAACTAAAAACTGGATTTCAGGTATCAAAAATTAAACACATTTTACAACCAGTTAAAGCCGAAATTGTAAAGTTTCTAAATGCAGCTTTAACTTTGCAACAGCCTCGTGATGATTATAAAGAATTTTTAATGCTTTCTAAACTTTTTGTTGAAGAAGAGCCCACTCACACGACATTCTATCAACCAGGGGCATTTCATCATGCACGTTGGATGGCCAAAGCCATTTACTGTCTAAAAATATTTTTTTTCCAAGATCAGTTCCAACTAACTAAAAAAGAAAAAATAGGTATTGAAGATATATGTCTCTTTATTGTAAAGGTTTATGTAAAGGCCTGGTTTACAGCGTCATTTGCTAGTAAAGCACCGCTTCATGACTTAGACTTTTGTAAAGAATTCATTAATTATCAAAATATTGACAAAGAAATATCTCAAGCCGCAAGTAGGAAAATAGTGAACCATTTGTGGTACCTTAATTCAGTAAATGTTGGCTTATCTTTCTTTGATGACGATATTTCAGTTACCACTAAAAGAGAAATGGTTTGTAATATTTCACCGATTTTTATTTTTTCATTGCGTTTTAAAGAAATTCATCAAAAACATCTCATGCCCCTTCAATTTTGGAAAAATAATTTTTTACAGCGTATTACACCTGGAGAACCAAAATTATGTTTTGGTGATCTAATTTTTAGAAATTAGGGTGTTTAGACACCCTGTGGAGTAATTAGGAAACTTGGGAGGGTCCTCTTGTGCTCTGTTTCAAAGCCCAATCCATTCTCAAAAATTTATTTTTTGATTAATCCCAATATCTGAATTTTTGTAGAGATATCACTTTCAAGTAAAATTTTGCAATTTTTATTTTTATTTTACTTAACAAATATTTTTGAACTTTATTATTCCAAATACGCGATTTAGCAGTATGTCGACCTTGCTTATTGAAAAATATCTAAGTGGGCATGTGTCTGATTTCTGTCGAAAGTCATTTCACAATAACTGCTGAATAATTTTCAATCTGTCAACATGGTACTTAGAACTGAGGACATGTGTAAAGTTGTCGCCTTAGTCGAGGATGATCGAAGTCAGCGTTAAGTGTCTAATGTGTTGGGAGTACCCTGAACAACCATCCAAGGTTGTTGCTTGGAATCGTTATGTTGAAACGGGCAATTGTACCAGGCGACCAGGATCAGGTAGAAAGAGAGTAACAACTGCAGGTGATGACGGTTTTATTCGCCTTAATAGGTTAAGAAATCGAAGATCTACTGCTCCTTTTCTTCAACATCTTCATAGAAATGGTGCATAGAGAGTTATCAAAAGCGAAAGAACTGTCAGAAGAAGGCTTGCAGAATTTGGAATTTATTCACGTAGACCGGCGACAGGACCGCAGCTACTGCCGTGACATCGACAAGACCGGCTTAGATTTGCACGAGAATATATGAACTGAAATCTACAGCAGTGGGGTAAAGTTCAGGGTTTGCTTGCGATCACCTGATGGTCGTGAAAGAATGTACGGTCAATGAAATGAAAGGTTTGCCGAATGTACTATTTCTGTGCGAGTCTCATAGTGTGGGCCGGTATTTCAACTGAAGCACGTACTGAACTTTAATTTGTAGAAAACGGGGCTCTAAATGCTCACTGTTATGTGCAAGACATGCTTCAAGAAGCTGTAGTTCCATATGCTCCTTTTATTTGAGATGAATTCATTTTAATGCACGACGGTGCAATGCCGCATGCTGCAAACATTGTGAAGCAGTATTTGAACGATGTTGGTATTCAACGATTAGAATATGGCCTGCATGTAGCCCTGACCTTCAGTATTACCGGACACACTGGCAAAGCTGCGTTTTGCTTTGCAGGATGAATATGTTGCAATCCCTCAGGATCGAATTTTGAAACTTATTCATTCAATGCCAGGTAGATTGCGTGATGTTATTTCAGCAAGAGGTGGACATACACGTTACTGACTTAATGATTTATTAAAATTAGTATATGTGCACTACTGTTCAAATTAATATTCATTGTTAATATCACTTATTAAAATTTAAGTTTCTACCTATAGTTTTATTATTTCATATAAATTGAAAAATTTTACTTGAAACTGTGTATCTTCTACAAAAAATACATTTTTGAGAATGGATTGGGCTTTGGAACAGAGCACAAGAAAACCTGACCAAGTTTCCTAATTACTCCACAGGGTCTTTAGAAATTAGATCACCAAAACATAATTTTGGTTCTCCGGGTGTAATAAGCTGTTACAATTATTTTTTCGAAATTGAAAGGACATGAGATATTTTTGATGAATTTTCTTAAAACATGACGAAAAGAAGATTAAAATCAGTGAAATATTAAAAAAATTTTTGAACAAATATTTTGCACTATTCAGGTGGCAGGTTTTTTTTGCCGGTGAGTGTAGATAAAATTGTTGTGAATATGTATTATATAGTTAAAGACATTATTAAATTATTATTATATTTTTTTAAATGTTACGTTATTCTAAATTACAATTACATTAAGAAATCGTTGAAGTTGTGTGTGTTACTTTGTGATATTCCATTATAACAAATAACAATAGCACGATTACTCTGGAACCGTTTAAGATATTGACTTGAAATTTACATATTATTACAAACATTTCAACACTGAAAATCTACATCATTTCTTATTGTAATTGTACACTAGCTGGGGAAGTCTTGAGTCCTGACACATTTTTTAACAGGCTATTTCTGAAATTTTTAGTATTAGGTGTAGGTTTTAGCGGGAGGAAACAAGGAAGCTCTCTCAGTTGCAAAGGCATGTTCCATGAACTTTATAAGAGCAGAAGGATATGTTTTTAGCCACGTGGCAGATGAAGGATTTACAGATGCAAATGCTGGTTTAATATTAAGATATAGAAAGGAAATACAAGCCGAGAATATTTTGGTGTTTACTGATATAAAAAAAAAGCACAGGTATGTAAACTTTTTTCTGGTATTCTAACATCAGTATACTTCCGGAGACTGTAATTCGATCGTTGACGAATTTTTCAACTTATTGACTAAAAATAGTAGTGGAGGCATTAATTTCATTATATCATGGCTTTTATTTTAAAACATTACATAGAGAAGCGTTCGGATAAGGTCGGATTCGCAATTGCAATAGAGGGGATGGGTTATTAGGCAAGGGAATGCTTGCCGTCCTGAATTCACTGATCAAAATGTGTCAGAGTGATAATAGCTACAGCACAGTGGCAGCTCTCCCTTCTACTCCGAATGTACAAGTGTGAAAGAAATCTGTACCTGAGTAACGTGAAAACATGAAAGCACAGTATATATTTCAAAACACGAATCAATTTTTTTTTTAAATCTTCCGAATTTAAATGCGCCGCGAAAACGGCGATGACGTCATAAAGGTAATTAGCTATGAATTTATGTGACAACAAGCTGACAACAAACAGAATAATTTCATGTGTGTTATTGTGTGCACGAATGTCAGAGTATTGTAAAGAAGCTGGGGCAACTTAGTATCTTGCACATACTGTAGCCAGTCTATCAAAGTATACAATTTTCATCTTTGGATTTTTACTTCTTTGAATTTGATAGATATCATTGATTTGGGTAATAATAGAGGCGACTGAAGCTTCAGGGATCCCCCTTTCTTCCACTGTAGGTTGTACAGCCAAACCAGATCTCCCACCTTGAATCCTCCTGAACTGGTTCTTACTTACGGTCATTAATGAGCTTTTATGGACATTCTTCAGCCGTTCATGAATTTCATCCGCATAGCTGCTTACGGAAAGTGTTTCCTCGCCTGGTATTTCAAACATTGAATCACATGGCAACTCCGATGCTTGGCTCCTTAGCGCTAGAACTAATGCCATAGCTTTTTCCTTGTCCAAGTTATTTATGCATGCAGCTGCCTCAAACTGCCTCTTATATGTTGATCAAGAGCTTTGGCTATCAAAGGAGGGTGGTTTTAACTGAGGACCTGATACCACTAGCTGGCCTCCTTTTTCCTTCAACTGCCGCTTATAAGTCACTCCACCTCATTTACTGTTTCTTCTACCTTCCCTGCTTTTCCTTCGACCTTATCTGCTGCTTCTTCTACCTTATCTACTTTTCGTTCAACCTCATCTATTTTTTCTTCTACCTTACTGATTTCAGCCTTTACAACTCCCATATCCTCCTTGATTTTGTTAGTGATTGAGTATATATCGTCCTGTTGTATTTTCAGTTGTTCGTTCAGAATTTTTCTTATTTCTTCCTGGCGTCTTTCTTGTTCCTCTCTCTCTTCTTAATGTTGTCTTTCTCCTCTTGCCGTCTTATTTCCAGGTCCTCCATTATTTTTCTAACTTCTGCAAGTAGGTCCTGTGTTTATTTTCCTGTTGCTGTGCTTATTGTTGTTAAGGGCATATAACCACTTTAAACAGTTTATTACACTAAAAATATTCTGTTATAATTCCACTTTTAACACCATTATGTGTAAACCCACTAAACTGTGGATTCGAAAATTATAACACAAGAGTAACACTAAACACCTTATTAACTTAAGAAACTAATTATAATAGATACTACTTCACTAATCTGACATAATAATAATAATCATTTATTCATGTCATTTATGCACAAAGCATTTAGTACTATAATTCAATTTCAGTTTGTTTCCTTCTTCTTGATCTGATCTGAATCACTACCTGAACTGAACTGTTCTGGGCGGCCACTCGCGCTTCATTTATACCCTTAAGTGGTTCTGGAATTCTCTACAATGATCTAGAAAGATGTCAGCAGCTTCTAGATACCGACGCTGTGCCATCTCTGGAATGATTGCCGAACTAACTGTGTAGTTTTCTGTTATTCACACAGAGAAGTTTATACAGTCGCCTGTAAAGTGTATAAAGCTGTAACATTATCTATACTTTCAGTCACCACTAAAAACTTGTTTGCCCGAGCTTCTTCCTAATCTTCCTCACTCTTTATAACGTGGTGTTCCATAGCAAAATTTAATGAGTATTTTATAGACAGTATAACTGATATAGTAGATAGTATCGATAAACCACTAGAAGTAAATGACATACCTAAAGATTTCAATAACATGAAATGGGAATTCTTCCAGGAAATAGATTATAATTCATTTAAAACGTTTACAATTTACCAAATAAAGCAGGATCAGATGAAGGTATAAGTGTTCAAGTTATAAGAATTGCATTTGAAATAATTGGAGAAGTACTCCCTCCGTACAGGTAAATTTCCAACACATTGGAAACGTCCACCATTAGATCAATCCCAAAAGTACATGATATCAAGAACGCCCACGACTTTAGACCAATTAATATTCTACCCATTTATGAGAAACTTCTAGATATTGTTGTAAAAGAACAACTTGTTAATCGTCTTGAAAGATACAGCATAGTGGTACAGGAACAATCAGGGTTTTGCAAAAATCATGTGAGACATCTTTTCAAAATATAATATCGAATTGGAAAGAAAGTATAGATATAGGATTTGCAGTTGGTGTCATCTTCATTGATTTCAAACGGGCATTTGAAACAATAAATAGTGTAAGATTAGTGGAAAAACTAAAAATGTATGGTCTGAATGGAACCGATATAAAGTAGTTTCAAAGTTATCTGATGGAACCTTTTCAAAAAACTAAGTATGGGTCTGAAGTATCTGGGAATAAACGAAATATGGAGTACCACAAGGATCCGTACTGGGTCCAACGCTATTTAGTGTATATATTAATGACATAAAAGATGCAATAAAAAACTGATAAATTTGTTTGCCGATGGTATGTTATTTGAAAGTGGAAAAGATATTAAAGTTATTGAAGATAAGTTAAACGAAGACCTACAGATGATGGACAAGTGGATGTCACCTAATAGCTTGAAATCAAATTCCAATAAATCCAAGTGTATGTTAATAAATGGTGTTAGTAATATAAATCAAAATTTAAATATTGATATTATGAATGGAGAAAGGTTAGAACAAGTTGCTGAAATTAAATAGTGGATAATAAATTAAATTTTTTTATCATATATCTATGTTTGCCAGGATAACTGTATATAAGAGTATAATTTCTTCTCATTTTGAATATTGTGGTTCAATTCTATATTTCTTAAATCAGATGGATATACAAGTTTTACAAAAACTTCAGAATTAAGCGATGCATGTTATTTTAAAATGTATACGAAACATGATAGAAACACTACAGTTTATGTACATTAATTTTTATTTTTAAAATAAGAGAGGGACTGTTGCCTGAATACTTACAAGACCGTATCACTTATATATTATGTTGATAACACCAACAAATGATTATTATTATTATGTATCCGAAAGACATAATCACAATACTAGACAACAAAATCATTTTTATATATACTTTAGGCAAAAAAGTTTTGCACAAAATCTCATTCATTATCTTCAAGATTCTCAAATAGGCAAAGTGTATCATTTTTTACGTAAAATCTTCCGTTCTTTTCGAATCTATCATTGTATTTTAACAAAAAAGTTGGTATAGCCGATTTTACAGGAAGAAATCAGAAATGCTAATTATTTTCTACAGAAATATTTTGTAACTTTTTTGTATAGTAGATCGATGGGTGAGACGCAAGACGCAAAACCCTTTGTACGCACCGGCTAATTCCTTTGTCAGCATATCCGGCACTTTTGATATTTACTAAGAGGAAATATCTTATATCTATTATGCCTACTATACTATACTTCTGGTGAAATCTAATGAAAGATTAGAAAAGAACGGAAAATTTTATGTTAAAAATGGTACTGCTTATATCTGTTGAGAATTTTAAGATAACGCAAGAAGTCACCGAGAATGTCGGATTCGCCTTGGCGTGGATAAATCAAATAACGAGCTTAACTCGTCATATCAACTTGAAATTTCACCTACTTTTAAGTATCACCATAAACTATCATTTAGACCACTTTTAAATAAAATTCATGAGGTTCCCAAAAGAGGTAAAAAATAGGGGGTCACTCTTTTCAGCACAATTGAGTGCCAGACAGAATTAATGCGTAACTGGGGTATTATAACAATTACTTATTGTGAGAGTATGCTAATGCAAACACTATACCTTGGGTGGGAAAGGAAGATAGTATTAATGCATGTGGTCAGTGCGTGCAACGGATCCTAATCAACGTCGCTCAATGATGTGCCGCTTGACACTATTGGCAATTCAATTCGTGTCTATACTCCTTTCTCGCCTAAGGTATTTTTTTTTTTTTTTTTGGCGAGGAGGGGAAACCCACATGGGCTGCCTATCCCAACTAGGAATAGGTCTGAGTGTCAGACTCCAACTGACTAAAACCCCACCTTTTAGGGTTTGACTGTATAGAATACTACAAGGGTACTGCAGCCTCCTGGGCTTATTGTGCTTAGTTTTTAATTTACTCTGTCCATTTTAATAATCCTGTGTCACTGACAAGGAATGAAAATGACGAGTCTTGATGGTTTCCGGGTCTGTTTGTGTTTTCCCATAGATATTATACCTTCTGCGAACCAATACCTCGCAGTCATGTATATGTTCTACAGTTTCTGGTATCTTACCGCACAGTCTGCAGTTAAGGTCGCCAGCAAACTTTCCAATTAGATGCAGGTACTTCTTAACGGGAAAGTGTCCCGTCAGAAGACCAGTTATGGTTCTCAACTGAGTCCTGTTTCTTGTGAGCAGTTCTTCAGTTTGTTTTGAACATGGTCCATTGATAAGTGTTTTCCCATGTCGATTTCCTGGAATATTTCTTCAGTAGTGGTTGTGTTTACTCTTGACCCAGTCTTTAATTACCCTTCTGGCTTGTGATACCCAGCGCGGGTTCTGGGCCATAGAATATATTCGCTGCTCCTTGTCTAGCAAGTTCATCAGCTTTCTCGTTGCCCTCTATACTGGTATGTCCCGGCACCCAGAGTAATCTTACTCTGTTCCGCTCACCCAGAATTTTGAGCTCTTCGTGGCAGTCCCAAACCAGTCTGGAAGACACTTTTTTAGAGGCTAGTGCCCCAAGTGCCGCCTGACTGTCTGTTGCGATTGAGATCTGCTGGTTCACATATCGTCGTTTAACATTCTCACGTGCACACTCGAGTATAGCCAGAATTTCTGTCTGGAATACAGTGGAGTGCCGTCCAAGAGAGAGAGTTATACTCAGGGGCGGACTAACCGGGTGCGGGGCCCTGGGCTATGAATGCTTTGGGGCCCTTCCCATCTCATAAGATAACATTTTTTTGAGATCAGGTCAGATCACGAACCACCAAGACACGTTTCACTTTGTTTTGGCTAAATACTAAACTATAATAATAATAGCGAGTAGCCGTATTACACTGGGCCTTGATTGCGACTGGTCAAATCCAGATGCATACAGTGGCGCAGAGACTGTGGATTGCAATGCGAAAGCAGACGAGCAAAAAATGTTATATATAATTTTATATTTATTATTTATACCGCCAATGAGATCATCAGTACAGAGCAGAGTCATAATCATATCGTATTTGGTTTTAAGTCCTTTTTCAGTGTTCGGGGGGCCCCTTCAGTATCCGGGGCCCTGGGCTTAAGCCCATAAAGCCCCCCCTTTAGTCCGCCCCTGGTTATACTCTCTCTCGGCCTCACACCATGTATTCCTGCTCCAGCTCCTGATTCCATCCTGGACCCAGACCAGGCCTCTGCGTAAAGCATCAGGAGCACCTTTCCTTCCTATCTCCAATGGTGATAGTGAAGGGCTTGTTGAATGTCATTTTTGGTGTCATGTAGTCCGACCTCATGCTCAATAGAGGATCCACTACGGTGTTTATTATCCTCATGTGCCCCATGTTGCCTCCAAGAGAAGTCGGGTTCTGAGGATTTTGTAGCCTATAGGCACCCATTCTGGCCTCCCCCTGAATCACAAGACTCAGTGGAGGGAGGTCCAGTAGGGTCTCCATGGCTGCTGTTGGGGTGCGTTTCATTGCACCTGTAATTCCCAGGCAGGCCAGTCTTTGCGCCTAAGGTACAGTAAGTCTACCACAACATTCCAGAAGTTCTCGACCACTTTTATTAATTTTTTTTTCCCTCCAAAAGTATATATGTATACATTAGATTTTTTGTTTTTCGGTTTTTGTTTTTGGTCGTTCCCCATTTTCAGGTTGTTTAATGACAAAAAACTAATTACATCCTGTGTTTACTCATTTACTATTTCAAAATGAATAAAATTCTGTCATTTGACTGCATTTTTATATTTATATTAGTTTTAGTATGATAATTAACTTCTTTTGTAAATTTCTTTTCAGTTCACATGCAATCACCAGTGACATTTCTTTAGTTGAAACTGCTAAAGCAGCAGAATATTTTCTTTCTGATGGCATAATACTAACCGGAACATCAACAGGAGATCCAGCGAATACAAAAGAATTACGGGAATTAAAATTAAGTACTAGTTTACCTATCTTGGTTGGGTCAGGAGTCACATTGGAAAATCTGGAAAACTATTTGTCAGCTGATGGGCTGATTATTGGATCATATTTTAAAAAAGAAGGAAAGTGGAATCAAGAATTAGACGAGAAGAGGATCAGTAATTTTATGAATAAAATCGCTAACTTATAAGAAATTTTTTTATAAAATACTATAAATATACAAGTTACAAAATTACTAATATACATTTTTATACAATTTATATTAATGACAGGAAATAAAGTTATGTAAGTCACAAATGTTAGTTAATGACAAATTATCTATTTTTACATAAGGACTGATAAAATTCCTGTATCTAATTAATACGTTCATGGACAAAGTCTTTTTCAATCGGGTACCTGGCGTGACACATTGCTGGAGCAGTCATGCCACAGATGGCACGACGACTGCAGCAGGTCTGTCCATTAACGTGTTAAACATCATAAATACAAATAAAATGAAGGAACTAGTCCATTTTTATAAAGCAACAGTAGAAATACAATTCAGTGAATGTACATTTCCTACTGCTCATAATTATTTAATTAACACATTCACGTCATGAAAATGATATTTAGTGTTTCTACAGACCTGACATCTATACAAATGAAAGTATCGGATATCCATATCCCAAAAAGGCATTCGAATATAAGTTCTGATACTTTTTAAAGCAAAAAGTATCCGTATCTTGTATCCGGTATTAGAATACATTTTATGTATCCATATCCATTACTCGAATACCATTTTATACCATATTAAAAGGCGATTAGGGAATTTTTAGAAGAGTGACAAAAAGTACCTACATTTTCCCTCTTAACTGTTGACATAATAAAAAACGAAATTGTAGAAAATTTGTTCTTGAATAGAACTAATGTTAGAAAACGATTTTCTGGTCAGCATTTTGCTAATTTTACAGATTTCCTCAATGACTTGAAGGTCGAAAAATGAATGGGTTATTTAGGGGAAAGGCGAGTACAGTGGCACAAAGGGTACAGTGAAACATTCAAACTTGGATGTATTTATTTACGTATTATTATGAAACTACTAGTGCCCTCTGGTAGGTATTAGCTCGATCACTGAACAAACATGACAAATTACTTCTCAAGCAACTAGTCTGCCAGTAGTCAAGTCTTAGTCGTCTGAGAGTGCACAGCTTTTTCTTTACTGTCAACTGTTTTACGTATTAGATTGTTTGTGTGGTGATTTAATAAAAACCTATCTATCGTCAATCAGGGAGGAGGGCACTGATATAACGGGTAAAGTATAATATTGATTTCCATTTAATTAAACAAAAAAAATCTAAGAAACGTTCAAGATGGAGGATGTGGGTACTATGAAACACTGCAATTGTGGGTACAGTGGATTACTGTTCCACTGTACCCATTGCACAAACACTTTTTACTTGGTACTGATTGAAACTAATTTTCAGTTCAAAATGCCAAGAGTGCGAAAAGAAAAAGAGAGGATGGTAGGAAAAACGTCTCCGACCCTAATAAAACAGGCAGTAAAAAGAATAGAAGAGGGTTTAGGATTGAGAATGGCCAGTCGTCAATTTGGTATACCTGTTACAGCACTAAGAAGATATTTGCTGAAAATAAAAGGCAAAACAGAAGAACAACGATTGTTTTCACCAAATTACGGTGTTAACAAAGTGTTTACAAAAAAATTTGAAAGAGAATTAAAAGATTATATAATTTTTGCTAGTAAAATTCACCACAGTTTAACAAAAAAAAAAAAAAAAATTACTAGCATTTGAATTGGCTCAGAAAAATAACCTAAAAATGCCTTCTTCTTGGCTTACCAATAAAATAGCTGGTGAAGACTAGCTGAAAGGTTTTCGAAATAGGTGGCCTGAAATTTCAATAAGGAAGCCTGAAGCTACATGTTTAGCTAGATGCACTAGCTTTAACAAAAATACAGTGAACGAATTTTTTAATAATGTTTCGTCAATGTATTCCAAACTACAAGATAAAGACCTTAATGGAAGCATGATATACAACTTGGATGAAACAGCACTTACTACGGTACATAACCCCCCCAACGTATTATTTAATATTTAAATAGTTACATTTTAATGTTTTTAGACTTATCCTATATCATGTAAAATGATCTATTGGACAAATAAATATTATTATTATTATTAGCTTTAAAAGGCTTAAAACAAGTGGGACAAGTTACGTCAGGAGAAAGAGGTGTGCTTGTTACCATTTGTGTAAATGCTGCTGGAAACACTGTTCCTCCCTTTATGGTGTTTCCCCATGTTAATTTCAAAGCACACATGATATTAGGTGCACCTATGGGAACTGGATAGATCAGTGTTTAAACCTTTAAAACTTAATTACAATGCAATCTGCAATGACTGGATGATAAGCAACCCAGGAAAAACAATTTCTATATATATGAAACCTTGCCTTTAAATAAAATAGATACAAATATTGAAAGACCAAAGTTAGACAAAGAGAACTATATTTCACCTCAGACGATTCGACCTTTTCCAAAAGCGGGAGGAGACAGGAAACTCAAGGAAAATAAACGGCGAAAACGCAGTGAAATTGTAACAGATTCACCCATTTTTAACAGAATGTTGGAAGAAGCAAAGGAGAAAGAGAAAAAAGAACACGAAAAGAGAAACTTCTAAGGTCAAAAGAAAAATCGTTGAAGATAGTGAAAGTGAAGATTCCCCAGAATCCATAAAATACGAAGAATCTGAAAATAGTATAGGTCCAGAAGATTTCAGTGACGAAGAATTCTGCAACAATCTGGGTTTAACACGTGGGCAATTATTGTTGGTACTTGAAAATAAAAAATCTATGAAGACATACAGTATTGGTCAAATAAATGAAATGTGGGGGAAGAATTGGTAGTCAATTATTTTAAACGAATAAAACCATATTTAAAATTTTCAAAAACTGGCGAGTTTTATACCTACGACAGAAAAGACGTTGAGGGGGTACTACCAAAACCAACTGCTGTGGGAGGCATTAAAAGAACAGAAGCAACAATTTCTTTTCCTGTTGACATGGACAAATATATTTTAGGATTAGAATGTGTTGATTTGGTTTGAAGTTTTATTGTATTTGGTATACCATCCACTGTACCCTTACCTATGTACCTATGTACCATTGCACCCAGTATATGGGGCACAGAGGTGTAATATGCAAAATAAGTTTTTTATTTTTTTACTAGAATATGTATTATTTTATACAAATTGTAGTGTTCCATAATCAAAGTAAACATAACACGTAAAATCACACAAGGGTTTCTATATTCTGTAAATAAGTTTAAAATATCGAAATACAAAAAAAGTGTGTTCCACTCTACCCACCTTTCGCCTATTACATAAAACTCTACCAGAAATGCCAGGTTTGATTTCTCCTTCAATTATTTCTAGGTAAAACTACCTGATGATTATTAATATTCAATATGATTTATAAATTATATTTTACTAATTCTAAAACATGACAGGTCAAGCTAGTAATGAAATTACATGTAAATAAATAACTATTAATATATATTAATTAATACTTGATTAAATTACGTTAATACAGTAATGATGGGTAGAGGTCTCTAGTTGAATTAACTAAAAATTCATTAGACCTCCCACTTAATCACAGATTTGTGACTACCTATTTTTATGTCACTTTCCTAAATGTTTTTTCTTTTGAAATGATAAAACATTTTATAATGTTCAACACACAAGAAAGATTATTGGAGAGCAAGTTTTTACAGAACATGTACTATAGGGAAGAGGAGGATAAAATTATTAAAATTTGAGATTAACAATGTATCATATTGTCATCATTCTCAAGAATGACTACATATATGACAAAACCTGTAATCGAAGTGTTGACTGTGTGAAACCTTCTGTGATAAGAGAGAAACATGAATTTCAGTTTAAATGGAAGCCTGTTCACAGCCATGCGTGGAACGTCCATGGTTGGGTGATATTTTTGCCCGAGTCTGTTTAGAAAAGATAATTTCTGGTCCTGGTCCATTAAAAAAAAATTCAAAATGCGTTTTTCTAAAACGGTTGACCTCCATTAACATCTGCAAAAAGGTTGGCGATCTACAACTAAATTAAAAGACGTTTTTTCGCGATCGGCTACAGCGTTTTCGCGCCACATGAAATGAGAGTTTATGTTAAAAAAACGATGCAGCTGGATGTGAAAAAAGTCTTAAATCTATTGTAGATCGTCAACCCCCTCCCAACCTTTTGCAAAATGAGAGAGTTTACGTTAAAAAATGGTGTAGCTGGTTGCAAAAAAAGTCTTAACCATTTCAGGCACAGAAAATCATGCACAAAAATAGCCTTTGCTGCACGGGATATTTTGTTCTAATTCATCTGTTTTTTTTGTTGTTGGGGATTGCTAACCTAAGCAGCACAATTAGTTTATGTTACCAATTTAAAGTCACAATAACCTAAGATAGTTGATACAACGTAATTGCAACCGTTGCTTTCAACTTTGAAGGCATATGGTAATTTAGTAAGCAATATTTAGGTAATATTTTCCTAAGAAATGCCTGATAAAGTCAGGCCTATAGTGTAATTTACAAGAAAAATTTAGCTCTAAAGTTAAAGTGCATATTGAGGTCTATATATAAGAAAATATTATGTAATTCTAGACTAAATTATTAACTTTGGAGTCACTGTCTTTTGTCTGAATAAAAACAGGGAAATTTTACCATTTTTTTACGTAAGTATAACCTGACTGGCTTTGTCTTTGTAGTCAGATTTAGGTTAAAACTTTAACCTCATGGTCACAACTAGTTTCAATCTTAGGTAAAATTTGCCCTAATTTTACTTCCCTACTAACCTAGCATGTGTTGAACCTAAAGGCAAATGTCCTGAAAGTTATTTTTACTTAAAAGTAGAATTAGGTCCCTTCCCTAGAAGGCAAAATTACGTTTTCATTGTCTAAATTACTTCAGAGGACTATAATGACTGTTTTATGTTGATGCCCTTCTCACTGTCAACTGTACTTTATTAGTGGGGTAGTGTCCTAATTTGTAGCCTTATTGTTAGAAGCAATTTATATTGTTTTGGGTTTTCTGTTTTCATGTTTTTAACCTTTTAAGAGTGGAAATGGACACCTTATTTCAGAACTACGTTATGACATTATATGATGTACTCCTACTCCATCATTATAATAGAGATGTCTGATGGGTTCTAGTTATGTCTTTGCTGCTTATGCCTCATGACTTATAAGTAAATCATTATTGCTGTAAATAAAACCTTATTAAAAACTTGGAACAGATTATTAAAAGACTCATTTCAGATGCAATCGGACACAACATACCCAACTACTAATTTGGATTCCGGGAAAAATCATCCACCACCCACCTGCTGATGATAATCACTTCAAATATCCAAACGACAAAGCTCGAAGGTCAACATAGTGCGGCAATATTTTTGAACATAAATAAAGCATTCGACAGTGTTTGGCACATGGGCTTACTGTACAAGCTAGCATACCTGAACTGTCCGAGATACTTAGTACACATGATAAGCACATATTTAAAAGAGAACATTACAAATCAAAATAGACACAAGCTACTCTAAAACTTAAAATGCAACAAGGACTACCACAAGGCTCGCCGCTATCGCCAATACTATACAACACCTACTGTTTTGATATTTACAACTTCGAAAATGACCCAGCGCACTTCAACCCTAATCCATATATATTACAATATGCTGATGATACTGTATTAATTAGTCATAACTGCACTATGAAAAAGACTGTGGATGAATTACAAAGATTAATGAACACGACGATGATATGGTTCAATAAATGGAGATTGAAACCAAACCCGACAAAATCCCAATACATAATCTTCAACCATGCCCCCAACATCAACTCCCCAAAAGTAACCATCAACAATCACCACTCTCACTTACCCAGTACAACAGTCAAATATCTACGTAAATTTTAAGTCAATTAGGTTAGGTTAAACGGGACCAAGACGAGGGCTACATTACGTAATTCTGACTCAAGGTGCTACTTGGGAAGCAATAAAATATACTTTAGTTGCTTTTGTGGAGATTTATTTTTTGTTTTAAGTATATACTTTGGCGTGGTACCATATAGTGTACATTACAATGTACACAGTACATATAGTGTATACAGTCCACTACATGTACAATATGCGGTACGTAATTTGTACCACCATACCCGAAAGGGTTAATTCAATTGTAGATCGCCAACCCCCTGCGAACCTTTTGCAAATGTTTAAGAAAAGTTGCAAACTTACGTTTAGCATTAATTTCAACTTTCTAATCGTTAACAGAGGTCACCATTTTAGGAAAACGCATTTCAAATATTTTTAATTGACTGGAAATTGTCTTTTTTAAACAGACTCAGGAAAAAATGTCAGCCAATCATAGGTGTTACATGTGTCGCCGTGAACGAGCTTTGGTTTAAAATGAAATTCATGTTTCTATCTTATCTCGGAAAGAGTGACCGCAAAATAAATCCTATAGGGCTCAAATTAAACTTTGAGAAACTGTAAGATGAGCATATTTTTTATTTCTTTGAAAAAATGCAAAAATAAGTGGCGGAGCCAGATAACTCATCGGGGGGGGGGGCAATAGAACCGGCCTCCCAGAGGTCGAAGAAAACTTTTCAGAAAATGGTTGAAAACGGATGTGTATAGATTCCTCTACTAGATAATATTGGTATTAATTACAAAATATTAATTTCAAGAGATAATTTGGATACTGCTTTTAGTCCCTTCAAATTAGTAAAAAAATTGCTGTTTTATGGAAAATTTTCCCACAGTTATGAGACCTGTAAGGTTTGGGTTGGTCATTTCCACCCCCCGCAGTTCTAAAAAAGGATAGTTTTTGAGAAATATATACATATATATGATTTTTAGCGTTTTTTCGTCTTTTTCTCTATTTTGAGGAAAAACTATGCATTTTGGTGAAAAATATCAAGAGAGCAAAGTGGTAAAGCATAAAATTTCCTATAAGTTTTGTCTCCACCATTTTTTTTTCGAATACCATCGATAGAGGGTACGAAAGAAATAAATATACATATGGACTTTTGTGCCTTTTTAAATTCTGAGCCAAAATTAGGCATTTTTATGAAAAATTACGTGAGATTAAAGCTGTAGAACATAAAAAATATATATATTTTTATGAAAAAAAAAAAAAAAAAACAAGAAAACACCTAAAGATAGTGAATTTTGTGTTCTAAACTTTGTTCTCATGTAATTTTTCATAAAAATGCATAATTTTGGCACAAAATCTAAAAAAAGACGCAAAAGTCTATATGTATATTTATTTCTTTCGCACCCTCTAGCGGCGAAACTAAGCGCGGAATTCGAAAAAAAAGTAGAAACAAAATTTATAGGAAATTTTATGCTCTACTACTTTGCTCTCTTGATATTTTTCACCAAAATGCATAGTTTTTCCTCAAAACAGAGAAAAAAACGAAAAAATGCATTCATATTTATGTATATAAGTATATATTTCTTAAAACCACCCTTTTTCAGAACTGCGGGGGGTAAAAATTATATTAAGACAACCCAAATACTTAACTGTTTACAGGTCTTATAACTGTGGGAAAATTTTCTTAAATATTTCCTAATTTGAAGGGACTATTTGTACTAATAGTGATTATGCCTCTTTAATTTTTGGTTCATGGAAGACGGCTTGGGGGGAGCCCGGGCCCCATGCCCCCCCTGGCTGCGCGCCTGCTTTTACCTATTCAAGGGTACGAAATATTTATAAAAGGCAGTATAATATAATGAATATTTAAAAAAATAAAACAACTGTTATTACACAGATTTTATCATGTGGTTGGGACTTATGAATTGTTTCTATTCCTGGGGGTGGTTTTCTTATTATTACAAGGAGGGTGGTAGCTTAATTTCCCTGTAGATATGGGTTCGACTAGTCATAACAATAATTCTAGTGAAAATCCCATGACGATTGTATCATGTGGGTAGGACTATGAATTTTTTCGTTTTCTGGGGTTGGTATTTTAATTATTACAAGGGGTTGGAGGGTTGTAGGACAATTTCCTAAACTTTTCCAAATACGCTACAGAATTATATATAATCCGTGAATAATTCATACAATATAAAATCTGAGTAATAACAGTTGTTTTATTTTTTAAAATATTCATTATATACTGCTTTTTTAAATATTTTCTACCCTTAAATAGGGGAGATTTTTGCATTTTTTCAAAAAAGTAAAAAATATGCTCACCTTAAAATTTCTCAAAGTTTAATTTGAGCCCTATAGGATTTATTTTGCTCTTTCCCTTGGCCCACTATCTACTATGCAAAAACAGGCGAATTTTAGGCCTTTTTTGAGGTCACTCTTTTCACGCAGTCAACTACCAAAAACCAAAAACCGAAAGTTTAATATGTAACATTTAGTGTCAACGAAATCATTTGATTTTCAATGAAACAAAAACAGCTAAAAAGTTGTACAAATGTAGACCTCGTAAACCTCGATGCATTTACATCTTAAAATTCATAACTTTTGCCAAAAATTATTGTTCTGAGTCTAATATCTTAACACGTTGGGTACCCCGCCACTTATATGCGTCGACAGCACATAGAAACGTACAGTGCCACCGCAGCTTATAAGCGTCACGTTTTTATTTCTAAAAAAATCATATTTTTAGAGATAAGTATCAATTACTTAAACTGCTTTCAATTAATTTGAGGCAATAATATAATCTTTTCAAAAATAAATTTTGGCACCAGAGAAAGTGTCTAAATGACAGCAGCATCCAATGTGTTAAAGTATCAAAACAACTACATTTATCACACTTTATAACAATTAGGGTGGATTACAAAACACGAATTCAATTTGGAATTTTCAGAAAAGTTGTCATGTTTGTTAAAAGGAAAAAATAATTTGTTCCCACACACCAACCTCCTTTAAAAAAAATCAAATAGCTATAGACAATAAACAGGAAATAAAATAGAATAAAATTAATACATGCATTATCTCTTTCACTAACAGTGATTTCCAAAGAGGTAAAAGTAAATAAGAATTGGCAGAGGTATTAAAATCCAATATGGACTGTCACATTTTTATTTTTTTTTAATTAGCAATTAAAATAACCTCTTGCATCTATCTTAGGTTCACTTTTTACAGATGTCTAATTATGTTTCACCAGATTTTGGTAAACTTAAAACTCGATTAATTAAACAAAACTTAACTTTTAAGACCTAAAAACCTCTTAATTTTGGTGCTTACACCTCCAAGAATACTACTGAATCTGAAGCCGGTATCTTTATTAGGTCTTCCAAACACATACAAATCTTTGGTAGTTACTGGTTCCTCTTTTTGACTTGTAGTGTCATTTTCTTTGGTTGTTTGTGTCGATGAAGGTAACAAAGATTGCGCTATATTTCCATTTTGGCTGTTGGTTTC
The DNA here is from genome assembly GCA_936432065.2 of Rutpela maculata. Lineage (NCBI taxonomy): Eukaryota > Metazoa > Arthropoda > Insecta > Coleoptera > Cerambycidae > Rutpela > Rutpela maculata. Next base: position 38,779,561 of record OW386285.2, read on the forward strand.
TAAAGTAGAATGGATAGGGGGCCTTCCTCTGGCAATCTTCTTATCTGAAACTGGAATCGAAGGCTCCTCTTCCTGAAAAATAATATACAATAATAATAATTAACCGTTTAAAACAGTTCGAAGTAGATGTATGTAATTAGTGCTTGATAGTGTATTCCATTATTTTTGGTATCTGTGGTTGCTCCCACCACTTTAGCTAGAATCATATATGGACCAAGAATCAGTCTTCTGCTGGGCTTATAGAAATAAAGTTGTATCGGTCTACACTGAGTTTAATTATTACCTAAATCTCCAAGAAAACGTACCAAGTTTATTAAAAGACAGTTTTGGCGATGATGAACAGAACCTTTAAAATAATCATTTACAGTGCTAGTTTCTGTAAATGATTAGTTTGCAGGTGTGAAGTTACACATGCAAAATGAGCAACATTGGACATTCACGTGAATTCTTTCTCAAAGCCTCCGTCTGGACAATCCATTAGGCAAGGTTTGAAAATTATTTCGAGGCGAATGTATACGTGACACAGCGGAAAATGGTAACAGGAAATGTGCAATATTACTAATGTGTTAGATGAAGAAACATATAAATTAATGTATGATTTGATGAGACCCGCAAAACCAGAAGAAAAAAGCTATGCACAATTAGTAGCCAAGTTCTACGGAGCCAAAAAAATTTTTGCCTTACATAGACACTTGATGAAAACCATCGCCAGTTCTTAAACTATTAAGAGGAAGCAAGGCGATCAAATCAGAGGAGAGCAGGCGACAATGAGCCAATGTGAAGAGAGATCTTCGTAATAAACAAATTTTAGCTAAAAACTTTCTTCAATAGAAGTGTAGTATTCATTTACTTACAAGAATATCTTTTTTTCAGTTTAATAACGCCATCCGTTTGGCTAAAAACTGCTTTTTCCCAGTCAAGATTTTTAGTACCAAAAAAATTAGAAGATGCTAACAGCTTCAACTGTTTTAAAAGTGCCGTTCTGAAATTCCTGATTGACCAATGTTTTTACACTTATTACGAATTTTTCAACTTCTGTACTACTACTACTTGACATTTGAGCGATAGAAATTCGTTTATTTTTATGTTGTTAATGTATCTATTGTTTGTTTAATTTTTGTTTGTTTGTTATTTATTAAACTTAAATTTGACTAAGTATGTGTAATAATGTTTTTAATTGTATTTTAGTTATATTTGACTATGTATGTATTATGTATTTTTTCTTAGCTGTTATTTCTAATTGACTCGTCCAAAACTTGTATCGCAGCAGGTCAAAAGGAAATAAAGTTATTATTATTATTATTATTACAGTGTTTTTTAATAGATGGTGCCACCTACAGCACTACAATAGGGCATCTGCATCATGTAACCAACCTTAAATTTTAAGTTTTTCAAGTTTATTCTCATTTTTAATGTTTGTATACGCATTTTTAGCTTGGCTCCAAACAAATATTTAAAAATTCACGTAAATAATTTTGATTATGGTTGATTAATAAAAATAGACTGCTAATTACAGGTTAGGTTTCCAACCTACAGAGTCCTATTTTATTAGGACAAAGTATTTAGAACTTCATAAACATTACACTGAACAAGATTTTAATTGAAAATATGGGAACCAGGCAGACATTTTAATAATAGCTGCATAATACTCTTAAATCTTAAGAAATAAATATTTTTGATGTTAGATGCCACCCCCTTCTTTATGTTAGAGAAAAAATAAGAAGTGTCGGAAAGCTCAATCAATTCTCTTTACATAAGCTGTCTACAAATTTTTTGAAACAACTATAATTATCGAGATATTCGAGGAAATGTAGGAAATTACACGTTTTCCAATTTTTCTCAGAAACCTTTGTTTCGAAGGGCCGAGATTAACGGAGCATCAAAGTAGTACATGATATTAAGTGAACATCGTATATGAGATCGATTTCAGTTAATTACCGATTAATTACAGTGACAAAATGGAGAAATTTTACCGAAAAAAAAAAAAAGAAAGTCCCAAATCCCGCCCCCTCTAATTCCTTCATTTTTGTCGGAATTCAAAAAATAGAAAAAACAGTTTTAACAAATTTAATTCTATTTAAATTACCTAGAGTAGTCTTTTGGCGTAGGAGCCAAGATTAAAAAGTGGCCAACTGTAGAAGCTCAAAATTTGCGTTTTTTTGCCGTACATGGCCGACATTTCAGTAGTTATCTCCGAAACGAAAAAAATAAATAAATAAAAATTCTGATAAAAGCAAAAGATTCGTAGTGGAAAATACTCGTTTGATGTTTTATTTCGAGCTAACTCTCACCTTTTCGGAGATATCTGCGAAAAATAGCAAAAAACAGCTTGCATTTCGGAGCCGAAAAAATTGCAAAAACATGCAATCTTGACACGTTCATATTTTTCGAAAAACACCATTGGAACGGCCGTACGATGTCGCGACGTAAAGAGGAAGTCTTCCAGATAAACCTGATCGTAAATTGCATGGCGAAATTCTAAAATTCGGCTCGCAACGAACAAATCAAAAGTGGCATTTTGTGACATTTCAGAAAATCAATATCTCTTTTTGCAACATGTTGTTTAATTTTTTATTCATTTTTGCAGAACTTATAAATTGGCAGAATTGCACCTTCATCATTGATACTGTCTAAGCTATTATGGGAAAACAATCTAACTTTATAGATATTAACGCGAAAAATCTGTCGCTACCTCCCTGGCTATAAGGTGAAGTATTATATAATCAGCTTTGCAAAGTTTTGAACGTGGCAATATGTTCTTCCCAGGTGAGCTTGTGATCAATTGCTATTCGCAAGAACCTAATATTATGAATCTTCTGTACTGATTGATTGCATAAACTAATCAATAAGCTAGTCTGGATTAATATTTTTTGGCATATAATGCGATTTTGTTATGTTTACTAGAAGGCCATTATCACTGCATCATTGCCAAAGTTCAGTGGAGGCTACATTGGATTTTTCCACAGGTGTGCTAATAGTGGCTTGGCACTAAAAGAATGTTTATCATCTGCATAAAGAATCATTTTGTCGCAACTTAGACGTGTATCAGTGATGTCATTGGTGAAGATTATAAAAAATAAGGGTCCAAGAATTGAGCCTTGTGGGACTCCAAGGTCATCATTTGTAGTGTGTGAGTGTGATTTAATTCCTTGTACTGTTAGGGTTTATTTTTTGTTATTTAGGTATCAGGTGACCCATTGATGACATATTCCTCGTATGCCAATTTCACATAATTTATCTAGAAGCAGCATATATTTTTAATAAATACGTTATAACTCAGCCTGTATATTAAACCTATGCTCACAATAAAGTATAGTTATCTAAACACTTAATATTTACTTACTTTAAAATATTTACTTTCTTTGTTTGATTAACGTAAGTTTAAAAAGACGTTTGTTGGAGTGCACTCCAGTGACTTTAAAGGTGGACCTAAGTAAATTGTCTCTGATTGTATACACGTGAAAGAAGGCCAGATATGCATTTCGCCTGACGTTTTAAAACAGACTTTGCACTATACATTAAAAGTATTAGTGAGTTGACTAGGACCCTTTTTCATTAAATATAAAATATGATCAAAATTAGGTTTATTGATGTTTAAAGCAACTCATTAAAACAAGTATTAGGCATATAACACTTTATGACAAAGTAAATAAACCATTTTCTAACTTATATCAGTAACTCTAAAATGACAAGATGCATTATGTTATTAGGGTGTAATATACATACCACTGCAATTTTCCTCTTTTTAAGTGGTTTTCCAGGACTAAGCCCAATTTCATGATATTCATGCAAATCTTTTCTCTTAACAGGTCTTCTAGAAGAACTCTCCTTCCTTAAGGTTTTTCTGTCATTTAGATGATTTTCAATGGAATTTGTAATTTTTCTTATCCAGTTTTTGGTCTCACTGAATTGGTCGTGGTACAGAACTAGTTCCTCATCTTGGCAGATAATCCTTAGACAACCTTTATCCAAAACCTCCACAATTTTGCATTTGCTCAGAGGGAAAATGCTTAAACATTTTAACGAATTAACCTTCGGCTCGTCTTTCTTCATCTTGTTAAACATTATGATATCATTCATTAAAACAACGTATAGTTTCTCGCTATGGCCATTTTTCGTAGACAATCTCATTAGAGTGCCCTCTTTTATCAATTTCCTTCCAGGTGCAATCACGTTTGGTTCGCCACTACGCAAGCACCTCTGGAATTCTAGTAAACGTTGCACATTTTCTTGATCTTCCACTACTTTATTGATGTGCTCTGCTGCATCCTCTACCTTTTCCAGGCATTCTAAAAGTAAAAACAACATTAAATAAAAAACCACTGTGATGCAATGTGTCCTGCTGAAGCACTGGCAGGGTGGAGTAGCTATAAGCATACATTTCTAACGAGATTTGCAGGCATCACCCAGAGTTGAAAAAACACCGAAAAAAAAAACAGTACACAGTACAAGTAGTATACGACTTAAAAAAAACTGTACTTTCTTAATTATTATTAGTGCGTAAAAGTAACATTATTTGATTCATTTGCCTCCTTGATATGGTGGCATAAAGCCGGAAAACGGGAGGCAATGAGAAAACTAAGAAAAGTACAAAGACTGGCCTGTCTAGGCATAACGGGAACAATGTCAACAACACCTACCGCAGCCATGGAAGCACTACTTTGTCTACCTCCACTACCTTTAGTTGTGGAGAGTGAAGCACTGCTAGAAGCGTACAGACTGAAAACAAACGGACATGGGACCATTCCAAGAATAGGATACCATACCGAAATATTCCAACAAATAGGAAAAAATCGACTACTAGATATGCAGTCAGATAGAATCAGCACAAGCCATAACTTCCCAAAGACCTTCAGGGTATACATACCCAATAGGGAAGAGGAAGGAACAAGGCAACTGCGAAGACATCCAAATGATACCATATACTGACGATCAAAAACGTCAAGAAGCACTGGAGCAGGTGTTATGGGGGACCAACCAGGGACAGATATTAGTCTGAACCTGGGCAATACCGCAACGGTGTTCCAAGCACAAGTCATAGCTATAGAAGTCTGCGCACAAGAAACGATACGGACAAAAGAATCCGCATCATCACTGACAGCCAAGCAGCTCTCAAAGCTCTGAATGCAGTAGAGATACGTTTTAAAATGGTTTCACTTTCGGCGAAACTGGCGGAACACAACAGCAAATTGCCAACTTACGTCTCAAATTTCCAACTTTTACACAAAATAAAAATTGGGGAGAAAATCTAAACAAAATTTTTTTTCAACAGAAACTGCCAACTTACATCTCAAATTTCCAACTTTCGCCAAGTCTGACCTGTACCCCCTCTTCGCTACGGCCCTGCACCTAACCAACATAGGTGTGAAGGACAATCTAGAATGCAAGATGTGTGGGGAGGATGAGAAAATTCTTTACCATATACTCTGTGAATGCCCAGTCTTGGTGGCTGGGAGGCTTTTTGGAGAGGAATGGGACTAATGGGATAACGAGACTATGGGGTACAATGAGCTTAAGCTTCAGTACTGCGGTGTTCTGGCACCGCAACCTATAAGGGAAAAAAAAACATTATTTCACGCTAATGTACAGCCGGATTCATGAGTGCATTGAAAACAACTGAAGTTGTCCCACGATCTTAGCTTTAGAACCGTCAAATTATGGATTTGTTTTGATGTTTAAGCTAATTTTGAAATTTATTTGTACAAATATGGAAACTGAGGACTGTCGTAGAAAAAATATTGTATGAAACTCGTAAAACTAGAAAAAGTACCATTTTTATGGACTTGTTGCATAAATGACTATTCTACTCTCAGTATTGAGTAAAAATACTATAATAATAATAAAATAACAACAATAATCTTTATTAGCTAAAGCTAAAGTAATAAAAACAATGAACAATACACAACATCATGCAGAGTGCAGGCAGTGTTAGCAGCATACAGGCCAAAAAAAAAAAATGGATACAGGACCATTTCAATAATAGGATACCATACTGACATATTTCAACAAAAAGAAAAAAAAATGAATACTAAACATCCAGTCAGATAAAATCAGCACAAACCATAACTTCACAAAAACGTTATTATTAGGTATACATACCTGACGTGAGAGAAGGGAACTGCGAAGACATTCAAATGATGCCATATGATATTAGTCTCGGGCACCACAATCCGTAAGGAAAAGAAAAATGTACTTGTAATTTAAAATTTAAATCTCGATTTAAATATTCAGTACAAATTAGTCAACAGGTTCTCGTCTTTAAAACTTGTAGTGTCGGAATATTATCGTAACCATGTAAGTTACGTGGGAGTAATTTTGAAAGTCAAAAAACATTTACCTTAGATTTAGTGAAAATGATGGCCAGGTAAATTGCGTATGTGGGAAATATAAAAACATTTGCATCAAAAGTTATAGATAAATGTAATTTCAAGACAATAGTTGCCCTTGCGATCACCACTCTAAATGAGCTATGGAACGAAAATCACAAAGCAAATAAGGAAAAAAAATTGATGTTTATATCTGACGTGTTTGGCACATGGACTTCTCAGAGTCGCAGAGACCATTAGAAGAATGTTATCCTGATGTCGACAGACCTATATCAACTGTACAGTAAATGTTTTTCAAAGTGCCAGAGCGCAGAAGATTATCTGCGATACTCTGCCTGAGACGGCACTACCTCCAAGAGCCTATCTTAACGCGGTGGGGTAAGTTTTTATGGATCTCCGAATTCTAGAAAATCTAGCTTACATTCATGAGATTTAAAAAAAATTCGTTTCCGTAGTCTTCATTGGATACCAATGACAGAAGACTTTTCTGTCATGCGTGTATGCAATATTGTATTTGACTTACGACAGTTTAAACTCCAGGGTCTATCACGCTCTTTCTTGTATTGAGGATCTTTTTATAACGGAAAGAAGTAAACTTTTCATTACCCAACATGCACAAGTCATCGTTAAAACATTATATGTAGTCTAGGAAATAGCGTGCAAATTCGACGACGAATGGTCACCGTCTGCCAGTCGGTAATCGAAGAGATCATAAGTACAAAATTTTTTTCTCTCTGGAACTTTTTGATATGGTGAGGGGATAGGGAGGGGGGGGACATTTACTTTTTAATCGAATGATTATCGATATCTGTCCGCATAAGTAGTTAGTATATGTACTTCACATACCCCAATTACGCTGGCAGACGAAACTTCCGATCGGCGCGCGCGTTACAGTATTTACGACTGGGCATCCTCTTATCTAAATAACAGAACGCAGACTGTAGTTATAGACGAGGTCAAATCACGACCTGCGCTAGTTACAATGGGTGTACCTCAAGGGTCAGTTCTGGCTCCGCTATTCTTCTTAATATTTATGAGCAACGTCACATATTCACGCTTGTCTGCAGATACGATGATTCTCTAAGCAGACGATACAAACCAAATCGTATCCAAAAAGGATTTTATAAACTCAGTGAATACCACGAATCAATATACAAATGAACAACAATGGATTGTTACTTAATGCAGATAAAACATTTTCTAAGATATTTCAACAAAAAATGTCATATAGTCCATTAATAAAAATTGACAAAACAAGTTGAGGAAATAAAATTCCTAGGTGTAATTATTGATCAGAAATTAACATGGGAAAAGCATATCAACAGTCTCATTTCCAAATTAAGCAGCATTTGCTTCGTTGTCAGACAGTTAAGACAAACAGTCTGCATAGATGTTTTAAAAATGGCCCACTATGGTCTCGTACATTCAGTACTCACATATGGCCTAATTTTTAATGCAGAAAAAGATAATGAGATGTATGGTGGGAGCAAGTCCGCTATAATACTGTAAACAAATATTCATTAACTTATCTATCTTAACTCTGCCATGTCCCTATATATATTTGATTACACTCGATACAAAACAACATCACTTAGAATACATCAGAAATAATGACATACACAATTATCACACACGCACTAACAACGATTTACAATTACCTTTTTCACGATTAACGGTCAGCCAGAACACACCGCTATATCAAGGAATCATCTGCTATAATCACTCTGTAAGAATATTTGGCAATATAGAAGGCTACAGAATCTTCAAATCAGTATTGTTTCAATATCTGAGGGATAATGCATTTTATTCAGTGGATGAATTTTTAAATAGTTAATTTTAATGTTTAATATTTAATCATTGTCATATGATAATTTTAATATACTTTACATGCAACTTACTTAGTTGCGTAGATATAAGCCAGTGTGAAAGGAGAACTGTGGGAGAATGTGAATTTTATCTATATTCATATGCATGACTGTATGAAGTGATAACATGTGACTACTCTGATAAGTTTTTTACATTTGTAATATTGAAACTTAATATGATGAATAAAGCTATCTATCTATCTACTATTGTTATTATTATGAAAGGGGTGGTTTCCGATAGTTTAAGGGTGAAGGAAGGGTTGAACCAGCGTAAAACCATTTTTTTCTTGATCAGCATCCTCGAAAACGGGAGGGTAAACGTCTTTAACAAGAAAAAAAAGAAACAATTTTACATCCCCTGAGAGGGTAGATTCCATCTCTAAGGGCGGTTGCGGTCTACTACCTAACGTCACCTTTCTCCATCTTTTATAACACCATGAAAAAATAAAGAATCCCTGCAAAAATATAGTCGATTATATGAGAAATAAGCAAAATGGAGTGGTTTTTGGCCGTTTCAGAGGGTGCATATGACTGAAACCTTTTTTCACCCTGTTATTCGTGCTCAGAACCTCAGAACCCTCGAGAATGTGAGTGGGAATAGGTTTCATAACTTTAGCACGATTTTGCTTTTTTTCGAGAAAATCCTTACTTCCACTACTATACCTCAGGCACGTGCTGGGATAATTTTGGGCCCCAGGAAAATACCTTAGCAAGGGCCCCAGGCAGAAATCTGAATTTTTTTTTAACTCGTAAATGAAAATTGATGAGCGGAAGGGAGAAAATCTCAAAAAAAAATTCCTACCACTTGAAAAATTGATGAACGGAAAATTCAGGAAAGGCCCTTCGTGAAGGGCCCACCGGGAAACTCCCGGTATCCCGGTGGGCCAGCACACGCCTGCTATACCTACGTAATTTTAAAAAAGCGGTTTATATGTCTCGGTATTTTTGGCAACATTTTATCAGTTTTTAAGTTACCTTATTCATTTTATAAGTGCTGCCACACTGTATAGATCATTTTTGGTTGACGTCATGCTGTCGGCGTGGAGGGCACACAACTAATTATTTTGTTTTCTAGAGATGGGTACAAGCTGTTATTTTTTAATAACAGATTTAAACTGTTTCTGCTGTTTTGAAATATCAGTTTAAAAATAACAGATCGCATATCGCAGTGCGCAGTTTATAGTATGCACATTTTATATAGGACAGCAGTAAAGGCTTATAAATCGTTACAGGCTTATAAATATTATGAGTCTGGATATGTGCAAGTTGTTGCAAAATAATTCAAGGGTGCTTTTGTTGTTCTTGGCTACTGCTGTTATTTTCGAACAGAAATAACAGTCTGTTAATGCTATTTATAAATAACAGTTATAAAATAATAGGTTGTTAAATAGCAAATTCATCTCCAATCAATTGTTTTCATTTTCATTACCTGTTATTGGATGAGGTTTCGTGTACCCTTCAGACAGCGGCGTCAAAGTCATGTGACTGAAAATGATCTATAGGTATAGGCGTCTGAAAATAATGAGTACGCCACCTGGTGGTCTATAGTCAAACTAATTATGGGCTTTTCTGTCATTGTCTCTTTAGTGTACGATGATATCAACAATAAGTAAATGATAAACTGAGATGCTAAGTTATTAAAAATATGATAGCGTTTAAAGGGGCTACAATTGGCTGGAGCCAACCTAGTCGGTATCCTTTGTAGATTGCAGGGACAAATCGTGAAAGTTGAGTTGGCACGACAATGTTCAAAGCATACCCTCTTTGATGTAGACACCTTTAACCAGGCATTGAGAGGGAAAAAGCTGGTGCCAATAACCGTGGCCCGAGTAGCAATAATAATGTCCTAGACAATCACACATTGTAAGTTAAATTTTTGAAATAAGTAAATATATGTAATTCCAGTATATTTAAAAGTAATATATACTATTGCACCATGCACTATTATGTTTTACCTTTGAATATTTCTATTTCATATTTTACAAAATACTGTTTCATTTATTTAACTTAAAGAATTAATAAATATCTTTTCAGTTATATTCAATGTACCACTAATTTCATGGGTATTTGAATCTGAGACACTTGTTTGTAAACATAGAGCATACACATTTATTAAGTTTTGTGTTGAATATGGGTTGTACCATACAAAATAATATGTCCTGCATTTAAAACATATTTCCCTTCGTACACACACTTAGAATTTTTACATTTATAGTGATTCACAAATGTTCCATACATTGCAATATGCTTAACCAGAGACTATACGTATATAGTCTCTGGCTTAACCTAAATGTCACTCATGTTTCCTGAAAAAAAAAAGTGTTTTACTCTACAACTGTATATAAATTTAAAGAAATTTAAGTTTATTAACATTTAACTAGCCAGACACCGTTTATGTCGAAGAAACTGTAATTTTCAAGGGAAAAACTAGATAACCTAAAAAAATATGAATTTTGCTGAATAATGCCATTAACATCTTGTAAATCACTTACAACAAAATCTTGCAAACCTTTAGGTCATATATTATTAATGTTATTATTTTTAACGCCAAAAACAACAATAAACAGAAAAAAATCAATATAAGTATTCGCCATATAAACAAACAAAAAGCCTATAATTAGTTCACGAGTTCTCCACTTTGGCGCTGGCATCTTAAATTCAGACGCCTATATACTACATTTAAAGGAAAATTTACATTACCTGTCAAACTGTCAAAGTCATTTTCTGACGGTTTTGTTAAATGATGCAAATTTGTCAATAGAAGTTTGTATCTTGGTACTCGCTGTATGGGAGTTATCAAGAGAGCTGATAATTTATTCTGAACTTCGGGCCTGGATTCCTGATTCTCTAAAAATTTTGCAAATTGGGGATTTAAGGACCTTGCATTCTGAAATCAGAAATACTGTGAAATCAAATGTAAAACTGAAGCAATCAATTAATACCTGTAAAACTTTTATCCTACTTTTGAATTCAAAAGCGTAGACAGAATAAAGTTTTAGATACGGCGCAATTTTAGAAAATGCATAAGTAATGTTTTCAGAACCCTTATCTAATTCTTCCAACAATTCTTTATTGATATTGTAAATTGTGCTGATGTTGCCGAAGAGTATGTCAAAATCGCATGGTCTTAGAAGAGCACGTTCTTTGGTGGGTTTCATAAAAAAATTTATAATAATTTCAAGTTGATGAACATACTTTATTTCACTATTAATAATTTCCAATAAAGCTTTTTCTCTCTTATAGTGTCTACTTTCCTCTTCTGTTTTTGTTTTAATTTCGTCAAGTGCCTCAAAAATACGCTTCCTAGTTTTTGAGGTTAAAATATTCCGCTCATTTATAACCTTTTTCAATTCAACACTGAATTCTAAGTGAGCTTGGGGTGTAACAGGTTCGAATGTAACTCCTGCTTTAGGTTTTTTTATAATGGGTTTTATTTCTGGAAGAGATTTTCTACGCTTTGTAATATTTCTTGGCGTGTTTGGTGAAACAGTGTTAGATGAGCCACCGAATTTCTTGTATCTCTCCTTACTAGCATGGATTGTCTCTATTTCAGCAGTATTATTCTCAACATTTTCTAATGTAGCAGGCTTTATCTGTTTTGAAATATTTGCAGATATATCTTTTTCAATAACTGATCTCTTAAGATCCTGTAGTTTTACATAACATGGAGTTACGCACAAATTATTTTCACGTCTTTGGCATTTTGGTGTGGTTGGTCTAATATTTATAGAACTGTCTATAACACCAGGATCTATGGGTTGAAGAATAACACGGCAGTCCTTACAAATTTGCTCCATATTATTAAAAAGGCATTTAGAACTGTCCATATATTATATGAATAGTTTACAAATTCCAGCTAAAATTAAATTCACTCATTTAAAATGCCACACGTAAAGAGCTAATAATGTTCTAAACTTAATACTTATTCCATTTTCCTAACTTAGAAAAACTTTTTCACTAGAGCATGTGCTTTCTACACATTTAAAAATTTGTTTTGTTAACCGAACAAAAAGAGCGGTTTAAATTTGACATACGTCACACAGGAAATTCGTCTTCTTCCTCGTCCATCTTATCTAGAGTTTAAGGTCGCTGAGACAACATGAACTGAATCTCTGGAGAATGGCATCAGTGAATTGATTTGCTCTGTAAATTTTCCAGCTGTACATTTAAGCAGATGGATATTAATTATTGGTAAACTTATATTTTACAGTCAATTATTATAAAAATGGGAAATAAACTAAGAAACAAGCCTTTGTGCTTTGCAGAGCTGGGTAATTCCTTTTGAAAAAGTAATTAGCAATTACAATTCCTTTTTTTTTCGTGTAATTGTAATTGTATTTAAGTAATTGTATTAAATGAATATAATTCCTTTTTTAAAGACGTACTTTGTAATTGTAATTAATTCCTTTTTGAAAAAAGTAATTTGTAATTGTAATTAATTCCTTTTTTAAAAAGTAATTTGTAATTGTAGGCACGGATTTAGATAATTCCTGAGGAGGGGGCGCACATTTAAACTAAATATATAGCATTTCGAACTTTTTATTAAAAAAACCTAAATCTACAAACCTTGGCCTTATAAATTACTGGATCAGGGGGGGGGGGGGCGCGCCCTCTGCGTCCCCCCTATAAATCCGCGCCTTGTAATTGTAATTATTTTCCAATTACAAGTAATTACCCAGCTCTGGTGCTTTGGAAGGATATCTCTCACATATAACAAGAAATTAAAAAGCAATTACTGAACATTAACTTATTTAATACAGAGAGCTTTTCAAAATAACATAGATTTTATTACTTTTCAACCATATATAGTAATAAATAGTTGACAAACATATATTTTCTTTTTCTTGGTATAGGTATAATTATTTATTCTACTCTAATAATAAGTAATAGGTAATGTTTAAATCTCCGCCTATGTAGGTGCCTATTTAAATACTTACGAGGTATTTGTAAGTACATATTTGCCCAGCTCTGCCTTGATTTAAGATAAATAAATCTCTAATTATACAAGGTGTTTCAGGTATGCGGTCATTAATTTCTAGTGGTGATTCTACATAAAGAGATATGAAAAAGTTCATATAAACGTGGGTCTGGAAATCCCTCCTAAGGGCGTCACGGGCCTCTGAAGAGGGCACCCAAAATTAACATTATATTTAATATCCCAGCTCTTCGAGCTACAGTGACAAGTTTTGCACGCGATTCGATATATCCCAGGCAACACGGTCACGTCATTTTGACGTCTTTTTTTTTGGTAACAATTCGTCGATGACGCCATGTTACCAAAAAGTGACGTCTTAAAAACGTCTGCATTTGTACGTCATAATGCCGTACATTAAATTCGTCATTATTACGTTTTTATTTAGTGATTTTAAACACCAGTGACGTCTGGATTTGTACGGCATTATGACGTAGATTAAATTCGTCATTAATACGTTTTTATTTAGTGATATTAAACACCAGACAAAAAAACATTAGTTTTACAAAATTGCCACCCCAATAATTATTTACAGAATCTTTAAAAATACAATAATAATAAGTGGATTTTTAGCATTAATTACATGGTAACAATAAACGTCTTTTTAAGTCAGAATAATTACAATTATATTTTTTTGGCTGTATATTAATATCATCAACAGTATAGGATTTTTTTAGATCCAGGGTTCATTGGCCAATAGCCATTAGCCAGTGTCATATATTGGTTTTGTCAAAAAGTGATCTAAATTTATCCCAGGCAGCAGACTGACGTCATTTTGGTCGACGAAGTCACGTGACAAAAAAATGACGTGTCAGTAACTTCATATTGTGACTGAATTATGACGTCATGTTGAGACGTCGATGCGACGTTTGGTGACGTAATTTTTTCATTGCAGAAATTATTTCTAGTTGGCGCTACATACAAACCACTGAAAATAATCAGTCCTTCTTTTTATACCTTATACTCTAATGAATTTATAGAAAATAAATAAAAATATAAACTGCAATGTTCAAATACATTCAGGAAACGTTGATTGATTTGGATGGATCCTATAATGGTCAGGTTAAAGATCATTATTATGTGGCTGGGCCGAGATAGCATAAAAACCAGTGAGTGCTTCACCTATTAATTGTCCATTCATCTACATCGTATGGCAGCTTATCCTGTAATGCATATCATACATCGGAAAATGGAAAAATCCTTAAGATTTACATGCCATATTGTACCAAATTGGCTTATTTATTATATTTCTCATATGTACATTTATTAATTAATCAAAAATAGCTTACATATGTAAGCCTATCGACGTCATTTAAGTGACGTCAACAGACGTCACTTAAATGACGTCAATGGGCTGTGACACTTTGCCGTCATATTTCTCGTCATTTTCACGTCATATTTAACGTCGCATTGGTGATAAAGGTGCCGAAAAAATAACGTCAAAATGACGTGACCGTGTTGCCTGGGATCAATAAAGGTCATTATCTGATGTTATCCACCAAAGGTAAATTTAATTTGGAAAATAAGTTAGTGTTAGCTAGAGGAAAAACCCTATTTTGAAGAAAATCAATAATCAGTAAATAAGAAAGTTATTAATCATTTTCTTAATTTTTGTCGCTTGTACTTAAATAGAAATCTTGCGAAATGTTATCTCTATAATATATATTTTTTTGTTTATACATTTTAGTAATATATATTTCATAATAATAAATCTAATGCGTTGAAATATGATTCTGGAATGATATATATTACAGACATTCAATTTTTGTAGTAATGTGTGATGGTCCAGTGGCTAAACTTTTGCCTTGCAATCCAAAGATCATGGGTTCGAATCCCGGAGAGGTGATGTTTTTTCTTCAATTTTTTTTTCATATATTTTTTTTCACAACAAACTTGGTATCACAAAATTTAGGAAGTCCAAAAACTAACATTATTTACAAGAAAACTGCGAAGATTATCCCATAGAATCATATGGAACGTGTAACAATTATATATAAAAAGTTCAGTAAATTGGCGAATAGTACGTTTTTAGCTTGTTTCACGATCTCTGGTGTGTAAACAACACCCTCGATCATATATACATTTTACCCCACAGTACCTACATAAATAACTATTTAAAAATTACGTAATTTCATGTCAACATTCATATTTATTCTCGCGTTAAACAGTTTAAATTAGAACCAAATTTCAGTACAAACTTCATTTTCGGGTTTTCAAGTTGATTAATGAGTGATGACGTACAGCCATTGTTGGTGCAATCTAATCTCTGACCTGAATACTCGCATCAATAAATATCGTTGGTTTGCTCCACCACCCTCTCGGCCAAACTTCTGAGGGTAGTCAAGCTCCTGCCTCATATGATTGCCCCATTACATTTGTTTTTGTAATTTCTGGGTAGTTAGTAACGAGTTGTTTGATGTTGGAGTTTAACAGAAAATTAATTATTGTCTCGTTAATTAACGACTTATTTTTAACGAACGTATTTCTTCAGAATTATGAGAACAAAATGAGTGCTAAAAATAAATAAATCTCCATTCAATTTCTATTTTATTATCATACTGAGATTTTTCTGTAATATAGTTTGACATATGTAATTCATTCTTATCTGTACCTTTATACAGGGTTAGTGGTAATCCGACGTATTCCTGTCGAGGGGTGTTGGTGGACCCAATTTGCGATCATTTGAACTTACATGTGGTATACGAAAAGAACTGACGAGAAAAACGCAAGAGACCGTTTTCATTTAGAATTGACCACGCTAATCAAAAAAAATATCCACATGGAAAAATGTCAGTGGCGCACCACTTTTTTGGTAAAAAATATCAGAGGATATGTTTACAAGGGCGCCACTGGTGGAGCAATAAAATAACTTTTCTAACTAAACTATGTGGTTTTATATCCTATTAATACATACCAAAATTTAAAATAATATCTAAAGTACTTTCTGAGATATTAAAAAATAACGATTTAAAAAAAAATTCAAAACCCAATATTAGTACACCCGGTATAAATTTTTCACTTTTCATTGAAAAATCCAAAATTTGCATATTCAAAATTAAATTTAAAAATTACCACTAATTCAATGGCACTGATTTTAATTTTCGCACTTAGATAATTCTTCAACAATGCAGAAATAACAGTAAAATGTCAGGAAATACCAATGGTCCAAAGATGCAACAAAAAATAAAAATTAATTATTTTCAATTTTTTAATTTATGTTACAATGAACGGCGATTGATGATTGATTGATTGATTGATTTACCAGCGTGCGGTAGGCATTGCTGCCACTCCCAGGTATACAGCTGGGCCTGCTACGTTCACGCTGGGTTGGACTAAGGTCATGCTTGTTGCCAGCGGCGAGTGCCACATGGCACATGGTAAAGGAATATGGGATGGGAGGTGTAGGTATTTGTGAGATGCGTTACCGCATTGTGTCGTGAGGGTGCGTTTAAACTCCCTTTTTTGTCCTTTCGGTTCCGGGTATCTGCCTCTTCTGAATATTCGTGTGAAATATGTGTTGTGTCTTAATATATGGAGTGTTTATTACTGTTTATACTCCTCTTTTTTTGTTTCTGCTTCTTCGAATCTTGTTTTTCTGAGTCTTCTGACTTCTCGATTTCCGATGCTGGGTTGGATTTGAGTCATGTTTGTTGTCAGCAGCGAGAGCCACATGACGCATGGTTTTTTCATTTTTCCCCTCGCTTTTCTTTTCTTCCCAGTTTGTTTATGATCCTCTCGATTGTTGTTTATTTCCACGTGTAACATCGTCTCCCTATTTTTAGTTTGGTGGGTGCTGTTCAGAGTTAGTGTTTTCTTCAGTAGGTTTTCTGCTGTCCTTTTTGCTTTAACCTTCTTGATCGTTTCCCTTATCTCTCTGCATACCAGAATATTGTCTATTTGTGTGATTGAGCGTCCATTACTCCCAGATGTCAATACATCCCAGTGAACACCCAGTCGTTTAGAAAACGTTTATTTTACGAAAATTATACGAAATGATGGTTTGATTTTCGCATATAATAAACCAGTGAAATATATATTTTTATTTATGTTATGCAAAATTCTTCTAGTTAATTTCAATACATGTTAACGATAAACTTCAATTATACTTGTGGTATAAACCAAAAAAAAAAAAACGTTTATTAAATGGTTTAGTGTTCACTGGGATGTTTGACTTTTACTCCATGTATTTCTTATTGTAAGTCAAACGTGTGCTAGATTTTTCAGCGCGTTTCCATTTTCGTTAGACCATGTGTGGAGTATATGTACATTAAAGTCTCCAGGTACACGATTTCACTACACTATGTATATGCTATGATTTACTGCGTTAGAGGGAAGCACTGTGGAAAGTTTTGGTTTGTGTACCTAATTAAACACTAACTAATATTTCTTTTCAAGCTGAAAATATTCCGAGGTATAAATTTATTTTACAAACACATTCACTTATACAAACTTAAATATAACTTCTAGGTATGTATACGTTGTCACTTTGTATTTAACTTTTTCTAGCTTTTATGGGTATCCATTGGTGACAGAACACTATAAGTCATCTCCCTGCCTACCAGAATACGATCTATTTATTGAGTTGAGTTTCCGCTGCTTTAGGTATCAAGATTGCTCTTTTCTGTGCGTATTTTCTTGGAAATCATTTTCCTGAGAGAAACCTGTATCACGTATACATACATTTAGGTGCCAGCCAGAAGAATTCAGTCTGGACGCTACACGCCGGCAGTGCCCCATTGATTATTTCTAATTCAAATTAAACTCGTTTGAATATTTTTAGCGATTATGAGAACCTCATCTGAAAGATATACTTTAAGAGTAGTGCGCCACTGAGCATTACGTGTTCAATTTTGATTAGGTTTGTTTGAATATTTTTAGTAATTATGAGAAAACACACTTGAAGGTTCACACAGGAAATCTGTATAATCACACTTTAATTGCGATGCATTACTGATTATTTCTGGTTATTATTATCACCATTATTATATCGTGCGTAATTCTCTTGATTGGCTGAAAGAAATTCGGTTTTGGCTATTAATTATTATTTGTATTTTTGTAATAGTTTGGTTTGTATATTTTTGCTGAAAGAAAAATATTTAGTGCTCTTATTTTAATTTATTGTCTAGGAACTATCAAGCATTTAAAGCATATAGGTATAAATTTAAGTAAAGTGGTATAGTCGAGTGTACTCTTTAGCCTTAGTGTTGATTGATTTATGATTTCCTAGAGGCTCTCGGATTATTCTCTACTTTTCACTTGTTATGCACTGAGATATTCTAATCACCCACATCCCACATTAATTAAATATTAGCTATATAACTTAACTGTTGTAATGTTATTTTATATTATCACTTTGCGTATAATTTTCACTTATCACATCAGCGTAATTTCGTCCTATTGTGCCGTCTTTTAATCGGAATTTAAGCCAGATTACTGGCACCGAACTTAAACGCGTCCGATGTCTTTGAGATCACCAGACGAACCTCCATGTTACAATGAACGGCGATTGATAACAAAAATTCATTAATACATTAATCCTAAAAGTTATTTAAATAACATACCTATCTTTTTTATTAGCTTTCCAACAACGTAAAATGTTATATAAAAAAAAAAACTAGTTCCACGAAAAAGTTCAATAACAGGTAAGCGTTCATTGTTTCAAAGGAGGTTAATGCTGACAATTAAATAAAACAATAGTCTTAAGTTGATAAGTAGAATAGAATAGAATAGAATAGAATAGAATTTATTTTGCCATTTTTTTGATACATAGATTATGTACATTTGGCACGTCTAAATAACAATATTTAGTTACAATAATTGATACAAATTGAAATAAACAATTTGTCTGTCTCATTACAGCAATAAAACTTAAAATAAAATACACAAATACACAAAAATACACATTAATAAAAGAACTTATAAATATGTATAAATAAAACAAACAAACCTCTTATAAGAGCTCTGTCCATACAAATGAAACACAACAGATTAAAAATAATAATAATAATATCAAATTTTATCTATTTAAAAATTCGTCAACACTATAAAATGCATTTTCTATTAATAGTTTTCTTATTTCTTTTTTAAATAAAGATAAGTTCAATTCTTTCATAGTTTTAGGAACGCTGTTAAATAAAATAATACAATTATAGTGCAGTGAGTTTTGAAATGTCGCTGTTTTATGCACTGGGATCAACAACAGATCTTTATGTCTTGTATTATATAAATGATTATCTCCGGAAGTGGAGAAGGTGTATAAATTTGTTTTTGCAAATACCAGACATTTGTAGATATAGATACTAGGAACTGTAAAAATATTATATTTTTTAAATAATTCCTTACAACTGGATCTATTACTTAGGTTAAAAATTAGTCTTAGTAATCTCTTCTGGGAAACAAATACTCGTTGTATATGACTTGAACGGCCCCAGACTAATATATTCAATGATAAATGTGGATAAGCTAAAGCATAATACACACTTATCAGGCCCATCTGGGCAATTGTATCCTTTAGCTGTAGAACAGCGAAGTAGGCTTTATTAAGCAATTTACAAATGTGCTCTATATGCAGTTCCCATGTTAACCTGCTGTCTATGTAGGTGCCTAGGAATTTTGTTGAATCAATAAAATTTATGTCACCACTAGAGATTAATGCCCTTCTAAAATTAAAATTTATAAAAACGGTTTTTTCATCATTCAAAATTAGCTTATTTCTCTGGCACCATGCGTGTACATCGTCTAGTGTGACATAAATTTTATGATATAATTCTTCCTGCGTGACAGCTGATACCGAGACAGTGGTATCATCTGCATACATCGTGGTAACGCCATGTTGAATGTAATTTGGCAGATCGTTAATGTAAATCAAAAATAATAGAGGGCCTAATATTGAGCCTTGGGGGACCCCCAAGGTTACGTCATGGATATTTGATTGAAATTCGTTACACTTTACTACTAATTTACGATTTTCCATGTAAGTAATTCATTTATTATCACATATCTTGTTCAAAATGAGAACCTCATTTCCGTATGTAGACACGAAGTCTCTTCCTCACTTCTGTTTTGGTCACTCTAGAAGTGAAATTATTTTTCATTTGCTTCACTGTGTCGATTATCCTCTGCTTCAATTGTTCTACGGAGTACACCAGTGTTTTGTATACCAACAACTTCATATATCCCCAGATATGAAAATTCGATCGAATTAAGTTAGGGCATCTCGCAGGCCGTAGGGTCGAGGTTTGCAAGTATTCGAGACCACAAAATCGCACTGTACGACCCGCGGTGCATATTATATTTTTCTTCATGAATCATTAAACTAGAAAAAAACTTGAGAAAAACTAGTGGAGGTCGGCAGTGTACTTCCCGAGGGCCTCCGGCCCGAGGGAATGTACGTCGACCGAGGGCGTCATTATCCTATAACACCCTTGATACCTTAATAACTATTATTGACGGCTGCCATGGATATTCCCAGTATCGCTACCTTTAACGTTTAATGTCCTACAAGTGGTGACGTCTTAGTTCTGTCAAAATATCAAACTAATGAAATTATACGTAAATGACAGAACTAAGACGTCACCAAAGCACACTTTTCAATAAATACAATTTTTCCTCTTCAAATTGGGCTTGTTTTCAAAGAGTTTTTGAGATCTATGCGGCAGTTTTCTCGAAAACGGTTGGAATTATCAAGTTCTATCAAGTGTACCTTTTTTTACGTAGAAATGACTCCTGCATGAGATTTTCTAGGCAAAAGTTCCACTACGTTTCGTAAAAAAAGAGGAAAAATATTCATCGTCAGGTATAGCTTATGAGGCGCCCTCCATAAGGGCTAGCGTGATGTGATACATAAATTATTGTTTCTTAACTTGAAAAATGTTTCCCTACCAAATTGGGAGAAGATCGGTCAAGAGGTAGTTGAGATATTGCAAAAAGAAAAAAAAAATTACAACTTTGACACCTTGTATTTCAGTAAGGAGGCACATTTTATCCAAGTGTTTTAGGTTAAATCTTCATATTTTGGACTAAGGATTCTCCAGTTAGCGTATGTCCAATTCTTAATGAAACACCCTATATAAGCGTGAAATAATGTTACTTTTTTTTACCCTAGCAGCGGTAACGAGCCAGGTAATTAACTAAATTACGAATTTTCGCAAACATTTGGTGAAAGTTGCAGTCACTTTCAGTAACTGCCCATTTTTTTTTATTGAAGTTGATTTAAACACATTTTATGTCTGAAAAAACGGAAATATGTTGACAAAATTCAGATCTTTGAAAAAATTGCAGTTCATAGCCCCCTGGATGTGCCAATGGTTTCAGCAAAACAATAAAATGATCATTAATTGGTACATTTAAACTACTGAATATTAAATAAAAATTCTATTTTTTTTATGGTGTACCTAAATCTAATAATGTTTACTATAACCGTATTTCTTCACGATAAATACTGTCTTTGGTCTACTAAATGATTCTATTTTCCTAAGAGTAGGCAACTACACATTATATTCTCGTCTCGTATTCCTCCTCTGAGGCACAAATCTGGCGCAGTGTGGAATATATAAACATAATAAATATAAAATGCCGTTCTCCCTTCGTTCACAATTAGGGTTTACTCGACGTAACTAGTTACGTACCTAGGGAATGTATACCCTAGGATATGTGGGTGCATATTATGTAGGCGAGATCTGAAGTGTGCCAGTTTGTTAACAAAAATGGATTTCGGAGGAGTCATGTCATTGCATCTTTTTGGGAAATACCGAGGGATATAACATACACATATTATAAAATCTAAAGAAGATAGAAAAACATAGGGAATAGACGAACAGTCAACAATGGAAAACATTTATTTTATCACTTGTTAATTTTTACAATTTTCAATCGAGTTAAATTCCTTCATATTTCCATTAAAAAATCTAATTCGATAATACATTTTGCAACTGCAAAAAAGCATATTCGCAGTACTTAATTCAATAGATAGATAGATAGACGTTTATTTGACTATACTTTACATATTGTTATGTGTTTACACCCCTTTTGTAAACACCCGGTATCGTGGATCCGGAAATTATAACGCCAGGGTGACACTAAACACTAATTTATTAACTTACTAATTACAACCAATAATTACTTCACTAATCTTATACTAACTACTATAATTCTACTAACTAGCTTAGTTTTCTGTTACGTATACATGGAACTTAGAGAAAACTCACATAGGTGTCTCTGGGTGTAGAAACATGTAACAATATACAAATACATTTGTAGAAAGTCATAAGTTTGTTATTGTCTATAAATAATACACATATACTTTAAAATGAAGTATTAAATATCATGCAGTTTAGTAAAACAGATATAAAATGTAATAAATTAATAGTTTAAAAAACTAAAAAAAACATGCTTTTATAAATACTGCACTAAAAAGCAAAAAATAATCATCGAATCTGTTCCCTCTGTTTACCCCATAAGGACCGTAGTATAAGCCGTGTTTGGGATTGACACTATTGACAGCAAAGCTGGAGAGGGTAGAAGTAACTTTTTGGTTTTAATCAAATCACACTACAAAAGTAGTAAAATGAATCGAAAAGACATTGACCCTATGCTAGTGAACTCTGCAAAAATAAGTAGATACAAGAGATATTTTAAACCCATTAATAACACAAAAACACCAACTTGAACGGTGCGTAGTATCTGCCGATGTCGACTGGAAGTAAAAAACGTGGCACTTTAACCGCACCCGCCGGCTTCATTTTTTATGCCAATTAAGAAAATGTAAATATCTCCAATATGTTCTTTCACAAGTAAGTTCGTCGCCCTATTACTGACCTAGAGAATAACAGTAGTGTATCTTCGTTAGTTTTAACCATTTTTAATATACTAAATTACCTTAGAGCACTCTAAAATTTTGCAGGGGCTTTCCCACAGTGAAGACTAGTACACCATTTTATTTTCCGCATATCATGGTAAATCCCGTTGTTTAGGGAAGGAATGGGCATTATATCATCTTCAATAAATAGTGGTTGACAATGTTCTCTGAAACCTACTCTTGTTATAATTCTTATTGACTCTTTCTGTTGTCGAAATATTTTTACAGCATTGTTCGAGTTCCCCCAGAATATAATTCCATAGCTTATGTGGAAGTGAATTAGTGAATAGCACACTGAAAGCAAAGTGTGTAGTTGCAAAATCGTTCTTAGTCTCCTTAAAATAAATAAATAGCTTGAGAGCTTATTGCTGAGTTGATCAATATGATTAGTCCAACTTAAGGTATCATCAAGAAATATATCGAGTAATTTGACACTATCTCCTCTCGTTACGTCTTTTCTGGTAGTAAAAATTAATTTCTGTGTTTTGACACGATTTATTTTGAGTGCATTAGCGTTATACCAAAGCTTCGCTCGATTTTCAGTTTCATCAACGATATTTTGTAAACTGTTAATATCCTTGGCATTACCTGTAAGAGTTGCATCATCAGCGAACATAACATTCTGCTAAGGAATAAGTGATAAAATAAATCGTTTACATAAGTTATAAATAATACAGGTTCCAGCACAGATCCCTGAGACACTCCATGTTTTACTGATCTAAAATAAGATGTCATGCTGTAACGTGAGACGCATTCCCAGGTAGCAAGGTGACGTCATTATGACGTCTTTTGAAGATGATTTTTCGTCGCCGACGTCATTGTCCCAATAAATGACGTACCAGAGACGTGATATTTATAACGTACTTCTGACGTCATCATGAAGACGTCAAATACACGTTTCTTTTAGGTCATTATTTTGACGTCATTAATAAATGACGTACCAGAGACGTGATATTTAATACGTACTTCCGACGTCATCATGAAGACGTCAAATACACGTTTCTTTTAGGTCATTATTTTGACGTCATCAAAATGACGTGAAATAAATCATTATAAAATAAAAATAAATAGAAGTATTTAGTGACGTTCAATTTTTGTCACATAGTAATAATAATTTTGTTTTACTATTTCTAACTAGGTATACAGCTTTTAAACATATTTAAACAAAGATGTTCAATGGTTCAGAGAGTTAAAACGAACGTGTGGACTCAAAGGCTAGCCCAACAATCGCAACAACAACAACCCCAAGTAAGATCTGTTCCCCCTCCTGCTACAGCTAGAACCTCGGAGAGACCGTCGATGCCTTCCATCCCAAGCTCACAAAACGACATGTCGAAACTGCGGCTGCTTAAGCAGCAAACTGACATGATGGCCTCCCTTATCAATATTGATCAACTGCTGATGCGGATGACAGAACTGAACGAACAACTCAAGAGCTGCACCGACGCTTTTGATAAATTTCAGGTGGTGACGGCCTTCTTCCAAGGTCTGCCCGCCGATGCCTTCTAGGCTCAAGCTATCTTCCTGGAACGCCAATGGTATAGGTAACAAAATTCCTTTTTTGATCAATTATTTAATGAGGCATAAAATAGACATTATGCTGCTGAACGAAACAAAACTCGACAGACGCGACAAGCTACGCGTCCGAGGGTATACGACAATCCGCAAAGATAGGGCCGACATCAATAGGGGAGGCGGCGTGGCCGTACTCATAAAGTCAGACATTGCGCACACGCACCGTACTCTACGGAATACTTCCGTAGAGAACGTGTGTGTGACGCTGGAAGGCGGCATGAGTATCGTTACCGCGTATAACCGGCCCTTGAACGGGTTCACGGCGGGTTGTCTTGAGAATTTGCTGAACGCAAGCCCGCGCTGCTTGCTTATAGGCAACCTTAACGCGCGACATCACGCATGGAACTGCAATCGCAATAATGCAAACGGCAACACCCTGTACGATTACGTGAATAATCATAACGTAGTGTTGGCGCGGGCGTCCCCCAAGGGTCGTGCCTGTCTCCAAAGTTGTTCAACTTGTACGTCTCCGACTTCCCGGAGTTCCCGAATTCGAACCTTGCCAAGTACGCCGACGACACAACCATGTACGTGCATTCGCATAACGCACAGGCGGCTAATATGCTGCTGAAAGCGCACATGGCCCGTGCCACGGCGTATTACAACAAGTGGAAAATTCGGTTCAACGCCGAGAAGTCAGAGTCGATTCTGTTCACGCGCCGCTTCACAGAAAATCGGATTCTAACGCCACTTTCGATCGGGGGTAGAGAAATTCCAATTAAGCGGTGCGTGAAGTATTTGGGGGTGAACCTAGACAAAAGACTGACGTTTAATACACACATTAATGAGACGATACGCAAGGTCTACTCCTTGTCCAGGAGTCTGTATCCGCTTCTGGCACGGGGTAGCGGACTCAACAGGACTAATAAAAAGTTGTTGTACACGATGGTAATCAGGCCGGCCATCACATACGCGGCGCCGGTGTGGTGCAGCATCCCGGCCACGACAATGCGGAAGTTAAGAGTATTAGAACACAAATTTATGCGCCTCATTTCAGACTCTGGTAGGTACACCTCCCTCAGAAATCTCTATGCACGTTGCCACGACATAACCCCACTAGCGGACTACGTCCAAGAAACTTCGCAAAAATTCTACCAGTTTAAACTGGACGGTAGCCCGCTTACCCGCAACATTACCCGAATCAGACAGCATAATGCCATACTTTTCGATATAAGACACCCCCTACCATACCAGGCGTTGCCTATCTTTCGGCAGCTCCCCTAGCCACACTTCCTTCTACGATAACTTACCCATACCCTTACCCTTATCTTTCCTCAACTTTACATCTTTCCAATCCCTATTTCTTCCCATTTATGTTTGTACAATTTTGTTCTTTTATCCTTTTTGTTATTTTCATTTCTTTTTTGTCTCTCTAAATCCCCTCTAGGCCGAAAACTTACGTAAATCCTAACTTTTTAAACCACAATTTTATTTCCATCCTACCTTCCTTGTCGGCGATCAGACCACAAGGTCGTCATTTGTTCGAACGGGTTTTTCGTTTAGTTGTGTTCCCCGTATCAACAATCAAAATTACGAAGTGCGCTCGCCTACGATTTTAATGTTCTTAGTGTTGTGTTTATTTTTAAGTTACTTTTAGGTCCATGTGGACACATCAAAAATTTTAATCTAGTTTTTAAGTCTGCCCGTGGCAGACAGGAGCTTCTAGCACCCCCCCCCCCCCCCTTGGAATTTATTTCTAAGCCGAATCGGACCTACTCCACCCAGCCTCACACCCACCTCGGCAATGTTCGCCGTGGTTGTCTGGCTGGCTCCGGGCTAGGATCCGGTGAGGCACATATATTGTGCTTGAACTTAAAATAAAATATTATTGTTGTTGCTGTTGTTAGGTTGCGAGGCAAAAGGTCCGCGGTTCGATCCCTGCACATTCCGGTTTTTTTTTTCGTCAAAAACTTTATTAATAATTGTGGAAAAATATTATAATGAGAGGTTTGCATCCCTTATCGCAAAATTCACTGATTACCAATATGTTATATTGGCGTCATATGTATGACGTCATTGGGCTGTGACATTGTGCCGTCTTTTTCACGTCATTTTTACGTCATGCTGAAGGTGAAATTGACGTAATTAATGCCGAAAAAACGACGTCATAATGACGGCACCTTGCTGCCTGGGTTGTCTATTATCCAGATATAGCTTCAAGAGAGACAACGGTACACTCCCGACTCCATAAAAGTTTTTCGACTATAAGAATATGAGATCACACAACGTAATTGCAGTATTTTACCCTCTTCAAGGCCCTCAACTGTGTCACATTTCGACAAACGACTTTTTAAAATGATTTCAATTATCTTGCCAAACACAGGGATAATCGAAATTGGTCGATCCGGGCTATTTGAGTCATATGTCTTAAAAATAAGCACAATTTGCGCTACTTTAAAGATATCAGGAAAGTAACCTTCACTAAAGCATTCATTTCCGCGTTAATGGGAGAACTAGAAAATCTATTGTTTCTTTAACAATTTTACTATTTAAATCGTAAATATCTAAACTGTTTGATTTTTCTCAATAACGTGGGACATATCAATGTGTTCTCTTACGTAATTATTACAAAGCTTTAATGATTTCCTCAAAAATTATTTTTTTGCACTTTGGAAGAAAATCTGATTTTGGTTTCATTAAACCATTCCCTGGCACATGGTGTACTCCAGTGGCGGCTCTAGAAATTTCAATAATTTTTTTCTCGTCTGTGGCACATGGGACTCATACGAAATATGAGAAATAACATCTAGTGAAGCACTTCTCTAACGACCCCTAAAAAATTTTGAAAAAGCAGTTTGCGAAAAAATTTTTCAAAATTCGGGTGCTCCCCCTAGTCTAGAGACTCCCGTTTAAAATTATTCTTTTTTTGTTATATACATTTTACTTTTCATAAAAATGCAGCAATAGGTTTTGGAGTTTATGAAAATATTTTCATGCACCACAGACGAGAAAAATATTATGGAAATTTCTAGAGCCGCCACTGGTGTACTCAGGTATTCTTCTCTTCTTCTTCATTCTTTTCATCATTTCGTCCACGAGGACGCTACGTAGTTTCTCTTAAGATTTTCTAGAAAATAGCTAATTATAGGAAAAATTTTCACATAAAAAAATGGCCTCATACTTTACCTTTATTTCGTCTCAATATACTGAATATTTTATTTGAAAGATAAAAAAAATCGCTTTGCTCTACTTACTCCTGATAATTCTAACCTCCCTGCCAAAAATTCCACATAGAAACTTATAAAAAAAAAGTGATGCGGTTTTATCGTTCCTATAAGTTATATTAGTATTATACAGACAGGATTTTATCTGTTTTATTAAGTTTTAAATCGGTTATGAAACAGTAATTCCGAATGAGCTATTTGGAATTATCATGTTGCCCTTTCATGAGTACTTATATGAAATATACATGAACAAATCTACAGTTTAGTGTCTGCAAATGCACCCTTGCCCTTATATCTGTAAGCATATGGAATTACAGATACAACTTTAAAGAGATTCTAAACTTTTCTATAAGTAATATCATAAGAGTTCCAGTCCGTCCTTTCTCCAGTATCTATTGTATGTAACACACCATTTATCAACATGTTTTTATTGTAAATTTCAACATTGTTTTTTATTAGTATTAATGTGGATATACATGTCAACAAATGTACAGTTTCAATTGTATATTTTACAGATGTATTTTTATTGTAAACTTCCATTTTGCTTTTTTATTAGTATTAATTTGGATATGCATGCCGACAAATGTACAGTTTAAATTGCATATTTCAAATAGAAATACTAATATTGTGGTAAACACAAAATTCTGCAAAGTCCTTATTTCCTCGGGTGTTCTCGTTCTAGCCTAGAAGCAATGAATGAGTTAGCAGTGAAAGAGACTGCTTTGTTTTTAATTTAACAAATACACTTCAGTTCCTTAGGTCACATTAGATTAGATATGAATTAGCTACACGTATACAGCTCCCTCTACTGGAGCCTGGAGTAAAGTTGCTGCTGAAATTTCTATCAGTTTCTACCAGAATGGAGCAGCAAACATTTACATATACCACATCAATGAGAATTTATGAGAACAGTATCTAAGGTAAAACGTGCGGCTTTCCGTGGTTAAATGGCAAGTGTTTCTATAAGAAACGAGCTGCATTAGGTTGACTTGCAATTGAAGATTACTAATTATAATGTTTGAATCAGCGGCGGCTGGTGAAATTTCAATATTTTTTTTCTCGTCTGTGGCGCATGGGACCCATACGAAATTTGGGAAATAACATCTAGAGAAGCACTTCTCTAATGACCCCTAAAAAATTTTGAAAAAGCAGTTTGCGAAAAAATTTTTGAAAATTTGCTAGCCTCCCCTGGGTCTAGGGACCCCTGTTTACTTTTATTTTTTTTTGTCATATGCATTTGACTTTTCATAAAAATGCATCGACAGATTTTAGAGTTTGTGAAAATATTTTCATTACTAACTGAAATACAATGAACTGAAATTTTGTAATTTACAATTTAACAAATTACAATATTTCAATTCGTTGTATCTCAGTTAGTAATGAAAATATTTTCACAAACTCCAAAATCTGTCGATGCATTTTTATGAAAAGTCAAATGCATATGACAAAAAAAAATAAAAGTAAACAGGGGTCCCTAGACCCAGGGGAGGCTAGCGAATTTTCAAAAATTTTTTCGCAAACTGCTTTTTCAAAATTTTTTAGGGGTCATTAGAGAAGTGCTTCTCTAGATGTTATTTCCCAAGTTTCGTATGGGTCCCATGCGCCACAGACGAGAAAAAAAATATTGAAATTTCACCAGCCGCCACTGGTTTGAATAGGGATTTATGAGATCAGTTTCTATGAGTATTAATGTTTTTTTTCAGTAATATATTAAATGTGTTTTCATTTGTTTGAATGGGTAAAAAGAAAGATCAGTTTTCAACTGCAATTACAAATACAAGTTTAATCACTTTGAATGGGGTTATATGCGATTAATTTCTAAAAGTATTTATGCTGTTTTCCGAATATAATTGTGATGAGGTTTGATCAGTAACAAATTGTTCACTACATGTTACGTGTGGAAATTCCAAGTACATATTTAGTATTACTTCGAAAGGATTGATGATAGCAGTTTCTACGAGTATGTATTTGTTGTGCCAATAGTAAATTATATAAGTCTTAATCAGTATGCATTCGGATCTAATTTAAATATGAAAATTATATCAGAATAAAGCAACTAAATATTTTAAATAGTATCTATATGTAAATCCAGACATTTACTTATACTATCTCAATGAGAATTTATGAGAACAGTATCTAATGTAAAACGTGCGGCTTTCCGTGGTTAAATGGCAAGAGTTTCTAAGAAACGAGCTGCATTAGGTTAGAACAGTTTTGATTTGCAATTGAAGATTACAAATTATAATGTTTGAATAGGGATTTATGAGATCAGTTTCTATGAGTATTAATGTTTTTTTTTTCAGTAATAAGTATATTAAATGTGTTTTCATTTGTTTGAATGGGTAAAAAGAAAGGTCAGTTTTCAACTGCAATTACAAATACAAGTTTAATCACTTCGAATGGGGTTATATGCGATCAGTTTCTAACAGTATTTATGCTGTTTTCCGAATATAATTGTGATGAGGTTTGATCAGTAACAAATTGTTCACCACATGTTACGATATGGTCGGAAATTCCAGGTACATATTTAGTATTCCTTCGAAAGGATTGATGATAGCAGTTTCTATGAGTATGTATTTGTTGTTCCAATAGAAAATTTGTCTTTATCAGTATGCATTCGGATCTACTTTAAATACAAAAATTATATCAGAATGACACAACCAAATATTTTAAACAGTATCCACTTGTAAATCCAAACATTTAAAGATATATTTTAATGAGAACCAATCAGAACAGTATCTAATGTAACGCGTGCGGCTTTCCGTGGCTAAATTTTAAAAGTATTTTTAATAAATAGCTTTAACGGATTTGAACAGTTTTAATTTACAATTCCAGATGAATAGTTTTAATTGTTAAATGGGGATCTATGAGATCAGTGTCTTTGTGTAATGTTTATTTTCCAATAAAAACACATTTTATTGAAAAAAAAAACATTACACTGACCTCATAGATCCCTAACAATTAGAACTATTCATCTGGAAATGCAAAACTGTTCGAATCCGTTAAAGCTTATTTATTGCAAATAATTTTAAAATTTAGCCACGGAAAACCGCACACGTTACATTAGATACTGTTGTGATGGATTCTCATTATAATATTATCTTGGATTTACAGGTGGACACTGTTTAAAATATTTGGGGTTTCATTCTGATATGATTTTTGTATTTAAATTAGATCCGAATGCATACTGATAAAGACTTACATAATTTACTGTAGGAACAACAAATAAATACTCTCATTAATCCTCTTGAAGGAATACTAAATATGTACCTGGAATTTCCGACCATATCGTAACATGTAGTGAACAATTTGTTACGGATCAAACCTCATCACAATTATATTCGGAAAACAGCATAAATACTGTTAGAAATTGATCGCATATAACCCCATTCGAAGTGATTAAACTTATATTTGTAATTGCAGTTCAAAACTGACCTTCCTTTTTACCCATTCAAACAAATGAAAACACATTTAATATATTACTGAAAAAAAATATTAATACTCATAGAAACTGATCTCATAAATCCCTATTTAAACATTATAATTTGTAATCTTCAATTGCAAATCAAAACTGTTCTAACCTAATGCAGCTCGTTTCTTATAGAAACACTTGCCATTTAACCACGAAAAGCCGCACGTTTTACATTAGATACTGTTCTCATAAATTCTCATTGAGATAGTATAAGTAAATGTCTGGATTTACAAATAGATACTGTTTAAAATATTTGGTTGCTTTATTCTGATACAAATTTTCATATTTAAATTAGATCCGAATCTTTACTGATAAAGACTTATATAATTTACTAGAGGAACAACAAATAGATACTCGTAGAAACTGCTCTCATCAATCCTCTTGAAGGAATACCAAATGTGTACTTGGAATTTCCGACCATATCATAACATGTAGTGAACAATTTTTTACTGATTAAACCTCTTCACAATTATATCCGGAAAACCGCATAAATACTTTTAGAAATTGATCGCATATAACCCCATTCGAAGTGATTAAACTTGTATTTGTAATTGCAGTTGAAAACTGACCTTTCTTTTTACCCATTCAAACAAATGAAAACACATTTAATATATTACTGAAAAAAAAACATTAATACTCATAGAAACTGATCTCATAAATCCTTATTCAAACATTATAATTTTGAATCTTCAATTGCAAATCAAAACTGTTCTAACCTAATGCAGCTCGTTTCTTATAGAAACTCTTGCCATTTAACCACGGAAAGCCGCACGTTTTACATTAGATACTGTTCTTATAAATTCTCATTGAGATAGTATAAGTAAATGTTTGGATTTACAAATAGATACTGTTTAAAATATTTGGTTGCTTTATTCTGATATAATTTTCATATTTAAATTAGATCCGAATCTGTACTGATAAAGACTTATATAATTTACTATAGGAACAACAAATAGATACTCGTAGAAACTGCTCTCATCAATCCTCTTGAAGGAATACTAAATGTGTACTTGGCATTTCCGACCATATCATAACAACTAGTTAACAATTTGTTACTGATTAAACCTCATCATAACTATATTCGGAAAAGAGTATAAATACTTTTAGAAATTGATCGCATATAATCCCATTCGAAGCGATTAAACTTGTATTTGTAATTGCAGTTGAAAACTGACCTTTCTTTTTACCCATTCAAACAAATGAAAACACATTTAATATATAACTGAAAAAAAACATTAATACTCATAGAAACTGATCTCATAAATCCCTATTCAAACATTATAATTTGTAATCTTCAATTGCAAATCAAAACTGTTCTAACCTAATGCAGCTCGTTTCTTATAGAAACACTTGCCATTTAACCACGAAAAGCCGCACGTTTTACATTAGATACTGTTCTCATAAATTCTCCTTGAGACAGTATAAGTAAATGTCTGGATTTACAAATAGATACTGTTTAAAATATTTGGTTGCTTTATTCTGATATAATTTTCATATTTAAATTAGATCCGAATCTTTACTGATAAAGATTTATATAATTTACTAGAGGAACAACAAATAGATACTCGTAGAAACTGCTCTCATCAATCCTCTTGAAGGAATACCAAATGTGTACTTGGAATTTCCGACCATATCATAACATGTAGTGAACAATTTGTTACTGATTAAACCTCTTCACAATTATATCCGGAAAACAGCTTAAATACTTTGAGAAATTGATCGCATCTAACCCCATTCGAAGTGATTAAACTTGTATTTGTAATTGCAGTTGAAAACTGACCTTTCTTTTTACCTATTCAAACAAATGAAAACACATTTATTATATTACTGAAAAAAAACATTAATACTCATAGAAACTGATCTCATAAATCCCTATTCAAACATTATAATTTTGAATCTTCAATTGCAAATGAAAACTGTTCTAACCTAATGCAGCTCGTTTCTTATAGAAACTCTTGCCATTTAACCACGGAAAGCCGCACGTTTTACATTAAATACTGTTCTCATAAATTCTCATTGAGATAGTATAAGTAAATGTTTGGATTTACAAATAGATACTGTTTAAAATATTTGGTTGCTTTATTATGATATAATTTTCATATTTAAATTAAATCCGAATCTGTACTGATAAAGACTTATATAATTTACTATAGGAACAACAAATAGATACTCGTAGAAACTGCTCTCATCAATCCTCTTGAAGGAATAATAAATGTGTACTTGGAATTTCCGACCATATCATAACAAGTAGTTAACAATTTGTTACTGATTAAACCTCATCATAACTATATTCGGAAAACAGAATAAATACTTTTAGAAATTGATCGCATATAATCCCATTCGAAGCGATTAAACTTGTATTTGCAATTGCAGTTGAAAACTGACCTTTCTTTTCACCCATTCAAACAAATGAAAACACATTTAATATATTACTGAAAAAAAACATTAATACTCATAGAAACTGATCTCATAAATCCCTATTCAAACATTATAATTTGTAATCTTCAATTGCAAATCCAAACTGTTCTAACCTAATGCAGCTCGTTTCTTAAAGAAACACTTGTCTTTTAATCACGGAAAGCCGCACGAATTACATTAGATACTGTGCTCATAAATTCTCATTGATGTGGTATAAGTAAATGTTTGGATTAACAGATGGATATGGCTTGACTCATTTTGCTGGTCAATGCGGATATAAACTGATAACAATTTCAACAGCAACTTTACCTAACTCTTATAGAAACTTATTGACCATATAGGTTCTCATAGATACTTATTAATTTTTGATAATTTTCAATACGGATTGATGAGATTTTTTTGACAGGGCTAGTATCGACACAGCCTTAGAAAAAACTCCATATTTTCTACGTTTAAAAAATTTGACCTTCATGTTAACATTTTGTTAATAAATATGTAGTGATAATGTAGAGAAATTTACCACCGTTCGTCTGAAGGACGTGGCACTATCTATTTATTAAGGGCGATAGTCGCGCTCCTCCTTTGACTTATGATGGTTAATTTCTACTCTCAGTGGAGTTCCGTTAAGCTATAAGAGACGACCTAAGACTGGAATCCTGCAGTAGATGAGAAAGGCATATCTATACCGTGGATTGCTTACTGCACCCTCCAAAGTCTCCACCTTCTTATCTTCTTATCTTTAACATTGCTTATTGATTTATCGCTTCTTATTATTCTAATTACTTTTACACAGTTCCTTTCGTCAGCGTCTATGATCTGATCGACGTACTGAGGGGCCCACACGCGTGGGTTCAAATAATACAGTTTATTGGATAATTTAAAATGTACATTAAATGTGCAAGAAGCTATCAATATGTAAGAATCTGCCTACCAAACATGGCAAGACCGGATGCCTCCTTTAAAGGAAGTGTATATCAACCACCATATAATGGAGCTTATGTAGTAGCAATCGACTTGACACAAAAAGATTCCCAACCTCCTAGGAGCGTACGAGAGAAATTTTACTTGAAGTGAATATTTTACTAAAATTGAAACATGCTACCCTCGCTGTTAAACAAATTTTATTATAAGCAAAGAATGAACCTTATTTTTTTTTATTAAGTAGAAGAAAACAAGTTTCATCACCAGCAACTTAGAGTCTCGGTAGGTGAGTCGTGGATAATTATCTTCGTAGCGAATTGTGAGGTGTTAAATGTTGTTATTTATTTACATAGATAGAGAATAGGGGCGCCAATCTTTCTATTTTAAATTTACACTTTAGGTAGTTATTTGATCATTAGAAAGATAAACTAATCAAATTATAGTAAGTTTGAAAAGTTGTTAAAAAGAAGTGTAAACTTATTTAATGAATTTGCTGAAAGTTAGGAACAAATAAATGTACCTTGTTAAAATAGAGATGACTGCATGTATCACAATACTGAAAGAAGTCTACAACAATTATATTTAAAATTGATTTTATTAAAAATCAATCAATCTGAGGCCTTAAATTTAAATTGTGCCATTTAAATAGGAATGCCGACAGTAGAGAACATTTTTATGGAATAAAATATTAAAGTACAGCTCCAAAGGGTCTCGCCGGTTAAGTATATGGAATTGGGCCCAGCGGCTTATTAGGCTATTCATTCACATGAATGTTGCTTATGACTAGGAATGCTCAATAAAATATATAATAAATCTCTATCCCCTATATTAGCAGAGTTATGGGGGTAACAACCCTCAACTTTAAAATCAATTTTTTTCACAACTATTGAAGATAATTAATTGAAATGAATAGGAGACGTTGATATAAAATAGATTTATATTTTAATTTTTTTTTACATTCCTATTACGTCATTTACTATATAAAAAAATAATTTAATTTTTGAGGGTGCTCTTTTTATATCAACCCCTTGAGTGACACCTACCAAAAAATCTATATTATTTAACACTAACATAATTATCGTGTGTAAAAATTATTTCATGATCAAATTGGGAGAAGACGCTCAAAAATATAAATCTAGATAATGAACACAGGCACACAAAAAAAATTTAGGTGCGAAGACCTAGACCATTTAATTCCTACTCATTTGGAAGCTAATAATCAAAAAAATATGCTATTACTTTTAGCTTGGCTCTCAATTATTTTTTTTTCGTTTCAGAAGTATTGACTTTATTAGACAATATGGTTAGGCCATTTTAATTAATCCACAGTAATATCTCTTCAGGAAGGGACACTAGCGAAAAATATTTCAGACAAAAGTTGTTCCATTCAGAGGGAGGCATCTTTTGGGTAGAATAACTTTCCACCTCCCGCCCCTGATGAGCTTAAGGTGGGGGTAACTTTTGAATTTTTAATGGCACTCTCCACTTTTGATCGCGTATTCTGATTCTACGAAAAAAATTACTTAATTAATGTTAAAAAAAATTAAAATTGACAAGTCGCCTAGAAAATAGTATATTGAACATATAAAACACATGTTGGATTAGATTCCAATATAGTTAGATGTCTTTATTATTCTAGAACATAAAGAGTACATAATCAAATTCACCAAGTTCACCTTCGGTATGGGTACTGCTGCCAGAAAACACGTCTGTCTCACTATTTTCAGGCGATTGACTATTATCAGCCGATTTAACCACGGGTACATGATATTCTGGCTCTTTCAATAACTGGAGAACTTCCTTAGAAACGATTGCCATTTTCTTTTCGGGTAGATATCTCATAGAAAAGCTTACTGGGTCTGAAGACACCAATAATCTATTAAGTAAATTCATGTTTGTGAAAGATATTAATCATCGGAAGATAATTACCAAATTTATTTCTAGAAATTTCCGTGGAAAAAATTTAAATAGTCATTCGAAGCAGTTACCGAATGTCCGTCGTCGCGTCATACGTATATTTAACACCTCGTAGTGGTGGGTTATTAGAATAATGAGTGAGTCCTAATTTCACTTAAAACATTGAGGATGGGCTATAAATAAAACCGGATTCAGTGCAGATCTAGTTGGAGGAAGAGTTTCACCTGCTTGACATTGTTTCTGGGCGTTTACAGCTCCTATATCGGCCAGTGTTGTTTCGGGGACATAAAGCTAACAAATGAACTCTTCCAAACTAGATCGAATACTTTAGTGCGAGATAGTCTAATCAACAATTTAGCCAAGGCTTCTAACAATTTCACATTTACAAAAAGTTTTTCACCACTTTACTTTTAATGGCAAATTACTCTGTTAGATCTGCTTCTGAAAGTGCGTGTAATCCAGGGAGCGCAGAGACTTTCAGTGGTCCAAGAGCTTTGTAAATTTGTTGTTGATAGAGGACTATCTAGCTAAAGCCTCCTATTGCATTTATTTTCCACAGATATGATTGGAGCGGAAATGGTATGTATAAATTTGGACAGTCGAGTTTCTTAATTTAACATATTAAAAGAACTTGCACTTTAGTCCCCAGTTAAAACTGTTAACACTATTAAAAGCTTTAATATAAACATTTACAGAAAATATCTTCTGTGTTGGAATTGGGTATTACAATGTAAAAATCATATGAATGTGCATTGTATACTGTTGTCGTATCTACTTAAAGTGAATTGCATTCTTAAATTGATATTTACAAAATATTAATTCGAATGTGATTGACCTCAAAAAACAATTATAAGTAAACACTTATTCATAATAAAACTATAATGATGAAAAGAACAGCCATTGTCTTACAATCATAGCTCACACAAATTCTATTACGATTATTTGATTAACATTTCGTAACTGCAATTGCCGGATCTAAAATGAAAACTCATTATATTTGATTAAGGCAACAAAAAAGAAAAAGTTGACATGGTTTAATAACATGGACTCATTTTGAAGATATCTAGGTTCAGTAAATAACAAAAAACGCTGTTTAAATAATTTAACAAATCTACAACGCTTCTCCAAACAAACATGAGATTAATACACAATATAGTGAATCGTAAATAGACTTATCCTAATAATTACCTTGATCATTCATAATCTTTAACATTGCTGTGTTGGTACTATGTTTTGTCCATATCCTGATTAAATTAAGTAGTATGCAGAAGTATGCAAAATAAGTTGTAATTTATCAGGTAAGTTGTAAATTGAAAGCTTGCGATTTCTTCCATAACTTTGGATAAAAAGTTCGAAATATTTGTAGGGCATAGGTCACCAGAAATTAAAGGCTTATTATTTTTTGGAATCGGTAGCATGGCCGCTGCTTGCCTATTAAAGGTGATTTTACAGCCAAATACTTTATTATAGACAAAATTGCACACCAAAACCTAATATTTAGAGCTCAGTAAATACTAGTATGAAATACGTGAATATACGTTTGAGTGGTATAAAAAATGGTTTTGGTATAATTATTGTACGTTTATGATGTACCACATTGTAATTTTTGCGTTTTTATTATATTTATGATCTACTAAATTTCCACTAAGGGTAGAAACTCTTGATTTAAAAAGACATTTGAAATAAACTGTCAATATACGTACGTTGTATACATTAATAGCCCAGTCGATGAAGGCATTTACCCACAAAAAGTTTCAAACTGTGCAAACTTTTGTTTAATGATTTCGTGAAAGTGTGTAGAATAATATCCTGAAAAGTTTACATTTCGCTCGGATGCAGAACATAAAAAAAAAGTGAAAACAAATTTTTTTTCATCCATTTTTTCAAAATTTCGAAATTTTGGGAAAAAACAAAAAATACAGATAGATAGATCACGTATTTATGAACAAAAAATGTGCTAACAAAATTTATCGCTAAAGCTACGGTTTTCCCGGAAAAAAATAGCCAAGTGTAACGTTATAACTCGGAACGAGATACATGCGTGCACGCGTTTGAATAAGCATGACTGTGACACCGACGCACTGAATTACATGTCACTAAATCAGAATTTGTTCAATCTATATGAGTGTTGGTTCATTTAAAAGATGGAAATTGTAGCTTTCTGATGCTTTTTTGTTTTAAACAGAACAAGCAAAGGATGGATGGGAAAAATATACTTATATATATTACCAAGCCCGAACTCAATCGTCGCAATAAAAAATATAGAAAAAAATAAAATCCCTTCAAAAAAAATAATTATTTATTGAGAACTGTTAAAAAGTATGTACACTTCATGATTATTATGGTTTATTAAGTTGTAGTAAGGTGGATTTAAAAAAAAGTACATCGCAAATCATTTTAATTTAATTGCTTGATGATTTTCTTGATAAATATATATATTGGAGGCTGTAACTTGCCAAGAAGTTGACCCATTGGAAAAAATAAAATATCACTATTTCGGAAAAAATGTATACTTTTCGAATGTTCAAACACAAATTCGTTTACTTTTATGCATTTTTTCGAAAATATGATTAATCACATCATGATAAGAAATTGCGATTTTCACGATCTTCTCCTTATAACTATGAAAATATCTTTGATTGTTTTGAATATAAATTTTGGAACTTTTCCAATACATTAACAAATGTATAAGGAATTCAATGGATATAGATGTATCTGTAATAAATACAATACAGTAAAGGCACGTAAAAATTCATGCGAGCGATTCAGCGGCTATGTGTGGCGTCTGTGTATGCGTTCATAATTATATATTTTCCATCCATACTCACTATTTATCCTCCTATTCACTAAGAAAAATATTAAAAATGTGTAATCATAAAGAGAAAAAAGCTTTATTTTACTCGATAGAACTGCTAAGAATTTTTAAAGGTTCCGTAGTATGCATTTAACCGTGCGCTTCGCCGAGCAGAGTGACAAAGTTATTTCGCTATTTTTTCCATGAAAACCGTGAATTTTATTAGAATATTTATTATTCAGAAACACGTGGTCTACCCACTTGTATTTTTTGCTTTTTTCTAGCCTGACTTAATTTAAAAATTTTGAAAAAACTGATAAAAAAATATCGTTTTATGGGTTATTGGGGTAGAGGATTTTAAACATTACATTATTAAAGTTCCATAAACAATTATTTCCAAAATTTTTTCATTGCGAGTGACTTGGATAGAAAATCTGGATGTGGAAGTAGTGATTCCTTGGGTAGCGGTTTTTCTACAACTGTTAGAAAAATTGTACTTTTTTCAAAAATAAAAATACTTTCGCCGAAATTTTAAATTACAAATGAATTTCAAATTTAAGTTGAGAGGTAAATCAAAGTTGTTATTGATTTATAAAAGTACAGTCTCATAGAGGAAGGTTATCAGTTACATTAGTTGTAAGTATTATATGTCGCCCCGGTCTGGGGATACGCCTTAGAAGAAAGGGCTAATGCCAAAGTAAGCTTGGCAAGGATTCAACGGCAGATGGTACTGAGGGTATGCAGCGCCTATCGGACAGTCTCGTACGAGGCAGTGCTGGTGGTAGCAGGGATCCCTCCAGTGGATTTACTGGTCAAAGAAAGGGTAGAAGTGTACGAAGGAGTCGAGAGAGGAACCGCCAGGGAAAGACTGTTCGAAAGATAGCAGAACAGATGGGAGAACGCCCATAAAGGAAGATGGACTCACCGCATGATCCCTACAGTCTTCCACTGCAACAGATGGGTGGAGGAGAGACGAGGCATAAATCGTCTAGGGCCGGATGAGCTTGTGGAATTCATGCTGCAATCTGAAGACAACTGGGCAAAGGCCGAAACAGCTATTACACGGATCGTCGTGCATAAAGGAGAAGATGAGAAAAATCAAGACCTATACCCTTTGCAGAACTAAAGGGAATACAGGGAACAAAGACACGGGAAAAACTACAACATCTATACATTGAATAACGATTGACGTGTATCCTGAAGAGAAGCGAGAGCGGTTCCAGGATACATCATACACTGAAGAGGGGTGGTTTTAGTGGGTATGCCTAGAGGTGAGTCCCACACCACCGTTCAGGTGTCCATAAAGGATTTCCACCTCGGAAAAAAAAAGCTTTACCTAATTGAGAGACATGACAGGACATTCACCGGATAACATTTTTTATTATTTTCATCTATTAATACTTCTTTTACTATATTGAATAAACAAGACTCTATCTCAGTGTTCCCGTTAAGTTAACTGAAAATTAGGTGTTAAGAGTTGTCCGG
The DNA here is from genome assembly GCA_936432065.2 of Rutpela maculata. Classification (NCBI taxonomy): domain Eukaryota; kingdom Metazoa; phylum Arthropoda; class Insecta; order Coleoptera; family Cerambycidae; genus Rutpela; species Rutpela maculata. The sequence goes on from OW386285.2 coordinate 38,820,326, forward strand.
AGTCGATGACGTCATCACAGTTTTCTATCTCAATTGTATTGTTAGACAAATGGCTAGATACGTTGTAAATATTTTATATCAAATATGTGTTCTCATTAAATGATTTTACGACCTTTCTTTATGGATTTTTTGTTTACTTAATTGCGCGTCGCCGAGAGTTTTAACAACTATTTTCAATAAGTCATAGGCGTGTTATACCTTGTAAAATATGTATTAATATATCTCAGTCAAATTATCAGCATTACTAATAATGAACACAAAAAATAAATTAAATAAAGCAATTAAATATTTAGTTTTTTTATTGTTAGCGCAAAACGGGGTTTAAGTATATAATATTTTTCTTTAAAAGTTGCGCCATCAGTAGTGTTTAAAAAATAAATGAAAACTAAAGATAAGATAAGGTTATATAATTAAATACATATTATAATAAACATTACATAATTATCAAGTAGAAGTTGCAGTCGGGAGTGGCCGACACGGCCGATTGCGAATACCTATTTGATTAATATTTTGCTTTAATACGGCTCAATTTACTTTTATGTGGTGCCACTGAGATTAACTACAAAACCAACATTTTTTATTTTTACTATCTAAATAGGCATTCGCAGTCGGCAAAGTCCCATTGCACTTTCACTTGTTTCGTAATATAATTATTAAAATTCTCTCTAACAACCTTTTAAGATAAAACTGATATATGATCTGAGAGACACAATATTGAAGACTCGATATCTTGTATATCCTTATATTTTCTTTTGGGTGAACACTAACCACGGAGTAAACTTTTCTATTCATTAACAGTATTATATGGTTTCCTTCCTTGGGAATATTGTCAACTACACCCTAAATATAATTTTCCTCCATTTTCCTTGTTTTCTTAATCGACTACTTTTTTAGGAAGACCACTCTTCATGCTTACACTAAAAGTATAGCAGGTTTCTTTCATGGCCATTGCGTTAGCTACATGCCAAATATTATTATCCTGCCTGTCTTGTCTGTCACATTGGTTTTATTATTTATTTTGAGTGTCCCGTAATTTTTTCAATAAAATTATATCCCATTTCTTCGTTTTCAATAGAATTGACTACCTATTAAATATTACTTTTCTTCATTAAATAGTTTTGCAAATATAGCGTCCATAGACAGACACATAAACTGATCAAAATAAATGACCTCAATTTCTGTAATCTACATAATATTTCGCTTTATCCATAATTATATTTCCCTTCGGTAAGCGAGGTAAGTAAAATCCTTAGTAAATTATACTCTGAAATTATAACAAAATATAATTCTAACACCTGACTGTTTAGGCGCCTCTGATGATGACCCCTGTATAACGGATTTTGGCCCAACTTCAGTAGGGCTATGCTATTTTACGTATCTACCAAGTTATAAAAATTTTACGCCTAGCACAAGTCATCTCTTTTAATAGGAATTCACAATCGGCAACGTCCGACTGAAACTTTCGTTTATTTTGTAACAGTCTTACTAGAAACACCTGAATAGCATTTTAAACTAAAATTGATATATGACGTGATCTACGTAAAGTTTGTTTGAATCTAAGAGACACAATATTGCAATTTCGATACCTTGTACATTTTCATATCTGTGTGTATAAATATATATAAAGATTACGAGTGGGACTACCAAGAGTGTACCGGTACGCCCGCCTGACAGTCGTGTACGCCATGCGAATCCTAAAAGGGTCTACACACGATCCAGCGGCAGGGACCCGACATTGTCAGTACGCTTTGAAGATAATTGGAATTCCAGCGGACCAGTTCACTTTTACGAATGAGTTCAAAGCATGCCGATATGGCTGGGTCCCTGCCGCTGGATCGTGTGTAGACCCCTTAAAGCACGTACCGATCCACTTTTAAAATCCCCAACTCGCATTACTTCACTGTCAATACTTTTTGCTCGAGGTATAGATATTCTAATTAACAAAACAACTAATTTTTTTTCTCTAACTTAATTCATTATTTCCAAATCCTTTATACAATATGGATCTACCAATTCCGGTAGAAGGCATTTGTTTTTAAATGTTAATTTAGGTAGCATTTCATTTTTCGAAAAATGTTCCTATTTATATATCTACTAAAGGAAATATGTTAATAATAAGTATATATAATCATTCGTAAAACTAAAAGTGCACGTAAGTTGTTTTATCCAATGAATGCTATGCGTATAACATTAGTTCACTGATCAAATTATTATTACACTCTTCGCAAATGCGAAAACGAAGAGTATACTACATTTCTAAAACTGTATATATCGCTCATAAAGATTTTCATATCATATCACTGTGTTAATGAACAAATTCTGAACAATTATCAAAATGTTTGTTTGTCTGGCTGTCCATGCGCCCGCCTATCCATCCGATAAGTTTTTTGTAAGCACGATAGCTTACGAAAGAAAAGTACGATTGTATTCAAATTGGCAGTAAGTTAGTTAGAGGAAGTATATTGTTTTTGAACAAAGTCGACCAATAGATAAAAAAGGTATTAATCATTTAAATACAAATCTCGTGAAATGTTATTTCCTGTCATTATTTTTATATATTTTTACTAATATACATTTCACAATAACAATATTCAACAGTCGATATGATTTTCATCTAGATAGATTATATGTTGAAATTTACAATTAATAATAATCTAAACAAAAGTGATACTCCTGTCAATATAAGCATTTGAAAGATCATTAGACAGAAGTATTTTTTATAGTATTCTAGGAGAGATGGCCCTCATTAAGAATCCAAGTTTTCAATTTCGTATGCCAAGGACATTTCGATGGCTGTTTGAATAATTAAAGATCGGCATCTTCGGCAGTTTGACGTACTCTAAAATTGGATTATTCGAATTTATTTTTTTGCATTACAAGTATAGTAGAATGCTAGCTCAGGGCCATTGTTTCTGACAACCACGGCAACGCCCGGAAGAAATCACTTCATTACAGATATAATTGGCGAATAAAATAAATTATTGCGACCCTATAACTTTTATACTATTAATCGTACAAAAAAATGTGCACAAGAGTTGTCCAGAATTTTATCCTCTACAAAATTCATACCAAATACAGTAAGTTAGGGTCAACAGGAAAAGAGTTATTCCGAAAAAACTTATTTTATGACAACATGGCGACAAAGTGGCCCCACCCGCGTTGAAAAAGGGCCATACCTACCCTAGTATTTAAAAAAATATTCCTATGCTTAGATGTTTTTTTACGCCCTATGAATGTACAGATTGACTGGAGTATGATGGTGCTGTGGCTATAATTTTTACTCGAAATCAAAGTGCCGCGGGTTCAAGACACAAATACGTTGGATGTGGTCACTTTTTTTCCTACTTCATTTTATACAGATGAGTGTTTCACCAATTAAGTTTGAATCATAAAATTAAAATTGCCTAAAATTAACCTTATTTCCAAAAAAGTTCCCATAAACTTTGCAACAACTACATAAAATACCTAATAAATCGGCCAAGGACTATAATATTTACTTTGGATTTTTTTTCAATTTGTGGTTAATTTGTTTTTATGAACAATTTACTACCAGTGAAGGAGTTGCACCATTGGAGACTGAAGACTTATTTAATGACGAAGAACATGGAAATCTAGTAGTAATTAATTGCAGTACCCTGTCAACAATAATTCATATGCAGTTTTCTTGAAAGCTAGTGATCCTATAAAAAGAAGTATCAAATAAAAATTACGTTCGTTCTTTATCTTTATTTCGTTTCGATATACTTGTTATCTATTTCGAAAAATAAAAAGTTTTTCTCTTGCTATATTTCCCCTGCATCTTGTTGACATAGCCTGGAGAAAAATCATATTTTCTATATTTATTAAAATTTGACCTTATTTTTTCTTAATAAATGTGTACTGATAGAGCAGTAAAAATATGACCCCACCAATTAATTGTTCCGCTTTTGAGTTAGAGCAAGTCAAACGATAAATAATTGTTTTATTTATTTAATAGACACCGAGAACAAGGACATGATCAAATGGACAAACGGACGAAAAATTCACATTTTGGGAACTATTTCTTTGAAGTTTTAAGCCTCATAACAACAGTTCTAAAGATGCACATTTTTCATCCGAAATTTGAGGAAAATCAGTAGCCTACATATTACAAATTAAAATTTAAATATTTCGCAACAATACGTTAAAAAAATCTGTAAAATAATAATTATAAACCTTTTCATTAAAACCATTTCATCAAAATTCGCTCCTAATTTGTTTATAATTTTAAAATTTCTCGCCTCCCACATTTGTATATTATTTATTTTACAAGTTTTTAATAAAAATGTACTTAGGTATACATTTTTTAGAAAACTTATCATAACATAGTCTACGATTTTTTGTTTTTGCTGATAATGTTAAAACATACATTTGAGTTCCATCGACCTCTTAACAATTCCTCCCATTTTAAAAAACCAAAAAATGTATATAATAATACACCACACAAATCTAAAAAGTAAATATACTTACTATTTATTCGCACGTAAAATATAAATATGTTTTTTATATCAAAATTAAAAAGGGTTTCCTCTGTCCGCCTATGCGTAGTAAATTGTAAACACATTAATTTTATGGCTATTTGCGATCCTTGTGTACCTTCATCGTTCCCAAGGATTCTCTTCGAGAGAGAACGAAAAATGAAATGGACAATCTTGACTGTAATTCAACAGCAAAATTTCTTTATATATTAGCCTGTAAATTAAAAATATATAATCTATTTTTTTTTAATTCTGTCAAAGGGATAATTCCTAAATAAATTATACCCTTTATGGAAAGCTGAAATTTTCTCCAAAAAAACAAAATTGAAGGAAATAAATGCATATATATATATTTTTAATTATCTTCTTCATTTTCCACAATTCTAGCATGTCAAAAGAAATAATAGTGAAAATCAAATTTTTTTAAAATAACGATTCATATTACAGTAATTACGATTCGCAAATTTACCACACTCCGTAGCGCTCTTAATTAATAACTTACCCCTTAGTTTTTAAAAGTCATTCACCATTCCTCTGGCAATAATAGGAAGATTATCACTTGCTGTCTTCTTTCTCCATTTTAATGTCTACACAGTACCCACACACACTTTTAAATAATTGATAAGAAACAAAGTTATAAAGTTAAAATACTAGATACGTGCGATCACAACGTAAATAAGAGAACATAACCTATTTTTTATTTTATTTTCATGAGTGTTGCCAAATGTCAGTTATTTGTTGAAAGCTGACATACCAAGTGTGTTTCTTCTGATAAGTATTATTATTTTTATTATAGTAGGTGGTATTACTCAATGGATATTCATTATTTTCAAAAGCGGACATAAAAAGTAGACATTCTTTAGTCAAATAATTAAAGTATTTCCTCTAACGTTAAACATTCATATACATTAGGCAACATGGAAACAGTCTCATCGGCAGGTTTCCAGACGAGATATAAAATTCAGAAATGTCAACAGCTTCGGTTAATGTTCGTATGAAGCCGGAAATTGTTTAATTTTGATTGGAGGATCCGCTCATGACGTAATTTGAGCTCGTTTACTTGTTTGAAATATGGAGTAAATTAGACAATATTTTTATTTTTAAAATATTCATTTAAAATTAAAATATTGTACGATATGACGTGTATATACAATATATTAGGTGTTAATAAGTGATTTATGACAAAATAAACATCAAGTTCAATTACGGGGGAAAGGCCCATTAACGCATTTATAAAAAAACGTTTATTAAATGTTACAATTTAACTAATTTTCTACTTACATACAGCTTATAAAATGTATTTGTGAAACGTTTATGAAACGTTTTTTAAATATCATAATTTACATTTCTATTAATAGCATATACAATTTAATGTTGATTTGGGCGGATATTTGTCACGATAATAAAAATTTTAATTTACCGTTTTCCGATATATGGTTTTACAGCATATAAAAAGTTTCTTCGATTAGTGTTTACTGGGCATATTGATTTTGGGTAATGCTAGAAATATATAGCTCAATGCCCGTAGCTTGATTTCATCACCAATGGCTGCAGCTAAAAGGCTGTAGTAACATTTTCAAAGCAAGAAAATATTATATTACTTTGACTGCTACAGCGTTGTTCCAACGTTATCACAAGGTTGCCGCGGTAGCTGAAATTCTTCTTGTGTTACTTGGGTAGACATAAAATGCAATTATAACTAAAATTAGTGATCTTTCAGTTTTTATTTAATAAAACCGACTAAATCATTGATTGACAAATTGACTTTCAATGTACCTATGGTACGCCTTCACGCCTTCCCAAGATTCCTCCGCAATAGACAATATTCTTGTAGCTGGAGGGTCAAATCCATTTAAACCCCCACCTGGCAATTCAATAGTATATGACAACTCGATTCCAGCCACAGCTTTGGCATAATCGTCACTGCCACCAGCTGCGGCATACAACGCGTTGGTAGAGGTGCCAATCGTGTACGAGGTTCCAGCAACGCTGCGAATTGCCTCATTAACAGACACGGCGAGTGAATAGAGTTCGTCATTGTTATCGGGAAGGGCGCTGGTATATCCCCAAGGATACAGAAGGTACCTGCCGTAACTATGGTAGGTGAGGTACAATTTGATTTGTCCTTGATTCGCTAGGAGGTAGTCTCTCAAAGCACGTGTTTCACTTTCGGAGAAAGCCCTTGGACCGGCATAGATTTCGGAGCACTGGTCGTTGCTGGCACCTACTAACATCCAGTAAAAGTCGAAATTTCTGTTTGGATCAGCGCCATCGCACACTGTGTGTCTAGAACGAGTTTTTCTCCAAAGACGAGTCTAAAATAATATAATTTAATAAATATACTACCATTAAAAACTTGATTGAAATGAATATCAGTAATTTGTAGTGGGGAATGGTATTTATCTACTTTTATTAGGTTACATACTAATTAATGAACAGCTTTTGATCAATTAATAGTATCTATAAACAAACAGCGTGAGTTATAATGCGTGAGTTATTATAACTCACTAGGTACAGAACCAATCACCTTTATCTTCATACCTAGCCTGTTCAATCGACGGAACGCGCAACACACGAAGGTGGAGTCAGGGAGGTTGTGACACAGATTATCTGCGTTAATATCTATAAAGATTTTCTGAAATGTCACAAAATGCTACTTTTGATTCGTTCATGTCGAGCCGAATTTTCGAATTTCGCTGTGCAATTTACGATCAGGTTTATCTGGAAGACTTCTTCTTTACGTCACGACATCGTACGACCGTCCCAATGGTGTTTTTCGAAAAATATGAACGTGTCAAGATTGCATGTTTTTGAAATTTTTCTACTCCGAAATGTAAGCTGTTTTTTGTTATTTTTCGCAGATATCTCCGAAACGGTGGGAGTTAGCTCGAAATAAAAAACAAGGTCAAACGAGTATTTTCCATTATGAATCTATTGCTACTATCAGAATTTTGATTATTTTTTCGTTTCGGAGATAACTACTGAAATGTTGGCCATGTACGTCAAAAAATCGCAAATTTTGAGCTTTTACAGTTGGCAACTTTTTAATCTTGGCTCCTACGCCAAAAGACTACTCTAGTTAACTTAAATAGAATTAAATTTGCTAAAACTTTTCTTTTTTATTTTTTGAATTCCGACAAAAATGAAGGAATTAGAGGGGGCGGGATCTGGGACTTCTTTTTTAGGTAAAATTTCTCTATTTTGTCACCGAAATTAATCGGTAATTAAATGAAATCGATCTCATATACGATGTTCACTTAATATCATGTACTACTTTGACGCTCCGTTAATCTTGGCCCTTCGAAACAAAGGTTTGTGAGAAAAATTATTTTTTTAAGATTTACATACTCTATAGGAAAACGTGTAATTTCTTACATTTCTTCGAAATCTCGATAATTATCGTTTTTTTTGAAAAATTTGTAGACAGCTTATGTAAAGAGAATTGATTGAGCTTTCCGACGCTTTTTAAATTTTTTCTCTAACGTAAAAAACAAGACTTTGACCGAATATCCGCTCCGGGCTATTGCAGTTCGCGGAGAAGTTTTGCATTTTCCGCCGCGTAATATTAATCTACAAAGCTGATTTTTTGTCTACAAGCATTTTATGCATTATTTCGATTAAAAATCACATTCTACCTCCGCTTAAAGGTGGCTAAATCTTTGAAGACAACAAATATAAAAGGGCGAACAAAAATTAAATTTTACAGTTAATTTTATTAATAAACAAAATTTTCTCGATTTAATATTTATTGTAATAATCGTAGATAAAGTATAGTATTCAACTTGCGGTAATGGTAATAACTCACTTGATAAATTACAGCACTCGCCTACGGCTCGTGCTGTAAAGTTATTACCTACATTACCGCTCGTTGAATAATATACTATTAAAAGTCGTATATTTAAAGGTAGTTTAAAATTGTTAATTCATATTTTAGAAAACAGCAAATACAAATACATATTATTTTAATCAGGTCAAGTAGCGTGAGGGACTATGTTTCGCAGAATTTATTTCGTAGGCAGCCATGCAATTGAGTGTTCCTATTTTTTCAAAAAGGATATAAACCGCTCAGTAGATCAACGTCGCTCAGGTGCCAGTGCTCACAATGTATGTAGTTTATAGAAAATATAGACTAATGGTTAATAGTTTAAAAAAAAATCCTTTTTAAAATAATGAATATATCTGATAATCGTATAGAAGTGGGTTAAGAACGATTCTATTGACAATATTAAGTTTACGTGGCTATTATTTACCGTTCCATTCTGTAAAAATTCTGCACAAATTTACCCTTGCCTGTCTAAGCTCTCGCATCTTGTTGGTACAGGCCATCACACACACTTCAGTCCCAACTAGCAATTTGGTATTTTATAAAAGCTGCAGAACTGTGTCCGACACAAATCTTATAAAACAATATTAGTCTCAGAAAACTTTAAAAACCTTATTACGACAGCTATAAATGTAAAGTTGACACCATATTATGGAATAGTTTAGTCATTGTTAATGTTATTGCAACCATTACAAAATAATTGTATACATAATTCCGTAGGCTTTAAGAAAGTTCGGTACTGCCACTATAAAACAGTTTTATTGAAGTTTCATTTAATGGCGTTATAAAGCACATACACCGTTATTATTGCTATAAACAGTGGCGCAGCCAGAAAATTCATCGGGAAGGGGGGGGGGGGGGGGGGTAATAGACCCGGCCTCCTCAGAGGTTGAGGAAAACTTTTCAGAAAACGGTTAAAAACGAATTTGTCGCTATTATAGAGCATCTGCACGTGGCGTCACAGCTAACCTCAAAAATATGCGTTTCTTAAGATTTAAGAGTATTACCCAGCTGTTATTAAAATTTCTGCCTGGTTCCCGTATTTTCAACTAAAATCTAGTTCAATGTAATGTTTATGAAGTTCTAAATACTTTGTCCTAATAAAATAGGACTCTTTTTGTAGGTTGGAAATCTAACCTGTAATTAGCAGTCTATTTTTAAAAATCAACAATATTGAAAAATTATTTACGTGAATTTTTAAATGTTTGCTTGAAGCCAGAGCACGGCTCCAAGCTAAAAATGCATGTACAAACATTAAAAATGAGAATAAACTTGAAAAACTTAAAATTTAAAGTTATGTTGGTTACATTGAAAAGCACTGTACTAAAAATCTTGACTGTGGAAAAGCAGTTTTTAGCCAAACGGCTAGCGTTATTAAACTGAAAAAAAGATATTCTTGTAAGTAAATGAATACTACATTTCTGCTGAAGAACATTTTTAGCTAAAACTTGTTTATTAGGAAGATCTCTCTTCACATTGGCTAATAAATAGTTTTAGCTAAAAATGTTCTTCAATAGAAGTGTATTCATTTACTTACAAGATTATCTTTTGATTAGTTTAATAACATGAGCCAGTTCGCTAAAAAATGCTTTTCGCTGGAATTTTTTTTTTTTTAGTACAATGCTGTTTTAGTAGATGGAGTTACTTCGATATAATTAAAAAGGATTGCAGAAATAATTACATTTATAACGGATGTGCACTCACTTCGTGTATTTGAAGCTTGGTCTCGATGTGTTTTTGACCTTTCAGGCATGATTGTAAGTAGGTAGAGCGATAGTAAAGAAAGTACGAACGCCAAAACTAGACAACCAGCACAACAGCTCTCTGTACTTTATTGGCTCATTTCCGCCCACTCCCCTCTGATTTGATCGCGTTGCTCCCTCTTAATTACAAAATATTTATTTCAAGAGATAATTTGGATACTGCTTTGTACTAATAGTGATTATGCTTCTTTATTTTTTGGTTCATGGAAGACGGCTTGGAGGGGGCCCGGGCCCCATGGCCCCCCTGGCTGCGCGCCTGGCTATAAAACACCAATAAAATAAAACAATTTCTTAAATGTATTCAAAAAGTCGCATACATATACTTACAAATATATGCTGATCTCTATAATACCAAGCTTTCAGTGATTTTACTGGATAATGGATAAGAACTTACTTAAAAATTATTTTAGAGACGTGTTAACCCATACAGCTTGCAATTTTGCATGCGAAGGAAATTTTATTGTGAATTATGCTATGTGTTTTGAAGGTTTCTAATAATTTTTGGAATTTTATAAAAATCGATTTCACATTTCAAATTTTTTTTGCAATGAAATTTAATGCCAATTTGTATTAATCATCATAATTCTATAATTAACACGTATTGATTGCCATAAATATTAATAAAAATGTGATTTTTAAACTTTTTATGTCTTGTCACATTTACTACTTCGAAATGAAGTGGCTTCCTTGTATAAAATACTTTTGTGTTAAATACAAACATTTTAAGATAATTAAACTATAGGCGATTCTTACAAAACATCTATAAAATAATGTGTCTTAAAGGTGACGGTCTTGTGACAGGGCCGTATCTTAAAAGAAAAATATAACAAATTTCTTTCACAAATGTTTTATTTTACATTTTTGTTATAACTTATAAGCGAAGAAAAATAACTGTAAAAATAACCGGAACAGTTTGATAAAAACTGTAATTTATTGTAACTATTACCGTTAAGTTCCGTATTAAGTTTTAATTTTAACACCCTTGCTCATTTTATGAAAATTTTTACTAGTAATCTCCCTAGTATTTGAAACATTTCTGTTAATTAATTAAAGCAGGTGGGGAATTCGGTAAGAAAATTACACTTCTAAATTAAATGAAAAAATAAATAATATAAGAATGACAGCTAGATTAGTTTAGGTAATGTTAGTTAGTTGGCTGTGTACTATATAGAAAGGTTGGTTGATCCTTTGAATATGGAGGTAAAGAAAGAGGTCAGTTCAAATAAGAAGCGACGGAAATGCATGTAGAATTTTGATTATTGGTTGATCAATATAGCCGACAACCTTGGGATCGGTAACGTTTTTTGTAGTATTGGAGTTACTCTTTCTTTATGCAGAACTTTTTATAAAGGATAAATTTTCTGATAACGCACTAACAAAAAAAGTTTCCCGTGTGGTGTACACTTTCTGCCAGGCAAGCGAATATATTTACCGTTAGACATAACAGAGATAAAAACAATATTTATTTAAAAGTTATAGGATGTGTAAAGTAAAATCTTCCAATACGGTTCTGCCTATTTAGTTAAAGCCCACTTCATCTCAGAAAACAGCTGTTTACTGAGACAGTATTGGCGTAATTTGCATAATTAACCTAAAAACTAGTTTTTTAAAGTTGTTGTTCCATTGTCCTAAATCTGATATTTTTAATTTCTACTTTAGCACGTACGATCTACATAGTGTTAAACATAATTTCTGATGAAATATAAACACACAGCAGCTGACAAAAGAAATCAATTGTTTCAAATATATTTTATTGTATAATTAGCAGCAATATTTTTATGTTCACGTAAACAATTTTATTTTGTAACTACTTCATTGCCGTTGCCATATTGCAGTAGACTGCAATACTATATAATAATTATGTATCAGCCTCTGGAACAACAAATTACTTTCAGTAGCAAAACTGTTCCAAATAGTGGTTTAATATAATTGTTTTATAAGATAATAGGAAATAACCATAAAATAATGTTTCTAAAATAATTTCTTAACTGATTTATAAGATATTTTATAATTTTGCTGTAAAAACGTTCCAATGATAAATTTATAAAACAACTCAGTTGCAGACAACCAAATAGTATTTTCTGCAACTCTAATATAATCAATTAGCATTTTAGAAGCATTAATAAAATAACAATAAAATAAAATAATCGTATAACATTTAAATTATAAAACAAATTTCGGGTTAGGGTATAACGCCATAGCATAGAAGCATAGGGATTTCAACCAATCCCAGGCGGTACAAAGAAACAGGTCATTCCTTATACCTCTTGTGGTTGGCTGAAGTCCTTATGATCCAACGTTATGGCATTTTGTTGAGGTATGTGTGATAGCCTTGTCACACTACATTCAGTAATATGTCTGATAGTATTAGAAATCGCCAGAATACTCCATAAAGAAGAACCTATAATTGCTGCTGAGTGGGAAATCTGTGTATTTGGTTCGATTTCCATCTTCGATACTGGCAATGTTGGTGGGTAATTTTTCCAAAATCGCAACTCTTTTCTGGACAGTCGTCTAATATATATAGTATGTGTTTATGTTTACTTACCTCAATTTTGCTACAATAATTCATGAAAGTGGTGACTAGGTTGTGTTCTTATGAGCGTGTTCGGAAAAGACTCGGCACAATCCTTATGGGAAAGTATATTTCTGCGGATTATTTGTCTCAATTGGAACAACTTGATCCTATGATTGTTTCCGGATACATGCTGTCTAAACTCCACATTTAACATATGTGTGGAATTTTTTTTTTAAATTATAAACTTTATTTTCTGTTCAGTTGTCTTGTGTAATATAATTGGTATAACGCCTTTGAATTTCAACTCTTGTTTGAAATTATATAATTCATATACCTTTATGTAATTTAATTTGAATGTCGCATGTAAGATGATAACCAGTGAGGATGCCAGTGCAGTTAATTTTATTGATACATGAATGAGAATACTTTCTAACTAAGGTGAGTTTATTTCTATGTAAATCTTAGTCAGTACTATGTATGTTACCGGTGCTTTGAGGAAAACTGCACAATATAACATATTTCTTCTCACTAATTATATTTAGATCAATTCCTAGCTAGGTCGAATGCTTTTAGACTATTTTAATAAATTACTTCAAAGCAGTTATCTTTTTGAGGCTGTTTCAGATACGGCTGCTTTAAAGCAACTGAAACTAAAATTATGGTTGTACATTATTTCTTCTATAAACCAACCCGGCGCTACATGAAAGCTCTAAAGCTTTGCATCTTGAGAAATCGGCAGACGTGGATTCCATGCATTTACAGGTTGAGACTCGTTTGTTGAAGAAAAAAATAAAGTGGTAACATGGAAATTATATGATTGGGGTGGGAAGTACGTTATCTATTTCGAAATTTGTTAAAATGTTATACTTTGTATTGTCTTTACCGAACCTAGTTCATTTACATGTGCTGAATGAATCAGTAAATACCTCGGCAGTCTATCTACTCTACTATCTCAGTTATCAGTCGAAGTACAAGACCCAATGGCACTTCAATATGGTACCTCGATTATCCCTACTCTAGTTACTTTATTGGTAGCAAAAATTGAACTTCTTACACTTCCCATAGATTTATCCAAAGGTACCTATAAACATCTAACAGAGTATAATGCCATAACGCCATAGAGTTGCAGTTCTCTGTTGTGCATCATAGATACGTTATAATGGAATTACGCGTAGAGATAGACATCGTCCAACATCTTGGGGGTGATCATTATGAAGTTCCATCATTTGGTAGAATAGGAAATAAACACTTAAGATGGATGGATTATCTACAGCAAGCTTTGTAGTTATGGACTACTTGTCAAATAAAATATTTAGACAAAAGTGACTACTATAAGATTTCGCAGTGATGTCCAGACATGTAAAAGAGTAGCGTAACATGAGCGCATATCAAGGGACTGAAAACTAATGGAACGCTGCATGCTGCGTCGTTACGCAGTTACAGAGTGTCACTCTGACTAGGTGCGCAACAGTGTTACAGTTCTTCCAATATACCAAGCGTTGCACATCATCACTGCAAATATCCTGACGTCATAAAGTACTAACTCAAAATAAATCAACATGTTAATCTGCTAGGCCGCATACATATACAGAACAGAAGTTTAACAGCTAGTTTCTGGTACATTCCGCTGTCGAACTAATAGCTATCGCTCCGATAAAGCTATGTATTCGACAACCCTAGAGGGTAACATTATTGCAAGTACAAATTGTTTGGTTTTATCTTGTTCTGTTTTTTATTGTTTGTTAATAAACTTGTACCTTGTTTTCTACCACAATGTTTCATTTACAAAGTATTCATTTAATTCATTAAATTCAAACCCTCTTGCAAGCAAGCGAGTATTTTAAAGGAACCCCGTCTCAGCGACCCGAGGGTCGTGACACATGGTGGAGGCGCCGGGCATAACATGTGTTGAGGCTAATTTATTAACCAACCCCAACCCGTGTTCGTGACAATATTTTTTTAATTTGCGCTTATACTTATCTACTATCTCAAATTATAACTATGTGTATTAAAGTACAGCACAAGTTGTTTGTAACGTGTAATAGTAATGTGTAATAAGTTAACCTAACATTTAAACGTCAAAACACTTTCCTTTGCTTCAAAACACAATATGTATCCTGCGCACGCGCCAGATAGTTATTGAAATAGATATCCCACCCATATTGACAAGATGTCTGTTTGTTGAGTTCATCGAAGTGATAGCAACTGTTGAACGTTTCGGAAACGCAATTTCTCTACTTATCTGTTTGTTAAGGCTATCGGATACATATTTGACGTTTCAGAAACTGGCTGTTAATCAGGTAAAGTTTAGTTAGTGTGTTTTCCAATATTAATATTATTGTGAATTATTTAATTAAAAACTGACGTTATTTATTAGAAGTGACGGGAAAAGCTTGATACTTTGGAACCACTATAGATTATGATGTTCTGTTGCATGTCTACTCGCACCTTAAGAGGTCTGGTTGTCGAAATGCATTAGTGTCCAGTTAGGTTCCAACTCTCTTCTGAAGACATAGTGAATTATTTCTAACTAAAACATGTTTTTAATTTATAACTTTTATTTAATAAAACTAATTAAAACTAGGAAAATTGTCTTTCAATATAGTCGTGATAAACTTTGATGCCCTCCCAAGTTTCTCGTACGATGGGCAGAATTCTTGAAGCTGGGGGATCAAAACCAGAGCTGCCACCGCCTGGCAATTCTATGGTATAGGACAATTCGATGCCTGCGACGCCTTTGGCGTAATCATCGCTGCCACCAGCTGCAGCATACAAGACGTTGGTGGAGGTTCCAATTTGATAAGTTGTTCCAGCAACACCCCGAATGGCATTATTAACAGCAAAGCCTAGCGAGTACAGTTCATTATTGTTGCTGGGAAGGGCGCTCGTGTACCCCCATGGATATAAAAGATACTGGCCGTAACTATGGAACGATATGTATAATTTTATTTGATAATTGTTTAAGAGAAGATAGTCCCTCAAAGCACGTGCTTCACTTTCAGAGAAAGGTGTTGGTCCTGCGAAGATTTCGGAACACTGAGAGCTACTGGCACCGTTTAACATCCAGTAAAAGTCGAAATTCCGGTTTGGATCAACGCCATAGCACAATGTATTTCGACTACGAGTTTTTCTCCAAAGGCGAGTCTAAAATAACAATATTTATAAAACACATGAACCATATAGAACGTTGAATTTTAATCGTTCGATGATTTAAGTTATAAAAACAAGGAGTAGAATAATCAATATGTTCACCTATTATGATATTATGTATCTACAATAAAATTGCTTAAGGTCTATATTTGAGTCAGACTCTGGAGAGGGTCACACGACCAGGCTACCAAGCGTTGTCCATACTTTTCTTAGGCAATGTAAGAACAACATTCAAATCTCAATGAAACTTGATAATGCAATCAAGTCGTCAGGTAGTCAGGTAATTTTTTTCACTTAAATCCTTTAATAGTCAGTACAAAAAAAAGACTCCGAGTTTGTAAATTCTGTCGTTTGGTGAAATTTGGCATGGAGGTAGATATATTTATGACGAATAAAATGAGATGTAGTGCCACTTTGTCAAAGATTTTTAGGCACCATCTTGAAAAAAACTGCGCCCAAATATACTTTTTTTGCAATCAGCTTGATAAACAATTATTACATAAAAATAAGTATAATTAACACGAGCAAAATTCTCTACGAAAATGTCCATTATAGTTTTTTAAATAACTTTAACGGTTTTTTTACTACAATTCAGTAAGTGATTGGTTTGGAGCACTAACATTTGGTTTTCTTCACTGTATTTGAATAACTAAGAAAATTATATTATTATACTTAACAATCTCCTCCTGTATGATTACATAAACACATGTAGTTTACGTCTCTCTAATAATTGGGTCAAAATGTTTAAAATTAGTATTTTGTGCTCATTCCCTCCCTCGTATTCTACTGGTCGAGCTCTCTAATTATCACTTGGTTTTCTTATGTTAGGCCAGAATTAAGTTAATATATAATTTGCATATTCTTCGGATGAGTGTATGTCAATTACAAAAAGTCATTGAAGGAATGTTTAGGGGCTGCACCAGAGATAGCGTGGTGGCTTAGAGCAAATACTAGGCAGAATCGTGACCTGCCGGATTAAAGTGCCAAATTTTGCAGAGTTCTTATATACCTTCAGTACTATCAATTCGGGAGGAGTGCCCGATTTCAGTGTCGTCCAACTTGAAATACGACGCTATCTTTATTTTCTTTGGACTGTAACTGTAAATTTTCGAATTTTATTTGGTCTTTACTAAATATCTCCCCAACTTCTGGATTTGTAGCAAAAAGGATTCAATTTAAACTAAATTTGCTACAATTTGAGACCAGAGCCGCTTTTTCAACTTTAAAATTTTGCGAGATACAAGCTTCCAAAGTTTTGAACTTTTTTCAGGTTATTACGAAAATCGGTTGGGTTTACAGTAACACTATCCAAATCAATTTTAATCGAGACTAAATTTGCTACAACTTTAGACTAGATCTGCCTTTGTAACTTTAATATTTTGTGAAATACAAGCATCCAGACTTTCTAAATGCTTGGCCTCCGTGTTTGAGTAATCATGGGGAATTACGACTTACTGACGAAAAATCAGATTTACTGCCCTGCCTATCTTCAATTAAAGACCACGATGTACCAAACTTTGATGCCAAAATATTTTATGAACCTGCCATTGTACATGTACTTCCTAAATATGATGCATGTACATTTGGAAAATATAGTGATATTGTATGGAACATATACAAGCCAGACAGTCTGAAGGAAACTACACGTGTGAAGAGAGGGAAAGGAGAAAGGAGGAAAGTCACAAGGAAAACCACACTCCTCAAAAATTTTGTTACATTCCTGAAGAATTCAGAGAACAAGACAGAACTGTTTACCCTACTAAGTGATGCAGTCGCAGATTGTGACATACAAGAAGGTAAAGAAATATACGTCACCTATGGTAAATCTGTTATTTCAAAAATAGCAGTACACCGATGTCCGAAACTGACCACGAAGAAGCTGATACCAGAATGTGTCATCATATATTGGATGATTGGTTTTCCTGATAATATATTTATAAAAATTAAGAATTAAAAAAGTTTGCTTGCATAATAGAAAAAAGTCCGTTTCGATAAAAAATACGTAAAATCACGTTCTTAAAATTTTGAATTTTGGAGCTTCGACCTACTGTGTTTTTAAAATAAAGGAATTTTAACAGTTTTCATTGAGAATGACCTAAGGATTCTATGCCTTGAATTTGCAACGATTCCGTCGACAAAAAATCACCCATGTATTTGGTGCGAGGCCCTTTACAGTTACAATCGAAATAAAACAAATATGGCGTCTTATTTCAAGATGGCGGACACTGAAATCGGGCACCCCCAACTGAATTGATAGTACTGAGGATATATAAGAAGTGTGCAAAATGTGGAGCTTTAATCCAGCAGGTCACAATCTTTTTGCTAAGCCACCACACTAAGACTTACATAATAAACATAAAACACCTCCTAATCTAAAGGCTGTCTGGAAAAGGATTACACATTGGAAAAAAAGCAGACAACATCCCAATCGGAGTTGGGAATCGAACCCAGAGATAGCCAGTGTAACCAAGCGTGTTCGGTACTTACACACTTTAGCCCGCTGCGCTACATTGTACTGATCAAATAAGTGGATGAACTTTAATTCGCCCTTAAACCACTTTTATGTGTGTTCATCAGATAAAATTATATTTCATGAAACATTGAAGTTTTTCAGAAAGGCGTATTTCGGGAACAATTAGGGCATTATATATGTTTCTTCCTCTACTCAGAATTCTAGGAACTGCTATTGTTATTTCTATTACAGCTTCTATTAACTTAAGAAGTAATAGAACCGAACAACCTGCCAAATTTTAACTTTATACACCTTTTCCAAAAAGTTTTCGACCAAGTTAGAATTCACTAATCCAGAGTCTCTTTTTGGACACCCAAAAGTGGTTTGAGTAGAAAAAATTCAGTCATGACTTATCTCCCTATGTTAATGAGAGGATGAACTGTTATATTAATTCTTTAGTTACCGAAGAAACAAAGTTTGTATCCATGGAAGTATCACATGAAGTCACGCATATTTTGCCTGATTTCCTCACTGATCTTTCACATGATCCATAACATAATAGTATCATAAGTAAAACTAGAGTAAAAATGTATACAGGGTGGTAGGAAATTTCTGTCCTTAACTTATTAATTAACATCTTAATTCTGAAAAATCTCAAAAAATTGAAGATTTTAGTTTTGAAGAAATGGCGGACATGCGTTTGCTTCATGGCAGAGTTAATGGTGTAGCTGCAGATTAGCATCGACTATATGAGAAAGATTTTTCATGTCCACGTAAATCTACGTAAAAGGATTCGTCTGCATCTGCGGTTGTGGGAAATTAATATTATCAAATTAAGAAGAGTTGTTTGTGGAATGAAAAGAACAACTAGAACGCCTCAAGTAGAAGAAAGACTGCTGGACTGATACAAAATAACTTCAGAATAATCATGATCTTATGCATGATGATCATATTCTTGAAATATTGAATAAAAACCGACTCTGGGTCACCTAGATAATTTAGGAAGCATTTCCGGATACATGTCTACAGGGGCTTTTTTCGTATTTTTGCAAACTGTCATCATCTAAAGTTGACGACAGGAATTTCTAGCAACTCTGTGTAGGTGGTTTCACATAAAATTTTAAATGAAACATGTACCTACTTGTACTTAAAAGTTAACACCCATTTTATTTTACAAAAATTTATTACTTGTTTTGTCTTGAATACAATGACATAAAACTCTTATGAAGTTATTTTTGATAGTTATTCGACATAAAAATATCAACATTCCTTACATTGAATTTGACAACCTTTAAAATGCAGTAGGCTATGGAAACTTGTCTATACATAAAAAAATATAATATCATCACAATATAAACTATGCTATGACAGTTTACTTCGGGCACGGCACGGATGGCGCTTCAGTTTCCCCTAGATGACGACGCCGCGCCGACATTATAGACCGCTGTTTAACTATAAACAGTCAATAGCTAGTCGTTCCAAAGAATTTGTTATTAAACAAGTCTTTCAGAGTGTACAATCAAGTTAATTAATAGGAGACGGACATCAGCATTAAAGATATTTTATTGATTTGGGGAGAGTAAGAAAGTCTCTAGTGGAATTAGAAGCAGTAATATTAATAACAAAATTTGTATTTCATTGCAAAATTCAAAGAAAAGTATCGCTGTGTCTTGTGTGCAATCGTCTTACATTGCCATTATTAACAATACCCAGAACTTTTTATATACAGTATGTCCACGGATCGAGTTGCAAAGAGGAAAAACTTTTTTATTTTTCATTTTACAAGAAAAATGTATTCTTGATAAAAGTTTTTGCATATCCCAAAGCGGTCAATTCAGTTGTAATCTTTCCAATTTTTTTTTAGTTTCAGAGAAAAATCGAAAATAGGTAGATTTAGTTGAAAAAATCCCAAAAAATAAGTTCTCGATGTCATAGCAATTGCCGTTATTTATTTATTTTCATCGACTGTCAGTTAGAAAAATCTGCCCTAATAGTTGAAAATGTTGTCGTCAAAAGAACAACGAATTTACCTAATTCAATGCTATGGCAAAGGTAATAAAGCGATCCATCGAGTTGTCGAAGAATTTAACCAAAAGTTTCCGGATATTTACATCTCAAATGAAGGTGCAGGAAAATTGATAAAAAAATTTCTATCAACTGGCTACATATAATGTAAAAAAACCAAGATAGTACGCGATGAAGATGACGCCGCCACTCTTCTTGTAATGGACTCAGTAGTGAACTATCCCAAACTTTCTTCTTTGCGGCGAAGATCGCTCCACTTGAGAATTAGTAAATCGCTCATTCAAAAGATTTTGAAACAATGGAAGTTCCATCCCTGCAAGCCCATTTTTAATCACGCATTAGAACCCGGAGATCCTACGAAACGTTTGGATTTTTGTCTGTGGATGAGCGCTCAAATCATGAATAATCAATACTTTTACAGAAACCTTATTTTCATCCACGTTTTCTACTAATGGTACTGTTGCGTCTGAACATATGAGATATTGAAGTGATTGCAATCCGAATTTCCGAACCCCTCGTGATACTACCATCAATCAGCATACGTACTTGGATATGCTCCAAAATTTTCTTGTTGAAAGGTTGGACGATTTACCGATTAATTACCTAGCATGGTGTTATTTTCAACAAGATGGTTGTCCGTCTCATTATGCTCGGAATGTTGTAGAATGGTTAAATCGAGAAATTTGGACAGAATTGGATCGGTCGAAATGGTCCCGTGTTATGGCTACCAAGGAGCTCTGATTTGACTATGGCTGATTTTTATCTTTAGGGCCGTTTGAAACAAATAGTTTATGCAAATAATCTTCCTCCGAACGTAGAGAATTTAAAGGAGAGAACTAGAGACGCTATGACGTCTTTAACTCTCGAAGAAATTCGAAGAAGTCATATGGAATTGCGTCGAAGCCTAGAATTGTGCGTTGAAAATGGCGGTGAATGGATTGAGTAGAATAATTATTGGTTATATTATTGTTGTTGGTAAGTTTATGAAATTAAAATTTAGTAAACAAAAGTCATGTTAACAATTATTACTATGATAACGCGAACTTATTTTTTGGGACTTTCCAACTAAATCTACCTATTTTCAATTTTTCTCTGAAACTAAAAGAATTTGAAAAGGATAAAACTGAATTGGCCGCTTTGGGACATGCAAAAACTTTTATCAAGAATACATTTTTCTTGTAAAATGAAAAATAAAAAAGTTTTTCCTCTTTGTAACTCGATCCGTGGACATACTGTATATGAAACTAGAACATAAATAAAAACATATATAAATCTGAGTCTTGGTCGTCTTAAAATGTTGGATTTTTTCAGGTCCTTCAGTTGGAACAACCCATAAAGCATTAAAAAAAACTTCATACAAGGTAACCGTTGTTCAAGAATTACCGCCCCCTTACTTTGGAAATCGAGTAAGATATTGTCGTTGGTGTAATGAAACTTTAAATAACAATGATATTATATTTAACTTATTTTACTGATGAAGCGTAGTTTTACTAGGTTATATCAACAGTAAGAATTATAGGACACAGGCTACAGAAAACCGTCACACTTATGTAGAAATGTGTTTATACCCATTGAAAATTTGTGTATGCATGGAATTATCCAAAAAATGAACCATAAGCCTCATATTTTTTCTTGAAACAGTTAACGCTCAATAGTCCCGAACTTTTATTTTACAGCAGTTTCTGACAGCTGCATGATGACGAACTGCAAGACGGCGCACAGTGTGGAATTGATGAGTTTTTTAGGTCAAAATTCTACTCCTCCTTTGTAATTCCACCAAAATTAATCTATTTGGGCTCAAAATTTTCGTAATACTGAGCACTTTCATGAAGAACTGCGAAAATTGCAATCCAGCTTACTTTTGACTCACGACAGCTGTCAAAAGCCTGTAAAAAATGTGAAAACCCTATAAAGGCAGAATCTAGACACTGTTATTATACTCTTCGCAAAAACGAAGAGTATATTGTATTTGATCGGCACATTTCTAAATCATTAAATATCGCTCGTAGAGAAAAATTTTTTATATCGTTATGTTAGTGAACGAATTCTGAACAACTTTCAAAATGTCCGTCTGTCCGTCTGTCTGTCCGTCTGTCCGTCCGTCACGTTTCTTGTAAGCACGATAAGTCAAGAAAGAAAAATCCGATTGTATTGAAATTTGGAGAGTAACTTAGTGTTAGCTAGAGGAAGAACCCTATTGTTTTTTAACAAAATAGATTGGTAAATAAAAAAGTTATTAGTAATTTAAAATTTAAAAAAATATTTTTTACATTTTTTTATGGTTTGTAATAAATAGAAAACTTGCGAAATGTTATTTCCTATCACTATTTTTTTTTAATACATTTTACTAATGTGTGTTTCCTTATAATCACAATAAATTTTCTAATGGTATATATTACACTCATTAACAATTTTAGTAATAAGAAATGGTGGTGTAGCGGCAAGAGTTGTGGTTGTCTAGCTGGCTCCGGGCTAGGATCCGGTGAGGCACATATATTGTGCTTGAACTTAAAATAAAATATTATTGTTGTTGTTGTTTGTCTCGTAATCCGAAGGTCCCGGGTTCGATCCCTCACATCGTGATTTTTTTTTTCATTTATTTTTTTTTTCACAACAAAGTTGGTATCACAAAATATAGAATGTCCAAAAATTAACATTATTTACAAGAAAAATGCGAAGAGTATCCTATAGAATGTGTAACAATTATATAAAAAGCTCAGTAAATCGGCGAAGAGTATAATGCTTCCACTAGTTTCCTATATGTAACTCCTTGGAAGTCCATCAATATCATATTTTATCATGATTCTTTACTGAACTGTAAGGTTGAAAAGAGCCAACAATAAATAAATAAATACTATAGGGGACTATTAGAGGAAACTCAAAAAATTAAAACCTTAAACATTTAAAGAATCTTAACAAGTTTATTTAACTTTCTTTCTATTTATTTAACTTAAAGGAGTTCCGCTCCAATGCATGTCATATTTTCAAACTTTATTATTTCATTTAAATAGAATGGTTCAAAAAATTCAAAATTCCTGCCTTTATAGGGTTTTCACATTTTGTACAGGCTTTTGACAGCTGTAATGTGTCAAAAATAAGCTGGATTGCAATTTTCGCAGTTCTTTATTAAAGTGCTCCGTATTACGAAAATGTTGAGCCCAAATAGATTATTTTTTTAATCTATTTATTTAACGTCGGCCTATTTCCGCTACCAGGGCCTATCACCGACGCCAGGAGACGAGCTACCCCCAACCCACGGTCATTAAACCATACGGTTGTCTCAATCAGCAGCTTGAGGGCGAGAGAGACGCGGGGGGCGGAAATAGAATGAAAGAGACAGATATATCTGATTTCCGTGCAAAAGACAGAGACAAAGATGCTTGTAGTGTCTACAGGTGACGTAGGCTGTAGACCCTACCGGAATCTCTGTCTCTGTCTTCTGCACGGAAATCAGATATGTCTGTCTCTTTCATTCGATTTCCCGCCCCCCGCGTCTCTCTCGTCCTAAAGCTGCTGATTGATGTAACCGTATCGTTTATTGACCGTGCCCCCAACCTGGAAATTTTGCCGAACCTTTTCTCGTAAGAAAAGTAGGGATTTTTTACTTGCTTAACATTTAATAGACAAGGGACCGCCTGCTTTACATCCCCTCCGAAGGATGGTATATCCACTACATAATCCTCGTCTTGAAATTACATAGCTTCCGTGTATACACTGATATACAAATAACCGCTAGAAGGTGGGACGAGATCGCTGTATTTCCCAAGATGGGTGAGTCACCCATCCAAGTACTAACCGCGCTGCACGTTGCTTCACTTGAAGTATTGAGGATACATACACAGTGAAGACGCATCTACGCTCGCCTCAGCCCAAATAGATTGACTTTAGTTGAATTACAAAGGAAGAGTCGAATTTTTATCTAAAAAACTAGTAAATTCCACACTGTGCGGCGCTACTACCCATGCAGCAAGAGCTACAATTGCATTTTTAAATAAATTTTCATGATAATCGACTAATCAGCTAAGGATTGTGTCCTATATGGACTCCAGATTTGTCACCCTGCGATTATTTCTTATTTGGCAATTAAAGAACCACGTGCTATATGCTATTGATGAACCATGAGAAATAAAAATTCTCAATATAATTGTTGATCAGCTACAAAACGTGTTCGAAAATATGAAACTAACAATCCATGTGGGTTTAGAAACACAATTTGCACCAACATTTCTTGATATTTTCTATTAAAATTTACCATCATCATACGAATATCATCTTAAAATATTTAGTATCTACATTCAGTATGAAACTATAAAGTGTGTGCCAAAAAAATGAATTTTTTTGAAATGTCTAGTTTAGTACAAACGGCGTCATAGGATCACATCCTCGTTGTCCCGATCGTTTTTGGATTTTTTATTAAGCAGCACTTAAAGTCAAATGTGAGTTGTATGAAAGCATTTTGACAGTTCTAGGCCATATTTATTAATAGTGATATTTTGTGAAAAATGTCCAGTAGTATTATCAAGAGTTATAGACAATGTGCAAAACCAAATGGTTCTCAAATTATATTATTTTCCACTATTTTGTTCTATAGGGACTTGTCTCCATAGAGTTGTCATGTTCAACGTTTGATATGTTGATGTTGAACAACTGAAATAGTATTAACAATAACTGCATATACTTTTATATCATTGTATGATTAATACATTTTTTGAGAATAAAGTGTGTTCTATTTAAAAAAAAATATGTATGTAGCTCCAGTACGTCTTAATCACCTGTGTAGATCTAAAGAGCTTATAAAAAAATTCATAAAAAATCGTTTAACATTTTCTAACCAAATTTTTACCCTACCAAACAAATTTCCCGAGAAATAATTCTATCTAGCTTTGTTTTATCAGTAACTAACGTTTTGTAGGAGTACTAAATACTTACATTTGTGTGTGTGAACTCGTAGCCATCAGGGTTTAAGGAAGGGACAATAACCCAGTCTACATTTAGTAGTAAAGCAGAATTTTCTCCATTTTGAACCAGCTGATGGATAATAAACAAAGCAGTTGATGGAGCAATCCATTCACGAGCGTGGATGCCGGCATCAATAAAAATCACAGGTTTGCCAAAACCTCCACTTGATATTCTGAGAGCAGCTATGTCTCTACCTTCATAAGTCTGGCCAAGTACTTCATAGTGGGCAATGCCAGGGTAATCTGCTGCAAGGTTTTGCAGGTAGGCGACTATCTAAAATCATTAACTTAATATTATTAGATGTAGTATTCAGACAAGGAAATGAAAATAAAAGGGAAATCGCCAACCGTACCCATTTGGATAATGTAAATGCCTGATTATTTTAAATTATTCTACACACACAGAGGGCGCAAGCAAAGTTATTTTAACAACTTCTTTCAACATGGAACGTGGTTACTTAGTATAATACCTAGAGGTAAAAATATGTAAAATTTCGGAATCATCCCATATGTAGTAGTAGTATATGTAGTAAAAGGTGTCATCTTCAATTTCTATATCCGGACACTTGCTCTAACCCTCAAGGGGTAAAAACCACCCCTAAATTTAGATATTTAATATTTGCAAAAGAATAACTTATTTATTGTTGAAATGTGGGATATCTATGTATTTGGGATCGCTGATTACAAATCTGAAGTTAAAATTAAAAAAATAAAAATGGCGGCTCCAATACTAGTACAGTAACTAGAGGTGTTAACTTCGGAATAATGTCATATTGAACGGATTTCGTTCAGTTTAGGCAGAATAATAGTAAATGCTTCACAGAAAAGTTTCTATATTGTTCGGGGGCTTGCTAATTTATAGGGGGTGGATGCCACCCTCTCTCAGGGGGTGGCAAAAAATATATATATTTATTGGCGCTGAAACAGAATCAAATTTTAAGAAGAAAAGGTTCTATGCAATTTTTCACATAAATTGATAGTTTTTAAGTCATAACGACTTTAAAATTGCGATTTTAGCTTAAAAAAAAGGTATTTCCAAACGGCTTTCGTCAAGTATCTCGAAAAGTATTACTTTATCGAAAAAAAAAAAAAATGTTACAGACCAATTACAGAAAGTATACACTGGGAATTAATTATATTTTTTGTTTATTGATGTAGGATTAATAATTTCGGAAATATTTAAGTTTACATTTGGCATCCAAGTGTACATAGGATAATTATTTAGAGTGAGAGTTAAATATCTCGGAAACTGTGACACCAACGTCAAGGATGCTAATAGGTACAATAATAGGTTATTAATTAAGCTTTCAACTGTTTTTTTATTTGTTTCTCTAGCATAAAAAACAGAGAAGTTATAACTTAAAAACTATCAATTTATGTGAAAAATTGCATAGAACCTTTTCTTCTTAAAATTTGATTCTACATCAGCTCCAATAAATACATATATTTTTTAAGTGCCACCCCCTGAGAGGAGGTGGCATCCACCCCCTATAAATTAGCAAGCCCCCGCACAATATAGAAACTTTTCTGTGAAGCAGTTACTATTATCCTTCCAAAAATGAACGAAGTTCGTTCAATATGACATTATTCCGAAGTTTTGCATATTTTTTACTTCTAGGTACTGTACTATACGGTGGATGGAATTTTTTTCTAAAGCAAGTGTTTTTTTACAAAAAAAATTGTGCTTCTAAGTTATGTTATATATTAACAAAAAATAGCATTTTGCGAAAAAAATTGTAATTGTTGGACAATTACATTCATAAAATGGTGACAGTTTGTTTAAAAAAAATGTGAAAATACACTTGGCACACTGTCTCGGCAATAACTTCTTTATTTTTTATGATACAGAAACAAACAAAAAGTCATTTTTAAAACTGATAAATTATCTTTAATTCTGTCCCTTACAACTTTTGAAGAAAGTGTCATAGTTTCTAAGACATTCAATCTAAATATGTTATCTTATAGACGTTCAAATGCCATCTTTAATCTTTAAACTTAAATATCTCCGAAACTGTTAATAGTGTATAGGCTTCATTTTTTATATGTACCATTTTTTCGCTAAAACTAATATTTATTGAGATATCTGCAAAGAATTTTACGTTTTCCCGAAAATCCCTATATAGTTCAAAGTGCAATTTTTTCTAAACTGGTCACCGAGATACTTAACATTTAAACTAAATATTCGTCTTATAAACGTTTATACTTCTAGATCTCCGAAACCATAAATTCTACAGAAATTGGAAAAAATGAAACTCATCCTTTCTTATTTGTCTATAGGATGTCTCCATTCAACATACCTCCTTTTTCAAGCTAAAATCCTAATTTTCAAGTGGCTGTAACTTAAAAGCTGTCAATGAAAAGTTGTATCGAACATTTTCTTCTTAAAATTTAAGAATCTTTCAGCTCCAATGTTTTTGTTTTTTTGTTGTTGCCAGCCCCTGAAAAGGGTGGCATCCACCCCCTAGAAATTAGCAAGCTTCCTCATAATATAGAAGCTTTTACTCGACGCATTTAATATTTAGTTGCAAAAATGAACGAAATCTACTTCATATGACATTTTTCCGAAGTTAAAACCTCTAATTACTGTACTAACACTACTAACTGTCAAATATGAAAATAATCCGTTAACTGAGTACATGAACTTCATCAGCTCAGTTCTTCATTCATTCATAAATTTGGTTATGAAGTTTTCTTAAAATGTTTTCTTAAACGCTTCTCAAGTCACCGAAGTAACTCCTTGAAAATCCAGAATGATTTTGTGTTAGGTAAAGAGAAACGTTAATGCCCTAGATCCGTAAACATAACGTATATTCATGTTTTGTCTTAAACTTTTTTGTAGTAAGATGCACCACCAAAAACAAAATATGGGGGGTGCGATAGTATTGTATACGCAGACTGCCACCTGTGAATTTTATAGGAACATTTATATGACGGAACATTTAAGAAACCAATGGCCGATTCAGTGGCTCAGTGCTTACTCAGCCACTGAATCGGCCATGTTAGGTTCAAGACTACAGAGTCCCGAGTTCCGATGAATTTTAGACAAAAAGAGTTGTAAAATATTATAATTATTATACAAGTACAGTTGCTTTAATTTCTATTACTATGCGTTTACCTGAAACTCAAAAAATAATAATTAACCTGAAAGAATACCTATCAGTCAATCTGGTGGGAGTAAAGTTGAAACAAAATTCAGAGAAGAAGGACATGTGCGAGATGTGTTAAAAATTGGCTATCCAAAAATTGAGCAAAATAAGCAACTTGATGTTATTTTAACTGTATAAGAGCAATTCCATGTTATATTGCGACGAGTGGCATTTGATACGGGTACACAGAGAAAAACCGCTGCCCAAGGAATCACTACTTCCACATCCAGATTTTCTATCCAAGTCACTCACAACGAAAAAAATTTGTTTGTGGAAATAACTGTTTATGGAACTTTAATAATATAATATTTGAAATCCTCTACCCCAAAAAACCCATAAAACGATACCCCACATCGGTAGTGGAGTGGGGGTGGTGGTGGGGGTGGATGAAGTAAAAAAATATTTTGAGGTTTCTGGTTCTTGTACACACTATATCACAATTTTTTTTCATCCCCATTAATAATGAGGTGGGGGTGGTAATGGGGGTGGCTAATGCCAACATTTTTTTGAGACCTTGGCTTCTTTTGTATATACTAAATACCAATTTTATGGACTCTTACCCGCTTGATTTACCTATTTACCCCAAATTTAACCCAATTTACCCCCCAACCCTTCGACGGAACAAGATGAAAATAATCTAGTTCTAGAGCTCGTTAAAGTACATAGTGTACCAAATTTCAAGTCAATATCTCAAACGATTCCAGAGTAAACGTGCGCACAAAAAAAGTTACAGACCGACAGAACGACAGACAGAAATTTTATTTCGCTCAAATTTAAAATCTCGACGTTCCATGACATTATAAGCCTATTTGAACAATAAAAATTTTAAAATTTTTTTTTGTCGTTACTATACTTCCACTGGATGTGGAAGTAAAATTTCAACAGTATAAAGTAAGTCTCGTACATGAGCTTAATGAAGATGACGATGATCGACGAACGCAGTTTTGTGAACAATTTGTGTAATAAAAATGAAAGGTATAAAATTAATGATTTATTCCCAGATCGATCATCTTATTTTAAATGGCACAGTGAATAAACACAATTGTAGATATTGGGCAAAGGAAAATCCTCATTGGATGCAAGAGAAGCATATACAGTATCCTCAAGAAGTCCCTGTTTAGTCTGGAATAATAATTAGGAATCGTATTATTGGAACTTACTTTTTCGAGGACAACATAATTGGTTAACGGCATAAGCAGTTCTAATGCATTTGACGATGAAATTTATTTTGAACACCGCATTTTGCTGAAACAATATTCCTGTACGTCAGTACCACAATGAACCATTTTCTGATCGATGCATCGATAGTCGAGGGAGAATTGAATGACCGGTAAGGTTCCCGGGCCTAACGCCTTTGAATTTTTTAAAGACATCTCAAAATTCGTGTTTACCAACACCGACTTCGCAATTTGGAAGAACTCAGGGAAAGAGTTGAGGTGAAAAATTTAGTTACACTTGAAATGTAATGAATAAGTTTGTCCAAAGATTAAATCGTTACCCAGCCATTAGTGGGCAAGCAGTTTGATTACTTGCTCTGATATTATGCTGGAATATTTTTCTTCGTCTTTTGTTATTATTATTAATTTTCATATTACTTTTTGTTTCATTGTTATTTGTTGGGATGGTGAACTGAACAACAAAACTGATAAATGCAATTTTAATGTGAGTTGATTTGTCTGCGTGTATTTATTTACTGTCTAATATATACATAAAAAACCGTACGGGAATGTCACTTTCCCGGCCTAGGCCGAGAAAGTAACATTCCCGTACGGTTTTGTTGCTCGTTGCCTGGCAACGGATCTTTTCCGGTCTGTTTTCTGATAGTTTCTTAGCAACGGACTAAAATACTGGAATTGTGCTTTTTTCGATCTCAAATCGCGCCGAAAATGTAGACATTGCCGATCGATTTCAGAAAAATGCAACTTCAGTTGGATTCAAATTTTCTTAGAATCTAGACACTCTGAAAGTTATTTAGAATTCCATGACTAACACAGTAATATGAACATGTTTTCTTTGCGAGCGATATCTACGGTTTCAAAAAAGTGGCTGGCAACACAATGTACTTTTTCTATCTGGGAAGCGGAAGAGTACAACAATATGAGCGAAATGTGAGATTTTAAAATGAAAATATCAATAAACTACATACGTCAAGTAATAAAGCTCTGCTTACTAGCTCTTGAATATTTGAGTATGCTTCGAGTTGCGAAATCCCCTTTAATTCCTGTTTGCCATATTACTTCCACATCCAGTGGAAGTATAGTAACGACAAAAAAATTTTTAAAAATTTTTATTGTTCAAATAGGCTTAGAATGTCATGAAACGTCGAGATTTCAAGTTTGAGCGAAAAAAAAAATTTCTGTCTGTAACTTTTATTGTGCGCACGTTTACTCTGGAACCATTTGAGATATTGACTTGAAATTTGGTACACGTATGTACTTTAACGAGATCTGGAACTAGATTATATTTTCATCTTGTTCCGTCAAAGGGTTGGGGGGTAAATTGGGTTAAATTTGGAGTAAATAGGTAAGAGTTCATAAAATTGATATTTAGTATAGACAAGAGAAGCTAAGGTCTCAAAAGAAATTTTGGCATTAGCCACCCCCATTACCACCACCACCCCATTATTAAAGGGGATGAAAAAAAAATGTCTAAATCACATTTTTTTGTGTGTAGAAGAACCAGAAACCTCAAAATATTTTTTTACTTTATCCACCCCCCGCTACCACCCCCTGTCACCACCCCCACCCCACTACCGATGTGGGGTATCGTTTTATGGGTTTTTGGGGTAGAGGATTTCAAATATTATATTATTAAAGTTCCATAAACAATTATTTCCAGATACAAAATTTTTCGTTGTGTGACTTGGATAGAAAATTCGGATGTGGAAGTAGTGATTCCTTGGGCAGCGGTTTTTTTTATTAAATACGTTGTATGCATATACAAACAAATGACGCTATGCCTTATAACTTGTTACAATTGATATTGATAATAATATAGCTGAGATAATAGTTACCGCATCGTAGCGCATGAACTCTGTGAAACTGACGGTACCTCTGGGAACTCCACGAGACATTTTTTGCCGGGTGGTTTCTTCTTGGACGGTACTAAAAGCAAAAATTGATATCGTTAAATTACTGAGTGAAATGCATTGTCAAACAGAAAAATCATGCTCAAGAATAACAAACAGTTTTCAAATTTTACAACCTAAAATAGTTGTGAGAAACAGAAGCTCATTACTAGTACTCAGAGTTTTAATTTTTATATAATTATAAATTACAAACCTTTCAACATTTTCTATGAGAACGCTGAAGTTCAAATTGTTAAGAGACAAGTTCTTTTCGAAATCAGCTTGGGCATTTGGTGTTACCATGACAGTTACTGGATTATTAAGTGCACGGGGTGCAGCCCAGAAATCAAAAGCAGGATTTTCCATGTATTCGTTCAAGAGCTTGGCCTCATCTTCGGTAACTGGTGTGACTTGATAGACTTTGTACCTGAAACAATGGGTTCCATAAGTATGTACAGTAGAGTGGGCCGAAAAAACATTTTTTTTTTTTATATCGCTATACCTCAAAAAAGTTGCCTATCGCCTAGCTAAGCAAAATGAAAAAAAAAAAAAATTCAAATAAAAAAAAACTTCCGTTAAACTTAATACTACCTAAGCGCTATAGGTCCTAATGTGAAGTTTGGGGTAGGTATAGGGAATACGAAAAAAAATTAAAACCCTTAAATTGAAAATATTTAGTGTTTGCGCAAAATGCTCAAAAAACTGGATTTTCTCTAAAAACGGCTATATTTCGTAGCTTATCAATTTTATGTTCAGTCTATATAAATGATAAACATATTTTTATTTTCAACTTCTTTATTCAATAATCATTAATCAATCACTTTAAAGTTTGATTTTTGGGAAAATTCGGGCATAATACTTCGTGACAAGGGGGTAGTTCGTATTAATCCGTCTCTTGCGCCAGCGCCACACACTTTTTGAGATACTTTGGTCACAAGTTTGACACAGCGTTCAACCGCCTGGGTATAACAAGGGAAACTTTGGAAATCTGGTTGCGGCGATATGTCTGTCTTTATCATTTTTATGATGTCCACATCCGTGATTTTTCTTAGTAGTGGAGGAGAAGAGATTTTCAAACTATCCCACCAAATCATATCGACGTAGTCTGTTGCTTTAAAATTTAGTTTTTTCGTGGTGAAATTTCGAATGGTCTTTTCCTTGGAAAGTAATCGAGCTTTCAGTAGTTTGCGTAGTCCCAGTTCTCTGATAGGTCTTCTTTTATCCACTGTCATGGCAAGAATCAAATTTTCGGAATGAGCGAATAAAGCGTTTCGCTCAATCACTGGGTTGATAACTTGCAATAAATTTTGATTTAGGTACCGTGATGTTCTGATAGCTTCAAAAGGTATCTTTGGACCATCTGTGAAATGTTTGCTGGTTTTGATTTTGAACCATAGAGGCATGTAACATTCTAACACGTACAGTGTACGAGAGTTTATAAAAACCTAATGATGAAATTTGTCATTTGATATATTTTATTTTAAAATGTTGCATGCCTCTATGGTTCAAAATCAAAACCAG
This sequence comes from Rutpela maculata, assembly GCA_936432065.2. Classification (NCBI taxonomy): domain Eukaryota; kingdom Metazoa; phylum Arthropoda; class Insecta; order Coleoptera; family Cerambycidae; genus Rutpela; species Rutpela maculata. Next base: position 38,853,245 of record OW386285.2, read on the forward strand.
CAAACATTTCACAGATGGTCCAAAGATAGTTTTTGAAGCTATCAAAATTTATTGCAAGTTATCAACCCAGTGATTGAGCGAAACGCTTTCTTCGCTCATCCCGAAAATTTGATTCTTGCCATGACAGTGGATGAAAGAAGACCTATCAGAGAACTGGGACTACCCAGACTACTGAAAGCTCGATCACTTTCCAAGGGAAAGACCATTCGAAATTTCACCACGCCAAAACTAAATTTTGAAGCAACAGACTACGTCGATATGATTTGGTGGAATAGTTTGAAAATCTCTTCTCCTCCACTACTAAGAAAAATCACGGATGAGGACATCATAAAAATGATAAAGACAGACACATCGCCGCAACCAGATTTTCAAAGTTTCCCTTGTCATACCCAGGCGGTTGAACGCTGTGTCAAACTTGTGACTGAAGTATCTCAAAAAGTGTGTGGCGCTGACGCAAGAGACGGATTAATACGAACTACCCTCTTGTCACGAAGTATTATGCCCGAATTTTCCCAAAAATCAAACTTTAAAGTGATTGATTAATGATTATTAAATAAAGAAGTTGAAAATAAAAATAAGTTTATCATTTATATAGACTGAACATAAAAAACAAGCTACGAAATATAGCCGTTTTTAGAGAAAATTCAGTTTATTGAGCATTTTGCGCAAACACTAAATATTTTCGTTTTAATTTTTTTTCGTATTCCCTATACCCTAAACTTCACATTAGGACCTATAGCGCTTAGTTAGTATTAAGTTTAGCAATTATAAAAAATTAATTAAAAAATTTCGACATTTTTTAAAACTTTGAGCGCCATGCGTGAACGGAAGATATTTTTATATTTGAATTTTTTTTTTCATTTTCCTTAGTTGGGCGATAGGCAACTTTTTTGAGGTATAGCGATTTAAAAAAAAAGTGTTTTTTCGGCCCGTATTACGTGAATACAGAAATGTCTTCGGATATACATGTGGGACTAGAATTTAAGAAAATCTTTTAACCAAAAGTATAAATAAAGAACTCAGTGAGAAAAATGCAAAGAACATTTTTATTTCGGTTATTAAAAGAGGATTATGAAAAAATAGAAACTAAAATATTAGTTTGAATTTTCATAGTATTGTTGAAATAAATAGTTTTACTCAAAAACAAACCCACAAACCTTATAGAAAGAAATTGGCTCTCAGTCGAATTTTCTGAAATTTGGATATGTTGTAGTTTTTGTTTTTCTGAGCAAAAGTTCTCATGGGCACAAGTCTCGGCTATAACTGCTTTTCAAGTTATGAGTGCTTGAACATCACAATAAGGATACAAATTTGGCGGAGTGAAGATAACAATCTTTTTAGCAATCCTCCACATTTTTCTTCCTTTTACGTCGTATAAATTATTTTCAGTGGAAAAGTAGCTGTACACATATACTTCACGAAAAGAGGCTGACGGGGTAAGCAATTCACAAAAAGTAAAATATTCTTTTTGTAACTTTGTTATTTCGTTTGTGCATTAACCATTTTCGGTGGAATAATAATAATAATAAGATATATTTCAATAAAACAGAACAAAATAAGATCTAGTTAGGGGCTGACGGGCTAGTAATCCACAAAAAGTAAAATATTCTTTTTGCAACTCTTTTTCCACCGAAAATGGTTAATGCAGAAACGATATTAAAAAAGTTACAAAAAGAATATTTTAGTTTTTGTGAATTGCTACCCCGTCACCCTACTTATATCGAAGTTTGTTATGTTTTCTTGAAGTATAAGTACATAGTTAATATTCCACCAAAAATGGTTAATGCGCAAACGATATTAGAAATGTTACAAAATTATATTTGACTTTTTGTGGATTGCTACCCAGTCAGCCCTTACCTATATCGAATTTTGTTGTTTTCTTGAAGTATATCTATACAGCTATTATTTCACCGAAAATGGTTAATGCGCAAACGATATTAAAAAAGTTACAAAAAGAATATTTTATATATTTTTATTTTTTTGTGGATTGCTGCCCCGTCAGCCCCTACCTACATCGGGTTTTGTTCTGTTTTCTTGAAATATATGTATAAAGCTATTTTTCCACCGAAAATAATTTATACGATGTAAAAGAAAAAAAAATATGCAGGATTGCTAAAAAATTGCTATCCTCACCCCGCCAAATTTTTATGCTTATTGTGACGTTCAAACCCTTATAACTTGAAAATCAGTCATAGCCGAGACTTGTGCCCATAAGAACTTTTGTTCAGAAAATCAATAACTACAACATATCCAAATCTCAGAAAATTCGACTGAGAGCCAATTTCCATAAGGTTTGTGGGGGGTCCTTTGGCAGCAAGACTAAAATATACAGGAAAAAACAATTGTTTAAAAAGAAAAAACATCGTGATACCATAGAATTGAAAGACGATGAAGCAGGTTTTAAATATGGAGTGTCCTAAACTGCGGGAGTAAGCCCTGTGCGACATTGTTGTTTTGGTATTCTGTCGGGCAACTTCAACTTGATAATTAAAATACTTGCACACGCCCGAAAACTTTGAAACGTTAGGAAATGGCTAGAGTACATAGAATGGCATATTTCAGCTTCCAATTCACAGACACAAACAGTTTTTACAATTAATAATTTTTTATTTAATTGCTTTAATCACGATTAGAAAATATTATTTAGATGTTAAGCAAATCACAAGTTACACACTTTTTATTTAATATGAAATTACCTACTTTCTGTATATTGGTACCTTAATCTGGTCACGCTATGCTACGTAAACACTTTAAAACACTCATTATTGGAGAACCAATCAAAACAGCTAGTCTTCTAGTCTAATACTAGTAATACTGACGACATATTGTTTTGATTGGTTCTCTATTAATGGGTGTTTTAAAGTGTTTACCTAACTAGTATATTAGCGTGACCAGATTGAGGCACAAATATACAGAAAGTAGGTAACTTCATATTAAAGAAAATACCGCTGCCCAAGCAATCACTTCTTCCACATCCAGATTTGCTATCCAAGTCTCTCACAAAGAAAAAAATTTGCATGTAGAAATAATTATTTATGGAGCTTTAATAATATAATATTTGAAATCGTCTATCCCAAAAACCCATAAAACGATATCCCACATCGGTAGTGGAGTAGAGGTAGTGATGGGGGGGGTAGTAGTGGGGATGGATGAAGTAAAGAAAATATTTTTTCTGAAATCGATGGGCAATGTCTACATTTTCGGCGCGATTTCAGATAAAAAATGCACAATTCCAGTACTTTAGTCCGTTGCTAAGAAACTATCACAAAACAGACCGGAAAAGATCCGTTGCCAAGCAACGATCAACAAAACCGTACGAAAATGTTACTTTCCCGGCCTAGGCCGGGAAAGTAACATTCCCGTACAGTTTTAATGTATATTTTAGACAGTAAATAAATACACGCAGACAAACCAACTCACATTAAAATTTCATTTATTAGTAGGCAGTTAGATTGCAATCAAGAAATGTTATGCATTAATACTAATTTCTTAATTTATAATAATATTGATTATGAACAATTTGCATCGTCGTCCGGGAATGTATTGCTTTCACACCTAAATACACAATATACTATTGAGGCCTTTGGTTCATGTATACAACCTGAATCACAATTTTTGTTCACCCCCTTTTATAATGGAGTGGAAGTAGTAATGGGGGAGACTAATGCCAATTTTTTTTTTGAGACATTAGCTTTTCTAGTATATACTAAATACCATTTTTATGAACTCTTACTCTCATTTACCCCAATTTACCCCTCAATCCTTCAAAGGAATAAGATGAAAATATAATCTAGTTCCAGGTCTTGTTAAAATACATACGTGCACAAAATTTCAAGTCAATATCTTAAACGGTTCTAGAGTAATTGTGCGCACAAAAAAGTTACAGACAGACATTTTTTTTGCTCAAACTTAAAATCTCGACGTTTCATGACATTCTAAGCCTATTTGAACAATAAAAATTTTAAAAAATTTGTCGTTACTTTACTTCCACTAGATGTGGAAGTAAATGTGTGTGAGTTGTGATTTGCTTAATATCTAAATAATATTTTTAAAAACAGTTTTTGTTAAATTGTTTCTTTTTTAATGTACGTGTTACTAATTCTTATTTTTGAGAAAAATATTGATGCATAAAATGCGTTTGTTTTTAAAAAAAATTAAACAAATTCAACAAACGGTTTTAAAAAGTTTTTGAACTTTTCTCTGTTAATATCACTGAAAAGTATATAGACAAACTATAATCTAAAAAAAATGTTGTAGTACGACTTGATGCACTTAAACATTCGAATTTGCTATTGTCTTTTTAGGAGTTGTTATGAATATTTCAATTGTTATAAATATATCAAATGTAAAGGGGGGGTGTAAAGCAGCCAGTTCTTTGTCTATTAAAGCAAGTAAAAAATCCTTTCTCTTCTGAAGAGAAAACGTTGGGCAAAAGTTCTGGGTTAAGAGTAGCTCGTCTCCTGGCGTCGCACAGTGGGGCAAATAGCTCATTTTTTGGACAAGCGATAATTCCCAAGCCTGGAATTAATGAAATTAAATTTTTTTTTTTAAACTGTTCGTTATAAAATTGCCTTTAATTCTATCGAGCCCGAATTTTGAAATTTCAAAATTAAAGGACTTAAATTTTGAAAGTAAATTAAAATTTTATCAAAAAATTGTTTAAAATTATATGAAATTGTTACTTGGGGGGTCTTCTTGGCTTCTAATCTCATTTCTGATCCCCGTATTTTGCGATTCAAAAAACCAAGATAGCGGATCCAATATGGAGGCCATAATATTTTTTTAAATGAAATGTACATGCACAAACTGTTAAAAATTGTTACTTAGGACTTTTAAGGATTTCTGATCGAGAATCTGAAATCTAAATTACGTAATATCGTATCCAAAATGGCGAATCCAATATGGCGGCCATAACATTTTTTTAATTGACATGTAAATGCGCAAATTGTTAAAAATTGTTACTTGGGGGTTTTAGAAATTGCTGATCATGAATCTGAAGTCCAAATTACGTAATATCGAAAGATGGCGGATCCAATATGGTGTCCGTAAGTTAAAAAAGAATGACAAATCAAGAAGGAAACTGTTAAAATTTGTTTTTCGTTTTGAAGTTACACTGAGAGTAACTTTACACATGTGAGCAATGTGATATATATTTAGTGCATATTCAGATTTAAATATCTCATGAGAAAAGAGGAAATATTAATTATTTCATTTTAGCACATACTGGAAATGCAACCCTAGAATTCAAAATTACGAAATTTTAACTGCGGAATCAGAAACCTCTAGGAACTAATTTTTAATGATTTTTGCATCTACGTCTTATTTTTTTTTAAATTTATAACAGCTATATTGAATCAGATATTATGGTTTCCAAAGTGACGAAACTAAAATATCCGAAACAAGATTAGTGAATTAAGCCCCTGATTAAAAATTTTTAGCAATTTCTTTCTTGATTTATCATTCTATTTTAACTTACGGACACCATTTGGATCCGCTATCTTGAATTTCGATATTACGTAATTTAGACTTCAGATTCATGTTCAGCAGATCCTAAAGCTCCTAAATAACAATTTTTAATAATTTGCTATGTACATTTCATTTAAAAAAATATTGTGGCCGCCATATTGGATCCGCCATATTGAGTCCGCCATCTTGTATTACGATATTACATAATTTAGGACTTCATATTCATCGTCAGAAACCCTTAAGCACCCTGAGTAACATTTTTTATCAATTTGCGCATGTACATCTCATTTAAAAAAATATTATGGCCGCCATATTGGATCCGACATCTTGGATTTCGATATTACGTAATTTGGACTTCAGATTCACGATCAGCAATCTCTAAAATCAAGTAACAATTTTTAACAATTTGCGCATTTACATGTCAATTAAAAAAATATTATGGCCTCCGTATTGGATTCGCCATTTTGGATTACGATATTACGTAATTTAGATTTCAGATTCTCGATTAGAAACCCTTAAAAGTCCTAAGTAACAATTTTTAACAGTTTATGCATGTACATTTCATTTAAAAAAATATTATGGCCGCCATGTTGGATCCGCTATTTTGGTTTTTTTAATCGCAAAATTCGGGGATCAGAAATGAGATTAGAAACCAAAAAAACCCCCCAAGTAACAATTTTTTATAATTTTAAACAATCTTTTGATAAAATTTTAATTTACTTTCAAAATTTAAGTCCCTTAATTTTGAAATTTCAAAATTCGGGCTCGATAGAATTAAAGGCAATTTTATAACGAACAGTTAAAAAAAAAAAATTAAATTTCATTAATTCCAGGCTTGGGAATTATCGCTTGTCCAAAAAATGAGCTATTTGCCCCACTGTGCGTCGGTGATAGGCTTTGGCAGCGGAAATAGGTTGGCGTTAAATAAAGAAATTAAATACAAAGTGGTGTAATAAAGAAATATATGGTATTAGAAATATATAAGTGCATTTATTTTAATAGAAGGTAATATAGACCAAAGTTAGTTAGTCAAAAAGGCTTAATAAGAACATTTCTATCGTATATGTGAGATACAGTGATATAAACACCCCACCCCGTAGATGTAACGGTCCATTTTTAATGGTCCATTTATTGTAGTCCCTGTCAGATAATTCGTACTAATTTATATTTTTTGGTAGCATTTTTGTTTATATGCCTAATGCCGACCCTATAGTCGGTCGGTATTCAGTCTTCTTAATTTTAACCGTTATGTGAGGATGATGCCTTGCAATAGCTCGCCTCATACTCCCATATAAGGTAATAATGCCAAACTAGGCCAACGATGTCCGATTCAATCGGTACATTATGCCAAAGAGTCACTCCCCACTTTGCAATATAAATAGTAAAGATCATGGGTTCTACGACAGTCCTGACAGTTTTCTAGAGTTCTGAGTTGAAAGGAGGCAATCAAAGGGCTGCTTGCCCAAGAAGGGCCGTCTTCTGCCGGCCTATCTTCACTGTAAGATTCCCGAGTATTAAAGAAAAAAACAAGAGAAATAGAATCTGAGAAGGCTTACTAAAGAATTTGCTAGTAAAGAATGCTCAAAGTTTTATCTTAGTGAGTTATTTTGAAACAAATTTAGTGTTTCTAACTGCCTATGCTGTAATTAGCCGTAAGGTGTTGTGTTATTTTTACTGGATGCCGAAATGTAAGTACATTTAAACTTTTCTTCCACCGGCCTTTATCAATCACCAAGTAAATTTCTGGGAGCTGTTTACACTAGTTCATCGTAAATTAAAGTGTGTGCTTCTTATTTAAATTAAATTTCGGTCGAAAGAAATTAAAATTAACGTTTGCTTTCAAGCATTTAAACTTGTATAATGAATATAGAATTAGAAATGGAACTGTTGTTTCCTTTAATCTTTACCTGGTCAGTTAGACTAGTTCATAAATTTCGTTAAAATTATTATATTGATTATAAGATTTATTGCTTATTATATGTTAATGTTGACGGTATATTGTTGAAAAGTTAATTAAATATAGGTAAATTAATTTCGTTTGGAGTCGGCTGATCAACTATTTTTTTGATAACTTTTTGTTAATATTTTATAAGCAACTTTAGTCATGAAATATGACACTTTTCTGTGTTGTTCATTTGTTTAATTGAAAACGATATCTGTTATTTTGCACGCACCGAGAGAATGTTTCATGCTCTACCAATTTAACTTTTTTGAAATTAATATATGGACTATTTTATTATTTGGGAGTTTTATTTATAATCTTCATAAATAATATTTTTGCACTATTATTTATTTAACCTTTCTAAGCTAGCTAAGTAAAGTAATTAGGATAGTTTTCTGGGTTTTGGGGGATTAATTGATCCTTCTAGTAATCTGTAATTAAGCTAATTTTAGTTAATTAATTTTTTTTAAATCTTGCCTTAAGAAAAAGTGAACGTCGCATAGATTATTCCTCTCCCACTGCCCAGCACCTTGCAGATGACCTTGGTCACTGCCGACTCCTACATTCCATAACAAACATGAGAGAAATCTCGTTTACAAATTCCATAGTGTCACAGAGGTATTAATTAGTAACTAATTATAAACCACAAATTGCGCGAATATACACAGCAAAGCGGGAAGTGAAAAGGCAAAAAATCTTGGGAGTGTGCAGGTATTAAACCAGGTCCGCTCATCTGCTACTCATGTTGTCAGTTGTGGAGTTGCCGCCAGATATAATGCACCGATTTACCGTTTATTGGTTGAAGAGGCTCTCCAACATCGCATTTTCCAAAATCATATCATTTTTTGGCCACATCAACTGGAAGAGGACAATATAGAATGGTTGATAGTTCAAGGAAAACCAGCTGACGAAGAGGACTCCTTACAAGACGTTGGGCTGACGTTACCAAGGAGCTGAGGGCTAGAGTGAGGTTGTGCGTCTAACAGGCAGCGGCGCCAAATGGCATGATGCCGTTAAACGTGCAATGCAGTAAACGCAGACCAACTAGAAATAATGCATGTATTACAAAACGTCTGGCAAGACGAAGTGAAGAAGAAAAAGTGATTGACGAGACATGGCTTTTTAAATTTAAGGTGAAATGGGGGTTGCAATATCAAAAAGATTTGAGTTTGTGAGGATACGAAACAAACATAAAATTGCTGCTAATATTTTATTTATTGGAGTTGCTTTAGTACTTTTAGAAGATGCACCATTTTCTTCTCAATAATCATCAGGTTTAGGAATACCCATTGTGTGAGGATTTCTCTTTTAAAATTAATTCGAAGCAAACATAAAACTGCTGCTAATATTTTATTCATTTGAGTTGTTTTAGTACTTTTAGAAGACTTACCATTTTTTTTCTCAATAATCACAGGTTCAGGAACACCCATTGGATGAGGATCTTATTTTAAAATTAATTCACTCATATATCTAACACCCTGTATATGGATTTTTTATTAAAAGCGTGGTGGGGTGGTGCATGTAAACGTACTTAAACAGATTAAAGGCAAGACAATTTCCTCTCTTTTTAAGTTCCATATCATTTTCTATACAAAAATGACAAAATTTGTAGTTGCAAGTTGTATGCAAAGGAAACTAGATTATCTGAGAGATTAAAAAATAGACAGTCAATTTTAGAATACATTTTAACAACAGCAGTTGGAATGTGCAGATTTATTGTTGTCGAGTTCTGGAAAAATGTACCTTGTAGCTTGTAATTTCTGAAAATTGTCTGGCATCGAGTTTTCGATGGATATAATTGTCGAAGGAACTTTATCGATAAATAAAACTCGGCACCTAATGGATTAGATTTATTTGTTTTTTGCTACGATCTTATGCCCATTAAAGAAGAAAAGGCAAAGAAAATGTCAAATAAGTTGATCCACTGCCAGACTGGTATCATTTGGTTTACGAAAGTAATAAACAACATTAATGTTTCAGTTTAATACAAAAGAATGTCATACTTTTAAGGAAGTTAATACTTATTTTATTAAACATATTTTTTTAATAGTCTGTACTGCAACATTAGCTTTTCTTTTCAAATATCCTAAGGCCTGTTATACCGAGTGTTTTAGAAGATTCGGTCTAAGAGAAACCAATTTGGTTGGGTAATTTTTGTTTATACATTTTTTACCTTTACATTTTCAGTAGATACAAAAATTGAAAAGTTACTCTTTTTTAAATAAAAATTGTTTGCTAGCAACGAGCAAAAATACATACTTTAAAAGGATAAGGCATTTTTAAGTTAAATTCAACGATTAAAATAACAACAAATCAACGAAAGAAAAAAAATTAATACGTGAAAACCAAGTACTTAAATTAGAAATTTATACAGTGTCCGCCAAAAGTCTTCTCCTCCCCCATTTTAATTATTGAACGACTTATTTTTGAGCAATTAAATTTGGTTGGTTTATTTTAGGGCAAAAATGGGTATACTTAAAAGAATACAGTAATTTTAGTATTAAAAATGGCGGCTCGGCGTCATCTTGAAGGTTTTTTTTAAGTGGCACAATGGGTTCAGTGCACCCTCATTCGAAAGGTCGTTTCATTTAGAATATAGCCCTAAAAATTTATCATACAGTTGGAAGGATCGACCCAATATAAAAGTGTCATTTTGGGAATATGAACTAACACAGATTTTTTTACAAACTATTTAGACCGGGATTAAATAAACTTCTATAACTTATTTAAAAATAAAAATAAGTAATATTTTGATGTGTTTTTTTCTGAGAAGTAAATGTAATGGACATGCTGCATTGTCACCATTTGTAATACGACAATTGCCTCCTTCCTTCAAAGGATATTTATTTTGTGTTCCAAATTCGCATGCACTAAATAAAGTTAGTTAAACAATATTGCCGTTTTAAGTAAAACTCCCAAAATGACACTTTTATATTCGGTCGACATTTTAAATTGGATGAATATAAAATTCTGAAATTTTAGGGCTACACCCTAGATGAAACGATCTAGCCAAGGTACCATTTTAAAAACTAACATTGCTCCTAAAAGGAAAGTCTGCCGACGTCACAACTTATTTATATCCAATCAGTCTATTTTTTTGCCATATATTGGTAAGTTTAACCTCAAAATTCATTAGAGTGTGAAAAAAGACAGACGACTATTTCTTACTTTTAGGTTTTAGGTAGGTAGTATAAATAATTGCCAATTACACAAGATGTGGATAAACTGTAATCTGTATAAGATAGTACGTCACTACCATTAAGGTGACGTTTTAAGAATCCTCTAACCTTTCGAATATTAAGCAATTTTGATTATAATAAATACAAATTATTTACTATTTTTTTGCAAAATATGATCGAAAAGTTACCAAAATATAACTTGTGTATGACATTCTCCCTCTTCAAAAACCTTATGCGCTACCCTGTGACATTTCCATCTGCTGGTTGCTGGTGCTAGGATTCGAACCAAGGAGACATAGACAGCGACTAGTTACGGTTTGTCACGAAAAGCGCTCTAGCTAACTGCGCTACTCCATTTTGCGGAGCATTATTAAAATTATTTGAGGAATTTATTGAAAAATATTACAGGTAGTTAGCTATAGTTTCAAAGCCAAATTATCATCTACATTGCTTACTATAAAACTTTGGCTACTACTCATGAAATGTAGAAAATACGAAAAATAGTTTTGTAACTAACTCTCTAATACACAAAAAATCAAATTAACTTGTTCCTAAAATTTTATTATTATTCTGCCAAAGTTTTTCCGCATTCTAATTTAGTTATCTACCTACCCATCGTAGTGAGTTCGCTCTTCAGCAAGGGCCAAGCCCAAGCAAACCGTTACAAGCACTACAGAGAATCTCATTGTCACCACCACCACTATCAAAACACCGTCATAAAACCTCTTTTATATGATACGAGTAATATGGAATTAAAAATTTGTTATCAGGATTCAGAATTTCTAAACAATCCTATCAATTATTATCAAATAGTCCATTCATTAAATTGATTTATTGTATTTTTGACTTATTTATTGTTCATTTGTTCTATTCTTTTGATACCGATACGTGACAATACAAACTGCAGCTAGATAAAAAAAAACAAAAGAAAAAAATTACTGTGATGTCTACCAAGTTTAAAGTAAATTTGATTCTAACCAAATTTACTGTGTATATGAAAAGTAGTGGACAGATAAGAAATAGATTATATTTAAATTTTTGAAATCCTTACACCGATTATATATTGGCCAAATTATCTGATCCCCAGATATAGAAAAGTAGAGATAAATGTGCACTGAAGTAGCAGTAATGGATGGTTTATTCCAAAAGACCAAACTACAATAGTATAGAAAGATTGAACCGATACATTTCAGATACATAGTTTAGATTAAAATAATAAATATTTGTAACAAATTTAAGAACCAACATTTAAAAAGAAGATATGACTATAACAAATTTAAAAAGTGCGTAAGAATGATGTAGATATATATATACAATATATAACATAAAACAATTATACCGAAATTATTAGAAAATATAATCAGGGCCGGCCCGATGAAACTCGGCGTTCTATGCGACCGACTTGAATGGCCCTTTAAACAAAAAAATCGTAACAAAATAAAACATAAATGTAAAACAATAATGTAATTTTAAATCAAATAATTTACTTGAATGACTCAAGAAAAACCACATATAACAGATTTGCTTAAATGAGATTGTTTCCACTTCTCTTGCTGTAATTGTAGACCGAAAAATGAAAATGTTGAAAATAGAACACTAAGTGAATCTACAATCGGGGGTGGATGGGGTCAGTCCAACCGGCCCTGGCAATTTTAGGGAAACGGCCCAATCAAGCAGGGAATTAGAACCTCTAATTTGAGTGGGCCGGGAAAGAATATTTTTTTTTGGTGGGCGAAGGCGTAAGGGGGAAAAATGCCCCTAAGCCGAAAATTTTGTATTTTTCAAGGCCAAACGCTCTAAAATGAAAATTTAGAAATTCGAGTAGCAAAAACATTTTCTTCGATAAATAGGTTTCGTCAAACGAATTTTTTTCATGTAAATGAAAAAATTATTTTAAGGTTCAAAGTACTAACACATAGTCTGACTCAACCACGGTCTAAAGCAAACTGCTACCGTCTTGATAACACTTTTAAAAACGCCACTAAACATCCATACTCTATTAAAATTTATTGACATTGAAAAACAAAGAACAAAATAAAAAATTTAAACATTTTAACAGTCTAACAATAAATAATAATCAATAATAGTTATAACTAATATTGTCTACATAAACATCTCTAAACATAAAAAAAACAAAACAAAAATAATTCTGAAGTTTGAGAAAGAAAAATAAAGAAGAGCCTTTAACATCAAGAACATCAGAACTTTTTTAAGCAAACTTGCAGAATTTGGGACGAACATGTAAAACTAGGTTATTGGGTTAGTACGATTACTCTGGAACTGTTTATGACATTAACTTGAAATATGTATGTATTAAATGGGATCTGGAAATCTCAAATTTTTTTGCACGCTCACCCCCACTATCGATGTGGCATATTATTTTATAGGTTTTTTGGGTAGACGATTTCAAATATTACATCATTCAAGTTCTATGAACAATTATTTTTACTTCCATATCCAGTGGAAGTATGGTAACGACAAAAATTTTTTTAAATTTTTTTATTGTTCAAATATGCTTAGAATGTCATGAATGTCATGAAACATGTCGAGATTTTAGGTTTGAGCGAAAAAAAAATTGTCTGTCTATCTGTCTGTCTGTCGGCCTGTAACTTTTTTTTGTGCGCACGTTTACTCTGGAACCGTTTGAGATATTGACTTGAAATTTGGTACACATATGTACTTTAACGAGATCTAGAACTAGTTTATATTTTCATCTTGTTCCGTCGAAGGGGGAAAATTGGGGTAAATTTGGGGAAAATAGGTAAATCAAGCAGGTAAGAGTTCATAAAATTGGTATTTAGTATATACAAGAGAAGCTAAGGTCTCAAAAAAAACATTTGGCATTAGCCACCCCCATTACCACCCCACCCCATTATTAAAGGGGATGAAAAAAAATGTGATTTAGTGTGTGTACAAGAACCAGAAACCTCGAAATATTTTTTTACTTTATAGGTCAAACTGGTAAATATTTCACAACAATATTGAACGAACATAGAAATGATGTAAAAACATACATAACCCCTTTAAGAAAAAAGTAAGCCCACGGCTGTAACAGAACACCTTCTCAACACCTTCCGTCTAATTCAATTGTAATGTGGCAGAAACCTAAGGTAGACAATAAATTTTAAAAATTGGCGGGGCGAGCGTGGAGACGTCTTGACTGTGCGTGTATTTCGATACTTCAGTGAAGCAATGTTCAGCGCGCTTAGTATTTGGATGGGTGAAATCCATCTTGGGAAACACAGCGATCTCGTCACACCTTCTAGCGGCTTGTATATCAGTGTATACGCAGAAGGTAAGTAATTTCAAGACGAGGATTACGTAGTGGATATACCATCCTTGGAGGGAATATAAAGCAGGCGGTCCCTTGTCTATTAAATGTTAGCCAAGTAAAAGGTCTCTACTCTTCGAAGGAGAAGAGGTTCGTCTCCTGGCATCGGTGATAGCTTTGGTAGCGGAAATAGACCGACATTAAATAAATAGATTTAAAAAAATGGCTACCTAACGAAATTATATATTTAAAAAGACAACAATTTCGTAAGAGATCAGGAGACCTATTATTGAACGTATGGTTCTTAAAAACAAACTGTTATTTACCGAACTTAAAATAGAATGCAATTTTTGATTGTACGCTTTTTGAAGTATACGCTACTTTCAATCGGTTTTAATAAAGCTGAGTCTGGCGTATGTTTCTGTATCACTAATATATACGTTAAAGTAAACAAGATAAAAAAACTTAAACCTTGGATTACTCAAGGACTAATAAAATCAATGGCAAAAAGAGACACCTTAAAACAATTAGTATTAAAAAATCCAAATAACCTAGAAATCGAAAAAAAAATATAAATTGTACAGAAATACCAAATTAATAAAAAAAAAACACAAAATAATTATTACAAGAAACAATTCACTGATGCTAAAAATGACATAAAACAAGCATGAAGATTAATTAAGGATGCTGCAAATGAAAATAGTGGTAAAAAAGTAAATGAAATAAATTGGAATTCTCTGACACCTGTTGGGAAGGCGCTAAAAATAAATAGGGTCTGTATAAAATAACAAAATGGTTTAACCAAAATAAGTTAACGATAAATAAAACTAAAACAAAATTTATTACTTGATTAAATATTTTTAGGTAAATCGAATATACAAAAATTACAACTTCATCAGTATAGATATCTAAAAAACTGCAAAACTGCAATAGTTGCCTTAGTTATATAAGAAACCACAGACAGTATTAAATATTTAGGGACAGGGATATCAGATTTTGCGTTGGGAAAAGCAAAAATAGTTATTAGTAAATAAGAGAGTAAATAATAGACGACTAATATATAAATTTTTCCAGTTAAGACAGTGTATGGATACTAAATCATTAATTAACGTTTATGAAGCTTTGTTTGAATCTATTTTAAATTACGGAGTGGTAACATGGGGCGGAGATTACATTAAGTACATCATTTGAATATTGTACAAAAACATATAATTAATCTTCAATAAATCAAAATTTTATTCTAGAGAAGCATCATCTATAGAAACTGGTTTATTTGATTTTATTAGTACATCATATCATGTCCAGATCTTATTCAAAGAAACACAAAACGGAACAATAAAATAGTACATGATTATTCCACGCTGTTAAAAATAAATGACATTTATACTAGACCAAAACCGAATAGAACAGCTTTCCTTAGATTCATCGATTATAATGGTATAAAATTATATAATCTCTTACAAAAGAAGTAAAAGATATTAAAAAGAGGAATAAATATAAAATGACAATTACAAAATTGACCTTTTTAAATCTATATATATAAAAGAATACCCTGACTGACTGACTCAACGCACAGCTCAAACCGCTGGGTCTAGAAACTTCAAATTTTGCATAGAGATTCCTCGAATGGCGTAGGCAACCACTAAGAAGAGATTTTTCGAAATTCGACCCCCGAAAGGGTGAAAAAAGGGGTTGAAATTCCACGCGGACGAAGTCGCGGGCATCAGCTAGTGACTAATAAATGGCTGAGAAATTAGTCCCTTCAAATTAGTTAAAAAATCTCCGTTTTATGGAAAATCTTCCCACAGTTATGTGATCTGTAAGAAGTGAAGTATTTGAGTTGTCTAAACATGATTTTCACCCCCCGCAGTTCTAAAAAAGGGTGGTTTTTGAGACAACTTTGATCTCATGTAATTTTTCAAAAAAATTTTGGCTCAAAATCTAAAAAAAAGGCGCAAAAGTCTATATGTTTTTATTTCTTTCGCGCCCTCTAACGACGAAACTGCGGAATTCGAAAAAAAAAGTAGAGACAAAATCTATAGGAATATATATGTATATGTTTATCAAAAACCACCCTTTTTTAGAACTGCGGGGGGTGAAAATCATGTTCAGGCAACTCAAATACTTCACTTTTTACACAACTGTGGGAAAATTTTCTTTAATTTTTCCTAATTTGAAGGGACCAAATATACAATTAATCCAAAAGTTGAACAAAATTGAGATCAAATTATACACGGACATTGTTTTGGAAGATAATTCCACTCGGAATTCCAGTAACAAAAACAGAATTAAGAAAATACTGAAACCAACATTTAGGCAATATTTATAATATCCTAAGAATTTAACAATTTTGAAATAACTATTATTATTATTACGAAATGGTGTCTTAATATTTTACGTTCTTTATGCACTGTCGATCAGAGTGTTGCAAAATTCTATTTTTATATTATTTATTACTAATGTTAGAAATAATCAGGGATTATTTACTTTAAAAACCATTGTCTTCCATAATGATCTGATAAGGTCTTAACACTTTAATCCTTACTACACATTCCTTCTTAAATAAAACAAGTCCATGTATATCCGTCACCAGGATACTTTATAAGTTATCCTTCAACTGTCAAATTTGACAAATTTGCGACATTCTGTGCATGAGCAACAACTTTTGAATATAGATAATTGGTTTAATGAACGTAGAATATCACTGTATACTTGATAGATAAATACACAAAGATTTAAAAGTAACAAATCTAAACTAGTTGTAGATTATGGCAAGTATCTGCAGCGGCACCATGGAATCTTTCTCGTCTGATCCTGATTTTATAGAATTTCCTGGTGGCATAGACACTGAAGAGTGGGCCATAGTTCAAGGGCAGTTAGTGCGTTCCCGTTAAAATCACTAAATGAAGAAATGAATATGGTAATTGTTTAAATACATTATAAATGTATTCAATGAATATTCGAAATAGATGGAAATAAATGAATAAAAAGATACTAAAAAACTATTATTACTTTTAATTTTAACTATTGAATTAGTACGCTTAGAAAGTAGAAATTCTGTTACAAATAGTAAATGCTTATAATGTATTAATTTATATATCAAAACCCTAAAAGTATAAGGTAAAATTACTACAATAAATTAGTAACGCAGTCACAAGGAGCAAATAATTATTATAAAGTTAAATTTTCATGGATAGGATATCTGAAATCCGAATAGGAATCATATGTTTTCTTTTCTAATAGTGATTGGAAAAGTTCTCTATTTAAATAATGTTTGCTACTTAAAGTTTATAAATGTCAAAAAAAATAATATATAAATGTCAAATATAAAAACCACTACTTAGTGGAGCGCCTGGGGGTTTTGACCTCGGACTTCTGTTACAGTGAATGAATTTATATGGTCGAGGTGGGATTTTGCTTTTTTATACTATAAATTTCAAAGTTTACCAAAAATTTTTTTGTGCTTTCGATTTTATCATTATTTGAACAAAAAACTATAAAAAATTAATATTTTAGCATATAATTTTAAGTATTTTAAATAATATTTTCTTTTATGTATACGTTGAATTTTACCTAAATATACACAGACCAATATCTTTCAAAGATACCCGAGTGTAATGAGGGTCGTAGGAACTTTAAACAGGTAGTAAAATGTGGAGGGGAGAACGACAGCGACAACTGCAATGTTCAACTTTACGGACGTAGTTCTAGATTTTTAATTGCAAAAATCAAGTAAGTTGTCCGTTATAGCCAAGATATTATTGAATTGAACATTTTTGTGATATATCGTTCAAGAAAAGTCATCAACATAGTGATTCGACAGATGCTAGAATAGAAATGGATGATGTCGATGTAAAAAGATTGGTGGACTTCTTCAAGCAAAACAGCCCTTTTCCTGATACAGATGCTGTTATGTCCATTGCTACCGGAATTACTGGAGATAAAGATACAAATTGTTACGATGCCTTTGAAAAAGATTTAAATGTAATGAAGAAAACAGAGGGAAAAAATTTTCGCGAATTGAAATTATCAAGGAAAGATATAATAAATCCTTTATTGGCGAAAAATAACAAAATTAAAATTCATGACGATGTGATTCCTGTTGATTCATTGCTGCTGTTTCAACGTATTTGTATTTAAAAAAAAAAACGATGAAGAGCTTAAAAATTATATGAATTATGACTCGCACCATATCCGCTTGCTCTATTTGAAAATGGCGAACTGTGAAAGACAAAAAAATCAACTTTTTACGAGTTATTCCCAAAAATTTCCAATAATTTAAAAAGTCTAGAAAATGTTCATTACGTCATTGATGGAGGCATGTTATTACATCGTTGCAAATGGCCAATAACAATCCTGCAAAAATTACGTACGTAAGTTTCTGGTTCTATTTTAGAGTACTACACAAAATAGAAATCCTGTTGGATTTTACGTTTTCTCTTGTTTTGTGTCCTTTAAACTTAAGGGCGGTTGTTCTCAACCCTATAGGGGCAGTTTATGAAGATTACGTCGGACCTGATGCAGTTTTTTATCACTTTAACAAAACTTAGACATTTTGAGCTTTTTCAGCAGTCATTACTGTTTTGGATCGATTTTTATAAATAGATATGAAACACACCCTCTCACTGGGTGTGTTTCATATCTATTGTATGTACGCTGCTGTTTAATTTGTATAATTTGATCGATTAGGATGTAACAACTATTCTCGTAGCTTAATATTCTTTTTACCCCAGGCCAGGGGTGTTTCTTGGCTCTAGCTAAAGATTTTGGGGGTGTACGATTTTTTTTGACCCCGAATTCGGATTCAATGACCGAAAACACATGGGGATACATGTATCTGATTCGCTGGTCTGAACTTTTTTTTTGTGGGGCTGTGTTATTGATCATACATTCAAATGTCAAATGGAAATCTTAAAGAGCACTAATTTCTCCACAATTTTTGTTACAGACACTATTTTGCAGAACTAATAGTTCACGAGCTACAGCTCGTGAAAAGTTATAAAAAATAGTTTTTTTTTATATATTTCGTTAATTATTGGTCAGATATAAAAATATCTCGAAAAATATGTAGTTGCAAACTTGTAGAGCATTTAGTTTACTGAAGCGGATCTGGTGAGAAAAAGAAGAGTTTTGAAACCAACTTTTTAAAATTTTTTTTTGACAGTTCGGTTACACGCGTTCTCTTTTATCATGTTATCAAGTTAGTTCAGCTTAATCACACGAGATGGGGCAGGAATTCGCATTTAAAATTCGAAAAAACAAGTTTTTTCATGATAACTTTGTTATTATTGACTTGACGAAAAAAAAAAAAAAATTGAAGACCTCACGGAAGCGCATAATCTGGATTTTTTCAAATCGGACTGTAACTTCTCGTGAGACTTTTTTTTCAAAATACACGTTTCTTTTTGCTGTAACACCAATACACAAAATAGTAATTCCTTAAAAAAAAGGAAAAGATTTTTTTGAGGTACGTGAAATAGGTAAGAATTGATGGAACCGGAGGATAGGTGGGCCAATTAGGGGAAGAGCAGGAGGTAGGGAAAGGAAAATGATTCAACTCCCCCGAACTTTTTGCCCTGTCGTGCGATTTTGAAAAACCACTGTTATCTTTAGTATTTGACCTATTAATTTTTTTTTTAATTTTTCAAATAAACAAAGGACCCCGGAACAAAACCCATGAAAATGTTCATTCGGTGGAATCGGCTAAAATTTTGGTATTTTGTAGTTCAAGTCATGCTGATTAAAAGTTCTTATCACATCAATCCAATCCTATGGACAGTTTTTGAAATACAGCTTTTCAAAGTTAGGTAATTTGCGTCATTTTAGACATTCAAGTACTTTTTACTCTTAAACTATTAACTTTAGCAAAAAATTGTAAAGGTCAAAATATTTTTGTTCAAGTCCAATAAAGCTGAAGAATTTTGTTTCAGAATTTTTTTATGAATTTTTAGGTTAGGTAAAATATATATATGTCATATTTCGGCATGCTTCGGTGGGATTGGCTGAAACTTTGCTATTTTGTAGATAAAGTCATCCTGATCAAAAATTCCTATTGCACTGAGTCTATCCTATGAGTGGTTTTCGCTCCAGAAGTGCTTGAAGGTAACGGGTAATCTATATGTACGTGTTTATGAATGGCTTCCAGCGTGTTTGTGTACGTGCGTACGTATGTGTGTGATTATTTTTATCAAAGAATCTGCTCTTATCGGCACTATGTTTCTATGTTTCTTAAGAGAGTGTTCGCATTGCCAACCAGGGTGATCCCATTTTTTGGTTTCACTTTCTATCTGTTGATTTTTACTTTTTGTTGTTTTTTAATGCAAAATATCGACAGCCCCCTCAATATCATCCACTTACGGTAAAAAATATTTTAAAAAAATAATGTAAAAATAAGCGTGTATTATTGTTCAATATGCTTATAAAGTCACGCCCCTGTAAATCAAAAGGTTTCTAAAATATAAAATAATAATCAGTTTTTGGGTGCCATTTTCAAAGAGCCGTAACTTAAGATATCTGTGGACATATTTTTGCATGTAGAATCTGCACCAGAAGTTTGTCATCGATATTTCCGTATAACCCTGTATACACTGGCACATACATACACACAAACGCATGCACGCAGCACACAGATGCGTTGGAAGCTGGAAGCCATTCATAAACACATACATATATTACCTGTTATCATTGTTTTAACCTTCAAGCACTCCTGGAGCGAAAACCACTCATAGGATAGACTTAGTGCAATAGGTCAGCATGACTTTAACTACAAAATAGCAAAGTTTCAGCCAATCCCACCGAAGCATGCCGAAATATGACATATATACATATATTTTACCTAACCTAAAAATTGATTAAAAAAATTCTGAAACAAAATTCTTCAGCTTTATTGGACCTGAACAAAAATATTTCGGCCCTTGCAATTTTTTGCTAAAGTTAATAGTTTAAGAGTAAAAAGTTCTTGAATGTCCAAAATGAAGCAAATTACCTAACTTTGACAAGCTGCATCTCAAAAACTGTCCATAGGATTGGCTCGATGTAATAAAAACTTCTGATCAGCATGACTTGAACTACAAAATACCAAAATTTCAGCCGATTCCACCGAATCAACATTTTCATGGGTTTTGTTCCGGGGTCCTTTGCGGGAAGGGAAAAACTTTTTGCATTTTTTTTCAAATGAGTTTTTTTACGTAGGAAAGGGTAAATAGGAGAAACTTTTTTACAGGTAAGTGAGGATATGCGCTTCCGCGAGGTCTTCAATTTTTAATTTGACTTTTTTTTCGTCAAGTTAATAATAACAAAGTTATCGTGAAAAAACTTGTTTTTGCGAATTTTAAATGCGAATTCCTGCACCACCTCGTGTGATTAAGCTGAACTAACTTGATAACATCATTAAAATGAACGCGTGTAGCCGAACTGTCAAAAAAAAAAAATTAAAATAAAGTTGGTTTCATTTCAAAACCAGATCCGCTCCGCTATTCTCTAAAATCTTTATTTAAAACTTTTTGCAAAAGTTATAAAAAATATTTTTTTCAAAACATCTCGTCAACTATATTGATCGGATATAAAAATATATAAATTGTGGAGAAATTAATGATTTAAAAAATTGATAATATATTTATGTGTATGATAAATAGTTTAGGAGATATATTCAAGAAACTATTTTTTTATAAATTTTGAGGGGCTGTAGCCCGTAAAATATTAGACGTACAAAATGGTGTCTGTCACATGAAGTCTAGAGAATTTAATACTATACATGATTGCTATTTGACATTTTAATGGACGATGAGCAGTTTACGAAATATTTCAAAAAAACATGGTGATGTTATTTATAATCGATGTATCTTGCACTAAACATAATCTGTACTCTTTTGTACCCCTATTCTTGAAGCAAGAATTACTCTTATACGTATCAAATATCAAATGTGCCTGATGACAGTTCTTATATCTTTTACTCATCCCGTTGCAAAAGAACGCCCCTAAGGTCCTCACAAGGCTATAAGAATTGTTGGAAGGATTCTGTACAAAAGGTTCAGTTTATTTGATAGAGCAAATAAAGCATATATCTTCGTTGAAACGCTTTCTTTTTTTTTTTTGGGTTTACTAATTTCAGGTTCAACACAGGATTCATTTTATTTGTTTCACGTTTTGAGTTTTTACTAGAATAATTAACGAAAAACATTACAAGCGATAGAGTGTGGTCAGGGGCGGACTGACAACAGTTTAGCGGCGCTGGATCTTAGAATGCACAGGCCACTTATTACTCTATTAGCTGGTCATCTTGCCAAGCAGCCGGCGCCAGCGGCGCACTATTGAAGCGGGCCACCGGGATTCGTCCCGGTGTCCCGGTGGGCCAGTCCGCCCCCGAGTGTGGTCAAAAAAATACTTAAGTGAAAGTGAGCATTTGTCGCGAGAGAAGCGAGTTCACCTTACGTTCCCTTCTTAGGGTTCGCAAAAACTTTATTTTGTAACCACAGTGATCATGTGGTAGCATGTGGTAGCGTGATGTGATATTTCTGGAGTTACCTGCATTTGTTCCCACATTTCAATCAATAGGAGAGCCACAAGTTATCGTCGAATATCTCGGTATAGTTGGAAATGTAACAAATTTATCCTGTCAAAATGATACTGTAAAATTAATGTGAATTTAAATAAATAAATAATTCGTGTTGGGATAGACTAGGCTTACATAATTGGCCTGAGCAAGTTCTTCGTTCACTCGATTTGTTATAAGGGCCCCAACTACTAAATAGAAGGGATAGGCCATGTGAAGAAATTGACGCTCTTTCTGAGCAATACTCGCGTTTAAAAATAACTACAACATATTAAACAAATGCAAAGCCACAAACAAAAAGACAGGTCGCTACAAAGTGAGGTTATACTTTCACTTTCACGCAAGAACAGCCCAATTCTCCCATAATTTACCAATAGAAGCAAGTTCCCCGATTTTGTTGCAATGTGAGAGAATACACTATTTTGGCTTTCAATGGAATTGTGCCCACTTTCTCATAAAAATGGGCTTTCTCATTATTACAGAATATCCGTCTTGATAAATTAAAATACACTATACTCAAATTCTCATGGACAAATTTCAATTTTTCGGGGGAACCCTCATCATCCTTTCTCGCTTTTGACTGTCTCCTGTGTAATAAGTATATCAGTATCTATCAAAAACGGGCGAGCGTATAAGCGTCTTGACCGTGATTGTATTTCGATACTCCAGTGAAGCAACGTTCAGCGCGGTTAGTACTTGGATTGGTTAAATCCATCTCGGGAAACACAGCGATCTCGTTCCATCTCCTAGCTGTCTGTATATCAGCGTATACGCGGAAGCTATGTAATTTCAAGACGAGGATTACGTAGTGGATATACCAATATTTGGAGGGGATGTAAAGCAGGCGCTCCATTGTCTATTAAATGTTGGGCAAGTAAAAGATCCCTACTCTTCTTATGAGAAGAGGTTCAGCAAAATTTCCAGGTTGGGGGTAACTCGTCTCCTGGCTTCGCATAGTGTGAAAAATATGTTCTTTTTTGGACAAAAATCTGCCGACAGTAGAAATTTCAATCAAATTAAATGAAAAAAATGGTAAATACCCTTAATACATTGTACTTTAGAGTAGTGCTGCAACAAATTGGCGTATATATTACTTCCACATCTAGAGGAAGTATAGAAACAAGAAATTTAAAAAAAATTTTATTATTCAGGTAGGCTTAGAATGTCATGAAACGTCGAGATTTTAAGTTTGAGGGAAAAAAATGTCTGTCTGTCTGTCTGTAACTTTCCTGGTGTGAACGATTACTTTGGAACTATTTAAAATATTGACTTGAAATTTGGTACACGTATGTTCTTTAACGAGATCTGGAACTAGATTATATTTTCATCTTATTCCGTTGAAGGTAAATTGAGATGGGGGGTAAATTGAGATAAATGGGGGTAAATAGGTAAATCAAGCAGGTAGGAGTCCATAAAATTGGTGTTTAGTATATACAAGAGAAGTTAATGTCTCAAAAATATTTTTGGCATTAGCCACCCCCATTACTATCCATTAATACCCCCAGCCCATTATAAAAGGAGGTAGAAAAAATTGTGATTTAGTATGTGTACAAGAACCAAAGGCCTCAAATTTTTTTTTACTTCATCCACCCCCACTAGCCCCCCTTACACCACCCCACCCGCACTGGTATATAGTTTTATGGGTTTTTGGGGTAGACGATTTCAAATGTTATATTATTAAAGTTCCGTAAACAATTATTTCCACGCACAAATTTTGTTTCGTTGTAAGAGACTTAGATAGAAAAATTGGATGTGGAAGTAGTGATTCCTTGGGCAGCGGTTTTTTGTCTTTATTCCGCGTTTACCTCCTTGGTCGAAAGTCAGAAACAAACGAAGTAGTATTCATGTAGATTGGATAGCAAATTCATTTTTATGAGATCATAAATTATGAAGTGAAAAAAAAATGAGGCCTTTGGTTCTTGTACACATACTAAATCACAATTTTTTTTCACCCCCTTTTATAATGAGGTGGGAGTAGTAATGGGGGTGGATAATGCCAACATTTTTTTTGAGACATTAGCTTCTCTTGTATATACCAAATACCAATTTTGTGGACTCTCACCTGCTTGATTTACCTCATTTACCCCTTAACGCTTCAACGGAGTAAAATGAAAATATAATCTAGTTCCAGATCTCGTTAAAATACATACGTATACCATTTCAAGTTAATATTCCAGAGTAATCGCGTGCACAAAAAAAATGGTGCAAACAGACCGTCAGACAGACAGACATTTTTTTGCTTAAAATCTCGACGTTTCATGACATTCTAAGCCTATTTGAACATAAACATTTAAAAAAAAATTTTGTCGTTTCTATACTTCCACTGGTTGTGGAAATAATACCTGCGATTTTTAGGTTAGGGTAACCCAAAGCCAATTTGTCCCAGCACTACTCTAAAGTACAATGTTTTTAGGGTATTTTCCTTTTTTTTTAATTTAACTTGATTGAAGTCTCTACTGTCGGCAGATTTTTGTCCAAAAAAGGGCATATTTTTCCCACTGTGCGTCGCCGGTGATAGGCCCTGACAGCGGAAATAGGCCGACGTTAAATAAAAAGATAAAAAAAAATCTATCAAAAATGTTATTACTGGCTTAAAAAAACAAATCCAGCACTCTGTGCTCTAATACCTTAACATTATTTTGTTTTAAGCTATAACTCTTTTCCTACACGTTTCACGTTTCACGTTTCACGTTTCATGTCAACTCGTAATGTGCCTCTTTGTGAAAAAATTGATACAGGTTCCATACATGTATCATTAAAGATCCAATGGAACAAGTTTTTAGGATATTTGTTTATATATTAGAACCCACCCGCTTGCACAGGCTATCAGTCCAATATTCTTAATACACCGGAATTTTCAATGTATTTTAATGAAAATAATCCTGCGCAGTTTGATTTATAAATGCAATAAGTAATTAGATTATCCACTACGTTTCAGTCGTCATTTTTCGCAATACACAGGAAATAAAAACTATTCCTCAATTTCATTGCAAATGCGTCGGCAATCTATTTGATTCATAACAATAATTTCCGTCATTTTTCTATTAAATTCATTCGACAAAAAGTGAACCTTTCCGTGAAAACGTGTACAGCTATCAGCGCAGCTATAAATAAAAATTAATGAGTCAAAAATATTAAACAAATGGGATCAACTGTTCATGAAGTTACAGATCACGTATCAGGGTCGCCGTAGCAGCTTTAACATTTAGAGGGGAAATGTCACCCCAGAGCTTTTATTTGGATCCACAGACGCTGAAGACTTACGGCCCTGACAGAAAGGTCATTGAGAATTTATTATCATTAGCCGTCATATTTTTGAAATATTGAGATACATAGCGCTATACTGGATATCCACTTTATATTTTAGTGCCCTGCATTGCTCTCAGAGCTAGACGATGGAAGTATGTGTTCGTATAAAAATGCAACTGTTTTCAACGCATACTTATACTTAATTAAAAGATATAAGGCCTGTCCCATCAAACTTTGCCCATTCCAAATATCTGTTCAAAAAGTCTTTTATGGGAAAGAACCTGGCAA
Source organism: Rutpela maculata (assembly GCA_936432065.2). Taxonomy (NCBI): domain Eukaryota; kingdom Metazoa; phylum Arthropoda; class Insecta; order Coleoptera; family Cerambycidae; genus Rutpela; species Rutpela maculata. The sequence continues at coordinate 38,879,191 of OW386285.2, forward strand.
TAGAAGACACTTTTCTCCATATTTTTTTGGATAAAACGTCAACTTCTCATACTACATTATATGAGGTTAATATTTTTACTTCCACATCCAGTGGAAGTATAGTAACGACAGAAAAATTTTTTAAAATTTTTATTGCTCAAATAGGCTTAAAATGTCAGAAAACGTCGAGATTTTAAGTTTGAGCGAAAAAAAATATTTCTGTCTGTCGGTCTGTCTGTCTGTCTGTCTGTCTGTCTGTCTGTCTGTCTGTCTGTCGGTCTGCCTGTCTGTCTGTCGGTCTGTCGGTCTGTAACTTTTTTTTTGTGCGCACGTTTACTCTGGAACCGTTTAAGATATTGACTTGAAATTTGGTACACGTATGTACTTTAATGAGATCTGGAACTAGATTATATTTTCATGTTGTTCCGACGAAGGGTTGGGGGTAAATTGGGGTAAATTTGGGGTAAATGGGTAAATCAAGCAGGTAGGAGTCCATAAAATTGGTATTTAGTATATACAAGAGAAGATAAGGTCTCAAAAAAATTTTTGGCATTAGCCACCCCCATTACCACCCCCACCTCCTTATTAAAGGGGATGAAAAAAAATGTGATTTAGTGTATGTACAAGAACCAGAAACCTCAAAATATTTTTTACTTCATACACCCCCACTACCCACTACCACCCCCCTATCACCACCCCCACCCCACTACCGATGTGGGGTATCGTTTTATGGGTTTTTGGGGTAGAGGATTTCAAATATTATATTATTAAAGTTCCATAAACAATTATTTCCACATACACAGTTTTTTCGTTACGAGTGACTTGGATAGAGAATCTGGATGTGGAAGTAGTGGTTCCTTGAGCAGCGGTTTTTCTTATATGCCATTGGGCGCATCCAAGTTGTTACTCGCCAGGTAATTTTCAGGTATAATTTATAAGAGAATTTGTAAATAAATTGTAACATAGTAAAAAATATTGGGGTGAGGCGAATGAAAAGAGGCTTTTAATTTAGAATGAAAGGAATCACAAGCATTGGTGGTTCTTTGAATTGAGGAAGAATTTTCCGCTCAAATATGAGGTGGAAATAGAGAATCATTATCAATATATGTAGAAAGAAGGTAATCTACAAATTTCGTTACGGCGGATGATATTGGCTGAATAGCGGACAATTCAAAAGCAAAACAGTTATAGTGGAACGGATAGAACGTCGTAGCTCATTAAAAATATTTTCGGAGTAGAAAGATATGGGATAAAAACCATCTTGTTCAGAAATGTTTAACGCATCAGAATCTCTTTTTACGAAAATTCTGTGTGGTACTGAAAAAAAATATGAGCGACTGAATTGAAAATGTCTATTTTCGTACGGGCCTCCTCCGCAAACTGATGTTTTTTTTTCTCCATAGCCAAGTAACGTAAATTACTAATTTTTGTTTCACTGATATTACTATTGGGTATGGAACGAGTATATAATTTTTAATGTAGAAAGCACCTTTAATTTTAGTTGTAGTTATTTTTTTTCCAAGCGGAACAAGGCAGAATTGAGAAAGTTCCGACTTCAGTTGTGCTTAACTTTTTTTTTTACGATATGGATTTCAATGTTTGGTTGAATTGAAGCAATACCGACATATGCTCTCTCATAACATATGGTCGCGTTTCAAAAATAAAGTTTTTAGAGCCATTTTTATAACGTCGTGTCTGGCGAGCTGTTCTCCTCACTGGGAGTGCGAGAGAGAGAGCGAATTATCGACTACGGACTAGTGATGGCATCACTCGAGTGAAAAATAACAGGTTATCAGGTTATTGAAATAACCTGCATTACTCGGTTATTGTCGACGAGTACTCAAGTGAAAAATAATCGAATGTTAAACAGTTATTGAAGTAGTCATATAACTCATCGCTCTCTCACAAATAAATTAAATGTTAACTCGTAGGTATCGTATAATAAACGAGTGAACCTCATTACTAACCTACGTTTCTTCGGAGAAGCATATCCGTTCGTATTTCAGATGTTTCCATGCATATCTTGTTCATAATTTTCCGCTCTAGTGCTGTCAAAATTTCAAAAATTTAAAAAACTCTGAAGTGGCGCCATTGCGGATAAACGAAGACTAGGAGGGGAAAACGTACCCGAATAAATATTTCTCTTCATACTTTGGGCTTTCCATTGGTATGTGTACTTTCTCTGTAGCGTCACCCGTTACGGAGCTACGTCACTCCGAGTCTCGCGCGCGGCGGCCACGCCCGTCATGCACTCGGTGAAACTGCCCTGGCTGCGCTGGTGATTACCTGTTGCGAATTCCTGTTTATACATTATTGGTGTTTTATACGATTTATTGAATGAGATTTAACTTGTCAGACTCAGGAAATATGACTTTATTCGACAAGACAATTGCCATTAATAACGAGACTGATTTTAGCAGCGAAACAAGCAGCGAAAAAAAAATTTTTTGATTGCATTTTTGAATGCATCTATTCGTAGGCAATGATAATATCAACATTTTTACCTACAAATTATGACCCAAGAGCTAAAAAGAAGGCTATTAGCCTCAAGTTGTCAAAATAATTTTGACGATCAACGCGTATTTTTCAGGTAAAACTTGTATTAAAAATAGTAACCTGGACTTTTCGGACCGATTTTAATCGAAAGGTAGGCTCTTTAGCCTTAATTTAATAAAAAAATTAAGTCCCTAGTACATCTAACATAGAAGTTAGTCGCGAAACAGACGACAGCGTTTTCGCTGCTAGAACGTAATTTCTCAAGTAATATGTTAATAAACAAAATTGAATAGCCTGGCCCATTTCAGACAACTTTTAATCGAAGGGTGTGCTCTTTACCTTTAATTTAAAAAAGAAATAAGTCCCTAGTATATCTAACATAGAAGATGACCACGAAAGAGTCGTTGACAGCGTTTCCGCTGCTAGCGCATTTTTTATGTTAAACTAAAATAAAATAAGATCTATCAACGTGGCCCATTTCGGACCCATTTTAATCGAAAGGTGGGCTCTTTACACTTAATTTTATAAAAAAAAAATTAGTCCCCAGTATATCTAATATAGAAGTTAATCGCGAAATAGACGTTCACACCGTTTTCGCTGCTAGCACATTTTTTAAGATACACTAGAATAAAATGAGAACTATTAACCTATTAACTATTAATCGATGTAATTGACACGAAACCCAAATTTTTAAATGGGACAACCTGTATTTTTTTGCATATTTGGATCCTGATGGATAAAATGCATATGATCTGACCCTCAAATATTATTTTGATTTTCAAAAAATAGATTTTTTAATTTTTAGTTTTAATAATAGAAGACCGCGATTTTACCAAAATTTTTAAAAATTGGTCTGTAAGCACACCTTTAAAATATTATCTTTTCAGATACTAACATTAAACACGATTTATTCTTCATTAAGATCAACGATAAGGGTTTTTCAACAAAAACTATTTTTTTTTATGGAACCTCTATGGGACAACCTGTTATTATTAATTATGAAGAAAATGATACACATAATGTCTACCTTCTCTTTGTACTAAATTTATAATTAAAACAAATAATGTTTTGATATATATTTTTTTAATGTTTTAAATTTTAGTGCTGTACATGAAAATTTTTAGAAATTCCAGAGGACTCCTAGGCTAACATTTATTAGTATACCCTAAGGTACCTTCATACCAAATTTGGTGCTTTTATCCGCCAAGTAACGGTAATCTTGAAATACAACTCTAACCGACCCCACTATTACACTAATTAATAAAACTATAGTCCATCTCAGTTAAGAATGCAGTTGTTTACGTTATAAACGGAGCCCGGTTTACACATGCACACGGGAATTCCCAAGTAAGTGGATTCCCCCCAGGGCCGTCTCAAGTACATTGATACACAAAATAAAAAGTAACGGAAAATTTGCAACTTAAATATTCTTATTTTATCACAGTAACAGTAATAAGGAACTCTTTTTATTCTATATATTTGACATGGTTCGATGATTAATATTTTAACTTTTAAGAATTGTGAACAAAATTACATAATATTTATCATTAAATTAAAGAATTGCTGTAGGAACATAAATAACTACTAAGTCTAGTAAGTGTAGTCCCTCTACTTGCGAAGTTTCAAGTTCTTAGCATGTCTGGAAATGCCGAAACAAACAGATATAGCCGTTATATCACCTTTCAATTAAGTATGTTTTTATCAATATTCACCTATACGGCGAATTTTTTGAGTACTTGCCAATGAGCTAGGTAATATAAATTTGACGTGAAGGTAAGGAGTATCTTCTCGACCTCTAGAAAATTCCAAAACATAAAATTTGAAGTGGCGGCTCCAATCTGACGCCTAACTTATATTTATATAGAATGACTCTCATTAAAATGAAGATGTTGCCAAAATGGTAAGAAATGTGAAAAAACCATAGGAACCAAGTTGTAGAGAATAAAATTTTACTAAAAAAAAGTGAGTGGTGGCATATATGTATCTTTTATTGTTTTGACAATATATGCCTCATTTTGGTGTGAATATTGCCTTCTATACATTATAGAATGGCCGCTATATTAGAGACGCCGTTTTGAATTTCGAAAATTTCGAAATTTTCTCCATGCCAAATTCCAAGTTCTAGGATCATCAAGAAGTACCTCAAACGTCTCACAGGGCAGAAAAATAATAAATATTGTTGCACTTTCCTTTATATACCGTGTGTCCTAATTTCCACGGTTACACATTCCTAGCTCAATTATTGGTCAATTTTCAGGTAAATTAGGGATCGTTTTATAGAAAAATATTGCCACCATTTTATAGGTCATCCTTTAAAACCCCTTCGTGCCAAATTTTGTTAAAATATATCGAGTGGTTTTAGAGTTATAAACAGGCAAATATGACGTTTTATCAAGGATTAATGGCCTTTAACTCGGCTCGAAGTGAAGTTAGAAACAAAGTTATTTTACAATTCTTGCTGCAAATTTGAAGTAATAATCAAAAATATCATGGTACTCGCCAAAAGGTTCTGTCCTTTTACACGGTCCCTTTCCAGTTTACTTGTTTCAAATCTAATCACCATAAACAAAATTTTTAACTTGACAGTAATGAAAGCTTAAGGCTTTGTAGTTTCCTTCTGTCATTATTTGCTATTTAAATAATTATTCAGTTTTTTCTTATATATTTTGTTATTTCAACAAAATTTGGCGCAATGGAGTTTTAAGGGATGCTCTATGTGGTATTATTTTTTTATAAAAAAAAGTCCCTAGGACAATTTATTTGTAAATGACAAATTTAAAATGATATGTAAATGATAAATTTTCAGTCCTCCCCTTCTAAATTCGCACGTCTATGGAACGAATTAAATAAGTATATGCACTTTTAGTTACAAAGGTGTCACTATGAAAAGTGGGACACCCTGTATAGAAACAAAGTTGTATAGAAATATTCTTAACAAAATATTTCATTTCAATATTACTAATAACGTATTTCCGGACCTGGCAAGAAATCTGTTCTGGTTTACTAATTTTTTCCTGTGTGAACTTGGCTCGTAAATTTACCAATCAGAGACAAGAATTCAGGTTCCCTATCTTTACGTACACTGCATTCTTATTTGAGATCGAGTATAGTGCCTGTTTTCGCCATGCAATTAAATACAGTGTTTGTGTATTTACGTAAGACTGTGTTCTTGATACGAAGGTATCGAAGTAATTATTTTCTCATAGTTTTTAATGTCTTAACATACTCTACATAGTAATAATAACCGAACGTTAGTGCACAGTAATTATAAAACCGCTGCCTAAGGAATCACTACTTCCACATCCAGATTTGCTACCCAAGTTTCTCACATCGAAAAAAATTCGTATGTGGAAATAATTGTTTACGGAACTTTAATAATATAATATTTGAAATCGTCTACCCCAAAAACCATAAAACGATATCCCACATCGGTAGTGGGGTGGAGGTAGTGATGGGGGGGTGATAATGGGGATGGATGAAGTAAAAACAATATTTTAAGGCCTTTGGTTCTTGTACACACACCAAGTCACAATTTTTTCACCTCTGTTATAATGGGGTGGGGGTAGTAATGGGTGGTGGGGGGTGGGGGGTGGCGAATGCCAAAAATTATTTTTAGACATTACCATCTCTTGTATATACTAAATACCAATTTTATGGACTCTTACCTGGTTGATTTACACCCATTTACCCCATACACCTCAACGGAATAAGACGCACCCACGTTGACGAAGATTACACAGATTTCCTCGGATTTCCTCTTTGATAAAAAAAAATTTGAATAGCGTGGGGGGGGGGGAATTAGAAAAAAAAGATTTCCTGAGATTTCCTCTATATTTCCTTCTGAGTGTACATCAGTTTTCCTTCGCGGTTTGTCCCTCGGAATAAGATGAAAATATAATCTAGTTCCAGATCTTGTTAAAATACATAAGTTAATAATAATTTCAAATCAATATCTTAAACGGTTCCAGAGTAATCGTGTAACAAAAAAAAGTTAGACAGACCGACAGACAGAAAGTTTTTCGCTCAAACTTAAAATCTCGACGTTTCATGACATTCTAAGCCTACTTAAACAACAAAAATTAAAAAGAAAAATTTATCGTTACTATACTTCCACTGGATGTGGAAGTAAAATAAACACATAGGTGAGAATGACTGATAAATGATACGATAATAAACTCCAGTAACAGCAATATGCCGGTAAAAATAAAACCAAGATCACAAGCGATATTATTTTTTTACTGAGAACTGAGTACTTATCTAAGTTTTCATACAGCTGAAGATATCGAAGCTGTTAATTATTTTTTCACAGTACTTAATGTCATAACTTACGCTACATAGTAATGTTTTTGATAAAATAAATTGCTAGCCCCATTGTCATCCCTTCAGTTTCCAAAAAAAATTGAATTAATGCATCATACATACATCTGTTCTGTCTTCTTTCCAGAAAGGATCGTTTGAAATTGATTACTGGACGCAGGGAGTTCACCTATCAGACTACTAGTGTGGACACAACGAAAGCTCGAGAATAAATCCGACTTGTTACCTGGAATGTGAAAGAACTTTTACAGCCTATGTCTGCTGGAGAAGGAACTGACGGACTTGAATATCGAAATAGATGCAATCAAGGGACTCCTCGGACATTTTATATCCACGGTGGGAAGCTTGATATGTTTCTTCGGAAATAGTAACAGCCGAAATGAAGTAGAATTCTGGATTTCTAAAGAAATAACTGGATCAGGCCTATGGTACAGAGCTGTCAGTGATCAGTTAATCTCCCTAAGGATCAACCAACGGTAGTAAATTTGGTGCAAACATATGAACCAACAACTGCTGCTGAAGAGGAGTTGGAAGCGTTCTACGAAGATCTAGAAACCTTATTCCACACTGTTTCCAAACAGGAAAGTTACCAATGTTGTGGATGATTTTAACGCCAAAGTTGGTTCCACAGTAGAAGATGATCACCTGCGAGCTGTCGTTGGCAAATTTGGCATCGGAGAACGAAAAGAAAGGGTAGAAAGGCTAATTCAATTTTGCCTAGACAATACCTATACGATAGTGAATACTGCATTCGAATAATATCCACAGCGCCTTTACCCTTGGTTGTCACCTGTCGGTAGATTTCGGAACCAGATTGACTATATTATGATAGAAAATCATTGAAGATTTTCAATAAAACTTTACTTGATGTTGACTGTGGTTCAGATTACCAGCTGATCATGTGTACCTTCTTACAGAAGCTGAAAACATGTCGAAGGCAAAGACAGAAACGTTTGCCGCTCATAACAGCCCCATTTAAAAATTTGATTTTCATATGAATTGCATCGAAACCGGCGAAATAGTGCATAAACTGCTTGTAGACAAAAAATCAGCTTTGTAGATTAATATCACGCGGCGGAAAATGCAAAACTTCTCCGCGAACTGCAATAGCCCGGAGTGCATATTCAGTCAAAAGTCTTGTTTTTATGTTAGAGAAAAAATTAAAAAAGCGTCGGAAAGCTCAATCAATTCTCTTTACATAAGCTGTCTACAAATTTTTTGAAAAAAAAAAAAAAAACGATAGTTACCGAGATATTCGAGGAAATGTAAGAAATTACACGTTTTCCTTTAGAGTGTATGCAAATCTTAAAAAAATAATTTTTCTCAGAAACCTTTGTTTCGAAGGGCCAAGATTAACGGAGCGTCAAAGTAGTACATGATATGTGAACATTGTGTATGAGATCGATTTCAGTTAATTACCGATTAATTACGGTAACAAAATGGAGAAAATTTACCGAAAAAAAAAGTCCCAAATCCCGCCCCCCACTAATTCCTTCATTTTTGTCGGAACTCAAAAAATAAAAAAAAAGAGTTTTAGCAAATTTAATTCTATTTAAGTTAACTAGAGTAGTCTTTTGGCGTAGGAGCCAAGATTAAAAAGTTGCCAACTGTAGAAGCTCAAAATTTGCAATTTTTTGCCGTACTCACGCTGTTTGTTTATGGATACTATTAATTGATCAAAAGCAGTTCATTAATTAGTTATATATCCTAATAAGAGTAGATATTAAATCCCATAATATCTTTCGGTAGTAGAAAAAATATAATACATCACACGATGTGAAAGACTTTTTAGGTGTTCGGTGTTTTTTGAAATGTCTCAGCTTCGCCTCGACCATTCAAAAAACCGCTGCCCAAGGAATCACTATTTCCACGTCCGGATTTTCTATCCAAATCACTTACAACGAAAAAAATTTGTATGCGGAAATAATTGTTTATGGAACTTTAATAAAATAATATTTGAAATCCTCTACCACAAAAGCCCATAAAACTATACCTCACATCGGTAGTGGGATGGTAGTGTGGGTGGATGAAGTAAAAAAATATTTCGAGGTTTCTGGTTCTTGTGCACACACTAAATCACAATTTATAGGCTCACCAAGGAATCTGTGATAAATAATAAAACAGATAGTCTCGCGTCGTATAAAGAAATACTGACAGCAGTGTAAGTTTCCAAAACCAGTGAAACAAAACATTACGAGATCATTCAGAAAAAAATGCCTTTTTCAATATTTTTTCTTATATTCGGAGATCTGTATGTATTTATGTATTATGTATATCATTTATATATTATGTATTTATGTATTATATATACCTTTGTCTCAGGTTTCAAATGAAAGAGTTTGACGAGAAGAATACGTGATGTCATTCTAAACCCAGTATGGAGGATGCTCTAAGATGGCGAATCACCTTTTCTTCACAACCCCCTTGACATGGGTTTCAAATGAAAGGATTTGATGAGTAGAATACAATCAGTTATGTGACGTCATTCTAAATCCAAGATGACGGTTTACCTTTTTTCTTCATAACTCCCTTGACATAGGTATCAAATGAAAGGGTTTGGCGAGTAGAGTACGATAAAAAATAAATTTTTTTCAGTGATTAAAAGCTGATCAGAATAATTTTCAACTTTGTAAATAGAAAAGTATTGGGCGCTCTGATTAGACGAAGTAATATTTTATGAGCGCCCAATGGTTTTCTATTTACAAAGTTGAAAATTATTCTGATCAGCTTATAATCATAGGTTAATCCCGAGATCTCTAAAGGGCATAGCCGGATAAGTAGGATGAAATGGCCCCCGGCGCTATCTTCATTGACAGAAGGAATATATTAGCAATAAGTGAAGGGAACAATTTTTCAAAATATTAACGAAAAAGGGTGGCGCGTTTTACGAGGAGGATGAAATCCAAAGGACCAATTTTTTGTGTCAAAACGCAGCAACCGAAAATTTTGGAAAAAATATATGTTGGACAAGTATTGGAGAGGATTCTCAGAAAAAATTGTCATTCAATTTGGGAAAGAACTAAGGGCAAGAAGACATCGGTATACTTTTCAAATATTTTTAAGGGTTGCACCGCATTCAAATTTTTTTTGTAGCATCTGCTTTCACCTCCATATAACATATTTTTTTCGCAGCATGGTCGGAACATTACATCATAGTGAAAAAAATCACGTCCGTAGTCTTTCGAGACTAGTAGTCTATGTAATGAAGGCAGAAAGAGTGTAAATATTTCATGCAAAGACCAGATTACCTTTCCCTCCCGTTTTCGAGGGTGCTAAACACGATGGTGGGAGGAGTTTTTGACCGCCGCAACCCCCTGAAACGGCCAAAAACCACCCCTTTTATGAAACCCTTTATGTTTTCATATATAAACGGGTCTGGGGAGTGATTTATCGACGGGTTATACTTGAATGGAAGGGGGTTATAGAGTAAGTGGAATCCAGACAGCAGGCCTAGGGGGTTGATTAAACTCTCCCGAAACGAGGGGTGGAAAATCATTTTTTTTTTCAAATGATTCGGTTCAAATGAGTATCCCCCGTTTTCGGGGTAGCTAATCATGGGAAACATATTCATTTTTAGCTCCAACCCTTCGTCTTCCTTCAAACGGGCAGAAGCCACCAGAAAGTATGCCATCCAGGATTTACGGTTTTTCTCGGCACATTATCGTTATTCCTGTGCATATCCCTTCATTTTTCATGGAAGAGAAGGTGGTAGCAACCTCGGGGGTTGCTTCAACCCTTCCAAGGGGTATAAAATTCATTAATTATATTTTTATCGTGATCAGCGCCTGCGAAAACGGGGGAGGGCGTATTGACGATCCAAAGTGTAGTTAATGAATTTTGCTCCTCTTGGAATGGTTGAAGCAACCCCCGAGATTGCTACCACCTTCTTTTCAGTGAAAGATAAAGGGATATGCAGAGGAATAACGATCATGTGCCGTAAAACCTGTAAATCCTGTATAGCATGCTTTCTGATGTGTGTGGGGTGGTTATTGCCCGTTTGAGGGATGAGGAGAGGTTGAAGATGAATATTTTTCCCGTGATCGGCGACCCCCGAAAACGGGGGGATACGCGTTTGAACCTTCGGGAGGGTTTAGTCAACCCCCTCGGTCTGCTGTCTGGATTCCACTTACTCTATAACCCCTTTCCATTTTATTTCAAGTATAACCCGTCGATAAATCACTCCCCAGTCCTGTTTATATATGAAAATATGAAAGGATCCGTAACAGGGGTGGTTTTTGGCCGTTTCAGGCGGTCAAAAACTTCTCCCACCACTTCCATCATGTTCAGCACCCTCGAAAACGGTAGGGAAAGGTAATCTCGTCTTTGCACGAAATATTTACTCTTTCTGCCTTCATTACGCATAGACTACTAGTCTCGAAAGACCACGGACGTGATTTTTTTTTCACTATGACGTAATGTTCCGACCACGCTGCGAAAAAAATATGTTATATGGAGGTGAAAGTAGACGCTACAAAAAAATTTTGAATGTGGTGCAACGAGGGGAAGTTACCCTTAAAAATATTTAAAAAGTGTACCGATGTCTTCTCGCTCTTAGTTCTTTCCCAATTTTTCTGAGAATCCTCTCCAATACTTGTCCAACATATATTTTTTCCAAAATTTTCGGTTGTTGCGTTTTGGGACAAAAAATTGGTCCTTTGGATTTTATCCCCCTCGTCACCCCGTGAAACGCGCCACCCTTTTGCGTTAATATGTTCTCTTCACTTATTGCTAACTATATTCCTTCTCTCAATGAAGATAGGGCCGGGGGCCGTTTCACCCTACTTATCCGGCTTATGCCGTTTTATCGGATAAACTGTGGGTAGCTTTTTTTTGGAAAATTTTGCTTAGAAAATGTTCGAGATTTAATAATTTGCCTTATAATTTGCTTTCTGTGTAAATTATTAAGCTGAGAACATTTGCTTAAAAGCAAAATTTTGCAAAAAATGTAGCTACCCGCAGTTTGTGTGATAAGATTTAGAGCTCGAGGGGTATATGTTAAGATTATTTCCCAAATGAACAAAAATTTTTTTCTACTTTTTAGTGCAATTTGGTTTTAAAAAAACTTTTTTGAATTTATTTTTAGAAATAAAACCGACCTGTTTTTACACTTTTTTAAGAAATCACATTAGTACATGATTACACCCTAAAAAGATATTAAGTCACGTTTGCCCTTGTCCATAGTCACCTAACTACCAACACTAAAAAGTAACTTTATGGGATAATCTAATAATATATGGTTCGTAATGGGCGAAGTTGATGTTAAATAGCGTAAGAAAGGGCATCAAACATACATTTAAAGCATTTGCCAGGTAACATTGCGACGTCTTGCTAAAGATGAGACGTCATCAATTTTTACGACGTCGTTTCTACCACTATTTAGATACAGAGGGTTGCAGACCCCAACCAAAGGTCGTAAGACATACGGTTTGATGTTTTACCTACTTTGGAAGATCAAATAAATGTCGAAACTAAAAAAGTCCTTAGTTATAAAATGTCATGTTTGCTTGATCAGATATATATCCACCTCTAGGAAAGGAGCATTAGTATTATTACTTCAGCTTCCATGAAAATTTTAAAGCAATACATCTTTCGCGAGGAAAGCAACTCAGATATAAGCTTATTAAACTAATTAATCGAAGTAAATGAAGAAGTTTCGAAAAATAAATAACACATAATTAGTTGCAGCACAGGTAAATGTAAAATCAATTTCACATTCAATCAGCCATATTTTCGTCCAGGCGTTGCCGAGTTACCTAACAAAATTGAGAGTAATTAAAAAGTGAGCTATACGTAAATTTGTCCTAACTTTTAATGATTGGCTCCACAAAAAAAATTGATAGACTCTTTTTGTGGAGAATTATATGTTTGATTTTGCACTGACGTATTTGCCAAGAGAAATATCACATAAGCTGATTTTTGGTCTCCATTTTGCAAGATGGCGGATATTCTCCCAATATGGACAAAGGTGGCATTTAAGTATAATGTTCCTCATAGTGTTATTAACCATTAGTGTTGTTACTTTTTCAAGGTCAGAATGGAGTCATTTGACCAGGGCGGCTTTTAACTAAGAAAAATGCAGGGTCCTTTTGTCATAAGGTACATTCTCCCTCTGTAATTTCGGAATTTGAGTAAAATCTATATTAGTTACTTTAAAGATGACAAGTATTTTTTTTTACAATAAAAGTTTTCTCTCTGTTTTCAGTTAGTAGGCCAGTGTGGTGTAAGGAAGCCATTTTTTTGTATTATTAAAATTCTAATCTGACCGGCTTTGGTACATTTCTGTATTAAGACTAATTATATAGGTATCGCTTAAATGGAAAGGCAAGCAGACTTAAAAGATATCAAGCGCACTACTTATAACTCGCCGCTTAGTATCAAACGACCTTATTAAATATCTCACCAGCGAATTTTATTCAGCAAGGAGGATATTGATAAAAAAAGAGAGGATATTGATTACCTCGGGGTTAACCTCGACAGAAAGCTTATCTTTAAAAAACACCTCAATAACATTGTTGGAAAATTTAGACGCAGGATAGCACTTCTTTACCCCATCCTAAAAAACTCTCCACCCCGCACCTCCACCATCATTTACAAAACCTACCTACGTCCCATCCTAACAAATGCTTCCCCAATCTGGTATCCCCTAATCCATAAAACCGATCAAAACAGACTGCAAATCCAGCAGAACAAAGTCCTCCGGCTAGCAAACCACCTACCCCTCTCCACCCCCATCCCTCTGCTACACGACCTAACTAGAACTCCCACCCTCGAAAGCTTTATACTCAAAAAGCTACTTCTAAGCTTTGCAAACTCACTCGTCAGGTCAGACAACCCAACCCTCACCAACCCCCTTATCCCTAAATTCCACTCAGCCCCCACCTACCCCTCGTTAAACTACATATATACTCCCTGAAAACACCTAACCAAACAAAACAAACCAAAACCGTAAACATAACAAACTCAATTCACATAACAACTCATAATTTCATTCCCCATTCACCCTTTTCTCACACCGAACTATTTTATAACATCGCCGTCAGCACTTAATCAGATACCCAGGCGGCAAAAACAAAACCAATCCGAAACCAACCCAAAACCGAACCCAACCTCCTTTCCAACCGCTACCAACCACGTACACACCTTGCAAACAACGCCTCCAACAAGCGAACATGCTCTACACGCTAAGAGAATCACAACCTCTCTTTAACAACCTTCTTTCTTATTTCAATCTATTTCAATCTACACTTTTCTTTCACACTAACCATTTCGAAATGCCCTAAAACAACCCACGTTTAACAAAGCCAGCCGATGAGAGCAAGATGTCTAAGACAAAATAACCTGAAGAAAGCACCGAAATAGGTGGGAACTTCGCAGAAATGCATTAACTCGAGGACACGTATTCAGCAAGGAGAATTTAGTTATACTAAACCTCCTACACACCCGTAGATTAGAAGTTTTTTGCACGAAAATAAATTCGATAACATCGGTTTACTGTGAATTGGATTTATTTATTAACACAGTTTGCTCTTTATAAAATGCGAGTATTATTTATGCACTGATCGCCTGAGTTAACTTTCTTCTCCGTTAGCTACCCCGGTAAGCGTGTTCGAACGCTTATGATTTTGGAACAAGCGCCCGAGCGTAAACTATCTTTTTACACGGGGGTGTCATACGTGGTAAAAACGTTCAAATAATGCACGTCACAGTAGTTAGATATTAAAATGTAATTAAATGGGAATAGGGAATATTTCATTTCTTGACATGGCTAGAAGTTGGCATCCAAAAAGACTTTTTCTGGGCGTTTAGTAGTAGGCCAACTTCTCGGGAAATTATTGCACAGTGTCAAAATACTGTAATCGTCGATTTTCGGAGTTCGTGATTTGCGAGTCTTGAAAGACTCAGCATCGATTTAATTAACTCATTTGTAAAAAATACAATACTCTCTAGTAATCTCCCTAGTACTTAAATTTTCTTCGAGGTCTCAAATATTGTCGTCGAAGACGAGGGACAATCTTCAGATAATAATTCAAGCACGTACATAGAGAACATAATATGAAACTAAAATCATAAAGTAGGCAGTGTATTATTCGGCTACATTTTCAAAAATGTTGGCACTTTTCTCCATTCGTTCAAGATTATTCTGTTTTCGTCATTCCACTTTTTTTTCCTGTTCAATTAGTTTTCTACCGATACCATACATGAAACTTGGTCCTCCATTTGTCCCTTGACCGAGTAAAAATTGTTTGTCTTACTCTATCTTTATTATTTCAAAGACGCTCGCATGAGCAATGTCAAATAAATCGTCTAAATTTATCCACAAAAAGTAAGCGAAGCAGTAAAAATTGTAAAATTCCCGGCCTGAAAACGATGAAAGGAATTCCCTTATTTTTTTTGCAATATGCTTTGTAAAATACGTACATCAAACTCTATATTGTCGCATTACCTACTTTTTATTTTTAGGGGGGAAACCTCTCCTAAAAACTGAAAAATTAATAACTCTTCTAATTTTACGAATAAATTAACGAAAATCCATATACTTATATTTATGAGGTCGCTGAATATGATTGTGAGGTCAAAACTTATGAGACGAAAATATGAAGGGTTGAAATAACCCTTAGATACTGAAAAATTAATGTCGTCTAATTTTACGAATAAGCACGAAAATTCATAATATACTTATGTTTTTGAGGTCGCTGAATATGATTATGAGGTCAAAACATAGGAAAGACGAAAATATTAAGGGTTAAAACCACCCTTAAATCCTGAAAAAATAATAATTCTAATGTTACAAATAAGTTCACGAAAATCCATATACTTGTGTTTTTTAGGTCGCTGAATATGATTATGAGGTCTAAATTTATAAAAAAAAAAAAAAATGGCGGAATAAAAATGGTCACAAAAGAGTATAATAATATGTCTAATTTTATTAAAAATACAGATTGTTATAAATCAATCAAATTAAAACAATTGAGTAAACTAATTAAATAAAATTTTAATCTGGACTCTAAACACGTTAAAATGCAATGCAACCCGCTTTTTCTGGGTATGCTTCGAAAAATAGATGGCTATTGCTCGTTTCTCCAGCTACTATAGACATTTAAAATGCGCGTACAAACTGAAAAGTTTCAACATTATTTCAAACTGTCATATCTTTGGAATAGTTTGTCGTAGGAAAGAAAATGAAAACCCAAACTTTTCGTTTTCTTATAAGCTTCATTTCATTCTTATATCTTGTTTTTATCAATCTTATAGTTCTGAGATATGTCAATTTTAAATACTAGTAGAACCGCATGAATAGAATTATCGATACAAAACGGCTATTCGTGAAAGGATATTGCCGTTTGGCACACTAACCGGTATTACCGTAAGGAACGTATTTCGAAGGAGCGCCATCTTCAGTTACCATTTGGATCCAAGATGGCCGCCATTTTCAAGAAATCAATTGATGTAATTTCCTGACGAATCTATTAACTTCACAAAAAAAAAGTGTAATTAAAAAGTGTTGCTTATTTTATTGCCAACAAAAAAGTATTTTATGTATTTTGCGAAATTTTTGAAAATAAGGCCACTATTTAGAAAATTAAATAGTGGGAGCTATGTCTGGAGTTGGAGCTTTTACTGCTTTCATTTGTAAGATCCCATCGAGAAGGTAATTATTCTCTCTATAAAGAATCTCTTAAAGCTCTCATGCCTTGGTTCTTCATATTTGACCACCCAAATTACTCGAGATGGCTGTCAGTTTATTTTAAAAAGATTTAACGGAACTAAATGAAACTAATCCAGATATTCAGAAAGCTTTTGAAAACGGATCTTTTGTTGTAAATAAAACAACTCGCCGCTTCTCTGAAATTGGAATTGATCAAGCTCATGAGCAGCATAGATGAAGAAGTATCCATCGACAATAGACACCATGAGGAATCGGCAGCTTTTCAAATGAAATTTAAAGAAAATATACAACTTTTAAAAGAGGCTTACACCGAATTTGGAAATCCGTTTCTTGAAACCAAAAGAGACTTTTTCTGCATTGATACCAAAATAACAATGGATGACGAATGTCTAAATAATATTTTAGGTAGGTCTTCATACATGGTTATTTCCGCGACACATTATAATATATTTCTGTTGTCTTTAGGTATAAAGGAACGTGGACTAGATCTATATAATAAGTTTGTTGATGAACGCTTAAGCAGCAGAGAGGTATCCATATATGATCTAATAAAAGTGAATAAAATTCGCTTATTTTGTAAACCTGAAAAGGTTGTAAAATCCGCAATGTTGATAAAGTCCCTGAAATCTGATGTGGATTTATTCTCTAAACTTTTCATAGCATGCTCAAATCGTGACATAGATTTGGATGATTTTTTTGCACATGAGAATCAACCATTCCCAACAGCTTTATCTTTAAACGGAGTCCAGAGATCATCAGATAAATCAATCCTTGTTAAGATTCTGGAAAATGTGCTTAATGACGTACCACCTCTTATTTTAGAAGAAACCGATGCTATGCCAAATTTACTTCAGACAGAAGAAACATCAGAATTTCAGTATGATTGTGTGGACTATGATGGGCCTGCATTGGTACACCTTTTACTGCCTAAGGGTGTTTTAAATTTTGCTGAATACTCTGCCAAAGTGTTGCAATCGCTCATCAAACATAACGCTGATAAATTTAATTTAAAACTCGTTGATATCATTTGGGGCATATACAAGAACAATAGTTTGAAACATCACACTAGAGAAATTCGTGGAGGAGGAACGCGACCACAGGTTGGTGGTAATGTACTACTTCCTAAAAACTGGTCGGATTTTCTTAGGAACACAGACAATTAAACATACCTATTTCACTTTCTATCCAATGAATGTACAACATCATCCATTCTTTATCCTGTGGAAACACTATGCACAATTGACGATAGGATAATTTCAAACTGCAATTCTCAAAATTCACATCTATCGCTCTGCAGTCACGAAGAAGCAGATACACGTATTATATTACACGTACAGGATTGCATCCGCCAAGGTTGGAAAAATATTTGCATAAGAACAGTAGACACCGATGTTGTAGTGTTAGCTACTTTAGCTACTGCTTTTTTTCATCGGTTGTATGTGCAAGGATTGAAAACTTTATATGTTTACTTTGGCGCCAATAAGCACTTTAGAATAATATGTGTTAATGGGATAGCTGCACATTTGGGTCAACAAAATTGTGAAGCTTTGTTAGGTTTTCATGCATTCACGGGATGTGATACCGTCTCATTTTTCTCAGGCAAGGGAAAGTCGACTGCTTGGAAGACCTGGTCAATTTTCCCTGAGGTAACGGAAGCTTTTTCTTTTATGTCTAAGCCGCAAAGATTTATTTCTGACCATGTTTTCAATTCGTTGCAAAGATTTGTTGTCTTAATGTACTGTTCAACATCCGACTGCTTTGAAGTTAACGATGCCCGAAAGGAATTTTTCACGTCGAAGGGAAGAAATGCTGCAAACCTTCCACCTTCTAAAACCGCTTTAGAACAACATACTCGAAGAGCCACATACCAAAGTGGCCATGTATGGGGATAATCATTGGAAATAAATCCTACTTTGCCAGATACTGAATCTTGGGGTTGGTGTAAAAAAGATGGTATTTATTCACAATACTGGTCAACTTTACCTGAGGTGCCTACAGCCTTGAGGCAACTGATACGGTGCGGCTGCAAAAAGAACTGTAAACAAAATATATGGGCTTGTAAGAAAGAAGGTTTACATTGCACGTTGTTATGTACTTCTTGTAAGGGAAAGTGTGATTTAAATTAATATTTTGTTAAAAACATACATATAAATAAATGATTTTATAAAAAAAAGAACAAATTTTGAATTTTATTAAATAACGGCTTTATTTCAATTCTAATCTCGAAATGTCCGAAATACTTTTTTGTTGGCTGTTCAAAGCTCAACAACTTTGTATAAGGCTATTTTTTTATAAAGTCAATGGATTTACCAAAAAATCATATTCATTAGATTATTAGAAATCAGCCGCCATTTTGGATCCAAATGGTACCTGAAGGTGGCGCACCTTCGAAAATGATTCTTTAGGGCACTACTAATAAGTATACTAAGCGGCAACATTCTTTCACAAATAGCCGTTTTTTATTGGTTTGCTACTCTACTATACATAATTTTCTTGCGTATGCGCTCAAGCGTCATCTTTAAACCTTTATATCTCTGGAACAGTTTGTAGTAGGAAAATAAAAAAAAACAAACTATTCGTTTTTTATATGCTTCATTTCTCATAAAAAAAATATTTTTTGAGCAATTTCCAAAAAAAAAATTATGAAAATTTTCATGGTTGAAAATGGATACAGAACGAAAAATAATTATTTTAAAAATTCTAAAAAATTTGAGCATATTAGTAATAATATTCATTAACGATATGTAAAAGGAAAAAAATGAATTAATAAGAAATTAAAGCAATAAGACTAAAGAAAATGGCGCCTAAATTTTTAAATGCGCTACTTCTTTGTGTGTAACTTTTTTAGTTTTCATTATAAAAGGTCGTAACGCTCAATCGAAAGAAAATTTTATTAACTTTAATTTTCACAAGAATAAAATTTTTTCTCATAGTTATAGCTTTTGAGTAATTTTAGATTTTAACGTCGTATATTTTTTCTGAACGTTTCGGCGCCATTTTGAAAATGCCATATTTCCAAAACTAAACATCGGAGAAAAGAAAAAGAAAAAACCATTCGACTTGTTTTCGTTTGTACCCTTGCATTTTTTAATTAAAGTCCACATTTTTATAGTACATAAAGAAACGTCTAGGAATACTGATTTTAGGAGGTGAAAATTGCAATTTTCAGTTCGCAATATCTCGAAAAATATGCATTTCAGCAAAAAAGTGCATAAGACCTTTCTTTATTATAATTTGATTCTCTATCAGATTATGTGTATTTTTTGTTATTTTTTTGCGACAACCCCCAAGAAAGGGTAGGAACCACCCCTAACCAAAAAAGCAGGAAAAGTGACATATAGATTCTTATCTACATACTCTATGAAGCATGTTGAAGAAAAAAATTTGGAAATTCATTACATCGTTTTAGGGCTGGGATTTAAAAGCTTCACTTACTGTACTATTAGCAATTCTGCTTGCTTTATGAGAATTTTTCTGCAGAGCTCTTAATTCTTCATCACATCACGTGTTGGGATACGCGCTTGGTGCCAAAAAACAATTACTTCGTTTATTACTAGTTTTGCACTTTCACGCAAATTCAGTTTCATTTATCGCAGGTAACAAAAAGTACACTTTAAACTTCTTTATTGGAAGGAAGTTTGCTTTCAATAATCTGTGGTGAATAACTACCTACGAGATACACCAACTCTTTTCTCAAACTTCGAGAAAATGACATAGTTGAACAAAATCACTAAAAGTATAACACACAACTCTCAATATTACTTCAGCTAAGTAAAAGCGGAAACTAAAAATATCTCTATATCAATTTCAAATGATATAAGCATCAGCAGTTGAATAGATCCCTTAGGGGGTATGGCGTAGGCGGATTAACGATATCTCCTGTAAGTGGAAGCATGCAAAAAGTTATGATATCTGTCTCTGTTTTATTGCCTACTTCTAAGAAGGACTGATCTTTGAAAAATACCAAAGCTGCCAAATATCTCTTTAATTAGATAATCCTAGTCTCTTTGTTTTTATTGCAAGCATATATAATGACCTGCCAGCATTTACTAACAAATTTACCCACCAAAATTTCGCCCACCTTTATTCTAGGAAGACCAAATTTGGTGTAATTTTTTTTTCTTAGTAAATGGAACAATTTCAAGAGGTGAGACAATAAGAATTCCAAAAAAAAATTTCCTATATAAAGATGCCCTACTGTGTATGTATGTCCATGGAAAGTTCTGTCAGTTGCCGTGCGCTTGTGTAAAAGTCAATTAGTCATCGCATAGCGTTACTGAGCTTTTGCTTGCATTGTTTTATTTTGGAAAAGAAAGTCAGTAAAATAAAGCGAGTGTCCCAAAGCAATTTTTAGAATTTTGCAGTAAAATGTCTTAGAAAGTTGGCGATGAATGCATTTCTATTGAAACCGGCACGGTAGCTCAATCGGTTAAGGCGTATTGAGTGGCGAATACGCTGATCGACTCGCTACCGCGCTCTGGGTTCGACCCCCAGCCCCGGTATTGACAACACCGGTGGGTGTGGATGTATGTCTGCGTTTTTCCGAATGTGTAACCCCCTTCCGGACAGCCTTGGCTTCGGATTTGGGGGTTGTCTACTATCTGTGGTGTGTTTATGTTTTATGTTTAGTTGGCATATATTTTAAAAGATTTTGCATCCAATATGAAAAATATTAGAAATTTTAAAGATTACAATTAAAGTACTGTCAAAATTGTGCAATATTTTATTTAAAATCAAACGCCACCCTTATTCCGACGTAGAATTTGCACAAGATGCTATATTATTCCCTTTTCCAACCAAGAGGAAATCGTGGGATAAAATAAAAAATAAAGTTTAGCTACAAAGTAAATTTATTTTAAACTTATAAGGTATATTTTGTCCTAATATATTCGTGGAAAACTTTAAATCCTTCCCAGGTCTCCTCTACAACTGGTATAATATCAGTAGCCGGTGGATTAAATCCTGTTCCTCCTCGTGGAAGCTCAAGAGTATATGCCAAATCAATACCAGCTGCACCTTTGGCGTAATCTGGAGCGCTTCCGGAGGTGGCATATAACAATATATTTGAATTTCCAACGGAATAATTGGTACCTCTAATCGCGTAGATTGCGTCGTTTACACGATCACCAAGAGACTGCAGTTCTTCAGCATCTGCTGCAGGAACTGTCGTGTGCCCCCATGGATACAAAAGCCATTGGCCGTAGCTGTGAATGTCTACGAATAATTTAATATTTTCTTTATTGGCCAAAACAAAGTTTCTTATAGCTTGCGTTTCTGCTTCGGAAAAGGCAGTGTGTCCAGCGTAGGTTTCACTGCACTGCCAGCCGCTGGCTCCAGTTACCATCCAGTTGATATCAAAATTTCTGTTTGCATCTGTACCATCGCAAATAGTATTTGGAGTACGGGTTTTTCTCCACATGCGTGTCTACAAAAAAATAAATAATTGTTAAATTTACAATACTAGTCTTCTTACCAAAAAATGCACCGTCAATGCGTAACGATGAAATAGTTTACACAAACACAAAAATGTTAAATATTACATTCGAATAGAATTAGCATTTCGCATTTGCGCATTTCGGCAACCATGTTGGTATCATCTGAAGATGATTGAAGGCTTTAAACGTTTCCAGATGACTCTAATATGACCAGCCAAATATGAATCGCGTATGGTGTTCGAGAGTAGGAAAATTTGAATTACAATCTCAAATATTTGTTGTTCAATATCTAAAAGATAAGATTTTAATATTTCATATATTTCAGTAAGTAAATTTTTTTAAACAATTTAGAGAATTTTGAATCTCGAGGAATACGGAACAACATAAGAAAAAATTAAACTCCTTTAGTTTTGGAAAATAAGACATTAAAACTTTTTTAAATATATTCTTCCATTTTTCGGCGCACCGTTTTTAATAAAAATTATGGAGTTCCTTTTCTGGTAAAAGTTTAGTACAAGCTTTTTTCTCCCCTTCTGCTGCTTCCGAGCAATAATCGTATTATCTCTCTTCATGTTTGTGAACGTTTTTGTTGTGAATTTCGGTAAAAAATCATTACTTGTAACTCTAAGGTCCCGCTCGTTGTAATAATAGTAATCTTGAATTCTGATCTTTGATCAGGCTGATTTTAGTTTGTAACGGTTTCTTGCTCAGGTGGCTGGTTTGGAGGTTAATACAGGATCCAGTTTAGTTAATAAGACATCCCAATAAAAATTAACAATTTATTTTCTTCAAAACAGGTAAAATACGGCAGTGTTACATAACATACATTTCAGTACAGGTTATCGATTGTGCAGGTCCGTATCTTTTACGGTTATCAGTATGACATTGCCTTTATGTAAATAAAATAGAGAGAATAGAGAAGTTGAGAGTGTAATGTGACGATGTGATGAATAGCTGATACTGGGTTGACGAAGAAAATGAATAACCATCGGCACAAGGGGTCCCAGCTCAACACGCTGGAAGAGATCTATAGGTCAAGTTGCATTCGTTCTGGCGCTGGCGGCGGAACGGCGTCGGGCAAATAACCATTGTCGCAAGAGGCTCTCAGCTCAACACGCTGAAAGAGACCTCTAGGCCAAGTTGCATTCGTCCCGGCTCGGTTACATCATGAGGACTACAATTTTGAAATATGTTCAGTTCAGCGCGCTGAAGAGAGATGCCAGGAACTATACACACTGTTTCTGTTGATTTGTGGCTGGGCTTTTATATTTGAAATCCCTCCTTGCCGGAGATGTAGTGCCGCGTGCAAAACTGGTGTCGTACGCAAATACGTGCCTCTAGACGGAAACTTAGTAATGGGACATGAATTTTAAGAATGTTTCATTACAAGTTTAAACTTGATCAATACAACCTCACCTAAATGACACTGTTTAATAAACTCATAGAAACCTACTAAGTAAGAGAAAATTTAAAACTTCAACTTTTGAATGTTTTGTGCTTTTAATAACAACACAGGCACACAAAAAGCGTCATGTACTAAGGATGACATCACTATAATACCCTTATATATTTTACTGCTATCATGACTGATAGTGATATATTCATTTATTTTTGACGTTTATGTATATGCAAAAGTTAACTCATGATTGCCTGTTGTAACGCACTCTTTTACATTATAAGCTTGTAGCTTCTCTCACTTTCTACTATATTGGTAATTCCTAATTTTAGGATAGAACTAACGGGAAAGGAGATAATTGAGAAAAACCTATTTTTATTGTCATTTTTCAACATGGAGGCCATGTGACATTTTTGAGGAAAACATTAATTAATAATTACGGTAGCCCCTTCTTCTTTATGCAAAAAAATCCTTGTAGGAATTATTCACGAATCGAATGTGTAACGGTTCACTTTTTAGTCATTAATAAATTTCTATTAAAATTTGCTAAATTACATTATTCAATATTTTTGTCAAAAAAAATATCTAACGGCACTACCTAAATGTAAGAAATTCCTCCAATATGAGAGCACAATCATAACATAATGCATCGTGAGGGGATTGTAATCCTACGCGCACTTTGGTACCTATAAAATGACTACTTAATGCATTCGGGTTATTTTTCGCTGATCTACTGGTCCTACCTATAGGTTGTGAGAACCATGGTCACCTATGCATCATGTATGTGGTGGCCAAAAACTAAAGAAAAACATAAGAAAAGTTGCAACGCCTTGCCTGCTTAGGGATTACAGAAGCAATGTGCTCCTGTTCCGCAGCAGCTATGGAGGCAATGCTAGACCTGCTTCCTCTACATCTGCATGTAAAGGAGGCAGCACTTAGTACCCTAAGGTTGCAGCAGGTACTCTTTCAAGCCAGGAGACCTGGTTGGTCACCTAAGAATTCTAGAAAAAATTGAACTGGAATCCGTGACCAAACCCACTGACTCTATGCCAATTAACAGGGACTTGTCCGTTCGATGTGCTAATCGAGAGCCACCAGACCAGCAAAGTCGAAAACCAGCAGTTGGAGAAGTGGTCACTCATCTGGTACACAGAGGGATCCAAGGTGGCTGAAGGAGTTGGCGCGGGCGTAGCGGGGCCTAACTCCAGACTATCCAGAGCCTTAGGACCCCAACCATCTCCCAAGCAGAAATCTATGCTATAGACCTATGTACCCAGGAATGCATAAATAAAGGCATTCGAAGGGCAAAGATCTATATACTCTCAGCGGGCCAGGTAGCGTTAAAAGCTCTCAGGTTCTACACCTTTGAGTCTAAAATTGCCTAGGAGTGCAGACAATCCCTGAAGCAACTGGCAAAAAACAACAAGGTTACCTTAATGTGGGTGCCAGGACATGAGGGAATAGAACGAAACGAATTTAGCTGACGCCCTTGCAAAAAAAAAGTGGTGAAGCCCCATTCTTTGATCCCGAACCCTTTTGCGGCTTAAGTAAGGGACACATAACGAGGAGGTCCTAAAATAGGAAAAGGAACAGAAAGAGTCCTACTGGAGGAATACTCCGGGCCAAAGACAAGCGAAAAAGTTCATCACTTATTCGTCAAAGAATGCCACAGGGCTTCTCGAACTCGAAAAGTCCGACTTAAGGCTGATAACAGGCCTTTTAACAGGCCATTGCTCCTTAAGATACCATCTTAAGAACATGGGCAAGGCAGACAACGATACGTGCAGATACTGCAATTCTGCAATAGAAACTGCGGAACGTATTCTTTGCAAATGCAAGATGCTAGTCTGCACTAGGCTCAAGTATCTAGAAAAGGTGGAACTAACGCCTGAAAACATAGGGAAATTAGCCGCCGTAAAAAGCTTGGGAGTCCTGGGCAACAACTAATCGTAGGGTAATTCACAAAAGATCTTTTCAGGTCAATGTGAAGTAGGACTGAAAGAGCCGAGCGACCCCTTGAACAACCTACTTTTCACTGGGCTTCGGCCTAGAAGTTATCAACTTGTGTGTTACCTAATTAACTATAATGGTGAATTTTACCAGTTAGTTTTGAGGTATTAGCACAAGAATTTGTTTATTAAAACAGTGAAAAATATTTACACGTAGAATTTGTTCCGGGAGTTATAGCTGCTTTAAGTGCAATTTAACAAAAAAATGCGTTACGGTGTTAGTATTTAATATACCTAAAATGGTATAGTTTTGCTTTGCATTTTGATAAGGTTATAACTGATACCAATCTATAATTTGTTTCTGTAATCAGCATATAGTGTCTTTGGCAGTTTTTAGCAGTTTCTGTAAGTACAAAAACACTTATATCTCCTCGTTGTACTTATAAGCGATTTGCCATATTGAAGGGCTTACTTTCCCCTGAATACTGCAGCTGTGGATGCCACACATTATGCAACATGTGTTGTGTGTCTTCGGTTAATTTGACGGCGTTATGGTATGTTGTAACTTTCTCATCCATCTCGTTTGAACAGACAAACAAATTGTTTCCGCGAGTGCTTTATCTTTGTTTAAACACATGTTGTTTATTTGTAAACTTTTGTAATATACTCTTCAAGTAATATGCTACAATGCATATCATTTCATTTCATTTGTTAATGCCCTTACTTACTTTTAGAGATTCGTTTATTGAGTTAAGTATCAAAAGATGTTGGTTATTAGTTTTATTTTGTGTAATGTTTTCGTAGAGTAATATTACGTTGGCCAACTAATTATGTTTTGTTGTTAGAGTATACCTTTTAGTTTTGATGTATTGTGGCCTTTTGTCAAGCATTATTCCCTTATTTTTGTAGAGTACCATATATTATTACCTTTTTTTACGTATGTCCGTTTCTCTGTGTACGTTATATTTTGTATAAATTATTTGTAGAATATTATTATTGTCAGCACATTTTATTTGCCTGCATCCTGTATATCTCTTTGCTCTGGTACAGTTAATTAAACCTGAACAGATCAGTTAAAGCTTAAAAAAGTATTGTTACAAATATCCACCCCTTGGGGATAGGCAGCACAAAATACATGTTGTACGTTATGCCATCTGCGAGACAGTAGAAACAGTAGAAACGTTCTGGAACATTAGATAAAAGAGACTTCTAGATAACGCCGCGCCGTTTCTAGAATAATTCAGGAAGCAATCGCTAGGGGTAAATAAGGCCATATTCTCGGCGGGAAGAGGAAGTTTGGAATTGACAAGTGAGGTTAAGGCTACAAAGTGATAAACATTGTTATTTTTAGTCAGTAACGTGCATTTAAGTTAATAATAGTATTGTGAAGTATCCAGTAAATTATTTAATAAAGTGTGTTAGTGGACATCTCTTGTTATAATTTTTGGAACCCACGAAATTTGCAAGGGTGGTTTCCTAGGGGTGGAAACACGTCACAGTATATTCTTGGTGGATATTTAGCTATTTCATGAGGTTCGAAAAAAATCTGACTTGATGAAATTCTAACGCCAGATTGGGATTCAACGCACCAAAATATATGAGAGTATTGTGGTCTGGTCCTAAGTATGTCCGTATAATTCTTTAAATTTTATTATTTTCCAATCTTGCAAAAACAATAATAAGTGCTACGGATGATAGTTGCTACCAGCCTCCACAAATTGCTACGATCATTATTACTTAAATAACTATTGACAGTCGTTCTCAGATACTTAAAATTATAAGATTGGTTTCTACTTTTACGTAATATTACTTACGCTTTCATGAGTGTATTCATATCCATCAGGATTTACAACGGGAAGAATCACCCAGTCAACATTTTGGATAAGTGCCGAATTTTCTGGATTTTCTACTAGCTGGTTGATAATATATAAAGCCACTGGTGGAGCTATCCATTCTCTGGCGTGAATAGTAGCTTGTAAATATATTGTTGGTTTGTTGAGGCCTCCAGTTGATATCTTGATGAGAGTCAAGTTGCGCCCTTCGAAAGTTTTACCTATTATTTCCGTCCTTGCGACAGTAGGATACTCTGTGGCAAGCTGATTTATGTAAGCAATTATCTAAAAATAATAATCGTATTAGTAAATTGGGAACACCTAGGAAGATATTAACAACTTAAAAACTAATATTATTTGACCAGTTTATTTGTTGCTTAGTAAGTAACGTCACAAACGTCAAACTGTCCTACTAAACTGGTTCAAATATATCAAGCTTGCACGTTACTTCCGTGATGTGAGTCAAGTTTACTGTGTTTAAATGATTTCAAAGTTATTACATAAAATACTTAGTTAAATTATTCACAATAATGTTAAGGACTATACACTCATTATATACTTAATTATAAAACTTTCAATAATTTAGTCAACAAATTAAAACAAAATCAATTAAACGCACAACACGCTGCAAGTTAAGTCGAGTTATTCGAAGCAACGCGCGGTAATGTATCATGTATACAAAGCGTGTAGCATGTGGCGCAATACTAATCATTTCATATTTGTGATGCGTTTATTACCCCCCCCTTCCGCTCAGTTTTGGGTCTTGTACTATTGGCTCTGTGCTTGCGATTATTCCCCTTCCGCTCATCAAAAAAATTGCTTGCTCTGAGTGCCAAAGTTTCTAGCTATGACACCGTTGGTAATATTTTGTTGGCATGATTGTATTACCCCCTCCCCCACCACGCACAATGATTTCCCTTCGGTCTTGTTAGTGGGGGTGGATGAAGTAAAAAAAAGCCTTTGATTCTTGTACACACACTAAACCACAATTTTATTTTTTTCACCCCCTTTAATAATAGGGTAGGAGTGGTAATAAAGGTGGCTAATGCCAAAACATTTTTTGAAACCTTAGCTTCTCTTATATGTACTAAATACGAATTTTACGGACTCTTACTTGCTTGTTTTACTATTTACCCCAATTTACCGCCCAATCCTTCAACGGAATAAGATCAAAATATAATCAAGTTCCAGATCTCGTTAAAATACATACGTGTACCAAATTTCAAGTCGATATGCTAGGTTCCACAGTAGTCGTGCGCACAAAAAGTTAGACAGATAGACCAACAAACAGGAAATTTCTTTTCGCTTTAAGGCGGCTACAGACGTAACTGCATACTTGAACGGTATGCATGCGCAAGTTTATTGTACAAGTATACTGAAATTTGCGTCGCCGCCACACGCAAAAGTATACTTGAACAGTTGTGACAGTGACAGTTAAGCGCGAATAAAGAATAGAAATGTCATTAACGGATGAAGATGACACGCTTGCTTTAACTGCGTTTGTTTTAATTCTCAAAAACAACGAAAAAAACGTTGTATGTGGTGGAATAAGGAGTGGTTAAACTAAAGAAAGGAGTATTCTCACATTAATCTCTTAAATGAGGTGAGATTTTATCCTCGTGATTGGCACAATTACTTATGAATTGATGAAGAAACTTACTTGAACCTTCTATCACTTGTCACCCCGTTGATTCAAAGAAGAGGTACAATAATGACACCAGCAATAACGGCACATATTTACACAAGTCTGCCGACCTGCCGTACACACGCTCAAGTATACTTGTGCAAACCCAACATGTACAAGTATACAATGTAGAATTTCATCAAGTTTCATGTCACTTGTACAATCACAATACTTGTGCAAGTGTTATAAAACACACGTTCCAGTATACTTGTACAATAAACTTGCGCATGCATATCGTTCAAGTATGCAGTTACGTCTGTAGCCGCCTTTATCTTAAAATCTCGACGTTTCATAGCATTCTAAGCCTATTTGAACAGTAAAAATTTTCAAAAATATTTTTTTGGCGTTACTATACTTTCACTGAATGTGGAAGTAATACGTAACCTGCTTTTATCGAAAATCTACTACATTTGTGAAACGTACTAAAGACGTAGTTGATTCTTTTACAATTGCAGTGTTGAAGGCATTCGACCCTTAGATTAGATTCCAGTGTATGGCGGTACTTTTATATGTTTTTTATTAATGCGGTTTTATTATTTCCTTGAATTAGGCGACGCCGCTGAAATTGTGAAACATTGCTTTGACAAAATCCCTTTAACTATACCTACACTGTGGCAATTCTGTGCATTTACGTCAACATTTAATAAAGGGAAAGGGTATACCATCTGAGATCGGAGTGTCGCAATTGCCCAGTACAAATCTAGCCATAAGTATGTTAATATCTACAAACCTATCCTGAAATTATACAGAGTCGACGATATACAAAAATATATCGTGCTTTTGCCAAATATAAATAATATACATTTATATTAGTTATAGGTCGTGAAAAATTATATATGTGTGTTACTTTATGGTAGTGAAAAATACACGTGTGTGTGAGTGTATGTGTCAGTTCAATGATACATCTCCCAATACCTCCTCTTCGAGTGACTGTTTATAATAAACTGTCCATATTAACTTTGGATATTACCGAATTTTCTAAAAAAAAGTGCAATACGCAATAAATATATTGTGTCATACTGCATACAAATCTTTCCGCGCTGATCTAGAGCCAACCCTGATATTGACGTCACAGTGATAAAATTCTGAGCCTTGAATTGATGGGCAAAACGTCACGGAGTTATGATTTTCTGTTTTAACTATAAGAGTTCTATTTCTGAGGTGGTATTGAGTGATCTAAAGAGAATTATTTAATATATTAAAAGCTGGTGAATTTCTCGGTCATATCTGATAACTTTCTTGCAATATGACTATGATGTACTTGTATAGTTAAATTACTTAGAGAAGATAAATAAATATACGTCATAATGCGCACAGACCGATATCGCTAGTGTGTGCCGGTTGTCTAGACAACGAACTTGTTTTTCCAATTGCAGTGATGTCGCATGAGAAATTTAGCATCGAAGTTCTTTTTATAGTTCTTGGTAAATTACAACACATGTTCAAGATGATTTCTTATGTAAAGTAACGTAAAAAATCGACTAGACATGTTAAATTTAAAGAAAGTTAAAAGTTTATACAAAGAAATCAGATACTGCTTTTATTGTTAAAAATATATTTGTACGTGTTAAAGCACAATGCGGTATCTACATTATATTGATTTAAAACGCAGAGGGGCATTATTCTAACTTAGCATTCCCAGGAAACTAACACATGATAACAAAACCATTCCATAATTTTTGGATTAATTTTTATCACCAATAACTGACACGACATGTAAACACTTTGAAGAACATAGAGCAGCTAACTAGAAATGAAGGGCGTAATTAGCAACGTTTCCTAATCGAAAAGGCGGGAACTGCAGCACACTAGAAACAAATGCGGCATATGCACTTTCTCACACGCAGTTACTGCGTTTTCAACTAGTAGCATGCAGATACCACATTTGTACTTAGGAAAGCCAGAAGTATTGTGAAGATACGACAAAATGTGTAATGTTTTTTAATATAACTAATGTAGATACAGCTTTTTACTTTATAAATAAAATGTTAATATATCAAAACTATTAAAAACCCGATTTCGGATATTTCTGTAGATACGGCGTTTGATTTTAGCACGGCAGAAGGTATGCTGCATGTTACTATAGGAATATATTTTCGCGTTCGGTATTTATTATATATTTGTAGTGAATATTCAACCGCTTCTACGAATAAAACATGAACTGAAATTTATTTTAATTGCGACTGTCCAATATTAATTAACGAGAATTGTAAACTTGTGAGGTGAGGTACGGTACTAGTTTCAGTGACTGGACCTCGATCGGCGAAGTTAAGCACGGCCGGGCGAGTTCGTCACTTGGATTGGTGACCGTATCTCCATCTCGCTGTCCTGGTTAAGTGGTAGAGTAGCATTAGCTAAACTTCGCCAGGACGTTAATATAAAGAAAGGCATTAAAAAAAAATAATAATAATTTTCACGGCACTGGTATCGTGTCCACAAATATACTCGATGCGCGAAGAAGTGATGTATGTTATCTTCTCTAAGTAATTCCACTCTAGTTATGTTAAAGACATCAGTAGGAATAGTCTGCTCAATGGGCCATATCTGATAACCTTCTTGCACAAAAAAAATGAAAATGAATCTCAAATAGAATTGCGTTAAATGCATGCAAGACATTTCTATGGTAGCGGGAAGTTCAGAAATTGGAAAAATCCAAAAAATAACAATATCAAAGAACGTATCTGACAACTCATTCAAAATTTTAATGGATTCATTTAAACTTTAAACACAGAGAAATAAGTATGCAAGAAAATGTCTTGGAAACCAAACAATAGTTAATCCAATGTTTTGGTGTTAAAATCGTGATTTTTCGGAAACTTCAACAATTTTGACTTGTAGTATAAAAAAAATTTGGTATAATCACATTGTTTACACACCTAAGAACTTGAGTTCCAAAGAAATTTTGTCATAGCCTAACAACATTTGAAGGGGAAAAATATTGTGCATAGTACAAAAAAGTTATTAGATATGCTCGAAAAAATGCTCCAGCTCTTGATATACCGGGTGTTAACGGAATCATTAGACAAGGTATAAGTCTTAAATTTGGTAGAGGCAAGATACGCCAAAAATGCCAATTTTTTCATAATTTCACACTTTCCCATCACTTCCGGTTTTCCCGCAAATTACCAACTTCAAAATTTTAATTGGAACACCCTGTATATTTTCATATTTTTGGATTCCATAGACAACTGCGTAGTTTTAAAAAAATTTTGAGACTACTTGATTTTTTCTAGCGCTATTTTTATTTTTGTATCTAAAGTGAATGCACTCAAATCAATCAAATGTACCAAAACAATAAGAGAAATATATAAACGTGAGATTTTTTGAATTGGTTTAGTAGCTACGACAAACCAAAATTTCCTAAATCACTAATTTGTAATTATGTCAACTTTTTTAAATGGCAACATCTTTTAGACACCCAGTAGTTTCACGACAAATCCATTGACACATTCAAATTGAAAATCTTGATATAAATCTAAATACACAAGTTCTTTGGTGGATAATGGTTAAAATATCGAGAAAATACGCTTATCAAGTAAGTATGCCGTGGAAATTGAATAAAACTAGATTCAAAACATTCATTTTGTCAACAAAACAGCGCTATAAATAAAAGAAGTGTGCTGTCCGAATTGATTTATTTCAACAATAAAAAATATTAAAAGATTAATTAAATGGAGGCAAATATTCAAAGTGTATTTCCTCTTCTTCTTGAGATTCTCTGGCTCGGTCAATGGTGTCTCGCACAACATTTCGCAGCATAGCAGGAGCTATACTTGCAAAAACTTTGTAAAGTTTGAAGTGTTTGAGGGAGTGTATAAAAAACTCGTTGTTTCACATAACCAGACAGAAAAAAATCTAAAATGCTTAGATCTGGTGAGCGGACAGGCCAACATACAGATCCATATATTGCAATTACTCCCAGTACACCGGTTCAATGAATGGGCCGTAAATCAAGCGGCGCAGCCCCATCTCGTTGGAAATACATTTGTTCAGAAACTGCAAGTGGTAAGTCCATCAACATTTCTTCAATATCATTTTGTAGGAACTCGAAATATCTCTTCCCTATCAAAAGTCCTTGAAAGAAAATAGGTCCAATAATTCTTGTTCCAGTCACCCCAGCCCAAACATCTTTCCTGAAAATTACCTTGCCTCGTTAAATGTTGATTTTCCTGCGCCCAATATCTATTGTTTTGTTTATTGAACATTACATTGTTGGTAAATCTCGACTCATCAGAAAACAATATCAAAGAAACAAAATTCGGGTTAGCGATATTATTCTGAAGTAACCAGTCACAATAACCTAATCTTCGGTTTTCATCATCTTCGTACAAATGCTGGTGCACTTGATATTTAAACAAGCGGTGACCATATTTTTTGAGAATCTTTCTTGCTGATTCATGATTAATTTGTACCTCGTGGTCAATTTCTCTAGTAGAAGTAGTAGGATTCGCTTCTATAAAAGCCAACACGTTAATTTTTGTCACTTCATCAACGATAAAAGCAGCAGGATTGTTATCAATTCCTCTCCTGATTTGTTTCTTCACAATTGGGAATTATTGAAAATATGATGATGTGTGTTCGGATACCTTTGAGCATACAAATTTGCGGCGTTTCTGAAATTTTTGTGGCATTCTCTAAAAATTAATAGCATGTCCACTTTTTTATCTCTTATATACATGTTAACAGTAATTAACAAACAACTACAAATTTAAAGAAAAAGTTAAGTTAAGTTAACAATACACACGTGTTATTATCTGTCAAATTTCTCTTTGTTTCCACATCACACTTCTTTTATTTGTAACGTTGTTTTGTTGACAAAATTAATGTTTTGAATCTAGTTTTATTCAATTTCCATGGCATACTGACTTGATAAGCGTGTTTTCTCGATACTTTAATTATTATCCACCAAAAAACTTGTACATTTGGCAGAGGCGCACTGAAGGGGGGGCTTTGGGGGCTTAAGCCCCCCCCCCCTGAAGGCTAGCATCACTTGCCCTCCTCGAGGAAAGTATTTGTTACGTTGTTAAGGCGACATTGTTTTTTGTACTTTTCTCACTAGGCGAATTTTTTTTTTCAGATTTTTAATAGCACCCCCCCATGAGGCACTTCTTGTACGAGGTGGAAAAAAATTTGTTTTCGAATTTTTATTTGCACCCTTCCCCACGAGGAAATAATTTTTTTTTAGGATTTCTATTTGCACCCCCCCCCCCCATGATCGCGGAGTCCGAAGGGATATTCTTGAAAATGTTAGTGCCCCCTCCCAGGAACCTTTCTGGATCCGCCCTTGTTAATCATATTATTATTATTTGTAGTAGCCCCCCCCCCTCTGCAATTTACAAATTAGTGGTTTCGGAAATTTTGGTTTGTCGTAGCTACTAAACCAATTCGAAAAATCTCACGTTTACATTTTTCTCTTATTGTTTTGGTCCATTTGATTGATTTGAGCGCATTCACTTTACTCTAGATGCAAAAATTTAAATAGCCCTAAAAAAATCAAGTAGTCTAATTTTTTTTATAACTACGCAGTCGTACTTAAAATCGTCTCCGGAATCCAAAAAGTGTAAAAATATATAGCGTGTTCTATTTAAAATTTCAAAATTGGGGTAATTTCCGGGGAAACCGGAAGTGATGGAAAAGTGTCAAATTATGAAAAATTTGATGTTCTTGGTATATATTATCTTTACCAAATTTTAGACTTATATTTTGAAAACTATAGAAAGTATGGCTTGTCTAATGATTCCGTTGACACCCGGTATAAGGGATTATGAGCTCAAGGACACCTTTATTCGATATTTAAATAATATTGTGAATTCCATTCAGCTACTTACGTGGTAAATAGTAACACCCGAACAATAAAACTAATTGGAGCAAAAATGTAGTTTTGATTTTGACAACCTTTTTCGATTACCCGGTATTTACTATTAATCTTATCTATTACGCCCAGTATATGCGTTCGGTAGAACTAAAGTCAAGTTGTTGTATATTCACGCCTCAAGTGGCCACCAGACAATAGTTAGAGCACTTTGTATTGATCTAGGCCGGGCAGATGCCAATTTGATGGCCAGTTCATAGATCATATTGTTGGCCAGATATAATTAAGCAATTATTAATTTAGTGAACTGCATTTAAGAGCGTCACCAGGATATCTGTAATATATATACCTTGCTGAGTTATGGCCCATAAATCTTGTAGGGCTAAATGAATGATCAAGTTGAAATTTCAGTTCATAAATACCTAATTTTCAACCTTCTCATTTTCGGAGCTTTTCTACAATTATAAGTTATATTTGTTTCATTCGTGCAGTTATGTTCAGTTTTAAGACACTCACCACTCACTGTCTTACTTGACTAATAAAGCAAGGTAGGTAGGAGTAGTGTTATTGTTAATATTTATTTAATGACACGGAGCTTGCACCAGCAGATGTCCGGTTGGATACGGAAGTGAGTATTGAGAAGAAATAATGTAATTCAATTTGATTTTACTTGATTTGGCGCTGTAATTTGCAAAATACGTTTTTGTGAAAACATTATTTTGGTAACATGACCACGTAGTTCTAATAATATATTTGCAATATTTTTAGACCAAGGTTCAGTTTGGGGTGCCTAATAATTACAAAATGCCGCCACATGAGTGCACATAAATATGTTATTGCTTTTATCGTTTATTTTACATATTAAAATATCATTTACAGTTCACTCCATTTTATTCTGCACATAAAAAACTCAAAGCTGCCGATCGAGTTAATATAAGGGGGCATGCTTTACTTTTCTACACTATATTAAATAATAAATATAATGTACTTATTACTTAATAGATATTGCATTATTACTCTTATGTAAAGTATGTTCTGACATGATTAAGATAAGAAATAAACCTCTTATAATTAAGATTTCTAACTCTTGTGATATATTTACGTAAATCAACCCTAACTAAAATGGCGCAGAATTTACTGTCGGCCTTAATACCAAGGTAACAGATAAACAGAGCCGTACTTTGGATTTGTCTGTTAACGTCGCGTCCACCACTGCATACGATATTCGTATCTGGACTCAAAACAGAGTAATATTTTTCAAATTTACCAGAAACGTTATTAAGTTTCTACTGAAAACACGATTTTTAAATCTGTAGTATTATTTTATTCATCCTAATACGTACAAATTTGAAGTACGGTCCTGCAGTACCCTTGTCAGCATGTAATAGCGCCGACTTTGATATTTTTATGGACGGTTTTTATGGCCTCTTTTATTCGCACTAAACATTTGTAGGCCACTACAACTAACTTGCCATGTACACAGATATTGTCTATAATTATTTTTTTTTTAAAGGGAACTGCATGGAAATTCACGAAAAAGTTAGTTACTTCTTGACTTTTCCATTTGACCTCTCGGATTCAGTCCACAGTTCCCTGCTAAATAATTATACACTCAAACGTCACGCGGGCGATTGGAGTGATCTAAGTAGCTGCAGACATAGCAGAATGGCCTTGACCACACCCAGTCGCAAGCTAGGCAAACACTGTTTCAAGATGTCCAGGAGTAATCTGCGCATCTATGTAGGAATACTAACAGCAACAGGATACTGCAGACTAAACAAACGCCAATATTCTTGGCTAAAGATGTCGGTCTCGGATGACTGGGGCCGGGCAGGACTATTGCCCTTTACCCCAATACATCGCTGTAGACCGGGGACCAGCCTCGTGCAGGGCGGGCGAGCTTACTTTACGTCGGCCCCACTCACAAATGTGAGCGGTGCAGACGATTTCGGCCCACCTCCCTGGGTCCTGGCTCGTTGGACCTTGCTGGCTAAGGCCTCTTCTGGCGTTCCTCTGTCTTCGTCTTCTTTTCTTCGCCAGCTTGTTTGCCCCCCGGGGGGTAGTCATCGGTCTGTTGGGTGTTTTTGGGTTTGTGGCGGGAGTGACTGCCGGTACACAAGATGCCAAGAGGCATCCTGTCGTCCGGATCATCGGTAGGGTAAGGATGAGCTGTGTAGCTCGAGGAAGGGCAGACCTAACTGCTTTGGTAGCATTTTTGGTCTGCCCGGAGCTAGGGGGACTACAGGTACTGGACGGTTGTTTGTCCGGTACCCGCAGGGTCTTGGGTGGGTGGTTGGGTGATCGTCATGTCTCTTCCGTGGGGGTGGATCGTCGGACGGTGGTATGCTTCTCATACTCACCCGTTATCCAGGAGCTGCACCTTCGGCCGCTTGTGCCTCGGAGCATCAGCTGGGTCATAGTCAGTTGCCTCCCTGAC
This sequence comes from Rutpela maculata, assembly GCA_936432065.2. Taxonomy (NCBI): domain Eukaryota; kingdom Metazoa; phylum Arthropoda; class Insecta; order Coleoptera; family Cerambycidae; genus Rutpela; species Rutpela maculata. Next base: position 38,916,195 of record OW386285.2, read on the forward strand.
TAGTGGGTTCCCATGCTCCTCGGCAAGGGCGTACATCTTTCTGGCTCTCTGCTTGATGATCTCAGTGACCGGGGTGTATTCCAGGTCCCTGTAGATGTCCTCGTTGCGGATGAACCAGGGTGCATCGACTGCCGTTCTGAGGGCGACGTTCTCCACTCTCTGGATCTGATGGAGGTAGCTCTTTGCTTGGTAGCCCCAAGCTACCGAAGCATACGTCAGCTGAGGCCGGATGAGGGACCTGATAAGCGTGAGCTTGTTCCTCAGGTTGTCTGCTCTGTCTACCCGTCATCGGGTAGATTAGGGCTCTCGTCCTCCTGGCCTTCTTGACGATGGCCTCCGTGTTCAGTCTCCATGTTAGGCCTTTGTCCATGACCACGCCAAGGTAGTTGGCGGAGTCGTGCCATTGGATGTCCTCACCAAACATGGAAACGTGACCTGTGGGGTTTTGTTTTCTTACCTTCTTGAAGAGTACCGCCTTGCTCTTCTCGGCGTTGACGGCTACCTTCCATCTGTTGCACCAGTCCTCTAGGAGGGTGGCCGCCTCCTGGAGGTTTCTGGTGGCTAGCCTGGCACTCCAGGATCTGGCAGTCAGGGACTAAACAAACACCTCCATACACTGGGAGTTATAGACAAACCCAAGTGTAGATGTGCAATCTGAATGACGAGACTACCGAGCATGTGCTCTGTCACTGCCCTGCTGTCTCAACGAAAAGAGGATCCATTCTTCAACTTGGGCTATAGGACGATTTGATAAAGGTTCATGAACACCTTACCGCTATCCTTGTCTGAAGTCAAATATGATATTGATTTTATCTTTGGACCGTTTTACTGTCTTTAATAATGCTGCGTCATGAATACTCTATAGGATGTTACGGATTTCTGTCTAATATGCGTTGCCCCATGTACGTTTCATTTAATTGCTTAAGAAGAGTAGAATAGAATTTGGACGGTAAAAGTGCAGATCTATCGAAATTGGTGTCTGTATTTTCACAGTAAGAGTTTTTCATGTATATTACATCCTAAATGTCACTTTGCTACATATCCATGTTTCCATGCATCTCTGCGGCATCCAAATGTCTAAGGATACTTCCGTCTGTGAGTTGTGCATGTTCAGAATTTTCACGTATTGTGCTTGAAATGTACGACGGTTGTTTAACTTGTTGTCCTAAATATCTCTAATTCGTCACGATTTTAGTTAGATACATAATTCTATTTTTTGCCAATCTGTGGTAGTTTCTGAATCGGACTTAATCCGTATACTTTAGAGAACTACAACTCTCTTCAGAATGGGCCAGAAGGGATTATACAGGGTGCGCCACTTAAAATTCCCCAGGCTTGTAACTTTCTCATTTTTTAAGCGACGACCATGTTGGGCACATCAAATTATAGATATTTTTAAGGCGTTTAAACATGTGTACAGAGTGATTCAAAAAAAAAATTGAAAAAAAATGTTAAGAAAGAAAAGTTAATTTCCTTGAATATTTTTTTACCTCATCCTGTACATGAACTGCGTTAATGTTTTCTTATAAAGGTTTTAATTAGCTTAAATTTATGTTATTACGTCATATTCGAAATTCTTTTTGGTTTTAGAGAAAGAAATGAAAGAGTGTTTTTACACTCCTTCCAATTCCAAACTGAAATTTTATGCTTTATTTGTAGAAAGAAACAAAAGAAATAAATATTTTTAAAAACAAACTTTATTAAAATGTACTAAATAATAGGAAATTGCAAAATTTTTATTTTTAAAATTTTTTTATTTTAATTACATAAATTGAAGCTAATTAAAATCTTTATATATAAGAAAACATTTCATGTACAAGTGAGGTAAAAAAATATTCAAAGAAATTAAGTTTCCTTTCTTAACAATTTTTTCAAAAAAATTTTTTTCAAATCCCTCTATATGCATGTTTAAAGGCTTTAAAAATGGCTACAATTTAATGTGCCCAACATGGTCATTGCTTCAAAAATAAAAAAGTTACAAGTCTGGGGAGTTTTAAGTGGCGCATCCTGTAGAGTGTTACAATGTTATATTTTCGTGGAAGCCATGTAAAAGTGACCGAAACCTAGTGCTAATTTTCACAGAAGTACTAGTCAACTATCGTAAGTTGGCCTCTGAAATTTAAATGTAGACAAGTCTCCCCCTCCCACCGACAGGAGCTCATTTATGCACGTGTATTCGTGCTATTCTCATCGATAGAATCTCAAAAAAAGCGATATTATTTTATTCATATCTGTATTTATTATATTTTTTTAAACATGCCAACGAGTAAAGTAAAATATAAAATGTTGTCTGGATAAATTCGCGAAATCATGAACAAAGTAATATCAATTACTTTTTTACTTTCATTAACCGTAATTATTTTTGTTAGCAATTTTACAAGCAGCACTTCATTGTAACATAGTTGACGACACACTTATTATGCGTGTAAAAAATGTCGGGATCTTTGGCGGTGCGGTAAGGATCAAAATTTCCGGAAATAATTAAACTTAATGCTAGACATATGCCTATCTTTATTGCATTCAATTACTAACCATTTATAAATTCATTTGTATAATCCTAAAGTGATTATGTTTATTGCATCGTAATATTAATTATAAAATGTATTCCTAAACATTTGGTAAAGTTAAATTCTGCAATAAAATAATTTATAAATATAAATTTGTGAGGTGAGGTACGGTACCGGTTTCAGTGACTGGACTCGATCGGCGAAGTTAAGTACGGCCGGGCGAGTCCATCACTTGGATGGGTGACCGTAACTCATCTCGCAACTCTTGGTTAAGTGGTAGAATAGCGTTAGCTAAACTTCGCCAGGACGTTAATATAAATAAGGCATTAAAAAAAAATACCGGCATCACTTGTAAATTAATTCATTTGAATTAATCGTTGAAAATAGCACGTTAATGTGCCGAAACTGCAGTGACGTTTTAAGTTACAATAAATTGGTGATAAACTGATAAATAACAATAGTATATTATTCAACGAGCGGTAATATAGGTAATAACTCGGGCAGACAAGCCGTAGGCGGGTGCTGTAATTCATCAAGTGAGTTATTACCATTACCGCAAGTCGAATACTATACTTTATCTACGATTATAATAATAAATATTAAATTGAGAAAATTTTGTTTAAATTACTCAGTTTGTTTATTAATAAAATTAACTGTAAAATTTAATTTTTGCTCACCCTTTTATATTTGTTGTCTTCAAAGATTTAGCCACCTTTAAGCGGAGGTAGAATGTGATTATTAATCGAAATAGTACATAAACTGCTTGTAGACAAAAAATCAGCTTTGTAGATTAACATTACGCGGCGGAAAAAGCAAAACTTCTTCGCGAAGTGCAATGGCCCGGAGCGCATATTCAATCAAAAGTCTTGTTTTTTATGTTAGAGAAAAAATTAAAAACGTCGGAAAGCTCAATCAATTCTCTTTACATAAGCTGTCTACCACTTTTTCGAAAAAAACGATAATTATCGATATATTCGAGGAAATGTAAGAAATTACACGTTTTTCCATAAAGTGTATGTAAATCTTAAAAAAAATATTTTTTCTCAGAAACCTTTGTTTCGAAGGGTCAAGATTAACGGAGCGTCAAAGTAGTACATGATATTAAGTGAACATCGTATATGAGATCGATTTCAGTTAATTACCGATTAATTACGGTGACAAAATGGAGAACTTTTACCGAAAGAAAAAAAGTCCCAAATCCCGCCCCTCTAATTTCTTCATTTTTGTCGGAATTCAAAAAATAAAAAAACGAGTTTTAGCAAATTTAATTCTATTGAAGTTAACTAGAGTAGTCTTTTGGAGTAGGAGCCAAGATTAAAAAGTTGCCAACTGTAGAAGCTCAAAATTTGCGATTTTTTGCCGTACATGGCCAACATTTCAGTAGTTATCTCCGAAACGAAAAAAAAAAAAAATCAAAATTCTGCTAGTAGCAAATGATTCGTAATGAAAAATACTCGCTTGATCTTGTTTTTTATTTCGAGCTAATTCCCACCGTTTCGGAGATATCTGCGAAAAATAACAAAAAACAGCTTACATTTCGGAGTCGAAAAAATTGCAAAAACATGCAATCTTCACAGGTTCATATTTTTCGAAAAAATCCATTGGGACAGCCATACGATGTCGCGACGTAAAGAGGAAGTCTTTCAGATAAACCTGATCGTAAATTGCTCGGTGAAATTCGAAAATTCGGCTCGGCACGAATGAATCAAAAGTAGCATTTTGTGACATTTCAGAAAATCTTTATAGATATTAACGCGAATAATCTGTCACTACCTCCCTGGCTCCACCTTCGTGTTTTGCGCGTTACGTCGATTGGACAGGCTAGGCATGAACATAAAGGTGATTGGCTCTGTACCTAGTGAGTTATAATAACTCACGCATTATAACTCACGCTGTTTATTTATGGATACTATTAATCGATCAAAAACAGTTCATTAATTAGTATATAATCTAATAAGAGTAGATAAAGTAATGTATTCTTATAAGAATCATGCTAAACTTTTATCTCCGATTGTACTTTTTACAAATAGCCGCTAGTCTGTCCTCGTTACACAACGACGTTCTCTGTTCATTTTATACGCATCTCAGATGCCAGCCTACGATAGTTGACTAGTACTATGATTTTTCTAATTTTCAGACATACATTAGAATAGAACATAGATTCCTGCAAGAAATTCGCCATTAAATGTCGATTAAATTTGCATTTCTACAATAAATCCTAAATTTTCAATGGTAATATAAGTATACCTCGAGTATAAAATATTGACAGTGAAGTAATGCAAGTTGGGGATCTTAAAAGCGGAATTACACGCCCTTTAAGATGCGATGCATGTACGCAGCTGTCAGGTGGGCGTGCCGCTACACTCTTGTTAGCCCCAATTCGCAGGGGCGGCTTAAGGCAAATTTCCCACCCGGGCGGGAGCACTTTTTGGCGCCCTTCCCTGAGATAATCAAGGAAATTTCACAGACGTACCACGTACTAAATTCCAAGGATATCCCTTCACTACTTTTTAAGTTAACACAAAATTGTCTCTCGATATTTATGTGGCTGATAGTGCATCCAAAAATGAAGGTACCCTCAATGAATAATAATAATAATAATAATATTTATTTACGGAAAAGAGAAATAACAATATATTATTGCTTAAAACATTAATACAGAATAAGAGATAAGAGATAATAAGAAAATTATACCCCTTTAAAGGGAAAAAATAAATGTCAGTTCTTCTGCAATATCTTCCGACCGCCTTAAAATATGAAATTCATATTTTAAATTAGATAAGTATAGCCCATCTGAACAGTTTACACATAATCAGTCAAACTCCCTCTTCTGCTTGAGGGGTAGTTTTAGGGGGTGAATGTCGGTATTTTACCACTAACTTTTTTATTTTTTATATATTTCTAAAATAATTTTCAGATCATTAGAAATAGAAGAAGATATTCTTATTGCATTTCGATAACCATTCGCAAGTAATTTTTGTTTACACATCAATGTGTATTTACATTTCATTAATAATAACACAGGTCTACAAAAAAGTCTTGTCCTAAGGTTCTGGTCCAACTTTTCTGAAGTATTTTGGTGCACTGAAGCCAATTTTGAAGAAAACAAATTTTTTTCTTTCATATCAGTTTTTATCTACCACCCCCATTATTCCCTAAAAACGAGGTCGAAAAAGGTCTTGTTGTAAGGTTCTGATCTAATTCCTCTGAAGTATTTAGAGGCGCTGACGGCAATTTTGGACACAAACATTTTTACTATCGTGTCAGTTTTCCTCTACCACCCCTTTTTATTCCCTAAAAAAATAGCAAAAAAGGCCTTGTACCTAAGGTATTTTGACTTGCTGAAACCAATTTTGTACAAAACCAAATTAGCAGATAATGGGGGTGGTGGTATAGGGAAAATGACATGACAGAAAAAAAAATGTGTTTAAAATTGGCTTCAGCGTGTCTAAATACTTAGAAAAGTTGAATGAAAATCTTCGGACGAGGCCTATTTTACCATTTTTAGGGGATGAAAGGGATGGTACAGGAAAATTGACACGATAGAAATTTTTTTTTGTCCAAAATTGGCTTCAGCGCCTCAAAGTATTTCAGAGGAGTTAGATGAGAACAAAAGGACAAAACTTTTTTTTGTAGTCCTGTGTAATTAATTTGTAATATAATTTTTTTTCTACACCATCTGAACGCTATTATAACGAGAGGACCACCAACACAAGTTTACTTCAAGGAAGGTTCCTCTTTATTGTTTAATATTTCATACGGTACAAATTGCCATTTGTTTATTTTATTTATTTAAAACAGTAAATTACGTAAGATATACAAACAGCTAATGTTGGTATAACAATTTTCTGAATATTTTGAATTTTTTCTGAATGAAAGTGCATGTTGCCGGCCTTTGTTTATGCAATATCTTTAATGATCAACTCCGTGTCAGTCAATAATAGGGCGGGAAGCTTGAGGTTAAGTAGTGAGTTGTCTCATAGCTAAACAAAAATGTTTGTGTTGCATTTTGAATTATTTAGGCGGTTTTAATGTTATTTGACTATTCTGCAACATTACCATGTTAACTAACATAGATACTGATATTACTTGATATTATCTTCCAAAGAAAACTAATAAAAAGAGTAAAAAAAAAATTTACAATTTTTGCTCCAGTTTGGCGCCCCTCTGAGCCGGCGCCCCGGGCAGTCGCCCGGGTTGCCCGCCCTTAAGCCGCCCCTGCCAATTCGCAATCTTTCACTGTCAACACTTTATGCTCTAAGTATAGGTATATATTATGAATAATAATTATAGAGTGTGGCCTCTCCACTGATCGTTAAATTTAAATTATATAAAATTGTTTTATAGAAGTATCGATCTTTGTATTAATGAGTGTAATATGAAGAAAAATAATCCTATTGCGTCTCTCAATTTCCTCCTCAGATTACATAACACATACCAGGGCCTATCACCGACGCCAGGAGACGAGCTACCCCCAACCTGGAAATTTTGCCGAACCTCTTCTCTTTCAAAGAATAGGGATCTTTTACTTGCCTAACATTTAATAGGCAAGGAACTGACTGCTTTACATCCCCTCCTAAGGATGACATATCCACTACGTAATCCTCATTTTGAAATTACAACGCATACTGAGATACAAGCCGCTAAAATGTGGGATCGCTATGTTTCCCAAAATGGGGATTTCACCCATCCAAGTACTAACCGCGCTCAACGTTGCTTCACTGGAGTATCAAAATACATGCACAAGCAAGCAAGCACGGAATACTTACTAAATTTGAATTTTACAAGAATGCGCCTTGCCTGAAACCTAGCCCGGAGCCAACCAGACAAACATGGCGCGTAATGGAGGGTTGGACGGCGCGGGTCCGGTTCGGCTAAACGATAATTGATAAAACAATGTTAAAACTTCTATCCGCCTCTGGTGGATTTAAAAGTTAACAATAAAATTAAAAAACGCTGTCCACATGGACCTAAAACTAATTCATATAAAACTTAGAAACTAATCACTGGTTGTAGCACTAAATAAATTTGGGCTGTTAACTCGGGTGAAAAGCTAAACGAAAAAACCCGTACGAGAACTGCCGACCTGGTGGTCTCCTTGACGCCAGGAAAATGTGGTGGAAAAAAGATAGAGTTTAAAATGTTTGAATTTTTAAAAAGGTTATCAAACAAAAGGGAATTTTTGATAAAAAAAAAGAGGACAAGAAGAATAAAAACGAGAACAAAAATAGAACATAAATAAAGAGAATATAAATGATTGGAAAGTTGAGGGAAGATCAAAGGTGGCGAAATGAAAGGTTGTGGTATAGGAAAATATAGCTAGGGAAGAGGTTGCCGGAAGATAGGCCTGGTATGGTAGAGGGTGTTTGATCTGGAATGGGGAATGTATTCTGATTTGGGTTATGTTGCTTGTTAGCGGACTAAATACGTGCACAATGTAGTTTCCGTTTCATGAAGTCACAACGATTAAAGTGACTTTTTCTGTCCTTCCCGCACACCTTACCGACCGAGCCCAGCCATATATTCATTTCGTTTTTTGTGTCGTGTGAGTCATGCGTGTATCAATTCAGTTAATGTTTATGTAATCTGTGGAGTGATGTATATCAGTTACAATGGAGAAAAGTAAGGAAAGTATTAGTGAACGCCTGAATTAAAAATTAGACACGCTTCCCGCTCAAATTCGGAGCATATATGTTTCTGATGCAGTTAAAAAGCTTTAAAATTAAATAGGGCCACACTTACATCGTCAAAACGCATGAACTCGGTAAAGCTGACTTCTCCTCTGGTTACTCGTGGTGATGCTCTTCTTTGCCTATCATTTTCTTCTTGCACTGTTCTAAAAATACATTAATATTACTAACCGGTTAAAAATACAGTAGTATATTATGAAAACGGTGATGATAGAGTCTAATTTAGATTTCATCTGTTGTGTCGCTGGCTGTAACATTTTGCTTGCTTGCTCCTATATAGTAATTGGCTATTACCAATATTTGGCTTTCTCGCACTAATGAACCACCCTGTATATGACTGATCTGCATGAAAAATAACTGACCAAAAAAATCCGTTCCTAGCAATGCAACAAGATCAAAGGAATTGCACAATTATGGTTTAAAATATTTGTTTCCCTAAAGAGTTTGATTGATATATAATTAATAATTGTGATTGGTAAGAGAGAATTTAAAGAGACAAAACAAAAAACACAATAAAAAGACACAAAGAACAGTATAGCAAAGAGGTAAATACTGGAAATTGTGTTTGTGAGTTTTTATAGTTGGATAGAAAAACGAGGCGTGGACAAATATGTTCTTGAACTTTGTGTTCCATGCAAAAAGGAGCATTATGCACCCTAATTAGCGTAATTTTGTTTGTTTAAATTGGTAGAATTTTTCCGATGCTAGTTTGGCGTAGTCCGCTTGTGAAGAATTTAAAATAAAGAAATTTATGTTCTAGACTTCTTAGTTTATTCATTGTCTTATCCGTATATTAGAGCCGGTCTAACAATAACTCATGACACTTGGATTTTGACTTTAAAGTAAAACCACTAGACCATTATTCGTTACTTTTACAAGCGGAAATGTCTTAAACATAATGCGTCTGGGTGAAAATATATTTTGATGGTAGATACTGCGAGACGTTAGTTTGTAAAATATATACAGAGTGGACCATTAATAATAGGCCATAGTTTAAGGGTAGATTCTTTGAATCAAAATATGAGGATATAACCAAACATGCTTTAGTAAATGGTTGCTGTGGAAAAAGATACAGGGTGTCAAAATTGTTATTTTTTTTTTTGCAAAATCTCAACTACTTCTTGACCGATCTTCTCCCAGTTTGGTAGGAAAACGTTCTTTAAGCTAAGAAACAATAATTTATATATCACATCACGCTACTTCATGGAGATAACCTCATGAGCTATACCTGATGATGAATAATTTTTCTATTTTTTTTTACAACGCGTTCCCGTATGACCAGACGATACAGGCTTTTTTTTCGATACAGATTCGTCAAGATGCATTTTAATCTGTATCTATGATATATTTAACGAACCAATACATTTTTAAGTACTCAGGCTATACAGATATAATCTTTATCGTGTCTATATCGTATCTTTTACTGTTGTATTTAAAGATTTACCTTTATACATTAGGTGTAATTCCTGTACCCTACATTTAACCTCCCTATATAGTTTCTACACGCAATATCTATACAGCATCGTGACAGATTACTGTACAGAATATCGATATAGATCTGGTGAAAGAATTATTTACCGATTACAACGTCTATCTTTACATATTAAAAGATTTTGTAATTAAGTCCATCTCTACACATTCTTTACAGCAACGTGGTGCGGACGATGCGTTGCCGGTATCGGTAACATTTCTTGACGTTTATGAAGAATTGTCGCTTGTGCAACACTAAGTTAATTTACCATTTTCTTTTTCTCTCTGGCCAACGCTTATATATCATTAATAGATGTAGTAGCAGTAGCTGCACTGATGAATTAATATATGCTGGTTTATCTTTGAAGCATTCTTTCGTCTTTTGTATCGTCTGTTTTTTTCTATTATCGCATCTTGAAACTGCGGCATTTTTGAAGGTTATGTTATTTGTTATTTTTATTTATCAGATTTTTGTTAAACGGTGATATAATGTCACACCGGTCAAGAATGAAGGAATATAGATGCGTTGAGTCAAACTTGTTTGTATAGAAATTTAACCAATATACAAAAAAAAATTGGTAGAATTTTAAAAACATAATTACAATAACTACAGGTATTTTAAGGATTCTGCCTCACTAATAAATTTGAAAATTGCAGGATCTTTTACGTAAGATAAAATGCACCTTTATGTATAGGTACCTAATATTGTTTCTTAAAAACTATACTACCATAAATATTCATCTAATATGTGTCTATCTCAATTTCCTATAATAAATTTAAATATTAGGTACCGATATCATTTAATATAAAATCCCGATATCCATTACTATAACTTTTGTCATTCAATTTGCTGGATACCAGGATGGCGCAGTCAGTTAAGGCGCTGATACGTACATAGCAGACGTGGGTTCGAGTCCTAAGCAAGGTAAATAAAATTGTTTAATTATCAGCTATAATATCCCAAGGACATTGATAATACGAAATAATTTTATCACAGTTTCCGAAAGCACTTGCTTGGTAATATCCCGACGCCGTAGGCGGAGGGATATTACCTAAAAGCAACGTGCTTGAGGAAGTTGTGATAAAATGATGAGCTATTTATCAACGTTCGAGGGGTATTCGCATAGAAAATTTTTTGCAATTTATTTTATTTATTTGTTCAAAAGTATTTATTAAAAACATAATTATTAAAAAAGCAATTTGTAAAATTCAATGTAGATTATGTATTATGTATTATTTGATGTGTTTTCCTCTATTATTATATTCATTAAATCGTTATTTGCAGTTCCAAATCGACATTGTCAAAAAAGAAATTTTAAATTATTGAACTGTCATTACTGTCAAACTGGATGACATAAGTGAAAAGATCCCTTAGGGATATTTTCAGTGTAATTTTGTTCTTATTGGCTGTTTCAGCACACGTGATTAGAAATGGGCGAATGTAATAGAATTACTATTTGAGCTAAAAATTTTCACTATAATAATGAATTTACGGAATACTAATATTAATTGTAAGCGAAGGAACTGAAACGTGGCGCGGTGATTGGGTGATTAAAAAAGTATTTATTTTCATCTATTTTTTTTAAAATTAGAAATGAAGATTCATTCTTTAACGGGCCTATACTCGTTATTTACAGAATCATAGAATAAATCTTTAAATGAACTGTATTCCAACGTGCCTTTATCGATAAACAAACTTTATTGAATCGGTATTATTTCGTTATCCAAGCGTTAGCGTACTGTATTAGATCGGTACGTATACCGTATCGTTGCTGTATCCATAGGGTAAAGATAACCTATATCGAAGTAAAGATACGACTATAGATTCTCTATATAAACTGTACAGCGTGGTTATACGGGTTGTGGCACTTCTGATTAGAAAATCTCATACAGGGTACACTTGATAGAACTTTTTCGAGGAAACCGCCGCATAGATCTCAAGAATTCTGCAGGGGCCTTCCCACATTGAAAGACTAGTACACAATTTTACTTTCCGCATATCATGGTAGATCACGTTGTATGTGTACCAAATTTCAAGTCAATATCTTAAACGGTTCCAGAGTAAACGTGCGCACAAAAAAAGTTACAAACAGACAGACCGACAGACAGACAGACATTTTTTTCGCTCAAACTTAAAATCTCGACGTTTCATGACATTCTAAGCCTATTTGAACAATAAAATTTTTTTACAATTTTTTTGTGGTTACTATACTTCCACTGGATGTGGAAGTAATAAACAATATTATATATCGATCTGGTTTTTAATTTATCCAAAACCACTGTTGCTAGTACTAATGATTTTGTGCTTTGTGCTACTGACAAACCTATGGGGAGAAAGCGTAAAAGGGAGTGAGCGAGGAGGGAACTGACCCTTTAAAACGGGAGGTGAGGTGTAGAGGGAATGATTATCATTTTTTACTATTGAGGCAAGGAGCAGAGAGTGAGAAGGGGGTGGGAGGGCGGCAAATATCCAATAGCCCCTGGGCGGCAGAAGTGTAAATCTGCCACTGATCAAAATATAATCAAAATCACGTTATAATACACGCGCGTATCAAATTTCATCAACCGTTTCAGAGTAACCGTGCGCAAAAAAAAGTTACAAACAGACTAACAGACAGACAGAATTTTCTTTTACTCAAACTTAAAATCTCGACCTTCCATGATATTCTAAGCCTACTTGGACAAAAAAAAACAAATTTCTTTTACTTCACGATACGATGTGGAAGTAAATTAAGAAAATAAATTTTAAAATTTAAATGATTAATAACTTTTTAATTTGTTCACAAGTGTACTTACTAAATCATTATCCAGAAATAAAATAGAAATAATAACTTACTCTTCAACATTTTCGATAAAAATGGAATAGTCTATATTCTCCCTTTTTAGGACTGTTTCAAATTTGGACTGAGCAAACGGTGACACCATAACATCAACAGGAGCATGAAGTGCTCGCATCTCCGACCAAAAATCAAAATTTGGGTCATTTTCAAATTCACTTATAAGCTTAGCTTCATCCAGAGTTTTTGGAATCACCTGATACACTTTGTACCTAGACAAAAATAAATATTAATAACAATTAAAAACTTGTAAGAAATATTATAATATTACCCATCATAACTAAAACGAATATTAGATGCTGCGATGGTTATAAACGCCACAAAACACAATATTGACGAATTCATTTTCCTCCTGTTAAAACATTACTTAAAATGTCTAATCCAAAAATCCTTTTATATCGAAAAAAATATTTACATAAGCCCAATTAAATTCGCTAGAACCACTTTCAAGCAACAGACAGTTTTATCATTCACCACCTACATAATACTCTAATCTCAAGATATGCTCAGTCATTACGCATTGTTTAAATTAGTTACTTTTATTGTGTGATAAATCATAAGATTAGTATATCTTAATTCACGTAATACCGCATTGAATAAAATGTGGGGCGCCATAATATGTGCATCTCCTAAAATTCAGTGATCGACAACCAGCGGTGGTGATAAGCATTGCTTTGATGACCGCTCCCTTGGGGGTCACTAAAGCCATAAACGAAAAACGCAAAAGCTGTTTGCAGTATTTACTCATGTATAAAATTTTATCAGAAATACAGCTATCTTCGAAAATTTTGCAAAAAGTGAAGGCGAAATATCTAGGCGTAATAACAGATTCACATTTAAGATGGAACTATCACACAGACCATGTCGTAAAAAAATTAGATGCACGCTAAACAGATTCAAACTATACAGGGTGTCCCAGAATTGAGTTCCCGGACGGGAACCTGTGATTCCAGAGTTCATATTGGGCCCATATAACCCAACTTACCTTAGTCCAAAAATGCATCCCTGAGGAAGTACATTCTCTTAAAATGAGAAAAAAAAACAGTTTTTCCAATAAGTTCCGTTGTAAGGAACTTAACATTTTCAAATTTTGATTGGAGCTGTATCTCTATAAGTACTCTATGTAACTTGATAACAACCAAATATCTTCCGTTTCTCAATTTTTTTTTAAAATAATTCATATTTGACTGGCTGTAATTTTTTAATCATCCTGTAAAATTACGAAATACTCGAACATTTTTACACAGCATTGAAATGGCTGCAAAAAAGGTACTCTTAAAAATCTTTGTAATATCAATCAAAATACAAGAAATTATCGTTTTTTCCTCTATTTGTATTTAACAATTATTTACAGTTCTAGAACAAAATTTTGTAATAGCAGAAAAGTACAGTTTATTTTAAAAACTACATTCATAACAAATGCTCCACATGACGTCCACCTGTTTCAGTACATAAATCAATACCTTTAAAATTTTTTGTAATATCAACCAAAAATCAAGAGTTATCTTTTTTTCTCTGTAGGTCATAAGTGCTCGTGAAACAGAAAACCTTTCACGTTCTCAGTATAAGATTAATTTCGGTAATCTACCAGCAATGAGTTGGGTTGTAATTTTGTGTTAGAAGGTTAGCGGCAATGCATCAGGGTTTTCAAAGAGTACTATTTCGAGAATTATAAATAAACAACATCATTACATTTTCAAAAAGTCCAAGCTTTATTAGAACGAGATTTTCCACCTCTAATGGAGTTTTCACAGTGGATACAAAATAAACAAAACTAAGATCAAAATTTCTTTTCCCGAATATTATTCACCGATGAAGCAGCATTCACGAGAGACGGAATATTTAATCTACATAATGCTCACCATGATCATCTCTTGATTAAAAACCTCATGTCATAAACGAAACAATAACAGAAATTATCAATAAATGTGGGATAGGCAATTAATTTATAAAAAAAAAATTCAAACTGTTATACTAAAAGATCATATTAATATTTTACAGTTCTGTTTCGGTAAAAACATTGTATTTGACGTACACTTACATAATTAAAAAGAACATTGCAAAAAATTTTTTTTTAGCGACTTTTTTACGCAAAAAATCAATTTTGCAACTTAAACAAATGTAAATATCTCAGTAGATTTTGCATAAAATTTATTGCAACTAACGGCATTTTAATTGTCATAAAAAAACACCAATTTAAAAAAAATTTTTTGCTCCAATGCTTTGAGCCAAGATATGAAGAATTGCGATTTTTGCGATTGCGGCGAAATTTGAAAATATTTTTACTTGAAAATTTAACTGAATATACCTCAGAGTGTGTGTTATCACTTACAAAAAGTGCCATGTCTATATATCCAGATGGGTCATGGAAAAAATATCGAGAAAATTGCATCCTTGGTGCTCGCGCTCACGCTAGGCGCTAGATTCACCTCCACCTTCACTGCCAGTGGCGTACTTGGACAGTTTTACCGCGGCGGCAGCAGCTTTATTTCTCTTTTTCTCGGCTTCAGGAGTGGCTAGATGGGCGTTTCTTTTTTAATTCAAGTTATTTTTTTCTCAGCTTTCCGATTCTTCGATTATTTTTCAATTATTCAATTACGTTGCTTCGCAAAAAGTATTTGTAATACAGCGGCTTTATTATTTTATTATTATAGATAAAATAATTTCAGTAGTTTCTAATCAAACATTTTATAATTATTTCCACATCCAGTGGAAGTATTGTAACGCAAAAACAAATTATAAAAATTTGTATTGTTCAAATAGGCTTAGAATGTCATGAAATGTCGAGATTTTAAGTTTGAGCAAAAAAGTTTGTAGCCCTGTCGGTCTGTAACTTTTTTGTGCGCATGATTACTCTGGAACCTTTTAATATATTGACCTAAAATTTGCTACATGCATGTATTTTAACGAAATCTGGAAGATTATATTTTGATCTTATTCCGTTGAAGCGTTGGGGGAAATGGGGGTAAATGGGTAAATTAATCAAATATGAGCCCATAAAATTGGTATTTAGTATAAATAAGAGAAGCTAAGGTCCCAAAAATTTGTTGGCATTAACCACTCCCATTACCACCCCCATCACATTATTAAAGGGGGTGATAAAAATAAAATTGTGATTTAGTGTGTATAGAAGAAGCAAAGGCCTCAATTTTGTTTTTACTTCATCCACCCCCACTACCACCATTCCCACCCCAACGGATGTGACATATCGTTTTATTTGTTTTTTTTTTCGTTGTGAGAGACTTGGATAGAAAATGTGGATGTGGAAGTAGTGATTCCTTGGGCAGCGTTTTTTTTACAATTTTTCAATCATCCTATAATTTAAGCAATCACGCATTATTGTTATGTTATGAATTAGATGTTTATTTCGCTGTTTAAAACAAATTAAAGCAATATTGATGTCTGTCAGTTTAAATTAAATGAAATGCAAGAAAATGAGGAAGTTATTGAAAATGTCGATACAAATAATCACGATGATGACAATGATTGTCTGTACGCAGAAATGCGAGACGAAACGGACAGCGAGTCCGACACAGAAAATCAACCTAAAAAAAACGAGGACAGGAAAATAAACTTTATTTTGTATATCCAATAAATTAATTTTTAAATACAAAATGTATACCTTTTTTATCCCCAATAAGAGTAAAAATTATTCACTCATCAATGTCTTATCAAATAAATTGTACGTAATCTTTACATATTTATTTTATGAAGCAACGTAATTGAATGATTGAAAAATAATCGAATAATCGGAAAGCTGAGAAATAAATAAGTTGAATTAAAAAAAAAAACGTCAATCTAAAAAAGAAATAAAGCTGCCGCCGCGGTAAAACTGTCCAAGTACGCCGCTCGCAGTGAATGGGGGAGGGGAATCTGGCGTCTAGCAAGGATGCAATTTTCTCGATTTTTTTTTCATGGCCCATCCAGACATGGCACTTTTTGTAAGTGATAACACACACTCAGAGGTATATATTCAGTTAAATTTTCAAGTAAAAATATTTTCAAATTTCGCCGTAATCGCAAAAAACGTGAATTTTTCATATCTCGGCTCCAAAGCATCGGAGCAAATTTTTTTTTTTTAAATTCGTGTTTTTTTATGACAATTAAAATGCCGTTAGTTGCAATAAATTTTATGCAAAATCCACTCAGATATTTATATTTGTTTAAGTTGCAAAATTGATTTTTTGCGTAAAAAAGTCGCACATTAAAATTTTTTTGCAATATTATTTTTGAAGTAAATGTACGTCAAATACAATGTTTTTACCGAAACAGAACCGTAAAATATTAATATGATCTTTTAGTATAACAGTTTGATTTTTTTTTTGTATAAATTAATTGCAAAAAAAATAATTAATATTTTGCAACGGGACAAAGTGCATTTCATTAAGGGTAAAAATATGTACTATTTCCCATAATATCGTTAACATGCAGATTTTATATTTGTTTCTACAGTACTTTAAATTTCGACTATCGAGAAATTCAATTTTTTCGGTTTCTTGTCATAAAATGTTATTAGCAATCAAAAATTCGTTCTTTGCATATACCTACCTTATAGGGGAACCCGTGACGAAGAAATTGATCGTTTTTCTACGACCTTTAGAAGCGAAGATATAAGCAAACAAGTAAGCAAACAAGTAAGTTGCAAAATTCATTTTGTTTACAAAAAGTTAAATAACCATTAAAGCCACCATTTTGAGTGGTCAACACTATTTTTTTCGGATTTCTGAGGAAATTCTGTAGGGGGTAGACTAATTTTTGGCTTGTCCCAAAACTTTCAGAGAATTCGTTATTTTTAAATCTAAAATCACCGGACTCTATACACAAGCACACAAAATAAAAAAAGTGGTCTTTTTTTGGTACTCCATTAGGTAACCCAATTATATTTCGACGTGCTGAACACGAATCAGGTGGAGTTAAACGGATACCGTTTAACTCCATTGACCACCATTTTTTTGTAAATCGCGAAAATAACCTAAAAAGAAAACTCATAATTTAGGTTATTTTCGCGATTTACTAAAAATTGGTGGGTAACGGAGCTAAACGGATACCTGATTCGTATTCAGCATGTCGAATTACATAGAGGTTGCACAATGGAGTCCCAGAAACAGACTTTTTTTTGTGTGTCTGTGTCTGTGTAATATATGAATATCACCGGATCTCCGCCATTTTCTAGAAAATCGCGTATGCAAATATATTACATAGACACAAAAAAAGTGAAAAGTGATCTGTTTCTGGGACTCCCTATGTATTTCGACATGCTGAATATGAATCAAGTATCCGTTTAGCTCCGTTATCCACCAATTTTTAGTAAATCGCGAAAATAACCTAAATTATGAGTTTTTTTAGGTTATTTTCGGGATTTATAAAAAATTGGTGGCCATTCGTATTTAGCACGTCGAAATACATATGGATTAACCAATGGAGTGCCAGAAAAAGACCACTTTTTTATTTTTGTGTGCCTGTGATTATTAACAGTCCATAATCGTATTTCTGGAAGTTTAAAAAGTTTATGTTGATGTGAAAAGATAACTCGTTCGTGAAGGCAAACACGCCTGATATCATTTGCATTAAGAGTTTATCAAGGGGATCTATAATTGTAGTAAAACTTCTAGAAATTAAAACATTTGTTAGTCACATCAAGAATCAAAACAAAAAGTGGTTTAAAAAAAAATACAAAAATATGACATTTTTGTGAATGCGGACGCATTCACAAAAATGTCATATAAAATGTTTCTTGTGGTATAATAACTCACTTAATAGGGATAATTATTGGACCACTTTTGTAGATGCAAAAAGTACGTACAATTTTTTACCCTAACTTACGTCCTTTTCGATAAAAAATGATACGTAAAAATTGCGTTTCGTGTTCATAGAATTATTAAAACTAGCGATGGCGGCCTAATCCCAGGCAGCAGCCTGACGTCATTTTTTGGTCACTTGAGACGTCGTTTTTACCTCTGCAATGACATAACAATTACGTAAGTGATAATATCACAGCCCAGAGAAGTCATTTTGTGACGAGAAATTGACGTCATTTAGCGACGTTCATCTAAACGTATTTAAGCTATTTTACTATTTTTGATTAATTGAAATAAATATAAATTTGAGAATATAAGAGGTTTCGATTTTCCAATGTGTGATGAGTTACAGGATGAGCCGCCATGTAGATGAATAGACAATTAATAGGTTAAGCACCCACTGGTTTTATGCTATCTCGGCCCAGCCACAGAATAATGATCCTTAACCTGACCATTATAAGATCCATCCAAATCACTCGATGTATCTTGAATGAATTTGAACATTGCAATCTATACTATTTATTTTCTACACATTCATTAGAGCAGTGGTTCCAACAAGATTTTTTCAAGGACCCCCTCATCGGTCGCTATACTGACAAGGATCCCTTAAAGCTTAAATTCTTAAAATGAAGATTATGTAGAATCTACCACTGCAAGTCAAGTAAAATACAATACAATTGAATATCTCAGTGACATTTCGCGGACCTCTGAGACGGTCCGCGGACCACCTGTTGGGAATCCCTGCATTAGAGTATAAGATAAAGAGTGAGTGATTATTGTTAGCGATTTGTATGTGGCGTCATCTAGAAATAATTTCTGCAACAAACTACGTGGTAATGCATAAACTCGTCTAAAATGAAAAAATTACATCATCAATACGTCACATAGATGTCTCAACAGGACGTCATAATTTAGTTACAATATGACGTTACTGAGACATTATTTTCTAATCACCTGACGTCAGCGACCAATGTTACCAAAAAATGACGTCAATCTGCTTCCTGAGATATAGTTGAACTAGTTAACGTTTTAAGCTTGTTTTTATTTCACATGTAGTCATTAAGCTTGAGAGCCTTAAAAAACTATTTTTTTGAGATTTAGAACGGGATAACTTTTTTAGACTATAAGGAGTTTATTCAATATCATTAAAACTTGCAAAGATTACCTAATGTATTCGTCAAAAATCTTACAACTCAGGTATCTTTCCTAGTAAGTTTAAGGAAACAAAATTAACATCAATACATTAAACAGGCGATAACAATCTAGTCACTAACTATCGGCTAATCGCAGTTCTAAATTGTGTTGCCAAATTATATGAATATGTTTTATATAACAAGCTGTATGTGAACTTTAAAAATTATATTTTCCCCAAAAAGCATGGATTTTGTAAGAATAAGTCAGTAGAAACAAACTTAGCTAATTTTGTCAATGAAGTAAGCCTATTTCTTGAGCAGTGTGGTCAAGTAGATACGGTGTACATAGATTCCGCCAAGGCATTGGACAAGGTGAACCTTCTGACAAAATTGATTTATTATGGACTTAGTGATCATTTGCTAGGGCTACTTGTACCTTTATCGCAAATACCAATTTGTAACACACTGTGGCGTAAGATCGAATACCTTTTTGGCAAGATCTGGTCCACTTCTATTCCTAGACTCTGTTAATTACCTACCCGATTTGATTACATTAGATAGTCTACTATTTGCTGACGATTTTAAAATCTTTAAAGATATCTCTAAAGAAATAAAGGACAACAAGGATTCCAGAGCATCGGATGCTTGCTGGAAGTGAGAATCTGTGAATAGTTTTCGTATATACGGGTGTTGGTAGTGTTCATATTGCGTTTTACATATATTGAGTTTCTGTGTATGGTAAAACTTGTAAAACACTTTGAGATTGTTGAAGTCTTGACGTTTCGTCTCTTACTTTGGAGCGATTTTCAAGCGAGTCATTTAAAACATGTATAGTGTTCATCATCAGTTCTTTCGCCATACAACGATTAACATACAAAAAAAGTATGTACCACCCTACGCCCCAGCCAAGTATGCAGCATTCAAACTACAAAGATCTTTTCACCATATTCAGTGGTGCCCGCTGGTTAATTAAAATAAAATATGTACTAATGAGTTAAAAATATACTTTAAGGTTCTTAATTAGATTGTGATGAAATAAAAATAATTGTGCAAAGTGGGTATAATCAAACCTTGCAAATCTGTACAATAAAAATATTGATAAAGTAAATTCTTTTATATTGGGGCTTTAAAGAACAAATACCCAATATTTTCAAGTACAATAAACAGTAGTAAACACTTATTATTACATTTATAGGTCAAAAAACACGATTAATTAGGTTAGGGTTAGGTTGAAAGTAATTAAATAATATACCCATTATCGTAAAATCGCAGATCACTTGCCAATTCTATGCAAAGAAATGTGTACGCAAGCGGCACACGAAATCTTTATGAAGCGGCACGTTAGGTTTATCTAGATTTTTTCCTTATTCGAATTAGGTTTTTGGTCAGTGATTCACTGATCCTTGGGTCAGTGTGTTTCCCTGACATGTAATTATATATTTTTTTGGGTTGAAATATTGTTTATTAAATTCTTAAAGTTGAATTTTTAGGTTGTCCACTTTGTATATTTTCACTAAAAGATAACAGGTTTCTTCATTGGCAATTGTGTTAGCTACATGTCAAAATTATTATCCGCTGCCATATTTTAAATTTTTTTTCTTAGTGTCCACCCTGTAAATTTTTCACTAACGATATCCCGAGGTATATCCTATTTTTTTTTTGTAGAAAACATTATAATAAATTAAATTATAGTAAATTGCAGGTTTAAATATTTACGTTTATTTCAAATTCGCCCCGTTTTATAAAATTTTACTATGTCGTTTTTTTCACTATAAGTTTGATATACTCCCCGTAACTCTTAAAACATGCAAAATACAGAAAAATCATAGAGATAAAAATTAAAGAGCATTAAATTTTACATAAAAAATGTGGTTACCAAAAATTTACTACATGTAACCGCTTCGTGTGAAATAAGAATCAATGTTATGGGCCGCGAACAAAACCTAACCGAAAATATTTTTAAATACTTAAAAATTAACATTGGTATAAAAAATGCAAATTAAAGCTAAGGATATCTACTTTTAATTAGTTTTAATAATAACTGTTTTCATTATAATTCGCATTCAATAGAAATTTGCAATAGAGCGAATGTATATCAAAATCGATTTTTTTTATAAATAAAATTAGAATTATAAATAAATTTATCAAAATAAAATACTGACCGAGTATCAACATGGATTCAGACCAAGAAAATCAACTGAAACGGCATCGGCATACTTCTTTAAATATATTTATAAAGAATTAGATGCGGGCAAATATGTTGTGTCGCTGGTTTTCGATTTATCGAGAGCTTTCGATTCTGTGGACAGACCTATACTCTCTAAAAATTAGAAGCTGTTGGTATATGAGAATGTCTTCTAAGTTGCATTAACTCCTACATGGAAAATCGTAAATTAGTAGTAAAATGTAATGAATTTCAATCGAATATCCATGATGTAACCCTGGGGTCCCCCAAAGCTCAATATTAGGCCCTCTATTATTTTTAATTTACATTAACGATCCACCAAATTACATTCAACATGGCGTTACCACAATGTATGCAGATGATATTACTGTCTCAGTATCAGCTGTCACGCAGGAGGAATTATATCATAAAATTTATGTTACACTAGACGTGTACAGTGTACACGCATGGTACCAGAGAAATAAGCTCATTTTGAATGATGAAAAAATCGTTTTTATAAAATTTAATTTTAGTGATGCCATAAATTCTTAGGCACCTACATAGACAGCAGATTAACATGGGAACTGCATATAGAGCATATTCGTAAATTGCTTAATAAAGCCTACTTCGTTGTTTTACAACTAAAGGATACATTTGCCCAGACGGATCTCCTAAGTGTGAATTATGCTTTAGCATATTCACATTTATTTTTTCATTTAATTTTTAACCCAAACAATAGATCCAGTTGTAAGGAATTATTTAAAAAATATAATATTTTTACAATTCCTAGTATCTATATCTACAAATGTCTGGTATTTGCAAAAATAAATTTGTACACCTTCTCCACTTCCGGAGATAATCATTTAAGTAATACAAGGCTTGGGGCGAGCGTAGAGGCGACTTCAATGTGAATATCAGTCGATATTCCGTTGAAGCAACGTCGAGCGCGGTTAGTACTTGGATGGGTGACCCACCTATCTTGGGAAATACAGCGTTCTCGCCCCAACTTCTAGAGGCTTGTATATCAGTGTATACTCGGAAGTTACGTAATTTCAGACGAGGATTACGTAGTGGATATACCATCCTTCGGAGGGGATGTAAAGCAGACGGTCCCTTGTCTATTAAATGTTAGGCAAGTAAAAGATCCCTACTCTTCTTAAGGGAAGAGGTTCGGCAAAATTTCCAGGTTGGGGGTAGCTCGTCTCCTGGCGTCGGTGATAGGCCCTGGTAGCGGAAATAGGCCGACGTTAAATAGTTAAAAAAAAAAAGAAAAGTCACGAAGATCTGTTGGTGATCCCTCCAGAATCGACCCTAAGTCGGCAAAAATCTCATTT
Source organism: Rutpela maculata (assembly GCA_936432065.2). NCBI lineage: Eukaryota > Metazoa > Arthropoda > Insecta > Coleoptera > Cerambycidae > Rutpela > Rutpela maculata. The sequence goes on from OW386285.2 coordinate 38,939,128, forward strand.
AAGGACATTTTTAAGAGTCTGCAGAAGCACAGACCAGTCCATAAGGACCGTTATGAGTTCTATAAGGCGTTAGAAATGACCAGGTGAAAATTCGAAGAAACGCCGAATTTTCACTTAGGAAAATATGTTTTGGTTCAGGATATGAGAGCGAAAGTATATAATAACAAAGATTTAAGAATAATATACTTTTTCAGAGGTGCAACAAAGTTGAACTTAGAAAGAATAATAATATTTTTTTAAAGTACGCCAAAATTTCACTTGCAGATTATTTTATCAAAACTGCCTCGAAATTTGGCTTGAAAATTGATTTATCAAAAGTACGCCAAAATTTGGACTTGAAGATTAATTTTTTAAAAGGTACCCCGAAGCCAGTTTAAAAGGTACTCCGTAAATGTACTTTAAAAAATATTGAAATATTTTCCATTTTTATTCCTCCACCAAAGACATTGACCATTGAGGTACGGTCATTGAATGCCCTGTTCTAAAGTATGAACATAAAATTTTAACGATGCAATGCATCTAAGAGGCGAAACCGACTATTTTGTCAAAGACGGCGTAGCGCCGATAAGCAAAATTTGATAAAAATCAATGCACATGCACAAGGCCGGTTTCTCGCATAGAAAGAGTTTGGAATCACTCAGCGGTTCGCAATTTTGTCGAGCGCGTTGAGTAGTCCATACAAAGAGATGGTAGGAAAGCCAATAGCAGGGCTTTCCAAATAATAAAGTTATAGAGGAAAACGCCTTGTGCATAAAAACCAAAAATTCAATTTTGCCTAAAAGTCACTCGGAGGTGTAATTTTGCTAATATTGAACAACTGCATAGGGGCAAGTACTTTGTGGACTAATCGAACGCCAAACAAACTTATGCAGTCATAAGTCCTCATGAATGTGTTTGAGTACGTGAACCGCCACGATACAAGAACTTTAAAGCTAAGTAGTCTCTAGCGAAACTAAATTTATTTAGTAAAACTTTTTTAAGTTAAAACCAGTCAGCCGTAATTATTAAAATTACAAGAGTCTAAGACTTCTCTAAAAGCTCGCATTTTGATTCTGAGAAGGTATGCATGAATCTTTTCTACCTAATCGATCGTTAGCGTAAGCGCTCTCGCTTGTATGGTCTGAAAGTCGTTTGTCTTAATTGGGGAAGGCGCGATTCTTACAACAAGAATTTTGCTATAACCCCGTTTTTGTATAACCATATCTGTTAAATAAACGGATTCTTTGAACTATTGCATCTTAATTGATCTTGAGACTTGTTGCTAGTCTATAATCCCGGGAATTTTCGTACCGAAAACCAGATGTGTCGAGTTACTGCACCACACTCGACCTTCTAGTTGTTTTACGGAGGTTTGATAGGATTTTTTTATGCGTTTTTCTCAGAAATCTTCGGGTGTAGAGTCCGTTACTAGCAGACAAAATCGTGATCAGCACGACAAAAATTAATCCCACCGGAGAGAAATTTTTCGATCGGGATTTTTTTTATGCAAAAATTTAGCTTTTCAAAAGGTACAAAAACCTAAATAGAGGAATTCACGGTCAGAGACAGCGCCGTTAAAGATCTGAGGTAGTGCAGCCTTGGTCCATTATTCGGCTATTGAAGTGCATCTTATCTCGAACCCGCCTGGGAGGTAGAAGAACGGGGTAGAACGCGACTGGCACCCCCTGAGAAATAAATTGGTGTCGCGTCATTTTGCCGCCCGGTAGTGCGTTCTTCTTTTACAATCCCAGTGCATAAAACAGCGACATTTCAAAACTCACTGCACCATAATTTTATTGTTGCGTGTTTACATCCCTTTTGTAAACACCCGGTATCGTGGATCCGGAAATCATAACACCAGGGTAACACTAACACTAATTTATTAACTTACTAATAATAATTACTACAATTACAACAATTAATTACTTTACTGATACTACACTAAGTACTATAATTTACTACTTTAGTCACTTGATCACTTCACTATCTTTTGATCTTACTGAGCTGGCTATCAAAATTAAACCGTTACTCTTCATGCCTTTATATACCCAAAGATGAGGGATCTAGAATAGCTGTAATGATGTCATCAGTTTCTAGATATTTCCAAAAGGATCTTTACTACTTCCAAACTCTGACACCACGCGCCATCTCTGGACCGACTGCCGAACTGACCAAACTGAATTGTTCCTTGCTTAGTGTCTATCTTTTTTGAACTTAGAGCGTCCCGCTCATAGACGTCTCTGGGGGTATGAATGTCACAACATTTTTATTTAACAGCGCTCTCAAAACTATGAGAGAATTGAAATTATCTTCATTTAAAAAAGAAATAAGAAAACTATTAATAGCAAATGCATTTTATAGTATTGACGAATTTCTAAATAGGTAAAATTTGTTATTTTTTTTAAATCTATTATGTTGAATTTGTATGGACAGAGTTTTTATAAGGGGTTTGTTGTTTTTAAACATATTTATAAGTTCCTTTATTAATGTGTATCTTTGTGTATTTGTGTGTTTTTTTGCTATAACGATACAGACAAATTGTTTATTCTTATTTCTCATTTTGTGTGAATTAAATAAATATTGTTGTTTAGACGTGCCAAATGTACATAATCTATATATCAAAAAATGGTAAAAAAATAAATGTAATAAATGCATTTCCATATTAAATACTCACGTTTTTTCCAATTGTAACCTACGGTGAACTAAGTATATATATATTTGTTCTTTCGATTATATCTCGCGAAATTTGTGTGGAAGTCGAGACATAAAATGAGCAGGTACCAAACTTTGTCGAATATTTGGTCCAAAAGTAAAAAAAGTTTGAAATTGTTTTTCATTACAAAAATAAATGTTACGGTTTAAAATTCATTATGTGACAATGAAGTAGCACTCTTCCCCTAATTATCCCCTTTTTTAATTACAACCCGATTATTTCTTCAAAAGTTTTTGTGCCGAAGCGCATGGAAAAAAGCAAATTTTGATGCTGGTGTGTTAGCTCGCGACTCTATGACATTGATTTTGGTTTTACGCGAACACGGTTGCATGTAGCCTATCTTTGGTATTGATGATTTGTGTGTAAAATATTATGCCCTTTAATTTTCACCTCTATGATTTTTCTGTATTTTGCCAGTTTTAAGTTATATTTAAAAAACAATTTTTGGTAGTTTGAGGCAATTTTGTTTCATGTTGCAAACACGGTTGCCTTGACAACTGCTTTATACTTTCCTACCAGCAAAAACCTACTTTTATACAAAAGTTCACATAAGGATTATTTAATCCCAACTCAAAATTCCTGATAACTGAACTATACAGGGTGTTCCATTAAAATTCTCAAGGCAATTTTCTCGATAACTCAAAGATATATTTCATATCTGTTAAAGATATCCATTAGGATACAGGATATCCAAAAACTCTCCTTGCAAACGAAAGCTGCAAATTTTAGACGTGATTTTATGTCGACTTGATGTAAATTACCTAATCCAAAAATGCTTCCTAACCGAGCTACAGTCCTTTAAAGATGAAGCCTTGTCATCAAATTTTTTAAAATATTATCAAAACGCTCTTATTTAAGAATATAAAACTTGGTAAGAATATTCATTAACTTAAAAATGATCCGTTTGTATTTTGTATCATATTTTTTTTTAGTTGTATTTTTGGCATTTTTTATGTCAGATTTAAAAACTTCAAAGTTTTTCCAACATGAAGGTACTTTTGTTTGTTATCGCTATGATGCACTGTTTTGGAGAAAAATCGATTTGGGAACTTATGCAGGGACACACGAAAAGTTCAAATTGATTTATCTCATAGCGATAAAAAACAAGCTTTACTTAAACTCTAAAGTTCTTAAATCTGATGTCAAAAGGGCAAATAATAAATGAAAAAATATGATTCAAAATGTCTGCCGGCCTCCCCCAAATGAGACGCTTATGATCGCAATAGAAAAATCATATTTACAGTAAACGATGGGTCATTTTTGAGTTAATAAATGCGTCAAATTTTATCTTTTTAGATAAAAGTGTTTTGAAGTCATTACAAGAATTTGATGACAGAGTTCCATCTGTAAAGGATTGTAGCTCCGCTAGGAAGTGTTTTTGGATGAGATGATTTGCATCAAGCAGACATAAAATCACATCTAGAATTTGCAGTTATCACGAGAGTTTCTGGACACTCTGTATATAAATTACTTCAATTTTGAATAAAAATGGTCATTTTATAAATGGTCATTTTATAGATGGCTTTACGATACAAAGAAATTATTCGATCTCAGGACCCAGGATATGTACAAATATCTTATAAACCAGCGATTTTTCGAAAATTGTTCGTATCATAAAAGTTGCTTAGAATGTAATGCCACACCACCACAGTTCAAAATTGCTGGGATCGAACAATTTCTTTGCATCGCAATGCCATCTATACCTCAATTTGTATTTTTTTTTTCAAAACTGAAGTCACTTATACATTCTAGTGAATACCTTCCACGGATAGACCAGTCGGAATAGTTTTTTTGTGCGAAATGTCGTTTACCGGCAATTTTTTTTCTTAAAGTATAGTTTGAGATGTCCACAAACATATGCCAACTATCCGCACGCGTGACAGGTGGAAAAACACACTTTAAAATTAAAAACATCCCATTTCTTGCCATGTTTCGCTTTATTTGTAATATAACTCGTAAATGAAGCATTGTTTGAAAATATATCAAGAGATATAAAGTTGAAAAAATTAATTTCTAACATTTTATTATTCTTGACATTTTCTCATAAAATTTTTCGTTTAAGAGCTATAGACGAGAGACCAATGTCATTTTTCTATTTTTTTTTTTAAGTGAATATAATATATTTATTATATTCACTTTAAAAAAAATCAAAAGATAAAAAGGTAGCATTGTTCTTTCGTCTGTAGCTCTTAAACCAAGAATTTTCTGGGAAAATGTCGAGAAGAGTAAAATGTTCACAATCAATCTTTTCAACTTTTCTATCTCTTGATACATTTTCGAACAATGCTTCATTTACGAGTTATATCACAAATAAAGCGAGAAATGGCAAAAAATGGACGATTTTTTAAATTCAAAGTGTGTTGCCCCACCTGTCACGCGGGCGGATAGTTGGCATATGTTTGTGGACATCCCAAATCGTACTTTAAGAAAAAAAATGCGGGTAAACGACATTTCGTAAAATGATCCTTTTTCCATCGAAAAAATAGTTCCAGGAGTTTTAAATTGGACACCTTATAATAACAAAAGTGCTAGGGAAGTAAAGTATCTATAATTTTGATCCGTGTAAGGCACGGGTATTTTCTAATTAATAAATAAGCGTGGTGTCATGTTGATTGGTCCAGTAATTATTCTGATCAGAAAACTGTTATGAATAGTTTGTTTCCATTAAAAAATAAAACTTGATGCATTACTGTAAAATATTTTTTATTAATTTTTTATGAAAAATCAAAAGTAGAAAAATACTGCTTATGAAAGGAACTAAAGTTAATCTTAAGAATCATTTGGTAACAACATTGCTTCTTTTCAACTACCATTATTTGTTTGATTTTTATTTTACTGATACAATTTCTATCAGTTGACATACTGTTGTACGACATATTCGTAAAAAACTTTAATTCCTTCCCAAGTTTCCTCTACAACTGGCTCAATTTCAGTAGCAGGCGGATTAAATCCAGCTGACCCACCACCTGGTAGTTCAATCGTATACGACAGTGGTACGCCACCAGCACCGGCAGCGTAATCTCGACTTCCCCCCGCAAGAGGGTATAACAATTCATTTGAACTCCCAACACCATAAGAGGTGCCTCTAACATCAGAAATGGCATCGTTTACTTGATTTCCAAGCAATTTAAGTTCCTCTTCATTTTCCGGGGGATCTGGCGTATGTCCCCATGGATGCAAAATCCACGGGCCATAACTATGGAGATCCAAGTACAACTTAATGCTGCCATTGTTGGCCAAAAAGAAATTCGCCACAGCTTCTACTTCTGGTTCAGAGAGGGCAGACCACCCGGCATAAGTATCACTACATTGCCAACTGCTAGCGCCAATCAGCATCCAGTTGTAGTCAAAATTTCTGTTAGCATCTGCACCATAGCAGATGGTACCCGGTGTACGCGTTTTTCTCCACAGACGAGTCTATAAAAACGAAATATGATTACTGTTTCAATTTTTTATGTTAGTGAAGTTTCGATTGATCAAGCTTGATCACATAGATGGAAAATGAGAATTATAATAATTTCCTAGATTAATTTTAGGCATAACCGTTATTTCTAAAAAGCCGCTATGAATGGTGTAGGGTACTAGCCTACATACTGATACCATCACCATGGATAATATATAACAAAAATACATTTTTACAAAAATTTATATTTTCAAATTTGAATACAAATATTTCTTTAAAAAGTTTATCTTTATTAATATAGCTATATATCGCTATATATTGGTGACCCCGAACGTCTTCACGCATTGTATACCTCCTGAGAGTTAAAGACAGTTGTCAAAAATTAATTATGAAGACTGAAGTTTAATAACTTTTGACAGTGTTGTTAAATAGTTATGCCGAAAGTAATCTCCCATGGACATTCTAGACAGCTTTTCCAGTCGCGACAAGAATATGGGGCCGAACCAAACTGCTCGTGCTGCTAACTGCTGATGACGGACGACGTCCATAACGAAGACAGCCAGCTAAAGGTCGACCGTTCCATAGATATCTTCGCTAGACACGGATTCCTCAGTCTCTCCATGAAGATAGTACCGAGATACAAATCATACTAGATTTTCAGAAATTTCTTCCCGAAGGTATCTATAACTGAACCATTAGCTGCTGTTAGTACTACATCAGGGTTTCTCCTAGTATTCGTTAATAGACTCCGAGGTATAATTGATAAATCAGCGCCCGTGTCAATGAGGAATTCAATTTTATTAGTATTATCAAATATAAAGAGACGAGGTTTACTATTCGAAATTTTAACGTCAGTTGTCAAAATATTATTGACATTTAGTCATCTCTGATTGTCGGTTTTGACATCTTTGGCGAACGTGCACCAATCTCCGAGACACTTAAATGCTTTACGACCATAAAGTTGATGGTAATAGCAAACCTTGGCATTAGAAGGATTATATCTAACGCTGGTACCAATTCGACTATTAGAACGGGGCCTTGAGCCTCTGCGATTTCTTGAGTCGAGTCGACTTCTACAACTATCGCAATAAGTGCCAGAAACTGTAGGAGTAGTGGAAGGAATTGAAGAAACTTTAGATTAAATAGCAAGTAATTGAGATGTAAAGATTTCTTGTTTGTGTAAGACTTGATTTAACGTGTCTTGAAATGTTGCGATCAAACTAGATGTAGAAACTGTTGGATTGATGTTACAAATCGAATTCGAGGTAAGGGAAGTCATAGAATTCTGACACGACTCCCATATACGATCGGCAATGTCGATTAACTCCTTAATTTCAGTTTTTCCCGACGCCGTAATTGCAATGAAGATTGTTTTGGGTAGTCGCCGCTTCCACAACTTGACCAGGAGCTCCTGGCTCACCACATGGGAACCTCCGACCGTTGATAGCATTGATCGGTAAAAATCTGATGGTTTCTGGTCTCCCATCTGGGAACCAGAGAGTAGGTCCTCCAACCGCTTTTCCTCGCTTGAGGTTAAACGAGAAATTAGTATATTTTTCAAGTTGTCATATAGATCTTTTTCTGGCTGATTAGTGACAACGTCATATACCGTGGTAATAATTTTAGGGGGTAAACTGGCAATGACATAATCGTATTTTTTCCGATCGCTAACAATCCTGTGAATTGAAAATTGCGACTCAATTTGAGTAAACCATATTTCTGGTTTAGATACCCAGAAAGGTGGTAATTTAATAAAAAAAATAATAAATCGATGACTAATTGATTGAAGGATTAATTGATTATATATATTATGCTTTTTGCTATGTTTTTGAATGAGATTTTTTAAAGACGTCAACGTTGAATGACTGACATGATTCTCTTTAATAACGAAGGAATAATGATCAATGGCAAAACAATTCACTTACCAGATAAATAAAGCAATCTTTCTTAGCAGTCGTCCTTATATACTTTCTTGGTTGTTGCAGAAATAGATTCCAAATAGAGACGTTCAAAAATTAAGTATGGTATGATATTTTAATCCAATTAATAAATCCAATCCATTCGATCCAATAAATTTACGTGCTGATTCAGCCTAATACTTCCAAGTGGTACATGACCATATATAAACGAATATGATATTTCCAAAAACCAATTTTAAAGCCAGATAGAGAAGATATCCAATTCTCAGAATGTTCGAATCGGGGTCAATTTACCAACATATATTATCTCAAATTATATTTTCAGGAGGTATACGTAAACATGCCTGGGGTAACTAATTTATAATCCAATTTAGACCTTCCAATTCAATTTATAGAACCAATTTGTAGGAATCGTCAGGATTCACCAATTTATAGATATCGGGGTCACCAATTTAGAGCGATATATAGCTATATTAATAAAGATAAACTTTTTAAAGAAATATTTGTATTCAAATTTGAAAATATAAATTTTTGTAAAAATGTGTTTTTGTTATATATTATCCATGGTGATGGTATCAGTATGTAGGCTAGTACCCTACAAATGGTTCACCCTCGAGGTACGCAAACAATAATTTTCGATCCGTAATCCTCAAATACAACAATTTGCTATATATCATATATTACAGTCAATATGAGAGTCGACCCGTGAATAATTCCTACAACGAACTTTTTTTGTATAATGTAGTAATTAATGAATATTTTCCACAAAAATATCGCTGCCGCTACGACCATCATGTTGAAAAAATCACGATGAAAATAGATTTTTCTCAGTCATCTCTTTTCCCTAAAACTAGATATTAGCAAAATTGTAGGGAAAAAAAGTCACAACTTTTATTAATAATAATAACGTAATAATAATAAAGTTTATTTACAAAAAAGAAATATATGATACACTTATAGAAATGATAACTTGTAAAATAAACTAGATACAGCCACAAGATGATACCGTGTGTGTAGTCGCGGGCTAGGCATGGGGAGAAGAATTACAACATCGCGCGTGCCAGCTGGCTGCAATGAAATAGCAGAGCTGGAATGCTCCACCAACGGACGAATTTACGGCTGCCGGTGTTGTCAAATCTCTCGCGCTACGTGAATTTACATGCCTAATGGGAAATTACACGCACGGTATAAGATCATCTGGCCGTGACTATAATATAGGTAAATGGTATAAAATACTTTAATAAACTAATATTTAACATTATCACCATGTAAAAAAATAAGAGATAAAAATTAAAAACTATAGAAAGGGAACTATAAAGAAACATAAAAAAAATAAAATTAATGGCAGTATATAAGTTAATAGCAGTATAAAAAGACCTTCCAATTCATATTAGGACCAAACATTTATTTATTACTACAAGCAATCAATCATATTAGGTTTTGATTTTTCAAGTCAATTTGTGCAACTATTTTTTGTCTGTCTAACATTACATATTTTTTTAATTGTATTTTAAACTCGTTTTTGTCAGAGATTTTATATGTTTAGGGAGCGCATTGAAACATTTTGAGTCCAAAAATCTCCAACTACGTTGCCCTGTAGTGGTATTCATTTTTGGCACATGTATACATGCTTTAGTAGTTTGCCTAGTTCCATATAAGGAAGTTGCCTGTGTGGAGTTTCCTACATATGATGCCAAAACACATTTAATAAAAAATTTTTAAACTATAGTTTCTCTATTGTCAATATTTTACAATTCACAGTCGCCAAAAAGGTGGAAATTTGTGCTTCAATGCAGATTTTTGCAATTATCTCTGCCCCCGTTACCGGCTACTCCTACCTAATAATTACCCAGGCCCACAAAAACAGAAAAGTATCCTGGGCTAGTGACCAGACCCACAGACTCCTACTCGCTGAACACGAATCTGGCATCAGAGTAGTACCTTCCTGGACGAATTTATGAGTTATGATGGAAAAAACTCGAAATTCATTAATTCGTCGTATTAACCTTACATAGTTCAAGATCATTGGCAGTAGCGTTGGCGTAAATTGAAGAGAGATCCAATACATACTTTCGAGGTGGTAATGATATAGCAGATAACAATAGGACCCATAACCCAATAATAATCCAACGGTCCAATAACCCAATGACTCAATAAATCAGCAATTAATATTACCAAAGTAGATTTAATAGAAAAATTTTTCGTTTAGTGATGCATTCGTACTCTTTTATCTTTAAAAGATGTACGTAATGACCAGTAAACCAACAATAACCCAACGGCCCAACAACCTAATGACCCAATAAATCAAAATTTTATATTATCATGTTTAAATAAAACCAAAAAAAAAGAAAAAAAATTCTACCTTCATGTTATTTGTGCCGCAAAATCCGAATCTGGCATCGAAACTGGGCTTAGACGTCACAATATTTTTATAGTCTATTTATAGTCGAAAAATGGTTCAACGAAAGTATAGAGTATAGAGTATTTTGAAAGAATTTCCTGAACTAAAGAATAACTTTAATATATAATTATTTGGTTAAAGACATCGGGAAGACAGTAAAGAACAATCCTTTTTTGGGGGTGGCATTGGAACTGATATTCGAACTTGCAAGATAAAGTTATTCTTTAGTGCAGGAAATTCTTTCAAAATACTCAGTTCCGTTAGGAAAGTAGAAAGAGAAGCAAAAATTCTAAATTCACCCCCCCCCTCTCGTTTCCCTCACCCTTCACCACTCATAAGAACGGTGTAAGTTACAATATCTAATATACGGTTATTTATTTATTTAAAAAAAAAACCAAAACTCCTCGTTATATGGCTATTGCCAGGTTATAATGTGATTACTTCTGAATACTCTTACACCCATCCCCACCAATTAAGGTGGTGGATTTTATATAATTTCTAGCAATTATGGCCTCATAGTCAGATATTAAGACGACATTAAGTAATTCTCGACTTCATGAAATCATTCTTGCCTTAGTAGTCAGGTCTGTCGAGAAGGGGGGGTTATTCCCCCCAGGGCCGGCCTCCCGCTGATCAAAATATATTTTTTCGTATTTCTTCTCCCCGCTCATAAATTTTAAAAATTTGTTTCCACCTAACCCTTATTTTCTCTCCATGGCCCTGTTAGTAGATTGTCTATTTTGCTTGTGTTGTGTGGTTTCCGCATATTGGAGGAAATTAAATTTTGGAGGTGCATTGCTGGCATTAAAGTGAATCGTTGTGGAGAGAAACAAAAGTAGACTTTGAATTTTGAGAAATTGTTGAGTTTAAGGCGTAAAATGGTTTCAGCATCTCATGCAGGAAAAGTGGTTTGCATTGCTCTCCGGCTTGTTTACAATGCAAAGGCAATTGCTGCTTGAATGTAACACCCATGATATTAATGAATGAAATAGAAAATAAGGACAATAAATAAAGGTTATTATTTATAAAAATTGTTTTATTACAATTTTTCTCCCGATTTATTCAAAATAAACATTTTTCTACGATCTAAATTTCATATTGTTTCATTTGAACAATTCCTTAACCTTAATGACTACTTTTTAATAGAGTTTTTTTCCAAAAATTTTTAGATTTTTTTGTGAAAAATATGTCTCTCTTGGGTTTCTGTGACCAATTATGAAAGAAAGTAAAAATAATCAATTTTATTGCGAAAAACATGAAGAATTATTCGATAATTAAGAATTATTTGTTTAAATAATTAAATAAGTATTAGCAGTGTTTCTTAATGTAAAAGATTAAAGTATTTACGATTAGTAACTCAATGAAAAAAAAAAAAAAAAATCATGAAAATCCATTCACTTTAGGTGGGTTCCGAGGTAAAAACCTAACTGCACTCGACTATAGCCCAAGTAACCTCTGGCCAAAGTTAGTGTTAAACTCGCATCCGTTTATCCATTACATTTTATGGGTGGGTTAGCAAACCCTTGAATAACCTGAGGTTGGTAATGCTATCTACCGAGTTGCCAGCTCTGGATTGATTGTGATTGGAAGAAAAATGAGTGATTCTCTGTTTGTTAGTTAAAAGCATTTGTTTGTTTTTGTCTAAAGATCACCTGACAGCGACAGCAAGTCGGTTAATTCTAAAAATAAAACGACGGAATATGAATATTATTTTTTATTTAAATAGTAAAAATATTTCAACAAATATTTAGTTGGTATATTTATCTCTAACGTACTGGTTAAAAACTTTAAACCCTTCCCAAATTTCTTCCACAACTGGTATAATTGCAGTAGCATCTGGATTAAATCCAGAATTACCTCCAGATGGCAATTCAATAGTATAAGATAGGTCAACACCACCAACAGCCAAGGCAAAATCTCGAACCCCTCCTGAGGTAGCGTATAAGGTTTCCCTTGCACCACCAACAGTGTAGTTAATTCCTCTAACTGCGTATATCGCATCATTGACGCGATCACCAAGAGACTGTAGCTCGTCTGCTGTTTCCGGAGGATCTGTCGTGTGTCCAAATGGGTACATGAGTAATTGTCCATAACTATGCAGGTCAACGAACAATTTAATGTCACCTCTGTTGGCCAAAAAGAATTCTGCTATATCATTTGCTTCTGGTTCGGAAAAGGCAGCTCGTCCAGCAAACGTTTCGCTGCATTGCCAATTGCTGGCACCAGCTACCATCCAGTTGAAATCAAAGTTTCTGTTTGCATCTGTACCATCGCATATGGTACCTGGTGTGCGTGTTTTTCTCCACAGACGCACCTATAAAAAAAGCAAATAACTCACATGTACTCTTTACCGAACTGAGGTTTTGTTGTTGGACAGATGGGTCATTTCCGAAGTAATTTTTTGCGCTGAATCCGAATCTGGCCTCATAATTGGCCCACCACGTCAGGATTTTGAGGTTAAGTATTTAAAAAATGGCTTTTTTGATTTTTTAAACATATATTCATACTCAGTAGTCCCTAATACCATAAGAATCCTATTTTCTGATCACATTGAATAAATGTAAAAAATTTTACATTTCACCAATAATTTTTTTCATAGTATAACTTTTTTCTAAAAATTTTTGGATTTTTTTGTGACGAATTATGAAAGAAAATAAAAAATAATCAGTTTTATTGCAAAAAACATGAAAATTAATTCGGTAATAAAGAATTATTTGTTAAAGTAATTAGATAATTATTAGCAATATTTACGATTAGAAACTCAATGAAAAAAGTTTCATAAAACTCCATTCACTATAGACGGGTTCTGAGGTAAAAACCTAACTAACAACCTAACTGCACTCGACTATAGCCACAGGAAAACTTTAACCTCGGTTCAAAGTGAGTGTTAAACTTGCAGTTGTTTATCTATTACATTTTATGTGTGGGTTAGGAAAAAAAGCCGAGGCTATCTACCGAGTTGCCAGCTCTAGATTGATTGTGATTGGAAGAAAAATGAGTGACTTTCTGTTTGTTAGTTAAAAGGATTTGTTTGTTTTTGTCTAAAAATCACCTGAGAGCGACAGCAAGTCGATTAATTCTAAAAATAAAACGACGGAATATAAATATTATTTTTTATTTAAATAGTAAAAATATTTCAACAAATATTTAGTTGGTATATTTATCTCTAACGTACCTGTTAAAAACTTTAAACCCTTCCCAAATTTCTTCCACAACTGGTATAATTGCAGTAGCATCTGGATTAAATCCAGCGTTACCTCCAGGTGGCAATTCAATAGTATAAGATAAGTCAACACCACCAACAGAGAAGGAAAAATCTCGAACTCCTCCTGAGGTAGCGTACAAGGTTTCCCTTGCACCACCAACAGTGTAGTTAGTTCCTCTAACTGCGTATATCGCATCATGGACGCGATCACCAAGAGACTGTAACTCGTCTACAGTTTCCGGAGGATCTATCGTGTGTCCAAATGGGTACATGAGTAATTGTGCAGCACTGTGCAGGTCAACGAACAATTTAATGTCACCTTTGTTAGCCAAAAAGAAGTTTGCTATATAATTTGCTTCAGGTTCGGAAAGGGGTGCTCGCCCAGCATACGTACCGCTACATTGCCAACTGCTGGCACCAGCTACCATCCAGTTGAAATCAAAGTTTCTGTTTGCATCTGTACCATCGCATATGGTACCTGGTGTACGTGTTTTTCTCCACAGACGCTCCTATAAAAAAGAAAATAACTCACATGTACCTTTTACCGAACTGTCAATTCATAGGTCTTTGAGGTTTTGTTGTTGGATAGATGGATTATTTCCGAAGTAATTTTTTGCGCTGAATCCGAATCTGGTCTCCGAATTGGCCCACCATATCAGGATTTTGAAATATTTGAGGTTAAGTATTTAAAAAATGGCTTTTTTGATTTCTTAAACATACATTCATACTCAATAGTCCCTAAAACCATAAGAATCCTATTCTCTGATCACATTGAATAAATGTAAAAAAATTTACATTTAAACAATAATTTTTTTCATAGTATAACTTTTTCTAAAAATTTTTGGATTTTTTTTGTGAAAAAATACGTCTCTGTTGGATTTCTGTGACGAATAATGAAAGAAAATAAAAAATAATCAATTTTATTGCAAGAAACATGAAGATTCATTCGATAATTAAGAATTATTTGTTTAAATAATTAGATAATTATTAGCAATATTTACAGTTAGGAACTCAATGAAAAAAGTTTCATGAAAATCCATTCACTATAGACGGGTTCTGAGGTAAAAACCTAACTGCACTCGACTATAGCCCCAGGAAAACTTTAACCGCGGGTCAAATTGAGTGTTAAACTCGCAATTGTTTATCCACTACATTGTATGCGTGGGTTAGGAAACCCTTGAATAAGCCGAGGCTTTCTACCGAGTTTCCAGCTCTAGATTGATTGTGATTGGAAGAGAAATGAGTGACTATCTGTTTGTTAGTTAAAAGCATTTGTTTGCTTTTGTTGAAAAATCACCTGACAGCGACAGCAAGTAGGTTAATTCTAAAAATAAAACGACGGAATACGAATATTGTTTTTTATTTAAATAGTAAAAATATTTCAACAAATATTTAGTTGGTATATTTATCTCTAACGTACTGGTTAAAAACTTTAAACCCTTCCCAAATTTCTTCCACAACTGGTATAATTGCAGTAGCATCTGGGTTAAATCCAGCATTACCTCCAGATGGCAATTCAATAGTATAAGATAAGTCAACACCACCAACAGCCAAGGAAAAATCTCGAACCCCTCCTGAGGTAGCGTATAAGGTTTCCCTTGCACCACCAACAGTGTAGTTAATTCCTCTAACTGCGTATATCGCATCATTGACGCGATCACCAAGAGACTGTAACTCGTCTGCAGTTTCCGGAGGATCTGTCGTGTGTCCAAATGGGTACATGAGTAATTGTCCATAACTGTGCAGGTCAACGAACAATTTAATGTCACCTTTGTTGGCCAAAAAGAAGTTTGCTATATAATTTGCTTCTGGTTCGGAAAAGGGTGCTCGCCCAGCAAACGTACCGCTACATTGCCAATTGCTGGCACCAGCTACCATCCAATTGAAATCAAAGTTTCTGTTTGCATCTGTACCATCGCATATGGTACCTGGTGTACGTGTTTTTCTCCACATACGCTCCTATAAAAAAGCAAATAACTCACATGTACTTTTTGCCGAACTGTCAATTATTTAACATTTTAACAGGTTTGAAATTTGATAAGTTCCACAAATTACGCACAGAAAATTATCTACAGGACTTAAGCATCTCCTATATAATTAGCAGAGCAGAGGCAGCTGTAAATTCCAGATACTTAAAGATAATAATGTAATGTAAACATATTCGTAAATAACATAAAAACTCTGTATAACATACAGTCCGGCAGCGGAGACCAAGACCCAAATTTATTGTATTACATTTTTGCTTCGATGTCTCCGTTGGAAATAGCGTGAACTTACTACCAACTATTGTACTTCTCCGTTAAATAGTTTTGTAGATATAGCACCAGCAGGCAGACAGACACCCGACCGACAGAATAATGGAATTGAAATACCTTAATTTTTCGTAATATCCATAGTTTTCACGTTTCAGGAAAATTCGAAGAAATCTTGGAGAGTAGCTTTTTTTGCGCTTAAAATACTACACTTCCATAACACAATTCATCAGCAGAAGCGAAAAGAGCTAGCCTCACAATCGTGTAAAAGTGTCTGCTGCACTGTTATCAACTGCACTTTCAAAGATCATTCATCTGGCATCAAACCAAATATCGATTCACCAATAAATGTAGAAAGCCACTCCTTTCGTTTTCATCCATTGTGTACTTTCCCCGTTTTGAAGCTCAGTTGCCTCTGCATTTTTTTTTCGAAGAGGAGGAACCCACGTGGACTGCCCACCGCTGGAATGGGTCTGAGAGTCAGAGTCTAATTGACTCCTCCTGGGGCTCGTCTGTAAAAATATTCCGAGGGCACTGCAGCCTACTGGGCTTACTGTGCTCTTCTTGTCGTAGTTTACACTGTCCATTTTAATATTCCTGTATCCCTGAAAAGGTGATACAGGTCTGAATTTTCATGGTTTCCGGATAAGTTTGTGTTTGTCCGTAGATACTATATCTTCTGCGGTCCAACGCATCGCAGTCATGTATAAAATGTTCCACAGTTTCTGATACATTATCGCACAGTCTGCAGTTAAGGTCGCCAGAAAACTTTCCGATTAAATGCACCTACTTCTTAACGGGAAAGTGTTCCGTCAGAAGACCAGTTATGGTTCTCAACTGGATCCTGTTCTATGTGAGTAGCTCCTCAGTTTGTTTTGAACATGGTCCATTGTTGAATATTTTCCCATGTCGATTTCCTGGAATATTTCCAGTAGTTAGTGGTTGTGTCCACTCTTGACCCAGAATATTGAGCTCTTCGTGACAGTCCCAAACCTTGTGCATCTGCATATAGTTGGAATCCTGAAATCTTAATATGACATCACCCATTCAGATTGTATTCGTGTAGTTTATTTTAAACTGCATTTGAGATAGCTTTAGCACAACCGGTCAATAACATTAATCTTGTAGATTACATTAATCTTGTACACTATGGAAACTTCAACATTCCCTACGCTTTATTGGCATTTATGTAGTTTATTTTTAGATAGGAGTCATTTCTACCCCATGATGGGGTGGTTTTAGTTTAGTATTTGGGAAGTTGACTGCTGAGAACAGAAATTGTACGTTTCCACAAAGTATTTCGATCCATTCACTCTATCCTGATGTATGTGGTGGTTTTACCCCATTTTAGGGGCTATTTTTGGATGTAGCTCAAAAATGTGGGCTTTCTTCACAAATATTCGGATTCAGCTCCAAAAATACATGGGAATATTGTTGAGGGCCAGAAGGACAGAAGGTCGGAAGTCAGAGGTCAGAGGGTCAGAACTCTTTCTTTGTGGGGCTATTTTATTCATAAGAAAAACTAAGGTATTAGGTAGGTATCCACGTATCCAGAGATTAACAGATACGCATGGTTACACCTATTTCACTCAGAGCCAACTTATTCAAAACAGTTATTGTAAAAAATTGATTATGAAAACATGTCTTTTTGAATAGTAAATTTCTTTCAAGGAGAAGGTAAACATTATATGCACAAACATTTTTTCGTAATTTAAGGGAATAATATAATAATAAGTTGTCCCATAGAAGTTGCATTAAGAAAATAGTTTTCGATGGAGAACTAACATCGTTGAACTTAATGAAAAGTAAATTATGTTTGTTCTTATTATTTGAAGACATAATATTTTACAGGTACTTGCAGACCGATGTTGACGGTGTTGGCCAAATCCTAGCTTTCCATGATTAATTTTTTGAAAATCAAATTATCAGAGGGTTGGATCATCATAGCATAGCCTTGGCCGGTAGGATCCAAATATATAAAAATAAAGTTGTTCCATTTGAAAAAAAAATATTTTGATATAAATTGCATCGAAACTGAATTCACATCACATAATTAAAACATCTATATCATATTACCACACTAAAGGAGGAGAGGTCCATAAGGTCGGTTTTCGGCTTAATTTATTTTTGAACAAAAAAACTGAAAAACATGTTTTTACTATTTACAGTCAATATCGAATCGATTTCACCCCAAACGAAACTTTCCCCCACCCTCCCTTTTTACCCCCTGTCACCCCTCCTCCCATTTCTTCCAAAATAACGAAAACACTCAAAATCAAAAATATCCTTAATCAGTAACAGTTATGTTAAAGTGTTTCAACGACCTGCAAAAAAAATCAACTGAATGCTGGTTATTTAATAGTTTAGGGGGATATAAAAAGGGGAGGTGAGTGCGGGAAAGTTTCGTATGGGGTGGAATCGATTCGATATTGACAGTGAATAGCAAAAACATGTTTTTCAGTTTTTTTGTTCAAAAATAAATTAGGCCGAAAACCGCCCTTATGGACCCTCCCCTTTGAAACTAACCCATTCGCTCATTCAAAAGTTACGTGAGTGCCCTGCTCTTATAGGCTGGGTCACTCGGTATGTTTATAATTCTTGATTTTGAATATTACAAGCAGACTTACATAAAATATAAAAAAAAAGAAGTTTTTTAAACTCAGTAAGCCATAAAATGTGTACTTGCACAGAGAGATGATTTTAGATATTTTACACCCTCTGCGTTAGTTGCTACCATTTATGATTTTTTCCGAAAAAGAAAAATTGAAATGTCGGCATTTAAATGAGTAGTCTAAATAAAAACTAAAAACTTACGTCAGTGTGAGTGTATTCATAGCCGTCAGGATTTACAACCGGAAGAATAACCCAGTCGACGTCCCTGTACATCTCAGCATTGTCTGGATTTTCAACAAGTTGGTTTATAATGTATAAAGCTACAGGTGGAGCGATCCACTCTCTGGCGTGGATAGCAGCTTCAGCAAATATTATTGGTTTGCCGGTACCTCCACTTGATATTCTTAAGACGGTCAAATTGCGTCCTTCGAAAGACTTTCCTATCAGTTCGGTTCTTGCAATGCTTGGGTATTCTGCAGCTAGTTGGTCTAGATAAGCTAGTATCTAAAATTAGGACACATAATTTTTGAGTACTTAAGTAAATTTTTGTTTGCTTATTTCTAAATTAGAAAACCTTTTTCTTTATGTTTATATGAGAGATAGAAGAAAATAATTTATAATTTGAAAATATACCTATTAAAATATTTCACTTTTTCATTAAAAATCTAGTTAAGGTAGAAAATAAAAATCTCTGCATTAAATTTATGTAGAAAGTATCAGTCTAACGTTTGTAGGTAAAAAAAATTAAATGTAAGAATTTTTTTTAAAAAATAAGTTTTTATCATTTAGGTATACTAAAACAAAAAAAATGAAATAAACAAAAATTAATTGTCTTAAAAGCTTCTCTCGCGCGAGAAGTTCATATAGGTATTAATTTTGTTTGACAGAGATTGTGAGTTCATAAGTAATTATTTTATTCTTTTCGCGAGACAAGCTTTTAAAATAATTAATTTTCTTTATTTTATTTTGTTTTATTTTAGTACAGTTAAATAATAATAAAAGCTTGTTTTTAAATTTTTTTTATATTTATTTTTAGTTACGTCTTAACCTATGCATTTCTGATAATACATCTACCACCTTCCGGCTTCATCATTAGACTCTAAATATCATCTAGGATCATCGAAACAAATTCAAATTCAAACATTATTGTTGGGTTCCATAAAATTGCATCATAATTATGTAATATATTATTAAGTTTTAGTACTATAATACTGTATTGTTATCAGAACTACACGTGTATGCAAAATTTCAGCTCAATTGGACATCGTATCTCGAAGTGGTTCCATTATATAATTGTTGGGTTCTATAATATTATACTATTGGTACCATAATATCGTATTGTCATCAGCACTTTACGTGTATAGTTGCCCACAATGTTATGAGACACATAAAAAATCTCAAAGCTTTGCCGCTAAGTCCCTTAGGATACAGCGGGGCATGCTTTATTTTTCTACAGCATATTAAATAATGAATATAATGTATTACTTAATACATAAAACATCATTATTCTCATGTATGGCATGAAATAAGAAATTAAGGGAAACACGCCTGTACCAATTATAATTTCAAATTATTTTGATATAATTACGCAACTCCCTCTAAGGATTACTATAGCAACTATAACCAGCGTTAGGTCGTAACATATTTTAGGGGGAGTTGCGTATTTATATCAAAATAATTTGAAATTATAATTGATACAGGCGTGTTTCCGTTAATTTCTTATTTAAATCACACCAGAACATACTTTACATGAGAATAATGATCTTTTATGTATTAAGTAATACGTTATATTTATTATTTAATATGCTGTAGAAATAAAGCATGCCCCGCTCTATCAGGGGCTTGGCGGCAAAGCTTTGAGATTTTTTATGTGTCTCATAATGTTATGGGCAACTATATGCAAAATCTGAGCACAATTGGATGTCGTATTTCGAAGCTATATTACTGTTGGGTTTTATAATATTGTACGATTGGTTCCATAATATTGTATTGTCATCAGAACTACACGTGTATGCAAAGTTTCAGCTCAGTTGGACGTCGTACGTCGAAGGAGTTCCATTATATTATTGTTGGGTTCCATAATATTGTACCATTAGTTCCATAATATTGTATTGTCATCAGGATTACATGTGTATGCAAAATTTCAGCTCAATTGGACGTCGTATTTCGAAGAGGTTCCGTTATATTATTTTTGTGTTCCATAATGTGGTACCATTGTTACCATAATATTTTATTGTCATCATCACGATCATCATCATCACTACAGCTTTGTGCAAAATTTCAGCTTAACTGGACGTCGCGCGTTGTATTTCGAAGGGTTTCCATTATATTATTGTTGGGTTCCATAATATTGTACCATTATTGTACCAATAATATTGTATTGTCATCAGAACTACATGTGTATGCAAAATTTCAGCTCAATTAGACGTCGCTAAGTGGTTCAAAATTGACTTGCAAGAGTCTGTCGAAACATACTAACAAACAAATATACTAACTAACTAGCTAACATACAAAGCCAGTTAAATAAAAGCTTGTAGTAATAATAAAAATAGCCACCTGGATGAAGCAACCTTTTATTTATGTCTTTTTTTCTCAGGCTTTGAAACATTTTTCTTATTCACAGCGACTTGGCAGACATTTATGATCCATGTACGGACTCTCCAAAGCTCATTTTCATCAGCTCCTTAATGACATTAGAGCAACGTTGTGGAGGTTGACCTCTTCTCTTCTTGCCACCTAATTTTTCTTGAACTATCAACCATTCTATATTGTCATATCTCCGGTTGATGTAGGATAATAAAATATTGAAGATGTAGAGTAATAAAATATTGAACAGTCGCATTTTTTTATAATCGTGCGATGAGCTGTCCAAGGAATTTGTAACAAACTTCTCCAGACCCGCATCTTGAAAGCATCAATGCGCCATGCACGAAGAAAGATATAGAAATCTATGGACAGTGACACACATGGCGTTATTTAGTGGTAATACCTATAACCAATCTCTTCTCTGATGGTATAGACGTTCTTATGCGAGTATATTTTTTGTTTATTTTTAGTTTAAAAATACTTGTAGTTCATCAAAAGAGCCTCTTGACATCTGAATAAAATTGCAACATTTTTCTTTATCATCCGTTACTTCAACAAATAAATTATAACTGTAACCTTCTCTTAATCTTCTTTTAACAACAAACAGTGTGTATTTACAGTCATCGTTTTTCTTTTCTTTTCATCACTTTCCACTGCATATACATTAATGACAAAAATATGAATTCGTCGTCGTCTATTTTCAAATTGTAAATCAACTTTATAATAGCGACGTTCAAACTGTTGTGTGTTAAAACCGCTATGTATAAACACTACTGAAAGTAGGATTTTTAATGTTTGCTATGTTAAAATTGTCATTTTATAATACCAGTGTTAATAGTGAGTTACTTTTAACACTAGTGTTAAAAGTTAATTTTACATTATCTTGATGGTCTAGCTTCATGACACAATGTCATTTTTGACAGACAGAAAACTTTAAAACTTTTGACAAGCAGAAAATTTTAAAATTTTGCAATAATATGCAGATATTATGTTTTAGTTGTATTCATACAAAAAATAGTGTATTAATATACGTGTTAAAAGTGGTTCTTTTATTCGTTGCTACACTTCGGTGAACTACATTTTTTTTAGATGTTTTATAGAAAAAAAAAATTAGTTTGGATTTTATTATTTTCTATCATAACTAGATATTTAGGTTATCAGAAAAATACAAAGATTATAATTCACTAATATTTTTATAGATGAGTTTTATTTCTGACAGGTTATAAATTATGTTTTTCATTTGATTGCGAAATACTATAAATTTGTTATTTTCATTACTAATTGAGACAAACATATTCATTGCTATACAAAGTGTCTCACTTAAGAATGGAACACCACTATAACTCTTTTTTATTAAATCAAATTGGTTTCAAAAGATAGGTATCATTGAGTTCTACTTATCACCACAAAATGAATATAAATTCATCAACCATGTAAGATTGAATGAGAAAAAGCTAGTCATTTTTCGTAAAAAATAAATAACAAAAGTCGTTTAGAACAGGAGTGGATGGGCAAATGCCCGTCGGGTCGGTGGCTCTGGGGCCGGGTAGGGTCGGTCTGAGTCGTTTGTTCCGGCGGATAAAAAACCCGACGGCCATAAAAAATTAAAACGGCAGCTTTTTTCCCTCCTTTAGTCCTTCCTTAGAACGAAAGAAATCTCAGATGCGATTTTCATGCTGCTATCTTAAAAAATTGGCCACTGACATAAAGATGTCATTTGTAAACAGTTATTACCCAATAACCTAACTTTACATGTTCGCCCCAAATTCTGGAAAATAGATCGACATTGGCAGACGGTAACAGTCTGCTGCAAACCGTGGTTGAGTCAGAGTACGTGTTAGTACTTTGAACCTTTAAATAAATTTTGCAATACATGAAAAGAAGGAAAATTCGTTTGACGAAACCTATTTATTGAAAAAAATGTTTTCGCGACTCGAATTTCTAACTTTTCGTTTCAGAGAGTTTGACCTTGAAAAATAAAAAATTTTCGCCGGCGGCGCATTTTTCCTCTTGGGAATCGGCCCACAAAAAAAAAAAATATATATATTCTGTCCGAGCACACCCAAATTTGAGGTTCTAGTTCCATGCCTGACTGGACCGTTTCCCTAAAATTGCCAGGGCCGGTTGAACTACCTCTGGTTTAGAATCATCCAAATTAGTTGAATCTGAAGTTTGGTTTAATTTTAAAAAATTTGAAATATTTAACTACTGAAAAATGTTGAAGTGTTATATGCTACATTATATTAAACCTCACATGCTCTGGTAGATGCTTCTATTATTTTCTGTTATTTTGCATAAGATAACTCAAAAGGTTCGCGCCGCGGTGTAAGTTCATCTTCATAAATTTGCATTATATATAGTTTGCTAACTTCTGCCCATTCAGAGGTTTGTTATTATATGCTAAATATGTTAGAAACTTTCATAAAAAATTCATAGGAGTAAGGTCAGGTAACCTTAGAGGCCAATATATAAAAGGATTATTTCTCCATATACATATCTGAGGAAGTTTCAATCAGCAAATTCGGAACTATCGCAAGCTTTTTCTTTCACAGAAATATGATCTAAATATATGACTGTCCAAAATACTACATCACATGTTTGTTTTTTTTTGAGTACTGTCGTGGGCACTTTACAACCAACGAGAGTTTTCAACGAACCAACGCACAGTGCGTTGGTTCGTTGCCTGAATCTAAGTAAGTTGTTTCAAAAATGGCTAGAGAACGCAAATCTTAACCAAATTCAAATTTTTCTTTTTTACATACAGGTCGAGAAATTCCGAACAAATCGTCGGTGCCAGTTTCCCAAAAAATAATTTCAATTTTTTTGTACCTCAATTTAAAATATTAGAAAATGGTATTTTTGAACAAACAGCGATGGACTAATAACCAAAATTAGTAAATTTTGCTTAGTGCCATTCTGTTAATTTTTGATATTATCTATTACGTTATGTAAGGTTATGTTAAATTTGATTGCATTTCAACTTTAATTTTTAAATTTCTAATTATTAGCTTTTTTACAAGATTATAAATGCTTTTTTGCGACTGTAAATTATTACGGTTGTAAATTATTTTAAGTTGTGTATGGTTTCTATTAATATTTTAAATTTTATATCTAAGAGATATTTAGTTTGTAAACATAAGAATTAAAATCCCATTTAAAACCAATAATTAATTATATTATTAATTTCATTTAAAATTTTGATTAGCTATATTGAATTCGCCATCTTCAATATAACCAATTTGTTATATTTTTATTAAGCATCATTATTAGTGACCCCCAGATCCATCCATAATAAATTTTCAAGAAAATCGTTTAAGAAATTTACATTTTGGTTATTAGTCAATTGCTGTTTATTCAAAAATGCCATTTTCCAATATTTTAATTGGTTACCTGTTGGGTTGATGTATCTAAATAAATAAATAGATACATAAAAATTGAAATTATTTTTATTAAAATATGCCACAGTCGCAAAACAGCAAACCAAATAAAATATTCACTTGACAACTTTTTGACAGTTAATGATGTTATAGGAGAAATAAAGGAGCAACGACATACCTTTTGAAACACGAAGTCTGCATTAAATGTTATTTTGAGGCTAATTATTATTTTTTTATCAATTTTTTTAAAACTGAGCAAACATGTAGATTCGACACATTTAGATAATTCCGAAAAACTTTCGTTAATAATTTTTAAAGGTCTAAGTTGATTTTTATGCAATTTTACATAGCATCGTAGATATTATAGTTTTAAGCGAAATCAGCATATACAAAAAATTGTATTATACAGGGTGATCTGCCATGACATGCGGAAAATTTATCAGTAGGTTGTCCCCACCAAAAGGAGTTAAAAAAATTAAAAATTAAAAAAACGACCAAAAAAATTACCTTATTTTTTTGTAGAAATGCGCCGCTAATGACGTTAACCAATATAACGTAACGCGGTACAACCATATCACTTTCCTTCCCCCTTTATCAGACATGGGATTGACAGGAAAGCTGGAGAGGTTAGAAGTGACTTTTTGGTTTTAATCAAATCACACTACAAAAATAGCAAAATACGTCGAAATGACATTGACCCTATGCTAGTGACCAAGTAGATATAAGAGATATTTACTTAAACCCATCGATAACACAAAGAAACCAAACTTTGGCGGCACTTTGTACCTGCCGGTATCCTGATTGTTCGACCGAAAGCAAAAAAACGCGGCACATTGACCACACGCGCCAGCTTAACTTTTTATGCCAATTAAGGAAACGTAAACATTTTCAAATACGTTCTTTCCCAAGTAAGTTAATTGCTCTATACTAACCACAGACAAGTAACAGTAGCGTATCTTTGCAAGTTTTAATGCAACTATAATTACTAAATTACCTCGGATCACTCTAAAATTTTACATTGAAGACTAGTACACTATGTTATTTTCCACATGTCATGGTAAATCACGCTGTATATTACTTATTTTAAAAATAATGCTTTAAAAATTTTACTTACATCATCATGACGCATAAATTCTGTAAAACTAACTTCGCCTCTTGCTAATCTAGGAGATCTTCTTTGCCTCTCATCTTCCGCTTGAATTTTCCTAAAATATAAATCATTACCATCTCCATTCGTTTTTGGTTGAAATATATACTGGGTGAGTCACCATAAAATGTGCAAAGAATAATGATGAACAGAGGATTTTAGGGTGCATCCATATTGGTCATTAATAATTCTCAAAAATGTTCCTCTCTACTGATAACTTTTCTATTTCGTATCTCTGTCGTCAATGGAAAGAATCAATTGCGTATCTAGTGACAGTATAGAATACTGTGTATTGGAGCAAAAAGACAACCGAGTCTGAACTCGGAAAAACATATTTTAATCACTAGTGTGCAACAGGTATTCTTCTCAAAATAAAATGGGTATCAAATTTGGAATATCCATTATTATGGATAAATCTGAACGCACCATTTTATTTTGCTATCATACTTATGAAACTCCTGGTAACTATTTTTTCCGTTATAATTTTATTTTTCACGAGTAAATGTAGTGTTCAAGAACTTCATAATATAAATGCGACATCTGAATAAAATGGTATATTCTGATTTTAAAAATAATTAAGCTTTTTAGGAATAATTGCTGTATTTTTCATTTTTCTCATATCTCGATGATGCTAGTTTAGTTGCTGAAGCGCTGTGAGTATACTATGTAGAATTTTTATATTTGTGGAATCTTATCGAAAGAGTGGACAGGGAAAGCGCTGCTAAGTCAAAATTCATTGGGTCTACTTTCAAATCAATTTGGATAGTTTTAATCTACGCTACAATAAAGTTACTGCAGATTGGCTAAAAGGCATAAAAGAACTGAAAACCTTGGAAAGGAGATGCAATGAAAGCAGTAGAGAAAACTGAAATTCTTCGAGCACAATTTCTTGTAGCTCACTTTTCTAATAATCTAGATGACCCGAACGAGAAAATTTCAGAATTTGTAGATGCCCAAAACGGAAGTATGAAACTAACGGAATTGAAAGTTCTCAGCAGAAGTCCAGAAAACAAAGTTGTTTATTACGGTTTCAATCGACCACTAGTCAAGTGAAAACCTGAAGAAAAGCAACTCCTCCGTGACCATTAACATTGTGGAGAGTTATTACCCACTTCTTGTACGCGAGAACACAAGGTTAACCAGTATTGCACAAAGTTACAACATCATAACGGTTGAATGTATCAACATAGATCTAGGCTTTCTATTTCATTACGCCGTATAAGTCTTTTAATGCACAAAGCGGCAACGACGTGACGATTACTATTTTCTAATAATAATAATAATAATATTTTCCTATTGACGTTTTTCCTTGTTAAAAGTTTGCGTTTACTAGCCCGTACCTCAGAAGACGTATACCAGAAGAGTAATTCTCGGTGGAATGCTTAGTAAATGATACTTTAAGAGGGAAATTTAAAATAGCATAATATTTGTTCTGCTTAAACAGTCGCTTAAAACACACAGTTCCCCTTTTGTACTCATAACATGAATGAATATGGCATATGTATTTGGAACAATAATTATTAATTAAATTGCAAACTTGTGACATGTAGCCAAGACAAAGAAATAATTATAAGTTGACAACAATACCATCTAAAAAATGGCTGCTTCAGACACTAGAACAAACATTCAACTTTCGCAAGGTGGGAAACCAAAGTCTCTTCTAGTACAGATTGTTTGTGTCCATACCATGTCTTTATTATCAGAAACGACCTACGACGACATAGCTTATCAGTCTCATGTGTAACGGCTTGAAATAGTCAACAAGTTGCAAGCTCGTTTGGTTAGTCTTAATGATTTTTATGAATTTTATTACAAGTTCTTAGTTACATTACTTCAATTGTATTTTTCTTGCGTTTTTTTTTAATTCAATATTTCAATTTCTAATTATAGACATTGTCCATCTTCAAGACAGAATTTCAGAAAAAATCGATTAAACTAATAACAATCCCATTCTTCTGCAAAATCTACACAGATACAAACCAAGAGCTCGTACATAGGCGTCGCTTGGTAAGTACACTAATGTACTCCAAGTAGAGGATGTACCATCTTACTGTATGCAAGGAAAATTCTCAGAAGAGCTTTTGTTGAAAATATTTTTATATATGTTGTAAAAAGTGACCTCTGTGTTGCAGTTGAACCTCAGAATATTTTGATCTAGCTGTGTGAACATAACTCAGCATAAACTCGTATAGGTACCTGGATACAGTGGTGTGGAGGGTAATGTAGGGGCAGACTATTTGGCTGTAGAAGGAGCAAGAACTCTTCTTCTGATATTGAATCAGCCTTTGGTTTGCCAAGAAGCCTGATTGAATCAGAGTTATTAGACTAGATCATGGCAAATTTTCAAAATTACTGGGCTCAAATTCCTGGAATGAAGTACTCTAGAATCCGTGTAAAGGGAGCTTCAACTGACTTTAGTACAGAGTGACTACTTAGGCTCAATAAAGACCAAATGAGATTAATAGTGGACCTGGTAACAGGACACTGACCTCTAAACAAAGATATAGATACAATGCTGTTGAAGGTTTGTTCTATTTGTCGGATTTGTGGAGTTGAGGATGAAATCGTCAATTCTATGCAACCTCTTGGAGCGTCAATGGAACACTTATCGGAAGAAAATGTCTGCAGCCGGAGGAACTACAGGATCTACTCTGGAATAGACTGCCATTCTTCATAGAGATTACTGGTTTTCTCTAGGAAGTTCTACATGCCGCGAATGTGTAATGGGTCGAACGTCCTAAGTGCAACGGATCTTCACTCGTCGCTTTTTAAGAGTAATAATATGCAACTCTCACAATAAAACAAACTTTATAGTACTTCATTGTTTTAGTTCATGCCTACAAGGAGAGCAGTCCTTTAAAGGGTACTTCCTGTAGTTCCACCTGCTGTAGAAACTGCCATCCGAGATACCTATATCTTAATGCTCCTATTGGTGGCATAGAATATGAATGATAGTTTCCACTCCACACATCCAACAAGGTAGATAGGATCATCTTTCAACTTGATTGTATGCAGGAGCTTGTTCAGAGGACAGTGTTCTGTTATCAGGTCTACATTCATCTCAATCGTTCTCTATCGAGCCCACACAACCACTTTACGGCAAAGTCAGTCGAAGGCCCGAGCCCAATAGTTGTTAAACTATGCCATAGTTCAGTCCTGTAGTTCTGATTGGATCAGGCCTCGTAGCAGACAGAAGGCTGGCTCCGAGATAGGAAAATGAGTTTTTGGCTCCTTGTGCCGCCAAACCGTCTGCTTCTTCATTGTCCTCGGCGCCACTGTGTAATTGGCACCCATATGGATTTAACTTTAAGTTGTGGTGACACAGCTCAATCAGAATATTCGGCACCAGCTTAGAGGTCACTTTGATTGACGCAAGAGCCCCCAATGCAGCCTATATGGTATAAGCATTTGGAACTGAAATCACCACGGCACATTTTTTATCACCGTTGTAATCAAACAAGTAAGATCAGTTAATTGTTGGCTAGGGTGCATCGACTGTTAAATAATGGCATCCACTGATATTAATTATGTATTATTGAGTTATTAAGGTGATATATTGCTTAGCTTTCACTCTGTCGTAACAAGGGAGCTTATCTTAGTACGTCGGGTACATGGCCAAAAAGCTCTTTTTATTTGGAATGTGCCACTTTCTATGGTGATAGTTGATGCCAAAAGGTAACTTTTCAGATAGGGAGCCACTTGAAAATCCATGTAGAACACCAATATAAGATGGCCGCCATTAGTCGTACTAAATTTTCTTGTATCTCAGCTCCTAATGATCCGGTTTCAATTTTTTTTTGAAAGCTCATCTCTACACCTTAAGGGTTCTGCACAATTTTTAAAACAACAAATATTTTTTAACTTTCATGGGCTACTGGAAAATACTGTGATACGAAATTCAAAAACAGAATCGTGAATGAGGCTGAGAGGTTCTATGAAAACAGAATATATATTTCTTGGGATACTTACTCGAAAAGTCAAGAAACGCGTGAGAGACAAGAGTTGGTCTTCGCCGACAAGTAGTGCAAAGAAATATGCTACCAAGAAATTGGATTGACTTCCTGTGCTGTGATCAGAATAAGAATATTACCTCAAGTTACTTGGAGAACATGCATTTTTGAAGTTTGATTGGGTTCACATCAGTACTGAGATTGATGGTATCATTCGTTCATCCCGGCCGGATGAAACTTCAATTGATGGAGTACAATGCAGGCAACAGGAAGAAGCAGACGGCAGGATTTTTCTCCACGTTAAAGACAGTGTTAAACATGGAGCAAAAAAAATTATTTGTAGAGTAGATACTGATGTATTTGTTTTGGCAATCTCTTACTGCTGGACTTCAGATGATGTGGATTTTCTTTGGTGCTGGGAAAGGTTAGAGATATATGAGCATTAATGCCATGTTTGAAAGTATGGTGAACATGGGTGAACATAAAGCTGTTACATTGAGAGGATTCCATACATTCACTGGATCAGATGTAACGTCGTCATTTGAAATGAAAGGAAAATAGGCTGTCTGGGAAGTGTGGAAATTATTTCTTGAAGCTGCTGAAGCCTTCCAAGCTATCTCTCTACTACAACGGTCTATTTTTGATGAGACTTTTCAAGTTCTAGAGAAGTTTACTGTTTTGCTTTACTACAAAGACGCAGTCGATCCCGTTAGAAAGCTTCTCTTTACTTCAAAAATACGCAGTCTACAAAGTCTATCTCCAACAAACGAGGCACTAAGGCACCATTGTTTTCATTCAGCATACCAGGCAAGACAAGTCGTTCGTGCTCAGTGATGTAGCTCCGGATACCGTAGAAGATGATTGCGTGATCTAGACCATAAGAGCTGTATAGAAGCAGTTCATTTACATTAGTATTTCTTAGGATTTAGTCATTTTTTTGTATGTAAAAATTTGTTTCCTTAATGTAATAATTTTTTTCAAAATAATTAAAATCACTGTTATGAAAACAAGTCTTTATTGACATATACGGAACCCTATATACATAAACCCTTTTTTGTGGGGAAAGAAGGGGTTATGGAGTACAATTTAAAACTTACTTATCGATGAAATTCGCGAGAAAAGTGAAAATTTCAGATTTTTCAAAATTGCTCAGAACCCTCAAGGTGTGGAGATAAACGTATAAAGACAAGATAGTGTTCTCTTTACAAGAGCTTTCAAATAAAGAAAACAAAATCAAAATCGGACCATTAGGAGATGAGACACAAGAAAAATTAATGCGGCTAATGGCGGTCATCTTTAGTGGCCGCCATTTTAGTGTTCTACATGGATTTCCAAACGGCTCCCTATCTGAAA
The DNA here is from genome assembly GCA_936432065.2 of Rutpela maculata. Taxonomy (NCBI): domain Eukaryota; kingdom Metazoa; phylum Arthropoda; class Insecta; order Coleoptera; family Cerambycidae; genus Rutpela; species Rutpela maculata. The sequence continues at coordinate 38,970,026 of OW386285.2, forward strand.
AGTTACCTTTTAGCATCAACTATGACCACAGAAAGTTGCACATTCCAATCAAAAAGTGCCGCTTTTCTTTGTGTACCCGACGTACTACTTGAACTAACAGTCGCGAAAATAATTCATTTTCACATATTTAAAATTATTCCTGTCAAAACCATACTCAAATATATATTTAGAAAGTGAATATCAACTTACTCTTCAACATTTTCTATTAAGGTGTTGTACTCTATACTTTCTCTGTTCAGAATTTCCTCAAATCTATTTTGAGCACTTGGAGCAACCATAATATCCACAGGTGCATCCAAGAACCGAATCTCTGACCAAAAATCGAAATTAAGGTCATATTCGAATTCTTTTAGAAGGTCAGCTTCGGCACGAGTCTTTGGCGTCACCTGATATACTTTGTACCTAAAAATAAAAAATAATTTTCATAATTACATGCAAACATTCATCAACAATAATTGTAATATTACCCATCGTAATGAAAACTACTTTCAGCAAATTCGAGGAATAGAAACGCAACAAAACACAACGCTGGTAATTTCATTTTTCTTCATTAAAAGAGTACTTAAATTTTATAGTCATTTAGCGCTTTTATATCGAAAAATTAATCTACTTAAGCGTAGCGAAATTCCAGTTTTAATTGTTTCTAAAAGATCGGATACGATGCTATATAATTTTAGCCTGCCTCATCTGCACATTTAATTCCCTAATCTCAAGATACGTCGTTGTGTGATAGTATAATTTTCAGTAACATTTTGGAAACTAATAAATCAAACAGATTAACCATTTTTTATGATACTGTTGTCATATTGGTCCTAAAAAATGAGATATTCTGTATTTGCTATCATATTTTTTTAGCTATTTGGTGCTTATGCATGTCTGGACTAAAAATCTAGCCATGGTGATAAGATAAATATACTAAAATACGCATTATGCAATCATTCAAAGAAAACTAGGTGAAAAAAACTCGTTCAGACATGGATTTGGAATATAAGTAGAGTGCCTGGTCGCTTAACTAATATATTAAAATTCCCAGAGAAACAAAATTGCGTTTACGATTTTTCGTCTGATCAAAGAACGTATTCCTAGATACATAACAGCTATATTTTCAGTACATACCTTGTTTGCTCCTAACATAGTCACATTATATGTCTATTAAAAAGGATACATAAACATAACATCCCATAAGCAACAGTGGCGGGTATGTGTAGAAGGGTAAATATTTTCATCAAAATGAATTATTGTAATTCCTGCAATACCTGATCTTTATACAGCAATGTGATGTAGGCATGCAATATCACAGTAAGACGATACATGTCAAATTTAATTGGCCAAAACTTTGAAATATATTTATTGTTACAATATAGAATATCTCATCATTCATAAAAAATACATTTCTCTATTCTTTCTGAAAGTTTACATATAATAAAGTAGGTGTTATATTATACAATATACATATTTAAATTTTTTATTTGAATGTTGCTCATTATAATTTATTATGTTTCTGCACTATTGAATGACATGTTTAATAAACACACCGGAAATTAGACAAACAAGTTCAATGTCATGATTGCCTGGGTGAAGTAAAAAAAATTTTGAGGCCTTTGGTTCTTGTACACACATTATGCGCACAAAGAAAAAAACAGACAGGAATTTTTTTTTGCTCAAACTTAAAACTCGACATTTCATGAATTTCTAATCCCATTTGAACAATAAAAATTTAAAAATTTTCTTTTTGAGTTACTATATTTCCACTGAATGTGGAAGTAATAGCAATGAAATTAACATAGCGCGCACATAATGATATGTATGATAGACATATTTTTATTTTTCATAGACAGCATAATGCCATACTTTTCAACCTGAAACACCTATTACCATACCAGGCATTGCCTATCTTTCGGCAACCTCCCTAGCCAAATCTTTACTATACCAAAATTTCCATTTCACCATCTTTTACCTTTCACCACCTTTTACTCTCAACCCCTTCTCTATTCCCTCTATTAGTCACCTTTTTTGTTAATTTTGTAAATTTCTGTTCTCTTGTCCCTTTTTGTTCTCTTTCAAAATCCCCTCTCGACCAATAACTTCTTATAAATCAAACTTTTTAAATCACAATTTCCTCTCCATCCTATCTTTCCGAAGGCAGGTAGACCATCGGAAGAATACTGTCATTGGCTCGAACGGGTTTTTTTTATTAAGTCTTTTCCCGTATCAATAAACCGATTTTTAAAACGGTGCGCGTGTGCTGTGCAAACTAAAACCTTAGTGTAATTTTTAAGTGCTTTTAAAACTCATTTTAGTTATAGTTCGCCAAATTGTTAGATTTAAGTTTTTTTGTTCCAAAGAACAGGAGTTCTAACCTTATACTTCTCCATTTATCGTTTAAGCCGGAGTTAAACCCGTTTCACCCGACCACCCATCTACCACGACGTTGCGCGCCGTGGTGGTGTGGTCGGCTCTGAATCGGGACTTGACTCAGGCGCACTTTTGTATTATTAATTATAATAAAACCTTTTTGAATTGAATTGAATTGATCATATCCGAAACGTTACGAATAGATTTGCAACTGAAGTGCCTCAGACTGTGACTATTTCAGCAACAAATAAACCAATAAGCATTATGTATCTAGATATAAGTTCTTTGATCGGGGGATTTTTCATACTTTTCTCGAAAACAATACTTGGCATAAAACTGTCTACATTTTTTGTTAGCCTTTTTTGACAAAACTTGCTGTACTTTTTTACAGTTGAAGAATCCAATACAACGCACGTCTTTTCTTATCTGCCCGAATATAAAAAAATGAGAACTCAGTAAACGAGGATGTAATAAAAGATCATAATATTCTAGAACTGTAATTTATGAATTTTGAAATTTTGCCTGATGTTGAAGGTATTAGCATACTTGTCTTTGGATAATATAACTACTTATAGTCGGAACAATGGATATTTGAACTGACGTCACTAATGCAGGTAGCAATTAAAGACTATCGTTTGTAAATTTCCACCTCACTTTTTACAATAGAACTTCCTGAAATGGATACAAGAATGTAGGTCTTCCACAGTCTATCCCCGGGTCTGGATAACATCCCCCCGGAGATGATCAAAATAGTCGTCGAAGAATCCCCCGAAGCGGTTTTAGGGGTCATGAACCGAGCGTTGGAGAGAGGAGACTTTCCATCCAGATGGAGGAAAGCAAGGCTCGTCTTCATTATTAAAGGGAACGGAAAACCTGAAGAACCATCCTCCTACAGGCCCATCTGCTTGTTGGATGCCTTGGGAAAGGTGTTGGACTACTTAATCCTGGGAAGGCTAGAGCTAGAAATTGACCGGAGGGATGGCTTGTCGAACTATCAGTTCGGACTCCACAGAGGAATGTGGTGGATGCTGTGACCCGCATCACGAGCAAGGCAAGAGAGGCCATGGAGGCCAATAGAATGTGCTTAATCGTCACCCTTGATATGAGGAACGCATTTAACACTGCAGGATGGGGAGCAACTATAAGCAAACTAGAGAGATTGGAAGTGACACCTTATACCGTGCGTGTAATTTCCCATTAGGCATGTACATCCACGTAGCGCGATAGATATGACAACATAGCTGCCGTAAATTCCTCCGTCGAGCGGAGCATTCCAGTCTGTTATTTCATTTCAGCCAGCTGGCACGCGCGATGTTGTAATTTTACTCCCTATGCCTAGCGTTCGGCTACACACACGGTTATCATTAATATCATTAAGAGTTACTTCAGAGATAGGCAAATAGGGATGGACGCAAATAATACCTTTGAATGGAGAAACATGACCTGGACTGGAAACTGGACAGGGCTAATCGAGGAGAAGGCGAATGCCACCATTGAGAGAATAGAGGAATGGCTGCGGAGCGTAAAAACTTGCCCCAGAAAAAACCGAATTAGTGATGATCACTAGGAAAAGAACTGTCCAACCTGTCACCATCAGGGTTAGACAGATGGAAATTAGACCGGGGAATGGGCTTAAATACCTCGGAATCTGGCTAGACCCGAAACTAACATTCAGGTGTCACATAACAATAACGGTGGAAAAAGCGGGGAAATCGGCAACCGCTCTGGGAAGAGTGATGTGCAACACGAAGGGGCCAAAGGCCAGAAAAAGAAGGGTGCTTTGTGACGTGGTGCATTCAGTCATATTATATAGCGCCCCGGTCTGGTGATACGCCTTAGAAAAAAGGGCTAATGCCAAAGTAAGCCTGGCAAGGATTCAACGGCAGATGACATTAAGGGTATGCAGCGCCCATTGGACAGTCTCATACGAGGCAGTGCTGGTGGTAGCAGGGATCCCTCCTGTGGATTTACTGGTCAAGGAAAGGGTAGAAGTGTATGAAGGAGTCGAGAGAGGAACCGCCAGGGAAAGACTGTTCGAAAGATGCCAGACTAGATGGGAGAACGCCCATAAAGGAAGATGGACTCACCGCATGATCCCTACAGAGTGGGTGGAAAGGAAACACGAAGAAGCTGGGTACCATCTCACGCAGGCCCTCATAGGTCACGGCTGCTTTGCCGACTACCTGTTGAGAATAGGAAAGCTGGACTCTCGAGAATGCGCATACTGTGGCGAAATAGACGATGCAGAGCACACAGTCTTCCACTGCAACAGATGGGTGGAGGAGAGACGAGGCATAAATCGTCTAGGGCCGGATGAGCTTGTGGAATTCATGCTGCAATCTGAAGACAATTAGGCAAAGGCCGAAACAGCTATTACACGGATCGTCGTGCATAAAGGAGAAGATGAGAGGAATCCCGACCTATACCCTTTGCACAACTAGAGGGAATACAGGGAACAAAGACACGAGAAAAAACAACATCTATACATTGAATAACGATTGATGTGTATCCTGAAGAGAAGCGAGAGCGGTTCCAAGATACATCATACACTGAAGAGGGGTGGTTTTTAGTGGGTATGCCTAGAGGTGAGTCCCACACTACCATTCAGGTGTTCATAAAGGATTTCCACCCCGGAAAAAAAAAGGTCTTCCACAGTCTACGACCTACGCACGCTCGTTCTGCTCGTTAGATTTGAGAGTAATGGCAACGCGTACGTCTCACTGAACTCTACTATATAAATAGAAGGTCAGTATAGGTATATGCGCGCGAACAAAATACGATAATTACGGATTCAAAAAGTGTAACCATGCATCGACGCAGTAGAGAAATTGATGTCTGTGCTTGAACAACCAAACGGCTGTCTACGGGAGTTATGCGCTGACGCAATTCTGTGTTTTATTCGTTTCCCAATAGATTCCGTAGCATAAGTTTTGGATTAAATGAAATTTCCAGAGTTGGTGTCACTCATTTTATTCTTTGTTTATTTCTGTCGTTTATGTAAAGTTGTTATCAATTGATTATTTTGTGTAATATTTTGTGACTTATAAACAGTTAATTGAGACAATATGGTGCAATCTTGTATGTTACTGTATTGCAAGAATCGTTGAAAAGTTCCGGGTTTTAAACAGTTGCAGTAACAATAAGATCGGCTCTGGCGTATTTTGTAGTGCGATTGCACTCCTTCTTGTGGTCGCCATACATGCGCAAGGTTCAATTTCACGTAAAAATTGGTATGGATAATGACCTTCCATTTATATAGTAGAGTTCAGTGGTACGTCTAGACTACATAGAAGCGCATCGGTCTTGTAAATCAATCATCAGTGGCGCACGTATTGTTTGTTCTTCGTAACGCAATTAATCCGTTATACCTTAATTCGCAAACTATAAGTCTGTTTTTTTTGAGTCTACTGCTAATACCAATCTGATTCTTTATGTCTAGTCTAGTTCAATTTTTTATTATTAATCATTATTAATAATAGTATTAATTATTATTTAAATAATAAATTTGCTCCGCCTATGGTACAAAATCATTGCCAATCTTTAACAAATTACTTGAGGCTAAATAGGATGATGACGACAGTTCAAAGATTCATTGCTTCGACTATACTATTTTTTATTCATTGGAATATGATTCCTGTAAGATTGGACTAGACTTTTAACCTTATGTAGAAAAATAAATTTCTTTGAAATATAATTTTAGAAACCTTTATAACTGAATAAAGAAATATTAAAATGCATCTATGGACATACAGATTACCTTAATATTTATTCGAAACAGCACAGGGAATCCCAAACAGCACAGGGTATCTTAAAGATGTCTTTTCTAGATCCAAATTATGTCTGAACGCATGAAGACATACAGAAGACGTCGTATGAATGCCTAATTAAAGATGTCCATACAATATATTCCATTACTACTTCTTTAAAATGTTTTTTAAATGCCCTTATATAGGACACATGTTTAATAAAGCATTCATCAACAAAGTTTCATTTCCACCATTTATTGTTTATCCCAAACCAACAAAAAAAGAGTTTTATACACATTTTTAAGTAATATATTTAAATATATTCCCAATGTCATTTGCTATTTTTGGTTCTGTTATGTTACCGTGTCTGTTGAATATGCTGCCCTGCTTGTGAGCGGCGAGGTAAATTCACCGGTTCTCGCAGATACATCAACACGATTTCTGCTTAATATTTCACATAACATGCATGGCTTCGTTACTCACTTTTGCACTATCTTTGTAATGTTCAGTTGGACAATGAGTGCTGATCGATGTGAGCAGTATATCGTACTTCCAGATGTATTTTTGCATTTTCCTTACGTCTGATGAAGTCAACTCCAATGTTGTGCAAAAGTAACCATGTTGAGATACCGCAAGGAGCATGCAGTATGATGAAGCTATTCCGCTATACCTAGGAGAAGGGCCCACCAAACCCAAGAAATCGAATTTACCATAGATAACGGCTGTGAAAGCTTACCTCAATTAAAAGAATACTTTTTAAAATGCACTAAGGGGAGATGTCATTGAAATGCATAGAACAGATATCTATAAGATGTTGTAGAAAGACGTCATAAAAACGTTACCTTTCGTACCATCAGGGCTCCAAAAGGCGTCTTATTGACGCCTTTCAGGCATAAAAGGACATTCATAACACGTCTTAAATATCGAAATCAGATGTCTTTTGGATGTCTCCAAGATGTCTTTGTGCTGCTTGAGATCCAATAAAAAATATGGCAGCCTACCTTAATTCAAAAAGATTTTCGATGGAAAACATTACGAATTTTCTTCATAAAGAATGCTACCCAGAATGACACCAAATATGATTAGGAGAAAATTATTCACGGCTTGCCCCACGGCTCAATACTTGGTAGTATTCACTATCTATGTATTTGTATTAATGGTCTATTTTAGTAACTCTCTCCTGATAAAAGTGTCCAATTTGCAGGCGATGAAACTCTATAAAGCAACGATTCAGAGGAACTCAACTTTGGTCTACATCTAAATAGTATTAAGCAAACAACAAAAACTTGGTTTACAGCTAATTATTTAAAATTAAAAAAGAAACATCCACATCCAGATTTCCTGTCCAAGTCTTCCTACCCAAGTCCCCCAGTGCCACCCTCACCAACATCCCATTATTAGAGGTGGTGGTAGTGGGTGTGTGGCTGATGTCCCAAAAATGTTGAGGTTCTTGTACACACCCTAAATCAAAATTAAAACTAAAGGAAGCATTATACTTTTCGCCGATTTGCTGAACTTTTTATATAATTGTTACATATTCTATAGGATACTCTTCGCAGTTTTTTGTAAATAATGTTGGTTGTAGACATTTTTAATTTTATAATACGAATTTAGTTAGTAAAACACCCAGATTAAAATAAAGTAAAAAAAAATTAATATCAATAATATGAAATTTTTTTGCCTACGAGTGATATTTTCGGATTTAGAAATGTGCCGATCAAATGTAATATACTCTTCGTTTTCGTATTTACGAAGAGTATAATAATTGGGTGGGGGCAGTAATGAGGTTGATAGTGGGGATGGTAGCTGATGCCAAAAAATTTGAAACCTTGGCTTCAACAACAGCGACGTTAGTAATTACAGAGTAATTGGCAAATTCAGATTACAGTAAAATACTACTAAAAGTTATGATAAAAAGAAGTGTCAATTAAACATTGTTTTGCTTTGCCATGGTAACAAAATTCATAACACCTACTATTAGAAAAATTGTACTATTATTTTGTTTTATATGATTGGTGGAAATATTTCATCAATTCATTTCAATTTGTTTTAATTATTATTTCTTTGTATACAATTTTAGAGTTTCCTTGATTAAGATCTTTAGTTAAATACTGTATTACTTAAAAAAATTAAATACATTTTGAAGAAACTCAAATTACTTATATATTTAATAATAAATATTAACATTAATTTATTAATTTGCAAAATTAGTTTCTATGTAGTTATGAAAAGCTTTAAAACCTTCCCAGGTTTCCTCAACGACTGGTTGAATGTCGGTGGCTGGAGGATTAAAACCGGAACCTCCTGCTGGTAGTTCAAGGGTGTAAGCCAAATCAATACCAATTTCTTTGACCCAGTCTACACTAGTACCTGATGCAAAATATAAACCACTTGCAAAACTAACAACGGTATAGTTTAAGCCTCGAACTTCATGAACAGCGTCATTGAAAAGTTGACCCAAATATCTAAGTTCATCTACATTATCGGAATCATCAAGTGTGTACCCGTAAGGATACAGGAGCCATCTTCCATAACTATGAATGTCAATGAACAATTTTATCTCTTGGCTGTGTGATAAAATATAGTTGCTAATAGCACGAGTTTCTATTTCACTAAAGACTCTATGTCCTGCGTAAGTGAGATCACACTGCCAGATGCTGGCTCCTGGAGTGTTCCAGAGTGCTTCAAAGTTTCTGTTGGCGTCAACTCCATCACATATACTACCAAGAGTACGTGTTTTTCTCCAAAAGCGTTCCTAAAACAATTTTAATGTCATGTTTTTGCTGAATGATTACACAGTCCCACACAAAAAGTGGTCTGTCCGGCGGACCAGACTCACAGTGGTCCCGATTACAAATCTAGCTGGACAAAAGTCTAAATTTTAACCACCCTGTATGGTTACTATAATTATGCAGAAAATATTTCGATGAATGGGTAACCCAGCGATACCCATCTTATTACATAATAGCAATAAACAATGGTGCAAAGGGAGCACTAGGGTGGCCCATCTCTATAGGGGGTGAATTTTTTTTTGCGTATTTTTTAAGTCTCACCCCACGAAAATATACTATTATACTAGGAATAATTTATGTCAAAGTTTCAGATAATTCGGTGAACGGTAACCCGTGCCGCATTCAGGTAGAAATTTGTAGATAAGATTTTATTACGGTAATACACTTAAATTTTACTTAAAATACAAATATCTACCTCTTTTCTCATAATGTTTTATTGGTGTAATTATTTCCTAGAAATTATTTGTTTTGGAAGTTTGGAAATATAATGCACCTACGGTAGGTTTTTATGTCAGTTTGCAATTGTGTTTTACAGTGGTGACATTATAAGTTCTAGCATACGTTCCTTTTTGATGGCTGATGTCAGATCCTTACGAAAGGATACTTTCATTTACTTAGTTGGACACTATTCGTCACAAATCATTGGCAATAAATTGCCGTCTAATAGACAAGTATTACAAGTGCTCTTTTATAACATTCGTGAAGTGAAGCTAAGTGTACATGAAAGTGCTAAATTAACAATAAAAGAGGTGTCAGTTTTTTGGGATAAAGCTCGCATTCCGACACGTCAGGATTTTCATTGTGTTAAACAACTAGATAAACTTTATGTAGAGTGGAGGAACTTACAAAAATCGGCTAAAAGGACCAGCGCGGGAGGTAAAGAAAAAAATTTCGTTGAAAAATTGGACGATCTTTTTGACATTTCTCATGCAAATGCATTGGAGTTGATGAAAATAGATGAAGATAAGCAGTTTTTAATTAACCAAAGAAAAAAGGGACGTCCTGGATTTATGCATGGTATTGATTACCAACTTGCTTCTCAAGAAAACTCAGCTGAGGAGAAATTACAGGAATTATCCGAACGAATGCAACGAAGTCAACAAGAAAAAGCTAGATTAGAGGAAACAGTCACCTGTCCATCATCAAGTAGTAATTCAGCCGACTCCAACGAAAATGAAGATAAAATAATCGAAGCCCAAGAAGAGTTGTTACAAGACCAGCCTGGCCCGTCACAGCCAAAAAAGAGGAGATTGTATGGAACATGTAACATCATCACACCAAAAATAGCCGCTGCATTTGATGCTTGCAAAAAAGCGACAGGTATGGAGTCCATATTTTGATGGCAGTAGCAGAAGCACTAGGACATGACACCACATCTTTGTCCATCAGCAGAACCCCACTTCACCGATCTAGACAACGCATCCGCGAAGAAAGAGCTGAAATATTAAAAACTGCCTTCGGTAATTCTGAATTGCCGGCCCCAGTCATCCATTGGGATGGAAAACTTTTACCTTCTCTCACTGGAATGAGAAATATCGATAGACTTGCTCTCTTAGTTACTAGTGGAGATATAGAACAACTACTCGGAGTACCAGCTTTGCCCAATTCAACTGGAAGAGAACAGACTGAAGCAGTTTATGATATGCTTTGTGAATGGAATTTGGACGAAAAGGTAATAGCTTTGTGTTGTGATACAACAGCATCAAATATGGGTTATATAAATGGGGCAGCCACACTATTGCAACAAAAATTAGAAAGAGATATTCTATATTTTCCTTGTAGACATCATATTTTTGAAGTGGTTTTGAGAAGTGTGTTTGACATAAAAATGCCTTCCTCATCTGGTCCAAATGTGCCACTATTTAAACGTTTTAGGGAATTTTGGCCTAAAATAGATCAAAATAAACTAAAAACTGGATTTCAGGTATCAAAAATTAAACACATTTTACAACCAGTTAAAGCCGAAATTGTAAAGTTTCTAAATGCAGCTTTAACTTTGCAACAGCCTCGTGATGATTATAAAGAATTTTTAATGCTTTCTAAACTTTTCGTTGAAGAAGAGCCCACTCACACGACATTCTATCAACCAGGGGCATTTCATCATGCACGTTGGATGGCCAAAGCCTGTCTAAAAATATTTTTTTTCCAAGATCAGTTCCAACTAACTAAAAAAGAAAAAATAGGTATTGAAGATATATGTCTCTTTATTGTAAAGGTTTATGTAAAGGCCTGGTTTACAGCGTCATTTGCTAGTAAAGCACCGCTTCATGACTTAGACTTTTGTAAAGAACTCATTAATTATCAAAATATTGACAAAGAAATATCTCAAGCCGCAAGTAGGAAAATAGTGAACCATTTGTGGTACCTTAATTCAGTAAATGTTGGCTTATTTTTCTTTGATGACGATATTTCAGTTACCACTAAAAGAGAAATGGTTAAAGCTTTGAATAGGAAAGCACCAAATCAAGAGGGTATTAAACGAATTATGATTAGTAACATTACTGACGTTGAAAACAAGGAAATTCAGGACTTCATATGCGAGAACACTAAACAGTTTTTTCAAAAATTAGGTTTGTCTATGGAATTTTTGGAAAATGATCCAACAACATGGAGGGAAAATGAAAGTTATACCCGATGTTTCAATATTGTAAACAAAATTAAAGTTGTAAATGATGCCGCTGAGAGAGGAATCAAACTTATTACTGACTATAATGACATTTTAACAAAAAATGAAGACCAAAAACAGTTTTTACTCCAAGTTGTAAATGATTATAAATCACAGTTTCCAAATGTAAAAAAAGAAACCCTGTCGCACGCTTTGGCCTAGTGCAAAAAATATTTTTTTTATTACTATATGTCTTGTAGATTTAGGATAATATTTGGTACTATGTATGAAAAAAGCGTTTAATAATAAAATACACAAAGATAAAACGAGAGTTTTATTTCAAAAACTTCTAGTCTAGTTTTCTTAGACTACGAATTTACAGTAGTATGACACGTGTCATAGTCACAACAGATAATGTTTTTGATATTTGTATGACTTGATTAGTCATTCTAAAGATAAATGTTGCTGATTAAAAAAAAAAAAACAATGCATCAACCAAAGAATGTAAATAATTCCATTTACTTTTATTATTGCATAATAATGCATTCTGCGGCACCCCTTGCCTTCAATTTGCCTCAATAATATTTTGAGGGGACTGTTTTTTCTTCAAATGGAACCATTTGCAGGGGTGAGAAATAAAAAATTTCGATTTCGAAAAAGATGGGCCACCCTAGGGAGCAGGTAGAAAGAATAATTGCGTTAGACCATTTCCGGATCAATTTAGTCGGCCGAACTATTTGTTCTTGTAAACAACATATTTGTGTGCTATTTAAGTGATACTTGGTTTACCGTGAACTTGTTATCTGAGAAGTAAGTTAAGCCTATTTCATATATATATTATTCTTGTATTAGTAGTATAATGTGTAACTTTAATGTAGCACGAATAGTTTCATAAAATTATGAGAAAATTAGACTGTAAATTATTATATTCGCTATTATTCTTCAAGATTTTGTTATATTTATGTTGGTGCATCTTCAGTCCATCTAGTTTAGCTAGCATCTTTTGCAGATTGTTGTAGATTTTTTCTTTTTTCAGATATGGCTAACCGACCAGTCAAATTAAAAATAACTTACCATGATCTTTTTGAAGTCTGGTGTAGTGAATTGAACAGTGCTAAAAAAACCAGTGCAGTATATAGATATTTAGTGCAAAATTAAATTTAGAGACCTGTAGTGAATATTTTGCATTGGTTATTAAAAAACGTTGTGACAATTTTTGTTCTAAAATTAAACTAAGTCTACACAAGTTCGTCGGTGCATAAAGACATTTAATAAAAAAAATGAAGCGTGGTTAAAAAATAATTTTCCCATTGATCAAGAAGTCGTAGCTGTACCTTCAATATCTAAGGATTCTGAAAATGTGCTTTCGCTGTTTTCTGAGAGCAGCGATAGAACTAAAAAGAGACGTGTGGCATCAATAGTAGAAAAATATACTCCAGAAGAGATATCTTTTGCAGCAGCAACTAGCTTGCGTTCACAAGGAAAACGCGATGCAGCTGCGATGGTTGCAGAAGTTATTTCTACACCCAAGAGGGCCACAAAAGTAAAAAAGGCATACAGACTCGCTTCAACTCGCCTCTTGAACAAAGAACACAATTCAGACATTTATCCTAGCCATAAGAAAGTTTTCGAAACAAAAAAGCAGTGCTATCCAGAGAATATCACTATAACTGGAAAATGTGGTGAAATAAAGCTCCAGTCATTCTTAAATCACACTATCGAACGATTAATTTCTGTCCAGTGTGACGTAATCAAACATTATATAGAGTCTGTGGATACCAATATATTCGATCTGAAAGTTATTTTTAAATGGGGATGTGATGGCTCTTCTGGACATAGCAGGTATAAGCAAAGATGGACCGAAATGCATGACGATTCATTCATGTTTGCGATATCAATTGTACCTATACGTATGGTTGGGACAGTAATGACATTAAAAGTATTTTGTGGCAAAATCAAAGGCCATCATCAACATGGTACTGTAGACCAATCAAAATGATATTTGACAAAGAAGATACAGAGTTTACCCGGAGCCAAGTAGAGGATATAAATTCTCAAATATCATCACTTATATCAACGAATGTATCAGTTGAAGAACGCGATATAAGTGTCGAATCTGAACTTATCCTGACGATGATAGATGGAAATATATGTAACGCTCTAAGTGAGACTAGTGCCTCCTCTATGTGTTACATATGCGGGGCTAAGCCAACACAAATAAACAAACTTGAATTGATAAAGAATAGAAGCATCAATGAAGACTCTCTTTCCTTTGGTATCACACCTGCATGCATGGATAAGATCGTTAGAATGTTTCCTACATATTGCATATAGGATTGATATCAAACGCTGGCAAGTACAGAAAAACGACAAGGAGAAAATGGAGCAAAGAAAGAGATATATACAAGAACAACTAAAACAAAAATTAGGTCTCCTAGTAGATATTCTCAAGCCTGGATGTGGTACGACCAATGACGGGAATTCTGCTCGCATATTTTTCGCTAATCCGCTAATAACTTCAGCCATTACAGGTATAAGCCAAGAAATTTTAGAACGCTTTGCTGTCATATTGAAGACTATTGCTAGCGGCTATGCTATTAATATAGAAGCATTTGAAGCATATGCCATTAAAACTGATGAAATATATATCAGCTTGTACGATTGGTATTATATGCCTGTAACTATACATAAAATATTAATGCATGGTGCAACTATTATTAAATCATCAATCCTGCCCATTGGCATGTTGTCAGAAGAAGCCCAAGAGGCCAGAAATAAAGACTTACGTAATTACAGAGAGCATCATGCAAGAAAATTTTCCAGACAGAAAAATCTAGAAGATGTCCTACATCTACTTCTTATTTCTTCAGACCCAGTTATAAGTTCTTACAGAAGGTTACCAAAGAGGAGAAGAGGATCATTACCAAATGCAGTTTTAAATTTGCTTGAGAATCCAGAACTCTTATTTAAAACTTCTGATTTTACCGAAGACAATGACGAACATGATGACGAATATAATTATGATGATCATGATATCTAATTGTCCCGGCTATATGTATACTTTGATTATTAGATATATAAATAAATGAATCTATTATTTGAACACTGGTTTTATTTACGTCTTTATTGTCCCTGGTCCTTAATTTTAGTACTCGAATTTCATAAAATGTAATATTGATACATACTGTAATACAAAATCAGTTATAAATACGAGCAAGCGTGTTATTTGAATTTATTTATCTACTTCGATACTTTTGTCCAGCTAGATTTGTAATTGGGACCACTGCGAGACTGCTGTATTCTTATGTATTTTGATACGCTATTTGTCAGATTGGCTCAGTTTTCGTCTCTAACCTCAGAAAACACCCCTAAAAACCGAATTTTCACCCTTCGCAGTGTTATGAGGTTGTGGCGTTATGAGGCTATAAAATAAACATATTAAAAAAAATTCTAACTACGCATTTGAGTGTGAAAGACGAAAAACCGGCTTTTTGGGAAATGTTTTTTGAGGTTAGACATGAAAACGGAGCCAATCTGACAATTCTGACTTCGGATTCGGATTCAGCGGGTCAAAATACATAAAGATACGTGGGTCTGATTCGCCGAACAGACCACTTCTTTTGTGTTAAGAGTATTTTTTGGGATTAGGGATGAAAAGCGAGCCAATCTGGAAATTTTGACTTCTGATTCGGATTGAGCGGGTCAAAATACACTAAGGATGCATTGGTCTGATCAGCCGGACAGCCCACTTTATTTCCTTGTTTTAGGGGTGTTTTTTGGGGTTAGGGATGAAAAACTAGTCAATCTGAAAATTCTGACTTCGGATTTGAATTCAATGGCTCAAAATACAAAAGGATACACTGGTCTGGTCCGCCGGACAGACCACTTTTTTTTGTGGGACTGTGTTATCCTAAACACTATGACTAATGAGTTTTGGGCATGGACTAACGCACTGAAGTCATATTTCCTACCACCGCTCTTAAATATATGACTATGCCAGCATCAGATACTGCTGCAGGTAACAGACGATGTACACGTTGCCATGCCAGCGGATATGATTGCAACACACTTTACTGTAAACATTTGGCATTATTTAGATAAAAATTTTCTGGCTAGATGAATTAGAGGACCCATGAAAGTGATAATAATAATTGACAACTTCCACTTTTAGGTACATTAGTTATTAGGAATACTGAAAATAAATTAGAATCTGATATATAAAGAAAAGATATAGTTTTAGGTAATGGCTCACATCATTGTGCCCAGCACAAAATCCTGATCTTAATTTCTTGATTCGTCGTTTATTAAGTTTCCCTCTAACTGAATGGAGGTTACAGTTATATGAGGTTGTGGCGTTATGAGGCTATAAAATAAACATATTAAAAAAAAATTCTAACTACGCATTTAAGTGTGAAAGGCGAAAAACCGGCTTTTTGGGAATATTTCTTGAGGTTAGACATGAAAACGGAGCCAATCTGACAATTCTGACTTCGGATCCAGATTCAGCGGGTCAAAATTCATAACATTAGTTATTAGGAATACTGAAAATAAATTAGAATCTGATATATAAAGAAAAGATATAGTTTTAGGTAATGGCTCACATCATTGTGCCCAGCACAAAATCCTGATCTTAATTTCTTGATTTGTCGTTTATTAAGTTTCCCCCTAACTGAATGGAGATTTGCAAAAGAGAATGCTAACAAGGGTACGGGTAGGAGCTGTTAGTATTTTATAAGTTTAGTTGATGAAATAATTAAGAAACGTAGGTTGGAGGAAAGCATCTGGTGTTCCTCAGTCTTTCAAATCGAAATTAATCCCGGTTTACTTGTGGCCTAAGCAGAATTTTGAACGGGTTAAATATGACAGTTGCTCATCCATAGAAAATAAATAACAACTTTTAGTCAACTAAAAGAATAAAATTGAATTAAACGAAAGGTCGGGGATTTACAAAATTATATGTTATAAGATAATGTAAAAATAAAAATTTGCACTGCCATTTAACAAAAATATTGACAAAATTTCATAGTTTGAGTACGTGTTCTGGAAAAATGTACAGGGTTACTGGTAACTGGACGTATTCCTGTTAAGGAGTGTTAGATGACCTAATTTGCAATCATTTTATATCACATGTGTTATATGTAAAAGTTTTTAGTTTTCGAAATATTCCAATTTTTCATTTTTTATTGAAAAACAAATTTGCATATTCAAAATTAAATTTAAAATTTACCACTAATTCAATGGCACTCATACTTTAATTTTCGTACTTAGATAACTTTTCAACAGTGCAGTACTAACAGTAAAATGTCAAAAAATACCCAATGATCCAAATATGCAACAAGAAATAGAAATAATTTATTTTCGATTTATTTATTTCTGTTGTAATGACAGTGATGTATTACTAAAATTTATTAATACATTAATCGTAAAAATAATTTAAATAACATCGCTTTTTTATTAGATTTCCAACGAGGTAAATAGAAAACTAATTCCACGAAAAAGTTCAATAACAGGTGAGGGGTAGAGCGCGTTCATTGTTTGATATTTTAGAGAATCCCATTTACCTGCTTTTAACGGTACTACAAGTAGTTCAATACTTCGACAAGCTTCGGGATTAGTCGAGACTGTCCTTTGACATTATGTCAAAAATCACTAAGCAGTTAGATTCAGTTTTAGAGCAGTACGATTTTTACGATTAATGTGTTAATGGATTTTTGTGATAAATCACCGTCATTTTAACAGAAATTAAAAAAGCGAAAAAAAAATTTTTTTTTTTTTGTTTTGGACCATTGGATGTTTTTTGACATCTTGCTGTTAGTAATGCAATGTTGAAGAGTTATCTAATTACGAAAATTAAAATCAGTGCCATTGAATTAGTGGTAATTTTTAAATTTAATTTTGAATATGCAAATATGGGGTTTTTCAATAAAATGTGAAAAATTGATTACCTCGAAAACTAAAAACTTTTGCATATAACATTGAAATGATTGCAAATTAGGTCCTCGTGGCAAGAATACGTCGAGTTACCTGTAACCCCGTATATATATTTTTTTAAATGAACCCCCTTATGATATGAAATTTTGTCAAAATCAAAATAAATCAGATTTTATTAATACTGAATTATACAGTTTCTTCTCGATACTTGCTACCGTATCTTACCTGGCATCCGCGGTAGTTAAAGGGCTGGATGGAGACGAGGTTGAGGCAGAATTAAATAAATAATAACAATAAGTCTACTCTACCTAGAGTGCGATTACTTAGAGAAGATAACTTCGTCATAGAATGCGCAGAGACCGATATCGTTACCGCGTGCTTGTTACCTAGGTAACGATCCTCTTTTTACAGCTACATGGGCGTCGCCCTGCCTACTACCATTAATATTTAAGTAAAAAATGGATGACATGGCACTGATATTTGCCAACTGTTACACTCAAAGAAAATGATAGGTGAATTCAACTAAAAAGAGCATATGAAATCACGCCTATCTAGTTTCATAGTTAAATCAATCAGAAAAGAATAGTCATATAACAACTTCGTTTTCGTAAACAAATAGTAGTTTAATAATCAAATCTTCTTATAGAACAACAAATTAAATAGTACAATGACATTTTTTTGTGTTCACTAACCATTTTCAATTTGGTCTACAATTAAATAGTACAACGACTTTGTTATTTGTTCACCAACTAATTTTTAGGTTGATCTACACTTTATCGTTTTTGGTTGGCCAAAATCTCAGTATTGACCAGACCACCCAAACCAAAGATTAGAGATCGTTTATAAGATCCATCCAAATATATCGATGATCCCTGAGAGAATTTCAACATTGCAATCATGTTATTAATTTTCTATAAATTCATAAGAGTATAAGATAATGCATGATTGATTATTGTCAGTGATTTGTATGTGGCCTCATCTAGGAATAATTTCTGTAATAGACTACGTGGTAAGCAAGCAAATTTTATGGTAAGTCCCTTTTAGAACTTCTAGAAGATAACAATAATATTGGTTTGTCTACAAAGTACAATAATACAGCGAACTAATACTGGGTTAGAATTACAATTCGATAATACTTAAAAATAAAGTCTACTATTTATTTAGTTTCATTTGACAAAATTCAACAAATTATTAGTAAGATGAATAAGTTATAGTCTTATGCACCTATTTTTTAAGTTAATGTTTATTTTGTTGTGTGACAATCACCTTTTGTTTAAAAATATTATTAAATATACTTCAATTTAACAAAATGAACAATATATATACTATTTTTTTGATTGATTTAACCCATACTATTTGCAAACAAAAGCGCTGATGAGACGTCTTAATTCATCAAAGTGGATGGCAGAACGATGTTATGTTTATGTAAACAGAACTGCGGGTTAACTCTACAATAATATTGGTGTATCTGTCAACTATAATAGTAGAGCAAACTGCTACTGAGTTTACAATTACAATTCGACAATAGTTAAAAATAAAATATACTATTATCTAGTTTAATTTGACAGAATTCAACAAAATACGAAAAAAATGATAGTCTTATTCATCTATTTTTTAAGTTAATGTTTGTTTTGTTGTACGACAACTTTTTATTAACTAAAATAACAATCACCTTTTGTTTAAAAATACCATAAATTTAATTTAGTTTAACAAAATTAACGATATTGTTAGTTAACCATTTTTTTTTTGTTGAATTTACCCATACTATTTCTTTGAGTGTATACGCGTGTGACGTAGTTATCCCCTCAAGCTAATCCCTAATAAACCTACCTACCTGGTAGGTTTATTAGGAATTAGGTATGTCCTAAGACTCATAACTAGACAAATAAAATAAGTATAACTTATAATTGTATAAAAGCACATACACTATTTAAAATTTGGATTGCTCAGACAGGAACTCAACTTACTGAAAATACTCGCTGTAAACAATGAAATTAAAAAAAAAAACAGCTACGGCAAGCCGCTGAATTTTTTGTAATTATGTTTTGGTACCAAATGTTTTCGGATTGTTGAATTGTTCTCAAATTTAGATTAATAATTTAAATAAACAAATGAAAACAAAAATTTACATAGAGAAAAAAGAAAAACAATTGAAAAATCTGGGAAATGTAGGGTAATAAGATACGTTTGGTTACGTTAAATTTTTATTTTTACACCAACTTCAATACCAATATTAAGTAATAAGGTCAGATTAAGTAAGTGAGTGAGTGAGTGGCTTTACTTGACGATTTTTAGAGATCTATTTTGTGAATATATTTCATTCTAAAAAATTTCCAACTTCTTTAGTGGTAAAAAATTGAAAACTGCTAACAAAAGCATGCATAAAACTTTCCCTTAACATCAAAATTAATTTAGTGAAATTTTTAAAAAACTGCTATTTTTTAAGTCAAGTATGGTATATTTATGTTATTTGCATACTCGTTGTTTTTTAAGAAATGTCGGAGGATATGGTAATTTTTAAAATTATTTTAAGTCTTACATTTAAAATTTGTATCCATCTTTTCTACTTTGTAATCGTGATAATGTTACCTATTACCATTCTTAGCTGATATCCATCACATTAGTGAAATCTGCATCTGAATCCAGCTGGTAGATTTTTTGGAATTATGAGGCCACACAAACATGCTTACATACAGGCATACTCACGGTGCCATACGGAGAAATGCACAACCAAAATAAGATCATCCTTTTTGAACTTTGATTGATTGATTTACCAGCGTGCTGTAGGCATTTCTGCCACTCCCAGGGATGATACAGCTGGGCCTGCTACGTCCACGCTGGGTTGGACTAAGGTCATACTTGTTGCCAGCAGCGAGTGCCACATGGCGCATGGTAAAGGAATGTGGGAGGTGTAGGTATTTGTGACATGCGTTATCGCACTGTGTCATGAGGGAGCGTTTAAGCTCTCTTTTTTAGTATTTTTGGTTCTGGTCTTCTGCCTCTTCTGGGTCTCCTTGTGATATATGTTGCCGCATTGTGTCGCTGCTGTTTGTGCTCCTATTTTTGTTTCTCTGCTTCTATAAATCTTCTTCTTTTGAACCTTCTAATTCCTCCGTTTCTGATTCTGGTACTTCAATTTGTTCATTGTACTTAGGGAGTATTCATCTGTTTTGTGTTCCACTCCGCTGGTCCAACTCACTTTTGTTGACGGCTCTCACTCCATTATTAGGCTTTTCTTGAAGTTTGTTTTCAGTCCAGATGTGTCCTACACAGGCGCGTACGCAGGAATGTGTTCGGAGAGGGGGGGGGGGCAACAAGGGGGGAACCAAATAAACACATAACACAGCACAGTGGAACTTAAAACCTCACTTTTCATTTTGGCATATGCGTAAAAACGAATTTAAACTAATATTTGGTATGTAAAAACACATATGAAATGATTGTCACTATCCCAAAAATTCTCAACCACGCCGCGCCTGGGGGAAGAGCAACCAGGGGGGAACCAAATAAACACATAACACAGCAGAGTGGAACTTAAAACCTCACTTTTTTGGCATATGTTTAAAAACGAAGTGAAACTAATACTTGGTAAGCAAAAACAGATATGAAATAATTGTCACTATCCCAAACTTCTTAAACCACGCGCCGCACCTGGGGGTTAGTTGCCCCCCTTGCTCCTCTGCGTACGCACCTGGTCTTGCGGCGATTAGAAGATCATCGGCGTATGTGTATGTTTTCTTAGAAAATACCATTTTTCTGAAAGAAGCCTGCACCACGCATACCTCCGTTGAAGTGCTGTGAGAATCTGAGAATTCAATTTTGACTCCTTATTTTATGTCCCACTTCGCTGGTCCAACTCTCTTTTGTTGACGGCTCTCACTCCATTATTAGGCTTTTCTTGAAGTTTGTTTTCAGTCCAGATGTGTCCTGCGCAGGCGCGTAAGCAGGAATGTATTCTGAGGGGGGACCAAATAAACACATAACAGCACAGTGGAACTTAAAACCTCGCTTTTCTTTTTGGCATATGCGTAAAAACGAATTTAAACTAATATTTGGTATGTAAAATCAGATATGAAATAATTGTCACTATTCCAGACTTCTTAAACCCCTTGCCCCCCTGCTTACGCACCTAATCCTGCGGTGATTAGGAGATCATCGGCGTATGTGTATGTTTTCTTAGAAAATACCATTTTTCTGAAAGAAGCCTGCACCACGCATACCTCCGTTGAAGTGCTGCTGTGAGAATCTGAGAATTCAATTTTGACGCCGTATATCAACAATGTCTCATTGATTATTTCGGGTTTAATCTAAATTAGATTCGTTTGAGTATTTTTAATAATTATAAAAAACCTCACTTGAAAATTTACGTATGAAATTGTTCTGTCCCTAAAGTAATGCATTTGATTATTGCGGGCTTAATTTATATTAAATTCGTTTGATTATTTTTTATAATTATGAAAAACAGAATTATTTGTGAGAAAGAAATATATGACCATATTTTACGATACGTTATTGATTATTTCGGATATAATTTAAATTAAATCATTTGAATATTTTTATAATGATTGAAAACAATTTATTTGGCCATATTTTTACTGCTCTCATAAATTTGTCAACAGATGTCGATTCTTCAAGGGTCTGGACCTAAACATTTCAATGGTTTTATGGGGCAGACACTTGAAGTCATTAAGACACAAATAAACTAAGATGTAATTATCTCTATTATGCCTGGGTTTGGGTCGTCTTTATATATTCGTTTCTTTAAGCTCATTTCTTTATGCACCACACTAAATAACTCTGTATTAGTTATTTCAAGATATTAATTATATTTCAACTTTATTCTTTTGTTATAACACATCAATTTAATCCGGATTTCTTAAGCTACAATTCACTTAAGCTTTGTCAAATTTAACACAGTTTTACCGGGTTTTTTAACGTTTTTAAGTGGGAGGGTTTCAGATGCACAACCGATCACTCCGACTTATCCCACTGGAATCTCAAGATCATCCTTTTTGAAGTTGGTTAAAAAGTAATAAGCACCTCAAAATGTGTTTAATATATTACATTTCTTGACACGTACTAAGGTTTTCGCAAAAATTCATTCACTGTATATCTAACTTACATTGGTGTGGGTGTATTCATATCCGTCGGGATTAAGCACAGGGAGAATAACCCAATCAACATCTCGTATCATATGCAAGTTTTCCGGATTTTCTACTAGCTGGTTAATAATATATAATGCCACTGGCGGAGCGATCCATTCTCTGGCGTGAATAGCTGCTTCGGCTAATATTGTTGGTTTGTTAGAGCCACCGGTCGAAATCTTAATAAGAGTCAGGTTTCGGCCTTCGAAAGATCTACCGATAGTCTCAGTTGTTACAATATCTGGATAATCTCTGGCGAGTCTCTCCAGATAGGCATTTATCTGAAAAATAAACTGTGATAAACATCGAGACATTCACTTCAAAAATACATCGTTTTTCTAGTTAAGCTTTCTCTAAAATACATCTTGATTTGTTGTGGATATTGTAAGGAAAATAGACGTATTCACTTCTTTTGTCGATATAATCAAGTTGTATATCATTTGCTAAGGAAACAAGTAAGTAAATGTAAAAATAAATTATTGTAAGCTTTTGCTTTCATTTTATATTACTATAAATAAACTAATTAGACCGATGCAATATGATATATTTTAGCCCTTAATTTTAAAATATCGCAATAGTGAATGTGACCGTCGTGAGACAGGTTAGTTTTACCCTACTGATGACTCATCGTTGCGATAGTAATTCTGCTCAGTACGAGAGGAACAGCAGGTTCGAACATTTGGTTCACACACTCGGTTTAGCGGGCGGTGGTGCGAAGCTACCATCAAAGCTAGGCAGAGTACCGCACTAAAGTACTCACGAGTACTTCACAACAAGTACCTATAGAAAGTACTCGTGAAAACTTGAGTACGAGTACTTGTTTTTGAAGTACTCTAAAAAATGAGTACTTTTGCAAAATTTGGAGAGTACTCTACTACTCTTCTAAAAATGAGTAACGAGTACTAGTATTTCGAAAGATGCCAAACTGAAATAGGTAATAGACAAAAAATTAGAATACCACTTATAGTACAATATCTAGAAGTAAAAAATATGCAAAATTTCGAAATAATTTCATATAATGATAATTTTTGTATTGTAAAATTAATAGCCCATCATGCTATTAAATAAATAAATATAACTTGTAAAAGTTTTGTACTCATAAAAATATAAAAAATCTCATTAACAATTATTCTGTTATTTATAACCGAGTTTATCCTCCTCGGACGCCAGGTATCATATATGATACTTCGGTTCTAAATTTTTTTCTCAGCTCATAGTTGGGAGTCATGAATTGTGCCTGCGAGTATCATATACGATATGCGCCCAGAATTGCGCACAAAATTTTGCATCCGAATCAGACGCGTTTTAACCTCAGTACTGGTTAATTTATGTAAGTGGACACTTGGGTTATGGCAACCATTAAGGAAATAAATCGTTTGAAACGTAAGTAGTCTATATTTATTGATTTTAGTTATCACATTGACTGAAATAATGTTAGTTCTGATAGTAATATGTTGCATTTGACTGAATTAGCTGAAATATACTTACTTGAATTTAAGGTATCAATGCTGATACTTTGGATCTCTCTCAATACAAAAATATAAATATTGCAAACTACTTCTAGGTTCGCTCACCCAGGAAGAACTGCAGCTGTTAGTCGATAATATAGACTTGGATGATTTGGAGGTGGATGATAATCTTCTTTGTGATCAGGAGGAAGAAGAGGATGAGTTTGCTTGGACCGTAGCCAAGATCAAGAGGGAATAGTATTAGAAAGTGAAAATAAAGGTGATGACACCAAGGAAAGTGAAGATGAGTACAATGACGATGAACCGTTGATAAAATTACTTCCAAATGGAAAAAAAATCAGATACCAGCGAGGATGAAAAAACTGTCCAGCTAAGTGCTAAACAACGAAGAGTTGTGCCCATTCGTATTAAAAGTCAGCGTAATCAGGAAGGAAAACATCTTCCTGAATTTATGAATGGTCAAAGTGCAGATATGCGGGCTGCAAAAACCTGAAGTTTTCAAAATGTAAAGTTTGTAATGTATTTTTATGCTATAGTGTTCAGCGAAACTGTTTTTCTAAATTCCATAAATAAATTTGAGACCTAAAATTATTTCATTCTTGTCGTGTTAAAGACTCAACGTATCATATATGATACCCAATTTTTCAAAAAACCCAAAAACTTTTTCGAAAATGTGGGCACATTTCAGTGTTATTTAGACCCCATTGAACAACTTTATGTCACATGGCATTAATATTTTAAGACAAATTAGTTGTGGGTCCGATGAGGTTATGACAATATAGAGCGGGAGCTAGGTGGCTTTTCGGCACATCATCGTTTTATAAACTTTGAGATATTTTTATGGTTTAGTGGATGATAACGATTCATAAAATCGACTTCTGGCAGGGCACCTCCTGTCAGGTGCGGCACGAACACTGTCTTAAAATCTGTGAAATTATGTCATCGTTACAATGCTCATTATTTTCGTATCTACACATTTTATGGTTAGAATGAATAAAATAAGATCGCCAGAAAGTGTGGGCCGCCAGGAGACGCAGCCAGAAAGGTAATAATGATACAAAACATCTGAGGCAATGTAGGAAGTCAAGTTAGCCGAAAGTGTTAAATTCCTGTATATTTAAGAGCCTATGGTTTTTTTGTTGACACTAAAAACTTTCTGGGGAGGCTATTCTATTGTTGAAGGAGCTTATATTTACGTTTTAAAAAGGAGCCAGAACTTGTAACGATGAGTTTAAAATTCTGAGATGAAATATGCGAAAAAAATCCATTTTTTTTTCAAAAATCCTAAACATTTTCTTGCTGGCTAGCCTTACTGATGGGAGTTTCTTCCTGGGAATTTTTTTCTGTTTTCAAAACATTTAAATAAACATGCTCAGCCTAAAAAAAGCTTGTGCAGATCATGTTATATAACTCCGTTTTTTTACATCTTTGACTTTTCTGGCTGCGCCCCTGACGGCCCACACTTTCTGGCGATCTTATTTTATTCATTCTAAACATAAAATGTGTACACTCAAAAAAATTAGCCTTGTAATAATGATATAATTTCATTGATTTTTATATCTTGAACCATGGCCAACTCGACGGGATGACTTATGCCAGGAGTCTATTTTGTCGTTATTTAAGTTCTATAGAATCAATCAACGCATAGAAAATGCTTGTAACGGTGAGTTTCCGAAAAAGTCACTTAGCTCCCGCACCAATAGTGATATACCAAATATGTAAGTAAGTACGCTACATATACTCCCGGTTATTATTGTAGTAAAATATATCGTCTTCAGTTTCTATATGGACCGGATACTTGGTCTTACCCGCAAAGGGTGAAATAAATTAAATATTTAATATTTGAAAAAGTATTAGTAATTTATTTTTGAAACATAGGATAGTCATGTTTTTGAGATCGTTGATTATGAATCTGAAGTCAAAATTAAAAAATTTAAAATGGCGGTTTTAGTATGGCGGGTGGAATTTTTTTTTCTAAAGCAAGTGTTTTAAACAGAAACAAGAAATTGAGCATCTAAGTGATGCTACATATGAACAAAAAAACGTATTTTTGAAAAAGAAATAATTACTGAAAACGCACATTGAATCGGTCATAACTCCTTTATTTTTTCTGATGGAGAAACAGACAAAAAATCATTTTAAAGGTTGATTATTTATCTCTAATCTTGCTCCTTACAATTTTTGATGGAAGTGTCACAGTTTCTGAGATATTCAACATTTTAAACTAAATAGTTCATCCTAAAAACGGTAGAATGTCATCTATAAAATATCTTCGAAACTATCAACGCTACACAAATATAAAAAAAAACAAATTCATTCTCAGTTTATAAGCTTCATTTTTGATATCCACTATATTTTCTCTAAAACTTATATTTATTGAGATATTTACAGAGAAACAAGAATGTTACGTTTTTCTAAAATTCCTTTACAGTTTAAAATGCATTTTTTTTCTAAAGAGCGAAGCAACTAGGCTATTCTTTTTTATCGTATAACACATCCTACTCGTGCCACCTGCTTTTCCCACCACATGTGCGTGGGCAGCTCTGTCTGCGGAATTTTAATTTGTTTCTGTCTTGCACCTTTCATCTCTCGTTTAGCCTAATAAGCAAAAGTTTGATTTGTTTTTATCTAGTAGCTACTCAAAATGTCAGTTTATACGCCTGCTGAAAAGGTTCAGATACTTAAATGGTTAATGATGTACATATGATTTTCTTGATGCGCGTGTCACTATTTGCCCCTCTTCTAGAGCACTGGTAGATGCCTTTATTGTGGGCGGTCGGTTAAGTTGTTGAAACTATGCAATACCTAATCCAGGACTTTCCGACACTGTATATTAACGAAAAACAGTATATGGGGATATATTTTTTTAATTACTGCGACTACTTACATTAACAAAATGAGACGTTTTTATTAAAAAGAAATGAAAAAGTACATTGTTTCTGTCATAACTTCTTTGTTTTTTATGCTATAGAAATAGACAAAAAATCATTTGAAAGCCTAACTAATATTACTTAATTTTGGTTGTTAGCACTTTTGACGTAAGTGCCATAGTTTCTAAGATATTTAACATTTAAACTAAATACTTCGTCTTATGAACGTTCGGACGCCATATTTATACTTATAAATTTCTGAAACTATTAACTCTACAGAAACTATAAAATGAAATTCATCCCCAATTTAGTAGCTTCCTTATTTGTCTCTAGCATGTTTTCGCTAAGTGAAATACTTTTTGAGTTATTTGATAAAAACCTATCTGAAATACCTCTTTTTTCAAGCAATAATCCCAATTTTCAAGTCGTTATAGCTTAAAGACTATCAATTTACGTGAAAAGTTGCATATAACCTTTTCTTCTTAAAATTCGATTCTCTTTCAGCTCAAATGATTTTCGGGGGGATGAGGATGTCGTTGGAGTGTAGTATTAACTATCGTATGGGTATTATCTACCATCTAGAACTGCATTAACCTTTTCTCCCTTTAATTCGAAACAAAGAAAAAGCTTGCAACTGATCATCTTCCGGTGTGGAATCAACTTTGGTGTTGAAATCTCCTATGAAGTAGTAAGCCGCCGCATAATATAGAAACTTTTCTTTGATGCATTTACTATTACGTTGCCAAAAATGAACGAAATCCGTTTCATATGACATTATTCCGAAGTTAAAACCTCTAGTTACTGTACTGTACACCATTATCAGTAAATAAAAGTAGATCGACATCAATAAAAACAGTTACATTTATTAAAAATGTATAGGTACACAAAAATGAACACAACCAAAAATTTCAAATTCTCAGAAAAAAGTACTCGTACTCGTTACTCGTCAGTTGTGGCCGCCAAAAGTACTCGAGTACCTAATAATGTAAATTAATTGAAAATTTCAAGTACAAAGTACCATCCATATAAAAGTACTCGCGAGTACTTGTTACTGACTACTTTGGGTAGTCAGTACAATTACGAATACAATTTACTCGAGTACTGCCCAGCTCTGGTAGTGGTACTAAGATAGAGCATCTTTAGTTATCTTGCTCTTGCCTTCCATTTCTTTGAAGTACTCTCATGTCATCTATTTCAACTAACTTAAGAACACTGGCCGTGATATTGTCAACCTTAGTTGGTTTGTCGGTTTATAGTTTTTGTATGGTACCTGCACTTCTGATTTCTGCACCCGGATGGTCACTTTCGAATAGTGTTGGCTTCAAACGTCAATGATGCAGAGCTTTATTGATAATCTCTACCAAGTTCCTATCACAATATAGTCAATTTTATTCCGAAACCTAGCGCCAGGTAAAATCCAACTGTAAAGACGTGGATGTGGATGTCGTTGGAGTGTAGTAGTGTGTAGTATTAACTATCGTATGGGTATTGTCTACTATCTAGATCTGCATTAACCTTTTCTTCCTTTAATTCGAAACAAAGAAAAGCTTGCAACTGATCATCTTCCAGTGTGGAATAAACTTTGGTGTTGAAATCTCCCAAAACAATGGTAAGTGTAATATGAAATAGCGTGAGTAATGTTTCTAGATCTTCGAAAAACGCTTCCAACTCGCCTTATTCAACAAAAGTTGTAAGTGCATGTTATACCTGCACCAAATTCACTTGGCTAAGTCCTTAGAGAGATTATCAGATCACCAACAGTTCTGATCGAGTTATTTCATTAGAGATCCGAATATTTAGAATAACGAGGAGAATTTGGAACATTGAATTATCTTCTTAATAACTGTTTGATGTTCCTTATTAGTTTTATTTATTCCATTGTTATTGTTTTACTATTGTTTGTTATTTAAGTAAATTACCGGGTTATCTTCGTTTTATTTCCCAGCTTCAAATTTAAGCCTTCCAATACCACACATTTTTGCAAATTTTTTTATTAATCGAGCATCACACATGCAGAGGAGTAAGTGGTCTATATACTATAGTAAACTAAAATTAGAAAATATATCTGAAAGGTTCCGAACATATTTCAAAAAGTATTTTTCGAACCAGTTACATTTAATTCTCTTCATCTAAAAAATGGTGCACTTTAGAATATAGGCAGGTATAGTTTGAATTTCGGAACACCCAATATCTCCAATATAAAGCTGTTTTTTAAATTTTTAAAATAATATTCTAATCTAATTACATTGCAGTACATAGTTAATACAAAATATATTTTCGAAAACTTCTAAACTTCTGCTAGAAATGAAATTCCTAAAAGATTTTCTTTGAATATCCACAATAAATATGTAAGTGTCAATAAGCGTCGCGTAATTTCTAAGTAGCCTATTTAAAATAAGTAATTTGAAGAGCTAAGTGGATAAAGGTGTTATGTGACATTTTTGAAAATTTTGAGATTTCTGCACAGACAACTATTTTAACTTATAATCTATCATTTCAATAAGTTTTTGGGATAATAAACCTTTCCTAAATGCGTTTAAATGTTTGATAAAGGTGTTATGTACATATGGTTTTTATATAATTTAATGGATAAAGGTGTCATGATCACATACCACCTTTATCCATTACTGTGCGATATTAAATTGTTTTAATCCAAAACACTTTGCTTTTAAAGTTATGCAATAATGACATTAACATGACAAGTTTCTTACTATTATAATGAAAATGGCCAGTCGTAGTAAACTGATATTACAAATGGCAATGAATAAACGATTTCATGAATCATGTAAGATGTTTATAAATTGGCTGATATTTGGAAATAGTGCTCAATAGTGTTTTAATCCTTATATTCATTTCGTTCAATTTCGAAATGGTATGAGATGGTACAAGAGTCGAGATGGTACTTGAGTATCTAATTGCTGTAAACACATTTATACCTTTTGGCAATTCAGCAGAAATCAGTCACATAGTGGCAATTTCTTCCCAGGCAAGTTTTAATAATGTTTTAAAAACAAAACATTATCAATATAAAATGCAATAATAAAATACGAATTTACCAAAGTATTCTAGCAAATTAGTCTATAAATCAGAAAAACTGGAAAGTGACGCAATAAAATACAATAATAAAATACGAATTTACCAAAGTATTCTAGCAAATTAGTCTGTAAATCAGAAATACTGGAAAGTGACGCTTTGCGGTGTTGATTTTTGTACAAACATTTTTATGCTGACAAGTAGAAGAGGGCTGGTAGAAATTTTTATGACAAGAGCAAAACTGATATCTGGTATGGCTTCTGCCCACCCAATATTTTGAAAGAGCATTAAATTGTTTAAGGCAAATCTGTCGAATCCCGAAATTCTTGCGGAAAAAATAATAAGTATGATAATTACGCCAATCAAGTCGAAGGTCATTTGGGTTTGTAAGGTTATCGTTTAAGAATTACAGGGTTCGCTATGCTTACATCTATTGGGTTATTTGTGAAAAATCCCTGCCTACCAAATAAAAATGCTGAAATTACGTCCATGGTATTCAAAATTGTTTAATTGAGATCATGAAATGACTCACATTTTTTCCCAAATGTGATGCTGGAAATAATACTAAAGAATACGGAGAAAATTACAAACTAGCTTTCGAACAACAAAAGCGTGACGGAGCAAAAGTTACACAGTAGATAGAACGATTTGCTTTCTTACTTTAGATCTTCAGCAAACCATACCGCTGCCAAAATTAAGTACATCGAAAGCATTTTACCTTCGTCAAATGTAGTTTTACAACCTTGGCATACATACATTGAGGAATACTGAAAAAAAAAAACGTTCTTTTTCACATGGACTGAAGATATGGCCAGCCGTGAAAGCCTAGAAGTTGCTAGTTGCTTACATACCTTTTCACAAATTTACAATGAATATTTCCAAGAAAAGATCGATCACATTATAATATGGCCCGACTCCTGTGGTGGACAAAATAAAAACTTCAATATCATTACACTTTACCAGTTGTTGATTTTAAAGAGAGAATTTAAAGTTATCGACCATAAATTTTCGGAGGTGGGACATTCATATTTAGAATCAGACAGAGCCTTTGGCAGAGTCGAGAAAATTTTAAGGAAACATCAAAACATCTACGTTCCGGACCAGTATCGAGAAATTTTAAGAACTCCCAAAGACGCCGTTGTCATAGATATGAAGAATCATTTCAAGGATATTGATGGAATTGCCTCAAAACTCAATTTGTACAACAGGAAGAAAAACTTGAACAATGAAAAGGTTTATTTTCGCGACGGTATAAAATGGCACCTATGGGTGCTACTATTACATCACTAGATGAAATGACTCCATTCTACAAGGTCGATATTTTAAAGAAAAGGAATATGCATAAGATAAATTCCGACGGTATTGTTCTAACGGTATTTAATGAAAACAAGGGCAACCTAAGTGTAGGAAAACTGGCCAATCTTAAAGAACAATTACCATTCATAAATGAATAGTAAGGCCGTATTATCACAACATACTTGGAAATGACCAAACTGTGGCTCAAAACCGTAGAACTGTGCGACTACCTAAAAATTGTACAATGTTTTAATAATAATAAAATATGTTTAATTTCTTAACACTTTTATTCACTAATTCCTTATTCATTTCAGAGAAACTTATGAACGGATAAAGGTGTTATGTACATTAATTTTTTAAAATTTTCGAAAATAATGACAACTGACAACTTTAGTTATTTGTCTCTGAAAAGTACATCAAATGTCAATATCATCGCAAAATGCAAGCTATATAGTCGTTATAATAAAAAAGTTCTCGTCTAAAAACTTTCGAGTTAAATTACTCAATAACGTGTTTTTGTGACATAACACCTTTATCCACTTTGCTCTTCATTTATTACTTGATACTTACTTCATCATGCCGCATATATTCTGCGAAAGTAACTTCTCCCCTAGTTACTCCTGTCAGTCTTCGTCTACTTCTCTCCTGCTGCACAATTCTAGATAAAACATATTTTATTAAACATTTGCTGAGAAATTGTTATCGCACATCACTTACTCTTCAACATCGTTAACAGATATTGTGTATTCTACATTTTCACTTTTCAAAGATGCCTCAAATGAATGTTGAGCAAATGGCGACACCATGATGTCCACAGGTATATTGAGATATCGTATATCAGACCAGAAATCGAAATTAGTATCATGTTCAAACTTATTTAATAGTTTGGCTTCTTCGACGGTTCTTGGAATCACTTTGTATACTTTGTACCTGAAGATATAACACATTTGCATCAAACGAATTGAAAGTTGCCTTTAAAAAAATAACGGGTTCATTGTGCCTTTCACATTTGCCCTTGAAAAAGCAATATCGTTGTCCACAGTAACTTGTGGCAAATGAAAAAAAAAGCAAAAGTAAAGTTACCAGAAGGCGACTTTCCTTAATAAAGATACAAAAATGCACATGCAATGAGGTAACCAAATAACTAGATGAATGAACTAAATAAAAACTCTACAATTGGCAGATCCGAAGTTATGATGCTTTAAACTACGCTCTGAACGGACATAAAATCAGGTAAAGTCTTTATCTACGATCGACAAAGTAGGCTATTTTACTCCCATTTTGAAAGCGTAAAGTTAACGTTTGCCGAGGGGCTATGAATAATGTCACTATTCCGAACTTCTCCCATAGCAACGGACGCCAAAATACTTTGATGTGCGCCTCAGTGCATCTGCACTTAAACAAGCTTGGTTGGAACATTGACAATGTATTTTTATGAAATAGTAATGCCCTAAAACTGTTTTTAATATAATGAGAGTTGATGTAACACTAACAATCAATTACCTAATTTATTTATACGAAGAATGCAAATTTTATAATAATTAATAAACCTCAAACAAATTGACAGTGATTGTATTTCATTCGTCTGTTTATTTTGATCACATATGCAAAGCAATCTCATAATATGCTGAAGAATCGCCGTTTTCAGCCAAAGCTCAAATTAATTATTCCTTTTATTTTGATATTAGATAAAATTATGCGTGTAATTCGAGCTTCGCATCGCGCGTCAACTTACACTATCCAGTAACAATGTGGCACTTTGCGCTCTTAATACACAAAGCTGTTGCAAAATATAAAGATCATTTGTGGTTTAATTTACTACTGTTTATTGTTTCATTTGATGTCATTAAAAATACTATAAAGATGGCGGGCGGGTTTTTATTTTCACTGTATTGAATAGTGGCGGCACAATCTGTAAAAAATAGGCCTAACCTAGACATTTTAGATATTGAGCTGAATTTTTCAGAATATGTAGTTTTTGATACGTATAATAACATATAGGTGCGGACTAAAGGGGGGCTTTAGGGGCTTAAGCCCAGGGCCTCGGATACTGAAGGGGCCCCGAACGCTGAAAACGGACTTAAAAATCAAATACGATGATTATGAGTATGCTCTGTATTGGTGATCTCATTGACGGTATAACTAATAAATATAAAAGTATATAACATTTTTTGCTCGTCTGCTTCCGCATCACAATCCACAGTTTTTGCGCCACTGTATGCATGTTAGTCCAATCAATGAATGCCCAAAAGGGGATTGTAGAGAACATTTTGGAGGGGAGAATTTTTCTCTTCAGGGATGTATTGGGGGTAGTCAGGAGGTAAACATACTAAAAGTCCCCGCGCCTAGCCCCGCCGCTTCAGGGGGGAGGGGGGTGGAAAGGTTCCTTTTTTCGATTCTTCGCTTATAACTCGGAAACGATGCGTCGAATGAGAAAAGGTAATCTATGCAAAATTAAACGTAATTAAATTTCCCACAAGAACGTTTATATTCATTTTCTTCCTATGTGTTATATTTTACGAGATATTCGCTAGTGAAAATTGATAATTAATAAAAAAAAAATCAATTGTGTACCTTGAATATTTCTATCAAAGCAGTTTACCGTGGTCTGCTAATAAATCACAGTCACAAAACTATCTTTATTTTACAACACTCGACGTATTTACTAACGTAATATTTTGTCGAAGTCTAGACATTTCCTTAAATATACAGTGTGACTCACTTAAAATGAAGATACCCTTATAACTTTTTCATTTGGTTTCCGATTTGAATCAAATTTTACTCAAATATAGAACAAATTAGAATCTACTTATGACCAGAAAATCATTCACCTGCTATAAAGGCAAAGCCACCTGCGGTACCGCACTGTAAACAAATCGCACGGTAAACAAAACGCATGGGACACGCAATTATAGGTGGCTTATATCGCTAACGCGAGGTTTAAAAAAACAAATGCTCCTAATTAATTTTCAAACGCTGTCAAAACTGACATAATATTTGTTGAATAATATTGTTGACTAGTAAATTAAATCCAGATTTTACTAAATAACTAAATAAATATGATCGTAGGTAAAGTATAGTACATAATTCGAGTTGTAAGTCAATTACGCACTCATGGAAATACGCACTCGCCGCTACGCGGCGTCGTGCGCAACTTTTCCGTTTGTGCGTAATTTGCTTCTTACATCACTCATTACGTAATATACTATTACAGAAATGATATACCTACCGACTGTCACACGCTGTGATGCTTAGATATATTTCTACACGTACATTTGCACTGTTATGAATATAAATAAGTTGCTAAGTTGGATTATCTCAAACTGAGTTTAGAATATATAAAATTTTTAAATATATTTAGTATTACTTCCACGTCCAGTGGAAGTATAGTAACGACAAAAAATTTTTTAAAAATTTTTATTGTCCAAATAGGCTTAAAATGTCATGCAACGTCGAGATTTTAAGTTTGAGCGAAAAAAAATTTTCTGTCTGTCTGTCGGTCTGTCTGTCTGTAACTTTTTTTTGTGCGCACGTTTACTCTGGAACCGTTTAAGATATTGACTTGAAATTTGGTACACATATGTACTTTAACGAGATCTAGAACTAGATTATATTTTCATCTTGTTCCGTCGAAGGGTTGGGGGGTAAATTGGGGTAAATTTGGGGTAAATGGGTAAATCAAGCAGGTAAGAGTCCATGAAATTGGTATTTAGTATATACAAGAGAAGCTAAGGTCTCAAAAAAATTTTTGGCATTAGCCACCCCCATTACCACCCCCACCTCCTTATTAAAGGGGATGAAAAAAAATTGTGATTTAGTATATGTACAGGAACCAGAAACCTCAAAATATTTTTTTACTTCATCCACATTTTACCCGTCATTATGGAAGGTATTTGTATTTTTTGTCAAATTCCATTATCCGCGGAAGAAACGGTAGTCGTGAAAAGAGGATTAGACACGATAATTTCAAAAAGCATACAATTTAATGACGATATTCATAAAAAAATTATTTGTGGAGAACTAACAGTTCACAAAAAATGTAGAAAAAAATACACTCATAATAAAACCAAAACAGCCGCCTCTACTAGTAAAAATGATTTCACAGCAAAAAAAATAAGGGTACCCAGTGAATCATTTGACTTACATAAAAATTGTGTTATTTGTGGAGAAATAGCCGATGTAAATAATGAAAACAAAAAATCAACAAATTTACGACGCCGTATTCAGTTAGTGCAAACTCTTGAATTTAAAGAATCTCTGATTTCTCGCTGCCGAGAGCGTAATGATATCTCTGAAAATTGTTTTAGAGAGAATTATAAATGTAATCGATTTGGTTGTAGCTGAAGCAAGGTATCACAAAAATTGTCTAACCAAGTTTTACTTGAAGAACTTGGAAAACTAAACAAACTGATACGCAAAAGTGCGATTACATTTCAGCAAGTCATCGAATTTTTAAATTCAAACAGTGAGTGCCAGTACACGTTAGCAGAATTAGAAGACAAATTAGAAAGTCAGTTAGTTT
Organism: Rutpela maculata; assembly: GCA_936432065.2. Classification (NCBI taxonomy): domain Eukaryota; kingdom Metazoa; phylum Arthropoda; class Insecta; order Coleoptera; family Cerambycidae; genus Rutpela; species Rutpela maculata. The sequence continues at coordinate 39,005,789 of OW386285.2, forward strand.
TTTCCTTACCATTTTTTATAAAAAATATTTTCTGAGCAATTTAAAAAACCCGATTTTTTTTAAAAATTATGAAAATTTTCATTATTGAAAATGGGTTCAGAATGAAAAATAATTATTTTAAGATTTCTAGAAAATTTGAGCATGGTAGGAATAATATGCATTAACAATATCTAGAAGGATTTCTAAAAAATTGAATTAATAAGAAATTAGAGCAATAAGATTAAAAAGAAAATTGCGCCTAAATTTTTAAATGCGCTACTTCTTTGTTTGTAACTTTTTTAGTTTTCTTTATAAAAGGTCGTAATACGTCTCAATCGAAAGAAAACTTTAATACCTTTCATTTTTACAACCATAAAATTTTTTCTCGTAGCTGTAGGTTTTGAGTAATTTTAGATTTTAACGTCGTATAATTTTTCTGAACGTTTCGGCGCCATTTTGAAAATGCCATATTTCCAAAACTAAACATTGGAGAAAAAAAGAAAAAAACATTCAATTTGTTATCGTGAAAGCTTTCATTTTGTACTCTTGCATTTTTTAATTAAAGTCCACATTTTTCGGGTAATTTAAAAAAAAACCTCTAGGAATACTGATTTTAGGGGGTGAAAATTGCAATTTTCAGTTCGCAATATCTTGAAAATATGCATTTTAGCAAAAAAAAAGTATAAGACCTTTCTTTCTTATAATTTGATTCTCTGTCAGATTATGTGTATTTTGCTTCCACATCCAGTGGAAGTATAGTAACGACAAAAAAAAATTAAAAAATTTTTATTGTTCAAATAGGCTTAGAATGTCATGAAACGTCGAGATTTTAAGTTTGAGCGAAAAAAAAATTTCTGTCTGTCGGTCTGTAACTTTTTTTTGTGCGCACGTTTACTCTGGAACCCTTTGAGATATTGGCTTGAAATTTGGTACATATATGTACTTTAATGAGATCTAGAACTAGATTATATTTTCATCTCGTTCCGTCGAAGGGTTGGGGGGTAAATTGAGGTAAATTTGGGGTAAATAGATGAATCAAGCAGGTAAGAGTCAATAAAATTGGTATTTAGTATATACAAGAGAAGCTAAGGTCTCAAAAAAAAATTTTAGCATTAGCCACCCCCCCCCCCCCCCCATTATTAAAGGGGATGAATAAAAAAATGTGATTTAGTGTGTGTACAAGAACCAGAAATCTCGAAATATTTTTTTACTTCATCCACCCCCCCTCACCACCCCCACCGATGTGGGGTATCGTTTTATGGGTTTTTGGGGTAGAGGATTTCAAATATTATTTTATTAGACAATTATTTCCACCTACAAAATTTTTTCGTTGTGAGTGACTCGGATAGAAAATCTGGATGTGGAAGTAGTGATTCCTTGGGCAGCGGTTTTTTGTTTTTTTAGCAACAACCCCAAAGAAGAGGTGGGAACCACCTCTAACCAAAAAGCAGGAAAAATAACAATATAGATTCTTATATACATATTTTATGAAGCATGTTGAAGAAAAAAAATTGGAAATTCATTACACCGTTTTCGGACTGGGATTTAAAAGTTTCACTTTCTGTACTAAGATATCGAGAGATTTTTTCTCTTTAAAAAAATTATGGACAAAATTTAAATAAAAATTTTGATTCAGCAGTTTTACCACCTACTTCCAAAGCTATTGAACATCATGTTTATAGAGTATATTTTCATATAAATAGAATTTTCCAAAATTTTAATTTTCAGTTTAAGGCAGTTTTTTACCACACAGACAAAGTTTAGTAAAATGTGTAAAATATATGTTAAAGTCACATTCTTTAGCTATAATTATCTGTTTAGAATATTAAAATCGGCTAATAAATAAGACAAGGAAAATATGTTTTCTGCGTCTACGCGCGCATGTCATTTTTTCAACATGGCGGCTAACGCTCAATTCGGATTCTTCGTAACTTTCAATATGTTATTGTACGTATTGTAGGCTACATATTCTGAAAAATTCAGCTGGGTACCTAAAATGTCTAGGTCCAAATAGATTGTGCCGCAACTAAAGCAAAATTCGAAATATATCTAAGTCAAATATTTTAAACGATAAATAATCATAATGGTATATTCTTTTCAAATCACGAGACAAACTATTACGGAGCTTCTATATTTAATTAAATAGTAGGTGTCGATTGTAGTTATATTCCGAATATTTATTTTCGTAACACTTTCTTGATAAATGCAAAATGCAATTATTCAAATATTTAGTTAAACTTTCACTATAGCTGAGTGCACATCGTTGTATTTCAGGGCTTCCTGTCTGTGTTCGTGAGAATTAAGTTCTTACCGTGTGTTAATTTTTGTCATTTTATTATTAGTATCTGGGGCTCATTTGAGGTATTTGATAATGATATTGGCATCTATTTGAACATGAAGATAATCATGACATCATCGAATGTGACGGAAACATTGCTTCTGATAATATGATTTTAAGTCGCCCGTCTGAAGCGGAAAACAATAATGCTGAACCTCTTTAGAGAAAAGTAATACGAGAGAGAAATCGACTTCATCCTAGTGCTCCAATGTTTTTTTTATCTTTTTATTTAACGTCGGCCTATTTCCGCTTACCCAACCTGGAAATTTTGCCGAACCTCTTCTCGTAAAAAGAGTAGGGATCTTTTACTTGCCTAACATTTAGTGTAAGGCCTAACTGCTTGCTGCAGTGCTTTAAAATATCTTATTGTGGAAAAGTCAAGAATTTGGGTGCATAAAATAAATTTGAAAAGAACAACTTATAGAGAAATTCCACCATTTATATCCCGATTTAAGAAAATATCCAAACAAATTCTTCGAGTACACTAGAATGTCAATGGATACGTTTGACAAACTACTAAGCAAAGTTGAAGATTGTTTGTATCCTAAATAGCCCGTCTACTTTGAATTTCTGATATTAAAATTTCGACATCCATATCGCTACACTGCGCTTTCAAAACGAACTGATTTGTATTTGTGCAGTATAGCTCAGCGCATCGGAGGATGCTCCGCGCTGTAACGCATTAAGTTAGGCCACCTGCATTGTATTCTACTGATTTGTAAATAAAGCACCGCTTAGCGCCGTAAGCTCAGCGCCGCGCAGCAAGCAGTTAGGCCTTACACTTAATAGACAAGTGACTGCCTGCTCCACATCCCCTCCAAAGGGTGGTATATCCACTACGTAATCCTCGTCTTGAAATTACATAGCTTCCGAGTATACGCTGATATATAAGCTGCTAGAAGGTGGGACGAGAACGCTGTGTTTCCCAAGATGGATTTCACCCATCCAAGTACTAACCGCGCTGAACGTTGCTTCAGTGGAGTATCGAAATACAATCAAACTCAAGATCCCTCTACGCTCGCCCCGCTCCAAAAATTGTTTTGAATGATACAATCATCTTCTTAAAGAATTGAATTGTAAAAGTTTTAAGCCTATATCCTATGTAGAACTGTCTAAGATTTGTAGATCACAAATTTGGTGTTTCGTTCAAAAGGGAGCAGTGAAGAGAAAGGAAAGAATCATAAGACCTTTCAGCTGCATATCTAGTGAGTTAAAATATATAAATATATTATAAAATATTATTTTGGGTATTCAGCAGATAACTTTCAAAGAAATCATTCGTTCCTTTCATATATTATTGATCTAAATCTGATCAAGCTAGAATATCAACGAGTAGTCATCTTACAAACAAACTTATCAATTTCTTTATACATTTACTATGTCTAACATTCAATATGAAAAACAAGAAAATAACCATTCTTTCTATATATTGAAGATCTAAGTCTGATCATGCCAATATATTGTCAGAAATCCACCCTTAAGAGGAAATCTTTCAAGCATCTCTAGCCCTACCTAGAGGATACTCCATTCAATACGATAAACAAGAAAATAACCATTCTTTCTATATATTGAAGATCTAAGTCTGATCATGCCAATATATTATCAGAAATCCACCCTTGCGAGGAAATCTTTCAAGCATCTCTAGCCCTACCTAGAGGATACTACATCACAAACAAACATTAGTTACATTTCAAAGCCAAGAACTACTGAAAAGCACAATGAAATATATGAATAAAATTTCACTTACATGTCATAATAAATAAAATATTTCAATCAATGTTTGATTGACCAAAACTCTGTAAAAATTGCGCAACCTTTTTCATTCTCCTTAGAACTCATCAGCAGAGATATATGTTCAATTCAAAAACATAATTACTATAAAAAAAAAAAAAAATAGGAAAATATTTTCTTGTAAAAAATGACAGGAAATATTTATTTAGTTGACACATATCAAAAATAAAAAAGAATCACTCTTTTTTAGAGCCCCATAGCTCGTGTAGTTTTTTAAAAAATAAATATCTTGTATTTCTGCTTACATCATTGTTATGCTGAATACCCAAAATAATATTTTATCAATGATGTAAGCAGAAATACAAGATATTTATTTTTTAAAAAACTACACGAGCTATGGGGCTCTAAAAAAGAGTGATTCTTTTTTATTTTTGATATGTGTCAACTAAATAAATATTTCCTGTCATTTTTTACAAGAAAATATTTTCCTATTTTTTTTTTTTTATAGTAATTATGTTTTTGAATTGAACATATATCTCTGCTGATGAGTTCTAAGGAGAATGAAAAAGGTTGCGCAATTTTTACAGAGTTTTGGTCAATCAAACATTGATTGAAATATTTTATTTATTATGACATGTAAGTGAAATTTTATTCATATATTTCATTGTGCTTTTCAGTAGTTCTTGGCTTTGAAATGTAACTAATGTTTGTTTGTGATGTAGTATCCTCTAGGTAGGGCTAGAGATGCTTGAAAGATTTCCTCGCAAGGGTGGATTTCTGATAATATATTGGCATGATCAGACTTAGATCTTCAATATATAGAAAGAATGGTTATTTTCTTGTTTATCGTATTGAATGGACTATCCTCTAGGTAGGGCTAGAGATGCTTGAAAGATTTCCTCTTAAGGGTGGATTTCTGACAATATATTGGCATGATCAGACTTAGATCTTCAATATATAGAAAGAATGGTTATTTTCTTGTTTTTCATATTGAATGTTAGACATAGTAAATGTATAAAGAAATTGACAAGTTTGTTTGTAAGAGGACTACTCGTTGATATTCTAGCTTGATCAGATTTAGATCAATAATATATGAAAGGAACGAATGATTTCTTTGAAAGTTATCTGCTGAATACCCAAAATAATATTTTATAACAATGATGTAAGCAGAAATACAAGATATTTATTTTTTAATATAAATATATGTTATGAAGAAAATATCCTGCCCTCTGTGCAAGACATTTATGATAAGATACTCAAGAAAACTGTGTATTTTCCGGATAGTCATGCAACCTTGACGAGACTCATTAAAAAGTTTAGGTTTTTCGTATAATCAGTTGAATAAAAGATTATGTGTTATGTATTATAGAAGAATCACAAAGTGGAAAATTGAATATTTGGAGAAAATAAAAGAATATGTGGACGGCCAACCTGTACTGTATATGGATGAGACGTGGTTCGATACACATGAAATTAAATTCAAAGGATGGTCAGATGACACTATAAAAACATCTTCAAATGTACCTAGCTCCAGAGGGAAGGGCATTATAATAACACTTACGGGCAATGAAGATGGATTCGTGAAGGGGTATTTGATGCTTTTCGCAAAAAGCATTGGCAAGACCTCGGCCAATTATCCTCAAGATGCCCAGATATGAACGCTAATTTATTTGAGAAATGGTTTATGGAAACGTCAACTGCCTAATATAAGATCTATTTAGTTACTGTTTTAGATAATACCCCATACCATTCATGACAACTGGAGAAAATACCACTTCCACACGAAAGTTTGAAATAATGGGGTATTTAAGAAAACATTTAATACATTTTGATGAAAAATCAACAAAAAAATACTATTACAGGCTGCAAGAAAATGCAAATATTCCAAAAAAATATCCAATAGACGAACTTGCCAAACAACATGGTCATACAATTTCCCTCCTTGTTATTGTGAATTCAATTTGATAGAAAAAACATTGAGTGTAATGAAAGAAAAATGAATACAACCCACCGACTCAATAATAGTATTATAAAACTTATTAAAAACTGCGAAAAGCACGTAGAAGAAAAAAAATTACGTAGTTCCACATTAGCAGCAAATATTTATCAATTCAAATGATTCATAGTCATCATCTGGTTCATCACCATCTGATGAAGTAGAGTTAATATAATTATTGGAGCAACACGAGGAAAATTTATATGAGTATTCCAATTTTTTTTTATTACTTTAATGCGTTAGTTACTTGAAATTATAAATATGCAACCTTATTACAAAATATACATATACTTAATATTATTGTGATATGTTCAAAGATTTTACTGAACATGGCGAAGTTTCAAAAATACTTTAATATAGCATTAAAACTAATTCCTGCTATTCAGACAGCAGATCATTAAAAATTATTTGTGACCATTTTTGTGAGGTGAAATAGTCGACTGTAGACAGTCAGAGCAAATGTCAAAGTGTTCGACATCATAGGAACTAGCCACTTCAAAACCTCATTCATTTTTCTTAAGCGATTGTTACTAGAAAGAATGCCACATAATTTAAAGTCTATCTTAGACATATTAAAATGTGTTCACAAATGTAAGGAAATTCAACATCACTAGTAACGTAATATTTGGAAATTACAGAAGCCATCTGTTGAGGATGATTTCCACGAATAGCAAAAGAGGCTGAAAATGCTCCTTGTATTTTGCAAAAGACTGTAATTTGGAGACGTCTTCATTTATCGTTTATCACGTATGGGAAAATGTATTAAACTTCAAAAGTATCTCTATGAATAAACCATGTTAGCCTCTCAAAAATTGAATTTTCTTCAATGTGCCTCCACATCCAGCTCACTTTCAGCTTATGGACTAGGTAGTCGGGCACAGTCCATCTTCTCCTGCTTCTCCCACTTTTGCGACATCACTATCACCTTGCTTAAATTAACTTCTCCGTCATGTTCTTCTGTCGCTCTTTAATCGCTGTGATTTCATGTGAAAAACACCAGGAAAAAACGGATTAGTTTCTACGTCGATTCGTATACTGATTCTTTTAAATTTTTTATTTAATTAACGTTGGCCAATTTCCGCTATTAAGGCTTATCACCAACGGCAGGAAACGAGCTTGGAAATTCTTGCCGAACTTCTTCTCTGTTGAACAGTGGGGATCTTTTACTTGCCTAACAGTTCATAGACAGGCGACCGAGCGCTTTACATCCCCTCCGAAGGATGATATATCCACTATGTAATCTTCATCTCAAATTACATAGCTTCTACGTATACACCGATATACAACCCGCTAGAAGGTGGGACGAGATCTCTGTGTTTCCGCATCCAAGTAATAACCGCGCAAAACGTTGCTTCACTGTAAGTATCGATAAACGTGTACAGTCAAGGCGCCTCTACACTAGCCTCATATAGTCAGAGCAATGGATCTTTGAACTGACATCATCATCCTATTTTACTTGAACTAATTTGTTAAAGAATGGCAATGATTTCGTACCATAGGCGGAGCAAGTTTATTGATAAAATAATAATTAATAGTATTATTAATAATGATTAATAATAAAAAATTAGATTATAGTACACATTAAGAATCAGATTGGCATTGGCAGTAGACTCAAAAAACTAGATTTATAGCTTGCGATTTAAGGTATAATGAATTAATTGCGTCACGAAAAACAAACAGTACGTGCGCCTCTAACGACTGAATCACGTGACCGATGCACTTCTATATAGTATAGACGTCCGCGTTACCATTACTCTCAAATCTAATGCGCAGGACGAGTGTGGGTAGGTCGTAGACTGTGGAAGGGATACATCCTTGTATCCATTTCAGGACGTTCGATTGTAAGAAGTGAGACGCCAATTTACAAACGATAGTCTTTGATTGTTGCCTGCATTAGTGACGTCATTTCAAAGATTCATTGCTCCGACTATATACTGTTTTTAAACATTATAACTTCGGACTTATTAGTTGTTTCTTTAGCTCATTCCGCTCCCTATTTGGTGTCCTACAAATAATTTTATACACATATAATTATAATTCCGCAACCTTAAGCGTTTTTTGTACCATATGCGAAACGGTATATCTTTCATTACATTTACCGCATTTAAAAATATATTTTAATCTCAGACTTTACATACTTATTTACGTTCACAAAAATTGCTTCTCCGAAAATTTCATCCAAATTTATGCATTACAAGGTAAGTACGTGCGAGCGTGTTTTGTAAACAAAATAATAGCATAGTCGAATATTTTAAATTGAAGTTGGGCTCTATTCGTCATATGAATGATCGCCAAAGGTTTGTAAACTGTCGTGTTTTATATAAAAATGTTTTATCATAATTTCATAGAAAAATGTTACTACCGTTTTTGTTGAACGATAATTTACATTATCGATATCGAAACTGGAATGTACAGTGTGTGACTCAGGCAGAACAAACTTTAGTTTGTCTCATATAAAAAAGAAATTTAAGAATGAGCTACTTTTCTCTCATTACTAGGTATAGGTAATTTTATTATAATCTTAAACTTTATCTAACTGAAAATAGCTAACGTTAATTACTTCTAAGCCTAAGTGTAATATATATCCAATGGAACTTACAGTCGAGTGTGGACTAAGAAATGTAATTCTTTTCCTTACTTATTATATATTTATATGAAAAATCATTAAAATATTGCTGTATTACCTATCATATTTGAAAACACCTTCAGAAACTGCCGTTGATATAAAAAATACACAACACAATACAGATAATTTCTTCATTTTTTTGCTCGTCTAGAGTAGTAGGAACTATGAAAATTTTTAGCCTTAGTAGATAATTTTATCCTGTTATTTATTTATTTATTGTACTATATTATGTGATAATAGAGTTACACGTTACCTTTTATTAACAGTAGTAAATCACTAAGCTTATGTCCCATTATATGCAATTTTGAAAAATTTATGTTATGTCTATTAAATAAAAAATGGGATTATCGAATATTTGAACAATAAAAAGAAAATATATTTATCAGTCGCTTAAATAAGATGATAGCAATTGTTAATTAAGGTGATGTCACTGTGGAAAACTTTAAAAACTGTACACCAGTAAAAGTTTTTCTCGTTGTCGAAGGACCAATTTATAGTGCAATCTTGTGCGTAATGTATAATTTATTACGTTTGAGGTAGAATCACCGGGGACATGTACATCCCCATTACGGATCTCGTTCCGGATTTTTCCTCGCTCGAGAAAACTATAATTATCCAGATAAATTGATACTATTAACCAGAGAGTATAATTTAGTTTCCGCTCTACATCTCTGGAATGTTCCGAAACATGCTGGACTCTCGATTTGTCTGAAATGCCAGAATGCTCTCGAATTTTCTGGAATCTTACAAAACGTTCTGGAATATCTCAGAAGGCTCTCAAATTTTGAGGAAATTTTCAGAATGCTCTCGAATGTTCTGGAATATTACAGAATATGCTGGAATATTTGAAAAGGATCTCAAATTCTTTGGAATGTTTCAGAATGTTCTCGAGTTTTCTGGAATATTACAGCAGTTTAATCTTGAAAGTTTAAGTCGTACAAATACGCTTATTGTAGAGATTAAGCTGTATCTCCGGTTCTACTAAACTGATTTTCATAAAACATGGTTTAGAGTAGTCCGGTTTCGATGAAATAAAAACTCAATGTTTTTCCAAGCATAGATAAATTTACCTGTGAAAACCATATTCAAATTGGTTCAGTAGTTCCTGCTAGATGTGCGTTCAAACAAACAGACAAACAGACAGAAATTCCAAAAAACAATTTTAATGTATCCTATTACTCATCTTACATCCCCCAGATCAGTTTTTTGCAAATATTTTCAATGTACAGACAAGCAAACTTTACAGATTTATTATAATATAAAAAATTATATTTGCTATAATAGTAGAGGTGAGAGAATGAGTAAATAACGTATATAGGATATATCGAATATACAGGGTGATTTACCATGATATGTGGAAAATAAAATGGTCTAGTCTTCAATGTGGGAAAGCCCCTGCAAAATTTTAGAGTGATCCGAGATAATTTAGTATATTTACTTGTATTAAAACTTGCAGAGATACTCTACTGTTATTGTCTAGTCAGTGTAGGAGGCAATGAACCACGCACCTGGAACGGATCCGTCCTTCAAATAAAAGTATTCGATTTTGACCAACACGCTATCGTGACTAGTATCTGTCTTTTTCTATCTTATTACAAACTTCAACGATCGGGTCCGTTGCAGGTACGTAGTATAAAAGTTTACTGACATAAGGTTAGTGTATTTATTGTCTTCTCAACTTCCAGTTGGATCATACCGTTAAATTTTAAATTTTATTCGTAGATCGATACCGTTTAATATGCCATTCTGGGCTTAAAACAGTGCATTGAATACAATGTATTCGAACATTTTCTTTGACTTTTCATTACTTTTGTACTGTACTGAGTTCTACAAAAATTATTTTATTTTTTGCGATTTTTATAGTGTGATTAAATAAAAAAATCCAGCTTTGCTGTCAGTCCTAAGTCTGATATTGATGGAGGGAAAGTGATATGGTTGCACCGCGTTAGGTCAGATTAATAAAGTAAAGTAATTTTTTTGGTCTTTGATGTTTCACTTTTTTAACTCCTTTCGGCGGGGAAAACCTACTGTTAAATTTTCCTCATGTCGTGGTAGATCATCCTATATAAGGACTGACGAAAAAGCAGCAATAAATTGGCACTGGAATAATGCTTTTGTGCGGCTGTCTTACTGGAGTAAATCAAATTTGTGTAAGCTTTTCCATTAAATAGATATAATTTATGCAATATTGATATTAAAAATTATAAATACCTAACTATTTTTTTAATGCTTTATTTATATTAACGTCCCGGCGAAGTTTAGCTAATGCTACTCTACCACTTAACCAGGAGATGAGATACGGTCACCAATCCAAGTGATGGACTCGCCCGGCCGTGCTTAACTTCGCCGATCGAGGTCCAGTCACTGAAACTGGTACCGTACCTCACCTCACCTTTACTTATATTCAATGAAGATCTGTAAGAGAAGTAGATAAAATGAAACAAAAAATGCGATATAATTTTATGTGGAGTCCTGTACGTTAAATTAAAGTAATTATCGGTATCTGAAGTTTTTATTACCGTAATCCTTTTGGGTATAGCCTGAGGCCGACTTCATATCTGCGACGGTATTATACAGGGTGATCTACCATGACATGCGGAAAATTTATCAGTAGGTTGTCCCCACCGAAAGGAGTTAAAAAAATGAAAAATTAAAAAAAATGACCAAAAAAATTTTGTAGAAATGCACCGCCAATAACTTTAACCAATCTGACATAACGCGGTACAACCATATCACTTTATCAGACTTGGGATTGACATTTTTGACAGCAAAGCTGGAAAGGGTAGAAGTGACTTTTTGGTTTTAATCAAATCACCCTACAAAAATAGCGAAATAAATTGAAAAGACATTGACCCTATGCTGTAGATATACAACAAGTAGATATAAGTGATTATTACTTACACCCGTCAATAACACAAAAACACCAACTTCGGCGGTGCTTTGTACCTGCCGGTGTCCTGATTGTACGACCGAAAGCAAAAAACGCGGCACTTTGACCGCACTCGCCGGCTTCACTTTTTATGCCAATTAAGGAAATGTAAAGATCTCCAATATGTTCTTTCAGAAGTTAGTTAGTCGCCCTATTAGTGAACTAGACAATAACAGTAGTGTATTTTCGTAAGTTTTATTCATTTTTAATGTATTAAATTACCTCGGAACATTTTAAAATTTTGCAGGGGATTTCCCACATTGAAGACAGTAGACCATTTTATTTTCCGCATACCGCATATCATGGTAAATCACGTTGTATATACAGGAGCAGCTTTGGATTTTCCGTGGGGGGGGGGGGGGCGGGGGGTAATACAGGATATTTAGTTATCTATGTATTTCTGGAGGACTTGGAAAATATATTATACATTTCGTTACTAGGTTCTGGAACTAGACAAAACCACATATGCTTTTACGATTTTTTTCTGTACTATGGCAACGTGTAATTATATAACTTTAAGGGGGAGGGGCAGTTCCTAAAAGCCACTATTGGGTATGTATATTACTGAATTTACAAAAAATTATCGAGCACGCAAAGAAATATTAAGTGCTTATGTACCTTTATTTTGTGGGCCACGGAGTACAAGGGAAAAAACTGTGAACCGTACTATTGGAGATAAGTACATTTAACAACTGTTCTTTATTCGCCCACTTTATGAAGAAAACTCTGCTTTGGTGAAAATCGACAACCCTATACATAACAAATGTAAAGTAGGGAAAGACGCCAGGCAGGGCCGTGCTCCATCATCAGTCATCTTTAACATTAAGACGTGATGGGACGTATGTTAGAGGGATGAGCGGGGGAATCTACAGATGGAATAAGAATCAAATTTGCAGATGATACTTTAATTGCAGCAAGTTCGACAATCATCAAGTAATAAATAATCTCTGAGTAAAACTTAAGTGTAAATTACAACCTTACAAATAAAAACCATCCAAATACGTTCAGAATTCATGAGTATAAGAGTAGTTATATAGTGCCGAAATGAGTGCAATTGCATTGGTAGTATGAGGGTACTCACCATCACCTCCACCATAGTGAGTGTCATGATGACATGTTCTGAGGCAGTTCTTTATAATAGAGATAGTGGGAGGGAGAGATAAAAATTATATTAAATACCTAAGTCTGTTAACTGTTTGATCAAAATGGACAGTTCGAACAGGTGGTGAGAAGAGCTGTTGGCTGTTTAGAATAGCTGTTGAACCTGTTCAACCGCTCGAAGAGTTATTCTAAAAAACTCAATTGCTCTCTTGGACAGCATATCAGCTGTTCGGGCTATTTACGTGGATCAAGTAGTTAACAGATTTGTTTCATTAGTAAGATTTTTATGTGTTCCTTCCAATACTCCAATACTACTCCTAGATCCAAGAACACAAAACCGCCGCCTTACATGCCCCCCATGGCACTCGCATATGTGGAGGTAACTGTGAATGACTCTACCTTACTAATGCTATGTAACTATTTGTGAGGTTGTAAGTAAGATGGTTTGTATACTTTGAAGCCCTTGTGGACGCTAGTGATAACTACGAATGTGAGATTCGGCTGTTAATACATACAGCAAAATGTGGCGCTACAGAAATATCTACTACTAAGGCCTAGTGATGCTCTTAAGATGTGGGTTTGGAGATGTTTGTTACAGATTCCTAGATCAGTTTATCTCGCTATCTATTCGGTTCTCCAAGAAATACTTCCACCAGAACGACTTCCCAGCTCTATATTCCTCCGTATCCCATATTTTCTTGATCACATCCACCAGGGAAAGGATAATATCGAACGTGATTATATTAATGGCTCAGGAAAAAAAAGTGGTAAGCGAAAAGGGGACAAACTTCAAAATTTTGGACTGATGTTACCAGCGACATAGTTAGAAAGCGTTGCATTGAGGCCGTCATCTGACAGGTGACTGCAATTGATGACGTGAGACTGTCAGACAAAGAAAGACCAACTAGAATAATGCAAAAAATCGCCGTGAAGGAAAAGAAATTATAACAATTATATCACACAAATATATCACAAATAAAACGAGCAGCATTATCATACTGAGCAACTTATAAATTTATAATGTTAAAATGGAGGAATAGGTTAGCAAAAATTCGTTAAAATCATAGAATGCATCAAGGAGGAAAATAGGAGGAAAATTTTAAAAGTGTATAATCTATGTGTGATCAATAGCTTTAATTTTCATATTGAGGCCCCCTTAAATTCCTGACCGTGGCACCAGGATCTTTTCGGGAAGATAAATTAATTATATTATGCTTGGAAACTGAGTGTGTCCCCTGTGCAAAACTATGTAGCCCTTTCATAAAAAATATATTATTTAGTTTGTTCAAGAAATTCGTATTTAACTACTATCCTAGTCAAATATGTGTTTGAAAAGCATTAAATATAGAGGAAATCTTTTTTGATAGAGAGATATTTTAGCTGCCACCTTGTCATAAAGAGGAGTAAAATCAGTTTTTTCGGAATGACTGGTTTCCTGTTGACCCTACGGAAAAGGTACTAATTACGAATTTTGCAGAGGACAAAATTCTCCACTTTTATGTGTGATTAACAGTTTACAAGTTATAGCGTAGCCGCCTAGCTAGTAGCTAATCTCCTTCCGCGGTGTTAGAAGTATCTGCTCTCAGAGTCTGTAATTTTTCTATACTCTTTGTTTATAACATTAACTGAACCAATAAAATGCTAGAAATATGTTGTTAATATTTATGACACACGAGTTTCCTCATTCCTTAAATGCGATCCCAGAAATATTTCCTGCATTCCTTCGGAAAATAACGATTTCCCACATCCTAAATAAGTAAGGGAAATACCATTTCCCGTAATAAATATAAATAAATATCACAATATATGCCATAAAAAAAAACGTTAAATACTCTTTCGACTTTATTATTAAAAGATATAAATAGCAAAAGCTAACAGGTTTATTTAATTATATCTAAAAGTCAATTAACTTATTATCATTCAGCGGTATCTAAGATTAATTGTTAACATAATTAGTTTGGATGTAACCATAAAGGGCTTTGATGCCTTCCCAGGTCTCTTCTATTACTGGTATAATGCGTTCAGCTGGAGGATTAAAACCGGCGTTACCACCTGCAGGCAATTCAATGGTGTAACTTAAATTAATACCAGCTCCTACTCTAGCCCAATCGATGGTTATACCTGCTGCATAGTATAGCAAGTTTGCAGTAGTACCAACTCTATACTCTGTACCATCAACGGCATAAACAGCGTCTCTGAACAGATTACCGAGACTACTCAATTCTTCAGAATTTTCTGGTTCGTCATTAATATGCCCCCATGGATATAACATCCACTGTCCATAACTGTGAATGGAAAGGAACAATTTTATGGTATCCTTGTTTGCTAGAGTGTAATCTCTTATTACTTGGGCTTCTACCTCACTAAATACTGTATGTCCAGCATATGTCTCGTCACATTGCCAGCTGCTGGCACCGATTACATTCCAGGCGGAATCAAAATTTCTGTTTGCGTCAACTCCGTCGCATATGGTGCCAGGGGTACGCGTTTTCCTCCACAAACGAACCTGAAAGTAAAGTTATATTTTATACATGGTGTCTGGCGTATATGTATAAATTTTTGCATGGTGATATTTGGCTTAAAGATGTAAAGACGTCTTATGAAATGTTTGCTTTACTCTAACGATTTTGCTTAAATTAAATGTTTTATAAAATTACAAGATTTTTAGGTCAGATAGTAGCTATATCATTGCCTGGGTCGATAACGCAGAAAACACGCTCAAGGTGTTATGCGACCTACAGCCCCTTTTTTTATTATGCACATTGCATCGATAATTTAAAATAAAACGTTAAAAAGGCCAAAGAAACGCCACCCGACCTACACGATTCAACTTGCCGGCACCAACCTTGTCGTTAAGTTTTAAAAATTGCTGGAATTTCAGCAGATTAGCTCATTTTTACGATTTGGCACATCAATCTTCAGAGCACACCAACAGGGTTGACTCCAGCAAATTGAGTCGTGTGATTTGAACATTGTCGCTCTCTTTCATTCTACACACGATTCAACTTGCTGGGGTCAAATTTGCTTTGAAGATTGCCGGGTCAACTCGCAAATTTATTAGAATTCCAGTAAACTTTAAAGCATACCGATACTGCTGTTCAGTTTATACTCTGAAGAAATCTTTGTAGAGGCACTGGAAAAACACAATAAAGGCATCAAAATTAATGGGGTACCAATCAGTAATCTCCGCTATGCAGATGATACTGTTTTGCTGGCGGATAATATCGAGGATTTACATATGATGCTTAATAGAGTAACTACAATAAGCAACCAATTTAGACTTAAAATCAACAAAAAGAAAGCCAAATTTATGGTAAACAATAAAAAGAACATCCAAAATATCGATCTACAAATAGGAACCGAATCCATCGAAAGAGTACACCTCTAGAAATATTTAGGATATACGGTAAATGATGAATGGGACCTTGATTTAAAGATTAAGATTAGAATAGAGATAGCAAGATCAATATTCACAAAAATAAGAAAGCTCCTGAGTAACCGCAACCTAAGCATTGGTACCAGATGGAGAGCCACGAAATTATAGTGCTCTCTATGTTGTTTTATGGTGTGGGAGAGTGGAGAGTAAAAACAACAACAATGAAAAAACTAGAAGCTTTTGAAATGTAGCTGTATAGATGCATACTAAGAATACCTTGGACTGAAAGAGTGATCAATACGGAGGTATTGAGAAGAATGGATAAAGATCTAGAATTACTTACAACTGTTAAGAAAAGAAAGGCATCCTACCTGGGTCATGCGTTTCGGAATGACAAATATGATCTATTACAACTTATCATGGAGGGAATGGTAGAAGGTAGGAGAGGCAGAAAGAAACAATCCTGGATGAAAAACTTTCGTGAATGATTCCAAATACCAGAGGCTTCAACTATAATTCGTGCGGCGCAGAACAGAGAATGATATGATTGTCGCCAACCTTCGGTCGAAGACGGCACAAAAAAAAGAAGATACCGACAAGGTTGAGTCCAGCAGAGGCAATTAGTGTTTTCAATTAACAACTGATTAAACTGTTTTGTTATTTTTAAATGGCAGAGTTAAAATATTGTAAAATCTACGGCAATTACATGACAAGTAAGCGCGATATCCTTGCCTCTTCCCTCTTCTGTTTATAATTATACTGTCTACACTGAAAAATGCCATTTCTGCTTAATTTTAAATCAAAAAATAGATTTGAGTTAGAAAAAAATGTATAAGAATTTTTTGTTTCGTTTGAGCCAACATATTATCTTGCAAAATATTTGTAGGTATACCAGGCACCCTATATAGTAGCTGTATTAATGCTGTATTTTCTTTTATACTTTATTTCCACATTTAAAATGTAACTGATACACAACAAAATGTAGATACGTCAGCTCTTAAAAACAAATGTATAAATGTAAATGTAAGAGTATAGTAATAGACAGTAAAAAAAAACACTGCAATTGTCAACGTACAAGATTAAAAACAAATAAATAAATAACATAAAGCATGTAAATGTAAAATGGCGAAATATCAACATTAAACAAAAAAATCGTCTAGGGTATAGCAAACTTTATTTACTAAAAGTGTTTGAGTTTTGTTTTAAAAATCTGAACACTTGGAGATGATTTAATTTCATGTGTTAAAATGTTGAAACAGTTTCAGCCATTATATATAAAACTTTTTTGAAACATTGTTGTTCCAAAGGAATTGGTTTGAAGCTGCTCCTTATGCCGTGTTTCGTACTCGTGGCTTGTTCGATTGTTTAAGAACATAGACTTGTTTTTATAAACGTATATACAGATCTCCAATATATAAATACTCACTAATATTAAGGTTCTAAGATTTTTAAAAGCATTTCTGCAAGTTTCTAAACATTTTAGTCCCGCAATTATGGGTACTGCATATTTTTGTAGAAAGAAAACTCTGTTTACTTTTGAGCTGATTCCCCAATTAACTATACCATAAGCTCGAATGAAAGATAACATAATAAAGAGTAAGTAGGATGTCCATACTACAATGATTAGACATAAATTTTAGCCCGAAACAAGTGCTTCTCAATTTTCCACATAGCGTCTGTACATGCTGATTCCATTGTAGATGCATATCTAATATCTACAGTAATGCCCAACATTTTAATGGATTCTGTAGGAAATATCTGAAAATTGGCAGAGAAATGCAATTTATCTGGATTTTTCTTTAAGCTAAACAGTATTGAAGTGGTCTTACATTTATCTGAAAATAATTTGTTTTTGTCGGTCCATTTAGTTATTGCATTATAAACTCTTTCAGTGGTAGTGGTAGTTTTAATCTATCTAAATTATCTTCTACTATAAGAACATTATTGTCATCAGCATAACAAATGGTCAAAACATTAGATATTTTATTCAGGTACATAACTAAATCGTTGGCAAAGCGTATAAAAAGGAGAACACCTGTTTTACCTCTAAACTATTGCTAGATGCACCGTTAGAAATTTGTGCAATTTGTTTCCTATCCTTTAGATATGAGGATAATAAAAAAGGAGTGCCTCTTACTCCATATCTACAAAGTTTAGTTTTTAATAGCTCATGGTCAATACAGTCGAAAGCTTTACAGATTGTATACGTGCCGTATGGTATTGTTACCAATCACTTGAGTCATCATGTATTTTTGTAGTAAAGTAATTCAGAACAGGAGTTAAATTCTTTATTTGTGCGTTCAAAAAAAATATTCTGAATTTGTGAATTCTGAAACCATCAGAAACCCAGAACAACTTTTTTGAAAAAGATATAAAAATCATAGTCAAATAAAATAAAGCATACAAATACCATTTGTATATAGAAATACAATCAGTAAAAAGCCAAAATGTTTGTAAGGATATTACAAATAAAACTGTACGTGTCCAAATCTGATCCGCCATTTTATTTTTTGCAAAAAAAAATAGAAACTGCAAAATTTTTAATTTTTACAAAACTAAAATTGTTAAATATTGTCTGTTCTAACGAGTCTTGGTGATAATATAGGTCTTATGGATGTAATCCATCTTCAAAAATTTCAAACAAATAGGTATACTTATTATTAACTCAAAAAACTCAAAATTGCCATTTGATTATAGGTACTAAAACTTTTTTTAAATAACTTTCACATCGTGAGAGTATAGTAATCGTTAAAAAAGCTCGGATTTTTTTTTATTCAAATAGGCTTAAAATGTCATGAAACGGTGAGATTATAAGTTTAAGCAAAAAAAATTACTCTCTGTCTGTCGGGGTCGATCGGTCTCTGTGTCCGACTGTAACCTTTTTTTGCGGGCACGATTACTATGGAACGATTTATGATATTGACTTGAAATTTATTATAGCGAGATCTCGAACTACATTATATTTTGATCTTATTTTGTTGAAGGGTTGGGAGGTAAATGGGGTGTGAATAGGTAAAGCAAGAAATAGTCCATAAAATTGGGATTTAGTGTATGTACGGGAAGGTCTCATTTTTTTTGGCATTATCTACCACCACTATCACCCCAATTACCACCCCCACCCTTTTATTAAAATGGATGAAAAAAACGAAAATTGTGATTTTAGTGTGTGTACAAGAACCGAAGACCTTAAGACCCGTTACCCCCCTCTATCCCATTATTAAAAGGGATTAAAAAAAAATTGTGACATAGTATGTGCACAAGAACCGAAGGGCTTACATTTTGTTTGGCATCAGCCACTATCACGATAAAATATCCTGAGAACAACGTATTCTCGTAAAAAATGATTTTTTCAAACGGAAACACATATTTTTTATTATCTATTCTTATTTCTTGCGAAATAAACAACTTTTTTCCTTAGGTATTTTTCTGTAAACCTGTTCCTTAAGGTCTTAAATTCACTTTTTTCGTAAAAAAATGTCATAAACAAAAGATTATGTTCCTAGAACTCAGTCAGATGTCAAATCGAAAACATTTAATAATAAAAGAGCAATTGCTAATCGCACATAGTACTTCTGGCTTTATTATAAAGTTATAATCTAAATGCAGGAACAGAACCACCGTTACGAAATTAATAGACAAGTTTAATTAATGCCTGTATAATTAATTTCTGTATCACGATATATGCCAATGAATTTAAGCTAGACACATCAACACAATAATAATTACTAGACAGACCAAGAGTACTAAATTCAACCAAGTTACACTCAGAGACACTTTATTACCGATACTAACCTACTCTTCCATAAATACGTGGCTAACACAGAGGATAATTAGATGAGACAAAATTATCTGGTGTAGTATCTCTAGGATGCATCATAATTCTGCAGAATCACAATGACATTCGTATGTTGACAAATGTAAAACGCTATTCAAGACAACAAGGTCGTCTACTGAATTTACAATATCGAGATTAGTGCTGATATATCCTGCTTTTCCGTTATAGGCGTACAAAAAATTATAAATTAGTAAATAGGTCTCTAAGAAGATATTTTCTCAAAGGACAGAATTGTGAATTGGTTATTGATGTTTGACAATGAATCAAAGCATTTGAATTGAACACTACACTTGAATACTATAATTATTGATATGCGTTTCGCCAACATTATTGGTATCGTTGGTATATGATTATAATTAATCTAAATGTAACAACTTACTCTATATTCATACTAAATTAATGTCGTGATTCGATATACTGTGACATAGTATAATTAATCTCGCTATCTCTACCTAAAGTCTTTATATTGACAAGCCGTGACCTACTAACCAATAAGCGACCTATTTGAGATAAATTCTTTCTCATTATTAATGCCATTTGTGCATTTTGCAACTTATAAACTTCCAAAAGCATTCAGCATTCAGCATCTATTACATTTATAATTAACCCTGTATTGATATCTATCATCTATCTCTACATCAAATTTCTTATGTCTAAGATGTTCTTTAAATCTAGTTATAATTGGACATTTCGTTTGCCCAACATACAATCTTTGCAATCTTTACAAGTAGTTTATTCAATTCCGGTGCTTGCTTTTAACTTATCTTATCCTAAACTGCCTAAGAGTTGTAATTTATTTACCGATGGATAAACAACTATCTCATATTAAACTACTTAAAATCCTATTTAGACCATTGGTAAAAATCAGTGCTTGTATGGAACTAATATAGTTTTTTAAATGTATGTTCATAAATTACGTTATCAGTTAATCTTACAAAGATGTCCATTGCTCTTATCATTATACAAAGCTTTCCTTTTGCAAATCTCTGCTCAATCAGAGGGAAACTTAAAGGGCCATGAATTGACAAATTGATACTAGTCATTGTGTGCTAGTACCTATTTCAGTACATATCAAATTCTAATTTATTTTCAATAATATTTTCACTAATACTCGTGTATTCTCTGACAAGATTACATTGCCGTCAAATATTTGGAGGTTGGATATGTGGCTCACTGTTATACCAACCGATACGTTGGTATAGACTTGATGGTGCCTGAGAGAATTCTGATTCATATGATTCAGCATGGTGTCAACTCTCTAACGTGAACGCCGTTGAGCCAAATAGATAAGCAGTAGTCTGTAGTAGAAAACATTAAACTCAATGCTGATGTACTTAGTGTGATTTTGATGCTCTACAGATGGTATCAGATAGTTTTGAGATTATGCCTTTTCTCGCTGTTAGTTTGGGTCCAACATTACACATGCCTATTATGGGATAGAGTCTTGTCGATCGTGACCCCGAGTAATTTTGAGGTGGGATTATAGGCAGGCTATGACCGTTCATCTGAATAGATAAGGTTGAGCTTGACATTCTGACGTTCAGATGGAAACAGAATATTTTTGTCTTTGTAGCACTGGAAGTTAAAGGCCATTCATGGAAAAATTGGTGCCGTGCCCTCAGATCTTGCACGAGTACTTTCACCAAGAGGTGCAAAGGTGGTGATATGCTATTAGATATCGTCAGCGTATATAAATATCCTTGATGTTGTTGCCGATAGGTCCCCTATGTAAAGGATGAATAGGAGGGGAGTGAGGACAGACCCTTGCGGCAGCCCCTTTGAATTTGTTTCTCTATGAAACAAACTTAAAAGTTACTACTTTGGTTTCATAAACACCAAATTTGTCACAATTTGCAAACATGAGACGAAATAGGTTGTAAATCACTTCTTAAGATTCTATGTAAAGTATAAAAAATATTCATCTAGATTAATAAAGAACTAATAAAACGTAACAATGATGGCTTTTCAAGAACTAGAAAGAATTGATTCAAAGAAACACTTTATTGAAGGAATAAAATTTACAATGTGAATCCATCCATGATTTTATTACTTGTCGTAATCAAACTATGGCAATAATTGATTTACAAATTTTTCTTGGATGTAGCCATGAAGAGCTTTGATACCTTCAAAGGTTTCTTGAACAACTGGCTCAACGCGTTCTATTTCAATGTCCCATCCAGCAGTACCTCCACGTGGTAGTTCAATGGTGTAACCGAGTTGAATTCCAGCAGCTGCCCTGGCATAATCCACGCTGGTACCCGCTGCATAGTATAGCAGATTTGCAGTACTTCCAACGGTATAAAGCGTACCGTCAACATTGTAAACAGCATCTCTGAAAAGACCGCCAAGAACATTCAACTCTTCTGAATTGTCTGGTTCATCAGTAGTGTGTCCCCATGGGTACAAGACCCATTGCCCTTGACTGTGAATTGCGAGAAACAATTTTATATTATCCTTGTTTGCCAAAGTGTAATCTCTGATAGCTCGAGTCTCTGGTTCGCTAAATGGTGCGTACCCAGCGTAATTCTGATCGCATTGCCAGCTGCTGGCGCCGATTACTCTCCATACGTAATCGAAGTTCCTATTTCCGTCGACTCCATTGCAGACTGTACCAGGGGAACGTGTTTTTCTCCATAAACGTTCCTGAAATCAAATAATACAGTCAATCTGTCATTTGATCCGTTAATAATTCCTACAAGGAATTTTTTGTCTGTATACTGTAGGGGAGATTACCATTTTTGGCACCAGTAAAAGTAAACAAACATCAAGAAAATCATTTTTGAAACTAAAATTACATTTTACTATGAAATATTTATCTTCATGCTCTGAGTACTCTTCTTCCAAACAACGATCCTTACACAACTGCCTGATTTCATATTTTCTAATATAAACAGTCGAATAATAATAATAATAATACTTTATTAACCATGTCGATACAATACAGTATATATGGCAAGTCAACAATACGAATAATTTGTATATAACGTTACTTATGGACAATCAACAAACATAGTCACATCATAAAAAAATATAAAAACAAAATACATGTACTACATATATAGAATTAAAATAAGAAATAGTTAAGTAAAGCGTTGTAAAAATTCTTTTACAATATAATACTCTCCTTCGACTAATATCTGTTTTATTGCTTTTTTGTACTTGTCATAATTTTCAGTATTTTTTATTTCCACAGGTATTTACTATGGCATTGTATTGTAAAACAGAAATACAGTTGTATTTTGGTGATCGCTTAAAACAAGTCATTAAATGTCTTGGAACACTTAAAAAGTGTTTAGTATTATAATCATGATTAGTATTTGACGTCTCAAATAAGTTCATATTTTTCTTCACATGCATTAGACATTTTAATATGTATATGCAAGGTGCAGTCAATACTTTCTTTTTTCTGAAAGTATTTTTACAACTTTCTCTATAACTCACCTTAAAAATTAATCTAATAATTCTTTTCTGACATAGAAAAACTCTATGAAGTTGTGTAGAACTTTCCCAGCAAAGAATGTTGAGCGCTATATGTGAATATGCAAGAGCATAATACATATTTAATAGGCATTCTTCATTCAATGTATTTTTCATTTGCATAATAGCAAAATATGCCTTATGTAACTGTTTACAAATATGTTCTACATGGGTATCAAATGTTAATTTAGAATCGATATACGTACCAAGAAGTTTGGTACACTCTGAGTTAATGTTATGTCACTACATTGTGTTGTATTGTTAGGTAATGGTTCTTGAATATAAGAATTTATGAAAACTGTCTTTGACTCATTTAAAATTAATTTATCTCTTTGAGACCAAATATAAACTTCTTCTAGGGTTTTTCTTACTTTCTCTTGGACCTCCTCAAGTGTGTCAGAACCTACAGTGATTGTAAAGTCATCTGCAAATATAATAAGGTGACCATTCATTATTTACTCAGGTAAATTATTAATATATATCATGAACAATAAAGGTCCCAAGACAGATCCTTGAGGAACTCCAAGTACTAGTTCATGTACTTCTGACAGATCCTCTTCTAGTTTTACCCTCAAAGTTCTGCCTTCCATGTAGGACATTATCCAATTTAAAATGCTACCCCTAATCCCTATGCTGTAAAGTCTATGCTTTAGCAGGTCTTTATTCATGATATCAAAGGTTTTCCATAAATCAAATTGTAAAGAAACAAGATATCTACCTTTATCTATATTTACGTACACATAGTCTAGCAAATGACACGTTGCTGTTTCCGTAGATCTATTTTCACGGAAACCATATTGAGGTACAGTTAGTATATTATTTTTTTCCGCAAATAAGTTTATTCTTCAAGGGGTAAGTCACTTTATGATTATATAACTGGTAACAACCTTATTGTAAGCAACAGGGGCTGTACACCAACATTTATAAACTCCAGAAGTCAAACCATAATAGATATAACACTAACAACGTGGCATATATCCAGCCTAATCCAAAACTGGCATGTGTCTGACTGCGTAACACTATCAGACCACCAATGGATAAACTTTGAAATCAACCTTATTAAGACACCGAAAAAACCCTTCCGAGATCCCCGGAGGACTGACAAAGACGTATATCGATGTCAACTCAGGGAGAACCTGGAAGGAGTTAGCGTAAGGACACCCGGAAGTAGTGGTGAAATAGAGCAATATGTTAAAATATTGCAAACAGCAATGAGACAAGCTTTTGAGACATCCTGCCCCTTGAGGTCCTCGCAACAGTCCAACGAGGCCACCAAGTGGTGGTGTCAGGGGCTGACTGATCTCAAGAAGAAGGCTAGGGCCTCGTTCAACAAAGCAAAATTAACTAGACAGGAATCAGATTGGGAGTCATACAAAACCAACCTGAAAGAGTTTAAGAAACTAGTCAGACAAAGACAAAGAGAAGCGTGGAGAACCTACTGTGAGGAAATCGAAGACTACTCACAGACCGCTAGGCTTTGCAAAATCCTCGCCAAAGATAAAGACCATGACCTTTGCCTACTAAAAAAGGACGATGGCACAAGAACTACCGACCTTCGTGGAAGCCTAGAGTTACTTATGGAAACTCACTTCCCGGAATCTGTGATAACAGAACGGAAGGAATGGCCAAACGAAGTCGACACTCAGCCCTCAGACCTGGATTGGCAAATGGCCAACCAAGTAGTGAGCGAAGACAGGATAAGATGGGCAATACAGAGCTTCTCTCCTTTCAAATCACCAGGCATTGACGGCATCTATCCCGCCCTACTGCAATGGGGACTGGATGAACTATTGCCGCACCTGGTCGGAGTATTTAGGGCGAGCTTGGCACACCTTCATATTCCAGAGATATGGAGAGAAGTGAAAGTTGTGTTCATTCCAAAGACAGGGCGGATGGATTATACCACCCCCAAAGCATATAGGCCTGTCAGCCTAACCTCGTTTCTCCTCAAGACGATGGAGAAGCTATGTGAACGATACATAAGGGATGTCGTAGTGAAAGACAACCCTTTGCATCCCAACCAACATGCATACACATTGGGAAGATCCACCGACACCGCCCTCCATGCGGTCGCGAGTCGGATTGAGAAATCCTTGGACAATAAAGAGTCCACCCTAGGTGTATTCATAGACATAGAAGGTGCGTTTGATAAAACCACCTTCCCAAAAATCACGGCAGCCCTAGTGGAGAGAAACGTCCCCACGATTATGGGAAGCTGGATATCCAACATGCTCTCCAAAAGAGCTGTACAAATCAGTGTGGGAGACGCTTCTGTACGAGGAATGGTCGCGAGAGGCTGCCCGCAGGGAGGTGTAATATCACCACTGCTATGGAACTTAGTTCTCGACAGCCTCTTGTGCCACCTCAACTCAGAGGGTTTCCACACAATCGCCTACGCAGATGATGTAACAATACTGCTCAACGGAAAATTTGAAGGAGTCCTCTGTGAAAGGATGCAGGGGGCTCTAAGAATAATTGAAAAATGGTGCAGAGAACACTCGCTGTCTGTTAATCCCAGGAAGACGGAGATGGTTCTCTTCACAAGAAAAAGGAAACCAGGAGCACTGAAAGCACCAGTTCTCCTGGACACAACACTAAGTTTCGCATCAGAAGTGAAATACCTTGGGGTAACCTTCGACGCCAAACTAACATGGAATCTTCACTTAGAAAGAAGACTAAAAAAGGCTTACATTTCTTATGAGCAGTGCCGCAGGACCGTGGGGAAAACCTGGGGAATGAAACCCAAAGTGGTCATGTGGATATACACTGCCATCATAAGACCAATGATAACCTATGGAGCTGTGGTCTGGTGGCCTAAGAGTAAACAGACTACAGCGAGAGCCAAGCTCAGCCAAGTGCAGAGAGTTGCCTGCCTAAGCATAACAGGAGCTCTGCGAACAACGCCGACGAGAGCAATGGAGGTAATGCTGTGTTTGCCACCACTGGATTTACATCTAGGAGAAGTGGCCTCAATAACAATGGCACGCCTCAAGTCCGTTGGCCTACAACCAAATGTAGGCTGTGGGGAGACCAGAAGTCGCCTGTGGAACGAGGCTGTCAGGAAGACGCCTCTTCTACAGGCATGCACAGATGGCATCTCTCCCCGATTTGTCTTTGATAGACCCTACACAATACAGACAAACAGTGAAAACGAGACCGCTGGTGAAGGTGTGATTAACATTTTCACAGACGGATCAAGGAAGAAGGAGGGGGCAGGATGTGGAATATATTCCAGAAGCCTGCAAATCCAATATAAATGGACTATGGATGAGCGAGCCAGCATAGTACAAACTGAACTGGCGGGCATAACCATAGCCGCAAAAGAGATTGTCCGCAGACAAACTACGGGCAAAACAATCAGGATCTACACAGACTGTAGACAATCACTACTAGCCCTGAGAAGTTACAAAATAACCACAGGAGCAGTATGGGAATGTCATCAAGCACTTGTGGGTGCCTCCAGTACGAACAACATCTCGGTATGCTGGGTGAAAGGACACACACAGTGCAGTGGCAACAAAAAAGCCGACAAACTGGCCAAGAAGGCAGCAGGCCAACTTATTTTTGGACCAGGCCCGGCCAGTCTGTTACCGATTACGGCGATAATGCAATTAATTAAGGAGAACACCCACAACGAATTTAAGAAGCTGTGGGATGAAACAAGCAGCTGTCAGCTTGCTAGGGAACTACTCACGTATCCCAACAAGAAAACAGCAATGGACTACCTGGCAATGACCAGAAGGAATCTACGTTTTATAACAGGAATCCAGACTGGACACTGTCCGCTAAGGAAACATCTATACAATATGAGATTAAGCGAAACACCTCTTTGCAGAGGTTGTGAACAAGAAGATGAGACGGTTCAACACGTACTCTGTGACTGTTCAGCCGTCTCATCAATTAGAGAATCCATCTTGGGAGAGCGTTGGCCTACCTTGGCCAATGTAAGGGAGATGCCCCTACGCAACATCACCACCTACTTCGAAAGAATAGGTTGGCTGGAGGCCTAGGCGAGTGTCTGCCTAGAGGGAGGATGTACAATGGGGCCTAAGTGCTGTGGTTTTTGACCACCCTCCTGCTAATTCCAATTCCAATTCCAAGTTTATTCTATTATATAGGTGTAGCTCTTTCGAATATTTTTGCAATGGCGCTTAAAATAGAGATTTGTCTATAATTTTCAAGTTCATCAGTTGGACCTTTTCTATGGAGAGGTGTTACCAGTGTCTGTTTGAGTATGTCCGGAAAGTATCCCTCATTTATTGACAGATTGAATACAAAATTAAATTGCTCAATAACGTTATCTTTAACCTGTTTCAGTAAGTTCGCAGTTAGGCCGTCAAAACCAACAGACTTTTTATTTTTTAAGTTCATAATTATTTTATTTATTTCATCTGCCGTAATTGGTGCAGTATAAATTGATTGTTCATTTTGTGGTGATATTGTACAAGAGAGAGAAAGATTTAAGCCGAAATGTTGGTATAACATTTGGGATGCATTTGTTGAGAAAAAATCAGCAAACATATCGAGTACTTCTCTTTTATCTGATACGGTTTTGTCTTGATATTTAAGACTGATGTCTTTATTTGTTTGGGGTTTCCGACCTAATTTAGAATTTACAATACTTCATGACGTTTTTTATTTATTGGTGGAGTTGTTAATTTTTCTGGTATAATAATTTTGCTTAGCATTTTTCATATTTTTTTTGTACTTACTTTTTTCTTCATTATATATTTTTTTAGTTTCTACGGTAGGGTTCTGCGTCCATAGCCAATACAGATTTATTACGTGGTTATTTTGTTTTACTATGGCTTGAGTTTATTATTGTTTGATTTTTTATTTGTATAAACTGTTATATTTTTAAAGGGACAACTGACATTAGAGCACCATATCATAGTCTCCACAAAAAAAACTGAAAGCCGCATTCGTGTCTAATAAATACATGTCTTGCCAATTTGTCCTACCTAATTCGAAGGTAACAAGATCAACAAAAATACACTTTTAATTTGTAACAAATAAATATTGCAGCTCAAAACAATCTTAAATACATGCCAACTGAATGACAAAGTAAACAATGCCGAAATAGTCTATTCCGCTCCATTAAATTTTACAGCTGAAGAATAATCTGGACTCCAAAATGTATTTTAAGTGTATATTATGTTTTAGATCATTTTTATATCTCCTCTATTGTCGCATTTTTAAGTAACTCTGGTCATACCGAGAGAGTATTAATTGTACAAAAATGATTTAGATTAATTTTCGACACAGCACCCTCGAGTGTCGTAGACAGTTCTTAATAAAACACATAATCTTGACTTTTCCGCGATTTATATATATCGCTGCTTATTACTTGTGAAATCTAATACACTCTTACCAACAAAATAACGACATGCATCATTATAGGACATGTCGTAGTAATATGATCAGTCTTGAACGACATAAATCTAGTGCATTTAAATCTTGTTATCTCTGGACATAAATCTTTTAATCATATACCCAACGAAGTTTGTATCATGCAATAACAACTTCAAGAGAAAAATTAAAGAATACCTAAAATAATGTCATACCATTAATATAAAGGTATTTTAATTTGTTTACTTCATATTGTTATAGTTCTAGATAAACGGATTTTTTTTGTGATAAATGTACCAATAACACGAATATGTTATTATTATTATTTTTATTTTAAATATGCAACTGCCCAGACAGAAAAAATCCAATTAAAGGGCAGGAAGATACAAATGATAAAAACAACAATATATCTCTATATAAAGACCTCAAATACAATCCTATTAGATAACTTAATTACTTAATATACATTTTATTTCCTTTTACAAATATTATAGTTAGGAAGATCTAAGTCTTCCTGATATTGGGTAAACTGTGACATACACAGAGTAAATAGGTGAGAATTTTAATAAATTAGTACGAGAAGTCGGTAAATAAAATAAAGATTACGATCGAGTTTGAAAAGAGGGTATATTGAAGTCAATTTCATTTAATAGCTCAGGACAGTCAATTTTGTTGGTTAAAAGTTCATGTAAAAAGAGTACAGCAAAGTATGCTCGTCGTAATGCTAGTTCATTTAAGTTAAATATAGCCAACAATACAGATTGCAGTGTACCAACTGCTGGATAAATACCATCAGACTTATAAGAAAGGTATTTAGCATGTTTTCTCTGAACTTTTTCTAAGTTAGAAATATGAGTTTCATAGTTTGCGTTCCAGACAACTGAAGTGTATTCTAGTTTAGACCTGACAAAGGCATTAAACAGGAAAGTAATTGTTGAAACCTCTTTAAAGTGCCTTGAGTTTCCCATAATAAAATCCAGACTCTTATTGGAATTAGCTATAATGTAATTAATATGAGGAATAGAAGTTAGTGTAGAATCAAAGATAACACCCAAGTCCTTGAATTAGGAACATCTAGTAATGGCTTCACAACCAATATTATACAAAAAAGTTATTGAATTAGTTTTCCTTGTGAAGGATATGACACTACATTTCGATATATTTAACGGTAACTTATTAGTATTACACCAATTATCAATTTTGTGAAATATTGCTGTAATTTACCACAATCACTTATTGACCTTAACGAGATATATAGCTTGAGGTCATCGGCATATAGGAGAGCATTAGATGTCTCAATGTCCCAACAAATATCGTTAATGAATAATATGAAGAGTAGAGGTCCAAGAACTGAGTCCTGCGGTACTCACGATGTTATGTATAACATACCTATAAATAACATTATTATTTGGTTTGAGGAAGATAATTCTCAAGTGAGTTTACATTAATTGTCTATATTATAGGCCCATACTCGCAGAACAAAAATGTTATTATTTAGTTGTAAAATAGCCTTACGTATTTTCTGATCGACGCAACAAAGGGAAAACTTTATTTTCGATTTCTTTAATGCAAGTAAGTCTTCATAAGAAGCTTTATTTGTCTTTAAAAGTAAGCTGAATTCTTTTCTTGTGCAAATAGGCTTAGAATATCGTGAAACGTCTATATTTTAAATTTGAGCAAAAAATACTACCTGTCTGTCTCTCTGTAACTTTTGTTGGTGAGTACGATTGCTCTGAAATGGTTTACGATATTGACATGAATTTGGTATGCAGATCTTTTCTTATTGAAGGGGTAAATGGTAAATGTGGGTAAATAGGTAAAGCAAGCAAGTAAGAGTCCATAAAATTGGTATTTAGCGCATGTAGCAGAGGCCAAGTTCTCAAACTTTTTTTGGCACCTGCTACCCCCCACTACCACCCCCTCGACCATTACCTATATGGCATATCGTTTTATGGGTTTCTGGGGTAGGTGACTTCAAATATATTATTATAGTTCTATGAGAAATTATTTCGTCATAGTGGAGTGCAAATATAGTATAATTTTTTTTTTCGTTGTGAGAGACTTGATAGAAAATCTGAACGTGGAAGCAGTAATTCCTTAGGCAGCAGTTTTTTAAATTATTCTTGTACTACGTAAGTAGTTTTATTGGGAAATAAATATTCTTATTTTATTTTTCTATATTTTATATTAAAAAATACTGGAAATATTAAAAAGAAACTAGCGAAACGAATTCATGCTTAGTCACACCGTCTCCTAATATTTTTTTTGGTGGCTAATAAATATAATATTGATTATGAGTTTATTTTTAATGAAATATGCAGGGCTAATTAAAGAGGATTAAATTATAAATACTATATTTCTATTTTATTTCGTTATATTTATGGCCTTGCTGCGCATTCTGAAAATAATTTAGATGTAACTTAAGATATCAATTGCGTTTATCATACATTAAAAGTAATCCGGATATATCATTTTGTCACTGGTAATATTTATATAGATTTCTCAACAATTAAAACTTCATCTCATAGATTTATCCTTAAATTTCAAATGAAATAAAATGGTATTAGTTAATATTGCAGTAAATCCTATTTTATTTAAGTTATCAGAACTGAGAAGCAATGATAGATCAATGAAATCATAAAATTCCGTCTACTTTACACTTATTTGAAATATTTCACTAATTGTAAATTTTTAATTGATAGTGCAATTTTATACTTTATGTAAATAAAACCTATTGAAAAAATGAGGCATTATTCATAATAATAGTTGCTGTAGATTCCAATAATGTGGTCTCAGTAAACAAACAGAAACCGTTTGGTCTTTTGACAGACAAAGGCTTTTTGATCGTTGGTCTCAAAACTAGCATAAGCTCGTACCTAAAAATAATCCTGATAGTGATATCAATATACCATGTTCTAAAAAGATTATTAGTATTAAAATTATGGTATGTCCCCTCTTCTGCTTTCACTACCTTATCAATTCCGGATGTTGTCAATCATCATGGGTTTGCGTATTTTATTGGCAGCAACGTGAAACGGCTCGATAGATCAGATTCTCTACCACTTGCGCAAGTTGACCAGCCAAGAAATTCCACTTCTATGAGGTCAGAGTTTCTCTTGCTGTTCTCCCATGTTTAATGTTTTGTAGGATGTGGTGCTTACATTCGATCTTCAATGCTTCTTTTTTCTTCTTGTTCACAACTTCTTTGCATAAGTTTTGTGATTCATTATTTAATTGATCTCCCTTTCTGTATGGTACGTCTAACAGCACTACATTATTCATTGCGGTTGTCTGTTAAGCGTAAGGTTATAACAAAGCATTCACACCAGTTCACATTGTCATTTTGGACGATGTAACCTTCGCCTTTTACCATTTGGTTTTCCCTGAACCATTAATCATCCTCTACTGTAATTTCTTCGGTTAACATGGCAAAATAATTATAAGATGCGAAATAATATGACACTGAAGAACGTATTTCTTGAACAATCCTCCCATAACACGAAGCCATCATTACTCCATCCATCCGCCTTCCTCTTGGTCCACGTCTCAAATGCACAAAGAAAGATGGAGAAAACGAAGGTGTTAGAAAATCTCTAGTGAGTCAAGGAACACGAACACGATATCAGAGCGCCCTAAATATTACAGACAGGTAGTGTGCGAGGAAGAACTTTCCGTAAATCCTCACAAAGCTAAAGACGAAAAATAGCCTTCGTGGACCTAAAATTTTTAGCATTTAATACAGTGGAATGTCAATTTTCCAGCGAGGTAAAACACATCAAAGGAGTCACTTTTAACATAAAATTGACGTGGAATGTCCACATCAGAAACCCAGCACACAAAGCAGCAGTTGCCCTGGGAAGGTGCACGCAGATGTGTGGAATAAATTGAGTTAAATCACAAAATGACCATAACCTATAAATCGAATAATAACTATTGAATAATTCTACAGTTTTTACTGTCGGTTTAAAATATTGAATCAAACATAGTACATCGAATACAGTAAATAGCGCAGTAAGGCACACGAATGAATGTAACGCAAATTTACGTCAAAGTACTTGTTGAATATACGTATAATGTATGACCCTGTGTAAAAATAATGTGAAGTGGGTAATGCCCTACTCGTAAAACGAAAAAGGACAGTTCGATTATCAGAGACAGTTTGTATTGTAAACGGTGTTTTATTGTTAATATAAACGAAAAAGTATGAATTAGTATATGAATTGTCTAGATGCAAAAGCAGACGTAACATAAATAATATAAACGCACCACATATAGTAGACAACTCCCCAAATCCAAAGAAAAGGCTGTCCGGAAGGGATTGAAAAAGGCGGACATACATCCATACCCACCGGCATTGTCAGTGCGGGGCTGGGGCTCGAACCCAGCACACGATAGACAGTCGATCAGCATATTCTCCACACAATACGCCTTAACAGACTGAGCTACCTGCGCAGACATTTGACATTTTCTAATAAAATAAGTTTTCCACACATTCTTAATGTAAAAGTTGCCAGGAACACGATTTTTTGACCCTCAGGAGTATAAACAGTCATTTTAAGCCTTTATTGGCATCTTAAATTTAGGCTTAGATTCAAAAGTAGACATTACCTCATACAAGTAAGATGCAAAAAGGGGACATTAATTGGTTCACAATATTATATTTTTTCTGCTAACTGCACCGATTTCTAAATTTAGGCTTAGATTCAAAAGTAGACATTACCTCATACAAGTAAGATGCAAAAAAGGGGACATTAATTGGTTCACAATATTATATTTTTTCTGCTAACTGCACCGATTTCTAAACAAGCTTTTCAATAAAATTGTTTTCTACGGAAAATTTATTTTTCTATTGTAATCCCAAATTGCACTAGCCTACATATTTTGGTGTTTCTACCATTATTATATAGACGCAAAACCAGACACACTGCAGTTCACTAAGATGCATAAGTAGATATGTTGCAAGTCTCAGCTGGAAAACCGGACGTGTTTAAAATAAAATATCTACTGGAACATTGTAGAAAGATGTAGAAAGATCCAGAATGAATTACTCAGGAGTATAAATAGAGAGTGAGTGGCCGCATATTACAGTACAGTTCAGATAGTCAAATAATACAGTACAGTTCAGTAGACAGTGCAGTTTAGTACAGACAGTGAGTTGAGATACATTAAGACGTAGCGTTCCCCAAACACGGATAGAATGCAATATGATAAAGTGAATGAGGCTGGAATAGGAATTGCTGTAGTCAATTTGCAAAATAATTACAAAAATATATTTTTTAAATATTTTTACAAACATGACCTGAGTGACATTCGCATGACGATTTGCAATCTATGTAGACGCCAGAAAATTTAACTGATTTTGGACTATCTACTTGGCTCATAGTTCTGAGGTCTAAATCCGTCGTCTTAGTCTTAGAGTCTAGAGGTATTAAGGTTCAGATTCAACAAATTTTGTACCATATATTTTGTTTCGAACATTGCTTTCAATAGGGTATCTAAGGAGACATTTTCTTCCCTAAGATTTGTATCATCGGCAAACAAAGCTGTTAAAGTTGTGCTATTTGTAGAATAGAATAGAATAGAATAGAATAGAATAGAATAGAATTTTACTCATGCTATAGATATATATAATGTTTGCATGCGTCAGTGTTTGCATAACTACTTAATTAAAAAAAAAACAATTATAAAAAAAAAACTGAGTCACGATAACACAATATAAAATAAGTAGTAGTCATAAAAACTAGTACCTCAAATAGAGAGAAAAACGGAAAATATAAAATTGTTATAAAAATAAAAAAACAGTTAATGCAAAAATGCTACGATATAGTGTTAAATATAATGATCTAATTAAACAAACGATAAATTAGGCAAGGAGCCAAAATAGTCAAACCATTCCTCACATGAGTAGAAGGCATTCTGTAAAAGAATATATTTTATTTTTAGCTTAAACGTGTTTACACTCATATTACGATTTTGTAAATCTTTAGGTAACACACTAAAATTTTTTATTGATTTATAGGTAGGAATTTTGAGATTTACTTAGTCTATATTTGGGCAATCTTAAATTTGTTTTTGTCCTAGTGTCATGGTTATGTATGTCCTCCTGCTTGGTAATTTTGTTACTTTTTAATTTTTTAATATAACACAACCATTCATATATATAACATGACGGCAATGTTAATATGTGGAGACTTTTAAAGAGAGGTTACAGTGGTCATCATATTGAGCTTAAGCATTCATTACTTTGTTGGAATAACATGATGACTCCCATACTATCACTCCGTACGTTATTATGCCGTGAAAAATAGAAAAATAGACTACTCTTAAGCAATCTGCTGTAATTTTGTTGCTGAGTTGCCTTATTATATAAATACAAGGTGACAAACGTTTTGATAAGCTGTGAATTTGGAACTGAAAGTTTAATGAATTATCCAAATGCACACTGGGAGGTTTATTCGGTTCGTTTTACTTCTCCTTTTTTTCACTTCAAAATGTAGAGTTTTCGTTTTACCATTATTTATGGTAAGATAATTACTCCTTGTCCAGTTTTTATTAAATTATCTTCTTCCTTAGTGCATAGGTTGGAAAACAGCTAGTTGCTCGTGTCATGTCGTCAGCATACATTATTGGAGGCACTTCAGTAGCCCATCATTAATGTATATTATAAACAGCACGGGACCAAGAACTCCATAATCAACACTAGAAAGTTTTGATACTCTATCATTAAACTTAACACACGGTCCGCAAGATAAGAGGTAAATAGATTTAAGGCTTTCCTCTGATCCCATAATATTCAAATTTTTGTATTAAAACACCATGATTAACTGTATCAAATGCTTTAGACATGTCGTAAAATTTTGCAGTGCATAATTCACATTTCTCAAAAGCTTCTATAATGTTTCTGTACATTTCACAGATTGCGTCAATAGTGGATCTCTTCTGTCTATAGCCGAATTGGGCATCAGTTAGTAAATTGTTTTTTTCGAAGTATTCGAGCAGTCTATTTTTAAAAACGATCTCAAACATTTTTGAGATAATAGGTATAATAGAGATGGATCTACAACTGTTTGTATTATTAAAGTCACATTTTTTGTATACATATTGTGTAACTTGTGATTATTTGAATATATCAGTATAAATTCCGCGTTCAATACATATATTTATTAAATGTGCAATAGGCTTTGCCAGAACA
Organism: Rutpela maculata; assembly: GCA_936432065.2. Classification (NCBI taxonomy): domain Eukaryota; kingdom Metazoa; phylum Arthropoda; class Insecta; order Coleoptera; family Cerambycidae; genus Rutpela; species Rutpela maculata. Next base: position 39,041,718 of record OW386285.2, read on the forward strand.
TCACCAGCTAATTTTAAAATTTCGCTGTTAAGATTATATATATCCATAGATTTATTATTTTTTAATGGTGATATAATAGTAAAAATTTCCAGATCACAAACTGGAAATAGAAAAAACATACATTTGCACTAGGTCCATTCTTTAGAAAACCTGAAAACTTTGTATTGTTAACATTATCAAAGTTAGTCATTAAGTTATTTATAGTATCAACAAAATTTGAGAAGAAAAAGGGTCATTGATGTAAATCAAAAAACAGTTGGGCTCGGAACTAGCCTTGTGGAATGCCAGTATTAATTTATTAAATACACTTGACTTGATATTATTATAAGTAAATATATTGGTGTTTATTGCTAAAATACGAACCAATTAACATGACACTGTTTGGTGGTCATAAAAATGGAGACCAAAAACTCAAAGTACGTATAATTGCTCTCTTTCTAAACTTTAATTATGTCTGTTAATGTATCTATCGCCAGTCCAGTAGATCATTTGCCTGTAAATCTAAATTGGTTTGGATAAATAAGTCTTGACGCTGTGTTAAAGCTAAAAATTTAGTTAAAACGTTGGTTTTAATAATTTTGGTTGGCGAAACGCATATTGGACGTAGTGTCAGTGTTAAAAATACTCACCCTTTTTCGGAATACTCAAGTAATAATTTATAATAATAATTAGGAAACTCTTTTTGTGACACTGACGACCACGAAGTTCCCGCAAACATCAATATACATTACACTCGTATACTATTCTTGGCGTATGTTTCACCAACCAGGTCGGCATTAAGACTGTTTTGGAAAAACATACGCCGAGTGTAGTGTTTCAGTGTTGTGATGTTTGTTGACACAGTTTCATCATCATTTCTGTTTTTTTTTTCTGAAAATATCTGACTAGTTCATTCAATTTGAAAGGAATCTAATTACTTACATTTGTATGAGTGTATTCATATCCATCTGGATTAGTTACTGGAACAATGGTCCAATCAATATCTTGGTACATGTAGGCGTATTCGGGATTTTCAACCAACTGGTTTACAATGTATAATGCGACAGGTGGAGCGATCCATTCTCTGGCGTGGATAGCAGCTTCAGCAAATATTTGAGTTTTGTTGGCTCCTCCACTAGAAATTTTAATAGCAATAATATTTCGGCCTTCGAAAGATCTTCCGATTACTTCTGTTCTTACGGTGGTTGGATAAGTCACAGCAAGTTGCTCCGCATATGCAACTATCTGAAATTAAGTAAGATAAGGAAGTTACGTACAAATTCATCTTCATCCATCTTCAGTTTTAAGATATATTAATTATTTTCTTGTAGGTACTAAAATTACTAGATTAGAAACGGAAAATATGTGTATTTTAAATAAATTTTATATTTAATATTTTGACTATTATTTTCCTCAACAATGAATTCATAGTTTGTTTAAAACTTAAAGCATACTATGAAAATTCGTTTAATTCGCAGTTTTTAATTGTATTAAGACACCCAAAGTGGATTTTCTCGAAATTAACGCACGGTATAATAATTCTGGAAAAATACTTATTTTTAATAAAATATAACACTGCAAACAGACTCCCCATAAATCAGTGGCACCGAAACGGCATTTTTTTATGAAAAGATATCATGATACCTCTCTCTTTTTTTAACTTTAGGTTAAAAAAATCTTTGAATGGTTAGAAAATATTATTTAGGTATTAAGTAAATCACAACTTATACATTTTTTATATAATATGGAATTACCTACTTTATGTATACTGCTGCCTCAATCTGGTCACGTTAATATACTAGTTATGAAATTTAGATACTAGATCTTATTTTAAATACTTTAAAACACTCATTATTGGAAAACCAATCGAAACAACTACTCTTCTAGCTAATACTGACGAAGTATTGAATTACTCGATAGAATTTCTGGCCTTTTGAAGCAAAAAAATATTGAAAATACTATTGGCCAGGTACTGCAATTAATTGCTATTAGATTTCCACGCATTTGCAGTATCTGGCCAACAATCACTCATTTGCAATTTTCTCGAAAACTGCTAATTCTAGAAAAAAAAGTTTCAAATAAAAAAGTTACGTCCATCTTTTATCTTCGTTACTTCTCAATACACTTGGTATCTATTTTGAAAGATAAAAAAGTTTCCCGCATGTTACATTTGAGAATGCAAATTTTCGACATAGCCTTAGACAAAAAATAATGCTTTCTACACTTATTAAAATTTGACCTACATATTAACACATTATGTTAACAAATATATATAGTGCAGGCAAATCCAGTTTTGAGTATGAACTATCTGGGGACAGCTATTTCTTTATCGAAATGGATAGCTTTATTCATGTAGAATGAGAATATAAAAGTCCAGAAAAATCCCAATGTGAGCTAAAGCCACCATTTAGAAAAAATGGCCGCCAGAACCATTTCTTTTAGAAGGACATATCTGAGAAACCATTGCTCCGATTTTAGATTTCTTTTTTTGTTCTCTTCCCCTCTTTATGTCCAATCGAAAGTGTTATTACATCTTTGGGCATAAAATAGAAGATAACTGAAGAAAATAAGACTTGAGTTCCTGGAAATATACAAGGTGTCCAGTTAGTGCTTCCTCAGAAGATTGTGCAAAAACGGGCAACTTTATAAAAAAACTTTTTTGACAAAACTTTCAATGTTCCATCTCTACTACAACGTGAAATTATTTTCAATTATACAAGGTGTCACAAAAAGGAGTTACACAATAATGTATAATTTTTTGAATGGAATAGCCTCTAATTTTTTAGCGCCAATTAAGCCTCTAAGAGTTCTGAATTATGCCCTAAAATTTTTGCCAATCGGATGCAGCGTTGCCAAGTTATAATTTTTTTCCTGTTTTTTTGGCAAATTACAAACATTTTTTTGACTACCATATCTCCGCGATTTATTGATTGTTTTTTCTAAAAATGTAGGGTGTTCTTCAGTAATGATGCATCTTCTGAAAAACATTTTTGAAATAAATTATTATTATACCGGGTGTCCAAAATATTTGTTTACATTTCTTGTTATTTAATTATTATTTTTCTCAATTTTTTTAAATGGAATGCCTATATTTTTTTACACGGATGAATGAAGCATAAAATTCTCCACATTCTAATATTATATACTTAATTTTTATTTAAAACCCTTGTTGAGATATGATTATTTCAAATAAGTTTTGCGTAAATTGAGGTGCGTTTTATTTTAGCATTAAAATCTAGTATGGGTTTGGTCTTTTGTTTTGCGTTTGTTTTTCACTCTATGACATTTCTCTAATGTGTTTAAGATTATCGTGATTAAGTTAAATTAATATTGTTAATATTTAAAAATACGAATTATAATTATTGTCAATAAGATTTATTATCTATGGTAAATGTTATGTTATTGGTGAATGTTTATTGGCATCAAGAATTTATGGTCAAAAATATCCCTACAGAAGTCCTGATGTGAGGTCTCTAGAAAATTTGAAAGAACGTTTTGAACGTACTGGAAATTTTGCATATGAAAAGAAGGCGAGACGACGAAATGTATTGTAATGAAGAAAATGAGCTTAGCGGTAATCGAAAATCCTACGGCAAGTGTTCGGGAGTTAAGTAGGGATTTAGAGGTCAGCGAATCTAGTGTTTCCCTATGTCTTCGTAAAAATAAGTTTCACCCGTATCGAGCTCAGCTGCATCAAGAGTTTTGGGATGTGGATTTAAATCGTAGATTAAATTTTTGCCAGTGGGCTCAAAACCAAATTGGAAAAAATGAAGAATTTTTCAAATTTGTATTGTTCACGGATGAATTAACGTTTCATCGTAACGGATTTGTGAATAGGCCAATTTCCATTATTATGCCAGAGAAAACTCTCATGTTGCACAAAAAAATCAGAACAAGAGATTAAATGTAAGGGGAGGAATTGTACATGATTATGTTATTCATCCTCGCTTCTTTGAGGGAAATGTGAATGGAGCAGTCTTCTTAGATTTTACGCAAAATACGTTTCCACAAATAATCGAGCATATTCCTGATTACATTACAAATAATATGTTATTACAACTTGAAGGTGCACCACCACATTTTAGTAGAAATGTTCGTCAGGCCATTAGTAATCAGTTTCCTGAAAGGTGGATAGGAAGATGAGGTCCAATATTTTAATAAACTGTTAAATAATATCTAATTTAATGTTTTATTAAATTATGTTAGGTCTCATTACATGGCCGCCTAAGTCACCCGACCTGACTTCAGTGGGTTTTTTCTTTGGAGATTTGTGAAGTCAGACGTTTATAAAGTAGAACCAACGACTCGAGAAGATATGATGGAAAGGATTCGTCGGTGTTTCAATCGTATAAATATTGATATGTTACACTGTGTAAGGCGCTCATTTATCAAGAGACCTCAGTGTTAACCTGAATCAAAATGGTAGGCAATTTGAGCAGTTGTTAGTTTCAATATCATGAAAAAAAATTATTGCTCAAGAACCGTTCATAAAAGAAAGTGTACGATATCAAAATGTGAGAAATCGTCATTTAAAAAATTATAGGCATTCCATTTAAAAAATTTGAACAAAATGTAAAACAAAATATAGATTTTAATGTTAAAATAAAGAGCAATTTACGTAAAAATTATTAGATATAATCATATCTCAAAAAACGTTTGAAATAGAAATAAAGAGATATTAAAATGAGAGGAATTGTATGTTTTATTCATTCATGTAAAAAAAGTATACCTAGGCATTCCGTTTAAAAAAATAAGAAAAATAATAATTAAATATCAAGAAATGTACGCAAATATTTTGGACACCCGATATACTTACTAAAGATTTATTTCAAAAATGTTTTTCAGTAAATACATCATTATCATCATTATCAAACAACATCCCACATTTTTAGAAATAACGATTAATAAATCGCGGAGATATGCCAGTCAAAAATGTTTGTAAACTGCCCAAAAAAAACAGAAAAAAATAACTTGGCAAAATATTTTAGGGTATAATACAGGGCCCTTGGAGGCTTAACTGGCGTTAAGGAAATACAGGCTGTTCAATTTAAAAAAAATATACTTTCTTGTGTGACTCGTTTTTGTGACACCTTGTATAACTGAGAATAATTTTAAGTTGTAGTAGACACGAAACATTAAAAGTTTTGTTAAGAAAGTTTTTTTATAAAGTTAGCCGTTTTGCACAATCTTCCGAGAGAACACTGACTGGGCACCCTTTATACCTTAATGTACATTATTAAAAATGATTACAATTTTATATATAAATAACTATTACTCCGTTAATATTTGAGTTAGTAACATCGGCCAAAAAACACATGAAAGCTAATTGTGTGCTCTAGAACTTTTATTAAAATTATTTTTTCAATAATTGACTAGAAATTTCAGTACAAACGTCTCGAGTTTACAAAAGTTTAAATTTCCGTAATATTTAAATTAGTTTTTAATTTCCTAAGTTTATCGTTTAATTTATCGTAAAATATGTAATCATACTTTCTGTAAAATGTGAAGTGAGGAATAGAACAAAAAAAGAAATCTAAAATCGGAGCAACGGTTACTGAGATATATGATTTTAAAGAAAATGTCTCTGGCGGACATTTTTTCTAAATGGCGGCTTTAGCTCACGTCGGGATTTTTTTGCGACTTTATGTACTTATCCTACATTAATAGAGCTATCCATTGCGATAAACAAATAACTGTCCCCAAATAGTTCACGCCAAACCCATTTTACACTGAGATTTGCCTGGTCTAATAGTGTTAACACGATAAAAATTTGAGAGTAATCCATTGTGCCGTTTTTGAGTTAGAGCGAGTTAAGCGGAAAAATAATTGTTATATATATCCAATACACACCTAAAACTAGAGAAATGCGCTGCGAAAACTCGTGACGGTGTTAAATAATTATTTATAATAAGTTTAATATTTGATGGAGGGTAGACTGATCAAATATTAAGATGGAAAAAAAAAATTATATATCCGAACATTAAGCTCCGAAGTGCCTATCCCTTTTCCTTAACCCTTTATTCCCACAAACGCATTATGCCCCCTCCCTCCCTTCCTATTGCTTGGATTGCGATAATTTTTTTTTAAATTAAAGATAAAAAAAATGTCGCTTACCTGTAAAAAAATTTCTCTTCTGAGCCCTTTCTTTTGTACTCAAAAATTCATTTTAAGAAAAATGCAAAAGGTTTTTCCCCTCCCACAAGTTTGTTTATTTGAAAAAAATTAAAAAATTATTCAGTCAAATATTAGATGTAATAACGAACAAATTCCATTTTGGTTTTTGAAAATCGCACAACAGGGAAAAAAGTTCGAGGGGGTTGAATAATTTTCTTTCCCTACCTCCCTCCCTAATTGGCCCACCATCCCAATCCTCCGGTTCCATCAATTCTTATTTGTTTCACCTATCTCAAAAAAATCTCACCCCCTATCTTCTTTTTTTCGTAAAAAAATTAAGGAATTACTTTTTCGTGTATTAGTGGTGGGGCAAAAAAACGAGTATTTTCAAAAAAAATTTTCCCGAAAAGTTCCCGCCCGATTTGAAAATTTACCAGATTATGCGTTTCCGCGAGATCTTCAATTTTTAATTCTACTTTTTTTTCTTCAGGTCAATAATAACAAAGTTATCGTGGAAAAATTTGTTTTTGCGAATTTTAAATGCGAATTCCTCCGCCACCCCGTGTAATTAAGCTGAACTAAGTTGATAACATGATAAAAGAGAACGCGTGTAACCGAATTGTCAAAAAAAAAATTCAAAAAAGTTGGTTTCAAAACTCCTCTTTTTCTCGCCAGTTCCGCTCCATTACTCAGAAATATGCCTTTAATGGATACACTTGATAACAGCACTGATAAAAATGAATTCTAGAAGTGGATGGAACTTTCGTTTCATCAACCACAACTTTTATGCAACCCAAAGGATGCAATTGCATCAAACGAATATGGATGTTTCGATAAGGAAAATGATATTATGGTATCTAGTTGCCACTATTACCAGGAAGAACTCTGATATAATTTTAATAAAAAAATGTATAGGGTGGTCATCCGACAGAAAAAGTTATTCATGAATGAAGGATGCCAAATAGACAGGAAAATTTTGTGTAAATACCTTTACAATTTTTTTCTGCAACCAATTTAATTTTTGCCATTGATTTTAGTTTATCTTAAAAATATCGATGCTTGGTGGCGTTGATATTTTTCCACCTATATGATACTGCGCAAAAGTGCTATCGTTAAGTTTCTTTCGTTGCCGGTATCGATACAGCCTACTCGCTTGATGCAACTGTTTCCTTTGGGTTGCCTCAAAGTTATGGTTGATAAACTGATGGTTCCAGCTCTCTCCAGAATCCATTTTTATCAGTGATGTTATCAAGTGTCTCCATTAAAAACATAATTCTGAATTGTAAGTCAGAATTCTGAGTTAAAAATTGTATATTTTTGTTGTGGCCATTCTACGCCTTCGCAATTCTAAGTTAGCATTTTAATGATAAAATAAAGAAATAAGTGTATAATTATAGTGTTGTGTTGTTTCCTTCATCTTTTTAATTCATTCTTTCATAACTTATGAGGAGTAGCCTATAATTAATAACAATTTATTAATTTAGAACACTTACTTCATCATATCTCATAAATTCCGTGAAAGTCACTTCACCACTTGCTACTCTTGGGCTATTTCTCTGTCTAATGTCTTCCTCTTGAATTTTTCTAAAAAAAAAAATAAACTTTATTTAACGAAACCTGCTATTACGGTTATTAAAAGAAGCGTGCACATATACAGCGTGTTTAACTTGGGACTGTAAGACCCTTACAACTTTGCTAGTTTTTATCCGATTTAAACTAAATTGTTGTATATATTCAACAGCTTAACAGAAAAAGGAAAATTTCCAGTTAAACTAAAAACGGCTAAAATGATTCCCATTTATGAAAAAGGCAACAAGACTCTAATAGAAAACTATATACCAATTTCATTGTTCTCGTCATTTTCTAAAATTTTTGAAAAATGTTAAAATCAATGTTCTCCCCCATCCACAGTTTAGATTTCAAAAGGATTGTCTATGTCTGACGCTTTTATAAGTTACTTTAGTTAGTTATAGTAGTCAAAATGCATTTGTGGTATTTTTGACATTCAGTAAAGCATTTGACTTGCTAAACTGCGACATCATGTTAACTAAACTGGAGTGCTGTGGTGCGCTGTGACAATTTATCTTGGTTCAGGAGTTACTTAAGTGGTCACCAGTCACCGACCTTAAAAATATCAATACGCGTACCACAAGGGTCCGTTTTAGGAGCGCTATTTTTTTCGTATATGGTAATGATTTATATACTTTTTAAATTTCTGTAAAACAGTCATGTTTGGGGATGGTGCCAATATTGGAATTTATATCTGATATAGAAATATTCGACAAAGTATTCTAAAAATAGATTGAATGAGCTAATTCTAACGTGTTTGGGAGGTTTAATGGGAACAAAGTAAAGATAAATAGTGAAAAAACCCTGTTATGGACCCTCATCCAGTTAAGTAATCAAAGCTAGGTAATAAAGTTTGACAATGATTCATTGGAAGTATTCAGAAAAAGTCGTCCCATATATTCCTTGATCTGAAAAAATGCTTTACTTAGGACCATGTGTAGACCAAAATACAATTAAAATAGAATTAGATACAATCATTTGTAAAAATTAGAGACCGGTTTATTTTCCAATTGGTAATTTCCCTAGAAGGAAGTGCATACATTTTCATATATAAATTACTAATCAATGATAAAATTATTTTTTTTAAATTGAGTATTACATTAAAGAAAAAATCAAATTTAGATAACAGTATGTCAACCAAGAAGCAAGAAAGGATTAACACCGAGAATCTAAAGAGACTAAACCACCAAATTCATAAATATTGGGTTTCGAAATTGTTTAATGCGTTCAATAAGGCGTGATAAGGACGATATGTAGGCGATTTATCCAACGCAAAAAATGCTCTAATAAATGTTATCTAGAAAACTGAAGCTCTTATTAAAAAACACAACAGACCAAAAAACTTCTTTACAGTCCTAACTACATTTTCGCTCAAACAACAACAACAAAACAAATTAATTTGACATTTCTTGTTAAAAGAATGCACTTCATCGGATCCCGACCCGGAGCCAACCAGACAACCACGGCGCGTAGCGTCGTGGTAAATGTGTGGTTGGACGAGGCGGGTTCGATTTGGTTTGACGATAATACTTGTTACAGCTACGACACCTGTCCGCCTTAGGCAGACTTAAAACTAGGTTATGCTTAGGGAATGTGCTCACACGAGCCTAAAACTAATGAGTAAAAAATTTAAAACTAACACTTGCACTGCACTTACAAATTTTTGGTTGCTAATACGGGAAAACAGAATTAAACGAAAAAACCCGTACATTTTCGCTCAATTCGTAAATCCAGCTAAGCTTCACGCCCCAGTTCTTAAGTAAAAGAACTACGATAGTGACGTCACAATGGAGACAATACGACTTAAGTATCTGCTTATCTACATTAGGTTACCTTGGGTCAGTGGGGATATTAACATATTACTTCTGTTTGTGAAGTGAATCATAAAATCGTTGTATCTGGCAGGGGTTTTATTAAGAGAACAAATCAAGGAATTAAATGATTAGGAATTGTAAATAATCAGCTGCCAGTGAATTCAGTGTATTATTCATGATATTTTTTATTATTTATTGGGCTATTGTAAACTCTTAAATCCTATTTTGGCTGATGATACATTTTTTTCAAATAAAGTAACTAGTTAAATGCTTTACAATTTATTTTCAGGTACATTTCAAACCATATACATCATACTTTTCGCAGATAACAGACTTGTTGCACTTTTTATATAATTCTTGCACATTCTATGATGCTCTTCGAAGTTTTAGAAAATAGTCTTGTTTTTGTCTTTAAGATTCCCTCTAACAATATTTAAGAGCAACTACAAATCAATTAGTCATAGACATACTATTAATCTTACGGTTTAATTTATAAATACACAATAATTTTAATTTCCAAATTGATAGTGTGTTGTTAAAACTTGTGGGAATTATATTGACACACGTTGATAACTTTGTGTTTATAAGAACTACTGCAATATTAGTATCGCATTAAAAGTTGCAGCCCAATATAGTTCCATTTTTTTAATGAACTATGTTTCATTTTTGACTGGATTATTTTTCAAAAACAATGATGTTCTTCATACAGCTAACGTCAACTTACGAACTTACCGTCCAAGTTTCAATACAACCGGACTTTCCGTTCTTAAGTTATCGTGCTTAACAAAAAATGTGACGAAGTGACAGGCAGACCAATGGACAAACACAAGAGCATTTGAAAGGTTGGTTAGAATTCGGTACAATGATATGAGAAATTTGTCTCTAGAAGTGATATTTACGGTTTTAGAAATATACTCTTCGGTTTCATATTTGCGAATAAGTAAAAGAAACTAGTCAACCAGATACTAAGAGAAAACCGATATTAAGAAATTCTAAGTAATTATTATTTAAACATACAGTAGTGGCACTTGATTAGAATAATTATATTTTAGTGTATACAATAATTTTTTAACAAAATCCGTATCTATTTCAACATTAATATCTATAAAACTTTTATTATCGCTAGATTGTTAAATATTATGACAATATTACTATCTACTAATCAACGAACAGAAAAACATGGCGATAAAATGTAAAACAGTTTAACACGCCATGAAAACGACCTATGCAATGAAGTCTAACTCAAATAATGCCCGACGTGAGACAGTCTCCCCATCGTGACGTCACGCTGCATGAGTTGTCAGACGGGCATGTTAATTTAAATCTAATATTGCAAGATTGTAACAATAAAGTTCCTTCACACAGGTTAAAAAATTGCCTGCTCACACGATGCGGGCACCACGAATTTTTTTCTTACAATACGAGCTTATATCTTGTCAAGTTTATTGACACGATTAGAGATTCAAATATTGTTAGTTTCCATACAAAAATCTAATCATTAACTTTGCATTCGTAATTCGTAAAAAAATAGCCATACACACATAAATAATAATAAAAAACAAACTTTCCGGAAATTATCTAAAATTGCCGCCAATTTTCTTTCAATTAACATTTTTAATCTGAATACCAATTTTGAAAAACTATAACTCCCCAGCATAGCATTTTTGAATGACATTTTTTACATGTAAATAAATGTAACTTACTCTTCCACGTTACTGATTACTACTTCATACTGCAACTTATTCCTTTTTATAGTATCTTCAAATGTACTTTGGCCACTTGGGGAGACCATGATATCCACAGGAGCATCTAGCGCTCGTAAATCAGTCCAAAAATCAAAATTTACATTATTCTCAAATCCCTTTAACACTTTTGCTTCATCCAAAGTTTTCGGAGTAACTCGATATACTTTATAGCTGAAAATAAATAAAACATTTTAATTATAATATGGATATTTTATTACAATAGGAAGTTAAGGATGGTACTAATTACAAATCCATTAGTTTTTTTCATAAAACATTTTTAGTAGCGTGGTTATTTTAAGTATCAGCAATTTTTTAAACAAGTCACTTTATTATTAGAAATACAACATCTGGACATGTGAGTATTATTGCTTATACTTAGCTACAAAAATATTTGGTATTTGTTTCTGTTTACCTGTCATAACTCACGCGTGGTTCAGCAAAAGTGAGTCCAAAAATGACCAAACAAGCTACCGAAAACTTCATTTCATATACTTATCTTGTCCACTACTAAAGCAAACTTCTGATTCAATGCAATAAAAAATTGTATTATCTATTAATTTTTTACAACTCTTTCATTTCTAGCAATAAAATGATTAAATATTATTATCAGTTGATGCCTTACTTACATAAAAAATGTATTATTTGATTTGAAAACCAATATAATCCAAGTTTAGGATCCCTCCATCGTCTTCCCATTTGATTGATGCTTAATAATTCTAGAAAGTGATTTCATACGTACATAACGTTTTGTAAATAGTAAATTCATTGGTTAATTTTTGAGAAGTTTCAATATTTGACCGTTATACTTGAGGAAGGTCATTTCAAAATGCACCTTGTCCAATATAGTGGAGCGGATCTGGTTTTGAAATGAAACTAACTTTTTCAAAAAAATTTTTTTTACAATTCGTTTACACGCGTTCTCTTTTATCATGTTAACAACTTAGTTCAGCTTAATCACACAGGGTGGCGGAGGAATTCGCATTTAAAATTCGCAAAAATACGTTTTTGCACCATAACTTTCTTATTATTGACCTGATGAAAAAAAAGTAAAATTAAAAATTGAAGATCTCGCGGAAACGTATAATAATGTAATTTTTTTCAAATAAGACGGTAACTTTTCGTGTAATTTTTTTTGAAAATACTCGTTTTTTTACCCTATCACTAATACACAAAAAAGTAATTCCTTAATTTTTTACGAAAAAAAGAAGTTAGGGGGATGAGATTTATTTGAGGTAGGTGAAATCGATAAGAATTGATGGAGCCGGAGGATTGGGGTGGTGGGCCAATTAGAGGAGGGAAGGGAGGTAGGAAAAGGAAAATTATTCAACCACCTCGAACTTTTTTCCCTGTCGTGCGAATTTTCAAAAACCAAAATGGAATTTGTTCGCTATTACGTTTAATATTTGACTGTATAATTTTTTAAATTTTTTTCAAAAAAACAAACTTGTGGGAGGGGAAAAACCTTTTGCATTTTTTTTAAATGCGTTTTTGAGTACGAAGGAAAGGGCTCAGAAGAGAAATTTTTTTACAGGTAAGTGAGATTTTTTTTATCTTTAATTTAAAAAAAATATATCGCAATCCAAGCAATAGGAAGGGAGGGAGGGGGCATAATGCGTTTGAGGGCATAAAGGGTAAGGAAACGGGATAGGGACTTCGGAGCTTAACATTCGGATATATAAATCTTTTTTCCATCTTAATATTTTATAAGTCTACCCTCCATCAAATATTAAACTTATTATAAATAATTATTTAACACCGTCACGAGTTTTCGCGGCGCATTTCTCTAGTTTTAGGTGTGTATTGGATATATATAACAATTATTTTTCCGCTTAACTCGCTCTAACACAAAAACGGCACAATGGATTACTCTCAAATTTTTATCGTATTATCACTATATATTTGTTAATAAAATGTGTTAATATGTAGGTCAAATTTTAATAAGGTAGAAAGCATTATTTTTTTTCTAAGGCTATGTCGAAAATTTGCATTCTCAAATGTAACATGCGGGAAATTTTTTTATCTTTCGAAATAGATACCAAGTGTATCGAGAAGTAACGAAGATGGACGTAACTTTTTTATTTGAAACTTTTTTTTCTAGAATTAGCAGTTTTCGAGAAAATTTCAAATGAGTGATTGTTGGCCAGGTACTGCAATTAATTGCTATTAGATTTCCACACGTTTGCAGTACCTGGCCAACAATCACTCATTTGCAATTTTCTCGAAAACTGCTAATTTTAGAAAAAAAGTTTCAAATAAAAAAGATACGTTCATCTTTTACCTTCGTTACTGCTCGATACACTTGGTATCAATTTTGAAAGATAAAAAAGTTTCCCGTATCTTACATTTGAGAATGCAAATTTTCGAAAAAAAATAATGCTTTCTACACTTATTAAAATTTGATCTACATATTAACACATTATATTAACAAATATATAGTGATAACACGATAAAAATTTGAGAGTAATCCAATGTGCCGTTTTTGAGTTAGCCCAAGTTAAGCGGAGAAATAATTGTTATATATATCTAATACCCACCTAAAACTAGAGAAATGCGCCTCGAAAACTCGTGACGGTGTTAAATATTTATTTATAATAAATTTAATATTTGACGGAGGGTAGACTGATAAAATATTATGATGGAAAGAAGATCTATATATCCGAATATTAAGCTCCGAAGTCCCTATCCCTTTTCCTTAACCCTTAACCCTTTATTCCCCCAAACGCATTATGCCCCTTCGCCCCCTTCCTATTATTGCTTGAATTGCGATAATTTTTTTTTAAATTGTTTTTACGATCCAATCCAAAATAAGTCTAACGAAGTTTTTAGATTCGAAACTAATTAATTTGCACTCCGTTCATAATATGCTGAATCGGATGATCAAAATTCGCCCTTACGGTTGGTCCAATTGAATTAGATTCACTTTGAAATAGCATAGTTGGTGGATAAGGCGTAATATGAAAAAAACACTCAACTTTTAGACGTATTTTATATACGATTAGAATCGATTTTGCAGAGCAAAATATATGTGGATATAACTGAAACAGTATAAAGAATTAATTCACGTCGCTAACTAGAATATGACTAAAAATGGATAAGACTCATTTTGTAATGACCCTCCTTACCTATTAACGTAATATTCTGAGGCCTAAAAAGTTACCAGTTTTCGGTTATTTGTTTATTTAATTTTTATAATTTTTTGATATTGTATTTTTTTAACGTTATGAGAACCAGGCGTCAAAAATTTTGGAGTAGAAATAATTCAAACAAAAGGTTTCTTGATGCAAATTGGTTCATCTGTTGTCAGTAGAAGTGCTTAATTTATCCCACTTGAACGAGGCCCGGATCTCCCTTCCGAGGGGGAAATTACGAAAATATAATTTTTCGAGATCTTAGTCTTTCCCATTGAATTTACGGCAAAACTGGCTATATACAAAATTAACGCTTATAAAGTTCTCTACAAAACAGGTCATATCAAATTTTATCGCCAATAATTAGGTCTAAAGTTGGGCTAAGTTACACGGCTTTCAAATCCTCTAAGTATTTACTATGTAGCGGCTCTTTTGCTATAGTCTGTTAATTTCGGTCATAATAAGAATACAAACTCAATGAATGGCGCAGTGTTTACGATGTTAGGCTTGCGACCACGGGGTTTCGGGTTCGAGTCTTGGCTGGGGTATGGATGTGTAGTGGCGTTTTTCATGTTTGCCGAGGGAGTAGCAGTGGGCTAGACTGCGGTTATGTGAGAGACAACAGGGCTAGTCGCTCTCCTCTTGTGAGTTCGAGTCTAAGCTGCGGCAGAGTATTGCAGTGTTGTCTATGTGGGCGAGTCCTGATTGAGTGGTAGAATAGCTATAGCTAAACACCGCCAGGATGTTAATATAAATAAGACGTTAAAAAAAAGTTAGTAGATATTCATATACTTGTTTGTGATAGTAATAGTAAACATCTACCTTTATAATAGTAGAAGTGGAGGGGAGTCTCTGTCAGTCTCTCCGGTAGATGCGTTAAATAATTTCTTATTAATTGTTCAAAGAATCATGTTCAGCAAAACATCCCAAGCTGATTTGCAGAAATATTTCCACTAAGAATTAGCTCCTTATCCATTGACACTTTTTGATAACAACATGAAAAATTACTTTCTTCAGTGGTTACTCCAATAACGCTCAACAACTCTTGATAGAGATGGTGGTATTCTACTATTACGTCAAGAAATATTACAAAGCCAATAGTGTGACTGTTTTCAACGATTATCCAGAAGATGTCATGCATAAGAACAGAAAATTAACTAAACATCTTCGTGGAATACAAAAAATCTTACGAAATACTGCCGCCAACTGAAGAGCACCGTGTCAACATTGCTTATGAATCTATCACTAGGTTCAAAAATAGTATGGTAAATTCATTACACGGGGTTTGGAAAACCATAAGAGCTTTTATTCTAAATTTCCTTCAAATGCAGAGAAGGCTGTCAAAAAGCTTGCAGTTGTCGGTAAGTTGAACTTTACTGCTCCATAATCTGCGGAAGTTGTCGAGAATCGTGTATTAATATTAATGTTGAAGATGAGGACTCGGATAACTATGACGAGCTAATTGAGACTGAACTTCAATATTTTAATAATGCTGATGATGATGATGATGATAGTAATGGAATACAACCGACAACTTCAGCTCAACCAATTTAATGTGAGAAACTTGTTTGAATTAATTACTTTTGAATTTCTGAAATGTTTGTGACTTGGAGACTCGCCTAATAGTCTATCTGATATCTATTTTGTGAAGACTGTGAGATAAAGAAAACATTGTAGAATGTACCCATGGTCAACATACTCTTAGTAACATTTCATGTAAGCGAGGAGAAGATGACGTCGACAAATTAATTGTGACTACAGCAGTCGATTCATTATCTAGCAATGCTGTTATAGTAGCTGTGAACACCAGTGTGTTCCTTCTAACTGCTTTAACACCACATGAAAGAGAAATTCATTTCCAGAAACCGCCAAACGGAGAGGTCGTGCGAAACAAAGTACCTTACTGCTAACAAAACATGCTTTTTATACGTGAATTTATAGGCTGTGACATAAAGTCAAGGTACTAAATAAGTTAAAAATAAAGTTTGCTAAAAATTTTTGAAAACTGTGACGTTTCCAGGCTGTTGCTAAAGTATTGGCGAAAAGAGATCAAGATACTCTTTATATTTTAAAGAGTGGACAAAAATTTATTCTAGCTCCTTATGGCGCTCCATATTTCGCATTTGATTTAAGTGAATATAGGTAGCAATGTTTTACAAAATATACAGCTATAAATTCCAGTGTAAATCGCGCGAATTTGCTATGTACAAATAATGCAGCTCTAGAGTACCTAAAGGAAATACACTTACAGGTGCAAATAGTGCAAGAGTGTTGATTTGGTATCAGATGATTGAGAATGAAAACTACGAAAATTGTATATTCCAAACTCAATAAATCAACAACTAGCCCCTGAATTAAGAAAAAATAATTTGCAAAAATATGTAAAGCAGGCTGCAGTGAAAGCTATGGGTCCAGAAGAACTGGGCTTATACAGACGATAAGAAATATACTTACCGTAAATTACTAACTTCTATCGAATTGCTCTGCCTTCGTTGATTCGCTGCACATTGTCTACACTCTTATCATACATTCAATGGTGAGAGTGATGGTATCAATAGATTCGCACAAAAAAATTCAAATAATTTTCTAGAAAGTAATGTTTAACTATTTTGGTTGTTGGATTAAAAGGATTAGGATTGAATTTAACAATTTATTTCATAAAGATTTTGGTTCGCTAGTGACTAGTATAGTATAAAATAGAATAATACATATACAAAATTTAATAAATTTTTTATCAATCATTCAAATTTACCATCAATACGTGTCTTCCACGTATCGATGGTAAGCTTTAAAACCTTCCCACGTTTCTTCAACAGTTGCTAAAATATCTTCTGGAGGAAGATCGAATCCTTGAGCGCCACCACTTGGCAGTTCAATAGTATAAGCCAACGGAATACCAATGCTTGCAGCATAATCGTCACTACACCCTGCAGATGTATACATTAACGCGGCAGAATTTCCCACTGTGTAATTGGTTCCTTTAACTGCGAATATAGCATCATTTACTTGGTCTCCAACAATTTGCAGCTGTTCTGCATTTTCGGTGAGCAAATATGCATATGACCAAGGGTATAATACCCAGTAACCATGACTGTGTATGGCTACATACAGCTTGATATCTTCTCTGTGGGCGAAGAGGTAGTCTCCTATGGCTCGTGCTTCTATCTCAGAAAACGCATCTCGACCTGCAAATATGTCGCTACATTGCCATGTACTAGATCCAGATTCGCCCCAGTGATATCCAAAGTTTCTGTTTGGATCAGCACCAAAGCAAATTGAAGCAGTAGACCTTGTCTTTCTCCACATCCGTGTCTAAAAAGATGTTTTGCTAATTAGTAGGTATAAGTAGGCAATAGGTCACTTCGTACCGCCACCCCACCTTCCAACCAATCAGGGGCCAGCATCCCTCCATGAACGTACATGAATACACAGACAGTAGTAAAAGTACAGACCTGTCAGAAGATGCATATATAAAGCTACAGACCTGTAAAGAGCAGCATCAATAAAAGTACACATCTGTATGTTCATGAATGTTCATGGAGGAGTGCTGGCTTCTGATTGCTGGGAGTGGGGTGCTGGTCCCTGGGGGCGTGGCTTAAAGGTAGACTGGTGGGAATTGTTTGAAGTGAGCTACTACCTACTCGTATAGTTTAAACTGATTTATTCTAATTATGTCGGTTAGAGAAATTCCAGTGTTTTACTTAGAAAGACTAAAACACCACATAATTAGACAACCCTCCAATTCAAAGCCAGAGCTGTCCGAAACCCATTTTGTCGATAGGTAGCAGACGTCACGTTTCGTTCTATAAGGCGTTGAAGTCACCTTAAATTATATATAACTATTTTAGAGTACATCCCTTCTAAGACACTCGATTAAAATCCAGCCGAACATCTTCGGTGCTGAAGCGCCGTAATATTGGATAGGTTTGTTTTGATTGTGAAAAATGTTACAGTTACAGAACTATTTTGATTTTGCGTAGAACTAATGCGTACCAAGACCTAATTCAAGAACTGTTGTGAAATGTTCGAAATTATTGGATGTAAGGAGTCGGAATAGTAGGCAAAATCGTGCTAAAGCTATGAAACCTGTTTCCCCCACCCCCGCACAGTGGGAAAATATGCCCTTTTTTTTGGACCAAAATCTGCCGACAGTAAAGATTTCAATCAAATTAAGTAAAAAAAATAGCAAATATCCTTAAGACATTGTACTTTAGAGTAGTGCTGCGGCAAAGTGGCTTTGGGTTAACCTAACCCAAAAATCGCACGTATTACTTCCACATTCAGTGGAAGCATAGAAACGACAAAAATTTTTTTAAATTTTTTATTGTGCAAATAGGCTTAGAATGAATCGTCTAGATTTATAGTTTGAGCAGAAAAAAATGTCTGTCTGTCTGTCGGTCTGTCTGTAACTCTCTTTATTGTGCGCACGATTACTCTGGAATCGTTTAAGATAGTGACTTGAAATTTGGTACGTATGTATTCTAACGAGATCTGGAACTAGATTATATTTTCATGTTATTCCGTTGAAGGGTTTGGGGGTAAATTGGGGTAAATAGGTAAATCAAGCAGGTGAGAGTCCATAAAACTGGTATTTAGTATATACAAGAGAAGCTAATGTCTCGAAAAAATTTTGGCATTAGCCAATTATCAAAGGGGGTGAAAAAAATTGTGATTTAGTATGTGTACAAGAACCAAAGGCTTCATATATTTTTTTTCTTCATCCACACAGGTAAAAAATAAGGACAGTTTTTTATCCACATCATTGTATTCCTATGCATTTAAACTGACATAATTAACAGCTTTAAACCTAATATAACCTATAAGTGGAAAATTGTATGTATTAAATAACAGTCATTAACCTGAAAGTTTTAACCCCAACATGGTCATGAATGTTATTGAGCAGCTGAGGGTCATTTCCAAAGTAATTTTTCGCGCAGAATCCGAATCTGGCCTCAGAATTGGCCCATCATGTCAGTAATAAAAGCGCGTTTTTTTAGTTTTTTAAACTATTCATTTTATTTTGTAACTTTTTAGTCTTAAATAAACTTAAAGTTTTACCCATATCAAGGAGATTATAAAGAAAAAAGTAGTTACTCGCCAAGCCCTTTCATCTGATACCCATATTAAGGAGGTTATAAAGAAAAAAATAGTCCGCCATCTTGGCGACAGACGCCATTTTGAATTCTTGATGATGTAATAAAGCCTATGTTGCATTGTCACCTGACTTACAGGCGCAATATTTCAAACCTCTAACTTACCAAGAAGTGGGTATGTGCGTTTTAGATCAAACACCCTGTATATATAGCAACGCTACATAGCTTATTGTGTTTTACTTGCCAAGCCATTTCATCTGATACCCATATCAAGGAGGTTATGAAGAAAAAAGTAGTCCGCCATCTTGACGACTACCGCCATTTTGAATTTTTGATGATGTAATATGGCTTACGTTGCCGAGACCGCTGGTGAAGATGTGATTAACATTTTCACAGACGGATCAAGGAAGAAGGAGGGGGCAGGATGTGGAATATATTCCAGAAGCCTGCAAATCCAATATAAATGGACTATGGATGAGCGAGCCAGCATAGTACAAACTGAACTGGCGGGCATAACCATAGCCGCAAAAGAGATTGTCCGCAGACAAACTACGGGCAAAACAATCAGGATCTACACAGACTGTAGACAATCACTACTAGCCCTGAGAAGTTACAAAATAACCACAGGAGCAGTATGGGAATGTCATCGAGCACTTGTGGGTGCCTCCAGTACGAACAACATCTCGGTATGCTGGGTGAAAGGATACGCACAGTGCAGTGGCAACAAAAAAGCCGACAAACTGGCCAAAAAGGCAGCAGGCCAACTTATTTTTGGACCAGGCTCGGCCAGTCTGTTACCGATTACGGCGATAATACAATTAATTAAGGAGAACACCCACAACGAATTTAAGAAGCTGTGGGATGAAACAAGCAGCTGTCAGCTTGCTAGGGAACTACTCACGTATCCCAACAAGAAAACAGCGATGGACTACCTGGCAATGACCAGAAGGAATCTACGTTTTATAACAGGAATCCAGACTGGACACTGTCCGCTAAGGAAACATCTATACAATATGAGATTAAGCGAGACACCTCTTTGCAGAGGTTGTGAACAAGAAGATGAGACGGTTCAACACGTACTCTGTGACTGTTCAGCCGTCTCATCAATTAGAGAATCCATCTTGGGAGAGCGTTGGCCTACCTTGGCCAATGTAAGGGAGATGCCCCTAGGCAACATCACCACCTACTTCGAAAGAATAGGTTGGTTGGAGGCCTAGGCGAGTGTCTGCCTAGAGGGAGGATGTACAAGGGGTCCAATGGGGCCTAAGTGCTGTGGTTTTTGACCACCCTCTGCTAATTCCATACTCCATACTCCATGGCTTACGTGGCATTGTCAATTAACTTATGATCCCATTAAGATGAATTTGGTACCCAATATACATACACTACTTCGTTTGTTTGTGACTCTCAACCAAGAAGGAAAAAGAGGAATAATTTTTAGGTTAGGTTAACCCAAAGCCACTTTGCCGCAGCACTACTCTAAAGTACAATGTCTAGAGGGTATTTGCCATTTTTTTCATTAAATTTAATTGAAATTTCTACTGTCGGCAGATTTTTGTCCAAAAAAGTGCATATTTTTCCCACTGTGCCCCGTTTCGAGAGTGCCGGAACAGGAATAACAGGGCGAAAAGAGTTTTTAGTCATGCGCACCCCCTAAAACGGCCAAAAACCACCTTTTTTTTGCTTGTTTCTCATATGACATCTTAGCATCGACTATTTTTGCAGGGATTCTTTGTTTTTCATGGGAGTAAAACAGATGGTGAAAGGTAATGTCAGGTAGTGGACTGCAACCGCTTTAGGGGTCGATCTACCCTATCAGGGGGTGTAAAATTGTTTCCTTTGTTGTTTCTTGTTAAAGAAACGCTCCATTTTCGAGGATGCTGATCAAAAATGATTTTACGCCAGTTCAACTCTACCTTCACCTTTAAACAGACGGAAACCACTCCTTTCATACGTTTCACGACATCAATGCTCGTCAGGGCGTTCTTGGAGGGGAATGACTAGAAATATAGGCGGAAGCAAAAGACAATGGTAAGAGTGAACTGGGGATTGGTCCTATCCTCCAGGGGGTGGAGAATTGATTTTTTATTTTCAAATTTGTGTATTAGGTGGGAGCCAAAATGTATTTTGTACCCCCTGGGGTTGTCAGAATTCATTTTTACCATTGTCCTTTGCTTATCGGTGAACTCCGCTTAAACCTCCAGCCATTTCCCTCCAAGAACGTCGTGACGAGCATTGATATCGTGAATCATATGAAAGGGGTGGTTTCCATCCGTTTAAGGGTGAAGAAAGGGTCGAATCGGCGTAAACCATTTTTTTCTTGATCAGCACCCTCGTGTGTTGTACACAAGCCATTTGTTCGAACGTATTCACGGAATGTTTAGTTTGAATTTCAACTCCAGTTATAGAAATAGAAGTAACTATTTTATCATATGCAAAAATCTGCTAACATACCATTGCCTACGGTTTCTTTTTCTTGATCAGCATCCTCGTGTGTTGTATATGAGTCGTTTGTCTAAATGTATTCAAGCAATGCTTAGTTTGAATTTCAACTCCTATTATAGAAATAGGCGTAACTATTTTATTATAGGTGAAAATCTGCTAAAATACCATTGCCTACGATTTCTCCTTGTTGACATTTACCTTTCCCTGGAAAGGTCAAGCGAAAGTGGAAAGGCAGCAGAAGATAATAGGCAATGTGGGAAAATGTACAAAAGTGGGAGAAAGTCGTGGGAAGGTACTGGTAGATGTTGGAATATGGAGGCGGGATAGATGAGGCAAGGTGGCGGGAAAATGGGAGGAGGTGGTGGGAAGACGTGGGCGAGATGTTGGAATAGCGCAGGGTGGAGACCGGGAAGAAAGATGAAGATCTACTTAGGATGGAGATAAAGAGGTGCACGTTGTAATGGGAAACACACGGTTTGCACCCGATCTTAGAATAATAAGGTCACAATTTCCATATCCAATGCTTAGAAATTAATGACTGGGGGACCAAACTCCCTCAGGACGGGAGCAAATATGACTCTTGTAGCAGTATAGAATAACACTTCGTATTCCTCTGAGTATGTCACCAGTTATTAACTCAGATTAGTTCATATACTTACTGAAGTATGCGTGAACTCATAACCATCAGGATTTGCCAGAGGTACAAGGACCCAATCAACGTTTTCGTACAAATATGCATTACTGGGATCCTCAACTAGCTGATTAATAATATAGAGGGCCATGGAGGGTGCGACCCATTCTCTGGCGTGGATACCAGCATCAGCAAATATTGTCGGTTTGTTAGAACCTCCACTTGAAATTCTGACAAGAGTCAAATTTCGCCCCTCGAATGACCTTCCAATTACTTCAGTTGTCACGATGTTTGGGTAATCAATAGCTAATTGTTCCACGTATGCAGTTATCTGAAATAAAAAAAGTATTTTTATATTTCAGTAATTTGTTAAAATATATTGTTGTTCGGTTGATATATGATGTGATAAATTTTGTAGATGATAAAAAAATGTCACAATTTCTAATACTTTAATAATGAAAAACATATCTGATAAACTGACTTATACCTCAAGATGAATTATAAGCAATTCATAATGATATGTAATATAACGTAATATTTTTATTTCCAATTTATTTCCAACACATTAAAGTACAAAGTTTTCTTTGAAGAAGAAGCAAATATATCCAAAGAAATGTGTAAATAAATATTTAGAATTTAAATATTTAAAATAACCAAAACTAATAATAAACTATATATTTGCAAAATAAATAAATGAGAGTATTCCCACCAAAACTACCAAGGTGCGTGCGCATGGATATGTGCTTCATTCATTTTTACAAGTAACAAACAAGACCGATCAAAAGTAAAAAGAAAAAAATAACGATACCCAACATGTATTCATATATTAATAACAATTTATTAAAGAACAATTACAAGAAAAATAAATGATAAATCTTTAATTTATATAATAGTGAAAACAATATACTAAAAATAATCAAATAACAACTATTTCCATAATTCAGATAAACAGGGAACGAGTTGAAACATGTTTGAGCTACTGTTATGATGTAAGGACAATAATGAAAATAAAAGTATATTAAAAAAATATGTTTTTTTGGTTAATTGCTATTAAGATTAAATCAATTATATCACGAATAATTTTCAGCAGTCTTGAGTAGCCAACTTTCAACTTGTGTTTGAAAAATTAGTTTTTTGATATTTCGTATTTTTCAGGAACTCTAAGGTAAACTTGAGAAGCTAGGAAGTGTGTGTTATATTATTATCTAACTCTAATATTAGGTCGAAAAGTTGTCTTGGAAGAGAAGATACTTGGATATGTGTTATTTTTGATAAATATGATTTTTAAGTATCTTTCTAAAATAGGGGCTATAATCTATTAAGCATGCTATTATAGTAGATCACAAACTTCCATAATGTGCAAATTATGTGCCTATTATTTTCAGGTTCCCTTCCGCGATGATCGTTTTGAATGCCAACAATCTTCGCTTCAGATGTAGACCATGACAAGATGACGAAAACGTCAGGCATTCAAAATGACCAACTAGAAGAAAACTCGGAAACTAGTCTTCAAATTATCATTAGCTCCAGATAAGCCTTAGGAGCAAAATGACTGCATTTGAGTTAACCAACAACAATTTATACAAATCAGCAATGAAGTTGAAGGTAATGGATGTGAAGCTTTTAATTATTGAGCTATAACTATCATAAATTTTATAATATAGTAATAGATAGGTACTCACTTCCTCATAACGCATATATTCTGTAAAGCTAACTTCACCTCTGGTCACCCTTTTTGAGCGCATTTGCTTTTCTCTTTCTATTTGCACTTTCCTAAAATAATTGTAATAAAGAGTGTAAGTCTTGTAAAGTGTCAAAATATTTTGCTACAATCCAGATACAACTCAAGACAGAAAAGATCGATTGTATTGAAATCTGGAGAGTAAGCATTAGCTTTTTTCGGAAGAAATCGATCAGTAAATGTAAAAGTCATGAAACATTTTAATAAAAAAATGCACATGAATAGTATCGTGATGTTTGATTAAATTCTACAAACACAGTAATACTGTAGAGTATACTGACGAATATTTTGACAGTCAATATGGAATTATCAGCAATATTTTTTTGACACATATATTTTGTTAATTAGCATAATATTTTGTATATGTATGTTTGAAATATAACTCTATAATTTTGTCCTTAAAGTGACCCTTTTCAATAGAAATGCCGATGAAATTCAAGGTTTTATTATTTTTATTAATTGGCACAATCAATAATTAATTATCTATTTATCTATAGATTTAGGAAGAATAATGTTAACCATAAATTACAACTTACTCCTCAAAATTGTTGATAATTATTTCATAAGCAATGGCGTGCGTCTTTAAAAACGTTTCGAATCCATATTGTGCTTCTGGTGTGACCATAGCATCTATAGGTACGTTGGGCAATCGATGCAAGGACCAAAAATCAATACTCTCATCATTTCTTAATTCACCTATCAGATCTATTTCCGCTGGAGTAGTTGCAGTAATTCGATACACTTTGTAGCTACAAAAAAATAACACTATATTGCTTATGTTATTTATAAGGAATATAACGGACATGAAATATCCACAAACTAAAGTTTGAAAATACGACGGTGGGGCTGAAAGGCTTATTCAGAGCATACAAGTTTTTTAGCAGGTATTATGGGCAAAATTTTTTTTAAATGATCTCCACATACTTAGTCGATTTGACAAAATTTTAAACACGCACGTTCAAATGAAAGCAACTTTGTCGCAATTAAGTTAGCCTAGAACAAATGCCAATTCAACAGTTGTAAGTTTTCTGATTTCAGATCGTCAATCGCTTTTCTTGCGCTCATTTATATAACTGGAATTTTCTCGTGTCCTACAATACTTATCTATCTTGATATTAATAAATTAATTGCACACACTTCTTCCATTATATGAAATGATACATATAATGGTCTATGCAAAAATTGAATTGAAAGGCCACTTTAGTCAATGTCAATGTAATTCATCAATAAAATCAAGCTAAATTAACGTCCAACAAAGTTGCTTTCATCTGGATGAGCCTTCACAGATATATGTACCAACTAGTCTATATAACCAACCACCAGCTGTTTATATAGACATAACTCTCATTTGTTTACGAGAATGAAAAATTCTTCCAATCAAACATGTTAAAGTTTTAATTTCATATGAAGCAACTTATATTGGGTAACAGACAGATGATACGGTGAAATGCTTTAGATCAGGCACCGACTTTTGTCGATTATGAAACTGAAAATATTTATTACAACTAAATACTTCATGAGTTAGTGGGCCTCAATGTAAAACAAAAGTAATCCATTGAGATCGGGTGTTTTTTAATGTGAATTTCAGATCCTTTCATTCATTGTTATATCTGGTAAGTATTGCAATACGGGAGTGAAACGTGGACCCTGAAAAATCTACGGTATGAATCAAATTAAGGCGTTTGAAATCTAGATGAACAGATTGTTATGGGCAAAAATAATGACATAAGTTGGTCATGAGAGAAACCTTATCTCAAACATCAGAAAAACAAAACTGGAGTATCTAGGATACTTTCGAGAGGTGCTAAATATGACTTGCTCAGATTAATTTTAAATGGAAAGATGGGAGGAAGGAAGACATCACAGAGGCGAAGCTTTTACACTCAGATCAAAGTCGGGCCATATATAAATAAATCATGGAAAAGAGCGCGACCAACTCTTGGATTAAACACGGTACTCGAAGAAGAAGAAGGAGAAGAAGAAGAAGAAGAAGAAGAAGAAGAAGAAGAAGACGAATACGAAGAAGAAGAAGAAGAAGAAGAAGAAGGAGAAGAAGAATAAGAATGAGAAGAATAAGAATGAGAAGAAGAAGAATAAGAAACATGTATAAATATGCAAAAATTGAATTAAAACTCCACTTTAGTCAAAAGTAGCAGATGTACCAAATATCTATAAAAACAGTGATGCTAATTTATGCGTTCTAGATATACAGTGACCGACACATCCTTTGAAGTTTGCCATCACTGTATGAGTAACAAAATTTTGTTGGTGACAATGTGGACAACAAAGTTGTTTTAAACTGAATGAGCCTTTATAGATACGTTTACACATTTATATAATCAACCATCACCTATAGATATAGGCATCACCTTTTACATTGCTTATAAGAATGACTTTACAAATTCTTCTTCAAATAAAACATGTTGGAGTTCTAAATTGCAACAACTTGTATTGGGGACTTAAGAGACAGTGGAATGCTTTAGGTCAGGTGGAGACTTTCAGCTAAGAAAGTGAACACATTTTTTTTATAAATAAAACAGTTTATGAGTTAGTGGCCCTCAGCGTAACACAAACAATCAATTGAGATCTGGTGCTGAATATGAAAGAAATATATACCGGGTGACACAGGAGATATTTAACACTCCGTACCATGTTTATTTAAATGGATATCACTTTGAAATTTGGCATACTTATATAATGTGTGATTGTTCTGTTTTTAGTACACACAAGAAATTTTGTCCACTTCCGGCTTCACCGGCAGTGGATATTTACTTTGTTATTTTAAATAGCACCTTGAATATTTTTTTCCTATATGATTCTCCTTAAATTTCTCTTTTCAACTATGTATAGCAAGACAGCATTCGTTTTAAAATGGCCGCTGAAAACCATTTAATTGCATTAAGTCAAAATGGCTATGGTATGAAATGTGGCGGTAATTAGTGCTTAATGTGCTGCGATATCAAAAGAACCTTGGTATACAATGAAACACCGTTGTCATCCGGTATATATTTAAATTTGAATTTCAGGACCTTTATTGCTGAAATCTGGGTGACGAAGCGGGATGGATTTTAATTGTCAATTTTTAACTCTTACTTACCCATCGTAGCTGAAAATATCCTCGGCTCCTGCCAGGCTCAGTAAAGCCACTAACGTAACCACCAGCAATATCATTTTACTTATGGTAGAAATATCTTAGAAATTCACATAAAACCAAGATAACATTAACTAAGATAACACTATTGGTTTTATCAGTGCATAGTTACATTGGAAGGAACTCGCCGCCTATTGTTTTCATATACTTAAACGATAGATATGCATCGAAGAAATTTTTTTATCGTACAGATAATATGGACAACGTCTAATCCCTTTAGATTAGTCAGGGTGATTTCCCATAATATTTTATTTAATTTATTTTTAATTCATTTATTTAACGTCGGCCTAATTCCGTGACTGATGCCAATCACCAACACTAGGAGGCGAACTACCCCCAACCAGAACATATTGCCGGGGCTCTTCTCATAAGAAGATTAGGGATTTTTTACTTGCCTGACATCTAATAAACAAGGGACTGGCTGCTTTACATTCACTCCGACGGATGGTATATCCACTATGAAATCCTCGTCTTAAATTACATAGCTTCTGAATATACAGGTGGGTCGAGATCGTATCCGTCCAAGTACTAACCGCGAGTCAGACAGCACATAATATTCTCAGGATATCCTAGTAGAGTCCCGCTGTCCCAGATTTGGGGTTGTCCCATGGACATATCCCTAGGTCATCTCTGAGTTGGCCTGATTGGATATTAATATCCTGTAAATATCCAAATTATGGATATTCTACGGATATACAACTGACTACCTATGAATATCCCGACGATACAAAATATGTATATCCTACGGATGTAATAGAATCGATATCTATGGGTTATCTTGTCCAATTTGCCCATGGATATTCAAACATTTTTGCATTACCCTTTTTTAAGAAACGTACTTCTACAAAAATGTTAAAACATGGAATTATATTTTTACTTATGTATTTATTAAACAAATTTAACAAAAAAGAAAACTAAATGCGGTTGAATCAAACCATGGAACTCTTGAATCGTAATTATGAGCGCGTTAGATTAACATACTGTTGTAATATGAGTACACAATATACTTCCAGTATAGTTTTGTACACAATTAACATATTCTAGTATAAAATCCTATATCTATTATGGATTTTAAATTGGTAGCTTATTTTAATAAAACAAGGAAGATAAAAGAAAAGAAGTTGCTATATATAAAAATGTAAAGAAAAACGGTTGGCAATAAAATGTATTTTTTTGTTAGGTTGGTAACTATCATAATCTCTCTCTCTCTCTCTTCTGTCAAAAGTGCTGTTACAACTATGTCCAAATTAAGTTTGTTCGTAAATGCATTTTGTAGTTTTTTTGTGTCCTGTAAGTTTTTCAAGAGTTAATAAATAGTTATTCAAGTTCAACTACTATATTATTTAAATCCTGCAGTAATATAGTTTTTACTTCTTTTGTTAATAGTGGATATAAACCAAGAACCAGGGCAACGGCATGATTTCAAACAGTATTTTATATCACCAATATCTGTTTAATTAATCCAAAATGGAAAAAGTGGTGTGGGATGCTCCATCAGTTTTGCCAGTATATATTGACTAGTAAAAAACCGCTGCCTAAAGACTCACCACTTCCACATCCAGACTTCCTATCTAAATATCTTACAACGAAAATACTAAAATGCACTCCACTAAGTGGAGATAATTGTTTATGGAACTTTAATGGTATAGTATTTGAAATTGTGTACCAGAAAAACCCATAAAATGATATGCCCCATCAGTAGTAGAGGTGATGGTGGTGGTGGGAGTGAATGAAGAAAAAAGTCTTGATGACTGGTTCTTGTACACACACTAAATCACAATATTTTTTCACCCCCTTTAATAATGGGGTGGGGGTGGTAATAGAGGTGGATATTGCCAAAAATGTTTTTGAGACCTTAGGTCCTCTTATATTTACTAAATACCAATTTCATGCACTCTTAATTGCTTGATTTACCTATTTATCTCAATTTACCCTTCAACTCTGCAACGGAATAAGATCAATATATAATCTAGTTCCAGATCTCGTTAAAATACATACGTGTGCCATATTTAAGTCAATATTTTAAACGGTTCCAGAGTAATCGTGAGCATCAAACAGATACCAGACTAACAGACAGACCGACGCGACAGACAAATTTATTTTTTTCAATCTTAACATATTGACCTTTCATGACATTCTAAGTCTATTTGTACAATGAAAATTTTCAAAAATGTTTCTTGCGTTAGTATCTTCAACTGGATGTGCAAGTAATACGCAGAAAATAGCATGACAAAGTTATAAAACATCATTCTGTGCCGTGGACTACACGAGAGAAGTAAAGCCTTTACTTCAAGCATTTTCTTCAATAAAACCTACTATGCATCCATATTACTCGAGGTAACTCACTGTGTACCTAATTTACTAGAGGAAAGCCACTACGCAGTCATACTTCTTGAAGAAATCCAGTGCGCATCCATTTTACTTGAGGAAACCCACTGCGCATCCATATCACTTGAGGTAACCTACTGCGCATCTATAATACTCGCGGTAACCTACTGCGCATCAATGGTACTCAAGAAAAGCCACTGCGCATCCATAACATTCGGGGAAACCTACTGCGCATCCATACTACTTGAAATAACCCACTGTGCATTCATTTTACTCGAGGAAACCCACTGCGCATCCATATCACTTGAGGTAACCTACTGCGCATCTATACTACTCGTGGTAACCTACTGCGCATCAATGGTACTCAAGCAAAAAATTTTGAGGCTTAGGTTCTTGTATACACGCTAAATTACAATTTTATTTTTTTTCACCCCCCTTTAATAATGAGGTGGGTGGGGGTAGTAATGGGGGTGGCTAATGCCAAAAAAATTTTTGTGACTTCAAGTTCTTTTATATATACTAAATACCAATTTTATGGACTCTTACCGGCTTGATTTACCTATTTACCCCCATTTACTCCAATTTACCCCCCAACCCTTTGACGGAACAAGATGAAAATATAATCTAGTTCCAGATCTCGTTAAAGTACATACGTGTACCAAATTTCAAGTCAATATCTTGAACGGTTCCAGAGTAAACGTGCGCACAAAAAAAGTTACAGACAGACCGACAGACCGACAGACCGACAGACAGACCGACAGACAGACAGAAATTTTTTTTTCGCTCAAACTTAAAATCTCGACGTTTCATAACATTTTAAGGCTATTTGGACAATAAAAATTTTAAAAAATTTTTTTGTCGTTACTATACTTCCACTGGATGTGGAAGTAATTAAAGAAACTGGTTGGTACTTACTGATTTTATTAATGATAAAGTTGCTTCTTGTGCTTTTGTTTTTTTATGAAGTCGTTTGCAAACGAGAATACAAAATTACATAAGAGTATGGGAAGACAAAGTACCGTTATTATCAGGACAGTATCATAAGTCTGTATATCTAATTATCCATAAAAAAAGAAATAATATAAATAATTTATAATTTATCAATTAGATGTGGAAGAATAATAATTGATATATTTGTTGATTTCTTAAGTATTGCTGTTTTGTACCATTCTTATCATAATCTGAAAAAGCTTCTTGAATGCCAACACATTAGATCACAGTGTCTATTTTTTCGGAATTTGTTAATACACTGATTTTTAAGATGTAAACATTATGCTGCATAACATTATCGTAGAATCGACTTTTCAGAACTCCAATACAAATAGTACAAGCAGACGATACCCCAAAAATCACTGTTCAGTAATCTAAATAGCAAGACTGATCGGAGATTTGCTTTTAAAGCAAGTAGCTTGTTACTCCATTTTATTGACCTCTGGCCAATGTGTAGCACACTAAGCATTTCACGCCAAAATAATATTTTTGCTACTTTTAAATTTAATTGTTCTGGTAGTTTCAAACAACAATGCAACATAATACTTTCAAGTAGTAAAAATGTTATTTCGGCGTGAAGTGCTAACAGTTTGCTATGCACTGGAGGACATAGCGCAGCAAGTTGCTAACATTGTTTGAAAGCAACTTGCAGTCTGGCTATTTAGTTAAATACTACTGGCCTAAAAGCCCACGGTTAAGGATAGCATAAAGTAAATCCTATAAGGGTCCCAAGGATATTCTAAGGATATACAAAAGTACATCCGTGGAATATCCTAAGGATAAGGAAAGTAATGCTATTTCTAAATCCCAAGGATGTCCCCCGGATATTCTCAGGATATTGCTATATCTTAGCTTTTATATCACTAGGATATCCGTAGGATAACCTTGTACTGTCTAACTTTGCTTAACTTTTCGTATCGAGATACGAGTATAGGTAAGGCGAATCTGCAGCTGCCTCTTATTTAACATTTACGTTGTAGTATTCAATGCAAATATGTAAAAGTAAAGATGTGTATTAAATATCCATACATCTGTTGGAAAGGCTTCTGACAACTAGCTCTTATTATGTCCTCAACGTAAAGTACAACAATACGAAAATTATGATTGTAGATCAAGCAAATGAGAACCACCCAGACATATTAAGGATAGGTGACTGTGAGGTGTAAACAAGATGGTATACCTTGAAGCCCTTGTAGACAATACTGGCGACTGCCAATATGAGATTCGGCGAAGAATACAGATAGCAAGATTGGCACAGGGACGCACCGGTGAGGATTATGCGGGGTATGCTCCTACCCAATGTTGACTGAGTTGGAAAAACCGCCAAAAGTTCAAAAATCTTTTTGGGGTATAATTACAAAAAAACTAAATGAATTTTGCACGCGCTTCAATCAGAAATGTTAATATTATTTGATAATTGTGGAAACTGTGGAAATATGAAATTTACATTTATCGCAGCGACATATACGGTGTGGCTACAATTTCGTGGACACAAGCCTGTATCTATGTTATTACTTGACGGATCGTTTTCTAATTTGGTCAGGACACATATACCATGGTAGTGCATATTTAGAACCTAATAGAATACATTTTAATCATAGGCGTGCGTTGCAGGAAATAAATAAAGGGGCAAATTTTTACGATTTTTTATTAGCGAATCGGTTAGAAAAAAATCGATGTCATATTCTTATTTATCACCCACGAAAACATACCTGAAACAAGTTTCATCCAAATCCTATTCAGGGTTGCTCAGAAAATAAAGAAATATTTCAATTTTCTTTCGTTATTCTCTTTTTAGATAATCTGTTAAAACTAACTAGAAGGACGGTTAAGCATATCGGTGATTAAGAACTCTCGCTGCTTTTTTATTCTAATCATAAGAATTGTCATGAGATTTTTTAGCAACTAATTTACTTAGTACACAATGTAAGAGCAAATTAAAAGGGAATTCTAAAAATAATAAAACAATAATTTATCAATCTTTACTGCTTGCAATTATAATGCAAAATCCAATATCCAATGATGCCATGGAATGGCTTTATTTGTAGAAATGTCATATTGTGACATAAGCTAAGTAGTTTACATTTTAGTGTTGAATTTAGACTTCAAATAATTGTGATTTCTAATACAATGCCAGAAAATCGTTTATCATTTGCTGAAAAAGTTGAGATTATTAGAATTGTAGGAGAAAATATAACAGTAAGAGAAGCAACAAGAACTTTTAATGACCGACATCCTAACCGGCCTCCAGTAAGTTTTAGCACAATAGCTAAGATTGATCGAATTTTTAATCAAACTGGAAACGTTACAGTATTAAGACCAACAAATTATAATCGAAATAATTTAAATGAAAACAGAATTTTGCAAGCATTCCGTAATAATCCAAAATTAAGTATAAGACAAGCTTCTTTGAACTTAAATCTAAACAAAGAAATAATAAGAAGATGTCTAAAAAAAATAACATAAAACCATTTAAGCCTAAAATATTACACACACTCCCCTAGAAGGGGATTTTGAAAGAAGATTGGGTTATGCACTTTGGATGCAGGGTGAATTTTTGAACAACAGAGATTTTTTGAAAAATATAATCTATTGTGACGAATCTACTTTTACATCAAATGGTGTAAGATCCACCAAAATATGAGATACTGGGCGTCAGAAAACCCACATTGGATAATTAACAGTAAAAATCAATACTTATTCAAAGTGAATGTTTGGTGTGCTATTTTAAATCAACAAATTATTGGACCTTTTTTTATTCAGAATTTGACTGCTCAAAATTTTCTGAATTTTCTAGAAATAGAATATTATGGTTTTTCTTGATAATTTGATAATTTACCGTTAAACGTGAGCGAAAACCTTTACTTTTTGTTAGACGGTGCCCCAGCACATAGTTCTCGTATGGTTAGAAAATGGCTTGACACCAATTTTCCTATGAAGTGGATTGGTTCCCGTAGCCCATTACATGAGTTTCCCCCAAGATCCCCGGATCTCACCCCGATGGATTTCTATTTTTGGGGTAACATAAAAAATAAAGTATACGTTAATCGACCTCGTACTATGGAAGAATTGCGGCAACGAATTACAGAGGCATGTCAAAGTATCACAAGGCACGAACAGATAAAAGTGATTCGTCATGTTAGAAAAGGGTAGAAGCATGCATCACATTGGATGGCGGTTATGTTGAAGTTAGAAGAATTCATTAGTATAATTAATTAATTAAGTTATGATGACAAATGAAAAGAATAAAAATTCCATTATTTCATATAATTCCTTCAACAATTTATCATTACCACAAATGTATTCTTAATGTCAATTGTTTTTCTGTTAATACATTTATGTGATGTTTTTGTGTGTTATTTTTTTCTGCAGTACGCATGCCATAAAGAAGAAGTAAATGGGACACAATGTTAACATGAAATTACATACGGGAGAAAACATATTTCTTTATTTTCTGAGCAACCCTGCATAGGATTTGGATGAAACTTGTTTCAGGTATGTTTTCGAGGGTGATAAATAAGAATATGACATCGATTTTTTTCTATCCGATTCGCTAATAAAAAATCGTAAAAATTTGCCCCTTTATTTATTTCCTGCAACGCACGCCTATGATTAAAATGTATTCTATTAGGTTCTAAATATGCACTACCATGGTATATGTGGCCTGCCCAAATTAGAAAACGATCCGTCAAGTAATAACATGCATACAGGGTTGTGTCCACGAAATTGTAGCCACACTGTAGAGCGTTCAATAATTATATAGAAAATTGAATAACGATGATGATGACGAGATATATTTATATTCAATTTGCATTATAATTTTTTGTGATCTCTAAACTAGAATAATATTTAATATTTTATTGAAGATGCCGAACTCTTACGATTTGCAATTACAATATTCATAAAATATTTATCGTATTATTTATTAGTAAATTATTTCCGACTCGGCGAATGCCTGTGACACCTGTATTCCACTCCTTCGCCCAGGAAATGAACGGACTGGAGTAAAGGAGAAAATTATGTTTCTTAAAGACTCGGTAGAACTAATCTTCACTTATTTCATTATAAATGTTTCACGTCCGCCATTAAATGGAAATTAACAAATCCTTAATAAATTAATCACTATGAAATTCGGAAAAGGTTGAGATACTTTAGTTGGGTACTTAGTAGAGTTTATAGCATTATATTATCGATTTCTTGAGAAATCTAGGTAGACAGGTGGATATCTAGCTGCAGACGTTTCCTTGAAGGCAATATATACTTCATGCTAATTCTAGCATAGATTGGAACATAAATAAAACTGCAGCAAATGGAAATTTAAATACTGTACCTTGCGTGTTTTTATACTTCATTTTAACAAGTAAAATACATATTTTTCCATCTTACAGTATAAATTCTCATGATTACCTTTATTGTTAAAAATTTGCAGCTTTATTGATAGTAAATTATGAGCGTTATATGTCGATTTTTATTGGAGGCATCTCTTCCGCAAGGGAAAACTTTATTAGTTATCAATATGATAAACCAGTAGCGTATTGAAAAATGTTGTGGAGATTAAAAGATACATAGTTCAAACACTCTCGACATATATTCGAATATATAATTTATTAATATTTCACTGATTTCTAAAAAAACTACCTCGAATATAAATCATTAAAGAGAAGGTTAAAAGACCAAAAGTCGGATAGAGGCTGCACTTGGAGTTCCTCAGGGTTTAATGTTTGGTGTATTATTGTTCATATTCTGTATAAATAATTATTGAGCTACATAGAGCATGACGGCGCGGCGTGACAATATTTCCTGACAACACAACAATTACTGTGTTAGTTGATACACCAGAGCTTCACAATAGGATGAATAATAAAACTAGTGGAAACATTATACTCTTCGCCGATTTATTGAGCTTTTCATATAATTGTTACAAATTCTATAGGACACTCTTCGCAATTTTCTTGTAAATAATGTTAGTTTTTGGACATTCTAAATTTTGTGATACCAACTTTGTTGTGAAAAAAAAATATATGAAAAAAAAATGAAAAAAAAAAACACCTTGTCAGGGATTCCAACACAAGACCTTTGAATTACCAGACAAAACTTTAGCCATTGTACCATCACACATCACTAGAAAAAGTGAATGTCTGTAATATATATCATTCGAGTATTATATTTCAACGAATTGGATATATTATTATGAAATATATATTAGTAAAATGTATAATGTAAAAATATAGAAAATAAAATTTCGCAAGATTTCTATTTAAGTAGAAATGACAAAAATTAAAAAAACATTTTGTTTTAAGTTAAATGATTAATAACTTTTTTATTTACTGATTGATTTTTTTCAAAAACAATTGGGTTCATTTTAAAATTTGTTCAGAATTCGCTCACTAACATAATAATATGAAATTTTACTAATCTTACAATATATTCTTCGTTTTTGCGAAGAGTATAATAACAGAATTATTGAGTATATGGTGGCAAAGAACAAGTTAATTTTAAATAAGAAAAACTGTTTGATTAGACTTTCACCTTCAGAAATCTAGCAGAAAAATTTTATGGGTGTGGTTATATTATGTTACAGTTAAAATCCACTCTGGACATGGTCGGTTTAATCAACGTATATTATGCCTATAGTCACATATCTTTTAATACTCTCGCGTGGGGTAGAACTTCCGAATGTGAAAGATTGTTTAGTTGACAGACTAACTCTTGTTTTAAAAATAAATGAAAGTTGTCGGAAATATTATACTAAACATACTAAAATTTATTGCGTTCTAAAAATCATCTTGGAAAAATGAAACAGCAATAATTAATTTTTTTGCTTATATCTTGCTAAATATTATTTCTGTCATTTAACACAAAAACTAAAAAATATCGAGAAAAACTCTCTGCAAAAAAAACAAAGTGCATAAAATTTTCTACAATTTTGTTCCTATTGAATATTTGGATAGACAAATGATTCAGCTCTTAAAATAAAATATAAAATTCAATATAAAACGTAAGTAACACCTCATTCTCTTTCAGATTCACTAATCGCTGCCATCCGAAGCATCGAATATTTCTTTCAAGTCTTCTTCCTCTATTGCTTCCTTTATGATATCGTTATCATCCTCACTTTCGTCTATTATGATTTGATTTGGAATCATCTCCTGAAGAATGTCATGAAGCAATTGAGGCAGTATTTTATCTGCTGAACACCAAAGAGGTTCTCCATTTTCTTGCTATCCATAATCATTCCAAGGCTTTGGAATATTATGAATACGTACAGCTCCCCGACTATTATACACAAACAAAATGTCCACATTCAACTTAAACTGTATTTTATGTATTTTTATGTATTAATGTTATATTGCACATTCGTGATTATACATATCTATAACTGAAGTTCAGCCAAAATTCTAATGAATTTTATTTATTCTAGAAACAGAGATCTATATTTACAACATTCATATAGATGATGATTTTCTACAATTTTTATGACTTTAAATTTACGTTTCGAATTATTACTACTGTAAAAAAAAGAAGAAACCTAGGAACGATTCGGCAATATCCACCTCATATGTAATTCTAAGGCACTAATTGACAAATTTATCTGTAACATATTGATGATATGCTTTAAAACCTTCCCAGGTTTCCTCAACAATTGGTAAAATACGTTCTGCAGGAGGATTGAAACCCGCAGTGCCCCCTCCGGGCAGTTCCACACAATATGACAAACCGATACCGGCTGCACCTTTCGCAAAATCATCACTACATCCAGCTGCAAGTGAAAGTACGTTGGTGGATGTACCAATAGTGTAGTTGGTACCGTCAACTGCAAATATTGCGTTGTTTACCAACTGAGCTACATATACAAGTTCCTCGTTATCTTCAGGAAGATCACTGGTATAACCCCACGGGAAAATCAGGTATTGTCCGTAACTATGGATAGCGAGATACAATTTGATGTTATCTTTGTGAGCTATAAGGTAATCTGCTAAGGCTTCAACCTCTACTTCTGAAAAAGGCCTGTACCCCGCGTAAGTTTGGCTACATTGCCAACTGCTGGCTCCTCCGACCATCCACATGTAATCAAAGTTCCTGTTTGGATCTACGCCATCACACACAGTTCCTGGTGTTCTTGTTTTTCTCCAAAGTCGTGTCTAGAATGGTAAAATATCGATCATTAATAAAATGCATAAACTTTATTATGGGGGAGGTTCTTACAGCATGAAATAATGCTTGGGTAGGGTATATTTTCGCTCAAACTAACAATAAGATGTACCTATAAAGTTTGGAACCATTCGTCATTAAAGATTAAATGTTGAAGATTTTTCACTCATAACTTTCAAACTACTGTATTGATTATAGTAAAATTTGGACAGTATAAAATAAGTATTAGTGGCTGCAAAATATGGTACCTTTCGTAACTTGTTTACCGCTAACTTTGATATAGAATACATTTAGTATTTGAGATGACATAGTTAAATTTTTAAGTAATTTGTATAAAAACAGCACCCTTGTTAGATGGCCATAAAATCATCAGTTGATTTTACATATCAGTAAAATCAATTTTTTCTTGAATTCGGATATTGGAACTATTGTCGTCATTTCTTATATACACAGTTGATAAACAGGAGCTGGCGTTTTGTGTGCATACATTTTTTATGAGATCACCAGAACATTTGCGACGTTAGGAAGTTATAGCATGTCACTGTTACAAACTTTGATTTAGGTTACGTTTAAAATTCTTTGACGGATATTTCGTTTTGGAAAGTATATTTTGTTGTTAAGAATACTTATATTAAGGTAACAAGAACGAGATCGAACATTTAACAATGATATATAACCTCCGAGATAAGACAGTAATATTAATTTTAGTCAAAATCGTAGGTACATTTTTTCGTTTTTATGTGCATGTAGAAAGTATTCTGATGGAAATCTGATCATGGAATGCAGAATTTCTTTTCGAGAGACAAATTACGAAAAATAAAAATGACCTAGTAATAACACAGGCCTACAAAAAAAAATTGTTGTTTTATAGACGTGACCCTACCTATCTGTAGTAAAATTTTCCGCTGAATCCGAAAAAAAAAAATCCAAACTGGCCATCCAACCCACCTATCTGTAGTAGAACATTCCGCTGAATCCGAAAATGATAAAAAAAATTTCTAACGTATGGCTTCCCCTCCCCATACACCCTCAGTTCCCCCCAAAAATTCAAAAAATCCAAACTGGCCATCCAACCCACCTACCTTTAATAAAATTTTCCGCTGAATCCGAAAATGACAACAAAAAATTTTTCTGACGTATAAATTGGTTAAATGGGGATAACAATTTAAGGTTTCTTCAATAAACTTTGCAGGAATTACTGATGCATGTGCCAATAGAAACTAGAAGAAACATGTCGTATAAGCATTATGGAGCTCTGTCTCATTTCAGCATTGTAGTCTAGAACTATTTGACCAATGGGTGCCCCACGGATGGATTGATCGACTTCCTCGGTATTCTGATCTAAACCCATTAGATTTCCTCATTTGGAGTTATCTCAACACTGTGAATGTTATTGACGCAAGCGGTACGTTCAGTTGTTTTTCAACTTTAGTGGTTGTGTAAAAAATTGTGAAACAAATATATTTTTTTACGAAAATGTTAATAATGCAGTGAGGATCACTGTACTCAAAATTCACTTCGAGCAACCTTGGGCAAATGTCCGTCATCTGGCAAAATGGCAGTCAAGAATCTAAAGCGTCTTTAACAAAAATCACTGCAACACTGGAGGTTATTATAAATAATTTGATAGCGCCAGAAGTGTCTAAAGCACTGGTAGAGACACCAGTTCTCCTCAGTAAATCAAATGACACCTGAGGATGGCAAATGTGAATTTTCAGAAATGTTGTAAGAAGAAGGAAAAATATAATTCAAATCAGCACTCGAGACCTCGTGACACGCACATGCCCTCCACATAGATTGCTAAATGACTTGGAAAAAAAAGATCCTGTTTTTAGTATTTCTACATCGACAGTGGCAAAATGCCCAACAAACTAAGAAGACATAATGCTATTTAAACGATTGTGGGAAAAATAATATCAAAATTAATTATAATAAAGGTTGAAGCTTATTTTTCAATAATAATTTCACACATATTTTGTTCATTGTTTAAAACACATATATTAGAGTTAAAATATGATTCGTTTGATCTCACATTCGTTTTTTATTTTTTATATAAATTGTCTACTACATTAAAAAATATATTTTTCGATTCATACTTATCAGTTTGGATTAGCGCATTAATTACTTGTTTACAATTACCGCCTGTGATAAATGTGAGGTATTTCGTGGATTTCTAAAAGGAGGTTATAAAAATTGCCAAGGTTAATGTTAGTTCAAAAGTGTTACAATTAAATCCAAATATGGAGGTGTCTTTAATGTATCTATTGTATGTATGTATATATTTTAATCACCTACCATGTCATCTCAGTAACCGTCTTAAGTATAGGAGATCTAGATTGGTATGAGTAAAGGAGACGGGGCCCTACAGTTTATAGTGGAATTCGACCCACTTTTTGGGAAAAATGTACTATGACAATTTTTTTTTGCTGTCAGGCTCGGAGCTAGACGCGCTAACCACTGTGCTATCGACCCCCTTAATTCCACGAGTATACTGTACTCATCATTTTAAAAAATGAAGTTTGTATAAACGTACGCTGATAGTTGGTTGTGGCAGGGTTCACTCGCCAAAGTATAGGTTATTTTGGTAAGAGCAAATAGGACTAAATAGGGAAGAACCGACACTGAACTTGGTGGCACTTTCAGGTTATAGACCATATTTTTGGTAGTATTTCTCTTAAAATGAATAACGCTGTATAAAACTGGGAAATAAATCTATTAACTCAACTTTAAAGTAAAGAGAGTTACACGGCTCTATACTTAAGTATGCCTGACAATATGCCAACCATACGGAGTGTTCTAAAATTTAGAAAATATGAAATTGACCTTAAGCAAAGAAACTTTTTTTTTTGTAAAATTTTATTTAACAAAGTTTTTCCAAAACTGACGAAAGCTTAAATACGGAGTTTAGTTGCAAAATAAGAAAAATATCTTTATTTACTAACAAAAAACATTTTATTTAACTATGAGGAAATCTATTCAACATGAAGGCCTGCTCCTAGTAAACATTTTCGTATTGTTTTACTAAAAACTTACTAAATTCTTGATACACGGATAATATTTTCATTTATGGTTCTAACAGCATCCAAAATTTTTTGTTTTAGTAAATCAATATTTTCTAATTTTAGAACTCTCTATATAATCTATGGTATGTTTGACAACTGCCCCCAGTAAATCTTTCTATAAAGAATGACTTTTTCTCATCAAATCAACAATAAGAAAGTTTGCAAGAGTTGGGACCTCATCCAGAAACACACTGTATACAGTGCTATCAATAAAGCCGACATTACATGGGAACATTTTTTATTAACCAATTTATGTCAATTTTGATTTTGTCAATATATTTTGTTTAAAAAATAATGCGAAATGTCGTACACAAAATCATGTGATTTCATTTCATATTTGATTTTCCTTTTAAATACAAAATGGCGTTATTTCTCAAAATTTCAGAAAAGGCTAAGGAGAAAAGTTGCTTATTTTTCAATTTTTTATAATATGTAAATAAATTTTCATCCTTCTAGTCAAAGCTTTATGTCTTTGCAATTTCTTTAACCTAATACATTTTTAACTCAACCGAATTTAAGCAAATCTGTATGAAATTATTTATTTTTACTTAAGTCATCGCCAAAATATATTTTTCTACGATTGTGCTGAAAGTCAAATTTTCTAACTTCAAAATGAGTGCAGAAAATATTACTTTGCCGCACGCCGTGCGGCAAAGAATTTGGCACACGCCTTGATTACATCTTCACGCACTGGAATAAAATAGTGTGTTTACCTTAAAGAATTTTATATTACTTACTGGTAATAACAATTAAATTCTATAAATGTACATTAATTACACATGAATTGCAATTACAAAGTCAAATTTTCTTACTTCAGAATGACAGCGGAAAATGTCACTTTAAATAAAATCTGACAAGCAGCAAATTTAAAATTTTGGAAAGACTTTGAAAAGGGAAATAACTTCACAACCGTAGAAAAAATAGTATGTAACACACGTGTGGCAAGCTTCATTGCAAAACTCGTATGATAGGAACACTACTTTCATACATCGTTTTGCAATGAAGCCCTTGCCACACTTGTATTACAGTCTACTATTTTATGGCCAAATGTTGCTTTAAATACATTTCTTTACGAATACAAAAAGTCACAAATAAAAATTCATCAAACTTGATGCAAAGTGGATTACGGAATAAATTGTTTAAATTAGATAAACTTTGCATCAAGTTTGAATTTTTATTTAAGCATTTTTATTCTTCGTTAGGCGTTAAAAATAAATAATTTTACACAGGTTTGCTTAAATTCGAGTTAAAAACGTTTTAGGTTAATAAAATGCAAACAAAAAAATTTTTCGGAAGGGTTGAAAATTAGTACATGTGTATAAAATTGAAAAATAAACAACTTTTCTCTGTAACATTTTTCGAATTTTGAGAAATAACGCCATTTTCCGAATTTTCTAAAAATGTCAAATTTGACACAAAGAAAATCACGTGATTGCTTTTGTGCGCGTCATTTGGCACTGGTTTTTAAGCAAAAACTAGTGACAAAATTAAAATTAATTCTAATTAATTCATTTTTTCCCGTATGATGCGGACTTTATTGGTGACACTGCATAATAAATTCTCACTTTTTATCGGTGTTATGATAGTTGAATTATATTTAAAACCAATCAACGTCAACTTATCAACTAATATCCGTGATAACTTATGCCACTGTCATAAAAAATACTTACAGTAGTATGAGTATATTCATATCCATCAGGATTAGCAACTGGTACTATCGCCCAATCTATGTTTTCAAATAAAGCTCTATTTTCAGGATATTCCACAAGCTGTCTAATAATGTACAAGGCCATAGGTGGTGCTATCCATTCTCTGGCGTGAATAGCTGCATCTGCAAATATGGTTGGTTTATTGAATCCTCCACTTGAAATTCTTACTAAGAGCAAATCCCGGCCCTCAAATGTTTTTCCGAGTGATTCGATAGTAACAATATCAGGGTAATCTTCCGCGAGTTTTCTTACGTAGGCATTTATCTAAAAAGTATGCAAACTAATAATATTGGTACTTATCGCTTTTTGTAAATGGAAACAGCAAAAAGTCATATACACGTCGTGAAGCCGGCCCTTACATACACAGAGCCAACGTGGGGCAGCTCGTCGGCCACGAATTAGAAAAATTCTCAGTTCTAGAACGTAAGTTTCTCCTCCCCATTTCCAACTCGAGCAGACACATTTTTTTTCAGAAGCTTGTACACCTGTTGTAACAACATCGCTTCCTTAACTAAAATAGCCTTCTTTAAAAGATTTTATCAATTCAAACATGGTGCTAGTCCGCTCCGCTAACGAGCAACATCACACAAATGAGGCCCTTTTTGATACTTTTTTATATTAAATTAAATCACATTTCTAGGAACTGCCTTTATTTCGGCAGTCCGTATGGCCACCTTAACTTTTACAAATTTTTACCAAAATGTCATTTACTAGGATCTTTTTTGTCTATTTTTTTATTAGGATACTTCAAAGTTGTACCTTTGAGAGTATGATTAGAAACCAACGTGGAGGACCTTAATGTATGAGAAAATGCATTACACTTTTGAAGATTAAGCGCTACTTTATTTAATAAGCATCATTTAGAAATTGTGTCCAAATTGTGCTGAACTCTTTCACGGTCCTCAATATTTCTAACTATATAAAATATTTTCAAGTCATCCGTATAAAGAAGACAGTTCGCATCTAAATTTATGCAAATATAGTTGAAAAATTTATTTTAATTTAGGGGACCAAGGACATATCCATGGGAAACTTCTAAAGTTGCAAGTTATCCAACAGATCTTGAAGCATTAAATACTACATACTGTTTCCTGTGAGACAGGTATGATACTAACAGTTCTATAAGTGAAGAAGAAAACTCAAATAATGTAAGATTTTTAGCAATTTGTTACGGTCAAGCGTGTCGAATGCAGTGGAGAGGCCTATATAAAATATGTCAGTTTGAAAGTGCACGTCAATAAATTTAGCAATGAATTATGACGATTGAACTGTGCAAAGTTGATCGATCTTTCATGAAGCTGTCCTGGTACGGTGAGACTCTATTACTGACGTGATTACAGATATTGACATGCAGTAAGAATTCAAGATCTCTACTAAAGTTACTCAACATTGCAACAAACGTTCGTTACATCATGTTTGTCACCCTTTTAAAATGCTTCTATTAGCTTGTACATTGCAAGCAAATCTTACAACTCACTTTTCAACCACTTCAAATTCTCGTATCGATTTGAAATTTTGTAAACTTATGCAATTCAGGTGACAATACAACAATATGACACCATCGACCTTGTATGATGACGGAGGTGGAAGGCCATCATAGAAACTCTTGAATGGCGTATCACTCGAATTTTTCGCCACAGAGAGAGAAAACTGAATTATAGTTTAAAGAACTAAAAAACACGTTTTTATAAACAGGGCACTAAAAAGTTAAAAAATGAATTAAAATTTAAAAAACTAGAAAACACGATTTCATAAGTAGCGCACTAAAAAGTTAAAAATAATTATTCGGTAATTAAATTTAAAAGCGTGGGGCGCACTTATAAAGGGCGATTTACCACGACATGCGGAAAATTTATCAGTAGGTTGTCCCCACTGTAAGGAACTAAAAAAATAAAAAATTAAAAAAACGTGACCAAAAAAAATTATCTTGTTTTTTTGTAGGAAAGCAATGACTTTAACTCATCTGACGTAACGCGGTCCAACCATATCACTTCTCCTTCCCCT
Organism: Rutpela maculata; assembly: GCA_936432065.2. Classification (NCBI taxonomy): domain Eukaryota; kingdom Metazoa; phylum Arthropoda; class Insecta; order Coleoptera; family Cerambycidae; genus Rutpela; species Rutpela maculata. The sequence goes on from OW386285.2 coordinate 39,086,373, forward strand.
TTATCAGACTTAGGACTGGCAGCAAAGCTGGAGAGGGTAGAAGTGATTTTTTGGTTTTAATCTCATTACAAAAATGGCAAAAATTAAAATAATTTTTGTAGAATACAACACAACAAAAAACTCAAAAGTAATGGAAAGTCAAAGAAAATGTTACATTAAATGCACTGTTCTAAGCGCCGAATGGCCTATTGAACATCGATTTACGAATACAATTTAAAATTTAACTTTAATAAGTCAATGTCATTTCGACACATTGACCCTATGCCAGTGAACTCTACAATAACAAGTAGAATATTTACTTAAACCCATCGATAACAAAAAACACCAAACTTCGGCCCTACTTTGTACCTTCCGCGGCGTTTGACCGAAAGTAAAAAACCGCTGCCCAAGGAATCACTACTTCCACATCCGGATTTTCTATCCAAGTCACGCAACGAAAAAATTTTGTATCTGGAAATAATTGTTTATGGAACTATAATAATATAATATTTGAAATCCTCTACCCCAGAAACCCATAAAACGATACCCCACATCGGTAGTGGAGTGGGGGTGGTGACAGGGGGTGGGAGTGGGGGGTGGATAAAGTAAAAAAATATTGTGAGGTTTCTGGTTCTTGTACACACACTAAATCACAATTTTTTTTCATCCCGTTTAATAATGAGGTGGGGGTGGTAATGGGGGTGACTGATGCCAAAATTTTTTTTTGAGTCCTTGGTTTCTCTTGTATATACTAAATAAAAATTGTATGAACTCTTACCTGCTTGATTTACCTATTTACCCTAAACGTACCCCAATTTACCCCCCAACTCTTCGACGGAACAAAATAAAAATACAATCTAGTTCTAGATCTCGTTAAAGTACATATGTGTACCAAATTTCAAGTCAATATCTCAAACGGTTCCAGAGTAAACGTGCGCACAAAAAAAGTTACAGACCGACAGACCGACAGACAGACAGAAAATTTTTTTTCGCTCAAACTTGAAATCTCCACGTTTCATGACATTCTAAGCCCATTTGAACAATAAAAATTTAAAAAAAAATTTTTGTCGTTACTATACTATTCCACTGGATGTGGAAGTAAAATGAGGAATTAAGGAAATGCAAACATCTCCTATATATTCCTTCCCAACTAAGTTCCTTGCCCTATTACTGACCAGAGGGAAATAACAGTAAGGTATCTACGCAAGTTACTTCCACATCTAGTGGAAGTATAGTAACGAAAAAATTTTTTAAATTTTTATTATTCAAATAGGCTTAGAATGTCATGAAACGTCGAGATTTTAAGTGAAACTTGAAATCTCCACGTTTCATGACATTCTAAGCCCATTTGAACAATAAAAATTTTAAAAAAAATTTTTGTCGTTACTATACTATTCCACTGGATGTGGAAGTAAAATGAGGCACTTTGAGGACGCGCCAGCTTAACTATTTATGCCAATTAAGGAAATGCAAACATCTCTTATATATTCCTTCCCAACTAAGTTCCTTGCCCTATTACTGACCAGAGGGAAATAACAGTAAGGTATCTACGCAAGTTACTTCCACATCTAGTGGAAGTATAGTAACGAAAAAATTTTTTAAATTTTTATTATTCAAATAGGCTTAGAATGTCATGAAACGTCGAGATTTTAAGTTTGAGAGGAAAAAAAAAATTCTGTCTGTCGTTCTGTAACTTTTTTTTATGCGCACGTTTACTCTGGAACCGTTTGAGATATTGACTTGAAATTTGGTACACATATCTACTTTAACGAGATCTAGAACTAGATTATATTTTCGTCTTGTTCCGTTGTTACGGTCATTTTTCCCACATGAATAATTAATTTTTTAATATATTTTTTTTATTAAGAAATTTTTCTACATACTTTTAAATTTCTTTTGATATCAGTTGAAAATAATTCGATTCGATAATTTTGCCATCGATTGGGAAAAATTTCTTAATATTTTTTTTGATATTAATTCAAATAAATTCCTCAATCGTATGACACTGATTAGAAAAATTCTTATATTTTTTTGTCATTGTCTTAGAAAATTTTCTAAATATTTTTCAAATCTTTTTTTAATACTAGTCAAATAAATTACTTGATCGTTTGACATTGACTAGAAAATTTCTTTATATTTTTTTTGTCACCGACTTTTTCCAAATATTTTTCAAATCTTTTTTTGATATTAAGTCAAATGAATTCCTCGATCGATGACATTGATTAGAACATTTTTTTATATTTTTTTTGTCATTGACAGAAAATTTTCTAAATATTTTTCAAATCTTTTTTTGATATTAAGTCAAATAAATTCCTTGATCGTTTGACATTGATTAGAAAATTTCTAAATATTTTTTTTAAATATTTTTCAAATATATTTTTTTGATATTAAGTCAAATAAATTCTTCGATCACTTTGCAATCTACTTAGAGATAGTTAGCATATCTTAGTCTTGTAAGGAGTTTATTAATATTAAGGTTTTTTTTATAGTTAATAGTCACCATGATAACCACTTGCCTTTACTTTAATATTATCGATTAAAATTATAAGTTAAAGTTAACTGGTTCACTTCCGTATTTCTGGTATTTTTGATAGTTTGCCTTGCTGTAGTAAGTAATTGTAAATAAACTTGAGTAGTGGAAAACATTAGGTTTCATTTTTATTTTTTTTATGTTGTGTTGTGATGGGAGGGGAGCATACAATGAATAAAGCCAACCATACACCTCTACATATCTATTAGTTAACAGTTAGTTTCGTGGTTTGTGGGGCTGTTAAGAGTGAGGAGACAGACATTGTTGCTGGTTGGGTTAAAACCATGTGGCGCCCTTAAATATTTAAATTTTATAGTAAACACGACCCATCTCCACTGTCGAAAAGCTAGCAGGCAACCTGCCCAGCACCTATACAATATTCCATATATGAGGCGTATGGTAGCAAATTGAAATATAGTCTCTACTTACCAATGTCAGTCGGTAAGTAGTGAGTCATTGGGGCGTTACACCGTCAAAGGGTTGGGGGTAAATTGGGGTAAATTTGGGGTAAATAGGTAAATCAAGCAGGTAAGAGTCCATAAAATTGGTATTTAGTATATACAAGAGAAGCTAAGGTCTCAAAAAAATTTTTGGCATTAGCCACCCCCACCCATTATTAAAGGGGATGAAAAAAAATTGTGATTTACTGTGTGTACAAGAACCAGAAACCTCAAATATTTTTTTACTTCACCCACCCCCACTACGACCCCCTATCACCACCCCCTATCACCACCCCCTATCACCACCCCCACCCCGCTACCGATGAGGGGTATCGTTTTATGGGTTTTTGAGGTAGAGGATTTCAAATATTATATTATTAAAGTTCCATAAACAATTATTTCCACATACAAAATTTTTTCGTTGTGAGTGACTTGGATAGAAAATCTAGATGTGGAAGTAGTGATTCCTTGGGCAGCGGTTTTTAATGTAATGCAACAAAAATTACTAAAATTACTAAATTACCTAGAATCACCCTAATATTTTGCATGAAGTTTCCCACATTTAAAACTAGAACGACATTTTATTTTTCGCATGTCGTGGTAAATCACCTTGTGTAAGTAGGTAGGTAACTACATTATATTTTGTTCATTATGCCTAGACCGTTATATAAGTGCGCCTCTCGCTTTCAATTTTAATTACCTAATAATTATTTTTAACATTATAGTGTGTCATTCATGAAAGCCTGTTTTTTTATTTTTTAAACTTTAATTTATTATGAATATAATATCATTTTAGGAAAAGTACAAGTCTTCAAATATAAATTACAATTATGAAAGTGTATTGTACATAGTATGACTGCCGCGGTTTCATCTTCATCATATTTGCTACTGGGAGTGTCGATGACTTTAGTGATCTTTTGTCCCTATTTCTATTTTGAGTTACTCAATAGACCTTTTCTATCGCTGCTACAGCGTATTTGTGTTTTGTTGAACCTGCTGGTTTCCAATAATTATTTTCTGCCTAGTTTAGAGTTCCTTGGTTCTAATAATGTGTATTATTGATAGTTTTGTAACAGTTTTATATTTATATTTTTTTTATATTTCTAATGAAAAAGAAAATAAAAATCTCATCTTACTCTGTGAAATAATAATCTCCTTACAAATAAAAAAAAATCATTAAGAAAATAGTTGTTAGAAATTGTCTTATTCACGTTATTCATAATACTATTTTTACCCTAGGGCATAGTGGGTCATTTTGAGAGATTTCTGGCCGAAACTCAAATGAACTAAATTTCACAGACTTCTGAGAAATGAGTAATAAACAAGTTTTTTGGTAAGGGTAGACGTTATTCTTGATCCCTATTCCTGCTCCGTTTGCGTTCTACAGCTCCAGAAGGAAACACGTGTTCAAGTTTAAAATTGTGCAGTGAATATTCAGCGTTTACACGACTGTGAATTTTTGGTTTCTTTGTCTTCAATTGAAGGAATCGGCCATGTCTGGCATAGAACAAGGCAAGAGCTTTATTGTAGGCAGTTAGTTGACTGTATTTGCTATTTGGTGTCCGAATAATAGCCTTTTAGCAAGTGAGCGGTTTCAGCCGTAAATTTTGATTAAAATTAAACTTTTCATTTTTGTTAGATTACTCCCGAGAGTTTCATCCCTATATATTTTTTATGATATTGAATGCAGTGTTCTCTACATGACCTGTGTGAATTGCAGCTGCCTATAGCTGCCGTTTTTCGAGTAAAGGCATTTTGAATACATTAATGCAGGTTAAAAATGCCCAATTTTGAGAGTAATAATAATACTGATATTGCAATGACTAATTTATTTCAATTCATGAAATCGTTCAACGGATTTTTTTTACCATTTTTCCTCGAATTTGGAGGCAATATTCTAGTCGAATCCAAAGTTTCACAATTTTATCCAATTATTTCAATTTTCACCCACTGAAACCCTCCCTTATATATCGGTGGAATTTCTTAACCATTTTTTCTAGAATTTGGAGGCAATATTCTATTAATCCAAAGTTTCACAATTTTATTCAATTATTTTAATTTCCACTCCTATTTATCGATGGGATTTTTTTCATTTTTTTTTTCCTCTAAACGCCAGCTGATCTTGGGTCATTTCTAGGAGTTTGGAGGCAATATTCTACTAATCCAAAGTTTCACAATTTTATTCAATTATTTTAATTTCCACCATTTATCGATGGGAGTTTTTTTTTATTTTTTTCCTCTAAACGCTGATTTTGGGTCATTTCTAGGAGCTTTGGAGTTTTGGCCAAAAAACATGTAGGGTAGTATAATACTGGAGGAGAGATATTATGTATAAACTTATTTTGACTTCCATGTTTTCAAGATTGGGGCGTTATCGGGGGGCGGGGGAGAAGAAGATACTTGGAGTATTGCTTATATTATTATACTATAATTCTACCAAAAATGAAAACTACTAGTAGGCAAATCCCCTTTTCAGTTTCCATCGACGAGGTTATAAGGAGACAGGTGCATGTTTAAATAAATATTAATTCTTTATTAGGTATGAGAAAATTACTTACTTCATCGTGTCGCATAAATTCTGTAAAGGTAACTCCTCCCTCAGCGACTTTGGTGGCTCTTCTAAGTCGATTATTTTCCTGTTGAATTGTTCTGACAGGAAAAGATTTGTAGTTCCATATTATTGAAGTTAATAGTTATTTACGTCAAAAATCCGGTAAGTGATGTGTTACAGTAGATATTTACGGACGAGCCGACGCAGGAGCCGAGTACTGTAATAATCTCTTAACGGATTTGTACCGTACATTTTATTTCGTACTGTGCTTTTGATATTCAGCCATTTAACTAAAAGTCGTATGATATTTTATTTCATATTAGGCTTTAAACAAAGTCGTGCTCTTGTTAATGGTATGCATATTTTATTTGCTGATTAATTTATTTCATTTTGTCATTTAATTCAGTAAATTTATACTTTTGAAGAAACATGATATACAGAACAATTTCAAGCATTGCAGTTGGCAGCTGTCAGATAGCCATATATTATTAAAAAATTCAACATCATTGTATAGCTTTATGTTTTTGAGGACGCTGAGTGCTGATTTGATGTCAAATTGACGATACTGACAGTTGGCAGCTGTCAACTAGCTGTCAAATAGCCTTAAAATATTAAAAAACTTAACATCATTTATTAACTTTGTGTTTTTGAGGTTGCTGATTTCAAATCTTTTATTTTTTTTTTAATACGGCGTTACCTACATTAACGAGATAACAACTCGAGAGCCCCTGGTGTTAATTCCTGTTTTTTTTTTCTATTTTCATGAATCCTGAGATCACTATCAATGGATCAGACGTAATTAAAAGTTGATGAAGGGTGTCTCCCTCTGATACATCCTACTATGATGGGCTCGAGCTTTTCTAAAGTTTTATTATTGACCTCCTGGGCCTCTTCTGACAATAACTCTAAGAGTGTTCCTATTGACTTTAGTCCCATGAACTCTAAATATCATCAATTTGATATCAGATATGAACTCAGCCACCTCAAAAACATAAGTTGTACAATGATAAGTTTTTAAATGCTTTATGGCTATTTGACAGCTAGTTGACAGCTGCCAACTGTCAATATCGGCAATTTGACATCAGATATTAATTCGCGATAAAAATGTGATGAAATACAAAAAGAAAAATAGACTTTCTGTCCTTGCGGGGATAATCACATTAATGGTCAAAAGTAAAAATAAGAATTGACTTTTTCCAAATTTTAGCAATGGTAGAGTAAACTACAGCTCTTGACGATTACTTAGAAAGAAACTTACTGAAATCGATTGTAAAATGAGCCACGTCTCAATTTTTGTCCAAAAAAGCCATAAATTTCCCACTGTGCTCCGTTGGGGCGGGGGAGCGGGACTTTAGCCGCCATATTCTCATAAAAGAGGGTAAAATCAATTCTTTGGAATAATTCGTTTTCTGTTAATTTTACTAAAAATTAGTTAATATGAATTCTGTAGAGGACAAAATTCTTGAAAACTGTTTATAGAAAAAAATTGTACGATTAATAGTTTAAAAGTTGTAACGTTGCTAAAATTTAGCAATTTTTTCGAGTGGTCAACCGCGCCTAAAATTTTGTACACCAGATTTCCTCTTTGACCAAGATTTCCTCGGATTTCCTTCAGATTTCCTTCGCGGTTTTCCTCTCGATTTTTTTTATTCCGAAAAATGTGTTGTTTGAAATTTCAGTCGTTTTACAAGAGCGAATGACAATAAATTATTATTAACAATACTATTATTTGATTAATATTCGTTAATTATTCGCCACTAGTCAATTTTTTCTCATTTTTTTAAACCCATTTCCACATCATCTTATGGTAGAGCTATTGACGTAATATCTCCAGTAGGCCTAACCGATAACAGAAACAGCAGATTCTATTTAATTTCCGTTTGTTTACTTCGTTTCGATGGTCCAGCTTCACTAGTACTTAATGCCTCTTCGTCTGGTTCCGTAAACTGAATGTCTTGGTCATTTTCGTATGGCAATGACTCCAGATTTCATCTTGTAATGGTTCCCCGTCTTCGTCTAGACTCCTCGATGTCCAACAGACTATTGTCAAGTAGGAAATATTCATAATCATTTTTAATAATCAATTTATAAAATGCTCAATTAGCAAATGACCCATAAAAATAAACAGTAATAGAAAAGCCTAATAAATAACTCATTTTTTAAATTTAAAATAATAAAGCAAATGCATTCTCATTAATTTATTTAATCAATAGAACATTCAGTACAAAAACGGTAGCAAAGAAGTTATGACAAATTACCAATCAATAATACTAAACAATAACAAATACGCTTGTCTCAACTCTACAATCTAAGTATGTCTGAAATTTGCTAACTAAGCAGTCACTAATAGTAGAGTAAAATCTGGAAGTAAAGTTGCTTAGTTTTCGAGAAAAAAAACCGGCGTAGAACCAAACCAGACTTAGTGGGATTCTTTACTAAGATAATCGTGTACACGAAATCATTTTTTACGACATTTTTTGGTGATCGAGAACTTTTTTATTTCGGAAAAACTCAAAAAAATAGATTTTTAATGAAATATGTTTTTTAACGTCTCCACCGCTATATCTCTGAAAATATTTGTGCTATCAAGCTATATTTTTTTTTAGATTAAAGTAGACACAATAGCGCTTCGAACAACGTCCCACGTGAACCCGATTTATTTTTTTTAAGTTGGTAAAATAATAGGAAACTCAAACTGTTATTTTCAGTAGCGTAATTTTAGGCAACCGAGAAAAAAATGTATTTATGAAAATTTGTATATACATGCTGCATACAAATTAAAGCCAATAGTTGAAAAAAGTTTTTAGGATAAAAATTTTTCAAGTGACGTTGATAGTATTGAGTCAGCGATTTTTTTTTAACGGGCCAAAGTCATATTCTTGCGCGCTCGGCTGTAGCAAGCCTGCCGACTGCAACGATCTGACGGTTCCGGTCGGGGTGTATGTAGTAGTTTAACCTATATCAATAGGTACAAAATCAGTAGTGATCAAAAGATCTAGGGGATCAATATTATTGTTCAATATTTCATATATTGTACAGTAGTATTGATCATATGTTGTTAATATTAAGAAATTGTACAAAAAATATTAAATAGTCAGTCTCCTTTTAATAATAAAAAGACGTAGGTAGATATAAATACCTAATCTATAAATATCAATCAGTGTTACTAACTACCCATCTAATTAGTAAGTTTATTAGACATTTTTAAATGAATGAAAGTAAAAACGTACGCATAAAATGAGTTTTATTTTTGAAATAAATTTTCTATTTGGATAGATAAATATGTAGTATGTAGTTTATGTGGGCCCTACATTAATAGCATTCTAATTCGTTCATATCTGCCTCGAAATCTTTAATAATGTTGTTACAGGAACGACATTTGCACTCGTTGCAACATTTTAGGCCTTCCTTAAAACAAGCACATTTTCAATTGTCACAATTTTTATCCGAATAATGAATACTTAATGATTTTCGACAACCGCCACTTATACGCGACTAATCTGACCAACCCTGCATACTACAGTACCTAGAGGTAAAAAATATGCAAAACTTCGGAAAAATGTCATATTGAACGGATTTCGTTCATTTTTGGCAGTATAATAGTAAATGCTTCACAGAAAAGTTTCTATATTGTGCGGAGGCTTGCTAATTTATAGGGGGTGGATGCCATCCCCTCAAGGTGTGGCACTTAAAAAATATAAATATTTATTGGAGCTGAAGTAGAATCAAATTTTAAGAAGAAAAGGTTCTATGCAATTTTTCACATAAATTGATAGTTTTTAAGTTATAACGACTTCAAAATTGCGATTTCAGCTAAAAAAAAAGGTATTTCCAAACGGCTTTCGTCAAGTATCTCGAAAAGTATTACTTTATCGAAAAAATGTTGCAGACCAATTACAGAAAGTACAAACTGGGAATTAATTATATTTTTTGTTTATTGATGTAGGATTAATAATTTCGGAGATATTTAAGTTTACATTTGGCATCCAAGTGTTCATAAGATAATTATTTAGAGTGAGAGTTAAATATCGTAGAAACTGTGACACCTACGTCAAGGGTGCTAATAGGTAGAATAATATGTTATTAATTAAGCTTTCAACTGTTTTTTAATTTGTTTCTGTAGCATAAAAAACAAAGAAGTTATGACCGAAGCAATGTGCGTCTACACATTTTTTAATAACAACGTCGTCATTTTGTTACTGTAATTAGCCAGTAATTAAAAAAAGGAATTTCAAACACTGTTCCTCATTAATATAAAGCATGACGTAGATGCTCAAATATTTTGGTTTGTATACAGCACTTGCTATAGAAAAAAAAAAGTTTAAACTATAAAGGTATTTTCAATGAAACGTATTTTTTTCCTTTTCCAAATATCTCAAAAATGGGTAGATACCAAAAATAAAGCTTATAAACTGATAATGAATTTCGCTTGTTAATTTATTTACATAGATTTAATAGTTTCGGAGATATGAAAGTTTACAAATGGCGTCCGAACGTTTATAAGACGAAAAATGCAGTTTAAATGTTAAATATTTCAGAAATTGTGACACCTACGTCACGCATGCTAAGAAATGAAATTAAAGACAATTAATTGCGATTTCAAATTATTTTTTACTCGTTCCTGTAGCATAAGAAATAAAGAAGTTATGACGGAAAAATGTGCGTATTTATACAAATTTTTAATATAAAAAGGTCGCCATTTTGTTAATCTAATTAGCTAGTAATTTAGAAAAATTATCTCAAATACAGTTTTTCGTTAAGATGTAGCATTACCTAGATGCTCAAATTTTTTTGCTCATTTAAAGCACTTGCTTTAGAAAAAAGTGCATTTTAAACTTTAAATTTAATTTCGGAACACTACCAAATATAAACTTAAATATCTCCGAAATTATTAATCCTACATCAATAAACAAAAAATATAATTAATTTCCAGTTTGTACTTTCTGTAATTGGTTTGTAACATTTTTTCGATAAAGTGCTTTTCAAGAAACTTGACGAAAGCCGTTTGGAAATACCTTTTTTTAAGCTAAAATCGCAATTTTGAAGTCGTTATAACTTGAAAACTATCAATTTATGTGAAAAATTGCATAGAACCTTTTCTTCTTAAAATTTGATTCTATTTCAGCTCCAATAAACATATATATGTTTTAAGTGCCACCCCCTGAGAGGGGGTGGAATCCACCCCTTATAAATTAGCACAATATAGAAACTTTTCTGTGGAGCATTTACTATTATAATGCCAAAAATGAACGAAATCCGTTCAATATGACATTATTCCGAAGTTAAAACCTCTAGTTACTGTAACTAGCATCCGAAGGTGTATTAATTGCGTCCCAATTTCGCATTTAGCGCTGATAAAAAAAATCGCTGTTGCCAAACGGTACACTTTAGGAAAAAATATATTGTTTCAAAAACTTTTGTGATTATTAGGCTTTATTTTCTTCGCTGCATGTATGTAAATATTTTCAAAAATAAAAAAGTTTATCGATTGGTGAAGATTTCGATACATAATGTAATATGTTGCAACCCCTTAAGATTTAAGGTTATGTTAGTTGTACTGAAAAGTAGGCACAGAATTCAGTAGTTCGGATATCTGAATGTGGAAAGAACTTGCTAGAAGGTCTAGAGTGATGACATATCTGTTCTGGAACTGTCTAAAGTATGGTGAGGTCATCAGAGAAGCTTCTAGATCTGTCATCTTTAGGTATATAAGGCATGGAGTAAACCAAAAGGGAGAGGTTTGTGCAGTACTAATTGTCAGTTGAAATGGTCAGAGAGTAAACACAGTGATAAAGTTCAGTTTAGATAGCAAGAGTAGTAAGATCAGAAGAGAGTAAAGTGATCAAGTAGTACACAGTGTGTTATTAGTCAAGTAGTTATTGTTGTAATTAAGTAAGTTAATAAATTAGTGTTTAGTGTTACCCTGGTTGTTATAATTTCCGAACCCACAATACAGGGTGTTTACAAAAAGGGTGTAAGCACGTCACAATAAAATATTATATCTGATTTTTAGAGAAATGAAAGTGCGAATTTTACCCAAACCGTTTATATTGGTAAAAGCGCTACAATGTGACCTTTAATTTGATACAAAACAAATTTCGGTACCTTTAATAGTTTTAAAGATATGGCGGTGGAAACAAAAAAAAACAATTTTCATTAAAAATCCATTTTTTTCACTTTTTATTGATTTAAAAAGTTCGAGACCACAAAAAAATGTCGTAAAATATGATTTCATATGCCCGGTGACATACTCAAAGGAACCTAACATGTTTGACCTGGTTCTACGCCAAAAAAAAAAACGACACGATAGACTTACGAAATCGCTGCTCTATAAGAATATAAATAAACGGGAGGTCTACTCAGAGACGATTTCGAAATCCAGTCAAGACTAATTGGTAATAGACCGACAACGCCCTTTGGGCGGTGTTGAGTTGACACCTCTCCCCCATTGTGTGCATATGGTAAGATCTTTTGTATTTTATTATTTTGTTTGAAGTCTATTGCCCACTTGCTCTCAATGTTATTTGTTAATAAATTATGTTATTTTTTATCCATTTTAAATATTTTCTCGTGACAACCTAAACTTCTCCAAAAGCCAAGTAGCTCCTAGTTGTGACCATCGGAGCGGGTGGTTGTCATATATGGTGGGTGCGCGAGGGTTTCCATTATGACATTATGGAGGCGTGGTCGGAATTCATGTTGTGATATATGGTGAAGGCGCCGGGAATAATATGTCATAATGGAGACCCCAGTGCACCCACCTTATGTGACGAGCACCCGTTACGATGATCTCAACTAGGGGCCACTTGGCTTTTGGAGAGGTTTAGGTTGTCAGGAGAAATTATTCAAAACGCATAAAAAGCGACAATTTATTAACAAATAACATTGTCTAGACAGGTGCCGAAAAAGAGGTAGGTACTGCCTGCTGCCCTTTGAAAGCCCCCAATAACCTGCGTCGTGGGTTTGTATCCCAGATTTAATTGTGATTGTGATACTTGTAAGTATATTGTTATTATTCTATTGTTATTATTAAATAAACATTGTTTTGTGGATGTGCATTGAATTTGATTTGCCGTTTTAATTCAGATATTCACAGTTTTAGCATATCTTGGGCGTGACAGTATCATGTTTAGCTCTCAATGGGAATGTCCGGCGTATTATAACACTGCAGTTGCAGATAATGGAGCATATTTTATGCATTCTTCTGCAACGACAGGCCGCGTCATATGCAGTCTTGTGTTTGTAAAAAATAAATTTTAATAAAGTGGAGGGAGCTGGATCTTTTGTGTTTTTGACTAGAATAAATCCACTTTTGATTTTTTACTAGCCCCATTTCTCTGGAGATTCGTTCACACAGAACCATTGCTGCACTTGATGGTAGGTTCGTGAGGAATAGGGTCGAGCTGCTTCTGCTGTGGAGAGAAGCATAGCGAGATATAATTTTTTTTACGGATTTACAATAAATTGATAACGAAGTGAGTTCAGTGTCCTTAGATGTAACTAGCGAATAAAAGCAATTAGTGAACTTTCGCGACACTATAACTTTTAAAGTATTAATCATACACAATACTTTTTACACAAAAGTGGTCAAGAGTTTTATCCTCTAAATTCATAATAAATAATTTCTCCATAGGATCAACATAAAAATAGTTATTTCCAAGAAACTGATTACTCTCTTTATGACAAGATGGCCACTAAAGTAAGCCACTCCTGAGGTCAAAATCTTTGACTCTTAGTGAGGGTCTCCTCAATAAAATATTAAAGAAAATTTTCTCCTACGTTTAATATTTTTCTATCTACAAATCGATAGATTCACTGGAGTAATTTGAATTTGTCGAAAATGAATGCTAACCAAGATTTTGACCTTTCTAATGAAATTTTATTTGAATCTGGAAGCGATGGGAAAACTCTCATTGTTACAGTTGAAACTTGCGGTATATCAGAAATTAAATTGGTTAATAATTCAAATTGTGCTAAAACTACTAATAGTAATAATAATTATATATAATAGTTTTAAACTGTCATTCTCTTATTGTAATTAAATGTGTAAAAATAGTTACATTTTGACGTTTTATTCTGTTAATTAGAAAACACTCCAGTGGCTACCTAGCAATCTTTTACCGGTTCTGATATAATAATGCATTTTAATTGAGTAAAATTATGTTATATCCGACAAAATTCATAAAGTTTTGAAACTTGACAAAAATTCTAGGAAATGTACCAGAATCGCAATAAATAAAGTACCCACAACTCTCGTGGTTGCATCATCACTTAAAATTACGAAAACCACCTCAATATTCGATTTAGCTCGATTATTAACTAAACCGTTTACTTTCTAGCAAAAATGCCTCTATGCAAAAACATCGCTTATAAAATTTTTGAAAAGTTCCATTCATTTTGTTTATGAAATTGTATTCTCGCTAATGCTGCGCGACTGTAAATTGCTCGGAAACTACTAATTACTTCCACATCCAGTGGAAGAATAGTAACGACAAAAATGTTTTGAACATTTTTATTGTTCAAATAGGCTTAGAATGTCATAAAACGTAGAAATTTTAAGTTTGAGAAAAAAAATTTCTGTCTGTCGGTCTGTCGTCTGTCTGTAACTTTTCTTTTGTGCGCATGATTACTCTGAAACCGTTTAAGATATTGGTTTGAAATTTGGTACACATTTGTATTTTAACGAGATCTGGAACTAGATTATTCATTTTAATCCGTTGAAGGGTTTGGGGGTAAATTGGGATAAATGGATAAATGAAGCAGGTAAGAGTATATCAGGCAGAATAAAATTTATATTTAGTATATATAAAAGAAGTTAAGGCGTTAAAAAAATTTTTGGTATTAGCCACCCCCATTACTACCCCCACCTCATTATTAAAGGAGTGAAAAAATAAAATTGTAATTTAGCATGTGTACAAGAACCTAAGGCCCCAAAAATTATTTTTACTTCATCCACCCCCACTACCACCCCTCTATGGATGCGCAGTGGCTTTCCTCGAGTATTATGGATGTGCAGTAGGTTTCCCTGAGTACTATGGATGCGCAGTGGATTTCCTCAAGTACCATCGATGCGCAGTAAGTTCTGTCGAGTAGTATGAATACGCAGTATGTTTCCTTGAGTATTATGGATGCGCAGTGGCTTTTGTCGAGTAGAGGCTTTGCTTCTACCTTGTAGTCCACGGCACACAATGATTTTTTACATCTTTGTCATGCCATTTTCTTCCACATCCAGTCGAAGTATACTAACGCAAAAAATTTTTTTTAAAATTGTCATGAAACGTCAAGATTAAAGTTTGAGCAAAAAAAATTGTCCGTCGCGTCGATCTGTTTGTCGGTCTTATAACTTTCTGGTGCTCATGATTACTATAAAACCGTTTAAGATATTGACTTAAAATTTGGCACACGTATGCATTTTAACGAGATTTGGACTAGATTACATATTGATCTTATACCGTTGAAGAGTAGAGAGGTAAATTGGGGTAAATGAGGGTAAATAGGTGAATCAAGCAAGTAAGACTAAGATTGGTATTTAGTAAATAAAAGAGGAGTTAAGGTCGCAAAAGAATTTTTGGCATTAGCCACCCTTATTACCACCCTCACCACATTATTAAAGAGGAAAAATATTATGATTTAGTGTGTGTACAAGAATAAAAGTTATCAAGAATTTTTTTCACTTCATTCACTTGCACCACCACTACCCCTACCGATGTGGCATATCATTTTATGGGTTTTTCAAATATTATATTATTAAAGTTCCATAAACAATTATTTCCACATAGTGGAGTGCAAATATAGTATTTTCGTTGTAAGAGACTTGGATAGGAAGTCTGGATGTGGAAGTAGTGATGTGGAGTCCTTAGGCAGCGGTTTTTACAGGAATCTATAGAATGGAAAATGGTATACAGAATACACCTACCACAGTTACCTTCCTTAAAAATTGGAAGAGAAAGAATCGGAGTCACTGTTGCTGCGGATGATAACGATATTGTACAAACTGCAGTATATAAATGTGATCAGTGCGAAACGACTGTCATTGTGGCACAATACATCGACCTATTAGCTCTTTTGATTACTTAAAATTAAGAAAAACAACAACTGACTAAATTCAATTAACATCTTTATTTGTGTATTTATTTTATTTGGTTGGAACATGTAATTTCACTGAGATTGATCTACAGTGTATAATATATAATAAAACGTGAGGTTACAACGCGGAAGCCCCGTAAAAACCCCGCAGCGGGCCAGTGACTTTCGACAGACTATATTTTTATAATTTTGTTTGCAGGCTATCTGCTGGACACTATGCCTAATTTGTTTTGCTAATTGCTATATTGTATATTTAAATTATTTATTTTTACTGTTTTATGTTTTGCAGGAAAAATTAGTAAAAACCCTGTTTACGGCAAGTTGTTGTTGCAATAATGCATTATTTATAAGGAGTTATGTTAGCGGGGTGGATGAGTTTGAAGGAACTGAGAGTTGAATGGTATGGGGTTTGAATTTGGGTTCTTGAGGGATTATGAGTCAGTCGTGTCTATATCTTTTGTATATTGAGAGTCTTTCGTGTAGTAATTTGTGGGTATGTGGAATGTTGTCGTGTCTTCTAATGTTTGTTATGTTTTGTGTTAAGAATTTTTGTGACGTCTCGTCGATATATTGTCTTATCATTTGCACCTCCGCGAGCCTATGCAAAGATCCTATGGTGATATATCTTGGAGAGTTAGCTAACAGACGCAGCAACTTGTTCTGAGTTCTTTGTAGCCTCATGCACTGCGTGTCTAATATATAATTCCAAGCCACGCAGGTATAGGTTAACATTGGTTTAAAGATAACTTTGTAAAGAGTTATTGTAAATTGACAATTTGCTATGTTTGCTAACTATGGAATATTATTATTATTATACAGCTTACTAAGCGTTGTATAAGCTCTGTTTATGGTTTTAGTGATATGAGGTGTAACAGATAGTTTAGTGTCTAACAATAGTCTTAGTAACAACAACAAGCAACATAGTACAGTAGATATAGGTTTTTGGGTGGAACCAATTTCCACAAAGACGGGGTTTGAATTTTTTAGTTCGTTGTTGGTATCTTTTTGACATACTAAAAGTCTAGAAAAATCTGAGTGCACGAAATGTGTTTTTTTGGCCTTGAAATTTAAAAAAAACCCATAAAAATCGCGTGCGGTATCAAATTACAGAAAATTTCACGCTGAAAAAGATTATGATATTGGTTTAAAGAAATAAAAATAAATAACACTAAAAGTCTAAGAAACACATTAAAATATCCGATGCTAGAAAACCTAGAGATATGAAGGATTTTCTTGCATCACTTCAATTTTTGGAAGATCTCAATCCATTTGATTCACAACGCGTTGAGCTACATAATATTTTAAGTGGGTTAGTAGAGAGTTAACACAAGATAGCTGCAGATGAAGCTAAGTTAACTGGACTTCGAATCCAATCCAAACTGACTGGAAAAGCTTTCAACTCTGTTAGCGTGGTTAAAAAGGATCAAGCTGTCATAATTAAGATATTGAGAAAAGATATTGGCATTGACGGAGCTACTTAACATATTGATATAAAGACTCCTCATCCAGAGAATGCTGCTATGTTTGTCTGTAAACCTGACCTGCAAAAATTAAAGGAGAACTTCAATTATGAATTATCTCTACTTCCTCCGTCTCTATTTGATCCACAAAATCAGTTATTGAGAAAAAGTGCCAAATCATCATTGGCAAGAACTTTGGATGACATAGCAACGTTTAAATTACATGTTATCTGCGGAAACCTCGTATGTTCTTGACGGGGGTGCACTACTACACAAGTTGCCATGGCCAAAAACTGTGATATTTTCAAATGTGTTACAACTATATAGAAGTCATATTGCTAAGCAATATAAAGTCATGACAATTGAATTTGGCAATTGAATGGCTATGCCATCCTCAGTACAAAGGATGTAGAGCACATACGCACATACGCAGAAAACAATCATCACTAACAGTGAAATTTACTGAGAGCTCTCCACTTATTGGCAAATGACCTTTTCTTTCTAATAATGAAAACAAACAGTGCTTTATAACCATGCTTGGAAGACACTTGGAAGCGAATGGCCGCACTGTGCTTCATGCTGACACTGTTATTTTAAAAACAGCACTGCCCTTGGCAGAAGAAAAGCATGTAACAGTTGTTGCTGATGACACCGATATTCTTGTACTTTTAATTTAACATAATACACGAAATATTTGTTTGCAGTCATCTACGTTCAGTGATAAAAAACGTGATATTAAATCGATGCAACATGTGCTCGGCGAAAAGTGTACCTTCTAACTCAATCTGCGGGTCCTCAGGTAATCGGTGAATGATGTTTTCAGAATGGACAACAAAATTATATGATTTTGACAAGATTTTATTTAAACTAAGCCCACCTCAAAGTAACGGTTGACTCCTTATAAGCACCCTGACAGCAACTCCAATAGAACTGCCTTAATTGCCGCATCAAAAGGAACTGCCGTTTTGGTGCATTTTACATCGATCTTCGTTTTCTGTCACTCTGACAACTCTCCCGCCTTCTTCTTAAAATTGCCGTATTTCGTTAGTCATACGCAAACAAACTAACACAGATCTTAACAACAGTACTTAACTAAAACTAAATAAACACGTATGTGGATAGGATAATATGCTACAAAAGGGATGAAAAATTATTCTCTTTTCACATACTTTGGCTACATTCGACGTCTGACCGATGTGGTCCGCCCACTGTGGTCGAACCGAACTTGCGGTCGAACGCGCCAGAATTTTAAGTGTTTTTCCAATCTCCATAAACGTCAACCATAACCTCAAAAACCGGTATTTTAACTTTAACAGTGATTTATCATAGATTTGAATAGTAATCGGACCTTAAATTTTACTCCGGTATGATGTGTAATTTCCACAAATGTATATTGTTCCTTATTTATCACAGACTTATTTATTGTCGCCATTTTAAGAAGGGAATTCAAACGGGTCGAACGATTCTGACAGCAGTGACAACACAAGTCAGGTTTTAAAATGTGACCACATCGACCACTCAGCTGATCAAGTTGGACCATCAGTCCGAACGCTTTTGACAGGTCCGACCGTGGTAAACCCGTCTATCGAATGCAGCCTTTTTAACTGGATGCGATACCACAAGCTCCTTATTTGCTAAAAGTAAATCGGCAGCATATCGACATTTTTGGAAATGTGAGGAATTTAGCATCTGCGTTACCCTGTTTGGATCAGAAAATGCAGAAAGGAACTCACAGATATTGGCACCAAAGCATTGGTATCATTGTGTTGTGGAAATCCAAAGACAGAGACTCTGAACCTACTATGATATAATATCTGCTTGAAAAAAATCACAACTGTCAAAAGTGAATTTAATATTGCAAGATTGCCACCTACCGAAGATGCTGCTGTTTATCATCTTCTCCGCGTACATTTACAATATGTTTGTTGGAAAACTATGAATACCAATGTTGCCAGTCCTGGAGAGTGGGGTTGGAAAAAAGTAGGAGACCAACTACAACTCAACATGTAAAATAAACCCTGCATAAGAGTTATTACTAAACATGATCAGCTGCACCTGCAAAACGGATACAAATGAGCCGTGTGGTAGTGGTAGATGTACATGTCGACGTTATAGTGTGGAATGTACTGTGATATGTTGTAACTGTTCTGGTAGAAATTGCACAAATAGTGCACTGAAAGAAAGTGATTTAGAAGAAACTGTGAAGAAGACTATTAAATTTAGCCTTAGATTGATGAAATACATATGCGTTTGTATTATAAAACATTTTGATTCATAAAAATATGATTTTCAACACTGCATAAGCATTCAGTTTTTCGGTCACCATTTTGCTATTTATTTTTATTTTTTAAAACCATTATCATAATTTCTTTCAGCATGAAATTTTCAGTAATTTGATACAACACACGATTTCTTATGATTTTTTAAAAATTTTTTCAAGATGCCGGCCAAAAAAACGCATTTTGCACACTCAGATTTTTCTAGACTTTTAGTATGTCAAAAAGGTACTAACAACGAACTAAAAAATTCAAATCCCGTCTTTGTGAGAATTAGTTGCACCTATCACCTATTTTTTGCATATATGTACTGTACTAACAGGAAAACACAGAATTTACAGTTCTCGCAATTTGCAGCCGTTAACACTTTTGAGAAACTGCAAAGACACAATGCTGTTTGTCCACTCCATTAGCGGTTTTTTCCAAAGTAAAAACCCAAGCAATCAATTTGCTTAATAACAGTGAGGATTTACAAGATATCGTGCTAATCTTCTGTAATCAAGAAATGAGCCACTAGGATACTGCGATAGATACGTATTAATCGGAATAATAGACTTGACTAGAAAAGTGAACTCATTTGTCTGCTATAAATGAGTTAAAACGAATATGGGAATGGTTTTCCCAATTTAAAGGCCCGATGCAACTACGGCAGGGATAGAAACTTGTCATTATTGTGATTCCGGTGCCTTTCACAATATTTCTGCCCAGTTTCAAATCTTTATGAATAATCCCGAACATATGAAGATTTTTCACTTAATTTTACTGGATTACTTACCACACTGAAATTAATGACGTATACAAGGATTACCGTACAGTACGAAATAAAAGTTAATGAAAAGATATGTACGAAAATAAATAAATGAAAACATCTTACTCTTCCACATCATTAATAAGGACCTTGTAACTGAGCTTGTGAATTTTAATCACGTCCTCGAATCCCTCTTGAGCAACGGGAGCGACCATAATATCAACAGGTGCATTAAGGATTCGCGGCCTGGACCAGAAATCAAAATTTTCATTATCTTGAAACATGTTCAACAAATTCGACTCGGCTCTGGTTTTTGGATAAAGCTGGTACACTTTATACCTATTAAAATAAATAATGCAAATTTTAAAGGTATAAATTATACACTGAATAAAAGAATAATTTTATTGTAGCGACTTTTAGTTAAATTTACCTAATATAAGTATGCTGCCCGCATAATTGAGCAGGGGAGGCTTAGAACAACTCAGGGTGAAATAATATGCTTCTAAATATAACCCACGAATTTTCACTGTTTGTACATATATTACATCCATACAAAGGTAATATAAATGGAATTACAGCGTTCATATAAACATATATTTTTACCCTTTTTGATTGTCTTTTTTCACACTGTCCTATTTACAAAATACGGGGTCCAGTACATGTATGAAATAATGCTTGTATCTTTTAACATATTTCTATAGTGGAGAAGTATTTCGAATAAAAGTTTTGTTAATTTTTTTACATGTTCCGGTGACCTTCACTTTATAATAATCTGCTCTAGATAATGAAAATTTCGCGCAAAATAAAAGATTACATTATTTTATTAAGTCAATAAATTCCACCAAACCCAACCAACAATTACATATACAATGATAGCCAGTGATAATAACCAGCAAACACCTCAAACTAAAAATACCAAATAGCGATAAAGAGAGAAGATTTAGGTGCTTACAGCATATCAATTATGTTAGGTGTTCTGAATGTCTGCGTTGTTTTGAATAAACAGTTGCAATTTATCCATAAAAATAACCTTACTTTACCATTTCTTCCCTATGGGTTGCAGTACTCCCAACAACGCAACCATCTGTACTGCAGCTTAAGTATATTATATATCACAGTCTCGCTAATCCATTAGTCCCATTCCTCGCAAGAAGGTGAGTGTACGGTCGATGAGAGTTCTGGTTATCTCTTTCGGGGTCACAAGTAGTCCCATGATGTGTGAAAGCCTTCTAGCCTTCTAAGGTGGGAATTAACATAATTTGTAGTGAAGAGTTTTCTCATCTTCACCACATATTCTACAGTCTGAATTGTTTCTCACTCCCATGATGCTTAGTTGTTTACTTATGTGGATACAGCACTAAACAATTTTCATTTACATATCATTAATGCCCTTGATAGGAAAATATGACCATTCGGTTTATTTATCGATTTTTCCCGTGTGTTCGACTATGTGGATCATCAATTACTATTAGAGAAACTGTATAGATCCGTTGAGGCCACCATTAGATTTTAAAACGTCTTATTTAAATAATCGCGATCAAAGAGTGAAAATAAATTATATTACAAGCGTTCTTAGAAAGGTGACCAAAGGCATTCCACAAGGCTCTATTTTGGGTCCTCTTCTATACATAATTTTTACCAATAACCTGGTTTATTTTTAGAGGGAAACTAGTAATTTTCACACTGTATGCTACGCCGATGAAACAAACTTTTGAATAACGGAATCTAACAGTATGCTAGCAAAAATCACTGCTGAAGATGTTTATAAGAGATGCATACTTTGGTCCGAAAAAAATTTCCTTGAATTAAATAAGGATAAAACCATTTCAACGAAACTCTCAGGGTAATGTAGATATACAAAGTAATTAGTTTATATTATGCAAATATTCATTCCCACATGCGATATGCTATCATTAACTGGGGCACTAGTAGTTACTGTTGACGCGTTTTTCTTCTACAAAAATATGCTTTGAGTATATTATCTAAGCTACCACAAAGAGAATCTATTTTAAAAAAAGTTAAAAATCCTAACTTTAACTAACACATATATTTATGAACTTGGTTGTTGTGTTTACAAAACTTTGGCTATGTTTCAAATAAATGCAATAAACCACAATTATGGAACCAGATTTAAAACATAATCTCAACCCGGATTAGCATTCTACAACACTCTATATAAAAAAATAATTTTCATGGATGCAAAATATGGAATGTTCTTCGAATGGATATAAAAAAATCGAAAAACACATATATTTTCAAAAAAAAAGCCTTAAAGCTTTTCTTATTGATAAAAACTGTTATTTTCTTGATGAATTATTTTCCTAGTCAATTGCAATTCAATAAATGCAGCGTATCTTATATTTTTATGTATTTCAAATTTATTGTTAATGTTTTTATGAATTATTGTTTGACCTCTCTGCAGATTGTTGTTTTTATATTCTTGTTATGTATTTGTCGTATACATTTTTCTGTAATTATTTTATTCATTATTTTATTGCTATTCATAAAAACACTGTTAGTCTTAAAACTTTGACGCACTGTATGATTATTATTTGATTGTATTTGTGATTGGGAAATAAAGTGTTATTATTATTATTGTATAATATCCTGCAAAATTCTTATTTCACATATCACCTGTTTTCTGCTCAGCTCATGCATGTGACTATCTCACTACTAATGGACCAGGAGCTTTCTACTAAAGTTTGTTTTTTTGTGATTAGTTTCTCTTCTAGTTTTAATTATTCTCTCTTTAATTACCCTCTCGTACATGTGACACACACACACACACACACAAACACAAACGCGCGCACATAGGTTTCTGATTGAATTACACGGATAACCAGTACATCCTGTAGGAAGCTACGATACGGCATCAATTGTCGTGAAAGGCAAGACGTTCGCACCACTTTTCAAAGATGGCGAATATCTTTTCGTACTCAGGAGGTTCATACTTATCAGGTTCCTGATTGGCATTCATAAACTTATTATTTCTTTTTTATCTGACTTTTTTTTCAAATTTGGGCGAGCGTAGCGCTTCTTGTACCGCCCAAAATGAATGGGAGTCAGGATTCATGATTTTTGGGGGTAAATTAAGAAATCCCTCCAATCCCTATGCGTAAACCTGTGACTTATTTGTGACTTTTTTTTACTTTTACAAGTCATATTTCTTACACCTTTGAGGACCTGCCGTACGCCCCTGCCCCCCAAAAAAGGGCTGGCAATGTCATTTCTGTGCTACACTGCCCCAATTTAACAACAATTCACACATTTTGGGACCAAACCTATGACACCGAATTAGTGGTGTGACTCAAACTGCGGATTTATTGTAACATTCTAAAGGTACCACTAACAGCTCACAGGCTGTGGAAAATCCCTGAGAAGTACCTGTATTCTTAGAATATGACACGGATACAACGAGAAATCAACGAAAATTCGCCAAACAAGTTGATGACAAATATTCAGAGTTCTAGCAATCTTCCTCGTACTAGTCTCAGGATGTTCGTCGATTTCCTGTAGCACCCCTGAATTTCGGGTGTTCTGACGGTTCGAGGTCTACCTTCTGAAGTACCTTTTTGGAAACTACCAGTTTCACAAAGACGGCGATGAATAGTCCAAAAGAATCGGCTATCTGACAAGGCGCAATTAGGATATCTATTACGTATAATGCATTGTTGCTATTTCCGCATTTGTATCATTCATCATATTTACTGAGAAATTCGAATAAAAGCAGCAAAAAAATAAAATAAATTCAATGAAACACTAAAAATTGAAGAAATAGTACAATATAACAACACAACACAATATATAGCCCAGGCAATGAAGGTTGTTTGTCGGAAGTAATTAGAGACAAGCTGAATTTTTGCTAGTTGAATTTTTGCTAAAGCATTTTTTCAAAAGTCCCCGCTCTTCACCCTTGCGCTTAATCCCCCATCCCCCCTTAAACATCCATTTTGCAAGCCTTTTATTTATCGTTCATATCTCCGTCATTATTTATTCTAAATTCATAAATTTTATACCGTGTTATTCCTTAATATCTACTCTTCAAAAAAGCTATTATAACATTTTTCTGTAAACATAATACTTTTACGAGAATTCGCTAAAATAGGCAAATATTTCGCTTTACGTTTAATTTTTTTGTGGTTTTTAGGGCACAATACTTTAATTTTTGATAATATCACAATTTAAATAAAAGTTGTAGCGCAGTTTTCAATCTCCCCCGTTGGGGGGTAGGGAACACGTACAGAGTGCAAGAGATTAGTGCGTGTCCGTCGTGGCTATAGCCTGGCCTTAACTCGGGAGCTATTGCTGCCTCTTGTAGTCGGAGAGAGGGACCCTTAAAATATGTAAGATAAAAGTGGCCTACGCAACTCGAGGACATAAAAAAACAGGAATCATAGACTCTTAAAATGACCTGCCGAATTCAATTATGGAGGTCGCGATTAGGTTCGGAATTTCGAAATCGGAAAAAATCGCATTTTTCCACTATTTTACGAAATATCTCGGAAATACAATATTTTACATTTCCCATCCCATAACTTTGTTTCTAACCATTGATTCTACATAAAAATTTGCACACATATCTTGAAAAACATAATGAATCGATTGCCGTACATAAATTTGTACTAAAGATAAAAATCTAGTACAAAAAAAATATTTTCATTCGAGATTCCATAGATTTTTCAGTATCGGCATTGAAAAAGTCTACATCTCGAGAAAACCTTTTTAATATTGAAGATAGAGTACTAGTATAAGAGAGTGAAATGTAGTTTAATGTCTGAATTAAATTTTGAAAAATAAAAATCGCTGTCTATAACAGTTTGGTGGTCATAGAAATCTAATAAGTTTGAGCGTGGTACGCGCTGCATTAAATCCTGACGGACCGATGCAGCGGACCCTCAATTTAACCGCTAATATCAAAAACGGAGGACCGAATTTTTTTAAAAATTTTGTGTTCATTATGTGTCTATTGTAAATCAGTCGCTGATATTTGAATAACTTACGATGAACAATTTTAAAAATGTGCCAAGTTATATAGGAAATATCCCAATTTTCAAAGAAAGTTTAAGTTAGTAACCATCAAGTAACTTTTTTGGCAATAGTTTCGAAAATTTGATATAAAAAATTATGAAAAATTTTCAACGTAGGAAAAAAGCTGTGTTATATCGATGACTCAAATATTATTTACATAGAATACATATTTTCCGAGATATAACGGACTAAAAGCTGGCAGAGTTATAATATCCATAAAAAGTGGGACATTTTTCAATATAACTTCAAAACTATTCAACGTAAGTTATTCAAATTCAATAGACACATAATGAACACATTATTTTTTTCACTTTTATCAGGTCTTCCGTTTTTAATATATTGACGGATAAAATGAGGGCTATTTTGTAAATATGCTCTCAGAATATGACAACGAAATGCGCTTTTTGTAGTTGGTAAGCCTCTAATAGTAAAACATATTAATTTAAAAGGCGATATTTTAAATTAATATACATATTGGCAATTATATACAACTGATGTTTCTTTATTATACATTTTAGCTTGGAAATGAACTTGGAAATGAATGGGCTCCAATGGTCCATACTTTCCATGAATTCTGGACGAAAATATCATAAAGATTTGAAAAATACTATATACTTTATTAAGCAATCTTTAGTAACACATGCGCCATTTCTATTAGTTTCACCAAATGACGGGATTCCAAAAAAATACTTTTTTAGAGATTAATAGATTCATTTTTACGTTTTCCTGCATATGTTTACAGTAAAAAATCCAATCTTGTTATACATGTACGATTAATCATAAACCAATTGAAAATAAAATCATTAACTTTTTGAATTAAGTATAACAATATTCACAAGAATATATTCTAAAAAAACAAACAGTAGAGAACTATAATAGACTCCATATTCACATAGAAATGTAGTAAAATGGAAACTATGTGTTGAAAGGATTGAGCGCCAGAGCAATGTTCATGTTACAAGCCTTTCTCTCACTTCCTATGCATTTTATAAAAAAATGCTCCAAATAAAAAAATTTCCTTATTTCGTTAGCTTTAGCTTACTGGCTTATAGTATGTAGTTATTTTGAAAAATAAAAAAGTTACCTCAATCCACACTTTTTCGCTGTAAATTACACAAAAATCGCAATATCTCCATCCATTTTTATTTATTGTTCAGTCATATCACAACAAATATTATTTTTGCATACACCGTTGAAAAGCGAAAGGATTGAATACTGCAATATTAAAATATCAAGTTTATACGACAACAAATTACAAATATAGAGGAGTGGGAACATGAAAAATGTGAAAATAGTATTTTCGTACAAAAGTTAAATAAGTTTTGTTTAATTTGGAAGCGCAAGGGGGAGGAGTGGGGACTTTTGGGAAAATGTACCTTTGAGTGAGTTCTAACTACTAGCAAAAAATCAGCTTGTCTCTAATTACTTCCGACATATGGTCATTTTAACTCTTCATTGCTTGGGCTAATAATAACACAACTTCTTTATGTCAACAAATAATGTTTTGGAAATGATGTTTGTAAAAACGTCATTTATTCCAGGATAACTAGATTTATGTGTTAAAAAATTGTTAGTCAACACTGCTAAATGAAGCAATTTGAATTTAATTGTTTTAATCAAGAACAGACGAGAAAAACACAAGAGACCGTTTGCATGTAGAATTGACCAGGCTAATCACCACACTAATGGAAAAATGTCAGTAGCGTGCTATTTTTTTGGTAAAAATATCAGAGAACATGATTGCAGGGAAGCCACTGGTGCAGCGATAAAATAATTTTTCTTACTAAAATATGTGGTTTATATCCTATTAACACATACCATAAATGAAAATAATATCTAAAGAAATAACGATAAAAAAAAATCAACACCTTGTAGCAAACGCGCCGCTGCGGACATATGTTCATATGAAGTTTTCTTCACAAAATGACCTAAGAAATTCTTGAAATATTAGACCGTCATTAAGGAACACCCTGTATATATGGATAATATTTGCATCTTAGCAACATCGTTTTATTGTAGATGATTAAATTAGCTTGTAATTCCAGTTCTATAATTTGGTTTTATCTGCTGAATAGTATAGTTTGATATATTCATACCAGATATACCTTTGCAAAATTAAACAAGATAGATTTACATATACATTTACACAGTAATAATATGTATTATACATCTTCTTTCGTGATAGTTCTTATCTTATATTCATTATATCACATTATAGATCACTAAGCGAAAAGAAACTTAAATTTGATTTACAGTGACGTAGTAAGAACATAGTAAAAATCCTCTATTACTCAAATCGACCTGTATAACACAATATACAGTTAATCGATTATACAATATGTAGAGTAAATTATCTAAATCGGCTATAAATTAAGAAGGTCTTTAGATATTACTGCATAATCCGATCAAATACTTTCATTGCATAAATGTTATCTTTTAAGATAACGCCTTGTACGAGAATTAACTTTATCCTAAATTATATGAATCGTTAATCCAAACTTAAAACGACTGCAAATTTAATGGAGAAAAAAATTTCCATTTATTTCACTTTGCATATTCTCCAGTGTACTAACATCTGTAAACATCAGTCACGGAACAATCCAATATAACTCATGAGAAACTAAATGTATGAGCTGGCATTGTGTTGGATAACATATCATTAGCCTTGTTCCTTGGACGAACATTTACCAGAAACTATATATGCATTTCCTTCAATATATTAATAGTTCCTGTTTTAATAACGACTATTTCCACGCTAACCCCAAGTTGGTGCAAATATTTGATTTTCGCATCCCGTGTTTTTGTTCATAATTGAATGCAAATTATTAATTTAATCAGGTTTTCTACAAACGTGGGTTTCAGAGTGTATTCCTGACGATGCTTTTCTCCTTGAGAACTTAAAGAAATATTGGGATTTAATAAATAAATGAAAAGTTATCAAAGCTCAAATTATTTAAAATGTAGATAACATGCGATCCATTCATTATAATAAAGTTAGAAAATCTATTCGTACTGTATAATTATATGTATAGTTTGCGTTAATAGTTATTACTATTAGATGAACAAACAATATGACGATTGTTTGGCTAAACATTAGCTTCTTTCTATGTGAGTACTAAAGTGCATACAAATAAACTACGGGACCTTAAATACATGAAATTTTATGACCCACGAAATAGTTTATTCTATAACCTATCTGAATTCATACCCCATTACAACAAAATGAAAGAAGTAGTAGGATGCTAATTATTTATATTGATTTGATCATTAAGTAAAATAATAATTTTTTTATATAATTAATTTTTAAATTTAAGCAACGTGAGCCTTGATGCTTTATTGGCCATACGAAGGATATCAAGACAATTGTTGAACGAAGGTTTATCTACTATTAAATGGTTAGCAAAAATAGATTGACTATTACTGAGCAAAAAACATTCTTTGTGTTCTTCAATGCATTTTTTAATTTTTTTTGTGTGCCCAACATGTTCAAAAACACTTTGATTTTACATGTATCTCCAACGTAAGTTAAAAACCTAAATTTGTATATAAACAAATCATTGTCTTTCCAATTGGGAGAATTCTATAGGAGTATTCTACTACTTTTTTCTGTTTTCTAATAGTTTTTATATACAAAATTATTTAAGTGAATGGTGATTCGCGTGGTTTATACAATATTTTCTTCAATTTTGTTGTTGGCATATGAATATAATAATGATCTACACACAATTGTTGCCAGGCTTCATGAATATTTCATATATTATATATGCAAAAACATCCTTGTCTAGACCCTCAGTTTATATACAGGGAGAGATATTTGTCTTTGCTAGTGCAGAATATTTTTCTAAAATATAAGGTTTTTATCCTGATTACTATAATATTTGGTTTCATCAGGATGAGGTACCCGCTCACTTTAGATCAGAGATCAGAAATTATTTACATGTTTTTCTCAAGCAGATGAATAGGACGTAGAGGAGAAGTAGAGTGGCACATCCGGTCACCTGACTTGACCTCTAGTGAACTTTTTTTATGGTAAGGCGTACAGGGAATAATAATAATAAAGGGCTTGGACTGAGAGCTAGAATTGTTAGCGCAACAAGGGCAATAGGGGATATCTTTTAGGGATCGATTAGAATTGTCTATTCAAAATAATGGTAGATATCTTAAATATTTGATGTAATTAATATAATAAATGTTTTGTCATTATATTGCTATTTTAGTTAAATCTTACTTTCAATGTATGGTACTTCTTGATTTATCATTGCTGGTTATTATCGTGTTTGCAATTGTTGGTTGTATTGGGTCAATTTACCGAGGTAATAAAACTATCTAACATAAAGTACTTGACATGGACCACATAAATTAGAAAACTTTCAACTGGTTCAGGTAGAGCAGATATGGAGAAAGTTACACCTCCACCGATATTTTGATCAATCGGAGCTTGAGCTTGAACACAGCGCACGACAGGCGATGATTCGGCGCGTTTTGTCGCACAGCGATCTCTGCAATCTGGTAGATACATTTTTTTTTGGGAGATTTTTGCTTCCTTGACAGCAGAGTCCACTACGTGCCAATTCATATTTCGCGTCAACAGACAGACAGACTTTAATTTCTACTTCGTTTGCATAGTAAAGTAGAAATTATAATAAGGAAAGTAGACTACAATGTACTACAAGTAACATACTGAACATTGTTACATGTTTTTTGCCTACACATATAAGAAATAATCAGATTCAAAGAACTACGTTGATTTTTAAAGTCTTTATTGAAAGCTGTAAAACCGATACTATGCCATAGCAATATTTCCTTTCAGTCTTTGACTAATAATAATAAAAAGAAAACGGAGTTGTGAGAGACAAAATACGGCATGTTATATAATAAAGGAACTTAGGAGGAAAACATGGTCTTGTTTTTTTGCTTTTTTAAGACACTACTCCGCGTTGGAAATGAAAATATATTTACCCATCATAATGAACCACATCTTCACTTTGGGCTAGACCTAAGTAAATGAACAGAAATGTAGTAATTAATTTCATTTTCACTACTGAAACAATCTACAAATCTTCCGATCACGTTTTTTATATATGCAATTTTATATAAGTAGGAGATAAGATTATCTAGACAGTTGTTCTACTGACATGTACCAATTGTTGGTACAAAAGCACTCTAATTGTTCTTTTATAATACATGGTATTAGACTAATAAATTTATTGAATAATAGTAATGGGCATATTTCATATATTTTTTTTTTACTTTATCAATAAGATTTGCAAATCTAAGCCCACTGAATTTTTGCCAAATTTCTTAAGTTCCTTAAATGAATAAAGATTAATAATCAAACACAACTCGACTTACCTTCCCTCTATTATAAGGGTAAGCCTAAGCCTATAATACAGTACAGTGTTGTTTATTATTTACAGTTTAATCCTTATCCCCACACCCTTCTTTCTACATTATGTAGAAGAAACTAGTACATCATCTCATATTTTTACTAAGTATTCGCTTTAAATTTATTTTAAAGAGTTAGAGTCGTTTTAGAGAACGAGAATATTTAATTTTTTAATTCGTACCTCCGCAGCCTCCTTCCCTGTGTTTTATAGGAGAAACTATAATTGGTTTTTTAACTAAGAGGAGTAAACGTAAAAGTCATATTTAAACTGTAAAAGTCACTAGAATAGTAATAAATTTGAGTTGTTTCTCTTATTAACAATTGCAAACGTAAATATATTTTGATATGCAACTCTGAGAAAACTTGCATAGTCTTTGCCAATCACAACCATAGGTTCTAGTGCGACAAATTTGAAACCTCCTCTTAGTTTAAAAACAGACTATAGTCTTTCCATCTTATACTGATTCCAAAGGGTGCCCATGAGTTAAATTCATATCAAATCGTGAGATAAGCTTTGGAGAAAAACATTATTTTCCGCATTTCTACTAATTTTTAGGGGACTACCACTAGCAGATCAGAAGATCTGTAATACTCAGATCTGTTGGCCCTTTGTGCATTTGCGTCATATAACATCTCTTAGAATCAACCACAGCTCTCCACGAAGGATAGTAATCTAACACAAGGTAGATCCCCTAATTCCTCCTGCTGTAAAAACTACCTTGCGAAATATCTATACCTGACGCACATCCTGGTCCGCAATTCTATGGAATATAAGTGGTGGTATCATCCCCCACTTCACTTCTTCTTCTTCTTTGGCATTACAGCCCGTTGTGAGCCTTAGCCTCCTCTAGGACTTCCTTCCAGCTGTCCCTGTTCAACGCACGCCTTCTCCACGCTCTTATTCCTATATTTTTCAGGTCAGTATCTACATTATCCATAAACCTGATTCGGGGTCTTCCTCTGCATTGGCCTAATGGCTTGCCGAACAGTGTTTTTCTGGCCGGTTCACTCTCTTCCATCCTCATGACATGGCCCACCCATCTCAGCCGCCCCAGTTTTACTGTTTTTACGATGTCGGGGTCCTTATACAGTCTATACAGCTCGAAATTATATCTCCTTCTCCACCCCCCGTTTTCATTTACAGCTCCATAGATTCTTCTCAGTATTTTCCTTTCAAAACAGCCCAGGATTTCCTCATCTCTCTTAGTAAGGGCCCATGTTTCCGAGCCGTATGTTAACACTGGTCTTATAAGTGTCTTATAAAGTTTAACCTTCGTGCTTCGAGATACGTTCTGTGAGGTGAGCTGTGAGGCTAGTCCGAAATAACATCGGTTGGCCATAAGGACCCTGCGTTTTACTTCTGATGTTGTATCATTTTGGCTATTGACTAGCGATCCGAGATATACGAACTCCCTCACAGACTCTATCTCCTCGTTTTCGATGTTTAGAGGCCGCTGTCTCTTCCTTGCTGGTTGTGCTGCAGCTAGCATGTATTTTGTTTTGTTTATATTAATTACCAGCCCCATTTCCTTTGCTGCATGTTTCAATGCTATGTATGCTTCTGTTACCACTGCTTCGGTAATACCTATGACATCTATATCATCCGCGTAGGCCAGTATTTGAATGGACATATTGTATATTGTCTCCGTCATGGTAATACCCGCTGAACGTACAACTTTCTCGAGCGCGATGTTAAATAATATACAGGAGAGTGCGTCCCCTTGTCGCAACTCATTGGTGGTTTCGAAAGGTTCCGATATGTCGCCGCCCACTCGCACCCTGCATTCCACTTTTTCCAGTGTTAATTGTGTCAGGTTTACCTAGTGATTTGGTATATTTAATTGTCTCATTGCTGCATATAGCTCCTTTCTCTTAATCGTGTCGTAAGCGGCTTTGAAGTCAACAAATATGTGATGGGTGCTTATTCCATACTCCTGTGTTTTTTCCAGGATTTGCCTTAGTGTAGATATTTGATGTATGGTTGACTTCCCTCCTCTAAAGCCGGCTTGGTATTTTCCCACTTCTCTCTCCGCATAGGGTCGTATGCGTTTGCCCAGTATTATTGAGAATACCTTATATGCAGCATTTAATAGGGTAATGCCTCTATAGTTTGAGCATTCGAGGACGCCTCCTTTTTTGTGGATAGTGCAGATTATGCCTATCTTCCACTCCTCTGGGAGTATCTTTTGTGTCCAGATTTCTGACTACAGCTTATGTATGGCCACAATTAGCTCCTCACTATCACCTTTAAGGAGCTCCGCCGGGAGATTGTCACTTCCCGGAGACTTGTGGTTTGCCAGCTTTTTAATGGCCTCTTTAACCTCGTCCATGGTTGGTGGTAGTTGCTGGTCCTCATTATTTCCTGGGTCTTGGTTGTCATTTTCCATCTCTGGTGGCACATTTCCTGGCTCGTTTCCTGTATTCAGTAAGGTGTTGAAGTGTTCCACCCACCGGTCTAATACCTCGCGTCTAGCGCTTAAAAGATCCCCCACTTCATATATCCGACAAATATGATCGTCTTTTAACCTCTTTGCGTGTAGGTGTTTCCTGTCATTAGACTTACCATCCGTCTCATTCGTTCTCTATCTAGCCAAGGATC
This sequence comes from Rutpela maculata, assembly GCA_936432065.2. NCBI lineage: Eukaryota > Metazoa > Arthropoda > Insecta > Coleoptera > Cerambycidae > Rutpela > Rutpela maculata. Next base: position 39,119,456 of record OW386285.2, read on the forward strand.
CGCTTTACGGTAAACTCAATCTGTGACCATTTTACATGGTGTCTTGGCTATCTCATTCAAGGCCCCAATAATTGTTGATCTACACCATGGCCTAGTCTCGTAGCTCTGATTGAATCAGAGTCATTGGCATTCGGAAGGCTGGCTCAGGGTAAGGGATAAGCGTTTTATTCGTTCTCCCGCTAAAAGTTCTGGTACCTCATTTCCCTCCACACCACCGTGTCCCATATGAGTTTAACTGAGGTGTTCGCGCAAAATATTCAAAGGCTCAATGCCAGGTTATTTTTTCAACTAGCTTTAATAATTGTGGAGTGCTGACAGAATATATATTCGTAATAAATACAAATTGGTGGTATTACTATATCACATACCAGTAAAATAATGCTGTATGTTGTTCAATTTAGCAGTATCATCTATCTTGGAAAATATCTTCTGAGCAGAGAATTTTTGTTGAGGATCGTAACTAGAGAGCAATACTGAATTTATGTCAACAAATCAAAAAGGCAGGAGAATAAATACGCTATGTGGAATCAACAGTGATCCGTACTTTTGGAGACGGAATCGAATTTTTGTACAATAAATGGTATTATTTGAATCCTTAATTTTTCTCGACTGTATGGTTAACGTTAAGTTTAATCTCTTGTTCGATTGTGTATGTTGAATCAACAACTGAATTTATAGAACCTTGATAAGGTTACCGAACTCTACTTTAGGGACAGCGATGGTAGACAGGAGCTAACGAGAGAATTCTGTAAAAGTGATTATAAATTAAGAAGTGATTAAAAATAAGAGTAGGAATGAGATAAAGTGCATTGCAACAATGACAGAGACATAGGAGAGGACAGGTAAGTAATTCATGGTAACTAAGAACTTACATATTTTTCTTCTATTGCGGGATTCCAGTCATAGGCCGCTTTTAGGAGTTATAAGAACCCCCCGAGAGTAAAAATAAACCATCGTACGTTGAAGAAGATACGACTGGCGCCATCAGCAAACAAATTCTTATCATATCCTTTAGGAGTATGGTAGAGTATGAGGTCAACAGGAACATCCAGATTCTAGTTTTTATTATCCGCCGACTGTAGGAAGAAAACTCTGATTTTGTGAAAGTTGACAACACTATGTCTGACAAATATAAATTCGACAAAGAAACATCTCTAAGAAGCACGTGCAAACTTTTAACTTTAAAATTCAAATTACTCAAATGGTCCGCATAAACATCAAAATATTAGTGGGATATCTTTTCGGGGGCGGTCCACCGGCAATATTCGAGGGCAGCTATTATAAGTTTTATTCAGTTATGAAGTTGAGTAAATACGTCATGTACGTCGTTTGTATTGTGTCCCGTAGTTACATGTAAATGCGTAAATGTCGCGATTTAGGTAGTATGTTCTTGAAATATTCTCGCGATGTATAAAAAAATGAGTTGAAAATTTATGAGTTTTTTACGACAGTCTATGAATATTCCATGGTCTATTTGCGTAAAATATTATATTATATAATAATAAAATCGGATGTATGTAATATAAACCACTCACACCCAATTCATTAAATTATAGCGTATCTTAATCGGTGTGTCTCTGTAATGCTTCAATTTGAATATTCATCTGTCATATAATCTACGAAATATGCAGTCTATTGTGAAACGGTTAACATAACTTAAAGAAAATTCCAAATGTTCGTAGTCAGCAATCCTGAAAACTATCCAGATACTATTTTCATGGCGATCCAAACAATATTTTCAAAGACATTAAAATAGAACCAGGCCAGACCTTATAGCTTTTATAAAGTGAATAAATCTACATAAGAAATGGCCATTTGGCGATATTTTTTTGTGGTACAGACATTCTTTATTTCGAAAAAACTTGAGAAATTGATTGATTATAAAAATCGTGTTTTTTAACATTTACATTGCCACATCTTCAAATTTAATTGATCTATCGATCGGATTTTTTTTTAAACTCAAGTACACAAATAAGCGCTTCCAATGGTCTTTTATTTCTAACGATTATTATTCTTTATTATTTTCTTTAAAGAACAATGAACTAATTACTCGACTTCGCAAAGAATGTTCTCATATTTTGACTAAGCGACAAACTTTTTTATTTTTGCAAATTTTCATATATATGCAGCGAAACAATTGCCAAGATACAGGAGAAGTTTTTTTTTTTAATTTTTCATCTAGGACTTTTTTTATTTTTGGGATGCAGTAGCATATTGCATACACTCGTCAGGCGTATAAATTATCCGATTGACCTTTGAAATAACATTTTTCAGTCGTGTTTAAAACAATTTAAACCATTTCAAATATGGTACACTTAAATACACATTATAATTTAATGTCACAGACCGAATACAACTAAATAATTTTAGGAAATAACCTCAAACTGCACGAATTCTATGTCCGTATCATTGCACTTGCAGAGATACTCCGTTAGATGACGTCAAGTTCAATGTGAGTGTGTTCTCAGATTTGCCCCTTCTCCCGGATATTAGTCGGTGATCTAAATACTTACCAGATTTTATGGTTTCCTTGAATCTTACATGGGTTTTTCTTAAATTCAAAAAATTTTCAAAAATAAAAATTTTACAGCATAATTTCACAACATTTATCAGAAACAATGTATGTAACAAAATGTTATGTCCGGATATATCTACATCAAAACTAAAAATATCCCTCCACTTTGACCTCGAACAAGTTCCAGTAGAATTTTAATTATTTTGCTGCAAGATATTCAAAAAAATGCGAAGTTACATTGCCAGCAAGTATATTGTGACTTCCTTTAAGTTTTTGCAACACTGCATGATATAAGGCATAATTTCTAAAACAATCCACATAACATATCGGAAAATGAATTCAGTTAGAAGTTAAATACGTATCGAGCTACATACCTTCATCTAGCAGAGCCTCCTTACAACATCATACAGCCAATTCTTTAATGTTACTTTAATTTCTCTTTCTCTTAAACAATCAACAGGAGATAGCGAGCAACTTTACCGGCACCTATTCCAGATATCCACTGAATCATTGGTGACAGTGTACTGTTGTCAGTTTTCCGAAAAACGATTTTATTGAAAAAAGAGCAAAGTTACTCCCATGGGCAAAGTATCCCCGGTACACGGTACTTTAAAATATGTCTATACAAAAAATCAGTTAAAATTTTTGCTCAAAAATATACCTAATTTTACTGTACTACTAAGCTTTGGAATTTCACACGATGTACCAATTAAAAATTTAAGTCCACAAATTCGGAGGTACAACTATTTTGAATTCTCATTTAAGTATCTACAATTTCAAGTTTCCTTAAAATAAGTTTCTCTTGCCCTTATTTGACATAAGGAGGGTTTTAGCAACTTATTGCAATAAATATCTTTGTGTTAACGCATTATAACCTCCTTAAACCCAGCCTCCTGCATGTTGGACGATATCGCTAGAGGGAACCGATCCGATTGAATGTGACAGATGGTTCTGTTCTCACGAGTGGTCGAGTCAATTAGGTCACCAATGGCAATAATTTCATTGATTCTCTTATGAGAGTCCTTTGAGACTTCAAGCTATACCTATGGCTATAAATAAACGAGTATACCTTGTGAGTAATTTAGCAAAACCCCTTAAAGCGATATTTGGTGTAAATTAATGACTAACACAGAGACTTCGACGAGTTGGGAGGCCCTTTGTTACAGAGCTTCTAGTTTCTTTGCGCTGAATCCTTATTCAATTAGTTCCTTTGTTCTAACGTAAAGTTATGGTGCTTCGAGTATTCCGCCGGCTTAGTTTTGCTGATGGGACTTTATTAAAGATATAGTTATCGTTTTTATGCGTTAAGTTGGCAGTAGTTGACAGTAATTCCCTATTGTCTGTGGGTAGTTACCAGCAGTTAATTCGAAATAATATTTAGTTACTACGGAACTAATTATATTAAGATGGTATGTTCCATTTCACAAACAAATTATACTTGCACAGAATTCTAATTCTGAACGTCGCGTCGCACAGTGGGGCCAATTACATCAAAAGTTGGCAGAAATTATTTTTATTCATTTTTATTTACATTTGGTTAATTAAACCATAAACTTTAATTTATTGAATCGATTCTGTGATTGGCTGATTGTAAAACACTATTCAGTATTTTAAATATATAGAAAAATGTGCATTTAAAATTTCGAAATTACCTTTTTCAATTTCAAAACAATTTTGTTAAGACTTTTACATATGTTTTAGCGTATTAGGCCCTTCTCAAGGGTACAAAAATACTAAATTAGTTTATGATAGTTATATCCTATTACAATTGGGAAAATAAATCGGCTATTATATATAAATTATGCTAATTATCTACTTAAGAATTTAAACAATATGCTTTTATAACACTCTTGTACTAATTCTAACAACTAGTAGTATGTTAGCTAAGAGTGTTATAAAAGTATATTGTTGAAATTCTTAAGTAGATAGGGATTATCTACCTTTCTTTGTAAAAAAATTTTCCCGATTTTTTTTTAACAAACACTAAATCCTAAGTTTATGTACTACTCTTACTAGCTTGATTTACTTACTTACCCCCCTGTACCACCCCAACCCGCCAATGAAATGACATAAAAATATAATCCAGTTCCAGTTCACGATATACCACATACGTGTACCAAATTTCAAGTCAATATGTCTAACCATTTCCGAGTAATCGTGCCAACAAAAAAGTTACAGACAGACATAAATACTTTTTTATTGCTTAAATTTATTTTCTCGACGTTTCACGGCATTTTAAACCTATGTAAGCAAAAAAAAATTGAAATTCTTTTACTTCGTGAATGTGGAAGTAAAATTTAAATAATATTTAAACATTCGTAACGTGCGTATGCACGTGAATATGCAGTGATATATTAAAATGCCGCAAATATAAGCAATTTTTTATTTACTACCCTTAAAGTACACACTATTCCGAATAACTTTATGTATATATCACAGTTCAGGCAGATTCAGGCACATTTTAAAACAATAAGGATTTACAGAAATGTCATAAAATTGTATCGTACGAAACAGGTCGGTTTATATAAATTCGTATAAATTAAATAATACTAGTATAGTAACAAATATAGCAATTACTTGTCACCTTACCTGTAGGTAAAGCAGCCATGCTGACAAAAAATTAATTTGTAGAAACCTCACTGAGAAATTAATAAAACAAACTAACACTCGCACGCACTGATTGATTTTTATAATTTCTAATCTCCACTAAGCACAAGTTTAGACTGGCATGGCGTGTACCACTTACAATAAATAGCGTCAAATAAACCGTTTTTTGTATGTTCGACTTATGGGCTATTAGTTCCTCGAAAAATTAGTCCGCTCTGATGACTTTTGTTTTATCGAATTTCTGCCAACTTTTGATGTAATTGACCCCACTGTGCGTCGGTACAGAAATGTGTTTATTCCATATGAACAATTTTTTATGTACTTAATTAATTTGTTCGCTACATGCTAATAGTATGGAGACAAACACAGTAAAAACCCTTAGAAAACGGCTATTAGTGAAACAATTTTGTAATTTGGTATACTGATTTTTGTCATTAAAGCGACTATTTTTCCGAGCAGCACCAAATCAAAATGGCTTCCGGTTTCAAGATGGCGGCTCTTTTAGAAAATTTAAAAGATCGACGTTTCTAGCTAAACTATTGATTTTATGAAAAAAAATTGTTAAGAAAAATTGTTCCGCATTAAATTTTGAATAAGAAAGTTCTTATAAGTTTTTTATAAAGCTAAAAATTAAGACTCTACGGAGTAAAATATCAAACAGAATGATTTTGTTTATTGGCCAATGATATAATAACATCTAATAACTTTAATTCTGTCGATACTGTGTCAACTGTTGGCAATGAAATTGCGAAAAATAGGTATTGCAATACTGCTCTAAAATTCTGCAACCAAGAAGAAGCAGATACAAGACTAATATTGCATATTAATGATTGTGTTCAACAAGGCTGGAAGGACATTTGCATTTGAAGTGTCGACAACTGGCGGTTTCATTTTTTACTGTTTGTATAAAGAACCCAACTAGCACAATTAGTAGCAACGACTATTGTAGGTACTTTAAAGTGTTCTGTCACTAGTCACAAGACCATAACAGGAACGTTCCCATTACGTGAGTACGACCAAAATGGGGAATATTTTTTTGATTACCGCAACGTTCCGGCTACGTTCCCGGAACTAGTCCGGTTACGTTCCAATGGCGTTGTGGTTATGTACGGTGACGTCGCGGAGTGTAAAACGCGTCTTTCAGGGAACTTTACCACGCCCCACTCTATCAAATGAATGTTGCCTGCTTTGTCTTGCAACTGATTTTATTATATTTGTGTTTCATTCCTACATGATTATTGCTATCCATTTCCCTAACTCAGAAACTTAATAGAATATTAGAATAGTATAATATTAGAAGGCAAAACTTCTACAATTTTCAAATGGCTAAACATCAAAATTAAAACGGATGCAAGTTTATTGTCAAACATAATGATAATACGTTCGAATCTAGCACGCGCCTTTATAATTTGCATTTTTTAATTAAAATATTGTCTTCAAAATATTTAACGTCATGCGAGAATCTGTCAACCTGATTGCTGAAAGCTATTTTTTATTTTTCTTTGAAACTTGAAAATAATTTTTATCCATTAATTTATTATATTTGGTGCAGAAATAGTGATAAATGAAATTTTTAAGTTACTTATGAAGTTATGGTTCATGTCTTGTAATAATGGCGTCATAAATCTTGGCCATCAAGATGGTGTATTTCAGAAAGAATAACTTTGAAGTCGTTTTTACTAAGAAATACGACTTGAAAGTAATTGTTACTTGAGGATAGTGACATAAACTAAGAATATGTGACTTTAAAGTTACATTTATTACAAAGTACCGAATGGGACTGTAGCGTCACTTTAAAGTTGCAGCAAGGTTCCCGCTGCCACTTCATAGTTACATTTTTTCCAACATTGATTCTGAACGCCACACCCTGGTGGAAGGTAGAATTAGAATTGTGTGATATCTTTACTCAAATTGCATGCAGAAGTAGACCCATCAAGGAAGGTGAAGTGGTATTTAGAGCTGGACATGTAATTCTCTGCTAAGTCGAAGACGCCATGAGAAAACAAGTCTTTGCCCTTTGTTTGCTCCCATGAAGTTAAAATAAATTTATAAGGTGATGTTGATAAATGAAAATGCATGTGTAGTTGTACAGCAGGCCAATCCGGATATTATAAGCAAACTAGGAATTATTTTAACCATATGCACATGTATATTATGGAAAAGAAGAGAAATTTGAATAAATGACTTTTTTTAAAATTATGTTTTATTTCAGTACTATTCTATTTGTTTAGCTGTTTATGTTTCTCAAGTGCATATAGTTTAAAAGTCGTATCAATGCACAGTTTTCTAAATAGATAGAAAGCTTCGCAGCAAGTGGCCAATAGCTTTAAAAATTGGAAAACCATCCAGCAAATTATGTTAAGTGAAATAAATTACAACGCAAGAGATTATTATAGGTATTTTGAAACATATCTATAAATGCAGATACAAATATGAATAACTTACTTTAGTGAAAAAATCATCCTGTAGAAAATGTCAACTATACACACACACCTACATTTGCTAGGTGGTTTTCCAATTTCTTAAAGCTGTTATCCACTTACTGCGAAGTTTTTTTGTCTTTAGGCACTGAATAATAACTTTTACTCTTACCTGTTATTTTAGAACATTAATTAATATTATGGAGCAGCTTCGTACTCTTACATATTTCCTATATAGAACATTTATTACCTTTTGAAAAACATTAACAGGTAAATAATAGAAAAATACCTAGTTGTTTTCCTCACTTAACGAGTTGTGTTGGACGGAAAGGATAAATGTATGAAATTCAACACAAAATAGCATGCTATTACTTTGATATGGTAAACAATCCAAATTTGGAAAAGATAAAGGCCACAAAACAAGCATAAATTATATAGGTTAGGTATCTCATTCCTCTCGTTATCGCCCCTCTTTTCCTATATATGGTTAACAATGGGAACTAGATGGTGAAGTTTACTTCATGGTGAATTTAGGAGGTAATACGCACTTCGTAGTAGCCGTGCACGTTGAAGTTCAGTTCTGCAGGTAGCGGTAACGTCATTAACACTAATAAATGTTACTAACAAGGTCCACGACTTTAAACGGATAGTAAAGGTTCCCAGAACGTCGCGGCCACTATCAAAGCTACTTGAGTGTGGTTGCAACTTCGAAGGTCATTCCACTGGTAACTAGGGCGTCCCCATGCACCGGAAAAGCTACGTAGTCACATAACTTTAAAGTAACCGCTAGTGGTAAAAACTACGAGGCAGTGATTACGGATATGTCAAATGAAGTTATTTACATATCAAAGTCGTGAATTTAGTGACGGATTCGTAGTGGTTGCTCATTCGAAGTTCCCATCTCAGTTACTGTTACTTTGGTGCTAGTTGCGAAAGGCTAAATTGTTAAAATACAGTTCGGGGCTAATAAATATTTTAAAATATTAAAGGTGCATGAGATAGCACAAGAACTAGGAGAAAGCAAGTGTGATGCATTACGAAGTTTCCACTTCCTAACGGGATGTGATACCGTTTCCTTTTTTTCTGGAAAAGGAAAAGTGACTGCATGCACGATATAACCAGAAGCTCTCACGTTCATTTCGAAATTTCAAGAACATATTTCTGATAAAATTTTAAACTTATTCCAACGGTTTGTTGTTTTAATGTACTGCAATACTTCTGCCTGCACTGAAGTAAATCAGGCACGAAAGGAACTGCTTACTTCCAAGATCCCATCCCCCTTCAAAGGATGCTTTGAAGGGGAAGACAACTTTTAGAGATCCCATACTGGTAAAAAAAAAGTCTAGCCCATAATATTAAGGTTTCTAGCTACTGGCAGCTCATATATAAGTCTAAGTTATCTTTTTAAAGTGACACCTTCAACAATCAGTAGCATTGTATCAGAAGTATGTGATGTTTTGACTGACACACTACAAGACTTTCAAAACTCTTCGTCCAACGCCTTTTTATTCCTATTTTTGTAATCTTCTTCCGTTGGGTCCGACAACAATTTACGGTCTTTGTATAAGTCTATACACATCAGCCTGTCTCCACTCCATAGTTAATTGCACTGAACAGACTACAGTGACTGAATGCAGACGATGAAAATGACGGGTGGCAGCACCCTCGTCAGTGTTTTATAACATGTTACAGTTTCTAAACAGAATTACATGTTTTTGAAACAAGTTACCCATTTTTTTATATTTACCGACATGGATGGGAATAGTCTCGGGAGCAATGCAACTTGTTACAAAATACGAAAAATATTTTAAAACGTGTCTGTTTTAAAACATTTTCCTTTTGAATTTTTACCAAGTTATTAAACTCTGTTTTAAAACAAATGTTTTTTAAACATGTTGAGTTTTAGAACATAAATTCATGCGCCTCATAAATTCTTCAAGATATACCTCCCTCAAAACCTCTATGCACTTTGCCATGACATAATTCCATCAGCGAGTTACTTCCAGCAGATATCTCATATTTTCTCCTCCAAGCTAAAGCTAACAAACAACATAACCCAAATTGGACAGTAGAAAGCACCATTCCGAATAAACACACTTTACCATATCAGGCGTAGCTCAATTTTCGGCAGCCTTTAACTATAACTTCTCTTTATACTATCATCTGTTACTAATAATTTTCAGTTCTTTACCTGTTTTCTATCTCTTCTTCGTATTTTTCTACCCATTGTTGTTTGTTTTCTAAATTGTCCCCTCCGCATATAAACTCTTAGAAAATCACAACATTTTGAAACAAGAACATTTGAAACTATGCTGCCACCGGGACTATTCCGATCCATGAGAGTTAGTGGGCCTCGGTGGGGATGGTTGCATTGTTACTGGCTGTAGTGTATCCTCTATTATTAGTTATGTGAATTTATTATTATTGTATACTCATGCACAAATACTTTTAAACGGCATTTCAATGAGTTATTTGTTTTTTTTTCCCTTATTGGTTGCGGTGTGAAGCCCCACCGTACTGAAGCTTAAGCTAATTGTAGTCTCGTTATCCCATTAATCTCGTTCCTCTCCAAAATGAGAGTATACGGTTAATGGGAGCTCTGGCTGTTTCTTCCGGGGTCACGGTTAGTCCCTCGAAGTATGAATACCTCCCAGGCACCAAAGCTGGGCATTCAAATAGTATGTGGTGGGGAGTTTCTTCAACCTCACCACACATCCGGCATTCTGGATTATCCTTCACACCTATGTTGGTTAGGTGTCTGTTCAGTGTCCTGTTAGGATTCCCACTGCACATCTCAGTTGTTTTCTGCTCAGCTTTAGCAATTCGTTAGTCTATGTCTTGGATGGCCCGCCAGTGATGAACATACGTGACTGTCTCATCCCCGGCGCGCTGGTGTAATACAAGTTATGTTTCTGACTCAATAGTTCCTTTACCATTCCTCTTGCGGTGTTGTATGATATCCCGCAGGATGGCTCGGGTCCCATCAAGGCTGTTTTTGCACCTTCTTTGGCCAGCTTATCTGCTTTTTTGTTGCCTTCATTGCCCTGGTGTCCTCGCGTCCTCCTATTTGTTTATTTACTCAGCAGTGTTATTTTCTACAGTTATAAATGTTACTAGCGAACCTTTTGTAAACAAACATATTCTGTTCTATTCTAGTCTATTCTCTACCTTGAGCGATTAGTATCTGCTGCACAGAAGGTTGTTTATCTAGATATTTTTCTCGCATCAGTAATTAAAGATTTTGACTGGTGTGTGCATACTTTTATTAGATTTAAATTCTAATTTCCTTTATTCCATTTTGGAAGTTATGTTATATTACTTATTTAATATAAATTAGTCTGGTCCCTCCACGCCTTTCAGTTGCCGAAAACTGCGCACCGTCAATTTCCGCCTGGTCTCGGTTCGAGTGCTATTTATACATTGCAGTTACTGGCAAAGAAATAATAATAGAAAATAGTATTTTAATTGGCTTTAACTTCAATTCCAAAGGTTGCGAATTCAAGACGCAAATTGAGGAGATTAAATTTTTTTTTTACTTCATATTACACTTCATTACTGTTACTATTACCATTGTCATTATTATACCATTTCCATTACCATTACCAGCAGAGGTGATAAAAGCGACAATAAATGCCTGTCCACAGCTAATGTTGGATATGTATAATTGGTGCTTGAAGGCGGGTGTTTTTTGCACCCGATGGAAAAGGCAACATGACCTTTAGAATATTACTTATGATTTGATATTGAAAATGGAACTGCCAGAAGGAACGTAACTAGTTGGGTACGCCGACGACAATGCGGCAACCATCGTGGCACGAGCCAGCGAACAGGCCCAGAGGAAACTAGATCAGATATTGCGACGCGTGAACTGTTGGCTAGAGGACCACATACTAAACCTGGCAGTAAACAAGACTGAGATGGTGATATAGATGAAGAGAAGGATCCTCACAACATTGAATATGTCAGTTGGTGCGGAGGTGCTTCAAACCAAAAGCGTCATGTAGTATTTTTTTTTTTCGGAGGAGGAGAAATCTTTCATAAGACGAAGTGCCGGATTCCTACCGACTAAAACTCCTCCCCCTTCATCCCGCTTCTCCCACCGAAAACCGCTTTCGCATTACTTCAGTGGGGAGCCGGCCCTTAACTTCCTTTATCGGCTTTCTACTTCTTTCGTCTCTATTATTGTACGGACTGTTCCATACGCTTGTCGCCATGATTCCTCGGATGCGCATAAGCTTGCCATCATGTTCATGTAGTTGAAGGTTGACCCAGTTTGTTGGGTATAGTTTCTCCTTGTCTCTTCCCAACGAATACAAGTAAACAGGGTATGCTCTACGTCATCCACCTCGTCGCAGTAGCTGCATCTGTCTGTTTCTACCCTTCTACGATAGTAGAGGTACTTCTTGAAACATCCGTGTCCTGAGAGAGCTTGGGTTAAGTAGTAATCCACTTCTCCGTAGGGGCGATTTATCCATGTCTGAATGATAGGTATCAATTTATAGGTCCATCGTCCATACGTTCCGGTTTTCCATTTTTGTTGCCATCTTGTGAGAACGTTCTCTTTTGCTACTCTGGCTTCCACTCCATTATATTTCTCTGTCCTTTCTTGTATTAGAAATTCTATAGGTGAGACTCCCACTGCCTCGGTAGAAATGGTGCGGTATGCACTGCCGATTCTGATTGACATCAGCCTTTGGAGTCGTGCCAGCTTCGCTATTAGTTTTCTATTTCGGGTTACCGTATGCCAGACTGGTGTGGCGTACAGTATTTAAGAGTGGACCATACTTGCCATTACTCTCCTCTTCGATGCTCTTGGCCCTCCTATGCTGGCCATTAAGCTTGTCAATACTGCGACTGTTGTTTCCACTTTCTCGGTCGTTCTTTTGACGTGCTCCGCGAAGATAAGTTTGGGATCAAGCCACACTCCTAGGTATTTTATTGCCTTGCTGAGCCTAATCGAAGTATCCAGGATGATGAAATTGATTGGCGTTATTTTTCTCTTAGTGGACTGAGGCAGTCACACATCTGGTGCCAGGTTTAGTTTTCTTCCTTCCAACCATTCTGCAACTCGCTGGAGGGCAGTGTCTGCTTTGTTCATCAGTATGTTCTCGGTTTCTGCAACTACTGTCGTGGCTATGTCATCCGCAAAGCCGATTAATGTTACGCCCGCTGGCTGTTCCATTTTAAGATCATCGTACAGGACGTTCCACAGGGTTGGACCAAGTACTGATCCCGTCATGTAGTATTTGGGAGTGATAATCTACACGAAGCTGTTTTACTGGAATGAAATTCAGCGCATGACTGATAACAACAGCTGCAGACTAAGAGAAGTGTACCTGGCTCCAGTATGAGCAAGCGCAGGCTGCTAATGTGTATGACTCAATATATCCTACTGTATGGGGCGGAGTTCTGGGCAGATGCATTGCGGGCCGAGAAATACCAAAAAGGCCTCGCTGCAGTGTAGAGAAGAGGGGAGCTAAGAGTGGTGAGCACCTACCGCACTGTATTGGAAACTGCGGTCCTGGTAATAGCAGAAACACCTCCGATCGATTTACTTGCACAAGAACGGAAGAGAATCTGCTCCCAGAAAGCGGAAATAGACAGCAACAGGGTGATGCGGGAAGAAAGATCTCGGACCATGGACGAGTAGCAACGACGATGGTAAGTCGAATCCAGAGAAAGTTTGGCAGCCATATTAATAGCGCGGGTGGCTTAACTAAGCCTCGGATACGACGAGGTGAACTACCACTTAACGCTGTTCCTGACTGGACATGATCTTTTTCCTTATCTATATAGGATGGGAAAACAGAATATCCAGGATGAGTCCACTGTGAGACGGAATCCGAAGACGATGCACACCACACGTTCTTCTAAGGTGACAAGTGAACTCGTTGGAAGTGGCAGTGGTTTCCAAATGACACCCGATAGCATCGTGGATAACATGCTGCACAGCAAACCCTGCTGGAACTCTGTATCAAAATTCGTAGAGACGGTGCTCCGATAAAACGAGAGGAGCAATAAATGCAACAAAAGTAACGCATAAGCCATTGAGACCTCCCTCTGGAACATCTAATCACAGTCGTAGACCGAGGGTGTAGGGAAATGGAGAGGAGGGTAGATGGCTTCATCACAAGGACAGCACGAATCAGACTGAAGTAATGTGAAAGCGGTTCCGGTGTGGTCTCTCTTCGAGGAATTTCAGAAGAGCTTCTTATTCCGATTAGCTCCCGCTGGCAATACACTTCCAAAAGAAAAACGAACGACCATTACCATTGCCATTACCATTACCATTACCATTACCATTACCATTACCATTACCATTACCATTACCATTACCATTACCATTACCATTACCATTGCCGTTACCGTTACCATTGCCATTACCATTACCATTACAATTATCGTTACCATTACCGTTTTCATTACCATTCCTGTTGCTATTACCATTATCATTATCTTGTCGTGATTATAACCATAATCGTAACCAACATCGTGGCAATTACTATTATTTAATTGATGATTTCAATAGACTTGTACAGTGTTTTACATGAAGATAAGAATCTGAATATGGCTGCACAAAATCAAATAATGGCATATAATTTACATTGTTTTCCGTGAAAATTAATTTGTATTTGTTGATTTTGAAATTAATGACAACTATTGGAATCAGTAAGATTTGTTTAATAGTGCATAAAATGTTAACACTATTATTGGATTGACAGTCGTCAACAACTATTAGAACTTTTATTCTTAATCTGATATCTTAGAATTATATTATCGAAATTACATCAACACTTTAAACATTCTGAAATCTTATTACGAAATATTCAGTTTCCATAATTTAGAGATGAAAACATACTTCCAAACGTCATTCTCGTTTCTTTGTAATATAAATATTTCCCGATGTTATTTTTAACGTATTGAGTAGCTTTCCCAAACTAATAATAAACTGCGAAGTTCTAGAAAGAACCGATTCTTTGAGTTAAAGAGTAGTTTGGTTGATTGTGGTTTAAGTGGACAGTGGACACTTTACCGCAACACAGACTCTCGCTTTATGTCTACCCGCACGACAAAGCGCAGCCTGCAGATATTTAATCAACAATTGGGACCACGTGAATTTGTAACATTGCTTTTCAGTTTATTTACGGAACTATTCAACTTGTCTAACAGTAAAAATATGGAAAACTTCCATGATTAATATTTCATGAAAGTTTAACAATTCTTACAGTATCTGGTTTAATTTCGAAATTTAAAATATTTTTAGAGATAATATACATATTGCATTCAAATTTTTTTTTATCCATTGGATTGATTTTTATAAAATTTAATTTGGATCGTGTAATCATTTTTGTCATTTGAGATAGTTAGATAAAAATAATTGAGATATCAAAAGAAAATTTAATAAAATAAATAAACTGATAATAAATAATAATAAAAAAGTACTAGCCACTGAGGAACATAGCCTCAATTTCATTTTTGAATATTTGGTATGAAAGAATTTAAAATTCTTCTGATGTTTTATTGTATAATATAAACTAGCTGATAGTTTTTTGAACAGGAGTATGAAGAATACTACCAACAAAACGCAGCTGATTACACAGGTCTACAAAAAAAGGACTTGTATTAATTTTTCTGAGGTATTTTGACGCGCTGAAGCTATTTTGGACAGCAAAATGTTCTGTCTTTCCCTCTTCCACCTCCCTTTTAAAAATTAAATTGTCCTTCATATATCAACAGTTAATACACAATATTTTTTACTTTATAAAGTTATCAGTGCATGATTACCATTGCCAAAGTTTGAATCCTCCATCCCTACCACCTGTCACTACCTCCTTAGGGCTGCATTCTCCTATATTAATCGACATTTAATGGCCATCTTTATTTTATTTATATTGTAAGGTTATGATTATATATATGATGATGTAGGCATTATCGAATGTTGGATCATTCAATTCCTACCACCCCTTACTACCCTCCCAGTGAGGTAAAATCTGCATTATTCTATATAAACCGAAATGTAATGGTGAAGGAATTTTCTTTAAGTAATAAATAAGTATTAAATAAGTATAGAACAAATTATGATCTACTTATGGCCAAAAGAACATTCACCTCCTACAAACGCAAAGCCATATGGGGAACAAAATAAATTGAAAAAGGCAATAAATCACATTAGGCATTTTCTTCTCGG
The DNA here is from genome assembly GCA_936432065.2 of Rutpela maculata. Classification (NCBI taxonomy): domain Eukaryota; kingdom Metazoa; phylum Arthropoda; class Insecta; order Coleoptera; family Cerambycidae; genus Rutpela; species Rutpela maculata. The sequence goes on from OW386285.2 coordinate 39,135,186, forward strand.
AAATTTGTCTGAATTAAAATTGTTCAGAAAAGTCATTTCATGAAACTAAAAAAATTGAAAAAATTATAAAAAATTTAAAAAGGGAATTTTTTAAAAACACTGCAAATTACTTGACAACTACCTGACAACTTGAGTAACAAAATTGTCATAGCACAATTTTCTAAACAAAAAAAACCATTAAAATAATATTTTCGGACGGTTATTAAACAAAATGCAATATTTTTTAATTTGGTTAAATTTTGGACTTGACAATTCTGAACAACTTTCATTAATAAACATTTCCTATAAATAAATACTTAATATGATTCACTGATTTTTTTGCTTATCTGGTACTGCAGGTGGTTTTGAGTTTGTAGGAGGCGAATGCTTTTTTGGCCACAAGTAGATTCTAATTTATTCTATATTTGGGTAAAATTTAGTTTAACTTGGAAAAGAAAATAAAAAAATTATAAGGGCGCTTCCATTTTAAGTGCGTCACACTGTATATAGATAAATACCGGGTGTCAACGAGATCACTTTCCGACCGTAATTTCTTTATACAGGGTGTAATTAGTTTTATGTCATTAAAAAAACTGGTAATGAGGGCCGACTAGACAACCAAAAAACCTATATGACTTTTTCCCCTAGGGGCACTTTGAAGAAAAAAACTGACCTAGATTAAAAATTTGAATATTAAAGTAGGAGACACTTGAGAACCACTGCTTTTCTGTGTCAATGGACGTACAGTTCCGAATCATAGAAGTTTCTTACTTTCTATTAAAAAGTCATAAAAAAGTGTAAAGAGTCGGTAAGACTTATGTTCTCGCCGCACAGTGATGGAAAATGGAAATAATTCGAGCAACGAGGTAATTTCAATCATACAGCAATCCATTTTTTTTATTTTCTCTAGAATAACGTGTATCTTATAGGAGAAGTGCGGAAAATGTTAAAAAAAAAACAAAAAAATAAAAAATCAACCCTTTTGAAGACTTCTACCTTGACGTGGTAATAAGCCACGATACTATGAAATATAAGATACGCTCGGTACGAGTACCAGCTTTTGACCTGTTGTGCGCATAGCGTCACCCTCTGGTCAATTTCAAATAGAGCCCGCGCCCGCGACAGTCCCGTGTCCAATATCTACCTAAATATACATCGAAAACCGTAATATAAGATCTAGAAAGCTGATTGCAGGCAATTTTACTTTTTAATATCATAGTATTCTATGACTGTTTCTGTCAGCACTTTTCATTTTGCATAAGGCCGTTGTGGATTTAAATGTTTGTGAAAACACCTCCAAAATCATTGATGCAAGCACGTACACTCAAAGAAATAGTATGGGTAAATTCAACAAAAAAAAAATATTTAACTAACAATATCGTTAATTTTGTTAAACTAAATTATATTGATGGTATTTTTAAACAAAAGGTGATTGTTATTTTAATTAATAAAAAGTTGTCGTACAACAAAACAAACATTAACTTAAAAAATAGATGAATAAGACTATTATTTTTTTCGTCTGACTATTATTTTGTTATTCTGTCAAATTAAACTAGATAATAGTATATTTTATTTCTAACTATTGTCGAATTGTAATTGTAAACCCAGTAGTAGTTTGCTCTACTATTATAGTTGACAGATAAACAATATTATTGTAGAGTTAACCCGCAGTTCTGTTTACATAAACATAACATCGTTCTGCCATCCACTTTGATGAATTATGACGTCGCATCAGCGCTTTTGTTTGCAAATAGTATGGGTTAAATCAATCAAAAAAATAGTATATATATTGTTCATTTTGTTAAATTGAAGTATATTTAATAATATTTTTAAACAAAAGGTGATTGTCACACAACAAAATAAACATTAACTTAAAAATAGGTGCAAAAGACTATAATTTATTCATCTTACTAATAATTTGTTGAATTTTGTCAAATGAAACTAGATAAATAGTAGACTTTACTAAGTATTATCGAATTGTAATTCTAACCCAGTATTAGTTCGCTGTTTTATTGTACTTTGTAGACAAATCAATATTATTGTTGTCTTTTAGAAGTTCTAAAAGGGAATTACCATAAAATTTGCTTGCTTACCACGTAGTCTATTACAGAAATTATTCCTAGATGACGCCACATACAAATCACTGACAATAATCAATCATGCATTATCTTATACTCTTATGAATTTATAGAAAGTTAATAACATGATTGCAATGTTCAAATTCTCTCAGGGATCATCGATATATTTGGATGGATCTTATAAACGATCTCTAATCTTTGGTTTGGGTCGTTTGACGTCTCAATACTGAGATTTTGGCCAACCAAAAAAAAACTTCATCATACAATAAAGTGTGGATCAACCTAAAAATTAGTTGGTGAATAAAAAACAAAGTCGTTGTACTATTTAATTGTAGACCAATTTGAAAATGGTTAGTGAACATAAAACTATTTAATTTGTTGTTCTACTAGAAGATATGAACTACTATTTGTTTACGAAAACAAAGTTGTTGTATGACTATTCTTTTCTGATTGATTTAACTATGAAACTAGATAGACGCGATTTCATATGCTCTTTTTGGTTGAATTCACCTATCATTTTCTTTGAGTGTATGATCTTTTGCACAATTGATTTTTCAACGTGTAAGATATTTATTTTGTTTTTATTTAATATTAAATTTTAATTTATTTAATTAAACACAATAAATAGTAGTAAATAATGTACTACTTTAATTAGTTTAATTATGAAACAGTGCATTTATCTAACATTATTCAGGAAAATAGACAGAGTCAAGAATGAAAAATATTTTTTTCTGTTATTTCGAAATAAATTGCCGGATTCTTTAATGTTTCTATTATGAAAAACATTTTGCATCTGCAAAATACTGTTTTCGCTGACTTAATTCAATAGCGCAGGATATATCAATGTGTTTTCTCATGGTAATTATTACAAATATTTAATAACCCTCTATTGATTTGCTGAAAAATCTGAAGAAAATCTGAATTCGATTTCATTAAACATTGGAACGTACGTTATTTCTCACACCGATTCTCTTCGCTGCTGTATCATTCGCGAGGGCGTTCCGTATACTTAATTGCAATTTTCTCGAAAACTGTTAGTCCTAGAAAAAAAAGCTTCAAATAAAAAAGTTAGCTCCATCCTTTACCTTCATACGTCCTCAATATACTTGGTATCTAATTCGAAAGATAAAAAAGTTTTTCGCTTTTCATATTCGAGCCTGTAAAATTTCACAGTTTATGGACATCGTCTTAGAAAAAAAATCATATTTTCTTTACTTATTAAAATTTTACCTTCATATTAACAAATTTTTTTATTAACAGATATAGAGTCATGACGTAGTAAAAATTTGAAATTAATTCGTTGGGCCGTTTCTGAGTTAGGGCAAGATAAACGAAAGAATAATTGTATCTATTATTTTACAATTTTCTCACATTTTTGTCTCGATCAACCAAAAGAAACGTAATTTCTTATTTCATTGAAGGATAAGCTTCCAAACACTTCGGTTAAGGTAATTCTAGTTTACATCTAAAATAAAAATTGACCGTTGAAGTAGTTGACTTTTACGTGACGTAACAGCGGAGACTGCGGTAAGGGGAGGTATGCGTGAGAGCGTATCTTACTTTCTTAGTATCATGGTAATAAGCCTATGAGATTAGTTTCTTCTACTTTTCAATCTCAATCGCATTATTATTTTTTTTTTCGCTTCGTAGATACCGATTTTCTCCGATTTAGGTACTTCCATGCTGCGACTAATGGCTCCTTCTCCGATTTACGAAGACACCTAACCAAATTTAATATTTTCCTAACTTCCCCCATAAAATACATATTATTATTCCAAGGAGAATAAAATAAATGTATCGCTGTGCGTCGCCGCGCGGTGTCAAACAAAGAAGCGTGGCACTTTGATGGGACCGCATCAGCCTGCTTGATGGTCAAATGCGTCGACATATGTGACGTTAATAAAGCCTATCCCAATATTCCAACAGTTCTCAGTTTCGAATTTTTTGTTGATTTTTTTTTCTCCAAAACTATGGGCTTTTGACCCCATGTTACATAAGGTTTTTTTATTTGTCTAGTCGTTCCCCATTGCCAGTTTTTTTAATGACGTGAATTATACCCTGTATTTTGACGGATCGAGATGAAACCGGGCATATGTCACATGTTTCCAAAATTATATTTTTTTATGCATCAGTCAAGTTTCTACGACTTCCGCTATTACCAGAAGTGATCTCAACTTTTGACTTTTAAATGGAAACCCTATATATTTATGCATTTTTTTAATTCTACATATGACTGTGCTGCTGTGCAAATTTCGTCACTCTTTCCACCGGTAGATTAAAATTGGTTGCAAAAGTTCAAAATGGTGGACAGAGTCATGTGCAGAATGAAAAAATATACAGGGAGTCCCATTTAAAAATCAAAAGAATGAATCGGAAGCGGTAAAAACTTGACAGTTGGATAAAATAGTGTCGTTTTGCTAATTTGTGATATTTCGATTGGTTAATAAATAAATATATGGCGACCGGAAAGTGATCTTCTTGACACCCGGTGTAGTAACTTATGACCCTCAAAAAAAACGTAACGTACACAATAATGTTATTATAGTAGAGAAGTATATTGTATTGTTCATTATAATAAAATGTTAATTGGGTTAATTATGTAGTTGTATAACAGCCCTAGCTTGTAACAAATTTTATCAAAGATATAATTGCAGACAAATTCAAAGTGATTTTAATCATAGCAATACGTATAACTTCAGGCTGTCTTATGCTTTGTTCCTTTTTGCAGGTTCAAAAATAGTTACTTATTCTTTGTTACTGACATCAAAGTAAAATTTGTAATTAATTTAGACCCGGGGCGACTTTTAATAATGTGTTGTGATTCAATTCTTTCAGTCTGTTGATTCTCAGATTTTTAATTATTCGTGAGGATATTTTAAACATTGGAAGCAAAATGAAAAAACAATCAAGAATCATACTTTCAACCAAGTGTATTATAATTTTTTAGATGTTTTTGACGTATTTCTCATAACTGTTACAGTTTACTCTGCCTTAATTTTTGTTCATACACATCCTCTTTGTACATGTAATAATAAAGGTAAAAACTCCTATTTTCGAGAAATTTAGCTTTAAAACTCGTTGTATCGAAAAATTCGAATTAACTTTTGCTTTTGCCAATTCTTCAATAGATTTTTTATTTTCTTCATAATAAATTTTAATATACGGGTGGGGTAATAGTGCGTCGGTCTTCGATATCTCGAGTTCTAGGATAGCTAGAAATTAAAAAAAAAATTTAAGCATCTAGATAAAAAAAGTCTATAACCGGAAATTATTTTCGAATATACAGGGCGAGCCAAGACGAAATTACAGGATCAAGTCTCTTTTTTTAATGGAATATCAGTACATTTTTTGAGCCTATTTCTAGACTCTATTCGTTCCTATATTATTATTGACTATCTCCCAACCACTTGGATGTAATGAATTTTTTTGTTGAAATAATACCATCTGCAGATGCATATTGAAAAAATCACCAAAGTCACAATGATGAGTTTAAAAAGAAACTTATGTGAAAACTAGTTACGAGACATCTATTTAATGTTTTTGAATCACTCTCACTTCCTAAAAATGTACAGGGTGACCAAAAATTATTTTTCAATTAAGAACTTTTTAAATTTTTTATTCTCAATTTTTTCAAATGGAACACCCTGTATATTTTTTGACGATGTCTGAATAATGACCATATAGAAAAAAATTGTAAATATTGAACAACTCTCGAAGAATAGAATTTTTCTTCTCATAGCAAAATCTGACAGAAAATTAAGTACTTAGCCATTTTTCTCAAAAAAATTGAATATACCAAAAACCAATGCAGATATCGATCTCAAATTTTTATCAGATGTTTCCTCCTAAATAGAATATACTTTAGTAAAATTTCAAAAATGTTTCTAAAATAGTGCTGAAATTAAATTTTTTTTTTAAATTTCGTTTTTTTTGAATTTACTCTTGACCTAGTAAAGCTATCTTAAAGTTTAGGGGCTCGTCTTATAGATTTTTTTTTTAATACCTATGACTTTCTCATTTCCTCGCAGATTATTAGCCTTCTATTTAAATGCGAATAACCGACTTTTCAACTTTACGACCCGCCACCTCCCTTATCCGGTATGACATCAGTTGGCAAACTATAAGGGCTTGTTTTGGATGTCTAACTCATCAACTCAAAACTATAAAATCGTGGTTATGTATTTTCGCCGTGTCAAATTACAATTCGACTGAACTATAAACCTACCTCTATTTAGCGCAGTGGTCCAGGGGTAGGTCAGAATGGCTAAAAAATTCAAACAACCTGCATTACCAAGGCGCAAATCGGGAGACATGAGGATAGTAAACATATTAGGAGATTAACGTGATACAGGCGTCCAGCTATTAATACAGTCGAATTTATTTAATTTAAGTTTTTTCAATGAAAAGTGGGTGAAAAATAGGAAGGTTAGAGAAAATGCATTTTTGAAAATAAAAAAATGCACTTTTCTTAAAATTAAAAAAAAAAGTGAACTTTAGAAGAGTTAAACATTTTATTTCGTCCGCCATTTTTGACCGTTCTATTTGATATACGGTGTCCGGGATTGGTGCATTATATTTGATCATAAATGAGTTTTATTTTTGCCAACTTTGATTATATGATTGTTTGATTATAGATGTATTTATACTTGTATTTATAAGTATATAGTCAATAAAGAAGTGTTATTATTAATATTATTTGTGAAACAGCCCGAATCTTTCATTTTGAAGCACGTTACTGTCTTCAGGATGTGAAAGAAAAGCGTGTTTTTTATTAAACTTTATAACTACCTATATTCCATATTTTTTTAAATATTTTTTTGATACCGATTCTTTTTGTCACTGGATTCTGGGGAAAAAACAATTTTTCAAATTTTTGGCATCTCTCCTATTTTATAAGATACCGATTTTTTTCAAAAACCCTGTCATTGTTCAATTTTTTTTGCCGTTAGGTCTTATTGTGTTTTGTTTATTACGGCACCTTTAAAATAATAATAATATTAAGTATATTGTTTGCACTTTCAGTTCATGGTGAACAGTTGAGTACCCAAAATCAGTATACGTTCACAGATTGGTGGCCTTTTTTCGGCTCGAATAGCTGCATCTAATCTTATTTTTTCATACAGGCATTCTAAACTAGCAAGACCTCTCCTTTCCAGATCGCGCGGGAGGTACGTTCTATGGAAGATCTAGGGTGCAGGCTTCGACGCGTGTTCATAATTTTCCTGGTTTCTCTATTTAATGTCTGTATCTCATTTACCGTCCAACGAAGGACACTAAATGAGTACGGGAGAATAGGAATAGCCAACATATTTGTTGCGGAAATTTTGTTCTTACATTTAACTAGATAGATAGATTTTTACAAGAAATGTATCCACAAGTCAAAATTAAATACAAAAAGTAGATAGATAGTAGTAGTAGTAGATAGATATAAGTAAATTATGTAAAAATCACATATGTGAATAAAGATAACATATAAATATAATATACAAACACAGCATAGATTCTTTCTATGCTGTGATACAAATATAAAATAAAAGCAAAAAATATTCAATACAATACGATGGATGTCACAATAAAAAAAAATAAAAACGTTTAAGAAACAAACAAGATCAATTTGACACAAAAAATTTTTAGATTCCTTTGTTTTCACGTGAATAAAACATGTATTCATCAACGCTACAGAAAACTTCTCCTATCAGAAATGCTCTTAGTTTTCTTTTGAATAAATTAAGCGTATTTATTGAGTTTAACTCATCTAGAAGTATTAGCCCAGACGAAGGAGATCATTTTATAGTGAAACCCAGAAAAAGTTGCAAACTGAATAATTTTTTTTAATGAGTTCGTGAAAGTGTATAGAATAATATAGAAAAATTTTTTTATCAATTTTTTCAAAATTTTTAAATTAAGACAGGCTAGAAAAAAAACAAAAAATACAGGTGGATTGACCACGTGTTTCTGAACAAAAAATGTCCCAATAAAATTTATCGCTAAAGCCACGGTTTTCCCGGAAAAAAATAGTGAAGTAACTTTGTCACTCTGCTCGGCCAAGCGCACGGTTAAATTCACGGAACCTCTGAAAATTCTTAGCAGCAAGTAAAATACAGCTTTTTCTCTTTCTGATTACACATTTTTAAAGTTTTTCTTAATGACTAAGAGGATAAATAGTGACTCTGGAGGGAAAATATATAAATATGAAAGCATACACAGACACCACACATAGCCGCTGAATCGCTCGCATGAATTTTTACGTACCTTTACTGTATTGTATTTATTACAGATACACCCATGATGTAAAGGAAATAAGGTGTGCTTATGCGCAGACTTCGGGATCAGCCAATAGCGTAAATCATCCCCATCGCGCCCATGTTGAATTTTCGACGAACGAGAGAGGCATTAAATTGCGGCAAATTTAAAATGCAATGAAATTTGTAGTCTTGTCACATGATAGTTCCAGAGCCGAGTTGACAGCTGATGTAATCACATAACCTCTAATTCTAGGTATGTGGACACAAACAAACAAATGTGTGGATAGATGTGGATGGAATCGTAAGATTTTTCGCTTCAGTTTATAAATTATAAAAAGTAGTGTTATTTAACTCAAAAGCATCACACAGGACGTGACCAGTCTAATAAAATATTTATGAAACATTAATGAATATAGAAATTCTGTGGTATAAGTAATGGAAGTTTATATTTTTGCTGTGTACTTTTTGGATAGCAGTTTTTGCCAAGTGATGACCAAAAGGGCAATATATTATAATCATTATAATAATACTAATCTTTATTATTAAATAGGAAATTCCTAATATAAATACATCCACATAACACGCAATAAATGAATTATATATATTTGTCTAGTTATAAAATAAAGTGCATAAACCGTTTAGAATAAAAAATTTTCAGTACCTATTTCTTAAGTTTTAAATCATGCTTAAAAATATCCAGAGACCTACTATCTTTAATTTAAGTTTGGTAAGTTTTAAAAGTCATGAATGATCTTAAAAAATATATTTTTCATTGCTCTAAAATTATTAGTTCTGCGAATATGAGTATATAAGATCTAGTATTATATGAGTGAATTTCATGATTACATGTTATAAACCTACTCAAATACACTGTCATTAAACCATTCAAAATTTTAATTATAAAAATCGCAGATAATTTTTATAGATACAGGGATCCACTCTAGAATACTTTGAATTAATATATATCTATATCACATCTAAGAATTATCCTCGTGGGCTCTGTCCCGAAGTTTTTGCAATACATTTTTACAATATAAGTTATGCATATTTAAGACCAATATTAAGTATGACATTTTTAAGAATATATAGAAATATCAATAATTTTTCAAAATCATATAATCCATGTCGACCTCAAAATCTACCAATATCAATTTTAAAAAATGTTAGGTTCATATAAAAGAACTAAGTATACAGATAGATTCATAGATATTACCTCCATAGAGTTGCTCCCCACCTATTATCGAAATTAAAACATTTTTTAATGTAAATGTAGTTGCTCGTAATTGCCAGTTTCTTTCATTTGTTCGTTACCGCTTACAAAAAGGTTTGAAATTGAGTTTCCTTCTGTTGATTCAAAAGAAAATTGAATAATTCGTTTGCTTGTGTTTTCTCATCTATTGTCTATTTTTTTGCCATTATTTATACAAAAGTGGGGAAATTTTTAAAGCGGCAAGCGAACAAAAGAAACTGACGAGCAAACAATTCTTAATCAAAATCGTTTCCAAAATAGAGGGCCAACCATACAGGTATCGATATTATTCATTAATTAATTATTACATGGAATGATAAATAAAACAATCAAAATTGGTTATAAAAAATAGCATATCCTATATATGTGTGGTTGACACAAGTCAACCATTATAGGCAGAACTGAATGTCTAGATGGATACTTTGCACAGTTTTAGCACACACTATAGCCACTTGTGCAATTGACCTGTATGAGCTGATACTGTTTTTCTGTTGATGGTAAACATACCACATACCTGCACAAGTATGTCGAAACATATAGGATGAGTGACGCCTGCACAAATGCTTTCATTTGAAAACTTTGTGTTGTAGGTAGTATTGTTTTTAAACATAGAAGAGAAAATTGGCCAAGTTATATCGAAATTTTCAGAAGCGAACCCTGTCTCTGAAGGTTCAGAGCCAAGAACACTATAATCGGAATGAAAAGAACAGCACATACCAAATATTAGTTGCAAATTGAATAAAATAAACTAAACTGCAGACTGTGAAAAGGTGGTTCAAAAATAAACCATTTACGAACCAATTTCCAAAGAGAGCGATGTGTCTGAATCATGTAAATTCACGGCTTGTGCAAGTACACTGCCTAAATGGAATAACTGTTAAGTCATACTGCACAAGTACAATGTTACGTCTAGGGCCGCCCTAAAGCTATAAAACAAAAAGTAGGAATACAAATGTATCACACAATTACATGTACTTATTATAATATAATCATTATAACTTAAAGTCTGTCATAAATAGACACATTTTCTACCTGTTCTCTCATATACGGGATATTCTAACACCTATGCATCGAACTGTCCAAGTAATACTCTAAATGCTTTTCAGGTTTATTTAAGTTTTTTTAGTGTTTTATAAATGCCACCTCATAAACCAGTGATTTATGCCAGATTTATTAATGTCAAATGCACTTTGTGATGGGCTTTCTTCCAGTTGCCTAGCGCATAAACAAGTGGAAGCGTCACTTAGGCGTTGAGCTCTATTTCGGTTATATTCTGGTTTTACTTGAACGCCATCTTTACAATTTTTTTACGTGGGGCAAATGTCCCACACTAGCCTCTTAACACAGCTTGTTGCCATGGGGCTGGGATAGACTTAGTGAAAAAACGGATATATCCAGATGTCAAAACGGCAGATTAGATTTTTACTCACATTCAACAGTAAAACGCATAATTTGGTAAATAACGTTTATTAAATATAAAAATAGATAGAAACAGTAAAACGGTCAAGTATCTAAGATACTCATAAGAAGTTCATCATAAATAATCTTAAGATATGTTATTTAACAACATGCGAAACTATGAGAACGAGGAATCAAGCGGGGAGAAGGTAGGTAATAGGGATGGGACGGATATCCGGTCCGGCTACTGCATCCGGCCAATCCGGCTTCCAAACCGGATATTCGGCTCCGGCCGGATATGAAAAAATATCCGGTCAACATCCGGCCAAATAAAAATTGTCCAAAATGCATGAAACTTAAATGTTATTTATTAATTGTCAGTTATATATCAAAATATGAAATTAACAATGAACTAGAAACTACAATCAAAATAAATAACAAATATAAAAAAATAAGTCTTAAATTCTTCAATAGGCCTACATATCAATAATATGGATTTATAATATATTAAATAACATTGAAAACAAAAGATCAAAAATCAAAACACAACATACATTCTTAATATACAGTGCGTTTCACTTGAAATAGTAACACTCCAATATCTTTTTTATTTTTTTTCCGATTTGAATCAAATTTTATTTAAGTATAGAACAAATTAGGAACTAATTATGACCAGAAAAACATTCGCCTTCTACAAATGCAAAGCCACCTGCGGTACCAAAATATGTGGAGAAACTAAAAAAATTATATTAGACATTTTTTTATCGGAAAACTTTGTTAATGAAACTTGTTCAGAATTGTCCAAAAACCTTATGCCCAAAATTTAATCAAAATTAAAAAATTGAAAAATTAAAATTTTCAAAATTTTAAAAGTAATGATTAAAAAAAAACTGTGAATTGCTTGACAACTATTTGGCAGCTACCTTGAACTTATGACTTTTGGACAATTCTGAACAAGTTTCATTAACAAAATTTTCCGATAAAATATGCCTAATATAATTTTTTGATTTTCTCCGCAGGTGGTTTTGTATTTGTAGGAGGCGAATGTTTTTCTGGTCATAAGTAGATCCTAATTTGTTCCATACTTAAGTAAAATTTGATTTAAATCGGAAAAAAAAATAAAAAAGTTATTGGGGTGCTACCATTTCAAGTGAAACACACTGTATAATAAATAATATTAAAATTTAAAATCAAATTCTTTGGTCCTAATGTATTACTGTATGGTATAAATACTAAATAGTAATAAAATAATGAAAACTAAAACACAACTTTCGTGATGACGGTTGCTGGTTCTTCTGAGAATGAAGAAAATCATAACATTAATAAATAAAAAAACACCAAAACTGTGGATAGAACTAAGTACACACATACAGTGCGTGTAATTGCCGATTTGGCATGTACATTCACGTAGCGCGAGAAATATGACAACACAGCAGAGCAAACTCGCCCGTCGGCGAAGCATCCCAGCTATCAGTTATTTCATTTCAGCCAGCTGGCACACGCGATGTTGTAATTCTTACTACTCCCCATGCCTAGCCCGCCAATACACACACTGTATAAATATTTATTATTAATTATTATTAGTTCTGTTCTGGTGTACCCTGCGCATTTCGTGTAATTACAATTACCTGCAGCAATGTGCAAGATTGGCAGGACAGGACAATACGGGTGCAACTTGAATTTAAATGTAAATATCGCGGCCTGCTTGTAGATAAAGCGACTGCTTGAAAAGGCAAGATATCCGGCCGGATTATCCGGCACACTAAGCTAGTGCTAAATGGAATGTTATCTAGTTAGTTCTGACGGTGCTACTAGTTTCTAGTAGCGATTAAGAATTTTTTTTATTACCAATTGTGGTAAGCAATCGGTCTACAAAGTGGTGGATGCAAAAGCGTTGAAAGGGTAAAAAAAATGGTAGGCAGTAAAAACAGTAGGCAAATAAATAAAATAAGCAGTAAAAAGATAAGCAGCAAAACAGGCAGTGTTCGATTACCAAGAAATAGAATGAAATTATTTACAGTAGTAAACATGCATAGGATAACAGGCATAGTGTAAGGCTAAAGAACTGGCAAAATTTAATGAGACAGATACCAAACACATAAAACGGTTATCGGTGTATGTATGTCTTGGATAATTTCTCAATATGCCAGACAAGAAAAACCCAAAGAGCACATGGATTCGGTTCAGTTTGTGAAAATAAATAAAATTCGGATTGGGTATTTTCTTTTTGGATTGTGACTGGTATCATTCTCTGGCGGAGATGATTTGTCAGTACGGAAGGACGGAAAATAATCGTCATCATTTTTATTTTGGTTCAGTGATGAAATGTTAAAGTTATATTTAACATAATCAGTATGAATTTGCCAAGCCCTTCAAGCCTCATAGTTAAGTTCTTTCTCAATATGCTGAGAGATATGAATTTCGTCAAATGTTAAAATACAAAGTTTTTCAGTTTGTGATAAATTATTGCCCTTGTATTTCATTAAATTTAGTACTTTTTTCAAAATTCCTGGACTTATATCAATTTTACTTGCCCATCTTCTCAATGTGGCCAATGAAGGTAAGGGTACATTTTTATTTCTTAAAAATCTGTAGGCTTTGGGGGACACACTTCGCAGAGCTATTGCAGAAGCGATGTCTTCAGACGATCATTTCACACGTTTCTGATTAGGGCGTACAATTTTTTTAATTTGTCCACTTGTAAAAATAGGTCTTAAAATTTCATGTACTTTTTGTTGTACTTTTTTCGTCATTTTTTCAGCGGCTTTTCTCAACTCAACATTTTCTTCCTTCAATTTCACATTTTCACACTTCAGTTCTGAAATTTCAGCTCGTAATTTAATATTTTCAATTTCGACTTTTTTGATGTAAAAGTTATCTAGCCTGAAAAATATTTATATAATTAATGATCTAGATGCAAGTTAATTTAATATGCCCAAAGGTATATTTTTTAGTAAACTCCATATATTTTTTAATTTAAACATTGGAAATGTTTTTAGTTTCCTATGTGGGGCCTGAATTCGTGAAAAGTGCTTGTTGCATTTTCAGCATAACGTAGACAAGATTACTAAAACTATATACAGTGTGTCCCAGGATAGATGTAACAAGAGGTGTAATGGACCAAAAATTTTGGAATTTTGGAATGGTATTTGGGGAGTTAGTCCTGCTTGTTGTAAAACTAAAGTATACCAAAAATGACTTGATTTGGTGTTCTACAGGGTGTTTTATAAGCAAAGTTGTAAAAATCACCACTAATAAAGTACCTTTATTTTTCAAAATATGAAAAAATTCCACTAAGAAAAGTTATTTAGAATGCAATTTTATACCTCTATACCAAATTTTAGGAATATAAAATTATTTTTTTGTCAGTATTGACCCATGAGAAAATTAGGGGTGCCCCAAAAAGTAGCTGTCATAAAAAATTTTATAAAATTAATATTTCGCCTCAGAAATGGGCTCTAGGGAATTTTTTGGCTCTGTGATCACGAATCTGAAGTCCAAATTGAGGAATTCCATATTACAGTATGGAATTCGTGTTTTTTTTATAAAAATTCCACTTTTTCGGGCGGAAATTTAAATATGAATATTGTGCTGCGGAAGTGTTCTCTAGGGGGTTTTTTGGGTCGCTGATCACGATACCGAGCAATTCCATATTCCAGACTGGAACATGTGCCATGGAAAATTCCATTTTTTTTTCAGAAAAAATTTAAATATTAACGTTCTTCCATGAAAATGTACTTTAGGTTTTTTTGGTCGCTGATCATGATTTTGAGTTCCAAATTTTAAAAATTCCATATTCCAGACTGGAATACGTGCCTAAGAAAATATTTAGCATAAGATTTGAATATGTGTGTTGCTGTTTTGTTTGTATATATATTTTTTAGCTGTGTTTATGTATATTTTCACGGTTGTGTACTACATTATGAAATGTATATTTGTAAAATATATAAATATTCAGATGTTAAAATGAAACATCATTTCATCAGATTTCTATTCAATTACAAAAACATAAAAATTAAAAAAAAAAATTAAATTCAAATCATTAATAACATTTTTATTTCCCCATCGATTTTGTTCAAAAACAATAAGGTTCTTCCTCTAGCTAACACTAATTTACTGTCCAAATTTCAGTACAATCGGAATTTTCTTTCTTAAGTTATCGTGCTTACAAGAAACGTGACGGACGGACAGGCGGACAGACAGACGGACATTTTGAAAGTTGTTCAGAATTCGTTCACTAACACAAAGATATGAAATTTTTTTGTCTGCGAGCGATATTTACAGTTTTAGAAATGTACAGATCAAATGCAATATACTCTTCGTTTTCGTATTTGCGAAGAGTATAATAACACAGGTCCACAAAAAAAGGTCTTGTTGTAAGGTCTATTTTGATGCGCTGAAGTTAATTTTGGACATAAATTTCTGTGTCAGTTTCCTTCTGCCACCCCTAGGAGATAAAAGAAAGGTGTAGAAAATTAGCAGCATATCTACGTAAACATATATAATACATGCGAGATGCGTTCGACAGCACAGGGTCTGGTATCCGAAAGTGTTGAGCCACACAGCAACCGCTCTGTCAAGTCTAGATCTGCGTAGATTCGACTCCCGTTCCCCACAATCAACAATGTAAGGTAGGTCTTCAGAAAGTTTCATAAAATTAATTACGACAGTGAAAATAATATAAACTAGTGGAAGCATACTCTGTCAATTTACTGACCTTTTTATATAATTGTTACACATTCTATAGGACATTCTTCGCAGTTTTCTTGTAAATAATGTTAGTTTTTGGACATTCTAAATTTTGTGATATCAACTTTGTTGTGAAAAAAAAAATATGAAAAACATGAAATAACAAACACTCTGTCGAGGATTCGAACACAAGGTCTTTGGATTGCCAGACAAAGCACAAATCAAATCAAATCAAACAATACTTATATGTGTCTCCCCGGAAACTGTCCCGGAGCCAGCCAGACAACCACGGCGCGCTGCATTGTGCTGAGTGTAGGGCTAGGCGAGGCAGGTCCGGTTCAACTAAACAATAATTAATGAGGAGCTTAGAGTTCCTGTTTAAAGGGCATAAACTTAAACCAACAATAACTTTTAAAAAACATGATATATGAAAATATCTAAAAATAGTTAAAATAACACAATAAAATTATCAATTTCGCGCACAACACGAATGCGAACACTTTGAAATTTTGGTTGCTTTTGGTTGATCACTATGAAAACTGAATGTCTAGAGTATATATCATTCGAGTGTTATATTTCAACGAATTAGATATATGAAATATATATATTAGTAAAATGTAAACAAAAAAAAAATATATAGAGAATAAAATTTCACAAGATTTCTATTCAAATACAAATGACAGAAATTAAGAAAATATATTGTTTTAATTTAAATGATTAATAACTTTTTTATTTACTGATTGATTTTTTTCAAAAACAATGGGGTTCTTCCTCTAGCTAAAGCTAACTTACTTTTCAAATTTCAATACAATCGGGCTTTTCCTTCTTAAGCTATCGTGCTTACAAGAAACGTGACAGACAGACAGACGAACGGACAGATCGGATGCAATATACTCTTCGTTTTTGCGAAGAGTATAATAATGTACTCCATAAAGTTGTAAAAGAAATACATCTAGAACAAATAAAATTGTTTTGTAATTATTTTATTTGCAACAGCCTATATAGCATATATATAGGACACTGAAGAAGAACCAACAAATCCTTAATTATCAGTTCTCAAATATGATTCAAATTATGACTGATACAGTGCTTGTAATTGCCGATTAGGCATGTACATTCACGTAGCGCCCTTCGGCAAAGCATCCCAGCTCTCAGTTATTTCATTTCAGCCAGCTGGCACACACGATGTTGTAATTCTTACTCCCTATGCCTAGCCCGCCACTACACACACTGTATAAATGATGTAAATTATATAAAAAAATAATGATAAATTAATAACTATTTTATCACACAGAATACCACCTTTTGTACCAACACAATAAATGCTACATTCTCATAAAAATTGTTATCTTTTAATCATTTACGTCGCTTGTATAGTATAAATATTCGTACTTAATATTCATATATAATTTTTTTCTTCAAAGTGAAATTCGGCACGAAAAATGGTACGTATTCCAGTCTAGAATATGGAATTGCTCAATTTGGACTTTGGAATCGTGATCAACGACCCAAAAAAACTCTTAGAGCCCATTTCTGAGGCGAAATATTTGTTTTTTAAAATTCTTTTAAGATAGCTACTATTTGGGGCACTTCAGCTTTCTCATTTTCAGAGTTAATGCAGGGTTCAGTGCTGATGAATGTTCCTGGGGGTCTAGGGAACACGCGAAAAAAGGAATTTTTCAAATCGGTGCTGTTCCACCACCTTTCCACATTTTTTGGCTCATTAATTGGACTATAAAGTGAATCAGTGAGTGGAATTGCACTGCCATGGGGCTATTCTCCTAGGTCCATTTTATCATTCTACTCTTGTTCTTAAATAGCTTTAAATATATGGTAATTTTTAGAAACAACTATGCTAAATGAATTGAAAAATATTTTATAATAAATGAAGCCTCCTGAATACTGAAAAATAAAAACTCATATAAACATCTTCAAAAACGAAAATGTCAGCCATTTAAATGAGACAAAGCAGATCGCCAGAGGAATAGCCCAACTTACATTACTTATAAACCAGGAGCTAGTGATTGTTTGGTTGACTTATTTCATTAACTTTATAAAGTTGATTTTCATAATAATAATAATAATAATAATAACCTTTATTCAATAATACCATAAAACGGTGTAGAATAAGTCAAAAAGAACATGAAGTCTTGGTAAGTAAAAATTGGTATAAACATTACATTACTTTACATACAAAAAAAAAGTGTATAAAAAATAGTACATTTAAATTATATAAAATAATAGTTACATTTAAATAAAAACATTACTTTACAATGACGGATCAAAATGATGGGTAAAATATTCTGAAACACAGTAAAATGACTTTTCACATAAATAAGTTTTCAGCTTTACTTTAAAATTTTTTCTTGATAGGTTCTGATGTTCTTGTGGTATTTTGTTGTAAACCTTTATCACCTGCGTTACTACATTACGCTGTACTTGGGTGAAATTCGTTTGGGGCTGACGTAACACTGATCTTGCACAACCTCTAGTATTAAACATATGGCTGGTTTCATATCTGCTAAAGAATTCTTGGTAATGTTCTTTGACGAAGCATGCACATTCATATATATACAAACATGGTACGGTAAGTATGTTTTTCTCTTTAAATATTTGACTACAGGTCTCTCTTCTTTTTAGGTGGAAAATACTTCTAACGCAAGATTTTTGGAGCTTGAAAATTCTAGATGAGTCAACAGAGTTTCCCCAAAAAATGATTCCATATTTTATTCTGGAGTTTACATACGAATAATATGCCGATAATGCTGCTGCCTGATTTACGGAATTTGCTATGACACGTAACGCATATGTAAATGAACTTACTTTGCTAGCGAGATAATGTACGTGTTCTATAATGTCTCTTATTTATTAAACGGCAAGTCTGCCATGAGTAGCAAGACAATGCTCGACAGGAGCGCTTCAATTATGTAAAAAAAAAAAATAGTGCCTTTTTCTTACATTTTATATTATAAAGTATTTATACAAGAAGTTACAACATTCAATGATATATATTTTTTTTCATAGTTGAGACGCTCTTGTTGAGTCATATCACGTGTATACTCTAGCAGACAGCCATTTTCACGATTTGCAGCACAGAAATACTAGATTTATGTTATAAAGAACGTTGATGAAATTGGCCAAGAACTTCTGTCTCTGCGTATCGGGCTATTAATCAAAAATATTTTTAAGGACCTCCTCTCTCCGTGTGACATCATTTCAGTGTAATTTTGATTTGTAAAATCAGTTTCATCTCCTTGTCTCTTACTAGCAGTACGTGAATTCCATGTGGTACATCATTAATTAACTGTAGGGGCCTATTTTCCTTATCAGTTAACGATGATGATGACACTAAAGCAGGCGTAATATCAACACTTGGGTTCATTTTACAAGCAGATTGAATATTTAGGGAAAGATCTGACAAGATTTTTCGTTTTCGTGTACTTACGTCTAGAAAAGGAAAGTTATTAGTAATTATTTCTGATTTTAATATTTAATTCCTACAATGTAAAAACATTACCTACCTTACGTTAACGGTTTCCATTGCTTTCTTTTCGGTGGGTACAGCTGTTTTCGAAAGCTTCAGCTTTGGAATACAATCGGGAATAACCAAGTGCTCTGGGGTCTTTTCAAAACATTCGGCAGTGAAATGAATTGAACACACCCGTCCTGTGCAATATATTTATTATATAAATGAATTTATTTATACATATTATTTATTTATTTATAAACGAATGAAGTTTTTCTAGTTTCATTTTAACTTACCATTGTTGAGGTTAACTAGTCGAGGTCACAAAAGCTAATCCATTTTTTTTGCTCTCTTTTCTTCCTGGGGAACCGAAAGTAGCTAATATTCGTATTTTTGGTGATCCCGTTCCAGTTTTTGCAGGTTTTTACTGAACAACTAGGCATTTTGGAAGATTTTCGACTAATTTGTAAACACAAACAAATCGAATAAATGACATATGACATAAATAAATGAAATATGAAATATTTTAAATATGGCCGCGTTTGGGATGTGCGCAGTAGAGGACGAAAATGAGACCTTCATCTGCACACACCTTATATCCTTTACATCATGGATACACCTATCCACATTTCGGCTATATCCATTGAATTCCTTATACATTTGTTAATGTATTGGAAAAGTTCCAGAATATATATTCAAACCAGTCAAAGATATTTTCATAGTTATAAGGATAAGATTGTGACAATCGCAATTTCTTATCATGATTAATATGATTAATCATATTTTCGAAAAAATGAATAAAAGTAAACGAATTTGTGTTTGAGCATTCGAAAAGTATACAACTTTTCCGAAATAGTGATATTTTATTTTTTCCAAGGGGTAAATTTCTCGGCAAGTTACAGCCTCGAATATATATATATATATATATATATATATATATATATATATATATATATATATATATATATATATATATATATATATATATATATATATATATATATATACATATATATATATATATATATATATATATATATATCAAGAAAATCATCAAGCAATTAAATTAAAATGATTTGAGATGTACTTTATTTGAATCCACGTTACTACAACTTAATAAACCACAATAATCATGAAGTGTACATACTTTTTAACAGTTCTTAATGAAGAAAGAATTTTTTTGAAGAGCTTTTAGTTTTTTCTATAGTTTTTATTGCGACGATTGAGTTCTAATAATAATAATATATATAAGCATATTTTTCCCATCCATCCTTTGCTTGTATTGTTTGAAACGAAAAAGTATCAGAAAGCTACAATTTCCATCTTTCAAATGAACCAACACTCATATAGATTGAACAAATTCTGATTTAGTGACATATAATTCAGTGCGTCGGTGTCACAGTCATGCGTATTCAAGCGAGTGCACGCATGGATCTCGCTCCGAGTTATAATGTTACACTTGACTATTTTTTTCCAGGAAAACCGTGACTTTAACGATAAACTTTGTTAGGACATTGTTCATAAATATCTATCCATCTGTATTTTTAATTTTTTTCTAGCTTGATTTAATTTCAAAATTTTGAGAAAATGGATGAAAAAAATTTGTTTTTTTCACTTTTTTATGTTCTGCACCCGAGCGAAATGTAAACTTTTCAGGATATTATTCTACACATTTTCACGGACTCATTAAAAAAATTTACACAGTTTGCAAGGGCGACTGGGCTATATGTTGAAATACGCAGGTAATTCCACAATAACTCGGTGACCTTTCATAGAATGAATGGTAATGTTTTTCCATGTTATATTTACCCCTAGTGTATACTGGTGAATATCCTCACACTTAGTCCATTTTTTTTCCTTATAGATATAAATTAATATTTTATACAGATAAATGCCGGTTAGCGTAGGAATATTTTTGGAGCGAAAAATTTGCTTACACGAGTCTAAATACTTCATGTTAAAAATTATTCGAATTATTCGCTTTTGAATTAAAAATAGTCTATTTGCCAAAGGTGATGAGCCCCATACTATTATATAGTAGGTTTAAGTGAGAATAAAAAATTTCGTAGTAGACTAATACTAGACACTCGATTGTCAGTGAGTTCTTTAAGGACAGAATGAGAAAGCATGACTAGTTTAATTTATTTGTTAGGTGCTCAATGTGGTCCAACCAAATCAAATTATTATCAACGATTGGTCAAAGAAATTTAGTATTTTTAAGTATCTCAATATTATTATTGCCGATGGGAAAAGTCTTAGTCATTTTGATGATTAAATTGTTTTTATCGCACCATTCTTTAAAAGACTTCATCAGCGTACATGAAGATATTGCACCCACTTAGATGGTCAGGTAAGTCGTTGACATATAAAAGAAAAATGATTGGACCCAGGACACTACCTTGTTTGGTGCCAAGTTCAGTATCACAGCTCTCTGAAAATACGTCGGCATATTTAACAATACATTTTCTATTTACGAGATAGGATATTATAATAGAGTTAGCATTTCCTCGAGTACCAAGTTTATTTAATTTCATCTACTACCTACGGTATCGAAAGCTCTAGACAGATCAAAGAATAACCCAACTACGTTTTCGGATTCGTCGAGTTTACGTAAGATAAGCTGAATAAATGTGGTAGTAGCAATTTCGGTTGATAGGTTTTTCTGAAGCCAAACTGACATTTAGTAAACAAACTGTGTTAGTTTAAGTAAGAATTTAAGTTGTCGGAGATTGCAATTTCAATAATTTTAGAGAAGATACTTAACAATGCAATTGGCCTATGGTTAAAAACTAATTTTGTATCTATTTTGGAGATTCTCTTTTACTAAAATTGAATCCTAGAGGCCTCTTTGAGAGACACCCAGGAATTTGTATAGGACTATCCTGCACTCAGATGTTTTTTAAAGCTGCCGTTCATCAGTTCGATGTATTCGCTTACACCGTATGATCTTCTCGTAACCTTGTGAAATTCGATGCACTTGTTCAAGTCCAAGGTCATTCCGATCGATGACGTGTATATATAGACACGGTGTCTAGGAATACCTACCCACATAACACAGTTTGTACTTAGTATGTACAAGTACGTACATACTAGGTACAAACTGTGTGATGTGGATATAGATCCCACTATTATTACTATTATTATTAATGATTTATTTTTGTAAACATCTAACGTCAATGGTTCTAGATAATATGATTTATTTACTTTCAATGATGTTCCGCCTGTTATTATATACTACAGAACTAAGTTGTCACCGGCCGAAAAGCTAATATATCCAGAAAATCCAAACATTACTATTTTCATATGCATATCACGCATTTGTAAATACATTTATTTTGTAAATTTTGTAATTTACATTCGCATGTCTGACCGGTAGTTCCTATCCAGGAAATTATCCTGTCAGTTTGTATCCCTCCCCAAAATGGAGATAACAGCAAATTTCCCAGTTCATTCCGTTATCATCATTACTCTGCTTTATTGTTGTAATTATTATGTACTATCTAATTATAGCTAATGATTTCTAGATAAACTGTTTTATATCGATCAGGCTATTAGATACAGAAATTCTGCTAACGGGCCATCCTTAGTGACATACCAAATGTGATGCAACTAAATGGTTTTCTCTACTCCAACTTTTAATAATTGTTATAAATCCGCAATTATATACAAAATATTACAGGTAAACCGTTTTTGTGAAATAAATAACAAATATCAAATATCAAATTTTCTTGTACAGGGAATAGTGGTTCTGACAAAATATATACGGTGACCTAGACAAGTAATATTAAATTCTTCTAGTTACTTTTAATTAATGTAGTAACAGTCCTATTTTATTGGGACCAATAAGGATTTCTTTCTTAATATTAATCGCGCAAAATTATGGTTTTTATAGAAAGTATCCTTTCTCAAGGATAACTAGTACAGTTGGATTGTTTTCGGCGACAACATTCCAATAGACATTTTATTGTTGATTTTTATGTATTATGACCTCCTGATTACGAAAAAAATATTTGCGCGCAAAAATTAATGGTGCGTCAAAAGTTATATGTACGTTTTGATGCGCTTTCACGGATTTTCTACTAATTAATATATGTTGTACTAGCATTCGAATGGGAATTTTAAAAATACTGGCTTATTTGAAATAAAATTCTTAAAAAATATACACTTGTCCGATATGTATAAGTCAGTCCGCCATCCTGGAAAAAAATATAAAACACCAATGATTAATGTCACTTATTCCCTTATGATGTCTAATTCATCTATGAATGTTCCGAAGGTTCTATTCTAACGCTACAGTAACAATATTGAACTTTATATGTAAGTGGACCATCAAATCACACGCAGGATGAAAGATATTGCTCGCACAGCTTTGGACGGCTCTCACTCTTCAACTATTGACTGTCGAAATATGCCTACTTTTTGTAGAAATTTTTTAATCCCACCTCAAAAAGGAAGTTCTCAGTTTGGTGCTTGTCCGTATGTCTTTGCGTCTAAGGCCGGTTTATCTATAAGGCTAACTAGGGTATGGCCTCATAGCTCCAAAACTGCCGGCCTAATTTGAATGCAATGTAACGGGCATCAGCTTGGAAAAGTAATAAGCTATATCACGACCACAAGTTAGAGGTAGAGATAGAGTAAAGAGGAATAAAATGTTTTAAAAGTGTTTAAGATTACCGTCGTCTAGCACTTTTTGTGAAAAACCAAGTTTATACAAATATAATATTGATTTACTAAATGAGTCTTAATGTTCCGGAGGAGGTTATAGGCATACCCATGTCAGCCTTTACCCACGAAATAGTCGAAAACACTTCTTTCAAATGATCCGTCTTCAAAAAAAGAAAACTAAAAATTTTGAAATTAAATTGTCGCCCGGAAATGTTGATGTTTGATGATGATGATGATTATTATTATTATTATAGACTTAGCAACGGCACACTTTCTCAGCCATAGCTGGACACTATCCTCCAGTACTGGCAAGAACTAGTTTCTTCGCGCGCGTTTAAGATTCGGCTTTGTTGGAGCCCATTCCAGGTTATTGACCTTTTCGGCGACGTTGGTGATGCCTACTCCAACAGCTCAGAGCCCAGACCCCACAAGGGATAACAGAGTCTCCTTGTCCAGGACTTTCATTAATATATTCGCTGTTCCCAATATTACGATCTTCTGCACTGTTTGTGTGCTCGGTTGACCAGGCAGTTGCTGTAGACTCCTGTCATGGCCTTATTGGCAGTTCCAAAGGCTCCTACAAGTACTGCAACGTCTGTGATCTATGCATTCCACATTCTGCTAACTTCTATTTGGAGGTTCTTGTACTTGTTCAATTTTTCTGTTTCCTTGAGCATTATGTTTGTGTCATTCGGGAAGGATACATCGACCAGCAAACAGAACTTTTCCTTTTTACTGTGTTCGACGATGTCTGGGCGAGTTGCGTAAAATTCTCTGTCTGTCACAATCGGCAGATCCCACATAATTGGGTTTACAGACGGCTCCAAAACCCCTGAACGAACTGGAGCCAGAGTATACAGTTACAACCCAAACGTAAGAATGACGAGTAATACCGCAGGAAATTCACGCCATTGAACTGTGTATGTACAAGGAGGCCTGAACAGATGCATTTTAGACACAGATCAATAAGAATCTGTTCAGACAGCAAAGTAGCTCTTAAAGCTCTTGGCTCATATCGCTGCAATTCTAAATTGATCCGGAACTGCCAAAAGGCTCTAACCCGATTGGGCAGATGTAACAAAATAACTCTGGCACGGAGGGCAACGAAATAGACGATTCCTTAGCCAGGGAAGGTGCGATATCGATATTTATCATATCAGAACCAGTGCTTGGCATACCGGCAAGCACTACGAAAACAACTATCTTGGCCTGGATTGGGAGGAAAATCTTCCAGGAACTACATTACTACATATCCTTTGAAATCAAGAACTAAGAAACTATTAGAGTTAAATAGGTTACACCTAAGAACTCCAGCTGGCCTAATACCGGACACTGCAGATTAAACCACCACCTACATAGACTCGAAATAGCGGACAACGCTGAATGCTGACTGTGTTTAGAGGAGAATGAAACGGCAGCACACGTTCTATGTGCCTGTCCTGCTGCAGAAAGAACCAGGTTCTCACTTTTTGGCAAATGGCAACTGCTGCCAGAGAACTTGGACAACCTCTCACCCAGTAAGGTAGTCTGCTTTAATAAAAAGCTGAACTTATTAGGTGAAATATAATATACCGAATGGTCGCAGTGGGGAGTCCGTTACTAGCCTACTCACATATCAACCTAATCCACGTAATTGTGACTTCGTTGGTATTGACAACTTTTTCAGCGTGTAACGTTTAATCAACATACACTTTGTTTAACATTAAATATCTAATTAAAGGTTAGATCGCATGTACTACGACCTGTACAATTTTAATAACGTTTGCAATTGCTAAAATTATGAGACTGTTGGGTGTTGGTAATTCAAATGAATAAACTATCCCTCGTCATAAAATTGTAGCATGATTTAAATCAGAAACAATTAATTCTGCTTAAATATATTTGCCAAACATGAAAATTCTAGTCTAATTATTGGCAGTCACGCAATCGTGTACAAAATACATAAATCCAAAGCAACACAGAATATTTTAATAACGTTGTTATGAGTGACAAATTAGCTAATGGAAAAAACAAATTTTTAATTCTATCTATCTTGTAGATTTTATTTAATATTACATATAATTAATTATACAGTAGACTTGAGATTGATTTACCGTGCGTTTTAGATATTTTGATTATATTATAATCTTTTTAAATACACAGTTTTTACTAAAGAAGGATACATTTTGGCCTCATTTTTAAGTGGTACATACCAATCTTTGAACCAAAAACATTTCAAAAAAAGAAAAATATCAAGGTATAGATAAATCATCTGTTTGCTGGAGAAGAATCTCGAGGATCCATCTGATTATTTAGAATAGAAAAATTTGTTAAATGATTATAAAAATATCATAGTGTCCACTAAGCAAGAAGCGTATAAAAATCTTCTCGTTAACTCGAACATAAAAACAAAAGACAGTTGTAAATTACGAACTTAATCGTACTAAAACTACATCATTTTATGTAGTATCAATCCTTCTGACTTTAACAAATTTTTTGCCATAATAGCAGAAGATATCATAATAAAATTGCCTAAAAATAACTTGGATCCTGTACACTTAGTGACTAACATACCATTAAATTCTAAATCTTTATTTTTGGAGCCTATTCTAGTTACCGAGTGGAAATAGCTTTGTCTTTAAATAGTACTAGTTCGCTTAATACTGATGATATTGGTAGCAAAGTTTTAAATAAGATAATTGATATTTTGGCTCTACCTATCACAGAACTGTTCAATACCTGTATCACTGAAAGTGTTCTCCCTCTTTGCATATCCCCTTTTGTGGAAAAAGATTCGAAATTATTATTAAAACACTTTAACTTCCTTCTTTGAGAATAATTCATTACTAAAAGAAAACCATTTTGGCTCCCGCAAACATAAATTGACAATTCAAGCTATATCTAAAATTGTGGATGATAGTATGGGGCTTTGGGCTATAACGTTGTGTGACCTTACCAAGGCCTCTGATGTGTCAACTACGAACTGTTATTGAAAAAGTTAAGCTGCTATGGGTCTGATTCACGATCTTCTAAATAGTCATTATAATAACAAGGCACAGTGTGTTTCTTTAAATGGCCAAATTTCAGATACTCTTCTAGTCAGACACGGTGTTCCTCAAGGCTGTATCTTAGAGCCTCTGCTCTTTGTTATTCACATCAATATGTTCACATAACTTTTCCTGGCCCTTGTGTATTATTCGCGGATGATGCAACCTTAATTTATAGTGATTGAGATTTAAACGACCTAAACACTCTAGCAGTAAACAGAGAAACTAAAGCCGAGAGATGGTTCTCTGCAAATTTCCTATATTTAAATACTATCAAGACAAAGCGGATTACCTTACCTTATCCATTATCCGTCAATTATGGAAATGTGGGGCTGCTGGGGGTTCTTCTTGAGGACAATTTAAATTGCTCAGGTCACGTAAATCAGATATGTAAGAAATTCGCTAGCGCAAACTTTTTTAGTAAGGCAACTAAAAAAGTTCTAAATTCTGAACCGTTAATAACTTCTTATTTCTCACTTTATCAGCCACGCTTGGATGTTTTTTGCATGTTTTGGTATTGAGAGAGGCGGTGGTTTCAACCCCCGGGGGTCGTTAGTATGTCTGGTTGCGAAATTTTATAGAACATGGGGTGTTTTTTTGTGTTTAGTTTGAGAGGTAGGGACCGCGCGACTATCATCATAGTGTTGACCGCCCTCGAAAATGGGGGATAGCCATGTTTGGTCACTACCTTTGCATTTTTTCGGGTTTATGCAGCTTTGTCATGTTAAGATCTTGTCAATGATGAAAGTCAATATTGAGATAGGAAATAAAAGAGGACCTTTGACTTTTCAGCTCTTTCATAGAAAAATCTTACCCCTTATAGAAAATCCATCATTAATAAAAAAAAGAATAATTCTACCATATTTTAACATTTTTTTTACAACGGTTAAAAAAATGTTTTCGTGGTTTTATACAAGTTTAAACTACCTATTGACCGGAGTAACAATAATGCAAGATTAATATTCGGATAAATAATAATTAATCAACTGTGTTTTTTACTGTTTTATTAGTTAACAAATACATATTAAAGTAGTATACATTACACGTAAATAAATCGACAATTTGCTGCGGTTTACGTTTAAATTAATAAATGCAAAATGAAATGTTTCCAATGATATTAATTATTCAAATGCAAATAATAAAATGTTTGATATATCAAATATAGGAAATATAAACTGACTCATGGAAATGTATGCTTGCCAGACAAGTTAGTCTACTAATTACACCAAGCTGTTATCTGATAAAAAAAATTGACACTACTTTTATCTCATTTCAATCTGTTATTTTTTCACCACTTCAGTAAAGAATGTGTTGTTTTTTGAGTGAAATTTTTTTTAGAATCTTTAAAACATTTTAGCGATCAATCAGTAACATCACACTGACTGTTGTCATTTTTGATGTTCAATATTTTCGGGGAACGCAATTACAATGCCACACTTGTTATGGAGGGGGTAAAATAAATGGTAAATGTCGCCGAATAAACAATACATTTAATTATTGTCATTAACAATAAACACAAAACTAGTAAAATAATCGAGAATCTGAGCTTCAATTTAAGGCTTAGTGTTTGAAACCTAAGCACTTGTCAGACATATAGTCAGGAATCAGGCGCCACTAAATCCATCATAGGGTGTGCACTCGAAGATATAGTTTTTAAAAAATACATACATTATCCGAAATGACCTTGCGGATCTGAATCCAGAGGGCGCCATTCTGTCCGCGATTGCAAAAAAGCGTAAAAAATTTTTTTCCGAAAATTTTTGTGCCACTAACTATTGATTAATTTTATATTCCCACCGCATTTACAGGCTTATTTTTTAACATTTCTTAATTATTTTCCAACCAACGGAAAGCTTATTCTTTCTAGATTCAGGTGCTGCTAAATACTTCTCATAATTGTTGTTAACAAATGCTACAAAAATTGTTTAAACAAAGAGAGCCCACGGTAAATTTTAGCATCGAGACATTTTTAAAACTATTATCGATAGATGCATACTTCTATGACATGAAATCTGCAAAATATAATGGAGTAGTTTTTAGAGAAAGAATTATCTACATTGCTTTATTGTTGTAAAAGATACGATTATTTTTGTACAGCACGCGTTGTGATCCGGCTCGTCTTTTGGTAGATATACAGTGTACATGTATGTCTCGCATTGCCTCGCTCTTTTTAGGCTTGTTGACTACCTGCTGAGATGTAGTGTAATAACAAAAAATCTTATGAGTAGCGTATACAATAACTGTGTTGTGTGTTGTTTATAAATTCATGTAAAATATATTTCAAATAATTTTTGTATTAGTATAATAGCCTGTATATTTCCATTATTATTGCAGAGTATCCGATGAAATTACAAAAATAATAGCGCAATTGCATTTTTCTCATCATAATCATAATGAAGCCGACACTAGAATATTTGCGATCATCCTATATTTATTAAATCTGGAGTGTGGTAGAATAATAATAGAAGCTACAACAGACATTTTTGTCTTATCCCTGTATTTTGTGTCTAGAATTATGGTGTCTTAGATTTGATGTATTCAGGCGCGGATTTATGGGGGGGGGGGGTAACGGGGTAATTACCCCCCCCCCCAAGATACTGTAAATCATCAACTTTTGTTTTAAAATGGTATGATTTTTGTTAATTTTGCGAAGAAAAAAAATTTTAACAGGGTAATTACCCCCCCAAGAAATTTTCATTTTAAATTTTTTGGGATGAAAACATTTTTTCGGATTTTTGCCCCCCGCTCATCAAAAAATTTTGGGTTTAGTGTTCCCCCCCCCCAAGCTCAAGGTCCAGATCCGCCCTTGGATGTATTTATACCGATTTATCATACGATGCGAGAATTAACTATAGAGAAGACAGTGAGTGCTCAAATGAATTTGGGTAATTTATTTTTGTGCATTTATGCTTTGACTGACTGTGATACAGTCAGTTTTCTATTTAAAAAAGGAAAAACTAACGCTGTAAAAAATGTTTAAGACATACAGAAGATAAAGAACTACAAAGATTACTTACTTATTTATAGCTTCTCTTGTAAATACTAAATACCAATTTTATGAACTCTTACCTGCCTGATTTATCTATTTATTCCAGTTTACCCCTTCAACGGAATAAGATGAAAATATAATCTAGTTCCAGATCACCTTAAAATATATACGCGTACTAAATTTCAAGTCAATAATTTAAAACGGCTCCAGAGTAATCGTGCGCACAAAAAACGTTACAGACAGACAGACCGATCGACACTCAAACTTAAAATCTCGACGTTTTATGACATTCTAAGCCT
The DNA here is from genome assembly GCA_936432065.2 of Rutpela maculata. Lineage (NCBI taxonomy): Eukaryota > Metazoa > Arthropoda > Insecta > Coleoptera > Cerambycidae > Rutpela > Rutpela maculata. The sequence continues at coordinate 39,165,269 of OW386285.2, forward strand.
ATTTGAACAATAAAACTGTTCAAATTTTTTCTTATCGTTACTATACTTCCACTAGATGTGGAAGTAAATGTTATGTGGTCGACGTCTGATATAAGGAATTTATCGCCTACCGAAGATTCTTTTTATCAACATATGTATGCGTATCAAATTATTCGGTGGAAGACTGCAACTGAGATAAACCCAGAAATTCCCGATCCAATTGATTTTGGTTGGGTTGAAAAATAACGTACTTATTCCTAAATTAATAACTATAAACTATAAATGTTTGTCCCAATATAACTTCTCAAAATGTATTTTGTAAATGTAAATTTAAAAAATTTATCGGAAACTGCAGTCGTAGCAAAGCTGGGTTGGAATGCATAATAGATTGCTACTGAGAGGGTAAATGTATTAGCTGTTAATTTAGTTTAAGTATAATGTATGTATGTATATTATTATTTTTGTATTTCTATTTCTCAAGCACAAAAAGTAAATTTAAGTTCATTTAATTAGTTATATGGATTTCTGTCTCTAATCAATATTTCAAGTTAAAATATAATAATTTTGGTTCTCAAGTAAACTAATCTTTAAATACCTTCGTTTTTTTTCATAATGACAAATGATAATATTTACGTATAATACGCATTGTAAATTTTTTGCAATCACAGTATATTGTCAGCAAGTTACCGATCGGCCACAGCGCGCGAACGTGTCAGCCAAAACGATAGCGGAAATAACGGAGCGCTGTAGAAAAATAGTCATATCTTTTACAACAATAAAACAATGCAGATAATTCTTTCACCAAAAACTGATCCATTCTATTCCGCAAATTTCATATCATAGAAGTATGCATCTATCTATAATAGTTTTTATAATGTCTCGATACTGAAATTTACCGTGCACTCTTCGGTCATGCTTTGTTTAAACAATTTCTGTAGCATTTGTTAACAATAATTTCGAAAATTATTTAGCAGTACCAGAATCTAGAAGGAATAAGCTTTCCATTAGTTTGAAAATCATTAAGAAATATTAAAAAATAACCCTGTAAATGAGATGGGAACATAAAATTAATCAATTTTCAGTGACACAAAAATTTTCGGAAAAAAATTTTTTTATGCTTTTTTGCAATCGCGTACAGAATGGCGCCCTCTGGATTTAGATGCGCAAGGTCATTCCAGATGATGTATATATTTTTTTAAAAGTATATCTTTGAGTACACACCCTGGCATTTTAGGAGCGTCTTTTGAGAAGATCGATTCCCGACGAATACGGCTGGAAAGTGTCGTATTCTATGTAAAGGGCAACGTTTGAAATAGCTGATTTTTGGCTTCCATTGGGGAACGCATAAGACCCAGAGAAAATGCTCGGAAAAGACTCGAAATTAATAAAAACACGTCTTCGTGGAATCAAAAGGCTGGGAAAAATTTTAAAAACATAAAAGCAACCCCTAAAGTTGCTTTGAATAATAGCTTATACTGAATGGGAAAATTATATTTATTTTATGATAACTATTAGGTTTCTATTCAATAGAGATAACACCCTATTCAGAGGGTAGAACTCCATACATAGCACCTAATATTAAAAAAATAGGTACCAAAGTGATTAAAAAAATTCTGAATGAAAAAAGGATCGTCTCTTCGGTGCATTCTGGAAAAAATAATGAGCGGCCAAATGATCCTCCTTTGCAAGTATCCATTTGCATGTTTACTGTACCCTTTTCTCCAACAAATGAAGTTCTATAGCTTATCCAGAAGTACCTTTACATGGAATAATATAACAGAAAATAGACTAATATCATTTTCAATCCCTTACAGTGATTAGCCATCTTTGATATCTATCTATTAAACGATAAGACATAAGAACCAACAGAAACCTTTTATTTTATTTTATTTTAATTTGCCCTGTACATATTCTATACTAGATGCTATTCTAACATCTCTAAATAACGGCAGTTTTTCTTTATGGGGATACTATTAAGTAATCAGTATAAGTGTTGATATAATTTATTATTATGATTCTATATATTTCATAAAATGAAAATCTTTTTTGTTTCTAAAATTACATTATCTAAAGTGCCTGTCATCCCTAAACTGAAGTAGATTTCGATTCATTTTAGTCATCTTGTTTCCTATTTTTTAATATTTGAAGCGGTGAATACGATTCAACCACCTGAATAGGGTAATTTGGTTGTTTTCGAGGTTCCTAAATAACCCACTGTTTGTTTTTTATTAAAAAAACATGTTGACTAAAACCATACAGTTCTATTGTAATATTTTTCATTTTAATATAGAGGTAGTTTTTCGTAATAAGGATGCTCACGTCAAGACAAAATGAACGTCTGTCCCTTTTACTAGTAGAAAATAATTTGGTGCATTACTAAGTGCCATCGCATTTTTTTTAGTATTCAAAACGGAATATAATTGTACCCCCGAATAGGGCAGTTTGGTGGTTTCCTGGTGGTTTCCTGGGTCGCTAACAAAAGCGCTTCTTTGTAACAATACTTGCTGCGAATATTATTTGAGACCATGTGCCAGACCTCATAGAAGTCATTATAATTTGGGGGGACTGAATCAAACTTTTACCAGCTGTTTCTGGGCTCATGTGGAGCAAAAACGTCGGGGGGGGCATCATGGGGAGGTAGCTTTCAAATATGGCGGCCGTTCAAAATGGCGGCCCGACTGCGAATCTTTAAATTCAATTATCTCAAAATCGGGTGGAGCAATCTTGAATTTCTTTTTTTCTAAATGTAGGTTAATGAATTGACTACATTTTTGTTCGTAATGTTTATGGCCAAAAAAACCAGTATTTATCGGTCAAAATTCTAAAAAACGAAAAATTGGGTTTTTTGAAATTTACGTTTTGCTGCTTATTGGACTAACGGTTGGATATACCGAGAACGTGTTCTGAGTGAGAGTTTTAGAGCAACATCTCACCTTTAAAACGCAAAAAAGAAATTGAAGATCGGATCAATAGAACCCGACATTTTGAGATTCAAAGTGGACGGGGCGGGGTTGAGCATTAATACTGTATTTTAAAATAATAGGGACAATTATTAGCATTTTTTGGTGAAAGATCGTACTTATAATTCACTGTAGTGAATTATCGATTCATAATTCACTGCATCCGGCCAATCACAAATACAAATTCAAAAATCACCGTTTCGCTGATTCAGTGATAAGTATTTTAAATCGACATCTGTACTCTGGGTTTTTGGAATGGGTAGATACAAATGAGTTAGACTTTTCCTACGTCTCTCAATGCTTCACTTCTCTGAGCCATGCATCCCATAACTCTGTTCTTCAAGATGAACATGTTCAAGCCACTCTAAAGTCTTTTGACAACTACTTGACACATCTTCGTATGAGTAATGGAGCAATGTCGTCCTTTTGGATGAAATATATAGACCTAGTGGAGCTACTTCTCGCTTTTCTTCGAACTAATCGGGAAGGAAATTGGTTTCTGTGCTTAGCTGCGGTTGAAAAAATGGTGCCTTGGTGTTTTGCACTGGATAGGGTGAACTACTCACGCTATCTATCATACCACTTCATTGAATTAACTAAATTGTTAATTTGTTCACCAATACTTTGTAGATGGAGGTTTTTCAGTACAACTAAGAAGCAAAAACCCTTTTTCTAGAATTCCAGTAGACCAAGCCATCGAAGAGACTGTGAACAAAGGCACCCAAACTGCTGGAGGCACTAAGGGTTTCAGTCTAAAAAAGCAGGCTGTAGCACGGTACTATGTTAATGCTGAGCACAGAGCTTCTGCAGTAGGAATCCTCCGCAGCGTTCTATCATCCAGCGAAACAAATCACTGCCACCCTGACCTCCAAAGCCCACGTATAATTAGAGATGATAAAGATGTGACAGGTCTCACAGAACTTCTAGCCCACGAGTGGACGAACCCCTTTGATCCTAATCCTTCAGATATTGTACATTTATCTACTGAAATATGTGTTGATGAATCAACAGCTGCTGATCTCATTCATTCGGAAAACAAGGGGAAAATAGCGTATCAAGAGTTCACGGTTCGCCTAGCCAAAGGAGAACGGTTTCATAATCCTCTTAAGAAAGTGGGTCTCAAGATAAGTAGACCAAAGACGAGCAAAACAACCAAGGTTCAAAACAAAGAAGTAATCCTCCGATGCAACCGAAATCTATTCAGCAAAATGATTTATATCGCAGAAAATAAAAAACTTGACATGAAGGAAGTGTTAAAATATCCTCTGGCACCATTTCCATGGACTCTGGCAAATGTTGATGGGTCTTTGAAGAAAACTTGCAAATCAATGTTTGCCCATCACTTGGAAAAATACATCACCCCTGCCAGTCTGCCGAAAAAAGATTTGGCCTGCATAATTGATGCAATGACTGTACTTCAGTCCATCAAAGGAGAACAAAAAACGGTTGACGAATTGACAACGACTTTTCTCAAGAAGATTTTGAATATAGGTGGGAGTTGCTGTAGAATTGACATAGTATTTGATGATTACCGAGAGGTTTCCCAGATAGTATCTGCCTTAGGCGAACAGCTTGTTACAGCTCTCATCGGGTATTATTGCTGGTCTAGCTGTGACATAGTCAGCTCTTTTACTGGCCAGGGAAAACTTAAAGGATTTAAGCTTTTGTGCAAAAAGGAGCAAAGATTTATTGAAGCGTTCAGCAAGTTAGGCAGAGATTGGGTGCTGTCTAATGATGTTGATGACACCATAGAGGAATTCGTCTGCCAGTTATATGCCCCTAAATGCAAGGTGAAACCTGGTGATGAGCTGCGTTGCCAGACGTTCAGAGGGAGGGAGGGGCAAATTGAGAGTTTCCAAATGCCTCCTTGTAAAGACACCTTGAGATAGTACAATAAACATGCCAACTACCAGGCCGGAATATGGCTCAGAAGCCTGGAAACCAGGCACATGGGTGGAAAAAGGACATTTCTGGTAACTTATGCGTCAAGTGGATGGAAGGCTTGCCAGCACCGGAGTGCGTATTTTCCTTTTTGGGGTGCCACTGCAAGAGGAGCTGTGTACCAGAAACTTGCTCGTGCTTAGCAACTCAAATCCAATGCACCGAGAACTGTGGGTGCAAGAGGTGTACCAAAGCAACAGTAGATGATAAATTCAAGTTTATTAATAATATTAATAAGGCATTTTTATTTCTCTTAGTTCTTCACATATCCCTCTTTGCTTTCAAATATGGCTGGCCGTCTCGTCTCGCCTCATGGTGCTCAAAGCACCGGGCGCTTTGTCAATGCGCTCAACCCCGCCCCGTCTGCTTTGAATCTCGATATCTCGGGTTTTGTTCATCCGATCTTCAATTTCTTTTTTGCATTTTAAAGGCGAGATGTTTCTCTAAAACCCTTATTCAGAACATGTTCTCAATATACCCAACCGTTAGTCCAATAAACAGCAAACCGTAAATTTAAAAAAAACCTTATTTTTCGTTTTTTCGAGTTTTGACAGATAAATACTGTTTTTTCGGCCATAAACATTGGGAACAAAACTGTAGTTCGTTCATTCACCTATATTTAGAAAAAAAGAAATTCAAGATTGCTCCATCTAATCTCGAGATAATTGAATTTAAAAATTCATAGTCGGGCCGCCATTTTGAACGGCCGCCATATTTGAAAGCTACCTCCCCATGATGGACCCCCCGAATTTTTTGCTCCATATGACCTCAGAAACCCGTGGTAAAGGTTTTATTCAGTCCCCCCCAAATTATAATGACTGATAGGTCTGGCACATGGTCTATATAGGGGCTGTTTTTGAAAATGCTGAGATCAGGATCAGTTAAAGGTTTGTAGTATTAAAAAATAATTTTGTACTTTTTTGATCACTTTGGTACCTTTTTTTAATATTAGGTGCAGTATATGGCGTTCCACCCCCTGAATAGGGGTAGTTTTTACCCTTTTGTTATCTCTATTTAATTGATACCTAATAGTTTTCATAAAATAAATATAATTTTCACATTCATTATAAGCTATTATTCAAAGCAACTTCCAGGAAGTTTTCCTTCTAACTTTCCATTGGGTACCTAGATTGATAGCCTATTTTATGTGAAATCTGATTCGTGGTGATGCAAGTTTCATTTTGATACCAAATAAGTACATACAATTATATTATTTAGATGCCTCTTACAGACTTTTATCAAATATGGAAAGTTTCCTCGACCCATCTCTGAATAAAAGCAGTATATTTTTTTTTATAATCGCCCAGAGGCGTTTGAATTAGGAGGCCGATTTAAATGTAAACAACAAAATTCAATTTTTTGACGATTTCTTAAACTAAAAATACTTTTTTAGCCGTTTTGAATATGTTTGTCATAACTCATAAATTTTCTATTTATTTTTAAGCTTTTATTAGTAAGCATATGCAATAGGGAACTTGCACATTTTTTTTTTACTGCACAAAAATGTTCTACCATACTAAAAAATAAGATATGCAAAATATGACGCCTTAATTCCCAATAATAAATTTGTTATAAATTATTAAAGTTTCGCGCGCGAGCGAGCCGTTTGAAACAGATTCAAAAGCGTGACGTCACACCCTACAATTTACAAGCGACGACGGAGATCCCAGCACTCGACCGCTTGATTTCATGGTTCATATTCAGCTGTAAAAATACCAGCATCGCCATCAATTTGAAGTATATACTTAAAATGTAAACAAAAACTTCTTATTTTAAATATTGCATTGTACCGTTGTGTAAGAATACTATAGTCTATTAAAATGGTTAAAAGCGTGTAGAAGAAATGAAAAAGACATTTCACAGAGCAGTAAGTCTCTACATGTGTGTGAAGATCATTTTAATGTAAGTACATTATTAAATACTATTAATAATTTTATGTCTGTGTACTAGTTTTTCGCAGGAGGGTAACAAAATACTTATATGGGTAGTGTTGTGTTATAAATAAGATAGTTTTTTTTTATTTATTTTGAATAGTGTGCCATATTAATAAGATGAAAAAGTTTCGTGCTATAATAATTAACGTCCTCCACTATTTAAATAATAATCGTAGAAAACAGGCATAGTATGGTAAAAAAAAAACGCAGAATATTTCTCTATGCTTTAGAATATCTCAATTCTTTCAAACATAAAACTAAGTCTGCTAAAAATGCTTAGTTACGACTAAGCATTTTGTACTTATTTCTGTTTATTCCGTGATCAAGTTATAACTATTTTATGCTTATAAATTATTACTAAAAGCTAAAAAAAGACATACTTGTCTGCCTTGACCCCGCGCACCTCTCCAAGGGAAAAACTTTCACTATTTTGTATAAAAGATGCCACCATAAACATATCCACTTTCGGCAAATTATCAGATTGGCCCTTTGAAAAAACTTGATCAGTCATTTTAAAATATCTGTACAACTACAATAAGCGATACTATAAAACACAATTATATATTTCTATCAGAACAGTCACTAACAAATCAACCACAGTCTATTGTTTGGAAAAAACCGTTTTTAAACCGGTTTCGAACCGGTTTTTTTGAAAACCGAACAGAACCGATTTTATCAATAAAAAAAACGGTTTTTTTACTAAATTATACCGATCAACATAAATATTACATTTTATAGTTATATCTGACGTCATTGTACCGGAAATTGGTTGTAGGATATTGAATTTCTATTTATATTAGGCAATCTTGTAACTTTATACGGATTGGGCAACATAACATAATATTTTAACGTATGTTGTGCATATTATTATATTGTTTTCATATAGTATTCAGTATTCAGGTATTAATAAGCCAAAATACACATAGACATAGAAATTCTGGCTATCTATTAATTACTCATTTTTAGTCCGTAAAAATAAGTTGACTGGCTCAAAATTCTGCAAAAACTATGATTTTTATTCAATCTTATTAACGGTTTAAACCGGTTTAAAACCGTTTTTTTTTCTAAATAGACCGGTTTCGAACCGGTTGTTTATTTTCCCGGTTTTTCCAAACACTACCACAGTCTAATAACACTGGTAAACATCTGATGCATTGTTTCCCGACGCGACGACTACCGAATATTGTAGGGTGTGACGTCACAGCCAGTAGTAGCTCGTTCCGGGCCACCTCAATTTTATCGCTATTTAGATCCTTCATACTGATCGCGTGGAATTAGAAATCTTATTTTTTTGTGAAATACACGTTTTATTACAACGTTACGCTATGTTTTTTAGTATTACTTTTATTTTTAAAATTATACGCAAGTTCCCTATTGAGTACCGTATATTCGTCATAATTACTGTTATTTATGTTATTTACGGATGTTTCTGTAGTTTATGAATGGTGCAAATAATATTTTTGTTTCACTCAGTATATAAATAAATTTGGCGACGTCACCAAATTAATTTACTTAGGTATACATTCAGTATTCAGCTAAAGATCCAAGGACCCTCAACTTCGGTCTGTTCCCACATAGAGTCGGTATATTATATAGAAATGTATACATCTCTATTAGCCCTTCAACAATGCTCGAAACTTTTCCCCCGGAAAATGCCATAATACTACAAAACACATAAAGCTACCTTTCAAATTTAGATTAATTACACACAAAATCCCGTTTATGTGGACCCACATAAAATTGAGAATCCAATTACGAAGTCTAGAGCAGGTGAAGACCTAGCGACCCGGGGTTCTTTCGGATAGTGGAAAGGGTAAATTTACTAAATGCAGCCTCTAAATTTGCTGCCGGATACTTCCATGAAAGGTCAATCGTTACTTGTGCATAACATTGATGAAAAGTGTAATTCTATAAAACCAACGTTAATGTTCTGCAAAGTGTTGATGTATAATTTATTTATGGATCGGTCTATAATAATATGCTGTAACTCTACCTTGGCCGATTATCAATACTTTTATTTTTTTATTGAATGTTAACTATTTACCTGCAAGGTAATAATATAAAATATTTTTAGAGTCGAATTTATTGATAACACATCAAGACAAGTACACTGCCGCTAGCTCATTAGCTCGGAGGCGTATGGGTCATGAATTCTGCAATTTTATTTATTATTAAGATGTTATAGTAGAGAGAGACTGGAAGTCTCGACATTCTCAAAGTCCCGGGACACGAGACATCGCAGGACGTCCCGGGACTTAGAGACTTTTCAAAATAAAATTAGAATCGAGTTCATTTTACCTATTAATAAAATCGGCGTTTTGGTAAAAATCAACATTTATTGAATATAAAATCAAATTCTAAAGTTTCTAACGTAAAACGCGAGCAGATCCGAAGATACGCAGTACTCAGTGCTATCGGCCCATTGTATATTCACATTTAGAATCTCCTGGAAAAGACCAGTGCTCTCCACGAAGGAGAGCAGCCCTTACCAGGGTAGATCCCATAATTCCTCCGGCTGTAGAAACTGCCTTCCGAAATACCTATACCTTGAACTTCTATTGGTGCACAATGGCAGTAATGGCACAGAATATGAGTGATAGTTTCATCCTCCACTCCACACATCCTACAAATAGGATCATCTTTCAACTGCATTGTGTGTAGGTGCTTGTTCAGAGGACAGTGTCCTGTTATTAGGCCTCCCATCCATCTCAATCGTTCTCTATCGAGCTCAATCAGCCACTTTACGATGGAGTCAGTCGAGGTCCACTCTATATGTCAAAGTCTAACAAAGATGGCGCCTGATGTAGAGGCCGTGATAGTAAGGGAACTAAATAAACTAAAAAAAGATGAACTAATTGACATAATAATAAAACAGAAGTTACCCTCTAGTGTAAATAGTGATGTGCTTCAAAGTTTTGTAAAAAAGTTGTGTGTAAATAAAAAGGAAATAACTGAAAATGATTATGAAAAATTTCACGACAGCCAAGAAGTGATGGAATGTGAAGAAAGATCGTGTATAAAGATTAAAAGTGAAAGTGCTAAGAAAATTGACCTTTCACCTAGAGAAAAGAGCTAGCGAACAAGAAGACCTAATATGTATATTAAAACAATCAGTTAATCGTGTTAACAAATTTAGTGCAAAAGTATCAGCAGAGCCATCTACTAGTAATGCTGGCGAATCAGATAATTACACTTCTACCATATCTCCACAAGAAGACAAAAAGGTACATACACAACAAAAAACAAATCCAGGAAAAAATATGACAAGCAACATGAATTATACTCAAATGCAGTAAAAAATGACCAACAAAGAAAAACAATAAACAGTGATAAGGTGTTTAGACAAAACGTCAGAGGGAATTCCCAACAAAAAACAAATACAAACAGTGTAAACAGATATAAACCAATAATAGGTAATGGAAAAAATAGCACTACTGTGTTGAAAACTGTTCCAAAAATGGGATACCTTCACGTATACCGTTGTGCTCCAGATGTAACCTGTGACGAATTAAAAAAAGTCTTAACGGAAACAGCACCAAATATAAAATTTAACTGTGAAGAATGGAACAAAACTGAAACGGGACAATAATTTAAAGTATCTTTCCCAATTGAATGTTGTAAGGAGGTTTATAGCCCAGATTTGTGGCCAGCGGGGGCTGCAGTTCGCCGCTTTACCTTTTCTAGGAGATCAAATTTTCAAGAAGGACGAATGACGCAAGAAGGCAACCAGAGACTTTTGAAGACGCTGACGTAATACATGCGGTGGAAAGAAATATCTTTAACATAGGGCATGTTAATGTACAAGGTATCGCAAATAAAATTTATAATGTTGACATTTTTAATACCAACCAAAAATTAAATGTATTATGTGTCTCAGAATTTTGGATGCAATATGATCAACTGCAATTCCTTAAAATACCCAATTTTGAATTGATTTAATCTTTTTGTAGAGACAAACACCAACATGGTGGCGTAGCAATTTTTGTAAATACCCAAACAAATGTTAAATATAAAATAAGAAATGTAAATGTTGACAAATTTATATCAGAAATGGATATTGAGCTTTGTTCTATCTCTGTTTTGATAAAAAACAAAAATATTGCTATGTTGACAATTTACAGACCTCCTGCAGGTAATATGGACATCTTTTTTGTAAATCTGACAGAATGTCTAAATTTTTTGACACAAAAGTTTGATTATATTGTTTTATGTGGAGATCTTAACATAGACTACTCAAGTAATTCCTTAAATACAAAAATGCTAGCGGACTTGCTCATGACATACGAATTAGTAGTGAAATTAAATGAACCAACGAGAATCGCTAAGAATTCAACTGGCAGCATTTCAACATCGTATATTGACTATCTAGTATGTAATTTACCAAATGAAAGTTACGATTCGTTTATTTGTGATCCATGTATTGTGGATCATTTGGCCCAAGTCCTCTCATTTAAGTACACGCAAAAGAACACAGGAAACGAAAATAGACAATTAATTACTTATAGATGTGACTCAGATAATAATATGGAACAATTAAAACATTCATTAAGTATTGTTGACTGGTCGGAAATTTACACGAGTAATACTGACAAAGCGTTTGAAAATTTTATTGCTATTTTTTTAAAATGTCTTGATTTATCTTGCCCTCTGATCTATAGGTGTGGTAAGGAAAATATTAATTTTAATAGTTCAAAAAAATGGGTAACACCTGAAATAATTAAACAGGGAGCTGATCTGCGAGATCTGTTCTTATTAGTAAAATCATCACAAAATGTGGATATTCTAGAATATTATAAATCTAAAAAAAAGTTACATAATAAATCCATTCAATGTGCAAAAAGGCAGTACAATTTAAATCAAATAGCAAATTCCAAAAACTCTCGAGAGATTTGGCATATAGTAAACTCAACTTTAGGTAGAAACAAGAAAAAAAATGAGAAAGTTGTTATAAGTATAAATGGAAAAATCACAGAGAACCCAAAAAAGGTCGCGGATTATCTAGCTTATTACTTCTCCCATGTAGCTGAGGATAATATTAAAAGTTATTTTGTGGACAACATCCCACTCGAATGTACTACTAGTAATATGTCCGAGAGATCGTTTTTCATGGCACCCGTCACCACTTGGGAAGTACGGGACATAATTCTTGAATTAAATAATAAAAAATCGAGTGGTGTGGATGGAATATCTTCTAAGTTTATAAAAAATAGTTGTGATTCTATAATCGTACCATTAACTTACTTAATAAACAAATCTCTTGAAGAGGGGAAATTTCCGTCAATCCTAAAAGTAGCCGTTGTCTTACCAATATTTAAAAAAGGTGATCCAAATAATCACGAGAATTATAGGCCAATATCTCTATTGTGCATTATATCGAAAATTTTTGAAAAAATAGTTTTCAATCGAGTTACAAAGTTTTTATTAAAAAATAATTTATTATCAGATAGGCAACACGGCTTTAGAAAAGGAAGATCAGTGGAAACAGCTTCAATACAATTTTTTCAAATAATCTATGATTAATTACGTAATCGGTCTATTTTTCGATCTAACCAATATACCGTTTGTCATTAAAAAAATGTTTTCCTTGGGCATCAGAGGCACAACACTTGAGTGGATCGAATCCTTTTTAACGGACAGAAAACTTAAAGTAAAAGTTGACGATGTAATATCCGAAGAGTTTGACGTCAATATGGGAGTTCCCCAGGGCTCAGTCTTGGGGCCCCTCATTTTTTTGCTATTTATAAACGACCTGCCCAAAAATATACCCCAAACAACGGTAACAATGTTTGCCGATGACACGTCGATGGTAGTAACAGCAGCTGAAACCCTACAAATTATGGTTAATATTATAGTGAGAGAGTTTTATGAATGGTGCAATAAACATTTGTTAATATTAAATTTGGCCAAAACTGAATGGGTATTTTTCTCCAAGAGAAAAACACTACCCGACAGTTTTACAATCAATATTTCAGACTTAAATTTAAATCCATCAAAAGAGATTAAATTTTTGTGTTGGGACTACCATATAAATGAACTATGTAAAAAATTGAATAAAGCATGTTTTGCAATAAACCAACTACAATCTGCAATGGACATAAAACATTTACTAAATGTGTATTTTTCTTTGGCCTATTGCCATCTGTCATATAACATCATATTATGGGGCCAAAGTGTTGACATTCAAAGGGTGTTTGTTTTACAAAAAAGAATACTCAGAACCATTTTTAAAATAAATCCAAGAGATAGCCGTAAGCAATACTTTATTAATAACAAATTACTAACTGTTCCATCCATTTACATTTTGTCTGTATTGAAATTTGTTAAATTAAATTTAACTAAGTTTGTACTAAATGGAGACCAACACTCTCACAATACAAGATGTCGAAAAATGCTAAGGCCTCCTCATCATTCAACAGCTCTGTACATGAAATCACCATATTATAATGCAGTAGCTCTCTATAATAGATTACCGGAGGATATTAGGGATGTTAATTCTTATAAATTATTTAAGGACAAAGTTAAATTATTTTTAACTGAAAATTGTTTTTATAGTGTAAACCAGTTTTTTAATATGTAATTTTATATTTATTATTGTCTATGTATTTATCTTTTTAAATATCTTACTCGTATTGATATTCTCGCCAATTTTTATACAATAAAGTGTAGTATCTACATTTTTTTTTTAAATGTATCTTCTGTCTCTGATATGTTTTATATTATATTTTTTCCAATTTGTAACTAACTTACCATATATACAACTTTGTATCATTAGTGGTTAATAAACATTATTATTATTATTATTATTATTATTATGGAGCCTCGACTGTCTCACTCCGGGGGCCTGAGCCCAATAGTTGTGAAACTGTGCTGTAGCCCAGTCTTGCAGCTCTGATTGTATATTTCCAACGTTAACTAAAGTCTAAACAATTCGTGTGTTTAATTCTCATACACAGATAAATAATAAAATCTTATAATTATAAAACAAAACATAATCATATAAATATTATAATGAACTATTAATTAGTCTTTTTCCTAATTTAATAAAATAGGCTTTTAAAAAAATTAGAGCATTAACAGCTTTGTCCGACAACCTGTTTCTGATTTTTGTAATAATGCCTCCGGACAAAGAGAACACTCTCTCGTTTTCAACAGATGTCAGTGTCTCGAATCTAGACCCGAAAGTCCCGGAACACGAGACAATTAAATTTGGGAAAAGTCCCGGGACTTCGAGACACGAGACGTCTCGGGACCCAAACCCTAAGAGAGACTTACCTACAAATATGTATTATGAGCTAAACTGATGTTGTCATAGGCGAAAACCATTCTTTATACAAGATGTTGATATCAAGAATAGTAAATAATATTCAATTACCAAGACCTAAATATTTGTTTTATGTATTTTTATAGAGTAAAATGGAGCTCGTTGAAGTAGCAAGAAACAAGTTTGTGAATAAAAGTCTTATTAAAATTATAAAATCAGTTTTATTAGAAACTGGTCAAAACTGGGTTGATGTCAAGCCAAAATAACATCTAGATTAACATTTACAAACGAATATGAAAAGTATTTACAAGCTACTCTTAAAAAAAATGTATATATAAAACTATAGTAGTTGGTCTACCCAAAATTTACCTGAAAATATTTAACAAGAAATTCTTCTTTTATTAGAAGCTGTTCAAACTAGGTTTGACTCAATCAAATATTGATAGAAAAAGTAATAAGTTAAATTTTACAAGTTATACCATAAAAAATTCTAAACTGTATGTTTTAAAATATTATGACAAAAGTTTTTTATAATTTACCCAAATGCATTACAACATATATATTAAAGCGATGCGGTAATACAATTTGGTGATCACTAAACCTTGTACAGTTGTACCTCAATAATTAATATTTCACTATAAAACTCCGAAGAAAAATTAATTAATTATGACACGAACATGTGAAGTTCGAAAACTTTCATATTTAAGAAGAACAAATATCATTTCAATATCTTATGTAATAATATATTATCCGTAATGATGAAAGATGTAAAATTTCAAATGTTTTTCTGTGCAAAAAAAATTATAGTTAAACTCTAAGAATATTACTTTAATTAAACACTTAACTTGGAAGATCTGCAGCTTTCTTTGAAGAATATAGGTACAAACAATGACGAAAAAATTAGGCTTGGCTCTTCTCTAAACAGGAAACCATTACAGCTAGAAGCATCAAGTTAAAAAAAAATGAGCTGCTAAATAAGATAGCGAACGTATATCTCCGTTCCAGAAAAGGTAGAACTTCTTTTAAAGTTGTGGGTAAATTATATAATAACCAATATGACTATTAAGTAAAGTTTATCATCGACCATAAACCACTGACAAAGTGAAATTTTAATTAATGTTACGATGCTTAATATGATTCAAAATTAAAATCATGACTTAAGGATAAGATCATAATCCCGAAATAAGAAGATACTCCAAAAATTAGGAAGACCCTACAAGTTGAAAAAACAATATAATAAACTCTATTTTACGAATGAAACTTTGAAACAAAAAGATAATTTTCAAAGTACTTACGGAAATTAAATCCGGCCATCTTGAAATATTTAACCATGAGGTTAATAGTTAACGAAACATTTCTTTGGCTCGACCAGAAATAAAAACAACAGGAATAAACGAATGGAGTTTTCCTCACATTAATAATTAGACGAAGTACCGATCTTTATTGGCAAAATAAAAGGTACTGGGGTGACGACGACACTGGATTTAGACCCGAAACAAGTGAAGAGTAAATCGCCAGCAGGGACGAAGAAACCTCCTAACGGAAATTATGTTCAATAGAACGACAAAACATTCCGTGTATTCAATTTATTCAAACGATAAATTGTTACAAACGTGAATTATTAATGTTAAATATACCAATACTTTAATTTATTAGATTATTAAGTTATTTATATCGATGGTTGTTGCTTATTTATTTACGATCATTTGTGTATTTGATTGAATAAATATATTAACAAGTAAGCCTGTTACGTAGATGACCAGTTATACACGTTAGCGTATGTGTTCAGCTCTTTATAGAAATTTAAAATGATGGAACTATTAAACAAAATTTCATTTGTAATTTTAGTGTTTTATTCTAACAAAAAAAAATAGATTTACTAGGAAATATGGGTCAACATACTCCTAAATATACTTTACTAAAAACATGGAGCATTATACATGTTACAATGCATGATGAAATTAGAGAGAAATATTTTATTTCAGAGAGTAGTCTATGTTCGATTGTAGCCTAAATAATTAGTCATGGAGGGGTCTTCGGTGTGATGCTATCTCTGAAGTAGTTTCCACAAACATCAAAACAGTTGAATACTACACTCGAATACTATCACTAGACGCGCATCTCGCTAACTATGCTAGCATCATCTGGAAATGATTAATACTAAAGTAAAGACATAGTTTACGATCCGACTACCCAAATAGCCCAAATAAGCTGTTCATCAGCTGAGATAACCAAAATTCAGTCACTAAAACGTTTCAACGGCTTTTGTTTAGTTATATTTTGGTCATCTTATTTTAGTAGTGGTTTAGCATAAAATTTAAAAATGAAATAGTCATGATGATCTCTTTTTAGCTATATTCTGCTCATTACTAGTAGCCATAAAATCTCCATGCAGGTTTGGTTATAAAGTAGTTTTCAAGATGTTATATATGAGCCAGTAATTAAATAGCAACAATGTTAAGTCCTAATACTGCCATTTTAACTATAAAAATGACTAGAATATGTTGACACACTTTTTGTTATTATTATAGTGTTGATATCCAAACTATTACTGAGAAAATAGCCTAAACATGACTGTATTAGTTAGGCTCTATTCTAGCGGTTTTCTTAGCTGTTATTACCACATTATGACTAAAACAATAATGACAAAATATCCTTATTAAATGACTGTTTTAGAAGTCATTTTGTACACATAAATCTAAATTGAATCCAAACAGCAAGATAAAAATATAACCTAAAAACAAGTATTGATAATGTTAAAAACTTTAGACATACGCAAATAAGTTTCATATTAACAGAATAATAAGAATCAAATGTAAAAAATCGGCAGCTACTGGAAGCGGCTGGAACCTCCCCACCCGGTGATTCTTTGAAGCCGAAAAGAGCACTAAACAATATGAACGATCTCATTTAATTATATTTATTAAGTTGAAATATTTTTTTCGTATTACAACGGGAAAAAAAGTCTTGCGTTCGGTGGGATTTGGACCTAAGAACTTGAGTGTTAAATTTATAGTCTGCACAACATTAATATTTTATTCAATGTTTTTAATACAAATATATGCTTCATCGGATCCTAGCCCGGGGCCAGCCAGACAACCACGGTGAACACCGCCGTGGCGAGTGTGAAGCTGGACGGGGTAGGTCCGGTTTGGCTTGGAGAAAAATAGAAAAGTAGCTCCTGTCTTCTGTAGGCAGGCTTAAAGACTAGGTTAAAATTATAATGTGTCCACATGGCCCTAAAATTAATATGAAAATAAACACAATTCTATAAAAACGTTCGTAGGCAAGAGCACTTAATAATTTTGATTATTGATACGGGAAACAACTAAACGAAAAAACCTGTTCGTTGGTAATGGGATGGATGGCAGGGATGGCCATCTTTGGAAAAAACCATATAACTCTTGGTGGACAGCTTCCCTGCCAGATGTAGCCAGGGTAGTGTTCATGGTGGATCGTTTAAGTTTGAGTTGGTATATTTTGTTTTATCTTTTGGCCTCGACCAATTTTTCACTAAATCGGTCGGGGAAGTGATAGCTGTCAAATTTTTGGTTCCAATGTTTCTCTGGGGAATTTGGTTTTTGAAAAATGTTTAGGTTGGTACCAATGTCTTAAATTGTTTTTAGGTTATGTAGTACTATTTTTAGGTTATGTTGCCGGAAGAATTTCCGGCGGTATGCCGGAAGCAGCGGAAATAGTTTTTAAAATATGTCACTGTCACTTTTAAAGTTTTATTGGAAAAAACTCACCGAAAGCGTTCCGGTGGGATTGCTTACACTTGTAGAGCTTGTAAGCGGTTCAGGATGGACTCTCACACCATCCGTGGGCTTTATAAATATCGAAAAAACTTGTAATCTCTCGATACACCTGACACGTCAAAAATACTCAGCATACAGTCTGCACGCTTTAACACACTAGCAGAGAACTTATACCACAAATGGACCCGTAGTATTTTTTGGGAATTTTCCTTTGAGTCCATTTAATAAAATTTGACATTTTTCTGAAAATTTGACATTTTTCTGAAGTGACATTACTCCGAAAATTTGACAATTTTCAAACAACATTTGACGTTTTTCTGAAAGGTGACATTTCTTCGAAAATTTGACGTTTTTTCGAAAATTTGACATTTTCCTGAATTTTTAACATTTTTCTGAAAAGTGACATTTCTCTGAAAATTTGACATTTTCCTGAAATGACATTACTCCGAAAATTTGACAATTTTCAAACATTTGGTATTTTTCTGAAAGGTGACATTTCTTCGAAAATTTGACGTTTTTTCGAAAATTTGACATTTTTTTGAAAATTTGACATTTTTCTGAAAAGTGACATTTCTCCGAAAATTTGACATTTTTTCGAAAATTTGACATTTTTCTGAAATGACTACTCCGAAAATTTGACAATTTTCAAACATTTGGTATTTTTCCGAAATGTGACATTTCTTCGAAAATTTGACGTTTTTTGAAAATTTGACATTTTTCTGAAAAGTGACATTTCCCTGAAAATTCAACATTTTTTCGAAAATTTGACATTTTTCTGAAAACTGACATTTCTCCGAAAATTTGACGTTTTCCTGAAAATTTGACATTTTTTAAAAATCTGACATTTTTCTGAAAAGTGACATTTCTCCGAAAATTTGATATTTCTTGGAAATTAAAAAAAAAAATTTCGTGACTCGTCTTGTAGAAATATTTTTTTGATATCATCATCAGTTCGCCTGTTATAAGAATTTTACGCTTTTACGACGTCATCAGAACGTAGGTGTATTTTTAATTCACTCGTATTCCATCCATCTACAATATTTCCATCTACGTTTCAAACTTTAATTGGATGTTTCCAATAGTTAAGTCGATATCTGCACCAGTTTCTAAGAATTTTTCTTATTTGTGACGTAATGTGACGTAGGTGTATTATTAATTCACTCGTAATCCGTCCATCTACAATATTTATACCTACGTTTCAAATTTCGGTTACAAACATTAAATATGAGAATAAACGAAAACACCTTAAAATTTGAGGTTATGTTAGTTATGCGATGCACATGCTCATGTAATTGTAGGACCGTATTGCTCGCGCCATCTATTAAAGTAAATAGAAACCATGCACTTACGAAGCCATTATTATAATAGGAAAGTGCCGGACCACCTATTTAATACACCGTGGTGTAGACGCAACTGGTACGCAAGGTCACAGAAAACGAGCCATCAAAACTGAAAGGAACCGCCAAAGACTTCGCCTCTGTGCAGTTACTGTATTCTGTGGTTCCACTATAAAATATATTTTACACAAGAAGCGTGTTATTTGGTTTTTAATTTTTTTCACGGAAACCAAAGCTAAAGAGTGCAAGTGTTATATATCGTTGAAATCGGAATTTTTACTGCTTTTCAATGGTTCGATTACAAATTGTAAGTAATCATAAAATAAACAACTTGTTGTGCCAAAACAGCAACAAACGTAATCCGATCTCAACCAAAACCTTTTCAGATCTTCTGGAGCACTAAAGAAACCTTCATGCAAAGTTTCATCCATATCCGTTTAGTGGCTTCGCCGCTATCGTGCTAACAGACATGCACGCACGCACGCACGCACGCACGCACGCACGCACGCACGCACGCACGCACGCACGCACGCACGCACGCACGCACGCACGCACGCACGCACGCACGCACGCACGCACGCACGCACGCACGCACGCACGCACGCACGCACGCACGCACGCACGCACGCACGCACGCACGCACGCACGCACGCACGCACGCACGCACGCACGCACGCACGCACGCACGCACGCACGCACGCACGCACGCACGCACGCACGCACGCACGCACGCACGCACGCACGCACGCACGCACGCACGCACGCACGCACGCACGCACGCACGCACGCACGCACGCACGCACGCACGCACGCACGCACGCACGCACGCACGCAGTAACGACAAAAAAATGTTTAAACATTTTTATTGTTCAAATGGGCTTAGAATGTCATGAAACGTCGAGATTTTAAGTTTGAGCGAAAAAAAAATGTCTGTCCGTCTCTCGGTCTGTAACTTTTTTTTGTGCGCACGTTTACTCTGGAACCGTTTGAGATATTGACTTGAAATTTGGTACACATATGTACTTTAACGAGATCTAGAACTAAATTATATTTTCATCTTGTTCCGTCGAAGGATTGGGGGGTAAATTGGTAAATTTGGGGTAAATATGTAAATCAAGCAGGTAAGAGTTCATAAAATTGGTATTTAGCATATACAAGAGAAGCTCAAAAAAATTTTGGCATTAGCTACACCTATTACCACCCCCACCCCATTATTAAGGGGATGAAAAAAAATTGTGATTCAGTGAAACCTCAAAATATTTTTTTACTTTATCCACCCCCACCACCACCCTCTATCACCACCCTCACCCCACTACCGATGTGGGGTATCGTTTTATGGGTTTTTGTGGTAGAATATTTCAAATATTATATTATATATTATTAAAGTTCCATAAACAATTATTTCCACACACAAAACTTTTTCGTTGTGGGTGACTTGGATGGGAAATGTGGAAGTAGCGATTCCTTGATCAGCGGTTTTTTTGCTTTTAATGTACATGTACTTTACGGTGGTGTTTGGAAAGAAAAAAAAATTAAACTTAAACCAATTTTTTGGATTTCAATTTTAATTATGGATATTGCACGCATAAACAATTTCAAATAACTACGTCATTTTTTTGTGAAACCAAAAAACGATAAGTGAATTATGAAAGTATAAAATAATCAACGTTTAAAAAAAAAATTATGTTCTACTTGCATCTGAATCCGTGATACGTTAGTTTTTGTTCCAAAATGATTATATTTCTCTCTCTGCTAGTTGAAAATTATCCACAACTAAAATTTTTTAAATTACATCGCATAAAGCACCATTGAGGACATAACGCACGTTCGAAAAAAAAATTATCTCCCCACCTCTTAAATATTGTAACTAGACAACTAACTTAATTAATGGTATACATCACTCCATTTTCAGCATTTGAGCCTTTTTTTTTTAACATTTTTGGTCTTATTACTTCCACGTCGAGTGTAAGTATAGTAACGACAAAAAAAATTTTTAAACTTTTATTGTTCAAATAAGCTTAGAATGTCATGGAACGTCGAGATTTTAAGTTTGACTGAAAAAAAAAATTATGTCTGTCGGTCTGTCTGTAACTTTTTTGTGTGCACGTTTACACTGGAACCGTTTAAGATATTGACTTGCAATTTGGTACACATATGTATTTTAACGAGATCTAGAACGAGATTATATTATCATCTTGTTCCGTCCAAGGGTTGGGGGGTAAATTGGGGTAAATAAGTAAATGAATCAGGCAAGAGTTCATTAAATTGGTATTTAGTATATACAAGAGAAGCTAAGGTCTCAAAAAATTTTTTGGCATTAGCCACCCCCATTACCACCACCACTCCATTATTAAAGGGGATGAGAAAAGATTATGATTTAGTGTGTGTACCGTGTACAAGAACCAAAAACCTCAAAATATTTTTTTGCTTCATCCACCCTCCACTACCCCCCTATCGCCACCCCCACCCCACTACCGATGTGGGGTATCGTTTTATAGGTTCTTGGGGTAGAGGATTTCAAATATTATATTATTAAAGTTCCATAAACAATTATTTCCACATATAAAATTTTTTCGTTGTGAGAGACTTGGATAGAAAATCTGGATGTGGAAGTAGTGATTCCCTGTGCAGCGGTTTTAAACTATAATTTGATCGTATAATTTATTCATTCACACACTGCATTTTAAATGGCGATCAGGTTTAAATTATAATTTTTATATCGGATAGTGTATTGACTCAAACGTTGAATTCTAAGAAATAGCGGAGGATCCAGTATTATTTTAAGTAAAAACGACGCAATGAATATAAAATATATAAATATTAAAACGTAATACTAAGATGTAACTAAAAATTTTGAAATAAAATTAAATGTAATTAAACGTAAAAAAAAATTATTATTTAAATTTACTTAATAAAACGAAAAAAACCGCTGCCCAAGGAATCACTACTTCCACATCCAGATTTTCTATCCAAATCACTCACAACGAAAAAATTTTGTATGTGGAAATAATTGTTTATGGCACTTTAATAATATAATATTTGAAATCCTCTACCCCAAAAACCCATAAAACGATACCTCGCATCGGTAGTGGGGTGGGGGTTGTGATAGGGGGTGGTAGTGGGGGTGGATAAAGTAAACAAATATCTTGAGGTTTCTGACTCTTGTACACACACTAAATCACATTTTTTTTTTTCATCCCCTTTAATAATGGGGTGGGGGTGGTAATGGGGGTGGCTAATGCCAAATGTTGTTTTGAGACGTTAGCTTCTCTTGTATATACTAAATACTTTATGAACTTTTACCTGCTTGATTTACCTATTTACCCCAAATTTACCCCAATTTACCCCCCAACCCCTCGACGGAACAAGATGAAATAAAATCTAGTTCTAGTTCTCGTTAAAGTACATATGTGTACCAAATTTAAAGTCAATATCTCAAACGGTTCCAGAGTAAACGTGCGCACAAAAAAAAGTTACAGACCGACAGACAGACAGATAGACCGACAGACCGGCAGACCGACAGAATTTTTTTTTCACTCAAACTTAAAATCTCGTTTCATGACATTCTAAGCCTATCTAAACAAGAAAAAATTTTAAAAATTTTTTTGTCGTTACTATACTTCCACTGGATCTGGAAGTAAAATAAGTTATGTTGAATTAATTGTCTTAAAAGCTTGTTATGTGAATAGAAAAAAATTCTTACCATCTCTGTCAAACTAAATTAATGCCTGTATGAATGTATTGACCAATTATTATCTTTGTTTATAATTGTAAAAGCTGTATTTAAAGCAATTAATTCAACTTAACTTATTTTTTTCACTTTTACACCTAAATAATAAGAAAAGCTTGTTTTTAAAAAGGTTTTTTTTACATTTAATTTTTACTTCCACATCCACGTAGTGGAATGAAAGTGTAGTAACGCAAAAAAAACCTTCTGTTTATTAAAATAGGCTTGGAATGCCATGAAACGAGATTTTAAATTTGAACAAAAAGAAATTTCTGTCTGTCGGTCTGTCTGTACCTTTTTTGTGCGCACGTTTATTCTGGAACCGTTTATAATATTGACTTGAAATTTGGTACACGTATGTACTTTAAAGGGATCTGGAACTAGATTATATTCTGATATAATTCATTTGAAGGGGGTAAATGGGGGTAAATAAGGGTAAATAGGTAAAGCAGGCAAGTAGGAGTCCATAAAATTGGGACTTACGGCATGTACGAGAAGCTAAGGTCTCAAAAATTTTTTTAGCATCAACCACCACCACTATCACCCCCCACACTATTATTAAAGCGGATAAAAAAACTGTGATTTAGTGTGCATACAAGAACCATAGGCCTCATTTTTTTTTATATTAGCCCACCTCCATCCTATTATTAAAGGGGGTAAAAAATAAAATTGGGATTTAGTGTGTATACAAAAACCAAGAGCCTTAAAATGATTTTGACATTAGCCATTCACTCTAGTGTCCCCGTTACCACTCCTACTCCGTTATCAAATGGGGTAATACCATAAAATTGTGATTTAGTGTGTGTACAACAGTCAAAGGCCTCAAAGATTTTTTTTGGTATTAGTCACACCCTTTACCAATACCAACGCCACTCTGGCGCTATTATTATAGAGAGTAGAAAATAAAATTGTGTCTACAAAAATTTTTTGGAGTTAGCCCCTCGACTACGCCAACCACCGTATGACATATCGTTTTTTTATTATTTTATTATTATTATTTTTTTAATGCCTTATATATTATTAAAGTTGTTTCGTTGTAAGAGACTTGGATAGGAAATCTGGATGATCTGGAAGCAGTGATTCCTTCGGCAGCGGTTTTTAATTTTTATTACTATTAATATTAGTTTTTATTCATATTCTAGTCACGTTTCTTTTTAAATTAAAATAGGTATTTCGCGCCATTTGTGCTATCTTATATACAGTATATATGGTCCTATTTTATAGTCCTGTTAAAAGTATTTTGTAAAAATAGAATAACAATTTTTTGATACACTCCGTAGTTAAAAAGTGATAAGGTACATATATTTATGACGACGTTTGCCATTAATACTAAAATTTGTAGGTGTGTAAAATGTATTCCACAAATCTACTGTTTATGATGTACGCCACATATATATATAATGCATGTGTGTGTGATATATCAGTAGAAATACGAATTTCCCTTAATATAATTATATTTAACAAAAAAATAAGTGTATCTGCTTGTAGTTCATAACATTTTAGCTAAAATTTAGATATAATTTTAAATTAATAATCACAGATTACGTTATACGTATCTGTAGAAAATTTGTTACATAGGTATTTGGATAATTTGAAATTATGTCAATCTTTTAGAAGAACTTTTATGTACGGTAAGTAGTTACGCCCATTTATTACAAGCTTTTATTTAACTTGCTTTGTATGTATGTTAGTTAGTACGTTTGGTTCAAATCCTGCGATTCAATTTTGAAACATAGGCCTCAATTCTACCCACCCCCGTCCTATTATTAAAGGGAGTAGAAAATAAAATTGGGATTTAGTGTTTATATAAGAACCAAGAGCCTTAAAATGTTTTTGGCATTAGCCGCTTCCTCTACCACCTCCGTTACCACTCATACATTCATACTCCATTATTAAACGAGGTAAAAAAATAAAATTGTGATTTAGTGTGTGTACAAGAGCCAAAGGCCTCAACGAATTTTTTTGGTATTAGCCACACCCTCTACTACCCCCATCGCCACCTTCACCCTAATATTAAACAGGGTAGAAAATAAAATTTTGTCAATCCAAAGAACCAAGGCGCTCAAAAATTTTTGGCATTAACCACCCCCTCTAATACACCAACCACCGTGTGACATCGTTTTTTTAATATTTTATTATTATTATTATTATTTTTAATGTCTTATATATTATTAAATTTCTTTCGTTGTAAGAGACTTCGATAGGAAATCTGGTTGTGGAAGTAGTGATTCATTCGGCAGCAGTTTTTAATTTTTATTACAATTAATATTAGTTTCCAGTGGCGGCTGATGAAATTTCAATATTCTTTTTCTCGTCTGTGGCGCATGTGACCCATACGAAATTTGGGAAATAACACCTAGAGAAGCATTTCTTTAATGACCCCTAAAAAATTTTGAAAAAGCAGTTTGCGAAAAATTTTTGGAAAATTCGTTAGCCTCCCCTGGGTCTAGGGACTCCTGTTTATTTTAATTTTTTTTTGTCATATGCATTTGACTTTTCATAAAAATACAACAACAGATTTTGGAGTTTATGAAAATATTTTCATTACTAACTGAGATACAACGAATTGAAATATTGTAATTTGTTAAATTGTAAATTACAAAATTTCAGTTCATTGTATTTCAGTTAGTAATGAAAATATTTTCACAAACTCCAAAATCTATTGTTGTATTTTTATGAAAAGTCAAATGCATATGGAAAAAAAAAATGAAAATAAACAGGAGTCCCTAGACCCAGGGGAAGCTAACGAATTTTCAAAAATTTTTTTGCAAACTGCTTTTTCAAAATTTTTTAGGGGTCATTAAAGAAGTGCTTCTCTAGATGTTATTTCCCAAATTTCGTATGGGTCCCATGCGCCACACACGAGAAAAAAAATATTGAAATATCACCAGCCGCCACTGTTAGTTTCTTTCTATTCATATTCTAGTCACGTTTCTTTTTAAATTAAAATAAGTATTTCAAAGACGTTTCTGTCATAATTTCTGTGCCTTTTATTCTATAAAAATAGTTAAAAAAAATTATTTGAAAGACTAATTTATTAATAGTCTAAGGAGAAAAAAATTTTTCTCTACGACTTGAAGGTATTCCAAAACAATTGCGACTCAATTTTCAAATTTGTTATTGTATTTTAGGCGTTGTTATAAGCATTTCTACTTGAAATTTGATATGACGTTGATTAGTTCCACTAGAAGCACATTTTTTTAAGTTATCTGGTATCGTAACAGAAAACCAGATTGTTGGTTATGAAATTGCGAAGAAAATTGGAACTGTGCCATCTTTTTCGTAAATAACAAAACAATTAAGATCGATCTTTTTTAAACAGTTGACAATAACTTAAGTGATAATATATATGATTTAATGAAACTTTCGAAAAATATGATTCTAGGGAAACAAAATACCTAATTTTCAGTCAAAATGTAAATATTTTTAAACATTTCTGTTAATACCACTAAAAAGTACAAAACACCCCCATATTCTAAAAACAATTATGTTGTTCGGCGACTTAATGTACTTAAACAATTGCGATCTTTAGGCACTATTATACATTTTTTTATTTTAAATTAGACATTTATTATTATTATTACTGTTATTTTCGTGAATTGCTTAAGGATGATTGATCGTAATTGTTTTTATTTTCCGCAACTTAACAATTTGAGTAAGAATATTTTAGT
Organism: Rutpela maculata; assembly: GCA_936432065.2. Taxonomy (NCBI): domain Eukaryota; kingdom Metazoa; phylum Arthropoda; class Insecta; order Coleoptera; family Cerambycidae; genus Rutpela; species Rutpela maculata. The sequence continues at coordinate 39,191,837 of OW386285.2, forward strand.
TTTGTTCGCAATTTCATAACGAACAATCTGTTTTCAATATATTGCGAATTTTTGTTTAAAACCAGAGATATTTTAGAAGAATTGCGAAAAACACAGTATGACACCTTTTGAAAAAATACTGTAGGTATTGTACAATCGGCAAATAAAAACCGCTGCCCAAGGAATCACTACTTCCACATCCAGATTCTCTATCCAAGTCACTCACAACGAAAAAACTTTGTATGTGAAAATAATTGTTTATGGAACTTTAATAATATAATATTTGAAATCCTCTACCCCAAAAACCCATAAAACGATACCCCACATCGGTAGTGGGGTGGGGGTGGTGATAGGGGGGTGGTAGTGGGGGGTGGATGAAGTAAAAAAATATTTTGAGGTTTCTGGTTCCTGTACATACACTAAATCATTTTTTTTTCATCCCCTTTAATAAGGAGGTGGGGGTGGTAATGGGGGTGGCTAATGCCAAAAATTTTTTTGAGACCTTAGCTTCTCTTGTGTATACTAAATACCAATTTCATGGACTCTTACCTGCTTGATTTACCCATTTACCCCAAATTTACCCCAATTTACCCCCCAACCCTTCGACGGAACAAGATGAAAATAGTCTAGTCTAGTTCTAGATCTCGTTAAAGTACATACGTGTACCAAATTTCAACTCAATATCTTAAACGGTTCCAGAGTAAACGTGCGCACAAAAAAAAGTTACAGACAGACCGACAGACAGACAGACAGAAAATTTTTTTTCGCTCAAACTTAAAATCTCGACGTTTCATGACATTTTAAGCCTATTTGGACAATAAAAATTTTAAAAAAATGTTTTGTCGTTACTATACTTCCACTGGACGTGGAAGTAAAATTGCCCAAAGTAGATCATGTTTTTACGATTAAAGAAATTAAAGAAATAAAAAGACATGTATTTCTCGAAAAAGGCAGATAGAAAATTGCATTTAGTGCAATGTATACATAAGTTTCATTGACTTTTATTATAGACTTTTTTCGGTTGGTCTTTGAATATGAATGCGGAGGAAGCAATTATGTTGTCTAATTATTTCTAGCACGACTAATAAAAATATGAAGGGGATTCAATATTTGACACCTTAAGCCAAAAATGTATAAATATTTAAAAACAGCGCCGCTACTCGACTGTGCTACCAATATTAAAATATTAAAATTATGTGTTTTAAATATGGCAGAAAATTTTAAAAGTTGTTAATTTCAACTCAACATGTGGCAGGTCATAAAGTCATTATTAGCTCTGCAAATGGTTTGGGCTTGAAAATGAAATGCAGGTCATTTTATCTCTCGACAACCTTTAATGGATCTAAATGCAAAGCAATCGGATTCACAACAAAAAAGATCCTATTATAAGTGAATATGATACTATAAATATATTAAATCGTACCTCTGAAATAAAAGAAGTAGGTGTCAGCTTGAAAAATAATTTTAGCTACCGAGGAGGAGGTGTTGGTCAAGTATTCGTAATATAAACATCACCACCCCATTGGTTGTTTATTTTATTAGTCACTGAAACGTAAATTGTTGACACAAAAAATCGTACTAGTAAATTCAAAACATTAACTTTTACTACAAGCTGCCATATATTACTTATATTGCTACAAAGAGCAAGACCTATTGCGCTAATTTCCAATGTTGCCAAATTGCTTGAAAAGATACTAAAAAATAGAATTGTGAAATTTTTAGATAAATTTAATATTATATCTAACAGGCAATTTGGTTTCAGGGAAAGAAAGTCCACAGAAGATGCTATAGCCTATTTAACGGGGTTAATTTATAGAAAATTAGATAATAATAAGCCATCTCTGTGTGTTTTTGTAGACTTAGCAAAGGCATTTGATACTGTCTGTCACAAGCGATTATTGTCAAAAATGCAGAAACTCGGGTTTCGGGGAAATGCTTTCCAACTCATAAAAAGTTATCTTACAGGGAGGACCCAATATGTACGAATTAATGAGGCTCTAAGTAATTCACGAATTATAAATTGGGGTGTCCCTCAAGGAACTGTTTTAGGGCCGATTTTATTTATTATTTATATAAATAGTCTACTTACCCTTAATAGTGCAGGAGAAATTTTGAGCTTTGCTGATGACACCGCTATATTTTATAGTGCAGACACGTGGCAAGACCTAAAACAAATAGTAGAGAAGGATTTCAAAAACATCAAAAATTGGTTTGACACAAATATCTTAACTATAAATAACATGAAAACCAAATACCTTCCTTTTACATCCTTAGTGAATAATCTCCCAAATTTCGGTCCTTTGAACATATCATCAAATCTAATAATTGAGGAAGCAAAATCGATGAAATATTTGGGTATTGTGATTGACAAACACCTTCGTTGGGATTTGCAAGTAAATTATATTACAAATAAAACTAGATATTTATTATCACGTTTCAAATTCCTGAAACAGTACCTAAGTATTAGTCAATTAAAGACATTATATTTTGCATTAATACAGACGCATTTCACCTATGGAATAATAGGTTGGGGAGCAGTGGCAAATTGTTATTTGAATAAATTAATGGTTTTACAAAAGTGGTTTTTAAAAATTATATTAAATAAAGAATATACTTATTCAAGTAATAGTTTGCTACAAGAAATGGCTGTTATGGACATCCGTCAATTATATGGTTACTCTCTTCTAATGAACCTTCAAAAAACCAAAAATATAGATTTTAAGAAACATGGTTATGACACCCGACTAAAAAATATAATTACAGTAAAACCAAAAGTTTATAAAACAGTTGGTGTAAAGAATCACACTTATTTATCTGTAAAATTATATGACTACTTACCTGATGATATAAGAAATGTGAAAAATATGTTTATGTTTAAAAAGAAAGTAAAAACATGGATTTTGGAATTTCCTAGGAACCAAATGAATAATATCCTTCAAGGCAATTTTTTGAGAAGTTATTGAGATTTATATGATGTGTTTATTTACTTATCGTTATTTATTAAGTTATGTGGTATGTGTATATTTGATTTTATAGTGTCTAGTATGTAAGTAAATGTATATGTGTATGTATGTGTAAATATTATATTATACATAGATATTAGATATAAATGTAATAATAAAATGTCCACACTCCCAACATCACAAACAAGTATCTACTAGAATACTTCTGTGAAACCTGAGTGTTTATTTGGAAAATTTCTTTCTTTGTCAAATGATGTATCTAATCTTTTAAATTCAAATAAACATTATTATTATTATTATTATTATTATTATTATTATTATTATTAAAATTACCTATGGAAACGAAAAAGAAGTTTTAGGTAAATATATAGGGTGTCTCACTTAAAATTCCTGGTACCATTTTATTGATAACTAAAAGAGATATTTGAATTCTGTTGGATGTATTCATCAAAATATATAAATGACTTCAGTTTTTAATAAAAACGATCTCTCTACAAATTAAGATATAGATAACGTTGTGATGCAAAGCAATTTTTAAGGACTTAATGGATTTCCCATAATAATACATTCAACCGTGCAAATAAAAAAATTACATAATTTATATTTATTTGACATAATCTTATTTTAAACTTATCGAAAAGATATTTATTATTTATTGTATTCCTATAATATCGACGTTATTTTAATAGTTTATTACATCTTTTGGGTGAAATACTTGAAAATAAATAATTTTTGTAGATCAAAGGAAATAAGTTTAACAATAATGGGTAACCTGAGATCTGTTTTTAATCATACCAAAAACTAATCAATCTTTCATGGAAAGCGTAGAGGAAATGGATCATGCTGTAGTTTGAGAATTCCTATCCCGAAATGGATAAGGAAGCGTCGACTAAACGGTATACAAAATCAAACACTAGATTCTTATGCAGAATTTTCTATCGGATTCAAATTTCGACGGTTTATATGGAATTGCAAAAATAGAACAAAAAGTATTTGTCTGCAAAAACTGCAAAAAATATGAAAATATGTATGCAATTATCTTTTTAGTTCTTACTCAGTATTGCCATTAAAAATATCAAACGTATATTTCAATAAAACAGCATTCAAACTGTTTTTTAGCTGTAGCCAGACTAAAAGTGAACATTACATGAACTTTTATAGTAAATATTTAGAGTTGACTTTTCTATTTAATGATTGATTTTAATTGCCTTCAAGTAAATATATCCCATGCACTAAGATTCTTTTACATTGTACGTGTCATTAGTTAGTGCGTTTTACTAGGCTTCTTAAATTATTGTTTCAGACAGCTTCATAGAAAACATAGTTCCAATAATGATGAAAAAAGGACCAAAGCCTGAAAGTTTCAATTTACATTCATTTTGTAAGACTTACAAACTGCTGTCGTTATTATCGTTGCAGTGCAGCAAAACCGCAATGCAAACGAATTTATGAAAACAATTATGAATAATGGTACGTCGTATTTTTGTGTGCTTCTTCAAAAACTTAATAAAATTTTGTTCTGAAATTATAATGAAACAGTTCGTACAATATGCAGTTAATATAAAACGCCTCTAGCGATCACTCTGTATGATGGATATGGTCCAATTTCAATCAAGTATTCTGCTATTACATCAAATAAGGATCATAATGCATTTGTAGTTTTTCTATCATTTTTTTTTTCATTTGGGCAATAATAAAAATTTAATAATATAGTTAAATTTCTTTTGAGAAAAATCATAAAACATTATTTCTTATTATTTAGTCTCATATAATGTTATTTTTCAATTTGTTCACGACATATAAAATCTTGTCATTAGCAAACATTTTTGACTTAGTGAAAATTTCACTTTCCTTGAAACCAAAGTGCTACTTAAAATTTCTTTAAGAAAAATACGTACTTATATATCTGCTTTCTATTTAAAAAATAAGTCAGTCTTCAGTTAGTCAAATCTTTCTCGTTATTATTAGACACTTTACGATTACCTAGGTAAAATTTTATTACGGTCGCTCAGTTAAATTCTGTAAAAATAGCGCGAAAATGATAATATCTACAGTTTATTCCCAATGATTCATCTTCAGGTAGTTAGTTTCAAAACTTAGAACACGTAATGAAAATAGATTATATGCACTTTATATTATTATTTTGTGTTTGTACATTTTAGCATGTTTTATCAAGTATGCTTTCTTTTCATGTTTGATTTAATAAATAGGCACTTAGTTATTGTTAATTTTTTAAATTCTCTTAATATTATACAGTATGTCCACCGATTAAATTCGGAAGAAAGGAAACTTTTTATCTGCAAGTTTTTTTCAGGAAAAGCAAGAAATTTATATTAATTATAAGAAAATGGATCAAATAAAAACTTTTTATTTTCATGCTCATACTAGGCTTTCAGAAACAATAAGATCATAATCCGTAAAAGTAATTATAATCTGCACCAGTAGTACAACCACACCAAATTTATCCAATATTCAATTCTATGCAATATATGTTTTACTAAAAGATAAATATGAAAGATTTTGCTTAAAAGAAAAAGTGAAAACATAACAGCACCTATTAAAAATTTCACTGGAAGATTATTATACTCTTCGCAACTAGGAAAACGTTGGTGACTGAATTCTGAACGACTTTCAAAATGTCCATCCGTCCGTCCGTCCGTCTGTCGGTATGTCCGTCCTTCACGTTTACTTTAAGCACGGTAACATAAGAGTGAAAAGTCCGATTGTATTTAATATTATTTTTCATTATATATATTTTTTGCTGTGCAAATTATGTAAGTATGGAAAACTATTATTAAGACCATAAGCAATATTCGTGATTTTTTTTCGGGCTGAGGCAATGCGATTTAATATCTTTTTGGAGTAATGAAAAATTTAATTTAGCAATTATAGAAAGTTAAAGAGCCAGAAAATTTCTTTGGATTTATCAAAGTAAAAACCGCTGCCCAAGGAATCACTACTTCCACATCCGGATTTTCTATCCAAGTCACACAACGAAAAAATTTTGTATCTGGAAATAATTGTTTATGGAACTTTAATAATATAATATTTGAAATCCTCTACCCCAAAAACCCTTAAAACGATACCCCACATCGGTAGTGGGGTGGGGGTGGTGACAGGGGGTGGGAGTGGGGGGGTGGATAAAGTAAAAAAATATTTTGAGGTTTCTAGTTCTTGTACACACTCTAAATCACATTTTTTTTTATCCCCTTTAATAATGGGGTGGGGGTGGTAATGGGGGTGGCTAATGCCAAAATTTTTTTTTGAGACCTTAGCTTCTCTTGTATATACTAAATACCAATTTTATGGACTCTTACCTGCTTGATTTACCTATTTTCCCCAAATTTACCCCAATTTACCCCCCAACCCTTCGACGGAACAAGATGAAAATATAATCTAGTTCTAGATCTCGTTAAAATACATATGTGTACCAAATTTCAAGTCAATATCTCAAACGGTTCCAGAGTAAACGTGTGCACAAAAAAAGTTACAGACCGACAGACCGACAGACCGACAGACAGAAATTTTTTTTTCGCTCAAACTTGAAATCTCGACGTTTCATGACATTCTAAGCCTATTTGAACAATAAAAATTTTTAAAAATTTTTTTGTCGTTACTATACTTCCACTGGATGTGGAAGTAAAATTATATAATTTGACAACAATCCCCAGATTATCCTAATTTTTTCTAAAATTGAATGTTTAAAGACTTAAAAAACATACTAAATCTCATTGCCTCGGTCAAAAGAAATGACGAATATTGCTTGTGGTCTCAATAATAGTTTCCCATACATAGTTGCCCAGAAAAGTAGGATAACATACAAAAAAAATGTATTGTTAATTTTTTTTGTTAAAATAAAACTTAAAAATATTTAAAAAAACGATATGATTGTTTCAACGTATATGTTCACGTTTCGGCGAAGCGTTCGTTTTTTTTTTTCAACTCTAATATACCGGATACCCACGAGATCAGTTACACCACCACATCTTTTATTTTTAAGGAATCACTACTTCCACATCCAAATTTCCCATCCAAGTCTCTTTAATCGAAAACATCTTGATACTATATTTGCACTCTAGTAAGCGAAACTAATCGCTCATAAAATTTTAATATAATATTTGAAATCGTCGATAATATGTGAAGTCGTCAATTAAGTTAAACTGTCCGAATGAAAATGTGCGACAAATAAAGGTACAGACAGAAGAACAGATACAAATTTTTTTTTCTGTCAAATTTAAGTCTCGACGATTCATTGCATTCTAAACTTATTTCAACAAAAAAAAAATGTGTTTTTTTACGATCACTATAATAGTAATACTTTTCGATTGACTAGTGCGGGCACTTACTAGGTATTATAAACTTAAATACGACTTTCATTTTTCCTGTGCAACCGTTGAACCGTTCGCATCATGTCTTTCTCAAAAAGAATATCCGAGCCAAAACTTTTGAACTTCATTGCACCTCAGCTTGTGAAAAGTACAATGGTGTAGATTGTACTAATTGTAAACCTGCGGAAGATTTAATAGATACTAACGGAACAAATGAAACTTTGGAAGTTGACGAAACAAATTCATTTGATGAGTCTTTACTATAAATAAAATTATGGTTACAATATTTATACTTTAAATAAAATAAGTGTTATACTTGTAACTATGTATATAAACTTATTTCAATCCTTTGAATCAGTTGTCCCATTTTTATCATTACCAAATAAGAATTGTGAAAAACAAAAATTTTCCGGAAAACTTTTTCACATTCTTAATCTAAAAATTATATTGAACCTTTAAAAATGGTATAGCTGTATAGGTTCCATATGTTTTTATAATAATATATCTAGTTCACGCTCATTTTTTGAATTTTCATGTATTTTGTAATGTGCAAAAAATGTAGTACATTATTTATCGTGAAAAACTGCCTGCAACTCGGAAAATTAGCAAGTTACAAAAACATTCCAAGAGACAAAAAATATTTAGAAGTCCTCAATGCATAACGTTTAAATTTTTTCAAATTTTTAAGTTACTTATTTTAGCGCTACAATTTCAAAAAAAAGGGTGGTTTTTCATGTTTTTCCGGAAAAACTCGGTGAAAACACACTTTACAGGGAATCTGCAAATAAAAAAAGGCTTGTATTTCGATGATATATTCACCTGAATTTTTTCAGATTTTTTTTTCAACTTTTACATTTTCCCTCCCCCACTTTTATGGATTTTGGAGTGGCCATATCTCGAAAAATATGCATTTTTAGAAAAAAATCATAAGAGTAAAAACATTATTTTGGGTCAAAAAGGTAAACATATTGGTTTATTACATTTTTGACCTAATTCTACAAGTTACGGAACCCATGATAAAAGGCCCCTTCCGATCATCTCCTACTCTAATCTTTTTTCAACATTTTTATTAACTTCATTACAAACACAAGGTCAAAATCCATTCATTAGCACTCAAATTAGATGTTATGGAATCCAGATATATTTTATACTTTGATATGACAGAAAAAATTACATATATAGAGTGTTTTTAATTTTAATTTATTACTTATATTCCTTAAATTAACGGACGGAGCTATAGTTTCCTAATATCATTTGTTAAATCCATTAAATAGTTCAATTGAAATAATTTGTATAAAATTGCATGAAAATAAAATTATTAAAATTCAACATAAATATTTAATAGTTTAAAAACTATATATTTTGTGAATATAAGTAATATGAAAAATTGATTTATTTGATATAATCAAATATCAATTTAGTCAAAAAATCCTTATAATCACACATAATGCTAGAAATCCCGAAATTACATAGAGAAATAAAATGATTCTTTGTACCAAAGTAAATTTTTTTAAGTGGGACCATATTGGTAACAAGGTAGTACTACCATTAAGAAGGAAGATATTGATAAGCTAAGCTAACTTTGCATATCTGACAGGTACAACTGAAATTACCGTCCATATATAATTGAACTAAGGTGGTTTTGAAAACTGAAATATTTAGCTCATCAAACTGTTAGGTCGGCTTATCGATATTTTCACTGTATTACTTCCTCCACGTAATGGAGGTTTTTGACGAGTGTTGAGACTTAAAGAAAATGACATTTTTGATGATGGCCATAAAAAAGTATTATTTAAATTTTTTGCAGAGATTAATGTAGAGATATTTACTAGAAATCGGGCAAAAACGCACTACCGCCTCTACGTTTTCCACCTCCTACGTCCCTCAGGCCGGTAATTTACTTAAAACATGTTAACCTCCATCTGTCATTTTTTTTTTTGTTAAATGCTTATCACTGAGATAATAGACATTTTAGACACATAGTACCTTATATGACGATGATGAAAATTTGAAGTAGAATCTAAAACTAAAATAATATACAGGGTGTTCCATTAAAAAAATACCACTTTATCTTGTCGCTTCGTATAAAAGCATGAACAAAATTTTATGTTAGTAAAAAATAATAGTTAATTTCATTTGGAACAACTTTTACTTTAACATTTATTACTTTAACATTTTTTTTGTTGTTTCCGAAAAATGTATACATTAATCATGAACATTTAAATATATGGCTAACAATAAGTGTCTGTTCAGCACATTATTAGTATTATATTTATTTTTAGTAAGTATCACTTTTAATTTGATACACTCAAAAATACCCATTTGTGGCTAACTTGAATCTGTCGGAAGCAGAAACTCCTAAAAGTGCTTGCTGTAAAAAATATAACGTAGAGGGCGCTCTAGCACAGTATAATAATACACAATCCGTGCATGCCACAAATATTGTAGAAAGTACCACAAGTAAAACTATGCATTTCTGGCAACTTTTCACACATTTTGCCTTTTGAGAAAATAGTCGATTAACTTATTCTCTATGATAACGATTATTGTGAACCGTGACGGATAAATGGTCCTCCGAAGGATTTATAATAGATAGTCCGCTAAAATATGATGAATCACAGAGTTCTGGTGGATAAAGACTCTGGCATACGCGTGTATGTATGCCACAGTTTTGGAGTATCCCAGAAATGAGTTTGATGCACACACAGGTCTCCATAAATATGACGGCACATACATACACACACACACACACACACACACACACACACACACATACACACACACATACATTTTTCAAAAACAACTTTTTTGGGTTCCTGGGACCTCAAAACGTAAAGATTTGATGTTATCTCAATTTTCGATTTTGGACTAATTGTAGTAACCTCCCACAATTTTATTGTGGGGAGCTTAAAAAAAATATAAGCATAGTTCCGCATATTATTGGAAAAGGAATGTCGCCTAAAAGTAAATTCAAAGAGTAGGTACTTATTTCGCGGCATAACACTTTTCACCGTGTGTTTTCGTTTTTTTCTTGTGACGTTTGTATAATATTTAATTTGTTAAAGTGTCCAAGAATACTGACATTTTATTTTCTGTGGCTCTAGCCGTCATTAACGTTTTAATATTCCTTTTCCTTTTTATTGTGCACGGTTGCTGGGATCATTTTGAGTCTGGTTTTTATTGCGAATTAGTCAAAAATGTATGTACGTTTTTGTATTTGGCTATCACCGGTTAAATTTGCCATTTGACGAAAAAAGTTTATTAGACCTTTTACAGTCATATTCTGGCTTATTTCTAGCATCATTAGCGAAAGCATAAGCCAAATTATGACAACTTGCCGCCATGTTTTATATCAATCAAGAAGAACCCGAACGACGCGCGACGGCCATTACGTTCATTTTCAGTACTTTATTAATTACACCTATAAAATAAATAACGTTTTGAGTTACTAATTCAATATTACTAACCTTACTATCGATTGTGCTTTTTGAAATTACAAAATGTTTGTATGTATATATTTCAAATTAATTTAATTATACCTAAAATTTAGAAATTTCTGGAGGTCCCTTTGTTTTTATGAGTATTTTATAAGGCGCCGTTACACGGCGCGTGGTTCGCCGAACCACGCACCAGGTTCGTGGAAGCTCGCCTTCCAACATGAAACTATGTTTTTCTGATGGCCGTCCGGTGTTCGTGTCCCATGGTAAATCGTCTCATGGAAATAATTTTTCTTCATGGCAAAAAACGCCCTTGGCAATTTCAACTTTTCTTACCTAGAATTAGTTTTGGAGGGTGCGCCCCTTTTGTACTTTCCTCTTTTCGGTACTTAATATTTTGCCTCTTTAAAAGTCCATGTTGAGCGTACTTTCTAAAGTTGTGGTTACGACGTGACACGACGTTATGGCAATAATAAAACCACTAAATAAATAATAAAATGGATTTCTAAAAGATTTAATTTTGATTTCAAAATACGTTTTTATAATAATAAAATAAATGTTTGTTATTTTTATATCCATAGTGATATTCCAATGTGTACTAAGTACCCTACACACCTCTCCCCTAAATGGATTTCTAAGAGATTTAATTTTGATTTCAAAATAAGTTTTTATAATAATAAAATAAATGTTTATTATTTTTATATCCATAGTGATATTCCAATGTGTACTAAGTACCCTACACATCTCTCCCCTAAATGGATTTCTAAAAGATTTAATTTTGATTTCAAAATAAGTTTTTATAATAATAAAATAAATGTTTGTTATTTTTATATCCATAGTGATATTCCAATGTGTACTAAGTACCCTACACACCTCTTCCCTAAATGGATTTCTAAAAGATTTAATTTTGATTTCAAAATAAGTTTTTATAATAATAAAATAAATGTTTGTTATTTTTATATCCATAGTGTGGTAGTCCAATGTGTAGTAAGTAACCTACAGATGTAAAGTTAAATTTCGTCACAGTTCCTTTCGCCGCACTTTCCAAGTTTTGGCCTTTTATGCCACACATCGTTGGAGACGGGAAAAAAATGTTTTTGAATCAAATTTTTGCGCAGACTTCAAAAATTCGTTTTGTTTTTGTTTTTTATTGCTAGCGAACGTCCTTTGAGAATTTGAGTTTATAAATCGATTTTTTGCTATTTTTTCATTCATTCTCTTGGGTTCTACAAATGAAGAAATACCGAGAACGTTAAGATAGTGAAAATGTCAAATTTATGCGTTTTAGGATTTTTACAGAAATACCGTACCAAGTTGCAGAATTTAAACCAGCTGAACTTTCCACACTGTACATTCTTATTCATTAAAATACAAATTTGGCATTATTTAGGAAATATTTGTTGACAAATAAGTTCAATATACTCTATCATTATGGACTACCCAAGTGGTACAAGAAGTTGTATTTTGACCATCGTCATGTTACAGTAGCTAAAGCGGATTGCTATTTGGTTATAGTGGTGGTATTTTATTAAAACTAAATTATTACGTTTTGAAAACGTAATGGTGATAAAAATGGGGAATAATATTCTGGTCATCAAAACGCAACTGGAGCCAAATGGCCATAATGCATATGCAACTCATTTTATTTTTGTGGCTACTTTATTACTAGTTATCAAATGGCTCTTATGGCGAAAGGAGAAACTTCACCGTGACTAAATTATGACTTTTAGGCATAAAATAAAACAAGAACACTAATATGGTCATCTTTTGGCTTTAAGCAGGTGTTGTTAGATAAAATGGACGTCCATCATACTTACAGTTTGTTCAAACTTAAAATTATATGAACATCATAGTTGCATATATGGTCAATCAATAGAGTTAAATTTTATCAACGCACGAATTTTTTCTGTAAACTTATGTAAAGGCGTCGTTACACGGCGCGTGGTTCGTCGAACCTGGTCCGACGAACCACGAACCACGCGCCGTCTGACATGGGTGGTTCGCTATTAGCTCGCGGTTCGCGGTGCGTGCTACCGCGATCCATCAGATGTCTGTAAACTTAAACGGATCAAAGGATACAACCAAATGCATCACAAATCTGAATGAACTACGTACTGTATTGACACCCTCAATTCAAGACGCCGTTATAAGGCGCCGTTACACGGCGCGTGGTTCGCCGAACCACGAACCTGGTGCGTGGTTCGGCGAACTACGCGTCGTGTAACGGGGTCTTAAATTGAAGGTGTCAATACGGTACGTAGTTCATTCAGATTTGTGACGCATTTAGTTGTATCCTTTGGTCCGTGCAAGTTTACCGACATCCGATGGATCGCGACAGGATGAACCGCGAACTAATAGCGAACCACCCCTGTCAGACGGCGTGTGGTTCGTGGTTCGTCGGGCCAGGTTCGGCGAACCACGCGCCGTGTAACGGCGCCTTTATTACACGGCGCGTGGTTCGCCGAACCACGAACCTGGTGCGTACTTATTCCTCACGTAACCATTGTGTAGTCTATATTTTTTTTCGACGCCTTTATTTCGAAGGTACTATTTCAGCTGCTACAATCACGGGTTTGGGGAGGTAACTCTTTAGTTGCATGTTTTGAACTGGGTTGGTGTTTCATGATCCCAGTACGTATGTAATATTTGTTACCTGATACAAATCTGATGTACATATATTAACTTTTATGTAGATAGATGTATTGACACAGATCTCAAAGTAAATGGGGGGGGGGGGGGGGTATTAAACAGCATTTGATTTAAAATATTAATTTTTTTTTGAATAATCAGCAAAAAAATGCATTATGCTTCTCTCGAAATGAGCTTTCGAACGATGTGCGATGTCTCATTTAATATGTAATTACATTTTGAAAAAATACCCAGATCTCTCACAACGAAAAAATTTTGTATGTGGAAATAATTGTTTATGGAACTTTAATAATATAAATCTTCTACCCTAAAAATCCATAAAACGATACCCCACATCGGTAGTGGGGTGGGAGTAGTGATAAGGGTAGTGGGGATGGGTGAAATAAAAAGGCAATTTTGAGGCTTTTGGTCCTTGTACACACACTAAATCACATTTTTTCTGCACCCCCCTTTTATAATGGGGTGGTGGTAGTAATGGGGGTGGCTTATGCCAAAATTTTTTTTGAGACATTAGCTTCTCTTGTATATACTAAATACCAATTTTATGGACTTTTACCTGCTTGATTTACCCATTTACCCCCATTTACCCTTATTTATCCCTCAACCCTTCAACGGAATAAGGTGATAATATAATCTAGTTCCAGATCTCGTTAAAATACATACGTATACCAAATTTCATGTCAATATCTTAAACGGTTCCAGAGTAATCGTGCGCACAAAAAAATTTACAGACAGACAGACCAACAGACAGAATTTTTTTTGCTCAAACTTAAAATCTTCTCTAAGCCTTTGAACAATAAAAATTAAAAAAAAAATTTGTCGTTACTATGCTTCCACTGGATGTGGAAATAAAACTGGGATAGCTGCACTCTTCCGGGTGATAAGATAAAATGAGAACATACAACACACAATATAAAATACCATACAAAAATCATTAATCGAAGCATTTTTGTAGTTAGTATGCCCTCCTCTACTCTCAAACAATGCCACGACGCATCTGTGCAATTAAACAATGATAATATTAATGGTTTCTTGGGGTATATTCCACTTCTCGTGCACAACAACGTAGTTCCATGTATGCTCAAAGGGATTCATATCTAGGGAGTTCGACGGTCAGTTTAATCATTAAATGCTCCCATATTTTAATGCGCCTTGTCGCCTTGTACTCTTCTGGCGCGATAAAGTCTTACTTTGGCATTCATAACTATTAAATTTTTTCTAATTACGTGATATAATGAATAAAATATTGGTCGCTTGATGTTTTCCGCAAAAATATGTTATGTTTGCTGTTTAACCGGAATTGATCTCAAGTGAATTTTCCTAGAAAATAACATAAACATCAAACAAAATGTGCTGTCAACAGAAATGTATGAAAAATGGTAACTTAAAATTGCGTTTTAAAGATGTAAAGTAACTCCGTTGTATAACGATTTCACTCCATTTCCGTTCGAGTAATATTTAACTAACAATTTTTTCACCACATTGTATTTACGGTAAACAAAATAAAAAATTCTCTCCTCTTTAATATATTATTTGTTTACAAGCTTTCGTCCAATTTGTAGACTCATAATTTTCTATTCTCGTCTACTATCGAGCTTACTTTTTATCGAAATTAAACAACTTTCGTGGAAAGCTTTAATTATGGCTGCTTCTAAATTGCCCACGAATATTTTGTATAAAAGCTTTCGTAATTACGTTTTTTCCTAATAACATATAGGTTTTGTCTCTCCTCATCATCAATCTTGTTTAATCCAATTGTTTAAAAGCTGGAATTTTGTACTCATGACACTTCGTTTGAAGCGGAAAAGAATATTTACGTAGCTCCAAATATATTTCAGTAAAAATAAACTACTACCACTGTGTCAATCAATAATGAATATATTACAGGATGGCCTTATTTAAAGCGAAGATATTAACGTAGACTAATTACAACAAAACGAGAATTATGATTGTAGACCGAGCAAGTGATAACCACCCAGGCACGTTAAGGAAAGGTAACTGTGAAATAAACAAAATGGTATACTTTACGTCTACAGACAATTTCGAGTTCCAACATCGAAACGTTTGTGCGACCCATGATCGACCGTCAACAAGTGTGAGATCAGGTCGGACACGGCAAGGATTGATCCCATCGCCGATAGGGCTAGTGCGACGATCGGTGACCACCTAGTAAAGTCACATTGTTTTGAGCCTTTCGGCTCTCGGAACTCCAAGAAATATCGTAACCACCTTCGACTAGAGGCGTTCAGGCATAATCCCATGGATGGTAGCTTCGCACCACTGCCCACTCTAGCGAGTGCGAGTCCTCCCGTACTGAGCAGGATTACTATCGCAATGACGAGTCATCAGTAGGGTAAAACTAACCTGTCTGACGACGGTCTAAACCCGGCTCACGTCCCCTATTTACTTATGGATTATATAGGCAGAATGCAGAGGGCAAGATCGACAAGTTACTAATTGAACAAAAGGTGTGAGGAGAGTATCACGAAAGGCAGAGAGATCAGACTTGCTAACACGCTAGTTTTCTACATTTTTCTTTGCGCCTCTTAGACACGAACCATTAGGGAAGATTTTAGTGTTACATCTTCAACTCTGCTCTGTTTCTGAGAGGAGCGGATGACTATTTGGCATCTATAGATTCCCCTCTTATCTCCGCAAGACTTCCCAAAAATAAGAAAACAATTCAAGAGCTCCAGCTCTCGGCTAGTTGCTGATTTAGAGGTGTCGTGGTTCGTCTTACCTTAGGTTCTCAGAAAACAGTGCACACTTGTTTAATCATTACCTGTTGCACAATTCGTGCTGGAAAAGGGAGGGTTTATTATAACAAGTTGGAATTTGGGGTACCACCTGTAGCACTTAAACTTATTTACATTAATCCCCTTTTTCCAGGACAAAACTCCCACAGGTGAATTCAGAATGGTAATGAATTGGATTAAACATGAAGATTTTCGATAGAATAAAATTTATTTAAAATTTGTATAATTCTTAATAATAAAATAAAATCAATAAGGAAATATCAAATAAGAAATATAAATGTCGAACATGAGAAATAAAATCAGGTACAAATGGGAATAAGAAACACTAGGCGCTCGGCGGGGCATTAGTCCGGAGAATAGCTGTTGATTACAGTCTGGTTTTTTATTCCTTATATATTGAAAGAAACGTAGGAGTTTGACAAAAATATTTCACTAGTAAATATTCTGCCCTCTAAAAGCATACCTACTAACTGTGCCCATGTCAAGGCTACTGCTGTTTCGATTGTAATGGACATCAGCCTCTAGATGGAGTCTACCATTTTCGTTGCATGTCGTGGTTTTATAAATCCTTGCACCTTGCACTGATGAGAGCCAAGTGGTGTAGAGTGGCTGGCTGGCTCCTTTGATTAGAATAAGTCTTTCGGCTGGTGTCTGATGCAATCGAAACTTTAGCGTTTTGTGTCAATACACAGTTATTGCATTTAACGCGGCTAGGGCTGTAATTTGTAATTCAGTGCTCGGCGGGGCATTAGTCCAGATAATAACTGTTGGTTGCAGTGTGGTTTTTTATTCCTTACATATTTAAGGAAACGTATAGAGGAGTTCGATAAAAATATTTCACTAGTAAATAAGAAACACTAAATGGTTTTTATTATTCACTCGAAAATTTTACGCAACACAAAACTTAATAACTCTCTCCAATCCTGTACTAAGTTGCTAGACCTGGTAGACGACATCCCCTCGATTCAAGCAGTATGGAATGATGTACAATATGTTCTCACCTGGATTCGATAAACGTTATAGTTCGGCTAATTTCTGACGATTGACTAACTGAACTGGAATACAATGATTTATAATCTAGGACTTTGAAACTCAATAAACCATGTGGGGGTTTATTTTAAAAATAATTAAATTCTCCTTGTGAGAATACGAATAATTAATTATGTAAATAATTAAATTTCACTAAATTGTAAATTAAACCAATTTAACTAAATGGTTTGCAAAAATATAAATAACTACATATATAGCTATCTGGATTTGTAGCTACCAAAACTATAGCGTTATCAAAAAGAAAGGAAACCAAAAATTAGAATTTTCAAAATATTCACATGGCCATAGCTTGAAAATATTATGCATCTGGTTATTAATATAATATTAAAATCAAATTACCTCAATCAGTTATGGTGCATTAGATAACAGTCAATATATAAAAAGTAGACAGTGTCTCGTTGATATCTAGAAATGAGCTTTACCGGTTTATGGCAGTGCAGAACTTGAAATGATTTTTTTATGCTTTCTAGGAATAATGTAGACCTCTTGATCAATCGCATTACCGCCCTTTAGTTGTTGCTGGAATAACTATACTAATTTATATTCAAACTTTAAAATGGAATTTACTAATTTGCTATGACGTGAATTATTTGAAAATATTTACAGACATTGATAATGAAATAATTTCATAGTATAGAGATTTGCCAGTAGCACTCCTAATCTAATTTTACTTAGAGATCCTTATTCAGCTTTTTTTTTTGTATCAGACTCCATAGCCTTGATAAGGGCTCCTTGGTATAGCTGTCTGCCCTTGGTTCTTCTTCGTCAAGTAGCTGGAATTTCAGTCTGGCTAGGCCTTCGCACAGTGGGTCATTTTGAGAGATTTCTGGCCAAAACTCATATGAACCAAATTTCACCAACTTCCGAGAAATGAGTAATAAACATTCTTTTTGGTAAGGGTGGACGTTATTCTTGGGGGAACAAAAGGCCTTAATCTCTATACCTGCCCCATTTGCGTTCTACAGCTCGAGAACGAAACACGTGTTCAACTTTAAAATTGTGCAGTGAAAATTCAGCGTTTATACGACTGTGAATTTTTGTTTTTTTTCTCTTCAATTGAACGAATCGGCCATGTTTGGCATAGAACAAGGCAAGAGCTTTATTGTAGGCGGTTAATTGACTTTATTTGCTACTTGATATCCGAATTATAGCATTTTAGCGAGTGAGCGGTTTCAGCCGTAAATTTTGATTAAAATGAAACTTTTTATTTTTGTTACACTTCACTTTCGCAAACTTTACCCCTATAATTTTTTTTATGATATTGAATACAGTGTTCTCTACATGTTCTGTGAATTGCAGCTGCCCCTAGCTGCCGTTTTTTGAGTAAAGGCGTTTTGAATACGTTAATGCAGGTTAAAAATACCCAATTTTAGGAGTAATATAATTACTGATATTGCAATGACTGATTTATTTCAATTCATGAAATCGTTCAATGGAATTTTTTCACCATTTTCCCTAGAATTTGGAGGCAATATTCTAATGAAGAAACAAAGTTTCACAATTTTATCCAATTATTTCAGTTTCCACCCCCTGAAACCCACCCTTATATATCGGTGGAATTTTTAAACCATTTTTCCTAGAATTTGGAGGTAATATTCTATTCAAATCCAAAGTTTCACAATTTTATTTAATTATTTTAATTTCCACCCCTGAAACCCACCCTTATTCATCGATGGGATTTTTTTCATTATTTTTCCTTTCAACGCCAACTGATTTTGGTTCGTTTCCAGGAGTTTCAGAGTTTTGGCCAAACCTGACCCACTGTGCTTCGCAATGGCACAGCACATGTACTGAGGTTTCCTCTTCCTCTTGACAGACTTTGCATGTTGCATACTCTGTCGGGTCCATTAGACTCATATGGGTAAAAACACATTAGGCGGTTTTCGCCGACTCGGCGGCCGACTCAGCACATGGTTCTATACCGATTCATAGAAACGCACACACGTGACTCACAAACATTTTGATCTTAAGCGACACGTCTCGGCACATCGCCTGGATCATGGGCCGCTCGTTGAGTGGCGTTGACGCTCGTACTCTCGTCTATTGATATCACTTGTAATCGCATAGACGAGGCTGCCTGTTTCAGTTGTAAATTTGATGCGTACTTGCCAAATCTGTTTAGAAATACTTGCAATAACAGACAAGAAAATAGATGACAACGACTTTGAATTAGAGAAATTAATATCAGACGCCCAGGAGAGACATGAGAATACCCGAATATTCCGATAGAATAAAAATGAACTAGTTGGGACAGTATAATAAACCTAACAGAACTAATTCTTCCTCTGAGTTAGACGAATCCATTTTGCTAGCTGTATTATTGAACTGACAAAGTTGTATTTTGATGCTTTCTGCGCCAACTGGTTAAACCGCTTCATGTGTGTTGTAACAGGCGGCTGCCGACTCGGCGAAAACAGCCTGGTGTTTTTTTACCCTATGTCTATTAAGCCTACAGTGTCCAGCTAGAAGATCCACCATTATCCTAATTGCCTTTCTATTTTGACATAGTAGGTCTTCTGTGAGATTGGCTGGTCGTTCTTCAATGAACTTTTTGGCCTGTTTCTGTCGTGGAAAACTCTTCCATCACTCTAGAGATTTATTTTGTACCTATTCATTAATGGATAACCGCATATATGGCTTAGCCAGACTACTAGGGCCTTAAACGCGCCTTCACAGGCAAATTCATCAGACTTTTCGTTTCCCCTGTGTCTCTCGTGTCCTGGTTCCCATCCCACAGTCACTTTGTTCTGACTTCCCAGGTCCAAAGGGCATAGCTATTAGGGAAGCAAACAGATGGTGGCGTGTTGATGATTTCGAGATGTGAATTTTGAGACATTTGCTATGAATTCTCTAAATAGTGTAACGGTTTACTTTTTAGCCATTAATAAATTTGTATTAAAATCTGCCAAATTACATTATTTTATATTTCTATCAACAACTGTTTTCAAGGCACTATAGATTTCAGAATATTAGGCGGCAATAAATGCGATTGTGACTGGTTTGTAATCCTAGGCCCCATTATGGTACATACCCATAATGCAGTGCAAGAAACCGAGCATATAAAATGTCCACTCAACGTTTTCGAACTACTTTTCGTTAGACCATTGGCCTTGAAATTCGTCTACCTGTGTTGTTATCTAAAGTATTATGGTGAATTTAACCAATTAGCATTGAGAAGTTTAGCACGAGAATTTGTCTAGTAAAGAGGTGAAGAACTACATGTAGAATTTGATAGTGTGATTAGAGCTGCTCTACGTGCATTTTAACAATAAAGTACATCATCATACTAGCGTTTAGTTTGCCTAGAAATGGTAAAGATTAGCACTTTGGTAGAGCTGCAACTGATACCAATCTATGAATTTATTTCTATAACTATCATATAGTGTATCCGTCAATTCCCAACAGTTACTGTAAGTACAAGAACATTTATATTTCTTCATTCTGTCTATCGGTGACTTGCAGTATCTATCATCCCTTGATTTGTTTGTTGTTTGGCAAGAATATTAACACTTTTTCGATTTTAAGTCGCAATAGTTCGTGGGCATGTTACAACTTTTGTTTACCTATCTTATATTTCGCGAGTGCGTTGTCCTTTCCCTTAAAAAACTTTTATTGCTTCGTATGTGTGAAGTAATCTACTCGGCACCAGCACATTATCTTTATATTCGTAACATTTAGTTAAACATGCTACTATGCATTTAATTGCATCTCCCTTGTTTGTGTTAATAGCTTTGTTTACTTATAAAGATTTGTTTATTGATTTGAAGTATGAAAAATTCTTTGAGTAATATTCGTTGGCCAACTAATTATCTATTTTTTTTTAATTAGAGTATGCCGAGGAGTATGCCTTGTAGTTCTTAGGTATTGTGGCTTTTTGACAAGTATTATCGCCTTACATTTTTAAATTATCGTGTACCATTACTGTTTACGTATACCTATTAATTTTGTATAAATTGTTATGTAGAACTTTAATTTCGTAAGCACAATTTATTTGCACGCAACCTGAGTCCTCTCATTGCTATGCCGACATATTTATCTTCGCAATAAATTGGATTATTGTTAAATAATTTTATTTCAAAAGTCTCTTAGTTTATTTACGAATTTTACCTTTTTATATCCCAGACAGGGATTTATTATATTTCTTTTAAGTAATAAGCTAGGTTTTTAATTTAATTAATAGATTAAATTTTGCTTTTTGTTTTACCTTCTAAAAACCGCTGCCCAAGGAACTTCCATATCTAGATTTTCTATAAAAGTCTCATACAACGAAAAAAAATTGTATGTGGAAGTAATTGGAATTTTAATAATATAATATTTGAAACCCATAAAATGATATCCCACATCGGTACTGGGGTGGGGGTGGTGATAATTTGTTGAGACCTTAGCTTCTCTTGCATATACTAAATGCCAATTTTATGGACTCTTACCTACTTGATTTACCTATTAACCCCCAATTTACCCCCCAACTCTTCGTCAGAATAAGATGAAAATATAATCAAGTTCCAGATCTCGTTAAAGTATATACGTGTACCAAATTTCAAGTCAATATCTTAACGGTTCCAGAGTAATCGAGCGCACAAAAAAGTTACAGACAGACCGACAGACAGAAATTTCGACGTTTCATGACATTCTAACATTGAACAATAAAAATCTAGCGAATTATAAACATAAACACACCACATATAATAGACAACCCCCAAATCCAAAGCCAAGGCTGTCCGGAAGGGTGTTACACATTTGGAGAAACGCAGATATACATCCATACTCACCGGTATTGTCGGTACCGGGATTCGAGCTCGAACCCAGAGCGCGATAGACAATCGATCAGCATATTCGCCACTCAATACGCTTTAACCAACTGAGCTACCGTGCTGGCTAAACATGAACATGAACTCATAATAACACATCTTTGACACACATCTTTAACACGTCTTTGACCAATCAGGAACCAACAATTTTCGTAATCTACGGGCGAGTTCATTTTTTCCAAAGGAGAATAAGTTTACTGTGAACTAACTTATTTTTTCTCTGTTAAACAATTAAAACAGTTAAAATAGTCGTAGATAAAGTATAGTATTCCGCACGCGTATACTTGCGAGTAATAGCTATCATATACGCTCACTGAATAATATACTATTTACTGCTTGTTGTCGTGGGAGACGAGCGATAAAGTGACATTATTCATAGCTCCTAGGTAAACGTCAATTTTGCGTTGTCGAATGCAAGCAAAAAAGCCTACTATATATGTCTATTTTAGATCAAATATTTTTGCGACATCGACTGCGCCTGAGGAAAATCTAATCTGTGTGAAATTTAATGATTCTAGCTATTGCTTTGGAGATAAACCGCTGTGATAGATGGACAGACAAACAGATGAGTCATCCCAAAAGAGTTCCGTTATTTACTTTGAGTACGGAACACTGGAAAGTCAAACCATAGTTAATGATTATTAATAAAAGAATCTGCTTGAAATGAATGTTTGAGATGTTGTCGAAATGTAAATATTTACACGGTAGCACAGCAGACTAAAGTGTGATGTGTGGCGAGGACTTTTGTCACACTATCTACTGTGTACTGGGTTCGATTCCCGGCTGCGGCACTGACAATTTCGGTAGATAACGCTCTTGATAGAAGAAGAGGCACAAACCCACAATAAGCTTGACCGGAGGAAAAGAAAATTGAAACTAGAATACAACTCACGTGGGCTAGTTTCTGTTTTCCGCTATACAGAAAACTGAAAATTACACTAATTTTCTTACCTTCGGTATCTGAAATATGTTTATCCTTATCATGCTTTTTGATAGCTTCGCTCTTTAACTTACATCTCAAAATGACTTGCATACAACTTTTACTAGCTCAGTTATTATTAATCATATAAAAATTTGATTTGCAGCCTGTCAAGAAGCAACATCCTGAAAACTGTTGTTTTTGATTTGATTTTATAAATTATCTTGGCTGAAATATAAAATATGCTACAGCGTTACATAAAACTAAATTTAAAATTTAGTATAAAATAGAACATTGGGAGGAATGTGGCTTGTATTTCAGAGATGTAGTGTACAATGAACGTTATATGGTAATGACGGGCCAATCTCAATGATTGATGTATGTTGTTGTTTGATAAAGCCACCGTGTTATGTTTTGTAACACTCGGTTAACAAAGATTTATTAACCCTTTCTTTAGCCGCTATTAAAATAAATTTAGTGTACCTATTTACTTTTTGTTTGTTTTTAGTTAATTACTCTCGCCAAGTACAACGCATTTTAAATTATAAGTTGTTTACTAACTTATGCCGCTCGAATTAATTGTCCAGAGGCGCCTTTAATTTGATAAGGACATATTTACAGTCTCTTTTTTGTTAAATGAAAAAAGTTTACAGTTCACTAAAATGTGTGTTTTTATAGATAAAGTATCTGCTGGACAATCTTCAAAAAAATGACCTTTGGAAATTATGATTGTGGACCAAGCAAATTAGAACCACCCAGATACATTAAGGTTAGGCGATTGTGAAGTAATAAATAATATGGTATACTGTTATTGTGGACAATACCGGTAACTGTGGATATTAGATTCGAGGAAGAATTCAGCAAAGGCATTCAGAGTTGGACTGGTCTCATTTGGCCCTGTAGGCAACAGCTACAATTTGACCTTTATGCCCTTACTTCAAAAAACCGCTGCCTAAGAAATCACTACTTCCACATCCAGATTTTCTATCCAAGTTTCTCACGACAAAAAAAAATGACTATACTATATTACTATACTATATTTGGACTCCACTATGTGGATATAATTGTTTGTGGAACTTTAATAATACAATATTTGAAGTCAGCTACCCCAAAAACGCATAAAACGATATGCCACATCGGTAATGGGGGTGGGGGTGGATGAAGTAAAAAAAAAAATTGGGACCAACGGAATAAAATAAAAATATAATCTAGTTCCAGAGTCATTAAAATACATACGTGTACCAAATTTCAAGTCAATATCTTAAACGGTTCCAGAGTAATCGTGCGCACAAAAAATGGTACAGACCGACTGACACGAGAGGGTAATCACTTATGCAATATATGGGATAGGTACATGTGCAATGGTGTGCAATATCGTACAATATGTGTGCAATATGTATGCAATATGTGTGCAATATTGCAATTGTGGGACACATAATTTCAAGTGATTGTCCTCTCGGACTGACAGAATTTTTTACTCTCAAACTTAAAATCAAATTTTCAAAATTTTTTTACGTTACTATAATTCCACTGGATGTGGAAGTAAAATATCCGTGGTTTTCAGGTCATAAAGAAATCATACCTTGAAATAAATAAAAACTAAAAATTAATATTTCTGTTTTTATATCGCTTATTATTACATAATAAAATCGAACATACAAATAAATATCAAAAGCAACAGTAATTCAAAAATAAAAAATAGTTGGTTTTACAAAAAACCACTTCCCAAGGAACACTACTTCCACATCCATATTTTTTGTCTAAACTCACAACAAAACAAATTTTGTATGTGGAAATAATTTGTTTATGGAACTTTAATAGAATAATATTTGAAATCGTCTCCCCCAAAAACCCATAAAACGATATGCCACATCGGTAGTGGGAGTAGGGGCGGTGGAAGGCAGGTGGTAGTGGGGTGGATGAAATAAAAAAAAATGAGGTCTTTGTTTTTTGTACACACACTAAATCACAATTTTATTTTTATACTCACTTTAATAGTGGGGTAGGGGTGGTAATGGGAGTGACTAATACCAACAAATTTTTTGAGACCTAGCCTCTCTTATATATACTAAATACCAATTTTATGGACTCTTACTTGCTTGATTTGCCTATTTACCCCCATTTACCCTAATTTACCCCAGAACCCTTCAATAGAATAAGATCAAAATATAATCAAGTTCCAGATCTCGTTAAAATATATATGTGTCCCAAATTTCAAGTCAATATGTTAAGCGGTTCCAGAATAATCGCGCGCACAAAAAAAAAGTTACAGATCGAAAGACAGAATTTTTTTTTTCTCAAACTTAAAACTCGACGTTTCATGACATTTTAAGTTGCAATTTGCTTAATATACCTAAATAATATTCTCCATTCTAAGCCTATTTGAACAATACAAATTTACAATTTTTTTTGCGTTACTACACTTTCACTGGATGTGGAAATAAAATATAAGACGAATAAGAGCTAAACTAAAACAATACATTATACTTACGATATAGCATAACAAACAAAACGATGTAGTATAGGTAACAAAAACAAAGCAACATTAACAAAAAAAAAGCTATGTAAATTAGAGCATTTCTTTCAGGTTTGGTATTATATCACCAAACCAAATTGCACATGTTATTCAGATAAAAGTAAACAGTTAGAAGATTAATATATATCTAAAACCTAAAACCAAAAACCACTGCCCAAGGAATCACTACTTCCACACAAATTTTCTATCCAAGTCACTCACAACGAAAAAATTTTGTATGTGAAAATAATTTTTTATGGAACTTTAATAATATAATATTTGAAATCTTCTACCCCCCAAAACCCATAAAACGATACCCCACATCGGTAGTGGGATGGGGGTGGTGATAGGGGGTGGTAGTGAGGGTGGATGAAGTAAAAAATATTTTGAGGTTCTTGTACACACACTAAATCACATTTGTTTTCATCCCCTTTAATAATGAGGTGGGGGTGGTATGTGGGTGGCTAATGCCAAAATTTTTTTTGAGACCTTAGCTTCTCTTATATATACTAAATACCGATTTTATGGACTTTTACCTGCTTGATTTACCTATTTATCCCCAACCGTTCGACGGAACAAGATAAAAATATAATTTAGTTCTAGATCTCGCTAAAGTACATATGTGTACCAAATTTCAAGTCAATATCTTAAACGGTTCCAGAGTAAACGGGCGCACAAAAAAAGTTACAGACAGAAAATTTTTTTTGCTCAAACTTAAAATTTCGAAGTTTCATGACATTCTAAGCCTATCTGAACAACACAAATTTTTAAATTTTTGTTTGTCGTTACTATACTTCCACTCGATGTGGAAGTAAAATTACCAAAGTGCTAAAAAATTATGATATGCATGACTAATGGAAGCCAATTTCTTACTGGCAATATCTTTCGGAATGTTTTTTTTTATATTAATTATATATAACTAATCTATAACAAATCTTAATTTCCTTTTTATAATTTTTAAGGTGAACACTCGCTTAGATATTAACTTTTTTCAAAGTTTAGGTGATGACAATTTACCCCTCAGTTGTTTCTCTGCCACGTTTTCTTTATCTAGATCTCTGTTAAGGCATGTTATATTCAAAATTACTATATATGTGCTGGAAATTGACTAGTTTTGAATCAGATAATTAAGAAATCCTTTAGTCTTGGTAATAATAAATACAAAGGACCCCGCTCAGATCTTATGGGAAGTGGCCCCCGATGAAATTGGCCGAATTTTTAATATGTCGTAGATTTCGACATTGTGATCAAAAGCTATCATGACCCCAACTCGATCCTATGACTATTTTCCGAGATACAGTTCAAGAAATGTACAAGAATGACCTCTTGTACAATAAAAAAATTTCGAACTCATAATTTTTTTCATACATTTTATATTGTGATACGTTTCAATAGCTCTTTATAATATTTTGCACTAAAAACATTTGTTGTTTTAATAAAAATAGCGTAAACAAAAATTAAAGTTTGAAAAATATTGGCGAAGGCGCCGGAAAATCTATATAAAAATAAAAAAAAATTGGCTAAATCATTTTTTACATAAAGTATGCGTCTTCCTGATCAAAAAACTTTAATTGAAAAACTTTCGGAAATTGCTCCTTTGACATCTGATACCCCATCAATAAATTAAAAGTTCTACAAGATACAGAAATTTTTTCAAGAATTTATAGTTGTGCCTCGGAAACTAGTCATAGGATCGAGTTGGGCCCATCAGAAAGTCGAAATCTACAACATATTAAAAATCCAGCCAATTTCACACGCAGTATATATATTTTCTTGTGTAACGCTGGTCACACTAGTAAAACGTAAACCACATGAGCTTGTTGTCACCCAGACAAACATTTTTGTTATTCTTAACGGAGAACAATTTTCTAAAATAAAAAATATAAAAAACATTTTATTAGTTTCTGGTTTGGCTCCCTAAAATGTTTGGCCCCGTCGGCAATTGCCGATCTGCCACGTGGTCTAGTCCAATGCTGAAGACATTCGACACAGCATATCATTCTAATTTGATCTTCTTCTTACTCATATAGTCTTGATAAACGTCTTGTCATTTACGCATTATATTAGTTGGTCTACCCTTGCGATAGAGCACGTTTGACGGCGTCTCGCAATCTGTTGCGGTTGTCTATTAGGTACACGGCTTCATCAAATTTCGAGACTTATAGGACTAGAACCAGGACTGCCAACCACCTAAAACAACTATCTCAGTCTGGGCTGAGAGAAAAATGCTCCAGGATTAATTGGAATACAGAACTAAAAAATTACTAGGGCTAAACACGTTGCACAGTGGGCCATTTGCAACTTCTAGGTGGACAAAATTCTACAAATTTCTAAATGAGCTTGAAATAATTGTTAGAAGATCGAAAAAATAGTGAAAAAATTCTAGGCATTAAGGGGGTGGTTTTTGAGAGTTGAAAAATAAATTTGCTTCTAGAGTGCCGAAACTCTGTGAGTATGATAAAATGATATCTGTGAATATATAAAAAAATAGTTAAAAAATTATAAATAGTAGAGGGGTTGTTTTTGAGGGGGTTGAAAGATAAATATTATTTTAAAATTCTGAAACTTTGTGGACATGATAATATTATATCCGCGAGTTCGCTAAAAATAGTAAAAAAAAATCTAAACAATAAGGGGTTGGATTTGAGAGGATTGAAAAATAAAACTTTAATAACTATGTAAGAAAGTTTCAAAAAATTTTGTTGTAAATGTTTTAATTTTTTAACATCACTTCACATCACATCATACATCATTTTTTGACTCTGGCTGTTCAATGGTTATGATCTTCATCTTTTAATGTTTCATAAAGTTCTCCTTTTGACACAGTAAGAAGTATCCCTGTAAAAACACAAATATCTCTTTAAAGCACAACTGGACGCATATAAATGTTACATACATAAAAGCTACAAGAATTATATATCAAAATAAAATGAAAAACATAACATACAAAAATGTACAAAAGTATTGGCATTTTAATGAAATTCATACTTCGAATAAATTCCACCCATTTCTTAACGCAAGTTTGATCTGATGTTATTGCTACTATTTATAATTTTTAACTAATTTTTTTATATTCACAGGGATCATACTCACAGAGTTTCGGCATTCTAGAAGCAAATTTATTTTTCAACCCCTCAAAAACCTCCCCTTGAATGTCTAGAATTTTTTCACTATTTTTCCGGTCTTCTAACGACCATTTTAAGCTCATTTAGAAATTTGTAGAATTTTGTCCATCTAGAAGTTGCAAATGGCCCACTGTGCGGGGGTAGGAGGGGTTGACTCATTGGCTTTGTGACTGTTTTCAAGAAGATCCCAGTTTTTTATTATAATGTCACCACAGATAAAGTCATGGTGCTTGCTTAAAAAAATATTTTTGTTGCGGCTACATCGCTTCCATCTATCATTCACCATAATCCAGAAAGAGCGCAGTTTTATTTTGAGTTCGTTCTCCATTTCTTGTGAGCAATGGGATAATTGCAAAATTGTCTTTACAGCTTTTAGCAGCTCATCCTCAGTTTTTAGCACTGGAGGATCGTCTCCTTTGATTTTAGGAGTCTAGTTGTTGACCTGCAAAAAAAATCTCTAAGTTAAACTCGCACGAATTTGCACTTCAAATCAATGCCTATAAGTCTTAAAGAACTACACTTTACAAAAAAGTAATGAAACTGGGATAGACACGCATAGCAAAAAAGTTGCAGGCTAATAAATACGTGACTTTAATAAAAATAAAGTATTTTTTTGTCGTATTTTATTTAGCTTCTCTGGCAATTATATAATTACAATGATTTCCAAATAAATTATAATATTAAGTGCATACCTTTGTCAACCATATTGGATAAAATTCACAATAATAAACTTTGAAATTACGCTGTACACAATTATTACAAACGCAAGCGCACGGACGACTGATTAACCTGCGAAATAGTACGTAAATACCGGTCGGTTTGTCAGTCCCTACCACCCAAGTGGGTAGTAATAATTTTTTTGTCGCGGCAGTTTATTGCTTCCTGGAATGTTTTCGGTGGTTATATAAAGGAATAATAATAATTTTTACAAGTCGAATTTTTGGAATATTGGCGCGCTAGAATCCAATTCTGGCCCACTGTGCGTTGCACCTAACAACTCTAATTAAACTCTATACTAGGCACTGCAGACTCAATCATCGTCACCTAAAGAGACTAATTGGAGGATGAAACGGCAGAGCACGTTGCACCTGTCTCGCTGCAGAAAGAATCACGTTCTCGCTGTATAATAAATGGTGGTAGTAGAGGGTTTGATACAAGCCTCTCACATAACCTCACCTAACCTAGCCACCCAAAAAATAACGCCAAAATGGCGGTTACAATATGGCGGCCAATTATCATACAAAAAGCCTTCATTCACTCACTGACTCATCATTATTTCTTTCATTTGCGGGAGGGGATGAGAAGAAAAACTTACTTTAAACTTTGTAAGTCAGTCACTCAAGAGACGAAGACTGCACATGGTTATGTAATAATTTCGGAGGAGATTGTGTATGTAATTTAAATTAATGTCACTACAATTAAGTCGATTAATTTTCCAATTATATTAAACGACGGTATACTTCAGTTCGTCCGAAGATAGGGTATGTTTGCTAGTGCTGTATAAAGAACGAAAACAGATGGGTAATTAAATTTGTTGTAAATTTTAGTAGCAATATTCAGGGTTTACGTATTCCCTGAGTAAAGGGATTTTGATAAATTTAAATTTAATGAACGTGTATTATTAAAACGTATCTCATCTAAGTGTAATGAGAATTCAAGGGATGGTGGGGCTCTTGATTAGTACGGAGTGTGTTGAGGTATCCTTCACCGTATGATTGATGAGACTGCATGTCTGGTACACGTCCATCCTCCAAATTGCCCCAGTCACTCTGCTTTAACTTTTAATAACTTACATCGTTATGACACTTTTAACAAGATCGATTCTACCTAAATTGCACTTTTGATAGATATTGTAAAATATTACGTACTCTATCAAATTATAACGTGGATAAACCAAGCAAGTTAAATTAGGAATAATTTACAAATAAATCTGCTTTGTTTTGCCATGATTCTGATTAATTCAAATGTATACTCGTAAGGTGTATCACAAGAGTTCGAATACAGATAAATCATATGGTAGGAATTCTGGGTAGCTCAATGAGTTTTTTTTTTGTTAGGAAGATGATTACTAACGAAGTTGGATTCGCCAGCCTGTAAAATGTTTTTAAATAGTCGTTAATTTCTTGGAGAGCATTTGAAAAATTTTCTATAAAATTTTATTATCTAAGGCAACTGGTGTTAACCTCTGAATGTAGTGGTAATACAGTTTTTCTATGACTCATTATTTCTTGTGCGTAAAACATATGTTTATGGTAATAGTGAAGAAAAATAAAAAGTGTGAAAAAAGTTAACATTATTAACACGCTTCTATTAACTTGACCTGTAACATTATGAGCAAATTTTACAACTCATTTTTCACCCACTTCTAACTGCTGTATCTATTTGAAACATTGCAAGCTTATGCAATTCTGGTGACAATACAATAATAGGGTACCAATGACATTGTTTGATGACGTAGATGGGAGGTAGTGATAGGAAATCCCCATGGGCTTATCACCGGCGATTCCGTCATAAACTCGAATTTTCCGCGACAGAGAGAAAATAAATTATATTTTAAAAAAACTGAAAAACACGCTTTTATGAGTAAAAGACTAAAAGTCAAAAGTAATTTTAGGTAGGGGCGAGCGTAGAGGCGACTTCAATGTGAATATCAGTCGATATTCCGTTGAAGCAACGTCGAGCGCGGTTAGTACTTGGATGGGCTCCCATCCTGGGAAATACAGCGTTCTCGTCCCACCTTCTAGAGGCTTGTATATCAGTGTATACTCGGAAGTTACGTAATTTCAGACGAGGATTACGTAGTGGATATACCATCCTTCGGAGGGGATGTAAAGCAGGCGGTCCCTTGTCTATTAAACGTTAGGCAAGTAAAAGATCCCTACTCTTCTTAAGGGAAGAGGTTCGGCAAAATTTCCAGATTGGGGGTAGCTCGTCTCCTGGCGTCGGTGATAGGCCCTGGTAGCGGAAATAGGCCGACGTTAAACAGTTAAATAAAAAATAATTTTAGGTAATTAAATTTAAAAGTGTGAAGCACACAAATTTAATTACCTAATAATTATTTTGAACTTTTTAGTGCGCGACTTATAAAAGCGTGTATTTTTGGCTTTTTTTAAGTACAATTTATTTCACACTTGTGTGTAGCCGGATTTAAGAGTGCATTGAAAACAACGGAAGTTGTCCCCACGATTTTCTCTTTAGAAACCTCAAATTATGGATTTGTGTTTTGACATTTAAGTTGATTTTGAAATATATTTATCTAAATACGGACAGTCGTGGAAAAAATATTGTATGAAACTCATGCATATAGTGCCTTCTTCACTCACAGAATTGCGATTGGAATTGTTAAACTTCCCATTAGTGAAAAAAGTACCACTTTATGCACTTGTTACATAAATTAATATTTTAACAATTTACTAGTTACTTCATCCAATTTATCATCATTGCATTGTAGATACTTTGTATGCGTTCTTTATTATTTTACTTTTTTTGAGGTGTAAATATATCTACCTAGAAAAAGGAGCTAGATTTCTTTCTACTCCCAGTACAAGAGGATTTTCAAAGTACACAATGTAGGGTATCTAAATATTTAGAATTATTGTGATTCGTTGAATAATGCACATCCCGCTAAATATGTGCTCTATTCTCGCTCAACGCGCTAAAGCTCAATTTCGGTGATAAAAGTTAACCAGAGTTAAATAAATTTAGGCCAATTACTTTGCTAAATTCTGATTATAAGGTATTAATGAAAATTCTAGTTACACCGTTAAAAGACATAATCCCTAAAATTGTGGGAAAAGAACAAAGTTGTGGCACGAATCGGTCTATTTACAACAATCTAATGCTATCAAGGGACATCATTTTAGCTTTCGAAAGAAATAAACAGAATAACGGAGCTATTTTGGTGCTGGATTTCGTAAGTGCATTGATAAGGTTAACCACACATATCTGTGGCGAGTTTTAGATAAGATGGGATTTCACAAAAAGCTAATACAAGTAATTAAAAACATCTATGGCGTTACAGTCTCCAAAATAATAATACACGACTTTTTGTCCGGAAAATTCAATATTAAAACTTCAGTAAGACAGGGCTCTCTGTTATCAATGATCCTATTTAGCCTAGCCTTAGAACCGTTTATATGCTTGATTGACTTTACCATTGAGGGTATACAGATTAATAATATAATACAGAAAGTCACTGCATTTGCAGACGATGTGTCTGTATATATTAAGAACGTAAATAACCTTAGAAAATTTGATACTTTAATTAAAATATATGAAAGTGATTCTAATGATACAGTTAATCTGGAGAAATCGGTTATCCTACCTCTATAGAAATGGTCGGAGATGTCTAATAATAATACAAATAATAATAATAATACAAAAGTTTAAAGAAAATAAAAACGAAATAAAATTTTGGAGATGTGTATTGTATAATACTAATAGACCTACGGCCAAGAGGCAAATAAGTTACCCCATCGGGTACAAAAGACTTGAGTTTTTGTAGTAAAAGTACCACATATATGTAGCAAAAAACCGACCGTCTGCCGGGGCTCAATGGTTAACTTCTCATTATAAGAGCTTGTAAAAAAGGCGAAAACTCGCTAAAGTTACCTCATTGGGTACATGCTTAAAAACGTGACAATTCACTGGGAAAACCATTACAATATCTATTTTGTGTGGCAGACGTCAGTATTTGAACGTATACGTAGAGCAGACGACCGTCGCGACGCCCAAAATTCCGACGTTTCTTACCTCATGAGGTACATGTACAAACCTGGGTTCAAATCTAAGGTCTTTTTGTGTAGATCATAAATATTTTTCAAAAAGATCGGCAGACGGTCAACTGTAAAGAGCAGACGCTCTGGAAATTATGTAGGAGTAAAAATAAAATTTCATTAATCTCAAATAGTGAAATACATTAAATTCGAGCTGTAGACCACATGTAGTAAAAAAAGATAATCTAGCATTAAAAGCCATAATTAATGAAATTGAAAATAATATTAATCTTAGCCTTAGCATTAGAGAATAACATTGACCTTGTAACTTTATTGTCATTTCCATTAACACCATTCTCACTTTCATTGTGCCATATAGATGGTAGCATGAATATGACAGAAATATCCAATCTTTTTAAGGCTCTCGAAAAAAAAGTTAATTCTATTCCACCCAATCACGTCGATTGTACAATTTATTGACGGTTCTTTATTACTAAATTTATTAGGAGAAACGCCATAAACGTTTGGAAAATTAGCTAGACATGTGTTAAAAAATGTTTGTCAACATAAAGGCAATGAAGTTCACATATTGTTCGATAAGTTCGTTAGCCCATCTATAAAAGATACTGAGCGCGATAAAAGGGTTAATTTATATGAAAGAAGTGCCGAATTTTTAATTCAAGGTTGTGAACAACGACAGCCATCAGACTTCATGAAAGCACTTCGTAACGACAATTTTAAACAAGCTTTGGTCAACTTTTTTTGTGAGTTTTGGCAAAATGATATGTTTGTGGAAATACTTCAAAATAAAACTTTATACGCAAATTTTAACAACGAGTGTAAACGGGCATATCGAGAGAGAAACCATTGACATAGCAAATTGCTACCACGAACAGGCTGACAGACGAATTATTTACCATTTATCCAAAATAAGAAAAAACAGTAATGTTGAGATTTTTCAGGACTTTTATATCCTCATTCTACATGAATAAAGCTATCCATTTCGATAAAGAAATAGCTGTCCCCAGATAGTTCATACTCAAAACTGGATTTGCCTGCACTAAAAGTGAGATCATTACGTTGAGACAGGGTCTCGAATTTATCGAAAATGTGAGTGGTTTTAGTAAGTTCAAAGGCATGCCTCAAAAAGTATAATTTCTAAGACTAGGATAAATTTTTCCATTCCGTCGAATTTCGACGGCCTCAGCTAGTAATAATAATTTTATCAATGAACTAATGTTATACGCAGAACACTTGTAGGGTAAAACAACTTGCGGGGTGTGCACTTTTAGTTTTACCAAGGATTTTATTATATTTTTTGTTATTTTATATTTTGTGCATTTCTTGTACTATTTATAATGTATGTTTCTCGCTTGCCAATAAATAAATGAGATTGACCGTTAGGTACAACTATTACAATTTTCATTTGCCAGAAAATAAAATGTTAATTAATTTATGAACTGTTTGAAACAAATTTCCATATTTATTCATTGCATTCATAATAAATCACTAAAAATAACTAATTCATATAGATCGCAAAAAAACGAGCATAAAAATCCATTCTATGTGTTTTTATTTACATTAACCAGGATACTTAATCACAATGCTACATGTAATTATTTGAAAATGAGTGCAAGTATGCTACAAAGTGTTACGCCATATTTATGATTTCTAATCGATAACATCAAATAAAATTGAATACTAGCCATGGGTTATACTGGAAAGTGCGTATTCATGTTCGAGTTTTAGCTGTTTGAATATTTATAAGTTTTTCAGGCGGTTATTTTTAATTGCAGCTCTAGGGGATTTTATCTGTAGGTAAAACTCGTTAATTTTTCATCCTACATTATTTCCTATTTTGAAATATCGAAATTCGTGATTTGAGAACATATAAAGAAGTTATACATTCATGGACAAAATTATCGAATATTTTTTGTTATTACTATTACATGAATATGGTTTCAAATCGTCATCGTAAATATATGTGCTGATGTTATTCATATAGTAGATGAATATATTCAATTGTTTTAAAATATTTTGACGTTTAATTCATTTTAATGGCGTATATTTTCTAACGCGCGTTTTGTCATTTGAAAATTCTTTACATAATTCAAGAACTATAGTGAATTGAGTTATTTGTAGTAAATTAAAGTAAGTGTTATTTGTTCTTACCTCTATTTAAGAAAAAAATATGCCACCAAACAGATACTGCAGTGAAGCTGAAGCGGCACAAATTGTAACTCTATATGAGGAAGGATATAGACAAAAAGATGTCGCACGACGTCTTAGGAGAGGTCAATCTACAGTATCGAATATTTTAAAAAGGATCGAGAGACTGGAAATTTTGTTCGAAGACCCGGCCAAGGGCGCAAACGGTGCACAACAGCAATTGATGACCGTTTTTTTATCCTTAATTCTACCCGAAATCGCACACTGACATCCACACATCTCAGAAATGAGTTATTAAATGTAAGACAAGTGAATGTTAGTTCGAAAACGGTTAGACGAAGATTATGAGAGGTAGGTTTAAAGCCAAGACGGCCTGCCAAAGTTCTACGTCTTTTCCAAAATCACAAGACTATTATACAAAGTTCCTCGCACATTTCTTGTGGAAAAGTGAATTCGGTCAAATGCGTTAAAATTTTGTCATGTAGTAGATTTTAACTATTTGATTAAAAGTCTCTTTGGGCGCGATATTAAAAAATGAACGGTTTTCAAGATACAGCTTGTTAAAATTAGATAATTTGCGCCATTTTCAGGGCTCGAGAATTTCATCTCCACGCCAGAGACGGTTCCCATATAAACATAATATTATATTGCAACCACCTACTGAAACATTCAGAAAAACAGCGAAATTGTGAAATATTCATCATTGCCAGCTACAATGTATTAACCTCCCCACAATAAAATTGTGGGAGGTTACTACAATTAGTCCAAAATCGAAAATTGAGATAACATCAAATCTTTACGTTTTGAGGTGTCAGGAACCCAAAAAAGTTGTTTTTGAAAAATGTCTGTGTGTGTGTATGTGTGTGTGTGTGTGTGTGTATGTGTGTGTGTGTGTGTGCGTGTGTGTGTGTGTGTGTGTGTGTGTGTATGTATGTTAGCACGATAGCGGCAAAGCTACTAAACGGATTTGGATGAAACTTTGCATGAGGGTTTCTTTAGTGCTCCAGAAGATCTGAAAAGATTTTGGTTGAGATCGGATTACGTTTAGTGCCGTTTTGGCACAACAAGTTGTTTATTTTATGATTACTTACAATTTGTAATTGGACCATTGAAAAGTAGTAAAAATTCCGATTTCAACGATATATCACACTTGCACTTTTTCGATTTGGTTTCCGTGAAAAAAATTAAAAAACAAAAATTTCACTTGTTTTGTCCTCAAAGCAGTGCAATGTACAGGGTGATATTTTAATAATGACAGAGGTGTTCAGTGATTTCGGCTGATATCTCGGGAACGGTTGAAGATATCGAACTGAAATTTGAAACGTAGGTATAAATATTGTAGACGGACGGATTACGAGTGAATTAATAATACACCTACGTCACATGACGTCACAAATAAGAAAAATTCTTAGAAACTGGTGCAGATATCGACTTAACTCTTGGAAACATCCAATTAAAGTTTGAAACGTAGGTGGAAATATTGTAGATGGATGGAATACGAGTGAATTAAAAATACACCTACGTTCTGATGATGCGTAAAAGCATAAAATTCTTATAACAGGCGAACTGATGATATCAAAAAAATATTTCTACAAGACGAGACAAGAAATATCAAATTTTCGGAAAAATGTCAGATTTTTAAAAAATGTCAAATTTTCAGGAAAACGTCAAATTTTCGGAGAAATGTCACTTTTCAGAAAAATGTCAAATTTTCGAAAAAATGTTAAATCTTCAGGGAAATGTCACTTTTCAGAAATATGTCAAATTTTCAGAAAAACGTCACTTTTCAGAAAAATGTCAAATTTTCGAAAAAACGTCAAATTTTCGAAGAAATGTCACCTTTCAGAAAAATGCCAAATGTTTGAAAATTGTCAAATTTTCGGAGTAATGTCACTTCAGAAAAATGTCAAATTTTCAGAGAAATGTCACTTTTCAGAAAAATGCCAAAAATTCAGGAAAATGTCAAATTTTCGGAAAAATGTCACTTCAGAAAAATGTCAAATTTTCGAAAAAACGTCAAATTTTCGAAGAAATGTCACCTTTCAGAAAAATGTCAAATGTTTGAAAATTGTCAGATTTTCGGAGTAGTCACTTCAGAAAAATGTCAAATTTTCGAAAAAATGTCAAAAGTTTCGGAGAAATGTCACTTTAGAAAAATGCCAAATTTTCGGAAAAATATCACTTTTCAGAAAAATGTCAAATTTTATTAAATGGACTCAAAGGAAAATTCCCAAAAAATACTACGGGTCCATTTGTGGTATAAGTTCTCTGCTAGTGTGTTAAAGCGTGCAGACTGTATGCTGAGTATTTTTGACGTGTCAAGTGCATCCAGAGATTACAAGTTTTTTCGACGTTTATAAATCCCACGGATGGTGTGAGAGGCCATCCTGAACCGCTTACAAGCCCTACAAGTGTAAGCAACCCCACCGGAACGCTTTCGGTGAGTTTTTTCCAATAAAACTTTAAAAGTGACAGTGACATTATATTTTAAAAACTATTTCCGCTACTTCCGGCATCCCGCCGGAAATTCTTCCGGCAACATAACCTAAAAATAGTACTACATAACCTAAAAACAATTTAAGACATTGGTACCAACCTAAACGTTTTTCAAAAACCAAATTCCCCAGAGAAACATTGGAACCAAAAATTTGACAGCTATCACTCCCCGACCGATTTAGTGAAAAATTGGTCGAGGCCAAAAGATAAAACAAAATATACCAACTCAAACTTAAACGATCCACCATGAACACTACCCTGGCTACATCTGGCAGGGAAGCTGTCCACCAAGAGTTATATGGTTTTTTCCAAAGATGGCAATCCCTGCCATTCATCCCATTACCAACGAACAGGTTTCGTTTAGTTGTTTCCCGTATCAATAATCAAAATTATTAAGTGCTCTTGCCTACGAACGTTTTTATAGAATTGTGTTTATTTTTATATTAATTTTAGGTCCATGTGGACACATTATAATTTTAACCTAGTCTTTAAGCCTGTCTACAGAAGACAGGAGCTACTTTTCTATTTTTCTCCAAGCCAAACCGGACCTACCCCGTCCAGCCTCACACACGCCACGGCGGTGTTCACCGTGGTTGTCTGGCTGGCCCCGGGCTAGGATCCAATGAAGCATATATTTGTATTAAAAACATTGAATAAAATATTAATGTTGTGCAGACTATAAATTTAACACCCAAGTTCTTAGGTCTAAATCCCACCGAACGCAATACTTTTTTCTGATTTAATACGAAAAAAATATTTCAACTTAAAAAATATAATTAAATGAGATCGTTCATATTGTTTAGTGCTCTTTTCGGCTTTAAAGATTCACCGGGTGGGGAGGTTCCAGCCGCTTCCAGTAGCTGCCGATTTTTTTTGGTAATACATTTAAATTAAACAATGGTAAAGCTTCTTACAAAAACATGTAATACATATATCTAGCAAATAGAAAAACAATTTTGAATCAAACACATACTTTCCGGTTCTGTTTGGAGTTCGTCTAGTGGTCTCAAAGACATCGGACGCTTTTAAGTTCGGTGCCAGTAATCTGCCTTAAATCCCGATTAAAAGCGAAATTACGCTGATGTGATAAGTGAAAAACTATACGCAAAATGATATATAAAATAACATTACAACAGTTAAGTTATATAGCTAATATTTAATTAATGTGGGTGATTAGAATATCCCAGTGCATAACAAGTGAAAAGTGGAGAATAACTCGAGATCTTCTAGGAAACCATAAATCAATCAACACACCAGGCTAAGATAAGTCTACACTCAACTATACCACTTTACTTAAATTTATACCTATATGTTTTAAATGCTTGATAGTTCCTAGACAATACATTAAATTCAGGGCACTAAATATTTTTCTTTCAGCAAAAATCTACAAACCAAACTACTGAGTAAACTAGAGGCATACTATTAGGTCAATGGGTCGATTAAGTCAATAATACAAATAATAATGAATAGCCAAAACCGAATTTCTTTCAACCAATCAAGAGAATTACGCACGATATAATAATGGTGATAATAATAACACGAAATAATTAGTAATGCAGCGCTATTAAAGTGTGATTATACAGATTTCCTGTGTGAACCTTCAAGTGTGTTTTCTCATAATTACTAAAAATATTCAAACAAATTTAATCAAAATTGAACACGTAAGAAATAATCAATGGGGCATGGTCGATGTGTAGCGTCCAGACTGTATTATTATGGCATCTCAATGTATGTATAATACGTGATACAGGTTTCTCTCAAGAAAATGGTTTCCAAGAAAATACGCACAAAAAAGAGCAATCTTGATACCTAGAGCAGCGCAAAGTCAACTCAATAAATAGATCATATTCTAGTATGCAGGGAGATGACTTATAGTGTTCTGTCATCAATGGATACCCATAAAAGCTTGAAAAAGTTAAATACAAAGTGACAACGTATAGAAGTTAATGTGTTTGTAAAATAATTTATACCTCGGAATATTTTCAGCTTGATAAGAAATATTAGTTAGTTTTTAATTAGGTACACAAAACAAAACTTTCCAAAATGCTTCCCTCTAACGCAGTAAATCATAGCATATATATAGTGCAGCGAAATCGTGTACCTGGAGACATTAATGCACACATACTCCACACATGGTCTAACGAAAATGGAAACGCGCTGAAAAACCTAGCACACATGTTTGACTTAAGAAATACATGGAGTAAAAGTCAAACATGCATTGACACCTGGAGTAATGGAAGCTCAATCACACAAATAGACCATACTCTGGTAAGCAGAGAGATAAGGGAAAGGATCAAGAAGGTTAAAGCAAAAAGGACAACAGAAAACCTACTGAAGAAAATGCTAACACTGAACATCACCAAACTAAAAATAGGGAGGACAACATGTTATACGTGGAAAACAACAATCGAGAGGATCATAAACAAACTGGGAAAGAAAAGCGAGGGGAAAAATGAAAAAAAAAAACATGCGTCATGTGACTCTCGCTGCTGACAACAAGCATGACCCAAATCCAACCCAGCATCGAAAAGCGAGGAATCAGAAGACTTAGAAAAAGAAGATTCGAAGAAGCAGAAACACAAAAAGAGGGGCATAAACGAGACACAACACATATTTCACACGAAGATTCAGAAGGGGCAGATACCCAGAACCAAAAGCACAAAAAGGGAGCTTAAACGCTCCCTCTCGACACAATGTGGTAACGCATCTCACAAATACCTACACCTCCCATCCCATATTCCTTTACCATGCGCCATGCGGCACTGGCTGCTGGCAACAAGCATGACCTTAGTCCAACCCAGCGTGGACGTAGCAGGCCCAGCTGTATACCTGGGAATGGCAGCAATGCCTATCGCACGCTGGTAAATCAATCAATCAATCAACACATAATTTCCTGTTCTGTTTAATACGTGTGGCGTGTTAATTATGTTTATTTTCGTAATAATTAAATGTAAAAACCTAATAAGCTGCTGGTAATATTAAAAAAAAATTCAATAAAATAAACCATTTTTATATAATATTAAATAACTCAGTAATATCAACATCTATAAGACGAATTATTTAGTTTTACTGTTAAATATCTTAGAAATTTTGACACTTACCTTAAAAATGTAGTCTATTAGGTTTTCAGATAATTTTTTGAGTATTTCTATAGCATAAAAAATGAAAAAGTTGTAACAGAAATAATGTGCTTCTTCACATTTTTTTTTTGTAATAAAAACGTTGCCTTTTGTTAATGTAAGTGGTCAGAAAGAGGCGAGCGTAGATGCGTTTTCACTGTGTATGTATCTCTCCCTAGCCACACCTTCCCTCTACCATAACCTATCTCTACTCTACCCTCTATCTTTCACCAACTTATATCTTTAACCCCTTTCCCCTCTTTTTTATGTTTGTACAATTTTGTTCCTTTATCCTTTATGTTCTTTTTGTCCTTCCAAATCCCTTCTAGGCCGATAACATTCTATAAATCTAAACTTTTTAAATCATATAACTTTTAACCTACTCTGTCTTCCTCGATGGCGGTCAGACCACGAGGTTGTCATTTGTTCGAACGGGTTTTTTCTTTTGACTCCGTTTTGCCGTGTCAATAATCAAAATTTTCCATAAGTGCGTTTGCCTAGTGAGTTTTTAGTTATTTATGGTGTATTTTAATTAGTTCTAGGTCCATGTGGGCACATGTTTTTAATTTTTAATTTTTTCTTAAGTTTGCCTGCGGCAGATAAGAGTTTCTAGCAATCCAATTTAATTACTGTTAAGCCGAACCGGACCCATCCCGCCCAGCCCCACATTTACCACGACGCTGCACGCCGTGATTGTCGGGCTGGCTCTGGGCCGGGATCCGGTGAGGCGTATTCTTGTACCGTTGAATACCAAATAAATTTGTTTCGTTGTTGTTTCGTTGTTGTTTTGTTGTTTTTGTATGTATCTCGATACTCCAGTGAAGCAACGTGCAGCGTGGTTAGTACTTGGATGGGTGAAACCCAGCGATCTCTCCCCACCTTCTAGCATCTTGTATATCAGTGTACACGTGGAAGCTATGTAATTTCAAGACGAGGATTACGTAGTGGATATAGCATCCTTCTGAGGGGAAGTAAAGCAGGTGGTCCCTTATCTATTAAATGTTAAGCAAGTAAAAGATCCCTACTCTTTTTACGAGAAGAGATTCGACAAAATTTCCAGGTTGGGGGTAGCTCGTCTCCTGGCGCCTGTGATAGGCCCTGGTAGCGGAAATAGGCCGACGATAAATAAATAGATAAAAAAAGTAGTCAGCAATTAAAAAATATATTACCATATACTGCTTTTCGTTAATATGTAGTATGATCTAGACGCTTAAATTTTTTCGTCCATTTACAGCGCTTGTTTTAGAAAAAAATTGCATTTTAAACTGTAAAGAGACTTTAGAAAAGACGTAACCTGTTTGTTTCTTTGCAAATATCTCAATAAATATTAGTTTTAGCGAAAAAATGGTAGACTTCAAAAATGAAGCTTATAAATTGAGGTTGAATTAATTTTTTTATATATTTGTGTATAATTGAGAGATTCGAAGATATTTAAGTTAATAAATGGCATCCGACCATTCGTAGGAAGAAGTAGATAATTAATCAGTATTTAAAATGATTGTTTGCTTGTTACTACATCATAGAAAATAAAGAAATTATGGCCAATACAATGTGTCACATTTTTTTAAAGAAAATATTACCATTTTGTTATTGATATTGCCGAGTAATTAAATTTGCTTTTTTTAATGCTGTTTTTCGTTAAAATAAAGATCACCTAGATGAACAATTTGTTTGTCCGTTTAAAACCCTTATTTTAGAAAAACATTTCACCCGCTATTTCGGAGCCACCATTTTGAATTTTTAAATAATTTTGATCTCAGATTCATAATCAGAAATTATAACTATGCTTCATTTGGACTGATTTTTTTTTCTAAAATGAAGATAATCCATGCAAAGTATAAAGAAATATTTAAAATTTCCTATAACGCCGTCACTACACTTTTATAGGATTTACATCTATAAAGAGTTTTTATTATTCCTCCTCCGTTTGAAATAGATTCTAGTTATGTACCTCAGCTGCGACTGGCCGTCTTAGATTGAAATCGGCCCTCACAGAAAGCAAAATATATATTCTGGTGATCAAAATAAAATTTAAAAAGAAGCCAACAGTCAGTCCTAGAGGCTGAATAATGTGTAAATGCCCACACATATCACATTACCCATACGCTTGAGTTACCCAAGATACGGAGTTCTTGTACAATGTTTGATTCGAAATACAAGTCTCACTGTTTGACATGATATTTGAACAAGGAAGACCTTATCCCAACATCACGTACATATCGCGATTACCGTATACTTCAAGCTAAACATACACATGATTTC
Organism: Rutpela maculata; assembly: GCA_936432065.2. Classification (NCBI taxonomy): domain Eukaryota; kingdom Metazoa; phylum Arthropoda; class Insecta; order Coleoptera; family Cerambycidae; genus Rutpela; species Rutpela maculata. Next base: position 39,235,127 of record OW386285.2, read on the forward strand.
CATTCCTTCGGTAACTAAACGATAGATTAGTATCCTCAGAAACTGCGTGACTTCCGATATTGTGATGTTAATAGTACTTTTATAACTTAACGTACTGAAGTTTGTAGCGGTGAGTTAGAAGACCATAATGAATATTATTGTTTTATTTATGCAGTAGTTACGCACTTGTTCTTATATTATTTATGATTTTTAAATGAAGTTGCTAATAATTTGTTAAAAAACCATAACTGTTCCAAAAACATAAATTTAAAATTCTCGCCGAAACTGAACTCTACTTCTCAGACAAAAATTGTCAATTGATGAGATTTATAGACTAGGAACATTTTCTAATATCGGACATTCTAGGAGTATGAAATGCAGCAATTGGGTATCTGACATTTCCTCCCTATTTCGACCTTGCTAAATCCGAAAATGATGGGCACCAGATCAAATAAATATAATGAATATATAAATAAAATAATAAATCCTGAAAACCCAGTAAGGACCAGCTGGTGAGTAGTAGCTGAAATATCTAATATTGTTATAAATAATGAAGAATAATCATCATGTATATGATGAGCTTCAAATAGTCGTCTCACTATTTAATGAATTTTTTATAGAAGCGCCGCATGCTACTATTAGGCAAATACCGAAATTGAACTGCGATACGTATACATACAGTAAAGTTCATCAGACAGATTCATTGTTTTTAAAACCATTCAGTGAAATTTATTAACAAAAACATTTAAAGCTAAAAAGTCGTCTGGTCTAGATGATATTCCCTGTTTTATAATAAAAAAAGTAATGCATTATATTATTAAACCACCAACATATATTATTAATTTATCTTTTGAAACAGGAACGTTTCCGAATAGCCTAAAGACCGGAAAGGTGATATCTATTTTTAAGAAAAAGGATACCCAACTATTGGAAAATTATAGGCCTGTAACCATGTCCTTTGGATTTTCAAAAAAATTTCGAATACTGTTATCTAGATAGGCTGGTAAATTACTTGGAAACTTTAAAAATAATTACTAAAAACCAACATGGTTTTTCTAGTGGCATATCGACCGGTACGGCAATATATTCTTTTTAAATAAAATTTTAGAATTCATTGATGCGGGAGAATGTCCTGCTGGTATATTTTGTGTTCTCAGCAGGGTGTTTAACTGCATCAATCATAGTCTATTAATATCTAAATTATTTGATTATGGTATACGGGGTCTGTCATTAAATTGGATCACTATATTCCTCGAAGATCGGAGGCAATATGTTAGTTTAAAACATAAAAACGATAACATCGTGTGTAGTGTTAATTTAGAATTTTTAAATTCAACTATAGGTGTTCCACAGAGCTCTATTTTAGTCCCTGTGCTTTATATTTTATTTATTAATGATATTGATTTTTTGCCATCAACTGCACATTTTACAATTTATGCTGACGACATTTCTGTGATAATATCAAATCCATCTGATAATGTTTTGGAACAAAATTGCAATGCTATTTTAAACACTTTAAACTCAAGTTATTAGATTTCACAGTAGGCGAAAGGAATGTGATAACTCAAATATTAAAATAGACAATACAAATATTTCTAATACGTTTTTAGGGGTATTTTTGGACAAATGTCTAAATTTGAAGCATCATTACGATACTTTGATACCCAAATCTTCTTCTGTAGTATACCTATTCCGAATTACTAGAGGTTCTATCAAGAGAACAACTTATTAATTTATATTATACCCGAGTTGATTCACGTTTAAGGCGTGGTATCTGCTTTTGGAGAAACTCCACCATGTCTTCAAATGTATTTATTGCACAAAAACGTATCTAACGATGTATATTTGGTATACCGATTACTCACACGTGCAAGGATATCTTTATAGAAAATAAAATTCTGATATATTTTCGAAATTTGCATATATGTTTTTAGAAACAGAAATAGTTTTATTTTAAATAGTGACTACCATAATGTCAATACAAGACAAAAAATAAACTCCATGAACCTTGCGCCAGATTAAAAATCACAAGATTTATAGGCCCGAAATTATTTAAACGACTACCGGATGATATAAAACAGGAAAGAGAGTATTTATTTAGAAAAAAGCTAAAGGTGTTTTTATCGTATGTAATATTACTAGTGCTTAAAATTTTATCGAAAATTTTTTCGAAAGCGTGTTGTCTGGTAATATAAAGAGTGCAAATTGGCAGTTTATTATCTGATTAAATCCCGACCGCTTTAGCGGGAGGGATTTAATCTTTGATAATAAACTGCCAATTTGCACGAGTTATATTAACTAGGGGCAACTTAGCTTGAGAAAAAAATTTTAGATGAAATTTAAAACACGAGTGGTATTTGAGAAGAATATTTCACGAATAAATAATTCATTAAGTACAACTTCAATATTATGTTTTCTCATTAATTGCCTTCAGACGTTTTCTTGTCACTTTTTAGAGTTTACTGACCTTTATTTTCAATTTCCTCATTAATTTGATATACAGAAATATTTCCAAACCGACTCATATTGTCAAAACAGCAAATCTGAAACAAACGCAGTAGAAACAACGGAGATTCGCTATATTTTAAAATAATGACGTTTCTATGGCAACTAGTAAATAAAACGAGTTGAAACCTTAGATATTATAATATATAGACTGGCTTAACACCTTTCAGGCATCTCTGAGGTGCAATATGACGAGGAACGATAGAGAGAGCACTACTTTATTCCCGATATCCCGCCTATTTATTACTATACACTCACGGTTCCGAGATTGACATAGAGAGCGCCATCTAGCGCTACCGCTACTAGAGTTATATTCCATAATAATTGTTCACTGACTCATATTTACGTATTTAATCCTTATTTTTAACTTGTAATACATATTATGTTGAGGTTTGCTTCGTTAGGCAGAGTGAATTTTAAATACAACAAATTAAAATATTGCACAGCTTTGATTCAACTATTTACTTTTTGATAGATTACCGTATGTAAGTATCTAGGTACATTTTTAGTTTGTTTCCAGAGCGAATGTGTTTACTTGACATTTATAATAAATGATTTGCTTAACTTTGCAACTTCGTTATTGAGCTATTGAAAGCTGTGCTTGACTTGTTCCTGTATTATGAGCTAGGTATATTACGTACAATATTTGTATATTATTGTTACCTGATTGAAAAGTAGGCAAATTGAAATAGTTACAGATAGGCAAGGGTTATAGCCTATATATTTCAGACAGGCTTCTCTTTGGAACTGACGATTGTTTACTATATATGGGGTGTGTTTATGTTTGCTAGTACGTAATACAATATTACAATTTACAAGGTAAGTTAACAATTAGTAATAAGCTAGAGAAGATATTTATAGATAAAATTTGAAAGCGCGAGTTGCCCTATTTGCGGAAATTATTTCACGAAACAAAACGTCAAAAAATTACCCAGTATTTGCCGCTGCAGCGACATAAAAAATTAGAGCGATAAATTTTGCATGTTGGTACTGTCAAAAGCCGATATAGCTTGAATTACCACTAGTAATGACATTTGATTGGTGCAATGTTGTGAAAAAACTGGCTCTCATTGGCTATAGCGTTAATGAGTGAAATAATCAGATAAATGTTATTATTCTGTTACAGAGTTTTTCTGTATTTAAATTCTACTAATACACAGCAAGTTAACGTGAACCTATACGTTCCGTTTTTTTATCTTTCTTTTTACTCTTATTTTGTTTACAAATTTTGTATTTTAGCGTACATTTCTCAGTATTCATTGTCTTCGTCTTATACAACTGTGTGTTTTACACTATCATAGACCTTTAATATAAACTTTTATGTTATTTAACTGGTGTGTAAAATAGTGTTTCAATGACTTGTCTTATATCATGTACATGATCAAAAAGGACCAATCAATGAATTTGACCTAATAACCAATAAAGCGGACTATTTGGGATTTGGGACTATTCATACTATTTTTACATTTTCCAATTTAAAAAGCATCCAGCTGTGTCTTAATTGTTACATTTCTAATTAATCTGAAACTGTTTATATCTATTCCATGTTTGTTGTCAAATGCATCCTGGGCAACAATAGAATTTTCAGTTCCTCTTCCACTGTCGAATCTGGTTATAATTATACGTTCTGTTTGTCCCACATAATTCAAATTACAATCACTACAACTACTTCGTTTTTAAAAATTCCGCTTAGATCATGGGTAAACCGCGGTTCATGTAAAATTGATTCAAATTTTGAACCTCCGAGAAGTTCTGGAGGGTTCTCTTAAATCTGCGTTTCCTAATTAATCAACTAAAGTTACAAAGTTTCATTCCCCTTAGTTCTATTCTCAATTATAGAACTTTATCTTTTACATATCTCTGTTCATTCAGAGAGAGTCTTATTAGAAGATGAATTAAGAAATTGAGACCAGCCATTTTGTGCTGGAGACAATAGTGTGAGTCATTAGGAATATACCTTAGAGTACTTGCGTCTTTTCCATGTAAATTAAACTCTAACTTATTTTTACCATTCCTAATTACTAATGTATCTAAAAATAAAGTTGTCGACTTAGTCGGAGAACGAGCAATGACTAAGATGCACCCTCTATAACACTCGCGAACAACCACCTAAAAAAAATTGATTCTTATGTAAATCGACCTGGCGGATCTGATTTTGGAGTTCGCCAGACAATTCGGAATTGCGAAACTGGTCAAAATCGGCAATTTCCGAAAAATCTCAAATTTTATGGATATTTTTTAATTTTTACTTATCACCCGATTAAATTGAGAAGAGCCAATTTAGACCTTTGTTATCATGACGGACATGACAGAAATGCAAAAAAATTTACGTGTCACCAGTAATATATTTTTTAATAGTTGGTGACACGAAATTTGTTAAAAATGCAGCAACAAATACTCGATCGAGACAACTTTCTTGTTTTTAAAGATAGATGTATATAGTAAGCAACAAAGTTGTAGCCAAAGAACCAAAGAAACTTTTTTATTTCAGTGATTTTTTTGATAACTGGCTTGGTTTTTAACATAATGGTGCCGGAATATAGAAAAGAACTATGCCGGCCGCGGCCGGTCACATACTGCACAAGCGATAACGCCATGCATAGCTTGAGAGCGCCAGGATTTGTATTGTACTAATAATAAATAACCTATTTAATAATCGTTTATTCAGTAAATTTTAATTTTGAAAAAGGAGCAAAATATAAAAAATAAAGTTTTAAATTTTGATAAAGCCAATTTAGACATACTCATTTTATTTCCACATTTAACCTCTACTCATATAATTAAGCAGCAATATTTAAGAGATAGTTAACACATTTGTATTTTTTTATCGCAAATTATACAACGTTTTGGGCTTTCAACGGTCTTCCTTTTTTATAACCAGTATTAGCCACATCTGTGCTTTCTGCTTTTTGTTTATAAGCTTTTCGGGTGTAATTTCTTCTGCATCTTGCATGATAGACAGGACATTTTAACAAAAATAAATCCCTTTTCTTGGTGTAATATTTCAACTTAAGAGAGATATCATCCGACTTTATAGAAACTGCTTTAAATGCTTAGTCCAGTGCTTCTTCTGTAACACCCTGCACAGTTTCTTCACTATTTTGTTGGCAAAATATGCATTTCATAAAGTTTAACTCTGGGTTTAACTGTTAAAAAAAAAAGTTGAAAACGCGCACAAAACAGCTGACGTTAAAAAAATTGCTTAAAAGTTGTTCTTTGTTCAAATTAAGTATTAAAACTAATTTTAAATATCTGGAAAAGAAATTCCGTTACTTTAATATGCACTTTACCCTCTATAGTACTTTCCTAATGCAATAATAATTATTATTATGGCTGCAACTCATCAATTTTCAATAAGAATAAGCGTCATAAACCACACAGACGACAACAACTCCTGTCGATCGGTCAAAAACAACTAAATAAACGTTTGATAATAGCTATTTATGTAACCAGTTACACAAGACGTAACAACACGAATTACACAAGATTGTCTTTCGTTACATAATTGATTTTTCTAATTTTAAAATTTTAAAAACAATTTAAACATAATAAATGAAATGGATATATTTAAAAATCTTAAAAATTAAGTAATCTTTTTCATAGTTACCTTTGCTGCCATCACACATTATAATTTTAATGTCAAAATTGACAGAAGTTATTTAGTCAAGTTACAATATTATTTGAAATCCTAATTTGATAACATAATAAAGGTAAATTGTATTAATGCAAAAGTTTTGTTAGCGAATTTTGAAGGAAAGAAGAATTTAAAAGCTTCCACTTTATGGACTTAATATTCTATTTTGTGTTGAATAAACATTGTTTCTTTATCTTTTTGAGAGTTGTTTATCTTTCCTAATTTATGACATAAGGAACTTTTTGTAACGTCATATCCTAAAATGGCATTTATTTGACACTTTCCATGAATCAAAACGATGTCATTATTGACAAGTGTAAAATAAAGAAAAAAGAGTGAAATAAAGACTTTTTATTTCACAGTGTCTCTATCGAAACAGCAATAGAATTTAGTCTATTTTTATAAAATTATATTGTTTTCTGATTTCTAATGGCGATACAAAAAATTTTGTATACAACTCGAGACTAAAATGTGTTTTAGCCACTTGTTATATAAAATACTATTTTGTAACGCCATGTCTTAAAACGACGTTTATTTGACAGTTTCAATGAATCAAAACAATGTCATTATTGACAAGTGTAAAATAAAGCAAAAAGAGTGAAATAAAGGAATTTTATTTAACAATTTGAAAAAACTTACTGATTTCTATGGAAACGGCAATAGAATTTAGTCTATTTTTACAAAATATGGCGATACAAAAAATGTTGTATATAACTCGAGACTAAAATGTGTTTTTTTTTTACTCGTGTGGTTTATAGCATTCGCCTTCGGCTCGTACTATAAATGCCCCACTCTAAAAAAAAAAAAAAACACTATTTTAGCCACTTGTTATATAAAATACTATTTCGTCACCAGTTACGTAAAATTTTACTTTTCATAACTGGTTACATAAAGTAGGACGTTTTGACACTTACGTCAGTTTTGAAAACTGTCACTTTATACGTCAAAATTAGAAAAACCAATATTCACAACTACGCATTATTTTATTCACATCGGGAGGGGCATCCTGAAAGACGAGAAACAAAGCCGCGGTATAGGCCAACCCAATCTTTTATCATGCGACGCGACCCGGCGCGGAGGTCAAATACTGTAGCACCGTTTTCTTTAAAACTAAGTAAGTTATCAAAAAAATCACCGAAATAAAAAAGTTTCTTTAGTTCTTTGGCTACAACTTTGTAGATTACTATATACATCTATCTTTAAAAACAAAAAAGTTTTCTCGATCGAGTATTTGTTGCTGCATTTTTAACGAATTTCGTGTCACCAACTTTTAAAAAAAATATTACTGGTGACACGTAATTTTTTTGCATTTCTGTCATATTAGTCATAATAACAAAAGTCTAAATTGGCTCTCCTAAAAATTTCAATTTAATCGGACTTAAACTAAAAGAGATATAGGGTAATAAGTAAAAATTAAAAAAATTACATAAAATTTGAGATTTTTCGGAAATTGCCGATTTTGACCAGTTTCGCAATTCTGGATTGTCTGGCGAACTACAAAATCGAGTCTGCCAGATCGATTTACATAAGAATAAATTTTTTTAGGTGGTTGTTCGCGAGTGTTATAGAGAGTCCTTAAAATGCATCGTAGAGATCCCTCGTTCTCCGACTAACTGTATTCTGGCAACTTCTAATTGAAACGTTCTGTATAGATAAGGAAGTTTGTTTTTATTTTGAACAACTTTTTCTACGCTTGTAACAAAAAGAAATTGTACTGTATGGAGATAAGGAAACAGTTAATGACACATTATCGGGAATGAAACAATTTTATTCATCATTGCTTGCACGTGTGAATAAAATAATTCATCATTGCCAATTTTTAAAACAAATAAAACCAAAGCAAACATTTATCTCTTACGTTACTACTTATTGCAATGCATTGATTATATTAAAATTAAAAATTGCAAAAAGGAAGTTATAGTCACTCCTAGAGGTCACAAATTTCGTACCCGAGCACGCGCGCCATACGTCTCAACTCCCAAATCAAGCCACCACATAGTTCCTCCTACAACTAGCCAAAGATTAACCTCAGAAGCTTCTTAACTCCCCGAACGATCGATGATTATTAGAATCTTATAACCTACCAAACCATTCTTTTCATCGGTGAGATATAAATCGGTAAATATACTATTAATCTAGAAGTCAGGGGCGGGCGTAGATGCGTCTTCACGGTGTATGTATCTTATTCCGGCAACCTCCCTAGCCACACGGCTGTCCTAAGTCAAAACACTGTATAAGCCAGTTTCATCAAAAATCATATTTTTACATTTTTTGATATACAGTATCAACATCTACCAATCCGTGATTGAGGAAAACTAAAATTCCATGTCCAAAGTCCATGTGTAAATAAAAATATCCACTAACTGAATCCAGCTACTAATTTAAAACACTGTACATCCATAATATTTTAAATGGTTTATACAGTGTTTTGACTTCCCTCTACCATAACCTATTTCTACCCTAGCCTTTATCTTTCACCAACTTTACATCTTTCCCCTTTTTTGTATGTCTGTACAATTTTGTTCCTTCTCTGTATCCTTTTTGTTCTTTTTGTCCACTTTTTGTCTTTCCAAATCCCCTCTAGGCCGATAACATCCTATAATAGTCCACAATACATCGCCCTTTTTTTAATGATTAGTAACAGGCTGAATTTTTGTGAGTAGCTTCATTTTGACGAGACGCCCAACTTTTCTCTCTGCGAAAATTCTCGGTAGTGGTAGCTAATAGCAAAAATTACTTTTTCTATTTCACACGAATTAGATAATTCGACAACCTGTCAAATTATGTTGTTGTGGACAAACACGGGGCTTATTATAATTAACTCGCGCGAACGTAACCAAGGCAATCGAAAAACAAAGTCTTTAACAAACGTTTAATGAATGAAAAATATATTGCCAAAATAATTTGACAGGTTGTCGAATTGTCTAATTCCTGTGAAATAGAAAAAATAATTTTTGCTATTAGCTACCACTACCGAGAATTTTCGCAGAGAGAAAAGTTGGGCGTCTCATCAAAACGCAGCTACTCACGAAAATTCAGCCTGTTACTAATCATTAAAAAAAAGGGCGATGTACTGTGGACTATAAATCTAAACTTTTTAAATCATATAACTTTTAGCCTACTCTACCTTCCTCGACGCGGCGGTCAAACCACGAGGTTGTCATTTGTTCTAATGGGTTTTTTCGTTTAACTCTGTTTTCCCGTAACAACAATCAAAATTTTCCAAAAGTGAATTTGCCTAGCGCGTTTTTAGTTATTTATAGTGTATTTTAATTAGTTTCAGGCCCATGTGGGCACATGTTTTTAATTTCTAATTAGTTCTTAAGTCTGCCTGCGGCAGACAGGAGTTTCTAGCAACCAAATTTAATTACCGTTAAGCCGAACCACAGCCACCCCGCCCACGCCACATTTACCACGACGCTGCACGCCGTGATTGTCGGGCTGGCTCCGGGCCGGGATCCGGCGAGGCCCATTCTTGTATCGTTAAATACCAAATAAATTTGTTTTGTTGTCGTTGTTGTTGTCGTTGTTGTTGTTGTTGTTGTTGTTGAGTTTTGCGAGTTTGTTCAGAGGGATGGGCCTGGACATGGGAGGAGCCCTGCTCCAGGAAGGGGGTGGAATTTGGTGGGGTGATATTCATCTGTTGAAGAAGGGTAGCTGAAAGGTCGGCTTTGTCATTGACTGTGGTAAATTTTTGCCCGTGTTGAATCAGAGTGGGCAGCTGCGGATAGTTTTCTCAGTAGTTTTGACATCTTCCACAAGGTGTTTTCCTTTGTGGAGAGTACCCTAACCCTGTAGTTCCATGAAGCTTCCCTATGTTATTTTACAACTAGTCAAAGATTAACCTCAGAAGCTTCTTAACTCCCCGAATGCTCGTTGCTTATTGGAATCTTACACCCTGCCAAACCATTCTCTCCGGCGGTGAGGTATAAATCGCTAAATATACTATTAATCTAGAAATTCTAAAATAATCGAAGGAAATATTGTGGAGTGACATAATTTTACAATTGATATATTATCAATTAATATGCCAATGTATGTAAAATTAAGTAATGGTGTATGTGCCTCCCATCAATTTCTACGACAACGCCATTAGCGGATTATATGAGGGACACATGAAAAATTCTATCAGTTTAAACTTGGCAGGCGTTCGCTTACAAATAACATAATCCAAATCAAGCAACATACAGTGTGTCTCATTTAAAATGAAGACTCCCTGATATTTTCGAAATTTTTTGAATTCCAGATTTGAGCTTTGGCACAATTGTAGTCCTATATAAGACGTACATTTCGAGACTACCAACTTAAATTTAAGTAACAAACTGAGACAACGGCAGCCCCCCAAATGAGGTCCATTCCCGATATATTGCTTCGCGTTGAAGATATCGAAAAAAGTTGTTCAGTATCTAATTTTCAGCCCTAACACCAAATTTCATTACAAAATTCGTATTTTTCAATATATTTCTGCAAGTCCACACAGAGTTACAATTTTGGTTTTCAATTTAATAGGATGCCATGGAAACAAAAACTATGATTAAATTAAATGTCAATCTGACAAAACTTTGTGGTATAGTGTAAAGTTCTAGTTTACAATCGTAAAATGCGTTTTCATTGAAGGGAAAAAATCGAAATAATGTTATTTGGTGATGGAGTTCATAGTAGCAGAGAAGTAGCCACTGAATTTAACCGAAGACAACGTTTACGAGTCGATATTACTCATGGAACTGCAGCCACCATAAATGCTCGTTTCAATGAAACTAGCAGTGTTATTAAAAGACCTTAGAATGATTAACTCCGTCGAATACATCCGCATCCTGAAGATAACATAATCTTAGCTGCAAATCAAGCGAATCCAAGAGCGAGTCTACGAAATTTAGCATCTCAACTGAATATCGACAAGGAGAAAATTAGATGTTTCATACGTCATAAAATCAAGCCTTATAAACAAAAATTTTTGTATACTTTGAAAGAAGGTGATGAAAATAGAAGGTTAGATTATTGCTATTGGGCCCAGGGAAATTTTTTAGACGACCGGAAATTTCTAAATAAAGTTTTGTTTACTGATGAGGCTACATTTACCACTAATGGGGTGGTAACTTCTCAAAACTGTAGATACTGGGCCACAGAAAATCCTCATTGGGTTATTAATTGTATTTATTATTTTATTAATTGTAAAGACCAATATTCAACGTTAACGTATGGTGTGGAATTTTAGGAGACCGAATAATTGGTCCGTTTTTCTTTAATAACTCGTTAAGTGGTGAGTGTTTAGTTAATTTCTTCGATACGGAATTATGGGATGCAATTGAAAATCTTCTTCTTAATGTGCGACAGGAGATGTTTTTTCAGCTAGATGGTGCGTCAATACATTATTCCATAAATGTTCGTCAATGGTTGAACGAACATTTTCCAATGCGCTGGATAGGAAGAAGTAGTCCTTTTGAAATCTGGTTACCCGATATTACACCATTAGATTTTTATTTCTGGGGAACAGTGCAGAATAAAGTTTACAAAACAAGGCCCAGAAATAGAGAAGAATTTTGATAATTAATTAAAATTTTCAGTTAAATAAATGTACTGAGTAACTATTTCAAAAACTGATCGTTACTTTAAACTGTTGTTTTTTTACTTATTTCAGTTACCAAAAGTTAATTGTTTGTTTTATTTTCCCCTAAAATGTATTTTTTGTCAAATCAACACTTTTTCAATAAATTTTTTTACAATTCCATGGCATCCTATTAAATTGAAAACCAAAATTGTAACCGTGCGGGAAAATATTGAAAAAACTAAAAATGCGATTTTCGTAATGAAATTTGATATTGGGCCTCAAAATTAGATTCTGATTCTAATAACTTTTTTCGATATCTTCAACGCGAAGCAAAATATCGGGAATGGACCCCATTTGGGGGCTGCCGTTGTCTCAGTTTGTTACTTAAATTTAAGTTGGTAGTCTCAAAATGTACATCTTATACAGGACTACAATTGTGCCAAGGCTCAATCTGGATTTCAAAAAATTACGAAAATATCCGGGTGTCTTCATTTTAAATGAGACACATCGTATATAGCTACAACTCCGTTTTTTAATATAAAATAAACTGATCAAACGCAATATCCATCTTTAACTGCTTCCTATCCTTTACTGTTATTATTTTTACTTTATTTATTTACCTAATTCTTCTCTCATCTTATCTCATCTGATATCTTATGGACGTCAAAAGTTGTGATAAGGATATCCGCTTTATGTCCTTCATGTACTGCCACTGGAGACTACTTACAATCCTTTTAGTCGAAATAAAAAACTCGCTTTCCATCACAAATATTAACAGGAATATTTCGCACACTTAAAACCAATATAGCTTGTATTTTATTTTATTACTTTTGTACGTAATAATTTTGAAGAGCACTTGATACATCAAATAATTTATAACGGCAGGATCAGTATGAAACAAGGATAATGACAACAAAAGCGAATTCGTAGGTACTTCTGCAAACAGTGATTGGTTTAGAAATAGTTGTTCTCCTAAAGTGCACTCAGCAGGGTCACATTGTCGGAATGTTGACTGTTAAAACTCTCCAGTCAAGAGGATGAACCAATTTCCACGTAACTCTTCATGTCGCGAACACGAAACACGATTTACGAATCTTCCTTTCAATCTCAATATGGCGACAATAGAATGTTAATTAGATTACACAAATTCGTCTCTAAATATCATTAATATTCATAATTTAACAACAGAATAATAACGACTACGTTGGGTCCTGGGATTGGTAAAAAATAATTTATTGAAGTGGTCCAGAGCTTTACAAATACTGTTGACGAGAGCAGTGGAATAAAATAGTAACTGTTTAAAATACAATTTAATTGTAAGTGAAAATATACCGGGTGTCCCGGGATGGGTTATGGAATCACATTTAAATTTTTTACAAAAAGTCACTCTTTATAAACAATTTTGCTTGTTAAAAAAATGCGTTAAGAAAATTTACTTCACAAATATGAAAAAATAAATAAACAAATAAATATAAATTTTTTGTTTTAATTTTTTTAAACTTCCGACTACTATGTCGCTATTTTTAAAATTTCCGCTTGGTTCCCGTACTTTCAACTAAAATCTTGTTCAATGTAATGTTTATGAAGTTTTAAATACTTTGTCCTAATAAAATAATATGCTTTTTGTAGGTTGGAAATCCAACCTATAATTAGCAGCATAATATTGAGACATTATTGGCTTGAATTTTTGATTGTTCGCTGGGAGTCATACAAGAGAAAAGTACGGATAGAAGCATTAAAAATGAGAATAAACTTAAAAAATTTAATATTTGAGGTTTATTTTATTTAAATTAGTTATGTTCATTCAACCGGCAACGTCACCGCGAATAGTCTAAGAGCTGGGCACAAGATTTCGATATTACTCGGGTTATGAAAAGTTTCGGTAAAAATACGTGGTACACTAAGAGAGGATCCTGATTTGGGAATTTGCTGACAGCTCGAGCGGGGAGGGGCACTGCCATATTGCAAAAATGGCGCACAAAAACAGTTTTTTTGAAATATCTCGCTTCGGGTGCCTCATACGGCAAAAAATGTTCTTATAAAAATGAAAGAGCATTACATTTTCTACAGAATATGTCCTGCACATTTTTTCGAGAAACAGAATAGTTTCGGTGCAGCAGCCGATCGAAGTCAAGCATTCTTGACAAAATTATGATTTTTTTGTAATTTCTCAATTTAGTGCGACTTTTATGAAGAAGTATTTTTGTGTTGAGACAAAATTTGTTTTCATACCTGAAAATCTTAACTTTAATTTATTTATGTCATAAACCATAAATATGTTTAACTGTACCCTTTAACCTTAGCGTTCTCTTCCACTTGTTTAAGAGCTGCGTACGAAATTTCAATATTATTCGGGTCATGAAAAATGTACGTAACAATACGTTGTATACTAAGATAGGAGCCTGATTTGGGTGTATGCTGACAGCACGAGCGGAGAGGGGCACGAGTGAGAACGGTGAAATTTGATTTTTTTTTAAACAAAAAACATCGCGATTACGCTTAAAAATTTATAGACCCTGACTAACAGGTAACCACAACGGATGACGTGATGTCGTCGGACGTGCTATACAGCAAGCGGAGGTAAACTAAAACCAAAATAATTCATGGATCACAAAACGTCAGGCAAGACTTTGTGAATAAGAAGATGAACTAAAACTGGCTTAGTGACACAGGCGACATGCTTGAAAAAGAAAATTTGAGATCCATGGACAACTACCCGAGGTACATCAAAAAATTGAAAAACTGCCGTCGTAACTTTAATCGCCTATAATTTTTTTCTTTTCAGAAATACAAGAAACTTATTTAGATGAAATTTGACGGCAAAATGGGGCTCTTTCGTAATTTATGATCATATTATTTGACATATTGACAACAAATTATATAAGGTGCTGACATAACCGCAGTAATTTTGTTTTCGTAAATTTTTGGGAAATTGACAACTGTCAGCAACCTATTTATCCCCTATCTACCTGTCACCAACTTCAAATTTCGATTACGCAGTTCACAATTTATTATTCTATAAATTTTTAAGCGTAACCGAGATGATTTTTGTTAAAAAAATCAAATTTCACCGTTCTCACTCGTGCCCCTCTCCGCTCGCGCTGTTAGCATACACCCAAATCAGCGAGCAAATCAGGCTCCTACCTATCTTAGTGTACGACGTATTGTTACGGAAATTTTTCATGACCCGAGTAATATCAAAATTTCGTTCCCAGCTCTTAGACAAGTGGAACAGAACGCCAAGGGTAAAGGGTAAAGTTAAACATATTTATGGTTTATGACATAAAGTAAATTAAAATTAAGATTTTGAGGTATGAAAACAAATTTGGTCTCAACCCAAAAATACTCCTTCATAAAAGTCGCACTAAATTGAGAAATTGCAAAAAATCATAATTTTGTCAAGAATGCTTGACTTCGATCGGCTGCTGAACCGAAACTATTCTGTTTCTCGAAAAAATGTATAGGACATGTTTTGTAGAAAAGGACCCCGCACACAATACATGGGTTTTGCGGCTTCGGTCAAATTTCGTGAAACTCTGGGAAATAGTAGTTCTCAGTGAGTAGAAAAAAAGTCTAAATGGGCGCAAAGCTCCAAACCCCATTGGTTCCGAGATAAGACCAGCTGAATTCGGACCAATCGATATGTATGTTTTTTTTACAGAAGCCTTTAAAGTAGCAACTTTATGCCCGGGGCGGGTATAGAAATTTGCTATTTTAAAGGCTACTGTGAAAAAAAATAGTATACAACCCTCGGGAATAAAGAGAGACAGCCTTTCTCTTTATTGCCCTCGGGCCGTAAGTATACTATTATATGAAACCTAGCATATGCAGATACTTGAACACATGAAGTGTAGGTTATGTAAACATTTCTGTTATTATGCGAACGTCCGTAACATATTTTTATAATATTCCAAAGTATTATGACACAATAGGAGGTGGGGTTGGGGTAGGTTGGTTTTTTGATAACAAATGATTGTAAATAACAAGAGCAATCGAATTACTCCACTGCCAGGGTCTCCGGAGGGTGGGATCTGACTCCAGATTTATGATCACTATAATTTGAAAACCCTCTGATACGAGCTTCGGCTGTTTCTTAGAGATATCGAAAAATTGATACATTTTGGGAAATAAATGACCAATTGTAGGTCACCATATCGATAATCTGACCCGAGATTCGTGATCAGCGTCTTCGAAAATTCTTGGTACGTGTATAGGCGGATTTTGAACCATGAAAACGGTATTTGAATATTCGCGATTTTTAGCGAAGAGAATATTTGCTGATCGCAGCGTTCAAGCAGCTCTAGCTCAAAACCAGTATATTTTTGAGCTTGGCGCCCATTCAGACTTTTGTACTACTACTTCCGAGAGTCATGTGGATTAGCCTACTGGTGGTTTGGTAGGGGTGGTTTCTAGGAGTTAGGTGGGTTAGAGGGTTGGTGGTTAGGTGGTTTAGCCCGCTTGTGGTGTGGAATTTAATTCTTTCAAGAAAAATAAGCGATTGAACTCGCTGTTCCCAGGGTCAGGTGGGTTAGCCTTCTTATGGTTTAGAAGGGGTGGTTTCTAGAGATTAGGTGGGTTAGGGTATTGGTGGTTAGGTGGGTTATGCCGCTTGTGGCATGAAATTCAATAATTTCAAGAAAAATAAGCGACTAAACTCTCTGTTCCTAGGGTTAGGTGGATTAGCTCACTTGTAGTTTGGTAGGGGTTGTTTCTAGAGCTTCAGCTGGTCTTATCTCGGAACCAATGGGGTTTGGAGCTTCGCGCCCATTTAGATTTTTTTTCTACTCACTGAGAACTACCATTTCCCAGAGTTTCACGAAATTTGACCAGAGCCGCAAAACCCATGTATTGTGTGCGGGGTCCTTTAATGCTCTTTCATTTTCGTAAGAACATTTTTTGCCGTATGAGGCACCCGAAGCGAGATATTTCAAAAAAACTGTTTTTGTGCACCATTTTTGCAATATGGCAGTGCCCCTCCCCGCTCGAGATGTCAGCAAATTCCCAAATCAGGGTCCTCTCTTAGTGTACCACGTATTTTTACCGAAACTTTTCATGACCCGAGTAATATCGAAATATCGTGCCCAGCTCTCCGTCTATAACCACAGCACGTTTTGTATACCCATTCAATTACACAGGCCCACAAAAACAAAAAAGTATCCTGGTCTAGCGACCAGACCCACATATTCCTATGTATTTTCACTCTCTGAACACGAATCTGGCACCAGAAGAGTACCTTTCTGGACGAATTTATGGGTTGTGATGAAAAAAAAACTCGAAATTCATTAATTCGTTATATTAACCTTACATATTTCAAGATCACGGCAGTAGCGTTGGCGTAAATTGGAGAGAGCTCCAATACATACTTTCGACGTAGTAACGATATAGCAGACAACAACACCCATAACCCAACAATAATCCAACGGCTCAATAACCCAATGACTCAATAAATCAGCAATTCATATTACCAAAGTTCGTAAATTTAAAAGAAAAATTCCTCGTTCAGTGATGCCTTCTACTCTTTTATCTTCAAAAGATATACGTAATGACCCATAAACGAACAATAACCCAACGGCTCAACAACCTAATGACCCATTAAATCAGCAATTCATATTATCAAGTTTAAGTAAAAGCAAAAAAAAAAGAAAAAAAATTCTACCTCAACGTTATTTGAGCCGCAAAATCCGAATCTGGCATCAAAATTTTAGACAATTTTTTATGGTCTATTTATAGTCGAAAAATAGACCAGATATGGATCAAAATGACAGCTTAATAGAATTTAGGTAGTTGGTAGGAAAAAACTATGCCACGCAGTAGTACTAATGAATTTTAGTTGCTACTTATTTCTGACACCAAACCAAGTGCAAAACTGCTCCTCAAAAGAGGTAAAACCACACCCAACTGAGTAAAATCCCTAAAATCCTTAGTATACATAAGAAAACATAAAATGAAATTGCTTTTTTCTTCAACGTACTAGGTCTCTAGTTTATTGGTATTTATAGTCTTACTATTAATAACGTGTACCAGACCCGAAATATGGTATGGAAATTGGGGATGTGATTCGACGGTTAAAGAATAGAAAGAGATATCGAGAATGGGATTAGATCATTTTCTAACAAACGAAATTTGTTCAGAAGGAGATATATTAAAACGAGCACCGGATACCTTTATTACCTCTTATACTCATTATATTGATGTTCCTTCTACCTTGATACCGTCGTCCCATTTCATTAATATCTTGTTGAAATTCTTTGCCTTATATATTTCACTGAAATCTCCTAAGTTTTCAGAGAAGTAGTCAATGTGTGAATGAAGGAAATGCAATTTCAAAATCAATAGACAACCCATTTTGTGGTAATTCTGTATCATGTTGGCTACTATATTTTTGTACTTTTCACTCTTTTGTTACCTAAAAATTGTTCTACGACTTCTTTGAAACTAACCCATGCAGCTTTTTCGATGTCAGTCACTTGAGTAGTGAAATTTTCAACCTTCAATAAAGTAAGAATTTTGTGGTCCATCAAATATTCCTTCCTTTAATTTAGCTTCTGATGTACGACAGAACGTGTTAAACACTCATAACGTTGTCCTTCTTCCCTAAAAACTTAAAAGATTTTAGTGAAAAAAAGGCGAACGATTTCATCAAGATGTTAATGAAATGGAAAGTCGGTATCAAGGTAGATGGGCCATCAATTTGATGGCAGACTTTTGCTGGGCAATAAAAAGGAAATCGTTGTCAAAGAAAAAAAGAGGAAAAGAAACTCATTACTCAGGTCATTTGAAGATAAAAGAGTACGAAATCATCGCCGAATGTAAGAAATTCTTGCTTTAAGTTTACGAACTTTGGTAATATGAATAGTTGATTTATTAGGTCATTGATTTGTGGGGCCGTTGGGTTACTGTTGGTTTCTGGGTCATTACTTACATCTTTTGAAGATAAAAGAGTGTGAAAGCATCACTGAACGAGGAATTTTTCTTTTAAATTTGCGAACTTTGGTAATATGAATTGCTGATTTATTGGGTTATTGGGCCGTTGGGTTAATGTTGGGTTATGGGCCTTATTGTTATCTGCTATATCATTATTACCTCCAAGTATGTATTAGAGCTGTCTTCAATTTACGCCATCGCTACTACCAATGATCTTGAAATATGTAAGGTTAATATGACGAATTAATGAATTTCGAGCATTTTTCCATCCATAACTCATAAATTCGTCCAGGAAGGTCCTATTCCGAAGTGCCAGATTCGTGTTCAGAAAGTGAAAATACATGGCAATATGTAGGTCTGGTCACTAGCCCAGGATACTTTTTTGTTTTTGTGGGCCTGTGTTATTCAAGTTGTATGTCATTTACTTATTAAAATATTGAATTAATAGTTGTTGCTGTTTAAATGTTGGGAAATGATTTAATGTGTTTAATGCAAATTTGCATAAAGTGAAAACACCTAATTGAACGTAAGCACGCGTAAACCAAATTGTAGTTTAAGCGTGAAACTTGTCTTAGAAAAATTAAAATTATTTTTCTAATTTTAACATATAAAATGACACTTTTCAAAACAGACGTAAGTGTCAAAACGTCCAACTTTTCATATTCATTCATGAAATGTTAAATTTTACCTAACTAGTGAGAAAAAGTTCGTTATATCATTAAAAGAAAAATAAACAACTCTCAAAAAGAAAAAGAAACAATGTTTATTCAACACAAAATTGAATACTGAGTCCATAAAGTGGAAGCTTTTAAATTCTTCTTTCCTTCAAAATATGCCAACAAAACTTTTTCATTAACACGATTTACTTTATGCTGTTAAATTAGGATTTCAAATAATATTATAACTTGGCTAAATAACGTTTGTCAATTTTGACATTAAAATTATGATGTGTAATAATGGCAGCAAAGGTAACTATGAAAAAGACTACTTAATTTTTGAGATCGTTAAATTCATTTGCATTTTTCATTTATGTTTGAAGGGTTTTTAGACGTTTAAAATTAGAAAAAAATCTTGTATGTAACACGGTCCGAAAGACAATTTTGTGTAACTCGTGTTATTTTGCGGGATCTCGCTTCACTTGTCCCGCAAACATAAACTCCTTGCACAAAATAAAGTCTTTCGTCACTTGTTATATAAATAGCTGTTATGCCTGGTTTTGACATAAATAAAATTTTTTATTGGTGGTTGATGGTCTGTGCTTTAATGCTGGTAACGTTTAACGGGTATAGACCAAAAATATGTTAGGAAAAGACTTTTTTAAATGGTCGACGTTTCGTCAAAATTTATTGACGTCCTCAGGACTAATTAGGTGAGTTTTCCTTTGTTACATTAGATTTTGAGAAACAAAACAGAACACATCGATATTAATAAATACAACGACACATCAACGTATAAGTAACTAGTTTATACAGTATAAACTAGTTATTATCTCATAAACGCAAGTTCTCGAAGTTGATGGATGTCTGGAATATCTGGATAACGTTAGAGTTTTGAAACACATTGACTCGACTTGACTAAATCAAAGACTATAATAGGACTCTACCAAACTGAACTTGATTGAACTATGGATTTATGAGTATTTGCAGATCTTTAACCATTCCCGACTAAACTCAAATGATTTCCAGAAATAACTTGATGTTAAACTCGACGTATATGAATTAAATAAATTATTTCAATATAAATAAATTAAAATCGATACAAAAATCAAGGATAAATCTTATATCGATAGACCTAAAAAAAAAAAAAATAATATGGCAGCAAAATTTCTACGTTCAAAAGAAAAGAGAAAACTTTAGTACATGTTCGCAGAAATATGGTTATCAATAAATATATATTAAATTACATTCCAGAATTGAAAAATATGGCTTGAGGCTGACACATATTGACTGGGGAAAATTATTAAATAAGTTTAATTACCTTCTACGTGATCGATTCACTAAGTAAAATATGATAAAACCAAAAATGGTAATACATATGCCGATTAATTATCAATAACTCGAAGTGATTGACTTATGCAGCTACAGAATTGGAAATGAAATTCACTTCACCCTGTGGCTTCAAGTAAACCGATATCTCTATTACTTAACGCATATTGCATAAAATAAAATTTACTAGGTATATTTGAATTTAATAGAACTTATAGTATATGCAATCCAACATACTTCTGTCGTATACTTATTAAAATAACCACTAGTTCTCGAAAGATGCAATGAAACGTAAACATATTTACAGAGCGATGTTAGCTTCGGTGTTTATGAGAATATTTGGTATGAACTATAACAAAAAAAGGTTAACAGACGGTTTTGGTATAAAAATACAAAAAGATATGACTTTAATCTAAAGACAATATTTATTCTTAATTATGTCTAGGCTTTATCTATAATAAATGGTAAATGTACAGTATGCAGCAGAACTAAGTGTGTTTTATTATATTTTAATAAAAATGCATAAAATTCATAGTTGTATGCAACAAGCGGTACTCCGCCAACCATTTGGCGTTTAAACTTAAGATTGGTAGTTACTGACTGATATAAAACTACTTTTTGACGAAACTTGGAGTTAACTATCAGATCTAAGATAAACGGAACCGGCTATACATATGTATTATTATTTAATAAGAATATATTGATTAATTTCTTGCTTTTAAAAAACATAACAAACTTATGTAAATGCGGTGGCACTATTTCTTGCACTCAAGCTCCCGCAAAGAAGATTTTCGCGAGAGTATTTCTGTTCAGCTCTAAAAATAGCATAGGTATTTCTTTTTATATTACTTACTTTATTTATATTACTTTACATTACTTACATGAAATAGATTTAATATAAATAAATTATTATTATTATTATTATAAAATCGGAGTGAGCCACTTGCAAATTTGGAGAAGATATTGCCTAATGTTTTAAAAATACAGATGTTGTATTTGATATCTGAAATTATATTCAGTTAAATTAAACAACAAAGACAAATTAATTCTATTTTACATTGAAACACATTAACTAAGAGACTGTAAGCTTCTTAGCATAGGCCAGTAAATTGAGAAATAGAGTAACAGTAATGCGAAATCTATGAAGTATAATGGTCCCAAGTAATCATGTCTGGAAAACATCAAAATATAGCGATAAAGCTGTGCTGGGACGTTTCACGCTTTCGACATAAATCTAGTATGCTCTCTCGGGATCCGAGAATCCTCTTAGTGGAACGCGTGTGTGGGTTCCCCATGGATCTTCCTTACGCGTAGGGATTACATGCTGCACATATTCGGCAGCCAACTCACCGTGATACCTATTGATAAATTAGCAGGATTTTAGTTGGACACTTTTTCTCTCTTGCATTTTGATAAACTTTTTTAAGTGAATTTTAAAATTTATTTTTATATTTTTGTTTGCATCTAGGAAATACTTACTTTTTTTAAGGTTCATCATTACCATTCATTTTTACTTTTTATTACACATAATGTACAGGGTGTTCCATTCTAGATGTTTTTTCTGTAGCTAATGGAGCTAGATTGGGGTTTTTACATCTATATTCTATATTGCTGCATAAATATAATTATCACTTGTATACATTCAGCCGGCGTGTTCACAAAATCAAAAATGCCTCTTTCAAGGCTGAAGTTTGATTTACACCACACTATAGTGGATAAATTAGTCAATTATTTGAACAGCAAAAGTTTATAAATATATATTTTTTATTACTAGGACTTTATAGCTGATGATTTATTTTTTTGCGTTTTTTAAGTAACATACCGGTTTGGTTAGGTTAGGTTCATATGTGAGTGGACTTATAACCAGAGCCGCCACTGCGATTATCTGGTCTATTCTGGCTTACTCCTTACTATATTTCATCCAGTAAGTTCTGTTTTTTAAAGCCTATAACCTTATTGGGCGAGAAACGGTCCAGGTCCTTTGGCAGCAGTTGCCCTTTGCCAAATAGTGATAAACTGATTCTTTCTGTAGCGGAGAAGGTACATAGAACGTACTCTGCCGTTTTATCCTCCCAGTCCTGTCGAGAGGGGGGTGGGGGTGATTCCCCCCGGGCCCGGGCTCGTTTTGAAGGACACGGGATTGTTTGGGGTGCCCGATTTTGTGTCATAATTTAATTTTTTTGTTCGGATTTCTCCCCCGGTCATCAATTTTCAAAAAAACTTTCCCCCCCCCCGCACCTGTATGTAAAAACATTGTTTTTAAACTCTTCGCAAAAACGAGAGTGTATTGCATTTGATGGGCACCTTTCTAAAACCGGAAATATCGCTCGTAGAGAAAAAACTTTCTTATCATTGTGTTAGTGAACGAATTCTGAACAACTTTCAAAATGTCCGTCTGTCCGCCTATCACGATTCTTGTAAGCACGATAACTTAAGAAAGAAAAGTCCGATTGTATTGAAATTTGAAAAGTTAGTTAGTTAGTGTTAGCTAGAGGAAGAGCCCTATTTTGGAATAAAATCAATCAGTAAATAAGAAAGTTATTAATCATTAAATTTAAAAAAATATATTTTCTTAATTTTTGTCGCTTGTACTTACATAAAAATCTTGCGAAATATTATCTCTATAATATATATTTTTTGTTTATACATTTTACTAATAAGTATATATTTTATAATAATATATCTAATGCGTTGAAATATGATTCTCGAAAGATATATATTACAGATATTCAATTTTTGTAATTGTGATGGTCCAGTGACTAAAGTTTTGCCATGCAATCCAAAGATCGTGTGTTTGAATCCCAGACAGGTTGGATGTTTTTTTTCAATTTTTTTTCATATATTTTTTTCACAACAAAGTTGATATCACAAAATTTAGGATGTCCAAACACTAACATTATTTATAAGAAAACTGCGAAGAGTATACTATAGAATGTGTAACAATTATATAAGAAGCTCAGTAAATTGGTGAAGAATACATTTTAGCTTGTTATTTATTTTGTTAATAGTGGATATAAACCAAGAATCATGGCAACTACAGGATTTAACTAATATAGTAATTGAACTTGAATAACTATTTATTAACCCTGAAAAACTTACAGGACACAAAGAATATATAAAACGCATTTACTAACAAACTTAACTTGGATATAGATTGCAGCAGCACTTTTGACAAAAGAGAGAGAGAAAGTTCATGACAGTTAACAACCTGACAAAATAAATACATTTTATTGCCAACTGTTTTCCCCCTTACATCTTTTATATGCAGTAACTTCTTTTCTTTAAACTTTCTTGTTTTATTAAAGTAATAGTACAGTAAATAGAGGTTTTAACTTCGGAATAATGTCATATTGAACGGATTTCGTTCATTTTTGGCCGTATAATAGTAAATACTTCACAGAAAAGTTTCTATATTGTGCGGGGGCTTGCTAATTTATAGGGGGTGGATGCCACCCCCTGTCATGGGGTGGCACTTGAAAAATATATATATTTATTGGAGCTGAAATAGAATCAAATTTTAAGAAGAAAAGGTTCTATGCAATTTTTTACACAAATTGATAGTTTTTAAATTATAACGACTTCAAAATTACGATTTTAGCTTAAAAGAAAGGTATTTCCAAACGGCTTTCGTCAAGTATCTCGAAAAGTATTACTTTATCGAAAAAATGTTACAGACCAATTACAGAGAGTACAAACTGGGAATTAATTATATTTTTTGTTTATTGATGTAGTATCAATAATTTCGGAGATATTTAAGTTTTTATTTGGTATCCAAGTATTTCCAAATTACCTTTAAAGTTTAAAATGCATTTTTTTCTAAAGCAAGTGCTTTAAGTGAGCAAAAAAATTGAGCATCTAGGCAATGCTACATCTTAACGAAAAACTATATTTGAGATAATTTTTTTAAATTACTGGCTAATTAGAGTAACAAAATGTCGACATTTTTATATAAAAAAATATAAATACGCACATTTTTCCGTCATAACTTCTTTATTTCTTATGCTACAAGAACGAGTAAACAATAATTTGAAAGCGCAATTAATTGTCTTTTATTTCATTTCTTAGCACGCGTGACGTAGGTGTCACAATTTCTGCATTTTTCGTCTTATGAACGTTCGGACGCCATTTGTAAACTTTCATATCTCCGAAACTATTAAATCTATGTAAATCAATAAACAAGCGACATTCATTATCAGTTTATGAGCTTTATTTTGGTCTCTGCCCATTTTTCAATAAAACTAATATTTACTGAAATATTTGGAAAAGGAAAAAAAGAATTGCGTTTTATCGAAAATACCTTTACAGTTTAAACAGTATTTTTTTCTAAAGCAAGTGCTGTATACAAACCAGAAAATTTGAGCATATACGTCATGCTATATATTAATGGGAAACAGTGTTTGAAATTCCTTTTTTTTAATTACTGGCTAATTACAGTAACAAAATAGTGACGTTATTAAAAAAATATGTAGACGCACATTGCTTCGGTAATAACTTCTTTGTTTTTTATGCTACAGAAACAAATAAAAAACAGTTGAAAGCTTAATTAATAACCTATTATTCTACCTATTAGCATCCTTGACGTAGGTGTCACAGTTTCTGAGATATTTAACTCTCACTATAAATAACTATCTTATGAACACTTGAATGCCAAATGTAAACTTAAATATCTCCGAAATTATGAATCCTACATCAATAAACAAAACATATAATTAATTCCCAGTTTGTACTTTCTATAATTGCAATTTTGAAGTCGTTATAACTTAAAAACTACCAATTTATGTGAAAAATTGCATAGAACCTTTTCTTATTAAAATTTGATTCTACTTCAGCTCCAATAAATTATATATATTTTTAAGTGCCACCCCCTATAAATTAGCAAGCCCCCGCACAATATAGAAACTTTTCTGTGAAGCATTTACTAATATACTGCCAAAAATGAACGAAATCCGTTTAATATGACATTATTCCGAAGTTTTGCATATTTTTTACCTCTAGGTACTGTACTATAAGGTAACAATTTAAAATTCATAATAGATACAGGACTTACCCATAGTGGAAGTATATATTATGTAGTCATATTACAACAGTATAGTCCAAGATCCCAGAGCTGCCAGACTTACATCATTTTAGCAAAGCTAATATTTTGACAACGAATAGTGTAATATCTATTTGCTAGCTTGAAAGCGGGGCGCTTTTGCAGAAAACAGGTACAAAAGGTACATAAAAATTTTTCTCTCCTACGTTAAAGTATGATAGCTGATTTATTTTACAAGTGACGGGCTAACGACATTGTGTAAGCCTCAACCTCTGAATCTTAAGGTCCGAGGTTCGATCCCTGAGCGTTCTCAGCTTTTTTTTCAACAAATATTACACTATTCGTTGTCAAAATATTAGCTTTGCTAAAATGACGTGGGTCTGGCAGCTCTGGGATCTCACACTGGTATGTTAACCTAACGCGCTCATAGTTATGATTCCGTGGTTCGATTCCACTGCATTTAGTTTCTTTTTTGTTATATTATTTTAATACATTTAATACATTACAATTTCATGTTTCAATGTTTTTATAAAAATATGTTTCTTAAAAAAAAAAAAGATGGCAAAAGTGCTCCCGTATTTGAATATACGTGGGCAAACTGGAGAAGGTAGCCCATGGGTATCGATCCTATTACATCCTATTACATCCGTAGGATATACAAATTTAGTACACTTATAGGATACTGATATCCCGTCAGGACATCGGTAGGCAATCAGATGCGGATATCCGTAGGATATCCATGATTTGGATCTTTACAAGATATTAATATCCCGTCAGATCGACCCTGGGATGGCCTAGGGATATATCCATGGAATAATTCCAAACCTGGGACAGCAGGACTATACTAGGATATCCCGAGGATATAACGTGCTATTCCCTTTGTTTACGCCTAGTTATTATTAATTTATTATTAATTATTATTCATTCTTAAAATTAGGGAAATCTACAGTTTGTAGGTACTGTTTGATATTTCTTGTCAGCAAGAGATGTCACTGGGTAACTGAATTTAAAATATTATTTGTGGGTTTCTTATCATGTATAAAAACCAGAATGCTTTTTTGTTTTCTAAAATAGTCATATAGATTTGAGCTGAAAGCCAACACAGACGGGCCTTTAGTCTTGATAATAAAATTACTGTAAACTTCGTATAAATATTAGTGAAATTAAATTTAACTTAAGTTTAGAGTAGAGTATCAGAAATTTCCTTTCCTACCCCTCGAATACTTTCCTATTTCTGATATTTAAAATTAAAATAAAATAGTGGTTGGAACCATACATGAAATTGGTAAGTTTTATTTATATATTTGATTAGATACAGTCCAAAAAAAATATCGCATTTGTTGGAAATCAGCGTAGATTCGCAATATCCTTTATCACTAGAGGACGATACAATAAGAATAATTAAAATTGGTTTTCCTCAGTGAATAACATCGAAATGTGACCATTGGTTTTTAAGAAACATCGTAAAGGCAACATCGAAGTCAAAACATCGATGTATTTTTGCATAACATCAATTTCAATTCAATTCAAAAAGATTTATTAACATTTTAGTTACAAAAAATGCGCCCGAGTTGGAACCCAATTCAATTCAATTCAATTCAAAAAAGATTTATTTTTAATTGGCAGATACATTTATGCGCTTGGTCAGATTCCGGTTTAGAGCAGACCACACAACCACGGCGCGCAGAGTTGTGGTGAATGTGCGGTCGGGTGAAGCGGGTCTGATTTAGCTAAAACGACAGGTATTGGGTTGTGTTAGAACTCCTGCTTAACTAAGAATAAAAGCTTTAATCTAACAATTTATTTTTACATAATTAAAGGGTTTTAAAATACTTCAGGGCTACACTTGTTAGTTTTTGTTTTACGTGAGCACATCGCGCACTGTTTAAGGTTCAGAGCCGGCCACACCACCACGGCGCGCAACTCCGTGGTAGATGGATGGCCGGGTGAGGCATGGATGGCAGCCTCGGCTAGAACGGTAAGTAAAATGGGTGGAGGTTAGGGCTCCTGCTTTAATAAGAAATAAAATTTAAACCTAACAATTTATGGAAAAATAATCATGAACGAAATACTTAGAACTACTTAGAAATAAATAGAAAATTGCAAATTTTTGTTTAAGCGCGCACATTCGTACTGGAGCACACGCGCACTCTTTTAAGAGGGTTACTAGTACGGGAAAAACTCAATGAAAAACCCGTTCGAACAAATGACAACCTTCATCCGATGGTCTACCTGCCTTCGGAAAGATAGGGTGAAGGGGAAGTTATGATTTAAAAGGTTTTGATTTGTAAGAAGTTATTGGTCGAGAGGGGATTTTGAAAAGAACAAAAAGAAACAAAAGAACAAAAATAGGACTAATAGAGAGAATAGAGAAGGGGTTTGAGAGTAAAAGGTGGTGAAAGGTAAAAGGTGGTGAAATGGAAATTTTGGTATAGGAAAGATTTGGCTAGGGAGGTTGCCGAAAGATAGGCAACGCCTGGTATGGTAATGGGTGTCTTATATCGAAAAGTAGGGCAGCATAACATCAATGTTTTGGATATTCGATATCCCTAGCTCATATGAATTATAACCAGTGGCGCAGCCAGAAAATTCGTCTGGGGGGGGGGGGGGGGGGGCAATAGAACCGGCCTCCCCAGAGGCTGAGAAAAATTTTTCAGAAAATGGTTGAAAACGGATGTGTATGTAGATTCCTCTATTAGATAATATTGACATTAATTACAAAATATTTATTTCAAGGGATAATTTAGATACTGCTTTGTACTGCCTCTTTATTTTTTGGCTCACGGAAGACGGCTGCGCCCATGATTATAACACTTTCAATTCAAAACATTAATTATATTTATTTATCTATGTGTGAAGACCGTATCTGGATAACTACCTAGAAGCCAAGAAGGTTTGGTTATAAAAGCTTTCATAAATATATATCTTCACTTAACCATTTTATTTCAATTCCACATTAGGGAGTATCTTATTCATTTTTAATAAAATAAATATTTCCGTCATCTTCCATTTCAATCCAAGGTCATTCACTTATAAACTCGTCATCTTGCGGATTATCACAAAAGAGGTGAAACTGTTCGAATCATAATTAGAAGTAGTATAAGAATAAAGTCTGTTGGCATTCCCTGCACATTTCAGCTTTGATTATACAGTAGAAAAATTGGTGGGTTGGTCGACGTCATAAAATACAATTAGTGCTCCGGTGCAAGCCTGTACGCGCTCGGGAGTGGTGATGAATGTTCTGTCAGCGTAATATAACGGCAGCACGCGACACACTCACTACTTATTTCTATCCTAAAGTGAACCTAAAATATAATATGATGAAAGTGCTGATTCATTTTAATCTTAATGATAATTAACTATGGATATAATCACGATATACCAACGACATTTATTAACGTATTGCTCTAATTTGTTCTTTACCGTAGGTATATCATCCGCTTCATCTAATAGGTATGATATCTACATAAATATAGCGTGAAACTATGAAATAAAAAAAATAAATGTTCCATTCATGTGACAAACACAATCGAGGGCCGCCTAGAAGGATTCATTACGGTTTATTTAGAACTAGGAGGGTTTCCTGGTAAATTTATAGAAATTACCGCGTGACTCAAGTAGAGTCTCAATGTAAGGCCGGTGCCCTAAATAGGTATGGGAATAAGAATTATTTAATGGTCGGTTTCTGATATATTTCTGATATATTTCGCTATTAAACCAATAAGCTAGTTAGAACTTTGAATTTTAATAAATTTTTTACGCCAATATAATTTTTATGTACTTATTTTTTTTTATTGAATTTAAAATTATTTTCGGATTTTCGATCAACAACCGGGTGCGAACGGCGACGACTGACGCATCTGGTCGTATTTGTTCATGTTCATTATTTATGTAAACGTTTACATGTAGGTTTGGAACAAATGTTTAGGGGTTAATATTAACATTTTACAATAAATATGTCGTTATTTGGTTTCTATTCTTATGGAAAAAAGATTTAAAATGGCTTTGCACTCAGACAGCACATGATATCCTCAGGGTATCCTAGTATAGTCCCACTGTCCCAGATTTGGGGTTATCCCATGGGCATATGCCTAGGTCATCCCAGGTTTGACTTGACTTGATATTATTATCCCGTAAAGATCCAAATTATGGATATCTTACGGATACCGCAACTGATTGCCTACTGATATCCCGACGGGATGTCGGTATCCTTGAGGTGTACAAAATATGTATCTACGGATGTAATAGAATCGATATGCATCTTGTCCAGTTTGCCCACGGATATCCAATCACAGGGGCATTGTTGCTATATTATTTTAAGAAACATATTTCTACAAAAATGTTAAAACATGAAATTATATTTATATACTTATGTCTCCCTCTCTCTTCTGTCAAAAGTGAGGTTGCAACCAACATAGATTAACAACTTAATATGCAATCATTGTTAAGTTTGTTAGTAAAGGAGTTTTATAGTTTTTGTGTCCTGTAAGTTTTTTCAGAGTTAATAAATAGTTATTCAAGCTCAACTACTATAGTATTTAAATCCTGCAGTTCTTGGTTTATATTCACTTTTCATAAAAGAAGTAGAAACAATGTTATTACATTGTTTTTATTTCTTTTGTGTTAATAGTGAATATAGGCCAAGAACCAGGACAACTGCAGGATTTCAAACAGTTTATATCACAAACATCTGTTTAAATAAATCAAAATGGAAAAAGTGGTGTGGGATGCAGGGGTCATCGCCAGATGTAGCGACTCATAAAATTAAAGAAATTGAATTCGTTGATTACTTACTGACTTTATTAATGATAAAGTTGCTTCTTGTGCTTCTGTTTTTTATGAAGTCGTCTGCAAATGAGGGTACAAAAGGTAACATAAGAGTATGGGAAGACAAAGTACCGTAATTGCCAGAAGAACATCTTCATAGTCTGTATATCAACTAAAACCACAAAACAAGATATCTAAATAATCTATAATTTATCAATTATATGGAAGAATAATTGATATATTTTAGTACATAAAATAGTGATTTCTTAAGTATTGTTGTTTTGTACCATTCTTATCATAATCTGGAAAAGCTGGCTTCCTGAATGCCAACGCATTAGATCACGGTGTCTATTTTTTCGGAATTTGTTAATAGGCTGGTTTTTAAGATGTGCTGCTCGTATCTTCAAAACCATCACATTTATTATCGTAGAATTGGGGTGATGGAGACGACTTTTCTGAACTCCAATACAAATAGTACAAGCAGACGATAACCAAGAAATCATTATTCAGTAATCTAAATAGCAAGCTTGATCGGAATTTGCTTTCAATGTCAGCAGCTTATTACTCTGTTATTGTCCTCTAGCCCCAATGTGTAGCATACTAAGCATTTGACACCAAAATAATAATTTTTCTGCTTTGAAATTTAAATGTTCTGGAAGTTGCAACCAAACAATGCAACATAATTCTTTCAAGTAGTAAAAATAATATTTCGGCGTGAAATGCTAACAGTATGCTATGTAATGGAGGACATAGCGCAGCAAGTTGCTAACATTGTTTGAAAGCAAGTTGCAGTCTGGCTATTTAAGTAAACACTACGGCCCTAAAAGCCTACAGTGATATCCTAAGGATAGCATAAAGCAAATCCTGTAAGGATTTCAGGGATATCCTAAGGATATACAGAAGTACATCCATGGAATATCCTGAGGTTATGGAAAGTAGTGCCACTTCGAGATCCCAAGGATATACCTCGAATATCGTAGAATATCCTCAGGATATTGCTATATCCTAGCTTTTATATCCCTACGATGTTCGTAGGATAACTGTCTGGGCAAGAGCTCAAAGTGATAATTTACCAGATGGTAAATTAAGAAGTATATTAAAAACGAAGGAATGTGTTAATGCCGACAAAATATGAAAAATTAAAGCAGAAATGTGAGTAATATGCTTTTTTGACATTACGTTAAATTAATAAAATAAAACTAAATTTTGAGGCCGGCCTCAGTCCTAACGTTGTACTTGTGCGCTACAACTGCGCAAGTCAACCATTAAAGGCAGAATTGTGCAAATGACTTGTGCCATGCTATTGGTTGTCTTTTTACAGTCGGTAAATATACTAGCACTAGCACTTCAAATCGTCATCGTCATCGTCGTTTACACGCACAAGCATTGATTTTTGTTTCCAGACTTTGCAGCATTGTATTGTGTTTAAACATAGAATAGAAAATTCGCCAAGTTATAAAGGACTGCATCGAAATTTTCAGAAGGGAACTGCACCTGAAAGGTTTAAAGCCAAGAATATCGTAACCGGAATAAAAAGCATGGCGCATACCGCATACCAAAAGTTAATTGTAAAATTTAAGAGGATAATCTGTGGTAGGACAAATAATATTTTCGTTGATATATATGAAAAAGGTTTATACGGGTGGGCGTGCCCCTTTGACCAATGAAATATGCCGTCTACGTAAACAGGAGGAGATTAACAGATTGTGTAATATAAGAGAAATAGTTCAAATATATTTCTGTCGTACAGAGTCGAATTTCGCGTTGGGTGCACAAGAATTTTTATTTAAAGTAATTTGAGTACGAAAACTGAATGCGGTTGTAGTGATTCCTTAGGCAGTGGTTTTTAATTAAAAGAAAAACTATCTGTAGATACATAATGTAAATGTACAGTGTACAGGGTGTCCTAGTAAACGCGTTATGTCCGATTTTCTCGGTAGTTTTTGAGATAAGTATTTTTTTTCCGGGGAATCGATGCCGCTAAGAAACATATAATTGAACATCAAAGAAGAATTGATCGGATTATTTATGTTCTTAATTGACTATTAAAGGAAAGTAAAAAAAGGCATGTAAATTTTAAATATCACTTCCGGTTTACATGGCAATGGCGTTCTTTTTCTTGAAAATAGAATATTAATTACTTCCACATCCAGTGGAAGTACAGTAACAAAAAAATTTTTGAAAATTTTTATTGTTCAAATAGGCTTAGACTGTCATGAAAGGTCGCCATTTTAAGTTTCAGCGTAAAAAAATGTCTGTCTGTCTGTCGGTCTAACTTTTTTGTGCGCACGATTACTCTGGAACCGTTTAAGATATTGACTTGAAATTTGGTACACGTATGTACTTTAAGAGAATCTGGAACTAGATTATATTTTCATCTTATTCCATCGAAGGGTTGGGGTGTAAATTGGGGTAAATGGGGAGGTAAACAGGTAAATCAAGCAGGTAAGAGTCCGTAAAATTGGTATTTAGTATA
Source organism: Rutpela maculata (assembly GCA_936432065.2). Lineage (NCBI taxonomy): Eukaryota > Metazoa > Arthropoda > Insecta > Coleoptera > Cerambycidae > Rutpela > Rutpela maculata. The sequence continues at coordinate 39,267,980 of OW386285.2, forward strand.
TATAAGAGAACCTAAGGTCTCAAAAAATTTTTTGACATTAGCTACCCCCATTACGACCCCTACCCCTAACCCCCATTTTTAAAGGGGACGAAAAAAAAGTGTGATTTAGTGTATGTACAAGAACCAAAAACTTCAAAATATTTTTTTACTTCATAGGCCAAGAATTTTTATTGAAAAATTACCAAAAATCCTTGCTATGTTGGGGTGATTTCTATCACGAATAACTGGCAAAATAAGGATACATATATTACTTCCACATCCAGTGGTAGTATAGTAACGACAAAAAATTTTTAAAAATTTTTATTGTTTAAATAGGCTTAAAATGTCATGAAACGTCGAGATTTTAAGTTTGAGCGAAAAAAAATTTCTGTCTGTCGGTCTGTAACTTTTTTTTTATGCACACGTTTACTCTGGAACCGTTTGAGATATTGACTTGAAATTTGGTGCGCGTATGTACTTTATTGAGATCTAGAACTAGATTATATTTTCATCTTGTTCCGTCGAAGGATTGGGGGGTAAATTGGGGTAAATAGGTAAATCAAGCAGGTAAGAGTTCATAAAATTGGTATTTACTATGTACAAGAGAAGCTAAGGTCTCAAAAAAAATTTTGGCATTAGCCACCCTCATTACCACCCCCACCCCATTATTAAAGAGGATGGAAAAAAAAATTGATTTAATGTGTGCACAAGAACCAGAAACCTCAAAATATTTTTTTACCTTATCCACCCCCACTACCACCCTCTATCACCACCCCTAGCCCACTACCGATGTGGTGTATCATTTTATGGGTTTTTGAGGTAGACGATTTCAAATATTATATTATTAAACAATTATTTCCACATACAACATTTTATCGTTGTGAGTGACTTGGATAGAAAATCTGGATGTGGAAGTAGTGATTCCTTGGGCAGCGGTTTTTTTTTAATTGTTAAATTAGTGTACAATATCGATAATTCTATCATTTACAATTGAAATTAAAATTTTGTGGACATGCCTATTGAAAGTCGCATTTCGGAGATATGAACTTTACTTTGCTTTTTTTTAAAGGAACACTCCATATATGTACCATTTGAAACGCTATAAAAAAAAGCTTTGTATTTATAATATAATGGTGCTTATCTTAAACAAATTTTGTCTAATTTACTATAAATTTACAATTTATCAAATTAGCCATGGAAAACAAAAGTATGTAAATTAAAATAAACAGTATGTTAGTTCTGTCTAATTTCACTTTATTTGAAATAAAACGGAGAATTTCAATAATTGATACAGTGTGTTTCACTTGAAATGGTAACACCCCAATAACTTTTTTATTTTTTTTTCCGATTTGAATCACATTTTACTTAAGTATAGAACAAATTAGTATCTACTTATGATCAGAAAAACATTCGCCTCCTACGGTACCAAAGCCACCTGCGGTACCAAAATATGTGGAGAAAATCGGAAAATCATATTAGGCATTTTTTTATCGGAAAATTTTGTTAATAAAACTTGTTCAGAATTGCCCAAAATGGCCAAAATTTAATCAAAATTAAAAAATGATAAACTTGAAACTTTAAAAATGTTGAAAATAATTATTTAAAAAAAAACTGTAAATTGCTTTACAACTACCTGGCAGCTTTGCTTTAATTTCAAATAAAATTGTCATAGTACAGTTTTCTAAACGAAAAAACCCATTAAAATGATATTTTTGGACTTGGACATTATTTTAATAAAAATTTATATATTTTTTATTTTGATTAAATTTTGGACTTAAGGTTTCTGAACAATTCTGAACAAGTTTCATTGACAAAATTTTCCAATAAAAATATGCCTAATATGATTTTTTGATTTTATCCGCTTATTTTGGTAACGCAGGTGGCTTTGCATTTGTAGGCGGTGAATTTTTTTCTGGTCATAAGTAGATCCTAATTTGTTCTATACTTAAGTAAAATTTGATTCAAATTAGAAAAACAAATTAAAAAGTGAAATACATTGTATATATTTTTCGGACTACCATGACTTAATGTAAGAAAATATAAAACTTAATATCTACTATAGTTTTTAAGAAAAATACTGTGTCATATATCATTGAAAAGATTTTTCTATGGCCTTTCAAATGGTGTAAAAATATATGGGGGTGTTCTATTTAAAAAAACCAAGGTAAAGCTCATATCTCCGAAATTCGACTTGTTTGAATTGTTTTGCTGAAATGATGTTTGGAAAATACATGTGATATCTCATAACTTTTATTTTTGAACTTATTTACGTAACTCCAAAAATAAAGAAGTTAAATGAGGTTCTAACGTTTGCACAATCACCCTGTACTGTTGACTATAATAAGGAACTTTAGTCTAGTTAATATAAAAAACACGTTCTCAAATAAATTAAACATGTTCTGATAGGACATATTAATAATAATAATTTTTTGTTTTTATGTCTTTGGTGTTTTTAGCCTCTATAGCCCCCCCCCTAAATCCGCCACTGACTGCACTCCATCAGAAACCCTAAAATACCTATACGCATGTTTGGAGCATATTTAATGTCCGATATGTCAAAAAATATTACAACTAGATTTATCAATCTTTATATGTTTGAAATTAGGGATAAAGGATCTAAAAGAATATGTAAAAATATACACGGTTTTCATTTAAAAAGCAACCTTCGTTGTTATGTCACGTGACATATGCAAGCAATTGTTTTTTAATTGCATTTAAAAAAATATGTATACAACCCTACAACTCTTATACGAAACTTTTTTTTATCTCCAATAATAACATAAATAAAGGGGGGTCAAAATATAGTTATAATTCGCCCGCTGTCTTGGATTCCTAAATTTTTACCAAAAATTCGTAACCCGCATCCCCGAAAATCCCCAGATATCGATTTTTATTCGAATAGGACCACAGATGACGAAATTCGTCCGCCATCTTGGATTCCTAAATTTTGACCAAAAATTCGTAACCCGCATCCCCGAAAACCCTGAGGTATCGATTTTCAGCCAAATAGGACCATAGATGACGAAATTCGTCCACCATCTTGGATTCCTAAATTTTGACCAAAAATTCGTAACCCGCATCCCCGACAACCCCGAGGTATCGATTTTCAGTCGAATAGGACCATAGATGACGAAATTCGTCCGCCATCTTGGAGTCTTAAATTTTGACCAAAAATTCGTAACCCGTATCCCCGAAAACCCCCAAATATCGATTTTCAGTCGAATAGGACTATAGATCGCGAAATTCGTCCGCCATCTTGGAGTCCTAAATTTTGATCAAAAATTCATAACCCGCTTCCCCGAAAACCCCCAGATATCGATTTTCAGTCGAATAGGTCCATAGATGACGAAATTCGTCCGCCATCTTGGATTCCTAAATTTTGACCAAAAATTCGTAAACCGCATCCCCGAAAACCCCCAGATATCGATTTTCAGTCGAATAGGACCATAGATGACGAAATTCGTCCGCCATCTTGGATTCCTAAATATCTTAACAGTACGAGATTCCTCGGAAAACCTACGTCAGACTGGATTTTGAACCATAAACTTATCTCAGAAACTACCGTGAAAACCGAGCATAGCGCGTTGACTGGGACACCCTGTACATTTTGCTTGGTAATAATTTCGAATAAATTGATTTCTGACCTAACTAAAAACCAAATTCAAATTTTCATAATAAAATTTGTAGGAGTGTTTATACAAAACGGTCCTCTCTATTTGGCACCTTTTATTTATGTATTAACATTTTCAAGAATTTCATCTATTAAGTCATTCCTGTAAGATAAAATAATTTATAAATAAATTTAAGATTACAATTACCAGAACTGCTAAATGCTTCCCTGGCAAGCATTCATTCGCGTCTGGTCTCCATGACAACAAGTTCCTCCCTAAAGTCGTGAGAGCGTGTAAAGCTATGCGAATGCCGAGGCGAGTGCCATCTATTGACGGCAAAATTGGAAACTATTTATTGAATCTATGTTTGAAAATTAATAGGTTATATTTTATCCACGTAATTAATTAAGGACTATCTAGGGCGTCACGATTTCGTTTTTTGTAAATTCCAATTTTTCGACGTCAATTTTTTCGTTGATCACGTGTTTTTGAATAAAACAAAAAATTAAAAACGTGACGAACTAGAATATATATTTTAATACATACGTACAAAATTTGAAGTTTCTATCTTCAAAAATAAGCCGAATAATTCGTTTCTTCATTTCACTGACCGTAGATTATACTCTTAAAGAAATAAACAAAACTGCCGACTGTGAAAAGGGAGCTGTATGTCTGAATAACGTGGGTGCACGACTTGTGTGCTACCTAAACGGTATAACTGATGTGCAGTCTTACCGCATAAGTACAACGGTACGTCTACCTAGTTATTTTGACGTAACTTTTTGGTCACTTGAGGCGTCATTTTGGCCTCCGGAATTACGTAAAAATGGCGGTATTATGCCAGCGACGTCTATTTGTGATGTCAAATTGACGCGACGTTCATCTGACAATATTGAAATAAGTGTACATTTGAGAAATATAATAGAGCAATTTGATTCAAAATGACATGTGAATATCAAGATGTATGATGGGTTACTGGATGAGCAGCCGAGTAGATGAATGGACAATTAATAGATTAAAAGCTGGTTTTTATGCTATCTCAGCTCAGCCACAGAATAATTACCTTTAACCTGACCATTATAACATCCATCCAAATCAATAGACTAGTCAAAAGACTTTTCCTGAATGAATTTGAACATTTATTTTCTATAAATTCATTAGAGTATAAAATAAAGAGTGACTGATTATTGTCAGTGGTTTGTATGTGGCACCTTCTAGAAATTGTTTCTGCAACAAATTACGTCAAATAAACGTCTCAACATGACATCATAATTTCATCACCGGACGTCGCCGACTAAGGTTATAAAAAAATTACGTCAGTCTGCTGCCTGGATAGGGCCGGCCTTTTAGTAAATATGGAAGTATATTTTTAATCACTTAAGTATCGGGCTGCCACCGTTTGCATCATTTTGAAACAGCAACAGCATTTTAGTTTTCGGCAGCCCATATTTAGATAGGACTTCTAAAATCTGATATTCCAGAGTGGTATGTCCTTTTTCAGGATGGCATTGCATACATTTTTTTTCATTTTGTAAATAGGAATGAATTTGATTTCACGTTGCATTTCTGTTTATTCCAATCATATTACTACTAAACAAGGTATAATATACAAAGTATACTAGAGCCATCTGATAGTACATGGAGTAAGCAACATCTAGTGGAATATATTATACTGATCAAATCTAGAATACAGAGATCGTCAACTGAGATCACTGAGTTATCTAACAAAGATTAATATATCAGATATGAATAACAATAGGAAGCACTTTTATAACAGTGCGTCGTATTTGGTTGATTCTGATATTTAGGTACAGCCAGACAGTACAAGGTGATATAAAAGCTAGGATATAGCAATATCTCAAGATATCCGAGAGATATTCTTGGGATCTACAAGTGGAGCTACTTTCCGTATCCTCAGGATAATCCCACTAAACACTTTTTGTATATCTCTAGGACCCTTAAAAGATTTGTTCTATGATATTCTTAGGATATCACTGTAGGCTTTTAGAGCCGTAGTGTTTACCTAAATAGACAGACCGCAAGTTTCTTTCAAACAATATTAGCAACTTGCTGCGCTAGATTCTCCACTACATAGCAAACTGTTGACATTTCACGCGAAATAATATTTTTACTACTTGAAAGCATTATGTTGCTTTATTTGTTTGAAACTACTAGAACATTTAAATTTAAAAGTAGCAAAATATTATTTTGGCGTGAAATGCTTAGTATTGGTCAGAGGACAATAACATAGTAACAAGCTGCTTACTGAACAGTGATTTCTTGGGTATCGTCTGCTTGTATTGGAGTTCTGAAAAGTCGCCTCTACCACCCCAATTCTACGGTAATAAACGTGTATGGTTTTGAAGATACGAGCGTAATGTTAACATCTTAAAAACCAGTCTATTGACAAATTCCGAAAAAATAGACACTGCGATCTAATGTGCATTCAGGAAGGCAGCTTTTCCAGATTATGATAAGAATGGTACAAAACAGCAGTACTTAAGAAATCAACATTTTGTATACTAAAATATATCAATTATTCTTCCACATCTAATTAATAAATTATAGATTATTTAGATATCTTCTTTTATGGATAGTTGATATACAGACTATGATGATATCCTTCTGGCAATAACGGTACTTTGCCTTCCGCCACTCTTATGTAGTTTATATCCTTATTTGCAAACGACTTCATAAAAAAACCAAAAGCACAAGAAGCAACTTTATCATTAATGAAGTCAGTAAGTAACCAACAAATTCAGTTTCTTTAATTTTACGGGTCACTATATACTGGCGATGACCTACCCCTGCAAAAGTCATGAAGCATCCCACAGCACTCCTTTTGTTTTAGATTAATTAAACAGATGATGATGATATAAAATACTATTTGAAATCCTGCAGTTGCCCTGGTTATTCCTCCTGCCCTCCCTGTCGGCGGCTCTGCCTCTCACGTCTGTTCAGAATCCTGATTACAGCACAGAAACTATCGAGGTAATTCTGTAATAGTATATTACGTAATGAGTATTGTAAGAAGCATATTACGCACCAATGGAAAAGTTACGCACGATGCCGCGTAGCGGCGAGTGCGTATTTCCATGAGTGCGTAATTGCTTTACAATTCGAATTATGTACTATACTTTACCTACGATCATATTTATTTATTTATTTATTTAGTAGAATCTGGATTTAGTTTACTTGTCAACAATATTATTCAACAAATATTATGTCAGTTTTGACAGTTTTTGAAGATTACGTAGGCGCATTTGTTTTTTTAAACCCCGCGTCAGCGATATAAGCCACCTATAATTGCGTGTACCGTGCGTTTTGTTTACCGTGCGATTTGTTTACAGTGCGATTTATTTACAATATGTAAAGTTCAACTTACATAGATGCCAGGCAGTGTGTTTTTTACTATTTACAGTGGTGATCGTAGGTAAAAGTAATTAGAATTGAGTAGCAATCTACGAAAAATAGAGAATCTCTTAAGTTTCTCTCGTCTATCACAGAACACAGGTCCTATGTTATCTTTTAAGAGTTGCAACTAATCCCCTTGACGCTCTTTTCACACTACACGGTTTTGATCGTACGGTAAAAAGCCGTGCGGCCGCATTCTTTTAGTGGAGTGAAGAAAAGCATGGGACCTTTCACATTATACGATGACGGCAAAACGCCGGTGCCGTGCCGTGCAGCAGCCGTCCCTTGCCACTGGATTCGACGGCTGCCGTACGGCAGCTACATTGTTTTGTTGAATTATTAATTATTAACTTTTGGGAAATGGATGAAATTGATGCGGAAGTCTTGATAACCTTGGTTCAAAGTAGGCCTGTGCTATGGGACAAAATTTTTAATGTTTATAAAGATGAAATTGCCACAAGAAAGCCTGGAAGTTTGCTTAGAACTGAAACAAGATTTTGATTCGATGGAAGACAAAATAAAAATGCGTTTGGTAAGTACATTTAATACTTATTAAAAAACAAAAAATCAGAACATGAAATTGTCGTATAATTGTCTTATTATTACAAATGAAATGAAAATGTTGAGCTTGCAACGGCAAAAAACCGTGCAATGTGAAAACAACAGTGTCACGACAAAAAGCCGTACGGTTTTTTACCGTACGATCAAAACCGTATAGTGTGAAAAGAGCGTGAGAGTGCACAGACCCTGCCAAACGTTCGAAAAGATACTGGTGCCCACAAGATGTAAATTCTTTTGGTCCTTCAGGTGGATGGTGACAAGATCTTTGACGGAGAGTAGCTCCTTCCTTTATATTATATATACTGTTAAGTTCAATTTTAGAATACCCATTTTGCGCTGTTACTGAATTATCAAAGATTAAATTTTAAAAGAATGGCAAAAAGTCATTTCTCTGATCGGGAGAATTCAAATGATTGCCACACCTGAACTATTGTATGTTGTCGCGAACTTTTTAGAAGAGTTGAAGTTTTACAAACAAAATTGAGCATGTCTTGTTTCTATCTTCCTTTCAGCAGAATATCGAGTTAAAGACCAGAAAACATTGTTTGTTGACACTATATCAATTATAATTTGGTAATGTCCAAAATGGGAACGCAGAAATTGAACCTAACAATAGCCTATCGAATGCCGTTGATTTAACCATTCCTAGGATAATCGGGAAATTTTGATATAATAAGATTACCTAGATATACAAAATATTGTAATTGGGTCCTAAGCTCTAATCTCTAGGAAAATGGTTAAAAATTTTTAAGGTATATATTACTAGAGGCAGTCAAAGGCTGGATAATAAAACAATATTATACAATGGAGGACATATATTACCAATAACTATTACATGATAAGATATACCTTACATACATAGAGATAAATAACATCTTCAGCAATACTAGAAATAAAGCTCTATCATGTAATTCACAAGGCAGATTTCATACATTTTATTTATGATTGTATAGTATAGAGAACATTGGTCATCCACTCTCTTATTTTATCATATATATTTTTATACAACTAAGACAGTTAAAGAAACTAATATAAATTTACAATATTAGCATAGATATCTCAACAAAATAATATACATTTTTTTAAATAAGCATAAATAACAAGAGTGACTATACAAATTTATAATTACACACGTAATATTATTATATTATTATTATTTATGCAACAAATATCTTAGAAATAAAACACTGTATTACTTTGGTCACCTTTGCCAAATTTACTAATATTTCTAATTATAAATATATTCACACAGCATCTTCCTATCGTAGTAATACTAACATTCTAAGTTTCGTTAAATACTTTGAAATCATTTTTGACACACACTGCTAATGATTATTCAAAACTCTTATAAATTAATTATAATAACAAATACAATCCTTAGTGTATTGTAGTTTTATATGATATGTCGAATCGTTTTTCCTTTACATAAAAATATATACGTATTTTCTAACAGCGTCCTAAACATATTTTTCAAAAATTATAAGAACATATTATTGGAAGCGTTTGTTGAATTACAGCGTAGTGATTGTTGAGAGTTAGAGTAATTTTTCAACTTGACAAAAGTTGGTACGAGTTCTGAATTAACTCAATTTACTTTAAAACTATTGAAAATAATTACTTTTACAGAAGAAGAACAAAATGATAATGGCCATATGCATCGTAAGACTAAAAAATACTGTCGCAGGATTTTCGGTACAGACAAAATTCAATGATACTTTTAAATTACGTAATAAAAAATTAATTCCCTTCTGATGTGAACTTTCAGGTAAACACTGTGTAGAGTGTGAGTGAAATTAACATTAAGCTGAAAATAATATGAACATTTTTTACGATATAGATCTCGATTCTTTCCTAACATAATTATGCAAGATGATACAGATTTTATCTGAAAATCTTTACCTGATGCTATCAAAAAAGCTGTAATATAAGTATAACAAAACTCGCGTAAGAAAAATCAAGGTTAAATATTACCTGGTATTATTGAACGCTACTTAATTGGACTACTGTAGTTAAGTCAGGTTCATATAGTCAACCTTACCATCCTCGATTTTATATATTTGTTGTTACTTTTCACACCACATCTTGAAAACACACACCATATTAAATACTGTAGTCAACAGTCTGTATCTAGTTCGGGCGTACCCCAGGGTTTTGTGTTAGGCCCGTTATTCTTTAATATTTTCGTAATGACATTACAGCGGAATTGGGTGTCAATCGTCTTTCATACGCAGATATTTTGAAGTTATACAATAAAGTAAATTATGATAGTTGCAAACTGCCCTTAATAAAATCAATGAAAACACACACACCATATTAAATACTGTAGCCAACAGTCTGTATCTAGTTCGGGCGTACCCCAGGGTTTTGTGTTAGGCCCGTTATTTTTTAATATTTTCATAATGACATTACAGTGAAATTGGGTGTCAATTGTCTTTCATACGCAGATATTATGAATTTATACAATAAAGTAAATGATGTAAATTATGATAATTATGGTAATTGCAAAACCGCCCTTAATAAAATCAATGAATGGTGTAATTTAAACAAATTTAGATATCCATCAACATTCCGTGACACGGAAACATTGTACATCAAACTCTTCTCTACAGATAATATTCAACACTTAATTTGACCTTCTTATTATAACATACACATATAAAACATAGAGAGAATGCAGAGGTGTTTCTTACAATCGTAAGGAAAATGATACCTGCCATTGATTTTCCTCAGACTGTACTTTTAAACAGATTTTCGCTTTCGCTCGCAGAATTACGTCACAGCAAATATACAGGGTGTCTCTCTTGAAACTTTCGGCTCCATTTTCTCGATAACTAAAAGAGATGTTCGAATTCTGTAAAAGGTATCCACTAGAATAGGTAAATGACTTCCGTTATGAATAAAAATGGTAGTTTTATATATTGAGGTACAGAAGACGTTTTGATGTAAAGAACTTGTTCGATCCCAGGAACGTTGAAAAGTCAATATTTTTAAATAGTTTTGAACGTTTATTTATTCCACAATTCCATTTGGGATTGTCCAGCTTTGTAGCATAATGTGATCCATATTATGTAAATACTTATTTTTTACTTCCGCAGTAGGTACGCCATTTTATTCTAGTGATTTTATGATATTCTGTACATATTTAGAGACACCATGTACATACTTCTAGCTTATCACCGAAGTGTAGCTTCAATAGGTGTCTTTGAGAAGTAACATTTTTATTTTCAGAAGTTTTCTTTTTCAAAAATGTAAATGAATACGGTGTGGATTAAACGAGGTGCAACGGTAATGTAATGTAATTTTTTTGCTTCGATATTGAATTAGCAAATCTATTTAATTCTATTTAAAACTGAAAGTCAATTTTTCTAATTACATTAATATGCAATATTTGATAGATCTTAATTTTTAAATTTTGCCTGTTTTATTAGTATAAGCTCTGAAAAGAATTTACTGATATCTATAAACATTAAAAAGTTCTCATGAAGATTAAAATAAATAGCAAATACTGTATTTAATCATAATCTAAGAAAATCATAAGAACGATGGTGAATTCAGAAACATTAAAATTAAGATTACAGAAATTGTGACATTAACTGTTTTGTTAGTGCAGTATAGCGCTGCTGTGTAGGGTACCATAAATATCCCCCCTGTAACTTAGTTATTTCTGTACTGACTCGAGAATTTAAAGAACTTGAAATCATTCTGTTGCAAGATTTCACACGTCATATTGAAATAATAATGAGCTCCAATTCAAGTTACAGAGTTATACTTTTTAACAAACACTCTATATCTAACTCGAGAATCGTAATCCTCATTTTTTTTATAATTTCAGCAACAAAATATTTCATATGGCTATTTGCACCATTTCGCTAATATTTATAAGAATATCGTAAGTTCTAGCATAAACTGAGCGCAACTAGTTTCTAATAAAATACCACCCATATTTCTGTTACAGTTAAAAATACAATTAAATATTCATATTTCTTGTGTCAAAAGTTAATAACGGAGATAAAATTTAAATATCAATAAGTAGTTTTTTTATTGATTGTAGTTTTATCCGACATAGTTAAATAGTCTTCAATTCCCCATCACATCCTCTATTTTGCTTTAGATTTGTGCTTTAAATTACATCCTTTCTAGTTAGACTGCAGACTTCATTATTTCAGATTACAAACTTCCCTCTTTAGAAGTTGATATAGATAAGTAGTGGCAGACACCGTTCGTTCCCAGAAAGATATCCCATTAACTGTAGTTATCCCATCTCTTGGTTAACCAGTTTTTTCGCTTTTGCCCTTAATTCATACGAATTTGAATAGTAATCTGCATTATTAGCTTCAGTAGACACATTTTAATTACATGATCGAATTATTTTCGAGTAATTGAAATAAATCAAAAATTTAAGTTGAATAAATTCGAATCTAACTATAAACCTCCAGTGGCGGCTTGCCCCATGAGGCAGGTGAGAAGGCAGTGCATCAGTGCCTCACCAGTAAATTTGCAGTAAATCTGTACCTAATTCGTAATTTTATAAACGTAAAAAACAGTTTAGTTTAGAAAAGTAGTAGTACAAATTTATTCAACGGACGAATTCCGTAATAAACCTAACTAGCCTATACTAATCTATACTCATCTGAGTCCTGCCCTCATAAGCTTGTCATGTCACGAGCCCCACTGTCAATCTCTGAAATCACTTTGAAAAAAATTTTTTTTGTAGGTATACACTATACAGTTTTAAAACATTTTAAATCTACATTAGTTAATGACAGTTCCATCTTAGATAACTGCATCACTTATAACATCACTTAGATAAGCAATCTATCAATGAAAAGGACTTCATTTTTATTGTGTTAATTATGCAGAACAGAGCTAGCGGGTAAGAGATCTCTTAAGAACCAACTTGACAAACAATCCTACTTTAGTGAAATGAGTGGTCCATGCCAAAGTTGCAAAAATCCGAAAAGTGCGACCAAACATGGCTACCCCCCCGTTTTCGAAGCGAGGCGAGAGTCGCGTGAGGCTGAAGCCCCATTTTTTGGACCCGAACCGTTCTGTGGCTTATCTAAGGTACACATAACGGGGGAGGTCCAAAAATGAGAAAAGGAACAAAAGAAGTCCTACTGGGGGAATACTCCAGACCAAAGACAAGAGAAAAGGTTTATAACCTATTCAACAAAGAATGCCACAAGTCTTCTCGAACTTGAAAAGTCCGACCTAAGGCTGATCATAGGCCTTCTAACTGGCCATTGCCTCTTGAAGTATCATCTCAAGAACGTGGGCCAGAAGATAACAAATGCAGATATTGTGAAGCTGCAACTGAGACTGCGGAACATATATTTTGTGAATGCACGGTACTAATCCGCATTAGGCTAAAGTATCTAGAACAGTCGGAATTAACAAGCTTTGCAAAAAGACTTGGAATGGGTAACAACTAGTTGTAGGGTAATTCACTAAACACCTTTTAGGTCGAGGTGAAGAAAGGCCAAGCGACCCATTAAACAATCTACACAAACAAACTACAAAAGTCCTTGCATGCCTGATAACGAAAAATGGGAAAAAGGGCGGGTTTTATGCATTTGTGGGTAGCTGGTAAGGGGTGCAAGTCTAAATAATATCAGCATCGTGTTCCCCGCCCTTGAAAACGCGTAGACAACAATTTTCAGCAAATTTTGATGTTTTTTGCATGTTTTGGTATTGAGGAAAGGGGTGATTTCAATCCCGGTTAGGACATCTGGTTGCGAAATTTTACAGGATATACTGAGTTTCCTCAAAAAAAAAACCCAGCAAGTCCTCGCATGCCTGACAATGAAAAATGGAAAAAAGTTTTTTGAGTTTAGGGATAGTTCGAGGGGAGGGGCGCGACTACTGTAGCGTATTCACTTACATATTAAATATCGTCATGGATATGATAAAAAACAATAACAAAAATTATATTATTAATTTATATTTTTACATGACTGTGCACATTTGAAATAAATCTTCTCAATTAAATTCTAAATTTATTATTATAGTAAATATTACTATAAATTTGGTGACCCCGAATGAACAAGCAGCAAGAACTTATTTTCAACCTTGTTTTTCTGAAGTCGATCAGAACCTTTTGATGGCTTTAAAATTGTGGATCTACCCAAAGCTGAAACTGCAGCGCGTATCCCGAGCCCCGAAAGAAGAGACAAAATGGAATACCAAATAATATTTCCAGTACCAATTTATTTATGGAATTTTCAATCGCAACGTCAAAGTCATTAACATGTCAAAGATGATTAAATAAGATGCAATATCCGAGGACCAAGGTATCCACATTTTAAATATGCCGTATGCTGAGATCCCATGACTGCAAGTAATGAATTCGTATTTGATAAAGGGAACCTACAAGAAGTCATGATTTTAGAAACGTTATAGATGCTGGTTGATTCCCCGCTGTATCCTGATGACCTTGGCGACACATTGAATTCCCTAACCATGAAACTTGGACTAACAATACATAACTCCGTACAAATTGATATTTACTTTGTGCGTGTGTAAGTGAGTACTATACCTATATAACTCCCTGCATTTTAAACCATCTTATCAATGTATCAATTATTTTTTGCTATTTTAATATTCAATTTTAATTAATGAAAGATGCTCAATCTTGATGCTATATAGGACGTTTGATTGTGAACTTTCCTTTTCATTCCCAAAAATATTCTTTTATTGAATTAGTTATTATTATTATAATGAATGAAGATATATTTATTAAATGGATTAATTCCATAAATTGGTAACCCCGAAGTTAAAGCCATAATTGGTGATCCCGGAAATCAAAACCATAATCTTTTCTGAATATTGTATACACCATGATTGGTGAACAATAATTAGTGACCAAAGAAAACTATTAAATATTAAATGCATTAATTATCTATAATTGAATATTACTAATGTCATTTATCCGTCATTTCTGACTTTTCTTTTTTAAAGGGCATTGTTTTATTATTGATACTTTGGTATGTTAGTTGTATGGGGGGAGGATATGTAGCGTATTCACTTACATATTAAATATCGTCATGGATATGATAAAAAACAATAACAAAAATTATATTATTAATTTATATTTTTACATGACTGTGCACATTTGAAATAAATCTTTTCAATTAAATTCTAAATTTATTATTATAGTAAATATTACTATAACTACCACCTTCGTGTTGGAAGCCTTCGAAAACGGGGGGTGGGGTAGCCAAGTTTGGTCACTACCCTTGCACTTTTGTGGTTTAACCGTTTTTTGCAACTTTAGTATGGACTAGAGTGTTTCTGACCAAGCGAGCTCGAAATTCCCTCTGACCAGGAGGGTGGTAACCTACACAGGTCCCTTTATCGGGGTCACAATAAATGATAGTGGAATGTTACCGTTATTGAATAGAGGATATTCTTTAAAGGCTCGATCCAAATACCACGACAACAGTTGTGGCGACTTTAACGATGCTGTGCCTGCGAATAAACAGTAGCTTCTGACCCAGAGTGGGCGGCTACAACCAGCATATGACCCTTAGAGGGCGGTTGTCACTAAAAGTGTAGAAAACAAGAAAAACTACTGCACTAAATTATTCCTAAGAGCATTTATCTATGAAGAACAAAGATATGAAGAAATTGTTAATAAAAATGTTAATAAAAATGTTTATGTATTACTCGCATAGGGCCGGTTATTGATTAAACCAACTAGAGAGATATCGGTATTAGGTAATAAGGTTCGATTAACTGGGCGACGGTGAAATTTTATTTCATAATTCTTAACAACCTTTTTTATAGGCGGTAATAATATATTACATACCGAGGTGGAAAGTGTTTCATTGTTGTCGAGAGATGAGATAGTTGACCGAGGCGTGAAGCGGCGAGGTCAACTAATTCTCGAGACAGCATTGAAACTTTCCACCAAGGTTTTTATGATATTTTATTCACGATCATCTTAAAGGACAAAAAACCAAAAAAATCGTTTACTAAATTTTTAAATAGCAGTTTGTTTTTATTAAGCATGTAATGAAATTTATTTTCAATTTATAATAAATTTATAATAAAGTTAGAATACAGTCAAAAGATATACAATTCATAACAGATACGAAAAAAAATAATAGAAACATTATTGTAGAAAATTTAGTCAGCTTTAATTTTGCATATAGCCACTTTTTGATTAGGGCTAACCGTTTTCGAGATATGAGCGAAAAACCAAAAACCAGGACCTTCTTCGTGCCCCCCTGCATCCCCCCCACCTCCTATGTTCGGGGACTTTTATTTATTTATTTATTTAAATTACATTACTCAACAGGTTTGTTTACCTCCTAAATAGTTTACCTCCTAAAATAAGTTTACCTCCTAAATAGTCCAAACACAGCCCTCTAGTCAAAAATTGCGATCTCAGCATTTCCCTCTAGAAACCATTCATTGACTGGACTATATATTCATCTACTGTTGGCAAAACACTGTCTGCATCAGAAGACACCGCATATTTTCTTTTGCTGATTGTTAATGTCTCACCGCATAACGACTTCTTTTCTCTCAACTTTATCGTCCCCCATATCAGTGTACCGCTTTCCTGGAAACCCAAAGCCCAACCCATAATTTTCCACATAAGATTAGTTCACACTATACTTAGTAATAGATTATTAAATAATTTAGAAGTTTTTGTTTTCTGTGCCAGCCTACCTTAAGAATTATTATTTTACTAGAGCTACTAATACTCTAACAATATTTTACCTCCGTCATATAACAAGATATAAATGTCAAGATAAAATATAAGTGTTAATTTCAAACCAGAAATGTTGCCTTTGTTATACCATTTTATATATTATACACAATTTATGGGCATCGTTAAAATTTATCGAAGAACATGTACCTGAAGAAAATCCTTTTATAATTACCCCAATTATAATGTAAGTTTCTCTGCGAATTCATATCTTGGGATTTATGACGAATTTTAATGAATTTAAGATCCCAGAGGCGTGAGCTTATTGACGAAACACATGAAATATATAATTCAAAATTTTATTACGTTAGCTTTTCCTACAGGGTAAAATACCGCATGTTTTTAAGGTTCTGGGAAATGAGCCCATCTGGCCCGGTGTCCAAAATCGAATTGGAGGTGTATCTCATTAAATCCCAAGAAGCTGAAATTATATATGCAAGTAGTTTTCAGTACTTTAAATGAAATAAGAAAAGCGTTTGTATTGATCAAAAAGAGTTAGAGTACAAAAAACAGATTTTTCGCAAATAACTCAGCAAATACGAAGAGAACGCAAAATATTCATCAGATCAAATTTAAAGAAGGAAAATTTTACAAATGAAAAGTTTCCGTTTAAACTACAATTAATTAGTATATTATGCACGACAATTTAATAATAGCTATTAAGACACGAGCACGAGAATTATGACATGATCCGTAGGCGAATGTCATAATGAATGCGAGTGTGTTAATTGCCATTAAACGTGAGTTGCATACACCATTTTTTCTACGACCAGTCATAATGAAATAGAAAATTAAACATTTATTTCTGAAATTGCTAGGTAAACATGACATAACAAATGACTTGTCAAAATTGATAAATTTTAGATCTGTCAGATGTTCAAGGCAATAGTTGATATTGACGGAATATTGCTGTCTGTCGTGTTTCTATTGGTTATAAACTTGTATCTTAATGTAAAATCTGTATCATAATGAATCTCATTAGAGTTTCATAAAATATTTTTTCTATTCACATGCTTTAATTCGATTATTAGACATTCCCTACCTGTACTTTAATGATATTCATTACGATATAGATTGTACTCTAATGATATTCATTACGATATAGATTTTTCATTACGATACAAGTTTATAACCAATAGAAACGCGATAAACAGCAAGGCATCTGCTATGTCGTTTACCTAGCAATCTCAGAGATAAAATTTTAATTTTCTATTTTATTATGACTGGTCGTAGCAAAAATAGTGTATGCAACTCACATTTAATGGCTATTAAGACACTCACATTCATTATGACATTCGCCTATGGCTCATGTCAAAACAAATTTCAAAATTAACTTAAACGTCAAAATTCAAATCCATAATTTGACGTTTCTAATGAGAAGATCGTAAAATAACTTCAATTGTTTTTAATGCACTCTTAGATTCGACTATACACATATCTGACGTAATGTTACTTTTTCTGAAATCGATCGGAAATTTCTACATTTTCGGTGCGATTTCAAATCGAAAAATGCACAATTCCAGTATTTTAGTCCGTTGCTAAGAAACTACTAGAAAACAGACCGCAAAAGATCCGTTGCCAAGCAACGATCAACAAAACCGTACGGAAATGTTACTTTTCCGGTTATTTTCCCGGCCTAGGCCGGGAAAGTAACATTCCCGTACGGTTTTTCATGTATATTTTAGACAGTAAATATATACACGCAGACAAACTCACATTAAAATTGCATTTATTAGTAAGCAGTTAGATTGCAATGAAGAAATGTTATGCATTAATACTTTCTTAATTTATAATAATATTGATTGCGATTTCAGAAAAAAATAGTTTTTCTGAAATCGATCGGGAATGTCTACATTTTTGGCGCGATTTTAGAGCGAAAAATGCACAATTCCAGTATTTTAGTCCGTTGCTAGGAAACTATCAGAAAACAGACCGGAAAAGATCCGTTGCCAAGCAACGATCAACAAAGCCGTACGGGAATGTTACTTCCCGGCCTAGGCCGGGAAGTAACATTCCCGTACGGTTTTTTATATATATTTTAATATGTTAATATTTTTGATTTTTATACGTTTAAAGTAGTATTGATTGTGATTTCAGAAAATTTTTTTTTTAAATGTTTATATTTTTGATTTTTATACGTTTAAAATAGTATTTATTGTGATTTCAGAAAAAATAGTATGTGTACTTCGGTGTGAAAGCACATTCCCAGACTTCGATGCTTGTTGGCCCCGGCCAGCGCCTCGGCCAACAATTGCATCGTCGTCCGGGAATGTATCGCTTTCACACCTAGATACACAATATACTAATGTGTACTTCGTTGTGAAAGCACATTCCCGGACTTCTATGCCTCGACCAACAATTTGCATCGCCGTCCGGGAATGTATTGCTTTCACACCTAAATACACAATATACTATTTGCTACGACTCCTTCGAAAAGTGTTTAAAAACGCACTGCTAACTAGGCTTGAAAATTATTGATTTCACATAGTGTGTAACAAAGTCAAAAATCTTTCTCACGCTCCTTATCCTATCACGAGAGTGAATTCAAAACAATAGAGAACTTGCATGTTTTCTTTTTATAATGAAAATCGATACAGCATCAAAAAAAAAGTTATAAAAATGTAAAATTTACGATTTTTTGAATGTTAATACAGCAAGAAAATAAATAATTTTATCGATGAGAAATTTGAATGTTTCAAAACGGTAGTTATTTGGCGCCATTAACTGTGACGTTTTCCGTTATGATTTGTCTATAGAAATTAATAACAAACTGCACTTCGTAGTTTGTGCATAGATGCAAGAGCCTATCCATCCTTGGGATGCTTAACTCGCATTGTTTTATGAATTTATTAGCTTTGCTCGGTGGCTGTCTGTGTTTATGGGTTGTTTTCAGTTTGCGTGTTAGTTCATTAACATTCACGTGGTTTCTTGTTGGGGTGTTGTGTTTTTCGCTTGGGTTATCTATTTGATGGTGGGTTGATGCATGCACACGTCGTTTGCCCGTGTTTGTGCCTGTGGGTTGGTGGGTGGGTTTGAGAAAGTTAAAGATTTCACGTATGGGGTTGTCAGTGTCAATGTCAGGATTTTGTATGGGTGTATAACAAACTGGAAGGTGCACTCGACTAGAGAATGTGACACAGAGAGAGAAACTTGTGTGCACTATTCCATCCTTTTTCCCGGTCTGTGTACAGACGGTTAAGCCAGTCGGACGTTTTCTTCAACCAATCAGATCTTGTCAGACAAGGATGGAACAGTAAACGGAAGTTTCTTTTTCCGTATAAACATGCTTCAGTAGTTTAGTTTATCTAAAGCAATTTCGATGGGTTTGTCAAATGTCAGTTTACTGTTTATTGTTTACAGTCAGTTTACCAAGTTCTTGTTTGTGGTGTTATTGTGTTATTATTTGGTTAATGAGCTAGTGAACAACATTATTATGACTTATGAGTTACAAATATTGCATTGTGCCTAAATGTAAAACTGAGAGTATCACTACAATATGGTAATTTTACATTCAAGGTTCTCCAAAATTAATTCGTAGATAGATGTCAGCAAGAAGTTAGGACCCTGCGCCTACTTTGGACAAATTATCCGACATTGACTTCACGCCAATAAGAAACCATTTGCAGTCACGTGGTTTTGTTTACAAATTACAGCATAATCTAAATATTAATTATACGGAAAATAAATTTTATTTTCAATTTCTTTTGTTATAATCGTTTTCTGCGTAATGGAAATTAGGAGCAAATCACTTTTTCGAGCATTTTAAAATTTCATGCATCTTCCCTATTGAAGTTGTTTCGCGATCTGCGTTTTAGAAACGTCAAATTATAGATAATATTTTGACGTTCAAAGTAATTCTGAAATTTATTTATTTAAAAAAATCCTATTGGTCGATTTTTTTTAAATGTACGTTTTGATTGGTTAATAAAGTAAGAATATATTAAGCAAAAATATATTTCTTTTTAAAAATCAGTAACAACAGAGTTTCCCATATGGTACAGACTTTTTGACGGACACTGTATTATAGTATTTTAGACATAAAATAAATAAAAAAACTAAACTGAAAACATCAGAAACTTAAAAATCATTTCATTTTGTGCAACAAAAAGATTTTCTTATGAGCCTCTTCTTCTTATTATTATCCACAGCGTCTTGCAAGACGTTTTGGACATATTGTGATTCATAGATCTTATTCTGCTTGGCCTCTGCTTGCTGTATAGCACGTTTGACGGCATCACGCCATCTGTCGCGGTTGTCTGTTAGGCGTACAGCCTTATTAAAGGTTTTTCCCATTAGCTCTTTGGTGAAATCAGCCCAACAAACTATTATACATGAATATTGTATATAAAGATGTTATATAGTATTCCTATTTTTTTAATTTGTAGGTCAGATGTTGATGTGTTCTGAAAATCATGAAATGTGTTTTAACATTTATTTCCATTATTGTAAAATTAGCAAAAATGTAAATTGGTACAACAAAATGATATTTTTTATGTTTCACGTATTGTCCATTTTGCACGAAAATCATTGCATCTAGGAAAAATTAAGTGAAAGCTTTTTATTTGTAGAATTTTTTGTTCCTTTTTAATCTGAAAAATATTTTGCGTATTTTTCATATTTACATAGTTATTAACAAAGAAACCGTTTCAGGACTTAAATCTTTTTTGGGGAGGTAAAGCAGATGCCCTACCCATACAAAATTTTAAATTTTATTTATCATACTTGAAACTGAAATTTCAGTTACTTTGGTTTTAATGAGAGGTCGGCATCTTTGAGTACTAGGCTAATAAAATAATTTGCTAACACCAAGGAATAGAACTGGTCTATGATTAACAACGATTACCAAATTTTAAACTAGAAATTATAGTGGTTGCTCCACTATATACTCTCGGAGTTCCATAATAAAAAAAAACAGCAAATTCGAAAAAAATGTATACATGCAACAACAGACGCGTAATTCAAATTTTTGGTTGTAGAATGGTATTCATTATTCTCATGCAATGATTTTTTGACTAGATAAAATGAGTTTTCAACAGTTAGTGATATGTCAACAATATTACTTCCCATGGATATTACATAATATAAGCGTTTTACGGAGCCATGAAAACCATTTGCAATAAACACCTGTCAAATATTAAAACTAGGTAAATTTTGTTATTAGTGGAGTCAAAATAAATTTTGAATGGAACTGTTTTATTACTTTTATGATTTAAATTTGTTTTAGGTTGTGACAACAAGTGTAATGAGAAGTTTAAGATTAAATCTGTCCATTGCTTCATAGATAATAATTTCAACAGTTTATGTTGCAAAAACTAAAATATTCTGCTATTTTCCTTACTATCTCCGACCCTGGTAATCGTATCACAAAAAAACACCAAATTGTTTGCAGTAAAATTTCGGATGTAAATAGATATACAGGGTGATTTACCACAACATGCGGAAAATAAAATGGTGTACTAGTCTTTTATGTGGGAAAGTTCCTGCAAAATTTTAGAGTGGTCCGAGGTAATTTAGTATATTTCCCATGCATTAAAACTTGCAAAGATACACTACCGTTGTTATTGTCTATGGTTAGTTCATATAAGGCAATCAACTACGCACCTGCAATGGATCCGTCCTTATAAAGGCAAATCGAATTTAGCCAACACGCCTCGTGATTAGTATCTGTCTCTTTCTATCTTATTACGAACTTCGACAACAATGAGGTCCGTTGCAGGTACGTGGCAAATATTAGAGAATTAATTCTCTAATCTTTGTATGTAGTATAAGAGTTCACTGGCATAGAGGCAGTGTCTTGTGTCTTTATTGTTTTCCTGATTTCCAATTAGAGCGTACCGTTAAATTTTAAATTGTATTCCTACGATACCGTTCAATATGCCATTCTGCGCTTAGAACAGTGCATTGAATGTAATGCATTTTCTTTGACTTTTCATTACTTGTGTTAGTTTTGCGCTGTGCTGTGAAATTGATTCCAAATAATAGTAATCAGCTATTATTAATATTGTAGATTATGAAATTTCCTAAAACGTTTGTTTAAACAATTTTCTTTCACGATTAATCGTCTACATTATCAGCTCGAAAATTTCATTATTTTTCAAATTTGGAGCCGCTCTAATTTTGAAACAGTTCCCCGTTGTTTAATCAAAAGTTTTGGGAAATGTTATAAAGTACAATATTAATAATAACAATGTGTAGTTTTTTTAATTTTCTACAATATTGGTAATACCTAATTTTAGGATACCACTAACCGGACAGGAGATAATTGGAAAACCCTATTTTGACCATCATTTTTTCAATATGGTGGAAAACATTAATTAATGTATACAAACAAGAAATTTCTTGTAGCACTTATTCACGGGTCAAATGACAGATTGACTGCACTATTGTTGGCACACCTAAAACAATAAAATATTTGCAGAAAGACGATTCCTTATTCACATTCTTTGACGCTTAGTTTGGCTCCACTATATGAGTTTGAATCAAAACCTAGGAAACTAAAGTAGATAATACACAGTATAATGACATATTTAATTTATCCTACATAATGTCGTCCAACAAAACGAGTTTACTAATAGGGTTCTTGTTGTAATTTGGGCGAGAGCAGCGTGTGCCCCTGAGGCTTCCAGGCGTCCCCGTTTTCGGTGTGGGGAGCGACGGCGGCCAGAGGCGGCGGTGACGATCCGGGCTGAGAGGTGGGCGCGCTAACAATGCTCAGCGCATGCATAATGCAAGTCTTGGGGGCAGACTCTACGTCCATTAGGTCCTCCAGTTCTTTGTCGTTACGGGAGTTGGCCGAATCTGGCGAGCCTGTGAGGCCGTCGCGGCCGCCGTTCTCCATGAAATCCTGCTCGTGATTTCCAACTCCGTTTTCTTTCTCCCTTTCCACAGTAGCGTTGTTCTTGTTATCCTGAAACAATAAGAGGTTTCTCTGTAAGCCCTTGTTAGACAAGATTATTCTGCTGATAATGCGGAAGACGGTAGGATGCATTGGGGAAGGGTTAAAGTTCCTGTAATTGATATGAGATTATGTGCTTAATACGTTAAATAAATTAGAAGGGCAGTAACTGGATACGTCCAGTTTGTGCGCAATTGTTATATTAATGAGGCCAATTAGGACGGTTTCAAAATGCATTGTGGCTTCTTTATAGTATAATAAGGTACAGGGTGTATTTTACCCACTTTAAAGTATTTCAGAGTGTTATTTCTTAGTTAATTTAAAGAAAAATAGTTCATGTAAGTTATTAGTTTTGAAGAGACAAAGTGGTGAAATTTATAAGAGAAATAACGATTTTTTAAAAAAATTTCATTATTAGTGCTGCTATTTAAACCAAATTTGGCACGCAGTATACTTAGATAGGATGCTGTAAGACGTGATATAAACCTCTGCAATTAACCATTGGCGGAGATACGGAGAAAATTAAAAGCTATCACTTGAAAAGACATGTGACGAAACGTTGGTTCCTTCATCGCTTTCTTGAAGCCGCAAATCTGACTCTGCGACTAAATGCTACAAGAGCCATTAATCTAATCAATATGCCAAAACAAGAGGCTTCGTAATGTAAAAAACCGCTGCCTAAAGGCGCGTTTGCACGCATCCAGTAATTTAGTCGAGTAGAGAGACGGTCGAGTAATTTAGTAATTGCTTTCCATTGCTTTCTACTAAATTACTCGACTAAAACACGCTGTCCGCATTACTAAACGACTCGACTGAATTACTAGATGCGTGCAAACGCGCCTTAAGGAATCACTACCTCCACATCCAGACTCCCTATCCGAGTCTCTTACAACGAAGTAAAAAAATTTTTTTGAGGCCTTAGGTTCTTGCATACACGCCAAATTACAATTTTATTTTTTCACCCTCTTTAATAATGGGGTGGGGGTAGCTAATGCAAACAAATTTTTTAGACTTTAACTTCTTTTATATATACTAAATACCAATTTATGGACTCTTTCCTGCTTGATTTACCCACATTTACCCCAATTTACCCCCCAAACCTTCAACGGAATAAGATGAAAATATAATCCAGTTCCATATCTCGTTAAAATACATTCGTGTACCAAATTTCAAGTCAATATCTTAAATGGTTCCAGAGTAATTGTGAGCACAAAAAAGTTACAGACAACCCGACAGCCAGAAATTTTTTTGTGCTCA
The DNA here is from genome assembly GCA_936432065.2 of Rutpela maculata. Lineage (NCBI taxonomy): Eukaryota > Metazoa > Arthropoda > Insecta > Coleoptera > Cerambycidae > Rutpela > Rutpela maculata. Next base: position 39,292,413 of record OW386285.2, read on the forward strand.
AACTTAAAATATCGACGTTTCATTCTAAGACTATTTGAACAACAAAAATTTAAAAACATTTTTTTGACGTCACTTTACTTTCACTGGATGTGGAAGTAATAGTGTAAGTTAATTTTGTGATTCCCAATTTACGGGGTGGAAGGTTGTGAGTTAGTCGCCATCTTTCTGAAAAGATGAAGACAAAAATGTCAACACTAATTTATCAAGAATACGTTCATTTTCGTAGAACTAACCGTTTATTAGTTACAGAGAAAGAGAGAGAGAGAGTTTGCGTTAAAATTTGCAAAAAGTAGTTTTTGCGATTTTTTTCGTAAACTGTTGATAATGCATTAAAATTTCAAATGGCAATCTTGTATACCACTAAATTGTCCGCATATTTAACGTTATCACAAATGAAACAGTCAGTCTTCTTGCTAGTTGTCATGTATTTACGACAACAGCATATAAATGACTATTGTAGTCCAACCCAAAGCATCAACATTGCATTTGGTAACTTATGTATTAAATTTTTGTATGGCTTATAAACTGAAATTAAAAAAATTACTTATTGTAAATTAATTGCATATCTAGCAGGTAAAATTACAAGTGAAATAAATCTGTAGATTTATTTAGTTAAAAATACGAATTTGGTGATTTTACGCCAATTGTAGACTGTCTCTTGGAAAGCGTGAATACGCGAATTTCATTTTTTTTTTTTAAATTTTCATTTGAGGAATCTGTAAATGCGGCAATAGCAGCACACACACACACATTCGGAATTTCACGCTGCAAATTTGAGCAGCACTTCAGAAGCACCAAATAACAACTTTTTTCAGTGGCTGAAATACTTTGCAAATACTGACTAATTACGAGCCAATAGAAACTCTCAATGTTATGATTCAAAATTACCACAATAATATTCAACTTCGGCGGCTCTTTTTTTCTTAAAATATAGATGCAGGTATATCGAAAATACACATATGGAGAGGAAAATATAAAAGCTCAGAATACCTATATTTAAAAATAGCTAAAAAGTGTGTAGAATAAAGCTAATGGCTCAAGATTTCCACAGAAATATTCAGCCTCGGCAGCCATTGATTTTTAAAATCGGTACGCGGGTAATTAAAAATATACACACGGAGAAGAAAATCGAAAAGTTCTGAATATATTATGATTAAAGACAACTAGAAAGTGTGTACATAAAGGTGATGATTCGAGATTTTCACAAAAATATTCAATTTTGGCAGCCCTTGATTTTTAAAATCGGTACGCGAGTAATCGAAAATAAACATATGGAGAAGAAAATATAAATACACTATTATTTCTTTTATCAAAGAAATTACATTTTCTTTTATGTCAGTTAATGAAGTTATTACTTATTATTTATAAGAACAAAGAATTTATTTTTTAATTGTGTCTTCAAGGTGCCATGCTTACTTTTTTACTGTCACAAAGGTTAGTTCATAACATGCTGATCAAAAGCCTCCACGCTTGCGAAAAATTTTAATTATAGGATTTCGAGATATTGGCCGAAGAAGGTCTTATTATCGACGAAGTTACGACTTTCTTCGGCCACTATCTTGAAACCCTGTGATTAAAATTTTTTGTGACCATAGAGACTTTTGATCAGCATGTTATGAAATATCTCTGTGCAAAATTTCAGCTCCCAGGAGTGAAAGCGAAATTGCATTTGAAAGGTGCAGGGTCCATTATGAAAATGCATTTTTTGGAGATTTTATTCTTGACAGTTGTTAATGCATTTTTTATCGAAAAAAAAAAATGGAATAACGTGGCAGTGAAAATTCAAAAATGATATATTATTCCACTATACAGAACTAGGAGTCAACTACAAATATTTAAATTACTACTGAGTGTTCCATCGAAAAATCCAAGTAAATGCTTGCCACCACTATGTCAAACGTCCTGTAGATAGATGTCAGCATAATTTTAAAATATATCATTCTAGATCTCGTACAATTTTTATATTGGACATTTTTTCTAATTTCAAACAGTTGAGGAGATATTGACTGTCCATTTAATTGTCCATGGAAACAATAATAAAAATGTTCCCACCATGACGAAAGTTTTTTCAAAAACACGGTATACGCGATTCAAAATAAGCGATACGCCACCTACGGTGCCGATTACGAACTACTTTGTGTGAGATGACATATGAAAACTTTCATTTTTTGCTTGTGTCATAATTACTTTGCGTTGTTTTTATTGTCGATTCGATTCAATTAAAATTGAATGTCAACCGCACAGGCGCTGCAATCTTAATTTCAGACGCGTATATCATATTTTAAGTATTAGTCGTGGAGCCCTCCCTAGCTGTACGTGCACCCCCCGCCCGATCCTTGGGGACAATGTTTTTCATAAAGATTGAAGCCTAAGGAACAATTTAAGACATATTCTAAAAAAAAAAAACTGGCTGTACTTTCAAAATGGCGGCCATATGTTAAAAAAAACTGTTGTCAATGTGGTTTTTGTCATTTAACACAAAAACTAAACAAGATGGACAAAAACTTTCTTCACAAAAAACAACGTGAATAAAATTTTATACAATTTTGTACCTATGCAATATTTTGATAGGAGTTACCGTTTTCCAGAGTGCACGGGCACTTAGGGTGGGCTCCCGTAGTATACGTCATTATTATTTTGTGGTGTGTCATTGTATTTACTAAAATGATTGTAAAAGTTATTCATTCATTCATTAATTAAATTATTTATTTAATTACACAGGCCCACAAAAAGAAAGTTATTTGAACTGGACATCTGAATATACTTTTCTGTAGTATTTCTTCCCGCTGATTACGAATCTGAAGTCAGAATGTCAGGAAGGTATCTTCGTTGGACCTGAGATTCGAACTTTATTTAGGGACCAATAATTCGTTGATTTTATGAATGAAATAGAAAAGGCGGCATGGTTAAGTTTTAAAGACGTGTCCACAAAAGAATTACGAAAAGTTAAGTTGTATGATGAGTTTGAAATCGCACTTTCTCGATTCACACCTTGATGAGTTTCCAGAAAATAACGGCGATTTCAGCGAAGAGCAAGGAGAAAGATTCCACCAAGATTTAAAAGACTTTGAACGTCGATTTCAGGGTAAATGGGATGTCAACATGTTAGCAGATTACTGCTGGATCTTACAAAGAGAAGTGAACCAAAAGGAACGAAACGACGAAGAAACCCCTAGATCGTTTGAAGATAAGCGCGTCCGTAAAATTGAAATTCTATACAGGGTGTCTCACCGGGAATTGAATCGATCGATATAGAGAAAAGTACGCATCAGAAATTTTTGAAAATTTTGAGAGTTACTAAAGTCAGTGTGGTCAATCCAACTAAAATAATTACAAGCAGCTGGCACTTCCGCTTATACCGGAAGTCGATACCAACTTGCTTATTTTAAATGGAACACCCTATATATTTCAAAGTTTTCGAAAAGAGCGTAAAATTCTGAGTCAAAAATATGTATGCCTAAATCCATCCGTTTCAGAGATATTTGACATTTTATAGAAAATTTGACAGGTGCAACGGTTTGCAAGAACCGTTATAACTTTCTTCGTGTAAAAGATCCTCATTTGCTTCTTGGCACATAAAAAGAACACAAGGAGAACTACGTTGCACAACTGAAATAAATTCAATAATATCATACCAAGTGTTCCGTTTTTCGCGTTACATTTTGTTAACTTCAAACCGCGAAAACTTGTTTAGGTCAAATGGAACACCCTGTATTTTTTTACGTCAAGTTGTGTAAAATTTAATTTCCTTTTTTCTGATATTAGCATTATGGGGGCAAAGTTTTCAACTTTTTGAAATATTTGCGATTTTATTAGAAATTCATGTCAAAAAATGCCAGCACGTTTAAATTACACCCACGAAGACTTTTTACATTTGTTTATTATTTATGGAGAATGTGATAAGGTAATATCAAGAACTTGCAGCACATTTGCTAATCGATATCCAGAAAAACGGAAATCGTCACCAAACACTGTAAAACGCATACTGGAAAATTTTAAAAATTATGGCTCGGTCAAGGCAAAAATGCAAAGAAGAAAGCCTATTGTTGATGACGAAAACATTGAAATAGTCATTCTGGGATATTTTCATGCATTTCCAAGGATGTCATTAAGACAAGCTTATCTGGAATCGGGACTATGCAAGGATTCAATTCACAGAATCTTATTAAAACATAAGTTTCACCCGTCTTCATTCCATATGGTTCAAGGATTAAAATTCTGTCTTTTTCCTAAGAAGACAGAATTTTTGTGAGTTTATTCTAATAAGGTCTGAGGGTGACGATTCTTATTTGGGAAAAATTAAATGGACAGATGAAGCAAAATTTACTAAAAATGGACTTTTTAATAGACACAATTCGCATTATTGGAGTGACTCAAATCCTCATATGTTCAGAGAGCGAAACTTTCAGGAAAGTTGGCAGTTCAATGTTTACTGTGCCATAAGAAACGATAGAGTGGTGGCATTACAATTTTATCAGGAAAATTTAAACGGTAAATTAAATTTACTCTTCTACTAATATGTATAGGTAAATTTTTGCTTTTTTTTAGGTGAAAGATATCTGAATATCTTACAAAATTTGAATAATGACTATTTAGAAAGTTTACCTCTCGCCGAACATAGAAACATTTTTATCAGCACGACGGTACCCCCCCACATAACGCATATTTAATTAATCATTATTTACAAGAAACTTTTTATGATCAATGGATTGCCAATAATGGACCTTTCTTATGGCCTCCTCGCTCGCCCGACTTATCAGTTCTGGATTATTTTATTTGGGGAACTATTAAAAATAAAGTTTATGAGAGCCCATTAACAACCATTGAAGATTGTATGCAGAGAGTAAGAAATGCATTTCAAAACATATCACAGGATTCAATTAGAAGAGCTACCCATGAGGAACTAATCCGAAGGTGCGAAAAATGTGTCAAGGTTCGAGGGCGGAATTTTGAGCAATTATTAAATTAAAATGGAATCATGTTTTAAATTGATCTTATCTCTGCTATTTTAGTTCATGCTGTATCTTCAGTTCGATTAATACGCATGTTACAGTGTTAGTGTTATTTTCCGTTTTTCTGGATATCGATTAGCAAATGTGCTGCAAGTTCTTGATATTACCTTATCACATTCTCCATAAATAATAAACAAATTTAAAAAGTCTTCGTGGGTGTAATTTAAACGTGCTGGCATTTTTTGACATGAATTTCTAATAAAATCGCTAATATTTCAAAAAGTTGAAAACTTTGACCCCACAATGCTAATATCAGAAAAAAGGGAATTCAATTTTACACAACTTATCGTAAAAAAATACAGGGTGTTCCATTTGACTTAAACAAGTTTTCGCGGTTTGAAGTTGACAAAATGTAACGAGAAAAACGGAACACTTGGTATAATATTATTGAATTTTTTTCAGTTGTAGAACGTAGTTCTCCTTGTGTTCTTTTTATGTGCCAAGAAGCAAATGAGGATCTTATGCACGAAGAAAGTTATAACGGTTCTTGCAAACCGTTGCACCTGTCAAATTTTCTATAAAATGTCAAATATCTCTGAAACGGATGGATTTAGGCATAGGGTATCCTACATGTTTTTGACTCAGAATTTTACGCTCTTTTCGAAAACCCGGAAGTGCCAGCTGCTTGTAATTATTTTAGTTGGATTGGCCACACTGACTTTAGTAGCTCCTAAAATTTTCCAAACTTTCTGATGCGTACTTTTCTCTATATCGATCGATTCAGTTCCCGGTGAGACACCCTATCACGCACAATGATTGGGTATCCTGAAAAAAACAGATTTTTTGACAGTTTTTTTGAGTGTTTTCATTACTGACCCCAAAATTTGACTCCAGATTCGTGATCAGTGGAAAAAATGACTCGATAAAAGTATATGCAAACCATTGGAACACGCTGTGCTTTCATGAAAAAATCGACATCCATGAAACAACCCGATTTTTGACAGTTTTTTTTATTTTTCTCAGTTTTTCATCCCATACAAATTTAACTCAACATTTGTGATTAGCGGGAAAAATTACTAAAAAAAAGGTGTACGCAGGCCATCGTAACACGCTATGTATTCATGAAAAAAACGTGATATCCATAAAAAAACATAGTATCCGTGAAAGACGCGATTTTTTACGTTTTTTTTTTTGTTTTCCTCAACATTTTGACCATTAGCCCTGGGTTCTAACAATAGATTCGAGGTGAGTGGGGCAAAAAAACATAAGAAAAATACATGCAGCCTAGCCGAACACGCCACATGCATATTTTACCACCCAAAAAACCATAAAAAAAACATAACGCATTTTTTGACTGTTTTTCGTGTTTTTCTCCGTAATATGCGCATTAACTCTCCATTCTGAATTCTGACTTCGATTCGTAATCAGCGGGAAAAAAATACTAAAGAAAAGTATATTCAAATGTCCAGTTCTAATAACTTTTTTTTTGTGAACCTGTGTTATCTAGTTGTTGTGCTAGGTGCAAAAATTGTGTGCTGTCAAATTTGAGAAAAAAAAGTACATGGGGGCTAACAAATGAATTTCAACATTCTATTATATATGTGACCATTTTTGGTAAGGTAATCTGAGTAATAATAGGAAATGTAATATATCTGTGGGCGGGAGAAAATTTCTACCCTGCAGGAGCGTTAGCTTGGAAAGTGGTTGTGCTAGGTATAAGCATTGCGTGTTAGCAAATTCAAAATGTACACCCTGTATATTACCGCCCCTGTAGGTGTGCTAGCTTTGAAAGTAGTTGTGCTAGGGTGTGCTAGGTGTGAATAATATATGCTAGCAAATTCGAGAGGAAAAAATAACTGGGTCGGGCTAGCGTCCCCCCCCCCTCCCCCTCCGAAAACAACCCCCATTTATTATTTGCTATTTTTAAAAATGGTTGTGCTAGGGCGTGCTATGTCTAAACATTGTGTGCTAGCAAATTGAAGAAGAAAAAATAACTGGTGGCTAGCGTCAACTTGACCCCCCTATTTATTATTTACGTGGGGGTGTGATAGCTTTAAAAATGGTTGTGCTAAGGTGTGCTAAGTCTAAACATTGTGTGCTAGCAAATTAGAGAAGAAAAAGTAACTGGGGGGGGGGGCAAAGTGACTGACCCTATTTTGACTGTAATTTTTTCAAGATGTCGGTGGAAGCGTACATGATATTTTTGTGGAAAACATCAATTCATGATTGAGATAGGAATAACACTGGTCTACAAAAAAAAGGTCTTGTCCTAAGGTTCTAATCTAATTTTTCTGAAGCATTTTGATGCGCTGGACAAAAATTTTTTTTCTACCGAGTCACTTATTCTCTACCACCCTTCTTATCCCCTAAAAAGGGCAAAAAGAAATGGTCTTGTCCTAAGGTTCTAATCTAACTTTTCTGAAGTATTTTGATGTGATGAAGCCAATTTTGTACAAAAAAAAAATTTTATCCTGTCAGTTTCCTTCTACCACCCCCTTTTATCCCCATAAAAAGGCAAAAATGAGGTCTTGCTTGTCCTAAGGTTCTGATCTAACTTTTCTAAAGTATTTTGACGAGCTTCAGCTAATTTTGGGCAAAAAAATTTTTTCTACGATGTCAGTTTCCCTCTTCCACCCCTGTTATCCCCCAAAAAAAGGGCAAAAACAGGTTTTGACCTTACTTTGTGTAAGTATTTTGACACGCTGAAGCCAATTTTGGAGAAAAAAAAATTCTATCGGGTCAGTTTTCCTCCCCCCCCTCCCCCTTCATACCCTAAAATTTTTTTTGTCCAACATTTGTTTCAGCGCGATAAATTACTTTTGAAAGGTTAGATGAGAACCTTAGGACAAGACCTTCTTTTGCCTTTTTTAGGGGATGAGAGGGGTGGTAGAGAAAAACTGGCACGGTAGAAATTTTTTTTTGTCCAAACAAAATTGGCTTCAGTGCATCAAAATGCTTCAGAAAAGTTAGATTAGAACCTTAAGACAAGACTTTTTTTGTAGGCCAGTGTAATTCGCGGGTCACCTGATAGATTGACTGTACTATACTCCCAACTTATAATAATTATATACCTACGTAAAAGCATAACGACCATATGGATACCTCAAAAGCTGATAACCAACTAGATATTACATTCAAGTTGAATCTTTAGTGCTATATAGCGAAATGTCTCACTCACTAAACGTTTTGTGTTGCAACGAAAATTGAATGTTGATGTAAACGAGCCATACTCGGTTAGGATAAATACGAGGTTTGCATGGGAGCTGATATATTTACCTGTTTCAGAGTCATCAGTGAAACCATAGTTTGCAACATTTAGTATCATGAACAAAACAGACAACGAGATAATTATCCCTATCTTATATCTCTAAGTTGCAGCAAGTCGGAAATAATTACGATAAGGTAAAGAGAAGACGAGTTCGTGTAACAGAAAACCGAGAGCCTGGGGAGCCACTTGGCCGTATCCTGGCTCATTTTAGGTTGACAATTAGCATGACATCTTGACGCTTTCCCGAGTTCGTCGCTCTATCCCTCTTCTTCCCCGATTCTAAGGTCTTCGCTTAAGGCTCGTTAAAATTAGAGACTAAAGTATGTGTTAATGATAACCGCAATACGGCCGCAGAATGGTAGTTATTATGGAATTTTTTTTATTATATACTTTTGGTATTTGACACCTCATTAATTAAAAGATAGCGTGAAAAAGTTAAACTTTATTCGTCAGGAGCAAGAGTCAATTTAACTGAATTTATTTTACAATTTGACGGAACTACTTCCTCATCCACGTGGTGAAGTGAAAGTACAGTAACGGTTAAAAAAATTAATATTTTTTTGTGTTCAAATAGACTTAGAATATCATGAAACGTCGAGTTTTTAAGTTTGAGCAAAAAAATCTGTCGATCCATATGTCGATCTGTCCGTAACTTTTTTGTGCGCACTATTACTCCGGATTAGTTTATGATATTGGTTTGAAATGTAGTACAACTATGTGTTGTACACGTTATATAACGTGATCCGGAACACAATTATATTTGAATCTTATTTAGTTTAAGGGTTGGGCAGTAAATGGGGGTAAATAGCTAAAGCAAGCAAGTAAGACTCCATAAATTGGGTATTGATGTATGTATGTACCATCGGCGCGGCGTTAGCTTAAACTCACCACTGTTTGGTTCTCTATCTAACACGCACCACTACAAATAAGGTTAGAAAGGGAACATCTCGAACGGTGGTAGTTTAAGGTAACGACGATCGTACGAGTAGCCAAGGTCTCAAAATTTTTTAGGCATCAGCCACCGCTGCGGCGTGTGTCGCTATCAGCCTTGTTACCACCCCGATCGCATTATTAGGGGGGTAAAAAAATACAATTGTAATTTAGTGTGTACAAGAACCAAATGCCTCATTTTCTTTTGTCATCAATCATCCCCCTACCACCTTGCGAAGAGTATAATATGCAGATATCGATCTGAAATTTTACCAGATATTCCCTCCTATATGACACGTACTATAATAAAATTTTAAACATTTTTCTAAAATTTTGCTGAAATTATAATTTTTTTTTCAAAATTTCCGTTTTTTTGAATTTACTTCCGACTTAATGAAGCTATCGTCAACACAACATTTTTTCTTATTGCTAATAATTTACGATTCACACTGGCCTAAAAATGCGAACATTTATGCTTCAGTGCAGATTTTTTGATTTATCTCTGTTCCCATTACCTCTACGTAATATAATTATAGTCCAGTACAGTTAGTAAAAAAGAGACTGAAATTTATTGTAATTCGTTTCAGGATGCCACGTGGATTAAAAGATAGTTTTATTGATTACGAACATGAGCCTGAATTTGGTCCACTTTTTGACCGCCGGAACATCATTTATTTAACGATTTATTGTTGAAAAATTCAAAAAAATCGACTTTTTTAAAGATAACTCAAAGACCTTTAACGATAGGTTTTTTAATTTGTAGATACTGTTAGAACTTTAAAAAATGGTTTAAATAATTGCAAAAAACCGCAAAAATTTTCGCAATTTACAAATATTTTTCATTCTTTAACAAAAGCACTTTAGTGCTTGAAACTTTGACAAAATATGTCCTTTATTACCCCAAAGTTACCCCTAAAATTTCATCAGAAAATATTAATTAGTTTAAGAGATATTCAATTTGTTTATTAAAAACATAAATAATGTAAAATGCAAATTCACCCAGTTCCCGTTGTCGTAGAGAGTTGATCCGGACATCATTTTTTTTTGCTGAAATTTAAACTTTATGTTTTCATTAATGGTAAATCAAATTTGCATTATTTTCAACTTCAAAATGGCGTTTGAAAAAGTGTCACATTTTGAGGTTAGGTTTTTTGCTAATAACTTTCAAACGAATGAAGATTTTGCTAGATCGTTCTCATATCTTTGTTGCTAGGGTTTTTTCACACATTTTCAAAATAAAAGTGACTCTTCAGCCTTACTAGAAGTAGAGATAATTTTTTTTAAAATAAATTCGTAAAAATTTTTTTAACAAAAATAATTGTTTATAACAAATATCGTTTAATTCACGTTCTTAGCCGTTTGAATAAATATTTTGCGCTAAAAGGTTTAGTTCAATAAAGAGCATACCACCAACCAACTTTCGTCAAAATTAATGAATTATTACGTTATATTTCTTAAATTCTCAAAAAGACAATTTTTTGTGGTTTTAATTTCTTTAAAAATTAACAAATTACGAGAAAGTTTTTTCATAGGCCTAGTCTTATTTAAAATTCCATTGCGAACAATTTGGTATTTTTATTTCTGCGATTCGATTGCTAGGACCGGAGATAAAAAGGAAAATAGCAGAAAATTTCAGTTTTGAAAAATAAATTGTTAAAATTTTACAAGAAGCAATCGATCGATTTAATACAGAACTTCTCACAGCACTTGTTATTTTACCTACAACAAATTAAAACAATAAAATGGCTGCAGCCAGGGAATTTCTTATTCACTTATTTTGACGCTTAATTTGACTCCACTATAAAGAAGATAATTGAGACAAATTTATTTTGACCTTCATTTTTTCAACATGGCGGCAGTAGCAACAACGATATTTTTGTGTAAAACATTAATTAATTAATGACACTACATTATGAAAATAAAAATTTCTTTGTAGGAATTATTGATTTTTTTATTCTACAGACTGTATTATTTGAATAATAGTAAGTAGTATTTAGCGATTTATATCTCACCGCTAGAAAGAACGACGTGGTAACTTATAAGATTCTAATAAGCAACGAGCGTTCGGGGAGTTAAGAAGCTTCTGGGGTTAATCTTTGGCAATGACTTGGGGCAAATGACTTTAATGCTAATGCTTTGGCAATATAAAATAAATAAAGACAGTTTTAAAGGGTCAAGGTTTGGCTAATTATAGGAGGGAGTGAAACGTGCTGTCGGTTACGAATTTGTGACCTCTAGGAGTGACTATAACTTCCTTTTTTGTAATTTTTAATTTTAATACAATCATATTTTTGGTGCTTGGTTTGACTCTACTAAATACTGTATGAAGTAATCCAATTTATAAAAAACCACTGCCCAAGAAATCACTACTTTCACATCCAGATTTTCCATCCAAGTCTCCCACAACGAAAAAAAAATCGGAAACAAATATTTTAAAGTATCCTGTATATTAAATATTTTATTACACAAATCGCACTTAAGAGATTTGTTTTTGTGAATATTTGCGTGGCGGCTTAGCCCGCAAGACCAAGTGAATGTTGCATTACAAACATTACACATCAAATATTAATAAGTAGTAGGTTATCACTATTTACACATACTATCTTGTTTTATCCCCCACCTCGTCCCACCTTGTTATCCTCTGTCTCACTTTGTCCCACCTTGTCCTACCTTCCCCTAACTCCTCAATTACTTTTAATTCCTTTAATTACGGTGATTACCCCCCGTGACTTCACAAAAAAGGTGGAGGAAGGAGGACTAGGACCTACTATAATATTCTACACCGGCGAACTTTCGAAAAATATTAATAATAATAATAAAAACAAGCTAAAAACGAACTCTTCGCCAATTTACTGAGCTTTTTATATATAATTGTTACACATTCTATAGGATACTCTTCGCAGTTTTCTTGTAAATAATGTTAGTTTTTGGACATCCTAAATTTTGTGATAAACTTTGTTGTGAAAAAAATTGTATGAAAAAAAAAAATAAAAAAAAAATCCAACCTGTGGGATTCGAACGGGACCCCTGAAAAGCTTTAGCCGCTGCGCCACCACTTGTTGCTAGGAAAATTGATTGTTTGTGATATATATCTTTCGACATTCATATATATTTCACTTCCAAGAAATATTAGTAAACTTCATACACAAAAACAAATTTGTTATGGAAATAATATCTCGCGATTTCCATTTTAGTACAAGCCACAAAAATTAACAAAAAAATTTTTTTTTTAAATTAAATAATTAATAACTTTTTTATTTACTGATCGATTTTCTTCAAAAACAATAGGGTTCTTCCTCTAGCTAACACTAACTTATTTTCTAAATTTCAATACAATCGGAATTTTCTTTCTTAAGTTATCGTGCTTACAAGAAACGTGACGGACGGACGGACAGACGGACAGACGGACGGACAGACGGACAGACGGACAGACGGACAGACGGACAGACGGACGGACAGACGGACATTTTGAAAGTTGTTCAGAATTCGTTCACTAACACAATGATATGAAATTTTTTCTCTACGAGCGATATTTACGATTTTAGAAATGTGCCGATCAAATACATTATACTCTTCATTTTTGCGAAGAGTATAATAATAGTCTTTAGTTCTCCATTGTAAAAAAATTATATAGAAATAAAAGTATACAATAAAATCAAGGTAGAAAACGTCACAAGAAAAATTAATTAACAGTTAACAGAAAAAAACAACACAATAAAATATATAAAGCACACGAACATACAAAACATCTTGCAGTTGGTCATATAAAACAAATATATTAAATTATCAAAATTCATTAATCGTGTGGCTATTTTTGTCTAGTAATATTTTTTTAAATTTATGTTTGAAAATATGTATGCTACCCGACCTAACATCTTCATCTATGAATTATAAAGCTTACAACTTTGGTAGACAAAACTTTTCTGGTACATCATAGCAGTTCTATGAGAATCGGGTAGTAGAAAATTCTTTGCTCTAGTGTCATGTAAATGATTCACTTGGTTTCTTAAAAAGAATGATTTATGTTTATGAACATATGAGCACACCTCAAGAATGTATAGACCAGCAACTGTCAAAATTATTAAATTTTTAAAAGCATCACGGCAACTCCTGTAATTTAAATTTAATAAAATACGAATTGCATATTTCTGCGATAAATATACCATAGTCACATTACAATTATTGCCCCAGTTTACAATTCCGTACCTAAGATGCGAATGAAAATTAGCATAATAACCTTTAAGAATGTCCTGGCATCAATGTTTAGACATACATTTTAGAGCATAACAACTTGTTTTTATAGCCAGGGAAGGGAGGTAGCGACAGATTTTTCGGGTTAATATTTATAAAGCTAGATTTTTTCCCATAATAGCTTAGACAGTATTAAGGATGAAAGTGCAATTCTACCAATCTATACGTCTTGCAAAAATGAGTAAAAAATTAAACATGTTGCAAAAAGTGATATCGATTTTCTGAAATGTCACAAAACTTTTGATTCGTTAGTGCCGAGACAAATTATCGAATTTCGCCGTGCAATTTACGATCAGGTTTATCTGGAAGACTTCCTCTTTACGTCGCTACATCGTACGGCCATCCCAAAGGCGTTTTTCGAAAAATATGAACGTGTCAAGATTGCATTTTTTTGCAATTTTTTCGGCTCTGACATGCAAGCTGTTTTTTGCTATTTTTCGCAGATATCTCCGAAACGGTGGGAGTTAGCTCGAAATCAAAAATAAGGTCAAAAGAGCATTTTCCATTACGAATCTGCTTCCATAAGAATTTTGATTTTTTTTTGCGTTTCGGATATATCTACTGAAATGTCGGCCATGTACGGAAAAAAAAAATCGCAAATTTTGAGCTTCCACAGTTGGCAACTTTTTAATCTTGTCTCCTACGTCAAAAGGCTACTCTAGCTAATTTAAACGGAATTAAATTTGCTAAATCCTTTTTTTTTCTATTTTTTTGAATTCCGATAAAAATGAAGGAATTAGAGGGGGCGATATTTGAGAATTTTTTTTTTTTTTTTTTCGGTAAAATTTCTCCATTTTGTCACCGTAATTAATCGGTAATTAACTGAAATCGATCTCGTATACGATGTTAATTTAATATCATATACTACTTTGACGCTCCGTTAATCTTGGCTCTTCGAAACAAAGGTTTCTGAGAAAAATTATTTTTTTAAGATTTACATACACTCTATAGGAAAACGTGTAATTTCCTACATTTCCTTGAATATCTCGATAATTATCGTTTTTTTCGAACACAGCACAGCTTATGTAAAGAGATTTGATTGAGCTTTCCGACACTTTTTTTATTTTTTCTCTAACATAAAAAGTATCAATGATGAAAGTGCAACAATTTTTTTGATATGATTGCATTAATCATTGGTGCTGCTCGATCACTAGCAATATTAAAAAGTAAATAAAAGTGATTATTAACACATCTATAAGAAAACTGCCTGTTCTTTAATATTAATGAAGAATATAATTGTCATGATTTGACTATGTATTGCCATTTTGGCAACGTCTACCAATGATTTAGCCACCTTTCAGCGGAAGTAGAATGTGATTTTTAATCGAAATAGTATATAAACTGCTTGTAGATAAAAAATCAGCTTTGCAGATTAATATTCCGCGGCGGAAAATGCAAAACTTCTCCGCGAACTGCAACAGTCCCGAGCGCAGTGGCTGCGGTCACGCGCTTTTATTCCATTACGTCTAACAAGTATTTAGCAACATGAGATGATCGGTAGACTGTATTTCTTGGATATCTTATTAAATAAACTATTCCAGAAAAAAATTCGGCTTTGTAGATATACGTAAAAAATGTTTGTTTTTTCCACACATTGCGTGGGTGGTAGACCTGACATGGCAACGCATACGACGCGGTAGAATATTATTTTCCTGCATGTTTTTATGTCACTGTGAGTATGTAAAATTTCAATCTTGTAGATATAATATATTTATGAAACTTTTTGTAACATGTTTAATTTTTTACTCGTTCTTGCAACACTAAAAGTTTGGTAGACTTGCACTTTCATCATTGATACTTTTTATGCTAGAGAAAAAATAAAAAATGTGTCGGAAAACTCAAACAATTCTCTTTACAAAAGCTGTCTGCAAATTTTTCGAAAAAAACGATAATTATCGAGATATTCGAGGAAATGTAGGAAATTACACATTTTCCTATAGAGTATATGAAAATCTTAAAAATATAATTTTTCTTAGAAACCTTCGTTTCGAAGGGCCGAGATTAACGGAGCGTCAAAGTAGTACATGATATTAAATGAACATGGTATATGAGATCGATTTCAATTAATTACCGATTAATTACGGTGACAAAATGGAGAAATTTTACCGAAAAAAAAAAGTCCCAAATCCCTAACCCTCTAATTCCTTCATTTTTATCGGAATTCAAAAAATGGAAAAAAGGTGTTTTAGCAAATTTAGTTCTATTTAAATTAGCTAGAGTAGTCTTTTAGCGTAGGAGCCACATTTCATTAGTTATCTCCGAAACGGAAAAAAAAAAAAATTAAAATTCTTATGGAAGCAAAAGATTCGTAGTGGAAAATACTCGTTTTTATTTTTTATTTCGAGCTAACTCCCACCGTTTCGGAGATATCTGCGAAAAATAGCAAAAAACAGCTTGCATGTCGGAGCCGAAAAAATTGCAAAAAAATGCAATCTTCACAAGTTCATATTTTTCGAAAAACGTCTTTGGGATGGCCGTAAGATGTCGCGACGTAAAGGAAGTCTTCCAGATAAACCTGATCGTAAATTGCACGCAGAAATTCGAAAATTCGGCTCATAACGAACGAGTCAAAAGTAGCATTTTGTGACATTTCAGAGAATCGATATCTTTTTTTGCAACATGTTGTTTGATTTTTTACTCATTTTTGCAAGACTTATCGATTGGTAGGATTGCACCTTCATTATGGATACTATCTAAACTTTCTTGGGAAAAAATCTAGCTTTATAGAAATGATTTCACGAAAACTGTTCTACCTCCCTGGCTATTAGCTTTATAATAATTTTTCGATATGTTGAGTCCATTGTAAGTGTTTATCAGAAGTAACACCTATCAACACAAGTTTTCATTTCCCAATCAGTACCATTAAAAATTGTTAGGCTCTCGGAATTATTATTCAATGAAAATTGTATCGAAACTGTCTGTTTTATTTAGAATATAGGTTATTATTTTGAGACCAATGTATGATCTCTTTGAGTGGCGTCTTTTGCTTCAGTTAGGTTGTTGCCGGTAACTAGAATGTTTGTGTCATCAGCATACTTTCGAGAAAAATTTGGTGTACTTTCGAAAATATGTGGAACTTTAATAACATAATACTTGATCGTCTACCACAAAAATCTATAAAACGATATTCCTCATCTGTAGTGGGCCTTTGGTTCTTGAACGCACTAAATCGCAATTTAATTTTTTGCCCCCTTTAAAAAGGAGGTGGAGTGGTAATGGGGGTGGCTATTGCGAAAAAATTTTTGAGACCTTTGCTTCACTTATATATACTAAATACCAATTTTATGGACTCTTACTTGCTTGATTTATCTATTTACTACAATTTGCCCCCCCAACCCTTCAACGGAATAAGATCAAAATATAATCTAGTTATATCTTAAACGGTTTCAGAGTAATCGTGCGCACAAAAAAGTACAGAGAGACAGATTTTTTTTGTGTTACTATACTTCCATTGGATGTAAAAGTAAAATATGTTTTAATTGTATAAATACTCCTTCATACTTTATCTTAAACAGCCCTATCTAAAGCGGTACATGATTTTCATACAAAACTCTGTGTTCAGTGCGTCTAAAGTCACGTTTAGTTATTCACCGTAAGAAATACAGGTTAATATCTTTTGAATTTTTATTTGGGTACTGAAACACAATGGAGACATGCGTAGGAGGAATTTTAAATGGCTGTTTTAAATTTCTAGGAAATAGAAGGTCGCATACCATGAATGAGTCGCTTTGAATCAAACGACTAAACATAGCATTGGCCTGCTCTTTGAGCTTATCTATAACTTTGAGAAAGCTACATGAAAGCACTCTCTATTTGCAGATTAGTTCATGATAGGGATGCACAGATGGTAACACTGTATGTACCTAAGTGGCAATTTCCTTTTTTTTGTTTTTAAGCGGCTATGTAAATACGTTTTTACTTCCTTTAAAGCCTGTTTAGATTTGGCGCTCTTTGTTTTCCAATTGAAAGGACTAGACGGAATGAATTCCTAATTTATATTCGTGAAGAATTCGCTTAAAAGCCCTAAATGCGAAGAGTTTGAACTTGCAGATGACAGTTTGAACAATAACATCTTGAGATCGTCTTTATAATTCGCATTTGTAACAATATTACTTTAAGATGTTTATTTAAATTAGAGAATTGCTTTTTGTTTCTTTTGTCGTCGTTTATAAAGAGACCGAATTCTCCGCGAACAATTCGCTTTCTATTTCATTATTCATTTTAACCTAATCTATGCACCTACACTTTCGCAGTTGCCATTAGTGACAAACATGAATTTAGAAATTAATTGCTTATGCCAGTTTAATGTTGTTTTGCTTCCGAGAGACCATTACTCAAATTTAAATAGAATAAGGGTGAACATACATTTATTTACCAAATTTTGGTAAAGGAATTTGTTCCCTCAAGAATTGAAATGTTGTCACTTTTATCTAAGCCAACGGAAGTTGTCGTCAAAAAGTTTCTTTTGGAATATAAATAACTTTCTTGAAGAAAGGACTTTGCCAGAAAGTATATTTCCTTGTGTAAATTATAGAAAAATTCTTTTAGAACATCATTTTTTTTTAAATTTCAAAATTTCAGCTTCATCTGTTAAAGTAGAAAATTCAAATAATAAAAATAATTTTGCTTAAAAATAATATTTATTTCCTATAGAGCTTTTACTTCGACCAAATAATATTTAGTTTTATATATTTATTAAAGAAAACCCTGACTAACTGACTGATAACCGCCAGCTCAAACCGCTCTAAAAACTTCAAATTTTGCACATAGGTGCCTCGAACGACGTAGGCAACCACTAGGAAGGAATTTTTCGAAATTCGACCCCCAAGAGGGGGTTTAGGCTTTTTCGGAAACGGTTAGATCTAGATGCGTGAAGTTTGGTAGAAATATTTTTTGTAGAAATCTATCAGATACGTGTAAGACGAAATTTCGATTTTCACTTTTTGAAGGGGTGAAAATGGGAGTGGTATGTGGTCTAAAAGGTACCCGTATTTGTGAAATCGCGTAAGTCAGAAACCTGATATTCCAGCGAAGGGCTCTTCTGAGAAAGTAAGGAGGCACCTATTCGACGGTTTTCTAAAAGAGATCCCCCTCCGAACTGGTGAACAGAGAGAGGGATGATTTTAGGCATGAAATCTGACACATACCCGCCCATGGGCTTTATTGCCGATTAAAATAATCATTTCTTCGTTTAACTCGCTCTAACATAAAAATAGAATAATGAATTGTTAACAAATTGCGATGGGCAGTGGGTTTCCTCGAGTGCAATGGATGCGCAGTGGGTTTCCGCGAGTACTATGGATACGCAGTGGATTTCCTCGAGTACAATGACCATGCAGTGGGTTACCCCAAGTACTATGGATGCGCAGTGGGTTTCCTCGAGTACATTGGATGCGCAGTGGTTTCCCCGAGTACTATGAATGCGCAGTGGTTTCCCCGAGTACTATGGATGCGTAGTAGGTTTCCCCGAATACTGTGGATGCGCAGTGGGTTTCCTCCCTCTAGTTCCTGAGTACTATAGAGTACTCAGTGAGTATCTAGTACCTCTTTATAGGCATAAGTTAGTGGGTCAATGTCTTTAATTCCACGCGCAAGAAGTCTTCCACGCGAATGAAATCGCGGGCATAAAGTTAATATTACATATATTCTCTCAAACTATGTACATACACTTTGCTCTTTGATTTACCTTCATATAATACTGTATAGTCGCATGCTAAGATTCCGGGTTCGATTTTCAGTCGTCACATTGTCATATGTGTAGAAAAGAAACTAATTCTAGTATGTTCAAATATGTGCCCCTGTGGGATTCTACTACTTGTGGTGTTTAATTTAAGTAAGTAATTTATTGGTGCAGCACACAAAAAATATTTACACAAATCAACATACAAGGTGAAGCTCGTTCAGTGGTATATAGGCTAATGCAGGGCATAACGCCCATAAGGCAACAATACGGAACAGAGCACCAAAAGTTATACTCAGAGTTGAACGCAGACCCCATTTTGGGAATGCCCAAGGACACTATGGTTCCAAAGTATAACTTCTATAAAAAAATTTCAAATCAAAATACCATACAGAGAGGACTGGAAAAACGGTCCTCCAATATCGGCGCAAACGATCTGGCTGCAAAACAGAACAGGGAGTCGGGGATGGGATTTACGGGATAAGGTCGAAAATGAAAATCTCGGTAAGTCTAGGAATACACGCCACAATATTTCAGGCTGGTGTGCAAAGGAAATAATGAGTCAAGGAACTGTAAAACAGTCAATTGTCATTTTTTCCGATAGCCAAGCAGCGCTAAAGGCACTCGATTTCATGAAGGTCGATTCAAGACTAGTATGGGATTGTATAAATGCCCTTATGGACCTAGGAAGTCAGAACAAAGTGACCGCGGCATGGGTACCAGGGCACGAAGGACACAGGGGAAATGAGAAGGCCGATGGACTGGCCCGAGAAGGCGCGTTTTGTGGTGTGGCTAAGCCACGCATACGAACATCCATTAATGAATGTGTACAAAGTAAATCTCTAGAGTAGTGGAAGAATTTCTCATGACAGAGGGAGGCCAAAATGTTCATTAAAGAACGATCGGTCAAATTTACGGAAGACCTACTAGGCCAAAATAGAAAAGCTATTAGGATAATGGTAGATCTTCTAACTGGACACTGCAGGATTAATAGACGTATGAGTATAATGGGCCTGGCAGAGGATGCGACATGCAGATTCTGTCAAGAGGAAGAGAAAACCTCAGTATATGTGCTGTGCCATTGCGAAGGTTTAACGAGACTGAGGTTCCAACTACTTGGCGAAGAGAAACCAAGGGCACATAGCTATGCCAAGGAGCCCTTATCAAGGCTATCGAGTCTGATACAAAAGACAAAGCTGGATAAGAAGCTCTAAGTAAAATTAAACAAGGAGTGCCACAATAGATCCACGGGGGTCGCGGTGGCCAAGGCCAATAAGCCAGCTCCTTTTCCAAATATATCTGTCTATCTAATATACAAGGTATCCTGGTACATACAGTTACTACATAAAATAATGTATAAATAATATAAAATAGAGTGGTACATATCACACACAGTGCAAAAGTCAGCATAAAAGAAATGTATCATAGTTTTGGAACGTCTATAATCCAGTTTATTGATGCTACTGGGCAAAGTTGCTAGGTTAAAAAACTGTATTACTTGAAAACCTGTCTCATCGCCTGTTTTTAAAGACCATGAAAAGTCCAACATTTATTTATTATTATAATAATAATAGTTTTTTTTAGATTTCAGATAAACTTACAATATGAATTATGCTTAAAAGACCTGGTGAAATTCAACATAGCTGCTCTTTCACTTAACTACTTCGAGTTGTATACAGCGTGTCAAGCCGGGAGCTTACACGATCCATATCTCGAAAACTGCTGAACAAATTTTTGTATAGTTACGTATGTATAGCAAAGAGCTTATGATCTTTCTAACTAAAATATTTTGACAGTTCTATCACTTCCGGTTATACCGGAAGTAGATATCAACTTTTTTATTTTAAATGGAACACCCATATTTTTATTATCGGAATTGATAGACCACAAAATTTTAAGGTCACTTTGTATAAACAAACCTTGTACCTAAAATTTATAATTTTCGAGATATTAATTTTTTTACCGAAAAATTGACACCCCTAAAGAAATGTTTCCTGTGAATAACCCATACAAGAATCTAAATATCTTTTACTGTGGAAGTAATCAGCATAGTCGTAGACTGTTTAAAAAAAAATTTAAAACATTTAAATATTGTACAGGCTGAGTACAAAAGTGGTCACAACTTTCCATTCAGAAACGTCAAATGTCTTCAATTTTTTAAATGCAAACCCCAATTTTTTTTTATTTTATCAAATTCTACGACTAAAAATATGGATAGTTTACATTTACTTCCCTATACCTAACTACGACGGTTTTTAAGATATTCACGAAAGTTCAGAAAAACCAGTTATTTTGTGAGAATTCTTTATTTAACTAACTCTAAGAGAGCCATGTAAACAATTGTTGTCAGAAGAAATAGCATCAGAGCTCTCAAATTAGTTGTTGGAGCACCACCTCACGGACGAATGATCGTAAATGATTTTTTGATCGAAAATTTTGAAGACCAGTGGATTGCTAACAGAGTAGATAGGTATAGGGAAGTAAATGTAAACTATCCATATTTTTAGTTGTAGAATTTGATAAAAGAAAAAAGCATGGGGGTTTCCATTTAAAAAATGAAGATATTTGATGTTTCTGAATGGAAAGTTGTGACCACGTTTGTACTCGCCATGTTTTCAATTTTTTAAAAATAATCTACGACTATGATGATTACTTCTACAGTAAAAGATATTTAGATTCTTGTATGGGTTATTCACAGGAACAATTTCTTTAGAGGTCTGCAGGTGTCAATTTTTTGGTAAAAAAATTAATATCTCGAAAACTATACATTTTAGGTGCAAGGTTTCTTACACAAAGTGACCTTAAAATTCTGTAATCTATCAATTCCGATAATAAAATAATAAAGTTGACATCTACTTCCGGTATAACCGGAAGTGATATAACTGTCAAAATATTTTAGTTAGAAAGATCATAAGCTCTTCACTATACATACGTAATTTTACAAAAATTTGTTCAGTAGTGTTCGAGATATGGATCGTGTAAGCTCCCGGCTACACACGCTGTATGTTAAGGTATTATTTACAAGTGTCTAGTAAAAATAACAATATAATAATATAATAATAGAACAGTAATAATAATAATAGAAACATTAAAAATGGCGAAATATAAGAAAAACGGTAGATGACATATTAGTTATTTTTAGTATATAAGTTGCAGGCCTTGACATGTTCTAGAAATGGTTCTTATCGCAAAATTATAATTTCGAAGAAAATGTATGACTATTTCAACTCGGTAGATATTTTAACTCAACCATCGCCACTAGCCGTTGCTCTATACAACGTGATTTACCATGATATGCGGAAAATAAAGTGGTGTACTAGCGTGGCCTACGTAAATGATTTTATCAGGCCTACGCATTGGATTTCAATGGCGGCCGTCGGAGTCCTAGCATTCCGGTGCATACTGAAACCCTTAACGCTTTCTTGAATATTTCTAATAAAATTATATGAACTAATACAACAAAGAATGTAAACGTATGCTTAAAAATGATTTACTTTATATAATTAATAATAAAATATATTATAAAAACATAAATAGTTTTCTAAAAATAAATAAATAATATGTAAATGATTAAGAATCAGTATTATTGTACTATTAAATAAAATATATCTATAAAACTAAAATACACACTTGATACCTTATTGATTCAGAATAAAATAAACACTTCTAATAATAGTTAAAAACAAAACAAAAAATAATTATTTCTTTAATCTCTAACAGCAATAAATTGTGGATAACAAAAATTTAAAATGCCTCTCTAATAATAAGTTACAACAGTTATTGTAATAAATATTAAAAGATCGGTACATACACGAGTATGTACAACATATGATGATGATTTAGTGTGTGTACAAGGACCAGAAACCTCAAAATATTTCTTTACTTCATCCACCCCCACTACCACCCCCTATCACCATCCCCACCCCTCTACCGATGTGGGTTATCGTTTTATGGGTTTTTGGGGTAGAGGATTTCAAATATTATATTATTAAAGTTCCATAAACAATTATTTCCACATACAATGTTTTTTCGTTGTGAGTGACTTGGACAAAAAATTTAAATGTGGAAGTAATGATTCCTTGGGCAGCGGTTTCTTTATCAGACTTTATTTTAATCTCTTCATTGCTAGTCATTTTTTTTCTTATTACACCTCATTTTTTTCCTCACTGATACGATTATTTTTCACTTTAGAATAATTGTTCAACAATATATTAGAAAAGTATATCAAGTCCCTCACAACGAAAAAATTTTGTACGTGGAAATAATTGTTTATGGAACTTTAATTAATATTTGAAATCATTTACCTTCAAAAACCCATAAAACGATATCCCACATCGGTAGTGGGGTGGGGGTAGTGAAGGGGGGTGGTATTGGGGATGGATGAAGTAAAAAAATATTTTGATGTCTTTGGTTTTTGTACACACATTAAACAACAATTCCTTTTCACCTTCTTTTATAATGGGGTGGGGGTAGTAAGGAGGGGGTGTGGCTAATGGCAAATTTTTTTTGAGACATTAGCTTCTCTTATATATACTAAATATCAATTTTTTTGGACTCTTACCTGCTTGATTTACCTCTTTACCCCCATTTACTCAAATTTACCCTTCAACGGAATAAGATGAAAATATACATATATAATGAAGATGAAAATATATATATTCCAGATGTCGTTAAAATACATACGTGTACCAAATTTTCAGTCAATATCTTAAACGGTTGCAGAGTAATTGTACGCACAAAGAAAGTGACAGACAGAGAGAATTTTTTTGCTCAAACTTAAAATCTCGACGTTTCATGACATTCTAAATCTAAATGAACAATAAATTTTTTTTTAAATTTTTTTGTCGTTACAAGACTTCCACTGGATGTGGAAGTAATTGCTTACTAAAGTGATTAACGCAGATTACTGAATTTTTATTCGAGATAAAATGTTTTCGGTGAATGCTGTGAGACCATTTTTTGCCAGGTTCTTGTCCGACGGAAAACGAAACAGTAGTATATCGTTGTTTATTGTAATATGATTTGCACTAGACACAACATCGACTCCATCGACGGGGCATTCTTTTAATTGACATTCATTAATTAAGGACGTTTTCATAATGTTCACAGTATAAAGATGCAATAATAAATCAATATCTAATTTCAGTATTAGGAGGCTGAATCATTTATTTGTAGTATTTCTCATGATCTATTTTGTGAATTATTACTGTGTTAGGCACATTAAATATTTAAGTAATTCCCTTTTCATTCGACTCCAGTACAAATTGAAATCCAATTAGTTGGCACTAATCCATACTCAACTTAATACTAAACAAATTCTACGAAGAAATAAAATATTAATCTTGCAAAAGAGCGCTAAATCCACCCGTAGCCGCAGTAACTTTGTAAAGTCGTAGGACTCCTTTCGTGACATCACACGCGGACTCGAGTGCAATGCGGTGGCCTGATAAAATCATTTACGTAGGCTACGGTACTAGTCTTCAATGTGGGAAAGCCCCTGGAAAATTTTAAAGTGAACTGACGTAGTTTAGTATATTAAAAGTGGTTAAAATGTACGAAGATACACTACTGTTATTGACTAGGTCAGTAATAGGGCGACGAACTTACTTGTGAAAGAACATATTGGAGATGTTTACATTTACTTAATTGGCATAAAAAGTGAAGCGAGCGGGTGCGGTCAATGTGCTGCGTTTTTTGCTTTCGGTCGAACAATCAGGACACCGGCGTGTTATTGACGGGTTTAAGTAAATATCTCTGATATCTACTTGTTGTTGCAGAGTTCACTAGCATAGAGTCAATGTCTTTTCGATTTATTTCGATTTATTTCTCTATTTTTGTAGTGTGATTTGATTAAAACCAAAATATCACTTCTACCATCTCTAGCTTTGCTGTCAAGTGTCAATAGTGTCAATCCCAAGTCCGATAAAGTGATGTGGTTGTACCGCCTTACGTCAGACTGGTTAGAGTAGTGTTTTTGGTCATTTTTCATTTTTTTAACTCCTTTCGGTGGGGACAACCTCCTGATAAATTTTCCCCATATCGTGGTAGATCACCCTGTATACATGAAATTATAAAAACCAGTTAATAACAAAATAATATCAACTTCATAACGTCAACGAAAATGGAGGAAAATCATAGCATGCCATTGCGCCTCCACGCCAGTATATAAAAATATCGTGTATTCTTTACAGGGACGAAATATCTATAAAGGGATGATAATTGTACTTTATGATGAAATTAGTGACTCACGTTATTTTTCACTTGCAATGAATATAGATTATTCAGCTAATTTTAATCTAAAAATCTTGTTTTTCTGAATTAAATTGTAAATAATGTTCGCTGGTGGATTCTGATTTAATTGATTTTACCCTTAATGTTTGTCAGGTATCCAAATTTTATTAATAATAATGCCACTATAATTTTAAAGATGTGTTAGAAAAGTTGCTGCTGTAGTGAAGTATATTACTGGTAAAATGAATATTAAATTTTTTTCAATACTTGAAAAGGATCAGCTATGTAAATTTTGTATTGTGTATTTTATATTGCAATAATTTGTAAGAAAGTGGTAGTTCTATTAGGTTGTTTTTTTAGTATACAATTGTTTCTTCATCTACAATATTTTTTTATATACAGGGTGATTTAAAAGTTCCTGCTAATAGTTTTAAATTGAATTATTTGCTGGAATCATATCGTATTTTGGAAGCGCAATGCAACACTAATTGTCTATTTATACAGATTCGGAAAGTGTTGGTTTTGGTATTGCACTAGTTTCAACGACTTAACCGACCACCCATAATAAAGGCGTCTACCAGTACTCTAGCAGAGGGGCAAAGAGTGACACGCCCCATCAAGGGAATCATGTACATCACTGCTATGAAAAATGTGGTGGTGAAAGCAGGTGGCACGATGTACGATGTGTTATACGATAAAAAAAAATAGTCTAGTTACTTCACTCTCGCGTACTCTTATTACCATAGCTAAACGAACACTTTCCGAACTTGTATACACCATCAAATATAAAACATTCCTGGACCGGAAAGTATGAAAGAGCCAACTCGGTATAGATTTTTTCAAACTTTTACACTACATTATGAAACTGACAACTAAAGAACTAGACTCACATGCTGACCACAATAAGAGCAATCTTTTTAGAACAGTAAAAGTGATCACAAGTAAATTTAGTCTTAAAACTGGGTTCATTAAGGACTCCATCAGCACTTTAAAAACTGACAGAGATCGGATTATTAAGGTACGATACCAATAGTGTGGAAAAAGCTTTTCAAAAGTGACCATCGTGACGTATTGTGTAGGAACAACGGGAATAGATAATTGAACAAATCTGCAGTGTGCAAATTTTCACCTTTGTGGCGACTGTATAAAGTATGGCAATGAAAAAAAATTAAAATGGTTTTTTCCGAGTGTTGCCGTAGTCGTAGAACTTGGCTTAATGTTTCGTTGATCATGCTGTCAGCTTCTTCAGAAGGATTCTAA
Source organism: Rutpela maculata (assembly GCA_936432065.2). Taxonomy (NCBI): domain Eukaryota; kingdom Metazoa; phylum Arthropoda; class Insecta; order Coleoptera; family Cerambycidae; genus Rutpela; species Rutpela maculata. The sequence goes on from OW386285.2 coordinate 39,318,985, forward strand.
AGACTGGAGTTGTTGTGTTCTGCTCCTCATTAATACCTTGACGCTGCTTCGTTTCGCTGCTCATTCTTTGTGTTCGTTAACAGTGACTGTTTACGCACTGATGCTTGATAAACCCAGTCTCCATGTGCTACTCAGTCGATACCCTTTTTCTTTATTGAAGTTGTCCCTGTTTTTCATAATTTCTACACCTGCACACACACACACACACACACACACAAAAAAAGAAATTGTGAACTGATGCCAGACATATCTTATATGTTTTTTGGTGCGTTGCATCCAAATCCGATGATAAAAAAGCCCCGAGTCATCAAGATTTTTCCCTACTGTCAATTTAATCCTCAAATAATGAGATGTTTGAAGAATACATTTTTTTTACTCAAAAAAGACATAGCAAAGGTCTTCCACACAGGTCCAAATTTGGTTGAAATTGGATGACTATAATAACTGAGCTACGAAGGTGGTACCGTAAAAAGTTGGACACACTGTATACAGGGTGTCACAAACTGATTTAGCCAGGCTCTAGTTCTTAGACCGTTTGAGATATTTCAGTGGGACAAAAAATATAGTTTTTAGCTATGAGGGTGCTTTAAAATTATAGTGAAAAAAATGTTTATAAAAAGGCCATTCTTAAAAATTCATTCAACCCATGACTCTAAAATTTTAAATGACACCCAGTATGTTTTTTTTACATTTTATTGTTTGTTTTTCAATTTAGTTCAGGAACGGCGTCATCGAAAGGGTGTGATAGTTACATTAAATGAGGTAGTAGATTTTTTTAATCTTGTATATATTGTAGAGAGTGTGTAGAATCCAAGTTTTAGAGCTCCAAACCCTTGGCAAATTTTTGTGCGGACGAAAAAACCACGAATTCTTGGCACTTTTTTCAGTTTGTGGTCTATAACTTAAAAACAATGCATCGAATCGAAAAGTCATTTATTATCAAAATTAAAGAGCATTAAATTTCGCTTCGAATGAGTTGAAATTTCATCAAGAGGCATGGGCGTATTTTTTGAATTTTATTATTTTTATTTTTTTTAAATTTTTTTTATTTATTTATTTATTTTTTTAGGTAATCTATGAACTCGAAATTACATGCTCTACAACTTTGGCGTAGTTGGCAGTCGAACCACAACAATTTTTACCAACTTGTAAAAAAATCACTCTGGATATCTTTTTAAACTTCTTCAGCTCTGAAACGGCTAATCTAAATAAAAAAATCCATAGAATGAAAGTTGTAGAGCATATAATTTCAAGTTCATAGATTACCTAAAAAATAAAAAATAAATAAATAAAATAAAAATAATAAAATAAAAAAAAATACGCCCATACCTCTTGATGAAATTTCAACTTTGAGGTACTGATTCGAAGCGAAATTTAATGCTCTTTTGATAATAGATGACTTTTCGATTGGATGCATTGTTTTTATGTTATAGGCCACAAACTGAAAAAAGTGCCTAAAACTAGGATTCTACATACTCTCTACAATACATACAAGATAGAAAAAAAAATCTACCACCTCATTTATTGTAACTATAAAGTGCCCCGTTATTGAACTAATTCTCTATCCAATACTTTTTCCCATTAAAAATCCAATAAATTCCAATTATTGGTTCCCTGTTAATCCACACTGGGTGATGGAGATTAGATTTCAAAATATGTAGAGTGTCAATGTTTGATGTGGGTTATTCAATTTTATGAACAAACTTTGACGGGAGAAAGGTATTTGCACTTTCTAGAAAATGTTTTACCTCAATTTCTAGAAGAAACACCGTTGCTTGAAAAGCAGCAAATGTGATGGCAGGAAGATGGAGCACCTGCTCACAATGCTCACATAGTTACCGAATTCCTCCAAAACAGATTTCAGAATAATTTTATCTCCAATGCTTCTCCCGTAATAAGATGGCCTGCCACGTTTGCCGGATCTTTCCCACTCGATTTCTTCTTGTGAGGAACCTTAAAAGATGTGGTATATCTAAGTAAACCCCATGACGTAGTGGACATGAAGAATAAAATTAGAAATACCTGGGGCAGAACACCACAAATAGTCATAGCTACATGTACCCGAAACCTGTTGAAAAGATATGAAGCTTGTGTTGTTGCTGAAGGTCTACAGTTTGAACATTCATTGAAGTAGATAATCTTTAAAATAATTCAAATAAATTGTTATATTTTTTTTTGTTTTGTTTTAAACGGACCTAAAATTTACTCATTTTTTCATGGCTAGCTTGATTCAAATGTTCATTTTCTCAGCTATTTATTAACCGATTTTCAATCGGAAAAAGTATTAGATGGAAAATTGAAAAACAAACAATAAAATGTAAAAAAAAACATACAAGGTGTCATTTAAAATTTAAATTTAAGGGTTGAATTTATAAGGGTGGCTTTTTGTAAACATTTTTTCACTATAATTTTGAAGCACTCTCATAGCTAAAAAGTATATTTTTTGTTCCACTGAAGTATCTCAAATGGTTTAGGAACTAAATCAGTTTGGGTCACCCTGTATACCACCATAATCATTGATTCGAATCCTATTACAGTCCAACAATTTCAGAAATTGGTATATAAAAAAGCAATCTGCCAAATTATTTCCCAACAAGAATGGAAAATTTAATGACAAATGATATGTCAAATTCATACGTCATTCGGGGTCAGCTATTATTGTACATTAAAGTATACCTGTCGATACTATAGAAATGCGGAAGTCAAGGCATTTTAGACAGCAAAGCACAAGGGAGTGGTGGACACGCTGATAGATGAGCATCACCTCTATTAAGAAACTGATAGATCGAATAAGAATAGTGGAAGGATCGCGTGCTCCTAGCACTTTCTATAAATAAATAACTACCGGATCAGAGATCGACTAGTTATGCTTAAAGGAAGTTCTGAAATGTCATGGGAAATAAAAGATCTCTCAGTTGCGCCAATTAGTAATTTTATACTAAGAGACAAATTACATGGCCGTCGTTGATAAATGTTTCCCAGAGGTTAAACCCTCAGTAACGCTTTTCATTTACCGAGTGGCCTTCCCAACATTTATTATTAGCTTTGTAAATACTAAGACGAGTATATTATATTTGATCGGCACATTTCTAAAACCGTAAATATCGCTCTGAGAGGAACATTTTTCGTATCTGTGTGTTAGTAAACGAATTCTGAACTTTTAAATGCCCGTATGTCTATTCGTCCATCGTCAACCAGTCCCTACGTACGTACGTACGTAATTATTTATGCAAATAATTTATATATCTACTAGCCAGAAGCCCACGAACCAGGAAATCCGTGGTCTCAATGCTAACACCACTAAGTCGGTTAAGTTTCTTTCACCATTTGCCATCTGATTTTCCATGAACCTGGTTCATGGGGGGTGAGACCGAAGAAAAATCCAATTTTGTAAAATAAGGACCACCCTAATATCTACACATTTATAGTTGCGCTTCGATCCAACGATCGGCTTCTTAGCGCAGCAACTTTAGACCAGTGGGCAACACTAAATCGGCGACTTATAAGCAAATCCATCTATCAATATCTCTTGGAAACTTGAAAAGGCTGTGAAAATGCATTCGTCAAATGTCAATAAATACACGATTTGCAAAATGTTTTTGGAAAGATTACACAGCCACACAAAAAAAATAAAGTGTCTTGACCCCAGAGACTGACTAGGTAGACTTTATGTTTTTCGGGTCGCTGAATCCGAATCCGGGCTCCATTTGATCCCATGTCATCAGGTTTAAGGTCACTTGAAGGTCAAATTGAGATATGACCGTGAAAAATTCCGTAAAAAATTTATATTTATGTTTTTGAGGTTGCTGAATCCGAATCTGGGGTTTATTTGATCCCATGTCATCAGGTTTAAGGTCATTTGAAGGTCAAATTGGGATATGACCATGAAAAATTCCGTAAAAAATTTATGTTTATGTTTTTGAGGTTGCTGAATCCGAATCTGGGGTTTAACTCATCCCATGTAATCAGGTTTAAGGTCATTTGAAGGTCAAATTGAGACATGACCATGAAAAATTGCGTAAAAAATTTAAATTTATGTTTTTGAGGTTGCTGAATCCGAATCCGGGGTTTATTTGATACCATCATGTCAGAATTAAGGTCAAATGAAGGTCAAACACATGAAATTCAATAATACAATCTTTTTTGACCTCGGATTCTGAAAAAGCAGAAAATTTTACGTCCAAATACATCCTGAATGGTTTATGGAACCGATTTCTTAGGTCATTTGTTGGTTATCAAGCGGTCAAATGCTTATTTTCCATTTCTTAGCTGATATATCGATTGTAAATTGAAAACTCGCGTCTATGATTAGTGACCTTTAAGTTTTTGTGGTCGCTTATCACGATCCCGGTATCCATTTGATACCATGATGTATAAACTGAGGTCAAACGCTATAATTCGAAAGATATAATTTTTTGGACCATGAAAGATCATCTGCAGGTCAAATACAGATTTCTTTTGAATCTTTCAACTGAATTGTGAAACCGTCAGCATTAGCGTTACCCGATGTACACCACGAGGAGGTTGCGTGAACGGATTTTGTACATCATAACGGGCTTACTCCGTTGCCCGCCGTCACCGCAAGGAGATGTCCTGGATGCAGACACAAGTGCTATGCTGATTTGGGTGTAAAGGTTGTTCCATGCAAAGAAATTTCATGATAAGTTGCAGAGCGAGAAAATGAGTTCCATAATTACAGTGGCATGGTTTGGAGTTGTGAAGCTCAACAACTTTAATTATAAAGAACAGAATTTTTGCTATGAGAGACTAAGTAATAAAATTATGGGATTATTGAGCAATGTGGTCATTCGAGTAAACGGATTCATCAGCTTTCATCATCTGTAATCCCCATTTTATAGCTACGGGATCAGGTTTTTAGAGCTATTAGGTTATTGGGTTATTTCATTTTGAGGCTATTGAATTCAGCAGATTTGGATTTAGGTCTTTGGACTTAAAAATGTAGTTTAAAACATCTCAAAATAGTTTAATACCTCCATATGAAACCCAAAGTTCGGTTCGACTCAGATCAAGACGTATTTGGACGTAAGATTTTTTGTTCATTGAGAATACGGGGTTGAAAAATTTATATCATTCGAATTATGGCGTTTGACCTTTGATTGACCTTGGTTTATACGTCATGGTATCAAATGGATACCGGGATCGTGATAAGCGACCACAAAAACTAGAAGGTCACTAGTCATAGACACAAATTTTCGATTTACAATCGATATATCAGCTAAGAAATGGAAAATAAGCATTTGACCGCTTGATAACCAACAAATGACCTAAGAAATCGGTTCCATGAACCGTTCAGGATGTATTTGGACGTACATTTTTCTGCTTTTTCAGAATCCGGGGTCAAAAAAGATTGTATTATTGAATATCATGTGTTTGACCTTCATTTGACCTTGATTCTGACATGATGGCATCAAATAAACTCCGGATTCGGATTCAACAACCTCAAAAACATAAACATAAATTTTTTGCGGAATTTTTCACGGTCCTATCTCAATTTGACCTTCAAATGACCTTAAACCTGATGACATGGGATCAAATAAACCCCGGATTCGGATTCAGCGACCCGAAAAACATAAAGTCTACCTAGTCAGTCTCTGGGGTCAAGACACTTAATTTTTTTTGTGTGGCTGTGTTATAAGTAAAACATTTAGAGGATGTTTATCAAAAAATATAATTTTAACTGGTAGAAATGTTTACCAAATATTTTAAAAATATGATAGATATATTTAATTCACACCGCCATAAATGTTCTTTTTAGATATTTTATAAATGTTTCGGAAGTATTAACGATTCCTTAAAACGTTATTTGAACATTGTTAAAATAGTTTATATGGCGGTGAGTTAATAATTTATCTATACATCAATGCCAATATTGCGAGTACTATTACTACTAAAACACTTTATGCTAAAGTAAGGGCGCCCGTACAAGAGACACATTGAACGTAATTCGACAATTTCTCCTACATTTCTGAACCGATTCAAAAAATTTTTTGAGACAACTTTATAGAATGAGACTAAGCTAGTGAAAACTAAAGAAAGAAAACATTTTTTTCCTTGTGTGAAAATAAAAAAAAATATTTTGTTGATTTCAATAGTCTATCAAGTTTTCTCTAAAAGCCTATCAAAGAATTTTTTCCAATCGTTTCAGGGATGTAGGAGAGATTGTCGAATTACGAAATTATTTTCTTAAGCACAGCCACCCTTAAGGTAACCACAAAGTGGTCGAGTCGACTGCAACTCGCGGTTGACCCCACTACATGCCGACTAAATGTTTGTAGTTGACGTGCGGTCGTATCAACAGCACTCACTGTCGAGGCGACTACAACCTGACCACACAATACACAAAATAGGAACATCAGTTTTAAATATGTATTTCGAAGTAAATAGTGTTGCCGCGAGACTCGTCTCGTCGAGAAATTGCTTTTTCTCGTCTCGTCTCGACATTGTCGGGACGAGATCTTTCAGCCATCTCGTCTGGGCATATTCTTGTCTACCCAAAATCATTGCATTTGATCGGCACATTTCTAAAACCGTAAATATCGCTCGCAGACAAAAAAATTTCATAACATTGTGTTAGTGAACGAATTCTGAACAGCTCTCAAAATGTTCGTCTGTCCGTCAGTCTGTCCGTCTGTCCGTCTGTCCGTCTGTCCGTCTGTCCGTCTGTCCGTCCGTCCGTCACGTTTCTTGTAAGGACGATAACTCAAGAAAGAAAAATTCGATTGTATTGAAATTTGGACAGTGAGTTAGTGTTAGCTAGTGGAAGAACCCTATTGTTTTTGAACAAAATCGATCAGTAAACAAAAATGTTATTAATGATTTAAATTTGAAAAAAAAATTGTTTGTTTTTTATGTTTTTGTAATTGAATAGAAATCTGGTGAAATGATATTTCATTTTAATATTTATATATTTTACAAATATACATTTCATAATGTAATATACAACCGTGAAAATATAATTTTAGCTTGTCTCTTATAATGTAAACATTTACGTTTTTTTATGTGTTAAGTGGTGGTGTAGTTCTCACGCTTTTGACTCGGAATCCAAGGGTCCCGGGTTCGAAACCCAAATGGGGTATGGCATTTTTTTTTATTTTCACTTTATTTTGCATTGAGTCTTTTACCAATTAAGTTCGTACTAAAAAAATGTCTAAAATTAACATTATTTACAAACAACTGCGAAGAGTATTCTATAGAATGTGTAACAATTATATAAAAAGTTCAGTAAACAGGCGAAGAGTACGTTTTTAGCTTGTTTATTTTTATTTTTGCCTCTGTACCGTATACTCGAAGAAAATATAAGATTTAATCGTATGTAATATCACTAGTGCTTAAAATTTTATCGAAAATTTTTTCGAAAGCGTGTTGCCTGGTAATATAAAGAGTGCAAATTGGCAGTTTATTATCTGATTAAATCCCGACCGCTTTAGCGGGAGGGATTTAATCTTTGATAATAAACTGCCAATTTGCACGAGTTATATTAACTAGGGGCAACTTAGCTTGAGAAAAAATTTATAGATAAAATTTAAAGCACGAGTGGTATTTGAGGAGAATATTTCACGAATAAATAATTCATTAAGTACATCTTCAATATTATGTTTTCTCATTAATTGACTTCAGACGTTTTCTTGTCACTTTTTAGTTTACTGACCTTTATTTTCAATTTCGTCATTAATTTGAGCTACAGAAATATTTCCCAACCGACTCATATTGTCAAAACAGCAAATCTGAAACAAATGCAGTAGAAACAACGGAGATTCACTATATTTTAAAATAATCTAGTGACGTTTCTATGGCAACTAGTAAATAAAACGAGTTGAAACCTTAGATATTATAATATATAGACCGGCTTAACACCTTTCAGGCGTTTCTGAGGTGCAATATGACAAGGAACGATAGAGAGAGCATTACATCTTTAATCTGCGAGCACTACCTACTTCCCGATGTCCCGCCTATTTATTACTATACACTCATGGTTCCGAGATTGACATCGAGAGCGCCATCTAGCGCTACCGCTACTAGAGTTATATTCCATAATAATTGTTCATTGATTTATATTTACGTATGTAATCCTTATTTTTAACTTACGAAGTTTACAAATTATGTTGAGGTTTGCTTCGTTAGGCAGAGTGAATTTTAAATACAACAAATTAAAATATTGCACAGCTTTGATTCAACTAGTTACTTTTTGATAGATTACCGTATGTAAGTAGGTACCTAGGTAGATTTTTAGTATGTTTCCAGAGCGAATGTGTTTAAGTACTTGACATTTATAATAAATGATTTTCTTAACTTTGTAACTACGTTATTGAGCTATTGCAAGCTGTGCTTGACTTGTTCCTGTATTATGAGTTAGGTATATTAAGTACAATCTTTGTATATTATTGTTACCTGATTGAAAAGTAAGAAAACTGAAATAGTTACAGATAGGCAAGAGTTATAGACTATATATTTCAGACAGGCTTCTCTTTGGAACTGACGATTGTTTACTATATATGTGGTGTGTTTATGTTTGCTAGTATATAATACAATATTACAATTTACAAGGTAAGCTAACAATTAGTAATAAGCTAGAGAAGATATTTATAGATAAAATTTAAAAGCGCGAGTTGCCCCATGTGCCGAAAATTTCACGAAACAAAACGTCAAAAAATTACCGCAGTATTTGCCGCTGCAGCGACATAAAAAATTAGAGCGATAAATTTTGCATGTTGGTAATGTCAAAAGCCGATCTAGCTTAAATTACCACTAATAATGACATTTGATTGGTGCAATGTTGTGAAAAAACGGGCTCTCATTGGCTATAGCGTTAATGAGTGAAATAATCATTTAAATTAATAAAGTTCGTATTATACTGAAAATATATACGTTGTTGCTAGTTTCTATAGTAAGTAAATATTTTGTAAATATTTATATTCTCAATTTAATTCAAGTTTATATTATTCATTAGAAGGTCAAATATAGAATAATTTTACAATAAAAAAAGTCGAGAAATTCTCGATCTCGTCTCGTCTCGGCGAGATCTCGACTTTAAAAATTTCGTCTCGGCTCGATTTTTCGAGACGAGAAAAAAAAATTGCCTCGTCTCGACAAGTCGAGACGAGACGAGACGAGACGAGGCCGAGAAATGTCTCCCCTACAAACACAAAAGGTCGGCCCTCCATTGGGGCATCATAGGGCCAGAAGTTTCATTTCTGGCCCAATGATGGCCCGCTGATGGGCCGATCTTTTGTGCTTGTTGGGTCGTCTCGGCGGCATCACTAGAAGTAAAAGCACTGCGACTTATTTTGAGGAGAAAAAGAATGCGTAGGAAAATACGGACGATCTGGATGCATCCACTTCTGGTTTATCGACGACAACAAGGAAATTTTTATAATTTATTTGGAAAACTGAAACAAGAGGAACATTTTTTTTTAACTTCGTTTGATGAACTAAATGGAATTTTGAAATGTAAAATTTAACTTTGTGACACAAATATGAACTCCGCGCATCGCAGTGAGTAAGACCACCTGGCGGGGATAATCTGCAAGCAGACTGCAGATACAGAAGACCTATGCCCAAATTGAATAATTGGCCCTGTGTTTGAGGCAACCATATTCTTGGTGGTATTGTCAACCTATAATTTCTTTGCTTGTTGCAAGTTTGCAATTTAATTAACAATTATTTTAGTTCTGTACCTAATATGGGTAAAAAAGGTGAACCGGGTAGGTTCACAAAAAATCAAAGACATTATGCTGTTTTAAATTTCCCTCTTAAGATACCACCAAAAAGATGGCCGAGGATCGCTTCTATTTACCAATGAAAGAACAACAGTGTCGCTTCTGATGTAGGTCTTCTGTGCTGTAGATGCCCGTTTCAACTATAGTGAACTCCCGTGTATGGAGGATACAGTATCTCTTAAGGTGAGTCTCAGTTCGCTAGAACTCGACCGCAATATTGTGTCACTCTGACAGCAAAATGTGGCTCGTGTACGATCGGCCTAAGTCAGATAGGGGCTGCGCATCTCACATAGTGGGGTTGGTAGCGTGTTTCTGTCCCAGTCAGATTGACAGTAATATACCTATTAATGAATAAATAGATACGTCATTCATGCCTTTTTTTTTTTTCATAAACGACTATTATGGGAAACCATACATACTCACTAATTCAAGAAACGTGCATAGCTTGTATATTACGCATATTTTATTGCTGAATATCATTTAGATATTAATAGTGTAATTACATTCGAGTATCAGTGGCTATCTTATTATCAGACAGCATGATTCTCAGTTATTCCTGTTAGTTTATGTCAGCATTAAAAACCGTAGTATTACTTAAATATCAATTGAACTAATCAAACAGTTAACCATGAATACCTATTTCAATTTTGTGGAAAGACAGAGTCGAAACTTTTGTATTTGGTTTGTTATTTTTACACTGATGGAAACATTACATAAAAGTGATAAAGTTTCATGAAGGAAAGTGATTTTATGGGAGAGTAATTGCGAGCTATATGTAACTATAACGATTCTAATAATGAACCACCTATACGTTTGAAAGCGTCTAAATCAGAGTATGTTGGAGATAAGCTTAATGATAATCTAAAGCAAAACTTCTCAGACGTTCGACGATTCTGATCTACACCCAGTTTACATATACTGTTCCATGCAAGTTTAGAGATTATAGATTACAGATGAAGTGTTAGTTCTTGACATCGTTGCGTGGCTTTACCTTGTTGGAATCATTTTGAAAAGTCCTATGTAAATCATGGGGGATGCATTTAGTAAAGATGAACATTTTTTTATTTAGAATTTGCTTTAATCTCTTTTGACGTTCAAAATACCCAGCTTACATTACGAATTACCCTACGAGTGGACAGACACCACTAAACGTTGTAGAATTAAGCTAGCGTCCTTGGAATATAAATTCTTGTTGTGTTCCTCAGACGCAAGGAGGTAAGAATGTCCACATCATGGTACCTCAAAAATCTAAAAAGTATGATTATTTGGCAAAAAATTAGTTTTTTTTTTAACTTGCGACGTAGACAGGCGCGACTAAATTTCGATGGTCCAATGTGACCATCGAAAATTCGGCTGCATAACAGCTTCTATGTCGAAGGCAGATCGTGGTAAGGTTTCTTATGTCAATTATCCCATTGTTTAACAAGATTACCCTCTGTATATCAAATAGATGGATTTAAATGTTTGTTGTAAACTTCTGGGCGCCAGTAAACTTTAATTAGCAGAATTTGTGCGAGAGAAGACCAAACACACAAAATGTAAAACCAAAACAAATATCAGTATTTCTATAAAGGTATTTACTTTTAGGACCATAAACAGCTGTTTTTGGCTTTTAGTACATATACGATTGTGAAATAAAGGATATAGTTTTCATATCAGAATTGAGTATTGCAATATTGAATATAATTGCAGTACATACTCTATAATAAAAAGACAAATACCAAACGCATAATACATAAATATACGGGGATGCTTAATGCTTTTGTACTGCTGAAGGCTACGCTTTCTCCTTCTGGTCGCAATGGTATAGCGATGCTTTCCGGGAGATTAATGACTCACTCGTCTATGGTGAAATAATACCTACGTTCAGTTCACCACACGTCAACTCTCTATCCTTTAAACAGCCTCTGCAACCTCGTGAAATCCTCTATGAACTGACCGGTACCAATTTAATACATATTTTACATATTTGAAGATGGTTGTAATTCCCAAAATATAATTTCGTTTCACCATGTATTACAGTTATGGCCCAATTTCAATAGAGTCATTGTAATACGCTGTTTTACATATGTTCCAAATTGTAATTAAATATTTTAAGTGTAACAGAAGTTATCGTGTTTACAAGAAACGGTATACACGCACACATACATATACACGCACACACACACACTTACAGAGGCAAAGACATTTTTTATTCGATATTTGAGTTCAGTCTGCTGTGAAACGGATATCTGTACAAGACATTTTTTTCTACGATGGTTATTAAAATTTGTATTCAATTTATAAAAAAACGTCGTAAGACTGGATCTATTCCTCCAATAGGAGAGTAAAAACATGACATAATGAATTATGAATTGTCATCAACTTATCTAATTATCTAATTAACTAATATGGTGAATTTTACCAATTAGTTTTGAGAAATTTTGCACCACAGTTTGTCTCGTAAAGTTGTGCAGCACTGCGTGTAGAATTTGTTAGTGTAGTTATGTTTGCAGTTTAAAAATAGTGAGTTTAGTCTGCCTAACAATGGTAAAGATGCACAATTTGGTCAAGTTACATCTGATAATAACTTATAGCTTGTTTCTGTAACAGTGTATAGGTAGCCTCGGTAGCTTTTAGCAGTTTCTGTAAGTACAAAAACATTTCTATTTCTTCGTTATGCTTATCAACGATTTGCCATATTGAAGGGCTATATCTTTTGCTTTCCAATGGATATTGTAGTTGTGTATGCTATAGTTGGCTTCATTCAACATGTTTTGTGTGCTTTTGGTTTTATTTCACAGCGTTGTGGAATATTGTTGTAACTTTCGTGTCCATTCCGTTTGAACAGACAAATAATTGTTGTCGCAAGTGCTTTATCTTTGTTGTTAAACACAACATGTTGTTTATTTGTAATTTTTTTGTAATATATTCTTCAAGTAATATGCTACAAAGCATATCATTTCGTTCCATTTGTTATTACCTTTACTTAAGTTTAAAGATTGATTTTTTTAATTTAAAATTACAGTAGTGTTTTATTAGATTTTTTCTTAGAGTAATATTATGTTGAAAAACTAATCAACTCATCTGATTTTTTAGTAGAGTATTATTTGTAGTTTTATGTGCTGTGGCCTTTTGCCGAGCATTATTGTCTTATTTTTATTGATCACCGTATATTATTCTTTTTTACGTATGTCCATCTCTCTGGGTACCATTCATTTTGTATAAATTGTTTGCAGAATATTAACATCGTCAGCACATTTTATTTGCCTGGACCCTCTATTTCTCTTTGCTCTACCAATTTTATGTAAGTAATATATTTTTTATATTTTTAATGTTGGGTTTTATTTCAAAACTACGCTGCAATGGTAATTTTTAACTTCGAAGCTAGCCAGGTAAATAAATAAGTAAAGTATTTCTTTAATTTATGTACTATCAGATAAATTAGTTTTTTCTTAATTTGTGATAAAGTAGTACATTTTCAACCATTACAAACCAGATTATTCTATATTTTATGCAAAATTTATCAGTTTTTACTTGTAATGTACGAAGCAATGCAACCGATTACTCCACAATTTTGTCCTTTTTCTGTTTCTTTAAAAAAAATCTGAGTTTACTTTTGCATGAGAATTCACAAACTCGGAGTGGGGTTATTGTTTGGACACAGAATAAAATGATTCAAGTAGAAAATCGAGGACATTTTGGAATATTTCTCAACACTCCTTATACTGGCGACATGATGACTAGACCAAATAGAATTTTTGTAACCATTCAAAAGGTCAATTAAAACGTTAAGTTATACCTAGAGAAATTGAGTTTTACATCACTGTGCTGCCATGTGTACAAATTGCTATATTTAACTCGCACTTTGATGTTAAAATGAGATATATTGAATATACATAATTGTCAATTAAGATTATCAGAGACCAGATAAATGTAAACATGTAGTTTTGTTTTAGTCGGACACTCTGTACATGTGTGCGTGTATTACTTTATTCCAGGCCATTTCCATGTGACAGTTGAATTTAACGATTTTTCTACCACTCCTATTCAGTCCATCATATCTGATTTAACATGAAAACTTTATTAATGTGTCTTTATCAATTCATTCATTTCAACATTAGTTAACACAAATTTTAATGTGTTTCATTTAGTATACGAAATGTACCGACAATCTATCATCTGCTTTTGTTTTGAAGTATGTTTCATCAAAGAGATTTATAATATTTATATGGAAACTGCATACTGATGTTTGCTTTTGAGATTCGTGAAGCAGATCGTTTTCATTTATAATTGGTAATGCACTTCATTAAAAATCATAATTGCTGGTGCAGTCATTTGTTTATGCAGATTTTTCTTTATTGTGAACTGTAAAACACGCAGTTAAAGGAGGAGGCCGAGGAGGGCCGATAAGGCCGGTTTTCGGCACTTCTTATTTTTCGTCAAAACATTTCGAAAAAGTTTTTTTTATCATATATATTCAATATCTAATCTATTCCACCCGAACAGAACTTCCCCCGACACTTCCCCCTCCATGTATCCCCCCTAAAGTTATTAAAGAACCAGTTTGAATTAGTACACATGCTTAGAAGTTTTTGAACTTGAAAATCATATTTCTTTTGAACAAACTGCACCCTCAGCTCCCTCTACTACTATACAACACCCCAACACCTCAACGACAAGCATCCTTTCCCCCCACTAACATAAACCGTTATGCTCCTACCAGTTATAAAATAGTTTTAAAAGGATTTTTTATTTACATTATTAATAAAATGTGAATTCGTCTTATCCCCTCCCCAACTCTCACTCTCCCGAACCATTCCCGCCATCATCATACTACTACAAGCTTGAAAATGGTAAAACGAAGACTTTTCTTATACTTTTTTTTATCGGCAGAAAGATATATAACCTACGTCCAAAGTAACAAAAATACGAACAAGGATAATTAAGCTTTAATTTCTGAAAAAATCTGACAAAAGCACATATACTATAAGCTCTAAATCAACAGACAAAATAACAAAAGAAATTCTAAACCTAAACATCTCTACACAACAGAATGGTTCAGGAAAGAGGGTGTTGGGGGGAGGAATTGGCATTTTATTAATAATGTAAATAAAAAGTCCTTTTGAAACTATTTTATATCTGGAAGCAGCATAAAGGTTTATGTTGTGGGAGGAGGGGGTCTTTGTCATTGGGGGGTGTTGGGGTATTGTATAGTAGTAGGGAGAGTTTATGGTGAAGTTTATTCAAAGCAGATATGATTTTCAAGTTCAAAAACATCTGTGCGTGTGTGCTAATGTAAACTGGTTCTATAATAATTTAATGGGGTTACATGGAAGGGGATGGGTTGGGGGAAGTTCTGTTTGGGGTGGAATAGGTTACATATTGAATATTATATGATAAAAAAAATGTTTCGAAATGTTTTGACCAAAAGTAAAAAGAGCCGAAAACCGGCCTTATAGGCCCTGTAGTGTATCGGAGTTATTTGTATCTAACGTTGATGAGTCATAAAGTATTACCGAATACCAGGTGGCGGTCAGCAGCTCACGGCCGGAGGAGACGGCAGTTTATATCGAACAGCGGTACGAGTAGGTCGGTGGTGTGAAACTAAGTGAAGTGCCTTATTCTAACAGTATAAGCGAAGCGAGACATAATCGGGCATATTACAAGTGGCGACGAGGATAAATTTAACAATAAAATTTCAAAGCAAGTCCCTCAAAATAATAATAATAATAAAAATAATAATAATAATATGTCTATGTAACGACAGTTCAACTGAAGTAAATAACCGGCAAACATGTCGAGAAAAATAAAGAACTAATAATAATAATAATAATAGTAAAAAAAAAAGTAATAATAATAAATAAATAGAACTTGCGGCGGAAATAAAACAAATGTGGAAGGTAGATGGAGTCGACATACGACCGGTCATAATATCCACAACAGGAATAATACCGCGAAGCACAGTGAAACAAATAGAAGAATTGGATATAAAATATTCAACATCTAATTCCAAAAAAAACTGTTTGCTAGACGCATGTCACACATGTAAGACGTTTTCTATTAATTTCAAATTAATATGGAGAAAGGTTTGACAATTGTCCGTCTGAAGCAACCTACTATCAGAAAAATTACCGTTGAAAAACGAGACTGCGGAAATAATAATAATTAAATAATAATAATAATATCGTAAAAAGAAGTCATGCCGTATTACAACTACATACCGGAAGCCTTCCTAGAGAACGAGTCAATAAAAATATACTGGGACTCAGGAATTGTAATGGATAAAGAAATCAGACATAACAAACCTGATGTATTAATCCTAAACAAAAAGGATAAATGGGCACATATTATAGATGTTACAATTCCCCTGGATGGAAATGTAAGAAAAGCCAGGACCCAGAAGATAAGTAAGTACCAAGACCTAGCAAATGAATTGTAAGCTATTTACTTACTTGAAAGGGCTATCATAATACCTATAGTAACATCCGCTAATGGGTCGCTAGATAAAGAGCTGCCTAGAGCTCTAAATCGACTGGGAATATCTTACTATAAAAGAGTGGTAGCACTCGCGGAAAGACTACAATACTAGCTACTTGTAGCACGGTTCGAAGGGTGTTGGCCCATGAGTATACCGGTGGTCGTTCAGACCCCGGTTGACCATGAACCACGATATCCAACATTTAGTTGAGAAAAAAAATAGAGTACACTATGTATCTCGGATCATGATGATCGTAAAATCTATAAATTTTAAACTCTTATTTCATACATTGCGTATGGAAGATCATAGATCTCATATAGAAAATCAAGAGTACCTATATTGTGTACCTAAGGTCATGGTGATCGGTGAAATGTATTAAGGAATTCTTAAATTCTGACTCGTACATTCTGTATGAAAGATCATAGTGATCATATAGAAAATTAAGGGTACATTATGTGTCAAGGATCATGGTGATCTGGGAAAATATTAAAGAATTTGTAAATTCAAAATTTGCACATTATGTGTGAAAGATTATAGTGATCGAAAAACAAAGGAATAGTATCAGAGTACATTGTGTACCTTAGATCATTGTGATCGCAACACAAAAGGAAAATACCAGAGTATATTGTGTACCTTAGATCATTGTGATCGAAAAACAAAGGAATAGTATCAGAGTACATTGTGTACCTTAGATCATTGTGATCGCAACACAAAAGAAAAATACCAGAATATATTGTGTACCTTAGATTATTGTGATCGAAAAACAAAGGAAGAGTATCAGAGTACATTGTGTACCTTAGATCATTGTGATCGCAAAATGAAAGTTTTTTTAAATCTCAATTTGCACCGTCTGTATGAGAAATCATGTTTATAACGGAAGAAAATCCCCTTCTAAATATTATTTAACACGTATTTGTTGTACGGAACTAAAAGGAAATGGAGTAATTTTCTTTGATATAGTATATTAGAAACTAAAGAAAAAAAAATAGAACAATGAATTGTAGAGTTATGGGTTGCTACGTAATACTGGAAAAATTAAAAAATTAATTTCAAAAAATATATTTTAATGTTCTAATTATTGATGGAATACACGCCTCTGCTCTATTTTCTTTATTTGTATATATTTTGGTACCAGGACATAAATTAAACTTTTTGCCGAATGGAGAGATAACATCATTAGTTGAAAATAAATAATAAATTTTATTTTCTTTACAAGTATTGCATTGCTATAAGTGTACCAATACTATCTCAACATTAGGTATCGAGGAACGTCTTAGAATCTAAAAAAAAAAAAAAAAAAGCTGTGAGCTCCAGGCAGAAAGGCAGAGAGCACAAAAAAAAAATGTAATTTATGGCAGTTCATTTCTAAAGAGGAAAACTAATGTCAACGCTTTACAATATTATATGGTAGTTATGGTATGTCAAAATTAAATCATTGCAGGGTAATATAACATTCCGCGTTATGCAATAATTCTCAATAAATCAATTGAGATTGTACAATGACAGTTTTAAAAAGTATCTTACATTTAAATCAGATGGTTATTATCCTGAAAGAGGTACAGATTATAATTTTTAATAAGTAAATTCAATTTTAGTTTCGATCTCCTATGACAATTAAGTTTTTGGTACCTAAACAGATTTCAAGGCGGGATATCACATTTTATATCAATATGGCTAGAACTAATGCTCTTATTAAGTCACCCATTTATATTGTGTGTTCAGATTTTAATAAAATTTCTCGCAATTGCGATGTGCATTCATGTTCCCTTAAACAAGGCTTAAATATGGCACACCAAGTTAACCATGCATTGAGTAGTTGTACTCTTTGGCCATAGCCTATTTTGGTTTTTAGAATTATATGGTTCTTCGTATTTCGGTCTCATCTTAGGTTAGTAGTAGTTCGTAATATAATATTGAATATTTTGAATAAAGTGGCAAGAGTGCAGTATGGGAGACGGTCCGAGCAATTCCTGAGGTGTGGAAGTGGAACTGTAAGTCGCGCAGGAAATATGAAGGTTTATCCAGTCAACGTTACAGGATATCAAAAGTATGGTTAGGAACATCTTCATACTGGGAAACTTGACAATCAGGAAGGAGACCTTTCGCTTCCACAGTATCTGACAAAGATCGAAAACGATTCGGGTCAAGCATCTATCTTGTTGAGGGAGAGAGAGAGAGAGTATTCGGAAACTGAGCCGTGGGTAGTGGTGTCGGAAGCTTTGATTGTGATTGGTTTAAGATCGGTAATCGGTAATGCAGAACATTTGGTATTTGGAATTTTGTCTTGGAATGGATCTCAAAAAAAAAAAAAACTGATCTAGATAAAGTGGATTTCTGCCAGAAAATAATTATTAAAGAATCTTATTTTCGAATTTTAATGTTCTCAAGAGAACTGTATATATTAGATATATCAAAACATTATTAACATTAACAAACACTGAAAAAAAAAATATTAATAATAAAATACATTCCATAGTTATAGAGAAAAAAAACAATAATCCAAAAATCCTCTTTTGAATGAAATGTTTTGAATATAGAACTGCTGCATACTAAATCAGTTCTCTTGTTTTCTTATAAACATAAATCGATTTTAAACAAGCAAATTTGTCACACCTATTATACTCGAGGCACAGTAAAATTAGATACGAATATCCCTCTAAGTACTAAAACGTAGACACAAATATTTATAAATTATTTTGCCTTATAAATTAAATGGAATACTATACTATATTTATTGAATCAAATAAGGCTATTTTCTCAAATCCGTTATGAAGTAAATAAGTAAATCGATTTTATTCATAAATCTTTGCTATTCAATTATTTTCATAAATTTAACTTGATTCAGAATTTCACTTTGGTTATTAATTAAATTTTTGATCCACACACATATATTTTATTAATAAGTATTAGAAATGTTTATAAAACCATGAAATAATGTAAAAACGACCAATAAACCTTAATTTAATTTGATTATTATAGACATGAATATGTGCCTCCTGTCTGAAATGTATGAGTAAACTTTGAATGACTATTTAATGTTAGTAAAAAATAAATAAATAAATAAATAAAAAAAAAATCGAAATGTGTATTGCAAGAAACTTCTTGCAGCTGATTTAACTATTATCCTTTTATAGGCTTCTGTGATTAAACTAACTATTTCCTGCATACTTTTGTAAGCTTTTTAGCACATACGAAGCTTGTGTTACTCTGTCATATTCAGCCAAACCTAAAGAGAGATGGTGACTGGATTGAATGGTTAGCGGATGGAATACAATTCACAGTCCTTGTTGACTATGGATCAACATGGCCAAAGGTCGAGATTAGGAACTAATTTCTGAGAATGGAGTGTTCGTTAGTGATGTTACTGCATGAACCATGGACGTACTGAAGTCACAACGCTTTTGGAAGTGCTCTTGAAATCAATTACCTCCTGAAAATGAAAACATAATCGTAGACGAAGAAGTAAAAGGTAAAGACAAAATAAGGAAATAAAAAGGAAAGAATATGGAGGAAAGCCGCAGAAAATATGGAGACAAAAGCTACGTAAAAAAAAAAAAATGTATATATATAGAGGTAGGTAATAAATTAACCCCCAAATTTTGATAGCAGTTCCCATACTGTTATCAATACAAGTAAGGGAGACATCTATGTTAGAAATGATCTCGGGAATGACCAAATGGGACAAAATATTCGGAAAAATGTGGTCCACCTTAAAAAGATAGAAAAAAGACAGAAAAAAGAAAGAAGGAGAGGGGAGTGTAGGGTCCAGGACAGAGCTGAAGAGGACACCTTGACTGCACCTAACGAAGATGGAAAATAATATATTATGAGGTTACAAACTATAAAATGAAATCACATTAGAATAGGTGTTGTTTTATAAGTAGATTACGAAAACTACATAGGTAAGTAGTTAAAAAAAAAGTATGAGGAAAAAGAGATGTAGTGTATCGGAATTATTTGTATCTAACGTTGATGAGTCATAAAGTATTACCGAATACCAGGTGGCGCTCTGCAGCTCACGGCCGGAGGAGACGGCAGTTTATATCGAACAGCGGTACGAGTAGGTCGGTGGTGTGAAACTAAGTGAAGTGCCTTATTCTAACAGTATAAGCGAAGCGAGACATAATCGGACATATTACAGGCCCTCCTCTCCTCTACGGATTTAAGGATTTCGGAAATTACACATATTATATTGTTTTCCAGCAATTTTAAAAAATTTTGGAAACTGTAATAGACGCAGGAAAGAAACAAATTAATATTATGAATAAATATGGTCAATTGTAAGTAACAGCATATATTATTTATGCAAAGACTCTCCGGAAGGGGGTTACATATTTGAAAAAACGTAGATAACATCCATGGTTAGGTTAATACACTCCTCGCCAAATTCGAAAACGAAGAATATGTTACATTTGATAGGCATATTTCTAAAACCTATTGGAGAAAACATTTGATATTCGTCATCAACCCAATTGAACAGAAATATGACATCGAACCATCGTGATAGCATTTTCACCAATCACATTATATTACAGAAATTCGCATTTGTTGAAGTAATGAATGGTGGTCTAGTGGCGCAGCAGGTCGGTCACGGCAATAAAAAAACTTAGAGATTTGGAATATAAGTGTATGCTCCTTATCTCAAATTCTTCACAATATACCTCCCTCATCTCTGAAGGAGGTGTATTGGGAGGTCTTCCTCTATGAGCGTTGTCATGACATAACGTCAATAGCGGATGTATCAAAGATAGGTCACAATTATTTGAGGGAGGTTTTTGATTTTCCCGTATTCTCAATCGTATAATTATATTTAGGTATTTTTTGTTTACACACGCGCCTTTTGCATATTATAAATTATCTTTTTTGCTTGTTAATTTTATTTATTATTTAATTCGCACTTTACGAAGATGATACAGCACTTAATTACCTTTAATTTTTTTCTAACCCTACCCAACCTCGCCCCGTCCATCTTATTAACTGCCATGGCGATCAGCCCCTGGATGTTCAGCTGGTTTCGGGACAAGTGTTTAGGAACTGTGAATGTTGAAATATTTAAATTTAAGTAAATTGGCTTTATACTGAGAAGTATCAACTTAATTGACATCATAAAATAAAAAATATGCAAAATTAGCTTATAACAATTTGTTTAGCACTACCGTCGAAAAGGGCATGCGAAATTATCAGAAACTTTTCGATTCTTAATATTAATTTTTTTTATTTTGTAAATAAAAAAAATCAACCGAAAATAATTTGTTTTAACAAACTTAATAAGAATTTTGTAATTTTAGGCACCATAGAGTGTCGAACAAACATTTTCAAAAATAACTTTGCGATGGACTGTTTATAACATTAAATAAACAATTATTCAAAAAATAAAAAAACACGTTCGAATTCGTTGATGTTAAATATTAAAAGCAGTATTTTAAAAAATTCATCGATTACATTTTTCACTTCTAAAAAAAGGATGAAAATTGCAATTAAGCCCAAATTTCAATTTATTTTCAAAAATAGGCCCTATAGTATAGTAGCACAGTACCTAAAGTTAAAAAAATGTAAAATATAGGAATAATCTCATATGTAATAATAATTTTTCTTTATGGGTTATTATTGTAGTAAAAGGTGTCATCTTCCGTTTTTATATGGTCCGGACACTTGCTCTTACCCTCAAGGGTAATATTTGATAAAGTGTTACTAATATATTTATGATTTTGGTATCGCTGATTACGAATCTGTCAAAATTGAAAAATTAAAAATGGTGGTTCCAGTATGACGGATGAAAATTTATTCTAAAGCAAGTGTTTTAAAGCAACAAAAAAAATAAGCATCTAGATAATGCTAGATATTAACGAAGAAGATAATTATATAATTACTGGATAGTTACAATAAGAAAATGGCGTAATTTTGTTAGAAAAAATTGTTCCAGCTGTAACTTCTTTATTTTTTATGAAACAGAAAAAGAAAAAACATAGTTTTAAAGATTGATTAATTATCTTTAATTCTGTTCCCTAAAATTTTTTATGAACGTGTCATAGTTTCTAAGATATTCATATTTAAACTATATAAACTTAAATATCTCCAAAACTATTAATCCTAAATAAATATAAAACAAAACAAATTCATTCTGCATTTATAAGTTCTATTTTTATTATTCACCATTTTATCGCTAAAACTAATATTTATTGAGATACTAGCTGACCCAGCAAACGTTGTTTTGCCATATAAATTATAATTTTTTGTCCAAAAAATAAAAATAAAATTTCTGGATAGGGACACCCTTATCACCTAGGGGTATAAAAAATAGCCTACGACCTATTCTCAGACCTACCAAATATACACAAAAAATTTCATAAAAATCGGTCAAGCCGTTTCGGAGGAGTTCGATAACAAACACTATGACACGAGATATATTAGATTTGCAAAGGAACAAACGTTTTACATCTTCTAGAAAATCGCGTTATAGTTTAAAATACATTTTTTTTCTAAAACGAGTGCTGTAAACGGACGCAAAAATTAGAGCGCCTAAGTCATCATACTGTGACATGTTCTACCCCAGAGATATCTATGAACGTTCCCTCTAAGCTCAAAAGGTAGACAATAAACAGAAACTAAGCTAATTAGTTAGTTCGTGTCCCAGAGATGGCGCGCACGGTGTCGTGGCCTAGGAACGACGAGAAACGTCGAGGAACGTAGTGACGTCTGGTAGAATAATCCAGAAGCCACCTAGGACTATATAAAGGCATGGAGAAACCCAGAGTGGACAATTTAGTTCAGTACAGTTCAAGTGAGTAGAGTAGTTAGTTCAATAGATCAAGTGATCAAGAGACTGCATAATTGAAGTATAGTACTCAGTGTTATATTAGTCAAGAAATTAATTGTTGTAACTAGTACGTTAATAAATCAATGTTTAGTGTTACCCTGGTGTTATAATTTTCGG
This sequence comes from Rutpela maculata, assembly GCA_936432065.2. Taxonomy (NCBI): domain Eukaryota; kingdom Metazoa; phylum Arthropoda; class Insecta; order Coleoptera; family Cerambycidae; genus Rutpela; species Rutpela maculata. Next base: position 39,342,116 of record OW386285.2, read on the forward strand.
ATCCACGATACAAGGTGTTTACAAAAAGGGTGTAACCACGTAACAATACTACATATTAACGAAAAACAGTATATAAGAATTTTTTTTTTAATTACTGATTATTTACAACAACAAAATAGCGAAATTTTTATTAAAAAAAAAAGTGAAGAAGCACATTGTTTCTGTCACAACTCCTTTGTTTTTTTATGCTATAGAAATATTCATTCGAAAGCCTAATTGATAGTCTTTCATTTTGGTCGTTAGCATTTTGCCATACACCACGTTTACGCGAAAATGTTAAAAGTTCTAAGGTCGATGTTAGTATAGTTTTTAAGAGCATTTATGCGCGTTAAGATTCATTTTGGATTTATCCACCAGATGTCAGCCCGTTACTAAAGTTGTTAGTTGAATTTCTGATTTGATTTTAAATTGTTTACAATCAACCAATCAGATGTATTCTGTGTATATTTTTTTAGGTTAGATTTTCTATTGTGACAAACCTGACATGCGCCGTAGCGCACACTAAAGCTGCCTAAAGCGTTTACGCGAAGTCCTTAACTCAGTTTTGCTTAGTTAAATGTGTTAAATTAACACATTGACAACACTAAGCCAAGTAATATTTAGGCGCGTTACGCTCAAGAATTTCAATGTTAAGACCATTCTTAACAGTTTTAACGTTAGCTTAACCCTTCCCGTAAACGTGGTGATAAATGCCACCGTTTCTGCGATATTTAACGTTTAAACTGAATACTTCGTCTTATAAACGCCCGGATGCCATCTACTTCCAGATCTCCGAAATCATTAATTCTACAGAAATTAAAACAAAAAAAAGGAATTCATCTTGAATTCAGTAGCTTCCTTATGTGTCTCTAGCATGTTTTCGCTCAATGCAATACTTATCCAGTTATTTGACGAAAATCGTTTTGAAATACTTCTTTTTTCAAGCTAATATCCCAGTGTTCAAGTCGTTATAATTTAGTATGGGAGCTATACAACAATAACCATAAGAAAACTGCAAATTGTGATAAGAACATGCCCTTTGGTGAGAATGTAGATTAAGGTTAGACAATAAAAATAAGATGGGGAGACAACGCCCAAAGTTGTTATAATCCAAAATGGCGGCTATTTTTCAAAATGGCTACCCGTATTTTGTTTTTGCTACATTTTCTTTGATACACATGATGCAAAATAGTATTTTATATCAATTTATATGTTTTAGGTCTAGGATAAGTAAATAGATTAAGTAATAATGTATTAAACGTAAATTTATTTACACAAAGTGTTAATTCATAAATATAACAAACCAAAAAGTACACTTTTAATTTTATAAGTTCTGCAGAATATTTCTACCAACACCATTGTTATTGTTCACGTTCATTCTTGCATTTGCACAATAATGTGCACGATAAACCAGCAGTTCTGCAGATGCACTTGTTTTTGCAGATTTTGCAAACACATTGTATGAGGTCGTTGCAGGAATCAGAAATTTCTGGTAACTCCGACCATTTCAATTGCCAAGATTCATTACGCAACCACCATCTCCAATCGTTTGGTGATGGTACACATATTGTGTGTTTATTTGCTTGTCCCCAAATGTGTCCAGCTTGGAAAGCACTACGCAATACTTGTTGTAGTAATGCACCCTTTGTTGGTGGAAGACTTTCTAGTGGACGATTTTTGGTCATGAACAATTCTTGTCTTGCTTCATTAACACTAACGTTGTTACTAGTTGAACAGTAAAGGAGTACTACGCACCTTTCAAATATGTCAACAATTTCATTAGGAATTGAATTATGTGGTTGTGAGATGAACGAAAATGCAATAGTAGCTTCTTTGAAGAGCATCCATGTCTTCCAAGTTGATTTTTTGGACTTTCCTGTGAAACTAGGAATGCTATCACAGCCTGTGAAAGCGTGGAATCCTGGTAAAGCAATAGCCTTTTCCATCCCAATAGCTTCAGCTATTGCATGAACCGGAATAAATCTGTAATTCTTTCCTGTTCCAAACGCAATCCAAAATTTATCAAGACCCACTGTTGACAAGGTGAAGAAGTAAGCAATTGCTAAAACTAAGACATCAGTATATACAGTATAGCAACATTCTTGTAGCCGTATTCTACCAAGTCTTGGAGATGCAGTATTATTCTTGAGTCCGCTTCTTCATGACCAGTACAAGTAGCACCTATGAGGGAAGTTTGCGCATTGACATTTCCTTTGACGTCTTCACCTGATGTTGTTACAACCTGTACGTTTGTGATGGTATCTACAGATAAATTTCCAAGTAGACTGAAGAGCTCTTCTTTGTTCTTTGAATTTCTCAAGAAGCCGTGCCAATTTTTAGGTATAGGTACATGTGGAAGTACTTGTTTCCTAGTTACTGCTCCCCTCTTCTCTCTAGTTTCACCTTTGATACTTGGTGTAATGTATCTATCCTAAACAAGATCAATTCTTCGACGTCCGAAGGCTGCGATATCCTTACGAATGTGAGGGAGAAATTGGTTTGTATAATAATCATCAAATGTCTTAGAAGCTTGTGGCCTCAATATGTTAGTTAGAACTGCACCATCATAAGTGTCTTCCAAAATGTGCGCAAGATCAGATTTATTGCCTAATCGAAATTTACCATTACTAGAAGGTGCAGGTGGAAATGGCTGATTCTCATGTTTGAAAAAATTCTTCATATCTAACTGAGGATTCTCTGTAACTATAAAGAGCCTGGAAAACAGCTGGACATCTGCTTTTAAAATCTTGAGTGTACTATTTTTCTTGCTAAGGAGTACTGAACAGGGGAACGTTGTTCTTTTTCAAAGGTTCAAATATTGTTGAAGAGCTGTTTACTAGTCGTTCCTCAATGAAAGTGTGGAATAACATAACACCAGTTGACTCTGCTCAACTAACTGTTGCGTTAACTTAAATATATATAACGCACACTTTTGCATGATGTGTATGAAGAAAAGTGTAGCAAAAACAAAATACGGGTAGCCATTTTGATACATAGCCGCCGTTTCGGATTATAACAACTTTGGGCAATGCCTCCCCATCTTATTTTCATTGTCTGACCATAACCTAAATTCATACCAAAAGGCTTATTCTTATCACAATTTGCAGTTTTTATATACGTAGCTCCCCCACTAATTATCAATTTATATAATATTGCATAGAGCCTTTTCTCCTCAAAATTTGATTCGCTTTCGACTGCAATGTTTTTGTTTTTTTTTTTAAGCGCCACCGCCTGAAAAGTAGGGGTCCACACTCCCTATAAATTAGCAAGCCAGAGCATAATAGGGAAAGTATTCTTTGATGCATATACTATTAATAATTAATATTTGCCAAAAATGAACGAAATCTAATTCATATGACATTGTTCCGAAGTTAAAAACTCTAGTCACTGTACTATAGGGCGACCAAATATACTCAAATAAGAAGAGAAGTAGAAGTTTTTGAGTATCCATAAGACACCTAATATGTAACTGCAAAGCTACATGAGAAACCATCAAATCGCACTGTAGTAGAGTAAAATCTGGAAGTAAAGTCGCTTAGTTTTCGAGAAAAAAAAACCGGCGTAGAACCAAACCAGACTTAGTGGGATTCTTTAGTAAGATAATCGTGTACACGAAATCGTTTTTTACGACATTTTTCGGTGGTCGAGAACTTTTTTATTTCGGAAAAACTCAAAAAAATAGATTTTTAATGAAATATGTTTTTTAACGTCTCCACCGCTATATCTCTGAAAATATTTGTGCTATCAATTTATTTTTTTTTTTAGATTAAAGTAGACACAATAGCGCTTCGAACAACGTCCCACTTGAACCCGATTTATTTTTTTTTAAGTTGGTAAAATAATAGGAAACTCAAACTTGTTATTTTCAGTAACGTAATTTTAGGCAATCGAGAAAAAAGTTTATTTATGAAAATTTGTATATACATGCTACGTACAAATTGAAGCCAATAGTTGAAAAAAGTTTTTAGGATAAAAATTTTTCATGTCCCGTTCATAGTATTGAGTCAGCGATTTTTTTTAACGGGCCAAAGTCATATTCTTGCGCGCTCGGCTGTAGCAAGCCTGCCGACTGCAACGATCTGACGATCCCGGTCGGGGTGTATAATATAATAGTTTAACTTATATCAATAGGTACAAAACCAGTAGTGATCAAAAGCATCTAGGGGATCAATATTATTGTTCAATATTTCATATATTGTACAGTAGTATTGATCATATGTTGTTAATATTAAGAAATTGTATAATAAATATTAAATAGTCTCCTTTTAATAATAAAAAGATAGGTGGTAGTAGTACAGTACCTAGAGGTAAAAAAAACTTCGAAGTAATGTCATATTGAACGGATTTCGTTCATTTTTGGCAGTATAATAGTAAATGTTTCACAGAAAAGTTTCTATATTGAGCGGGGGTGTAGGGTACTAGCCTACATACTGATACCATCACCATGGATAATATATAACGAAAAACATGATTATTATAAAAATTACATTTTAGAAATTGAAATTAAAATCTTTAAAAGTTAATTATTATTTATTTAATAGCCTCTACTTGGCTATATTGCCTTGTTAATTTATAGGGGGTGGATGCCACCCCCTTTGAGGGGGCGGCACTTAAAAAATATATGAAGTACAATCATATTTTAAGAAGAAAAAGTTCTATGCAATTTTTCACATAAATTGAAGTTTTTAAGTTATAACGACTTCAAAATTGCGATTTTAGCTTAAAAAAAGGTATTTCTAAACGGCTCTCGTCAAGTATCTCAAAAAGTATTACTTTATCGACGTTATAGACCAATTACAGAAAGTACAAACTGGGAATTAATTATATTTTTTGTTTATTGATGTAGGATTAATAATTTCGGAGATATTTAAGTTTACATTTGGCATCCAAGTGTTCGTAAGATAACTATTTAGAGTGAGAGTTAAATATCTCAGAAACTGTGACACCTACGCCAAGGATACTAATAGATACAATAATAGGTTATTAATTAAGCTCTTAACTATTTTTTTATTTGTTTATGTAGCATAAAAAATAAAGAAGTTATGACCGAAGCAATGTCCGTCTACACATTATTTTAATAACAACGTCGCCATTTTGTTACTGTAATTAGCCAGTAATTAAAAAAAAATTAATTTCAAACACGGTTTCTCATTAATATACAGCATGACGTAGATGCTCAAATTTTTTGGTTCGTATACAGCACTTGCTTTAGAAAAAATACAGTTTAAACTATAAAGGTATTTTCGATAAAACGTATTTTTTTTCCTATTCCAAATATCTCAATAAATATTAGTTTTGTTCAAAAATGTGTAGAGACCAAAAATAAAGCTCATAAACTAATAATAATGAATTTCGCTTGTTTATTTATTTACATAGATTCAATAGTTTCGGAGATATGAGTTTACAAATGGCATTCAAACGTTCATAAGACGAAAAATGCAGTTTAAATGTTAAATACCTCAGAAATTGTGAGGCATGCTAAGAAAGGAAATTAAAGACAATTAATTGCGCTTTCAAATTATTTTTTACTCGTTTTGTTACTCTAATTAGCCAATAATCTAAAAAAATTATCTCAAATACAGTTTTTCGTTAAAATGTAGCATTACCTAAATGCTCAAATTCTTTTTTGCTCATTTAAAGCACTTGCTTTAGAAAAAAATGCATTTTAAACTTTAAAGGTAATTTCGAAACCCTTGGATACCAAATATAAACTTAAATATTTCCGAAATTATTAATCCTACATCAATAAACAAAAAATATAATTAATTCCCAGTTTGTAGGGTGCTTTCTGTAATTGGTCTATAACATTTTTTCGATAAAGTAATACCTTTCGAGATACTTGACGAAAGCCGTTTAAAAATACCTTTTTTAAAAGCTTTTATTTTAAGCTAAAATCGCAATTTTGAAGTCGTTATAACTTAAAAACTATCAATTTATGTGAAAAATTGCATGGAACCTTTTCTTCTTAAAATTTGATTCTATTTCAGCTCCAATAAATATATATATTTTTTAAGTGCCACCCCCTGAGAGGGGGTGGCACATTTTTCTGAATGATATCTAATTTTTTAGATGACAGTAAGCAACTCCACCCCAACCTAGAATGCCATATATTAATCTAGATTCAACTAACGCTATTTCTACGCGACTAATCTGACCAACCTGGATGCGAGGTGTATTAATTGCGTCCCAATGTCGCGTTTAGCGCTGATAAAAAAAATCGCTGTTGCCAAACGGTACACTGTAGGCAAAAACATATTTTTTCAAAAACTTTTGTGATTATTAGGCTTTATTTTCTTCGCTGCATGTATGCAAATATTTTCAAAAATAAAAAAGTTTATCGATTGGTGAAGATTTCAATACACAAAATATGTATTTTTAGTTTATTTGATTTTTAGAGAAATGAAAGTGCGAATTGTGCCCAAACCGTTTATATTGGTAAAAGCGCTACAGTGTGTGCTTTAATTTGACACAAAACAAATTTCGGTACCTTTAATAGTTTTAAAGATATGGCGGTGGAAACAAAAAAAAACAATTTTCTTTAAAAATACATTTTTTTCACTTTTTATTGATTTAAAAAGTTCGAGACCACAAAAAAATGTCGTAAAATATGATTTCATATGCCCGGTGACATACTCAAAGGAACCTAATATGTTTGAACTGGTTCTACGCCAAAAAAAAAAACGACACGATAGACTTAAGAAATCGCTGCTCTACTGGTCTATTAAACCGTTCGAAGTCGAGTTGACAGTGAGTGAGCCGCCTGTGTATCCAGAAAAAACATGCTAATATTGTTCGATGCGATCAAGATAATTGGTTTACATTTGTCAAGAAAGCGAAGGCATAAAAAGCGACCATTAAAATAATTATAAAAGAAATAATACAAATTCAGGGTACATCCAGAGACAGTAACATAAAACTTTAATGGATATTCTCAATAGAGGCTTGGCAAAAACACACCAGGATAAGATCAGCAGGAGAGAGACATTACGCGATAGATTAAAGCCTATAGAAATGGGCGCGACCTGTGATTACGAACACGAGTCTTTGTAATTTATTATACTCATGCTCCATTATCGTGTGGTGTTGCTAGTTTTGACAAGGTGAAAATTACCAGATATTTGATACTAATTGACAAATTGAAAGTAGCTTTACAAAAGAGCATTGTGTTACTGAATTTTCTACTAAAGGGCTTGTAATCATTTATGAATAATTCGACACTTACTACAGCTATTTGAATAATAAAATGATGTAAACTCTACTTTTGTTGTTCATTTAAAATAATAAAAATAATCAATTTTAAATTATTTAATTTAATTTGTAAATGGACAGTATGATATAACCAAAGATAACTAACTCGTTAAATAATAATATACGCAAAAACGACTAAAGTAAAAAAAGTGCACCGAAAGTGAAGGTTACTATAATAGTGTCTGCTGCAAAAAAACATAGGTCGAATGGAGAATGGAATCGCACATTACAATATCATGAAGTAAATATTTATAACGACCGAGTCTTGTTAGTTTTTAAAAGATACCTTTTTTAAATTAATAGTTTATTACGGTAATAAATAATTTTTTCTAATTTTGACATATGAAGTGACACATTTCAAAATTGACGTAAGTGTCAAAACGTTCTACTTTACGTAACCAGTTATGAAAAGTAAAATTGTATGTAACTGGTGAGGAAAAGTTTGTTATGTCATCAATTAGGAAAGATAAACAACTCTCAAAAAGAAAAAGAAACAATGTTTATTCAACACAAAATGGAATACTGAGTCCATGAAGTGGAAGCTTCTAAATTCTTCGTTCCTTCAAAATATGCTAACAAAACTTTTTCATTAATACGATTTACCTTATGTTATCAAATTAAGATTTCAAACAATATTGTAACTTGGCTAAATAAAGTCTGTCAATTTGGACACCAAATTATAATGTGTTATAGCAGTAGAGGTAACTATGAAAAAGATTACTTAATTTTTAAGATCTTTAAATACACCTATTTCATTTATTTTTAAAGGGTTTTTAGACTTTTAAAATTAGAAAAAATCATGTATGTAACACTCTTGGCTCTCACCTCAGAGTCCCGGATTCGATTTCCGGTTGCGGCTGTTAGCCTTCTGCATCTGGCCTGCCAACCATTCGGCAGAATTCTGATAGGCGGGTATGATCTTCAATTCTGAGAACGGCATAGGCTTCATACCTCGGGGTACGCCGATTTTATTAGGACGACCATCTTGATCGAGTAGCCTGGGTATATCACTTGGAGCTCGTACCGGAGATTACGATATTTGGTCCGTTCCTTCCGATCCTGCAAAGCGATGTTTGGCTCAGCAGGTGCTGAGAATTCGATAACAAACATCACCTTGTTCTGGTGGTCCAGGATGTCACGCTTGTTGGCTTGAATTAGCCTGACGGCCGGAAACGAGTAGTTCCAATAAATTCGGCACCTCTAGTTTTCGACAAAGGACTTAATATCTACGGGAACGTAAGGCAGCACTGGTGTTTGATCTACCCTGTACGAGTGCCACAGATGATAGTACAGCACTCATAATACGTTATGATGATAGATATAGGCCGAAATCGCGTATACCGAGCATTCAGAAAGTATGCATGCTTCAGCGATTCCGGAGCCTGACGGCAACTAATACAATTAATGTCCTACAAGTCTGTTATTTTACAATAACCACCTTATTTTGAGATACATTAAATGAAAAATAACGCCCTAGGGCGTTATGAATATCTATAACGCCCTAGGGCATTATAAAATTATAATACAACCCAAAACAAGCAAATTATGATAGCGTTATTGACAAACAAAATGCGTTGCTATGCAACGGCGGCGTTTACAAACAATTTTGATTTTTACTCTCTTTTAAATCAAATCGTTCTGAAAATAATAGATGTCAAATTAATAAATCGTAAATGTCAAAAAAAAAATAAATTCGAATTAAATAACAGACTTGCAGGACATTAAACGTTGAAGGCACCACGGGTGTTATAGGGTAATGACGCCCTCGGTCGACGTACATTCCCTCGGGCCAGAGGCCCTCGGGATTGTACACTGCCGACCTCGGTGCGTTATTATCCTTATAACACCCTTGGTACCTTAATAACTATAATATCACCCATTACGTGGCTAGACTTCAATAGACCAAGGTGTTAATTACAACATCCTTCGGTCTCCGACTTGAGTCCAGCTGACATTAAAAAGGCAAATGTTAGGTTAGCCGATAAAACCAGTGTTTTTATAGTATACACCGTGCATAGATTTATCGACTTTCCTGTTCGGCAGCTTTTATTTGGGCCTTCAAACGATTAGGCTGAACCTTAGTGACTGACTCTGGGTCAGCACCGCGGCGACCACCTCGTCTGACGTCGAATACGAGACTAAGTTTATCTGCTGCTTTTTTGCTGCTTTTAATAATCCTATGCCAATCCCTGTAGTTTAGTCAAAATATCGATAAAAGCTCTCTGTAATAATTTTAGAAGCATTTCATATTACTTTTTGGCAAATAGTCTTTTTCCGCTATTCCGAGCCAACTGAATCCGAATCTGCCTGTTGTCAAACCGAAATCCTGACCGGAAGTGAGATATTCAAGATGGCGGCCAATATGGCGCCGAAACCCGAAATCGGTGTTGTAAAGCCCCCCTTGGACACAGGAATGCGTCCAAAATGTGTAATTATATGTTTTAGTAAGGGGAATTCAAAAATACACTTGAAAAAAATATTGGTTAGGTTTTCTACTCAAAAATTGGAAAAAAGTAAAATCTTTACAGTAAGTGAAGTTTTTAAATCCCAGCCCGAAAACGATGTAATCAATTTCCAAATTTTTTTCTTCAACATGTTTCATAAAGTATGTACATAAGAATTTATATTGTCATTTCTCCCGCTTTTTGGTTAGGGGGTTTAGGGTTTAGGGGTTGTCGCAAAAAAAAACAAAAAAACACACATAGTCTGATAGAGAATCAAATTATAAGAAAGAAAGGTCTTATACACTTTTTTGCTAAAATGCATATTTTTCTAGATATTGCGAACTGAATATTGCAATTTTCATCCCCTGAAATCAGTATTCCAAGAGGTTCTTTTTTAAATTACTCGAAAAATGTGGACTTTAATAAAAAAAAGGGTACAAAATTAAAGCTTTTACGAAAACAAATCGAATGGTTTTCTCTTTTTTTTCTTCGATGTTCAGTTTTTGGAAATATGGCATTTTCAAAATGGCGCCGAAACGTTTAGAAAAAATATACGACGTTAAAATATAAAATTACTCAAAAACTACAACTATGAGAAAAATTTTTATCCTTGTAAAAATTAAAGGTATTAAAATTTTCTTTCGATTGAGACGTATTACGACCTTTTATAATGGAAACTAAAAAAGTTACGAACAAAAAAGTAGCGCATTTAAAAATTTAGGCGCCATTTTTTTTTTTAGTTTTATTGCTCTAATTTCTTATTTATTCAAATTTTTTAGATTCTAGATATTATTAATGCATATTATTACTAACACGTTCAAATGTTTTAGAATTTTTAAAATAATTATTTTTCAATCTGTACCCATTTTCAATAATGAAAGTTTTCATAATTTTTTGAAAAATGTTGCTTTTTTTCCTAATTGACGATTTGCACGAAAGAAAGTTCAGTAAAAAGTGTCATGGCGCACAGTATAATGGTATCACTGTAATTCACTGCACATGTTGACCAACTCGTCTAATTTCCAAACTTTGCAACAATTAAATACCTATAATATAATAATCATAACATCGTTTTCATTATCTTTAATGTTAAACCTGCTTCCATTGAATATAAATAGTCTTTATTAGGTTGTTTCGTAGTCTACAATATTTAAAAAATGTCGAATTATGCAATTTGTCAAACACTGTTTTCAACTCTCAGTTTACTAGAAGAGTTGGCAGCAGTGATTGACAAATTGCATAATTTGACATTTTTTAAATATTGTAGACTACGAAACAACCTAATAAAGATGATTTATATTCAATGGAAGTAGGTTTAACATTAAAGATAATGAAAACAATGTTATGATTATTATATTATAGGTATTTAATTGTTGCAAAGTTTGGAAATTAGACGAGTTGGTCAACATGTGCAGTGAATTACAGTGATACCATTATACTGTGCGCCACGACACTTTTTACCAAACTTTCTTTCATGCAAATCGTCAATTGAATTAAAAGTATAGTTCAAACGTTGTTTTAGATGTAATTTTTGGAATCCTCATGCTCAAAAACATATATAGAGATGCGTCACAATCGTTTTTACGCTAAAAATGGGGATGATGTTGCTGGCGCCGTAATAGCCGCCATCTTCTCCGCCATATTGGATTTACCCAACCAATGTTTTCTTTAAGTGTATTTTTGAATTCCCCATACTCAAAAACATATAATTACATGTTTTGGACGCATTTCTGTGTCAGAGGGGGGTATTACAGTTCCGATTTCCGGTTTCGGCACCATATTGGCCGCCATCTTGAATATCTCACTTCCGGTTGGGATTTCGGGTTGGCAACCAGCAGATTCGGATTCAGCGGGGTCGAAATAGGGGAAAGAGACTATTTGCCAAAAAGTAATATGAAATGCTTCTAAAATTTCGCTTTTCTGAAAACTTGACTTAACTACTGCGATCTCATGATCTCTCACTAATAGCCGGAGCGAGTCCGAACTCCTGATGACGTTACATACCATACTTAGTATTACTCTGCCATACAGACCCATGAGCCTTATTTTTATTGTTATTATTTTTTTTACCCTCGACCACGGTGTATTAAATAGGTGGTCCGACGTACGGCACTTTCCTATGTAAATAATGGCTTTATAAGTGCATGGTTTCTATTTATTTTAGTAGATGGCGCAAGCTTTAAGGTCCTACAATTACCTGTGTATAAATAGGGCATGTGCATCATATAACTAACATAACCACAAATGTTAAGTTTTTTGAGTTTATTCTCATTTTTAATGTTTGTATACGCATTTTAGCATGGAGCCATACTGGCTCCAAGCAAATATTTAAAAATTCACGCAAATATTTTTTCCATATTGTTGATTAATAAAAATAGACTGCTAATTATAGATTAGATTCCTAAACTGCAAAATGCGTTTTATTTTATTGTGATAAACTATTTAAAACTTATAAACATTACGTTGAGCTAGATTTTGGTTGAAAGTACAGGAACCAGGCAGAAATTTTAATAATAGCTACGTAATACGTGTCAATCTTAAGAAATATATATTTTTGAGGTTAACTGTGACGTGACATGCAGATGCCCCCTAGACGAATTGCCATGCTGCATGTAGCGTTGCATATATGGGTCCCGTGCACCATTTGGTTTTTAATTTAGCTATTTAATGTCAGATGCCACTGGACTCTTTTTTCACTAAACACAAACGAAAAGCCGGAAATGTATGCAACACTGTATGCACGTATGCACAGAACCTACAAAATTGTCTTTCTATGCGTAAGTAACGACGGACTCTATTGCTCCTGCCATCTATTACATTATGTACAAAGTAAGCACTTATGAAGCCACTGTGCGGGCTCTTGTCCAGAGAGTATAAAGTCACAGGAGGGAGCTTATATACGTGACCTTGGGGACCGCGATGGTGCACCAAGATGGCCGCCGACGGATATGACGTTCTTCCAGTGGCATCGCAAAAGTAATAAAGTAATCATGATATTAGATATACATATCTACTTTCTCAGAAAAACAAATTTCAAAGAATTGCCTACAATATTCCCTGAATTTAGATTTCAATACCACAGTGTAAAAAATACTTCAAATCTGAAACTATCATTGTTAAATAGGAATTAAATACCCGTTACTTTCTTTTACGGCATCTCCGCCACTGCTATCAAAACAATAACACAATAAATACTTCTTTTAGAAAATTACAATGCGACGAGTTTACATAATTATAAGATTGACCCACATTCTTAAATAAAGTAATACGTTAGTTTATAGTACACATATTAAACTTTCACGTGAAAAGTTATCCAATAACCTACAATTCAGTACACCACATTCCAAAATAATTAGTCATCCACGGTGTACCTGATGACGACTTCCGTCTCTGAGATTTCAGTACTAAACACTCCCTCCTGTGACTTTATACTCTCTGCTCTTGTCGCATCACCTATTTAATGGAACAGCCTGATAATATACAGATTTCATTTACACAAAAAATTGCTCCCCTCAAATAATCGTTGAAATCGAATTTTTGATGTTTACAAAGAGGTGGGAGGTTGTCATAAACCTATTATTTCTCTCCTACTTATATTTAATCTAATAGGGCTCATTTGGGGTTAACTAAAATAGTGTACGAAAAAACAACACCTGTATTTTTATCGATAAAGTGGTTGAACTCTTGAAACGAGAAATACACTACATTACAGCTAAGAAACAGCAAATAGCATATTATTGAAATAGAGAATAATTATTTAGAATTTTGTCGTTGATAAGTACCTATAATAACAAAAGTAATAAATTTAAATAGTGATAGAGCGATGAAGAAGAATTGTCCTATGAGACAACTTCATGAATAAAATGAAACAAATATAGTTTCTATTTATTTAAAGTAAATACCTCTTTAAATAGTAATTTTATCAAATTAACTATAATAGCACTTGCAAACTTTTATTTTATATATAGTGTAACAAAATATCTATATTGACTACCAACGACCTCCATTAATTATCTACTGTAATTGTGGACGGGACACGCCGGCAAATCGCAGGGATCTTATCACTGAATTCCCGAATGACATAGTTTGCGAAGAGAGGCCGTTGCTGGTATCATATAGATTTATATTGATGATTTAATTTGCAATTCAGGCTGAAGGACTCCGGTCGATAGCCGTTTGAATATGTATTTTTTATGTATTCAATAAAGAACTTTTATTATTATTATTTATTAATTTGCAGTTCTATTTTATTGAAAGCATTCCAGAGTTCTTGATTGACTGTCTTTAGAAAAATATGTTGGTGAAATTATTCTGGTTTTCAATTTAATAACCTCTTGGGTGAAATTGTGTAACTTTGTCATACAAAGTACTGACGAGGTTCCTGGTATTAGGTATGTGAAATATCTAATATTATATATGATTAAAATAATGTTTTAATACAGATTTGTTTTATGTTAATTACTCAAAGGTTGGGGCTACAACATTAGCCAAACCACCCGTTACTCGACAGAGTTGGTGATATTTACGAGAAAAGTTTTCTATGGTGACTTCCTGCATATCCATTGGCACAACTAGAGAATTTTTCTGGGGGTGGCCAGGCCTCTTGTGTTTGAAACGCAAAGTTCAGTGGCGGCTCGTGCATAAGATACTTAGATGTTCTGTAGATATATAATATGTGTACACGGGGCGGTTAGTGATAGCGCCCCAGGCGAAAATTTTTTGTAATTTCAAGGTCATTTAATGACAAAAGAAGTCATCATGCTGTGGCAACGCTGGCCAAAAGGCCATTTCGCTCCGAATACGATATTATTTTCTTATACACTCACTCCGGCATGAACGATAGAACGAAAGAGCAGTCAAGTCAGCCAGCAGACAGGTGCAGACTCGAGACTCGCACGCTAGTGCGCATGGTTTAAAAGCAAAACAGCTGAGCTCTCCGACATTACCGTTATAATCAACGGGTGAAAATGTTTGACATCACTTGTGACAAATTTGTATAGAAGTCGGGGATGGATTATGGATTCCGAATAATTTAGTGATACATTACTCGATACATTTAAATTTTTTTTGCTAATTTTTGTTCTTTCCTCTGTGGTGGGCCCGGCCCCCCCTGCCCCCCCCCCCCCCCTAGTTGCGCCAATACGCATATAGCTCTTGTCGTTATTATGTTCCAAACAAGCGGGCACCAATGTGGTCCACTCAATACAGGAACAGAAGGGTACCTTTTATTTTATACTACAACATGCGGAAAATAAAATGGTGTACTAGTCTTCTATGTGGGGAAACCCCTGCAAAATTTTAGAGTGATCCGAGGTAACTTAGTATATTTCCTTGCATTAAAACTTGCAAAGATACGCTACTGTTATTTGTCCAGGTCAGTGCGTAAGACAATGAACTACGCACCTGGAATGGATTCATCCTTCAAATAAAAGTCTATTTCTATCTTATTACGAACTTCAACGAACGGGTCCATTGCAGGTACCTAGTATAAGAGTTTACTGACTGAGAGTTAGTGTGTTTATTGTCTTCCCGGCTCTCAGTTAGAGCGTACCGTTAAATTTTAAAATGTATTCGTAGATCGATACCGTTCAATATGCCATTCTGCGCTTAGAACAGTACATTAAATGTAATGCATTCAAACATTTTCCTTGACTTTTCATTATTTTTAAGTTTTGTGCTGTGCTGAGTTATACAAAAATTGATTTCATTTTTACTGTTTTTGTAGTATGATTAAATCCAAAAAGTCACTTCTAACCCTGCCAGCTTTGCTGTCAGTCCCAAGTCAGATAATTGGGGAGGGGAATTGATATGGTTGCATTGCGTTACGTCAGATTGGTTAAAGCCATAGGCGGCGCATTTCTACATAAGAGTAAGGTATTTTTTTTTTGGTCATATTTTTTTAATTTTTCATTTTTTTAACTCCTTTCAGTGGGGACAACCTACTGATAAATTTTCGCATATTGTGGTAAACCACCCTGTCCAGGAACGTCTCATTTTTGTTCGTATTCACAACGTTTTGGGAGACGTATTATGCATCATTCTAGCTGTATCGTACGTCTGATAGTATCACGCCATACGCAGTAGCGGCGTTAAGATAGCGCCCGGTTAGGCTGTTGCAGAACCCTCCAGAATCGACCTAAGTCGAAGACAGAATCAAAATTTAACTTAGGCAAAAATTTCACTTAGGGACATTTTTAGTCTGCAGAGGCACAGACCAGTCCAAAAGGACCATTATAAGCTCTATAAGGTGTTAAAAACGACCAGGTGAAAATTCGAAGAAACACCGATTTTTCACTTAGGAAAATATGTTTTGGTTCAGGATATGAGAGCGAAAGTATATAATAACAAGGATTTAAGAATAATATGCTTTTTCAGAGGTGCAACAAAGTTGAACTTAGAAAAAATAATAATATTTTTTAAAAGTACGCCAAAATTTCACTTGCAGATTATTTTATCAAAACTGCGTCGAAATTTGGCTTGAAAATCGATTTATCAAAAGTACGCCAAAATTTCACTGGAAGATTAATTTTTCAAAAGCCAGTTTAAAAGGTACTCCGAATCCGAAAATATACTTTAAAAATATTGAAATATTTTCCATTTTTATTCCTCCACCAAAGACATTGACCATTGAGGTACGGTCATTGAACGCCCTGTTCTAAAGTATGAGCATAAAATTTTAACGATGTAATGCATCTAAGAAGCGAAACCGACGATTTTGACAAAGACGGCGTAGCGCCGATAAGCAAAAATTTGATAAAAATCAATGCACATGCACAAGGCCGGTTTCTCGCATAGAAAGAGTTTGGATTCACTCAGCGGCTCGCAATTTGGTCGAGCGCGTTGAGTAGTCCATACAAAGAGATGGTAGGAAAGCCAATAGCAGGGCTCTCCAACTAATAAAGTTATAGAGGAAAACGCCTTGTGCATAAAAATCCAAAAATTCAGTTTTGCCCAAAAGTCGCTCGAAGGTGGATCGTCGGAATTTTGCTGATATTGAACAACTGCATAGCGGCAAGTAAGTTGTGGACTAATCAAACGCCAAACAAACTTATGCAGTCATAAGTCCTCATGAATGTGTTTGAGTACGTGAACCGCCACGATACAAGAACTTTAAAGCTAAGTAGTCTCTAGCGAAACTAAATTCATTTAGTAAAACTTTTTAAGTTAAAATCAGTCAGCCGTAATTATTAAACTTACAAGAGTCTAAGACTTCTCTAAAAAGCTCGCATTTTGATTCTGAGAAGGTATGCATGAATCTTTTCTACCCAATAGAACGTTAGCGTAAGCGCTCTCGCTTGTTTGGTCTGAAAGCCGTTTGTCTTAATTGGGGAAGGCGCGATGCTTACAATAAAAATTTTGCTATACATTTTTTGTATAACCACATCTGTTAAATAAACGGATTCTTTGAACTATTGCCTCTTAACTGATCCTGAGACTTGTTGCTAGTCTATAATCCCTGTAATTTTCTTACCGAAAACCGGATGTGTCGAGTTACTGAGAAATAAATTGGTGTCGCGTCATTTTGACGCCCGGTAGTGCGTTCTTCTACAAGGCTACCGCCCAGGGTGTCAGAGGCAAAGGGGCGCCGATCAGTGCCCCTTCACGTCTGGCCGCCCTTACATGTTATGACTTGATACACTCTCGGCGGTGGCTGAAATCATTTTTACTCGACTATAAGTTTTGAATTTCATTAAAGGTCGCAATATTCAGGAACTGTGTCCAAATGTATGTATTGTATTGAGAATATTAATAACTATACCTGTAACCGTAGCTAGTGGAGAGAGCAGTTTTCCTAAGCTTAAGCTGATAGAAACCTATGTGCGATCGACAATATCTCAATCTAGATTAACAAACTTAGCAACTTTTCAATCGAAAATGAAATTGTGGATGGACTTCGCTGACTTAATAAAACAATTTGCTGATAGGAAGGTCGGGAAAGTAACGTTTTATTAAAAAAAATGTAATTTCAAAAAATAAATATGATTTAATTTCTTCTTCATCTTTTTTCTTTTCTTTTTTTCACATTTATGTAAATTAGAGAGAAGAGAGGAGGCGCCGTAGGAATCCCGCCCAGGGTGCCGATATTGCTAAAACCGGCACTGGCCATACGTACGGTTGTATGGTCTCTATAAAGCTCTTTCCCACCAGCCCCTTTTTGGCGACATCAGCACAAAATTTTTGAGGGTGCCTTCTTCGCCTCTTATTATTTAATTTTACCTGAACTATTAACCTCAAGATAGAAATCTCAGCGCCTGAACTCAAAAATTACCAGAAGAAATTCGTACTCAGCAAAATCACATCGTACTTAAATTAGCTCTAAAGAAATATATTATTAAATTCTACTATAATAGCCTAAAGGAATATTTCGACAATAAAATAATATAAAATAAAATGTATTTTCATTATGTGTATTTTTGTACTTTGTGAGTTTGTAAAACTACAACTAAGTCGAAGCTTTTCCACCACCCTTAATGTTATTAAAAATATGAAGAATTTAAATAGGTAATTTGAGTTATGATAGAAGCACACGGAGCGGCATATTGACTAAAAATAAATTCAATCGGTTTTCGTGAAGGACCCTGGAACAAAACCGATGAAAATGGTGTTTCGGTGGAATTGGCTGAAACTTTGTTATTTTGCAGTTCAAGTCATGCTGATCAAAAGTTCTTATCACATCGAGCCGATCCTATGGACAGTTTTTGAGATACGGCTTGTCAAAGTTAGGTAATTTGCGTCATTTTATACATTCAAGAATTTTTTACTCTTAAACTATTAACTTTATATAGCCAAGTAGAGGCTATTAAATAAATAATAATTAACTTTTAAAGATTTTAATTTAAATTCTCAAAATATAATTTTTATAATAATAACGTTTTTTGTTATTTTTTATTATCCATGGTGATATTCCTAAATATATATGTAGGCTAGTACCCTACATTACTCCGACTGGAGACCTTGTGGGGACTATTGTTGTCTAAATTCAATTACTGTCCCTGACAGATATCCGTTGCCCCACCTCCATGATTTTAACTCGCAGTTGTATAATTGTGTTATTTTTTCAAAAATAGATTTGGTACGTGCTTATCACCAGATTCCTGTCGCAAAAAGCGACATTTTTAAAACAGCTGCAGGAATCGAAATATTTTTGTTCGAGCCCAATAAAGCTCAAGAATTTTTTATCAACTTTTAGGTTGCTGGAAGCCATTCGTAAACACGTACATAGATTACCCGTTACCTTGTTGTTAGGACCTTCAAGCACTCTTGGCGCGAAAACCACTTATAGGACCGACTCAGTAGGTACAATAGGAAATTTTGATCTTTAATTACAAAATAGCAAAGTCTCAGCCAATTTCACCGAAGCATGCCGAAATATGACATATAGTCCAGTAGAATTAGTAAAAAAGAGACTGAAATTTATTGTAATTCGTTTCAGGATGCCACGTGGATTAAACGATAGTTTTATTGATTACGAACATGACCCTGAATTTGGTCCACTTTTTGACCGCTGGAACATGGTTTATTTAACGATTTATTGTTGAAAAATTCAAAAGAATCGACTTTTTCAAAGATAACTCAAAGACCTTTGACGATAGGTTTTTCAATTTGTAGATACTATTAGAACTTTGAAAAACGGTTAATTTGAGAGGTGTTTCTTTTAAAACGCTTGAAAATTTGTTTAAATAATTGCAAAAAACCGCGAAAATTTTAGCAATTTGCAAATATTTTTCATTCTTTAACGAAAGCACTTTAGTGCTTGAAACTTTGAAGAAATATGTCTTTTATTATCCCAAAGTTATCCCTAAAATTTTCATCAAAAAATTTTAATTAGTTTAAGAGATATTCAATTTGTTTATTAAGAACATAAATAATGTAAAATGCAAATTTACCCAGTTCCCGTTGTCGTAGAGGGTTGATCTGGACATCCTTTTTTTTTGTTGAGACTTAAACTTTATGTTTTCATTAATGGCAAATCAAATTTGCATTATTTTCAACTTCAAAATGGCGTTTAAAAAAGTGTCACATTTTGAGGTTAGGTTTTTGCTAATAACTTTTAAGCAAATGAAGATTTTGCATATCTTTGTTGCTGGGGTCTTTTCACACATTTTCAAAAAAAGAAATGACTCTGTAGCCTTATTAGAAGCCGAGATGATTTTGTTTTAATAAATTCGTAAAAAATTTTTTAACAAAAAATAATTGTTTATAACAAATTATTGTTTAATTAGGAAAAAATCGACATGACAGATATTATTATTTCATCACGCTAATTTAAAAAAAAAGTCAAAATCGGAGAAACGGTAAATTTTTGGTTGACGGATTTGAACTCCTCTCAATCATTTTATGAACATGTTACAGATATGACTCATGCTTCTCACTCCTGTTCTGACGCTGATTTAAAATTAATTATTGTTATCGTTGCAAATTGAATTTTTTCCCTCAAACTCACCTCTATTACAAAGATAGACTATTAAACTAGTTGTTCGCCAAGTTTCAGCTGTTAATATTTATTAATAAACAAATTACGAATTTATTAAAAATCTCGGCTTCTAGTAAGGCTACAGAGTCATTTTTGAGAATGTGTGAAAAAACCCCAACAACAAAGATATCTGAACGATATTGCAAAATCTTCATTTTTTTTAAAGTTATTAGCAAAAAACCTAACCTCAAAATGTGACACTTTTTCAAACGCCATTTTGAAGCAGAAAATAATCCAAATTTGATTTACCATTAATGAAAACATAAAGATTAAGTCTCAACAAAAAAAATTATGTCCAGATCAACCCTCTACGACAACGGGAACTGGGTGAATTTGAATTTTACATTATTCATGTTTTTAATAAACAAATTGAATATTTCTTAAACTAATTAAAAATTTTTGATGAAATTTTAGAGGTAACTTTGGGGTGATAAAAGACATATTTTGTCAAAGTTGCAGGCACTAAAGTGCTTTTGTTAAAGAATGAAAAATGTTTGCATATTGCGAAAGTTTTCGCGGTTTTTTGCAATTATTTAAACAAATTTTCAAACGTTTTAAACGAAACACCTCTCAAATTAATCGTTTTTCAAAGTTCTAATAGTATCTACAAATTGAAAAACCTATCGTCAAAGGTCTTTGAGTTATCTTGAAAAAAGTTGATTTTTTGGAATTTTTCAACAATGTTCCAGCGGTCAAAAAGTGGACCAAATTCAGGGTCATGTTCGTAATCAATAAAACTATCGTTTAATCCACGTGGCATTCTGAAACGAATTACAATATGCATATTTGCTAATTCCACTCGCCTAATATACACATACCTTACTTAACCTAAAAGTTGATAAAAATTCTGAAAAAAATTCTTGAGCTTATTGGACTTGAACAAAAATATTTCGACACTCAATTTTCTGCTACAGTTAATAGTTTAAGAGTAAAAAATACTTGAATTTATAAAATGACGCAAATTACCTAACTTTGACAAGCCGTATCTCAAAAACTGTCCATAGGATCGGCCCGATGTGATAAGAACTTTTGATAAGCATGACTTGAACTACAAAGCAAAGTTTCAGCCAATTCCAAAGAAACACCATTTTCATCGGTTTTGTTCCGGGGTCCTTTGAGTTTCAAGTAAAGACAATTATAATGATTAACTATTAAATAATTATGAAAATATTTCAAAATTAAACTCATCAGTAGAAAATAGAGCGCATAATGTGAAAAAAATTTAGCAAAGTTAATTACCGATTATGAATATTAATTTGCTTCTTAATGTCTTTCAAGTAATTAATAGAACCTAAAGTTATTTATCTTTATTTAGAAGGCACTTCATAAATAACAGTGAAATTAAGAATCGCTATAGTTTGATTTCTCTCTTCTTCATACTAATGGAGAATTGTACTTTAAGTTAATGATCATGTCGGTTTCAAGTTTGTATTGTAAAATATTATACCCGTGAGCGCAATTAATGTTGATTAACTTCCACCCTAATTTTTCACTCGCTAACCTTTTAATGAACTTAATTCTGATAAATACATCTCTCTTTTAATATACCTTGCCAGTTGATCTTTCTTAGATCGCAGATAATTAAAAGCATTTAAAATTCGCTTGCGAAAAGAGGCATTTTCTATTAATTTCTTGTAATTAAATAAGAAAATATAAAATCATCACACTTTCGACAAGATTTTAACTGACATGGTTTGACTGAATTCATTGAAATTGTATTCCCAATGAACCTCCATCTATGTAGCATCTGTCATCTTTCTCTGTGTAGTTCCGTATGAATTCCACACACTTAAAATATGTGGGTCGCAAAAACGTCACAAAAACAAACCGAAATTCTTAAACTGTCAAATTAATTCAGGAACTTTAGACGAAAAATGCGCTCATCTTCGGAAAAATTTATAGTGAGCTATAAATTGGTATACACGTACCTTTCAGCTTCCCAAACAATCTGTGAAAAGTCCCAAAGATTCCGGTGTATGCTTAACTTTTGACAGCGGAAAAATCTGCCAAAAGAAGCACATTTTCTCAGTTTTTTGCCAATATCTTTATTCCCATCGACTATGAAATGTACAAAAAAAAGGTGATATAAAGTTTATCGATAGAGGTAGTCATTTGCACGGAAAAAGGCGTGAAACATCAGATTAAGTTTTGTGGTTGCAAATAGCAGCTGCGCCTTCCCCTCTGTCATCGGTGATGGGTTTATATGTACCTGCTTTACTGTTTTTTCTGGTGGGGTGTGCTGATGACTAGCGTATAGAGGCACTTTGAACTCGATTCATGCCGAAACGATTTCGTTGGCGCTCGTTTGACACATCGAAGATTTACTTCTAAATCCTTTTCGTATGGTTCGTTTGCAGTGGGATGGTTAGACGCATAGGTAAAATACTCGCTTAGCATGCTCCCTCTAGGGCGAAAATTCATAAAAACTCATAATTTTTTAAACCACAAACCTATTTTACCTTGCCGGCGCGGCGGTCAGATTTGCTCGAACGGGTTTTTTCGTTTGGTTCTGTTTTCCCGTATCAGCCACCAAAAATTTCGTAAAGTGAGTTTAGTCATCTATAGTGTTTATTTCTTAAATTAGTTTTAGGCCCATGTGGGCATATGTTCTCATCTTAATTAGCTCTTAAGTCTACCTATGGCAGGCAGGTGTTGCTAACATTACAATTATTCTTAAGCCAAAGTAGACCTACCTCGCCCAGCCCCACACCCACCTCGGCGATGTTCGCCGTGGTTGTTTGGCTGGCTCCGAGGCTAGGATCTGATGCGACATGTAATATTGAAAAAACTCTATTTTTTCACGGCAGAAATAGGTAATATTTTTTCTGGATTTTTCCTTTAATAATTTAATTCTTTTATGTGATTTGTTTAGGTTAATTGTTGATTTTTATTTTAGCCCGCTCAAATTAGGGAAAAAAACGACGTATTAAAGAAAGATTCTGAACAGCATAGTAAGTAGGTACTCTACTTTTAGAACAATTTTTTGCTTATGCGCAGAAAAAAAATACATGTATCTCGAAAAGTACACGTTTTTAAGGCTAAACGAACATAAATAAACGTGTTCAGAATACGATTTCTTACATTTTCCAGATTATCTCATTGGTTTTTCCGGAAAAGCGACTTGAAAAATGTATCTGTTTTTTCGTGTTTTTTTTTATTTTTAATGCAAATATCTCGAAAAGGACGCGATTTTAGGGCTAAATGAACATAAATAAACTTATTTAGAATGAGATTTTCTACAAAAAGGCTCGTATACATTTTTCGATTATCCCATTGGTTTTTCTGGAAAAGCTTCTTGAAGAATATATATACTTGCTTTTTCGTAATTTTTTTTTCATTTGGACGTATATATCTCAGAAAGTACGCATTTTTGAGGCTAATGAACATTACTAAACTGTTCAGAATGTGATTTCCTCAAAAAAGGTTCTATATATTTGAGAGATATATACGTCAAAATGAAAAAAAAAAACACGAAAAAGCTAATATATATATATTTTTCAAGAAGTTTTTCCTGAAACCCCAATGGGATAATCGGAAAAATGTATAAGAGCTTTTTTGCAGGAAATGTCATTCTAAACAAGTTTACTTATCTTCATTTGGCCCTAAAATCACGCACTTTTCAAGATATTTGCATTCAAAATAAAAAACACGAAAAAACACACATATACAGGGTGTTTGGTACATCGATAGAAAGTCTTCACTGGGTAATAGTTGGGGTCGTTTGGAACCTATATGACCATATTCACTTGTATGCAAAGTCTCACCGTTTTTGAGATATCGGCATTTTTAAATATTTTTGCGAAATAGCTGAGTTGTTACTAAAACATGTTATTTTTTATGATACTAAATACTTTTTAGCTTTTCTAAATAAATTTTTTTAGATATTCTTAGTATGCACTTCGTCGATACAATACAAAAAGAAATGATGAAGTATTGGTATGAAAATAATGTAGGGCAATTTATGTGCTGAAATACATTGGTTCGATTTTTCTTTTCTATTTTAAGCAAAATTTTCTCAAATGCGGCACTACTTCGAGAGATTCAAATAGTTTTAAAAACTTCTCTATCGCATACTGTTTCCAATGGTATACCACGTTATGACAGAATTATAGTTCAATAAACTAAAAAAAAAAACATGTTTGGACAAGTGCGTTTTTAATAAGGAAGGAATATTAAACAAAATCATAATAAATTCTTTCAGCCGCAAATCGGTGATATTATTTACTAATGTTTAAAGACAATTTTCTGTCTGTGACATATTGAAATAAAAACAAATGTATTTGCACGTAGAGTGAACAAGAAATGAAATAAACAAAGGGTAGATATCAGGCGACCAGACACAAAAAATTGTTTTCCTTGGATACCAGTGAGACATTTGAACGCTTGTGTCAAACGCTGTTTTATTTAATTGTTCATAGTATTGTCACATTTTCTGCAATGGCATCTTTTTCTAACGCCGAATATGCCGATATTCTCTTGGAATATTCTCTTCTCCGTATGGAATTGCCAATGGAAATGAAGCAGCAGCTAAAGATTTTTATCGGGAACGATTTCCAACAAGAAGAATTCCCAATGTCCAGGTGTTTTGTAACACATATCAACGTATACGTGACAGGTAACCTTCATCTTAGGGAATGGGTGCATATTGTGCAACATGGTGCAACATGGTCCTGAAATAGATGAGAAAATTTTAGCGGCTTTCAAAGCAGATCCTACCAGCAGTATTGGAAAAGTAGCTCGTCAACTGAATTTGTCCATATGGAAAGTTTGGACAATTCTTAGGATTGAAGGAAAACATCAATTCCACTAAACGCCTGTTTAGGGACTCGAAGAAGGTGACCCAATACGGAGAACTGCCTTTTTCCGATTTGTGTATGAACGCTGATCTGGAAAATGAACGTTTTCTTAAAAGTATTTTGTGGACAGACGAGTCGAAGTATTCTCGAGAAGGAATAACAAATTTTCACAATCTTCATTACTGGGCTGATGCTGACGAAAACTCGCACATGAAAAAACAAACCTCTTTTCAATACAAGTTCAGTGTGAAATGTATGGGCAGCGGTAACTGGCAGAGCTTTCAATGGTCCGTATTATCTTTCAGCCAATTTAAATGGATACAGTTATTTAGAGTTTTTGCAGAAAAATTTACCATAATATCTTAGACAACATACCTCTAAATGTAAGAGACAGCTGATATTTCAAAACGACGGATGTCCTGCTCATTACCGAATTACTGCGAGGGAATTTTTAGACGAAATATTTCCTAATCGTTGGATTTGGAGAAATGGGCTAATATTATGGCCAGCGAAGTCTCCAGACTTGACGCTCCTTAATTTTCATGTCTGGGCTCGAAAGAAAGACCAGTTTTTGAGATTTAAATAACCGACCGTGACCACCTTGTACGGAGAATTAATGAAGCAGGTGCCAGATTAAGGGAAGAAATGACCACTACCTACTACCCAAATACGAAAGAGGACACGTAAATGCGTTAGAAATGGAGGTTCTCGTTTTGAAAACGAAATGAATTAATTATTAGTTTTGGTTACATTTTTTTAGTTAAAACTGAAAATAAGAGTAATACAATGATCATTACTTATTTAATTTTTTTCCTCATTAAAAATGTAATATCTGCAAATATGTTTCCTTTTTAGTTTAATGAACTATAATTCTGTCATAACGTGGTATACCGTTGGAAAGAGTATGCAATAGAGAAGTTTTTAAAACTATTTGAATCTATTGAAGTAGGCGCCACTTTTGAGAAAATTTTGCTTAAAATAGAAAAAAAAATCGAACCAATGCATTTCAACACATAAATTGTCCTACATAATTTCTATACCAATACTTCGGCATTTCTTTTTGTGTTGTTTCGACAAAGTGCATATTAAAAATATCTAAAAAAATATTTAAGAAAGCTGAAAGTATTAATTATCATAAAAAATAACATGTATTAGTGACAACTCAACTATTTCGCAAAAACATCTAAAAATGAAAATATTTCAAAAACGGTGAGACTTTGCATAAGAGTAAATATGGTCATATAGGTTCCAAACGACCCCAACTATCACCCAGTGAAAGCTTTCTATCGATGTACCAAACACCCTGTATATATTTCAAGTCGCTTTTCCGGAAAAGCCAGTGGGATAATCGGAAAAATGTATAGAACCTTTTTTATAAGAAGTCGTATTCTGAACATGTTTACCTATGTTCGTTTAGCCTTGAAAACGCGTACTTTTCGAGATATATACGTCTAAATGGAAAAAAACACGAAAAAATGTATATAGCTCAAAAATCATTTCTTTTTTTTCTGCGCATAAGCAAAATCTTGTTCTAAAAGTTGAATACTTACTTCCTATGCAGAGAAACTGCTGTTCAGAATTTTTCTCCGCTATTTTCCTAATTTGAGTGGACTATATTGTTATTTAATTATTAATAATAATTATCAGCGCCGCAGGCAGAATTAGAGACGCAGATAAAAAAAAGGAGATGCGGAGGGTGTCCCCCCGCCTTTTTCTTCACAAAACAACACAAAATATGTACCTATATGCTCTTTATGACATCGGACTGTGTGTCGGCAATTAGCAATCCCTCCTTTTATCGGATACCTAGACGTCTGTGATTTACCAAGCCAATAAATAAATATATAAATAAATGTTTTTGATATTCTTTTTAATAAATAATAAATAACTACTCATAGATGGGAAGGTTAATATATGCAAAACAAAACGCGGTATTAATTGGCATGACTACTTCTCCATAAAACGCTCGGACAAATATTTCTGTGGAACATAGAGTGACATGATTATTGAACAGGAGCTCATGCTTCAAAATCGAGAGAAGGCTTCACACGTGACAGAAGTACGAAGAAAAGCGTTTTAAGTAAATGGATTCTCGGACTATTGACTGCGAGTAACATTCCCGAAGGCCTGGAGAGTTTCTGTGGACTTTCTTTCGACACCGGGGATCAACATGTCGATTCCAGAGATTCTCCCGTCAACAGAGACCGTGAAGATGTAAAGAATTTACTTCAGTGGTTTCAGTCTCATAATCCTTTCCCTGATATCCAACAAATTATGTCCATCGCAACGGGGGTAACTCTGATAGAGAAGAAGATTACGTAAAAACTATTAGTGTTATCAGTAAACTTTATATCACCTTTTTTGTAGAGAATTCTTCATTATTTCTTTTATATAAGTACATGTAGCCGTAGGATCGATGGAACGAAGATATTGGCAAAGAAATCGAGAAATGGTACTTTTTTGGGCCGTTTCTCCGCTGTCAAAAGTTAAGCATACACCGGAATCATTGGGACTTTTCACAGATTGTTTGGAGAGCTGAAAGGTACGTGTGCACCAATTTATAGCTCACTATAAATTTTTCCGAAGTGAAATGTTAAACTTCCTGGTCTAAATGGGGACTAATCGAACCGCCTTCAAAAAATATATCTAAAAAGTAAGAAATAAAATTTCACTCAGTTTTACAAATACCTGTCTACCTATTGGTGGAAAGTAGCAAGGAATTGTACCTTATTACCAAATATCAATTTGAAGTCTGTGCAAAAAAAAATTACTAGTTTCAAAAATACGTTTTGCACCGACTTCAACTTGATATTTTATAATAAGTTATAGTTCCTTGCTAGTTTCCACTAATAGATAGACAAGTATTTGTAAAACTGAGTAAAATTTCATTTCTTACTTTTTATTATTATTCAACCTTTTTAGTAGCTTCACGTATTTCCTTGCCTGGAGGATAAACAAATAATACATCATAACCTCACTTTAGTTCCTTATAATAATATACTTTTATAGCGCAGGAATTTTAGTCAAAATATCGCTTGTACCCGGAATTAAATATTGTAAAGCTGAAAATTTCCAGGATTGTAGTTTTGGTCTAGAACAACATGTACCAAAAAGTCCCTTACTCTCCCCCGTCGGCTTCCCTGTTTTTTCGGGGCAACAAGGGCCTAAGTCGCAAAAATTGCAGAGCTGGCTATAAAGTGCAACAGAAAGGTTGTTACTGGTCCGATTTGGGTCGAAATGATCACAAAAGATTAGGAGAAGCATATCCGTTCATATTTTGGATGTTCCATGCATATTTTCGTTCATAATTTTCCGTTCTAGTTCCGTCAACATTTCAAAAATTTACAAAATTTAAAAAAATTTTTAAAAAGTTTCGAAATGGCGCCATTGCGGAACAATTAAAACTCGGAGGGGAAAACGTACCCC
Organism: Rutpela maculata; assembly: GCA_936432065.2. Lineage (NCBI taxonomy): Eukaryota > Metazoa > Arthropoda > Insecta > Coleoptera > Cerambycidae > Rutpela > Rutpela maculata. The sequence continues at coordinate 39,370,483 of OW386285.2, forward strand.
AATAAACATTTCTCTTCAATCTTTGGGCTTTCCATTGGTATATCCACCCTCGCTGAAGTGTCACCCGTTACGGAGTTGCGCCACACTGAGTGTCGCAGCGGCGGCACTCGGACATTTAAGTGCTTTCATTGTTGCGCCTATCACGTCTATTCTAAACCGTCAAGAAGGCGCAAGACGAGCTATGCCCTTAGTTCATTAACTTTGACAGTTCTCTAAGTGTATGCATTGGTTCATTGGTGCGGCAAAATTGAGTGATCTTAGTTAAGCCATGTAGCACGGGAATTTTAGATTTTGACTTTGAATTAATTATTGTAAAACTGAAAATTTGCAGGATTATTTATTTATTTTTTTTTATTTATTTATTTAGATACATCATCCAACAGTCAGAGACCAATTACTGGATGAGAAGTACATACAATTATTAAATCATTTACAATAATAAGTGTAACAAAGAAAACAATACATAAACGATACATAAAACATAAATTATTGTGTGTACACAAAACACACGTACACACATCTACATACATGCACATATACATCTACCGAATGTCATAAGAGAAAAAGCTTATTGCAGCTTCAGTTTTTTAATGGATGTAATGGAACAGTTAAAAATATCAAGGTTTTCCTGCAGGCAGTTGTAAGTACTACACATAAAATATAGAGGGGAGAAGCTTAAAGCATTTGTCCGAGGCGTGGTAAGGTAAAAAGTCATATGATGCCGGGTGCCCGAACGTGGTACATGAAACATCAGTTTTTCAACTATTTCAGGGCAATTTATGTTGTTGTTAATCACTTTATGTAAAAATATGAGTGCCTGTCTTTTTCTACGATCCTCTAAACTATCTGCAGAGAACCTACTTAATAGCACCTCTTGGGGATATCCAATTTGCGGATATATACCGTCCATCTTATATGACAGAAATTTTAGAAATCGTCTTTGAATGCCTTCAAGTAGGTTTATATAAGTAACATACCCTGGGTGCCAGATTAAGGACGCGTATTCGAGCTTCGATTTGACATATGCATTAAATAAAAGTGTTAGTAGATTGGTGTCCGTGAAGCCCACCGAATTTCTGATAACAAAGCCAAGGTTTCTATTTGCAGAGAGAAAAGTATCTTGTATATGATTTTTGAACGTTAATTTGGCGTCGAAAGTTACACCAAGACCTTTAAAACAATCAGTTCGTTTTAATGGTTTGAGATCAAGTTTATAATCATAAAGAAGAGTTTCTTTCCTATTAGTGAATGACATGATATTACATTTACTGACGTTGAGTGGCAGACCATTTTGATTGCACCAAGCTTGTATTTTCTCGAGATTTATTTGCAGCTTATGACAGTCGGTTAACGTATCTACAGTAGAAAAAATTTTCGCATCATCGGCATATAACAAGACACCGACCTCCAGGTTATCTACAATATCGTTTATAAACAACACAAACAATAGTGGTCCCAGTATAGATCCCTGAGGTACCCCTGACGTGACGGCAATTTCAGCCGACCTTTGACGACGGTACTCCACATATTGTATTCTGTTGTTAAGATACGATTTAAAGAAATTGGCAAGCAACTGGGAAAAGCCCATGGTTTCAAGTTTGTGTAGCAATACACCGTGGTCAAGCCTGTCAAAAGCTTTCGAGAAATCTGTGTAAATCACGTCAACTTGGGTGCCGGCGTCGAGGTTATGCGATATAAATTGAGTTATGCACATTAAATTGGTGACAGTTGATCTATTCTTCATAAAACCGTGTTGACTTTGTGTTATCTGCCCCTCAACGTGAGGGTATATTATTGCGTGTAAGGCAATCTCCATTACTTTTGCAAAATTACATATAATTGTAATCGGACGGTGATTTTCAATTTCATGTCTATCGCCTTTTTTATAGACAGGGCAAATTCGGGATCTCTTCCAGATGTTAGGAAATGTACCACTTTTGAGTGAGAGATTAAAAATTGTCGTGAGTGGCTCTACGAAAACATTAGCACAGTCTCTAACAACAAACGCTGGAATTTCATCTGGCCCTTTTGTAAATTTAGGCTTGAGTTGTCGTAAGGCAGAGAGAACATCGTTAGGCGTAAATTCACTAAAATTCAAACATATATTGTTATCGAATTGGGTACTTCGATCAATGTTTTGCGATGGTAAACTATATGCGGTTTCGAAGAATTCAGCAAAAGCATCAGCTATTTCCTGCGGATTTTCAAGACATTTATCATGGTAATGGAGAATATCCGGTATTGCACTTGCCTCTTTTTTGGAGTTAATATATGACCAGAAAGTTTTTGGGTTATTTTTTAAATTATTTTGGATGTTGTTCTGATAGTGTTTAAAGGCAGTGTCTGTGTCCCGTTTTATCTGAGATCTAAGAATTTTAAATTCGTTGTAGGCGACTATATTGCCGGTTCGTTTGTACATTTTAAGTTGTCTTGCTTTTTCTTTTATATTCCGAACTATAACATTATTATACCACGGCGGGTATTTCCTATGACGAGGTGTCGTTTTGGGTACGCAGGAGTCAAAGATATCGTATAGTGTTTCGTAGAATTGCTCACACGCCGAGTTTACATCATTAATGGTTTTCAGAACTGACCAGTCCGTATTTGCAATTTTGGCATATAAGGTGTGAAAGTCAGCTTGCCGAAAATTATATGTTAAAATATTATTTGCAGAGGATTTTGTATTTGTCTGATTGTTGTTTGCATTGAGGTATATACTTAACGCCGGATGATGGGAGTCCTCTTTTAGTAGGATATCATGAGCCTTTTCCACCTTACACGCAGTGCTGCAGATAACTAGATCCAATAATCTATTATTAGAATTTAACACGGAATTACATTGTTTTAGATCAAAATAATTCAAAAATGACATAAGCGCTGCTTATAGTTTTGGTCCAGGAAAACACGTACCAAAAAGTCCCCTACTCTCTCTCCCCCGTCGGTTTCCCTGCTTTTGAGGAGCAACAAGGACCTAGGTCGCATAAATTGCAGAGCTGGCTATAAAGTGCAGCAAAAAGGTTGTTACTGATTCGATTTGGGTCGAAATGATCATGAAAGCATCGGAGAAGTATATAAGTTCATATTTCACACGTTCCATGGATATTTCATTCATAATTTTCCGTTCTAGTGCTGTCAAAACTTGAAAAAATTTCGAAATGGCTCTATTGCGGATAAATGAAGACCCGGAGGGGAAAACGTACCCGAATAAGCATTTCTCTTCATACTTCGGGCTTTCCATTGGTGTGTCTACCCTCTCTGTAGCGTCACCCGTTACAGAGCTATGCCACTTTGAGTATCACCGCGTGGCGGCCGCGCCCATCATGTGCCCGGTGGAACTGCCTTGGCTGCGTTGATGAGACCCAGTGTGAATTCCTGATTATATATTATTGGTGTTTTATAAGATTTATTGAATAATATTTAACATGTCAGACTCAGAAAATAACTTTATTCTGCTAGACAATTGACATTGTTGATCTACTGGGAAGTGGGTTTGTCCGGATCATAATCCATATTCACGACTTTTTGTTTGTGCTTCGGCACATGATGCTGTAGTTAAGACCAGAATTCCTGCACTCGCACCAGGCACTGCAGTCCGCCTTGCAGGCACAGGAAATTAGCCGTAGCTGGCTATCAGGGGCTGGCTGCCTTGTGGTAGGAACATGCACATTAGTTGAGTGCTGCAAGCTTTTCGAGAGATTAAATCCTCACAATATTCTCCATAACTCCTCTCCTCTCCTCATCTAGAGGACTGGGGGTGGAAATGAGGATTCCAGGGCCTGGTCAGCATCATGTGCCGAAGCTGTAGAGGATCTAGTTGCACAAACAGTCAGTCGTGGATATGGATGATGATCCGGACGACCCTACTTCCCAGTAGATCAATAATGTCAATTGTCTAGCCGAATAAAGTCATTTTCTGAGTCTGAGAAGTTAAATTTCATTCAATAAATTTTATAAAGCACCAATATATACTATATATACTCTTCTTTTTTAAAAAACAGTCTTAGACATTGCTCCTCCCACTTTTATGCGGATGATACGCAAATTTATTACCCTTTTAAACTATCCGAACTTGACAATGCCGTTCAACTGATAAATAATGATATAGAGAATCTTGTTACCGCATCACAAAACCATTGTTTGAAAATTAATCCAACTAAATCTACAGTTCTCCTATTTGGTCCCTTAAAAGATCGAGCTAAGGCAGTAAATCAGTTAAATATTAAGGTAGAGAATTCAGTTCTGGAAATTGCAAATCATGCGAAAAATTTAGGACTCCATGTTGATTTTAATCTACGTTTTAACTATCACGTCAACTTTATGATAAAAAGATCATTCAGTAATATTAAATTATTGTACGGTTGTCGGAAAATATTAGACAGAAAATCCAAAATTTTACTGTGTGAAACACTGGTACTATCACATTTTAATTTTGCCGATGTTGTGTATGGTCCTTGTCTGACATCTTGGGATGCAACTCGCATTCAACGGGTCCAAAACTCGTGTATTAGATTGATCTTTGGGTTAACACGCTTCTCTCATGTAACACCTGTCCTGAAAGAAATTAACTGGCTGAATATGAAGCAGCGAAGGTATATGCACCGTGCGTGCTTGTACCATAAAATTATTAATCAGAAAACTCCAGTTTATCTCTACAATAAAATAAATCATTTATCTGATATTCACTCCGTTAACACAAGAGGTAGATATAAGTTACAAATACCGAAACATAAATTTTCGTTTTTCAAAAAATCTTTCTCTTACAATGTTGCTAACTCTGTTAATTCACTAAACCTTGAAATAACTAAAGTATCGTATTATAAATTCAAAAAGGAGTTATTTCAACAATTAATTTCTGGTGATCATAATATTTAGAAATATCCTATGAAAACATTTTTCCCACAACTTCTACATTATTATTTTTCTATATATACATACATAATATGTGTAATATGTTTGTTTATGTGTATGTGTGTATATGTTTATATATGTATATATGTGTATTTATTGCATTTAGTATTCTTTTTATAAACATAATGCATATTGTTTCTGTTATATATCATCAATTAAAAGCGAGTTCGTTAAAAAATTTTATAGTGTACTGCTACTTTGAACAATTTTTTGTCCTCTTTTTCCCTAGGTTAGATTTGGCATAAATAAAAAAAAAAAAAAAAAAAAAAAAGAAAAATAAATTAATTAATTAAAAAAATATATATATAATATACAAAAAATAAATAGAAGGAAAAAAATAAGAAGTAAATCGTTTACTATACCTGAAAAGCTATATAGATTTTATGTTCCTGCAAAATGTAACTTCTTAGTACCTTTTATATTAGTGTGAGTCTATTTTTGTGCTTCAGTGTGTCTGTTTTGTTATTTTCAGATATTGTTTCTTTATAAAAGAGGTGTTTCAATATTGTTACTTTAGGTTAAGTTCTAGGATAGGTCAACCCAGATTACGGCAACTTGCTGTAATCTGGCTCGAGGTTAAGTGGAAGAGCAGGATTTCGTAGCTTAGCAAGCTGCGAAGAACTGAACTTCGCCTCTTAAGCTAACTAGCGTAATATACCAATTTGTTTGTCTACACTATTTTTTATAGCCTTATTGTAATTGCTAGTTGCTTAATAAAGACAATATTATTATTATTATTATTATTAATAATATATAAACAGGAATTCGCAACTGATCTCATCAGTGCAGCCAGGGCAGTTCCAGAGGACACATGATGGGCGCGGCTGACACGCGGTGACACTCAAAGTGGCGTAGCTCCGTAACGGTTGATGCTACAGAGAAGCTAGACACTCCAATCGAGAGCCCAAAATATGAAGAGAAATGTTTATTCGGGTACGTTTTCCTCTCTGAGTCTTCATTTATTCGCACTAGAACGGAAAATTATGAACGAAATATGGCAGGAACATGTGAAATACGAACGGATATGCTTCTCCGAAGCTCTTATGATCATTTCGACCCAAATCAGACCAGTAACATCCTTTTTGCTGCACTTTAGAGCCAGTTCTGCAATTCCTGCGACTTAGGCCCTTGTTGCTCCGCAAAAGCAGGGAATCCGACGGGGGAGAGTAGAGGACTTTTTGGTATGTGTTGTCCTGGACGAAAACTACAATTCTGCAAATTTTCAGCTTTACAATAATTAATTCAAAGTCAAGAACTAAAATTCCTGGGCTACATGGCTTAACTAAGATCACTCAATTTTGCCGCACTAATGAATCAATGCATACACTTAGAGAACTGTCAAAGTTAACGAACTAAGGTTATAACTCGTCTTGCGCCTTCTTGATGATTTAGATTAGACGTTATAGAAGCAACAATGACTTAAATGTCCGAGTGCCGCCGCTGCGACACTCAGTAACGGATGACGCTACAAAGCAGGTAGACATACCAATAGAAAGCCCAAAGTATGAAGAGAAATGTTTATTGGGATACATTTTGCCCTCCGAGTCTTCATTTATCCGCAATGGCGCCATTTCGGAATTTTTTAAAGTTTTTTAAAATTTTGGAAATGTTGACAGAACTAGAACGGAAAATTATGAACGAAAATATTCATGGAACATCTGAAATATGAACGGATATGCTTCTCCTAATCCGTTATGATCATTTCGACGCAAATCGGATCAGTAACGTCCTTTCTGTTGCACTTTATAGAATATGTTCGTAATATAAAAAACTGTTTCCAATTTTCGTTCACCTTCACCCTACTAGTAGCTTGATGGATTCAGTATGGAACCACCGCCGAGCCACAGTCTACAATTTGCAGCAGGTCTGACAGAAATCGCTTAAGCTACGCCAGAGTAATCATTGAACAAATATAAAAAAAACATACATTAATTGTATCTATATGAAATACACAATAAAAAAACAATACTATTACATTTAGATTCTTCTTCATGGTTTCATGGTTAATATTTTCTTGTGAAACATCACCAACTAGCTTTTTTTCATTCATTTTGTGTACAAAAATTAAGAATGAAAATGCGAAATGTCAGATTTTAATAAGTTCAATGACTTTTTTAGTTTGACGCAGAAATATTTCAGGAGTTTTGCCCCCGACCAGGGTGTATTAATACGTCCTGCCCCCGACTAAGGTACTTCTTGACGTCACTAAGTTACTCTATTATGATAGAAATCCATGGAAGAGGCAATGAAGGGTTTTTGTTGTAATAAAAACGAATCGAAAGTCCCAAAATAGCTACTCCCACCTGTTTCGTGGGTATATTTGGAATTTGCGGGTGTCGTAAAATGAAAAATGATTCCCATACTAGCAAACAAAAATTATTTAAATAACTAAGGGCCGGTTTTATAGGTTTAGATTAAACCAAAGTTTAACTTGAAGATTCACCTAGAAGTTTAAATTGTAGATTTTGGTGCTTTGTAAAATACCGTTTTATAAGCGTTTGTCAAGACCGTCAGTGTTATTGTTATAGAGCCTCCCAGAATTGACCTAAGTCGAAGAATAAATAAAAACTTCGACTTAGGGAAAAAATTATCAAAAGACAATTAATTTAGAGCATAACATATTTAAGGCATCATCGCCGGAGGCTGGCACAAAAGGACTCATACACGCTCACAGAAAAGTAAGGTACAATAAGCCGCACAATTCAAAAGTATGCCAAAAAAGGTGAAAAGGTGAAACTTCTAGTTAAACTCTAGTTTAATCTGAACTTATAAAATCGGCCCTAAATATGTTTTTACTATAAAAATCAAGTAACATTTTTCAAAGTGGGTATTGACACCCTACACCCCCTCATCAGGAGTGAACTGAATTGGCCAAGTCACCTTAATGTGATAAAAAACATCCAACTGTGTATTAGGATTTTTTTAATTAAAACCGATCAATATCCCTGAGAGGGTGAGACCCAGCCCTTTTAGGGGTGAAGAGGCATATGAGTGTACTCTGAGTACAGTAATCAGATTATTATATTCTGATAGCAACTACTCAATGAAGTATTTTGGTTTTTCAAAAAATATGTAAATAACTATACATAGTAGTTATAGTAGCTTACAACCTTCTCAGGGGTGGTAATACAATGGCGAGGAGGGTTGAAGGGGTGAATTTGATTTTTTTACTTCTTTTTCTACTTAGTTATCGAAACTAAATATTTTAAGAGAATTTCCTGCAAAATTCCAATTTCACCCCCAAATAAGGGTGGTTTTTTTAATGTGTTCCAGAGATTTTTCGCCAAAACAAGTGACGGATTCGTTTTCAGCACTCCAAAATTAGTAAAAAAAAGATGGTTCCGCACTTTACCATGGATGGGCTTTTTTTAACATTGCTCTTTAAACTTTTCATTAGGTACATAAATATCTTAAATTTATAATTTTGTTTAGGCAGCTAATAACAGATTAAACTGATATTTAACTTTACTACTGTACAAAAAAGATGCCGAACTTAAAATAAAGTTGGATTTTTTATACAAAGCAGCCGATGTCGCCCTCTACATTATTAACATTCTCTAGTTTCTTCAAAATAGTGTGTCGAGCCGACATGTTAGGTACGCGAGTCTGCCTGGGATTCTTTCCAAAAATTTTCTATACCATTTGAGTTAGCCACGGATTCTTATAGGAAAGATTCTGCTGAACAAGATTTTCTTATGAAAAATTTTCCTAAACCGCGAGCTTCATGGTCAAATAATTGTTTAAACAATTTTTTTTTGTTTTTATTTAATAAAATGAAAACAGTTTTACTGATCCGAAAAAATCTTAATTCAATCGAAAGACATTTTCAATACGCGTCGTTTGGCGCCAGACATAGCTCATTTTGTCAACCCTTTCATTTGTTATAGCCAAAATAAATTTCTTAATTAACAAATTGATTACTTCGAAACTAATGTGGTCAGGATATTGTTTTTTCTCAAAAAACATTCCTTTTATACCAAAGAATATACCATATTTTTTTTGGCCCGATATCTTCAATACTTTTTGATTGTTTGAACAATTGGCATAATTTGTTAATTAGCAAATAACTTTTTTTTCGAAAATTTGATCGACTTCAAACCAACTTTAAACGATAAATATTGATGTCGGCCATAACCCCTATAGAAGTCTGCACGAATGCAACTTTTTGCTTTTTTTGTTTATTTAAAGTTTAAATTAATTTTGCAAATTAACAAATGGAATATCTCGGCTCTGGGTAAGCGTATCGAAATGGGGTTTTGTGCATATGAAAGTACTTGGAAAAGGAAAATTTTGAGGCCAGAAAGAACTTGATTGGATAACCGGAACCGGAAATATAAGTGATATTGCGAGGCTCTAATTTGTTTATTAACAACTTTTTTGACACGAGGTTTGGTGCAAATGAAAGCTAACAAGTTTTTCCATCAACCACAAAAAGTTCTACAAAAAATATTCAATCCCTGAAGAGTTATACGCGTTTTTGATTCTTAAAAAAATCTCTCCCGCAACGTGAAAATAGTAAGATTTGACGCGCAATGGGGTGGCGGGTTCGATCCTCGGTGTGGGCAAATTTTTTTTCGTCAAATTTGCTTTTTTTTTCATGCAACCAAGTATTTTTTATGATAATGAATCTTTTTACTTTCTGAGAAATTTTTAAAAACATCGTAAATAATTTTTTTTTGCAATTATTAAATAAATGGCTATCTTGCAACAAACCTATGATTGTTCGTGTCCAACGAGGGTTTGTCGGTAGTTTTTGTGTTTTTTACTACTTTTTGTGAAGTAGAAGGCTTGTTTCACTTTATTTGAGGGGGGGTGCCTGTCGAAAAAAGACCAAAAATAAAAAGGCAACAATTTTTTTTCCACTTTTTTCTTATAATGAAAAAAAGTTCACGACTCATGAAAAAAACACACACTTAGTTATTTGTAAATGAGAAATAATCAAAAGATTTAACAATTTTAATGGAATTATTATTTTATTGTTTTAAAAAGTGAAAAAAAAATTTGTTGCCTTTTTATTTTTGGTCTTTTTTCGACAGGCACCCCCCTCAAATAAAGTAAAACAAGCCTTCTCTTTCACAATAAGTAGTAAAAAAAAAGAAAAACTACCGACAAACCCTCGTTGGACAAGAACAATCATATTTTTGTTGCAAGATACCTAGTCATTTATTTAATGAAAATTGCAAAAAAGAAATATTTACGACGTTTTTAAAAAATTCTCAGAAAGTAAAAAGATTTATTATCGTAAAAAATACTTGGTTACATGAAAAAAAAGCAAATTTGACGAAAAAAAAAATTTGCCCACACCGAGGATTGAACCCGCCACCTCATTGCGCGTCAAATATTACTATTTTCACGTTGCGGGAGAGATTTTTTTAAGGGTCAAAAACGCGTATAACTCTTCAGGGATTGAATATTTTTTGTAGAACTTTTTGTGGTTGATGGGAAAACTTGTTAGCTTTCATTTGCACCAAACCTCGGGTCAAAAAAGTTGTTAATAAATAAATTAGAGCCTTTAACGCAATATCACTTATATTTTCGGTTCCAGTTATCCGATCAAGTTCTTGCTAGTCTCAAAAATTTCCTTTTTCCAAAACTTTCATATGCACAAAACCCCATTTCGATACGCTTACCCAAAGCCGAGATATTCCATTTGTCAATTTTCAAAATTAATTTAAACTTTAAATAAACAAAAGCAAAAATTTGCATTCGTGCAGACTTCTATGGGGGTTATGTCCGACATCAATATTTATCGTTTAAAGTTGGTTTGAAGTCGATCAAACTTTCGAAAGAAAAAGTTATTTGCTAATTAACAAATTATGCCAATTGTTCAAACAATCAAAAAGTATTGAAGATATCGGACCAAAAAAAATATGGTATATTCTTTGATATAAAAGGCATGTTTTTTGAAAAAAACAATATCCTGACCTCGTTAGTTTCGAAGTAATCAATTTGTTAATTAAGAAATTTATTTTGGCTATAACAAATGAACGGGTTGACAAAATGAGTTGTGCGTAACGCCAAACGACGCGTATTGAAAATATCTTTCGATTGAATCAAGATTTTTTCGGATCCATCAAACCGTTTTCATTTTATTAAATAAAAACGAAAAAAAAAATGTTTAAACAACTATTTGACCATGAAGCTCGCGGTTTAGGAAAATTATTCATAAGAAAATCTTATTCAGCGGAATGTTTCCTATAAGAATCCGTTGCTAACTCAAATGGTATACAAAATTTGTAAAATCACCTCTTTTTTACCCCAGGCAGACTTAACTCGCCTATATTGTCCATGTATTTTGATAAATAAATTTTACCTGAAAAATTATTTATTTAGACTACTTACTTTATTGTAATATTTTAGACAGCATTGTTAACACATCAATTAGTCCACGAATAAGAATCGTAAATATTGTTCAATTAGACTAAAAGAAAAGTGCCTTCAATAACCACTCACAGAATGGCTGTATAAAGTAGTAATAACTACCATTTGATGCATAATGAGAGTTAGCAGGGAAGAAAGGTAAAAGTATCACTCAATTATATGAGAGACAGATACACGAAATACCTTTTATCTTTATTAACAATGCATCGACAGTGGCTATAATTAAACAAACAGACACACAAAACGTACGATAATAAAACATTTCAATTTAGTTGGAATAAATTTATTTACAATCAAATCTACTCAGCAGTTAAATAAATACCGATCGTTTATAAATGAGCCTTAATAATTATGCTTTCTTTGTAAGATTTTTGCGGATCTTGTTTACTTAGAAGCTGCTGCTGGGGCAATTTCTCTTTTCGTTCATGGTTCCACTTTACCATATCCTCCTGTTTTGCTTTCTTGCTATTTTCGTCGAACACAAGGTCGTAAATATCCCGCTTCTTAGGTTTCTTTCTAATAATTACTTTAAACTCTTGGTTATTAACCGATATTGGAGATTGCTTGTCTGATATATTCTGTTCATTTGTTTCCAAATCTTCAATTAGAGTGTTGTTGTTGTTACTTTTATTCGAGTTATTTTCTTTTACGGTTTCAACGCTGGAGTTACTAAAACTTTTGTAAATTCTAGAATTAGTCTCTGAAATTGATGTAATCATGTGAGTAATCATATCCTCTATTGAGGGATATTCCATATTTTCTATAACACCATTTTCGTTGCTTGAAATTGGTTTACCTTCGTCAGATACATTCACAGATTTCCGTTTTAAATACTTATTTTTCTTTTCATAGTACTTCTTAACTTTTTCAAGGTATTTTTCCCTCTTCAACTTAAGTTGGCTCGCACCTTTAATATCATCTTTTTTGGACTTAACTTGTTTTGGAATATCTTGAATTGACTGATATTTAATGAATTTGCTAGTTTTAACAGAACTCAATTTTGGGAATGAAGCAGTTGAATTTGAAGGCAGACTTGTTTGAGGTTTGGTTTCTTTGTTCCTAAGAAGTTCTAATTTGTGTTGAAAGTCGTAAGTACCTGGTATCAAAACAGCATAGTTTCCCACTGAGGCATCCTTTTGATCGATATTAATATTTTTCTGACTACTGCACAAGTCCCTCATAATTCTTTGACGTTCATCCCTCAGTCTTCGAAGTTGAAACAAATATTTTTCTCTATCTAGTTTTAGACGGTTTACATATTTATCTCTAAGAAGTTTTATTCTCTGCCTCCTTAATGTTAACTCTTTTTCGTTTTCTTTGATGTGAAATACCTCGTTCTTGAAGTTTTCTTTTATCTCTTGAATATTTTGCCGGTGGTTTAGACCCACTGTTTCCCATTTGTTGTCGAGCTCCTCAAACCTCCGTTCGCATTCGCTTTTACCATTCTCTTTGCGGCTTTTTGGATCAGTTTTATTTGTAAGTCGTTTACTTAAATCTAGGATCACATGGCTTTCTGACTTTGTAGAAGCATTAACGATTATTGGAGTAGAAGTGTTAAGAATTACTGGAGGAAACAATTCTTCTGAATTGTTGGCCTTACTTGTACTGTTAGAATATGTTACGCTACTTAAGACTATCTCCTTACTCTTGACTTGTTTCTTATTTTCTGTGGGTTTCTTTGCATGTCTCCGTTTCAAAGGATTGTTTTTTTTTAGTTTCCTACTCTTTGTTTCGGTGTTTATCCTTGTGTCGACCAAATTTTCAGGTGGAGCAATATCTTCTTTTGCCTGTCTGTTGATCTGATAATTGTTTAATTGATTCACCAACTTTACAAGGCAAATATCTTGCAAGACCGTACATAAAAACACATGCATATTGGGATCTCGCATGATTTTCCTCAAGTCCTTAATTAGTCCTAAAGTTCTACCCTGAACTCCTTGTAATGAAGGAATAGTAGTTTTTATGTCAGTTTCTTCAAGAATGTTCTCATCTATCTCTTCTTCTATTTTAGGTATAACCGGATTAAATTTATACTGCGCAATATTTTCCAAATTTATGTCAGTTCCATTATCGCTCCGTTCTTCTGCTGGACATGTCTCTTCGGTGAGAAAGTAATCTTCGTTATTTACCGTGTCTTTAATTTTCTTAAAGAGGTCAGCTTCATGCACTATATCCAGTGCCTCGGAAGTTTTGTTCAAATAGTTCTCAAGCGGACCTGAATTTTTTGCTGACAGCACGTCGATATAATTATTTTGTACTGTCTGCATTGCTTCGCTGTCAATATTTTGCGGGTATAGCATGCACAATAATGAGATGCCGGTTATTGTGAGTATTGAAGCAGCAATCGAAAGAATACTTAAAGGTTCGGCCCTAGATTTTCTCCGACGTTTCTTGTTTTTCAATTTTTTTGGTTTAAAACTGCTAGACGTGCCACTTCCATCTGTTGCCTTTGTCTCTTGAGCGTACTCGTCGAAAAAGAGCTGTCCAACCTTGTCTTCACCTTCAGATTCCGTAAAGGTGCTGGGCGCACTGTTGTCGGAAACGCTACTGAAATTTTCTTCATTTTTTACATCTTGATAATTCTCAAATACGTTATTTTGATTGTCACTGTCATTATCTAATGTAAATTTATCTAGGGAACTCCTATCGTCATCGGATTCGTTTATTACACTCCACGAAGAATTTGAACTCAAATCGGTATCACTTTTCATAGCATTTAAATCACCCATAATACAATTTTTGGGGTCTTTTTAATTAAAACTGAGGATTTAGATTTAAACTGGTTTTGAAATGTTTTATGATGACATGAAAAAATGAAATGTGTTTGTTTTCAAGTGACACGCGATGTGCTGTGATGTTTTAATAAGATTTAAAGTAAACCATTTGTAGGCCAAGGGAATAGGAATATTTCCAGTGTGAAATGGGAATAATGATTCATAGGGTAAAATTTGCCACGAATCGATAATGCGAGTGGCAACTCTTAATTTTGTTTAAAAGTCGTTCCTTCATTGGACTTCTGGATAGCTATTCTGTAATTTCAGTAAAAATGGGCATTTGCCGTGAGAGGAGAGAGCTCATATCACGTTCCCGTCCCAAAATATGTAAAAACACTATTCTCTAAACACATTGTTCATGTACTGATGTGATATAATTCCTCCAGAGTTGCCAGCATTTGCCCCATACTTCAGCCAATGGGAGAGCCAAAGTCACGGTGGAAGATCACGTGCGGTACAGTGGGAAATGAAATAAATTCATCCTGTCATAATGACGCACGTTCTCTATGATTCCCATGCAATACTTAAAATTAGTGTGTGATGTTATTTTGTAAAACTGAATTAATTCTTGCAGGGCAAGATATAGTGGCATCAAAAGTCTGTTCCTATAAGTTGAATGGGACTTAAAAAAAATTTTTGAAATGGAGGAAAAAATAACCTCGGCTTAGAGTCTAAGATCCGACATAAGAAGTTAATACCCTCATCTGTTAGTCAGATAAGAAATAGTTTATATAAAAGATAACGTGTAGGCTAATAGAACGCGACTAGGTTGCCTCGCCATATCTTGACTCCATTACATTTAATTTGAAAATTGTTGTTATGCGAAATCAAAATTTTGTCTTTAAACGTATATAGTAGCGAAACCATTAATTCTAGAGGAATTTTTCAACAAAGCAAATTCATCATCATTTTATAATCTTTCTAATAGATCCCTACCAATTTCTTTCTAGAACCAACGTTTATCTACATATTCGCAAGAGATGAGAAAAAAACACGTTTCCTTGGAAAACGTATATTTCCAGTTGTATCGCTCCTAGCGTCCTTATTTTTTGTGGTAGGGCAACAAATAAAAGATAACGGGTTTTTGAAGTAAAATTCTACACGTCTGTACCCCTTACTCTTTGTCAATTTGCATTAACAAAGGCTTTTTTAAACGTATCTGACGGGATCGATTTAGAATTAAATTCTACGTCTTTCGTTGTTGTATTATTTAAGGTTGATTAGTTATTAATTAGGCAATCCAACAACCTGTCAAATTATTTTGGCAATATGACGTGGCGGGCAAACACGGGGTTTATTTTAATTGACTCGCGGAAACGTAGCCGAGGCAACCGAAAAACAAACTAACAAACGTTTAATGGATTTTTGTCCGCCACGCCATGTTAAAAGTCACCTGGTTTGGATTGCTTAATAGGGAAAGGTCGACTATCTCGTTTTTTGCGACGGAAAGAGATGGGCGAAAGACACTCTTCTAATGGTCCAAGAGCTAGAGCAACGGTTTCGTTACGTCATTTTTAATCAGGTTAAAACTTTCATAATCTGTCTCTTGTAGCGTAACAATAAGATAATCGGCAACCGTCTGAGGGTGGCTTTTGCGCCCCTAGATTTTTAAAGGGTGAATTAAAATTATTAAAAGTACATTTTTATAATCAGTCTGGTACTTTGGGATATCAAAGTTGAAAATATTTCAAGTGAATAAAAAAATCGCCAGACCGGTGGGTGGGTGGAAAGTGGGTGCAAGAGGGGGTTAAAGTGGAATAGCTCAGTGCGTAAGGTTCTCGCTTGGGATGCGAGAGGGTCCCGGGTTCAACTCCTTGACCCACTGAATTTTTTTTTTACCGATTAATGTATTTTTTTACTAATTCAGGTTTGATTTGACGGCAGAAATAATATTTTCCTTCCTCTTTCTTGTAATATAAAAAAAAGTGGTCTAGCCTGCGGACCAAACCAGTTATGTATTTGGATCCGCTGAAACCAAATCCGAAGTCAGAATTGTCAGATTGCTTCTTTTTTCACCCCTACCCCCCCAAAAAACGCCTCCCCAATAAAGTAGTCTAGCCTGCGGACCATACCATGCCAGTGCATCCTTATGTATTTTGACACTCTGAAACCGAATCCAAAGTCAAAATTGTCAGATTGCTTGTTTTTCTAATTAGTTCTAGTCTCTACTGTTTCTACTGTTGTTTTGCTTTGTATATATTCTATTTGTCTTCGCAGATAATCCACAAACAGCAATATTATATGTTAAAAGGGGGTGGAATTTATAGAAGATATATTTCTTGCAACAAAATTTCAATCAGTCATTTAAATATTGTCACGATAATACCAAAACAATAGTGGTTGGTGAGGAAGTTGATTTGTTTATAATTTTAATTGCAAGAGCGTTACCTGAACACGAAATTTATTTTTTAAAACCAGGAAAAGGCAAAATCGAAACCAAAATATACTCACCGAACAGTTTGGTCCAGTTCAGCAATACCAAAACGCATATTTTATTGATCCATGCTATTAGCGGATGTGACACAACATGTCTATGTGTGTGTCCGTCCTGGTTGAGTGGTAGAATAGCCATTGGCTAAACTCCGCCAGGACATTAAAATAAATAAGGCGATCAAAAAAAAACATCTGCATTGTTTCATACTGGGAAGAAAAAAGTCATGAAGTTGCTTCAAAATCGCGCGGACTTTCAGGAAGTTTTCAAAATGCCACATTCTTCGCGCGAATTAATTACGGAACATGGAATTAAATTACTTCTGGAAATGTACAGTGCTCCCCCGAATGAAAACTCTATTGATCAGTACGGGTATTACTGATTTGTAAAATCAACAGACCAGTGAAATTGTCAAATCTACCACCCACATTCAGTGCGGCACAAGAACACTTATTTATAGTGTATCTCCAGGTCCAAAAATGGCTTGATAATGAGTTAAATTCTGAAGACTGGGGATGGAAGATCATCAACAATAGATTGGAACCTATTCAAAACCTCTTGTCACCGGCTCCCGATTGGTTGATCAATACTATATTCTGCAACTGTATCAAAGGCTTTAACGCTAGTTGTAGCTGTAGAAAACTAGGTCTCCGCTGTTCTGCAGTATGTGGGCATTGCCGTGGGCAATCTTGTTTGAACGCCGCGACGGAAGAAATAGATAGTAACAACGGAGCTATAGATATATAGAAGATAGAAGATATGTAGTTGAAGATACGATACCATCAACTGATCAGCCAGTTGACGAAGCTGTTTATGAAGAAGACGATGAAGTTGACACGGAATTAGATCTGCTAGAAGAGAACGAATGATTTATGCAAAGGGTTATTTTGAGCGACAGATGTGGATTAGGTCTACTGTTTGTTACAGTTAAAAAAATACAGACATTGTATCTTTTCGTAACTTTTACTCAAAAACGATTGATCCTACGAAAAAAAGTGTAATGACCTTTTTTGTGTAGAATTTTACAATAAATATTTTTGCTCACAAAAGGGATACTTTTCGAAATAATGGCGATAAACTGAAAATTTTGTATGTGGAAATAATTGTTTATGGAATTTTAATAATATAATATTTGAAATCTTCTACCCCAAAAACCCATAAAACGATACCCCACATCGGTAGTGGGGTGGGGGTGGTGATAGGGGGTAGTGGGGGGTGGCTGAAGTAAAAAAAATATTTTGAGGTTTTTGGTTCTTGTACACAGCACACACACCAAATCATAATCCCTTTAGTAATGAGGTGGGGTGGTAATGGGGGTGGCTAATGCCAAAAAATTTTTTGAGACCTTGGCTTCTCTTGTATATACTAAATACCAATTTTATGGACTCAATAGTCAATATCTTAAATGGTTCCAGAGTAAACGTGCGCACAAAAAAGTTAGACAGACCGACAGACAAGACAGAATTTTTTTTTACTCAAACTTAAAATCTCGACGTTTCATGACATTCTAAGCCTATTTGAACAATAAAAATTTTTAAAATTTTTTTTGTCGTTACTATACTTCCACTGGACGTGGAAGTAAAAATAAACTACATCTTGTAATAAAAAAATATATATTTTAAATAAATTATTTGACTTGAGATTTTCCTATAAAAATATTATTCTATAAATTAAATAGAAATATGCAATATGTATTGAAAAAAGAAAATTGACACGCTATTTTTGCAAAGAAAAGTACCTATTGATTGGACTGTAGAGCTCAAAGTTCAACATGGTTTGGGTAAATGAAAATTTTGTAATTTTCACTGTTTTTTCAATAAATTTGATAAAACTAACGTTAATATCCGTAGAATTTAGAATTTAGAACACTTTAGGTAACTGACCACAATAATTATTACATAGTCTGAAATATTATGTTATATAAAAAAGTTTTTCGTCTTTTGGGAGACAAAATGTCAATAACCCTGTTATTTACATGTTGCTATCTCCATTGGACTTCTTAATCTTAAATATGGTAACGTAAGTAACATACTGAAGTACTTTGAATCAGTGATTTCACTTAAATACTTGTTATTTTCGTGCTTCTGTCACGGTATCTTATGCATGGTAATAACTATAACAATAAATGATATCATAAATTCCTACCTTATCTGGAGAGTTCTCTTTAGGTGATGGTGGAGGTGAAGAACAATTTATTATTGGTGGTACTCCTAATTCATAAATGTTTAGCATATGTGCCGCTTGTGCATGGACCATGAGATCCCAAGCATTCTGGAAAGCGTCTTTGCATTGAACACACAACAACGAGGCTGAACTATGATCATCTGGTTGCGATTCTAAAACAAAAATTACAATGGCATGTTGTAATATATTTTTAGCAACAAACTAATGTGAATACAAAAAAAATATCAACTTTATAGATGAATATATTCACTTAAAAATAACTTATACTAAACATTCTTTACTTCTCATTAATCGAAATTTGTTTTCTAGGAAAATTAGATTGTATATTATCATTACCAGAAACAGTTCATTTATTTCTTGGCTAAACGTTGTCTTGTACTCTCTTTTTGCAAAAATTTAATAACGTTTATTATTATTTTCATTTGATTTAATTAAATAGGTCTATCATAACATAACCGAACAAAAATTTGTATTCATTATGAATGAAATATTGTCATACATGTAATATTCATAATCATTTTTGAGGCAAAGTTTACAAAATCATCAATTAGCAAATGGTCTAAAAATATAAACATTAATAGAAAAGCCTAATAGATAAATCATTTCCAAAGAGTGACCCAAAAAAAAACATATTTTTCGCCACTTGCGTTTGACTTTTAGCAAAGATGGATTTTATTTAAAAGAGGTCTAAAACTTCAAAGTAGGCGAAATTTCAAGTTGAGGATAGTTTTTGTTTCGGAGATATGACGAGTTAATTTCGTTATTTGATTCATTTACGCCAAGGCGAATCCGACATTCTCGGTTATGCACAGTATGAAGGAGTTCATATACCGAATCCAGATATTTGTGATGTATCTATTTCTATACGTAAAGGGGCAGAACCGCATACACTTTGTGTATTTGAGAATCTTGAAGATAATGAACGAGATTGACAAGAATGTTGGATTCTTCTTGCCGTGAACAGGTCAACTAACAGGTTCGACTCGTCATATCTCCAAAACCAAAACTATGCTCAACTTGAAATTCTGCCTACTTTAAAGTATCACCATGAGCTATCATTTAGACCACTTTTGAATCGAATTCATGAGGTCCCCAAAAAGGGGCAAAATTTTGGGTCACTCTTTAAAATAATAAATCAAATTCAACCTCATTAATTTATTTAATCCATAAAATATTCAATATGAACAATTCCCAATAGTTACCAATGTAAAGTTATGACAATTACTAAATAATAACATTAAACAATAACAAATAATAAGCTTGTCCAAACTCTACATTCTAAGTATTTCTGAAAACTGCTAGTTAGGCATTTACTAAGAATATAAATACTCGGTGATCAATTGTAAAGAGGAGTCTACTTCAGAGTTTAGTCAAGAGTCTAGTATAGACTAATTGATAATAGACCAACATATTCCCTTGGGCGGTGTTTAGTTGACAACCTCTCCTCCATGATGTGCATATGGTAAGGTCTTTGGTATTTAATTAAACTATTTTATGGCCTGTTACCCATTTACCATCCAGATTTAATTGGTTAATAAATTATGTTATTTTTTTTTATCCGTTTTGAATAAGTTCTCTCGACAACCTAAACCTTTCCAAAAGCCAAGTGGCACCTAGTTATGATTATCGAAACGGGTGACAATATTAAAGAAAAACTTGTTTATGCGAATGTGTAGATCATTTTTTATAAACGCGATAACTTCTGTTAAGTTTAAAATTTGTAGTTTATACATGGTATGTATGTAAAATGGGGTGGTAGATTATTCCCTATTGAAATTGGACCATATCCGTCACACAGGGTGATCGCCGGAAGCGCGCAAACCGTCATATTTTACGTAAACTACGCTTTATTATAATTTGAGAGCAAACTTTTATTAAGACTTTTGATTAGGCAGAAAACGAAGTTTTGGAGGATGTCGGAACTTCATATGCAGTTGTTCCTAAAAGTATAATATAGCGCACGGGACAAACTGAAAAGCTGAATTTTCCATTTCCTCCTCATAAGGGGACAGAATCCTAGGATTTTTCGAGAAACCCACGTTAACTTCCGTAAGGCACCCAAGAATGAAATATTTAACACCAAATTTTGCATGGTAATATAGTTAAACTCTTATTTGACCTGTTAGTCGGGGAGCCTGTAGAACACACTACCAGGCGTCAAATTGACGCGACACCAATTTATATTTAGAAGTCGCGTTTTGCCCCGTTCTTCCACTCCCAAGCGGGTTCGAGATAAGATATGCTTCGATAGACGAGTAATGGGTCAAGGCTGCACTACCTCAGATCAATAACGACGCCATCTCAATTTTTTACTGACAATAAGGGCCTTTACGTCTTTGGATTGTTGCGTCTCCGACGGGATTGGAATTTGACGTGATTTGGATCTGTTTATGCAGTAATAAGTGGTCTGACGTCTTTTGGTTTCTGCTATTTTTGCATAAAAAAACCCTATCGTCATATCGAAGATTTCTCTCCGACGGGATTGGAATTTGACGTGATTGAACACTGAGTATCAAACTTAGAGAATCATGAGATCCCGATTAACTCAGCTGTTTAGGTCTTTCAAACGAAAACTTCAGGGATTAAGACCAGCAACAAGTCCTTACATCAATAAAATGCAATTAGTTCAAAGAATACCATTTATTTAATAAGTATAAAATAATACAATATTATGTGAAAGAATCACACTTCCCCAACTAAGGCAAATTAATTTTTAACCATACAAGTGAGAGCGGTAACAATCGATTAGGTAGAAAAGATTCATTTAACTTCCTCAGAATTTAATGAAAGCTTTTTAAAAAGAATTTAAACATTTTGTATTTTGATAAATATGGCTGACTGAAAATAATATAAAAATATTTTACTTAAAAAATTTTGGTTCGCTTATGGGAAACAGATAGTGATTATATCATTCACAGGACGGAGTTCATGAGTTTAATAACTTTCGGCCAGTCTTACGACGTACTTGTCCTCACGCAGGGTCAATATAGGAAAAATGGCAGCGACTCGCATCCGAACGACTTTTATGCAAAATGGACTTTTGAGTCCTTTATTATTTGGAAAGCCCTGCTATTGGCTTTCCTACTATGCATCGCTTTGTATTGAGCACCCAATGCACTCGACCAAATTACGAGTCGCTAGGTGAATCCAAACTTGTTCTATGCGAGAAACCGGCCTTGTGCATTTTCATTGATTTTTTGCTAAGCCGCTTTTGCCAAATTGGTCGGTTTCGCCTTTTTGATACATTGCTTTGCTAAAATTTTATAGTCAGTCTTTAGAACAGGGTGTATTATAGTGACTGTACCTCCATGGTCAATGTCTTTGGCGGAGGAATTAAAGTTGAAAATATTTTGAATATTTTCAAAGTACTTTTTTGGCGTACTTTTTAAAAAGTGTGTGATTTATTTTTCCGGGACCACCATATACTTTCACTCTCATATCCTGAACCGAAATATATTTTCCTAAATAAAAATTTGGTGTTTCTTCGAATTTTTACCCGATTGTGCCTAATCTCTTATCGAACTCATAACGGTCCTTTTGGACTAGTCTGTGGCTCTGAAGTCTCTTAGACTCGTGAAAATGTCCTTAAATGAAATTTTTGCCTAAGTCGAATTTTTATTTTAGCTTCAACTTAGGTCAATTCTGGAAGGTTCTACAACAAGCCCACCGTAGCTGTACGTGCACCTCTCCCCCCGATCCTTGGGGACAATGTTTTTCATAAAGATTAAAGCCTAAGGAACAATTTAAGACAAGTCCCCAAAAAAAGAACTGGCTGTTCTTTCAAAATGGCGGCCATATGTTAAAAGAAACTGTTGCCAATATTGTTTTTGTCATTTAACACAAAAACTAAAAAAGATGGACAAAAACTTTTTCCACAAAAAACAATGTGCATAAAGTTTTCTACAATTTTGCTCCTATACAATATTTTGATAGACTGTTTTCCAGATAAATGAGTTCAAAATTAAGAAAACATGGAAATTCATATGTCGGTAAATCATTTAGAGGAAATAACTTTTACAATTATTGTAAGGTGTATAATTAGGGTTTGGGTCCCGGGACGTCTCGTGTCTTGAAGTCCCGGGACTTTTCCCAAATTTAATTGTCTCGTGTCCCAAGACTTTCGGGTCGAGACTCGAGACACGCTTGTAATAATTTTATTTACAAGAGGTCATAATAAGCTTTATTGGCTTCTTCTTCTGGAGTCAATCGTTACTTTATTGCAGCCAGTCAAGATAGCTGTAGGGGCCTTAGGCAGACAAAACTTTTCGCTGCTCATAGCCGAAGCAATAATTAACGTTTTACTGGAAAAAAATTAAATCGACATCAACGGCATATGATCAACTGGCGGCACGATTCTTTGAAACAAAACCCGTATAGAAGAAAGAAGATCACAACGGTTATGTGTTTGTTAAAATATTTGCACACTGGCCACCACAGCCACAGCTCACAGTCCCAAAATATGGATTTTTTAAATAAAAATGCACATCTTCACGCACATCATTATTGCAGACTCTTTGAAAATATCTCTCGTAACCCTACGTCAGATTTGGAAATAATAGACACCGAATCCAGTACCACTAGCTTCACAGCCACAGTCACAGTACACAATGAACCCGATGAGTTGTTTCAAAGTCAAATGGAACAGGCAATCAACAAAATCACTGAAAATGTACCCGAAGTTCCTGTACAAAAACCAAGAGCAACATTAAAAAAGGAGGAAGGAAGCAACCGGAAAACGTACTGAAAGTTTAGAACTTCTTTATAAAGCTTTAAACACATTAAAACCGACATATAACGAACTATCGATTAGTCTTTTTTCTTAATTTAATACAATAGGCTTTTACAAAAATTAGTGCATTAACAGCTTTCTCCGACAATTTGTTTCTGATTTTTGTAATAATGCCTCCGAACAAAGAGTTGTCCGGAGGAGAAATTAATTTGATTTTATGTTCAATAAATATTTGTTTTTACTAAAATGGCGATTTTATTGATACATCTCGTCAAAAATGAACTCTATTCAAATTTTATTCTGAAAAGTCTCGAAGTCCCGGGACGTCCCGGGACTTTGATCCTGCGATGTCTCGTGTCCCAGGACTTTAAGAATGTCGAGACTTCCCAAACCGTATGTATAATATAACTTTATATTATTAACATAACAAAAAATAAAATAAACTGAAAAAGATTAATAATAATATAATTTGCAGACATTTATCTCGAAAACGGTATCAATGGGTTATGAGCAGATTAGGGTTAGAAGTGTTCATAGTGACATCTTTTGAATTCTGCTGGCTCATTCCAATAAAATTATATGTAAATTACTCTTTGACATCCGCATTAGCAGAAGAGTACGGACCTCAAAAATGTTCGGCATTACTGGGCCTTCTTTTATTTACTGGATGCGACTGAGTCAGCGCCTTTAAGGGAAAAGGAAAGATGAAACCCCTAAAAATGTTACTTTCTCCCAAATATACCAATTATATCCGAACATTTTAAGATTTGAGGAGCAGCTGGAATATTTATGATAAACTAGTCATTAAAGGAGTTTATATGTGCCATATATGGATTAAAAAAATGTGTTAGCGTGGACGAGCTCCGCCTAATTGCCATTAGACAGAAATGTGGTAACAAAGATTTGTCTTTATCAATTGACACTAAGGTTGATTTTTCTTCGATTCCATCATCAAGAGTTTTCCTTATCGGCCATATTAAAAGGCATGGTTACCAAACGCGTATAAGGTATTAACAATATTCCAAATGATTACGGATGGCAAGAAAATGGAGAACCTCTTTGATGTTCAGCAGATAAAATACTGCCTCAATCGTTTACTGAAATTCTTCAGGAGATGATTCCAAATCAAATCATAATACATGAAAGTGAAGATGATAACGATATCATAAATGAAGCAATAGATGAAGAAGACTTGGAAGAAATATTCGAAGTATTGGGGGACAGCGTTAGTGAACCTGAAAGCGAATGAGGTGTTAAGGTTTATATTGTATTTTATATTTTATTTTAAGAGCTGAATCATTTACCTGGAAAATGGTAAATCCTATCCAAATATTGTATAGGAACAAAATTTTAGAAAATATTATGCACTTGTTTTTTGTGCCGAAAGTTTTTCTTCATCTTTTTTAGTTTTTGTGTTAAATGACGAAAACAATATTTGCAATTTTTTTTTATAAACGGACGCCATCTTGAAAGTACAGCAAGTTTTTTTTTGGGGTGAGCATGTCTAAAATCGTTTCTTAGGCTTTAATCTTTATGAAAAACATTGTCCACAAGGATCGGGCACATAGAGTTAGGATGGGCTCCCGTAGTATGTGAATAATTTCAACAAGTGATTTTTTTTTGCATAATGTAGACGGAGTTGCCACCATTATTAATTAAAGTTTTCCACCAAAATATCATTGTCATTACGGCCACCATCATAGAATAATGACGGTCAAAATATGTTTGCTACCCTGTTAGTTCAATCCTAAAATTAGATATTACCAGTAGTGTATGAAGTGAAAATATCTACAACTTTCATTTAAATAATGTTTCTCCATCGTTACAACTTTACGATTTACAGCCTGCGGAATAGTGAAAATTTGTGCTTCCTTGTAGATATTTGCAATCTCCACGCCCGTGTCTACGTAGCGATTAGTTATTATCAATATCGTAGATTATAAAATTTCCCAAAAGTTTTGTTTAAACAATTTTCTTCTACGGTCAATTGTTTAAAAATTTTAAAAATTACAGCAGTTCGAAATTTGAAAAACTTTGTCTAATTTCGGAAATACGCCTGCCTCCATTGTTCCGACGTCATTAATAGTCATTTTCAATTTTGCAATAAATCAGTAAAACTGATTTAAATTAGTGTTATTTGTTCAATTTTTGTTCGAATTTTTTGAGTTCTTACTGATCTGTCAATACAACAGTATTAGTACACGCAAATTAGATTAAAAAATAGTGAATAGAAGAAATAATTTATAAAGTAAGTAATAATATTTGAGATGCGTACTCTAGATGGAGTTAGATATAGGTACCCGAAAAGTCTCCCCCCCATTTGGGGGTGGAACGTCCCTTTTTTTTTGCAAAAACCACCCCTAACGGGGACTCAAAGCTGGCTATTCACTTTTATCTTAAAAACCGTTCGTCGGAAGAGAAAAAAGCGTGGGAAATAAAAAACTGGTCATTAAATTCTGCATTCAAAATGATCTATTATCCTTGTTGCTTATCCTCACCTATTTCGTGTTAACAGCATCAGAACAGAGTTTGGAGCGCACAGCCAAAAATCAATCCTATTCGAAGTTTCGAAGAGTGTTGGCGTGCAGTAGACTCAGTAGGAGATAACGATGCAAGATTTCATGCACTTTTTGCCACTGACTTAATGAAACATTTGTACCGGAATTCATTCAAAGAATGATCGGGTTCTGCCCCATAAAGGTCTAAGATGACTTTTTGACCTTCTATATCTATAACATCAGGGTGAGAATTGGGATATTTCAAACATTCCACGTTTTTTTTTTGTAATCCTATGTCTAGAAGAGACCTATAATAAACTTGTTCCAACAGTAAAATCTTTTGTCCGATTTAAAACGGTATTTAAGTATCCTGAACTCCCTGACGACTGGCCTATTAATAGTTGAGCAAGACATATTTTTAGAATATCACGGGTCCACATGGTGACAATGAAATCACACCCCTTGCTTAGAAATCTCATTAAATAACAAATATTTTAACGCTTATTAAAATATTGAAAATCGTGATAAATATGCCTGACCCCTCAAACCCTCGTTTATTTGGCATTTGTCAACACTGCCCCAAAAACAGTCCCAGTTGCTGTCCACTTATAATTAAATATTTCATAGAAAGGTCACAGAAAGGTACATAACGAAAACTCTATGCAGTGTTTGACGTAAAGTTGACCCGACTTTAGATGATTAATGTAAAATATTAAATACACCTTTATTTGAAAACAATAATAATATATTTTTGTTCCTGTATAATAAATTACTTACTATTTGCAATAAATTTGCTTAAATATTTGTCGTGCAGAATCTTAATATTAATTAAAAAAAAAATTGTTCGGTGGAAAATAAACCGCGATTCAAAAGTTAGGAATATTCCAAATGAAGTATGAAAATGGCATTCTTCATAGGTGTAAAATTTTTCTCTTTTTTTTATACTAAATAGTCTCAGAAATACGATTATTTAAGCAGGTAATATACTGGACAAAATAGACAAAAATCTTCATATATTTTTTTTATTTGGTATTGTTACTAAGTAATTGAAAAATTATTTCGAACATCTGGTAACATGACGCTATATCAGTTGAAAAGATTTTCGCGTACTACAGCATCGTATCGACATACGTTATGATTATTTATGCTTAAGGCATAATAATAACAAAGAATCACCTCCATTCCCATCGACATTAGATCCCAATAACAAGGACATGCACACAATATGACCACAAAAGCCGACGCGGAACTACGGTGCGGTACAAAATTACGTTGGCCCTTGTGCCCACCCCTGAGAAATTAACTTTTTATTTTGTTGCACGAACTGAGTAATTCTTCTAAAGTATTTAAATAGGTAAGATTGTGTGAAGTTGTTTGAACCTAGCCCAGCCTCGGTATACTGCACAACCAGTTCCGTGCTTGCTCTCATAATAACCTTAGAATACTTTTACATTAGATAAATGGTGCATTTTAAAATGTAGAGGCGCCACAGTGCCCCCCCCTCCCCAGCTCATCAAAAAAAAATTTTAGCTCCTCCTTCAGGGGCCAGTTTCGGGCTAAGCCCACTCAGTTTTGTACCCTTGTTCCGTGCCTGCACACAAGTCGTGGGCTAACATTATTGAGAGAGCTGAAAGAAGATAAATACCCTAAGCTCCATAACAAATTCTACATCCTAGCAGAAGACCAGCAAAAAAAAGCGATAGTAATCTAAAAGCTATTGTTTTTTTTTTTAGTTATTTTAGTTATGCCCATACTACACGTACTGATTGCTGGCGCTATCAAAGATTAAAAATCAACATATGGCAGTAACCGCGTTTTTTTAATACAATAACTTATTTTATTAAATAATTATATAAGTTATAATTAGAAAATAATCTGCAAATTGTTAATGTGAATTTTTTTTTACTGATGCAATATTTTGGTGCTAAAATTAACTCTTCCAAAGGATCAAGGCGGGTGATCACATTCGTTGAATTTTAGTCATTGATAGCACTGGGAACGTATACCTTAACAAAAATTTGGCTGACTGTTGACTTCTTACTCCTTATTTTCGTTGAATCTGGTGAATTAGATCAACGCAATTTTACACAAACACAACTGAAGTATTGTGTCATATATATTATTTGCACATCTAAAGTAATTCGTATCATTTGTTGCTTCTGAGATGACATATATTTGAAACTGTAAATCACTGAGCGTCCTATGAGATTTTTTTTTATCTATTTATTTAACGTCGGCCTATTTCCGCTACCAGGGCCTATCACCGACGCCAGGAGACGAGCTACCCCCAACCTGGAAATTTTGCCGAACCTCTTCTCTTAAGAAGAGTAGGGATCTTTTACTTGCCTAACATTTAATAGACAAGGGACCGCCTACTTTACATCCCCTCCGAAGGATGGTATATCCACTACGTAATTCTCGTCTGAAATTACGTAGCTTCCGCGTATACACTGATATACAAGCCCCTAGAAGATGGGACGAGAACGCTGTATTTCCCAAGACGGGTCACCCATCCTATGAGAAAATCGTTAAATAAACGTTGTTTAATAATCATATTTATTATAATAAAGAGTTCCCTAATTTCATACTTAATATTTCATGTATTAAATTTCTTTTGTTTACGACAGTTTTATAATATGATATACCAATTGGACGTAGTGTCGCAAAAAGGAATCAAACGAGAAAACGTAAGTTTTGAGAAACAGAGGATCAAAGTTTATGAGGCCTAAGGTCACCATTAGACTGTAGAAGTTCTTTGACAAAGATATTTTACAAAAGGTATTCTATGAGTAATTTGATATATATTTTATAAAATATGGTCGATTACGCTATCATATTTCTTACGCTATCATATGTTTGTCAATGAACTTTTATAGTCTAATGGTGGCCTAAGGAAGGGAACTTTTTCTAATATGATCGTAAAGAACCAGTGTTTCCGACTGGACAAACATCGAGAAATTTTTCAAAGATTTTTGTTTTTAATTTTGAAATTTGGTGCTTGGTTCCTTTTTGCATTTTATTATATGGCTTGTATATGTTTGTGGTATAAAAATAAAATAAGTCATTTTAAGCCCAAAATTTTGTTATTTGAAAAAACTAAATATCTATTGTCAAGAGTATTAACATCTTTTAATATTATCTGGTTCAAAGTTCGGAGTGCCTCTAAATCCGTTTATTTCATTCTCAACGTTTTCATCTGCGAAAAGCGTTGAGTAAAGCTCATGACAATCTTTTGGGATAAGGTGCCAAATTGATCTTGCAATTTTTTTTCTGCAATACCTTTTCCTCGAGGCTATAATGGATTTAGATCCTTTTTGTAAAATCCATTGATAGGACAACCTCGTTCTTTTTTGTAATGTCAAGCTCCACTGGCTTTTCATCATTAAAATTTTCTTCCATGTAAATAGAAAAAGGTTCTTCCTTTAGTAGTGCAATTTCCCGGATTGGAGGCCTGTTAACATTTTCTCCATTTACTCTCTTCTTTCGATTTGTGATATTTTTTTCTAAACGATCCCCGTTTTAAAAAAAACCTCTTTCTTCATAGGATTCCCCGACAAAGGATTCTTTTTGCGGCATGTTTCCATTACTTTGAAGTAATTTCGGCGCGTGTATAGACGTTGCTGCCTGTTCAGTACCGCGTCAATTTTACCAAAATCGTCATCATTCGACAGGTAGCTATCTCCTGGTATTAAGCACTTAAGCGTGATTTTTTTTAAAGATGGGTGACTTGAATTTTTCTTATTTTCTTACCTTCGATATCTAAAACATCTTCATTTCCACTAATGCACTTTTTAACCAGCTCTCGAGTACTCCATGAAACATTTTTTTTACGAACCAAATATCTAAATTGGAACCTTCTCCACAAGCTTGCATGTACCCATAAAAACATAAAATACATAGTAATAACGGTCGCGCACGAGATTGTGCATTTTGCAGAAAAGAACCAAACCCTCTTATTCCCGTACATAATGACGATAATTGAATTTGCAAAAAGGAACCTTGTCGCTTGGTTTCATTTTAGATAGTAACTTCTATTTACAAAAAGGAACCATGTGGCTTGGTTTTTTTGCCAAACAACTTAGGACAATTTTGTGATTTTAAATGATTCTTTTCGAACATAACCGCTTGGTATGCGTTAATAATTCATTTGCTTCTCTTTTGCACAATGAAGAACAGACTATTCTGCATCAATTCCTACAATAACCCAGAAATCACTTTGTCGCTTGGATCTTTTTGCGTAACTACGTCCAATTATACTTTTGTTTGTTCAACCATAATTATACACATTATTCACTACTACCAGTATCATTAATCATTATCTAGTAGTGATTAATGATTAATCACTTCTTCAATTTGAGTGCAACCTCGCAACTTTTTAGTAGAATTTATGCCCAGTTTCTGAAACGTTAAATGGAATTATTCGTTAACTGTTATAGCTACATAATTTGTGTTTACATTAGATTTGCATTCTAGGACTAATAATAACTAAGTATATGCAACGGCAATTTTTTTTTATGGACGTTAAATAATTTTAAATTCAATTTATAATTTGAAAATAGGTGTTCCCGCTAAAATCCGTGACGTCAATGGTTACGCATGCGCAGAATAGTTCAAACAGTAAATAGGACCCCGGAACAGAACCCATGAAAATATTGCTACGGTGGAATCGGCTGAAATTCTGGTATTTTGTAGTTCAAGTTATGCTGATCAAAAGTTCTTCTCACATCGAGTCAATCCTATGGACAGTTTTTGAGATACAGCTTGTCAAAGTTAGGTAATTTGCGTCATTTTAGACATTCAAGAACTTTTTACTCTTAAACTATTAACTTTAGCAAAAAATTGCAAGGGTCGAAATATTTTTGTTCACGTCCAATAAAGCTCAAGTATTTTTTTTAGATTTTTTTTCTCAATTTTTAGGTTATGTAAAATATATATATGTCATATTTTGGAATGCTTCGGTGGGATTGGCTGAAACTTTGCTATTTTATAGTTAAAGTCACGCTGATCAAAAATTCCTATTGCACTGAGTCGATCCTATGAGTGGTTTTCGCTCCAGGAGTGTTTGAAAATCCTAATAACGAGGTAACGGGTAATCTATATGTACGTGTTTATGAATGGCTTCCAATGTGTTTGTGTACATGCACAAAAAATGTAATGTAATGTTAAAATAAGCTTATGTTATTGTCAATATGTTTATAATGTCACGTCCCTGTAAATCAAAAGGTTCCTCAAATATAAAATAATAATCAGTTTTTGGGAGCAATTTTCAAACGGCCGTAGCTCAAGGTATTTGCGGACATATTTTTGCATGTAGAATCTGCACCAGAAGTTTGTCATCGATATTTCCAGAAAACCTTGTAAATACTGACAAATACATACACACAAATGCATGCACGCAGTACACAAATATGCTGGAAACCATTCATAAACACGTACATATAGATTACCCGTTACCTCGTTGTTAGGACCTTCAAGCACCCCTGGAGCGAAAACCGCTCATAGAATCGACTCAGTGCAATAGGAATTTTTGATCAGCATGACTTTAATTACAAAATAGCAAAGTTTCAGCCAATTACACCGAAGCATGCCAAAATATGACATATATATTTTACCTAACCTAAAAATTGATTAAAAAAATCTGAAAAAAATTATTGAGCTTTATTGGACTTGAACAAAAATATTTCGACCCTTGCAATTTTTTGCTAAAGTTAATAGTTTAAGAGTAATAAGTTCTTGAATGTCTAAAATGACGCAAATTACCTAACTTTGGCAAGCTGTATCTCAAAAACTGTCCATATGATTGACTCGATGTGATGAGAACTTTTGATCAGCATGACTTGAACTACAAAATACCAAAATTTCAACCGATTCCATCGAATCAACATTTTCATGTTTGTTCTGGGGTCCTTTGTATGGCAGCCATGAATACAAACTTCACCATTACCATGTTGACACGTGTGACTGACATTTTGTTTTGCCATTTTCGCTAAATGTCAAAAAATGCCACTTTTGATTCGTTTGTGTCGAGCCGAATTTTCGATTTGCCTTGTGCAATTTACGATGCGGATCAACGCTTCCTCTTTGCGTCGCGGCATCGTACGGCCCTCCCGCAGGTGTTTTTAGAAAAATATGAACATTTTAAGATTGCATGTTTTTGCACTATTTTCGGTTCTGAAATGCATGCTTTTCTTTAACTATTTTTCGCCGATATCTCTGAAATGGTAAGAGCTGGCCCAAGATAAAAAATACCGTAAAACGAGTTTCTTTACGAATCTTTTAGTTCCATCAAAATTTTAATTTTTTTTAGTTTCGGAGATATTTACTGAAATATGTGGCGATGTCCAGCAAAAATCGCACATTTCTTGTTTAAAATGTTGGTAACTCCTTAACCTTGGCTCCTAGGCCAAAAAACTACTCTAACGAATTTAAATAGCATTAGATTTACTAAAACTTTTTTAAATGTTTTTTGCCTTGCGACAAAAATGAGGCAAATAGTGTGAGAACTTTTTTTTTTCGATAAAATTTCGCCATTTTGTCACCGTAATTAATCGGTAATTAACTGAAATTGATCTCAATTACGATGTACTCTTAATATCATGTATTACCTAGACGCTTCATTAATCTCGGCCCTTCAAAGCACACGTTTTTGGGAAAAATTATTTTTTTAAGATTCACATTTTCGCATTTTCTAGAAAAACGTGAAATTTCTTCCATTTTCCCAAGAATCTCGCTAATTATCAGTTTTTTCAAAATATTTGTAGACACTGATTCTAAAGAAATATGATCGAGCTTTCCGACGCTTTTTTTTCTCTCAATCTAACAGCAATAAAATTACCTCTAACCATTGACGTCACACGTTAATAAAATATAAAATGAGTAGTATAGTTTGTGTGGATTTATGGATAATTAGCAAATATCAGAGTGATTTTAATTGCTATTACGTATATTTTACTGTTCAAATTAGTAGGTATTTTTAAATTTTTTACAAACATGAAATGTGTGAACAATTTTACTGTTATTATGAAATTTACTGTTATTATGAAATTTATGAATAGATAACTTTATTTTTCTAATTTTGACACATAAAGTGACACTTTTCAAAACTGACTTAAGTGTCAAAACGTTCTACTTTATGTAACCAGTTATGAAAAGTAAAACTTTACGTAACTGGTGACGAAAAGTTCGTTATGTCATCAATTAGGAAAGATAAAGAACTCTCAAAAAGAAAAAGAAACAATGTTTATTCAACACAAAATGGAATACTGAGTCCATAAAGTGGAAGCTCCTCTTTCCTTCAAGACATGCTAATAAAACGTTTTCATTAATGTAATTTAACCTTACGTTATTAAATTAGGATTTCAAATAATATTGTTACTTGGCTAAATAACGTCTGGCAATTTTGACATTAAAATTATAATGTATGATAGCAGCAAAGGTAACTATGAAAAATATTACTTAATTTCTAAGATCTTTAAATACACCTGTTTCATTTATGTTTAAAGAGTTTTTAGACTTTTAAAATTAGAAAAAATCATGTATGTAACACGTTTCGAAAGACAATCTTGTGTAACTCGTGTTATTTTGCGGGATCTCTCTTCGCTCGTCCCGCAAATTCCACTCGTTACACAAAATAATGTCTTTCGTAACTGGTTACATAAATAGCTATTAACGTTTCAGAAACGGACCATTTTTTAATATACAATTTCATTTTTATATTTAATTGAGTAGGCTGTTATGTGTCAAAAAAAAACGGCTTATCAAATTAAATTCAAACTTCAACGTTATTTACAATAATATTACATGTTACCCAAAAAGAATAATATAATTAATTAATGTCTTTAATAATCAATTTAATCAAAAATATTTAATTGTCGTGGACAAAGCATAGCATTCTACTCACAAATAACGGCTATTATTCACTCTGGTGATTTACGATCGTGTATTAAACTTCACCCTCGTGGATAATAGCCATCATTATATGCCCGTTGAATAATATACTATTATCCATGACTATCGTATAATCTTTGCATAATACATGTAACAACTGACGAATAATGGTAGTCATAATTCCAACTTAATGTAGTATGAATATAATCTCATTATAACACACCTATGGCCAATCAGGAACTAACAGTTTTCATAATCAACGGACGAGTCCATTTTTTCCAAGGGAGAGTCCATGTTTTCGTTTGACGTTTAAAACGTCAAACAAAGTTTTATTGTGAACTAACTTTGCTGAATAATAAACTGAATAATATACTTGAGTAAAATTGCTTCTTTGTAAGACACTAGTATAAAACCAGTTTGAGCATCTTTTTTTGTAGCCATTTTAAACCAGAAGGAGGATATTGGAGGAGGAGTTGTATATGCATCTTTCATATTATATCATAAGAAGCGTCTTAGTGTGACAACTTTCTTGCTTCTACTACAAAGTGTAATTATCATAATTTTCTGGCTATTACTAACCTCACTAATAGAAAAAAATGTCAAAAATCATTAAATTAAAACCAAACACTTATTTCAGAAATCCGTGTACATGGAAAATGGTTTTAAAACTGACAGGCGGCTGGAGCGGACAATCGCATTTCCATCCAGGAAATCCTCCTCATGGGAACAGATTCTATTTCAAAATCCAATGCGGATCGCGACAAATATATAAATTGATACCGCATCTTAAATCTCCCATTTTAGTTACTTAGTTTTATTATGCAGCAGATTTATTTTATATCAACAAGAATTAAAAAACGAAGTTGAGATTTGGTATAAATACAAAACAGTTTCACAGAAGTTAAATAACGTTTCTAAGATTTACTTTAAATAGATAATCAAATTTTGAACAAAAATAATAATTACACTACTTTAAGACACCTAAAATCTAAATAGTCGAGAATCTAAAGGTCCGAATTCGATCATGGGGTATGAACTCGCAGGTATAAAACTAAAAAAATATGGATATTATCCAGAATTTTATGCCGAATTCGATTCCAGAGGGCGCGATATCGGCCAAGATTGCGAAATTGCAAAAAAAGTAATAATTTCGAAAAAAATTTGGAACTTAAATATTGCATTATCTTTCGTTTACATTGCATTTACGAGCTTATTTATAAAGATTTTTTAATCATTCTTACATCAATCGAAAGCTTAATGTTTGTAGTTTCATACAAGTGTAATAGAGAGACATTATTTTTATTATAAACAACACTATAAATTGTTTAAACAATATGTGCTCGGAAAGTGTAGTGTAATTTTCGGCATCGAGGTACTTTTGTTATAATTGCAGATAGATGTGTAGTTATTCGAGACAAAATACGTAGAATAGACCGACGAACATTTTTTATTAAACCAATTTTTTAATTCGCTGGATAATTTAGGAGATCTGATTTTTTAACTGTAGGGCGCGTGGCCGTAGTCATAACTCATCATAATAATAAATATAAATATAATTGATATGATGGCTTTTATTCAGCGTCATTAATTCAAAAATTGTACAACGTTTAAGGAGCTATTCGGAAAGTATGCAGATGTAATTATAGGTAGCAACCCGTTGAATGTGATTTGATCGTTTTAGTGGGGGATAGATCTAACTAATAACGTTTCTGTTATGACGACAGGGATGGCCGAAGATAGTGCGACTACAGCGATTTCCTCCATGAAACAAAGTAAAATTGTAACAGACTTACACCTTTCAAATCGCAGCGAAGCAGACAGTAGAATATTTGCAATAGTTCAGTTCCTGTCAAATTTTAATTACAAAAAGGTAATAATACAAGCTACTGATACAGAGATTTTTGTGATGGCCCTATAACTATGCTACTAGAATAAACATAAATGAGTTGTGGATACATAGATTCGATGTGTATATACCTATTCACTGCATAATACAAAAACTGTCGACTACGCAGAATATATCGGAAATTTATTTGGACAATTTTTTTCTATGTACTTACGCCTTAAGTGGTTGCGATACGGTCAGTTTTCCTTTCAGAAAGGGAAAAATTTACGTATTCAAAACATGCCTCAAATATGCCAATGATCCTAAGTTAAAGTCAATATTGAATTTCCCACTCGACAATTCATTTGATACTGCTGAATTTGAAAACTCTGCACCATATTTCTTTAAAGTCTTATATAGTAGACCGCTTTCATTGATAATTTGGACAATTTGCGAGCCCATTTATTTCACACTTGTAAATCGGATATTCGAAATTTGCCACCAACTGAAGACTCATTTCACCAGCACATTCTTAGAGCTGCCTAACAAATAATTATTTGGAAGACAGCAAGTTGCGTCAATCCAGTGCTTCCCAACCCTACAGATTTTGGTTGGGTTTCGAAGGACAATATATTAGTACCAAGACTTATGACAAAAAGTGTCCATCCAAATGTAAGGCCTGGAAACATATTTTGTAATTGTAAACAATTCCAAAATTTCATTGGAAACTGCAGTTGTGCATAATAGGTTGTTTTTGTGAAGGCCGATGTCAAAGGTGTTAGTTTAACCTTAACTTTATTATTACATCAATACACTCAATTATAGCATTATACCATCAATCATACTATAACGACTTACCTATACCACTCCAATTTTAGTTATATCATATGTATTATGTACACAGAATTTACAATACATACAACCATTATTTTGTCAAGACGAAAAATATTTTAGTTTCATTGTAGTTGTTCTTAAATTAAATACAGATAATTTGTTCTTTTTGTAAGCATTATTTATTATCTCTACGAACTTTCATTTGAAAGACGTTACAAAAATGTTGCTTATACCTTACAAAAAAATTAACAAAATAATGTACAGTGCCCGTCACAATAATCTTGCCAACCTACATTTTTCGAAATTCTCTACATTTCCTCCTGGTGTATATTATTATGGCGGATTTATATAACTGAAAATCAAATAAAACTTGTCATAGGTGGCAAAATTATTGTGACGAGCACTGTACGTAATAATAAATTCTTTTATTATAAAAGCAGTGCCCCGAAATCATGTGTAAATACCCTAAATAAAATTTAGACAAGACCGCGCGCGCGGTAGACCAAAACAATGCGCCGCTTCATTTAAAAAAATCATATCTCCTAAATTATTCAGCGAATTAAAAAATTGTTTTTAATAAAAAATGTTCGTTGGTCTATTCTGCGTATTTCGTCTTGAATAACTACACATTTATCTGCAATAATAACAATAGTACCTCGATGCCGAAAATTACACTACACTTTCCGATTGTTTAAACAATTTATAGTGTTGTTCATAATGAAAATAATGTCTCTCTATTACACTTGTATGAAACTACAAACATTAAGCTTTCGATTGACCTAAGAATTATTAAAAAATCTGTATAAATAAGCTCTTAAAGGCATGGTAAACGAAAGATAATGCAAAATTTAAGTTCCAAATTTTTTTCGAAATTATTACTTTTTTTACAATTTCGCAATCTAGGCCGACATCGCGCCCTCTGGAATCGGATTCGGCATAAAATTCTGGATAATATCCACATTTTTTGAATTTTATACCCGCGAGTTCAGGCATTTTAGACGCGTCTTTTTGGATGCTAGATTCCTTACTAAAAGAACAAGAATAATAAAAAACTAACTAGAAAAATGTTTCAAAATGTCTTCCTCCAACCTCAACCCGCTTTCTTGCACATAACTGTAAATTATTCCTAAGTGTGTATAATATCTTCGATCATTCATGTGTGATTTCTTATTTCAATGCATTTGTGCCCTATGCATTTTCTTAATTCACTTATGGTTGCAACAACTTTCATAGCATACGCATTTTGCTTTAAATAACTCCACAAAAAATTATCTAAAGGCGTCAGATCTGGAGACCATGCTGGCCAGGAAAATCAACCAGTAAGGCCGATTCATTAGGGTAGTGGTTATTCAAATTTGTTGCACCTCACGTATGTGATGAGGGCCTCCACCATCATGTTGGTATAGTTCTCTGATTTTTATGTCGTATAACAATTCTAATAAAGCATTTTTGAAAGTTAATTGAATACATTGCGCCAATGTACCTTCAAAGATTTGTGGTCCAATTAAGCTGTTACTTGTTAGTCTACATCAAACATTTAGAGATATTTTGTATTGTGAATTTTATTCTGTGAGAATATTCCTCGGTGTATACGTAAAATTTCTGCTAATATTAATAGTTTCTGTCGTAATCTATAAATCATTTTTCTTGTATTCTATAATTTAATACTCAACGACAAAAGGCAGTTGTTCAAGTTTTTGAACGATTTGTAAATGAAATTCACAAATGTTCAATTTTTAAAGTTCTCCAATCTCTTACAAGAGGGATTCCTAAGCCACTACTTATCGCGTACTAATTGAAAGATTTGGTCGATTTTGTCCATAACTTTCTTTATTTATTTCTTGTCTTAGAGATACTCAGGTTGCAATGAAGCTGAAGGAAATTTCCCATATTGTCTTGCTTGATTGAAAATGGAAGAAACTGTGTATTTCCTCTTTCCACAAACATCGTTGCCGCTTCGGAAACCACGTTAACGGTCAAAATAGGAGTTTCTCGCTTATGTCCTTTAGGGTTAGTATTATCCTAAAATTAATTATTACCAATATTGCAGAGAATAAGAAAGGCTGAAACTTTTATTTAAATAACTTTTGGACCTAAGAACCTCGGACTATGGACTTTTGATATATTATGTGCATGTATGTATATTTGTGAGTATTGTATACATCAATAATAATAATAGCTATTCATGTAACCCGTTACGAAAGACTTTAATCTGTGTAACGAGTGGATGTTTGCAGGACGAGCGACGCAAAGTAACACGAGTTACACAAAATTGTCTTTCGGAACGTGCTACATACAAGATTTTTTTTTTTAATTTTAAATGCCTAAAAACATAAATAAAATAGGTGTATTTAAAGATCTTAAAGATAAAGTAGTCTTTTTCATAGTTACCTTTGCTGTTATCATTACACATTATAATTTTAATGTCAAAATTGATAAACGTTATTTAGCCAAGATATAACACTATTTGAAATCCTAATTTGGTAGCATATATTTTTTTATTTTATACAAAAAAAATGTCTGATTCCGGTTCAGATATACCAAGCGACATAGAAGAGGCTGCAAGAAACGGTGGTTTTATCATTAATTCCTGAAAAATCGAAAGGGAAATATGATTTAGAATATGAAAAGTTAGAGAAGTAGTGTGAAGAAAAGTAACTAAGTAAAAAGTAAATATTGTTATAGGCGAGTCTGCCTGGGGTAAAAAAGAAGTGATTTCACAAATTTTGTATACCATTTGAGTTAGCAATGGATTCTTATGGGAAAAATTCCGCTGAACAAGATTTTCTTATGAAAAAAATTCCTAAACCGCGAGCTTCATGGTTAAATAATTGTCTAAACAAATTTTTTTTCGTTTTTATTTAATAAAATGAAAACGGTTAGACGAATTCGAAAAACTCTTGATTCAATCGAAAGATATTTTCAATACGCGTCATTTGGCGCCAGGCACAACTCATTTTGTCAACCCGTTCATTTGTTATAGCCAAAATGAATTTCTTAATTAACAAATTCATTAC
Organism: Rutpela maculata; assembly: GCA_936432065.2. Classification (NCBI taxonomy): domain Eukaryota; kingdom Metazoa; phylum Arthropoda; class Insecta; order Coleoptera; family Cerambycidae; genus Rutpela; species Rutpela maculata. Next base: position 39,409,951 of record OW386285.2, read on the forward strand.
TCCGAAACTAATGATATTAAGGATATTGTTTTTTTTCAAAAAACATGTTTTTTATACCAAAGAATATACCATATTTTTTTTGGCCCGATATCGTTAGTACTTTTTGATTGTTTAAACAATTGGCATAATTTGTTAATTAGCAAATAACTTTTTTTTCGAAAGTTTGATCGACTTCAAACCAACTTTAAACGATAAATACTGATGTCGGGCAAAACCCCCATATAAGTCTGCACGAATACAACTTTTTGCTTTTGTTTATTTAAAGTTTAAATTAATTTTGAAAATTAACAAATGGACTATCTCGGCTCTAGGTAAGCGTATCGAAATGGGGTTTTGTGGACATGAAAGTGCTTGGAAAAAGGAAATTTTTGAGACCAGAAAGAACTTGATCGGATAACCGGAACCGGAAATATAAGTGATATTGCGTTAGAGGCTCTAATTTGTTTATTAACAACTTTTTTGACACGAGGTTTGGTGCAAATGGAAGCTAACAAGTTTTTCCATCAACCACAAAAAGTTCTACAAAAAATATTCAATCCCTGAAGAGTTATACGCGTTTTTGACCCTTAAAAAAATCTCTCCCGCAACGTGAAAATAGTAAGATTTGACGCGCAATGGGGTGGCGGGTTCGATCCTCGGTGTGGGCAAATTTTTTTTCGTGCAATAAAATATTTCCTATAATAAAATATTTTTTTAATTGTAAAAAACGTTATAAATAATTATTTATTCTTGAGAACTTCATTATCCGTAACTCTCGAGCTGATGCTGTGCACCTGCTTTGTATGCTCTACATTTCTTATAGTCGAAATCATGGAACGGTGGAAGGGGGGCCGGTTTTTTACAACACGGTGGTTCTTGACCGGCTGCACGGATGCTGTTCGTTCTATTTTCTTGCTACGTACAGACGTGTATTTTGAGATACAGTGTTTTCTTCCACGTGTTCATCCAGAATTTCCGTAATTAAAACAATAAAATAATAATGCCATTAAAATAATAATTATAAGAAAAAAGTGGAAAAAAAATTATTGCCTTTTTATTTTTGGTCTTTTTTCGACAAATAAAGTAAAACAAGCCTTCTCTTTCACAAAAAGTAGTAAAAAAAACCAAAAACTACCGATAAACCCTCGTTGGACAAGAACAATCATATATTTGTTGCAAGATAGCCATTTATGTAATGAAATTGCAAAAAAAAATTATTTACGACTTTTTAAAAAATTTCTCAGAGAGTAAAAAGATTTATTATCATAAAAAATACTTGGTTACATGAAAAAAAAAATTTGACGAAAAAAAATTATCCTTTTTCCAAACACTTTCATATGCACAAAACCCCATTTCGATACGCTTGCCCAGAGCCGAGATATTCCATTTGTTAATTTGCAAAATTAATTTCAACTTTAAATAAACAAAAGCAAAAAGTTGCATTCGTGCAGACTTCTATGGGGGTTATGCTCGACATCAATATTTATCGTTTAAAGTTGGTTTGAAGTCGATCAAACTTTCGAAAAAAAAGTTATTTGCTAATTAACAAATTATGCCAATTGCTTAAACAATCAAAAAGTACTGAAGATATCGGACCAAAAAAAAATGGTATATTCTTTGGTATAAAAGGCATGGTTTTTGAAAAAAAACAATATCCTGACCTCATTAGTTCCGGAATAATTAATTTGTTAATTAAGAAATTTATTTTGGCTATAACAAATGAACGGGTTGACAAAATGAGATTTTTTTATAGAATTAGAATTTAAGAATTTTTCCTATAAGAATCCGTGGCTAACTCAAATGATATAGAAAATTTTTGAGAAAAATCCCAGGCAGACAAGCCTATTAATGAAAAAGTCTTTTTAGCATATTTTTAAGGAAATTCCTATAAACTTGAAATTTGTGTTAAATAAACATTGTTTCTTTTTATTTTTGAGAGTTGTTTATTTTTCTTAATCGATGATATAACGAAGTTTTCCTAACCAGTTAGGTAAAATTGAACTTTTCTGAATTGGTGATGATACTTATGTGTTGAAAAGTGTCATTTTATATGTCAAAATTAGAAAATAGTATTTTATATAACAAGTGGCTAAAATGGTGTTTTTTTACAAGTGGGGCGTACGAGCCGAAGACGAGTGCTATAAACCACACGAGTAAAAAAAACACATTTTTGTCTCGAGTTATATACAAAATTTTTTGTATTTCCATTCGAAATTAGAAAATAATATAATTTTGTAAAATTACTTAATGACTAAATTCTATTGCTGTTTCCATAGAAACCAACAAGTTTGCTTTATTTCACACTTTTTTCTTTATTTTACACTTGTCAATAATGACATTGTTTTGATTCATGGATTGTCAAATAAATGTCATTTTGGGATATGCCGTTGCAAAAAGTTATTTATTATACTCTTAGCAATTACGAAAACGAAGAGTGAACACCTTTCAAAATGTCCGTCTATCCGTCTGTACGTCCGTCAAGTTTCCTAAAAGCACGATAACTTAAGAAAGAAAAGTCCGATTGTACTGAAATGTGTAGAGTAAGCCAGTGTCAGCTAGATGAATAAACCTGCTTTTTGAACAAAATCAATCAGTAAATGAAAAAGTTATTAACTATTTAAAATTTAAGAAATTGTTTTCTTAATTTTTTTTTATAATTGGATAAAAATCTTGGGAAATATTATTTTCAATTATTAATTTATACGTTTTATCATACTTTATACACCTACATGATTTTCAAATAGAGACATATTAGATGTATTAACACTTTCTTACAGTAATGAATGGTGTATAATTGTTCCACTTTTGACTTGCAACCCAAGGTCGTGAGTTCGAAATACAGACAGGTTAGATGAAGATGTCCAATTATTAACATTATTTACAAAAAAATTATAAAATAAAAGATTACCCTATGAAATGTGTAACAATTATATAAAAGTTCAACAAATCGACCAAGAGTATAATATTTACTCTAGTTTATTATTATCATTGTCATCAATTTTTTTCTATTGTTAATATTGTACGATTTACGGCGCCCAAAAAAGTTAAACATTTAAGCTTTATTGCAGTTCTTTGCAATTATATAATTAGTTTCTTATATCAATATTGTAGAAAAATTACCTAAAAACTTTGTTTAAATAATTTTCTTTTTTTCTCAAGTTAAGAAGATTCTGAGGTTAATCTTTGTTTAGTTGTAAGAGGAACTATGTTGGTGGAAAACTGATTTGCAGTTGATAATTTTCTTACACGATCAATTGTTGAAAAATGACAGCAGCTCGAAATTTGAAAATTTCCTCGACATTTCTGCTCAAAATTTACTTAAAATAGTGTTGTTTATTAGAGATAATGAAATTTATCTAAATGCTTTGCGTTTTCATTGATTTTTCGAGTACCCTGGGCCAATGAGGAAACGTTAATTAAAAAAAAAACAACAATTTTTCAGGCTTCGGGGTGCTGTAATTTTAAAACAGTTGACAGTATAAGTAAATTGTTTGAACAAAGCTTTAGGATATTTCGTAATATATAATGCTGTAATAATTAATTATTGAGTAGGACAAGGGGGGGCGGAATAATTGCAAAAATCTACAGGGAAGCACAAAATTTCACTTTTCCGTAAAGTAAAATTTGTAAAAATTGTACCTTTTTTTTTTTTACTAATATCTAATTCTAGGGTAGATCTGACAGGATAATTGATACCTAGCTGCAGCGATGTTCCTGTGGAAAATATTAATTTGCGATTGTGGCAACGCTCCCCACATTTTAAAAGAAAAAACCCTCTAGGAATTATTCACGTTCTTTTTTTTGGTTATAACGGATTCGATGACGAAGAAAAGATCGCCTTGTGTTTTAAATACGTAGATAGACATGTAGATAGACATGACTACATTATAAAAAAAATGATGAGGTTTTAACGCAAATGTATCTCGTCTTAATAAGCAAGCAATCTTTTTAAAAAAATAGATAAACAAGTAAATTTACATCAAAAACAAATTAGCCTCGGCTAATGCAATAAATTTTAAAACATCTCCTAAGTTTATAAAGCTGATCACGAGCTGATAAGTAGAAAGTGGTTAACCGACCAACCCTTCTGAATGAACCCCGAGCAATAAAGTGGGATTTAGGGATTAATTCCCGGGAAATTTACGAAGAGACACAGGTGGCCATCTTAAGCGAAGGACTAAATTTATAAAGGCAACAAGATAGGAGACACTAACTTAAAACGAATGGAACTTACTAGATTTATTTGAATCACATTTGCAGGTAAAACGCAACTTGCAGTAGGTCTTTTTGTGCTCTAGAAGTTCGTGCAGGTCGGAAAACATTTCTCTACAGTTGCCGCAGATCAATATGTCTTGATTACCTGAAAATCAAAGAGTAAATTAGTGACGATTTAACAATGACGCAAACGTTTTCAGATAATGGCGAACGTTCCGGTTGGAACGAAAATTATTTTCTTTAAAACTCCTTATAAATAGACTCTCTTATATTTGCTACATACAATTAAGTTTCTCATATTATGATATAAATGTTTAGAAAATATAATATTCACATTCAAAATTCATATTATGATATAAATATCTACAGTAGTTTATTTAGAAAATGCAAGTGCAGGAAAATATTCTGGCAAGCTCTTTCCTTTCTTAGACGAAACTGCATAATATTCGTATGGTCATTATACACTATACAGGGTGTTCCATTTATAGACGTCCAAAGTGAACAATGTGATAGGGACCGCAAGAGCAACAATATTGGCTATTAGTACATCGTATAATAATAGTACGTCGAATAGTACATCGGACATAACGTGACAGTAATGTGAACAAGGTAAAAAATTATAAGTTTTAGTGTTAGCGACTGCGAAGTACAAAGACAAAGTTGAAAAGGACAAATTCCTACATTTTTTGTATAGGTATATATTAACCTCCCCACAATAAAATTGTGTGAGGTTACTACAATTAGTCCAAAATCGAAAATTGAGATAATATAAAATCTTTACATTTTGAGGTCCCAGGAACCCAAAAAAGTGGTTTGTGAAAAATGTCTGTGTGTGTGTATGTCTGTGTGTGTATGTATGTTAGCACGATGGCGGCGAAGCTATTAAACGGATTTCGATGAAACTTTGCATGAGGGTTTCTTTAGTGCTCCAGAAGATCTGAAAAGGTTTTGGTTGAGATCGGATTACGTTTAGTGCCGTTTTGGCACAACAAGTTGTTTATTTTATGATTACTTACAATTTGTAATAGAACCATTGAAAAAAAGTAAAAATTCCAATTTCAACGATATATCACACTTGCACCCTTTAGATTTGGTTTCCGTTAAAAAAATCAAAAAGAATTCGTTATATGTGCACACATAGCAGCATCCAAAAAATATGATTGGTATTATTGTTAGGGGAAACTGTTTTTGCCATCTGTCAAAAATATTTGGGTTGGTAACCTTTGTGAATGTTGATTTATAGGTACGTGACGTTACAGCTAACCTCAAAAATATATATTTCTTAAGATTTAAGAATATTACGTAGCTATTATTAAAATTTCTGCCTGGTTCCCGTACTTTCAACTAAAATCTAGTACAGTGTAATGTTTATGAAGTTCTAAATACTTTGTCCTAATAAAATAGGACTCGTTTTGTAGGTTGGAAGTATAACCTGTAATTAGCTGTCTATTTTTATTAATCAACCATTTTAGTTGAGGTTTTGACAGTTTTGACATTTTGCTCGAGGGACGACAATCAAACGGAGTTTGCGTGGTTTTATATATTTTTTTCTAGCTTTTCTTGAGAAACTGTGTGTGTTTTCGTAATAATGTCATGTAGTGAAGATTATTTAACCCTTATGGGTGATGTAAAGTGTCGCTATGATGAGAAAATCAAAATAATAGACAATATTGACCCATACACCAATGGAGTGGAGACTGGAGACCTTTCTGCAGATTTGTCTATTTTACCTTGTGTATCCGTAATTAATATGGTAAATTACTTAGTGTTGACTCACAGCTTCTACACAGGCCAACAGTTAAAGGCATATAAATCTTTACAAGCATATAAATATGAGGCTGGATTTGTGCAAGAAGTTTGTGCAAGAAAGATAAACTCAAATGTATTCATTGTTATGGGCAAGGCAAGTTTATATTTAAATAACTGAGTGCTAGATTTCAGTGATAAGCATGTTATATTACGCGTATATGAGGTATTCAATAGACTCTACCAGAAAGTGATTACCTTTCTCCTGAGCTTTTTTACATTCAAAATAAACCTTATCTCACAATCGCACCTTATCGCGCAAAAGGATGGCATTTTATTTTAATTTCACATTTAAAACTGAGATTACTTCTTTGTTTACAATGGAATAAAAAGTTTGGTTGTGCCTCAGGCAATATGGCCGACTTATCGTGACGTCATCCTAAAATGGTCTATATTAAAAAATTATTTACGTGAATTTTTAAATATTTGCTTGGAGCAAGTACGGCTCCAAGCTAAAAATGAGAATAAACTTGAAAAACTTAAACATGCTATGTCCCTAAATATATTTCATAACCTAAAAATCAACATTCGTAAAGGTTACCAACCCAAATATTTTTGACAATGTCAAAACTTATTTTAGTTGGGTTTATAGCCGTGTTCGGATATTACGTCTGATTGATGGGATGCGTCACAATCGTTCATTCAATGCAAATCGAGCTAACTGAGCTAAATATTAAACGTTCGAATATTACAAAATAAAGAACTCGGACGAAGCTCGACTTGCTCCGACCTTTTTGATGGAGCAGGAAGATTTTAATTTGACGCATGCATAGTCTGCTTGAACTGTCCACAATATTATTGACTTGTTGAGGTTAGAGTGTCATTTGGGCTAAATTCTTAGTTATTATTTTTTTTCGCTATCCAATGTTCTACAAAATCTTCGAAACTTTATCTGTTAATACCCTTATAATATCCGGCAATTGATATACATGCAACATAAACAATCATGAGAGGTTATGTTTTAACAGATTACTTGTAGTCCACTTCAGTTCGTTCGATATTTGTTCATGAAATAAATGGCTCAAAAGTCACGTGTAAGTTATCTGTTTGCTCAGTGCTCTGATTTCCGATGTAATATTCAAATACAGTTGATGGGGATCCACCGTGTGGGGAGGTTCCAGCCGCTTCCAGTAGCTGCCGATTTATTTTTTATTGTAAATCTAATATGTAACGAGATACAGCAGTGGCGAAATGAAGTTTAACGAACTTTTTTTCAAAAAATCGTCAAACTACAAGAAATAAAATAAAACAGTAAATTGACATATCCTGTCTTTACCGACAAAAAGGTAACTTTCAACATTAATAATCATTATTTTCTCTTAATTTTTAACACAAGGAGGACTAGAGATCAGGAGCGAGATCCCGATGCTTTAAAAGTTTAAGTAAAACATGGTGCACCAACCAGAGTGCACGCGGGCTATCGTAGCGTAGGAATCGATTCTTGAGGTATTCCATGTTTTATAGCCAATTCTTCTGATTAACTGTCATTAAATTTAATGATTTGCCTATTTTCGAGGTACGATGTAAACCACTATAATACTATCCCGTCAATTTCATATTTTTTTAGTTTCAATACGATACAAGTAGATTATAATAATATAAAACCTGTTATATTCTAAACGTACATTATACAATAAAAAGAATATTTTTTTTTTACAATTAATTATTTTTTATTTATTTGCTTTTATCAATATACAGAAAGTAGGTATTTTCATAATAAATAAAAAAAAAGAATATTTTTGTTCGTAAATCCATCTTTCTGAGACTCTATCTCTTTAAACATTAGACATACATTAAATATGTAAGGAATTTTGTCCTCTTCAACTTTGTCTTGAACATTTTTCTCGTAAGATCGAGCGCTGCCGAATTATTTTGAAGAAAACACTTTTTTACAACTTTAATTCAAGATGGCGGCTCGCGCCTCTCCCAGCCCCAAGGTCGAAAACTTGTAATTTCTACCAGGGCCTTGACTTAAACAACATATATCAAAATCATAACTACTACTCCACCGTTTGCAGGGCGAAATCTCCAACTGATTTAATTACATAGAGGATCGAGCAAAAATTGCATAACCAATTTTAAATCTACTGTAGCCTCTGATCAGTCTCTCTTCTTTGTCTATAAAATGTATACATTTGCAGGTGTAAGTATAGCAAGCGGAGGAAGTAAAATACCTAGTTGTTATACTATATAAATCACTTAACTGGAATTCCCATTTGGAAAAGCTGAATCCTTAAGCAAGGCTGTCCTTGTGGACATGTCGTAGAATTTGTGGAATCCTAGATATACGTTGCGGTCGTAAGACGGTAGATGGTAGCGTATGCATCCATAGTTTGGTAGTCGAAAGGGCTACAACAAACGACCAAAGATAAACTCTCTGGGTTACAGAGACAAGCATGCTTGGCAATATCTGGTGCAATAAATAACTGGTTAATGGTGCAATAAATACCACACCGTCAGCTGCTCTGGGAATCATGCTGGATCTACCTCTCCACATCTATTTGGAGAGAGATGCTAGGTGGGAAACATACAGATTTCAACAAGCGGTCATTAATATGCCGCAGGCTAGCATTATGGAACGCAACGGGCTCTCGGATGACATACATAGTCAAGACATCCTGGAAATGCTCTCAGATGTTATGACTAATATGATCACCTACACACTGCCTTTTTATGTCCTGTTTCCTGGAAGAAAGGAATAGGATCGGAATAAAACCGACCTACAAAGAGCGGAGATTTGTTGGTTCACAGACGGCTCCAAAACCCCTGAAGGAACTGGAGCCGGAGTATACAGTGGCAACTAAAAGGTAAGAATAAGAATCTTTTCAAACAGCCAAGCAGTTCTTAAAGCTCTTGATTCATACCACTGCAATTCTAAAACGATCTGGAACTACTAAACGGCTTTAACCCGATTGAGCAGAAACGACAAGTTGACTCTGGTTTGGATACCGGTCCTTAGGCAGGAAAGGTACGATATCGAATTTTATCGAATCAGAACCAGTGCTGGGTATATCTTAAGGCATTGCAAAAACAACCATATTGGCCTGTACTGACAGGAAAATTCTTCAGTACTGGCAAGAACTACCAGGATTAGTTCATTCAAAGGAGTTTATTATATATCCTTCGAAATTAAGAACTAAAAAACTATTAGAGTTATACAGGTTACATCTAAGAACTCCAGTTGGCCTGTATACCTGGCAGTGCAGACTAAATCACCACTTGCGCAGACGAGCGGATAACGCTGAATAGGTACCCACACACGAAGTGATATTTTGAGCGACTTGGTATGCAGAAGACAGTGTCTGTCTATTTGGAACTCACGTTTGTGATGAGCGACGGACCCGGTCAGTAAATACGTCGTCGGTGTAGGAACAGGTCGCTACAAGTTAAAAAAACTAACGTAAGGATCCAGTCTGTAGCGCTCGTCGTTTGATCTTAGTTTAAATAAATTTTGTTTGTGGTGTAATAATTATTATGGAGTGGACAAAAGAAATAGTAACAGAGTTTATAGAACTATATAGAGAACGACCATGTTTGTGGAAAATTAAAGACCCAGATTATATAAATAAGAATTTGAAAAGAGAAGCATATGAAGATTTGATAAAATTTTTAAAAAGCAAAAATTATAATGATGTAACTATAAAAGATGTTAAAACTAAAATACAAAATATGAGAAATGCTTTTAGGAGAGAATAATAATAATACTTTATTAACCATTTCGATACATTGGAGTACATATGGCAGGTCAGGATGTATTTAAAGTATAAAAATATAAGACAAACTTATTCAGTGAACAAACAGTATGAACATATTGCGTAGACATATATACATTTGTTTAAAAATAAGAGTATATACATATATACACATATATATATTTGGGAAATATAAAACAAAAAAATTAATATAACAAATACACAAACATTAAGTTCTACAAAAATCGGATTAATTTCTAAAATACTAAATGTATTTATGGCTCTAATGAGGGTTCTCTATTCAAGAAATCCCGTACACTATAAAACGCTCCCTTATGTAGAATATCTCTTATCGTCGTTTTAAATTTATTATATCTTTGTATATTTCTTACCTCCTCTGATAAACTATTGTAAAATATAGTACTATTATAGCGAGATTTTTTAAAACACGATGTTCGGTGTTTTGTTATGTTCAGTAGGTCTCCATGTCTCGTGTCGTATGTATGTTTTTCTTTTAATTTAGAAAATAAATCCATATTTTTCTTTGTGTACGTCAAACATTTGTATATATATATATATATGCATGGGGTCGTCAGAATTTTTTTATTCCTAAAGAAATCCTTACAGCTTTCCCTAGCGTTTAGCTTGAATATTAGTCGAATAAGTCTTTTTTGACTTATAAAAACTCTATCACTAGAGGTAGAACTTCCCCAGGCGATTATGTTGTAAGATATGTGCGAGTATGCCAACGCATAATATATGTTTATTAGCCCAGTCTCGTCTAAAGTACTCTTCATTTGTAGTAGTGCAAAATAGGCTTTATTTAGTTGATTGCAAATATGTTCAATTTGAAAACCGAACGATAATTTACAATCAATATAGGTTCCCAGTAGTTTGACACTATCAGATGGACTTATATCATCGTACAATATTGCGTTGTGTGGGAGGGGTTTCTGGATATAAAAATTTATAAACACCGTTTTTTGACAGTTTAATATTAATTTATTCCTTTGTGACCACGTATTAACTTCTTCAAGAGATAGAATGACTGCTTCTTGAAGCTCCTCAGGTGTGTCAGCCGTCAAAGTTACTGTGAAGTCATCTGCAAACATGGTCAAATGTCCATTACTTATATAAATAGACAAGTCATTGACATACAGCATGAATAGTAATGGTCCCAAGACGGAACCCTGTGGAACTCCAAGCAGCAGTCTCTCTAGTTCCGATTGGTTTCCATCTAGTTTAACTCTCATAACTCTTCCTTCCATATATGATGTTATCCAAGATAATATATTTCCCCTGATACCGATGTTGTAAAGTTTTTGTTTTAGAAATTCTTTGTTTATAGTGTCAGATGCTTTTGACAGATCAAAAGATAGGGAAGCAACATATTTGCCCTTGTCTAGATTTAGGTAGACGTAATCTAGCAGGTGACAAGTTGCCGTTTCAGTGGATTTGTTTGCCCGGAAGCCATGTTGTGCTGTTGTTAGAATATTATTTTTTTCTACGAACGGTATGATCTTATTGTAAATAATTCGTTCGAAGAGCTTCGATATTATACTTAGGACTGAAATTTGTCTAAAATTTTCCATATCATGGGCAGATCCTTTTTTATAAATTGGTGTAACAGTTGCCTCTTTTAGAATTTCGGGAAAGCATCCTTCGTTGAGAGAGATATTGTAGAGATAAACAAGATGGTCAATTACGCTGTCTTTTATATTGTTTAATATATTAGCTGTTAGCCCGTCAAATCCAGAAGAATTTTTATTTTTTTGTTTAAGAAGGGCTTCATTTATTTCTTGAGCTGTGATGGGTGCAACGTATATTGAATGTTCTATATATGTTGACGTGGTACACGGTAGTGAGAGATTTGCACCAAAATGTTGCGATAGTTTGTTCGGTGCATCTGTAGCGAAAAAGTTAACGAATGTACTTGCTATTTCTATTGGGTTTATTATTGTTTTGTTTCTATACTCAAGAGTTATTTTGTAATTTTTATGTTGCTTACGTCCTAGTTTTGTATTTATAATACTCAATGTAAAAAAATTGAAAATTCTAATAGAAGTGGATCAGGAACAGCAGACATTTATGTACCAACTTACTTAGTAATTCATCAAAAATTGGACCGCTCATTCTTAAATAATTCTTCAAATCGTCTTGTTCATTTTGTCTCCATTCACGTACTAAAAGCATAGAACCATATTTTTCTCCTCGTTCTGAAATCCATTTCTTGACCCACTTTTTTCAGTTCCTTTTTCTCTTATCCCTGATTTTTAAAATACATAAACCCATGAGAGCAATTTTTTTGTCCATTTTGTACTAACACAGATTCACCGACTAAAGAGGTATTTTAGACCAGCTTAACATACGAAGTCGCACTACTCAGTATGTCGAAATTTAAAATATCTGCCAACTAATTGAGGGACAGCGTAGGTGCAGGAACCAATCGTTTGACAAATCGCGGACTAAGTATGTTCGTGTGTAGACACGACAAATCAGATCGCTCACAGACCAAGTCGGCGGATCTGGTATGGCAGTTCTGGTCGGTCGACACCATCGGCCGACTATATCGCTTCGTGTGTGGGTAGCTAATGCCGACTGTGTTTGTAGGTGGATGAAATGACAAAGTACGCTCTATATAATTGCTCCGCTGCAGAAAGAACCAGGTTCTCACTCTTTGGCAAAGGGCTACTGCTGCCAGAGGACCTGGACAATCTCTCACCCAATAAGGTTATCGACTTTATTAAAAAGTGAACCTGTTGGGTGAAATATAATTAGAAGTGAGCCACAATAAACCAGATGGTCGCAGTGAAGGGTCTGTATATTAGCCCATTGACATATCAACCAAACCTAACCTAATAGCAAGCGGGAAACTTTTTTATCTTTCAAAAGCAACGTGAAGTGTACTGAGAGGACATATAGATAAGGGATGGGGGCAACTTTTTATTTGAAACTTTGTTCTCTAGACTAGTAGTTTTCTAAAAAATTGCAGATGAGGCAACTTATGGGTAGGTAACTTGTGATCACCTAATGATTCATTGACTCATGTTTTTTGCTTTGCATGTTAATGTACTAGCAGACCATTCAAGTTAAAATTTGCATTACATAATAATTTATTTTTCATATTATACATTAATATTAATTTGTTGAGTGAATTTCATTGTTTCTTTATTATCGTGTTATTTTATAATAATCTCTGTTTCCAATAGTGCAACTCCTTCACTGTTGATAAACTGTTTATATAAAAAAATTAAGTAGAAATTTTAAAAATAATAAAAATTTGACCAATGAAATAATATTATACGAATAGCTATGGATAAAACTGCACTCTTGGCTCTATCAACGATTTTAATATTACCAATAAGCAAAGTTCAGTTACATGACTGACATCTGTTAAATATCTGGGTAATATACCAGACGAATATTGTGGATAAATTAAATAGAATTTGTATGCAAAAAATTGAATTTTGCATTTATTGCCATAGTCAATATTACTGAAAGAATAATTGAGCGTATATTATGAATTTCTGTATTATCATCAACTTATTATAGACATTCAGTTTTATTATTCTTTGTGATGCATATTAATGACTAATTATTATTATTCTGTTTATCACATTTTTATTTTTAATTTGACTTTCCATTCACTTTGTTTTGTTTTGCTGAAGAAAAATGTCTGTAAATATACTTGCCTAGATATCCAATAAATTTATTTGTAGTAATTTTTAAAATAATAACTAAAAGATGAAAGCAGTTTATGCATTGAAAATACTTTTCATGGAAGGTTTCTCAGAACAGTTCTCTGAAAAATTAATTTCGATTTTGTATATTTGGTTTGGCTTACATCTTACGCCTTTGTAAGTATAATACGAGTGGAAGTTGTTTATGAAATTGTGCATAAACACAATAACTTGTATCTGCAGTTTTTTTGCAATAAGTTGTTGACCAAGTGGTTTACTTTTGGAGTGTCAGATTTGTGATGATTGATTGCTGCACTACTATTTTAAAGGCACTCGAAATAGCCGTGTCCGTTCAAGTCACCTTAGCAAGAGCATTATAGTGCACTCTTTTGAATAACAAAATTAGAAATGATAAATATATTCACCGTTTGTTTACTAAAAATGAAAAAGTAAAATTAGCAGAAATTAGGACATATTGCCATTACTGCTAAAAATGGTGTTTTTTAAGCTTTTTTTGCCTTAACTTCACATTAGGACCTATAGCGTTTCGATAGTAGTGAGTTTGGCAATTACAAAAAATAGCAAAATTTCGCCATTTGTCAAAAGTTTGAATGCGACGCACGAATGAAAGATATTTTTTTATTTGAATTTTTTTCCCATTTTGCTTAGCTTCGCGATAGGCAACTTTTCCGGGGTATAGCGACAGAAAAATTAAATTACAAATTTTAAAAAACCCCGACACCAAAATATCGACTAAATAACTAATATAAAAAAAAAATAAATTAACGAAACTTTAAAAATTATTAAATAATGTTGATTCCATATACGAACTCTTATGATTTATTTAAATTCAGGTTACATCTTCTTTATGTCCTCGAGATTTGCTTTCTTATACGCATGAATATATCGGGAGCTGCTGTTTTGAATATAACTATTTAGTAGTTCGTCTTTACAGCAGCCCCCGACATATTCATGCGTATAAGAAAGCAAATCTCGAGGACATAAAGAAAATGTAAGCTGGATTTAAATAAATCATAAGAGTTCGTATATGAAATCAAAATTATTATATTTAATATTAATATTATTATTATTATTATATTTAATGATTTTTAAAGTTGTATTAATTTATTTTTTTTTATATTAGTTATTTAGTCGATATTTTGGTGTCGGGTTTTTTTTTAAATTTGTAATTTAATTTTGTTTTATACTTTTTAAACTAAACATATACATACAACATACCGTATTATTATATCACGAGTCCCATACAGAACTTTTTAACCTTTAAGCCGACGCGGTCCAATTTTGTATTCTACTAGTCGAACACGGTCTACAAGACCGGTTCTATTATAAATGTGTTTATGTGTTATATTTAATTTGAATAAAAACTGCATCAAAATCGGATCTCCCGTTGAAGAGATATAAAGCCACAGACAGACAGACAAACAAACATACAAACATACGAGTCAAACTTATAACACTCCTCTTTTTGGGTCGGGAGTTAAAAAATTGAAAATTTTTAAAAACTCCCGATCAATGTATCTAATCGTACCAGTTTCATATGACCGAATCAAAATGAGGCCTAAATCATATTCGGCTACCATAATTGTCTGCACATTTTCAATTTTACTTCAATCGGACAATTTCTAGAGAAGTTCAACATGGCGAATATTCTTTCAAATAAAAAAAATGTATCTAAATCGGATCACGTGCTGAAGAGATATGAAGCCACAGACAGACAGACAAACATACAAACATACGCGTCAAACTTATAACACCCATCTTTTTGGGTCGGGGGTTAAAAATTAACTAACTTCAAACTTTTGGTTATTTTTTTGGTGGTGCGTTAATTTATTGGAGAAGTGTATATTCATTGCGTCGTCCGTATCCGATATAAAACTTATAGTTTAAACCGAATCCTTCACCATTTCTTAGAACGCAACGTATGAGCGAATACAATATACGATCAAATTGTGTTAAAACTAAAAGATTTTGTCCGCCATCTTGGGGCGTCCGCCATATTGAATTTAGTGTGACGTCATTTTATTTTCTTATTCTTCCCATCAAACCCTTTCATTTGATACCCATACCATGGGGGTGCCTAAAAAATAACTAGTCCGCCATCTTTGGGAGTCCGCCATATTGGATTTGGAATGACGTCACTTAGCTAACCATGCATTGTCATCCAAACTAAACGTGTATGCAAAATTTCAGCTCAATTGGTTGGGGATAACTATTTTAAAATTCAGTTGCAAGATTTGATCCACAAGAACAAGGCAAGTTAAATAAAAGCCTGTAATCAAGCTAGCGACCAAACATCAAAATCTAATATGGCAAAAACCTTCTCGACAAAATACTCTTTCAAATAAAAAAAGTGCATCAAAATCGGATCACCCGTTGAAGAGATATGAAGCCACAGACAGACAGACATACAAACATACACGTCAAACTTATAACACCTCTTTTTTGGGTCGGGGGTTAAAAAGGTGTTTTTTCGGCCCAACCTTTTGTATGGGGTGCCTCAGGGGAGTATACTTGGGCCGTTGCTATTTATAATATACATATTAATAATATGTCTAAAATTTTTAAACACTGTAAATATCACTTTTTCACTGATGACACTATAATCCACATTGATGAGCATGATCCTAGAGAGTTAGTAGATAAAATAAACCACGATTTAGAACTGGTCTCCAAATGGCTGGAAACAAAAAAATTAAAATTAAATATTACAAAAACAAAGTAAGTAAGTAATAAGCAAAGTTCCAGATTATTCAAACATATAAATTTACCAATCAAGATTCAAGAGGTAAACTTGTCATTGGTCCCAAAAATCAAATACCTAGAGTTATTGTTAATTGCAACTTGAATTTTAAAAACCATGTGGATTATATACGTAAAAAAATCGGCAGCTACTGGAAGCGGCTGGAACCTCCCCACACGGTGGATCCTTATCAGCTGTATTTGGATATTACATTGGAAATCAGAGCACTGAGCAAACAGATAAATTACACATGACCTTGGAGCCATTTATTTCATCAACAAATATCGAACGAACTGAAGCGGACTACAAGAAATCTGTTAAAACATAACCTCTCATGTTTGTTTATGTTACATGTTGATCAATTGCCGGATATTATAAGGGTATTAACAGATAACGTTTCGAAGATTTTGTAAAATATTGGATAATGAAAAAAAAATAATAACACAGAATTTAGCCCAAATGACGCTCTAACCAACAAGTCAATAACATTATGGACTGTTCAAGCAGACTACGCATGCGTCAAATTAAAATCTTCCTGCTCGATCAAAAAGGTCGAGCAAGTCGAGCTTCGTCCGAGGCCTTTATTTTGTAATATTCGAACGTTTAAGATTTAGCTCAGTTAACTCGATTTACAATGAACGATTGTGACGTGTCCCATCAATCAGACGTAATATCCGAACACGGCTATAAACAATTATTACCATAAAAAAAAAACAACTAAAATAAGTTTTGACATTGTCAAAAATATTTGGGTTGGTAACCTTTACGACTGTTGATTTTTAGGTTATGAAATATATTTAGGGACATAACATGTTTAAGTTTTTCAAGTTTATTCACATTTTTAATGTTTGACTACGCATTTTCAGCTTGGAGCCACAGTGACTCCAAGCAGATAGTTAAAAAACTCATGCAAATAATTTTTCTATATAGACCATCTTAGGATGACGTCACGATAAGTCGACCATATTGCCTGAGGGATAACCAAACTTTTTATTCCAATATAAACAAAGAAGTAATCTCAGTTTTAAATGTGAAATAAAAATAAAACACCATCTTTTTTTGCGACAAGGTGCGATTGTGAGATAAGGTTTATTTTGAATGTAAAAGAGATTAGAAGAAAGGTAAAGAAATCACTTTCTGGCAGAGTCTATTGAATACTACATACGGATAATATAACAAGCTTATCACTGAAATCTAGCACTTAGTTATTTAAATGTAAACTTGCCTTGCCCATAACAATGAATACATTTGAGTTTATCTTTCTTGCACAAACTTCTTGCACAAATCCGGCCTCATAATATTTATATGCTTGTAAAGATTTGTATGCCATTAACTGCTGATCTGCGAAGAAGCTGTGAGTCGACACTAAGTAATTTACCATATTAATTACGGACACACAAGGTAAAATAGACAAATCTGCAGAAAGGTCTCCAGTCTCCACTCCAAGGGTGTATGGGTCAATATTGTCTATTATTTTGATTTTCTCATCATAGCGACACTTTACATCACCCATAAGGGTTGGATAATATTCACTATATGACATTATTACGAAAACACACACAGTTTCTCAAGAAAATCAGAAAAAAATATATAAAACCACGCAAACTGCGTTTTGTTGTCCCTCAAGCAAAATGTCAAAATTGTCAAAAAACCATGTGACCTAAAAATGGTTGATTAATAAAAAAATATATTGCTAATTACAGGTTAGATTTCTAATCCACAAGAAGAGTCCTATTTTATTAGGACAAAGTATTTAGGACTTCATAAACATTACACTGTACTAGATTTTAGTTGAAAGTACGGGAACCAGGCAGAAATTTTAATAATAGCTACGTAATATTCTTAAATCTTAAGAAATATATATTTTTGAGGTTAGCTGTGACGTCACGTACCATAAGCTATAAATCAACATTCACAAAGGTTACCAACCCAAATATTTTTGACAGATGGCAAAATACGTTTTCCCCTAACAATAATACCAATTTTTTGGATGCTGTCATATGTGCACATATAACGAATTATTTTTAATTTTTTTAACGGAAACCAAATCGAAAGGGTGCAAGTGTGATATATCGTTGAAATTGGAATTTATACTGCTTTTTAATGGTTCAATTACAAATTCTAAGTAATCATAAAATAAACAACTTGTGCCAAAATGGCACTAAACGTAATCCGATCTCAACCAAAACCTTTTCAGATCTTCTGGACCACTAAAGAAATCCTCATGTAAAAGTTTCATCCAAATCTGTTTAGTAGCTTCGTAGCTATCGTGCTAATACACAGGCATTAGTCACAAACCACTTTTTTGGGTTTCCGGGACCTCGAAATCGTAAAGATTTGATGTTATCTCAATTTTCGATTTTGGATTAATTGTAGTAACCTCCCACAATTATTGTGGGGAGGTTAATAAACACAACACTATAAAAATTAAGTTCGTAGGCAAGAGCACTTAATAATTTTGATTATTGATACGGGAAACAACTAAACGAAAACATCCGTTCGTTGGTAATGGGTGGTAGGGATGGCAAAAGATGGCCTTTTGGAAAAACCATATAACTCTTGGTGGGCAGCTTCCCTGCCAGATGTGGCCGGAGTAGTGTTCATGGTGGATCGTTTAAGTTTGAGTTGATATATTTTGTTTTATCTTCTGGCCTCGGCCGATTTTTCACTAAATCGGTCGGGGAAGTAAGCTGTCAAATTTTTGGTTTCAATGTTTTTCTGGGGGAATTTGGTTTTTGACAGTTTTCGAAAAAATATTTTAGGTTGGTACCAATGTCTTAAATTATTTTTAAGTTATGTAGCACTATTTTTAGGTTATGTTGTCGGAAGAATTTCCGGCGGGATGGCGGAAGTAGCGGAAATAGTTTTTAAAATATAATGTCACTTTTAAAGTTTTATTGGAAAACTCACCGAAAACGTTCCGGTGAGATTGCTTATACTTGTAGGGCTTGTGAGCGGTTCACGAAGGCTTCTCACACCTTCCGTGGGCTTTATGAACGTCGAAAAAACTTGTAATGTCTCGATGCACTTGACACTCAAATTTACTAAGCATACAGTCTGCACGCTTTAACACACTAGTCTATTGAACGTTAGGTTAGACCACAGAGTACAATAACTATACAGAGGCGAAGGCTAGCCTTCCCGCCAAACCCAAATTTGTATACTCATCGCCATTTCTTAATTGTTTAACAATCAACCTCACTTTTATCTTGACACTGTTGATGTTAATCGTGTTAAGTTTGGATTTGTGAATTTTTTTTTCCACTCATTTTGGAATATTGAAAACATTAACCGAGAATTAAAATTCTCATAAATAAAACCTAGTGTACAACTCAATTGAAAATAGGCGCTAATTATAAGCAATTCAAATCGTAATATTTTTCAATCCAACTCGAAATACACTGTCTTTTCAGTGTATCCTTAAATGGGGATCTGCACATGACGTCATAGCTAACCTCAAAAATATATATTTCTTAAAATTTAAAAGTACTACGTAGCTATTATTAAAATTTCTGCCTGGTTCCCATACTTTCGACCAAAATCTAGTTTGTCACAATAAAATCAAACGCATTTTGCAGGTTAGAAATCTAACCTATTAAAAGAAATAAACAACATATCTCTCAGTGTAGACCAGGGTGTATTAAATCGGTGATGCGACGACAACCCTCACAGTGGCTTAATAAGTGCTTACTTCGTACATATTGTAAAAGATGGCTCAACTAAGTTCTCTCATTACTTACGCATAGATAGATAATTTTATAGGTTCTGTGCATACGTACATACAGTGTTGCATACATTCCCGGCTTCTTGTTTTTGACAAGAGTCCAGTGACATCTGACATTAAGTAGCTAAATTAAAACATTGAAAGAATATATGTAACACTACATGCAGTATTGTACGTGTCGTCACAATTAACCTCAAAAATATATATTTCTTAAGATTTACAGGTATTACGTAACTATTATTAAAATTTCTGCCTGGTTCCTGTACTTTCAACCAAAGTCAAGTTCAACGTAATATGTATGAAGTTTTAAATAGTTTGTCACAATAAAATAAGACGCTTTTGCAGGTTAGGAATCTAACCTATAATTAGCAGTCTATTTTTATTAATCAACAATATTGAAAAATTATTTGCGTGAATTTTTAAATATTTGCTTGGAGCCAGTATGGCTCCAAGCTAAAAATGCCTATACAAACATTAAATATGAGAATAAACGAAAACACCTTAAAATTTGAGGTTATGTTAGTTATACGATGCACATGCCCGGGTAATTGTAGGACCGTATTGCTCGCGCCATCTATTAAAGTAAATAGAAACCATGCACTTACGAAGCCATTATTATAATAGGAAAGTGCCGGACCACCTATTTAATACACCGTGGTGTAGACGCAAATGGTACGCAAGGTCACAGAAAACGAGCCATCAAAACTGAAAGGAACCGCCAAAGACTTCGCCTCTGTGCAGTTACTGTATTCTGTGGTTCCACTATAAAATATATTTTACACAAGAAGCGTGTTATTTGGTTTTTAATTTTTTTCACGGAAACCAAAGCTAAAGAGTGCAAGTGTTATATATCGTTGAAATCGGAATTTTTACTGCTTTTCAATGGTTCGATTATAAATTGTAAGTAATCATAAAATAAACAACTTGTTGGGCCAAAACAGCAACAAACGTAATCCGATCTCAACCAAAACCTTTTCAGATCTTCTGGAGCACTAAAGAAACCCTCATGCAAAGTTTCATCCAAATCCGTTTAGTGGCTTCGCCGCTATCGTGCTAACAGACATACACACACACACACACACACACACACATACACACACACAGACATTTTTCAAAAACAACTTTTTTGGGTTCCTGGGACCTCAAAACGTAAAGATTTGATGTTATCTCAATTTTCGATTTTGGACTAATTGTAGTAACCTCCCACAATTTTATTGTGGGGAGGTTAAAAATGTAAAAAGAAATCGTTGTTCTGAAACGCATAAGTTGGTACCTAACTATAAATACAAGGAGAACGGTCTATTACTTCATAATATTACCCCATTTTAATTTCACAGGTCTACAAATCTTTGTGTGCTGAATCCGAATTTTCAATTAAAAAAAAATTCTACCTCGTGATGTCGAGTCAATCCTGGTTTTTATTTTCAAAAAACCGTATTTTGACGATAAAAACCGGGATTTACTCGAAATCTACGCGGTACAATTTTTTTTAAATTAAAAATTCGGATTCAGCACACAAAAATATATAAGGAATGATAGGTTTAGTCCTTGGATTTTTTTTTGTAGACCTGTGCACAAAGTGCACACCTGTGTACAGATCTACAAAAAAATTTTTGTTCCAAGGACTAAACCTATCATTCCTTATATATTTTTGTATGCTGAATCCGAATTTTCATTTTACAATTTTTTTTACCTCGTAGATTTCGAGTAAATCCCGGTTTTTATCGTCAAAATACGGTTTTTTGACAATTTTTGACGTTTACTCGAAATCTACGTGGTAGAAAAATTTTTTAATTGAAAATTCGGATTCAGCACACAAAAATACATAAGGAATGATGTGTTTAGTCCTTGGAGCAGATTTTTTTTTTAGACCTGTGTATGGCTAATCAGATCGATCCAGAACGATTGCAAATGTTGCCATATAGAGCAATGAAAGTTATACTCAAATGTAGTATCTACTAGAATAAATGATATGCTAAAATGATTGAAATTAATGAATATAGCATATTTTCTTAAGTATAACGTTTTAGTTTTCATAGATAAAATTAACAAAGCCATAGTTCCAGATTATTTAAAAAATACATTAACTAAATTACGAGATGTGCATAATTACAATACCCGAGGAATTGATAATTTTGTAATTAAACAAGATGATAATGCATCAATTTTTTTACAAAGGAGTGGTTGAGTACAACCGATTGGGTACTGATTTACGTGGAACTAATTTACATACTATTAAGAGGCTATTACAAGATGTCCTGTTATGAATTATATACAATAATATACATATTTTTTCCTGTCTGAATTATGTTTTTTAGTTAGTTTTAGTTAGTTTTAGTTTTGTTCTTACATGTGTATTACACATACACTATATCTCAATATTACGAGCTCTTACTCGCTTGTTTTACCTATTTACCCCCCAACACTGCAACGAATAAGACCAAATTATAATCTTGTTCCAGATTTCGCAACATCACATAGGTGTATCAAATTTCAAGTCAACATCATAAACCGTTTTGGAGTAATCGTTCACACAAAAAAAGTGACAGATAGACCGATCAACTGACAGACAGACCGGCGCACAGTGGTCAATTTTCAAGTTCTAGGTGGACAAAATTCTACAAATTTGCAAATGAACAGAAAATGTTCATTAGAAAAGTGGAAAAATATTGAAAAAATTTTAGGCACTAAGGGGGTAGTTTTTAAGAGTGTTGAAAAGATAAATTTAGTTTTAAAACTCTGAAACTTTGTAGATAAGATAATATTGTGCCCGTGAATACAACAAAAATAGTAAAAAAAAAATTCTAAGGGCCAAGGGGATAAATTTAATTTAGTTTTAAAATTCTGAAACTTTGTAGATACGATAATATTGTGCCCGTGAATACACCAAAAAGTAAAAAAAATCTAAGGACCAAGGGGGTGATTTTCGAAGGGGTTGAAAATTAAATATTAGAAAATTACAAAACTTTTTGAATAAGATTTGCGAATCTACAAAAAAAAAAACAATGTAAAGTATATGTAGTGAAATAAATGTAGGCTCTTAAGGGATAGTTTTTGAGGGAGTGCAGCGAACAATTTTATGTTTCTAGGGGAACGAAATTATTTCAATGACACCGGAAGTTGACATCAACTTCCTTATTTTAAATGACATGTCTTATATTTTATGGAGAATTCGAATTCTATTCATTATTTTAAGATAACTTTAAATATCATTCCCTATGTAAAAAAATAATAGTTTTTGAGATATTTCGATTTTCATGAAGTCTGATTCGAAAACCAACCCATAGTTGGAAATTAATAACATTCGCTATGGTAAATTTAGATAACCATTTTAAGGGGCGAGCGTAGATACTCCAGTGAAGCAACGTGCAGCGCGGTTAGTACTTGGATGGGAAACACAGCGATCTCGTCCCACCTTCTAGCGGCTTGTATATCAGTATGTACGCGGAAGCTACGTAATTTCAAGACGAGGATTACGTAGTGGATATACCCATCCTTCGGAGGGGATGTAAAGCAGGTGGTCCCTTGTCTATTAAATGTTAGGCAAGTAAAAGATCCCTCCCTACTCTTCTTACGAGAAGAGGTTCGGCAAAATTTCCAGGTTGGGGGTAGCTCAAGCTACAATGCCTCAAAATATATAGAGTGCCCGGAAAGTGAAGTCCAACTTCGAAAACTTCGACCACCATTAAATAGCTTATTTCAGATGGAACATACTATATTTTATAAGCCTAGTCACTTCCCTCGTTTATTACTTTCAACCTATATGTGCATTCCCTCTAGCTAAAGTGTATGGTTATTAGGCTATTTCAAGTTATTTAGAAAGATGGTTAAATTAACATCAATATCGATAATACTGTGCCATGAGAATACAGTAATTTACAATAATTTTGTAAAAAAATCACAGTATATTTGTTAAAGTTTCTTAAAGTTCGTCAGGAATGGTAAAAAGTTCTTTGGTTTGAACATTCAATGTTAAAAAGTGCTATTAATTAATGACAACAAACATATACCACAATTAAATTAAGGGCGTTTTTTAAGCAAAAAAAATGTGGAGCAAAAAAAACGTTTAAACAAAAGAATCCCGTATATTTGCAAGAGAAAATATGAACAAGTCTCTACTCGAAGTAGATAATGCCCATTTGTTAAACTTTTCCAGGTAATCTGCCTCATGGCTTTTTATGAAGAAATATATCTACTTTTAAACCAATATAATTGTATTAGTATATTACAGATACAATAGGTTCATGAATTATTAATAAATGATTTTGACAGAAGGCACGTTTATAATGTAGTTCAAGATGTTGTTTGTAGAGTTGCTGAAAATCTTTATATATTTGCATTTAGAAAATGAAATATTGTTTACTATTATCATAAATTCTCTATTTCAAATTCGAAAATAATGTTTATTATTTCTCAACTTTCTCCACTTGTACCTGAAGTTAAAATAGACTTGATGACAATATAATATAGTGTCATCAAGTCTATTTTAACCTCAGGTACAAGTGGAGAAAGTGGAGAAGTAATAAATATTGTTTTCGAATTTGTAATAGAGAATTTGTTATGATAATAACCTGATGTTAAAATAGACTTGATGACAATATAATATATTGTCATCAAGTCTATATTAACTTCAGGTACAAGTGGAGAAAGTGGAGAAGTAATAAATATTATTTTTTAATTTGCAATAGAGAATTTGTTATGATAGTAGCAAACAATATTACTTCATTAGGGAAATTAGGACTATACGAATGAACTACCGATGCGATACAGTATCCATTATTATTATTTTTTTTTATTTAAATAAAATTGCCTGCGATTTTTTTAATCAATGAAAAGCGAATTTGTTCTTGGTCTAAATTTAGAAGATGCGAACATCATATTGTTAGGAAACTTCCGGTTAAAATATTCACGGCATTCAGTGAAATCATTAAGGGGGTAAACTATTAATGGATTTTCAAGTTTAATTCAGTAGACGTACTTTAAGGAACTAAATTAAGTGAATCAGTCACGCCTATCGCGGTATTTGTAGTTAGCTAATGAAAAATTCTATGTTAATTAAAGAATGATGATCTTAAACACCAAAACGGAAAGTTTTCGCTTCAACTTTAAAAGGAATGCAGCGCTAGGTTACACAAGTCCATAAAACAGTTGACGCCGACAGATTCTACCGCTCTTTGAACGCTACTTTGTCGAAAACTTGAGATTGTCTAAATATGTATTTTAATCCATTTTTGAATTGCTTCGTAAAACCTCAAATATATTTTAGTTTCTTCGAAAAAAAGTTTTATTTAAAAAAAAATTACATACAACATGCAAAGGGGTATATTTGATAATCATAAAATTGAGAATGAAAACAATTTCAAATTTTTGTTGTGTTTATTTAAAACCTATCACTAGTTGTTAGAATGGTATTATGGCGAAATCAATTGAATTCTCTTGATAATTATTGATACTATTTAAGCATAACCTAAGGATCAGATTTAATTTTTTGTTTATTTCACTGGCTCTGGATATCTCCACTGTGTGATGGTGTATTTTATGAGATATACAATGCTAACCTATACATTAGCCGGGAAAGGAGGATAGTAGTATCAGCATGTTATCAGTGTGTGCCGCAAGATCTTATCGGTGTTTAAATTTGAAATGGGTGTAATTCAAAATAATTTTTACAAGTGCTTATCAAATCAACGTCGCTCAATGACATGTGTCGCTTGACACTATTGCTATCTCTATTCTCCTTTCCCTGCTAATGTATAGCTCAATATTAACCTAACCTACTATAAAATAATTTGGGCTCAATACTTCTAACTTAGAAAATCGATAGCCTACAGACCTCACACAAGTGGATCAAAAGGACTGAAATTCGTACAGTTAGTGTTAGCTAGAGGAAAACCTTTTTCTTTTTTCTTTTTCAAATCGGTCAGTAAATATAATAGTCCATTGATATGTATTAGACCTAAACTCGGCGAATAGAGGAGATTGATTATAATGTTTTGCCCTTTGAGGATTATATGCGCCAAAGATCTACTTTTCAGAAACGAAAGAGTGCAAGGGGTAGTTTCAACTCAAAAACCACCCGCTCTGCAGCAGTTTTTTATATTTTTTTGCGAAATTGTTGGCCCCTCAGAAAATTTCATACTCATTACTAATATTCTATATAAAATTTACTACAATAGTAAGGAATCTAGCATCCAAAAAGACGCGTCTAAAATGCCGAACCCTGAACTCGTGGGTATAAAATTTAAAAGATGTGGATATTATCCAGAATTTTATGCCGAATCCGATTCCAGAGGGCGCGATGTCGGCCAAGATTGCGAAATTGCAAAAAAATAATAATTTCGAAAAAAATTTGGAACTTAAATATTGTATTATCTTTTGTTTACATTGCATTTACGAGCTTATTTATAAAGATTTTTTAATAATTCTTATATCAATCGAAAGCTTAATGTTTGTAGTTTCATACAAGTGTAATAGAGAGACATTATTTTCATTATAAACAGCACTATAAATTGTTTAAACAATATGTGCTCGGAAAGTGTAGTGTAATTTTCGGCATCGAGGTACTTTTGTTATTATTGCAGATAGATGTATAGTTATTCGAGACGAAATACGTAGAATAGACCAACGAACATTTTTTATTAAAACAATTTTTTAATTCGCTGAATAATGTAGGAGATATGATTTTTTTAAAATGAAGCGCATTGTTTTGGTCTACCGCGCGCGCGGTCTTGTCTGTAGGCTATTTACACATGATTTCGAGGCACTGCTGTTTTAATAAAAGTAATTATTATTACGTAGAGTGCTCGTCACAATAATTTCGCCACTTATGGCAAGTTTTATTTGATTTATCAGTTATATAAAGCCGCCATCCTTTACCATAACACAATTGATATTTTATTCTTATACAGCAGAGGACAATTAACAAAATAAACAAAAAAAAATCTAATAATATACACCAGGAGGAAATGTAGAGAATTTCGAAAAATGTAGGTTGGCAAGATTATTGTCACGGCATTGTACATTATTTTATTAATTTTTTTGTAAGATATAAGCAACATTTTTGTAACGTCTTTGGTATGAAAGTTCGTACAGATCATAAATAATGCTTACAAACAGAACAAATTATCTGTATTTAATTTAAGAACAACTACAATGAAATTAAAATATTTTTCGTCTTAACAAAATAATGGTTGTATGTATTGTAAATTCTGTATACATAATACATATGATATAACTAAAATTGGAGTATTATAGGTAAGTCGTTATACATATGATTGATGTTATGTGTATTGATGTAATAATACTATAGTATAAGTTAAGGTTAAACTAACACCTTCACAAAAACAACCTATTATGCACGCCAAACCCGCCTTCCAATGCAATTTTGGAATTGTTTGCATTTACAAAATTTGTTTCTAGGCGTTACATTTGGACGGACACTTTTTGTCAAGTCTTGGTACTAATATATTGTCCTTCGAAACCCAACCAAAATCTTTAGGGTTGGGAAGCACTGGATTGACGCAACTTGCTGTCTTCCAAATAATTATTTGGTAGGCAGCTCTAAGAATGTGCTGGTGAAATGAGTCTTCAGTTGGTGGCAAATTTCGAATATCCGATTTACAAGTGTGAAATAAATGGGTTCGCAAATTGTCCAAATTACCAATGAAAAACGGTCTACCATATAAGACTTTAAAGAAATATCGTGCAGTTTTCAAATTCAGCAGTATCAAATGAATTGTCGACTGGGAAATTCAATATTGACTGTAACTCAGGATCATTGGCATATTTGAGGCATGTTTTGAATACGTAAGTTTTTCCTTTTCTGAAAGGAAAACTGACCGTATCGCAACCACTTAAGATGTAAGTACATGGAAAAAAATTGCCCAAATAAATTTCTGATATATTCTGCGTAGTCGACAGTTTTTGTATTATGCAGTGAATAGGTATATACACATCGAATCTATGTATCCACAATTCATTTATGCTTATTCTAGTAGCATAGTATAGTATCATCACAAAAATTTCTGTATCAGTAGCTTGTATTATTACCTTTTTGTAATTCAAATTTGATAGGTATTGAACTATTGCAAATATTCTACTGTGTGCTTCGCTGCGATTTGAAAAATGTGAGTTTGTTACAATTTTACTTTGTTTCATAGAGGACATCGTTGTATTGGCACTATCTTCGGCCATCCCTGTCGTCATAACAGTAGGTATTTATCGTTACTATTTAATAAAAACCAAACGATTCATGCTTGTCCTTCGGCTGTTAGACTAGAACTAATAAACAATGCGAACGGCAAATGCACACTGGCAAATCACGTACCCGAAGCCACGGTTATATTTATTATTATGATGAGTTATGACTACGGTCGCGCGCCCTACATTTAAAAAATCATATCTCCTAAATTATTCAGCGAATTAAAAAATTGTTTTAATAAAAAATGTTCATTGGTCTATTCTACAGATTTTGTCTCAAATAACTACACATTTATCTGCAATAATAACAAAAGTACCTCGATGCCGAAAATTACACTACACTTTCCGAGCACATATTGTTTAAACAATTTATAGTGTTGTTTATAATGAAAATAATGTCTCTCTATTACACTTGTATGAAACTACAAACATTAAGCTTTCGATTGATATAAGAATTATTAAAAAATCTTTATAAATAAGCTCGTAAATGCAATGTAAACGAAAGATAATACAATATTTAAGTTCCAAATTTTTTTCGAATTATTACTTTTTTGCAATTTCGCAATCTTGGCCGACATCGCGCCCTCTGGAATCGAATTCAGCATAAAATTCTGGATAGTATCCATATTTTTTTAAATTTTATACCTGCGAGTTCATACCCTATGATCGAATTCTGACCTTTAGATTCTCGACTACAAGGTTATATGCATATTTCCGATAAGCGCAATGGTTGTCGTGCAACGGCGAACGAACTAGGGGGTTAGGCTAAGATCGGCGCATGATTTGCACAATTTCATCAAAGTGGTGCCTATGAGCAGAGTGTATAGAAATGAAATAGTACAGTAAAGGATGATTCTCCTCTTCCTAATCACTCTAAGATGCCTTGAAAGTATGACTTTCAACAAACTTTTTAAATAATTACTTAGTGGTAGTTGAAGATACTAACTTCAAACTTGGCAGGGAAAAGTATTTTGATAGTGTGAAAAGTTTCGTCAAAAATTAATGAGTGGCGTGGATTGGGGTGATAGAAACAGTTATTTGCAATCGAACTGATTTTTGGTTTGTTGATTTGGATGCACCATCTATAACTAAAACTTTTGTGCTTCTTCAGTTTTTTTCGCACATCATACCAATAGTGAATAAAACTTAAAAAAAACCATCGAATATCGTAAGCATCGTAGAGGAGTGCTTAGGAAGCATTTTAGCAAAATATGTCATTTTTGTTTTTTTTTTGTGAGGTGGTTTTCGAGGGTGAAGCTCACACTTGCGCCTTGGGAACTCTTTTTCTTCTGAAAATTAGCTATCTTATGCGTATAATTTCCTAACAACAAAACATTATAATTTATTTCTCCTATTTTTTCTAATATCAATAGACTATAAAACATTTTAAAAATTTTAATTTAAAAAAATGTTTTTTTTTTCAAAAATTTGGTAGAATTTTAATTAAATTATCTTTCTAGTGGAAACCTAATTTTGAATAAACAAAATAATATCGTTAATGATTTTATTAAATGTAATTTCCTATGAGAAGAGAAGTAATCATGACAGACATTAATTTTTGACAAATATTTCAACATTTTATCATTCATCACATACTATATCCTAAGATTTATTTTTTCAAGTATTGTACAAAATTTCTTAACTGACTATATCTGTTACATACACGTAGTTAGACGATTTTTTATTTCGTCCAAAATATCTCGGTATACAAAGTATTGCAGTAAACAGTGGTTTTTAAAGATCTCCATAGGAACATATCCAAAGGATTTAAGGTCTCAAATTATTTCTAATAAATGGTATTGACATATTTTGTCACGATTTTTCATTAATAGAGGGCCCTATCTCGCTACCAATGAAAATTTTGCTCCCAACATTTTGTTGAATGGTATTTAATTGTGAATTGCATTAAATAATTCCAATATCTGTCGCCTTTTAGAAAAATTGTACATAAAAAATCTTCACAATTTCGGGTGAATACTATGCTTGAGAGTCGCTCTTTGAGACTTATGTTCCGTGGTACCTGTTGCAGCTTCCCAATATCTGCATTTGTCATCTTCTGTCATACCCATGTTCTTGAGATAATATCTCAAGGGCAGTGGCCATTTAGGAAGCATATGATCAGCCTTAGGTCGGACTTTTCGAGTTCGAGAAGCCTTGTGATATTCTTTGTTGAATAGATTATAAATTTTTTCGCTTGTTTTTGGCCTGGATTATTCATCCAGTAGGACTTTTTTTGTTCCTTTTCACATTTTGGGACCTCCTCCGTTAAGTGTCCCTTAGATAAGCCACGGAACGGTTCGGATCAGTCCCTTTTCTTGCGAGGCTATCAGCCAATTCGTTGCCTTCTATTCCCTCATGCCCTGGCACCCACATCAAGGTAACCTTGTTGTTTTTGCTAGTTGTTTCAGGGATTGTCTGCATTCCCAGGCAATTTTAGACTCGAAGGTATAGGGCCTGAGAGCCTTTAGTGCTGCCTGGTTATCTAAAAGTATATAGATCTTTATCCTTCGAGTGCCTCTGTCAAGGCATTCTTGGGCACACTGATCTATAGCATAGATTTCTGCCTGGAAGATGGTTGAGGTGTTGCCAAAGTCTTTAGATAGCGTGAATTTAGACCCCGCTACGCGCTACGCCCACACCAACCCCTTCATCCATCTTATATCCATCTGTGTACCAGATGAGTGACCGCAGTAGACAAGGGGTAGACAAAGTCATGCTTGATTGGCATTGAGTCAGTGGGTTTGGTCATGGATTCTAATTGGGTTAGCTCCAAAATCCTTAAATGACCAACGAGGTCGCCTGGTCTAAATTTAAGTGCCTAATGCAGCCTTAGGGTACTAAGTGCTGCCTCCTTCCTCACATGCAAATATAGAGCATTGCCTCCATAGTTGCTGTGAGACAGGAGCACATTACTCCTAGATACTTGACTTCACTGGAAAAATTCAGTACTGTTCCATTTAACATAGGAGCTCTCATTACCTTGCTTTTTTTATTTATCAGGGAAAAAGTCATCATGGTAGTGGGGGTGGATAAAGTAAATAAAAATTTGAGAACTTTGGTTCTTGTACGCACACTAAATTTTATTTTTTTCACCCCCTTTAATAATGGGGTGGGGGTGGTAATGGGGGTGGCTAATGCCAAAAAATTTTTTGACAACTTAGCTTCTCTTATACTAAATACCAATTTTATGGACTCTTACTTGCTTGATTTACCTATTTACCCCCAATCCTCCTTCAACGGGGTAAGATCAAAGTATAATCTAGTTCCAGATCTCGTTAAAGACAAATTTCAAGTCAATATCTTAAACGGTTCCAGAGTAAACGTGTGCACAAAATTACAGACAGACCGACAGACCAACAGATAGAAATTATTTTTTTTTTGCTCAAACTTAAAATCTCGATGTTTCATGATATTTTAAGCCTATTTGAACAATAAAAAATTTTCAATTTTTTTTTGTGTTACTATACTTCCACTGGATGTGGAAGGAATATAGCAATAATACCTAGAATATTAACTTATTTTCAAGAAACTGCGAAGAGTATTCTGTGAAAAGTTGAACATAATATAAAAACTTCCAGTGAGAGGATAATGTTTACATTTAGTTTCATGAGTACAGAAATCAAACAGAAAATACTACACGTGGCAGTTCTAATACAGCAAAGTTTTGAAAACTAGTAAATCACAAAATTGCAAAATTTTGTTCATGCTTCGTTCTTTTTGTCCCTCCATAGTCATCACGATAAACTGCGAATTAAGGTAAAATAATTATAATATACCGCTCGAATACTGACCTTACCAAGGCTGGTGCGATCTCTTAATAATACAATTATCGAATGTAATAGTGATGAAGATGTTGATAAAATGAAGGTTAAAGAAATGTTGGCGCTACCAAAGTTCAGCATTAGTCACTCTTAATGTTGCGACACAATGCAATTATACCAGCCGTCTGTGCATTGTACCCGCTTATGACGTCACATTAGAGAGACATTTTAAATATTTAATTCAATTGAGATTAATATAGAGTGCTTATTACGCTTGTTAGTTACTACCAGGGCATACGAATTTCATCCGAAACAACAGGCTTTTGAATTAGCTCGACAAAGAATTTGCATGAGAGATAAATACTGGGCTGCTACTTTATTAAGGTATTACTTTCCTAATTCTGAAATTAATGTCTATTTATTTAATTGCAGTATGCTAAAGCTAATTTTATATAAAATAGTTTAAGTATAATAATATTTTATTCTAAACGTAATTTGCCTTAGATTGAATGCTTAGATTTAAACAGTTAAAAATGGTGCAGAGCTGAACTCTTTTAGTTCAGTTTGTATCATTTTTATTTTTAAATAAAATGAATGTATATGACGGTTATTATAATAATACTTATCACACTTATATACAGGGTGTTTGGTACATCGATAGAAAGTTTTCACTGGGTGATAGTTGGGGTCGTTTGGAACCTATAGACCATATTTACCCTTATACAAAGTCTCACCGACTTTGAGATATCGGCATTTTTAGATATTTTTACGAAATAGTTGAGTTGTTACTAATACATGTTATTTTTTTATAATATTAAATACTTTCAGCTTTCTTAAATATTTTTTTTAGATATTTTTAATATGTATTTTGTCGAAACAGTACATAAAGAAATGCCGAAGTATTTGTATTATATAATTATGTAGGACAATTTATGTGTTGAAATACATTGGTTAGATTTTTTCTTCTATTTTAAACATATTTTCTCAAAAACGGCACTACTTCAAAAGATTCAAATAGTTTTAAAAACTTCTCTATTGCATACTCTTTCCAATGGTATACCACGTTATGACAGAATTATAGCTGAATAAACTAAAAAGGAAACATATTTGTAGACATTACAGGAAAGAATATTAAATAAAATCATAATAAATTCTTTCAGCCGCAAATCGGTGATTTTATTTACTAATATTTAAATACAATTTTCTGTCTGTGACAAACTGAAATAAAATCAAACGAATTTACACGTAGAGTGAAGAAGAAATAAAATAAACAAAGAGTAGATATCAGGCGACCAGACGCAAAACATCGTTTTGCTTGGATACCAGTGACACATTTGAATGTTTGTGGCAAATGCTGTTTTATTTAATTGTTCATAATATTGCACATTTTTCTGCAATGGCATCGTTTTCTAATGCCAATATCCTCTTTATGAACGGAATAGGCGACGAAAATGCAGCAGCAGCTAAAGATTTGTATCGGGAACGATTTCCAACAAGAATAATTCCCAATGTCCAGGTGTTTTCTCACACTTATCGACGTATAGGTGAAACAGGTAATCTTCATCACAGGGAACGGATGTATATTGTGTAACATGGTCCTAAAGTAGATGAGCAAATTTTGGAGGCTTTCGAAGCAGATCCTACCAGCAGTATTCAAAAAGTAGCTCGTTAACTGAATTTGTCCATATAGAGAGTTTGGACAACTCTTAGGATTGAAGGAAAACATCCATTCCACTACACGCCTGTCCAGGGACTCGAAGAAGGTAACCGAATACGGAAAACTGCTTCTTGCCGTTTCGTGAACGCTGATCTGGAAGATGAACGTTTTCTTAAAAGTATTTTGTGGATAGACGAGTCGAAGTTCTCAAAAGAAGAAATAGCAAATTTTCATAATCTTCATTACTGGGCTGATACTGACGAAAACCCGCACATGAAAAAACAAACGTCTTTTCAACACAAGTTCAGTGTGAATGTATGGACAGCAGCAATTGGTCCGTACTATCTTCTAGACAATTTAAACGGAGACAGTTATTTAGAGTTTTTGCAGAATAATTTACCAGATATCTTAGACGACATATCTCTAAATGTAAGAGACTGATATTTCAAAACGACGGAAGTCCTGCTCATTACCGAATTACTGTGAGAGAACTTTTAGACGAAACATTTCCTAATCGTTGGGCCAATGGGCTAATATTGTGGCCAGCGAGGTCTCCAGACTTGATTTTCATGTCTGAGGTCGAATGAAAGAACTAGTTTATGAGATTTAAATAATCGACCATGGCCACCTTGTACGGAGAATTAATGAAGCAAGTGCCAGAATAAGGGAAGAAATGAGGTTAGGCGTCACCACTACCCAAATATGAAAGAGGGTACGTAAATGCGTTAGAAATGAGAGTCCTGATTTTGAAAACGAAATTATCAGTTTTAGTTACATTTGTTTTAGTTAGAACTGGATATAAAAGTAATAAAATAATCAACACTTTTTCCTTATTATTAAAAATGTAATGTCTGCAAATATGTTTCCTTTTTAGTTTAATGAACTATAATTCTGTCATAACTTGATATAATATTGGAAAGAGTATGCAATAGAGAAGTTTTTAAAACTATTTGAATTTTTTGAAGTAGTGCCGCTTTTGATAAAATTTTGCTTAAAATTGAAATCAAAATCGAACCAATGTATTGTCCTACATAGTTTTTATACCAATACTTCGGCATTTCTTTTTGTGCTGTTTCGACAAAGTGCATATTAAGAATATCTAAAAAAATATTCAAGAAATCTGAAAGTATTTAATATCATAAAAAATAAGATGTATTAGTAACAACTCAACTATTTAGCAAAAATTTTTTAAAAATGTCTACTGATCATCAAATTTTAATATAACATGCCAACAAATAAATAACTGAATACGTTACTTGTTAGAGCTGTTAAACAGTTATTTATAATTGCAATATGCCAGAGCACGTCACATAATGTTTTATTATATAATGAAAAAAACCGCTGCCCAAGGAATCACTACTTCCACATCCGGATTTTCTATCCAAGTCACTCACAACGAAAAAAATTTGTATGTGGAAATAATTGTTTATGAAACTCTAATATAATATTTGAAATCCTCTACCACAAAAACCCATAAAACGATACCCCACATCGGTAGTGGGGTGGGGGTGGTGATAGGGGGTGGTTGGTAGTGGGATGAAGTAAAAAAATATTTTGAGGTTTCTGGTTCTTGTGCACACATTAAGTCACAATTTTTTTTCATGCCCTTTAATAATGGGGGTGGCTAATGCCAAAATTTTTTCTTCTCTTGTATATACTAAATACCAATTTCATGGACTATTACCTGCTTGATTTACCTATTTACCGCAAATTTGCCTTAATTTACCCCCCCAACCCTTCGACGCAACAAGATGAAAATATAACCTAGTTCTAGATCTCGTTAAAGTACATATGTGTACCAAATTTTAAGTCAATATCTCAAACGATTCCAGAGTAAACGTGCGCACAAAAAAAGTTACAGACTGACAGACAGACCGACAGACAGAAAATTTTTTTTCGCTAAAACTTAAAATCTCGACGTTTCATAACATTCTAAGCCTATTTGAACAATAAAAATTTTTTAAAATTTTTTTGTCGTTACTATACTTCCACTGGATGTGGAAGTAATTAACTGCATGCATTGATGGCTCAATGTTTAAAGAGAAATTGGGTCAAAATAAAGGTGGTTTATCATTGCTGTATACAATTTTACTTCAAAATTGCTCCTTTCATTACTTCCCGGCGTTGAAGTATTATTCCTTCAAAATTAACGAAGAATTGCGTATAATCAAGTTATCTCAGAATCATTAAAATTTCCACACAGTTTCATATTCAAAGCGTTTACCAAGATGTTTTCTAAGATTTCAGTCAATAAAGTTTATAGGCTTTTTGACTGAAAAGTCACAATGATAAACATAAGAAATTTTTTCAAATTATATCACTCATTAACAAGGTTGCCAATGAAAGCCCGTTTTCTGACAACATAAAAAGTCACTTTTAGTGGTAAACTAACTTAGATCTGTTTTTGACAATATTCTTGAATTTATTTTATTAGTAGGTAAAATGAAACTTTTGATTCAACTGACATAAAAGATTAAAATATTTATTTATTATTACTTGTAAAAAAAAAATTACCATAGATGTATTGTTTGTTATCAATAAAGATGAAAAACTTTAATTAACATATAAAGCAGAACTTTAGTTTTACACTTTCCCTTGTTAAAAAAGTTGTTCATTTATTCAAGAGGGTTCCATCCATTCACACAATATCAGCAATCCTGTTTTCGGTAATGGTTTGGTCATTGCATCTGCAACTTGCTGTTCTGTAGATTTTTGTTGGATACTTAATTTTCTTTCCATAACCTTTGGTGTAATGAAGAAATACTTTATGTCAATATGCTTCGTTCTTCGGTGGAAATCAGGATTTTGAACCAGCTTAACTGCTGCTGAGTTATTCACTTGCAAAGGAAGTACGATCGCCGTCACCTTAAACTCCCACCTTTAGAGATGCTCCCTTTCTAACCTTATTGGTTAACCAAATAATTTCTTTTGTGGCTTCATTTACAGCAACTAATTCTGCCTCTATTGTAGATGTGGTAACCGTGATTTGCTTATGACAACTCCTGAGGTTGATCTTCCAGTTTTTGTACAGCTTCCAAAGTCAGCATCGCTGTAACATTCCAAATCTTTTGTTAATCCAGGTACCTGAAGACTCTTTTTAGTCTTAAAACAGAAGAAGAATTTTCCAGAATTCTTGATAGAACTCCAATAGGCAATATCTGGTCTCATTTCGACCATTAAATACATCGCTAACTGCTTGCCTGAATGGAAATTCAGAATGTTCAAATTCCGTCCCTGATTTTAAAATTTCTGTAATTTTTTTCATTGGAGTAGAAACTGGTCTGCGGTTAGAAAAATTAAAACGATCGAGTATTTTTCTAGCATAAGAAGTTTGACTGATTTTCATTTCTTCCTCTTGAATTTAATTTATATCCATTCGGTCGGTTCATCTAAATGGTTTCCTCAAGTTGTCCATAAAGAAAAGCTGTTGAAACATCAAATTGCCTCAAATACATATTTTCACTTGCGGCAATACTTAAGATTAAACGTACTGTGGCAAATCTTCCTACTGGACTGAATGTTTCAGAATAATCAACACCTCAATGCTGGTTGAATCCTTTGATTACTAATTTTGAATTGTTTTGCTCAGTAGTCCATCTGAATTGGTTTAAATTCGATATACTCATATGTAGGGCGATACTTTTGATCCATCTGGTAATTTTACAGCTTTTCAGGTACCATTTTCTTCCAAAGAGGTTATTTCACTATCCATTACTTTTTCCATTCTGTTTTTTCTTTATTATTTAATGCTTCTTCGTAACTTTCTGGTATTTTGATTGTTTGAACTAATTCTTCGGCATTTAGGACAACATCAGGAAGAAATTAAGTTTTCGTTAGTAAAGATCGACTGCTTAAATTGTAACTTGAGTACTAATTTTTCTTTCTTCATATTCTGAATCTCCGTCTTTTTCGTCACAGTCTTTTTCAGTTCCAGTTTCACAATGAGTTTCTTCAAGTTCATCTAGTATACTGTGATCTGTATACTTTCGGATTTCAAAATTATTTTCCTGTATTCTTGAAGAGGTAACTGAACTCGTTCTTCACAATCGATTAGTTTTTCAAGAAATTTGACATCTCTTGATAAAATAACTTTTCTTCCTTCTTTTAACGTTCTGTAACGTTCTTCCCCATCATATCGAATCAAATAACCTTTGATGGCCTTTTTGTCAATCTTTCTTCTAGTTTTAATTGGAACATGTGTGAAACTGGTAGATGCTATGAGTCTTAAGTGATTTGTTCTAGATCTCTTACCAATCCATAGCTCATATGGACTTACACCTTTCACAGATGATTTTCCTATTATGTTTAGAATATAAATTGCCGCGTTTACTAGTTCTGCCCAAATAGCCTTCGAAAAGTCAATTTCCGAATTACATTATTTGAAGGTTCTTGCTATTTCCACTATTGTGCGATTTTCACGTTCACTGGAGCCATTCTGTAAGAAGTGAAAGGTATTTGAGTAATTCCTTTGGCTCTTGAAATGGATTTTACTACTTCATTGTCGAATTCGCCTCTTTAATCTTCTGACCCATATTTCTTGCATGTGCTACAAATCTTTGATAGAGGGTTTTTGCTTCCGATTTTTCTTTTAGAATATAACTGTAGTGACAATTTGTATAAGCATCCTTAAATAAAAGCAAATATCTTCCTTTTTGAAACAACATGTCAAAAGGTCCGCAAATGTCAGTAGACATTTATTCTCCTTTATCTCGGATTCCAAAAGGCAAACTATGAGCTTTCTCATATATACAAGGTTCACAAATTTGTCTCTTGGGTTTCGCATTAATTTTTAAATCTTTCAAAAGTTTTTCTTGAACACAACGAATATCCTGATATCCCCATCTTTCATGATATAGCTGCAATAAGACACTATTTGCAACAGCAACATTAACATTTGGTTTCTGGACTGATTCTGGTACAACTGGTCCAATTAAACTTCTAAATGAACTACCTCCTACTTCTTTGGTTCCGCTGATTACAGGTTTTTCATTAATTTCTAGTGTACATTCTGTAACTGTTGACTTAGAGATGCTATTCAAATTTCTGTCCTGAGCTGCTAGTACAAAAAATAATTTTCTCGACATTTCTGGTACGTACCAAACATCATTCAGGGTGATCTTTGTAGTTGAATTATTTTGAGTTGTCGATTTGATTTCAACTGTACCTTTTCCATACGCTTGAAGAACCTCTTTTCCTGCTGCTTTAATTTTACAAGGTGGTTTAAACTCTTCATATTCGACAAAATATACTGGAAAATTGTCTTGTCAGCTTCGTCAGCCATAAACATCAGAGCTTTGCTAGTGTTTACTTCAAGTTCTTTTAAATTTTGTTTATTTTTAGGTGGTCTTCCATCAGCTAGCTATTTTCTGCAAACTCTTATCCAATGACCTTTCTCCTTACAATAATTGCAAGCAATATTTCTTTTTAAATCATTGCTTTCTGGTCCATTTGAGTTTTCTTCTTGCTTCCTTTTGTCTATTTTTACAACTAGGGTTTCCTACTCATTTCCTTCTTGCTTTTCACCCTTAGCGAAGTTTCTGTCAAACATGCACAACTAAACAGTAAGCTCAAAAAGTGTCTTTTCTTTGTCTTTTGTCAACAACATCCAGTTTGATCGAAAGTTTTCAAATTTGCTAGGAAGTATATGTAAAATCTTGCAAATTACCATTAAATCTGAAGAAGTATTCTCTTTTAGTCATTGTGACTAGGTCAATTTTGTCATTCAATGATGAAAAAAAAAACAAACTAAACGGTATGGCATCGCAAAAACTAATAAACATACATCATACATCAAGTGGTTTGGTAACTTTCATGAATTCCGCAGCTAACCGCATGAATCGTCATAATGCTTATACTTGTGTCTCCTTCTCGGACTTAGAAACTGGCTGGTTGGTTTAAACCAGTGCCATCAGACCAAACACACACACTTGGACTTCGAAGTATTAAAAGGTGAAAACAAAATAAATTCGAATGAAGTCGAAAGCAAGTGTACTGAAAACTAGTATTGAAACAAAAACTAGACTATAATTCAACTAAGATATTTATTGCAGAAAATCGATTTACTTTCACCTAATGGTAAACACGCAAAACATTTTACTCTGCGACTTACATAGTAACTAGCAATATCCTGAATCTGTTCTAGACTTAAAATTGATTATTATAGTGCATAAGAGCGTGGGATAATCTCTCTTCCAAAAATTAAACATTAATTTTCCTTTAAATCTCTTATATTTTAAGTTGTAAAATGAAAATCCTGCTCGACTTAAATTTCATTAAGTCCTCACTTATTTTTATTTTATATAAAACTTTAATATAACGTATCTTTAGAGCGATCCCACGTTTTATTATCATATTATTTTATTTCGGCAAATAAACTAACTAAATTATATGGAACAAGCAAAGCAAAGCACAAGCAATTTCATTTAATGGAGCTTATAGGTGACACTTTTTCAACTGTGCCTAAGCCTTGAGACCTGAGCGTATATAATCGTATAAGCTTAATAAATTTTTCCTCCATTTTATACTGCAATAAGTGCAACAACTTTATTTATTTCTAGACGTATTACAAATGTGGGTTTAACGAATACAGCTAAAAATAGTTTACGAGATAGACCAATTATTGTGGATATTAGGTTTTTCAATATGAATAATTACGGCTTGCTGATATCTTGGATAGAGGATTGTTTGAATTCTCGAATGCACAAAAACAGAATGACTTATTAAACAATTTAAAAACCCCGGCGGTGTGCCGAAAATTTACGGTGAAACAGAGAAAGCGACACTAAGCTTTTAGTGAACTATATTGACCCCTCATTGTCTTTCTATATTAGTATGCCTTTGATATTAATTTACGTAAATAAAAAATCCAAACAGGAGTAGTCTATTTTCTTTCAATTTCGACCACAGGAATTTAAAAAATTCTAAGGCATAGTGTTCATATACTACTACTACCACATATACTTGCTTTAATTTTTTTTTGTCCTTGTATGTGATCAGGTAAGATCTCAGCTATATGGTTGCTATTTTGCCTACTAGCTTAGTGACATTTAAGAGTTTGGTATGTTCAATAGTGCCGAAATTTTTCACTTTTGACAGTAATTTTAAAACGAAGTGCTAAAAATATTTCCGCATATTTTGATACCGCAGGTGGCTTTACATTTGTAGCAGGCGAATTTTTTTCTGGTCATAAGTAGATCCTAATTTGTTCTATACTTGAGAAAAATTTGATTCAAATCAGAAACAAAATAAAAAAGTTGGAAGGGTGTCTTCATTTTAAGTGAATCACACTGTATATTTAAGGAAATATATAGATTTCGACAAAATATTACGTTAGTAAATACGTCGAGTCTTGTAAAATAAAGATTGTTTTGTGACTGTGATTTATTAGGAGACCACGGAAACCGCTTTGATGGAAATATTCAAAGTACCTAATTAATTTATTTATTAATTGTCTATTTTGGCTGGCGAATATCTCGTAAACTATAACACATAGGACGAAAATTAATATAAACACTCTTGTAGGAAATTTAATTATGTTTAATTTTGCATAGACTACCTTCTTCCGTACGACGCATCGTTTCCGAGTTATAAGCGACGAATCGAAAAAGGAACCTTTCGACCCCCCCCCCCCCCCCTTCCCTGAAGCGGGAGGGAGGACTTTTTATATGTTTACCTCCTAACTCCCCCAACGCTTTCCTGAAGAGGAGACTTCTCCCCTGCTCCATGTTCTCTACAATCCCCTTTTGGGCATTCATTGATTGGACTAACTGAATAATAACTAAAATTAATATAATATACATATTATTTCACAAAAAATAAGGAAATTTCTATTTATTTAAAGAAGAATAACATTATTGTCTGCACAATCGTATTAAATTACACTTCCATTAAAATACATAATTTAATTTCTACTAAATAAACGAAAAGTCAATATACAATTATCATATTTGACAAGTTGGACTTGTCGCCAAATATAAACGTCACTTTTGACTTTTCGTTTATTTAGTAGAAATTAAATTATGTATTTTAATGGAAGTGTAATTTAATACGATCGGTATAAGCATCGCGAACGTTATATAGTGAGATCCCAGAGCCGCCAGACCTACGTCATTTTAGCAAAAGCTAATATTTTGGCAACGAATAGTGTAATATCTAGTTAAGAACGTATGCGTATTTGCTAGCTTGAAAGCGGGGCGTTTTTGCAGAAAACAGGTGCAAAAGGTACATAAAAATATTCTCACCTACGTTAAAGTACGATAGCTGATTTATTTTTCAAGTGACGAATCTTAAGGTACGAGGTTCGATCCCTGAGCATTCTCGGTTTTTTTTTCGAATATACGTACTAAGAAAAAAGTTATGGCCAAAAATAATAAATATTTTCCTATTGGTTGTCTCTTTCTTGATAACCGCCACCTTAAGTTAATATTTGTTGAAAAAAAAAAGCTGAGAACGCTCATGGATCGAATCTCGGACTTTAAGATTCGGAGGTTGACGCTTACACCATGTTGTTAACCAGTCACTTGAAAAATAAATCAGCTATCATACTTTAACGTAGGAGAAAAAATTTTGTGTACCTTTTGCACCTGTTTCCTGCAAAAGCGCCCCGCTTTCAAGCTAGCAAATAGTCTTGTCAAAATATTAGCTTTGCTAAAATGACGTAGGTTTGGCGGCTCTGGGATCTTGGACTATTAAGGGTTGTACCGGTCTCCGGCAAAATTGGAGTTTTCGCTATTCAAACATTACTGTCGATCGGTAAACGTCCCCTTCCGTTCTTGATACTTAATATACTAGTTCAGGAATTCGTTATGTTCAGGAAAATTTTATTTTTACTTACTGAGGTACAAATTGACACTGCTTGACATTTTTGAAAAATTATTTCTTATTGACAGATGAATACAATTTACTTTATCATTTTTGACTAGATCGATAAAGTACTAAATTACGCCCTCTAAACGAAATCAAGTCGAAAATAATAGCCATTTTTAGAGATTAAATTAATTTTATGCGCCAACTTACTACAATATGTAATACAGTACCTAGAGGTAAAAAGTGTGCAAAACTTCGGAATAATATCATATTAAACGGATTGACATCCGAACGTTTATAAGACGAAAAATGCAGTTTAAATGTTAAATATCTCAGAAATTGTGACACCTACGCCACGCATGCTAAGAAATGAAATTAAAGACAATTAATTGCGCTTTCAAAT
Source organism: Rutpela maculata (assembly GCA_936432065.2). Lineage (NCBI taxonomy): Eukaryota > Metazoa > Arthropoda > Insecta > Coleoptera > Cerambycidae > Rutpela > Rutpela maculata. Next base: position 39,452,633 of record OW386285.2, read on the forward strand.
TATTTTTTACTCGTTCCTGTAGCATAAGAAATAAAGAAGTTATGACGGAAAAATAAGCGAATTTATATTCTCTTATATAAAAAAGTCGCCATTGTGTTACTCTAATTAGCCAGTAATTTAAAAAAATTATTTCAAATACAGTTTTTCGTTAAGATGTAGCATTACCTAGATGCTTATTTTTTTTTGCTCATTTAAAGCACTTACTTTAGAAAAAAAAATCATTTTAAACTTTAAAGTAATTTCGATATACTTAGATACCAAATATAAACTTAAATATCTCCGAAATTATTAATCCTACATCAATAAACAAAAAATATAATTAATTCCCAGTTTGTACATTCTGTAATTGGTCTGTAACATTTTTTCGATAAAGTAATACTTTTAGAGATACTTGACGAAAGCCGTTTGGAAATACCTTTTTTGTTAAGCTAAAATCAAAATTTCGAAGTCGTTATAACTTAAAAATTTATGTGAAAAATTGCATAGAATCTTCTCTTCTTAAAATTTGATTCTATTTCAGCTCCAATAAATATATATATTTTTAAGTGGTGAATGCCACCCCCTCTCAGGAGGTGGCATCCACCCCCTATAAATTAGCAAGCCTCCGCACAATATAGAAACTTCTCTGTGAAGCATTTACTATTATACTGCCAAAAATGAACGAAATCCGTTCTTTATTCAAATTTATTAGTAATTTCCTATTTGATGAACGTGCTTAATATACACTTTGCTAAATACGCTATTTACTTTTATTTCGGACCTCAACAGAATCTTCTAGTTAAACTTTGGTTTAACCTGTACCTATAAAACCGGCCCTTAATAGTTATTCTGAATGTACTAGGTACTGAAATCACGTGGCCATGTAAAAAATATTATATGCATCTCTGGAGTAAAGTGTATTTTCAACATACTTTCAACACTTAAAAGAACAAAAATTAATTGTTAACAGTATTTAGTTGATAAGACAATCACTACAAATAGTAACTGGCTTATATATTCCCGTTGAGAATGTTGCGGTTGTTAAAAGACCAAACTCCTTTGAAGTAGATTCAACAGATTGATCGTTTGAAATTGAGCGTTTGCAATTGAGAATTTTATTTGATATTCTAATCTGTGGAGTCCTCAATATATCCTTCAGTCACAGTCGAAAACTTCCACTACCGTGGCACTTGCATCAACAAATAACGTAGTAGACATTTTTCTAAAGCTGTGTAAAGGTGTATTCGGCATATTATTCCAGATACCTAGCTATTAAACTTTGTACTTCGATTTTCTATAAGCCAAAAATATAATAATAATGTTTAGGTAGCTTGAAACGTGGCTGGGACGCTAGGTAGCATACTTTTGATAATGTTCGATAAAATCCAAATTATTAACGGTAAAAATTGACCTTTGTTTACAGTTAAAATAATCTACTTCGTTAATATCAGTGTCTATCCTTTTTGTTAATTCACCATATGGATTTGAATTGTTTATGAGAAGTGTGCGGCATTCTGTTGAAAAGAAGAATCATCTATTCTTATACTCTGGGAAATCACATCGGGCGAGGAGTAAGGGAATTACCTCCTCCCAGTAAATTTCACGGGAATCTGATTTCTTGTCGGAGTCTAATCTCACTATTTTAACTTTCCTTTGCTTTTATATCTGATTTGAAATGGTAACATAGATTTAGACGATTTTTTTTATTGCAAATGAAATATTCAGAAACTTCAAAAAAGTTGAAGATACTGAATGAGTATGATGTACAAAGGAAATATCCCTTCGCGTTAAAGATAGTGAATTGATGATTTGTGAAAAGATTCAGGATAAAGAAAGATGTTATTGAAGCCCTTATGAATTTATACACCCTGTATCTATAGTTTCTTGCTCCTTTTAATTAGGGTAGATTCCTGCATTATATACAGTGCACACGATGAATTTGAGTCAACAATTATAATTTAACTGAGCCTCTAGAGGCGGGTTTGTCACTTAAAACCATGACGTCACAGAACTTAACCCAAAATTAGGTTGTTGTCAGGAACTGACAGATGCCGTTTGTTTACAATTCCCAACGGATATGTGGGAACATGCCGCTGCTACATATGTTACACTGGGTAACATGTTTTTCGGGTCGCTGAAACTGAATCTGCAACTAATTTTTTCTACGATTGTGTTGAAAGTCAAATTTTCTAACTTTAAAATGACTGCGAAAAATGTGACTTTGCTGCACGCACAGCGGCAAAGAATTTGCCACACACCTCGATTACATCTTCACATACCGGAATGAAAGAGTGTGTTTACCTTAAATAATTTTATATTATTTAACTAGTAATAACAATTAAGTTCTATAAATGTACATTAATTACATATGACTTGCAATTACTGATAGACTGGCGGTACATGACCAGTCAGGTGCAACGTTTTTAAAAGGTATGCCAATCATATATATGAATGAAATTGCCATGAATATGCCAGAAACGCAAATTTTAGGCAGTCGTCGTGTGCAGAAGGGTGTGCAAATCGATTTTTTTTTTTTTTTGTGTTTTTTTTAATTTTAAAATGGATGCCAATAGTGCCAAACGAAAAGCCTTGAAAAAGAATCCAGCGGAAATTCATTGGTATGCAGTTTCCGCGCGCAAAACAACCTTTGATGCGCACATTAAATCGTAAAATTTTTTGGTGTTCTTGAATTTGGATGATTTTGATTTTGGATTTTTTTTCAAGGTTTTTCGTTTGGCACTATTGGCATCCATTTTAAAATAAAAAAAAACAAAAAAAATCGATTTGCACACCCTTCTGCACTTCCTAAAATTTGCGTTTCTGGCATATTCATGGTAATTTCATTCATATATATGATTGGCATGCATTTTAAAAACGTTGCACCTGACTGGTCATGTACCGCCAGTCTATTAAGTTAATGCTTGGAAGAACTGGAACATTTACATTGTTAGAAATACTAGAAATATTGACATCTGGACCAACAAATTTGTTTTTTCTTATAACATTCTTTCGATTTACGTGGAACGAGGACAGAACTCACACTTTCAGCGACTGCAACAATTTCTGCAGGAATATCTTCGTCTGAATTCATCACTTCCTCAGAAGTAACAGATACAAGACATACCGCGTCAGTTATTGCAAAAAACAATTTGTTTTGTTTATTAGTCATGACAACCGTTTAAGCAATACTTGATCTTTATCATTTTAAATAAAATGTGATAGGCAGCAAATTTAAAATTTTGGAAAGATTTTAAGGGAAATAACTTCACAACCGTAGTACAAATAGTAGGTAACACACATGTGGCAAGCTTCAGTGCAAAACTCGCTGCGCTCTTGTTGCTACTTTCATACATCGTTTTGCAATGAAGTCCTTGCCACATTTGTATTACAATATACTATTGCACCACACGTCAGGATTTTTTTTAATTAAGAAAAATGTTTATTAACAGACCTTATATTGAGAGAATATTCGAAGTTCTGTCCAAGTCGCCGGTAATATCAATTAATTCACAAACAGGGTATTATTCACATAGTGCCCAGTATAAGGAAAATTCCACTACGTAGGACTTAAATAAATAAAAGAATCTACTAAAAAGGTTAAAATTTTATTTTTTTTTAAATCGAACGCCTTCAAAAAAAAATCTTCAAAAAATATCTCTAAAAAGTAAGAAATAAAATTTCAAAGTTTTACAAATATCTGTCTACCTATTGGTGGAAAGTAACAAGGACTGCACCTTATTAGGTACCTAATATCAATTTGAAATCGGTACAAAAATATGTAATTTCAATACTTGTTGTTTATAGTTCATAGGTACCCAAAAAATATGTCTTTCACCTTCATTAGAATTTTCAGTTACCAAACTGACATTATACAGGACCAATACTTGCACAGAATGCAGCAGACATTATAACCACATAACACCAATACAGCAGACAGCGAGAGTTCTAGTTGAGGCTCCTGAATTTCCCAAATTTCAAATTGATATTAGGGAATATAGTGAGGTCGGGTAGCTGAAAAAAACACATCTGGCAACCAATGCGCCCCTTTGGATTCAGATAGTACATGGGTAGACGAGTCTAAAAAGCCCGGGACACAAATTTTTCTGGCCCTCTAGCGGTGTTGATGACGTAATCAATATGGCCGCCAAAGTTTTGTGACACACTTCTACATTTCCTTATATAACTCGGGTTTGTATTTTAATATCAACCTATATTATTAGTGATTATTAATCAGGAGAAAAAGCGCTTTCCAACGTTATATTTGACATTGTTTAAGTTCATAATACCAGAAATATTTGTAACTTTATTAAAATTTCTGTTTTTATTTTGATTTTTTCGAAACATTTTGCTAGATAACTTGGAATCCATTACATGTAGCTGCAAACGTGTTCCATATTTTTTTGTTCGTCAAAAAAATTACTGTTTGTGATAGAATAGAAGTCATATATACCGTTCGAAAGGTAATTTCTTGACGAACAAAAAAGTATAGGACACGTTTTCAGCTACATGTAATGGTTCCAAGTTATTTAGCAAAATGTTTCGAAAAAATCAAAATAAAAAAAAAGCACAGCACTGTTTTTAGTGGTAGCCTTAATAAAGGAGTCATAGCGCATCTGCTCGAGAAACGCTGATAAGTCTTCGACACGGGTCAATTTTTTTAGCAGCTCCGTACAGTAATATTGCGCAGTAGCTACCGGCTTCTAAAATTTCTTATACATATATAGATACAGGCATATGTGTTTACATATAATTTTACCGAAAAAGGGCGATTAGTTTTTCAACGATAACTTCCTTCATTTTTTAGCTATTCAATCACTCCAAAAATCATTTTGCAGAGAATTTTAAGGGCTACAAGGCATGTAAAGTTGAACTTTCTTAAACCCTTCGTATTTGAGATTTTTAAGTTTAAAGGGCTCGGGGAAGGTAGTCCTCGTACTCAAATCAAACTTATAACGGTGTTATATTAATTAATTTTTATTCTAGAGAAATTAAAAAAAAAAAAATTTCAGCAAAAGAAAAACTTAAGTTTTGAACTCTAGAATTTTTTATGTATCTTCTTCAGTTTTGGAGTTATTGTGAAAGAATGAACATTTTTTAAGAAATTTCAAAAATCAGTTCAAATTTTAATCAAACTTTTTTCCAAATCTAGGCATCCCAAACCGGTGGAACTCCTAGAACATAAAGTACTTAAATAAAGTAAATTGTAAATGGATTACGTTCAATTTCAATTCTTGCGGTGAAGCCATTGGTTTTATTGCTGATTTTTTCTCCGGAAAACGAGACAATCATTTTATATTCACCATAACTCCTTTAGTTTTTATGCTAACGACTTTTGCCAAAGCTCATTTTAAAGGTCTCCTCACGTACTTTTAAAAATATCGTATATGTTTTCTTCCAAAAATTTTCGGTTTTTCCGTTATTTAATGTTGAAAAGTCCGAATTCAGTTCTCGGCGAACAAAACGTCACCTTCAGCGAGCCATAACTGGGTTCGTATTACATCTACAGAAATAAGATCGATTTATTATTTTATAAGCTTCATTTTTGCTCATAATAATTTTTTTGATGAAACGTAAGGTATTCGAGTTATTCGCGGAAAATCGTTTTAAAACATGAATTTTTTAGATGAAAAATCAACATTTTTCAATCACGAATAACTCAAAAAGTATTGACTCTTCGAAAAAACTTTGTGGGGACATTTTTTGTTTAGAATTTATTCCCCTATCGATTTCTGCGGTTATTTTGAATGAAATAATTTCCACCCCCGAGAAGGGATGGCATCCACCCCCAGTGTAGAAGCACACATCGGCGCTATATAACTTTTGTTCCTTGTGCTATTCCCTAATTACTGTGCAAATTTTACGTCAGTCGGTTTTGTACGAAAGAATTCTGAGCGAAAAACCATCAAACACTGGACTACAAATATTTCTGGTATTATGAACCTAAACAATGATGTCAAATATACCGTTGGAAAGCGCATTTTCTCCTGATTAATAATAGGTTAATATTAAAATACAAATCCGAGTTATATAGAGAAATGTAGAAGCGTGTCACAAAACTTGGGCGGTCATATTGATTACGTCACCAACACCGCTAGAGGGCCAGGAAAATTTGTGTCCCGGGCTTTTTAGACTCGTTTACCCATGTACTATCTGAATCCAAAGGGGCGCATTGGTTGCCAAACGTGAAATATTTTGGTATAATTTTCAGTTACCCGACCCCACTAATAAGGTACAGTTCCTTGGTACCTTCCAATAATAAGTAGACAGATGTTTGCGAAACTGAGTAAAATTTTATTTCTTACTTTTTAGAGACATTTTCTTTTTGAAAGCGGTTCGATTAAAAAAAAGTTTTTTTCAACCTTTTTAGTAACTTCTTTTATTTATTTAACTTCTATGTAGTGAAGGAGACTATTGTGAAATTCTTTCTATATTGGACACCATGTGAATATTACTTCAAAAATAATACCCTCTTTGTGAATTAATTGATATAACCGGCGCCTCCGCCAAATCTTCAAATATTCTCGTAATATGAAGTCGGTTAAAAAAATTGTTCCTTTTAAAAAAAAATTTTGACGTGATAGGGCAAAATAAGATCAGGTCAGGACAGGTCAGATAAGAAGAAGAGAAGAAGAGAGGAAGAGAAGAAGAGAAGAAGAGAAGAAGAGAAGAAGAGAAGAAGAGAAGAAGAGAAGAAGAGAAGAAGAGAAGAAGAGAAGAAGAGAAGAAGAGAAGAAGAGAAGAAGAAGAGAAGAAGAAATAATGGTATAATTTCACCCTTAATCTCTTCACTGGAAAGTGAAGAAAAAATATTTTTTGTAAAGGGTGGTCAATAAGAATGTAAAAAACACTTTAATAATCCTATCAGAAAAATTAAACTGTTTCTCTGAAATTGGTGTATTATGTTCTTAAATTATCTAAGATATCGTACCTGCAACAAGCGGCCTGCATTTAAACATACATACATACATACACCAAGACAGACAGACATACATTTTTTCGTCGGGTACGTGGCAATCTTGTGGTTAAATGGAAATATAATGATAATAAATTATTGTCTTATATATTTTGAGAAAAAATATTTTTGTAAAGCGTGGTCAATAAGAATGTAAAAAACACTTTAATAATCCTATCACAAAAATTAAACTGTTTCTTTGAAATTGGTATATTATGTTCTTAAATTATATAAGATATCGTGCCTGCAACAAGCGGCCTGCATTTAAACATACGTACATATCATATCATATCATTTATTTCACCAATTAAAATACAAAACATATATATATATATATATATATATATATATATATATGTATATATATATATATATATATATATATATATATATATATATATATATATATATATATATATATATGGCACGTCAATTAAAAAATATAAAAAATAGTATATAAAATATAGGCATAAACCTATAAGTGAACAACATTAACAAAACAAAAGTAAAAAAAAACATCAACACATTATGTTATGTTTTTGTATCCTATACAATACAAAACAAAATATTAAAAGAGGACAGAGAAATACGTAACGAAATACAATATAAAAATAAGTGGCCGTGCAACATTATTGTTGTATGTTCAAACAATAGCAAGAAACTGAAGGAGCAAGGAAGTGATGCGTACCACGTCAAATGGATGCCACTAAACCAGCAATGTTTTCGGGGTTTGTCAAAAACGCCACGAACTCGTCAGTAGAGTAAAAACCGTGGATTAAAAATAATTTTTTCAATATCCCCTTAAAATGGTTATAGGTCAATAATTTTAGTGGATTTGGAAGAAAATTATATAGCCTGAGGTGCGGCGAATTTTTAGACGATCTTGTCAGTCGATGCCTAGCTGGCCTTAGTAAATCGGCTTGTCTAGTGCTGTAATTATGAAAATTTGAATTCCTTTCAAAAGAATTTAAGTTTTTGTGTATATCCAGTAAACAAAGATAAATATATAAAGAAGATAACGGCATAATGCCCAGTGAAATAAATAGAGGCCTACAGTGGTCTCTATACCCTGCATTGGCAATGATTCTAATTGCTTTCTTTTGTAGATGAAATATTTTTATAGTATGACAAGAATTACCCCATAAAGTGATGCCATAACTAATGTGTGAATAAAACAGTGAAAAATAGCTCGCTTTCAAGGTTTCCAAAACCAAATGCCTTCTTAGCTGGTGGAGCAAAAATATTGTGCTGGCAAGTTTGTGGCTTAGCTGATCAATATGACTAAACCAGTTTAGTTTATCGTCCAGTGTGACACCTAGGAGTTTCACACTGTCACCCTTTGTCACTGTGTTACTCGTGGAAAAGACAAGCTTCCGAGTTTTTTCCTCATTCATTTTCATTTTATTAGTGATGAACCAGGTTTTGGCTTGATCAGAAATTAAAGAAGTCTGTTGATGTAAAACTTGAAGGTTACTATGGGAAGTCAGCAATGTGGTGTCATCAGCGTAAGCAATACACCTATGGGGCAACATAAAATGAAATATATTATTGACATATATAATAAAGAGGAGTGGCCCCAATACAGAGCCCTGAGGCACTCCGTGCCTAACTGGATTAAGATCCGAATTTATATTATTTACACTGACGCACTGTTTTCTGTTACATAAATAGGAGCGTAGTAGTTCCAATGGGCTCCCACGAATCCCATAAAGTTTCAACTTTTCTATGAGTAATTCATGCGAGACACAGTCAAAGGCCTTGGACAAGTCAAGCAGTGTAATTTCTACATGCCTGCCCCGCTCAAGGCCCTCAACAATGTCACGCACCACAGTAAACACAGCTTGTGTAGTAGAGCACTTGCTACGAAAACCAAATTGACAGTTATTTAGAACGTCATTAGATTCAGAAAACACCACATACACCAAGATAGACAGACATTTTTTTCGTCGGGTACGTGGTAATCTTGTGGTTAAATGGAAATATAATGATAATAAATTATTGTCTTATATATTTTGATGGTTACAAATATAGCGGAACATTCTGTAGACTGAGACTTCTATAGAAAATAAACACTAATTAGTACAGTGGGTATAACTATACAAATCGGTAATCAAAAGAAAGAAAGCAGAACGGCAGAAGAATATTATTTCTGGATAAATAAAAACCTGTGTCGTGAAACAATAAAAAATGCCCTATGTATAAAGATCGCCATACATATCCGACATTTCAGATCATTAACTCGACTCCTACGATCAGTAACTTGTATCTTCAACATTTTTTTATATCATTACCTTGATACTTGCTTCTAACTTAACATTTCCTAATGATAATAGAACGTACAGTTCTCAATTTCAAATGATATATTGATTCTGATGTTACTCTCTTTTGCGCATTAATTGTTTTAAATAAAAAAATTATGCTTAGTTTAATAGTTCTTCACTTTTGTCTTGAATTTAAAGAAAGGTGTATACTATGATTTTACTATACGGTGGCTATCTGATATCGTTGTACATATTTTTCTGCCTGAGTTTTTGAAATATGTGAAGACAGTTGAGTGTATAATGTGCAAGAGCAAAATTGTCCTCAAATTAATAGAAACTGTTAAATTTAATTATCGAGTGTAATTTTACGTAAAGAAAACCTTTCCAAGGTTGGAAAGAGGAAGGAATATTACGATAAAGCAAATCCTGGGTACGAGAATAAATTACCGTAAATTTTAGGTTTTGAAAATGTTTACGTACTGTCTCCAACTATAAATCTGATTTCATAGTATTTTATTATAGTGACGAGCAATACTAGAATATCTTTATTCGGCCATGGAATATAAATAGCTATTGGACCCTTTGAATTATTGATGTAAGACTGGACGGCATAAATGCGTTTATCTGCTTCTTAATGTCACTTCTTGTCATGATTTTACTGAAACAACTGTCTACAAAGCAAACGCTTATGCAAAAATGAGGATTTGGCGAATCTACAGCATCGTTGTCTAAGAACGAAGTACAACGTTCCAAAAGTGTACTGCACAAATTGAGGAGCACATTCTTTAGTCCTTCTGAAATCAATAATTATTTTGCAGCTTTTGTTCAAAATGTTAGTGATAAAAATGATAATAAGTTGAATATTGCAATAATAATTCAAACAAATTAAATATTATCATTTAGCGGTTCTGTTGCTGAAGTTAATAAAATTTGACTAAGATAGAAACAAATGCAATGGGCATCGATAGCATTTCGTCTACTATACTAAAATATATTAGTTCTTTTACCCATCAATATATAACACAAAACATATTATAAATTATTGCATTGAGGCGAAACATTTTTCAATTATGGAAAGTTGCAGTAGGCTAACTATTTTTGAATTTAAGAGAAATTAAAAATTTAATTTTATGGTGTTGAAAAATTAGCGGTGGAACTTATTAGTCCAATCAATGAATGCCCAAAAGGGGATTGTTGAGGACATGGAGGGGGAGAGAATTTTCCGCTTCAGGAATGTGTTGGGGGTAGTTAGGAGGTAAACATACTAAAAGTCTTCACCCCTAGCCCTGCCGCTTCAGGGAGGGGAGGGGGGTGGAAAGGTCCTCTTTTTCGATTCTTCGCTTATAACTCGGAAAACATGAGTCGTACGGAAAAAAGTATTCTATAAAAAATTAAACATAATTAAATTTCCTACAAGAAAGTTTTTATTCATTTTCTTCCTATGTGTTGTTTCCGAGATATTCGCCAGTAAATAAATTAATTAGGTACTTGAAATTTTTCTATCTAACTGGTTTACCGTGGTCTGCTAATAAATCAAAGTCACAAAACAATCGTTATTTTACAGCACTCAACGTATTTACTAACGTAATAATTTGTCGAAATCTATACATTTCCTTAAATATACAGTATTACTCACTTAAAATGAAGATATCCTTATAACTTTTTTATTTTGTTTTACTTATGACCAAAAAAATATTCGCCTGCTACAAATGTAAAGCCATATGCGGTTTCAAAAAAAAATTCTTATTTATTTCCGCGGATGAGAAGACAACTCTTTTGGAAATTTTTTTTTGCATTTTTCAAGATAAAAAATCTACCTACTACTTTTGGGTTTTTTAGTCTTACAATTGAGTCTACTTTACGCTCCCAAAATTTGAACATAACGATACGGGACACCTTGTATACCATATTTCATTATAATTTTAGGGTAAAATTTACTAGGGATTTTACTTCCCTCGCTTAACGAAGGTAAGTATTGTAATTATGAATATAGCGGATACGTAAATTACAAAAATTGAGGTCATTTAATTCTATCAGCTTGTCTGTTGAAGTACTGGACAATATAATCATGACGTGGAACATTTGTATATCATTCTGTTTACTTAAAAATAAGTTAGAAGAACCTCTTGCACTAACAGTTTTAACTCCCTTTGTTGAAATTTATCGTACTGAATGTCGTTAAATTTTCTGTTTTTCTATTATTCTAGAGGTAAAGGTATTATTGTAGTTTGTGTAGTCCCCAAAATATCCGGAGATATTACAGACTTGAAACCGCTTTCTTCGCCCACCTCCACAATTTAGATTTTTTGTCACGCTAAAATAGAGCCCAATCTACTATTATATGCATAAGCATTGTTACATGTTTAATATCGTAACGGGTTGGGTGTTTGACCTCCATTAAATTCCCAAATGATGCTATGAACCATCGGTGAATAATTAATTGTGTTTTATTGCGGTCCTCGCTGCCAATAACACCCTACACATAATTGTAGAGAGCACTACGTTCAGAAACATTATCACTGATTTTATAGTATTTTTACGAGATCCTTGACGATAAAAAACAAACATCAAGAATATACCTAGGGTGGGTCATTTTTTTTTGTTATTTCTTAAAGGGCACAGCAATAAAAGGGTGCTAAATAGTGTCAAAATGACGTGTGTAAAATGTTATTAGTGTAATTACCTCCGGATTGTCGTCAAAATTTCGAAAAATGATTGTTTTAGAGGTAAATTTAGAGTGGGTAACTTTTTATTTTTTTGTTATTTCTTAATGGGTACAGCGCTAAAAGGGTGCTAAATGGCGTCGAAAAGACGTGTGTAAAATATTATTCGATTCTAATAAATTTAATTGCCTCCAGACTACCTTCAGTTTCGAAAAATGATCGTTAGTGGTAAATTTCAGTTTGATATAAAAGTATTCAGAATCAACTTTTTAAAATATTTTTGATTAAGTATATATAACAGAAAACTTTAAACTTTAAACCTGACATTTGAAAATGTCATAAGCGTAAAATTTTTAATATTCGTTTAGATGTTCATTTTTTAGTACCTTTAGTCTATTTCTAGACTGTTTGTAGAAATAAATGATACGGGAACTTACCTTTTCTGAAATCGATCGGCAATGTCTACATTTTCGGCGCGATTTCATATCAAAAAATGCACAATTCCAGTATTTTAGTCCGTTGCTAAGAAACTATCAGAAAAGAGACCGGAAAAGATCTGTTGCCAGGCAACGTGACATTTGAAAATGTCATAAGCGTAAAATTTTTAATATTCGTTCAGATGTTCATTTTTTAGTACCTTTAGTTTATTTTTAGACTGTTTGTAGAAATAAATGATATGGGAACTTACCTTTTCTGAAATCGATCGGCAATGTCTACATTTTCGGCGCGATTTCAGATCGAAAAATGCACAATTCCAGTATTTTAGTCCGTTGCTAAGAAACTATCAGAAAAGAGACCGGAAGAAAAGATCTGTTGCCAGGCAACGATCAGCAAAACCATACGGGAATGTTACTTCCCATATGGTTTTTTTATGTACATTTTAGACAGTAAATAAATACACGCAAACAAATCAACTCACATTAAAATTGCATTTATTAGTAAGCAGTTAGATTGTAATGAAGAAATGTTTTGCATTAATACAAATTCCTTAATTTATAATAATTGATTGTGATTTCAGAAAAAATAGTATGTGTACTTCGATGTAAAAGCACATTCCCGGACTTCGATGCTTGTTAGCCTCGACTAGCGCCTCGGCCAACAATTTGCATCGTCGTCCGGGAATGTATTGCTTTCAAACCTAAATACAAAATATATTATTCTCGCGGGCCTCATACCTTTAGACAACATTTATGTGAATTTTCCGAAAAAATCAATAATGGAATATTGTTAGATTCACAGTGTATTATAAGGGTCGGTACTTTCATCTCCCGTCAATTTTTTTTTTTTAATCGCTTTATTTAGATTAACTTCCTGGCGAAGTTTAGCCGTAGGCTATTCTACCACTCAACCAGGACGGACGAATACATATAGACAACATCACAACACCCATTCCCTGCGACATTGCCCTCTGCCCCAGCTGAGACTCGAACTCAGGAGAGGAGAGTGACTAGACCGTGTTGTCTCTCACACAACCGCAGTCTAGCTCACTGCTACCGTCTCGGCAACACGTGAAAAACGCCACTACACATCCATACCCTAGCCAGGATTCGAACCCGGGACCCCGTGGTCGCAAGCCTGACACCTTAAGCACTGCGCCACCGCCATTCTTTAGATAATTTCCTTGAATAAAATTATAACAATAACTGTTTCCATGGAATCTATCCATCGAATAGATTTCACTGGAGATGAAAGTACCGGCCCTTAAAGTACTAAATTTAAGCTGAATCGTTAGAGAAAAACGAGATTTTCGATTTATTTGCATCACATATAATTGTAAATCACAATTTCAAATAATTTCACAAAGTTACATAGAAAGGAAATAGGCCGATAATTTTGAAGTATAGCCTTTTTTAACACAGAAGCAAACTCGAGCAATTTTCCGAATGCCAGGAAATCTGGCAGATCGCAAGATCAGATTAAAAATAGGGATTTCAGGATTCTCTGATAATGAGCATGACGTTAAAGCTTAGAAATATAAAATGATGAATATGTTAGTTTGCTGTGTAGAAGCTAAAACTCCACCAGTGGCATATTAGACTGGCGGTACATGACCAGTCAGGTGCAATGTTTTTAAAATGCATGCCAATCATATACATGAATGAAATTACCATGAATATGCCAGAAAAGCAAATTTTAGGCAGTCGTCGCGTGCAGAAGGGTGTGCAAATCGATTTTTTCTGTTTTTTTTTTAATTTTAAAATGGATGCCAATAGTGCCAAACGAAAAGCCGTGAAAAAGAATTCAGCGGAAATTCATTGGCATGCAGTTCCGCGCAAAAACAACTTTTGATGCGCACATTAAACCGTAAAATTTTTTGGTGTTCTTGATTTTGGATTTTTTTTCAAGTCTTTTCATTTGGCACTATTGGCATCCATTTTAAAATTAAAAAAAAACACAGAAAAAACAAAAAAAATCGATTTGCACCCCCTTCTGCACGCGACGACTGCCTAAAATTTGCGTTTCTAGCATATTCATGGTAATTTCATTCATACATATATGATTGGCATGCATTTAAAAACGTTGCACCTGACTGGTCATGTACCGCCAGTCTATATTGTCGGGTTTGCAATGTACTATTAATGTACAAAGTGTGAGCAAAATCGTGAAAAATTTTTTGCAGATTCTCGATTTTCAAAAAAAAAAATAGCTCTAATTTTTGTAAGTGAACTCTAGATATCGAATTTAAACGAAAACGAACAATTGGTTTCGGTGCTAGAACAAACGACGGTCATACAGATGTTTTTTCTAAATTTTTTTTTTAGTATCTGGAAGTGAAAAACTAGAAGTGGAATTTTTGGACGATTACAATACTACCTTCACTCCTAACGTCGCGTCGCGTCGCTGGAAAATAAAATAGTGTATGATATGCGTATTAAAAGTGATTTTATTTTGTTTCGAAGGGATGAGCTAGTCCACTATGCGTCCCAAACCCTCCCCCTCACAAAATAAAATATAACTTCTCAATCTTATATCATAAATAGCTATTTTATAATAAGTAAAGCATGAAAATTATTTTTAGAGTGTAAAATATTTTGACCAGAATGACGTGAAGTTTATGGCTATAAAATATTGTATTGAAACCAATTTAATGGAATTGCTATTTCTGTAAGAAATCTCGTAAATCGATGACGGATCTGTTCTAATACAATATTTTCTTTTTGCTTTTATTATTGAACATTATCCAATAGATTTGTCATTTTTTTTTAAGATTTTATAAAATAATGAAACCTATAAACAATACAACTTAATGAATCATTCAAAATTTCTATAATTGACATTAAACTTACTGTATACTTTGAGTTGATCGAGTGGAGGAATCACCGTTGTTTTCTGGGATTGATTGTTTTTGCCGTTTCTTGCCGTAGCCATCAACCTTTGCCTCTTTATTGGGGGAACTAATCGAGCCGGGCCCACCGGAAATGCTGTCGAGGCGTAATAGCTGTAAAGAAAAAATCAACAGTTAGAAATTCTACCGATACTTAATATACAGTGCGTCCTTTGATTGAGTTCGCTATAGGTAAAATGGACAAAAAATTTTCGATTTTGTTTTATATTTTTGATTATCTAAAAAGTAATTTTGGGTGTGCTTTTGTTTTTTTAAATCATGTAGGCCATGACAGTTAAGCAAAAACAAATGTCATGTTAGGTAAAGTACCTTTTCTGTAAAAGATACAGCAAAATATCATTAAAGAAAGTTATTTAGATTGGAAAGTTATAGTCCTATGCAAAATTTCAAGAACATACGCCTACTTTGACGATTTTGATTTTTTTAATATAATTGCATTTGACAAAAAAAAAATTGTTGCCAGTTTACTAAAGTTTTTACTCCATTATGTACTAGATCCAACACTTTAGTAAACTGGCATACTATTTTTTTTTCGTAAAATGGAATTATATCGAAAAAATCAAAATCATCAATTTGAAATTTTGCATAAGACTATATATAACTTTCTAATCTAAACAACTTTCCTTAATGACATTTTGCTGTATCTTTTACAGAAAAGGTACTTTACCTAACATGAAATTCGTTTTTGCTTAACTGTCATGGACTACATGATTTAAAAAAAACAAAAGCACACCCAAAATTACTTTTTAGATAAGCAGGGGTGAACCTCCAAATATGAAAAAAAAAAATCGAAAATTCTTTGTCCATTTCACGTATAGCGAACTCAATCGGAGGACAGACTGTATATATAGTAAGTCAATTTATGAAAATAGTAGTTTTCAAGGTTTGCATTATTTGGATAGACGATTTTACTGGAAATAGAAAACCGGTAAAATCAATTAAATCACATCTATCTGTTTAATAAAAAAATTAAAATGAAAATATCAATTTTTAATCTTTGTAATTCTCTATAGAGAACAAAGAGCTGCAAAATTAATTTATTTACTTAAACCTATCAGAGCAGGCATCAAGAAACAATCCGTTTGAAAAATCCGTAGGATTCATTCTGGTTGATGATTTAGATTTAGATCTAAAATTAAAATTCTGAAAGTTGCCAAATAACATTTTCCGGATTTTTGTATTCACCTACTTCACCCCCTACTCCTGCACCTACTGACAAATAGGCAGCAAAAAATGGAGTGAGGCACATTTCTGCTGTCGTCTGATGGACCATAGAATTCATTTTATGATCAACATTAGGTAATTTTTCACATTGCAAGAAGCTCTAAAAGATCCTGGATTCTGGAGGGATTTTTCTAGGTGAAACTTATGTCAGTGTGTCTATGACATATTAAAGCATATTTAAGAGAAGTATTAGGTAATTTTTAACACGGCACAATAACACACAAAATCATTATACTACGAAGAAATGATCTAGATAAAAAATAAGTACCTAAGCATATAATTTCAAGTTGTTACGATTTCATAGTCAGCTATTAAGAAAAAATTAAGTAACTCTTGACTTCATGATATTATTCTTGTCCCAGTAGTTGGTCTATTTTGCTTGTTTGCTGCTTGGGAGAATGACAGGTTTATTCAAATTGAGTTCTTTTATATATAAAAGTCTGAGTACTCCAGGCATTAGAGACCATATAGGGCCCTTACCTGGAAAAATTTATGGTAGTCCTGGAGATGCTTTACGTTTTTTGGAGCGCTGAATTCGAATTTTTAACTTCCCACCAAAAATTCCCTCCGGAACCCCCTCAAATTTAGACCATGCTAGCTCGAGAAGCATGGCAGGGACGCGGGGGTACCCCAAGAAGATCGAAAGACCAGAGAGCAACTGTGGAGTTGCCTAAATGCATGCGCGGCGCCGAGGCGCATGTTTCGGGACCCATTCGCTCCCCTCCCGTTCGTCGTACGTCAAAACGTCAAAGGACCTTTTTTGTTGTAAATTTTGTTTGCTTTCTGAATATCTGGGTATTTTTTCTCTAAAACGAAAAAAAAAAACGATAAAAAAAATAAAAATACATTCTTTTTTTTCTAAATTTGAGGAGGGAATTTTTGGTGGGAAGTTGAAAATTTGGATTCAGCAAGCCAAAAAACATAAATAAGCCTATTTCCCGAACTACCATGAATTTTTCTAGGTAAAATTTTCTAATGCCTGGAGTAGAGGTAAATTTTGTAAATAAATATCTATTCCTTGTAATTCTGATAACCTACACATAGTTATGCTAGGGAGCAAGGAACTCCCTAGCACAACTATGTGTAGGTTATCAGAATTACAAGGAATAGATATTTTAGTCACATTTTCATTTTTTATTGAATCGATAGGTGATTTGTAAATAAGTTTTTTTTAGAGTTTTTCTAATTTCTAGTATAACCAGAATATAGGTTATCAGAGGAATGCAAGAATTTGAAATTAAGATTTTAAACACCACTACATAAATTTTGCTTTTTGATTTTTCACACATATTTTTTCCGCTGTTTGCAAAATATATGAAAAAACATTTTTCACTATAATTATGACGTCAATTGACCTCAAATATATTTTATATTAATGGCTCTAATACATATTACATAAGTCACTGTAAATTCAGATATAAACTATTACACAGTGGCTGATTATTTATAAAGTTTTAATCAACTACATTGGCACGACCATGTTTAACAGATGTTTTCCAGTCTGCAATCATTACAGGGGCATGTTAAAGCGAAACAAGTTGTAAAAACAACTTTATCTTTTTATTGAGCTGTCAGGAGCAACACAATGTATCTGATGGATATTTCGTTTTTAAAATTGCTTTTCGAGTGCATGGTATTGGTTAAATATAATATAATAAATGTATAATGCATGAGCTAATTGGTGTGGTCAAATTATTTCATTGGTAACAGATGGTATAATTTTTCCTCATTTACAGGACGGTATATGAAAAAGAACGACCATTATTATTATTTTTAATATTTGCAGAAATTAGAGCAGGAAAATGGTATTCTCATTATTAGTACAGTAATTAGAGACATTAATTTAGAAAGATTGTCATATGGATTAAATTACTTCTTTTTTATAACCATTGCAACTGAAAGAAAATTAAATATTCTAAATTTGCATATAAATTGATAGTTTTTAAGTCATAATGAAAATTTTGCTTTGTTTTAGATTGAGAAAACAGGTATGTCAAAATAGTTTTCGTCGAACCACTCGATAAGTGTCACATATACCCAAGCAGCATTCAAAGTGATGGGAACTGGCATCTGAGGCATCGGAACTTTAATATAGTAGAAATGACATAACTGTTACTAATTTTGCGACTTCAGGGTAATATTCACTTTGTGGTATGCATTTGTAGTGGCAATTATGTAGATTCTACTGAATTTAGGCATTGTATAGTTATAACACTTTCAAGTAACTGCTGGATAATCTGCAACGTCGCGGATACTACTCTGCATTACTTTGAAGCATCCTAAACTGCCAAGTGAAAATTGGTAGTAATGCCGACTGCACAGCTTTAACAAAGGACCACTTCAAAGTTGTCTAACTTATTAGTGATATCTCGAGTAAAAATTAGATTATTTCTACGAAGATAGAGGCTTTGAAGTTATTTTTACTACTCCCCACTAATTGAAAATGACTTAAAAGTTACTTATACCTTGAAAATCTACTATGAAGTAATATTAACTTTTAAGACAATTTATATAATTATTGGCATTGAATAAAATGGCGCCATCTGAAGTGCTCAGTAAAAGCGAAATAAAGTTTATCGGCGCTCATACATGT
Organism: Rutpela maculata; assembly: GCA_936432065.2. Lineage (NCBI taxonomy): Eukaryota > Metazoa > Arthropoda > Insecta > Coleoptera > Cerambycidae > Rutpela > Rutpela maculata. The sequence goes on from OW386285.2 coordinate 39,471,651, forward strand.
TTTATAGAAAACTGAAGAAACAGTTAAACAGTAATAGAAATAGTGATTCTTCAGAATATGATGCAAACATATGAAAGATTATTTCGCCACAGCAAAACAATCATCTTTGGCAACAAGTGCAAAAGTGTTCCCATCAACACAAGGAGAAAAGTAATCGAAAACTATAACAGTCTGCAGTGATATTAGTGATACTGTGTGTGCTGTGTACTGCACGAAAGTTACAACTTGTCTTTAAAACACAGATTGATCCATAGTTCAGTTAGTGATCCACTGAGCATATTAAATGAATTTGCCGATTAAAAACTCCAAATTTAATAAATATTGTGTCGATGGGGAACGGACAATTTCGGTATACACGGTATAAGACATTGTTTGTGTACAATAAATTGAACTGAATATATATTCAAAAAAAAAATAGCAAAAAAACTATTTCTTTTCTAGAATATCTCAAAAGTTATCAGTGAGGACAAAAATAACAGTTTACAACACCATTATCCAACCTCATTTCGATTATTGTGCCAGTCTATTATATTCCTTCGATTTAAATAAAATAACTTCCCTTCAAAAACTACAGAATAGAGGAATGTGAGTGATTTTGAAATGCAGCCGATATACCTCAATCCAACATATGCTTTCTTCTCTTCAGTGGCTGTCTGTAAAAGATAGATTGCTTTCCATGGCTATGGTATTTATTCTCAAAATTTTAAATAACTTAATACCCAAGTATTTAAATAAGTTTATATTTTATGCAAACCAAATACATCAAAACCACACAAGAAATAAGAACAAATTTTACATACCAAGGCAAAATCTAAGTCAAACTAGGAAAATTATGTTATATAAAAGCCTCCATCAATATAACAAGTTGCCAGAGGATGAAAGGAATCTATCTCTCTACCTGTATTCAAACGTAAAATTGTAAGCTACATAAAGTCGATTGATTAACTCCACTTGTGTTATGTAGGTGTTTGTTCCTCGTTATTTTACTTCCACGTCCAGTGGAAGTATAGTAACGACAAAAAAATTTTAAAAAATTTTTATTGTCCAAATAGGCTTAAAATGTCATGAAATGTCGAGATTTTAAGTTTGAGCGAAAAAAAAATTTCTGTCTGCCTGTCGGTCTGTCGGTCTGTCGGTCTGTCGGTCTGTCTGTCTGTCTGTCGGTCTGTCTGTAACTTTTTTTTGTGCGCACGTTTACTCTGAAACCTTTTAAGATATTGACTTGAAATTTGGTACACATATGTACTTTAACGAGATCTAGAACTAGATTATATTTTCATCTTGTTCCGTCGAAGGGTTGGGGGGTAAATTGGGGTAAATTTGGGGTAAATGGGTAAATTAAGCAGGTAGGAGTCCATGAAATTGGTATTTAGTATATACAAGAGAAGCTGAGGTCTCAAAAAAAATTTTGGCATTAGCCACCCCCATTACCACCCCCACCTCCTTATTAAAGGGGATGAAAAAAAAATGTGATTTAGTGCATGTACAGGAATCAGAAACCTCAAAATATTTTTTTACTTCATCCACCCCCCACTACCACCCCCCTATCACCACCCCCACTACCACCCCCCTATCACCACCCCCACCCCACTACCGATGTGGGGTATCGTTTTATGGGTTTTTGGGGTAGAGGATTTTAAATATTATATTATTAAAGTTCCATAAACAATTATTTTCACATACAAAGTTTTTTCGTTGTGAGTGACTCGGATAGAGAATCTGGATGTGGAAGTAGTGATTCCTTAGGCAGCGGTTTTTTAATTTATTTGTATATGTATTAGTCTGAGTGTGTAAGTGCGTGTATTATTTATTTATGTATAAATTATGATTCTTTGTAATTACATTAGTAATGTAAATTTGTATACTAGGATTTTCCTATTCAAATAAATACTTACTTACTATTTTTTGAATGAAATTAAATGTAAACTGATCAATCACTAAAATATGAAAACTCATGTATTTTTTCCATTATTATTACACACCTTACGTTAATAAGACACATTGTACATCGTTTTCAGTGAAAAAACAAATATTTTATTTGCACAAATTTATTAACAACTTAATATAAGATAATAAAAAGTACTTGGTAAAAATATAATAATTGTTATTTTTAATCCACATTCGTCTCCTTGTCACATCACACACAGTGACACTCCGTGTTGCCAATTAAAAAAAAAATTACCTATCTCGTATCTGCCAATTGTACCAACATGAAAATAAGTTGATAGCAATAGTTACCAAGATCTTATACCGTCATTGGTCCCATTTGCTACATCTAGGTAAATATAACTACACAGTGAAATTGTTGTAGTTCCCGTCACCACCGTCACCAAGTAGCAACAACTATATCGTTGGTGGCATCTGCTACTTTATGGGAAATGTAACTTGTAGGGAAATAATTTTGGTTTTTGCAACCTTTAAGTTACTGCAATTAAAATCGCCATTTTTCTGTTGTTGAATGAAGACGCCATATTGACACAGATAAAAATATAATTCAATAAAAAATTTCTTTTTATTATGGTCATTTACAAATATGTTTTCTAAATAGATTATTACTTTATAATATATAAAATTAAAAAAAAAACGTTTTCCATAAAAAATTTTGCAGTTTTGCTTGTACACATAATTTTTGCAAAAATGTTTTTTTCCGAAAAAAACATTTTCTCGAGGGGGCGTCTTTTTTATCGAAGCATCACGATAACATTTTACAGAAAACAAGTGGTGGTTTTAATATCCACACCCAGGGTAAATGCAAAACATCATGATTTATAATATATGCTTATGCATGTTTTGTATATAATCACCCTAACTTGGACCTTGGACATATCATGTGCTCAAACTCAGTAAGTCATTACTTTGCTATTCGAATAACAGAGAGCCAAATATATAGTTTGCGCTCTCATTCCGGTCAGCTGAGCTGTTCCAAAAGTTAGTCATTTCTACTACTTGGTTACATCCCGTTTACGTAATAACCTAGTCCTCGACACGGTAACGGTAGAAGTACCGGAATAGTAATTTTCCACGTAATTATTATTCCCCATTTTGGTGAATACTTGGTAGAAGGATGGTTCCCATTACGTAACAGTCCTTAGTTGCGGAAACCTTTAAAGTTCCCCTAATGATAACTATTACGTAGAAACTACTAAAATTGCTGCTTGGGTAGTGAAAACATGCTAGAGATCAAAAAAAACCTTATAAACTGACTTTAAATTTTTTCTTAACTGTTTATTTCACGTCGGCTTATTTCCGCTACCAAGGCCTATCACCGACGCCAGGAGACGAGCTGGAAATTTTGCTGAACCTCTTCTTGCAAGAAGAGTAGAGATCTTTTACTTGCCTAACATTTAATAGACAAGGGACCGCCTGCTTTACATCCCCTCCGAAGGATGGTATATCCACTACGTAGTCCTCGTCTTGAAATTACATAGCTTCCGCAGATATACTGATATACAAGCCGCTAGAAGGTGGGACGAGATCGCTGTGTTTCCCAAGATGGATTTCACCCATCCAAGTACTAACCGCGCTGTACGTTGCTTCATTGAAGTATCGAGATACATACACAGTGAAGACGCATCTACGCTCGCACCCACTTTAAAATTTATTTTTATTTTTAATTTCTGTAAACGATCATTGCGACACGTAACATAATAAATTTGTGTCAAACGAATGAACCCATATTGTTCGGGATAGGTTTTGTGTTCTGCAAGTACTAAAGGCTGTCCACGATGTCCGATCAAATAGTTTGATCGGATTTCTTAATTTATTAATCTGTTTTAATTTTTTAGTTTTTAAAGGTAAAATGTTAAATAGTCCTAGACTATAATAAAAAGCAATGCTTTGAGCATGTGCCTTTGCAAAAAGAGACAGTTGGATTGATAGGCTTTATTTTATGTTGCTTATGATTTATTTCGTTGTAAAACGAAGAATTCTTGTACATTTAAAGGAGACATTAATAAGAAAATGATTTTGTTTCTGATAATAATGAAGTTGATGAATATCGATTTTTAAAAATAATTTTTAGGATAGTTTCTTGAATTAAGATTCTTTAAAAGACAACTGGAACATATACGAGTACAGTGTCCGCCAAACAGTTTGCACCATATGGAAACTCTGTTGTTATTGACTTTTTGAAAAATTTTACTTTTGATAAAGGTTAGTATATGTTATCAAACGAAAAAAGGATGTACACAAATGCGTGTTAGTCCTGGCGCATGGGTCGGAAAATTAAATTTTTTGAAATTGTCCCCAGAGTGAACTACCTTTACTTTTGAAGATATCGAAAGATGTTGTTTAAAGAAGTTGCTTATAATGCGATGGCATATCTAGATATCAAATTCGGTGGTTCTATTTTAAAAATATAAATTTTTAATTTTTTGTTCATAATTCCTGAACTATATTTTTTAATATTTTTTTGTTACTAATAATTCTCTCTATTTAATAGCTTCAGCTTAAATAATGGATTAAAATCCACTTCGAAGAACTTTTAACAGTACTTTCCGAACCAAATAAATATTTTGGTGCATCGTTGTTCTCTTTTTTCTAATGTTAACTTTTGCAAAATTTTTACATACATATTGCTAAGTGAAACTCTTTAAGCGATTTGTATTAAAATAATTCGAAAAAGTTAACACTGGAAAAAATGAGAACAACTATGGATCAAGAAATTCAGCATTCTTTCCCAAAATATTTATTTGGTCAAGAAAGTACTGCTAAAAGTTCTTCAAAAACTATTGAATAGAGACAATTATTAACAACAGAAAACTGTTTAAGAATATAGTTCAGGAATTATGCGTAAAAACTAAAAAATTTTTGTTTTTGAAATAGAACAGCCACATTTGATATCTAGATATAACTTCGCATTATAAGCAACTTCTTTAAATAATATTTTTCGATATCTTCAAACATTGAGGTTACTTTTGACATAATTTCAGAAAAATTAATTTTACTATTATACGCCAGGACTAAACACATACGTGCAGCCCCTTTTTCGTCTGAGAACATTCACTAACTTTTATCTTCAATGAAATTGTTCAGAAAATCAATAACAACAAAGTTTTCCATATGGTGCAGACTTTTTGGCGGACACTATATAAATTAAAAAAGTAAAATACTTTTTTTTTAAATATCCTTTCTATAGAGTAATCGTCAGGAGCTGATAAATTATCATGTTTCATTATATATTATGTGTTATCATAATTCTAAAGCAAAATATTACTAAGGTTTTTGATTAAGAACATAGGTCGTCTCGTTTTCCATATATATTGCCCCACTGCAACCACCTTCAAGTTAATACAAGCCATCAATTAAGCGTGAGTAGAAATAAATCTGTAAAGGCATTTACACGAAACTTCCCTCTCTATTTAACACCCTTTGTTTGTTAATTATTTTTTTCGTTAAAATGACCATCCTGTATAATTTTGTTGCTAGTATTTAAAATTTTCCTCCTGGTAATAGTGGCAATTACTTTCTAAATACTATTTTCCTTCATCGATTCTCTTTTAATTATGTTTGTGACAACCTTGTATCTTTTTCATTAGAATACATCATGGTTCAGGTTGTATTAGCTACATTTGAAATTCTACTAAAAGTGTCCATCCTGTATATTTCTCATTAAAAGTATATTAGATTTACTTCTTGGTAATTGGTCAATTACATTCCGAATATTATTTCTCCCAAACCGTTTTAATTAATTATTTTTTTAGTGATCATTGATTACATGAGAAATATTATTTTCGCTAAAACTATAGCAAGATTTCTTCCTTGAAAATGGTGTTAACTGCATGCCAAATATTATTATTATCAGTCACATTTTTTTCATTAATTTTTCTTTTTAGGGTGTTCACCCTGTATATATTTCACTAGAAGTTCTTCCCATTTCGTAGTTGGTAATAGAGTCAGCTACCAAAAATTATTCGTCTCTGTAAAAAAATTGTAGTTATAGCGTCAGTAGTCAGACATCAGATCGACAGACTAACAGACAAGCATTCTGAAACGTAAACATCCGATGAAATCTAGGAGAGTGATTTTTTCACGATCGCAATACTTCCCTTCAATAAGCAAGGGAAATACAAATATTGACAGGATGTCCAAAAGTCATATTCAGCAATAAGTGGTTGTCATTGCAGCTGAAGAAAAAAATTAATGCAAAATGAGCAATTAACTTGTATCCTAATTTAAATCGTTAATTTGTTGATTTGCTTATTATCACACATCCTAGGTATACCAATTTTTTGGCAAAGCAGTATATTTGACTCCAACAGTAGATTTTGTCAATGACAATTCTTTACAAAGAGTTGCTCATTAAAAATAATTATGATACACAAGAGCTTTACGTAATAAACTTTAAAAGTTAAAGACAAGTACAATAGGGGAATGTCATAATAAATACCTCCAATTAATTTCGTACCTTTAGGAAGTAAGAAGAATGAAACGAGTTCATTTTTGTAGTACGAAGCCTTTGTTATAACAACGGTCTAGCATTAACGACATATGAATAGAAATGTGAAAATTTAGACTAATTTTAATATCACGACCCGCCAAATACTGGCAAAACTGTGATAAAAAGACAGGGCAACAATTAAAATTTGAACGTGAGACATATACATCATGTATTTGATCCACGGGAATGAATACGACATTTTTCAACCTAGAGAATAGACTATTTTATGCCGAAAGTGGAGGGAACGAAGGGAAAAATGGTATGAGAGATGGTGCAGTAGAGGGAGGGTGAGAGAACATCGTGGGAAACTAAGGTAAATCTGTGACAAGGTAGGAAAAGACAGTGGGAACGCGAGAAGATGATTGGAGGCGTAAGTGGTGTGAAGATGAAATAAAGTAAGTGCAGATGATGGAAAAGTGAGAAAGTAAAGTTTGAATGCAGTAGAAGGTATGATGGGACAGTGCAGGAGATGGTGACATGCTACAATGTAATATTGGGAAAGCGAAAGATGGAGAGAGAAATGTGGAGATCCAGGCGAGTGTAGTCGCAGGTATAAGCTAATGACTGATAAAAAATATGATATGGTAGAGTACCATTTAAAATATACTTTAAAAGTATCCTTACTTTTGTAAACAAAATCTGATTGCAATACTCCTTTTCATCGCATGATAGATATACAGTAGAAGAAGTATGTACCTACATTCTACGCCATTGTCGTCTGGTCTTATTTTCATTAAGAACGCTCGATATAGAGCATTTGATGGATGACAAATAAGACTAGGCGGCTGTCATTTTTGATTTTTGTGGTCATAGAGGCATAGGAGGCATTTTCAGATAGGGTGTCAATTCAAAATCCGAGTAGGATCAGACGACCGCCATTTTGACGTTCTAAAATTGGGTGAATCGTAGCTCGGTACCATTTAAAATAGAGTACTGCTACTACACATTAACTGTTTAGCAGCTTTCACTTCCATATTTTTTTACTGGAAAAGTATGTTGCGGATTTCCTTGAAAAAGTTAGAAATAACCACAGTTCTTAGAGACAGTCTTCCTGCAGCCATCGACGCACTTTTGTGCATCTTTATGTTATTATAAAAATGGTATAAGACAATCCGTGGGAACAGCATTTAACATTCGGAATTCATAGGCAAATCATCGAAATACTTCACGACTATATCTATCATAAAACTAGGTAAGGAAAACCAAACTGCGTAGATTTCGAAGGTTATGTCCATTTTGAGCTACAGCAGAAAAATTGGAAACAATACTGAAGAATAAAGAAATACTAGTTAATTTAAAAAGAAAAGTGATTAATATGTGCATTCGGCAGGTAATGATGTACGGAAAGGAAGCTATGAACTCACTCTCATATCTGCTAATATGCTCGGAACAACTCAACCAGTAATGGATAGAATCATGTTGAATATAAGTCTGAGGGATCATATTCGAACTAGGACATTAGAAAATTACCGACAATGGAGGATCGAGTAACACGTATAAGCAAATCGAAAGGGAGTGGGGTAGGGTACGTGGCTTGGCACACAGCATATATCAAATAAAGCAAGTCAGACAATAGTGACTAATATTATATAAAAGAAGCGTGGAACATCCACAGTGCAGATAGTTGGATACATACTAGAGTAAAATTTGTTTAAAAGTGGATAGAAAAAATCCAAATAAGAAGAAGAAGAAGAGTTAACTGCAGAATCTGGTGTTGACACAACAATAACTAAACTTCTCAATGTATCGAAATGCTCTTCCATCGTTGAAGATTACATCGAAAATTCTACTGAATTTAAGAGGAAGATCGCAAAAGAGCACTGAGCGAAATAATAACAAAGCCTACAACTCATTTTATGAACTAGCTGCAGAGAAGTACACCTAAATTTGTTGTACGGTTTTCAAGAATAAAAAAAAAATTAATAACTGTGTCACAAATATAAAAGATTAGATCAGCGTGGTTTAATCGGGCCCCCCACATCAAATCATGGGCCTCGGTACCAAATTCACTGACCGGCCCCCGCGCTTAATAATTGATGAACGGGGGGAGGGGGGAAAACTTCTCATTAAAGAGACAGTGTTGATAAATCATAAAATCCGTGCGATCGACTTCGACTGTGCGTAAGAATAAGTTAACTTAGGTTGTAGGTTGTGCAATATTGATTACTTGCAGTAGTTGTTGTATAGAATTATTCTTCCCACGTTCTCAAAAATACTGACATGTTAATCAAGCCATTTTCATCCAGTAACCACAGTTGCTTGTACTCTTATATTAATTTTTATAAATTGCAGTTAATAAACTCCATAAAATCCACTTAATCAGAATTTAAACTCCATACAGAAACGTATTTATCCCATAAAAGAAGCATCGATGAAATCTGCAAAACGTGTTGATGTAATGAGGTGAGCAAGCAATTTAAGTTTCCAAACTCCATATCAAGAAATTTCTGGATAATCCTCTCGCCTCGAGAAAATGATTTTCTAAGTAACACTTTGGATATTAAGTTGTTTCGTAAACTATGCGGTTTTATGTCGAATGTTTAAGTTGGTGTTGATGTACATGATTTGCAGAGCAAATAAGTAAGCAATTTATGTTTTCCTGATCGATATGGAAATTAATGCAGTTCGTAAAGAATAAAATAATAATAGTTTATGATGTTTATAATTTATTTGGTAGAAAACAAATCCAAATCTGGAAAAATAAAAAGATAAGAGTTAACAAGTTGGTTTCTAATGGTATATTTTATATATTATAATAACCCTTTGCATTTTCTTAATTAATTTATTTTTTAGTACTGATATAAATTCTTAAAGAAAAATATTTTAAATAAATTAAAACTGCATCCAATTAATAAAATGGATATTTTCAGTCGGTCTGTCTGTAACTTTTTTGTGCACACGATTACTCTGGAATCGTTTAAGATATTGAATTGAAATTTGGTACACATTTTAACGAGATCTGGAACCAGATTATATTTTGATCTTAATCCGTCGAAGGATTGAGGGGTAAATAGGTAAATCAAGCAAGTATGAGTCCATAAAATTGGTATTTAGTGTATATAAGAGGCTCAAACATTTTTTTTGGCATTAGCCACCCCCATGACCACCCCCACCTCGTTATTAGAGGGTGAAACAAATAAAATTGTGATTTACTGTGTGTACAACAACCAAAGGCCTCAAAAATTGTTTTTACTTCATCCACCCCCCCGCTATCTTGAAAGACCTTAATTCTCGTAATCTACATAGTTGGAGACGTAAAAATCCGAAGGAATCTCGAGTGATTTTTCCACGATTACAAAATTTCCCTTCGGTAAGCGAGGGAAATAAAAAGATTGACCTCTAATGATTTATTTGAAAAAAAAAATTCTTAAAAGTTTAGATGCAAGAAACGTCTGTGCCAGACGTGTCAGACGGAAGTCAGTTTTTGAATGTTTTTGATACTACAAAATGTCTCACAACTAAATAATAATAATACTAAGAATAATAGTAATACTTATTTTATATCTTGTGTAGTTTTATATATTAAATTACAAAATAAATTTAGATTTACGTCCATATTAGGATTTAGAAACTTAATCCTTATGGATGGATAAATATAAAAAAATATATATTAAAAGTTAGCCCAAATAACATCATTTAACAACCTAAGAAAATAGAAAATAAAGGAAATACTTAACAAAGCAGACTTCAAAAGAAATGATACGTATTAAATTGTTCGATCTATCAGTGTTCTTTCTTATACAACATCTATTATTTGTTGTCATTCACTTTACAATATTAAAAATATTTTTAATTAAACATATTTTTACTGTTTCCGATATTCCTGAGCAAATTATTCTATAACTCTCACCCTAAATAAATAACATATCTTTTACTTATGTCCCCTTTTGCTACACTTATTTCGAACAACTTTTTTTTTGCTGGGTATAATAAATATAATATATAGATTCCAAGAACCTTGCCAGTATTATTTTAAAGTTTACTTGTCTTAGATCCAATGTTTTTGACTGGTGGTCTCGTGATCTGTAGAAAATCTGATGTTTTTATTTAATAATGTACTTATAGTGTTTCTGTAGGTATTAGATACGTCTTTTTTCTGAGATATCGTTTCTACAAGAGCATAATCATTTATTTTCAGTTTATTAAGGGGCTCGAAAATTTGAAATTTGTATATTAAATAATATCTAAGCTTAACAATGCTGATTTTAGTGATAAGCATCCCACCTTAGAAGGTTGTCAATCAATATGTTTAAGTATTGTAATATGTTGCAACCTCTTAAAATTTAAGGTTATGTTGGTTATACAATGCAGTAGGCCCAAATTCAATTAGTTCGGATGTCTGAATGTGGATTTGCACCTACTAGAGAAAGAACCTACTACTAGAAGCTCTAGAAATAGTAAAGAACTTGCTAGATATATCTGGATCATGGTGACGTCATCACAGAAGCATCTATATCTGTCATCTTTAGGTATATAAAGCATGGAGTAAAACCAGAGAGGAAGTTGGGTTGAGTTAGAACAGTTCTAATGGACAGTTGAATGAGTAGTTCAGACAGAACAGTTTGAGTTTAGTTGGTCAGAAAGTGAACAGATCAAAGAGGTAAAAGTAGTGAAATAGTACACAGTATAATACTAGTAAAGTACTTAATTAATTGTTGTATTTAGTAAGTTAATAAACTAGTGTTTAGTGCTACCCTGGTGTTATAATTTCCTAACCCACGATACAGGGTGTTTACAAAAAGGGTGTAAGCACGTCACAGTATTTAATACTGGCTACAGCAGTCATTCTTCGATGACATATGGGTATTGTGTTAAATTAAGGTAAGCATTTTTAAAATGAAGTAAGGCCCTAAACTATTTATAAAAATACTTAGCTACATGTTCCACCTCACTAGGTTCACATATTAATTTCAATAGTCTTAATCATCTCGATGATGACAACTTGTTTGCCGAAATCGGCTGTTGGTATTCCAGTGTAGCGTTTTAGTGTTTGGAAATTACTTCAATGTCAAAATTTTCGAGTCGTGTTTTCTTAGTGGAATAAATAATGACTTGGACTTAATTTTTTTCCTTAAAGTTATTTCACCGAACTTTTTATAAAAGATAAAATCCTGTTTTGTTAATATGACATTGTTACTAATATTCCTCTTGTAAAAGTTTATCAAACGCTTTTTAAAATACATTATATAATCTAAGCTCATCACTTGGAAAATACGGAAACAATTTACAAAACTTAGAACATCAATATAAACTTTTTACATTATCCTATAATAATAAAACTTTAATGAGCTGGTGCAATATTCACTCTAAGGAAAAGTTTGTACTTAGATCAATTTTTAACACAAATAAAAAGTCGTTTACATAACTAAAGTTTATTCGGCACAAGAAGAAAGCTTAAACAACTTAAACCGAGAAAAACAAAACTTCAAAAACAAATCAAACACTGGAAATGTGCCAGAAAATTCTGTTTCTGCTGAAATTACAAATAGCCATTAAAACGGGCGCCGCTTGAAAAGCTCAAAAGTAAAGGTTGAAAATATAATGTTTTCAATAAATATACAGGATATAACATATTTATTATGTTACGCTGATTTTGGAACGCCATAAATGTTGATTAATATTTCACTTAGGATTTTCATCGTATCCATGGTAATCTGTTATATCATTTTCAAAGAGTTCACTTAATTACCAAAATTATAAATCATATTCTAAACATGTCTTCTTAAAAGCTTCATTTAAAATATTAAATATGATATATTCACTTTATCTAATGTGTCTCATTAGTTTTGGGCATATATATAGAAAACCAAAAATAGTTTGCTTTATGAATTTTATTTTTAGTGCACTTAAATTATATCATCAATAGGCATATTTAACCTTAATGGTAACCTCTTAAGAACGTTATACGTAATCCCGGCTGGATCCATTTTGTACTCCACTTATAAATTCTAGGGTCAACATATGTTCATAGGAACACACAGTTACAAAAGTTGACTTCAGATTTGTTCTCCATATAAAAAATGTCGGCTTGTTTGATGGTGTGGTAAAGATCAAAGACGCCGAAATTTTTTATATGCAGAATAAATCTGAAGTCATATGAAAATATATTTATTAATCAAAAAATTGGCAGCTACTTGAAGCGGCTGGAACCTCCCCACTCGGTGGTTCTTTGAAGCCGAAAAGGGCACCAAAAAATATGAACGATCTCATTTAATTATATTTATTAAGTCGGTTTGATACTTTTTCTCTTTAAGGTTTTCTTCGTTGGGGGATTTTATATTTTGACAGTTTGAAAATTTTTAGGTTGGTATTGCACTTGCTTTGGTTTTTAGGTTATGTTAATGTTTTTTTAGGTTGTGATTGCCGGAAATGGATTCAAGTTTCTCAGAATTTTAATGTCACTGTCACTTTTAATAGTTTTGGGCAAAAAACTTACTTTGTGCCTAGTTAAGGACCGTCCGTAACAACACAGGCTCCTTATGGGCTGTGCAAGCCTTACACAGCTATCACTAACTTTAACTGCACTTTTTTCACGAACTATCACAACTAATGTGACGTTTTCAGAGAAAACACGTGTGTAGACTGCACGCTTTAACACACTAGTCTACCGAACGTAGGTTAAACCTGGGTTAGACTATAAAATATATCTTAGGGCCAGTTGTATAGGATATGTTTAAACTTTAGTTTAAACCTAAGTTTAAACAAAAGTTTAATAAAAAGTTTAAATTAGATTAGTTGCAGTATGCTCCTTGTATATCTTATAGTTAATTTAAGCGAACTTTATTAAAATATGAATACTTCCGTTTTTACGCAAACTTCGCAAAAATATCAATACTTCGTTTTATTATTACTAACAGTTGACAACCAAATTGTGTGCTATTTAGATTATATTACGACATGTATTTTGTAGCATGCTGTGTTTTGTTGGTTAGAACATAGAAAAAATATATAAAATAATAATATATATATTTTTTGTGGGTTGGTAATATTACTCCTTAAAGATAGATCCAGTGAAAAGAAGGACTACGCAGTATTGAGGTTATAAAAACATCACACCACACATATTTGTCAATTTGCGCATGTATTTAACCGCAGCTTGGAGTTTAACCGGTACTCCATCCACCAGTTGATAGTTAAACTCTAGTCACCTATACAATGGGCATTAAAGGCTTAATCTAAGTTTAACTGTAGCTTGTAGTTTAAACTAAATCTATACAACTGGCCCTTAGCGTAACTTTATAGATTGTTACTTTGTTTTTTAATTTTTTTCACGGAAACCAAATCGAAAGGGTACCTACAAGTGTGATATATCGCTGAAATCGGAATTTTTACTGTTTTTCAATGGTTCGATTACGAATTGTAAGTAATCATAAAATAAACAACTTATTGTGCCAAAACGGCACTAAACGTAATCCGAACTCAACCAAAACCAGATCTCAGATTTTCTGAAGCACTAAAGAAACCTCATGCAAAGTTTCATCCAAAACCGTTTAGTAGTTTCGCCAATATCGTGGTAACATATTTATACACATATGCACACACATAGACATTTTTCAAAAACCACTTTTTTGGGTTCCTGGGACCTCAAACATAAAGATTTGATGTCTCAATTTTCGATATTGGACTAATTTTAGTAACCTCCCCCAATTTTATTGCGAGGAGGTTAAAATAAAATCTTAATTTCAACTCGTTGACTTCATATTATTTGTTATTTGGAATATTTCGAGCACACAAATAATAATTACAATGCCTACAAAACTGTCTTGACTCTCGGTTTCTATTTCCAGTGCATAAAACGACATCGTTATCTGCGAAGACGTTGGCGTTGTCAAGAGGAAGAAGAAGAGGAGGAGTAGGAGGAGGAAGAGAAGAAGAACAATTCTTCTAATGAGACTTTGTTTGGTAGTGACCTCTGTAAACTGAGCAAACATTTTTTTCGTCGTCATTATTCTTGTTTCTTTACAGGGTATTGTATTTACCGTTAAATAAATGAATGCCCAGTTTTAATTAACCAGAGAAGTATCTAGCTGTGGACCATGATGTAGACCATAAGAGTTTGCATATTTTTGTTGACTCTTTTTTGTAAATTTAACAAAAAAATCAAATAAGATTAATTTTAATATACATTTATTGACACAAAATAAAAATATGGCATCAAAAAATATTTTGAAAATTCTAGTCCAGACAGTACCATGAAAATTAATATAGTCGAGTAAACTTTAACTGAGCGGTTCAAAGGTTGCTTCATCATATAAATAAAGAGAGTCAGACATACGCGACTGGCTCCTCTCTGCGTCACTGCAGTGGCTCTATGCGCATCGCATATCAAATCGTACGTGGTGTTATCAACTCATACACAAGCCAAGTTAGAATTTACGCGACTATATGTAATACTGACGAAATGTGAACTATTATTCCTTTAGAACAACCTACAGCAAAAAATATTATCTGCCAGGCCACAATTATTAAACAATAATTAAATTATATAATGGGAAAAATATTTTAAAAAAGTTTATACTTGACACTGATGATTAACATAAACATTAAATACAATCAGAAAAAAATTTGAGATGTCAATAGGGGCAGTTCAAGAAAAAAAAGATCAACGAAAAAATATATTTACATACCAACATGTCAACAAAACCGACCGACTCAGTGGCGCAATGCTTACGATGTTAGGCTTGCGACCACAAGGTCCCAGGCTCGAATCCTGGGTGTTGTGATATTGTCTACGTGTGCGTGTCCTGGTTGAGTGGTGAAATAGCTATAGCTAAACTCTGTCAGAATGTTAATATAAATAGGACATAAAAATACGTCAACTAACAAGTCAGTCTTTGAGCAATATAAATTATATTATTATAATTGTAACACATATGGTGCAGAGGAGAATATTTTCTTATATTTTTTGTGCAGCTGGAATGTAAAATAAATTGGTCTGCCTTGCCTCAGTTCTAAAAGAATTGAATTGAATTTAACATAAGTATCTAACATTGGACAGTTTATATTGCTATAGTTTATACAAAATAAAAATAATTTTTTTTTTGAAAATCGTCATCAATATCTGCAACCCTGCAAAATTTTTTGAAATTGTCGCCATTAAATAGACACGGTACTGTTAAGTTATCGACGATGTCACTAATAGATGAAATAAAAAAAAAATGTTCCGAAATTGGTCCCTGTGGAACGCCGGAAGTAGCAGTTCGACAGACTTTCAACTGCGATATACTATATGAGTTCAAAATATTCAGCTCTTAAAGTGTATAAGCTACGCAATTCGAACAAGACTATTAACAAAAAAATTTAGAATAAGAATAACACTTTTACTGAACTGTAATTCATAACGGGTTGTATTTCGTTTCGCACAATATATTTATATTGCTGATTCCCAATTTTTCTTTCAGAGAAAACCAGATGTTACTAAAGAAATCATGGGAAAGAGCTTCGTTGAGGTTGTACTGTTAACAGACAACCGTGAGGAATGGAGTAATACTGTTAGACATACATTACATCGAAGTGAGGGCGAGTTTTGCTTCAGAAGATAATAGAAATACCAAGAATTCAATACAATCAAAGTGGAAAAAACCCGGAAATCAGTCTTCAAATCATCACCAGCAACTATTTTAAAGTATTTTATAGCATACAGCAAAATGGTTTTTAAATTGTTTTCAATTACAGCTTTCGTATTCAAGTTTGAATAATTAATTAAATCATTATGAAGGTATTCATGGTTTTAAATTATGTAACCTAAATAATTTAAACGATTAATTGTGCTAATCCTTCAGATTTAGAATCAAAAACCGAAACTTATCTTCTTTAAATCAAAACAAAAGAAAATTGGCATAAGCAATAGTATATAATTTCTATAAACAAACGAAACCTCTACACAAATCATCAGGATTAATATTCATTTTAGTTTTGAGAGTCATAAGAATAGAAGGTTTAGAATAACAAAAATAATATGTGTGTAATGAACACTGGTTTGATATATGTATATATCGAAAATATTATTACTCATTGGTTTTGTAACATATTTCATCATTATTCATTTTCAATGCTGGCACGGGAAACGAATTATTATGTACACATTATAGATTTTGGTGAGACCGTGGTCAGTGAAAAATCGATTTGCGGTCACAATACGAACTCCAACCGGCCAATTTTTGACCTCTATTATATAACAGAGTACAATTAAAATGTAAAATATTTTATTCACATTTCTAGCAGACTAGGCTAATGAATATGGTATAATTTTTATGAAAGGATTTACATATCAATATCTAAAACTTTTCGCTAGTTGTATCTCATTAATTTCAGAAAATATTTCTTAATATGGAAAAATCTTTTGAAATTATAGAATGTTATAAAATAAAAGTGCTATTTTTGCTATTTTTAATTTTGCTATACGATTTCTAGGATCGGAGATAATAAGGAAAATAGCAGAAAATTTCAGTGTTGAAAAATATTGTGAATATCTTACAAGAATAATACAAAACTACTCATAGCACTTGTTATTATATATAAAACAAATTAAAATAATAAAATTGCTGTAGCCAAATAATTCCATTCAAAATTTATTTTCACTCCACTACTTATGTAGTAAATTTATGGATTCTCTCTAAACAGATAAAAATCTCACAGCGCTGTTTTAGTATACTGCCTCATTGACTTCAGTAAACAAGGGAAAATGTTTTATTAAAGCCTAAGAAATATTTACCACTGTGTACTTCGTACATACATGCAATGAAGACCTATAATGTACAATACTGAAATCTTAAAGATCGTAAATTTCAGAAGTTTTAGGTTAAGGGTAAGAGATAAATTATGTATTGATTACTTCTCAATATTTCATCTTTAATTTAATTTACATCGGTTTGTTACCTCCCAACCTAATGCTGGCAGTTCCTTGTATGCCTTCAGACACTTCTGAAAGGTTACATTTCTCTTTAAGAGATTTTTATTGATAACATGGCCACCCATCACCCGTAGTAGCTCTCCTTGATGCGAAGTTGAACTTTTCATTAGTTATGTTCAGAGCTGGGCAAATTACTTTGAAAAAGTAATTAATTACAAATTACAAATTACTAATGTTAAAAAGTAATTTGATTACCAAGTAATTAAATTACTATTAAAAAAATGTAATTAAATTACTAATTATTTGGTAATGGTAATTGAATAAATAAATTACTTTTATAATTACTCTACAGCTTCTACATTTGTTATAATGGAAATGGGAGATGTTTAGTAAATTATAAGATCATTTGTTAGTGTACAAATAATTATAATTATGTACAAATACTGAATAATACGAAAGGAAGATATATCTAAATTTTTTATTAATCAGTAAAGACAGTAATCACAAAAGAATGAAAATCTATAACTAAAAACAAATATAAAAACCGCTGCCCAAGGAATCACTACTTCCACATACTGATTTTCTATCCAAGTCTCTCACAATGAAAAAATTTTGTATGTGGAAATAATTGTTTATGGACCTTTAGTAATATAATATTTGAAATCGCATACCTCAAAAATCCATAAAACAATATGCCATATTGGTAGTAAGGGTGGGAGTGGATGAAGTAAAAAAAAAAATGAGGCCTTTAGTTCTTGTATACACACTAAATCACAATTTAATTTTTTCACCTCCTTTAATAATGGGGTGGGGGTGGTAATGGGCTAATGCCAAAAAATTTGTTGACCTGAGCTTCTCTTATATATACTAAATACCAATTTTATGGACTCTTACTTGCTTGATTTCCCTATTAACCCCAATTTATCCTCCAACACTTCAACGGAATAAAATCAAAATATAATCTAATTCCAGATCTCATTAAAGGCGGTGGTGCCGTGTTTAAGAAAACGATTTCGTAACTCGACAATTTCTTCTATATCCCTGAACCGATTGAAAAAATTCTTTGATAGGCCTTTAGAGAACTTGATAGAATGATACCAGACTATCGAAATCAACAAACATTTTTTTTGATTTTCGCATCAGAAAAAAAATTCCTTCTTTAGTTTTCAATAGCCTACTAGTACCATTCTTTAAAGTTGTCTCTAAAGGCCCATCAAAAATTTTGTTAATTGGTTCAGGGATGTAGGAGAAATTGTCAAATTATATTCACCGCACCCGTACACATGCGTGTACCAAATTTCAAGTCAATATCTTAAACGAGATTGTGCTCACAAAAAAAAGTTACAGATATGAATAATATTACATGTTTATGTTTCCTTTTAATAGGAATGTAAAGTAATTTAAATACTCTAAAATAATTTAATTACGGTAAAACAATTCAACTCTACAGTATTCAAATTATTCTAGAAATTTGAAATTATTAGAGAAGTAATTTAAATTACATGAAGTAATTTCTATCGGTAATTAATTACTCTGAAACGATATTTTCAGAGTATCGCTTGAGGAATTAATAATTTTTAAGTACAATTACTGCTTTGAAAAATGTAATTCAATTACAATTACTTTTTTAAAAAAAGTAATTAAATTAGTAATTTAATTACTTTAGTAATTAATTACTCCCAGCTCTGGTTATGTTGAAGGGCAATAGTGACTTTTGGAGATACTTGGACTAACCTAAATTTTTAATGAACTGTTTTTTCAATGATTGCACTTGAATTACACAACCTTAAAATGCTTCCTTTTATTTTTTACAATTAATTATTTTTTATTTATTTGCTTTTATCATGATTAGAGAATATTATTTAGGTATTATGCAAATCACAACTTACACACTTTTTTATTTATTATGAAAATACCTACTTTCCTTCCTTTTACTGTCTCTCAAGTCGCTGAGAGATCTCGTTGAAAACCCAGGTTATTTTGTTAGATAAAGAGAAACGAAACCCTACAGTTAATAGTGAAACCCAACCTTGGGAATAGTCTTATAATTATAACTATTTCATAGCAAGCAAGGTTCGGACCCGCTTCGCTAGGTATTCCAGTTTAGAAGGTAACCCTCCATTTACCAGTTAAGCTTTTTATTTAGTATTCACTTTCTGCGCAAAGTAAATCATTGGACCTCGTCTGCCACCATTTTGCTGTGAACATTTTTGCACTGATACATTTTTCTCCCAGGTGAGACGTTATATCAGTATAAAAAAACATTTTGAGGGGGTGAATGAGCTCATATATATGCTGGACAACCTTCAAACAATAATAAACTCTGATTATGATGCAAGTGTAAATTAAAACAAACTATGATTGTAGATCCAGCAAATAAAAACCTTAGCCGGGAAAGGAGAATAGTGATGAATTAAACTGTCAATTGTGTCAAACGGCAATGTAATTTTGTGACGTTGACTTGGTAAGCCATTGTAAAAACTATTTCGAATTACACTCCCTCCTAAACGGCAACAGGATCCATTTGACGTATTGACCACGTGCATTTATTACTGTCCTCCTTTCCCGGCTAAGGTATAACCAGTTTAAGAATAGGTGCCTACTACAAAGTAGTATACAAGACGATATACCTTGGAGCCCTTGTGGACAATATTGTACTACAAATATAAGATTCGACAAAGAACACAGATGGCCGGTTGAGTAGTTGACGTGACGCACAATGATCAGACTTGTCAATACCTTACTCTTTTTCCTCTTTCTTTACGCAGAGGCACACAGATGGCATATTGATGATTCTGATATGTGGGTGCAGAGATGTTTGCTGCAAAGGACAGCTCATAACATCAACAGCTCAATTCTCTAACGAATATGTCCCCCAGAGCGACCCTCCAGATCTTATTCTCCCGGATCCCCTCATTTTTTAACCACATCAACTAGAGAGAGGACGATATAGAACTACTGATACTTCAGGGAAAACCAGATGGCAAGATGCGAAAAGGATGCTCTCCGTAACGTTGGGCTGATGCCAATAAGCAGTTGTAGCATGTCAAAATGATGTACTAATCGTAAACTCAAATTTGAGATCCTTCAGATTCATAGAGTAAGTGTATGTAGAGACGACGTCACTAACACATCAAGACATATTTTCGGTTGCTTAATTAAAAATAAAGGAAGGTAGTGGTTTACCTAAGGCAAAATATGACCGCTGAGAATTTCCGCTTTAGATTTTTTTTTTAATGTGTTAATACTTGTGGTTGATTAGAGAGGCGTGTTTTACGGAGTAATAAGATCTCCTGTGATTTGTGTTTCCCATGTGATTTTCGCAAGAGAAATATGAAAATCATTGACACCTCGATCTACACTACACTATGATATACACGCACCAAAAAACTTTTTCTTTTAAGACTTTGTACTGATGGAACTTTCTATCATTAATTTCAGTATCGCCATTCAACTACCCTTCTAGATTTTACGAATTTTCTTTGCCGTCCTGTAGCGACAACCCTTCTAAAGATGGCGAGTTATCTAGTTTACAATTTTTCTTCATTTTCTGTCTTGTGCTGTAATTACTTAGTGCATTTTAACTTTTTGCATTATAGAGAGAGTTGGTAAAATTTATAAGAAAAGGCTCTTTTGTAAGTAGTTATATGGGGTATTCTAATGAGTTCCTAGGTATATACTTAGTATACTTTTCCGTTTGGTTCATTTTTGGAGGCAGAACCTATTTTGCTCCAGCCTACATTGTACGACAAACGTTAGGACTGCTTTTCGCAGGGCGAATACAGACTATATTTAATATATTTTTATAGGTATATGCTGTGTATTTATATTCACGCAAATAACAATATTCGATCTGTACACCGAAACATGCAGATGCACTCTGAATTTTGATCATATGATCATAATAGATTATATTAAATGTAAATATTAAATTTTATATGATTCTATTAACACCGATATAAAATGCAGTTTCGCATTCCGTGGCATAGGTAAAACAACACTCTGTATATATTCATTCACGTCACGTGGAGTCTTTTCTCCATTCTTGGAAAATTACCCAAGATTGCTCTGTACGACGAAAGTTGCCACCATCAAGTGGGGAAAAATTTCACAAATTTCACTAAATTTACTAGTCAAATTTTATTAACTAGGATAAAGGGAATGGAAAAGAGCATTGGTTAGGCTGTGTGTCTAACAGACAACCACGGCAGAAAGCATCATGCTGTTAGTCGTACCATGCAGCAAAAGGAGGCTGTCTAGAATAATGGATCACAAAATGTCTGTCAAAACGTTGTGAGTAAAAAGAAGTAAGAAGAATTTGGGCAGAAAAATCCAGCCTCTTCCAAATGTATTCTACCTTTTTCATTTCGGGATTTATAATTTTCATGTTATTATATATTTTTAATAAATCAGTCAAGGAATATTAATACGTGTCGAGAAACATTATTTCTATTTATTTATGAGAAAATTTGGGTGGCAAATATCATTAGGGTCGGATTTAGATCGCGAAATAAAAATCAAATTGTAATTTATGGTATACCGTATTCACAGCTGGCTGTTAAGTAGCGACACGAGAGAGGAATATGAGCCGGAAAATCTCGGATAATGTATAGAATGAAAAAAGAGAGACAAGAAGTGTCAGCATCCAGTGTGTGTATTGTTAGTGGCAACTGGTGTTGACACGATGATAAAACCAGCTCGTAAGATTTGTGCTACGTCATTAATGGCTGGCCTCAGATAAACGGCGTGTCCGTTGCACTAACCGTATATCGATTTTGGATTTGTATTAGGTTAGGAACTCTGTTGCGTATTTCATAGGCGGTTGCTTTTCAAATAAAAGCCAATTTAGTTTCAGCTAAGACATGTAGTGTATTAAATCTGTATTAAAGTTGATGTTTCTCTTTAAACTCCCATATAGAAATGAGACATTTATGTTGCCGTTAAGATATAAAATATAACTTATGTATTTACTGTACGGGTTCAAGACACAGTTATATTTTATATGTATTTTTGTGAGTATAGTACTTTGCAGACTCATGAGCAACCTAAAAACTTGCCTTTTAGCGAAACTTTAGAAAGACATGCTTCTAATGGAGTAAAATCATCATGTCTAATTTCAATCATAAATGTTTATGAAAAACGCCTAAACAACAATAACAAAGTCGGAAATTGGATAATCGATTGTTCAAGTGCATCAACTTGTAGAATTTTTCATGTACTTTTCAATGAAAATGGCAAACTTTCCAAATTATTTAAAGCCATTTTCGTACTATTCTTTAATTTTTTGAAACAAATGCATTCTTACATAGAAATTTAGTTCTAAACTAAAAAAAACCGCTTCCCAAGGAATCACTAATTCCACATCCAGATTTTCAATCTGGAAGTCTTTCACAACGAAAAAATTTTGTATGTGGAAAAAATTGTTTATGGAACTTTAATGATATAATATTTGAAATCGTCTACCCCAAGAACCCATAAAACGATATCCCACATCGGTAGTGGGGTGGGGATAGTGATAGAGGGGTGGTAGTGGGAATGATGAAGTAAAAAAATATTTTGAGGTTTTTGGTTCTTGAAGACACACACTAAATTACATTGTTTTAAACCCCCTTTAATAATGGGGTAGGGTGGTAATGGGGGTGGCTTATGCGACCTTATAGCTTCTCTTGTATGTACTAAATACCAATTTGATGGACTCTTACATGCTTGATTTATCTATTTACCCCCATTTACCCAAATTTACTCCAATTTACCTTCGACGGAATAAGATAGAAATATAATCTAGTTCCAGATCACGTTAAAATGTACCAAATTTCAAATCAATATCTAAAGCGGTTCCAGAGTGATTGTGTGCCCAAAAAAGTTATACAGACATTCTAAGCCTATTTGAACAATAAAAATTTTCAAAAATGTTTTTGTCGTTACTATACTTCCACTGGATAAGGAAGTAATTATTACACAGCCACACAAAAAAAAAATGGTCCGGCCTGCGATCTGAACTGCGTATTTGGACCCGCTGAAACCGAATCCGGAGTCAGAATTGTCACATTGCCTCTTTTTTCACCCCCAACCCCCAAAAAAGTGCTCTGGCTTGCGGACCATATCAGTGTATCCTTATGTATTTTGACCCTAATAAATCGAATCCGAAGTCAGAATTATCAGATTCGCTCGTTTTTCACCCCTAACCCCAAAAGAATAAAAATCACCCCTCCCCCAAAAAAAAGCGGTTTGGCCTGAGGACCAGATCAGTGTATTCTTATGTATTTGGACTCGCTGAAACCGAATCCGAGGTCAGAATTGTCAGATTGGTTCGTTTTTCACCCCTGACCCCCCCCCCCCCCCCCCAAAAAAAAACACCCACCCCAAAAATGGTCTGTCCGGAGGACCATACCAGTGGCAGTGTATCTTTATGTATTTGGTAAGGATATACTGGTCTGGTCCACTTTTTTTGTTTTGAGGGTGTTTCTTGAGGTCAGGGGTGGAAAACGAGCGAATCTGACAATTATGACCGGATTCGGTTTCAGCGGGTCCAAATACATAAGAATACACTGAACTGGTCCTCAAGCCAGACCACTTTCTTTGTTTTGGGGGTGTTTTTTAGGATCAGCGGACGAGCGGATCTGACAATTCTGGCTTCGGATTCGGTTTCAGAGGGCCCAAATACATAAGGATAGACTGGTATGGTCCGCAGGCCAGACCACTTTTTCGGGGGAGATGTTTTTTTAGGGTCAGGGGTGAAAAAAGAAGCAATCTGACAATTCTGACTTCAGATTCGGTTTCAGCGGGTCCAAATACATAAGGATACACTGGTCTGGTCTGGAGGCCAGACCACTTTATTTTTATGTTATTAGTATCAAAAGAACACAAAAGAAACAATTTAAAGAAAAAACGGTTTCTGCGCTAATTGGAAATCAAAACTGAGGTCGAGTTATGGCATTTTTTGCGTGAAATAAAATTAATTTGATAAGAAAACTTGAAATGAGTGCCGAAAAATGGTTTTAAATAGTTTATAAAATGTTATTCTACAACATGATGCACTCAAATGATGATTCAATTTTCGACTTTGCTGTTATAAACATTTTGACTTCGAAATTTGGCATCATAATAGACAAGTTCAACTTTTTTTGTTTTAATTAAAATCGACTGCATTTGTAATAAAAAAATGCTCTGCCAAATTTCAGATAAAAACTCACCTGTATGCGAGGTCAAGTCGTGCGATGTCAGCTACTAAGTCGACGCTTCGCAAACTAATGTATAATATAAGCCTATCAATGCTTACATATTATTATCTTTATTTATGTTTACGCGTAAGATCATGCATGAAGCAAAATGCCACCAAGAAATTGATGTTTTATACCAAAATGTACTAATGCATCCACTATTACCTCTTTACAATTGTTCCGATAGCCCCGAAAAAAAAAGTGGTTTGCAACAGCTCGAGGGGATGTTCAAGAAGTATCGCCTACATCGACCGTGTATTTTTTATTAAACGCATCGTTAGTGTTAGAATACAACGGCATATAGAAAGACTGATAAAACGTATTCAAGATTTTCAATTTTCAAGTCGCGATGCGGTAGTCAGCACAGAAATGGTTCAAAAACTTGACAATGTAATGAAAGTCACATGCGCTAGGTATAATAATCTGCAGCAACTAACTAATTAATAATGTCTATATTTCTTCAATTAATATACAGGTAGATAACGAATAAGCAAATTGTAATTTAATATATTTTTTAAATAAGTATAACTAATATTGCTTAACTACAATATTAACACCTAGATTTATGTCCGTGTTGCCTACTAGAAAATTAAACACCATTTACAGTTTACATGTAGTGAATTACCCTTTCTCATATCCCAGATAGGCACATTATATATGTCAAATTTGAATAAACATGACAGATAAACTTGCAGTACGTTAATAATATTTAATCCTAGTAGCTAGGCAACGAATTGGTTGATAGCCTCGCAAGAAAAGGGGCCGAAGCCCCATTTTTTGGAGCCGAACCGTTTTGTGGCTTATCTAAGGGACACATAATGGGGGAGGTCCTAAAATGGGAAAAGAAACAAAAGAAGTCCTACTGGGGGAATACTCGAGACCAAAGACAAGCGAAACGGTTTATAACCTATTCAACAAAGAATGCCACAAGGCTTCTGGGACTTGAAAAGTCCGACCTAAGGCTGATCAAGGGCCTTCTAACTGGCCATTGTCCCTTGAAATATCATCTCAAGAACGTAGGCATGGCAGAAGATGGCAAATGCAGATACTGTGAAGCTGCAACTGAGACTGAGAAACATATACTTTGTGAATGCAACGTACTAATCCAAATTAGGCTAAAGTACCTAGAACAGGCGGAATTAACGCCTGAAGACATAGGAAAATTAGCTTCCAGGAAAATCACCAGCTTTGCAAAAAGTCTTGGAATCCTGGGCAACAACTAATTGTAAAGACCGTTTAGGTCGAAGTGAAGAAATGCCAACTCAGGGCCAAGCGACCTCTTAAACAATCTACAATCTACAATTCTAGCTGTTCCGTTCTTTTCAAAATACGTGGGTGAAGAGTAAAAACGGCCCAGTCAGACACAGTATCTGACATCAGATACTGTTCCTGAACTGGAGATAATCGAAGAACTTTAATTTGGGGATTACACGCGTTACAAATTAAACAAAATATATTTTACATATAAGTTGTGAATTCTTAATTTGTAATCTGAAAAAGAAATGCATTTTTACTCTTATATCCGAACCCGCATATTTAACTCTCTGAAAAAATATTTCACAAACTTTTGTTAAAATATACATCAATAAAGAAACAGTATGGAACTTGAATCAGGTCTGGATACCCCCACTTCGTTCTTGAAGGCAACTAAGTGGCCGACCTTCTAGAATGACAACTTGATATATTGGATCAGACCCTACCCCAGACATCATTTAGCACTGCCAACACAGGGATTCCAATCGGGGCTGAGGAAAAATAATTCAGCATTGACAGAATCTACCAAGATTAGAACATTCTAACCCCTTCATATTTTATTCTCCTTCTTATTCATAACGTCTGGATCGATTTTCAACCACGAAGGTCATCAACTCCAAGTGGATGATGAAATCTAGTCCTTTAGGTGTAATCCACGATAGAAAGAAAATTAGCGCTGGAATTAAAAGGAGAGAAAGAAAGATAAATTAAGTCATAACTTTGTTAATCCATGAAATTAAATAATTTGTGTTTAATATGTTCTTTAACATCTATAACACAGGCCCACAAAAAATAAAAGTTGTCTGCGCCGGGGTATTGACCATACCTATCCCTTGTATTTTGAGCCGCTGAACACGAATCTGACATTAATTTTTCCCCTATACGTCAGGTTTTTTTTTTAAAGCAAAAAAGTCTAATATTTATATATTTATTTGCTGTTAAAAGAAAAACCTGACGTGCTGGAGAAAAACTAAGATCAGATTCGTGTTCAGCGGCTCAAAATACAAGGGATAGGTGTGGTCAGTACCCCCGCGCAGATGACTTTTTTTGTGTGAGTTTGTGCCACACTGAGTGTGACACAGTGGCAACCAAAAAAAGTGGTCTGCGCGGGGGTACTGACCATACCTATCCCTTGTATTTTGAGCCGCTGAATACGAATCTGACCTTAGTTTTTCCCCAACACGTCCGTTTTTTTTTTAACAGCAAAAAAAGTCTGTTGAATCGTAATATTTATTATATTCATTTGCTGTTAAAAAAAAACCTGACGTATAGGGGAAAAACTAAGGTCAGATTCGTGTTCAGCGACTCAAAATACAAGGGATAGGTATGGTCAGTACCCCGGCGCAGACAACTTTTTTTTTGTGGGCCTGTGTAATTAACATGTGATATATTGCTATGGCAAGGTGGAGTATCCATAGGAAAAACTAAGATTTTTAGCTTAAGATTTGCAGATAGTACGATATTAAATGCAAATGGTAAAGATGAGTTCATATATTTGCTCGATAATCTTCAAACCTACAAGTTCTGAGATTAAGTGCATTATTTTAAGTGAAAAATTACAAAAAGAAATTATTGTAGACCAATCAAATGAAAACTATCCAAGCACGTAAAGATAGGTAATTGTGACACAGTAAACGGGACGGTATATCTTGAGTCACTGCAAATATGAATTCTGGGGATAATACAGACGTCGGCAACTTGCTAGATGACCAAAATTTGGCATAACAGAAATATCATGAAATGGACGAAGATCATTTTTGCGAAAAATTCAATTTTATTTGTTTTTGCTAGTCCACAATTTTATTCGTTTCTTCTAGTCTTTGAAACGTCCATAAAGAGGTAGACATTTATTACAAATTTCATGGCGCAGCCCATCTCATTTACACAACTCGATTCTCCAGGAAATACACCCTCAAACACGGTACAAAAAAAATCAGATGATAATCGGCGAGGAGCATGCCCATCAGTTTGTTGTAATGTTTTATATTAACATTTGACAGGGTTCGTTGGGTCCTTTTTAAGAAACAAAAAATTATTGCATATACATAAACGAGTTTAATGTTAACAATTTCTGATACTACAAGACAGTCTTAAAGTAATATCCGAACAGTCAGAAAATAAAGTTCAAAATAATACGGCATTACAATTATAATTGCTAATTTTTCGGTGAAGTGTTTATAGAGCACATTAGTTTACACCCGATAATCCACAATTATTCTTAAATTAATGGCTAGAATAATTATAAACTGTATGTATCTATATATCATAAAGGGGATTTGGAGTATTAAAAAACGATGCCAACAATAAACATAAATCCAATATATCCATGCAAATTTTAATCAAAACTTATGAATATTTAATTTTATTCACACATAACACCAAACCGGAATAATGCAAATCGAAACAATTTAATTTTTATTGAGCTAAATAGTTGGTTGCGTTTTAGTGAAAAATATATATATTTTAAATGTCATATGTATAACCACGGACAATATAATAACTACTATGAATGGTATTGAAGAAGATATTCACTTTTTTCTCTGTACAGACAAAGTGTTTTGGCCAAAGTTATTAACCCAATAATTTAATATATCCATTGTAATGCTGAAACACTAGTCATTTTAACGGGAAACTATTATTGTCAACTGTATAGAGACAGATCATTTTATAGGTGTTTGGAAAACTGCGATTGGTATTTACATTTTTCTCTAAAAGTTGTAACCTTATCCCTGAATTAAGAATTATTAGTATCTACCTGTAATGTCTAAAATATTTGAAAAATTTTGCATGATAAACACTTTGTTTAAAAAAAGTTTACATCACAATCAGTATGGTTTTCGAAAAGGGTTCGGTGCAGCAACAGCCTTAGTTAATGTAGTGTTTGAACTTTTTACTTTATGGTCAAAGGTTAGTTAGTGCGTTGTATTATTTGATTTTTGTAAGTGGTATTGCTTGTTTGTAATGCATTTATTACAATAAACCATAATGCACATGCTTAACTTAAATACCTTGGGTTTAATGATGCATCATTTTTACTAACTTCGTCTTACCTGTGCGAAAGAATTCAAAACATTTTTCAGAATGACATCTTGTCCATTAATGGTGAGTTACAAAGAATTAAAATTGTCTCTGGGGAACACAAGTTTAAGAATAATTATTTTTTATTTATTTGCTTTCATTATGATTAGAGAATATTATTTAGGTATTAAGCAAATCACAACTTACACACTTTTTATTTATTATAGCTAATATTGTTAGTATTGAATACCATGATGGGATTCCTAGCATTTTAAAGCAAAAAAATATATTGAAAATACTTAAATCACTTATTTAAATTCAGTCATTCACACTTTCTTATTTGAAGACCTAAGTGTATAAAGGTGTTATGTCACACTTTTAAAATTTTGAGTAAATTAAATAAAACGGTTTTGAGTTGGAACTTATTTATTTTGTCTTCGATTCAAATTAATAATACCTCATAAAACAGATAATTTTGGGTTATGTTCTTTTGTTTACACTAATATTAAAGAACAATATCAAGCTGTTATGAAACTAGATTTTTCTGTCAAAAACTGTGTACATCCACTAAAATTACTGGTTGTATGTATGACATGGCGCTTTTATAATTAAAAAGTTTCTATAAAATATTACAAATTTAGAATTCACCGTTTATTAGGTGTTAAATCTATATCAAAAATTGCATGAAGTAATTTTTTTTAAAAATGCGACATAACACCTTTATCCACTTAGCTCTTCATTTAATATGGAATTATCTACTTTCTGTATATTGGTACCTTAATCTATGATGTAATTCAATACTTCGTCAGTATTAGCTAGAAGAGTAGTTGCTTTGATTGATTCTCCAATATTGAGTGTTTTAATTTACTATTATATTAACGTGCCCAGATTAGGGCACCAATATACAGAAAGTAAGTAATTTCATAATAAATAAGAAAGTGTGTAAGTTGTGATTCGCTTAATACCTAAATAATATTCTCTGAGCCCAACTTTAATTTTAACTCTGATAAATCTAATTTGATGTAATTTGGCAGTAAAAATAAATTAGATATTGTAAAAAAATATAATAATAATATTGAAGTTGCCCTTTCGCCAGTTGTTAAAATTGCAAAAACTTTGGAGCGGTTGTTCGATTGTGATTTAAAATTTAGAGAACATACAAAAAAATATGCAGAAACCATATTCTTCGTTGAAGTTATTGCATTCTATCATCAAACTAATAATGTACATCTGGTCGCAAACTGTATCAAGAAAACACTGCTTTGCAGAAAGTAAACAACACTACTCCAACGAAGGTAAAGTTGGCAAAGGCATCAGGCAGAGTTATGTTCTGTCACGAATCATATGGCTATAGGCGAAACCAAGATTTCTATCTTGGGATGTGCAAATGATACCACTTTAGTTGCAGCTAGCGAGGATGAGTTCATACATCTGTTGGACAGACTTCAGAGAATACGCTTTCTAAAATAATGATTCTAGATCAAGCAAATGATAACCACACAAACACGTTAAGGTTAGGTGATCGCGAGGTGGTAAAAAAGGTGGTATAACTTAGGGCCCTTGTGAAAATACTGGCAACTGCTATTATGTGACTCTGCGAAGAGTACTGACAAGCTTGGCACCTCGCCAGTTGAAAAAAATCTGGCAGAAATGTCTCTAAACAAACGCACAAAAATCAGACTTGCTAAAGTCTTACCTAGTTTTCTTCATCTTTTTTCTCTCTTTTATCTGTACGCCTCTGAGATATGAACTGTTAGGGAAGTAGACAGCCGTCGTATTGATGCTTTAGAGATGTGGGTCAAGAGAAGTTTCCTACGAATTCCCCGTGCAGTCCATCGCCCTAGTAGCTCAATAACATTCGTCCCCAAGAGCGACTCTCTAGCACCGTGTTCTTCCGAATCTTCCCATTTGTTGGTTAGATTAACCGGAGGAACATAGAACGGTTGATAGATCAGGGCAAACCAGATGCGAAGAGGACGCTCTACAAATGTTGCGATGATGCCACCAAGCAGCTAATGGGAAAGAGCTTTGGTGTAATTGTGAATAAGAATAAAAACTGTCATAATCTGAATTTTAATTTAAAAAATACCCTTCGTTTTTCGCATTTTCATTTTTGCTTCCACATCCACATGGTGGAGTGGAAGTATAATAATCGTAAAAAAATATATTTTTCTTTTGATCAGATAGGCTAGAATGTCATGAAACGTCGAAATTTTAAGTCTGAACAAAATAAAAATTTGCGTCTATCTGTAACTTTTTTTTTATGTGCACAATTACTTGAACCCATTCATGCTATTGACTTAAAATTTGATACTCATTATGATGAGATCTAGAAACAGATTATATTTTGATCTTGTTCTGTTGAAAGATTGGGGGTAAATGGGGTTAAATAGGATTAAATAAGTAAAACAATCAAGCAAGTGTCCATAAAATTGAGATTTAGTATGAAAGTCAAGGTCTTAACGTCCACTATCGCCCCCATTACCACTTCCATTAGCACTTTTATCCATTATTGAACGGGGTAAAACAATAAAATTATGAATTACTGTATGTACAAGTACCAAAGGCTTCAATTTTTTTTTGGCATCAGCCACCCTCACCACCATCCATCACCACCATCACCACCATCTCCCCACTATTACCGATATGGAATATCGTTTTATGGGTTTTTGGGAGTAGACGATTTCAAGTATTATATTATTAAAGTTATATGAACAATTATTTTCACATATCGGAATACAAATATAGTATCAAGTTTTTTCATTTTCGGAGATTTGGATAAGAAATCTGAATGTTGAAGTAGTGATTCTTTAGGCGGCGCGGCGCTCTTGTAACGTTATATGGTCACTGATTAGCCCCCAATGATGGTAACTGCATACAAAAAGTACGAAATTTAGGTTTAAAACAAATTTTTCTTTTAAAATATTCATATTTCTTACAAATTTGTCGACGTTAATTGGCTTATTATGGATAATTGAAGAAGAAATCTGTCTGATTCATCATTTTTCTGCCTCTCCAGCCTTATTACGATCTTTTTTATACTAAAAAAAAAATAAGACATGCCAGCAGGCTCAATATACCAATTCATCATTCGAAAGTTATTTCTTTAGTATGCCACCTAACTAGGTTATAATTATTGTGGCTTTATTATATTTTTTTGTTTATCTCAATTGAAAACTTATACACATACACTTATGTTATTAATATTATGCACTGTTAGGTCTGCAAAACTCTTTACTGGTTAACTAGTTACAGCTAAACTTTGCCACTAGTTGGTGTTTTCAATAATAGATTTGCAATATTACATTATTATACAATAAAGCCATATATTATTATTATGATAAACTGTCATACCTGTTCCACACACAGATTATTTATGAGAATTATTCTCGACCCTCAGCAATTTCTATTGAATTCTTGCCTTAGTCTAAAATTCATTTTGAAATTATTTGAAAAAGTCGATCGGCGCGGCAGTATATCACATTGTCAGCATGGATTTAATATTAGTTTTATTGGTTTCTTGTGTCTGTCAACCACTAGAGAACATTCCCCTTCGACTTTCAGCCATACAAGACAAAAAACAATATCCTCGGTGAATATATCAAAGCCGTCGTTCTCGTATCGTTTCATCGACAATATCCAGCCGTTTGAGATTCACTCCGTTGTCACGTCTGAGAAAATTGACTGTCACATCCTAGAGGATGTGGTCACCTGGGATACAAAATAACATTTCTCAGTATTTGTTCGGAGTCTGCTTTGCAAACTGCATTATATGTTAGGCGATATTCGAGATGCATTGTACCTCTTTTTATGCAATTACTTTCAGCATGTGAATTTCAAAGGAAGAAAATTACTTACGAGATAATTATTTTTCACTCGATTTCACTTTATTTTACTGCTGTACAAGATTACTTTCGTAATTATTCGCGAGTAATAGCTTGGAACATTTAATGTAACACTATTTCTGTTTGCAGCTATGGATTTTAATGGGCCATTTGTACGACGTTGCATTTTTTACTTTCAAATCTTGAATTCACCGGAAATAATAAAATTTTACATTTCAAGTACTAAGGGAAGTCTAATGAACGTTTTTTTTTCGAATACGGCTAGGCGAAAATTAAATGGATGGAAGGGCTGGATTCAGATATTTCTCTAATTTCACACTTAAATAACTAGTATCATAAAAAATGATTTAATGTTTTTCTCTTTCTTTTATAAAATGGTGGTAAGCTTCTTTAAACATTGTTGAAAATACGTTTTGTGACTTAACGAAATCCAACTAGAATAATGATTCTGGTTGGCCTCGTCTTGAGACATAGCTCGTCTTGAGACATCACGCCGTCTGTCGTGGTTGCTTGTTAGGGACACGGCCCCACCAAAGCTCTTTCTTCTCAGCTCTTTGGTGGCATCAACTCAACGTTTTGATTGGCCCTGGGCCTCTTCCACCTGGTTCTGCGACGATGGAAAGTCGGTTTTGAAAACGCATTTCTTAGACAATCAACTATTACTGTGAGGAAATTCGTAGCAAACGTCTCCAGACTCACATCTTGAATGCTTTAATACTCCGTCTGTCTGTTTTCCTGGAGATAATTAAAGTTAAATTCATTAAAATTGACTAGTGTAGTGTTGACTGATTTGGTGATTCTGAAAACTACTTCTCGTTCATTCATATCAACTATTCGACGCCTACTCCTAGGAGGAAAGTTACTTAATGCTTTTGATCTACAGTAAATGAATGGGCATATATGGCTATTCATTTAAGTTGACACATCGAAATATCTCGAGAACCACGCAGAAAAAGCTTTTAGTTATTCTATTTAATATCTTACAAAGTCGAAATCAAAATTTTCAGAAAAAGATTTCTTGGTATTTTTTATAGAATGGGACAGTGCAATAAAAGATAAAGATTTCAATTGAAAAGAAACAAAACTAACCTTGAAATGACCACCCAGTCAAAAGGAAATAATCATATATTATTTTTTGGGTTCTTCCTCTAACTAATAGTAACGTAATGTCCAAATTTCAATACAATCGGTCTTTTTAGTCCTAAGTCACCATGATTTCAAGAAATCTGACGGTCGCACAAACAGACGGACAGACGGAAAACTTGAAATTTGTTTAGTTTCGAAAACTAACACAATTATTTGAATTTTCTCTACGAACGATATTTACGGTTTCAAAAATTTGCCGATCAATGCAAAAATGTATAATAATAATAATCATGACAGGACTCCTGTTCATATAGATTTTGTTTTGAGATGCAATATAGACACTGCATTGCATTCTACAACCCAGGATCGATTAAATTCTAAATTATAGAACAGGGTGCTCGTAATATTTCTATTGATTTCGGTACATGTAAGACACAGCTTAATATGTTTCTACACATTTGAATTTAAAGCTTCGTCGAGAACTTTGGACTCAAACCACACTTCAGCATGCGTTTCGTACTACATAATGTGTAGTACATTACTAGAATACACAGCATAGTTATGAAATTCATCAATACCTCCAGAACTGACAATATGTAGGTCTGTTCTTTATAGAGAATAGCCAACTCAAATGAAAAAAAATATTAGAAAAAACCTCAAAAAGTTTGTTCAGCTTTTCGTAAGACATCTTCTACCGAATACGTTTCGATTTTATATGGAATTATTTTATTTCACAACTCTAAATATACACAAAACTCAAAGTAGACATTTACAATGGAACTTTCAAGGTCATATTGTTTATTAAGATGTGATGTCAAGTATAAAGTTTCATTTAAATCAGCAATATTCACAAATCGAGTTATTAATGAAAATGTACTTGAGAACTCAAGTTAACTTTTTCAACTTTCTACCTAATAGTATGTATTCTCGTTGTATGATTCTAGATTAAGAAAATACATTAATATGTTTCCTTTCATTAAACAGGCACATTCATCTATTTTAACGTGAGAAAGTGTTTGAGTACACTAGATGCAAAACTAGGTTTTTGCAAAAATTTATAAAACGCGGTTTTATGTTATTCAAATATAAACATATTGTTTACAAGTCTATTTAACCAATAATATGCGTAAGTCAGTATTTTGCTGATAAAGTAGTTGTTAAAATCTAATTCAGCTGCAAAACTCGGTATTTGTTTGCTTTTGTCAGATTCATAACTACGTATTTGATTAACAATCATTCTGCAGTTTTATATACCACGTGGGCCAGCAATTTTGCCGCCAGAACCGACGGTAGTGTTTACTGAATTTAAAAAGAGTTAACAATTTGAGCATTTTTATTAGTTTTTTTAGTGTTACTAAGTTATGACTACAAGAAATTGTTTGAAAGGGAAACATTTTTGTAAGCTCCGATCTTTCGGAAAGCACAAGATTTTTGATCATGCAGAAGAACTCAGTGCACAGAATATTAATGATGTTGAGGATTTTGAGGAGGGTTTTTCTAAGTTGTCATTAAGAGTATACGTATTTTTTATAAATGTGTTTTTTAATAAATGGAATGTTTTTAAATAATTAGTAAATATTTTTTATTACCGCTTTTGGGATTACATCTTTCTAAATTACGAGATTTTTAATTTTGAATACGCTGCTATTTTCCAAGCGTATTACAAAGTATCAAGAGTGTGCTACAATATATTGTAATACACTTTTAGGCAGATTGTTTCAAATTTTTTTAAATAAGCAATAGACTAATTCAAATTGTTTACATTTTATTCGTATTTGCACATTTCATTTGCAAAATTTGGTCTTTGCATAAAGCATATTATGCAGAACTGGGTTTTTGAATCCTTTGACTGCAATTATTTATTGATATTATGCGATTTTTAGGAAAAATTAAGCCTTTTTTTTCAAATAGCGATTATCTCAGCTTTAGTTGCCTGGAACGTTTCTAAAGATTTACAAAAAAATAAACACATGAGCGTTTTTTGCGTTTTCCTCAAAACCACTTAATCTGCAAATACATAGTTTTGCATCTAGTGTACTCGTTTAGTAAAAAGTATAGTAGAGTATAGAACAGTTTAATATAGCATAAAATAGAATAGAATAGCATAGCATAGTATAATAGATATTTATTAACTTTTTCTGCCATAAAGGAAAGGCAAGTCAGTAGTTATTTTACATATAAAAAATTTGAACATATAAAAACAAGGTATGGTACACAGTAAACAACTGCTAGATAATATAATACGAAACATAAATAAGATAAAAATACCTATACGTATAATATACAGACCAGTGTGTCCCAAAAGTATGAATACGCCTGAATAACTCGTCAGGATAGCGAGATATGAGGAAATTGACCTCTATAGAAGTTTTTGAGGTCATCGGGGACACCACTTGGTGACCTTGAATGGTCTTTTTTTTTTTCTTGAAGGTCATTTTAAGACCAACTTCTGCTTTTTTTTTAAATAGGAACCCCAATTTTTGAATCCGGATTCTGAAAGAGTGAAAAATTTTGCATTAAAGTTGTAAGGGGTTAAATTGACCCAAGTGACTGAAGATAGGCAATGATGATCGTGATGACCTTACAGATAGATTTTAAGGACAAATCGAGGTCATTTCATGATCGACTTCGGCGACTAGGGGGTTCCCATGTGATAAACGAAAGTTGACCTTCAAATGATATCGAAAACCCACAACAAGGTCAAATTCAAGGTAACTTTTGGATGACAACTCTAATGTAAAATATTTCTCTCTTTTAGAATCCTGGATCAAGAATAGGAATTACTACTTAAAAACGAAAGTTTACCTTCAAATTACCTTGAAATCCCCTCCGATATAAAATCCAAGGGCACCAAGTGGTGCCACCGATGACCTCAACAACTTTTCCTCATATCTCGCAATCCAGACAAGTTATTCCGGCGTATCCATATGTTTGGGACACTCTGTATACATATACATTAATCAAAATATACTTATACTTAATAGATAGTATAGGAGATCACTATATAGACGCGTTGTGTTATTTTGTAGCTAGTAATAAACTCATCCAATATCTAAGAAAAACCTGTGATTAACAACAAATTTACTTTCTCTTAAACTCCATGTAAAGCAATGTGATGATTTTATTTATCGGTTAAAATGTTAAAAAAAATCACAGTGTGCGTAGACTTCTTATATTTCGCTTGCAAACTTCTACGAAGACAGAACTTGTCTATAATGTTGTCATGAAAATCGACATTTTCTTTTAAATTTACTTTGATTTAAATATATGAAACATAGTGATTTAAGTAAAGTCTGTCTCAGCGATTATGTCGTGTGCATCATGAGAAGCGTACGGTCTAAGATGATTTGAAGCGAGGGACGAATTGTGTCGGATCAACAGGTTTTGCACTGAGGTTGAAATGAATGAAATAAATAAAATCAGTCTCTCAAATAGATTTATTTAAAATTAAACAAAGTATATTCAAAATTAAACAAAACAATTGTCTATCAAAAAATTAAAGTAAATAATGAAAAATAACAAAAAAAAAATAAAGAATTAAAATTAATAAATAATTGTAAATATTTATTACTGAAATAAAAAAGAACAATGTTCAGTCTTCCTCTCCTTCGTTATTATAATTATCACAAAAATCTTCCTCACCAGAACTTTTCGTCTAATTGTAAGTGTAGGTGTTTTATTATACCGTACTTCTTTTTCAAAGTCTTGCCTGAATAATTTCTCAATGTGCTGTATACAGTTTGCCCAGACTTCAAAGGTTGATCTTTCTAAAACATCATTCCATACTTTTAGCATATTTTCATCGCTGTGTTCATTTCACCAATGTGTCGATCATAATACTGTTTACAGATCCCCATACCATCTCTAGGGGGTTATATTGACAGTAGTATGGAGGTAATCTTAGTACTTGATGACCACGTTCATTCAGCAGCTCATCTATAACATATCGCCGTTGACTCGGGCAATTATGCTTACAAATTTTTAATAAATCGGTTTTAAAGTCCTCCTTGTTGTATTCAATATTTTTGTTCTTTAGCTACTCTTGCAATTCTGTTTTGGTCCAAGAAGTGTTCGGTAATTTCTCTGCCAGTGAGCTATGGTATGATGCATTATCCAAAATAGTTGTCGATGGCTCTTCTAACATAGGTAATAGTATTTCCAAAACCAATTTTTCGAATAGCTTCATAGAATCGTGATAGTCAGCACTTGGTTTTGTTGGAAATATTAGGCTAGCATTTTCCACAAAACCATTTCTATTACCAGCATGTGCTATTATAAATCTTTTCCCAGTATTTTCTTGGTCCTTTCTGCAGCTTTTTATATTTTTATCCTGCCACGTTCTTTTGAAGGCCCCCTTTGATAAAATCTACGTTTCGTTCAGATAGACAAATTCAAGAGGACTTTCGTTTTGAAGATTTTTAATATAGTTTCTCAAAAAGCTAATGCGGTTGTGGAGGGCGTTAATAAGTTGACAGATATAAGGTGGATTATTTTTCATTTTAAGAGTCGCCTTGGCTTGTGTTGGAAATGTCAGTTATACCATATGCCTTTAGTTCTTCATTCAGTATTTTAAGTGTCATATGCCTTCCATTATTTTTCGTGCTATATATCACATTCCTCACTTCTGCCTTGATACTATCATGCACTTTTTTTCGGCACCTTATGTATTGCCCCGGGGTATTTAGAGGTACACCCATTCTTGGTTCATTAATTATTCGAGAAACACTTCTTAAACTGTTACCTTTTCTTGAACAGATGTAAGCGGACGTAACGGTTTATTATTTTCTTTTTCCCGTTGAAAATACTCCAAAACATTTAATACAAATTGCCGACTCTGTTTGTTAATGGTGCAACAAGGCATTGCGGTGAGAAAATTACTTTATTTACTATAATGACACAAACCACAGTAATTAGATTACTGCGCGTAGTTCCTCGCTGCGCAGGTTAAAATACACGATATACTCATTATGCTACGCTACAAGTCAAAACGTGTCGAGTTAATGCAGGTGACATCACTTCTAGATAGCATCAGTCTGTTAAATTAGATCCACGGTGGAATAAATAAGTGGTCAGAGCATTTTTTGAAAATATTTTAGTATTTTACAATATTTAATTATAATTAAAAGTTTTCACAACATTATTAAAGTATTTTGTGGGTGCACGAATGAACATTTTCAAAATATTTAATTTTATTTAAGTAATTTCGAAAATATTTTGTAAAATGTTTTTAAAAAATATATTGAAAGCATTTAATTACACTCACGCTTAATTTAATTTAATAGAACAGTATTCAATACACTTATAGCATGAATAATAAAAATAATTCGTTATTCAAGCGATTATTATTTAGTTTCCTATTACCTATTTAAAATCCAAAATATTGTTGCACGGCTATGTCGAAAATAACTGAGTGGGCAAAAACGTTGCCCCATTATCGATTTTAACCGCATGAAAGAATGAAAGAGATGAACGTATAATTGTAGAAGTTTTATAGAGGGGAAAATCGTAGGTAGCTTTACAATTACCGCTTGATATGTCTATGAGTGAGAACAAATCTTAAAGTCGTACACTTGCCATAAACGCTGAGACAGACTTTATACAAATTGATATGAAAATTAGAACGCATTTTTCCTTAAGTTTCATGATATGACTCTCTGAAATCTAAGTCAATCATTAGTCGTAATATGCGTTTTTGTATTATAAAAACGCGATAGGCTCGATAGATTGTCCTATGATATATTTCATTCATATATATGTCAACTTGTCACATATTTGTTTATTTTTTTAATGCATCATCAAAAAGGTTGTCAGTATAAATGTGCCCTCTGCATAAAAAAATCAAACAGGTAGATAGGTTATAGGTCTCTAAAGGTTCTAAGTGAACATCAATCATTGAAATGCGGTGTTGAATTTTTCAGTAGATGGCGTTAAATTCCTTCCATAACGCAGAAAGGCCACAAAACCGCCGTCGAAGTACTTGCATTGTTGTATATTTTGTCTCTATCTAAGCCGTGTTGAAACAGCGGTGAAGAAAAAGACGAAAGGTTAGAGACATTTTCCGAAGGGATGAAAATATCTTGCGGTCGACAAGTTAACAAAGAGAAGCTGTCGGAAAGCCGAGTAAATGACATTCCGATGTCTGCACGCGGTTTTTCACATCCTTACACTCCCCGAAGGAGTTGTGGATAATCAATACCTTATAAGAATTCATAGGCATTAATCATTTTCGCATACTTTATGGTTGAAGGAAATGCTTGAACTCTAGTACATTCACGTTAAAAGTTCAAATAGAATTATTATTC
The DNA here is from genome assembly GCA_936432065.2 of Rutpela maculata. Lineage (NCBI taxonomy): Eukaryota > Metazoa > Arthropoda > Insecta > Coleoptera > Cerambycidae > Rutpela > Rutpela maculata. The sequence goes on from OW386285.2 coordinate 39,511,667, forward strand.
CACCGATGTCTATTAATACCGAAAATTCTGAGCAGAGCCTGCTACACATTAACATCAACCCCCAAAGTATTAAATTACTTCGCGTAATTTTTAAAAATCTGATGGAAATGTCAGAAAAGAACATTAGATCACTTTTAATTTGGCAACTTAATTTTTCTTATACAGGGTGATTTACCACAACATGCGGAAAATGTATCAGTAGGTTGTCCCCACCGAAAGGAGTTCAAAAAAATTAAAAATTAAAAAAATGTGACCAAAAAAATTACCTTATTTTTTACAGAAATGCGCCACCTATGACTTCAACCAATCTGATGTAACGCGGCACAACCAAACACTTCCCCTCCCCCTTTATCAGACTCGGGATTGACAGCAAAGCTGGAGAGGGTAGAAGTGACTTTTTGGTTTTAATCAAATCACACTGCAAAAGTAGCAAAATAAGTTGAAAGACATTGACCCTATGCTAGTGAACTCTACAACAAGTAAATATAAGAGATATTTACTTAATCCCGTCGATAACACAAAGACACCAAACTTCGGCGGTACCTTGTACCTGCCGGCATTCGACCGAAAGCAAAAAAAAAACGCGGCACTTTGACCGCACGCGCCAGCTTAACTTTTTATGCCAATTAAGGAAATGTAATCCTCTTCGATATGTTCTTTCCCAAGTAAGTTCATTACCCTATCACTGAGTTTTAATGCAACTGAAATTACCTCGGATCACTCTAAAATTTTGCAGAGACTTTCCCACATATAGGACTAGTACACCATTTTATTTTCCGCATGTTGTGGTAAATCACCCTGTATACAGGTACAGGTATGCACTATGCAGTGGAGTGATTCTATGTCAAGAAATATTCAAAAAAATTCCTATAAACATGGATTTCTAAATCCCTATTAGGGCTTCCTAAAATATATCAAAACAAAAATGACATCATATATTAACAATTTTTAAAAAATGATGGTCAATTACGTAATGAAAACAAAACATATTGCCCATTGTAGGCCCCGAGCGGCCAGTTTAGAAAGGCAAGAGCTTTTTTATACTTTTTTTTAATTCGTTCTCTACTTATCGTCTACTTTCAGCCAAAAAAATTGAAGAGAAATTGGTAACATCCTAGTTATAAGACTCCCTTGCAAAAATTTACACACTTTATAAAAACCAATATCTTAGAAACTGTCTCGAACACGGCTCAGGCTGCCAAGTTTTGGGTAATAACTTGGCATACCTTTCAAACTTGACCGCTTGGGGCCCAAAGTTGTATATTTAATTATATCTTGTATATACAATTTTACAACTTAAAGTTTACGATTTAAAAACCCATATCTTAAAAACGACTCAATTTTGGGGGTTGTGCCCATTGACTTTTTTGTTTGCTAGACCAAGGGTAATAACTAATAACCTTTCAAACTTGACCGCTTGGGGCCCAAAACTCCATAAGAACAGGACAACCTCCTTTCACAGGTTGATCAGTGCTGAAATAAAAAGTTTCCAAATTAAATTCGATTAGGTTTATATTTATCGAAAACAGTTGGTGCTACAGAGTTACAACCAGACAAGCATTCTTGTATATTTTTGACCAAGAAATCATATTCCGATAAGACAGTCACGAAAAATACACATAAAGAGTTTGAAGAGGGGAGGAGAAGGAAGCACCCCCCTTCCTATTTTATGCTCGGATTACACGCAGAAGCTGGTCAATGTAGCTCATGGTAAGCATGCACACGTGCATAACACGTAAAAAATTATACCATTAATTCAACGTTCAACTGTAATCTCAATGTTTTACGTAAATTAAACGTTAAACAAACGTGTGGTTGAATATTCAACCCATGATTACACGTGTAAAAATCAACCTACTGACGTGTATTTAACCAAATTATGTTGGACACACGTTAAATATATGTATGTGTGGTTACTAGGTGAGAATCCCAATTTCAGGTGCCCACTTCAGAAGGCCCTAGCTCCCTTAATATGGATTTCCGCCCCCATATCTATAGAAAATTTTGAATATTATTTGGCTGCAGTTATCTGCACGTATAAGGAACAGATGCAATTATGAAATCTAACACGGTCTTTTACATCAATAGTCAGTATATAATATATCTATATAGTTTACTCAGTAAGATTATCAAACTGCTGCAATGTAAATTATTGATGGACAGAATTGAAATACCATAGGTCTAAGCACGGAACCTTGAGAAATACTTTTTACCTTTTCAAAATAAACTTAACAAGCAACTGGAAATAGAGTAAACTGAAAATTAAATTGTATTTATACAAAAATCTTATTTTAGTACAAAAATATGAAATATGTTACTTTTTAATAAGGAAACAAATAAATATTAAAACACGACATTAATTCGGTCAGTTTTAATGCCGCTCCTAAATGTCACATTAATAGCTAATTATATAATTATTCGTTTGATTGCTAAAAACTGTTATGAATAATGAATATTCAATTAGAGTAAACCAGAAAAGTAAGGACTTAATTAAGTAAGTAATAAAAATGAAAGGGAATAATATACTTTTATGAATTTTATGACTCAAGTTATGACATGAATCGGAGTCTTAAAGCTTCATTCAATGGTCGTTATTCTCGCTCTAAGAATATTATTTAGGCATTATTTAGCCAGAGAAATTTTAATGATCACCATAATCACGTTCCCCTATAACGATACTCCGCTCTGTGTATGATAATTTCGATAACATATATTTACCATTAAAATATTGAAAAAAGTAAGTAGGGTACAATAGAATTAAATCAGCTATTTCCTTGTAGCTCTATAATAAATATTGAAAATATAGTTTTACTAGCTATTTCTTTACCTTTTACAAAAATTAGTAAGTGAGTTAAGAGACTATAAATAGTTATAATATATACCATGTATGCGAGATAATTTTTAAAACAGAACACAACTTAATATTATTAATAATTAATAGTTAATAGAAATCGCAGTCGGGCTTAGCAAAACTTTGACTAAGCCGTACGCCTAACATGCAACCACGACAAATGACGTGATACTGACAAACTTGCCTTAGAGCAAAGATAGGCCAACAAGACCATCCATGGTTGACAAAACATCTGTCAAGACGTTGTCCATAAGAAGCAAATTCATAGACAAAGGGAATAAAATAATATCATAACAAGTAAAGCTAACTGTCACATATTGTACTTGAGTGTTTATTTGTGCAAAATTTATTTTTAAATAAGAAGTAAATTGTTTTGTTTTCCTTTCCAGTAACATAACGACTCAAAGGATCCCGCACCATTAACATAGGAAAAATCATTTCGGTGAAATTTTCTTCTTTGGAAATAGGTACTTCAAGTGCTTCCGAACAAAAAATGCCATATGAAAAAATTGATTTAATGCCTTCCCTTAATTATGAAAAAATATTCGTATGTGATTATGCATATATTCGCAACATAATTTTTGAAAGATTTTTAACTTCCAGTCACTGTAATTCTGCAGTGAAGGCATTAAATAAATTTTTTTCATATGACATTTTTTGTTCGGAAGCCCTTGAACTATCTATTTCCTATTCTCTATTAAAGAAAATTCCACCGAAATGATTTTTCCAATGCTAATGGTGCGAAGTCCTTTAAGAACTGCAATAACTGTTCGTAACTTTTCTACTATAATAGCAAGAGTATCGGGAACATGTTTTACATCTCTGGGCAAATATTTCACAAAGATAATTTTTAATTTTGTATACAACGGACATTATCATAGAAGATAATATTCTATTTTTGAAATGCAGAGGCAGAGGAATAATAGTTGTTTTTACCATCTTTACAAAAGGAAACAATCATATTATGGATAATCAAAATATACGTATATATGAATAAAAGTAGAATGTGTTCCAAGTTTCATCTAGTACGCTTCCTCAAACTAGTTTCCGGAGTCCAATAAAATAAGTTGTTATTCTTACTTTCGGCCGCCCTCTTTATTTCCGAAACAAATGAAAATCCCTCATACCGTTACGCAGGACTACAGATTTTATCATACTTTTGGTGAGAGTTGTGATGATATTTCTAAAGCTACAATTATCTATTAGTGACGATGATAAAATAGATCGGGATATATGCAAAGTTTAAAATCTGTCATCTCTAGATGATGCTAACCTACTTGACGAAAATCTCATCGTGTGCTTTGGTGTTTATAAAAACTTTTTCAGTGTCAAAAAATCGGCAGCTACTGGAAGCGGCTGGAACCTCTCCATCCGGTGGATCTTTAAAGCCTAAAAGAGTAATATGTGTGCCGTAACGGCACTGAACGTAATCCTATCTCTACTTGCTTTGTTTTTTAATTTTTTTTTCACGGAAACTAAATCGAAAGGGTGGGAGATTGATATATCGTTGAAATCGAAATTTTTACCGCTTTTCAATGGTTCGATTACAAATTGTAAGTAAATCATAAAATAAACAACTTGTTGTGCCAAAACGGCACTAAACGGAATCCGATCTCAATCAAAACCTTTTCAGATCTTCTGGAGCACTAAAGAAACCCGCATGCAAAGTTTCATCCAAATTCGTTTAGTAGCTTCGCCGCTATCGTGCTAACATAGATACATACATACACACACACACAGACATTTTTCAAAAACAACTTTTTGGATTCCTGGGACCTCAAAACGTAAAGATTTGATGTTATCTCAATTTTCGATTTTGGACCAATTTTAGTAACCTCCCACATATGGGGAGGTTAGAATGTGGAAATAGAACCTCCTTTCTAATAAAATTTAAAATGATTAAAGATTTATAAACTTACTTTTCACTAAAATCCTTATAAATGATTACATAGACATTATAATATGCTATTGGAGTGGAAACGATGTAGCAGGATAATGAAAAAGGAAACGGCAATACATGACACAGCTGTCTAAATGTATGCAGTAAATGAATTCCCTCAAGAACAATAGATTGAAACTTTTGTAAATGAAGAAGTATATTGAACTCTCGTATGAAGAAATATATAGTGTGTACTGGACACTTCTAATACTGCGACAAACAATGATGTATTTCAAGTGTTTCTTACCGACTGAAATATTATGCCCCAATAGTTCGATTTTAAATATTTTTGTTAAAAGCAAACAAAATTTAAAAATGAATCAACTGTATAAATTAATGAAATGTTGGAAGAAATATACAATAATAAATACCATATTACCATATGAAATACCGTAATAACACATTTAATGACTCATGTAAGGGAAATTCCACGAACTAAAATTATCAAAAGCTGCGTTTATAGCCTACTTTTGGCGTTATAAAAAGAACTATTACAACATATTTACTCCAATTCGTTTTTTAATATTTCTACATTTCTCCTGAAAGCCTTCGAGAAACTGGTTAATACACATACGGGGGAAAATATAATGAGTATTAGTCAGGGAGCCCTCCCTAGCTATACGTGCACCCCCCGCTCGATCCTTGGGGACAATGTTTTTCATAAAGATTGAAGCCTAAGGAATAATTTAAGGCATATTCTAAAAATAAAAAACTGGCTGTACTTTCAAAATGGCGGCCATATGTTAAAAAAACTGTCGCCAATGTTGTTTTTGCCATTTAACACAAAAATTAAAAAAGATGGACAAAAACTTTCTTCACAAAAAACAACGTGCATAAAATTTTCTACAATTTTGTACCTATACAATATTTTGATAGGAGTTACTATTTTCCAGATAAATGAGTCCAAAATTAAGAAAACATGGAAAATCATATATCGGTAAATCACTTAGAGGAAATAACTGTGACAATTATTGTAAGGCGTATAATATAACTTTATATTATTAACATAAAAATTAAATAAAATAAACTGAAAAAAATTAATAATAATAACAATATTATAATTTGCAGACATTTATCTCGAAAACGGTAACAGTGGTATCTGGAAAACGGTAACTCCTATCCAAATATTGTATGGGAACAGAATTTTAGCAAATTTTATGCACTTTGTTTTTTATGCAGAAAGTTTTTTCCATCTTTTTTAGTTTTTGTGTTAAATGGCACAAACAATATTTGCATTTTTTTTTAACGAACGCCATTTTGAATGTACAGCCAGCTTTTTTTTGAGGACATGTCTTAAATTGTTGCTTAGGCTCTAGTCTTTATGAAAAACATTCCTAAAGGATCGAAGGGAGTGCACTTAGGGGGGGCTCCCGTAGTATATGGGAACCGATGTGCCTATCGAACAGGATAATCCTGTGAATTAGCTGTCCACGGTCTTACACAGAATAGAGAGCACTGGATACCGGATAGTAAGGAAACTGTCACACGAACTTTTATAAACCTAGAGGAAGCTTTTGATAACATGTCTTTTGACTGTAAGCAAAGAGGGATCAGACAATCGAAAACGAGATGGATCAACTCAGAATCAGAAGAATTCAATCTTTCTGAGCTTCTGGTAAAGATGGTCAGGGGTCTCACCAATTCTGTGATATCATACTAACATGGAAATTTGAGAGAGCTACATCGGAAATGATGGAAAGAGCGCTCGGCATGATAAACAAATGATGTACTCAGGAGGAGCTATCCTAGATCCAGCAAAAACCCCCATGCTAGCCACTAAATATAATAAACGCTAGAACTTGAGAAAAAAGTTCTGTGTATTGTACTCTTTATGTATGTTATAATTCATTTAATTGCAATAAACATGGCCATTATTATTATTATTATTGAGAAGAAGAAGTAATGTTAAGCAACGAGGTTGGTGCAGCGAAGAAAGAGGCACTAAATGTATGAAAGGGTTATGGTACCAACAATAACCTACACATCTCTGATCTGGTAGTACAAAGCAGCAAAAGGGACAGCAGCGATAGGTAAACCAAAAAAACTAGAAGGATTAGCATCTCTAGAGATATCGAGAGTAATGGTAACAACATCTACCATAAAAACATAACTGCTACCTCCACTACACCTAGTAGTGAACAATGAGGTATTGATAGAGGCATACAAGCCGCAAACAACCAAAAATGAGACAATTTCAAAGAAAAGATACCATAGACCTGTAGATCAACTTGAGACAGATATTAATCTGAACCTGGATAGTAGAACAGTATTGAAAGAAGAAACTACAGCCATAGTTGGAAGTAGTAAGATTGACTCTCTAAAATAGAAAGAGACTACCTTGAATCCCTTGTGAAACTTTCTGCACGCAACAGCAAGCAACTGGAGTGAATACGAAAATAGCAGAGCAGCACAGGCTATGAAAAAGCAGACGAGGTGGCCAGAAAATGTGCAAGAATAGTTGAACGTATTGATTTGTGTTACAGAAGCATAAGGGCAAGAAGAATATTGCAGTTACGCACAGTTATTGGTGAATTATCCAAATCAAAAACCGATAAATTGCTGAAGCTGAGCAGTAAGCAGCTGAGCGTTGCTGTGGAAACTTTGGCAGGGCAATATATAAGTACGTATGGGGTCAGTTAAGGCACCCACACCACGTCACAATTAAGTCACACCCCTTATCTGTAACCCACGACTTCGGACAACAGCACCCAACCCTCAGCCAATCAAAGGGCAGCACCCTTTCATCAACCTTCATGAACATACATACCTGTACTTTTCCTGATAAAGCATTTTACGGATCTTTAGTTTTACAGATACAGCTTTTAACAGGCCTATTTTACTGACAGTTTTAGCTTTTGTACTTTCACTACTACAACTATAGCTAGAGCCAGTCATGTCCTTGAACGTTCATGGAAGCTTGCTGGCTTCTGACTCGCTGAGGGTGGCGTGCTATTGACTGGGGGTGTCTCAACCGATCCCAAACCTATCTATACACTAAATAGGCAACCAATAAACTTAAAGTTGAAAGCAATTCGGAGTGCATAATGTATGATGAATGTTCTGTTAGATGGTGCAACTTTGCAACTTTGGGTGACCATTTACAACTGCAGAAGAACCATAGCTTCCATCGGCCGCACACTTTCTCATGTCTTTATGAGAGGAACGGATCTAATGGGATACTGAGATTACGACTTACAATAAGCTTAAGCTCCTGTGTACCACAACCCTTGAGAAAAACACTTCAATAATTTCTCTCTTATAAACAGATTTTCTAAATGTTCTTATTTTTATTTAACGCCTACTAAGTATTTTGTTATTTGTATCATTTTGCATTAACTCATAACTGGTTATTGCATATGTCTTTTAAGTTCACTATTAATTATTTTCTTAGAATCTCTTAGGAAGTATATACTATAAATAAATATATAAATATATCAACAAAATGGTGAACTGAAAAACTTGGTTATTAATCAAAACATGCCCTTGCTGATTATTATCAATAATAACTAAATGTCAATAACTATCTTAAAAATCTTTCGGAAAAAAATGTATATACACCGATTTTAGATACACAACTATAAATAAGTGAAGCAATTTCAACGTGCCGATGTTGCTGTCAAATCATGCAGATTTAGTTGTCTGTGAACGAATTTGTATTTATATTTGGATTTCCAACTGGTAATGTAGATCGATATAAATTGAGCAATAACTTCACATGCAACGTGATAGAACCAAATTATGGAGTAAAGATCTGCAAATCCCTGTTTATTGTGTCAACAATTCTGTTGACCAGGTATTTGTAGTCATTTCTGTAAATTTTAAATTTTATTAAACGATTTATATTATAAACCTGTTTACGTAATACATTTTGAATCAATTAATAACTTTTATAATGTTATTAAATAAATGTCCTTAATAATAGTTTAAAAATAGAGTGATGTGGTTATTAACTTTTCATTTTATACTTATACATTTTAAGAACTTTGTATAAAACTAAGGTTTTTATCCTTAAAAGTTCACAAAGTTCAAAATCCTAATATGTAAGTTATTAATTTTTCCAATAATATTAAATAATCTATAAAAGCGTTGTAAATATTGAGTGGTGTGTTTATTAACTATTCGTTTTACAGGAAATTTAATAATTTGGTATGTAACAAAAGCTTTCATTTGTTATACGCTTTCAAAATTAACATAACTTTAACATGCGAACCAACAAGTGTTCCAATATTAACAAATAACAATCTGCGACAACATTGTATTTACAGAACGTTTAATAATTTGAAGTGTACACTTATCCTTTACTAATATATTTGCAGACTTGATATAACTTCAAAGTCAGCTAATAAAGAAAGCCCTAGGCTACTTCACAACTATAAACAGTCTAAAATTCAAACTTCGTCGAATTTTCAAAAAAATTGGTAGTTTAGTACTGAATATAATCCCAATAATTCAAAATTTAATAATACGGATTTAGTATAGCTACCACAATTGCAAATTTTTTGTGGACTTGCTTTTTGTAGACTTTAATGAGATTAGATTGTGAATATGACGTTTAGACATAAAACGCTCCTCTTCACCTCGATCTAAAAGATCTATAAGTCCGTTCCAGCAGTGTCAAGTAACGGCCCCCGACCATCAGGAGCCAGCGCATGACGATCCTGCAGGATCAGCGCACGTAGGCTCCCCGGCCAGTAGGACATCTTTCACCGCAGGAGTAAACCTTGTGTGTACCCATTAAATTCTAGGGTTCTAACGATTCATAGTGTTTTACTGTTTTCCTTCATCAGCAAGTGTCAAAGCTACCTAAGTGTTGTAGCTTTTGGTGGACCAGAACCTTGCATAAGAATAGTATATATTTCGCAGTCACAGTTACTTCCATAAAAAAGCGACATATTTTCTTGAATCACCTTATCTATATTACCATCCTGGCGGAGTTTAGCCATAAGTATTTCACCACCCAACAAGGATACGCACAAACAGACAGCAACACAACAATCATCTGAGTGAGACAAGAGATAACAGCTATGAGCCATATTACCCCACTTAACCGCGGCCTAACCCACTGCTACCGTCTTGGTAAAATATTAGGAACACCATTAAATATTCATACCCTAGCTAAAACTCGAACTAGAGAATTAGTGGCCTCAAGCCTAACGCGTAAGCACATTTCAACCTCAGTTTCATCCATTTTCTTGAGATGGTATCTTAATGGACAATTTCCTGCGAATAGACCTGTTATTAGCTTTCATTTTGGTGACACCGAATAGTTCGCTCTTTTTTGCGAATAGATTATGAATTTTTTGCTTGTCTTTGACCTGGAGATAGATGCCGTTCTCCCATTTTCTTACCTCTTCCACATTTTGCCATTTCTCAGAATGGCTCTGGTTGACGATTTAGCATCTTGCCTTGCAAACTTTTCATTTGCTACTTCATCCACTTTTAATTCCTTCATGCCCTGTCACTCACTTCAAAGTAACATTGTTGCTACTTGTCAGTTGTTTTACTGTTTTAGATATTTCCAGGAAACTTTGGACTCAAAAATAAATAAAGTTAAGTGCTGCCTGACTGTCTGAAAGTATATACATTCTTGCCCTTGCGTGCCTTTTCTTTATGTATTCTCAAGCGCAAAGATCCATGGAGTAAATTTCCGCCTGAAAGATGATGGAAGGATTTTGACAGCCTACACCGGCATCTATTCCCTCATCCATCTCTGATCCATCTGTGTACCTGATGTGACTTTCTTTCAAGTTTCTGTCCTCCAGAGCTTCGTACCTGATGGTCAGAAATTATCGCTTCAAACGTCCCCCCTGATTTAAACCTAATCGATGCCGAGCATGTGAGTTTGGTCATTGATGTTAACTGAAGTTTATTTATAACAGATGGGTGAACAATCAGGCCTTCAGGTTTGAATTTCAATTTGAATGCAGTCTGTAAGCATTCTTCTTTATGTAAATATGTAAAGGGAAAATAAAATTTGGTTCATGATAGTTTTCAGGGTCGTTAATGTCGAATTTGATACCAAAAGTTAAAAATTCAAAACAGCTCATCCAATATCGCGTTCATAATTAAAATTTTTTTGAATGAATGAATAAATGAATTTATTTTGGAAAATTGACAACAATATGGGGAGATGTGGGAGAGTTGATACCGTGGGAGAATTGGGGCAGTGACTTTTTATACTGATTGGTTGGTAGTTTGATATTGTGTGTCATACCGGTTATGTATATTTTGAGAGAAGTAAATAAACTGCCATCACTAGTCCCAACTGGGACAAATACATGACACTGGAAAATGTTTTTCCATACTGCTATTTACCACGCAAATTTAACTAATATTTGCAAGAAGTGGTCCAATATATGAAGGTATATTACTATGTTTTTAATTTTTTTAAATTTTCAGAAATAAAAATTTTTAAAAATAATTTTTGAAAATTATCCCAACTCTCCCACGTCTCCCTTACATATTTGAGTTACAAGATTATAAGTTTAGTAAAATTACATATTATATTTAAGACCATTAGCGAGAAAAGTCATCTAAACCATGAAAGGCTTGTGAATGACTGTTCCCTATAGCGGGTATGAGTAACGCAAATAATAACTTGGACAATGGGAGGTGGATTCGCTGATTCTAAGTGTAGAAATATGTATACCTATGGAAATACACGATTTTTTTAATTTCCTTATTTTTTGTTTTTTTTTGTTTTTATAAATGTTTTTTATAGATTTTATATTAAGAGGAAGAACATTATGGAATTTAGGGACGTAATATTATCTGTCGTTGGGTATGAGTTTTATTAAATTTTGGGATACTTAAAGAATCATTAGCATTATATCTGGTTCCATAATTATGCGCTGGTTTAGTACATAAGTTCGGATAGTTAAAGATAACAATTGTAATAATAGAGACGTTTAATGTTAAATACATTAGGTTCACTGTATAACATTTCAGTCGAAAATTAGTTATTTTTTTTGAAAATAAATTTGAGAAGTTTATTCTGACAAACGATTAGGTTTTTTAGTGCGTTACTGATAGACCTGCCACAGACAACTATACAGTATCTCAAGATAGACTCTGCTAAAGCGGTATAAAAGATTAGGAGAAGGTTTTTATTTAGTATATCCCGAAGCTGATAAAATTTGTAAAACATCTTCTGAATTTTGTTAGAAATTTGGTTAGCGTGATCATCCCATCTTAGGTGTTAATGAATGACGACACCTAGATAGATATTTTATTTTTATTTTAACCTTTTCTAGAAATGGGCAATTGTAGAGTGTTTGAGAAATTTGTTGCATTTTGTTTGATGAATGTATAGATGTTTTAATTGCGGTTGACCTATACTAGAGAAGGAGGTTGTCATATGTTTAGTTCTACTAATATTTAGGCTTAAAAGGTTTGAGTTTAACCAATTTTGGACTGATTTAAGATCTCTTTCTGCTTTCTCATATACGTCGTCCCAGTTTTGACTATGGAAAATTACAGTAGTGTCATCTGCATAAGATGTTACGATACCATTCTTAGTATTAGCCGCAAGTTTATTAATATATATTAAAAACAGGACAGGTCCCAGTACAGTCCCTTGGGGAACACCAGTTGAAATTACTTGTGAGTCACTATAACTTTGATTTATTTTAACTTTTTGAGTTCTATTGATTAAGTAGTTTTCAAACAAACTCATTTTTCCTAACTCCAATATCCTCTAATCGAGATAACAAAATTTTGTGAGAAACGGTATCGAAGGCTTTAGCAAGGTCCAAAAATACCGCAAGACATTTATTGTCTTTATTATTATTTATTATTACTTCATTGATTAGTTGAAATACTGCGTCTTCTGTACATTTGTGCGATTTAAAACCAAACCGTTTGTCATACAAAATATTTTCCTTTTCTAAAAACGTTACCAATTTTTGTTTAAGACATTTTTCAAATATTTTCAAAATTGTTAATGAGGCTTATAGGTCTGTAGTTGGTTATTTCTTGCGGTTTGTTTGTTTTAAATATTGGAGTAATAATGACCATTCTCCAGTATTTTGGTATGATACTAGTACTATGTATTAAATTCATCATATGTGTTAGTGGCTTTAATATATATTTGTGGGTTTTCTTTATGACTTTCGCCGATATCTCATCTGGACCCGAGGCGGAGTTGTTTTTTTAAAGATGATGTCCAAGATAATATCATTTTCAGTTACAGGCTTTAAAAGAAAAGTAATTTTTTACTATTCTACCTTTGATTAAGTTGCTTTGACTTTCATTAGACAGTTCTTTTCCGATATTAATGAAAAAATTGTTAAACATTTTTGCATTTTCTACGTCATTATCAATAAGCTTACCATAATTGTCTTTTATAGTGTGAGATCCCAGAGCTGCCAGACCTACGTCATTTTAGCAAAGCTAATATTTTGACAACGGATAGTGTAATATCTAATTAAGAACGTATGCGTATTTGCTAGCTTGAAAGCGGGGCGCTTTTGCAGAAAACAGGTACAAAAGGTACATACAAATTTAAACACCTACGTTAAAGTGTGATAGGTGATTTATTTTTCAAGTGGCACGTTAACGACATCGTGTAAGCGTCAATCTCTAAATCTTAAGGTCCCAGGTTCGATCCTTGAGAGTTCTCAGTTTTTTTTTTTTCAAATATACGTACTAAGAAAAAAGTTATGGCCAAAAATAATAAATATTTCCTTATCGGTTGTCTCTTTCTTGGTAATCGCCACCGTAAGTTAATATTTGTTGAAAAAAAAAACTGAGGACGTTCAGGGATAGAACCTCGGACCTTCAGCTTCGGAGGTTGATGAATGAATGAATGAATGAATGAATAACAATTTATTAATAATTTTTATACATGTATGTGCCTGGCCGGAACTTGGTCCGGAGCCAGCCAGACAACTACGTCGCACAGCGTCGTGGTGATTGTAGGGCTGGGCGGAGCCGGTCCGGTTTGGCTTAACGACAGATGATATGTAGGTTAGTGCTCCTGTCTGCCGCAGGCAGACTTAAAAACTAAATTAGACATTAAAAATGTGTCCACAAGGACCTAAAACTAATTAAAAGAAAAACACTATAAAACTATCACTTACTAGACGAAGCACTTATTTAATTTTGGTTGCTGGCACGGGAAAACAGAACACAACGAAAAAACCCGTTCGAAGCAATTCCACCCTGGTGGTCTTCCTACCGCCAGGAAAATGTCGTGGAAATTTAAAAGATGTGGTAAGAAATATTTTGGTTTTGAAAATTTATTGGTCAAGATAGAATTTAGAAACAAAAAGGACAAAATAACAAAAAGGATAAAAACAAATAGAACATATAAAGGGAATGGAGAAAGTTGATTATAGTTTTTAGTAAAGGTTAAAAGTGGGGAAATAAGAAGTTGTCGTATAGGAAAGTGTGGCTAGAGAGGTTGCCGGAAGATAGGCAACGCCTGGTATGGTAAGGGGTGTCGAATATCGAAAAGGATTGCATTATGCTGTCTGATTCGGGTTATGTTGCGGGTTAGCGGACTATCGCCCAGTTTGAATTCGTAGAATTTTTGAGAAATTTCTTGGACGTAGTCCGCTAGTGGGGTTATGTCGTGGCAACGATCATATAAATTTCTGAGGGAGGTGTCCGAACCAGAGATGAGGCGCATAAATTTATGTTCGAGAACTCGAAGTTTTCTCATTGTCGTGGCCGGTATGCTGCACCACACCGGCGCCGCGTATGTGATGGCCGGCCTGATCACCATCGTGTACAACAGTTTTTTATTTGTCCTGTTAAGTCCGCTACCCCTGGCCAGGAGCGGGTACAGACTCCTGGACATGAAGTAGACCTTGCGTACCGTCTCGTTCACGTGGGCGTTAAACGTCAGTCGTTTGTCTAAGTTCACCCCCAGATACTTCACGCACCGTTTGATTGGAATTTCTTGTCCCCCGATCGAAATTGGCGTTAAGATGCGGTTCTCTGTGAACCGGCGCGTGAAGAGAATCGACTCAGACTTCTCGGCGTTGATCCGAATCTTCCACTTGTCGTAATACGCCGTGGCACGGGTCATGTGCGCTTTCAGTAGCATATTTGCCGCTTGTGCGTTGTGTGAATGCGCATACATGGCCGTGTCGTCGGCGTACTTGGCAAGGTTCGTATTCGGGAACTCCGGGAAGTCGGAGACGTATAAGTTGTACAGTTTCGGTGACAGGCACGATCCCTGTGGGACGCCCGCGCGAATGTCCCGTCGAGTTGATAGTTTATTATTCACCCTGACCTGTAGCGATCTACCTGTTAGGAAAGAGTGAATAAGTTTGGTTATGTGCATGGGGAAGTTCAGTACGTTCAGTTTGTGAAGAAGCCCCGGGATCCATACAGTATCGAAGGCCTTCTCAACATCGAGGAGCACCATGACGGTGCTCTTCCCAAGGTTGCATTGCACCTTGACGTCATTCACGATCCTGACGACCTGCTGCACAGTGCTTCTACCTCTCCTGAAGCCGAACTGGCACTCGTCGTTGATATGAAGTTCATCCTGAGCAGAGTCTAATCTGATCAGGATGACCTTCTCTATCAACTTGGAGATCGTCGACAGTAACGAGATCGGTCGATAACTGCCGGCGAGCTTCGCGTTCTTTTTCGGCTTCAAGATCGGCACAACCACGGCGCATTTCCACTGGCTAGGCCAGTGTTGCAGTCGCAGGATCGCGTTGACAATGTACGTCAATTGCACAATACCTTTCCTCGGGAGATATTTGAGCAGCTTGTAATCGATGGCGTCCGAACCCGGGGCTTTGTCGTTCGGTAAGGTCTGAACAATGCTGGCCACTTCCGAGGGCTTGGCCATGACCTTTAAAAATTCTCGTTGTGTCAATTGGACGTCATGGCCAATTAGTTCGTTAATGTCAGTTTCAATGCGGTCGTGTTCAATATTGTTTGGTATTTGTACGTTATGTATGTTCGCAAAATGGTTTGCTAAGTCATTCGCTTTCTGCGAGTCCGTCAAAGCTGTCTGTCCGTTGGCGTTTGTCAGAGCGGGTATGGCCTCCCGCGTACTTTTCATGGCCCTCGCTAGCTTCCACAGCGAGTTGTCCTGAGGATTCAACGCTTCCAGCTTATCGCGCCATTTCCGGTTTTTTGCGGTGTTGATGGCGATCCTGATCTGCCGTTGTAGCCTGCCCATCTCGGCCTTGGCGTCGACATCGCGATTTCGCTGCCAAAGGCGTCTCAGTCTGTTTTTCTCTCGAATGTCTTGTATGACCGCTGCGTCGAGTCGGTCTTTGTATGGATTTATCGTTATCGTTGTAGCAACACTCTGTTTGGCATCCTGCAGTACCCTTGTGAACTCGTTCACTACATTTTCCAGTTCGGCGGCTGTGGTGATGTTGTTTCCAAGTGTTAAGTGTGTGTTAATATGTGTCTTGTAGAGACGCCAGTTGGCGTCCCTATAGGAAGTAACTTTTCGTGTCATGTCTTCCCTCGACATATTTGCCAACTCTAAAAAGATGGGATTGTGGTCGGATGTGAGTTCCTCCAGCGCCATCGGCGGCGTGGAGTTCCTCACACCCTTGTTGACCACTATGTCGAGGGTGGTAGGTGTTGTACCGTTATCCGGAAAATGCGTGTGATCGTCCGGATACTGCAACACGACATTATGATTGTTGATGTAATCGAACAGAGTGATGCTTACACCATGTCGTTAGCCTCTCACTTGGAAAGTAAATCAGCTATCATACTTTAACGTAGGAGCCAAAATTTTTTATGTACCTTTTGTACCTGTTTCCTACAAAAGCGCCCCGCTTTCAAGCTAGCAAATACGCATACGTTCTTAACTAGATATTACACTATTCGTTGTCAAAATATTAGCTTTGCTAAAATGACGTAGGTCTGGCGGCTCTGGGATCTTGGACTATTATGTTAAATTTTTTATTCTTTTGACCGCTATTTGTTGCCTTATTCATGACTTCCCATATTTTTTTATTATTATTACCAGATTCAGAAATTTTATCTTTATAGTAATTATTTTTTGTTTCTATAATAAACTTGTTTAGTTTATTCCTGTACTGTTTGTATTAAGTTCGTAATTTGGTCCCTCTTTCTTATAGAATTTATTATACCTATACTGATCGATTTATTTCTTAATTGATTATTATACCTATACTGATTGATTTATTTCTTAATTGCCGCTCTTCCGTACATTTATTGATAATTGATTTATATTTATTAATAAATGTTACATAGGCCAGTTCAGATTCAACACAATCTAAAACATCTTCCCAAGCTTCCGTCTCTAATGTTTTATTTAATTTTTCATAATGAATATTTTTTGTTACCTTGCTTCTATCATCGTTGTTTTGGTTGTTTCCAGACTGCTTTTTTTCGTAGTTTATAGATAAAGATACTGTGTAGTGGTCCGTAAGTGAATTTCCAAATATAGCAGGTTGACATTTTGTGTTGTTGGAGGAATTACTTTTAACAAATATGTGGTCAATTGCACTTATTGATAGATTATTTACCTTTGTAGGTTTTTTAATAAATGGTAAAAAACCTTTTTGGGACATATTCGTGAGATAATATAAAGACAAAATAGCGAATATGACACAGCGGCTGCATTTGCAAAATTTTTCATTGTTTTCTTGAAATTTGGTGCATGGTGACTTTAGAATTCGCTGACACCGAATATTCAAATGTCAACCGTAAAAATTAAAAATGTTGGACTAATAAAATTGAATTTGAATTTGAGTTGCAATTTTTGTTGCAGTTTTACATGAAAATTGATACATTAGGATCTTCAGGGTCGAAGTTAAATTTCAAAAATCAAAATGACATTCAATATGTCAATTAATTTTTTTGTGTATCACCGTATTTTCGTACTATATTTTCTTACATCATGGTTTAGTTGACGTTTCTCTACGAATTTTTGCCAATTCCTTAAAGAAGCCCTCGTAATTCAGAGGAGTATTATTATTGTATCTATTTGATTTAGGTATATTTTAATAGAAAAAAATTCTAATGGTCATCATGGGTAAGATTTTTTATTAAAAATCCACTTCGTAACACGTTGAACGCAAAAATCGAATAAAAAATGTTCATGTGTGTGAATATATATGTGTATGTACAGATGAGTGTGTATGTGTATAAACTTGTTTTTGTAAACACGATAACTTCGGTAACTTGTCATAATAATTTTTTTGTTTCGAATTAGGAACATGTAAAATAGCATGGCAAAATACCCTGTACAAAAATGAAGCCGTATCAGTCATACTGAACGATCACCAGAAGCGTGTGAAATGTAATGTTTTATTATAATTTTAGAGCCGCGTTATTAAAATTCAACCTAACCCACAAACTGCATTGAATGTTTAAAAAAATCGCTGTCCAAGGAATCACTACTTCCACATCCAGATTCTCTATCCAACTCACTCACAACGAAAAAACTTTGTATGTGGAAATAATTGTTTATGGAACTTTAATAATATAATATTTGAAATCCTCTACCACAAAAACCCATAAAACGACTACCACTACCTCACATCGGTAGTGGTAGGGGGGTGGTAGTGGGGTGAATGAAATAAAAAAATATTTTGAGTTTTCTGGTACTTGTACATATATACACTAAATCACAAATTTTTTCATCCCCTTTAATAAGGGGGCGGGGGTGGTACTGAGGGGACTAATGCCAAAAATTTTTTTGAGACCTTATCTTCTCTTGCATGTACTAAATACCAATTATATGGATTCTTACCTGCTTGATTTACCCATTCACCCCAAATTTACCAATTTACCCCTCAACTCTTCGACGGAACAAGATAAAAATATAATCTAGTTGCAGATCTCGTTAAAGTACATATGTGTACCAAATTTCAAGTCAGTATCTTAAACGGTTCCAGAGTAAACGTGCGCACAAAAAAAAAGTTACAGACAGACCGACAGACAGACAGAGATTTTTTTTGCTCTTAAAACTTAAAATTTCAACGTTTCATGACATTTTAAGCCTATTTGAAAAATAAAAACCGCTGCCCAAGGAATCACTACTTCCACATCCAGATTTTCTATCCAAGTCACTCACAAAGAAAATAATTTGCATGTGGAAATAATTGTTCATGGAACTTTAATAATATAATATTTGAAATCCTCTACCCCAAAAACCCATAAAACGATGTCCCACATCGGTAGTGGGTGGGGGTGGTGATGAGGGGTTGGTAGTGGGGGTGGATGAAGTAAAAAAATATTTTGAGGTTTCTGGTTCTTGTACACACACTAAATCACAATTTCCCTGTAGTGAATAATGATTTCATTATTCACTAGTGAGTAACGAGGAGAGTTAGTTGTTTATAAGAAATCACGTTAGTGACTTTTTACTAAAAATTTAAAATGTCAAAATTGCAGCAAACAAAAACAAGTGTTGTCTCTCTAAATTTTCTAGGAAGCACTCAAATGGTACATGCCGAAGAGGTACTTTAATGAACACTCAAAAACTTAGAAAGTTTTCTTCAAAGCATAATCTATTAACAACACGCGGCAATTTCCAACATTGTTTTTGAAACCATTTACCTACGTGCCTACAAACTGTACTATTTTATTAGCAAGCCATGTGTCAAAGCCTAATTTTAGGCTACATTCGACATCTGACAGATGTGATCCGTCCACTGTGGTCGAACCGAACTTGCGGTCGAACGCGTCAGAATTTGAAGTATTTTTCCAATCTCCATAAATGTTAACCCTAACCTCAAAAACTGGTATTTTGACTTTTTTAATAGTGATTTATCATGGATTAATTAGCTCGTTGAATGTCATATTCACTTAATCGGACTTTAAATTTTACTCCGGTATGATTTGTAATTTCCACAAATCTACATTGTTCCTTTATATATGAGACTTATTTACTGTCGCCATTTTAAAACGGAAATTCAAACACGTCGAACGATTTTGACCACACAAGTCAGGTTTTAAAATGTGACCATATCGACCACTCAGCTGATCAAGTCGGACCATACAGTCCGAACGCTTTCGACAGGTCCGACCGTGGTAAACCCGCCTATCGAATGTAGCCAAAGTATTGATTTGAAACGTCAAAATTTGTGCGTCATATTTATCTCGTGCATTTAAGTTTGTTAGTTTTTTAAAATAAAAAAAGTGAAACTATGGATACCGATAGTGATTATCAAAGTTGCTGAAATTGTCTCTATGAATTTATTGCTGAAAAATCGAGAAAACTGTATATTTCAGTATATACAAATCTTTTATGGATTGAAGAATTGCCAAAAATTCTAATTCGTTCTCAAAATCAGTTCTACTGTGTACTTTTTCGAACTATCCACAAAATAATGGGGATGGGGGTGGTAATGGGGGTGGCTAATGCCAAAATTTTTTTTGGGACCTTGGCTTCTCTTGTATATACTAAATACCAATTTTATAAACTCTTACCCGCTTGATTTACCCATTTACCCCAAATTTAACCCAATTTACCCCCCAACCCTTCAACGGAACAAGATGAAAATATAATCTAGTTCTAGATCTCGTTAAAGTATATATGTGTCTAGGGTGGCCCATCTCTATAGGGGGTGAATTTTTTTTGCGTATTTTTTAAGTCTCACCCCATGAAAATATACTATTATACTAGGAATAATTTATGTCAAAGTTTCAGATAATTGGGTGAACGGTAACCCGTGCCGCATTCAGGTAGAAATTTGTAGATAAGATTTTATTACGGTAACCCGTGCCGCATTCAGGTAGAAATTTGTAGATAAGATTTTATTACGGTAATACACTTAAATTTTACTTAAAATACAAATATCTACCTCTTTTCTCATAATGTTTTATTGGTGTAATTATTTCCTAGAAATTATTTGTTTTGGAAGTTTGGAAATATAATGCACCTACGGTAGGTTTTTATGTCAGTTTGCAATTGTGTTTTACAGTGGTGACATTATAAGTTCTAGCATACGTTCCTTTTTGAAAAAACATTTAACGATGGCTGATGTTAGATCCTTACGAAAGGATACTTTCATTTACTTAGTTGGACACTATTCGTCACAAATCATTGGCAATAAATTGCCGTCTAATAGACAAGTATTACAAGTGCTCTTTTATAACATTCGTGAAGTGAAGCTAAGTGTACATGAAAGTGCTAAATTAACAATAAAAGAGGTGTCAGTTTTTTGGGATAAAGCTCGCATTCCGACACGTCAGGATTTTCATTGTGTTAAACAACTAGATAAACTTTATGCAGAGTGGAGGAACTTACAAAAATCGGCTAAAAAGGCCAGTGCGGGAGGTAAAGAAAAAAAATTCGTTGAAAAATTGGACGATCTTTTTGACATTTCTCATGCAAATGCATTGGAGTTGATGAAAATAGATGAAGATAAGCAGTTTTTAATTAACCAAAGAAAAAAGGGACGTGCTGGATTTATGCATGGAATTGATTACCAACTTGCTTCTCAAGAAAAATCAGCTGAGGAGAAATTACAGAAATTATCCGAACGAATGCAACGAAGTCAACAAGAAAAAGCTAGATTAGAGGAAACAGTCACCTGTCCATCATCAAGTAGTAATTCAGCCGACTCCAACGAAAATGAAGATGAAATAATCGAAGCCCAAGAAGAGTTGTTACAAGACCAGCCTGGCCCGTCACAGCCAAAAAAGAGGAGATTGTATGGAACATGTAACATCATCACACCAAAAATAGCCGCTGCATTTGATGCTTGCAAAATAAGCGACAGGTATGGAGTCCATATTATGACGGCAGTAGCAGAAGCACTAGGACATGACACCACATCTTTGTCCATCAGCAGAACCACACTTCAGCGCTCTAGACAACGCATCCGCGAAGAAAGAGCTGAAATATTAAAAACTGCCTTCGGTAATTCTGAATTGCCGGCCCCAGTCATCCATTGGGATGGAAAACTTTTACCTTCTCTCACTGGAATGGGAAATATCGATAGACTTGCTATCTTAGTTACTAGTGGAGATATTGAACAACTACTTGGAGTACCAGCTTTACCCAATTCAACTGGAAGAGAACAGACTGAAGCAGTTTATGATGTGCTTTGTGAATGGAATTTGGACGAAAAGGTAATAGCTTTGTGTTGTGATACAACAGCATCAAATATGGGTTATATAAATGGGGCAGCCACACTATTGCAACAAAAATTAGAAAGAGATATTCTATATTTTCCTTGTAGACATCATATTTTTGAAGTGGTTTTGAGAAGTGTGTTTGACACAAAAATGCCTTCCTCATCTGGTTCAAATGTGCCACTATTTAAACGTTTTAGGGAATTTTGGCCTAAAATAGATCAAAATAAACTAAAAACTGGATTTCAGGTATCAACAATTAAACACATTTTACAACCAGTTAAAGCCGAAATTGTAAAGTTTCTAAATGCAGCTTTAACTTTGCAACAGCCTCGTGATGATTATAAAGAATTTTTAATGCTTTCTAAACTTTTTGTTGAAGAAGAGCCCACTCACACGACATTCTATCAACCAGGGGCATTTCATCATGCACGTTGGATGGCCAAAGCCATTTACTGTCTAAAAATATTTTTTTTCCAAGATCAGTTCCAACTAACTAAAAAAGAAAAATAGGTATTGAAGATATATGTCTCTTTATTGTAAAGGCCTGGTTTACAGCGTCATTTGCTAGTAAAGCACCGCTTCATGACTTAGACTTTTGTAAAGAACTCATTAATTATCAAAATATTGACAAAGAAATATCTCAATCCGCAAGTAGGAAAATAGTGAACCATTTGTGATACCTTAATTCAGTAAATGTTGGCTTATCTTTCTTTGATGACGATATTTCAGTTACCACTAAATGGTTAAAGCTTTGAATAGGAAAGCACCAAATCAAGAGGGTATTAAACGACTTATGATTAGTAACATTACTGACGTTGAAAACAAGGAAATTCAGGACCTCATATGCGAGAACACTAAACAGTTTTTTCAAAAATTAGGTTTGTCTATGGTATTTTTGGAAAATGGAGGGAAAATGAAAGTTATACCCGATGTTTCAATATTGTAAACAAAATTAAAGTTGTAAATGATGCCGCTGAGAGGGGAATCAAACTTATTACTGACTATAATGACATTTTAACAAAAAATGAAGACCAAAAACAGTTTTTACTCCAAGTTGTAAATGATTATAAATCACAGTTTCCAAATGTAAAAAAAGAAACCCTGTCACATGCTTTGACCTAGTGCAAAAAATATTGTTTTTATTACTATATGTCTTGTAGATTTAGGATAATATTTGGTACCATGTATGAAAAAAGCGTTTCATAATAAAATACACAAAGATAAAACGAGAGTTTTATTTCAAAAACTTCTAGTCTAGTTTTCTTAGACTACGAATTTACAGTAGTATGACACATGTCATAGTCACAACAGATAATGTCTTTGATATTTGTATGACTTGATTAGTCATTCTAAAGATAAATGTGACTGATTAAAAAAAAACAATGCATCAACCAAAGAATGTAAATAATTCCATTTACTTTTATTATTGCATAATAATGCATTCTGCGGCACCCCTTGCCTTCAATTTGCCTCAATAATATTTTGAGGGAACTGTTTTTTCTTCAAATGGAACCATTTGCAGGGGTGAGAAATAAAAAATTTCGATTTCGAAGAAGATGGGCCACCCCAATTTCAAGTCAATATCTCAAACGGTTCCAGAGTAAACGTGCGCACAAAAAAAGTTACAGACCGAC
This sequence comes from Rutpela maculata, assembly GCA_936432065.2. Classification (NCBI taxonomy): domain Eukaryota; kingdom Metazoa; phylum Arthropoda; class Insecta; order Coleoptera; family Cerambycidae; genus Rutpela; species Rutpela maculata. Next base: position 39,535,134 of record OW386285.2, read on the forward strand.
AGACAGAAATTTTTTTTTTCGCTCAAATTTAAAATCTCGACGTTTCATGATATTTTAAGCCTATTTGAACAATAAAAATTTAAAAAAAAAATTTTTTCGTTACTATACTTCCACTGGATGTGGAAGTAAAATTTAAAAATTTTTTTTTTGTCGTTACTATACTTCCACTGGATGTGGAAGTAAAATGATTGCCTTCATTCATTTCGATATTGTGCTAGTTAATACACAATGGAGTAAGTAATTTGGCAGAAATTCAACTCAATTTAACATACCTATTTAATATTTAACACAAGAATAAAACTAGTTTTACTATGCTTGAGAAATTTCAGATATCTGAAATAGCGCTTCTACATCCACAATGGCACAGATAAGGCATACATTTAGCGATAGCATAGGAATGCCCTCTTTACATATGGCACAGACATTAAAATACCGGACTATATAATGACCATCATTCGTCGGGTAGCGCAGGATTAAGCTACACCGTGTACGTAGTAGCCAAATCCGACTTTGCAGGAATGTAACATGCCTTCTTGAGAATCCCCAGTTCACAATTGTTGGAACGGATTTAATTGTTTGTCTGCAAAGTAAGCATCTGTGGTATTCCTATTGTGTGTCCGCGTGTAGTTCTTTACATTATGGAACATTCAACAATGCTAAATTTAAACTGTTATTTTCGTCAATTATGTAATTATCCTAGGCTATACCTATTTTATAAGTATTATCTTGGGGAGCGACCCGAATGAACTACTGTTGTATATGTATGTTTTAACAAAATTATAACATTAAGTTAATGGTTGTTCACCCTACAGCTAACGCTATATGCCTAATTAAACAAGCATTTGTGGGATAATAATAATTTGTAAAATCAAGTGCTATCAAGAGCGAATTTCAAAACCACTAGTTACAGAATGGCCCCATTGCGGTTTAGAATACTTTCACTGAATGTAAGACTTTTGTAATTATTACGTCATACAAAAGTCGACAATCAACTGTATACCAGTAGAGATTGATAGAAAATTTCTGAATAATATCCATTGGTGTTTTACTTAATGGTTAAATCTAACTAGTTATGTTAGGAATAAAAAATTAATATACTATCAATACTACATAATTTGCTATTTAAATCAATATTACTTAATGAATAAATAACTGTTATCGTGCGTCTGCTGTAAAACTATAAGTCGTACGATATTTTGCTAGCGCAGGTTATTTTATAGCTTCCCTAGGTGTATGTATTTACACGAATCAGCCAGCATAATTCCATACTTTTCAACCTGAAACACCCATTACCATACCAGGCGCTGCCTATCTTTCAGCAACCTCCCTAGCCAAATCTTTCCTATACCAAAATTTCCATTTAACCATCTTTTAGCTTTCACCACATTTTACTCTCAAACCCCTTCTCTATTCCCTCTATTAGTCACCTTTTTGTTAATTTTGTTAATTTCTGTTCTTTTGTTCCTTTTTGTTCTCTTTCAAAATCACCTCTCGACCAATAACTTCTTGTAAATCAAACTTTTTAAATCATAACTTCCTCTCCACCCTATCTTTCCGAAGGCAGGCAGACCATCGGAAGAATACTGTCATTGGCTCGAACGGGTTTTTTCATTAAGTCTTGTCCCGTATCAATAATCCAATTTTTAAAACTGTGCGCGTGTGCTGTACAAACTAAAACCTTAGTGTAATTTTTAAGTGTTTTTAAAACTCATTCTAGTTATAATTCGCCAAATCGTTAGATTTAAGTTTTTTGTTCCAAAGAACAGGAGTTCTAACCTTATACTTCTCCATTTATTGTTTAAGCCGGAGTTAAACCCGTTTCACCCGACCACCCATCTACCACGACGTTGCACGCCGTGGTGGTGTGGTCGGCTCTGAATCGGGACTTGACTCAGGCGCACTTTTGTATTATTAATTATAATAAAACCTTTTTGAATTGAATTGAATTGAATAGGTGTATGTATCATCACCGACAACCAAGCAGAACTTAAAGCATCGGATTCAGTGGAGATACGTTTCAAAACGGTAAAAGACTGCTTTGATTCTCTGACAAAACTAACGGAACACAACATAACGTTGTTGTGTTCCGCAAGGACACCACGGCTGTGACAGTAAAGACAAAGCATATAAGCCAACCTGCGATATCATATAATACCGAAAAGAGGACCGGTAAAGTCAGAAACACAACTTGTTTTGGACAGGGACTCCAGAGATGAGACAATCACGTATGTCCATCGCTGGCGGACCATCCAAAACTAGGACCAACGAATTGCTAACGCTGAGCAGAAAACAGCTGACATGTGTAGTGGGCATCCTGATACGACATTGTGCACTAAGAAAACACCTAGCCAATATTTATAGGGGTGAAGGACAATCCAGAGTGTAGGATGCATGGTGAGAATGAGGAGACTCCTCATCTTATATTACGAGAATGCCTAGTCTTCCTGATTTGTGACCCCGGTAAAAATATCAAGAGCTCCTATCGGCCGTACTGGGAAGAACGTGGCTAATAACTTATCGAGAATATGGGGATAATATGCTTAAGCTTCAGTACAGTGAAGTTCTGGCACTGCAATTCGTAACGAAAAAAAAAAAAAAAACTACAGTAGTTACAGTTTGCATTTATATTTCGTGATGAATAGGTATTATCGCAGTCATCTGCTCGGAATCTACCATCAGTAGTATTTAAGTGAGAATATTAAGTGAAACCTTAGATACCAAATATCCCTAAAAGACACTGCTAAGATCAAAAACTTAATTCTATTAAGGTAGTTACGTTGAAAGCTCTGTTCTATATCTGGGAATACAAGAAAACAACAAGGAGCATTATTATGACTTCGAAATCATTATTTGGCTGTGTAAAATCTGTTCCAAAATGCTTTGTGCGGAGAAGAAATTAACAAGTGAATAGTTCTGGATTGTTTGATGGGGAGTGAGCTTGCGCTCACAAGCACTCTTACCTTCGAGCATTAGCTCATCGAGCTGCCCCTCGCAGGTAGTGACATTAGCGGGGAACTTTTCATTTCTAGAGCCAATGACAACTTCTGATGAATGTTCTACAGGGTTCCACTTATACTGGTCATATTGAACCAGAAGTTCCCTAGCATGGATCCTCCTATGTTAAGAGAGTAGGACACTGACACAGCATATACTTGGTAATCTCGCCTTATAGGTTACATCCTGTTACATTTAGCTGTTTGCATCTCCAAGTGTGTGAAAATGTTGATTTAGTCTGTAGTGGCCCGGTTAATTCTACATAAATACGTAGATTATTCCTGGACATCTGGAAACAGCGATTGCCTAGTTTGATGGCTGTAGCCAAATCTATTCTGTGGTTTCTGCAGCTGTTTCGGCTATTGCAATAGCATGTGTGGCGTTTAACTGCATAATTTTTAATTGAGGAACTGAGATTTAAATCCGAAAACGCTATTGTAGGTTCCAGATCATTCAGAGCGCTATCATAGCTTTTGCGGACTAAGGCATGTGCTTCCTCATTACCTGGAATTCCATCACGTCCCTTATTTCAGCAAAGGTTCCTGTTTTGTGCAAGTACATTTAAGGTCTTCCTGATTTGCAAACCTGAGTTTAGCCTACGATTGGCCTAAAAATTCAATTAGAACAGTTCTCAACGCCACTTCCTCTATGAATAAGTTCAAAGGGAGTATGCACAGTATGCAATCAGAGTCCATTGAGGCGGTAGTCATCCCTCACAACGGCAATAATACCAACTCCAACTTTTTAACTTACTGTAGTTGACATACTGTTGTTCTTTACCTTATTCTGGACCACCTTTCAATTTTGAATGAGTTCAACCCCCAGGTATTTAATTTCTTTAGAGTAAAGAAATTGTTAATTTAGGTTACCATGGAAAGTTGTATCTGGTATCATTAATTAAGAATCAAAAATGAAAGGTGTTCCTTTGTCATGGTTTAAGTTAATTATAAATGTCTCAAAAGAGTCCAGATTTGTGAAGTTTGTGCACTTTGAGCTGGAATAAAACCAAAGCGACCTAAAATGTGGGAAAATTGAATAAGAACAGAAGCAGAAAAAAAAACCAGGAACACTAGAAGCAGAAGCAGATGCTGAAGCGGGGAACTTATTTGTTCACGAGAATAAAGTTAATAGTTTTCATACTAAGTGGTGCCAAAATTGGGTACGCACCTATATCCTCGATTAAACTGGAAGAACGTTAATAAATCGATCTATCAACTCCATCTACAGAGTGGTGTGGAAATAAGTACACTCATATATGATTGCATGAGTGATCAGTGAGAACTCGAAAAATTCGGTTCGATTTTATTGCTTTAAATAAATAATACAATTTTATTTATCACAAAATAAATATTGACGGCGTTGAAGCGATACACGAAACTAGAGATTTTTTTAAACTTCGAGCTGCTGTAATTTCTAAACAATTGACCTCAGAAGAAAATTGTACAGGTAAAATTTTAGAAAATTTTATATATCTACTATATTGATAATAACTAATTACTATGTAGGAGCAACGTGGATAGAGAAAACTGCAAAAAGCAGTGAAGCACAAATTTTCACCTTTCTCGCGGCTTTGAAAGTAAAGTATTAAAAATAAAGAAAAAAATGTAGCTTCTTTTATTCTGTACAGTATTAGTAGCAACTAATTTTAGGGTAAAACTAACAAGAAAAGAGATAATCGAGACAAACGTTTTTTCTCTTTTTCCGAACATGGCGGCCATAGTGCCATCGATATTCTGGGGGAAAACTTGTGTCAACGATTGTGGCAACCTCCTCTTCATTGTCGAAAAAAGAAAGTTTATTGTTAGAATATATAACGATATATTATAGACGCCAGGAGACGAGCTACCCCCAACCTGGAAATTTTGCCGAACCTCTTCTCTTAAGAAGAGTAGGGATCTTTTACTTACCTAACATTTAATAGACAAGGGACCGCCTGCTTTACATCCCCTCCGAAGGTTGGTATATCCACTACGTAATCCTCGTCTGAAATTACGTAGCTTCCGCGTATACACTGATATACAAGCCGCTAGAAGGTGGGATATTTTAGACTTTTTTATAATAGATATGGTTCTCTTCTATCACTAAAATAATGAACACATAATTTTCTAGCAAAACGTAAGTATATCTTCGATTGTTATTTTTACTTCATTTACCAATAATAGCTTTTAATAGTTAAATGTTAAAAACGTAGTTATGATATTCTTCGTAAATTTTATCTTGGAGGTTCTTATTTCAAACAGAAAATAATCTTTCACATAAATAACTGCAATTACTTTATAAAAAATATGAAATTTTTGTATAAAGGGGTGAAAAGAAGACGACCACTAAAGATAAAAAATTACCGCTTTTTATAAGACACAACCCTTTATTCATTATGTTAAAGTGGTTTACTCGACAGTGTAATGAAATTAAGAGGTGGATAGCCAGAGTTTAATTAGATTGTAAATTATGGCAAATTGTATTTTAAATACTGTTTCTATTAATTTTGTTTTAAAAAAGAAGCATAATGAAAGTATGTCGAGGGTGTATTATTTATGGCAGTAATAAATTTAAATAAACTGATGTTAAATTTTTAAATATTATAAATAAAATTGCTTTCTGAAATAATGATTATTGAACAGTAACGATTGCTTAGCGTTTACTGATAACCTAAAATTTCACCTTGACATAATAGCCAATAAAGGGGTCTAGAGGAAAATGCCGAGATAACAATTTTTGACTTAAGGGCTGTGTTTGGACTATTTAGGAGGTAAACATACCAAAAGTCCCCGAACGTAGGAGGTGGGGTGCTGCAGGAGGGCACGAAAAAGTTCCCGGTTTTTGGTTATTCGTTCATTTCTCGAAAACGGTTAGCCCTAATCAAAAAGTGGCTATATGCAAAATTAAAGTTGACTAAATTTTCTACAATAATATTTCTATTCAATTTTTTTGGAATGTGTTATGGTTCAGTAATGAATTGTGTATCTTTTGACTGTATTCTAACTTTATTTTAAATTTATTATAAATTTAAGTAAAAAATTTAATAATCATCGTAGAAAAAAATTTCTTGTACAGATATGCCTTTCATAGCAAATTGAACTCAAATATCGAATGAAAAATGTCTGCGTCTGTAAGTGCATATGTATTTGTGCGTTTATACCGTTTCTTGTAAACACGATAACTTCTGTTAGACTTTATATATTTAATTACAATTTGGAACATATGTAAAACAACATATTACAATAGTCTCTATTGAAACTGGGCCATATCTGTAATACATGGTGATAACCAGAGGCCTACAAACTCTACGTAAAACAGGTTTTATTTTAATTTCAGAGCAAAATATTACTAAGGTTTTTGATTAAGTATACAAAAATAAGAAGATGTATAAGATTTATAAACCGCAATATACCGGGTGTATGTTAGGTAAACCAAGTGAGATGACGATGATTATTACATTTTTTTTTCAATTTATAATAGATTTATATTAAAGTTAGAATACAGTTAAAAGAAATACAATTCATTACTGAACCATAACAGATACGAAAAAAATTAATAGAAACATTATTGTAGAAAATTTAGTCAGCTTTAATTTTGCGTATAGCCACTTTTTGATCAGGGCCAACCATTTTCGAGATATGAGTGAAAAACCAAAAACCGGGACCTTCTTCGTGCGCCCCTGCAGCCCTCCACCTCCTACGTTCGGGGAGTACTTTAACTACCTGGAAATAACTGGAAACATGTGGTCTGGAATGGTATACAAATGGATCGTAGACTCGGGAGGGTACCGGTGCTAGCGTACAAGGATGCAATTCAAAGGGTCTTATATGGACTCAGTCCATGTTCCAAACCGAGGTATCCGCCATCTTACTGTGGCAAGTGAAAACATCAAAAGAGGTTTCGTTGAGATGCATTTTATTTTATATATGCAGTGTCAATCACAAAATTTAATGGATATTGCATCAAACAAAGTGACTTTAGATGTCACTCTCTTTAATACTGGTGCTAATCTGACAGAATATTTTGACTGAGCTGTGTGAACGTAATTCAATCGGGTGCCCGGGTACAGTAGCATAGAGGACAATGAAGCAGCAAATCGATTTGCCAAAACTTCTTTCCATGAGCCAGCCTTCCGTTTATCAAAAATCCGATTCAATTAGAGCTACAAAACTGGGCCATGTGACGCCTATTAGGTGCAAGAGCCTGGAATTAAATGGTGAAGGCATATAAACTAATCGATAAAATGCAGTTATATGGAGTCTCTTTTTAATTTCTATTTGCTAAAGCGTCAATATGTAGTCATAGGAAATGGCATGTCAGATTTTCTAGATATTAATCATGGTGTACCCTCAGGGCTCAGTCCTGGGCCACTGTTAATTCTGATCTATATTGACGACTTTCCACAATTTTTGTTGCCCAGCAAATCAACTTTGTTTGCTGATGATACCACTCTCCTGTGCTCTGACTGCAACATTGCCAATCTGATCCAACTAAGCTACGACTTAAAACTCCAGGCAAAAAACTGGTTCACCTTAAATAAACTAACACTCAATGAAGAAAAAACTCAGAGACTTATAATATAAACTAATAAAATTGTATCCAAAGGTGAGCACGTTAAACTCAAAGGTATATATCTAGGTGATAACCTTAGCTGGGTAAACCATATTGATATGTTAAATAGAAGGCTCTCAAGCACGATTTTCCTCCTCAGACATTCTCGAATTCGACATTTTAAAAAACACTTATTTTTCCCTTCTCCAATTTAGACTTTCCTACGCAGTGGTCTTATGGGGTAACTACTCCCATGCATTAAAAGTTTTCCGACAACAACAGAAGACTATAAGAATACTCGTTAGTGCTAAGTTTACGGAACACTGTCAACTTATTTTCATTAAACTGGGCATTTTGCCCTTCCCTTCAGTGTTCATTTATTATAGTCTTGTAGAGATTCACAGAAATGGGTCCAGTCTCTCTATCCAGTCTGATTATACCATCAGCACAACACATGTGCCGCTGGACTTCTTAGAGTACCTCGCTACAGGTTAAATCTAAGCGCTAAAAATTCCCCCAACCTAAATTTGTACAATCATTTAGCATGTCGTATAAAGCAATTAAACTTACTGTCCCTTAAAAAGAGTGTAAAAAATTTCATTCTAAAGTACTGTTTTTGCTCGGTTGACGAATTTTTTAGGACACCCTATGGTGCCAATCCACACTTGAGTATTTAAATGCTCATATTTACAGAATGCTCTGACACTCCACATATTTTTGCATTTTATATTTATTTATATGTTTGCATATCAATGTGAAATATTATATACATCTGTATGTTTTTTTGTGTTTTATAAATTTATTGTTTTTATTGAAATTTTATTTCCATATACCTATATGTTTTTGTGTTCTATACACTTTGTATATAATAATTTGCTGTTTACCAGCTCTTTCCCTGACTTGCTGCAAATGTTCATTTATGTACATATAGTGGTGAAATAAAGACTACCTATTTATCTATCTATATATCTATCTATCTAAAGGGGCTTTAAACTGACGACCGTGCATGAATGTGCTAGAGAGTAGGCTTGATAACAGAACACTGTCCTATCAACAAATATCTAGCTAGGTCCTACATACAATGAGGTTGAAGGATGACCCTATTTGTCGAACGTGTAGAGTGGAGGACGAAATTATCAATCATATTCTATGCAATTGAGCAGTCCCAGGCGCATCAAGGAAGGGCAATTTTTCTGCCCTGGAATAGACTGCTACCCTTCCTGAAGAAAACTGGTCTCTTCCAGGAAATTCTACATGTCACAAGTATACAATGGGTTGACAGATCTGAATACTGCGTATCCGCTGGTATCATAATAATAACTAACTAACTTTAACTTAGTATCAATTGTGTTTGTAATATACGTAAGTTGTAAACGAAACTTGTATGTCGAATATATTCCATCTTAATTTTTTTCGAAATTTTAGTGGAAATTTTGAGGAATATCTGCTTAGCAGGGATGACAATTGGTATAAAGGTAGGTTAGGTTAAACGCATAAATTTTGATCTGATTTTCACGTTTCTGCTCCAGTCTCACACACTGGCATCCTATACGATTTTAATAGTTATTTGCTGCTTTAAGTTGTGCCGTGCCTACTTATTTTGTTTGGATCTCTAGAATTTTATTTTAGGTTCATTTCATTCTGGTTATTTTTTAAAACTTTTTATAATTAATATATTTGTAGTGATTACAACTTTTGGGTTCACCCTGTTTGTGTTTCACTTTCATTAAATAAATAAATAAATAAATAAATATATAGATACACGCATGAACAACCTTGGTGTTCAAATTATTATTATTTACTTAATTACTTTGTGTTTGGTGAGCTACCCTATATTAATTTCTAAGTTTTAACAACTACTGTATGACTTGACCAAATTACAAAACACGATAAAAAAATTGCTTTCATCATATAATAATGTATTGCCAAATTCCGTAGACGTACGGTCATTCTTCTTAAGTGTGATTATCAGTGGCATGCGCAACAGTGATATGAATAAAATGGTTTTATTCATATAGGAAATACACATAATAATTAACAGTATTAATAAAGCATATTCGATCTGTGATAAAGCTATGTCTATCAACAACAGAATTATAGTTAATACTTCAGATGCTCCTAAACCAATTGCACCATACAAGTAAGTTAAACAATTTTGATTAATGGGTGTCTTCCAGTCAAAGCTATTTGTATTTTAACTTGATGAAAATTAATACTACGACTTTTTTAAACACGAGAAAAAGACATGGCATGACATGAGACAAAGAAATGAAAGGTTCTTATATATTATTATTGTTACATTAATGACTAAAATTTTCATTGGGTGTTTACAAATGTCCTAACTGAAACTACAGCATAATATATAATAATATATTATATATTGTATATTATACAAATTGCTGAAGATGTATTTATTTTACAAATTAGTCATTTATAGCAATCATCTACGGCTCATGCTACACCATTCTAAATTTCACAAAAGACATAATATCTTAAAAAATCGATAAATTATTAGTATATAACAATAATAGAAGAAGCGATTCTGATTTTAATAACCGAAGATTTTATTGAGCAGAGATTTCCTTGGAAAAAAAAATTTTGTGTGAAAATCAAGGTACCTATTGGCTATAAAACGATTTATTGAAAGATCTACTATCTGTGGTGTGTTTATGTTTACAAAAAATCAATAATAAATAAATAATTTGTTGTAACGAAGAAATTGAAAATATACGGTATTCTTAGAATTTGTCCAATATTAACAATAAAAACTGCTGCAAAAGGGATCACTACTTCCACATCCAGATTTTTCATCCAAATCTCACAATGAGAAAAATTTGTTTATGGAACTTAATAATATAATATTTGAAATCTTCTACCCCAAAGACCCATAAAACGATATGCCACATCGGTAGTGGGAGTGGGGGTGATAGTGGGGGTGGATGCAGTAAAAATATTTTTTGAGGCCTTTGGTTCTTGAACGCACATTAAACCACAATTTTATTTTTTTCACATCTTTCAATAATGGGTGGGGGTGGGTGGATGGGGGTGGCTAATGCCAACAAATTTTTTGAGACCTTAATAACTAATAAAACTGTATTAATCAAATACTATTTTAATTTACATACACGTAACTAGCTGATGCCCGCGACTTTGTTCGCGTGGAAGATTCTTGTGCGTGGAATTGAAAACATTGACATACTAACTTATGCCTTCTAGTACCTCTATTTTCTTTTTCTTTGATGTTGGACTTAACTGTGATTCAGATTCCGTTGGTTTATGTACACAGGATAAATTTTTATGTGGTACAACTCCAGGTCTTAAGATTATTATCTGGGCCATTGTTTTATAATAGTGCCAGTTTTCAGCGCCATTTTTTAACTAAAATATATGTTGTTAGGACAAAAATCTGTAGTATTGGTTTAAACCTACTTCAAAATGATCTTCACAACAAAATATAAACGAACCTGAAGGGATGGGATCAGAAATATTGGAAGCTTGCCACCAAGTTCTTCGAATATCCATATTTTTCGGAACAGTTAGAAAAATTTTTTCCGACGCACTTATACTTGTGTTTCCACAACTTTTTATAAAACATCTTTTCGACGACATTATCTATTATTTGTAAATAACAGCAAATACCTCGATAGAAGAAATTGACATGATTCAAATCAACATGACGTTAGAACACATCTGTCATTTGACTGTCCGTTGATATTGTAGTCATGTTTTGCTAAATATGTTTTTAAAAATCTAATTGGCATTAAAAAATATTTAAAATATTAATAATTCACGCCTATTATTATTATTATATTATAAGAAAATTAAATTTCGAGGATAAATATATTAAAATTGATTTAATAAATAAGCTTTATACTCCTGTTTTCTTCATTTATCTTTGCTAGAACTGGAGAAGAAATTTCAACTTGGCAACACCACACTGTTTTGTATAAAACCATTCTATCGACGAATCCATACGTCATTGGCCAAACTAACTACGTCACGAATTTAAAACACTTGTTGCTCCACTTATTTTAACTTGTTTTCTCAAAAAATTGATAATTATTTTCGCAGAAATCTGTATTGGAAGGCTTGTTGGTACATATTCTATGATATTATTCAATAAAAAAAAATAGGAAAATGCCCCATTTCTTTTATGGCTAGATCAGTCAATTCTGCCTCTTTTTCATTTAGAAACTTTACAATAACCTATTGACTATTTTTTGTCCACTTTGGGGCAAAATTCTGCCAAAAGCGATTTGGACTTAAAAAGAAATTGATCAGAAGTAATGTTTTGTCGTTTTTTCATCAGTTTATAGTAACGGGTGACTCAGAGCAAAATTCAGTTTTTAAAAAATCATAAAAAAAATTATTTAAAATAAAAATTTTATTTTAAAATTGAGATAATGCATACATGCGGATTTTAAATTTTAAACACTACATTATCCAAATTTTGACCATCTTGCCTACAGCACTCTTCCAACTTGGTCCTTAAATTTCGGAAAACTCGTGGACATATTTCAACATTCGCACTTTTTTTAATTCCGGCTCGTCAGGCTATATTTCTGGAGGGGGCTGAAACCTTCGATATGACGCTGCTTTGAAAGTAGTTTTTGAAAAATAGTATAATAGTAATGTTGCCCATTTAAATATTGTTGTAGAAATATTAGGTTAATTATTTATTAACAACGTCTCTGTTACGTTATAATTCTATCGAAATACATGCAGAGAGAATATGAACTAATCCGGAATTCCACTTTGAGGAATTGAAAGTATATTGATTGTGAAAAGTAAAAGTAACAAACAAACAACGTAACTGAAAACTGCTTTATTTCTTTGATTAGTAAAATACGAGATTCATTAATTTACTAGACCAAATAATGATATGTTAAATGATTTAAGTTCTTTAAGCATTACTAATATTGATTACATATATCTTTTGATATGTGTCTCAAGGCCATAAAAAGAATTATCGTAATTATTGGGGTCAAGAACAGTATACACAGAGTTCATTCAATGCTGCTTATAAGAAAGTAAGTAATGAAATATACTATCTATCATCTTCCCTAACAAAGTATTAATCTTAGTTGATTTGGCACAGAAGTTGTAGATCCAGGGGTAACCGTTGATATTTTACAGATAAGATATCGGTAAATTAACGTCAACGTCGACCAGTGTTTCGTAGCCTAACAGGTATATTTTAAAATGGTTAATAAAGGATCTAGCCGGTTAAGTATATGAACTCTGGCCCAATGGTTTTTTAGGCAACATTTTTGCATAAAGTTTGCTTCTGGCCAGAAGTGCTCATATAAATAGATTTTAAACCTCCCGCCCCCATACTATCAGAGATTTGGGGGTAACAACCCTCAACTTCAAAATTGTTTTTCTCCGAAACTATTAAAGATAAATTGAATGAACTCAACGTGAACTGTCCAGATGGAATTAGATTTATACTTTATGTTTTTTTCTCATTTTTATTACTTCATTAGAGATATTAAATAATAATTATTTAAATTTTTGAGTTTGTGCTTTTTATGCCTACCCCTCGAGTGACACCTACCAAAAAGAAAAATCAATAGTATTCATCAGTTATATAACTAACATGCGTGAAAATTATAGCCGGGTTAGATTAGTGGAGCATAGTTAAAATAAATAAAAACTTAAGTAATCAACAATAACGCAGGTCTACAAAAAAAGGTCTTGTACTAAGGTTCTCATCTGATGAAAACAACACCAACAGCAGTCGTGGAGATCCTTCTGGACCCCCCTCCCTCCTTTCACCTGATGAATGGGGGAAGGGTGATGGGAACCTTCAGGCTGCAAGACAAACCTAGTGGTAAATACGCAACACTGGGGCACAATTAATAGTGGGAGTGCTGGCGTCCCAGGTAAGACTAGACCACATGATCCTTAAATACACCTTTAACATAGACTTCGAAATAAAAATAGGAGCTCGAAATGAATGGGCAGTAGCCGACAACAAGACCAGACCACGGAACCTTGTCTGGTATACAGACGGATCAATGACCGAGGAATGTACTGTTGCCGGCATATAACATCCAAGCTGGTGTGGGAATGCCAAGAAGAACTAAGAGTCCTAGCCAACCACCTTAAGGTGACCCTCCAGTGGGTGCCGGGACACTCAGGAATCGAAGAAAGCTGACGAGCTAGGAAGAAAGGGATTGTCAGCTCCATATATTGGCCCAGAACCGGCACTGGGAGTACCTAAAACCACAGTACAGGGCTAAATGAGGGACTGGGCCAAGAATCAGCACAGTACTGAGATAAAACAACTGGACAACAACATGGAAAAATCTTTAACAAAGGCCCATCCCGAAAGAAGACTGAAAAACTGCTGTCACTAAGCAGGAATCAGCTCCTCATAATTACTGGCTTTCTAACAGGGCACTGTGCCCTGAAAGAAGATCTACACAAAATGGGAATGTTCAACGGAGACCTAAGTGCAGATAATGCAATAGAGCAACGGAAACACCCTACCACATCCTGTGCGAGTGTGAGGCTCCGGATCACAGAAGACAGGCAATATATGGACAACCAAGACTGTTCAGAAGAATATGAAACCAAACCAGCGATGGGATTGTACAAGCTAGGGCTAGGGACCAGAGTAGTGGATTGGGTATCATAAAATAAATGGGAGAATATTACAATAAGTCCAAGAGGCTGTAGTGATTCCGGAAACAAAAGTTAGACGGCTCCCGAACAAAAAAAGCTTCCCATCTAACTTTTCTGAAGTATTTTGATGATCTGAAGCCAATTTGGGAGATTTTTTTTTCTATCGTGACATTTCTTCTCTAAAAAGGACAAAAAAATAGAAGGTTTTGTACTAAGGTTCTGAAGGATTTTGAAGCGCTGAAGCCAATTTTGAACAAAAAGAATTATTTATCGTGCCACCATCCCTGTTATCCCCTAAAAAATTGACACGAGAGATTTTTTTTTGTCCAAAATGGACTTTAGCGCGTTAAAATACTAAATAATATCATATGCAAAGCTGAAAGAAGGAAAGGACCTCAAATACGTACCATGTACAAAGATGAAATATTTCTTACGGAAATGAGTAGTACTGAAAAAGCAGCTTGGATTAGTTTTCAAGAAGTTGCTAAAGATTTTCTCGGCAATAAAAAAAGTGAAAATGACAAATTATTGCTAAAATTGTTGAAAACTTTCAAAAGCTGAGATGCAACATAAACTTAAAGCTGCATTTCTTAGATTCCAATAGTGATGATTTCTCAGAAAATCTTAGAGATTATAGTGAATTATTATAGTGAAGATCAGGGTGAAAAATTCCATCGAGATATGATAATGGAGTATCATTATCAAGGCAGATGGGATGTAAATGATGATGATGGCAGATTTTTGTTTGATATTGAAACGAGAACACAAACAGAGACGTAAAGAGAAAGAAGACTCCACTACATAGAACATTTGAAGTAAAAGGGTTCGTTATGATAAATAGGAATAAGAAGAAAAATGACATTTTCCATGCTTTACAGTTTTCTCTATTTTCTCTGTTTCAAAACAATGGTACATGGAGCCTTGCTTCAACTATTTAAGTTTCAATAAATCAAAAAACACAGGAATATCGTGTTTTAGAAACGTTTTATAATACACATAACGTTCACATTTATATAGTTGCGATTTTTTATGATTTTGAGCCATCTTTTGAGGTTAGAAAAAAATTGTGATTTGCTAGAACAATTCTGATGCCATATTCATATTCTGCGGCTCAATATACTTGGAAATATCATGTTTTCATGTTTTATATATAACTTATTTTTTGCTGTGTATGATTAAATTCGTTTTAACCACGTTTTTAGACATTTTGAAGATTCTAGTACAGAATAAGGAATTACCAGAAGCGGCACTCTTAGTACCGCCTTTGATGTATTTAGAACAATTTTTGTGACCTTCGCCATTTTGTTGTTGGTACTTTTGGCGGTAAATTTAAACAGCATGTTTAAAAACAAACTTTACACAGGCTGAATACAAAATTACGTTATTCGATGAATTTTATTTGTAATGGGTATTAAAACTATTAAAGTAAACTAGATAAAATTATCTCTATGAACAATTGTATTCTTAATATAAAGTCACAAAATGTATTGAAATTAATACAATGTCTCACCTGAGAAAATCTGTAATTTCTTACTGGGATGTTGTTCTGGGGAAATATTAAATTTTTTTTTTTTAAACTACCAAGTTGAGGGAAAATAGTAGGTAGCAATCTATTTTGATACATATTTTTATACATTTTGTATTATGTCACAGAGTGCCATTTGCCGCACTTTTCTAAATTCACCGTTGGGCGAATAAAATACGAAGCTGATTGGCTATGTTTTTCAAAACAACCAATCATATAATATTATTGTTTGCCGGTGCGCTCCACCGGTGAATTTAGAAAGCTGCGATTATTGTTTTAACCTAAAATAATAAATGAGTTGACGGATGTACTAACAACAAAATGGCGGTAATGGAATTTTGGCGGGAAACCCAAGCGTCGTTTCTGGAAGTTTCCTTTTTTGTGATTCGAGACATGCAATTTGCCAATAAAAGCGAGGTTAAGATCTATATGAGAAATTTTAAAAATATTCAACGTCAAAATATCTGACGTTGATAAAAGTTAAAATTTTTGGACGATGACAGACCGCCACCAACTAATTTCAGATAATTCCACCAATAAGAAAACTTTCGGATCCTCGTATCATTGGATATCGGATGCATGAAAACTTACCTTTATTCAGTTCTACTCCAATAGTACGTATACCAGTTTACTTTTGAAACGCACTGTTTGCAAAAAATACCTTGTTTCAGTTTCCGAGTTACGAGTCTGAAAGATGTCATTTTTGTTATTCGGAGAAAAGGTAACAATTAATCAAAAATAATAACTATTGTCAATATTGTGACATGACACTGACTAGAAAGCTTATAAGTACAAAAAACGCGCCAAAACCCATAGCCCCTTTCAAGTAAGACCCGATATTATCAGGATTATATATATTTAATTAGATTCCTTAATTTTCAGCCAAGCTGTCGTACTTGACACGACGCTGTACGTTTCTGGAGTCCTCGGCCTGGACAAGGATACAATGAAATTAGTGGAAGGAGACGTTGCAACAGAGGCTAGACAGGCTTTAAGGAATTTAGGATTTATATTGCAAGCGGCAAATTCCGCGTACGAAAAAGTAGTTAAAACTACTATACTTCTTAGTGATATTTCTGACTTTGCTGTCGTGAATGATGTCTATACGGAATGTAAGTAATTTACGCTTGTTGTAAATTGTGTTTAAATTAAGGAAGTAAATATATGAGTAATTAAATTTACACAATATTTGTTTATTAAAATCGTAAAAAATTATTGATTACAAATATTGGTTTTAGTGAAATTATAATTCATAATTTTAATTATTTAAATTATATTTTATTTGCTAAATATGAGGTATCGCGT
Source organism: Rutpela maculata (assembly GCA_936432065.2). Lineage (NCBI taxonomy): Eukaryota > Metazoa > Arthropoda > Insecta > Coleoptera > Cerambycidae > Rutpela > Rutpela maculata. The sequence goes on from OW386285.2 coordinate 39,552,118, forward strand.
TTCATCATTGTATTGTAGTCAATTTTGTATGAGCTTCGCCTTCAACTAAGCAAATTTTCTACATAGGCCAAGCAAGTAAGATATTCGTGTCTGGAATTAATTTCCACAAGTCGCCATCATAAAAAATGGAAACCTAGGGTGCTTACAAAGACAATTACATGGTTCATATTCCTCGAAATGAACATCACATTCAATGCTATATTGCCTCCTTCTTCATCGCACGCATCGTCCGTTTCCGATTCGTGATCGGAAATATACACTTCGGGTATAAAATTTAGGAGTTTACAGCATTATCATAACTATTATCATTGGATTCGTTTGCTTCTATGCTTGGTACATCATCTTCATCCTCTGGCGCACAATTCAAATTGATGGACTACGGATACCTCAAGAATACAAGATATACCCAGACAAGAGTAAAGGCGGCAAAAACAAATAAAATGATAATACGAGTCCCTAATATCAGCAAAGTCGCAACCTATTATTATTAATATTATGAAAGTTTAAGGGTGAAGCAAGAGTTGAACTAGTGCAAAACCATTCTTGTCTTCATCAGCATCCTCGAAAACGGGGGTGAAAGTCTTTAACAAGAAAAAAAAGAAACAATTTTACACCCCAAAGGGCCGTTGCGTCTACTACCTGACATCACCTTTCACCATCTGTTATATCCCCATGAAAAAACAAAGAATCCCTGCAAAAATAGTCGATGCCAATCTGTCACATGAGAGAGGGGTGGATTTTGGCCGTTTCAGGGGGTGTACATGACTAAAAACTTTTTTCACCCTATTATTCGTATTCAGCATTCTCGAAAAGGGTGGAGGGAATAGATTTCATAACTTAAGCACGATTTTGCTTTTTTTCGAGAAAATTCCGACTCCTTCTTCCACTATGTATACATACATATATACATACTGGCTGAACTATATAGTTTAAATTAAGAGGAAGCAAGGCGATCAAATCAGATGGCAGCAGGCGGCAATGAGCCAATGTGATCTTCGTAATAAACAAATTTTAGCTAAGAAATTTCTTCAATAGAAGTGTAGTATTCATTTACTTACAAGAATATCTCTTTTTCAGTTTAATAACGCCAGCCGTTTAGCTAAACACGGCTTTTTCCCAGTCAAGATTTTTAGTACAGTGCTTTTTAATAGATGGTGCAACCTACAGCACTACAATAGGGCATCTGCATCATCTAAATTTTAAGTTTTTCAAATATATTCTCATTTTTAATGTTTGTATACGCATTTTTAGCTTGGAGCCGTACTGGCTCCAAGCAAATATTAAAAAATTCACGTAAATAACACAGCCCCACAAAAAAAAGTTTTTGATCCGGATGACTGACTATAGTATTCCTATGTATTTTTCGACGCTGAATCCGAATCCGAGGTCAAAAAAAATCATATACCCCAAACTTTTGCGCTACAGCCAAAAACAACCCCGAAAATGGGGTAAAACCGTCCATACGTCAGGATTCAATGAATGGATGTAAATGAATGGTGAAAAACATGGGAAGGGAAAATGTTTTATATTCAGCAGTCACTTACTTGAATATTGACTGGAAAACTACCCTTATAATATACTGAAACTCCCCCTGTACAAGCATAGAGTATATGAATGCCAGTAAATCGCGAGAAATGTTAAAGTTTTTATAGTTTGGAATACAGTACATGAATCTTACGCGTGTCTCAAAACCACCCATGTAACAGGGTGGAAACCAATAGATACCAATACCAGGTACCAATAGATTGTGGGAAATGGAGGAGTTTTCGATGTATTAATTCCAGAATAGAATCTTGGGTGACCCTGTTCTACTTTATTCTTAGTCGGTACAAAAACTACCCCTATAACGGGGTGGAAACCATCCTTATTACAGAATAAAGCACAAATGCCAATAAATCACGGGAAATAACTTTTTTATAGTTTAAGTACAGAACATGAATCTGGAGTGACTCCCAGGGCACCTCGCTTACTCGTGACCCAAAATCTCTTCTATAAAAGGTGGTAGCCTTATATAAGAATAAATTACATGAATACCAATAAATTGTGAGAAATGTTGGAGTTTTCATTGTTTCAGTTCCAGAATAGATTCTTGAGTGGCATTGATATACCTTATTCTCACTTGGTACCCAAAATCATCCCCAAAAAACCACATAATAAAATGTACATATGCCAGTTTTTCAATTTTTCTTAGAATACATTTTCTTCTCATTTTCAAATGATCCTCACTGGCTCTCTTTTATGTGTGCTATGTTTTATGTGTGCGTGTCTCTTTTTATAGACCAACAGTAGTCGGTCATAATGTGGACCTCCCACCTTCCTTGATACCGCTTCTCCATCTCCGAAATATAATGGTCAAAGCGTTCGCCTTGCTCTTCATTGTATTCACCCGAATTTTCTGGATTGCGGACAACTCTTGGTCCATAAAAAGAGACACACACGAAGAACACAATAGGGAGTAAATGAGAAGAACATTTGAAAAAAGAAAAAAAGGTATTCTAGTGAAAAAAGATTAAAAAATGTTTATATTCTTCAGTCAAGCTGCATTAAACTTTTCGTGCAATAAATGCAGCTTGACTGAAGAATATGAACATTTTTTAAATCTTTTTTTCCTAGAATACCTTTTTTATTATTTTCAAATGATCTTCTCATTGGCTCCCTATTGCGTTCTTCGTGTGTGTCTCTTTTTATGGACCAACAGTTGTCTGCCATCCAGAAAATTTGGGTGAATGCAATGAAGAGCAAGGCGAACGCTTTCACCAGGATATTTCGGAGATGGAGAAGCGGTATCAAGGAAGGTGGGATGTCCACATGATGGCCGACTACTGTTGGTCTATGAAAAGAGACACGCACGAAGAACATAAAAGAGAGCCAGTGAGGAGATCATTTGAAAATGAGAAGAAAAGGTATTCTGAGAAGAAAAATTGAAAAACTGGTATATGTACATTTTATTATGTAGGGATGATTTTGGGTACCAAGTGAGAATAGGGTAGATCAACGTCACTCAAGAATCTATTCTGGAACTGAAACAATGAAAACTCCAACATTTCTCACGATTTATTGGTATTCATGCAATTTATTCTTATATAAGGATGGCTACCACCCTTTATAGAAGAGATTTTGGATCACGAGTAAGCGAGGTGCCCTGAGAGTCACTCTGTACTTAAACTATAAAAAAGTTATTTCCCGTGATTTATTGGCATTTGTGCTTCATTCTGTAATAAGGATGGTTTCCACCCTATTGTAGGGGTAGTTTTTGTACCGACTAAGAATAAGTAGGACAGGGTCACCCAAGATTCTATTCTGGAATTAAAACATCGAAAACTCCTCCATTTCCCACAATGTATTGGTATTCACGCAGTCTATTTTTATATAAGGTTGGTTTCCACCCTGTTATATGGGTGGTTTTGAGACACGCGTAAGATTCATGTACTGCATTCCAAACTATAAAAACTTTAACATTTCTCGCGATTCATTGGAAAATTCAAACTTGGTGATAGCCCGCTAACAAACAACATCACGCGCATCAGAGAGCATAATGCACCATTTAGGATAAAACACAAATTACCATATCAGGCGTTGCCCATCTTCCGGCAACTTAACTAGCCAATAATCTCTCTTCCATACTCACACAACTTTCAACTTTAACTTTTTCCTGCTCTTTTTTTTTATTTTTGTCATTTTTTGTTATTCACTGTTTTTGTCCTTTTAAATTCCTTTTCACTGCAACAATTTTAAATTATTAATAACAATTTTTTAATAAACAGAATATTTTTAATAGAAAATTATGTGGCAAAATTTAACCGCACGTTTTTTCGCATTACAAAAAAGGGTTTTTTGACTAACGATTTTTCCCTTGCCGTCAATTATGCTTTTATACATATTTTACAATAGCGTCTTTTGCATACATTAATTATCTTAAGTAGTTTTTCTTTATACCTAATTAATCTTATACACATTTTAATTCGTTTTACTGCGAAAGGAGTTTGTGTTCAATTTTCAGTTGTTTATAATCTGAACTGGCCTCGTCCCGTCCAGCCTTTCAATTCCACGGCGCCTCGCACCGTGGATGTCTGGCTGGCTCCGATGCGTGTGCTTGGGGAGGAAATTTTTATTTATTATTTAATTTGAAATAAAGTTTATTTGATTTGATTTTGATTGGCATTTATATACTCTATGCTTGTAAAGGGGAAGTTTTCAGCATATTATAAGGGTAGTTTTCCAGTCAATATTCAAGTAAGTGACTGCTGAATATAAACATTTTCCCTTCCCATGTTTTTCACCATTCATTTACATCCATTCATTAAATCCTGATGTATGGGACGGTTCCACCATTTTCGGGTTGTTTTTGGCTGTAGCGCAAAAATTTGGGGATATACGAATTTTTTTGACCTCGGATTCGGATTCAGCGTCAAAAAACACATAGGAATACTATGGTCAGTCATCCAGATCAATTTTTTTTTTGTGGGGCTGTGTAATTTTTCAGTATTGTGGATTAATAAAAAAAAAAAATAGACCGCTAATTACAGGTTAGATTTCCAACCTACAAACAGAGTCCTATTTTATTAGGACAAAGTATTTAGAACTTCATAAACATTACACTGAACTAGATTTTAGTTGAAAATACGGGAACCAGGCAGAAATTTTAATAGTAGCTGCGTAATACTCTTAAATCTTAAGAAACACACTGCCTACCCTTCGCCCCACTTCAGCTTTAGGTTTACCGATGAAACTTTGTGATTGGCATTATCTCCTCTTAATACATAATAATATGTTATTATAATGCCATCACTAGCGGTAGTCACTAGTAGTTACTATGTACTTACTAGTGGTATAAAAACTGGCAAAATCATAGTGAGATCCCAGAGCTGCCAGACCTACGTCATTTTAGCAAAGCTAATATTTTGACAACAAATAGTGTAATATCTAGTTAAGAACGTATGCGTATTTGCTAGTTTGAAAGCGGGGCCCCTTTGCAGAAAACAGGAAAAGGTACATAAAAATTTTATTCAGTACGTTAAAGTATGATAGCTGGATTATTTTACACGTGACACGCTAACTACATGGTGTAAGCGTCAACCTCCGGAACTTAAGGTTCGGGGTTCGATCCCTGAGTGTTCTCAGTTTTTTTTTTTTTTTTTCAAATATACGTACTAAGAAAAAAAGTTATGGCCAAAAATAATAAATATTTCCCTATCGGTTGCCTTTTTCTTGGTAATCGCCACTTTAAGTTAATATTTGTTGAAAAAAAAAAGCTGAGAAGGCTCAGGATCGAACCTTGGACCTTAAGATTCGGACGCTTACACTACGTCGTTAGTGTGTCACGTGGAAAATAAACCAGTTATCATACTTTAACGTACTGAGTAAAATTTGTATGTACCTTTTGTACCTGTTTTCTGCAAAAGGGCCCCGCTTTCAAACCAGCAAATATGCATACGTTCTTAATTAGATATTACACTATGTGTTGTCAAAATATTAGCTTTGCTAAAATGACGTAGGTTTGGCAGCTCTGGGATCTTGGACTAATACGTTTTTGAGAATAATTAACTTACTATTTTCAATAAATGGAATTTAGATAGGAAATATTGATCATGTTGTTCGGTACAGCTGATATCTGTAAAATAAATCATATTATTTTAAAATTGTTTGACGTCTGAAATAATAAACCATATAAATTCTATAACAGTATTATATAAAAGAGGGGAAAGAAACTCTAATTCTTATTAATTTTTCAGTTTTCACGAAAGATTTCCCAGCCCGTTCTGCATTTCAAGTAGGAAAACTCCCCCTGAATGCCAGAGTAGAGATTGAGGTCATCGCAGCTACAGGAGCGGTGAAAACTATTTGCTGCCATTAATATTATATATTACAGGAATATTTATATATTATTGCTTATATTACGACAATAAACTACATTTAATTTCAATTATATTTCCAAATTAATGTATCATCTACCTTTGAAATTAATCGATGTCAGATTTTATATAATCGGGAAAATCTATCATAGTCCAGTCAACGGACCAAAATCTCTAATTTGAGTGCTAATGAATGGATTTTGATGAAACCTTGTGCAATGTGTTTGTAATTACGCTAATAAAAAAGTAAAAAAAAAAATAGAGTGGGAATTGATCGAAAGGGGTTACGGGTTCCGTAACTTGTAAAATTACGTCAAAAATGAAAAAAAAACAGTATATTTACTTTTTATCCCAAAATAAGATGTTTTTAGTTTTGTGAATTTTTTCGAAAAATGCATATTTTTCAACATATGGCCACTCTAAAATTCCTAAAAGTGGGGGGGGGATGTAATAGGTTAAAAAAAAATCTAAGAAAATTCAGTTGAGTGTATAGTCGAAACACAAGGCTTTTTTATTTGCAACTTTTTTGTAAAGTGTGTTTTCACCGAGCTTTTCCGGAAAAACATGGAAAACTTTCTTTGAAACTGGAATTTAAAAATATGTAACTTAAAAATCTGAAAAAATCAGACGTATGCATTGAGGTCTTCTAAACAATTTTTGTCTCTTGGAATTTTTTTGTAATTTGCTAATTTTCCGAGTTACAGGCAGTTCTTCACGACAAATAATGTACTACATATTTTGCACATTAAAGAAATACATGATAATATTATTATAATGAAATATGAAACCTATATAGTTATACCCTCGGATTAAAGAACTTATATCTAGATACATAATGGCTATCTTTTCTTCATATACCTTATTTGCTCCTAACATAGTAACATTATATGTCCATTTAAATAGATAGATGAACATCACATCCCATAGGCAACAGAGGCGGGTATGTGTAGAAGGGAAAATGTAAAATATTGTACCTATTTTATGTATTAATTGTTGTTAAACTTTAGGAACACTACCGCAGATTTAAAAAATATAATGGGTAAAGATGTTTTATTCAAGGGAAATATGTATTGAAAGGATATTATTGATAATATTATTAAAACTGTAAACTGCACCTCATCGTGTTACGACTATGACCTACTTACTTATGAAACGATCGATTTCTGCAAACGGCACAGCACTGTTGCATGTTGCACTAAATTGTCACTAAACTGTGTAAATATGAATAGAGAATAGTATTTAGGTATTAGCAAATCACAACTTTAGATAAAATATGACTTTTTCACCACTTTTTCATCGGAGAACACGAAAAACATTCATTGACATTAATGGCGGAACGTCAAACTAAGACGATGATAATCGAACGTAACCGATCGTGTAAAGAAACAGCCGCGAGTAGGCCGATGGGCCAATCAGCAACTTATGAGAAGAAGTGCCTTATTATTATTATTAGAGAACGCGAGCAGATGTCGAAATCCGCAGTACTCAGGCCTGTCGGCCCATTGTACATTCGCGACGTGAAGGATTCCTTAGAAAAGGCCAGTTCTCTCCACAAAGGAGAGCAGCCTGTTCCAAGGGATATCCCGTGGTTCCTCTGGATGCAAGAATTGCCTTTCGAGGAGCCTATACCTTGACGCTCCTAATGGGGCGCAACTGCATAGGATATGAGTGATGGTTTCATCCTCCACTCCACACATCCGACAAGTTGGATCATCTCTCAACCTCATTGTATGTAGGAGATTGTTCAGAGGACAGTGTCCTGTTATTAGGCCCACCATCCGTCTCATTTTTTCTCTATCGAGCCCAAGCAACCACTTTACGGTAGAGGCAGCCGAGGGCCCCTTTATGTGGAGCCTCGACTGCCTCATACCGGGGGCTCGAGCCCAATAGTTATTAAACTGTGCCGCAGCCCAGTCTTGCAGTTCTGAGTGAATCAGACTCCTTGGCAGACCGAAGGCTGGCTCAGGGCCCGGGAAGGGAGTTTTTGCTTCTTCTCCCGCCAGACGATCTGCTTCTTCGTTGCCCTCCACACCACTGTGTCCGGGCACCCATATGAGTTTAACCGAGTTGCGTTCACAAAGTTCGGTCAAAATGTTTCGACAGTTAAGCACCAGCCTAGAGGTCACCTTGTTTGACGCAAGAGACCTCAGAGCCGCCTGGCTGTCGCTGCATATGTAAATATGTTTGTCTACGAAATCTCTGCTGAGATTTTCACTTGCGCACTGTAGTATGGCATACACTTCTGCTTGGAACACACTGCCAAGTGGCACCGATATATGAGCCCGTGGTTTGCATCCGTGTATGCCTGCGCCCGTTCCCTCCTGAGTCTTGGATCCGTCTGTGTACCATTCCAGACCACCGGGACTCAGGAGATACGTTTTGTCACGTTCCCAGACATCTCGACTGGGAAACACGACGGTATATGGAATTGTGAAAGAGCCTTTGTGTGCCCTAGCCCTTGGCCCGTCATGTTCCACATTCCATTTTTGAACAGTCTGTTTGCTGCTTTCCTAGCTTCAAGCTCCACTTCAACGTGCAAGGGAGTGAGTCCAAGAATGGCCTCCATCGCAATCGTTGGAGTGGTCCTGATTGCGCCTGTTATACCTAGACACGCTAGTCTTTGAACTTGGCATAGGCAAGCCCTAATTGTGGAGTGCTCTAGGAAGCGCCACCACACCAGTGCCGCGTATGTAATGAGGGGTTTTACCATAACAGTGTAAGCCCAGAGAGTAGTCTTTGGACTTATACCCCACTTAAGACCGAAGATGCGCTTGCACATCCATATAGATGCGCACGCTTTCCCCGTTTGAACTTCCACGTGGTCCTTCCATGACAGTTTGGAATCCCAGGTTACCCCTAGATATCTCACTGTACGGGAAAGACACAAACGTGTGCCCATGAGAGAAGGAAGCGGGAAATCGCTTACTTTTCTCCTTTTAGTAAACAGCATTAGCTCTGTTTTGCCAGGGTTAGCAGAGAGCCCGTGTCTGTTGCACCATTCCTGAACTATGTTGAGAGCCCTTTGCTTGAGCCCTGCAATAGTCTTTTCAAATCGGCCTCTTATCATGATAGCCAGATCATCTGCGTATGCTTGTGCATAGAAACCTGCTTCGTTTAATTCGGCCAGTAGCCCGTCGAGCAGAAGGTTCCACAGTAGCGGAGACAGTACCCCTCCCTGCGGACACCCCCGCCTCACCTTGGCCCTAACCGTTTCATTTCGAAGCGTAATTTCAATGTCGCGGATTCTCAGCATGGACGATATCCATCTAACTATGGTACGGTCCACGCCGCGGTCCGCAACTGCTTGACAGAGAGAATCGAAGGTAGGATTATTAAATGCTCCTTCGATATCCATAAACACCACCAGGGCTAGTTCTTTCTGCTCCAGCGCTCTTACGACGATCTGATGAAGGGCCGTCTCTGCAGATTTCCCAGCTTGGTATGCATGTTGGTTGGGGTGAATTGGTAATCGCACCAATACCTCATCCTTTGTATACCTTTCTATTAGCCTTTTAATATTTTTAAAAGAAAGGATGTCAGGCTTGTTGGTCTAAATGCCTTAGTCTGGTCGTATATCCCTGTCTTTGGTACGAAGACCACTTTAACCTTTCTCCAGGATGTTGGGATATATCCTAAAGCTAGGCAGGATCTAAGTAGATGATACAAGTGTCCTAATAGTACCTCAGCGCCCTTTTGTATAAGGGCTGGGTAGATACCATCAGGTCCTGGCGATTTCAATGGGTCGAATGTTGATACAGCCCATCTTAGTCTTTCATATGTAATCACCTCTGACGCCTTTTTCCAGTCGGTGGCAGTTGCTTCCGATCTGAATTATGTCGTCGAGGGATTTGTTTCCAAAACATTTGACCCAGGGAAGTGAGCATCAAGAAGACACTCAATTGTCTCCCGGTCATTGTTTGTATAAGACCCATCTGGCAGCCTGATGCAATCAAGCCGCGATGATGGGCTTTTTGAGAGAGCTTTGCGTAGTCTAGCTACTGCCGGTAGGTCTTCAGTGGTACCACAGAAGGCCTTCCAGCTCTCTTTTGTGCCTTAGATTAGGAGTCTTTCAGCAACACACAAACTAATGCCATTATGTATCTAGATATAAGTTCTTTAATCGGAGGTTATACCATTTTTAAAGGTTCAATATAATTTTTAAAATTGGAAATGTGGAAAAGTTTTCCGGAATTTTTTTTTTCAATGTGCAAAAAATATAGTAAGTAACATTATTTGTCGTGAAAAATTGCCTGTAACTCAGAAAATTAGCAAGTTACAAAAAAATTCCAAAAGACAAAAAAATATTTAGAAGGCCTCAATGCATACGTCGGAATTTTTTCAAATTTTTAAATTACATACTTTTAAAGCGCTACAATTTCAAAGAAAGGAGTAGTTTTTCATGTTTTTCCGGAAAAACTCGGTGAAAACGTACTTTACAGAAAAGTTACAAATAAAAAACTCTCGTATTTCGATAATACATTCACCTAAATTTTTTCAGATTTTTTTTCAACTTTTACATTTTCTTTCCCCCACTTTTAGGAACTTTAAAGTGTCCATATCTCGAAAAATATGCATTTTTCGAAGTAGTAAAGACATATTATTTTGGGTCAAAAAAGGTAATTTTCCAGTTTTGATCTGATTCTACAAGTTACGGAACCCGTGATAAAAGGGCTGTTTTCTACCCCTTCTGATCATTTCCTACTTTAATATTTTTTTCAACTTTTTAATTAACGTCATTACAAACACACAGCAGAAGGTTTCATCAGAATCTATTCATTAGCACTCAAATTAGACTGACTGGACTATCAATTTTCACACACACACACTCCACATTGCTGGACCTTCGCTGGAACAAGCTATTTTGACTCAGTAGCAATAATTAATCTCTCTTTTATTTTTTCTAGGGTCTCCCGTTATATGCATTTTTAAAGTCACATTAGGTTAACAGAAAGAAATCTTCAGTGGACGTTAGAAATACGAATAATTGACATTTGTGAAAACGGTTTGACGTTTAACAACTTTCTTTACTTCCACTGGGATCTGACCAATAGCGGAGAGCTATTGGTCAGATTCTTATGTATAATGTAATCAATATAAAGAAGTTAGTTCAAACAGTTCGAGTTACAGTTTTTGTTTAAAAAAATTATAAAATATGTTTATCTGTATAGAAGAATACTTGTGAATGCACAATGTAATATTTTATGGAGATAAAAGGATGAGAAATTTCAGTAGTGCAGTGAAATTGCTATATCTGTCAACAAATTTAAAAACAAATCTTTGGAATATAAAAGAGGGAACTGATAAAATTGAAAAATATTTCTACGACTTGTTCTTGCAAAGCAGTAGTGTGTGAAAAACGCGAGACATATTACATAGGTGTTACTGTTGCTGTACTACTATAAGAAAAGTAACCAGTTAACCTATATCTTTCCCTTTCCTCCTTTCTTACTTGTAAAACGAGGTGAGAATTTTCCACTTGCCATTTGATTTAAAAAATACATCGACCCACATTTTAAATGTTTTTAAACATTGTACTCTTCGCTGATTAATTGAAGATATAGTTGTTGAATATTTTATAGAATAATCTTCCTATTTTTTTAAATAAGATAGAGAGAAGTTTTGTGTAAATACATCTACAGTTTGTCAATTTTATGAATATTTTAGCTCAGTTCTAAAATTTTTTTCACTGCAGTTTCAGCGTATCTGTCGTTTATATAAAAAGCATCCTTGTCCTTAACGCTATCGATTTTAACCTATAACAAATTATCTCGGTTCCGCTATGTAACTTAATAGGGCTATGGAAAAAAAATAGCTTCTAAAATTTCTATTTCCAAAGATAAAAACGACAAAGTGCTAAAGTATTAGGAAACCCCAAACGGGTTTCGTAGCCAAATACGATGCCAAACTTAGCCAACAAAATGCATTTTACTGTTGACCATACTTTAATCAGTTCTAGTATGTAAATATTTTGTCCGGGACACCTAAAACACATGTTATTTAGAGCGTTAAGATCCAAACAAAGTTGGAAACGTTTAACAACACGAAAGCAAATAATCCGGAAGCTTTAATAGTTAGAAAAGGAGAACGAAGTGCATCCTGCAGGACCTCTTACATATTCATCAGGGGTTATCTGTCGGACAAGCTGCGGCCTGCTCGAGACGATAAAGGAATATTTACTCTACTTCCAGTCTGTAATTAAGCACACCTATATTTGCATGGTAGATTAGATCAGGGTCTGCTCTGATAGCCATTTGCATGAACTTTTGTTTGTGTTGGGCTAATCATGTCACATTTTCCTAACATACGTACTTTCTGTCCGCGTCGGTTCCATTCTGAAACCACCTAAATTTCGCTCTGTTTATTATTCTAATTAAATTTCTTATGGTCTACTTTTTGTATTTCCTGTGGTAGAGAGATTTAATTATATTTACTTTGAAAGTGCTTACTTTGGAATTTACATTCTGATTATTGTCTATGTTGGTTTTAGCTGATGAGCTTTGTTCCATTGTAAAAGTTCATTAAAGTATTATTTTGCTCTACTGCAAACAATTTTAATTTTTACCCAAATTTTATTTTAGTGAAAAAGTTTTAATAATCGTACTTTTGTTTTAATTATGTAAAGTTTCACGAAACTTATTTATGTTCAGACAGTCAGCAATATTACCTGTATTTAAGTTGAAGAAAGTTATTACAGAGAAAACCATCGATAGACATTAGTATTCATATATTTAATAGCATTTTGATAATCTTGAGATACAAGGATATCAAAAGTTGTTTTTTCCTACGTTTAATGCTACAGTTTCTGTAGCATTAAATGTAGGAAAAAATTTCCAATTTGATGACAATGAAGTGGCTTTTGCAAAGAACAAAGCATTGAACACCTTGATCAGGTTTTATAAAAACGAAAAGACTGCATAGTATACTGACTAGTATTTTGAGAACCAAGCTGGCATCGTCAGGAAATGCTGAATCTTTGGAACGTTTCGCTATGGGTTAACTTTCTTGAAAAATTCGGTCTAAATAATGAAATCGTCGATTTGTTCTACTTATCTCATAGGAAATTTAGTGCTCTAAAAAAAAGGTTATATGCAGTTCTGACGTATCTCGCTTTGCTTTTTGATATCGGCTGTGAAACAATTAAAGAACCATTTTTTTTTAATTTCTAAATGCTCGTAAGATATAAGACACGAATTTTTATCATTTTTTACCATAAACCATCGTAAGCTAGGCAAACACTGTCTCCAGATGTCCAGGAGTAATAGACAATCCCAAGTGTAGAGGCGTCTAATCTGGATAACGAGACTACCGCACATGTGCTCTCACTACCCTGCTCTCTTAACGAAAAGAGGATCCATACTGGGGGACAGTATGGCCAGCATAGGTGGCGTCTCACCTGGCCTTCTTCTCAAATACATCACAAGTGTTGGTTGGCTTGAGGAATGAGAGGCTCGGTGGACATGCCACCACTTACGGGGGCAGCACAAGGTCTCTGAGACCTGAGTGCATGTGAGCGCAAGCTTACCCGCCATCAAACAATCCAATGCAAAACTCCTATAATTGATATGAAATTTAAAATTGTTTTGACTGTCCTTCAGGAAGATAATTTTACCAAAAAATCAATCAATCAGGCGTAGGTATCATTGTTGTTTTCCCCCTTAAATAATTCATATAATAAAATAGTAATATGTCTAGATGACTCAGTATAATATCAACATCAACATATTTTGAAAAACATTAATTCCTAACCATGTTTCAAATCTGAACGTGAATATACCTACTACTAAATGTATTCTACTTTAATTGAAATGATTCTCTCTCCTCGTTTAGTAGAATTAGGCGTATTTAGATATATTCTACAAATTATTGCCACTAGAATTCCTAATTTAATTCCATTTATGTTTCTTCTTGGAGGTTATCCAATGTGTATCAGTCCATTTGTTTAATAATTCCTAAATGTGTAATGCGACATAATAATATGTTCGTTTCAGTGGAAACACTCACAGTAAATACAAGTTAGGTGTACCACCATAAATAATCCAAGATAAAATCAGATTCAACTCTACCCCTGCTAATTTATTAGTCGGTAATTAGCGTGATCATAATGTTGCTGGATGTTTACGGGATGTTTATTATTAGCTCATGATTATAATTATTGGGTGATAATTATTACTGCAATAAAATGATGCAATTAATTTAAATTAGTTTTCAAAATTAAAATGGCATTTTATATGAATATGAGCTTTTATTGCTAGTCAATTTTAAATAGTTATTAAAAACATATTTTACAACTATTGATTACTTCGATGTCCCAGTTTACTGATTGGAAATACTTTTTTAGTTTTGATTTTTTTTTAAGTTGTAAACAGTTTTGCTTGCCGTTGACAAATTAGATTCACGATATACAAGCAGATCAAAACTTAAGAAAACATGAATATGGTTCAAGCAGGAAGTATATACTTTCTTCAACATTGATCACAAGTAGTAAGAAATTATTTGTAATGAAAAATACGGCTGAAATATATCATACGAGCTGCTTATTCACAATATTTGTGATCCATGTATTATTCTAGCTGGCCACTCTTAGCTGAATGACACGTCTGACAGCAACGCGAAATCTGCGGCGGTCGCACGACCCAAGGCTAATATATACATTTTCTTTAATTAAATTTTCATTCTACTCTCACCAACTACCGGTGTGCTGAAATATAATATAACATATACCAATACACAAACACACATTCACAGCGTAGTTTCTAGGGGCATATTGTCTGACTGTTGGTTGCGGCATTTTCTTAATTACTTCCACATCCAGTGGAAGTATAGTAACGATTATTTCACTAATTAACGCTATAGCCAATGAGAGCCCGTTTTTTCACAACATTGCACCAATCAAATGTCATTATTAGTGGTAATTCAAGCTAGATCAGCTTTCGACAGTACCAAAATTTATCGCTCTAATTTTTTATGACGCTGCAGCGGCAAATACTGCGGTAATTTTTTAACGTTTTGTTTCGTGAAATATTTTCCGCAAATAGGGCAACTAGCGCTTTTAAATTTTATCTATAAATATCTTCTCTAGCTTATTACTAATTGTTAACTTTACCTTGTAAATTGTAATATTGTATTATGTACTAGCAAACATAAACACACCACATATATAGTAAACAATCGTCAGTTCCAAAGAGAAGCCTGTCTGAAATATATAGGCTATAACCCTTGCCTATCTGTAACTATTTCAATTTGCCTACTTTTCAGTCAGGTAAGAATAATATACAAAGATTGTACTTAATATACGTAGCTCATAATACAGGAACAAGTCAAGTACAGCTTTCAATAGCTCAGTAATGTAATATGTAGTTACAAAGTTAAGCAAATCATTTATTATAAATGTCAAGTAAACACATTCGCTCTGGAAACAAACTAAAAATTTACTTAGGTACCATCTTACATACGGTAATCTATCAAAAAGTAACTAGTTGAATCAAAGCTGTGCAATATTTTAATTTGTTGTATTTAAAATTCACTGTGCCTAACGAAGCAAACCTCAACATGATTTGTAAACTTCGTAAGTTAAAAATAAGGATTAAATACGTAAATATGAATCAATGAACAATTATTATGGAATATAACTCTAGTAGCGGTAGCGCTAGATGGCGCTCTCTATGTCAATCTCGGAATTATGAGTGTATAGTAATAAATAGGCGGGATATCGGGAATAAAGTAGTGCTCTCTCTATCGTTCCTCGTCATATTGCACCTCAGAAACGCCTGAAAGGTGTTAAGCCAGTCTATATATTATAATATCTAAGTTTCAACTCGTATTATTTACTAGTTGCCATAGAAATGTCACTAGATTATTTTAAAATATAGGGAATCTCCGTTGTTTCTACAGCGTTTGTTTCAGATTTG
Organism: Rutpela maculata; assembly: GCA_936432065.2. Lineage (NCBI taxonomy): Eukaryota > Metazoa > Arthropoda > Insecta > Coleoptera > Cerambycidae > Rutpela > Rutpela maculata. The sequence continues at coordinate 39,567,878 of OW386285.2, forward strand.
CTGTTTTGACAATATGAGTTGGTTTGGAAATATTTCTGTATATCAAATTAATGAGGAAATTGAAAATAAAGATCAGTAAACTCTAAAAAGTGACAAGAAAACGTCTGAAGGCAATTAATGAGAAAACATAATATTGAAGATGTACTTAATGAATTATTTATTCGTGAAATATTCTCCTCAAATACCACTCGTGCTTTAAATTTTATCTAAACATTTTTTCTCAAGCTAAGTTGCCCTTAGTTAATATAACTCGTGCAAATTGGCAGTTTATTATCAAAGATTAAATCCCTCCCGCTAAAGCGGTCGGGATTTAATCAGATAATAAACTGCCAATTTGCACTCTTTATATTACCAGGCAACACGCTTTCGAAAAAATTTTCGATAAAATTTTAAGCACTAATGATATTACATACGACAAAAAAAATTTTTTTAAATTTTTTTGTTCAAATAGGCTTAAAATGTCATGAAACGTCGAGATTTTAAGTTTGAGCGAAAAAAAATTTCTGTCTGTCTGTCGGTCTGTCTGTAACTTTTTTTGTGCGCACGTTTACTCTGGAACCATTTAAGATATTGGCTTTAAATTTGGTACACATATGTACTTTAACGAGATCTGGAACTAGATTATTATTTTCATCTTGTTCCGTCGAAGGGTTGGGGGGTATATTGGGGTAAATTTGGGGTAAATGGGTAAATCAAGCAGGTAAGAGTCCATAAGATTGGTATTTAGTATATACAAGAGAAGCTAAGGGCTCAAAAAATTTTTTGGCATTAGCCACCCCCATTACCACCCCCACCCCATTATTAAAAGGGATGAAAAAAATTGTGATTTAGTGTATGTACAAGAACCAGAAACCTCAAAATATTTTTTTACTTTATCCACCCCCACTATCACCACCCCCACCCCACTGCCGATGTGGGGTATCGTTTTATGGGTTTTTGGGGTAAAGAATTTCAAATATTACATTATTAAAGTTCCATAAACAATTATTTCCACATACAAAGTTTTTTCGTTGTGAGTGACTTGGATAGAGAATCTGGATGTGGAAGTAGTGACCCTTGGGCAGCGGTGTTTTTCTGTGTGTCTTGTTGGTATTCACTTCTAGGGACACTCACTTCCAACGAGGTAACATGTGGAGTTTATTTTCCCCTGTGTAAATACTTCCCATACACATTCGCTTCATTGTTTAGATACTTGAGAAGGTAATTTTATAAATGATAATAATAAACCGACATTATTGTAAAAGATAAATACACTCTATACAAAAGAACATAGGATTGAGTCCAAATAAAATTGAGAAAGAAATCACTAACTCCAACCATGGCAGCGTCGGCGGCGGCGTAGTTGATAGGCTTCTGCTGGAGCCACGGTTGTCTAAACGATGTTTCGGCAGAATTCCATTTGTCATCTTTAGTTTCTCGCTGAAAGCTGCCTACTCTTCCTCCTCGTTGCTCGAACTGAACTAACGTTCTTCACCAATATTCTTGGCTAAAGATGACGATCTCGGATGTCGGGCTGGGCAGGACTATTGCCCTTTACCCCAGTACATTGCTGTAGACTTGGACCGGCCTCGTGCAGGGCGGGTGAGCTTACTTTACATCGGCCCCACTCGCAAATGTGAGTGGTGCAGATGATTTGGGCTCACCTCCCTGGGTCCTAGCTTGTTAGACCTTGCTGGCTAAGATCTTTATCTTCTGGCGCTCTTCTGTCTTCGTGTTCTTTCTTCGCCTTCTTGTTCTTTCTTCTCCGGAGGTTAGTCATCGGTTAGTTGGGTGGGACCGACTGCCGGTACACAGAATGTCAATTGACATCCTGTAGTCCGGATCGTCGGAGAGGTAAGGATGAGCTATGTAGTTCGAGGAAGGGCATACCTAACTGCTTTGGTAGCATTTCTGGTCTGCCCGGAGCTAGGTGAATACAGGTATTGGACGGTGTTTTGTTCGGTACCCTCAGTGTAGTGGGTGGTTGGATATCGTTATGTCTCTTCTGGTGGCTCCTCCATCAGCGGGGGTCCTCCGGTTGTCGTCACTAGGTGGTGAAATCTGCATCTGGGCCAGTATAGCGGCGCTGTTTCCAGCCTCGAGTGGTTGTACTAGGCCGGAGGGTTTACCTGCAGTGTCCCGGCGTAACTTAGCCCGGGGGTTGTCCTATTTGTTGCTGCGCTGGGAGCAGGTTGCTTCGGGGGGAGGGCAGGCTTCTGAGAGGGCCCGGTTGCCCTTTTAGGGTATACCTTGAGCATCCTTTGTAGCTCACAGGATATGCACCCTGGCAATTTGCACATTTGGCTGGTGTGTCTTTTGTTTTGTGGCAGTCCGAGAAGCGGCGGGCCTTTCCACATTTAACACATTTCGCCTTATGTATGGCCGAAAGTCTGGCATCTGTGGCACTGGGACATGGTCTGTTTGACCCTCTGCTTCTCTGTCTTGACTACCCGATAGCAGCAGCTGTTTACTGCCAGGACGTTTTCCTGGTCCAGGGGAACCTGGACTAGCATTAGCGAGATTTTCTGTTTCGTCCTCCGAGACGACATCCTCTGGACAGAGACGGGACGTTCTCCGCACTGTGCGGTGACTCATATATGCTGGGGACTAGAGCGCACATGCGCGACTGGCGATGTGTTATTGATATTACCGTAGAGGGTCAACAAGATATCAACTTTTTCAAGGGTACGGTAAGTGGGCAGCCTGACTAACCTAGTCGAACTAACACGGGGAGATGTTTGACTTAATCCACTATTTACGGATAGCAGGTATGTCAATTGGAAGACTGGTTGATACGAATCGTCTGTTTGATATTAAGTAATAATTGGTGTCTACGTCTTTGTGCTTCATTACATGGTGAAATAAGATGAATTCTAAAATAAAAACAAAAAATGTTACTCCACGGCTGTATACATCTCTACTTTTTGCGTATTACAGATAGGTTAAGTCTTCATACTCCGACCAACAACTAAACGTTTCTGGCAGTCACAATTCCGTTTCAAATCTGACCGCTTCGCCTAATCAGCTGACCGGTAGGGACCACTCAGTTGCCGACCCGCTAAACGATTTCGACTGATCCAACCGCCAATTTAACGCAACCCAAATGTACTCGGCTCAATTTTTCGAAAGTTTTCTGTCCCTAAAATTTATGTCATTATTATGAATAAGATGCAATATTGCAGATTTGCCTTGAAAGGTGGCTATCCATCACTGTGCATAATACCAGTTCTCTCAAATTTAAAGGAAAAGGAAATATAAAAAAAGTAAAAATGAAAGAAAGAGTTGAAGGGCCATTGCCATTAATAAAATGGTGACTTATAAAAACAGCAAGTATGCTACGAATAATCAAAATCTTGGTCGAAATTACTCAACGAGGAAAAACAGAAACCATATTTCCAGCAAAATGAACACCTAAAATGCCCCCAAAACCCTTGAACTGATCTCACCAGTGCCACTGGCAATCGCAACAAATGAGGTGATGCCGACAAATGTGCTATACAGTAAGCGGAAATAAACCTGAATAATATATGAATCGCAAAACGTCTGAAATGACGTGAATAAAAAGAATAATTCAATTCCTTGATCATATAATAAGCGTCACGTGAATTATTTATTTGAAAATAAAATATTCAGATTCAGCATATAAATTATTATAACTTTTATACAATCTTGTATTGAAACATAAGCTATTGATAGATATTGTTAAAATCAATAAACCCGAATAATCATATCAAATCAGGTTACGTTGTTGAATTTCTTTCACCAGGCTTTTCACATAAATGAATTCCATAATTTTAATTCAACTATAAACATATTTGTGTATGTATTAGCTGTCGGATACCATTGATAGAAATTCTAAGTTGCATTAAGTTTATTGTCGATAATCTATTTAAATTTTATACAGTTCATTGATATGCGTATATTTCACCCTGGGGTCATATTTGGCATCATCGTAAAAACAGATACAGTCTTTCAGCACGAACATGAATAGAAAGGTGATCCCCTATTTGCATCAGCAGTATATTCAAGTAAGGTCAATGGTTAGTAGGACGTAACAATGGAGCCTGAACAGCAGTTACGAGGATCCACCCGTTCGCATACCAACTGGATTTTATAAGGGAGTTAGTTGAAGTTGAGGGATATTATGATTTCCTCCAGTTTTTTAATAGTAGCTTTTATTCGCTCAGCATCCCAGCATCGAACGAAACAAAGGTAGGTAGAAGTTGCCTGTGCAAATGACGCGTAGAGCTTATATTGGCTTCTATTGAGCTGTCGTACGATGTATCATATTAAATTATTGTTTTTGTTGCATACCAATATACCAGTTAATAAAATTTTATTGAAACACAACTTTTATTTTTAATAAAAATACAATAATATTTTACAAAAGCTTCTGAAACTTTGTTTCAAACACTTCTGAGCTGATTTTAACTGGTTGTTGATTTCTTCGATTTTTCCTCTTGCTTCAAATTGACCAATGTAAGTAAGTAAGTAGTTTATTTATATCCAAAAACATTTACCCAGGTCAACATATAAGGTAGAATTACTACAGAAAATAATATTTCAAGAACACAGGCAGGCAAAAAAATACATTTTGTCTGGGGTTTGAATTATTTTGTGTTCATTCAGTCTGTATTTAGACATACCTAGGGTACCGTTAAAAAATTTATATGCGTAAAGATTTGAAAGTGCAATTAAAAAATAGTATGAAATATATTTTAATGGTTTCAGTAGTTACTTTATACATTCATCGTTTTATATAATTTCTAATATCTACGATTATTCTGTCAAAGATCTATTTTTTCATGTTCGTTTTAATTTTTAGCCAAACTAGTCCAGTCAATGAATGGTTTCTAGAGGGAAATGCTGAGATCACGATTTTTGACTAGAAGGCTATGTTTGGACTATTTAGGAGGTAAACATGTATTACAGATATGGCCCAATTTCAATATGGATTATGGTAGTGTGCTGTTTTACATATGTTCCAAATTGAAATCAAATATTTTAAGTCTAACAGAAGTTATCGTTTTTACAAGAAACGGTATACACGCAGACATAGATATATACGCTCACACACACTTACAGACGCAAATACATTTCTTATTCGATATTTCAGTTCAGTCTGCCGTGAAACGGATATCTGTACAAGAAATTTTTTTCTACGATGATTATTAAAATTTATTTTCAATTTATAATAAATTTATAATAAAGTTAGAATACAGTCAAAAGATATACAATTCATTACTGAACAATAACAGATACGAAAAAAATTAATAGAAACATTATTGTAGAAAATTTAGTCAGCTTTAATTTTACATATAGCCACTTTTTGATTAGGGCTAACCGTTTTCAAGATATGAGCGAAAAATCAAAAACCGGGACCTTCTTCGTGCCCCCCTGCATCCGCCCCACTTCCTACGTTCGGGGACTTTTCGTATGTTTACCTCTTAAATAGTCCAAACACAGCTCTTAAGTAAAAAATTGTGATCTCGGCATTTTCCTCTAGACCCCCTTATTGAACGTTCATTGACTGGGCTAAACGCATTTTTATAGTTTTAGTATGATTGAATTTCATGTCTCGATGAGTTTAAAAACTAGACTTGACAGAAAAAAAATAACACACAATCCTCTTCATAACAGAGCAATAAGAATTTAAACATGAGCTATTACTCACAGTGGACTAGTCAGCATAAAAAAAATCGTCAAAATTATAAAAGGCGTTTTCGATTAGGTAAACATTTTTTTTCTACGATTGTGCTGAAAGTCAAATTTTCTAACTTCAAAATGACTGCAGAAAATATCCCACGCCTTGATTATATCTTCACACACCGGAATAAAATAGTGTGTTTACCTTAAAGAATTTTATATTACTTACTGGTAATACCAATTAAATTTATAAATGTACATTAATTACACATGAATTGCAATTACAAAGTCAAATTTTCTAACTTCATAATGACTGCGGAAAATGTCACTGTCGCTGTATCCATTGTTTCATTCTCTTTAACCCATCTATTACCACTAATGGAATTGACAAAAAAAAATACTTTTTCTTGTATTAACATATGTTTATTATGATTATTATATTACCAAAAATTTTAAATTGCATAAAAAAAATTATTAGGAATGTAAAAAAAATCGGCAGCTACTGGAAGCGGCTGGAACCTCCCCACCCGGTCAATCTTTGAAGCCGAAAAGAGCACTAAACAATATGAACGATCTCATTTAATTATATTTATTAAGTTAAAATATTTTTTTCGTATTAAATCAGAAAAAAAGTCTTGCGTTCGGTGGGATTTGGACCTAAGAACTTGAGTGTTAAATTTATAGTCTGCACAACATTAATATTTTATTCAATGTTTTTAATACAAATATATGCTTCATCGGATCCTAGCCCGGGGCCAGCCAGACAACCACGGTGAACACCGCCGTGGCGAGTGTGAGGCTGGACGGGGTAGGTCCGGTTTGGCTTGGAGAAAAATAGAAAAGTAGCTCCTGTCTTCTGTAGGCAGGCTTAAAGACTAGGTTAAAATTATAATGTGTCCACATGGACCTAAAATTAATATAAAAATAAACACAATTCTACAAAAGCGTTCGTAGGCAAGAGCACTTAATAATTTTGATTATTGATACGGGAAACAACTAAACGAAAAAACCTGTTCGTTGGTAATGGGATGGATGGCAGGGATGGCCATCTTTGGAAAAAACCATATAACTCTTGGTGGACAGCTTCCCTGCCAGATGTAGCCAGGGTAGTGTTCAAGGTGGATCGTTTAAGTTTGAGTTGGTATATTTTGTGTTATCTTTTGGCCTCGACCAATTTTTTACTAAATCGGTCGGGGAGTGATAGCTGTCAAATTTTTGGTTCCAATGTTTCTCTGGGTAATCTGGTTTTTGAAAAATGTTTAGGTTGGTACCAATGTCTTAAATTGTTTTTAAATTATGTAGTACTATTTTTAGGTTATGTTGCCGGAAAAATTTCCGGCGGAATGCCGGAAGTAGCGGAAATAGTTTTTAAAATATAATGTCACTGTCACTTTTAAAGTTTTATTGGAAAAAACTCACCGAAAGCGTTCCGGTGGGGTTGCTTATATTTGTAGGGCTTGTAAGCGGTTCAGGATGGCCTCTCACACCATCCGTGGGCTTTATAAACGTCGAAAAAACTTGTAATCTCTCGATGCACTTGACATGTCTAAAATACTCAGCATACAGTCTGCACGCTTTAACACACTAGTAGAGAACTTATACCACAAATGGACCCGTAGTATTTTTTGGGAATTTTCCTTTGAGTCCATTTAATAAAATTTGTCATTTTTCTGAAAATTTGACATTTTTCTGAAAAGTGACATTTTTCCGAAAATTTGAAATTTTTCTGAAGTGACATTTCTCCGAAAATTTCACATTTTTTCGAAAATTTCACATTTTTCTGAAGTGACATTACTCCGAAAATTTGACAATTTTCAAACATTTGACATTTTTCTGAAAGGTGACATTTCTTCGAAAATTTGACGTTTTTTTCGAAAATTTGACATTTTTCTGAAAAGTGACAATTTTCCGAAAATTTGACATTTTCCTGAATTTTTGACATTTTTCTGAAAAGTGACATTTCTCTGAAAATTTGACATTTTTTCGAAAATTTGACATTTTTGAAACATTTGGCATTTTTCTGAAAGGTGACATTTCTTCGAAAATTTGACGTTTTTTCGAAAATTTGACGTTTTTTCGAAAATTTGACATTTTTCTGAAAAGTGACATTTTTCTGAAAATTTGACATATTTCTGAAAAGTGACATTTCCCTGAATATTTAACATTTTTTCGAAAATTTGACATTTTTCTGAAAAGTGACATTTCTCCGAAAAATTGACGTTTTCCTGAAAATTTGTCATTTTTTAAAAATCTGACATTTTTCTGAAAAATGACATTTCTCCGAAAATTTAATATTTCTTGGAAATTAAAAAAAAAAATTCCGTGACTCGTCTTGTAGAAATATTTTTTTGATATCATCATCAGTTCGCCTGTTTAAGAATTTTATGTTTTTACGACGTCATCAGAACGTAGGTGTATTTTTAATTCACTCGTATTCCATCCATCTACAATATTTCCACCTACGTTTCAAACTTTAATTGGATGTTTCCAATAGTTAAGTCGATATCTGCACCAGTTTCTAAGTATTTTTCTTATTTGTGACGTCATGTGGACGTAGGTGTATTATTAATTCACTTGTATTCCGTCCGTCCACAATATTTCCACCCACATTTCAAATTTTAATTGGATGTTTCCAATCGTTAAGTCAATATCTGTACCAGTTCGCCTGTTGTAAGAATTTATCTTATTTGTGACGTCATGTAGATGTAGGTGTATTATTAATTCACTTTTATTCCGTCCATTTACAATATTTTCACCTATGTTTCAAATTTAAATTCAATAACTCCAACCGTTAAGTCGATATCTGTACCAGTTCGTCTGTTGTAATAATTTTTCATTTTTGTGACGTCATGTGACGTAGGTGTATTATTAATTCACTCGTAATCCGTCCGTCTACAATATTTATACCTACGTTTCAAATTTCATTTCGATATCTTCAACCGTTCCCGAGTTATCAGCCGAAATCACTGAACACCTCTGTCATTATTAGAATATCACCCTGTACATTGCACTGCTTTGATGACAAAACAAGTGAAATGTTTGTTTTTTAATTTTTTTCACGGAAACCAAATCGAAAAAGTGCAAGTGTGATATATCGTTGAAATTGGAATTTTTACTGCTTTTCAATGGTTCAATTACAAATTGTAAGTAGTCATAAAATAAATAACTTGTTGTGCCAAAACGGCACTAAACGTAATCCGATCTCAACCAAAACCTTTTCAGATCTTCTGGAGCCCTAAAGAAACCCTCATGCAAAGTTTTATCCAAATCCGTTTAGTAGCTTCGCCGCTATCGTGCTAACATACATACACACACACACACACACACACACACACACACACACACACACACACACACACACACACACACACACACACACATACACACACACAGACATTTTTCAAAAACAACTTTTTTGGGTTCCGGGGACCTCAAAACGTAAAGATTTGATGTTATCTCAATTTTCGATTTTGGACTAATTGTAGTAACCTCCCACAATTTTATTGTGGGGAGGTTAAAAATAGTGTTGCGTAAACGCAACAACGGTAAAAACGTTAGCTACGCGTGTGATATAAATTAAAACAAGTTATATGCAGTTGTTTTTGCATTTACGGCAAAAATAAATGGTGTTACTTTTGGAAAATGCACATCGATTCGGACGTTTTGAATCACTTTCAGTTACATGTTCGATATTGTCAAATCGGATTTCATCCATAACATTATAATTGGACCGTCGGCGGTTGATGGCACCAGATTTAGATTTTTGCAGTAAGCACCTTGCTAAGTCAGACCGAAAGTTAATTTGTGACATTTTCTTATCAGCATGTATGTACCTGTGCAGTTTCCAGGCATTTATCACAGCACTGTCTACTAAATTTATAAGGCTAAATTCATGAAGATCATGAAGATCAACTGCGCCCATGTACGCCCTATATTTTTGTATCATATGAGGTTGAGGAACTTGGACTTCTTCTTTCCCTTGCAGTTATAACGTTGCACGTGCGCAATAGGTTTAACGCTTTCAAAATTGCTCATAACAATTACAACCGAGTTATCGTTCCAGCGAACTAAACTTTCATCATTTTCGTAATCGTACCTTGCATCATAGGTTCCGCGCATTTTTTTAGACATTAATTTATTTGCTTCCAAAGGACACTTTTGAATCCTTCGGTCTCTAACTGTTCCAGTCGCAAAAAAACCCTGCTTCTGAAGATGAGCTATAAGTGCATAACTCGTGAAAAAGTTATCAAAATACACTTTGTAGTTGTTTGGATTTCCAAGTTCATGCAAAAAACTCGTAACCACCACCAAGACCAAATTCTCTCTTCTTATGTGATTTGCCACTATATGGTATAGATATCCGTGACTAGAAGCCCGACACCATAATTTGAAACCGAATCGCACCCGTTTCCCTTCATGAACATTTTGGGCGAGTGTTTGCCAAAATATGGCACCATCTGTTCATCAATAGACAAATGATGTGTAAATATGCTAAATTGCTTAAATGTTGTGTTTATTAGGTCAAAAACTGGCCTCAATTTAGCAAATTAATCGGTTGAATCAAGTTGGCTCTTATCAGACAAATGCAGCCTGCACCATTCTGTAACCATATAATACCAATGCTGCGCTTGCGCAACAATAATGTTACGCCCTCAAGAAAACTTTGATTACTTCACTTTGTTGAAATCTACCATAGAAAATATCTTTCATTAGAATGTTTTTTGTCTAGAACTTGAACTACAATCACATTCGTCAATGATTTCGATGAATTTAGAATTTTTAAATTTTTCGTCGCAATTTACTTTAAAAAACGCATAGAAGACTTAATTATTTTAGGTATAAAAAAAGGGATGTGGAAACTTAAAAAACTATTTTATTTTAGTTGACTGTTTGTATAAGTATCCTATGGTATAACATTTATAAAATATCTATCCACCTTTTCAAAAAAAAATTATATATTTTATGTTGCGCCAACGCAACAATGGTACAAGATGGGTTAATGTAGAGGAGGCATTGCAATGTAAGTAGATGTTTTGTATAAAGTTGGAAATTTTAGTATTTTAGACGATTCCTTGCATTCATCCTTCTAAATCAACTCGTAATTTACTTTAAAAAAAGGATAGAAGACTTAGCTTTTCTTTACATAGCGAATACCACTGACCCAAAACCCTAAAATTGTATAGGTGATCGATTGCCGAATAAGATAATCTAATACGATTTTAGTGTGATTGTCCGTGACACACAATTCAGAAAAGAAATATATTCTTTTATTCTTTATTACATAAGAGTAGAAGTTTAAAATAGGGCATAGATTCGACATTGTTGTCGTCTACTATAAGACGCTTTCAACTAAAAGTAATTTTCTTTTCTTATTCTAATATAACCTTAATTTATTTGAGAATAACCAGCTTTTAAGAATGGATTAAGTTTCGCGCATTATGGAGAACAATGCATTAATATCCTTATTCTCATACAGCAATGCTGTGTCGTCTACATAAAAAACGCATTTCCTTTGGTCGATATTATTGGGCAGTCATTGATAATGATAAAAAAGTTGCACCCAGAACGGAGCCTTGTGGTACTCCAAATTTAATGTTTATAACTCCAAACTTTATACTTTGGTAAGTGATAAATTGAAATCTATGCTCAGTCAACTAAATTAGTTCGTATTTCGTATTTTGTAATTGGGTTTTACCTGTTGAATAGTGTACTAAATAAATAATACTATAATAATAATAACAATAATATTTATTGACCAAAAAATACACAAGGTATATATGGTATGTCGATACAGAAAAATATATGTATATAACATGCATATTGAAAAATAATAAGTATGAAATCCAAAGACAAACATCTATACATGATTAACCGACGATTACATATGTTATTGATTTTCTTCCATAGAAAGAGAGTTGGTTTAAAAATTCTCGTATACTATAAAAACCTCCACTTATTAATATGTTATTTAATTTATTTTTAAACATAGACAGCCACACTTTAAATATTCCTGATATCTGCTGACAATTTATTATATAAAATAGTGCAATTATAGATAGGCGAGTTTTTGTAAGTTGATGTTTTTTGAGAGGGAATTCTTAATAGATGGCCATGTGTTATGGTTATGCGTGAATGAATTGGTAGTAAAAGAGTGCTCATTCTTTTTAAAAAATACGATACATTTGTAAATGAAAATACAGGGTAAAGTGAAAATTTTTTTTATCTGTAAACACTTGTCTGCAACTTTCCCTGTATTCCAGATTAAAGATTAACCTTATTAATCATTTCTGTAAAATAAACACTCTTTGTATTTCCCGAGCACAACCCCAACTCATTATGTTCAGAGATATATAAGGATATGCCATAGCAAAATAGATATTTAACAGTCCTGAAGTATCGATGCAATCTTTCATCTGTCTTATAGCATAATGTGTTTTAGTTAATTTTGCACAAACACTTTCGATTTGAGCATCCCAGTTAAGTCTATAGGCGTCTGAATTTAAGATGCCAACGCCAAAGTGGAGAACTCGTGAACTAATTATAGGCTTTTTGTTCGTTTATGTGGCTAATACTTATATTGATTTTTTTCTGTTTATTGTTATTTTTGGCATTAAAAGTAATAACATTAATAACATATGACCTAAAGGTTTGCAAGATTTTGTTGTAAGTGATTTGCAAGATGTTAATGGCATTATTCAGCAAAATTCACGTTTTTTTAGGTTATCTAGTTTTTCCCTTGAGAAGTACAGTTTCTTCGACATAAACGGTGTCTGGCTAGTTAAATATTAATAAACTTAAATATTTCTTTAAATTTATGTACAGTTGTCGTTTAAATCACTTTTTTTTCAGGAAACATGAGTGGCATTTAGGTTAAGCATATTGCAATGTATGGAACATTTGTGAAGCATTAAACATGTAAAAATTCTGTGTGTGTGTGAAGGGGAATATGTTTTAAATGCAGGACATATTATTTTGTGTGGTACAACCCCTATTCAACACAAAACTTAACAAATGTGTATGCTCTATGTTTACAAACAAGTGTCTCAGAATCAAATACCCATTAGTGGTACATTGAATATAACTGAAAAGATATTTATTAATTCTCTAAGTAAAATAAATGAAACAGTATTTTGTAAAATATGAAATAGAAACATTCAGCGGTAAAACATAATAGTGCATGGTGCAATAGTATATATTACTTTTAAATATACTGGAATTACATATATTTACTTATTTCAAAAATTTTACTTACAATGTGTGATTGTCTAGGACATTATTATTGCTACTCGGGCCATGGTTATTTGCACCAGCCTTTTCCCTCTCAATGCCTGGTTAAAGGTGTCTACATCAAAGAGGGTATGCTTTGAACATTGCCGTGCCAACTCAACTTTCACGAGTTGTCAGTGCAATCTACAAAGGATACCGACTAGGTTGGCTCCAGCAAATTGTAGCCTCTTTAAACGCTATCATATTTTTAATAACTTAGCATCTCAGTTTATTATTTACTTATTGTTGATATCATCGTACACTAAAGAGACAATGACAGAAAAGCCCATAATTAGTTTGACTATAGATCACCAGGTGGCGTACTCCTTATTTTCAGACGCTTATCGTCTAAGTAAGTGCCTAAAAATTTTACTATTTCATTGAAATTAATATATTTCAATAGACCTCTATCATTTGGTAAACCTTTCCTTATGTAGTAATTGATGGCTGTACTTTTAGATTCATTAAGGATGAGCCGATTACGTTGACACCAAATGCTAAATTCATCCACTATGTTAGCAACCACAGTTTCCAGCTCCTGCGGAGTTTCGACTATTACAGTAATGGTAATATCATCCGAAAACGTCGTAATAAAACCATTTATAATATGATCAGGCAGGGGCGAGCGTAGAGGCGACTTCAATGTGAATGTCAGTCGATATTCCGTTGAAGCAACGTCGAGCGCGGTTAGTACTTGGATGGGTGACCCATCTTGGGAAATACAGCGTTCTCGTCCCACCTTCTAGCGGCTTGTATATTAGTGTATACGCGGAAGTTTCGTAATTTCAGACGAGGATTACGTAGTGGATATACCATGCTTCGGAGGGGATGTAAAGCAGGCGGTCCCTTGTCTATTAAATGTTAGGTAAGTAAAAGAGATCCCTACCCTTCTTCAAAATTTCCAGGTTGGGAGTAGCTCGTCTCCTGGCGTCGGTGATAGGCCCTGGTAGCGGAAATAGGCCGACGTTAAATAAATAGATAAAAAAAATATATATGATCAGGCAAATTATTTACATATACTAAAAAAAAGTAGGGGACCCAGAACGGATCCTTGAGAAACACCAAATTTGACGTCGTATGCCTCAGATATAGCCCCATTAATATCAATGATCATATTTCGCCCCTCCATATACGATTTTATCCAGCGTAGAATATTTTCTGGTAATCCGATAAGTTTTGATAATGGAAAATTGCTACTTTTCGATCTATCGAAAGCGTTCGACTCAGCATTTCACATGTAGCTATTTCAGTTGACCTGTTTGCTTTAAATCCATGTTATAACATGCACAATATGTTATTGGGTTCAAGATAGGTCGTCAAGCGACTGGAAACAATTTTTTCTAATAGTTTAGATAAAGTGTTAATTAATGAGATTTGCTTGAAATTATCGGTGTCCTCAACATCACAACATATCTTATCCAGTGTGACAATTAAAGCGGTTTTAAATATTTGTGGCAAGTATCCCTGGAATAATGATTGATTTATCAAATAAACAAATGGTTGCACAATAATGTAAATTATATTAAAAATAGTTAAGACAGAGAGCTCATGAATCCCTGATGTCTTTTTGTTTTTTATTTGTGTTAATATATCTATGACTTCGTGTACAGTTACAGGGAATGAATAAATAAAAAGTATTAATTATATACACATATATTGGTTTAAAAACTCTATCTTCATTTGCAATATAAAATGAATTATTAACTATTAAACTACTAATGCATCTAATAGGTATTTATTTTGCCATTCATATACATTTTAGTCGCATTTTAGTATTAGAATCAGAGGGATGAACATCCATCCGATGAAATCGGCGTGGTGGAGGAGCAACACGAGGGGAAAAGTTGCAACATCCGGCTCACAAAGTTGATACCTGTTGCATGACTCACTGATATAGAAGTTCAGAGGCATAGTTATCCGGTGTCTGCGTTCAATCAAATGTGTCTGACAGCTGACTCATACACTTTGTTACAATTCAATTTCCTTTTAGCATATCAAACGATGTTAAGTGACATTTTGAAGGGAAGTAAGATCTATCTTTGTTAAAGTTAAAAACTAAATAATTTTGCCTTGATAATGAAAAACCAAATTAACGTAAATCAGCACGCAAATATGCAGCAAGTAAACGGTAAAACACAAAATTTAATACAAATTCTTAAACGTTGCAAAATGCCACCATAAAATAAATTTGTGTCTAAATTAGTTTTATATACAATGATCTCTTGTATTGATGGTTACTGATAGTAGAGCGGCAACTCAGAAAGAAACGGCTATTAGTGAAACAATCTTGTAAGGTACACTGATTTCTGTTCATTAAAACGATTATTTTTCCGAGAAGCACCAAATCAAAATGGCTTCTGATTTCAAGATGGCGGCCGATTTAGAAGATTTAAAAGAACGAGTTTTCTATCTAAACTATTGATGTTACAAAAAAAAGTTGTTAAGAAGGATTGTTCCAAATTAAATTCTGAAAGAAGGAGTTTAATACAGCTTTTTACCTAATACTGGAGCGGATCTGGCGAGAAAAAGAGGAGTTTTGAAACCAACTTTTAATTTTTAATTTTTTCTTTTTTTTTTGACAATTTGGTTACACGCGTTCTCTTTTATCATGTTATCTACTTAGTTCAGCTTAATCACACGGGGTGGCGGAGGAATTTGCATTTAAAATTCGCAAAAACACGTTTTTCCACGATAACTTTGTTATTATTGATCTGACGAAAAAAAAGTAAAATTAAAAATTGAAGATCTCGCAGAAGCGCATGATCCTGCAATTATTTTCGAATCGGACGGTAACTTTTCGTGAAAAATTTTTTTGAAAATACTCGTTTTTTTGCCCTAACACTAATACACAAAAAAGTAATTCCTTAATTTTTTTACGAAAAAAAGAAGTTAGGGGGGTGAGATTTTTTTGAGGTAGGTGAAATAGATAAGAATTGATGGAGCCGGAGGATTGGGGTGGTGGGCCAATTAGGGGAGGGAAGGGAGGTAGGGAAAGGAAAATTATTCAACCCCCTCGAACTTTTTTCCCTGTCGTGCTATTTTCAAAAACCAAAATGAAATTTGTTCGCTATTACGTCAATTTGACTGAATAATTTTTTAAATTTTTTTCAAATAAACAAATTTGTGGAAGGGGAAAAACGTTTTACATTTTCTCATAAATGCGTTTTTGAGTACGAAGGAAAGGGGTCAGAAGAGAAATTTTTTTACAGGTAAACGAAATTTTTTTTGTTTAATTTAAAAAAAAATATATCGCAATCCAAGCAATAAGAAGGGAGGGAGGGGGCATAATGCGTTTGCGGGAATAAAGGCTTAAGGAAAAGGGATAGGGACTTCAGAGCATAACATTCGGATATATAAATATTTTTTCCATCAATATTTTATCAGTCTACCCTCCATCAAATATTAAACTTATTATAAATAATTATTTAACACCGTCACGAGTTTTCGCGGCGCATTTCTCTAGTTTTAGGTGTGAATTGGATATATACAGTGTGTCTCACTTTTCATCACTACACCCAAATATCTCGGCCATTTGTTGATCGATTTAGATCAAATTTGGTATACTTCTTTTGCTTCAGATTGTGATTAAAAAGTTATTTAAAAATTTTTTTTTCGAAATTAAATACGCCTACTATGATCAAAAAAAATTGGCAAAAATTAGGAATTTATATTAGCGATAGAGATATTGTTTTTGTTTTTACAGAATCTTGTTCGGCGTGACCTAAAACCCCTGTATACCAAATTTCATTAAAAAATATTCATTCCTCTACAAAAAAATCATATCTAAGATTTCAATAATAATCACCCTACTATTGGAGTTATTTATTGTCGGATATTTACATAACTTGGTAGTGGTGTAATAATGACGCTAATTAAGCATTAGGACACATTTTTTTTCCAAAACACTATTATGAAATGAATATTTGAAAAATGGTGGCTATTTTTTAAAATACTTAGAACTCGGCATACCACTATCTTTGTTAACATGGAGTGCTTTGGAATGGATTTGACAATTCTTATTATTTCAATTTTATCAGCAATAATTAATTGTTGTGCAGCCATGTTTAAGTTTAATTTGACATTCGATGCAATTGTCAAATCTATTCCAAAGCACTCCATGTTAACAAAGATATTGGTATGCTGAGTTCTAAGTATTTTAAAAAATAGCTACAATTTTTCAAATATTCATTTCATAATAGTGTTTTGGATAAAAAATGTGTCCCAATGCTTAATTAGCGTCTTTATTACACGACTGCCAAGTTATGTAAATATCCGACAATAAATAACTCGAATAGTAGGGTGATTATTATTGAAATCTTAGATATGATTTTTTTTTAAGGAATGAATATTTTTTTTCTAAGGCTATGTCGAAAATTTGCATTCTCAAATGTAACATACGGGAAACTTTCTTATCTTTGCAGGATCATCCGCTTCCGCGAGATCTTCAATTTTTAATTTGACTTTTTTTTCGTCAGCTCAATAATAACAAAGTTATCGTGGAAAAACGTGTTTTTGCGAATTTTAAATGCGAATTCCTCCGCCACCTCGTGTGATTAAGCTGAACTAAGTTGATAACATGATAAAAGGGAACGCGTGTAACCGAATTGTAAAAAAAAATTTTAAAAAGTTGGTTTCATTTCAAAACCAGATCCGCTCCGCTATAAAGCTAAAAATAAAGGCTATACACAGAAAATTTATAAAAAGTTACTTTGTAGTTATGATTTAACAGTTTACAAGTTTTTCAACTAAATAATTACTGTTACAGAAAAAAAATTTTAAGAAAAATATTCTACATTAAAATTTGAATAAAAAAACTTATATTTTACAAAGCAATAATTATAATGTTCTTGTTGATTATTTTTTTACGAGAAACTAAAGACACATTATTTTTCGACCTAAAAATAACTTCATAAAAATAGATAAAGTTTTTTTTACTTAGACTTACCTTTTTTAAGTTAGTTGTATTCTCCTTTACAGTTTGTGCAAAGTAAGGTGCATTGCAAGCCGGCACTTTTACAACCACATTTGGTTTAAGTGCATCCCTTTTTGCAACTACATTGAATTAATTGTCTAAGGGCTTTAGATACCTCCAGAACTGTTGACACCATTTTGGCACCCTCGGAGAGGCACCATCCCCATTCTTTAAGATTAGGCAAAATCAAATTTGATGTCAGAGACTGTCCCCAAATGTGCCCACTTTGGAAGCTAGCCCGTAAAATGTGTTGCTCCAAAGCATCCTTTGAAGGGGGGTGTTACACGTTGTCCTTTTCTTGGAAATAAGCAGTTCTTTCGTGCCTGATTTACTTCAGTGCAGGCAGAAGTATTGCAGTACATTAAAACAACAAATCGTTGGAATAAGTTTAAAATTTTATCAGGAATATTTTCTTGAGGTTTCGAAATGAACATGAAAGCTTCCGTTACTTCTCGATATATCGTCCATGTCGTCCAAGCAGTCACATTTCCTTTTCCAGAAAAAAAGGAAACGGTATCACATCCCGTTAGGGAGTCGAAACCTCTTAATGCATCACACTTGCTTTCTCTTAGTTATTGTGCTTTCTCATGCACCTTTGATGCTCTAAAATAGTTTATTAGCCTAAACCTGGTTAATAAATATTTTATCTTTATACAAACAGTAAAAAAAATGAAACCGCCAGTACTACTACGTCAATGCAAATGTCCTTCCAACCTTGTTGAACACAATCATTAATATGCCATATTAGTCTTGTATCCAGTGCCGGTTTTGCCTATAAGCTGAGTAAGCGCCAGCTTGGGGCGTCGCATTTGTGGGGCCTCAGATTTCATACGCAGATCTGCGCGTTTATTTTACTAGAAGAGAAAGCTTCAACGAAAAACAAGAAAATCTGACATCTGACGGAAAAACTCGCGAGCCGACACCACCGCACTGCATTTCTTTGAGTGATGCGTCGGCAAGCAAGATCCGCATAGACTAGGTTATTTATCGAGTCAAAAATTGTGGAGACTATAGACTACAATGACATCATTGATTGTTTTGCGAAAGGAAAAGCAATAGTCCAGAGATATTAGCATTTGACCTGGACAAAATTAGTAAAAATCTGAATTTTTGCACAGACGTTCTTTAAATTGTCCCAAACCCAAATCCACAAAAATCAGAAAAATCCCAACATGGCTGCCCAAGATATTGAAGGTCAAAGTTTTTTGTAATTATCTCGCGTATCATTCATCGGATGCCCATGAGGTCAATATGAAAGTTGTAGAGAATTAAATTATCTATAAGTTGTCTTTTTTATTTTTAGCAACCCCCCCCCCCCCCTTTTTTTTCCGAGATATTCAAAGTCAAAGTTTCAAAAACATGGTATTCGCGAATATCTGACGCCAAAAAAATCGGACAGCAATAAAGTTAACATGAAAGTTGTAGAGAATTCAATTATCTGTAAGATTGGTATTTTGCATTTTTCCCAAAACCTCGCCCTTTTCGAGATATTCAAGGTCGAATTTAAAAAAAAACAGTTTTCTGCGAATATCTTGAAAATAAAATATAAATGTTACTCCTTTCACCGCCACCTAGCTTCGGAGAATATTCTCGATAATAACAACAATGCTTCATGTACGTCTGATGCGCAGGAAGCAAGATATTTGCCCTTTTCGAGATATTCAAGGTCGAAGTTAAAAAAAACTCTTTTCTGCGAATATCTCGAAAATAAAATATAAATTGTCTGTTATTCCTTTCACCGCCACCTAGCTTCGGAGAATATTCTCGATAATAACAATAATGCTTCATGTACGTCCGACGCATAGGAAGCAAGATATTTGCGGTAAACTGTTTTTTTTTTAAATTCTACCTTGAATATTTCGAAAAGAGCGAGGTTTTGGGAAAAATGCAAAATACCAATCTTACAGATAATTGAATTCTCTACAACTTTTATATTAACTTTACTGCTATCCGATTTTTTTGGCGCGAAATACTGACTTTGTGATATTTTACCATGTAGAGTCTTAATTATTAGTTTTAGAAAAAAACTTTTTTCTTCAGAATTTAATGCAAAACAATTTTTCTTAATAACTTTTTTTCGTAAAATCAATAGTTTAGCTAGAAAGGTGAATCTTTTAAATTTTCTGAAACAGCCGCCATTTTGACACCGCAAGCCATTTTAATTTGGCACTGCTCGGAAAAATTGTCGTCTTAATGACAGAAATCAGTAAACCAAATTACAAAATTGTTTCACTAATAGCCGTTTTCTAAGAGTTTTTGCCGTGTTTGCCGCCATACTATTACTAAGTTACTGTTTTTAAGAACTACTTACTAAAAATGTAATTACGAATAATAAATTCTTTTAGCACAATTTATTCATTCATTCCATAACGAATTCTCAACTCATCTTGAGCATTGGTGTGTATAGCATATTAATATCACTGCAAAATTTGTAGGTGTACGAAATAAAATTCCTGATATAAGATTTTTAATTTATTTTTGTTCCGAGTATTCTATTTTGCATAATTCATAGGCATGATATATTCAAAAATTCCTCCAGCCATTTTCTAACCTGATTAAATTAATGACACGCAAATCACAAATTTACCTATAGATGTACGAAACTTTACTGTATGTTTCGGGTTAGAACAACTATTGTTGCAAGTAGCACACATTAAAGTAAAATAAGGATTTTATAATAACTATACAGGGTGATTTACCACGACATGAGGAAAAAAAAATGGTGTACTAGTCTTCTATGTGGGAAAGTCCCCACAAAATTTTAGAGTGATCGGAGGGAATTTAGTAATTTTTGTTGCATTAAAACTTGCAAAGATAAGCTACTATTACTCGTCTGTGGTCAGTATGAACTGCAATGGGCAATGGGCAATAAACCTACTTGGGAAAGAACATATCGAAGATATTTACATTTTCTCAATTGGCATAAAAGTTAAGCTGGTGCGTGCGGTCATAGTGCCGCGTTTTTTGCTTTCGGTCGAACATTCAGGACACCGGCACAAAGTACCGCCGATGTTTGGTGTTTTTGTGTTATCGACGGGCTTTAAGTAAATATCTCTTATTCTACTTGTTGCTATAGAGTTCACTAGCAGTCAATGTATTTTCAACTTATTTTGCTATTTTTGTAGTGTGATTTGATTAAAACCAAAAAGTCACTTCTACCCTCTCCAGATTTGCTGTCAATAGTGTCAATCCCAAGTCTGATAAGGGGGGAGGGGAAGTGATATGATTGTAGCGCGTTACGTCAGATTGGTTAAAGTCATTGGCGGAGCATTTCTACAAAAAAATAAGGTAATTTTTTTTGTCATATTTTTTTAATTCTTATGTGGGGACAACCTACTGATAAATTTTCCGCATGTCGTGGTAAATCATCCTGTATTATACATGTAATAATTAATATTAATGCAGTCTGTAGAGCAAAAAAATGGAATATTTGCTGTAAATGTTTAATTCGTATATTGTAAGGGGGCTTGCCACCATCATGAATTGATGTTTTTCACAAAAATAACGTTGCCGGCACGGCAACCATGTTGAAGAAATGACAATCGAAGTAGGTTTTTCTCAATTATTAATTTCCATGATGATCCCTTCTTTTTACATTACAGGCAAACCTCATGCAGGCATATTGCAATACTTGCATCCTTTGTGCGTCATAAACCGATAAGCATGGTCCGTATACTACATCACAGTAATCAAATAGAGATAAAATGAGAGATCAGTTAGTTTTAACTTTACTGCAGGGCTAACAATAAATTTGAAATTATATAATTATTTTAACCTAGCATACGCAATTTATAACATATTATTGACATGCGGAGTAAAATTTTTGTCTATAGTGAGAACAAGATTTTTGCAGCTATTATAAAATTTTAAAGAAATGTTTTTAAGAAATAATTTATTCTCTACATTTAGTTTTTCACACTGCTTTACAGATCCAATTAACATAGTAGTAGTCTTTGAGGGATTTAGGCACAGGGCGTTTTTATTTGACCATTTACTTATATTTCCTAGGTCACTATTTAATTGTTTAACTGCGAATTGAAATTCGTCAGGTGCAAAAGACCAATATAATTGCTGATCGTCTGCATAGCAATGAACCTTTAGCTTGATTTCCTGTATAATATGTGAAGTGTAAATAATAAAAAGCAGAGGTCCAAGAATAGACACGCAGTTATGTCAGCAGTTATGTCAGCAGCAGTTATGTCAGCAGCAGTTATGTCAGCAGCATTAGAGAAAATTTTTCCTTCTTTTATTGAAATTTGAACCTGTTGGGAGCGATCATTTAAATAATGTTTGAACCAGTTCAAGGCATTATTTGATAGGCCATAATAATTTAATTTAGCTAGTAATAAGGAATGATCTATACTATCAAATGCCTTTGAATAGTCCAACATTATAGATATAGTAACTTTAGATTTATCAGTAGCCCCCAACATATCATCTATTACATCAAGGAGCGCAGTGGTCGTACTATGATTTGGCCTAAAACTAGATTGTCTAATTTTTAGAATATTATAATGATTCACATGACTTTTAAGCTGAATATACACTATTTTTTCTATAACTTTAGACATAACTGGGAGTATACTAATGTCTAAGTTCATTTAAACTAGTTATTTTGTCATTTTTTGAAATCGGTGTGATAAGAGCATGATTCCACCGTTCAGGTACGACACTGTGTATTAATGAAAAATTTATAATATGAGTTAAAGCATCTCAGCAATATGGAAGACACATTTTAAGCATTTCGCTTGAGATACCATCTACTACTTTGGAATTAGTGTTTATTTCACACACAAATTTACGCACCTCCTCAGCAGAAACCATTTTGAAATTAAAATTTTCTTTTATACTGGTATGTTTATTTTCATTAAAATATTTTACAGTGTCGATCTAACTATTATAGTAATAAAAAAATTGTTTATAATATCAGGATCAAGTAAATCTGGCGGTGTTTCATTATTACGATTCTTGGTGTAAATATTTAATTTATTCAAATTATTCCATAACATTCTAGAATTATTTACGTTTGTGTTTACAATGTTTTCTGTATACTTTTTTCGCGTCTTATGGACGCTGTTACAAAATTCCTCATCTCCTTATAAAACTCAAATTTGGCTTTAGTTTGCACATTTGTTGCATGAATATTTTTTTGTAACTTTCTATAATCTGATAACGCCCTACCCCTCATGATCAGCATACGTTTAATATTTGATGTAACCCAAGGATTAAATTTTTTAGTAACTCGTATTTTTCGTACCGGTGCGTGGATATTAAACAATGCAGTTATTTTACTTTCTAAATATGAAACTTTTTCATCAATATTTTCAAAGTTTTGCAAACGACTCCAATTTATATTTCGAGTAGTAGCATCAAATTCGTGTAAATTTATATTTTTAATATATGTAGATAATACAAACTGGGGACTATTTTTACAAGCTACTGGCATTTCAACTAAATAAAAACAAGGTGATGATCTAAAAATTGTGGCAAGTAATAATAATAATAATAATAATAACGTTTATTCATAAATAAAGAGAACAATAGCCCATGACATTTTAATAATAATAATAATAATAATAAAGAAACGTGTAGTCGACTCACGAAGCACTCACACGTCATGGACTGTGAGTACTTGTTTGTGAGCTAAAACCTACCAAAATCTATTTATAATATGGCATTGTTTAGTTAAATTTAAGTATATGTACATATTTTTTTTTTCATATTTTTTCTTTACATTTTTTTTTTTAATATTATCTATAAGTATTTTTTTTTATTTTAACATATCGATTATATAAGGTAAAATAAATTCATTTTTTCACTCATATAAATATACTTAGTTTCTTAACTACGCAAACAAATCAAAGGTGGTACAATCTGGAACATAAAATTATGTTTGTCTTTCTCAGAATATATCACAGCAAGGGCTATCACCGTTACTGATTAAGACTAGGCATAATAATATGTTTTGTCTATTATCGCATGTACTACATTTCTAGGTGCATCAAACATCCATTGTTTAATTCTTTTTTTTAATGAATGGAGACTGTTTAGCGTTTTAATATCCTGCGGTAATGCGGAGTACATTTTGGAGCAAAGGTATATATAATATCTTTGACCTACTGTTTTAGTGCATTTTATGTTTCTAGAAATAGACGCAGTTTTTGTCCTGGTGTTACATTGATGTTCGGAAAAATTTAGAAGTTTTTTGTTTTTAAATATTTCAGTACACATGGCTAAACCAAACAACTGACGCACATCCAGCACTTTCTGCATTACATCTAATGAGTGTAAGTAGTTCTTATTAACCCCCCCCCCCAAGCTAAAATTGCGTAATTTATATGGCTTTGAATTAGGGAAAAATATATTGTTCTAAGGTCGCGAAATTCTAGAAAGTCGGTTAGATATTTTATTTTTAAGATAATGCCCCTGATTTTTCTTACAATGAAGTTTATTTGTTTATCTCATCTTAAATGACAATCTATAATGATACCAAGGTATTTGACGTTATCACTTTCTTTCAGACTTATAGCATCATGATTTATTTCTATCGATATGGATTTATATTGTGGTAAACTGACTTTGTATGAACTGAATGCTACGTATTTTGTTTTGTCCGAGTTTAGTGTTAAGGTGTTATTGTTAAACCAGGTTATTATTGTGGAAAAGTCTTTTTGTACGTCAGCCCGTAAGGAATCCCATGTTTTACCTTTATATAATATAACCGTGTCATCGGCGAAGCTTGTTATTTTCCCCAAACTGTTCAAGCTCAGTAGGTCATTGATGTATACCGTAAATAGTAATGGTCCCAGTACGGTTCCCTGTGGGACTCCATACATGACTGTTTTGGGATTACTATATACTTCTTGTATTGAAACATAATTAGTTCTGTTTTCAAGATAGCTTTTGAGAAGTTGAAGAGTTTTTCCCCTGATACCGACAGCATAAAGTTTTTGGAGCAGCTTATCACGGCAGACAGTGTCAAACGCCTTTGCAAGGTCAACAAAGACTGCCAAGGCTGGTTCGCTCTTATCTAAAGACTCATAGATGTTAGAGGTTAAATTACATATCGCATCTTGAGTAGACCTATTTTCCCTAAATCCGTATTGTTTATCTGAAATTATTTTATACCCATTTAGGAAGCTCAATAATCTTTTTTTAATAATTTTTTCGAAAATTTTTGCAAAATTAGATATAAGGGTTATAGGTCTATTATTACTTATCTCATCTTTTGCTTCGTTTTTATAAAGTGGTTTAACAATTCCAAGTCAATTGTATCTGTATTTATAATAATATTTGATTTGTGTAGAGCTATCTTCTGTAAAGCGTGTTGCTTTCTTTACCATTTGTTCTAAACTAAAACTGCAAAATGTTATCTAAAAATCTATATTCTGTAGATGAGGTATTTACAAAATGTATGTTAAAGCCTCCTAAGCAAAAAATATAATCTGAACAGATCAAGTTATCAGCTAGTACGTCTTCTAATATTTGTAAAGATTTATAATTCACACTTGGAGGACGATACACATACACAACCAATACTTACCTTATTGTTATTAATTTTAGTAGAAATCCATAAATATTCTCTAATCTGTATGTTGAATTTCAGATATTTTCGATGTAAGTAAATTCTGCTGTACCCAAAAACAATCAAACACTACTCGTTTAAATATATACTAATAATAAACTCAATGTTTTCACAAATTCCTAAACATATGTTATTTAATTATGTCAACAACACGGACATTTATCATGAACAAATTAATGAGCATAGTATCGTGTCACATGTATTTATTAATAAAATCGATATAACATCCGTCTGTCAAAGACAGACACAAACAACGCCATAATCACGAGAACATAGTGTAGCTGTAGCAACATGTTCAACTAAATTATTCTGACATGCTAGACCTCCCATATTAACTTTTTGCTGTGAAGCTATCAGCGATTTTTATAGTGTGAGCACTAACATTTATGTTAAGGTTATAAAAACATACTTTGAACGTACGGGGTGACATCGAGAATTTTCAGCTCTATTTTTAATTAGTCGGGGAGCCCTTCCTAGCTGTACGTGCAAAAGATTAAAGCCTAAGGAATGATTTTAGACATGTCCTCAAAAAAAACTGGCAGCATTTTCAAAATGGTGGCCATATATTAAAAAAACTGTTGTCAATGTCGTCTTTGCCATTTAACATAAAAAACGAAGGACAAAAACTTTTTCACAAAAAACAACATGCATAAAATATTCTACAATTTTGTTCCTATACAATATTTTGATAGGACTTACCAATTTTCCAGATAAATGAGTCCAAAATTAAGAAAACGTGTAAATTCATATATAGGTATTTAGAGGAAACAACTTTAACAATTATTGTAAGGCGTATAATATAACTTTATATTATTAACATAACAAAAAATAAAATAAGCTGAAAAAAAATTATAATAATAATGATAATATTATAATTTGCAGACATTTATCTCGAAAACGGCAACAATGAGTTATGAACAGATTAGGATTAAAAGTGTTGGTAGTGACATCTTTTGGATTCTGCTGGCTCAATCCAATAAAATTAAATGTAAATTACTCTTTGATACCAGATTTGGCAATAAAAGAAAGCTTATTAAAATATCCGCATTAGCAGAAGAGTACGAACCTTAAAAATATTCGGCATTACCGGGCCTTCATTCATTTACTGGATGCGACTCAGTCAGCACCTTTAAGGGAAAATGGAAGATAAACCCCTAAAAATGTTCCTTTCTCCCAAATATACCAAATATATCAAGGCTTGGGAAGCAGCTGGAATATTTAGGATAAATTAGTCGCATCATTAGAGGATTTTACATGTGCCATATATGGATCAAAGAAATACGCTAGCGTGGGCTTTACCTAATTGCCATTAGACAGAAATGTGCTGACAATGATTTGTCTTAATCAATTGACAGTGAAGTTGATTTTTCTTCGATTCCACCATCAAGAGCTTGCCTTATTGAACACATTGAAAGGAGTGTTTACCAAACACGTATTTGGTGATTAGTGGACGAAAGTGTTCACAACATTCCAAAGCCTTGGAATGATTATGGATGGCAATAAAATGGAGAACCTCTTTGGTGTTCAGCAGATAAAATACTGCCTCAATCGCTTACTGAAATTCTTCAATCATGATAGACGAAAGTGGGGATGATAACGATATCATAAATGAAGCAATAGAGGAAGAAGACTTGGAAGAAATATTCGATGTATCGGTAGACAGCGATAGTGAATCTGAAAGTGAATGAGGTGTTACTTACGTTTTATTTTGAATTTTATATTTTATTTTAAGAGCTGAATCATTTATCTGGAAAATGGTAACTCCTATCCAAATATTGTATAGGAACAAAATTGTAGAAAATTGCATGCACTTTGTTTTTTGTATGGAAAGTTTTTCTCCATCTCTTTTAGTTTTTGGTTAAATGACAAAAACAGTATTTGCAATTTTTTTTTTTATTAAACGGACGCCATTTTGAAAGCGTAGCCAGTTTTTCTTTGGGAAATGTTTAAAATTGTTCCTTAGACTTTAATCTTTATGAAAAACATTGTCCCCAAGGATCGGGGGGGGGGGGACGCATCGCCGTCAATTATTGATAAGGAAGTATGTTTTCCAAATAAAAAATGAATCATGTTGGGAGTATAAAATTTGTTAAAATTAACAAAGGAAAAATAGTACGTAAGGAATTTGTTCATTTGGGAAATAATCTTGACATCTCGAGCTCTAAATCTTATCACACAAACTTTGGGTAGCTATATTTTTTGTAAAATTTTGCTTTTAAACTAATGTTCTCGACTTAATAATGTACACGAAAAGGTATATTATTAAGTTTCGAATATTTTATAAGCAGAATTTAACAAAAAAAGCTACCCGCAGTTTACCCGATAAAATTCAGAGTTCTCGAAATATAACCTGTGAATATTTTTTTATTATATTCCAGATTTTTTTATAACATTTTTGTTTTCCGTGATTTTGTCATTGTAATATTTGTTTTGCTCGAAAAGAACAAGGAAAAAACAATTTGTAGGTCTTGAAAGTGCCTAATTCTAAGTTGATGGATCCGTTTGACATTAATTGTTGTTTTGGTTGAGTTGTGCAGATGAAAAAAAAGTTTCCTTAATTCCAAGACAGAGGAGAGAGTTAACATTTTTAGGGCGAATACGGAGTGCGCCCATTCGAAAATTTGAAGGAAAATTTCCTGAAATATTTCTTTTCTATAATCAGAATATAGAAAGATTAAGAAAAGAAAGCTCCAATATTTCCAAAATGGTGGAGTGAGTTGACATTTTTGAAGGCGATTTTAGCATGGGCCTACATGAAAACTACAAGGAAAATTTCCTAGAAGATTTTTTCTTTAATTGGAATATAGGACAGATTAAGAAGAAAATGGGGGCGAGCGTAGAGGCGACTTCAATGTGAATATCAGTCGATATTCCGTTGAAGCAACGTCGAGCGCGGTTAGTACTTGGATGGGCGACCCTACTATCTTGGGAAATACAGCGTTCTCGTCCCACCTTCTAGAGGCTTGTATATCAGTGTATTTTCGGAAGTTACGTAATTTCAGACGAGGATTACCTAGTGGATATACCATCCTTCGGAGGGGATGTAAAGCAGGCGGTCCCTTGTCTATTAAATGTTAGGCAAGTAAAAGATCCCTACTCTTCTTAAGGGAAGAGGTTCGGCAAAATTTCCAGGTTGGGGGTAGGTGCTCGTCTCCTGGCGTCGGTGATAGGCCTTGGTAGCGGAAATAGGCCGACGTTAAATAGTTAAAAATAAAAAAAAGAAAAAAAAAAGAAGAAAATGTTCCAATATTTTCAAGATGACGCCTTCATTTTAAGGGTACTTTTGTGATTTGTACTCGATAACTGCATACGGGACATCCTGAAACACTTTACTTTCAGCTTTTGTTCACTCTAAGTTACGAATTTTCAGATAGTTCAGATAGGTTTCAATACACTAAACGTATACTAAAAAGCTTCAGTTTATTTCTTGGTGGGTGAACAACTGTCATATATAAGTTTTTAAAAATCCTACTTGGACCACTGGTAAACGGGAGTTCATATGAAATTGATACAAATTTTGAATTCCGTTCGATTGGATAGGCCGAAAACTTCCTGAGGATTTCCTTAAGTCTGCGTTTCCTAATTAATGTATCAACTAAACTTACAAGGTATCCATTGCTCTTAGCTATACCTTTAACTAAAACTTCCTCCTTTGCATATTTTTATTCACTCGTAGGGGAACTTAACAAATGATGAATCAAGGAATTGAGACCATCCATATTGTGCTGGAGACAGTGGTGTATCATTAGAGATCAAATTCCAACTAATTTTCTGCATATTCAAATCGTTTATAATTAAAATATTATTTCCATATATTCATAGAGTATAAATTCATAAATTCTTCAAAAAACATTTCATAAACTTAGACCCATTTACATTTCTGAAAATGGCATATCCTGAAGTTTACTGCACATTAACATTTATCCTTGTCTGAGTAAGACAAGGACAAACTGATGAAATCTTTTTCATTCCGTACAAACATCAACACCTGGCAGTTCGTTAAGTTTATTTATTAACAAACGTTTAGCTTCATGAGGAGCTCCATGAGAACCACAATAAAGAGCTTGGTGTCTTATAAATAATCAAATATCGGAAAATCCGAAGCTTCTCCACTCCCGTATTTTTTATTTATGATTTTGTTCGCCATTCGTTCCTGTAAATTCAGAAGTTAGCCTTGAAGTTTACATCTTATTTAATTTTAAATCCTGAAGTAGCTGTGTTCTGTATTTTAAAGAAACATTAAATACAATTTCGAAAGTTTAAAAGTAATAAAGATTGAATGCAAATAAAACGAAAAGTACACAAGAACTTCGTAGTTATGATATAACAAAATAAACAGGAAATTGAGCTCCGCAAAGTTTGAAAAAACATTTAAAATTAATAATTTAAATTGACATTGTGAAATGAGATGGAGTGCAATGTTACGGAAGATAGAAGTTTAACCCAACTTTAAAATAATAAAATTTCAAGTCTTTTATCCAAGCGCTGGCTGATATACTGGCTGGTTAATTTAACTTGCAAAATAAGAATACAAAATGAGGAAACTAATTTGTTTTTCTTGCCGGTATGTTAATAATTTTTAGTATTTATTTAATGAAGCAAATAAATTATTTATATTTGTTGATTGAACAGATTTATTCATTGAACTTGTGAATATATTCATTCCCATAATTTCCTAGACAGACGTATTTGTAGGGTGTAAAAATTTAATACCAAAATATTATTTTGAAGATGGCGTCCGAATTACAGCACCCCCAGATGCGAGCTTTCACTTTTATACTCATGACCGACTTCTTCACGAAACTTAAAAAAAAATCGCTGCTCACTCAAAATACACGATCTAATTCCAAATTGCTGTACTACAGTCCTTATTATATAACTCAAAATGTTACGGTGCGTTTCTTCTTAATTTTACAAACATATTGAATTAGTTGCATTGAATTTTGAGAATATCAGACTAGAGATTGGTAAGTAGTTTTTCAAAATACCAGTTTTTATGTTAATTGTCCAATATTCAATTTATATTGAGTCGGTCATTTTAATTTTCTTGATTTTGGAATCGAATTCGTGATAAACTTCGGTAAGGACTTCTAAGTATCAATTTTCCAGAAAGTTCATATTATTTGAAAATTTGGTCAAATTTTAGCAAAAATTCCCTTCTACGCGATGTCATGTTGCTCCTATTGGGTTATATGTGAATCATCACTCACACGACCAATATTTTCAAACATATACCGATTTTCTCTTAGAGTACTATTTAACGGGTACCTTTTTTATCATGTAAAAATCCGTTACGATTTCCTGACGTCTGTGTTGCAACAACTATTACGCGGTAAGTTATCATGAAATTGGCATGATTTATGATGTTTTTGACGTTCTAATCCCTAACAGGCTGGTGCCAAAACGGATTTTGAATGCTGAAAAAAAATATATTAACAGACAAGGACCATCCGGAGAATTTCGTTAAGGTTATAAAGAAAATAAAAAACAAAAATTGAACGGGAGATCAAGAGAAATTGTGAAACGAGGGTGCTGTTTAGGGGTTGAAAGTGGTTTTTTGCGGTTTTCGGCGAAATGTGACATCCTAGAGGAAAATGTCCTTCGCAAAAATAATAATAAAAAAATCTAAAACTTTCATATAAGGCATCTATCATCATAACCTCAAATTTTCCGAGAAAATGGCGGATAACCGATTTTTCGTTTTTTTTTTCTCTCGTAAAGATAATTCAATTTACATGAAATTTTGTAAAATATACATTCTTTTGCATTGAATAAGCATGATTTTTTTGGAATCTGGGAAACAAGTAGTTTCCGAAATATTTACATTTTTCAAAAAAAAAAAACAAAATTTTCCACAGAAAACTTTATTGGTGTTTTTTTTATTTCAATTTTCTATTTGGGCTCATTTTAACCGTTGAAATGTCTACTTCAAAATGGAATGCCCACTTTATTCAATTAAATTCATTCAACTTTAGTAATATTACATTGAAGTAAATTCTGTCATTGAAATTTAATCCATTATTTACACAAATAATAAAAAAATATTGAGAATAATATATAATATTGAAAAATTCGTGATCCGAAAAGTTATTTTTTTGGATTTTTCTCAATTTTAAGCGGTTTCATGAAAAATCAACCATCAACATGTGTAGTAGACCATTTTAAAGTAGACATTTCAATGGTTAAAATGAGCCTAAATAGAATATTAAAATCGAAAAAAACAACAATAAAGTTTTCTGTGGAAGATTTTGTTTTTTTTTTAGAAAAATGTAAATATTTCGGAAACTATTTGTTTCCCAGATTTCGAAAAAATGTATATTTTCACAAAATTTTATGTACAATTATTTACACGAGATAAAAAAATAAAAAACCGAATAATCGGTTTTCCGTCATTTTCTCGGAAAATTTGAGGTTATGATGAAAAATGCCTTGTATAAAAGTTTTAGATTTTTTTACTATCTACAACTTTTTTGAAGGACATTTTCCGCTAGGAGGTTACGTTTCGCCGAAAACCGCAAAAAACCACTTTCAATCCCTAAACAGCACCACCATTTCACTTTATCTCGTGTTTAATGTTTGTTTCTTCTCTTCTTTATAACCTTAACTAAATTCTCCGGATGGTCCTTGCCTGTTAATATATTTTTTTTCAAAGAGGTATTGGCACTAGCCTATAAGTAAAATCCAAAGGGCTATATTATATTTAGGCGTGCCACAAGGTACAGTACTAGGACGGATTTTTTTGATATTATGTTAACGATTTATCTAATACGCCAACTGAAGCTGAAAGTAAAGTTATCTATTCATAAATTTCATAATAATGATAAAATTATTCATACAATTGTAGCTATAACAGTTAACGAATAAGTTCATTTAACATTTCAGAAACTGGCCATAAATTCTACTAAAAAGTTGCGAAATTGCACTCAAATTGAAGAAGTACCTGCCAGTGATTAATCTCTTAATCTAGTAGTAATTAATGATTAATCACTGGTAGTAGTGAATAATGTATAATATTATGATTGAACAAACATAGTATAATTGGTATATTATAAAACGGTTGTGGACAAACACTATTATTATACTCTTCGCAAAAACGAAGAGTTTATTACATTTGATCAGCACATTTCTAAAACCGGAAATATCGCTAGCAAACAAATAACTTTCATGTCATTATGTTAGTGAACGAATTTTGATTTCTGAGCAAGTTTCAAAATGCCCTTCTGTCCGTCTGTCTGCCTGTCTCTCCGTCCGTCACGTTTCTTGTAACAAGATAACTCAAAAAGTATTGAAATTTGGACAGTAAGTTAGTGTTACCTAAAGTAAGAACTCTATTGAACAAAATCTATTAGTAATTAAAAAAGTTATTAATCATTAAAATAAAAAAATATATATTTTCATGATTTATAATTAAATAGAAATTGTGCGTAATGTTTCCAGTTCATATTTGTTTATAATAATAATATATAATAATAATATATTTATTAACCTTTTCTGCCATACAATAGAATGGATAAGGTAAGTCAGTAATTATATTGTATAAAACATACATGAATATATAAAAACAAAATATAGTAAAAAACAAACAAATGATATCATAATACAAAACATTTGATAAAAAAAACAAACTATCAATACGCAAAATATACATACAAACATAAAAAGAAACATATAGTACAGGAAATCACCACATAAGTTTTCACACGTCTTGTGTCATGTTGCAACCGGTAATGAACTCGTCCAGTGTGTAAAAACAACCTTTGACTAAAAACGATTTTAACTTTCTCTTAAACTCTGCAAAACAATGTGATGATTTTATTGCAGACGGCAAAATGTTAAAAAAACTACAGCCTGCGTAGACTGGAGACTTCTTATATTTCTCGTGAGAGATTTTGCCAAGACAGAACATGTCTTTATTTCTAGTGGGGTAATCACGAAAGTCGACATTTTTTTTTTAATTTACTTTGATCATTTAAATCATTTTTAACAATGACAGCGCAAAAAAAGACTTGTTCAACCTAGAGCATACCTGGCTAACTTGATCGGTAAAATTAAGGTTTTCATCCACCTGGATTCCTAAAAATGTAGTTTTAGTAGTAGTTTTGATTTGGTTATCGCCTAAAGAAAAGTGTATATCTGGTACGTTGCGATTCCCATAGGAAAATTTCATACACTCAGTCTTATTTAAATTTATAATTAATTTATTTCTGTTGCACCAAATCTTAAAAACTTCTAATATAACGCTGACTTTGTCGACAGCATCTAAAAAGTTTACACCCGATACTACAATGGTGGTATCATCAGCATACATAAATAATCCTCTATGTTGCAGAACATATTCTGGTAAATTATTCACAAACAAGAGAAATAATAGAGGTCCCAATATACTGCCTTGAGGAGTTCCTAGGTTTGTATTAACTAATTGGAAATCCGCCTCGCCTACTCTAACAACAAGAGATCTGTCAGTCATGTATGATTTTATTAAATTATTAACTGGCTCTCTGATACCTATTGCTGATAATTTATCCGATAAAAAGTCCGGATTTATAGTGTCAAAAGCCCGGGACAGGTCAAAAAATACACCAAAAACATGCTCACCTGTATCAATTTTATCATGGATGTATTGTACAAAATCAGTCGAAGCGGTTTCAGTCGAAAGACCAACTCTAAAACCATGCTGGCAAGTCGTCAATATTTTGTTTGTATTTAAAAAGGAATATATACTATTATAAACTGCCCTTTCGATTAACTTTGAAAAATTGCTTAAAATTGATATAGCTCTGTAGTTAGAAATATCATGACAGTCGTCTTTTTTAAACACAGGTACAACTTTGGCTGTTTTTAGTAAACTAGGAAATTGTCCGAGATGTACAGAATTATTTATTATAATGGTTATATAGTGTGCAAATTCGTGGCAACACTCTTTAAGTAATTTTGTGGGGACTTCATCAATTCCTGTAGATTTCTTATTAGGTAGTTGATATATAAGCTCTACTACTGTTTCTTCCAACACTGGTATAAAGTACATCGAGTTCTCGCTTACTTTCTTTGATTTTGTACAGTTACTATTCTGAGATGAAAAATGTTGTTCCATCAGCGTTGTTACTGAGTTCGCAAAATATTCCCCAAAGGCATTTGAAATCTGTGAGGGATCACTTAATATTTCCCCATTTGATACTATATTTTTGGGAATGCTTTGTTTACCGACGTTTCCCAGATTGTTGTTGATTATTTTCCACATAGTTTTAGTTTTATTAACTGAGCTGTTTATGATTTGAGAGTAATGATTTATTTTTTCATTTTTAATTGCTTTATTTACATCTTTTTTTAACTGTTTATATTTTTCCTCAACCAGTTTATCGATTTAAGATCGTCTACACTCTTTTTTAATTCTGATGAAAATACAATTTTTTTTTGTTAATAAATTTATTTTTAAGCATAATCTTTTTTTTGGGAAATGCCGCGTTAAAGCACCATTCAAAATGATCCCAAAAGATCTGAAACGCCTCATCTATATTGTCATAGTGGGAAATATCAAGGTACACAGAGTTAAATAAGATTTTAAATTCTGAAATTGCTGTGTCGGTATAGGATCTCCTTAAACTATAGGTAGGTAAATCATTGTTAGAGCAGGGAGGCATTTTCCAAGTAATAATCTGAGCAGTATGGTCAGATAGGCCAGGATCAAATACTTGCCATTTTAGTAAATTAATAGGTAAATTAGATATTACATTATACTAATATACATTTCATAATTTTATAATATCAAATCATTGAAATATTATTTTCAAATGTATATTAGACATCAACAATTTCCATAAAAACGAATGGTGGTCTAGTGTCTAAAGTTTTGCCATGAAATTTACGGGTCGTGGGTTCGAGACACAGGCAGGTTGAATGTAGTTATTCTTTTACTTCTCTTTAATACATTTTTTTTATATTAGCGAGTGTTTCAGTTGGCGTCACAAAATTTAAAATGTCTAAAAGCCAACATTATTTACAAGAAAACTGCTAAGAGTATTCTATAGAATGTGCCACAATTATATAAAAAGTTTAACAAATCCGTGAAGAGTGTAATGTTTACTAGTTCTTATTATACACTTCGCAAAAACGAAGAGTATATTGCGTTTGATCGGAGCATTTCTAAAACCAGAAATATCGCTCGTAGAGAAAACAATTTCATATCATTGTGTTAGTGAACGAATTCTGAACAACTTTCAAAATATCCGTCTGTCCATTCATCACGTTTATTGTAAGCACGACAACTTAAGAAATTTGCGAAATGTTATCTCTGTGATATACATTTTTTTGTTTATACATTTTACTAATATATATTTTATAATAATAGATCTAATGCGTTGTAATTTGATTCTCGGAAGATATAGATTACGGACATAAAATTTTTATAGTAACGTGTGTGATGGTCCAGTGGCTAAAGTTTTGCCTTGCAATCCACAGATCGTGTGTTCGAATCCCAGACAGGTTGGATTTTTTTTTTTAATTTTTTTTCATATATTTTTTTTTCACATCAAAGTTGGTATCACAAAATTTAGGATGTCCAAAAACTAACATTATTTACAAGATAACTGCGAAGAGTATCCTATAGAAAGTGTAACAATTATATAAAAAGCTCAATAAATTGGCGAAGAGTACGTTTTTAGCTTGTTAGTGTGTGTAATAATTTTTTCCCTTTGCTTCTATAAACAATTCGACACATTTTAACAATCAATTTTAAATTAACCACGATACCTGAATATAAAATGGAAAGATTAAACGAGAATTTCGAAAACAACACTACTTTTCAATTCGAACAGGTCGATCGAATAGTTTTATGCGCTTTCCTCCGAATTCTAGGATATCGAATTACATTTTCCCGTTATGTGTTAAGGGAATAGGAAGAGTAAGGATTATTTAATCTCGCCTCTACTGACAGAGATGGTAGTTAGAGGTATTCATGGTAGCTCTCAAGGTGCTCAACCATTCAAATATTCCGAAATACATCGCCGCCTTCACGGTCATTTCCAAGTCAATTTGGCGGCTCAACATCCCGCATGCAGACGCCAAGGAAATTCAATTAACTTTAATGGTTGATCCGACCATTGCCGACCGCGTAAAGAAACTTTGCACAGGGCAGTAAAAAAGCACAGGCCGGCGCCTCCGCCGAATAATATCATTGTAATGGATTTGGAATTAAGTGATGTGTTCCTTGGGAAACATTTTTGTTGTATTTGCATATTTATTGCGCTTCGCCAGCAGTTCAATTTTTGTATGCTTATATTATCAATATTTATATTAAATATCAACATGCGTTTTTAATATTGCACTCAGAACACAGTGATTTATTTAATAATTCGTTGTTCGTAGAATTAAAGAAAAATTACACAGATCCAAAAAAAAAAAAAAATGCGTGAGCGAGAATTAAGACCCACTTTTCTTAATCTCTTCGGGGCGCTGCACACGAATCTGAAGTCGGAATAACATGTTTGTGGACGAATTTTCGAGCTAGAGGTCAGAATTGGACACAAATCGTGAAAAATCTGAATCGAAATGAGTAGAAAAAATTTTGGCGACATGGAAATATCATTTTTGGGAGAAAATACAGTATTTTTCAATGTATTGCATTACTTGATAGATAGTCAGGTGATTTTAGATTCAAAATAACGATTTCTCGGAAAGTTTTGGGACAAGCCAAAAATTGGTCCACCCCCTACAGAATTTCCTCAGGAATCCGAAAACAACAGTGTTGACCACTCAAAATGGCGGCTTTAATGGTTATTTAACTTTTTGTAAACACAATGAATTTTGCAACTTACTTGTTTGCTTATATCTTCGCTTCTAAAGGTCGTAGAAAAACGTTCGACCCGTCAATTTCTTCGTCATGTTTTCCCCTATAAAGTAGGTATATGCAAGGAACGAATTTTTGATTGTTAATAACATTTTAGGACAAGAAACGGAAAAAATTGAATTTCTCGATCGAACTTTGAAGTACTGTAGAAACAAATATAAAATCTGCATGTTAACGATATTATGAGAAATAGTACATATTTTTACCCTTAATGAAATACACTTTGTCCCGTTGCAAAATATTAATTATATTTTTGCAATTAATTTACAAAAAAAAAATTCAAACTGTTATACTAAAAGATCATATTAATATTTTACAGTTGTTTCCGTGAAAACATTGTATTTGACGTACATTTACATAATCAAAAAGAATATTACAAAAAAATTTTAATTTGCGACTTTTTTAGGCAAAAAATTAATTTTGCAACTTAAACAAATGTAAATATCTCAGTGGATTTTGCATAAAATTTATTGCAACTAACGACATTTTAATTATCATAAAAAAAACACGAATCAAAAAAAAATTTTTGCTCCGATGCTTTGGAGCCGAGATATGACGAATTCACGTTTTTTGCGATTGCGGCGAAATTTGAAAATATTTTTACTTGAAAATTTAACTGAATATACCTTAGAGTGTGTGTTATCACCTAGAAAAAGTGCCATGTTTATATATCCAGATGGGCCATGGAAAAAAATTGAGAAAGTTATATACTTGGTGCTCGCGCTCATGCTAGACGCCAGATTCCCCTCCCCATTCATTGCTAGTGGCGTACTTGGACAGTTTTACCGGCGGTAGCTTTATTTCTCTTTTCCTTGGCTTCAGGAATGGCTAGATGGATTTTTTTTTTAATGCAACTTATTTTTTTCTCAGCTTTCCGATTCTTCGATTATTTTTCAATTATTCAATTACATTGCTCCGCAAAAAGAATTTGTAATACAGCGGCTTTATTATTTCATTATTATAGATAAAATAATTTCAGTAGTTTATAATCAAACATCTTATAATTATTTCTACATCCGGTGAAAGTATAGTAACGCAAAAAAAATTGTAAAAATTTTTATTGTTCAAATAGTAGAATGTCATGAAATGTCGAGATTTTAAGTTTGAGCAAAAAAGTCTGTCGCTCTGTCGGTCGATCCGTCTGTAACTTTTTTTTTACGCATGATTACCTGGAACCTTCTAATATAGTGACTTGAAATTTCCTACATGCATGTATTTTAACGAGATCTGGAAGATTATATCTTGATCTTATTCCGTTGAAGGGTTGGGGGAAATGGAGGTAAATGGGTAAATTAATCAATTAAGAGCCCATAAAATTGGTATTTAGTATAAATTAGTTTAGTATAAATAAGAGAAAAAAAAATTGTTGGCATTAGCCACCCCCATTACCACCCCCATTGTTATAGGAGGTGATAAAAGTAAAATTGTGATTTAGTGTGTATACAAGAAGCAAAGGCATCAATTTTGTTTTTTACTTCATCCACCCCCACTACCACCATTCCCACCCCCACTACCGATGTGACATATCGTTTTATTTTTTTTTCGTTGTGAGAGACTTGGATAGAAAATCTGGATGTGGAAGTAGTGATTCCTTGGGCAGCGTTTTTTTTACAATTTTACAAACATACTGTAATTTGAACAATCACGCATTATTGTTATGTTATGAATTAGATGTTTATTTCATTGTTTAAAACAAATTAAATCGATATTGATGTCTGTCAGTTTAAATTAAATGAAATGCAAGAAAATGAGGAAGTTATTGAAAATGTTGATATAAATAATGACGATGATGACAACAATTGTCTGTACGCAGAAATGCGAGACGAAAGACAGCGAGTCCGATACAGGAAATCAACCTAAAAAAAACGAGGACAGAAAAATAACCTTTATTTTGTATATTCAATAAATTAATTTTTAAATAAAAAATGTATACCTTTTTTATCCCCAATACGAGTAAAAACTATTCACTCATTAGTCTTATCAAATAAATTGTATGTAATCTTTACATATTTATTTTATGATGCAACGTAATTGAATGATTGAAAAATAATCAAATAATCGGAAAGCTGAGAAAAAAATAAGTTGCATTAAAAAAAAAACGTCCATCTAGCCCCTCCTGAAGCCGAGAAATGTTGCAATTTTCTCCATGTTTTTTCCATGGCCCATCTAGATATATAGACATGTCACTTTTTGTAAGTGATAACACACACTCTGAGGTATATTTAGTTAAATTTTTAAGTAAAAACATTTTCAAATTTCGCCGCAATCGCAAAAACGTGAATTCTTCATATCTCGGCTCTAAAGCATCGGAGCAAATTTCTTTTTCTAAATTCGTGTTTTTTTTATGACAATTAAAATGCCGTTAGTTGCAATAAATTTTATGCAAAATCCACTGAGATATTTACATTTTTTTAAGTTGCAAAATTATTTTTTTGCGTAAAAAAGTCGCAAATTAAAATTTTTTTGCAATATTCTTTTTGATTGTGTAAATGTACGTCAAATACAATGTTTTTACCGAAACAGAACTGTAAAATATTAATATGATCTTTTAGTATAACAGTTTGATTTTTTTTATAAATTAATTGCAAAAAAAATAATTAATATTTTGCCACGGGACAAAGTGCATTTCATTAAGGATAAAAATATGTACTATTTCTCATAATATTGTTAACATGCAGATTTTATATTTGTTTCTACAGTACTTCAAAGTTCGACGATCGAGAAATTCAATTTTTTCAGTTTCTTGTCATAAAATGTTATTAACAATCAAAAATTCGTTCTTTGCATATACCTACCTTATAGGGGAGCAAATGACAAAGAAATTTATGGGTCGAACGTTTTTCTACGACCTTTAGAAACGAAGATATAAGCAAACAAGTAAGTTGCAAAATTCATTTTGTTCACAAAAAGTTAAATAACCATTAAAGCCGCCATATTGAGTGATCAACACTATTTTTTTCGGAATCCTGAGGAAATTCTGTAGGGGGTAGACTAATTTTTGGCTTGTTCCAAAACTTTCCGAGACATTTTCCTAATATCACCGGACTAAGAGGCTCATGTTCACTTTGGACCGCACTATTATACAAGATTTCCGAAGGTATTGCTCCCAACAGTGTTTTATAAACATATTCATGTAGATTGATTCGGGATTGTATTTGTGTTCGCGGTGCTGAGCAGTACTGCTCACACGAAAAGAACAATGGGAAGGGTGGGAATTATATCTCGGGATTGTATGGAACACTCAGTCTGTGAGTTATTAAAATCACTTTTTTATTTCGCGTTTCAACATTTATTGGTCTGAATTTATTTATAATTGGTCTATATTTTCAGTGTAATAACTTAATTCGTTTATCAAAACGCACTTCTCTAAATTTGGAGATCAGTTATTTTTTGCTTGTTTCCTGACTCCTTTATCATCGAATGATCTACGCAATGAATTTATTTTTCATTCGTGTGCCTCTTGGACTGTTTCTCTCTTTAATGACCAACAAAAGTCTGCCATCATATTGATATCCCATCTTCCTTGATACCTTTTCTCCATTTTCTTGATATCTTGATTGAATCGCTCGCCTTGCTTTTCACCTACATTGTCAGGGAAATAACTTAGATGCGAGTCAAGGAAAAGTAATTTTAAATTCGTTAAACAACCTAACTTTTGGTAATTCTTGATCATCTCAGCTACAATGCTTTCGTCATCACTTCTATGATTCCCTAGGAACTGATGGACTACTGCCTTAGACTTTCC
Source organism: Rutpela maculata (assembly GCA_936432065.2). Classification (NCBI taxonomy): domain Eukaryota; kingdom Metazoa; phylum Arthropoda; class Insecta; order Coleoptera; family Cerambycidae; genus Rutpela; species Rutpela maculata. Next base: position 39,608,913 of record OW386285.2, read on the forward strand.
CATGCGGCTTTCTCTTTTGGAGTCATCGTTGTAATGAACACATCATCCTTCAAATTCCATCGAAAATTCCTTCCTTAAGTTTAGCTTCCGACAACTGACTAAATGTTCGACTCACCTGGTAAGAAGCATGATCGCATGGGCCAGCTCTTTTACTTCCACGTCCAGTGGAAGTATAGTAACGACAAAAAAATTTTAAAATTTTTTATTGTCCAAATAGGCTTAAAATGTCATGAAACGTCGAGATTTTAAGTTTGAGCGAAAAAAAAATTTCTGTCTGTCTGTCGGTCTGTCTGTCTGTCGGTCTGTCTGTAACTTTTTTTTGTGCGCACGTTTACTCTGGAACCGTTTAAGATATTGACTTGAAATTTGGTACACATATGTACTTTAACGAGATCTAGAACTAGATTATATTTTCATCTTGTTCCGTCGAAGGGTTGGGGGGTAAATTGGGGTAAATTTGGGGTAAATGGGTAAATTAAGCAGGTAGGAGTCCATGAAATTGGTATTTAGTATATACAAGAGAAGCTGAGGTCTCAAAAAAATTTTTGGCATTAGCCACCCCTATTACCACCCCCACCTCCTTATTAAAGGGGATGAAAAAAAATGTGATTTAGTGCATGTACAGGAATCAGAAACCTCAAAATATTTTTTTACTTCATCCACCCCCCACTACCACCCCCCTATCACCACCCCCACCCCACTACCGATGTGGGGTATCGTTTTATGGGTTTTTGGGGTAGAGGATTTCAAATATTATATTATTAAAGTTCCATAAACAATTATTTTCACATACAAAGTTTTTTCGTTGTGAGTGACTCGGATAGAGAATCTGGATGTGGAAGTAGTGATTCCTTAGGCAGCGGTTTTTTTTGTAGTGATTGTTTCGATCTCTACTAACCCATTCACAAAGGAAGCAAGGATATTTTGTAGATCCTAAATTTGCCACTTATGTTCTTCATATTATACCGTGTGTGTAGTCGCGGGCTAGGCATGGGGAGTAGAATTGCAACATCGCGTGTGCCAGCTGGCTGAAATGAAATAACAGAGCTGGAATGCTCCACCGATGGACGAATTTACGGCTGCCGGTGTTGTCATATTTCTCGCGCTACGTGAATGTACATGCCTAATGGGAAATTGCACACACGGTATCTTCTTTAATATCATCTCTAGATTGGTGTATTTTTAATTTTTGAAAATTTTTTTGGCGTTACCATACTTCCATTGGATGTGGAAGTAAAAGATGATTGTGACAGGTGCAAGGTGTCCAAAGGTAAGCGTCAAAAGATTTCATCACAAGTCGATTCTGCAATCTCACTATCTGAATATTCCATACAAGATCTAATTCCTGCCTCTTCTCATTGTTCTTCCCACATGTGCAGTTCTGCTCAGCACCGCGAACACAAGTACAATCCCAAATCAATCTACATGAATATGTTTATAAACCACCGTTGGGAGCAATATCCTCGGAAATTTTGTATAATAAAGCGGTCCAAAGTGAACTCACCATACCTGAGGTTTTATCAACTAATGGAATACATTGGAAAATACTGTATTCAAATCCCAAAATGACATTTCCATGTTTCCTACATTTTTTCTATTCATTTCGAACCTGGAAATATCACAAGTCCCGAGCTTTCACGATTTTCGTCCATTTCGATTTACCTCTAGCTCGATAATCTGTCCACAAATATGCTATTCTGACTTCAGATTCGTATTCAGCGCCCCGAAAAACATTAGAAAAAGTGGATATTAGTTCTCGCTCACGATTTTTTTTGTGGGCCTGTGTTATTTTACGCACTCATATAAAAAATTCATATGGTTACTCAATTCCCATCAGTAGTACCTACGAAAGTTTATTATATTAGAAGATATATAAGTTTCTCGCTACTACTAAAAAGACATAGATCATTTTTTTAAAACCATTAATATACACAAACTTATTTTAAATTGGGGTTATCAGCTCATAAAAAAAAACTATTTCTTCTTAACCACGACGTCTTATTAGACATTTAATATTTATTGTAGACAAGATACACACGTAGATACATACAGGATGTGCCTGGATGGGTTACTTATACCACAAATTTAAATTTTTTGACACAAAGTCACTATGAATAATTTTGCTTGTAAAAGAATACGATTTGTGTTAAGAAATTTTACTATTTTTATGCATGGCACTAAAAAATTTCAAGTAAACTCCTTTTATTTTCATTTTTAATAAATATTCTGTTTGAAAAAAATTGCTTACAATTATTACTTTGCCATAATCCGGAGTTTTAAAATAGAAAACATTTTTTAAAAACAAAAAACGGTAAATGTTTAAATAAAAAATATTTTAATGAACAACCAAATGTTTCAATTAAGTTTTTATTCAACAAGAAAACAACCAACTACCACGCGCTTTTGTAATCGCCTTTTTAGTAACCTAAGCAAATCATACGCAACCTAGTCTACTAGGTTACTTATACGTTGAGTTTTGTTGTATTTGTTTATATCAATGTATTTTATTTTATTATTTAAATTCAATGTGACAAAGGGAAACTCACCTAAATAGTCCTGAGGATGTCAATAAATTGTGACGAAACGTCGACTATTTAAAAAAGTCTTTTCCTAACACCTTTCTGATCTATACTAGCACTGATCAAAATTGGACCGAAAATAATTGTCATTTTTCTTTTATTTAAGAGTAATGCCCACAAATTACATGGGCGCTTTGTCAGATTATATTTGTAAACATCATGAAGAAGAACATTTCAAAAGAATATGATTAAATGATATTTTAAAAAATTTGTTTATTTTGGCTGGACTATAACATCTCTGAGAACATCTCAGTATATTAAATAAAATGGAAATATCAAAGATTACACATTTGACCAAGATCGAGTATAATATGGACTACAATCTGAAGAAAGCTAGGTAGTGGCCACATTAGACATTCTTTCATAAAATACGCAAATTAAAAAGTACTGATAAAAATTTGTAATACATGTAATAACAATCAATACAGCTCAAAGCGATCCTGAAGTTAAACCGCAATGGTTTTATTATTTGGTGTACAATTTGTAAAGATCTATTGCACGTTGCACCACTTTATCGCTACAGCACAACATTTAATCCCTTCAGAACTTGTCGATACTAATTAACAACCTCCCAGTAATGATTTTCTACGCTCGGTTTCAACCACAATAACAATTTAACGCATGCATTTCCGACTATGTAAGGAGTAAGAGTTGTGATGTAATGGGAAGTTGTATGTCTTAATCTATTTACATCCTAAGTGCTAATACATTCAGTCACAGGAAAGACCCCATATTAATTTAATGATATATTTTATTATCATTTTATTTCCACACCCAGTGGAAGTATACTAACGACAAAATTTTTTTTTTAATTTTTATTGTTCAAACAGGCTTAGAATGTTATGAAACGTCAGGATTTTAAGTTTGAGCGAAAAAAGAAATTTCTGTCTGTCTGTCGGTCTGTAATTTTTTTTTGTGCGCACGTTTACTCTGGAACCGTTTGAGATGTTGACTCGAAATTTGGTACACATATGTACTTTACTATCTTGTTCCATCGAAGGATTGGGGGGTAAATTTGGGGTAAATAGGTAAATCAAACAGGTAAGAGTTCATGAAATTGGTATTTAGTATATACAAGAGAAGCTAAGGTCTCAAAAAAAATTTTGGCATTAACCACCCCCATTACTACCCCCACCTCTTTATTAAAGGGGATGAAAAATATGATTTAGTGTGTATACAAGAACCAGAAACCTCAAAATATTTTTTTACTTTATCCACTACCACCCCCTGTCACCACCCCCACCCCACTACCGATGTGGGGTATCGTTTTATGGGTTTTTGGGGTAGAGGATTTCAAATAATATATTATTAAAGTTCCCTAAACAATTATTTCCACATACAAATTTTTTTTGTTGTAAGTGACTTGGATAAAAAATCTGGATGTGGAAGTAGTGATTTCTTAGGCAGCGGTTTTTAACAATGCTGCACAATAAAATATCGAGACATCCATAATAACACTATAAAAATCATATAAATCATATATCTGTTTTCGAACTTCCATGTCATTAATGAGACTATTACTATTGAAATTCCACTGGTACATCATATTGAAATTTAAAAATAAATTTAAAAAGAGGAAGGAAGGGATTTGAAATGAACATACCGAACGTTTGTTTTTGAATATACTATTGGAATTTCAAATTGAAACTTAAGGTAAGGTTATGGTAGGACATTAAGAAATGAATGCGTAATGAACATTCCGAATATCTTTAATAGTGGAGCGAAAAAGAGGTAAAATTGTGTCGTTTTTTTTTATGAGCTTAGAACAAGATCACTCAGTGGGTATTACCAACAACATCATTTTACATATAAAAACACAAAATACGACATTTTTTAGTGGTCACAGATATTCTTATTTAAAAAAAAGTGTAAAATTTAATTTTTTTTTAAATCATTTTTTTTTGTACATCCATTGCCATATCTCAAAAATGAATTGAGCTATCGATGTGAACTTTTTTTTGTTATAAAACACACACTTAAGCGCTTCTCTCTATTCATAGAATTGCTAATAAAAAAAAATGTAAACATGCCAAAAACGTAGATGACCCTGAAAGTTTAGAGAATACGCCATCAAATTTTCACTAAGCGACGAAATTTTTTGTTTTTGAAAATTTTGTGTAACATGCTGTGAAGAAAATGAAGTCAATAGACTAAAAAAGTTTTTAGAAAAAAAATATTTTCATTACTAGCAATAGTTTGCTAGTTACGAATTTTTTAGTATGGAGGAATTGTCGAAGCGTACGCGCGCCGTACTTAGAATAATAATGATTATGTATTGTATGTAACGGAACTTTTCATTATTATTTTTTTATGTTTAGGACTGTTTTATCAAGTTTTAGGATCTGAAAGGATAACTTATTTTTTCCAGTGACACATTAAGGACTAAGGTTGAAGGCAAAAAGGAATTAAAAATCTTAAATGGAGTATGCATTGCATTGGGATCTCGGAAACGGTGAAAAATAATATTATAGTAAAATGGAAAAAGTGTTGCGCAACTAGGGGGTTAATAAAATCCCATAAACAGAAGTTTAGGAAAAGTAACAATTTTGGAGTGTTTTGATAAAAAGTAAACTATCGAGTTTTCCTTTTTTTGCGTTATTATTGGAGCAAAATAAAAAAGACAGTTTCTTAAAGCACGTGGCAATCTTAATATTTGCATCCGACATTTCCTCTGTCAGAGTCCCTATCCGAAACTCCAATGCATTGCATTTTTACCCTAGATCCACACAATAACACAGGTCGACAAAAAAAAAATCTACTCCAAGGACTAAATCTATCATGCCTTAAGTATTTTTGTATGCTGAATCCGAATTTTCCACTTAGATTTCGAGCAAACGTCAAACATTATCAAAAAATCGTATTTTGACGATAAAAACCGGGATTTACTCGAAATCTACGCGGTAAAAAAAATTTAAAATTGAAAATTCGGATTCAGCACACAAAAATACATAAGGAATGATAAGTTTAGCCCTTGGAACAGAACTTTTTTGTTGTAGATCTGTGGCACAGGTGCACTTTGTACACAGGTCTACAAAAAAAGAAATTCTGTTCCAATGACTAAATCTATCATTTCTTATGTATTTTTGTATGCTGAATCCGAATTTTCAATTAAAAAAAATTTTTACCGCGTAGATTTCGAGTAAATCCCGGTTTTTATCGTCAAAATACGGTTTTTTTGACAATAAAAACCGGAATTTACTCGAAATCTACGCGGTAGAAAATTTTTTTAATTGAAAATTCGGATTCAGCACACAAAAATACTTAAGGCATGATAGGTTTAGTCCTCGGAGAAGATTTTTTTTTTTGTAGACCTGTGAATTGAGTAAACGTGTTATTTTCGCCTAAATTAGGTAACAAAAAAGAAAAAAACATCCTAAATTAAGTCTTTTTTAATTTCCTAATTATAGTCTCTAAACTCTGTTTCCATGGCTTGTGCACAAGTTTATCGTTTTCCTCTATTACTACGCCACATAAAATTCATTCCATTTTACAATGAAACTTAGATTGCTTATTGATCTTAAATATTTTTTAAGTAGATAATCCACGCACAATTCGCACAATGACCATATGTTCTACAATATAATACAAGTGGTAATAAGAGAAAGAATATCGTTACACATTTTACTTCCACATTCAGTGAAAATATAGTATGGACAAAAATATTTTTGAAAATTTGTATTATCCAAATAGGCTTAGAATGTCATGAAACGTCGAGATTTTAAGTTTGAGCAAAAAAAATTCTGTCTGTCGGTCTGTCTGTAACTTTTTTGTGCGTACGATTACTCTGGAACCGTTTAAGTTATTGACTTGAAATTTGGTACACGTACCATGTATTTTAACGAGATCTGGAACTAGATTATTCCGTAAAGGGTTGGGGGTAAATGGAGGTAAATAGACAAATCAAGCAAGTAAGAGTCCATAAAACTGGTATTTAGTATATAAAAGAGAAGCTAAGCTCTCAAAATTTTTTTTTGGCACTAACCACCCACATTATCAACTCCCACCCCATTATTCAAGGGGGCGAAAAAAATAAAATTGTCATTTAGTGAAGAACCAAAGGCCTCAATTTTTTTTTACTTTATCCACCAATACTACTTACTTTATTCCACCACCCTCAGCCTCACTACCGATGTGGCATATCGTTTTATAGGTTTTTGGGGTAGACGATTTCAAATATTATATTATTAAAGTTCCATAAAAAATGATTTCCACGTTCAAATTTTTTTCGTTCTGAGAGACTTGGATAGAAGATCTGGATGTGGAAGTAGTGATTCCTTGGGCAGCGGTTTTATAATTTGACCTTCGACGAAAACGAATAACGTTAATAGTACACCGCCCTGAGACTAGTTAGTTTTAGTGGACGCGGACGTATTAATATTCAATTTCTGCAATTCGCGCGCTCTAAAAAAAATCACTGTACCTAAACTGTAAAAGACACAATAAAATTTATGCTATCAAAAACTTTTTTGGTCTTTTGGCTTTATTTTCTTCGCAGCATGTTATACAAAATTTCCAAAAACAAAAAAGTTTGTTGACTGCGGATTTTCTGAACTTTCAAGGTTATCTAAGTTTTTAACAAACTTAAAAATGTTTTAGTTAACAATACTATACACAGATAGAAGCGCGTAAATGTGTGTTTTATAACAAAAAAAAGTTCATGTGGATAGCTCCATTCGTTTTTAAGTTATGGCATTAGATGTTCAAAAAAACATGATTTAAAAAAAAAAAAATTCACACCTTTTTAAAAATAACAATGTCCGTGACCACTAAAAAATGTCGTATTTCATGATTTCTAATGAACATCGACCTACTTAACGAAATGGTATATATCTAGGTTTGTTCTAAGATTAAAAAAAAAAAACTCGAGAAGGAAGCGACTTCTCCCCTGTTTTTTACTCCACTATAAGTTTATTGAATAATACAAGCATAAATCATAGAAATTAATAGGAATGCCTCCTCCCCTCTCATTCTGTAGGCAAGGATAGATTTTTTTTTATTTTTTCATTGACAATATCAGTAATCATCTCAATTCTTCAGGAATTGCATCTAACAATTCTTGTGGATCTTGTGAATTATTTCAATTGTTACTCATCAACATGTTAACCATGAAAGCCCATTTTTGAGAACATTGCACCAATCAAATGTGTCACCATAAAAATGCCTAATTGAAATTTTCGACTTTCGTGATTTGTTGTTAAGTTGTTTTATAGTGCACTGCGAATGACTCTCAGTTTTTTGTTCGGAAGCTGGGTAATGGGTATTGAAAAATTGATATTAAAATCCTTTAGATGTTAATAAATCATTACATACAGGGGCGCCGATTAGTTAATTCCAAATTAATTGATTTTGAAATTGTATGAAGGTAACCAACTAATAAGTTAACTTTAAAATGTTAATATTGTGAAAACAAAACAGAAATTGTAAAATCTGTGAGACTATAATTAGTAAAGGACTTCGTGAAATTTTGAAGTACAAACTTGAAATATTTATGCTTAAAATTAGTATATGTATTTGATAAGTAAGAAAATGTTTATAATAATTACATACTGAAGTAAAGCGTAGTATACATGTATACGTAGCCGCACAAAAGAAAGTTTACATCTCCTATATTATATGTACATAGATATATTCGTTATATAAATATTTCACGCTTAAAATTTTAAGAATAATATATAGATCGTTAAATGTATCTAATCATCGTTGTTGTTGTTTGACCAATGGTGGAACGATAGGAGAAATCAGCTTCAATAATAAAAAAAACAAACTGCATACAACCTAAATTCTTGTAGAAAGGTCCTTTAAAGGTGTCCTTATGTAACCGAAATGAATTATTAGCAGAATGATACCAGGGCTTCGGAAAATAATCTTTTGGTGAGACTGAGCATAAAAAGTTTCCAAAAAAAATTCTTGTTTTTTTTCTAAATCTTGATAATACCAAATCCTGATAATTCCTTGACACTACTTAATTAACATTAACCTCAATACGCAAGGAGAAAAATATAAAGGATTCAAAAAAAAAGAAGAAGGCCAGAAATTAAGAGAAAAACTTAAGCTAAAAAATGTACAAAAATTATTATTTTAGAGGAATTTAGTAAAAATTCTACTAACCGTAGGGATATGTGTGCACAAAGTGAAGATACTTTAAATAGTTTCCTTTTCAAACTATGCAACACACGACCAAGGAAAATTCAATCTTTATCAGTTTTTTTCCAATAATCGTTTTAGCGGTTGGGTACTAAGTAAACTTTAATCATCTATATCTTTTCGAAACTAGTTTAAGAACGAAGCTCTTAAAAATTATGTCTGATATTCTTACCATTTTCAAAGCAGAGGGCAACACTAATCAGGAGAGTGAGAAGCTACATCTATGTATTATAGTAATCTTAAATATGAATTTCTTTTCATTTTTATATTTCTAGCTAAGTGACATCTTTTAACACTTTGGTTTATTAATAGGAAATAATTACAGGATAATTTTGTTATTTTAATTAATACAGGTAAATGACCAATAGTTAGCGATCTACATCTTAAATATAATATTTACCAATGTGAAATTAGAAATAAAATTGCGATTTTATTGTGACAGATTCATACAAAATTGTATTAAGTAAATATTTGTTAGTTTCTTTTTTTGTAGTAAGAAAAAAGGAAATTTTATTGTTGTCTGTAAGTTTTAGTTACTGTGGCAATTGAATTGCGACAAATGTCATTATTAATAGTAGTACAATCGTATCGACATATGTCATGTTTTATTTCATGAAATATTTTGTGTGCTTTTCAATATTTATCTATAATTTTTATCTGGGGCTTGTTCCTCAAAAATAATATAACTCGTGTAAATCGCAGTAATATACAGGCTGTACCACTTAAAAGCGATATTTGAATTCTGTAAAAGGTAGCTACTAGAATAAATAAATGACTTCAGTTTTGAGTAAAAATGGTTATTTTACACATTGAGGTATAGATGGCGTTGCGATGCAAAGAAATTTTTCGATCCTAGGAAGATGAAATGAGTTGCATGAGATGGAGAATTATATTCTAAGCGACTTTTTTAATAAGAATAATTTTCGAAAAATCACTGGTTTTCGAGATATTTGAACTTAAATGTAATTTTTCATATGCCTACAATTTATAGTGTAAAATTTAGTATAACATACATCATAAACATGACGCAAAAATTAGACAATGCAAATAAACAAAAATGTCAAATAGCAGTTTTGTTTTACTTGAAAAAAAAATATTTAGTGTTTTGTGTTAGAGATAAGTTGGCGAGAGTCAATTGACATATGTCAGAATAATAATAATTAATGTTAGAGTTCCTCATGTAATATCATTGATGTTAATACACAGTTAATTACAGTCCGCTCAGTTAGATTCTTATTCAAGAATTGGTTATCTACCCCCCCAACATTTTGAAATAAATGTTTCATTACCATCTAAATGAGCCCGATTCACTATGAAAAATGTCCCAAAAGACTTATTGTCTAAAATGTATTTTAAAAAAGTTATGACGATTTTTATATTCAAAGAAATTATATTGAAGTTCAAATAACTCGAGAACCAGTGATTTTTCGAAAATTGTTCGTATTATAAAAGTTACTCAGAATATAATTCTCCATTTCATGCAACTTATTCCATCGTTCCTAGGATCGAAAATTTTCTTTGCATCGCAACGCCATCCCTGCCTCAATGTGTATAATAACCATTTCTACTCAAAACTGAAGTCATTTACATATTCTAGTAGACGCTTTTCACATAATTCAAATATCGCTTTTGGTTATCGAGAAAATGGCGCCGGAAGTTTTAAGTGGGACACCCTGTATAGTATATACCGGGTGCCACAGGCTAGTGGCTCCCCCCTATATTTCCTTTATTTTTTAACTTATCCATTTAAAATTTGAGGTGCACAAACTACCTGTAAAAACGGATTTTTGGACATAAAAAAACGGTACACCATTTTCGGTTTACTCGGAAATGACTGCAACTTTCGATTTTTACATGGAATACCCTGTATATTTTTACATATTTGGATTCAAGACATGTTCTGAGTATACCATGAGATTTTCGCGAATTTTTGAGTCGATGTTCAGTTTTTTAAGCATTTTAAGACATTCGTGTAGAGTGCTTTGGAATACCAAAATTTGTTCTACGGTAGGTAAAGTCCTAGGAAAAAATATAATTTTTCGTTTAATTTCATTAATAACTATTTACGAAGCCTCCAAAATTGACAAATCACTTTTTTATCGAAAACTTCTTTTTTTCAAATGGGAAGGTGGCGGCTCCTAGTGTTCAATAAATTATAGATTTTTTTATGAATTCATTGATATCCATTTCAAATCTATGCTATTTTATTGAATTTATTTAAAAATAAAAAAATCACTTTCAATCTAATTTTTCTTGAACTTTAACGTAGTTGCCTTTGCAAAAATCATATGTCTAATAATGAAATTTGAATAATATACGTTTTTCTGAAATTGATCGGCAATATCTACATCTTCGGCGCGATTTCAGATCGAAAAATGCACAATTCCAGTATTTTAGTCCGTTGCTAAGAAACCATAAGAAAACAGACTAGAAAAGATCCGTTGCCAAGCAACGATCAACAAAACTGTACAGGCCTAGGCCAGGAAAGTAACATTCCCGTACGGTTTTTTATGTATATTTTAGACAGTAAATAAATACACGCAGACAAACTAACTCACATTAAAATTGCATCTATTAGTAAGCAGTTAGATTGTAATGAAGAAATGTTATACATTAATAAAAATTCCTTAATTTATAAAAATATTAATTGTGATTTCAGAAAAAATAGTATGTGTACTTCGGTGTGAAAGCACATTCCGGGACTTCGATGCTTGTTAGCCTCGGCTAGCGCCTCGGCTAACAATTTGTATCGTCGTCCGGGAATGTATTGCTTTCACACCAAAATGCACAATATACTATTTTGTGAATAGTAGCCTTTTGGTTCTCTTTTGTTTCTTAATAGGTATAAGCACTAGTACAAAGTAGGATCAATAAAAATTATTTTGAAAGTGATTTTTTATTTTTAAATAAATTTAATAATAGTATATTAATGAGTGTTGTAAGAAGCATATTACGCACGAATGGAAAAGTTACGCACGATGCCGCGTAGCGGCGAGTGCGTATTTCCATGAGTGCGTAATTGCTTTACAACTCGAATTATGTACTATACTTTACCCACGATCATATTTATTTATTTACTTAGTAAAATCTGAGTTTAGTTTACTTGTCAAAAATATTATTCAACAAATATTATGTCAGTTTTGACAGCGTTTGAAAATTACGTAGGCGCTTTTGTCTTTTTAAACCCCGCGTCAGCGAACTAAGCCACCTATATTTGCGTGTCCCGTGCGTTTTGTTTACCGTGCGATTTGTTTACAGTGGGTTTTGTTTACCCTATGTAAAATCCAACTTACATAGATGGCAGGTAGTGTGTTTTTTACTATTTACAGTAGTGATCGTAGGTAAAATAGAAAAACAAATAGCATAAATTTGAAATGGATATCAATGAATTCAGAAAAAAAAAATATAATTTATTGAACACTAGGAGCCACCACCTTCCCATTTGAAAAAAAAAGTTTTCGATAAAAAAGTGGTTTGTTCAATTTTGGAGGCTTCGTAAATAGTTATTAATGAAATTAAACGAAAAATATATTTTTCCCTTGGACTTAACCTGCCGTAGAACAAATTTTGGTATTCCAAAGCACTCTAGACGAATGTCTTAAAATGCTTTAGTAAATTGAACATCGACTCAAAAATTCGCGAAAATCTCATGGTATACTCAGAATGTTGTCTTGAATCCAAATATGTAAGAGACACTAGCTAATGGCAACCGGTTTCAGTATAACTACGTTTATATTTCGAATTTATAAATCATTACAATTTAATCATGCAGAAGATCCTTCAAGCAAAAATTACATGTGAAAATTTTAATATAGCTCATACAGGAATGTTAAACACAGAATTCATTGACTTAAGAACGTAGTTGACAAAATAATTTAGAACAATAAAGGACATTTTATTTTTTTCAAGTACCAAGTACCCATTTAATAATAATAGTTGCTATTGACTATTCCTATACAACTTTGTATTGTCTGTTAAGGAAAATAAATTATTTATTATTATTATTAATCGCTTTAAAAAAATTATGTGTGGTAAAAAACTATCCCAAGATTCTACAAAAAAAATTTGGTAATTGTTCCGAAACTTTATAAGGGTTAAAAAAATCCAGAAAATTTCAAGTTTTTTTAATGTTCCCGTTGTCATATTCTGTTCCAATTTATTCCACATTTATGTTTCGGTAATATCTATAATTGGTTAAAATTTTATTTGAATCAGTTATGACGTTCAATAGATATAAATTATTTTCTAAAATTTTCGATTTTCTTTTACTCGAAAACGGTGTGATATTAAGGGCTAAAATTTGGCAAAATTGTAAGTGATATTGATAACAATCTAAGCAAAAAAAGAGTACTATCCATGTGTGGACGAATTCACCCACCTTGACGGACTGTGGTCTTTGCATAGAAAAATAATTAATAATTTTCAACATGTGATGGTATCAGGAAACGAATTTCTGAGCAAAAATTTCTTTTCATGATGATTCTAGAAAAATATTTTTATCTGGTTGTATTGGAGATACAAAATCAACTAGGCGAGATTTATTAACTCCACTCAAGATTTAGAATTATTTTTCAAATTCCTATGTGCTCACATTCTCATTTCTTAATGTATGACGTGTTACTAAGTGCCTGTTGAAGAGATAATACCATTAAAATGATAATTTACATTACTGAGAATTATAAAATATACAAATGAAGACCGTTTACAGATTTTCATAATTAAGCTATAACAAGCTTACCATTCGCCGACGCTTTTTACCCAACAAAAGACTTCGACAATCATTTTAATTAATATCAAGCGATATAAAAGAAATTGTTCTATATCGAAAAGTAAGAAAGGCGCCGTAATAATCCTTTAAATGAGAATGCCTTAATTAAGTTCTGAAAGCTAAATAGAACTGAGCTGTCTTGTGTACAAACGTATTCAATTCAAGCTTTACAAACATTTTCATTTTCTGCCATTTCACGCGAGCGCGTGAGCCTATAAATTTGATTTGTATTGTTTGCTTAGTGTATCATACCCAGCGCAAACAAATTTTACACAAAAATTTGTATACGTGCAACGTGAGCGCAATGCCAGCCAAGTTCACAATGCACCTAGCAGTGCATACATTTGTATGCAGCAGCTTAGACTAAGCCTAAGCGAAACCAGAGGCTCGAATAACCCCACAACTCTTCTCCTTACAAAACTGGGTAGCGCGGTGGGTTTTTGCCGCTTCGTATCGTTACCGTAAAGCTAGCTGCAAACAATCACCATCTTTTATTTACGTTGCCTTGCATTCTGTTTTAAAAGCGGAAATGAATATACCAGTGGATCATTGGGACATTGTAAGAGTACTTTTATTTCTAGTCACTCTTTTATGTATTTCTGCGAATAATAATGGATCGTGTTTGGGAGATAATTTAGTAAGGTAATATCGACGTATACATATTTTTCAGATTGATGATGTTTCTGCTGAAAATAATATTATATTTTTAACTTAAAATGATGCCAGTCAAACAGGTGTTTATAAAAAGCCATACTTGTTATTTATTGAAGCAAACTGTTTAAAAACTCATAGTTAAAATTAATTATACCGCACAATAATATATTGAATGTTAGTTGTAGTACATGCAGGACCGGATTAAGGACTGACGCGCCCCTAGGCTAATCATGGATTTGCGCCCTCTTATTCATAATGGAAGAATATTAATTAGCGGGAAGGTAAAATCTGAAGAAAATATTTTTTTGTCCAGATTCAAAATTGACGAGCGGGGGGCGGAGATATATGAAAAAAAATGTTTGTCCCAGTTTCAAAATTGATGGGGGGGACAAATCTAAAAAAAAATTTTTAACCAACTAACCGAAATTATTTTTCATTTTTCTCAAAAACGAAAATATATATTTTTTTTAATAAACAGAGAGTTCAAAGAACTCGCGACGCCCCTCATGCCTTGCACGCGGCCCTTCAGGCTATAGCCTAGTTAGCCTTATGGATAACCCATCCCTGGTGGCCAGCGGCTACAATAAAAGGCAGCGGCATTACTATAGGAGTGGAAATATATAATATCTATCTCTTTCCGTTCCTATTTTCCTATAAATAATCCTGTAAAATATTGAAATAGTTGAAAAGGAATATATAAGAGAGGTATACATTTCCTTAATTGGCACAAAAGTTGAGCTGGCGCATGCCGGTCAAATTGCAGCGTTCTTTGCTTCCGCGTTTTCGGACGAACAATGAGACCGACGCAGAAGTTATAAAAAGGATCCAACCAACCAACCTTCTCGGTACACTTTGAAAATTGCCATGACAACTCGTAAAAGTGAGCTGGTAAGTGAGCTACCGACAATGTTAGCTCCCGCAGACCACCTCACTTTTACGAGTTCGCATGGCAATATTCAAAGTGTATCGAGGATGTCGGATCGTCTATATAAAGTGCAGCGCAGGTCGGGTGTTTTTTTGTACTAATAGCACAACATTGTCCTATGGATATCTGAAAGACGTCCTCGACAGACATACAGGTCATCCGATGGACGTTCGTCTTTGGCTCGAAGTACACCCGACGGACAGCAGAGGGACGTCCAAATGTCACAACTTTGAACAATATTTGTATGTCCCAATTATTTTAACAGAAAAAAAAACCGGAATGAGTACCTAACTCACTTGACCACTAACCTTATTTACTAGTACTTACTTAAAGACTGTATAGTTGAAAGCACGGTGTGTTGAAAGTAGGTCTTAGACTAATATAGCTATTTATTTCAAAATGTAGAAAGTATTTGAATGTTTAATAAATGTTTAGTACCAAATAATATCATAAATAATTTACAAAAAAAGGTTAAAATTAAATTATTAATTACAAATTACTATAAAAATAAACAAATTTTACAGAAATAACGGTCAAATATAAACAAAAACATTGTAAAATTGAAAACCTAGTTTTTTTGTTTTTATATTAGATAGCTGCTGTCCCTATAGGGACCAAAAAGTGTGTATTTGCCGCACATAAGAGGACGTCTGTTGCAGCACATATGTTGGACGTTCAGTGTGCCAGTGTGGTTTTCGCTGGTATGTATACATATCTCGGAAACGTTTTGGAGAGAAAGCGGTTTGGAGATATTATCATTTATTACAAAAATATAATATTTAAATTAACAGACACGAAAAGGACATCCATCTCCGGTCCCTATATGGGCATAAAATATACATACATTCAGAGGACGTCCATTCCGTAAAATTTCAAAGTAAATCTGATGATAGTCGTCCGGTAAATATCCAATTTATGTCCATGGACGTCAGTACATTAAATGGACATAAAACAGACGTCCGGCGGACATCGTGTGCTAGTAGGGTATCTACGGGTTTAGGTAAACATTTCTTCGCTGAACTATACAATACAAAGGTAATAAATTCGACAATTTTATCAAAATGAAATAATTAAATAACAAATAAATAATTTTCTTGCATAAAAAAAAGTACCGACGTAGATATAATAAACCGCAGATTTAACAGGCACTCAAAAAATTTCGGCATCTTTGGCTTTGCGATGCAGCGTGTTTGACGCCGACATTATTTGAGTGCCTGTTAAATCTGCGGTCAACTATATAAGGAAGGCCTCAGACTGTACCCGGAAGGAATACGGCAATAAAAACTTCAGATATGGATAATCACTTTAAACGTATGAACAGGACTCTACTTAAAATTATATCGCATTTTCTACTTCATATTATTTACTTCTCTCTGATATCTCTGAAAATTAAATATAAGTAAATGAATAGTTAGGTATTTTGGTATTCATGCTTCTTAATATGGATATAATTATAAAATGTAACCAAAATAGTTACATAGAATAGGTATACATAGGCTTATACAAATGTATTAATTTCAACGTAGATAAGACGGCGGCGGGTACAAAAGCTCTTTATGCTTGTCTTTCCTTAAACAAACAATTTTTGACGCTCATTATCCCAACTCGATTTTGTGGCTATTTTTTCGCCATCCCTTATATATACGACGCTACAATACATTTTATTTTCCAAAGGTCAATGGTAAACAGTAAATGATCATCAGGAGATAAAATTAATTAGTTTTGAGTTGCCGATGCGCCCCCTCGCGCTTCGGCGCCCCTAGGCTATAGCCTATTTAGCCTTGTGGATAATCCGGCCCTGAGTACATGTATAAAGAAATGAACAAGTCTGTTCTAACTTGTTCAGATTTAGATCAATGATACATGAATGGAACGAATGATTTCTTTGAAAGTTATCTGCTGAATACCTAAAATAATATTTTATAAAAATTATGATTTTTTGTAATTTCTCAATTTGCTGCGACTTTTATGAAGGAGTATTTTTGTGTTGAGACAGAATTTGTTTTCATTACTGAAAATCCTCAAATATAGTTGCTTTTACTTGTGTACCTATCGACTGTACTATAAAAGACTCAAGTATAATTTGTTGCATTATTTTTATTTTTATATCGGTATCAGTTAAATATTTTAGACTAAGAGCTGGCCGCCGCGGAGGTACTACGATATTACCTCCGGCTGGAATTTTGAGAAGTGATTGGAGGGACCATCAGGAAGTGCCATCTGCAAAGATTTTGCTCAAAACCCCTGCAAAGGACAAGTCAGACGACTCAAAAATGAAAAAATTTTGCTCAAAAAATGATCATACCTCCAGCTGAAAATTTGCAAATTACCTGTTTGAAGGTCACAGATAACGTATGTAAATCGTCAGACGCCTAGGTCGCTGCCAAAGGGGTATCAGACGCCCTCAAAGTTGTAATTTTTTTTTCAAAAATTTTTTTTCCTTACCTCCGTCTGACGTTTTAACATATTGCAGCCCGCCTGAGGAGTATACTTTTTTTTCGAAAATTTATTTTGGTTACCTCCATCTGACGTTTTTACATATTATCCTAGAGACAATTTTAAATACATATGTGCTTGTTCCACTTATAACGCGAACGTGAAATGTAGTGTCTAGGAATCTACGTATCACTATTGCGTTATGAGCAGGACAACCATCCTGCTGGTACCAAATCTCTTCGAGGTCAATGCCCAAAGTTCGAACCGCCGAAATAATTTGTTCACGTAACAAATTCAAATATTTTTGTGCTGTAAGGTTGCCGTCGATAAAAAAGGGGCCAACTGTTGAATTACCTAAAATTCCAGCCCACACATTGACTTTCTGTGGGTACTGAGTTCGGTATGGCATTCTCAAATATTTATTTTCCCAGACCAATATTAGTACAGTGAATGAAGGTAAAAATCAACTATTACCTCCGATTTCGGTGAACCTCCATCGATTTGCATGAAAATTTGGGATTGAGTATATTTTACCCTCAACTTCAAAAGTGACATATGCTCGACTTGCGCTTTTTGCATTTTAGGGGTGAAATCCAACCCTTTTTTTAAAAATGGGAAAAAATGCAGATTTAAGCATTCTGGCGTAAGTAATCTCGTTTAATTAGATAAAATAAATATTTTTCAACACTTATATGCATGATTTATGATTTTAATTAATTTTTCAACCCTTTTAGCAACCACCCCTTAAATCGAAAATCATGAAAAAATCATTTTTTGTATTTCTGAAATATGAAATCGCATATTAACATTACACAAACGGTTTGTTTAATGTTTATGATATAATTTTTGGTTGACTGTGAAATTTCAAAACCACCCCCTTAATGCAGAATCATTGAAAAAATTGGTTTCAAGAAACTTTAATCATTTGAATAATACATTACTGAATTGAAATCTCATTTACTGAGTATTAAAGTAATTATTTATTTATTGCGAAATTTTCCACCCTTAAAAACTACCACCTGTCATAAAAATAATGGAAATTTTTTTTTATCAGCTTTAATAGCTTTAATTATTTAGAATCTTTTTTATTACTTATGATAAACTTTTTTAATATATTTCAAACTTTATTAATATTATTCTTTCCACATTCCCCAAACTACCCTTCGTGCACAAATTGATGAAAAAGCATAATTTAACGTTGAAAACAATTTTTTCAGTGCTTATGTGACCTATAAAAATTTAATTTATTAATTAAGAGGAAAATGTATTAAAATAAATATTAAAATATATGAAAAGTTTATTCATTTTTTATTTAAATAATGTTTCATAAATTAATCAAATATTAATAGTACATTAAATTTAATTTTTCACTCTTCATCAGAGCTCTCTTCACCAACTTCTCCTTCTTCATAAATTGGAGGGCTATTTTGGCAATTGTCCCCACTGCATGATCCGCAGGTTGCATTGCAAAATAACCCTACTCTTCGACACCCGCAAGAAGCGCCGCACCCTTTTTTGCAGTTGCAAAAAATCATTTTTAACACGACACGACACGTCTACTTCTTACTATCTATCTTTTTTCCTATATATGCATACAAAATCTCTGCTCAAAAAATTTTTCCAAGAAAATGTTATTGGTTTTTTTACAATAACTCCGTTAATTTTTATGATATCAGGTTCATCCAAAAACCATTTGAAAGGTAATTTCAAGGGCTATAAGATCGTATTAAATTTAATCTTTTAAAACCCTTATTATTTAAAAGATAAAAGGTTAAAGGGCCCCGGTTACATGGTTCTCGCAGTAAAATTTAGGCTTTAAACGTTTCTATCTCGGTTATTTTTTATCCTACAAAAATTTAAAAAAAACTAAAATCTTTGTTAAAAAAAAACTCAAATTTCGTTCTGTATTATTTTTTACGTATATCGAGTATTTTTGGAGTTATTATCAAAAGAAAATGAAATTTACAAAAATTTGAAAAATTCTGATTTTTTTAAATCATATTTTTTTTCAAAAATATGCATTCTAAACTGATTAAAATTTTTAAAATCATTACTTATGCTAAAATAAAGAAAGTCTTATAGGGATTACTATAAATTTTAATTTTTGTGGAAATGGCGTAGGTTTAATTTTTCACTTTTTCCTAAAAAATTCGAAAGGGTCCTCTTATTTTCATGATAACTTGTTTAACTTTGATGCTATCAACTTCTTCTACAGCTCATTTGATAGGTATTTCTGAGTACTTTGAAAAGTGTTGAGTAAGTATATTTTATAAAATGCATCGTTTTCCCGTTATTTAAGATTGAATACTTAGATTTGAGTACTCGTCGAAAAAAAATATACTTTCAATTACCTATAGCTCACTTTGAATTAATATTAAAAGGTTTTTAAGAAAGGAATTTATTCGCTTTTTTATTAGCTTCAATTTTGGTAATGACAACTTTTTTGTAAAAACTTATAGTTTTTGAGTTATTTATGAAAAACCGCTTTAAAACATGCATTTTTTTCACGAAAAATCAAAATCTTTGATCTTTAATAACTCAAAAAAGTATTGATTTATTTTAATAACTTTATATAACAAATTTTGCTTAGAATTGGTCCCTCTATCGATTCCTGGGGTTATTTTTCATAAAATAATTTCCACCCCCGAGAAGGGGTGGCATCCACCCCCAGGATAAAAGCGCAAGTTGGCACTATGTCACTTTTGTTTCTTGAGGTATCCTCTAACTACTCACAAATTTTCATGAAAATCGATGGATGTTCAACGAAATCGGAGGTGAAAACCTTCAGTGACTGTACTATATCTAGTAACGGATGAATTGTGACGACCATGCAGCAAAAATGAACTTTCGTCAGTAAATAAAATATTTTTAATGAAAGTTTCATTTTCGTTCGCCTTTTCCATCATGGTCTCACAGAATTCCATACGTCGTATAAAGTCATCGGGAAAAATTTCTTGTGTGACGGCAACTTTATAACAATGATATTTGTTACGTTTTAAAATTGCCCGAACCATGCGGTCAGGTACATCGAGCTCGGCAGAGATTTGCCTGCTGGAACAGCCTCCGCAAAACTATACACATTTATTTCCCTCTGTTCCCATTCGTGACGAATCCGATGAGAAGGAACTGTGGGACACCAACATCGATGAAGATGATTTTGATGATGAATTAAACCTCTCCGATGTGAACAGTGATATTGATAATGATTCCGAAGATTAAAATGAAATAACTTTTTTTTTCTTAATTCAGTAATAATATTAGTATCTTTTTTCTTAAATAAATTTACAAAGCGAACAAAAAAAATCTATGGAATTTATTTAATAATCATCAACCACTTAATAATCATCGTTTACTTTCAGATATTCAGAATGTGTTAAATGAACTACTCATTGTACTAAGTAATAGTATAACTACATTTTTCCTCTTTGATAAAAAATAATACTTGCTTGAAACCTCTTGCATATTGATTTTTGATAGTATAACAAGATCAACATTTTTATTTTTATTTTATTCACACGGAACATCCTTTACTTTTTATGTGTATGTGCTAGAAGCCTTTCCCTTGAATTGACTTTCTTTTATAGCGTATAAGTGACTCAACCAGTATTTCATTAAATTTAAAAGATGTTGTACCAATATTCAGTAATTTAGACTGGAATTTCGCGATATTTCAAGGCGATTTTGCAGCGGTATTTTCGTCTGACGATTTACATATGTATTTAAAATTGTCTCTGGGATAATATGTAAAAACGTCAGACGGAGGTAAAGAAAATAAATTTTCGAAAAAAAAAGTATACCTCTCAGACGGGCTGGAACTTTGTGAACGTTGTAGGGGGACTTCGCAGTGGCATTTTCGTCTGACGATTTTAATTTGTGCTTAGAATGGTCTCTGTTGCAATATGTTAAAACGTCAGACGGAGGTAAGGAAAAAAAAATTTTGAAAAAAAAATAACAAATTTGAGGGCGTCTGACACCCCTTTGGCAGCGACCTAGGCATCTGACGATTTACATACGTTATCTGTGACCTTCAAACAGGTAATGTGCAAATTTTCAGCCGGAGGTATGATCATTTTTTGAGCAAAAATTTTTTCATTTTTGAGTCGTCTGACGTGTCCTTTGCAGGGGTTTTCAGCAAAATTCTTGCACATGGCACTTCCTGATGGTCTCCCCCAATCACTTCTCAAAATTCCAGCCGGAGGTAATATCGTAGTACCTCCGCGGCCGCCAGCTCTCCGTCTATTTGGTAATAACGTCTAACAAATCGGGTGACTGAGAAATTTTATTTCATAGTATTTGGTGGCCTCTTTAAAAAATGGTTCGTTTAAGGAAAAATATTGTAACTTTCTTTGTGGCAACAGATTACTGAAGGTCTCTTTAAAATAATTTTGTTTGAAGTCAGGTAATGGGAGAAAGCCAAATTCTATGAAATGGCGGAGGATCCGGTGATACTTTAAACTGTTTTTTATTATCCCTCTTATAGGTTTTTCGAAACGAACACTCAATTATCTCAAAACATGCAAAACAATGTTTATTGTAATACATTTAAAATTTGTCATGTAAATTTACAGGGATTGTCAAACAAATTAAGTCAAAAATATCGATATTCCATCACCGAACACCATATTTAAGGTGATAACTTGGATTATTTCTACTTCTCAAGTTAAGGTATCGTTATGTATTTCTCGAGGTCCAACCATATTCATGATGGATCACTCATATTGGTTAAGAATTCACTAAAATATACAAGTGTTGAAACCATTTATAGGGAGTTATCCGATAAATGCCACATTGAAATGTGTGCAGCAGCATGCTTTTACATAAACAATTTGAAATCTATTCTTATTGTAGCTTATAGACCCCCAAAAGGTGATATTAACAAATGTATAGAACTTTTAATGCGAGCGTTGTATATAGCAAACCGTTCTTATTCTTATGACTATACCGTACTATGTAATGATATGTATTGATATCAATAAATAATGTCTAGATACAAAGTTATTAAGTGATATACTGGATTCTTTTGGTCTTACCATAACAACCAAAGAACCGACACGAATATTTACAAATCTATGGTCGCACAACTTCTAGATCTGTATAGACTATATGATGATAAATTATTTTCCTGACCTTGTAAAATGTGAAATTTGTAATTTATATTGCCAACCATTTTGCACATATAATTTATCTAATTATTCATATAGAAACAAATAATCAAAATATTCAGAAGGAAAATATTGCTGTCTATAATAAGTGAAACTCATCTGAAAATAGCATTGATCATTTCAATACTACGTTAAACCAAATTGACATGGAAACTCTAGATACAAGTAATTCTGATTCTTTTTTTATTAATACAATTTTGTGGTGTTTTGATTTAAGTTGTCCTGAAAATGTTTACAATAATTGGGGCAACGCGGTGAAAATTTCAAAAAGGAATAGATAAATGACGAGATTATACAGCAAAATATTTGTTTAAAACAATTGTATTGGCTAATGACTAATTTGAATAGCGTAGAAATAAAAAATAATTACATTGCAGAGAAAAAAAAAATTTTATTTCATAGTATTTGGTGGCCTCTTTAAAAAATGGTTCGTTTAAGGAAAAATATTGTAACTTTCTTTGTGGCAACAGATTACTGAAGGTCTCTTTAAAATAATTTTGTTTGAAGTCAGGTAATGGGAGAAAGCCAAATTCTATGAAATGGCGGAGGATCCGGTGATACTTTAAACTGTTTTTTATTATCCCTCTTATAGGTTTTTCGAAACGAACACTCAATTATCTCAAAACATGCAAAACAATGTTTATTGTAATACATTTAAAATTTGTCATGTAAATTTACAGGGATTGTCAAACAAATTAAGTCAAAAATATCGATATTCCATCACCGAACACCATATTTAAGGTGATAACTTGGATTATTTCTACTTCTCAAGTTAAGGTATCGTTATGTATTTCTCGAGGTCCAAACATATTCATGATGGATCACTCATATTGGTTAAGAATTCACTAAAATATACAAGTGTTGAAACCATTTATAGGGAGTTATCCGATAAATGCCACATTGAAATGTGTGCAGCAGCATGCTTTTACATAAACAATTTGAAATCTATTCTTATTGTAGCTTATAGACCCCCAAAAGGTGATATTAACAAATGTATAGAACTTTTAATGCGAGCGTTGTATATAGCAAACCGTTCTTATTCTTATGACTATACCGTACTATGTAATGATATGTATTGATATCAATAAATAATGTCTAGATACAAAGTTATTAAGTGATATACTGGATTCTTTTGGTCTTACCATAACAACCAAAGAACCGACACGAATATTTACAAATCTATGGTCGCACAACTTCTAGATCTGTATAGACTATATGATGATAAATTATTTTCCTGACCTTGTAAAATGTGAAATTTGTAATTTATATTGCCAACCATTTTGCACATATAATTTATCTAATTATTCATATAGAAACAAATAATCAAAATATTCAGAAGGAAAATATTGCTGTCTATAATAAGTGAAACTCATCTGAAAATAGCATTGATCATTTCAATACTACGTTAAACCAAATTGACATGGAAACTCTAGATACAAGTAATTCTGATTCTTTTTTTATTAATACAATTTTGTGGTGTTTTGATTTAAGTTGTCCTGAAAATGTTTACAATAATTGGGGCAACGCGGTGAAAATTTCAAAAAGGAATAGATAAATGACGAGATTATACAGCAAAATATTTGTTTAAAACAATTGTATTGGCTAATGACTAATTTGAATAGCGTAGAAATAAAAAATAATTACATTGCAGAGAAAAAAAAAATTCCTCAAAACAAAACACGTGAAATGTGGAAAATAGTGAACAGTAAACTAGTCAGATATGTTTGCTATATCAACAATATTGTGTGGAATGTGCATAATACTAAATAATCTGAAAATAAAAAACTTGCAAATTTGTTTGCTACTACTTTTTCAACAGCCGCTCCTGAAAAAAAAATTACCTCACATTTCGGGAAAAATTTCGTATTATCTTTTACACTTTCGAACTATAGGGAGACCTCAATATATGGTGGTCTGTTACTAAAACAGAGCCAAATGAAGTGATAGATGAGTTGAAATATAAAAAATCCGGTGGTTTTGATAGCCTCACGCTGCATATAATAAATAACATCAAAACGAATGTATTAATCCTGCTGGTAAACTTGATAAATAAATCACTGAATAGTGGCTGCTTCCCAGATGCGTTGAAATTGGCTATTGTTACATTTGTATATAAAAAGGGGCGATCCTGAAGATATTGACAACTATCGTCAAATATCAGTTCTGAGTATAATCACCAAAGAGTTGTATACAATCGATTATGCTATTAGGCGTAAAAAAATAAAATGCTCACTGCGCCACAACATGGTTTCAGATCGGAGAAGTCTGTTGAGACAGCATCTTGTCATTTATTAAAATGTATGTACTCAACTTCGGTGTTCCTAATTCCATTATTATTATTATTATTATTATTTTCGGTTAGCCCGCTGCCAGACAGGACTTCCGTGGCCTCCGACACCACACGGTAACCGCGCCGGCAAATTCCTTACAGCCACTTTCCACGTTCTGTGGAGTTAGTGACTGTAAATACCTAAATCGTGTGCCCTGAGTAGACGAAATGACCCCAAGATAACCGCTTTCTGCATCTGCATTATTATTATTATTATTATTATTATTATATTTTCTCGACTATGTGTCGGTTTGCTGCCGGGACTCAACAAGAGTCTTAAGGCTTTCCTCTAAATAATTATTCTCCGAAGAATATGGGCAGACCCTAACAGCGCGATTTTCTGCATCTCATAAGTGCTTGGTTTTCCCGGGATCTGCTCCAGATATTTATGAAATCCTTTCTTGATGTTCCCAGTGATCCAATTACCAGTGGCACGGTTTTAGCTTTCACATTCCACATCCGTTGTACCTCTATCTGCAAGTCCTTGTACTTGGAGATCTTCTCGGCTTCTTTGACCATGATGTTTTGGTCATCTGGGATGGCGACGTCGATGAGTAGACATGTCCTCTCTCTCCTGTTGTGAACCACTATATCAGTCCGGTTGGCTCCTATAGTCCGATCTGTCCTAATACTGTGGTCCCACATGATGGTACTGTCTTGGGTGTTGATGATTGATTGAGGTTCGTGCTCATACCATTTGTTTGTAACCTCAGTACCCAGCTTCTTGCAGATCGACCAGTGTATGTAGCTGGCTACCTTATTGTGACGGTACGTGTATTCGGTGGCAGCAAGTGTAGTGCATCCAGACAGTATATGGTTTCTTCCTTGGCGCCGCACATTCTACACTTACTGTCGACTTGCATACCCATTATTTTTCGCTTGTGGTGCCTTGTGCTGAGTGCCTGGTTTTGGGCGGCGACGATTAAGCTCTCGGTCTCTGCCTTCAGGTCTGAGCTGCGCAACCATGCTACAATAGCTTCTTTATCTATATATGTTTTGTCCAGGTGTTTGAGGAACTGTCCATGTAGTGGTTTGTTTTTGCCTTCCTCAAGTCTTTGTTGTTCTATGGTGTCCTTCAGTGCTCGTGAATTCCTCATAGCGTTGCCCTCCGTCAGCTGACCTTTTGGTAGATATCGTGTGCGGATGTTCTTCGCAATGTTGATCAAGGAGTATTTGGCTTTCGTGTCTTTTTACCATTTTCATGAATTTGTCTGTGCCCTGTTCGATGTAATTACTCAGGACAACGATGGCGATGTCATATGCGGCCTCTAGTTCTATTAATCCGCGGCCCCCATCCTCCGTTTGATGTAAAGCCTATCGACATCGGCTTTTGGGTGGTGCATGCCGGGCATTGTAAGCATTTTACGAGTTCTCCTGTCTCTATCTTTTATCCCGTCTCGTCTCCAGTCTACCATGCCAAAGCTGTATGTGGGGACAGGTACAGCTATACTGTTGATGGCGTTGATCTTGTTCTTTGAGTTGAGCTTTGTTTTGAGTACCAGGCGTACTCGGCGGAGATATTCCTTCCTGACTTTATTATTATTATTATTAGTATTTTTTTTTATAAAAGCCAGTCACGCTTTATACTCTGTGGCTCCGACACTCACAGAGGGGAGCTGGTAGTACCGGCAGCCACTCCCCACGTCCGTGGGGTGAGTGACTACTGGGTCCGAGAATCGTGTGCGAGAATCGTAGACGTAATGAGCCGAGGATAATGGTCTTCTGCATCCTGCCGGCTAAGATCTCTGCCGAATTTCGGCATGCCGGTATGATCGATCTTGAGTTCTGAAAGCAGTGTGTGTCTCGTTCCACCGAGGGCTCCTATGATCAGGATCACTAGCTTAACAGTATGGCCAGGGTAAAGCCTGCGGAGCATTATTATTATTATTATTATTACTATTTATTATTATTTATCTGTTTTACATTTAATTCTCTTCAATCACATATAACAAAAAATGTTTAAATTTTATATCAATTCACATAATAATATGTAAAGTTGTCAGTTGTAAACAAAGTTTAGAACATTCAATTTCCACAAGAATACTCTACATTTAAACTACACAATTATTTTAGCAACACTATTATCTAAGGGTGCAATAAAACCTTATTATTAGGTAATTTGTTGTACTTTACAGTTGCTTTGTAATTATGTCATAATTTCTGGTGGATTCTCCAGAAACTTTTACCTACATTTAATATTCAACTCGACAACATAACTTGAAAATTATTTATCTAATTAAGAGATCATATAGTGTATTATGTAAAATTAGCGTTCCACTTTGGGTAATAGAGCAAATTATAATATTTTAAGTAAATACAGAGTATATTATTTGAAATTTTGAAAGTCATAATTTTGGAAAAAGGAACTTTTGTCGAGTGTGACATTGTCTGCACAAACCAAAAAAATATTATATCGTGATATCTAAAATTAACAGTTTCTTCAGAATTTCTAGTATGCTCTACGTGTACAGTAGGGTGATTTTTATTCGACTTCGAAATCCTTTGCAACATTCCCGACAGAATGGCTCCATTTTATCAACATATTATTCTTCTCTCAATTGGATACGAGATTTATTTCATTTTACCAGTAATGTTATCACCTAACCAAAAATCATTTCTCTTAAATATTCATGATTTTCATTCAAAACAAAACTAAAAAAAAAAAAATCATATTGTTAACCTAGAGAAAAAATTCATAATTATTATGGTATATAGTATAAATTCAATTAAAATAGGTACGTGTTTTTATTATATGTTGCAATACAAAAATTATTCACAACTGTATTTACATTTTCACTAGTCAGATTAAACTTTAGTTCTTCAATGCAATTTAGATAAGAAAGAAACATTTGTGTGTTTTTAAATTATTGTTATTGCCTGCTTCGCAGTGTATGTCATTATGTAATATTTTTCTTCAGTATCTCCAAGGTATAAATAATAAATTCTTTAAAGTCATTTATTGTATGTTGCTTCTTCATCATGTGAAAATATCGACTTCGATTCCAGACAAAAAAATGTATTTATTAGTTAAAATAAAATTTCATTATTTAAAAACTCGTCTAATTTGTAATATGCTATTATTTAAAAAGAATTATTTGATTTTTCTTATAAACTTACTTAACGAACAGATCTTTATAGCACTGGTAATTTTTTAATTATTATACAATCTAGCTTCGATTTAGAAATTACATTTTTGGTATAGCGTTATGGCAGAATTATTAAATTATCTTGATTATGGGTAATTGAATTAGAAGTTAGTAGATGATTGTTTTTAAAAATATAAAATACTGTTTCTAGGATGAATAAGCATGCCATGATGAGAATTATTAAGATGATGAAATAGTTTTTACAAGACCATTTTAAACTAAGCATAATTCGTACAGCTCTTTGTAATATAAAACAAAAAAATAATCAGTAGAGTTACTCTATATCGACAGTAGTGATACAAATCCAATATGATACCAGCAAAGAAAACTATTCTAGTATTGTACAGGTCAAGATCTTTATTTACCATCGATCTAATACAACTAACAGCTAGATGACAATATTTGATCAGGGAAGCTACATGCAAAAAGAAGTCCTACCCTTGTCTATGTAATCTGTGTCAAGTATTAGCCACATTAAGCTGAATTTGATTTCATTTACATCAGTTTGCCTTTTGCTTAATAGTACTACTTACTATAAGTTGAAATCGATCAGGTGATCGATCCCTTATGGTACACAGTGCGACATCGCCATACAACTTACAGTATGCCTTTTCAGGAGTACGTCCTGATAGATATGACTCGAACCAGTCTAATTTAAATTTAATCTAAATTTAAAGTTTTAACAATAAAACCTCACAATTTACATCATCAAAGACTTACTAAAATCGTATGCAATTCCACATATTTAGAAACCTTTGTCTAGTTCGTCTAGCTTGCATAAATCCTATGTGTTCAAGCAATCAGCGCAAAACTAGTGGACAAATTATGTCTTTTATGGATAAAGAAGGGCTTTATTTAAATACGCAAAATTATTATTGTCATACTCGACTTACAATTTTATTATTATTTGGCACGACATAAAGTTTGTCAAAAAAAAATGATGTTGGGTGCCTAGAAAAAGCTATCCAGTACCTTTCCCTGTTATTCAGTTATAATAAAATTCTGTTTTGTAATCAAACAGAATGAACCCAAATGGAGTGGTGATCTAAATTAATTTTTTTCTCAGCTTATAAATAATTCCGAATTACACAATTTGTTAACTTTATTGTTAAGATTAAAATACCCTACTGAATGAAATCATGATAACAGCCGATTATGTTGTATAATTTGGAATAATAATTTTTCCCAGTCGTAACCTGTTAATAATTTCTTTATTATACTTATTTTCAATTACGACAAGCACGCAACAAGATAGAGTGATCAAGCATTGTATAGACAATCAAACAAGTCAAGCCAATCGATACTGAATAATGTAACATATGTGAAGCGTTATGTCTGTAGACGTATTACCTGACTTAATTTTTGTTTTACATTTACAAAAACACACACACCCACACATAAATACTAACATAAATATATGTCTACATAAAGAACTGTCTCGACCAACTCTCAACACGCATTGAACAATTTGCTTTTACAAACAAATTATACAGCATGCTTCCGCTCATGTCGTTGTTTTCAATGCTGTTAATGATGACGATTTCATTGCATGGTTTTTAATTGAGATGAGATGATGCCAGCAATTTTTTTATAGATTTACGTGAAAACTGGTACAATGGCGGAAATCGAAAAGTAAACGATTATTTGATATTATGTACTGTGGACTAAAAGTAT
The DNA here is from genome assembly GCA_936432065.2 of Rutpela maculata. Lineage (NCBI taxonomy): Eukaryota > Metazoa > Arthropoda > Insecta > Coleoptera > Cerambycidae > Rutpela > Rutpela maculata. The sequence goes on from OW386285.2 coordinate 39,638,730, forward strand.
TTTATTATAAGGAACTAAAGTGGGGTTATGATGTATTATTTGTTTATCCTCCGGGCAGAGACTTGAAATAAGTGAAGCTACTAAAAAGGTTAAAACATTTTTTTAAATCAAGCCACCTTGAAAAAATATCTCTAAAAAGTAAGAAATAAAATTTAACTCAGTAACTCAGTAATATCTGCCTACCTATTAGTGGAAAGTAGCAAGAACTGTAAGTACCTTATTACCAAATATCAATTTGAAGTCGATGCAAAACGTATTTTTTAAATTGATATTTGGTAATAAGGTATTTGAATTTTTTTTTTGTAGACCTGTGTAATTTAAATGAATATGAAAATCGTGCACTTTTTTGAAAAAAAAAACTGAACTTAAAGTACATAAAAGAACCTACAATTGAAAAACAAAGTGACCTTTGATACTTGACGAAGGATTAAAAAATTTTATTTCGTCCGCCATCTTTGACCGTGCTATTTGACTTACAGCATCCAGGTCTGATGCATTATATTTGACCTCAGACGGGTTTTATTTTTGCCAACTTTGATGAAAAAACTCCTTCTTATCGAAAAGATATTCAATTTTTATTTTTTTGTCCTTTTTTGGTGTTTTCTTTTTTTTCCCAGATACATATCGGACAGGTCTATATTTTTGAAGAATTCTTTTTCAAATAAGTCAGTATTTTTAAAATTCCTATTCGATTACTGGTACAAGATATAAGAAAATCCATGAAAGCACGTCAAAAAGTGCAGATTTTTCATAATCAAAGGTCATAATACATAAGAATCAACAATCAAATTTCTATGTCTCTGAAACAAAATGAATTAAATCAATTCAGAATCTTTTTTCTTGTAACCCTGTGTTATTAATGGGCATTCTATGATGGATCACCAACAACAAAACTTTAATATTCCCATTCATTTAAAAAAAAATATGACTCAAATGTTGGTTATTATTAAATAAACAATGAAAAACAGCGTGAAATAAACGGTCATTATCACCCAAAATAGAAATAATATGTTATTCCAAAATGAAAAAAAATATTCACCAAATATTAACTCAGAAATGAATAAAACAAAAGAGGGGAAACCGTAAATCCACTCAATGCTTCCGACTGCGATGCGTGTCACAGTCACACGCACTGTCCGCTTCTACTCATATCTACAGATCTCAGGGCCGGTTTTTCAATGCGAGGTTAAGCGCTTTATCATACAGATAAACTAACTAGAAGTTTAGAATGTGAAGTTGAAATATTAAAATGTTTAATAGAAGCACAATCTAAACCTCTAATTAGTTTATCTGTAAGATAAAGTGCTTAACCTCGCATTGAAAACCGGCCCTTACTCACGTGTTAAACTATATTCCGATGCCCATAAGTACGGAACGTGTTATGGCACCACCACATAGTAATTGATATATATTGTATTCCGTTTTTACGTATGAAAATAACAATCAAAAAATAGAAATTAGTGATGACACATCTGTGGATAAAGAACTTTATTTTAAAAAAGAATCATTAAAATCGGTCCAGTGCAGCCGCTGGCGAGTAAAAAGAAGAAAAGCGTCATGTGTTTTAAATATATTGATGTTTAATATTAAAAAAAAAAAATGTGAGAAGAGTGACCGCAAAAAGGCCTAAAATTCGCCTGTTTTTGCATACTAGATAGCGGGAGAAGGGAAAGAGCAATAAATCCTATAGGGCTCAAATTAAACTTTGAGAAATTTTAAGGTGAACAAATTTTTTACTTTTTTGAAAAAATGCAAAAATCTCCCCTATTTAAGGGTAGAAAATATTTAAAAAGGCAGTATATAATGCATATTTTAAAAAATAAAACAACTGTTATTACTCACATTTTATATTGTATGAATTATTTACGGATTATATATAATTCTGTAGCGTATTTCTTTCGTTTTTCTTTCTCGGGGTGCTTTTCTTATTATTTCAAGGGATAGGAGGGCGGTGGCACAATTTCTTAGTACATGTGAGTTCGACTAGTCATAACAGTAATTCTAGCGAAAATCTCATATCGATTTGCACGGGGTGGTTTTCTTATTATTACAAGGGGTTGGAGGTTGTAGGACAATTGCCTAAACTCTTCCAAATACGCTACAGAATTATATCTAATCCGTAAATAATTCATGCAATATAAAATCTGAGTAGTAACAGTTGTTTTATTTTTTAAAATATTCATTATATACTGCCTTTTTTAAATATTTTCTATCCTTGAATAGGGGTGGGATGGTTTTTGCATTTTTTCAAAAAAGTAAAAAATATGCTCACGTTACAATTTCTCAAAGTTTCATTTGAGCTCTATAGGATTTATTTTGCTCTTTCCCTTGGCCCGATATTTACTATGCAAAAACAGGCGAATTTTGCGGTCACTCTTTGTCTTTAACTGTAAATATAACTTATCATTCTAGTTTATATTAACAAAATGTTTACCATTTGCTTAATTTTTCAACTTACTTTATTATACATTTTGGGACTTAAGTTGTCTGGTGTATAGAACTAGCGAGCATTAATACCTCTGAGACTCATTAAGTCATAGCTGCAGGATTGGGGTATCGGTCACGGAGGAAAACCCTCTTTTGTGGTTAGAAATGAACGAAATAAAGCCTATAGCCTTTATTGCTGCCGCAGTAATTTAAAGTGTATACCATGTAATTAAGAACATTATAACTGACTGAACTAAAATTAATTAAATCAATTTTTAAAAATTTAATAGTTGAATACTTTGTGATATTCAATCTTTATAGTCTAATAAAACACTATTTTTTATAACTAAACATGAAACTGCAATTTCTATAATCAGCCTGTTAGTTCATGCCGAAGTTACAAAAACTCCAAAAGTGCATGACTACCCCCCGTTTTCGAGGACGGCCAACACGATGGTGATAGTCGCGCGGTCCCTACGCCCCTCGTAAATGCAAAAAACCACCTCTTTTTCGATTTTTCGTTGTCAGGCATGCGAGGACTTATTGGATCGGGTTCTTTTTGAGGAAACTCAATATATCCTTTAAAATTTCGCAACCAGTCATCTTAACGACCCACGGGAGTTGAAGCCACCTCTTCCCTCAATACCCAAACATGCAAAAAACATCCAAACGTGCTGAAAATTGTTTTCCACGCGTTTTCAAGGGTGGGAAACACGATTCTGATATTATTGAGCCTCCCACCTCAAACCACCTAAAAGCATAAAACCACCCCCTTTTCCTATTTTTCGTTATCAAGGATGACTTGATGAATCGGTTTTTTTGAAGAAACTCAATATGTCCTGTAAAATTTTGCAATCAGACGTTCTAACGAACCCAGGGGTTGAAACTACCTCCTCCCTGAATCCTCACTCAAATGTGTGTGTCACTCAAATAGAATAAGGTATCCCCCGTTTTCAAGTGTGGAAAACACGATAGTTGTATCAGTTTCTCTCTTAATCCTCAAAAACTACCCTTGCATGCCCAAAACCATCGGTTTTTTTACAGTGAAATCACAAGCGCTCATTGGATCAGGTTTTCTAGGGAGATAATTTTTTTTTATTGCAGCTTAAAAGGAGTTTGATAGGACGGGCTATGTGCATGTATATATAGTCGTGTATGTGCGTAGTCCACTTCTTTATTATATATCTATTTTCACATAATGTACATGATTTTCATTCTTATTCTAGATATATATTATATATTATTATACTCTTCGCAAAAACGAAGAGTATATTGTATTTGATCGGCACATTTCTAAATCAGTAAATATCGCTCATAGAGAAAAAAAAAATATTTCGTTATGTTAGTGAACGAATTCTGAACAACTTTCAAAATGTCCGTCTGTCCGCCTGTCCGTCCGTCTGTCCGTCCGTCTGTCCGTCCGTCACGTTTCTTGTAAGCACGATAACTCAAGAAAGAAACATCCGATTGTATTGAAATTTGGAGAGTAACATAATGTTAGCTAGAGGAAGAATCCTATTGTTTTTTAACAAAATAGATTGGTAAATAAAAAAGTTATTAGTAATTTAAAATTTAAAAAAATATTGTTTACATTTTTTTATGGTTTGTAATAAATAGAAACCTTGCGAAATGTTATTTCCTATCACTATTTTTTTTTAATACATTTTACTAATGTGTGTTTCCTAATAATCACAATAAATTTTCTAATGGTATATATTACACTCATTAACAATTTTAGTAATAAGAAATGGTGGTGTAGCGGCAAGAGTTTCATCTCGCAACAACAAAACAAATTTATTTGACATTTCTTGTTACAAGAATGCACCTCATCGGATCCCGGCCCGGAGCCAACCAGACAACCATGGCGCGTAGCGTCGTGGTAAATGTGTAGTTGGACGAGGCGGATCCGATTTGGTTTGATGATAATGCTTGTTACAGCTAGGACACCTGTCCGCCTTAGGCAGACTTAAAACTAGGTTATGCTTAGGGAATGTGCTCGCACGAGCCTAAAACTAATGAATAAAAAACTTAAAACTAACACTTGCACTGCACTTACAAATTTTTGGTTGCTGATACGGGAAAACAGAATTAAACGAAAAAACCCGTTCGAGCAAATGACGTCCTTGTGGTCTGATCGCCGTCAAGGAAGGTAGGGTAGTTAAAAGGGTTGGATTTAAAAAGTTTGGATTCACAGGATGTTATCGGCCTAGAGGGAATTTAGAAAGACAAAAAGGGGACAAAAAAGGTTAAAAGAACAAAATTGTACAAACATAACAAGGGGGAAAGGAGTTAAAGATGTAAAGTTGGCGAAATATAAAGGGTAGGGTAGAGATAGGTTATGGTAGAGGGAAGGTATGGCTAGGGAGGTTGCCGGAAGATAGGCAACGCCTGGTATGGTAGGGTGTATCTTATATCGAAAAGTATTGCGTTATGCTGTCTGATTCGGGTAATGTTGCGGGTTAGCGGACTACCGTCCAGTTTGAACTGATAGAATTTTTGCGATGTTTCTTGGACGTAGTCCGCTAGTGGGGTTATGTCGTGACAACGTGCATGGAAATCTCTGAGGAAGGTGTACCTATCAGAGTCTGAAATGAGGCACATAAATTTGTGTTCTAATACTCTCAACTTCCGCATTGTCGTGGCCGGGATGCTGCACCACACCGGCGCCGCGTATGTGATGGCCGGCCTGATTACCATCTTGTACAACAACTTTTTATTAGTCCTGTTGAGTCCGCTACCCCGTGTCAGGAGCGGATACAGACTCCTGGACATGGAGCAGACCTTGCGTATCGTTTCGTTAATGTGTGTATTAAACGCCAGTCTTTTGTCTAGGTTCACCCCCAAATACTTCACGCACCGCTTAATTGGAATTTCTCTACCCCCGATCGAAAGTGGCGTTAGAATCCGATTTCTGTGAAGCGGCGCGTGAAAAGAATCGACTTCTCGGCGTTGATCCGAATTTTCCACTTGCCGTAATATGCCGTGGCACGGGCCATGTGCGCTTTCAGCAGCATATTAGCCGCCTGCGCGTTATGCGAATGCACGTACATGGCTGTGTCGTCGGTGTACTTGACAATGTTCGAATTCGGGAATTCCGGGAAGTCGGAGACGTACAAGTTGTACAACTTTGGAGACAGGCACGACCTGGGGTCCCAAGGGTCCCGGGTTCGATCCCTCACATCGTGATTTTTTTTTATATTTTTTTTTCACAACAAAGTTGGTATCACAAAATTTAGAATGTCCAAAAACTAACATTATTGACAAGAAAAATGCGAAGAATATCCTATAGAATGTGTAACAATTATATAAAAAGCTCAGTAAATCGGCGAAGAGTATAACGCTTCCACTAGTTATTACTAAATTTTAATTTATTCTTCGGCGTTTACAAATTAAATCATATTGTTCTGGCCAATCGGAATGGACATTTAACTCTTCAATGAGACTTGCTTCCATATGGGTACATTCATCAGCACGTTTGGATGTTTTTTTGCATGTTTCGGTATTGAGGGAGGGGGTGGTTTCAACTCCCGTAGGTCGTTAGAATGTCTGGTTGCGAAATTTTACAGGACATATTGAGTTTCCTCAAAAAAAAACCGATCCAACAAGTCTTCGCATGCCTGACAGCGAAAAAACGAAAAAAGTGGTTTTTTGCATTGAGGGTAGTTCGACGGGGGTAGAAACCATGCGACTATCATCATCGTGTTGGCCGTCCTTGAAAACGGGGGGTAGTCATGTTCGGTCCTACCCTTGCACTTTTGGGGTTTTACACTGTTTTTGCAAGTTTCGTATGAACTATGTTGTTTTCAAACATTTACACACTGACTGTGGAAACTGTAGTGACGTTTAGTAATAATACATTGATTATAAAGAAAGTGTTTCATTAGGTCATTAAATAAACGTCATTTCTTTCCAATAACATGTTATAAGAAAGGGCAAATTTTAATTAAATACAATAAAAGTATAAGAAAATAGGTATCTAACATGAACATATTTGACGAGATATTTAATAATATATTGGAAAAATTCCCGGAGCAAATTCAGAATTTCGACATAAGCAAGTTATGCCGAGCTTTTCTCTTCTATTTAACTCCGAATAAATAAAATCAAATTAAAAGAAAAGTGTAGAGAATACGTCTTCTCTATACTACATACCACTCACTATTTTCCTATTAAAGGACAATTTTTTATAAAAAGACATCAATGTCATACGTCAGCTATATTGTGTCATAAGAGAATATTGGAATATTTCAGTTTGGAACTTACAGGCACATAGACAGGCTAATATTTTTCCAATAATACTGTTCATGCGAATTTTGCGAATTGTTTACCATCCATGTTATACACGGCGAGAAACAGATCTCTGTGAAATTCGTTAATTTGAAGTCCTTCAACAAGGTTTTCTTCCATTTTTTTTTTAAATATATGCACTTTTAAATTTAATTATTCGATCTGTATTCTGCCCTGAGGCAAAAGGCATGTTTTCGATTTCCTTCACCGTACCTGTTGGCAATGTTGTCCTGTTGTTGCACCCTATTCAAGTTGCAAATCACTGAAGAAGGCTGTAAGTAAAAATTTTCTGCATTCATCCAATGTTGTGCTCCCGGTTCCTTTCCTTAAAGGAACTAGGTTTTAGGCAGGTTGTGCCTTTCTGCATATTTTGATTCTCATCCTGTATATGTACATGGTGACAATCATCAAAAACTAAACAGACAATCTCATAGGAGAGATTAACCTTTCCGAGTATGCAAACTAGTCAAAAACCGAGCAATTTATTTATGGAGTTTATACTACTTCAATGTTGGATAAAGAGATTGTTGGTGTCATTTCATATTTTTAGCACTTTAACCCTAAATAATACCTTTATATGTCATTAGAGAAGAACGGCAAGTACTAAAAGGCCGTAAATCAGTAAATCAAATAGTGTTTTAGGGTTAAATAATTTGAGAATACGAGCTGCGGTTGCCCCCCCTTGAGAAGCTGGAACCATTCCAAGTTCAGACATAGATTTACAATATGTCTGTACACAAAGCGAACGCGGATAAATTAACTTTAATAGTAGAGTATCACTACAAGCCATTTGTTATAATGAAACTGTATTTGAATGATGATATAAGTTACATTGTGCATGTACAGCGATAAACGAATTTTAAATATGATGAAGATTAAATTAATAATGTTTTAGTGTATTTTTTATTAGAAATCATTTTTTTTAAATTTATTTTGCGAGGAACGAGCTGTCACCGGTGCTAGTTTTAGAAAAAATACCCGAATCATAAATTATGCTAGTAGCTCAGGAATAGTATGTTTTTTAACTATGTAGATACAAAACTAATTATTGATGAAAAAATATTCATATGTTAATTATTTTGTATCTAAGTTAATTATTTCTCTGGAATTAATTCTTGAAAATCTCATCAATCCAATTCAGTTGCAAGTAGCAACGTTATCTAACAAAAGGAACTTCTTTTTCTTTTAATTGTAGCAATATAGTGGATTTTATATTGAAATTCATGAACTAAAAATATGAATCCACTCTAATTTGAGTGCAACGAGTGGATTTCGATGAAACCTTATGCAATGTGTTTGTAATGACGTTAACAAAAAAATTGAAAAAAAAAAAGATTAGAGTAGAAATTATCAGAAGAGGTAAGAAACCCTTATATAACGGGTTCCGTAACTTGTAGGATTAGGTCAAAAGTGTAGTCAAACAATATATTTAACTTTTTTGTTCCAAAATAAGATGTTTTTACTCTTGTGAATTTTTTCGAAAAATGCATATTTTTCGAAATATGGTCACTCAAAAATTCCTAATAGTGGGGGAGGGGAAAATGTAAAAGTTGAAATGAAATCTGAAAAAATTCAGGTGAATGTATAATTTATTTAAAATTTTTCTGTAAAGTGCGTTTTTACCGAGTTTTACGGAAAAACATGAAAAACTACCCGTCTCTTTGAAATTGTAGCGCTTTAAAAATAGGTAATTTAAAAATTTGAAAAAATCTAGACGTATGCATTGAGGCCTTCCAAACATTTTTGGAATTTTTTTTGTAACTTGCTAATTGTCCGAGTTACAGACAGTTTTTCACGATAAATAATGTACTACATTTTTGCATATTAAAAATGCATGAAAATTCGAAAAATTAACGTGATTTATATATTACTATAAAAAAATATGAAACCTATGTAGTTATACCATTTTTAAAGGTTCAATATAATTTTTAAATTGAAAATGAAAAAATCGAGGAAAAAATGTAGTACATTATTTATCGTGAAAAACTCGGAAAATTAGCAAGTTACAAAAAAATTCCAAATGACAAAAAATGTTTGGTAGATCTCAGTGCATACGTTTGAATTTTTTCAAATTTATAAATTACATATTTTTAAAGTGCTACCTACAATTTCAAACAAAGGGGTAGTTTTTCATGTTTTTTCGAAAAAACTCTGTGAAAACGCACTTTACCGAAACGTTGCAAATAAAAAATAGTCTTGTATTTCGATGATACATTCACCTACATTTTTTCAGATTTTTTTTCAACTTCTACATTTTCCCTCCCCCACTTTTAGGAATTTTGGAGTGGCCATATCGCGAAAAATATGCATTTTTCGAAATAATTCACAAGAGTAAAAACATCTTATTTTGGGGCAAAAAAGGTAAATGTATTTTTTTTCATTTTTGACCTAATTCTACGGAACCCGTAATAAAAGGGGTGTTTTCTACCCCTTCCGATCATTTCCTACTCTAATCTATTTTTCAACTTTTTTCTTAACGTCATTACAAATACATTGCACAAGGTTTCATCAAAAACCATTTATTAGCCAAAAATTAGAGAATTTGGTCATTTTAGCGCTCCGTTGACTAGACTAATAGAGCAGATATAAAAATCTGTAAGTGAAAGAATAACTTACCTGTCATAATAATAGTCCCTGAAACAAAAAAATAAAAATTAGTGCCAATTCTTAAAATATCACACTATACTGTAATATATAAGTAACTTATAAACATAGACGAAACGATTTCAGACAAATGTTCACATGTTCACAGGCCAAAGTTATGCAGGTTTAATACTAGGAGGTCCTGTGGATCTATATATCTTTATGAGATAATATTATCCCGTACAATATTTAATGGACAATGCCTAAGTAGACTTAATGTTTTAGATACTATATAAAATCGTATCATATTTTAGTATCCTAAATAAATTATTCTGATTAACAAACAAGGTATACGATAGCATACAGATGTTCTGATTTCAGTCACGCAGAGTAAACCTAATGTTGTGTTAGTGATTTTTATCAGAATCGGGACTTGTTATCAGTACCTTCTATTTGCTCTTCGTGTTTAGCTATATATTATTTATCTATTTAGGTTTCAGTGTTGGTAATCGTATTATAATTATCTCTTTTATCGGCCATTAGTTCCTAAACAGGTTGAAAAGAAAAGAAAAAGACGATGCGTTGAAATAATCTGAAATTAATAATTTTTAATTGAAAAATATTATAATTTTTGTTATAATTTTAATCGCTCATTGGCTAAAAGGACACAACATTTCTGAGGAAACTAAAACAAAAATTCTTAATGTTGTTCTTTTTATGGTAGAAAATACGTTTTCTATGTAACACATTCGGAAAGTGTTATATTCCGCCCTTGTTCCGCAAATAATTGCTTTTTATTTTTCTTTTACACTCGATAATGAAATATTGACTTCGCAAATTCTAAAATAAATTTTGTAACTTTTCAAAAATGTTTCTTACTAGTTTAGTCTACTCACATACATAAATGTACTTATGATTTAAGAATAAGGAAAAAAACTAAGTTCTATTTAGTCTATGTAATGAAGACATTATGAGACGACTTTTTTGTAAATATTTCGTGCAAAGACGAGATTACCTTTCCCTTCCGTTTTCGAGGATGCTGAACACGACGCAAGCGGTGGGAGAAGTTTTTGGCCGTTTCAGGGGGATCCCTTTATGTTTTCATATATAAACGGGTCTGGGGAGTGATTTATCGACGGGTTATACGGCTGTCTGGATTTCACTTACTCTATAGCCCCCTTCCATGTTATTTCAAGTATAACCAGTCGACGAATCACCCCCCAGATCTGTCTATATAAGAAAACATAAAGAGATCCATAAAAGGGGTGGGAGTTTCAGGGGGTTGCGGGGTCAAAAACTTCTCCCACCACTGGCATCGTGTTCAGCGTCCTCGAAAATGAGGGGGAGGTAATCTCGTCCTTGCACGAAATATTTACACTATATCTGCCTTCATTACATAGACTAATTAACTCCAAATTAAAGTGGCCATAGAATGCCTTACATTAAATTTATTTAATATAGAATTAAATAAATGCCATAAATTCTTACAAAAATCTGAAGTTATTTTGTCTCCACGTACGATCATAGTTATAAATTAAACTAAAAACCAAATAGCACTAGCCCACACAATACCCAAGAATCAAAAGATAAAATTACAGTGAAAATCTCTCATAAAGCCTCACACGATGGAACATTTACTGAAATCCTTGAGTAGGTAGTTGTAATCAAAGTTTTTACACTCGAGCACTTCGACATAACATCTCACGTTTTGTGACCAGCACTCACTTGGGAAGGGTCGTCTAATTCTCTCTCCCTTTTAAAAAAACACCTATTTCCTACTGCTGAACGATCAAACTATGTACGTCTATGTTACACGATGTTTCTGGTTCAAAAATAGTCGAATAATAATGATAAATTGGATTTATTTATTCGAGAGCTAATTCAAGATTATATAAATGTCAGAATATTGAAACAAAATAATATACATTTGCCAGGTTACTTACGCGATATGTGAAGATTTTAAATGTGTATGCTGGAAAAGTGTGTTGATAAAATATTTATTAACTGTTTTGACTTTTAAGTGAAATTATAGAATTTAAAAATGTTTATTTTTTACATCGTGTTAAAATTTCCCACATTTAATACATTATCTGGTTTGTAAAAAAGTTAAATTAGTTTCTGAATATACAGAGTTAGTCACAAGTATGGAAAAATTTATTGAGTCGTTGATGTTGAGCAAATAAATGCTCTATTTTGTCTTTGAATGTATTCGATAACTGCGGATATTTTGGGAATACTAATATTACTGTAAAATTAGATATTTACTTGAAAAAAATAACATGCCTGAAGTGTTAACTCTTCAAGAAATAGAGGACTTCGTGCAATAGCATGATGCTTTATATGTTCAAAATGGAGTAGTGTTACGGATCAATATGACTTCTCTGCAAATATCTTCAAGAAATATTGTATTCAGCAAAGAACTTTTCAGATATTCTTGAAGACTATAAAAAGCGTTCAAATGGTTTTTTGTGTAGCTATTATAAGTATAGTTCATTTTCTGTGAGTTTTATCCGAAAATAATTTGCTAAGTCAATTTTTTGTTGAAAAAAGTAATATTGTATATATTGAATAGATACATTTTCAAGGGGTAGAGTCCCAGCTTTGTTCCAAATATCACTAAATATTGTAAGGGGGTAAGTAAAGAACATCGTTTTTAATCACATCTCAGTAAATATAAGAAATATCTTTTTTATGCATAAGACAAAGTGAAAAATGTTACAAAAAAAATTTGTAAGAATTTTTTTTGTTTGTGCCACGGTTTTTGAGTAAATAATTAAAAAGTATTGTGAGTTGATCGCACTCTTATAGAGGATGGATGGAGCAGTATATTAAGTCTTTGACTCGCGAAATTGTGCGAACTCAGAAAGAAAGTGTAATATATTTTTTAAATAATTATCGAATTAGTAAACTAAATAGCATATTAAAAACGAAGATTTCAGATTTTCAATTTGTTTATTGTTTAGTAGTTGATACTCAAAATTTAACGTGATAACCTAATTTTGAATTTGTAGGTTTCTTAAATTTACTCATTATATAACTTGAGTAAAATGACTTGGAAAAAAATTCTCACACTAGATTAATTGGTGTACACACAACCCAACCTGGAGCCAACCCTGTCGGTATGCTTTGAACAATGCCGTGCCAACTCGTAAAAGTAAGCCAATCTGCTGAAATTTCAAAGCATACCGACATGGTTGGCTCCAGCAAGTTGAATCGTGTGTAGACCCGTTTGTACATTCATTTATGTAATGGCATAAAGTAAAAACGTCATACATTTAACGGCAAAATTAAACAATTCTTACTGTTTTTTATTTCCTACTTTGGTAATTTTTCAGTAATGATAAACTAAAAAAATATGTAAAATGTTTGAAAGTTAACGTAAAAACACAAAAAGTTGCAAATTAAAGATTAAAGATTAACGTATAAACGTTTCCATGAAATTATTTTATTTTACTGAATATTTCATATTTTATCAGAAAATAGTATGAAACGCATGATTCAGAGAATATTGTTTTTTTAAATATAGTCAGTGTTACTGGTGAAAATAATTTAAAACTTTGTCTACACGTTATCATAAGTACGTAGCTCTAAGAGAATTACAAGCAATTTAAAATATTCTTATTTCTTATTGTAAAATGTACATTTTTTCACCATTGAAATTACAGAGAGAAGTACGCTTGAATTATTCCTCAAGAAATTTATAAAAACTTCTCATTAGTATTTTCATATTGCTTTAATAAGAAACTTCTGTTGTAAGTTATTAGCCGAGTTTCAGTATCAATTTTACTAAGTAAATCATTAAATGTCAGAAACACATATACACCCTTGAACATTTCATACTAACAGTTTATTACATTACGATAAAATAATTTATCACAATATATTTATATTTTAGTTTGTTCCCGGGAAAAATTTCAAAAACTGCATAAATAAAACCACTGGCACTGCACCGATGAACCTGCAATTTTGTCCAGTTGAGTTACGCATCACACATAACATAGAGGCGGAACTCTTTTGGTATTGTTATTTAAGTTTTTTTAAATATTTATATTAACAACATATTTATCATTTTTATTTTTATAATATAACATACATAAGTGCACCTACAGTCAAAACAACATAGCCCCACAAAAAAAAGTTCAAAGCAGCGAACCAGACCCATGTATTCCTATCTATTTTCGGTCGCTGAATCCGAATCCAGGGTCAAAAAAAATCGTACACCCCCAAAATCATTAACTAGAGCCAAAAAAACACCCTGAAATGAGGGGTGGTTTTCAAGCACATAGTCGAACATAGTCTAGTTTCTTCTCTCTTCCACACAACGCAGGTGTTTCGAATTTTTATAAAAGTCATTGTAACTTTTTATAGTTAAATCTTACATACGGGGTAGTTTTCACACCTCTGAGGGTTGACAGTGTAGGATGTTGATGGTACGTAAGTTTCTTGTTCTATTTTAGTGTACTACGCAATTTCAGCCAATCATAGCATCCATGAAAATAGAAATCCTGTTGGATTTTACGTTTTTTCTTGTTTTTCTCGTGTCCTTTAAACTTAAAGGTGGTTGTTCTCAACCCTATAGGGGCAGCTTATGAAGATTGCGTCGGACCTGATGTAGTTTCTTAACACTTTAACAAACCTTAGACATTTCGAGCTTTTTCAGCAGTCATTGCTGTTTTGGATCGATTTTTTTATATATGGGGGCTAGTTTTCATCCGTTACTGGGGGAGTTCTTTATACGCTGCTGTTCGATTGATTAAGAAGTAACGACTGTTCTCGTAGCTCAATCTTCTTTTTATCCCATTTCAGGGGTGTTTTTTGGCTCTAGCTAATGATTTTGGGGATGTACGATTTTTTTTTCACCCCGGATTCTGATTCAGCGACCGAAAATACACAGGGATACATGGGTCTGGTAGGTACCGTGGATCATGCAATTCTTACAACCAAGTTAAATAACTATGGTATACGCGGGATAGCACTAACTTGGATAAAATCTTATTTAAGTGACAGAAGCCAAGAAGTTAAGACAAAATGGCACAACTTACAGATCTGATGCTCTTGCGGCAAACATTGGCGTGCTTCAGGGGGGTACTTTGGGACCGTTCGTTTTTACAGTTTTCATTAACGATATTACAGAATGTTTAAGGAATTGCTACATTTCGTTATTTACAGATGATACCGCTGCTTCTGTTTCCAGGAAAAATTTCGGAGAGTTACGCCAAAATGCAAATTGCATTGTCACTAGCATGCAAAAATATTGCCGAGATAATTCTTTACTTCTCAATAATTTAAAAACTGAATTAATGGTTTTCACCACTCGTAAGTTAGAGAAAAGCCTATTAGTAAAAATGGATCATAACACCATCCAGAAAACGAGCGTGACTAAATTTCTTGGGTTGCAAATTGATTTTAAACTATCTTGGAGCTATCAGATAGAAATGATAATAAAAAATTTACCACACATTGTTTTGTCCTATGGCAACTTAGAACTAAAGTAAGTCTGAACATATTTAAATTGTACTACTTTGCATATATTCATTCCTGTTTAAATTATGGTATTATTTGTTACGGAAACTCAGTTCGAATTAATGATATATTAGTCGTGCAAAAGAAAATCATACCAACGATGAACTTTAAGGGACCTCAATTCTCATGCAGGCAACTTTTCAAAGAGCTTGGAATATTAACTATTATAGATAGCAATTTATATTTTACACTGTGTTGGTTTTACGAATCCTGAAAAATATGTTCAAAAACGGGATGGCTGTAAGCACTACAGTTTAAGAATAAATAATAATATAAACTTATCACAACACCGCTTAACTATGGTTGCCAAAGGACCATTTATTATGTCCATATAGCTGTTTATTAAATTTCCAACTTCCGTTAAAGAAATAACGAATATGTATTCATTTAAGAAAACCGTAAAAAAATTATTATTAAATAATGTATTTTATTCTGTGTCAGAGTAACTTGATTGCTCAGATTTTTAGTGGACGTTTGTAAAAGTTTTATTATGATGTATCATACATATATATGTTTTTACATCTAAATTTTTAAATATAGTGTTGCTGTTTTCTTTCTTTTTCTTTTCTTTAGCTTCTTTCAGTAGTTTTTAGATATTGACAATATTCTTTATACTCGTTTGTACAAGTCTTATTAAAAATAAAGAGATATTGTATTGTATTTTATACCAAATATACAATAAGGTTATTGTCTAGACCTTCAGATCTTGGTATCCTTATTATAAAAATAAGGATACATCAAATAACTACTGCTAGTAGTTTTTTTAGAACTCATTTGGCATATATTACAAAATATATTTTTTATAATTAATTATTTCTGACTTATTCATGATTTCTGACTGTTTGTTGTTATCAGTTAGGAAAATATTGTTTCTTTTTGCGTTGTCAAAACCTTAACTTCAAATAATAATAATTTATTCATCCAAGGAACTTATACAGTTATAGGATATATCACAGTATATGATGCACTGAAGGTGCATCTCAAAATTATAAAAAACAATTTTAAAAACAATACATTACTAAAAAACAAACATTTAAAAAGTTCACAACAAATCATGGTAATACATTCATAATCACAACACATTAAAATTTATAAATTAAAAGTAATTAAAAGATGTATATATATGGATGTTTTCATGCAAAATCATGCAGTAAAAACTCTTCCTCACTATAGAAGCAGTGAGTCTTTGTTTGAATTTATTGACGGACAGATTTTTATATTCATCAAATAATTTATTGTATAATATGACCCGTTTATATTTTGGGGACTTCTCAAATTTAGATGTTCTGTGTCCTGGAGTTTCAAGTATATTTACATTCCTCGTGTCATCACCCAGTTTCTTATAGTTATTAATGTTTTTCTGTGTATGTATTAATATTTGATAAATATATATGCATGGGAGTGGAAGTATGCTATAAGGCTTACATAAAGGTCTACATGTTGTTCTGCTATTGACATTGGCAAGAATTCTTACTGCATGCTTCTGCATTATGAAATTCATTAGTCTCTTCCTCACATCGGTCATTAGGTTTCATTATTAGAATTTCTCGCGGTGTCTTTGAGAGTTCAACATATGTCACATTATTTAACACCTTCGTGCGTTCAAAACTCGAATTTGCAAGTTTGGTGCTATTCTATGGAACTCATATTGCCAGTATTGAAAATATACAAAGACAATTTTTAAAATATGTAGATTTACTATCGATAACATTTATCCACCAGTTGGCCGTGAACACAATTTGTTATTAAGTCACTTTCATTTCACAAGCTTACAAGAAAGAAGAGATCTTACCAATGTCAGTGTAATATTTCTTTTTAAGTTATTGGAAAGATTTAATTTCATGTCCTTTTAATACCAATTCGATTCGATTGCTATAGTTAAAAAGACCTCGAACCAATGTTTTAAAATTTTTACCTGTATATGAAATGTATAGAAATTTTAACAGAATATAGTACACTCATTTGGTGCTCAAAAAAGAGGTTACCTGGGAAGTTTTCCGGGAGTTTTGAAAATAGGTGATTTTATAGATTTCGATGTGCTCTTTCTGAATTTATACTTTGCCACCTCATATCTTTGCCGCTTCTGCCGCCATATTGGAAAAATAGGGCATAAAATCCGTTTTTTGACAATATCTCCTTTCCGATTCATTTTACGATAAAAACAGTTATACAATAAATTAAACTAGAGAAAAATTCCTATAATTTTTTTAGTAACCCTTTTTTTGTAAAATGAATAGTTTTAGCATACGAGCGCCACAAAATCTACTCCAACATGCGTTTTGGCCAGCTCCGGAAACCTTGTTAAAACTTATTTCTTGCAAATGCAAAAAGGGATGTGAGAAAGCCTGTGATTACAGAAAGGCTGGATTAAAGTGCTCCATTATATGCACGAATTGTAGTGGTATCTGTTATAATTCGCAAATTCTATCACAAGATAGCGATGAAGAGGAAGAAACGGAGACTGTTCTCGAGCAAACGTATGACGAAATCGAGGACGAAGAGGATTGCAATAAAACTAATAATCCCATCGCGGATTATGTGGATGAAATTTCTATATGTGACGTTTTGATCGGTACTGAAGACGATGAACTCGCAACACCTGGTCCTATCAAGAATAGCGAAGCGAAGGAGAATGCGCTAAATTTTGGAATAATGCATTGCATGTAGATTAGGCCTACTGGGAATACCACGATAAAAAAACGCGCCACTTACTCTACCTCATGGTGGTGTGGAAATGAGTTTTTAGGCCAAAACGCATGTTGGAGTAGATTTTGCGGCGCTCGTACGCTAAAACTATTCATTTTACAAAAAAAAAAGGTTATTAAAAAAATTATAGGAAATCTTCTCTAGTTTAATTTATTATATAACTGTTTTTATCGTAAAATAAATCGGAAAGGAGATATTGTCAATTAACCGTTTTTAGGAGCCATTTTTTCCAATATGGCGGCGGAAGCGGCAAAGATACGAGGTGGCAAAGTAGAAATTCGGAAATAGCACATCGAAATCTATAAAATCACAAATTTTCAAAACTCCCGGAAAACTTCCCAGGTAAAACTACCAAATGACTGTAATAAATAGTATAGACATTATTTTCTGTACTATCAATAAAATAAAGTCTAAGTGGAATAATTACTTATAGCAAGTAGTTAAGTAGGTATTTTAATTTTGTATACATATATATTGACTGTATGAGTATGCGCCTACCCTGTAATTGCAATGTAAATTCTGTTGGGTTTGTAAAATAAAATAAAATCTCCATCAAATCGGACTAATAGTTTTGGAGTTATGAGGACAAATTTTATAAATGTTAAATGTGATACATAGATCTACGAGAATATCCGAACAAATATAGAATCTAATAGACAACCTCATTTTTAAGACGATTTAAAACGTTCATGAAAAATATTTCAAGGTCAATTATTTGATAAAAGAAACAGGACAGACAAATAACGTTTAATAAATTTTATGAATAGAAATAGGTAGGTACATAAAAATACATTATAAAAAATTTAAAATTCAATGCCCAAAAGGGGATTATAGAGAACATTGCGAGGGGGGGGGGGGAGAATTTTCCTCTACAGGAATGTGTTGAGTGTAGTGAGGAGGTAAACATACTAAAAGTGCCCTCCTCTAGCCTCTCCGCTTCGAGTGGTGTGGAAAGGTCCCAATTTTCGATTCTTCGCTTATAACTCGTATAGAAAAAAGTATTCTATGCAGAATTAAACATAACCAAAATATGCGGAACAAAAATTAAAAATCATATTAGTGGGTCTTGACGAATTTCATATATTCACCACAAATTGCGGAAACTGAGGATCCCCTTTGCTGGATGAACTTACGTATGAGAAATCTCCCATTAATAACAAAATCAAATTTTGGTGTATGTACGTTTTTGGCGCCGATCCGATGCATTTTTTTAGAATTTTCAACATTCAAAATGTGTTTATTTTTTCTGCATATTTTGGTACCGCAGCTGACTTTGCCTTTGTAGCACGCGAATGTTCTGGTCATAAGTAGATTCTAATTTGTTCTATACTTCACTAAAATTTGATTCAAATCGGAAACAAAATAAAACAGTTATAAGGGTGTCTGCGTTTTAAGTGAGTCACACAGTATATTTAAGAAAATGTACAGATTTCGACAAACTATTACGTTAGTAAATACGTCAAGTGTTGCAAAATAAAGATTGTTTTGTGACTGTGATTTATTACCAGACCACGGTAAACCACTTTCGTGAAAAATTCCATGTACCTAATTAATTTATTTATTAATTATCGATTTTCACTGGCGAATATCTCGGAATATAACACTCAGGAAGAAAATAGATTACTTTTTTCCGTACGACGCATCGTTTCCGTGTTATAAGCGAATAATCGAAAAAAGGGACCCCCTCACCCTGAAGCGGCAGGGCTAGAGGCGAGAACTTTTAGTATATTTCTATCTACCCCCGACACAATCCTGAAGAGGAAAATCGCCCCCCCCCCCTCAGTGTTCTCTACAACTCTTTCGTCGACTGGACTGTAGACACTAATAAATGATTACCTACTAAATTGAAACAGTATAAATAATATGCAAAATGTCATGCAGCAAATTGAGTACCCTGAATAGAATTTATATAGAAATATAGTTTTATTTATATTAATAAATATATATAATATGTAGAAAATTACGCTTTCAGAAAGTTTTATTAAAACGTAAACTCGACACGTGTTTCGGCTTCGTTAGGCCCCTGTCAATACTGAAAACAATACAAAGTTTAAAATTGTTGCTAGTAGGTATATATAAGACTTATAATTTAGGCAATGGAAATGCGATAGGATTAGCCTAAACATTACAATTCTACCTAGGTGGATCATTAAATGCTATAAAATAAATTAAAATAGAACGCCTTAATTTACCATAAAATATATGCTAATATACTACATCGTTCCTTGAATTTTGACAACTTTAAGATGTTAAAACCCATGAAAATCTGCTGTGTTTGTTACATTTTTATTATTTTTTACAGCCTTCAATTAATTGTTCCAATAAATCTAACTTGTTGCCCTTCTTTTCTGAATTCGACATTGTTTAAATCTACAAAGTGATTATTTTGTATACAATGTGTTCACATTCCAGTGCCACACATATTGTTCAATATTGAATTTTTATGTTCCGCAAGCCGCTTTTTTAGTTTTCGGCCAGTTTGACCAATATATATAATAATAATAATAATAATAATAATAATAACCTTTATTCAATAATATCATAAAACGGTGTAGAACAAGTCAAAAAGAACATGAAATCTTGGTAAGTAAAAATTGGTATAAACATTACAATTACATACAAAAAAAAGTGTATAAAAAATAGTACATTTAAATAATATAAAATAATAGTACATTTAAATAAAAACATTACTTTACAATGACGGATCAAAATGATGGGTAAAATATTCTGAAACACAGTAAAATGACTTTTCACATAAATAAGTTTTCAGCTTTACTTTAAAATTTTTTTTTGATAGGTTCTGATATTCTTGTGGTATTTTATTGTAAACTTTTATCACCTGCGTTACTACATTATGCTGTACTTGGGTGAAATTCGTTTGGGGCTGACGTAACACTGATCTTGCACAACCTCTAGTATTAAACATATGGCTGGTTTCATATCTACTAAATAATTCTTGGTAATGTTCTTTGACGAAGCATGCACATTCATATATATACAAACATGTTTTTCTCTTTAAATATTTGACTACAGGTCTCTCTTCTTTTTAGGTGGAAAATACTTCTAACGCAAGATTTTTGGAGTTTGAAAATTCTAGATGAGTCAACAGAGTTTCCCCAAAAAATGATTCCATATTTTATTCTGGAGTTTACATACGAATAATATGCCGATAATGCTGCTGCCTGATCTACGGAATTTGCTATGACACGTAACGCATACGTAAATGAACTTATTTTGCTAGCGTGATAATGTACGTGTTCTTTCCAATTTAATTGTGAGCAATTTCAATACCTAGGAACTTGGTGTGCTGAGTGGTCGTAAGGGTTTGGTTGTCATAAGTTAATGTAAAAGGATCTTCTGCCCTCAAGGTAAATTTCATTATAGCATCACAGTTATTACAGTTCAACTTATATACGCCAGCTTTGTCCAATTTTTCCATTTTGTCTTTGTTATTATTTAACATCTTCCTTAAATTGATTTCATGAACAGAAATTGTTTTACATCCTAATTTATTAAGTTTGTTACTAATTTTGTCACTAATCTTGGGCCTATAATTGATACATTCGTAAATGGGTTTTTGTGAGGAACCAGCATAGAACTCTTCTATCTATCTTTCTATTTATATTATATGAAATTTCGTATTCGCTTTTATTTTAGAGTTGGAAAAGGAATAAATAATTCTAGAGTGCCATGAAATCTCTTCCCTAATCTCACTTTAAAATAGAAATGACCAATTTGCATTATGCAGTAGCGGTTAAATCGGAGAAATTGAGTGAAATTGAGGATTTCAGTTTGCGAATGATGAATGATATCGATCTCCAATAGATGTATTGTTAATGGGAACTACAACGTCCATCTGAAAATCAAGTCAGTGTTATTTATTTCAAATCGAATTAATCTGAACGATAAACAAGGTGGTGATCATTAATTTTCAATGGAAAGTTTCCGCTTGTCTCCTTACCTGCCAAAAATAATGCGGTGACTGCATTATTTACAAGTCTTTATACTTTCTTGGTAAAGTGCAGTATGACAGTAAATGAGTGATGGAGAAAAATCGAGGAATTGTCGGAATATATAAATGTCTCAAACAAAAGTAATTTTCAACTTTTCGGCGGATATAACGACTGAGATCGTTGTATGCACAATTAATTTTTGACAAAGGAGATTTGCTAGAGAGATGCTATACAATAATGTGAGCAATCCTTTTTTTGGGTTTATCCGTAGAACATTCCCAGAGATTTATAGCTCGAAGCAGAACATCGTCGGTCCGGTTATATGTACGTTAAAAGAAAACTTGGAAGAAAAGAAAATTGTTTAATAACGCAATAGAAGAAAAAATGCTAATTTTGATATGAGATTTTTATTGATTGGGCTCACTCACTTCATATAAACTATTTAAAAAAATTATCTGGAAGTTGATTTGTTAATTATTTTATTTATTGAGATATGAATGAACTAAATACATTTACGGCAAACCCGTATAATAATTTGAATTCTTTAACAGATATGACAAATAGAAAAATTATAAACAATTATAACAAACTGGGACAGGCAAGCAAAATTTAATAATTTCAATGAAAATGCTTTTTTAAAATATTTTTATTTAAATATAGTCCAATCAATGAATGCCCAAAAGGCGATTGTAAAGAACATTTTGGAGGGGAGAATTTTTCTCTTCAGGGATGTGTTGGGGGTAGTCAGGAGGTAAACATACTAAAAATCCCCTCCCCTATCCCCGCCGCTTCAGGGGGGAGGGGGGGTGGAAAGGTTCCTATTTTCGATTCTTCACTTATAACTCGGAAACGATGCGCTGTATGGGAAAAGGTAGTCTATGCAAAATTAAACGTAATTAAATTTTCCACAAGAATGTTTATATTCATTTTCTTCCTATGTGTTATAGTTTACGAGATGTTCGCCAGCGAAAATCGATAATTAATAAAAAAAAAATCAATTATGTACCTTGTATATTTCTATCAAAGCGGTTTACCGTGGTCTACTAATAAATCACAGTCACAAAAAAATCTTTATTTTACAAACGTAATATTTTGTCGAAATCTATACATTTCCTTAAATATACAGTGTGACTCACTTAAAATGAAGATACCCTTATAACTTTTTCATTTTGTTTCCGATTTGAATCAAATTTCACTCAAGTATAGAACAAATTAGGATCTACTTATGACCAGAAAAGCATTCACCTGCTATAAAGGCAAATCCACCAATTTGTTCTATACTTGAGTAAAATTTGATTCAAATCGGAAACAAAATGAAAAAGTTATAAGAGTATCTTCATTTTAAGTGAGTCACACTGTATATTTAAGGAAATGTCTAGATTTCGACAAGATATTACATTAGTAAATACGTCGAGTGTTGTAAAATAAAGATTGTTATGTGACTGTGATTTATTGGCAGACCACGGTAAACCGCTTCGATAGAAATATTCAAGGTAAATAACTGATTTTTTTTTTTTATTAATTATCGATTTTCGCTGGCGAACATCTCGTAAACTATAACACATAGGAAGAAAATGAACATGCACATTCTTGTGGAAAATTTAATTACATTTAATTTTGCATAGATTACCTTTTCCCATGCGACGCATCGTTTCCGAGTTATAAGCGAAGAATAGAAAAAAGGAACTTTCCACCCCCCTCCCCCCCTGAAGAGGCGGGGCTAGGGGCGGGGACTTTTACTATGTTTACCTTCTGACTACCCCCAACACATTCCTGAGGAGATAAATTCTCCCCTCCAAGATGTTCTCTACAACTCTTTCATTGACTGGACTAATAGAGATAACTATATTTTAACCATAAAAGAATTATAGTAATAAATGCACATGATTACCGCGTGTAATGGATCCTATTGGAGTTTTAATTTGGAGCGGAAGTCAATCAAAAGACATTTTGCAGGGGATTATGTAATCAATGTCACTCTGTTATATGCGACGTTTGACACTGGTGACAGTTCAGTTCATCACTATCTTCCATTTAGTGTCAAGGTACAGGTTATTATTTGTCTTAAAAATAAGTAATAATCAAAGCAAAATAAGTTAAAAACGTACTGTTCGTCTGTTCACTGAACCTTTTATATAATTGTTACACATTCTATAAGATACTCTTCGCAGTTTTTTGTAAATCAATTATTGAGCGGGGGTCCGTAGAGAGGGCCCGCCAGAGATTTTGGCAAATTTTTTTTTTCAAATTTCTCCCCCCCGCTAATTATTAAGCGCGGGGGCCCGTAGCGATGGCCCGCCAGAGATTTTGACAAACAAAAATCTTTTCCCGCTCATTAATTATTAGGCGCGGGGGCCCGCCAGTGAATTTAGTACCGGTGCCCATGATTTGTGCCGGGGGCCTGATCATACCCCATTTGGGTTTCGAACCCGGGACAGTCAAAAGCGTAAAAGCTGCACATGTGCATAATGAATTTATTTAAAATAATTTATTATTGTTACAAACAATAATAATGTAATAATTTTGAACAGGTACCTACAATCAATATTTTCGCAGTTTTTGAGGGAGAGCATTTCTCGAGGTGGATCTTTTCGAAAAGCTACTTATTTTGACTAGTTCTATTCACGGTTAAAATGATTTGCTATTACTCAAAAGTGGAAATATCAAAACACCCAAGTCACTAAGCTATAACTCGTTTTTTGATTATAATGACCTTTAGTAGGACATATTTTGACGGCTTTGAGATTTTGAAACATCAGTATATCATCATTAATTTTATATCAAATTCAGCTTGTGACAACTAAACCCCCACAGAACTTATTTTTATGGGCACCGAGCACTCTACTATAACTTAAAAGTCCGATTGTATTGAAATTTGTAAAATAAGTTGGTGTTAGCTAGAGGAAGAACTCTATTGTATTTGAAGAAAATCAATAAGTAAATAAGAAAGTTATTAATCATTTAATTTAAATTTTTTTTTTTCATTTCGTCGCTTGTACTTAAATAGAAATCTTGCGAAATATTATCTCTATAATTTTTTTTTGTTTATACATTTTAATGTATATTTCATAATAATATATTTAATGCGTTGAAATATAATTCTCTAAGATATCTATTACAGACATTCAATTTCTCCAGTAATGTGTGATGGTCAAGTGGCTAAAGTTTTGGCTTTGCAATCCAAAGATCCTCTGTTCGAATCCCACAAAGGTTGGATGTTTTTTTTTCAATTTTTTTTTCATATATATTTTTTCACAACAAAGTTGGTATCACAAAATTTAGGATGTCCAAAAACTAACATTATTTACAAGAAAACTGCGAAGAGTATCCTATGGAATGTGTACCAATTATATAAAAAGGTCAGTAAATTGGCGAAGAGTACCTACGTTTTTAGCTTGTTTCAATTTCTTAAACCTAAAAAATTCCTTTTTATGCATACAGCATGCATACAGCATGCATACAGCATGCATACAGCATACTCTTCGCTCTTCACAGGTTCATCAGTTATATAAAAACTTCAATAAACCGGCAAAAAGTATAATGTTAGTAGTTTTGAAAACAGGAAATTCAAGTTCTTAAAAGATTTTCGAACGACACGATGCTGTTATGTTATCCAGGAATGGGAGAAGTTATAGTATTCTTGCGATTTATATATTCCTTGCAGTTCTTCTTTTTCTCTGTAAGAATAATATTTTCTTCAGTTCTCTTCAGACTTTCAATTGACTGTCAATTTTTATAAAAATTATCAAGAGTAAAAAAGTCTCAAAATAAATTTCTGTACAACCTGAAATAGAACTTTTGATTAATAGCTGGATAGGAAAAATCCATATAATGATGATCTGCTCTAAATAAATAACGTGATATCTTGGAAATTGAGCAGTTTCTTGGAAATTTTAACGAAGATTTTGGAGAGTTGAGAGGTTCACATTGAGTGGAGGTAACTTAATTTAAATATGGATATTTTGATTTAATCTAAGTTCCATATTCACTTATTTTAGAAAACATCTATATAACTAACTCTTACATAAAAGTTGGCATTTTTTTTGTTCTATAAACTTAAAATTTTACCCAATCTTCAGCAAAATATTAAGA
This sequence comes from Rutpela maculata, assembly GCA_936432065.2. Lineage (NCBI taxonomy): Eukaryota > Metazoa > Arthropoda > Insecta > Coleoptera > Cerambycidae > Rutpela > Rutpela maculata. The sequence continues at coordinate 39,664,301 of OW386285.2, forward strand.
TTGTGTTTTAGTCTAGCATTCAATAATTGCATACTGCACAATATAGGCTTTGCTGATGTTGAATGATTCTTAAAATATAAATAAAATCTGTATTACTCAACAAGCCAAAAATTTATATTGTAATCAGTATACGCCATAATTTTTGCGAACACAGATTTTAGAGTCATAATCGACATACAATGTCTTTCCCAGGCTCATTTCCCGGACGGCTTAGAATTGCTCAAGCGCTGTATATGGTAATGCAACGACATAGATTGTTGTCCTGCAGCAGCCTCTGTTGGTGGAGGTAACGCTAAATTTAATTATCCATTTTTCGGCTCATTTGACATCTAACCGTTGAGTTGAGGGAAAAATACTTATATGCTTTTTATACAACATTCTCTTCTCTACGTAACTGTTAGAGGAGGTATAAGGGCAAATTCGATTTTGACGCCAGTTTACAAAAGAGAGCCGAGCGTCTCATACATTTTGAGTAAAAAAATTGTGTAAGAAATAACCAAAATTGCATTTTTTTTTAATTCCTCAGCAAAAAATTATCTGGGCAATGAAATCTGCCAATAATTTTCCCAAAATGGTGAAATGGTCATAGATATATTTCAAAATAACAAAGCAATAAAGCTGTACAATTAAGAGTTAGCTATATAAATTATATTGTAATATTGTAAATTCATTTGTTACGTGTGGAAGAAGTGAAAATTATTTGTATGCCGTCAGCGACATATTACCGATAGAAACGTCGCGTCGTACTGAATATACCTTTTTATTTTGTTTCTACAGAACCATATCAATGTTCTGACGTTCTGTATGGAAATTTTAATTAAAACACCTAATTAAAGTAGTTGTTTTTAGTGCGTTGTATAATTAACGGGCTTTCTGGATTTTAACGTTAAACATTTTCGTAATGCCAATTAGCGTTTCTATTGATAGAATTGAAACGAAATTACAAAAACTGGTGAGTTTACAAATTTATTCGTTAATTGATAGATATAAAGATAATTTTTAATTTTTTTAAATTAAATAACATTTTGCGACACGTACTAATTAGCAAATGGTATTACCTATATTTAATTTAATCAAATATATATATTGTATGTTATAATAGTACAAGAATTTTTAACAATTACCGTAATTTTTTTTTTACAGAAATCCATATCATAACATGTTCAAAACAAATATAAAAAACAATGTCTGTCTGTATGTATCTATATCTGTGTATATGTGGTCTGGATCTGGATCTGTATTGTTTAGCGGGGGGTGAGCTTACGCTCAGGCCTCATAAGCGGGCCCATTGTGCTGCCCCCGTAAGTGGTGGCATGTCCACCGAGCCTCTCATTCCTGAAGCCAACCAACACTTGTGACGTATTTGAGGAGGAGACCAGGTGAGGCGCCAACTATGTTGGCCATACTGGGCCAGAAGTCTCCCAGTATGGATCCTCTTTTCGTTGAGAGAGCAGGGCAGTGACAGAGCACATGCTCGGCAGTCTCGTCATCCAGATTACACCCCTCTACACTTGGGGTTGTCTATAACTCCCAGTGTATGGAAGTGTTTGTTTAGTCTGCAGTGTCCCGTTAGTAATCCTACATAAATGCGCAGATTACTCCTGGACATCTGGAGACAGTGTTTGCCTAGCTTACGACTGGGTGTGGCAAAAGCCATTCTGCTATGTCTGCAGCTGCTCAGACCACCCTAACAGTCCGCTTTGAGTGTATAGTTCTTGTATGTGTGGTATGTGCATGTTTATGTAAGCTGTTTCTTGTAAGCACTGTAACTTATTGGCCTTAAATTTTTTTTTTTTTTAGTCTTTTTATTTAACGTCGGTCTATTTCCGCTACCAGAGCTTATCACCGATGCCAAGAGACGAGCTACTCCCAACCTGGAAATTTTGCTGAACCACTTCTCGTAAGAAGAGTAGGGATCTTTTACTTGCCTAACATTTAATAGACAAGGGGCCGCCTGCTTTACAACCTCTCCGAAGGATGGTATATACACTACGTAATCCTCGTCTTGAAATTACATAGCTTCCGCGTATACGCTGATATACAAGCCGCTAGAAGGTGGGACGAGATCGCTGTATTTCCCAAGATGGATTTCACCCATCCAGGTACTAACCGCGCTGAACGTTGCTTCACTGGAGTATCTAAATACAATCCCACTCAAGACGCGTCTACGCCGGCCCCCTTAACAATTTTATTTTCCTGGAACATATGTGAAATATGAATACTCCTTTGGCCATATTCATCAAACAAATATGAAGATGCACAAAATATTGAAACTAGATATACAGTGTGTGTTAAGTGACACGCCAATTTTATTTTAAAATGTAATTAGTGTATAAGACTATTACGAAATTAATGAAACGGGTGTTATCGACTGCGTTAGATTTCATATTTTTATTGGATCATATGTGAAACAGAAGACTAGAATGTCTCCTATTGAAAATGGGTCATATCCGTCGTGATCGCTAGTGGCACGTAAACTGTCATATTTTATATAAACCATGTTTTATTGTAATGTTAGATCGAAATGTTATTGAGTATTTTGAATAAGCACATCAAAATATGATGATGTATCATCAAAACGGCAATACACAGTGTGTCCTTCGGTATTGAATGAATTTTACATAAATCAGGTGTCATTTTATTTTAAAATACTATTAATAAATGAAAGTTGTAGAACTGCGCAGTTTGTTGCGAATACTTCTTAAACGCGATAACTCCTGTTACACTTAAAATTTCAAGTTCAAATTTGAAACGTACGTAAAATAGCATAATAGAATACTCCCAACTGAAATTGGGTCGTATCACATACGTGATCGATAGAGATGTGTAAACTGTCATGTCTTATAAACACAAAAGTCAAGGAGAGAGTTACACATTTGGATAAATGCAGATATACATTCATACCCACTGACATAGTCAGTGCTTGGTTGGGACTCAAATCCAACATACAATGGTCAGTGTAACCAGCATATCTGCCGCACAATATACCTTAGTCCACTAAGCTACCTCGCTATACACTATGTTTATCGAAACTGCAATATAATGTACGTCTTCTAGGTTCGAAAGAGCTCTACGTAGATTAGGTGATTGATTTATTGATTTACCAGCGTGCTGTAGGCATTGCTGCCACACCCAATGTTATACAGCTGGGCCTGCTACGTCCACGCTCGGTTGGACTAAGGTCATGCTTGTTGCCAGCAGCAAGAGCCACGTGGCGCATGGTAAAAGAATGTGGAATGGGAGGTGTAGGTATTTGTGAAATGCGTTACCGCATTGTGTCGTGAGGGAGCGTTTAAGCTCCCTTTTCTGTGTTTTTGGTTCTGGACTTCTGCCTCTTCTGAGTCTTCTTGTGAAATATGTTGCCGCGTTGTGTCGTAATATGGAGTGTTAATGCTCCTCTTTTTGTGTTTCTGCTTCTTCGAATCTTCTTTTCTGAGTCTTCTGATTCCTCGGTTTCTGATTGTGGTAGATTATATATCGTTGCGATTTCTTTGTGGTGTTCATTTTTTGATTCTGATCCTCTCAGTTGTTGTTCTCCACTGTAACATTGTCTCCCTATTTTTAGTTTGTCGATGTTCGGTGCTAGCGAGCGCATTCTTCAGTAGATGTGTTGGGTCCCTTCCTTAGGTATGTCCCCAGTACTTCATTGCGTACATTTCTATCCTCTTTTAATTGTCTTTCCTCCTAATAGTGTTGATGTTTTATGTCGCTGTTTTCGTCGACGATGTCCCTTTCTGCTCTTCTCAAAAACTTCTTCTGTTGGCTTTTGTTGTTGCCGCGTTTTTTGACTCCATATGTCATCGATGGCCGTTTGACGGTTATGTACATACATTTGGTAAGGTCCCATGATAGTTTATTTTTCTCAGTGAACGGTGGGAATGGGAATGATTGCCCTTGTGACTCTATATGCTGTTCTAATTCTCTCCTTTACCATTTCTCTCCGTTCCAGTTGGTTCGTCAGGTCTGTTCCTAGGTACTTCGATTTGTTCTTTGTTCTTAGGGAGTATTCATCCATTTTGTGTTCCTCTCCGCTGGTCCAACTCTCTTTTGTTGACGAGTCTCGCTCCATTATTAGGCTTTTCTTGAAGTTTGTTTTCAGTCCAGATGTGACCTGCGGCGATTAGGAGATTATCGACGTATGTGTATGTTTTCTCAAAAAATACCACTTTTCTGAAAGAAGCCTACACCACGCATACCTCCGTTGAAGTGCCGTGAGAACTCAGTTCTGACGCAGTATACTAATAATGCCTTATTGATCATTTTGGGTTCGATTCAAATTAATTTGGTTTGAATACTTTTAATAATTATGAAAAACCTCACTTGAAAATTTAACTAAGAAAGTGTTATGATCATATTTTAAGAGTAATGCATTCGATTATTACGGGTTCAATTTATATTAAATTCGTTTGGGTACCTTTAGTAATTATGGAAAAATAATTATTTAAGGATTGACATAATAAATTTATGTGAACATACTTTACGAACTATACGTTACTGATTATTTCGGGTATAATTTAAATCAAATTAATTTGAATATTTTTATAATGATTAAAAATAATTTACATGGAGGTTCACACAGGGGTATTATGGACATACTTCAATAACTAATTACTTTGCCATAAACTTGTCGACAGATGTCAACTTTTCAAAATACTTCAATGGTTTTATGCGGCAGACACTTGTAAGTCATTAAGACATAAATACACTTGACTGGCAAGGCTGAAATGAATGGGCAATTATTTCTTAAATTCCTGTTATTTATTGCCTGGGTCCCGTGTTGTTCGTTTATATACTCGTTTCTTTATGCACCACACTAATTGCCACTAAATAACTCTATATTAGTTATTTTCAAATATTAATTCTATTTCAACTTTGTTTCGCTATGACACATCAAGTTATGCGGAATTTTTTGAGCTACAATTCAACTAAGCATTCTCAAATTTAACGCAATTTGGCCCGGTATTTTCGAGTTTTAAATGGCGAGATATTTGCAAAAAAAAACTTTGACCTTCGATATCTTGGGTAGCTATGTTGTGATTTTTGTGGATTTGAGTTTGGGACACCTCAAATAACGTCTGTGCAAAAATCCAGATTTTTACTCATTTTGTCTAGGTTTCCTCGTTTTTTTGACTAATTTCTCTGGGCTATGCGTATTTAGTCTCGGATAAAAGTGAATTGTGTCGTGTTTGAGCAAAATCTTAATCAAATAGGTATTTGCAGTTGGCCACGTGAGGCTTCTACTTCTATTCGTTTATTTTCAATATTGGAGTTTTAGAATATAGAATATATTCCTGCATACATCAAGTATATGTTCCCGCCAATATTTAGTATTACCGCATTTTTAATATTTTACTGAATGTGGTTGACTCTGTTCTGGTGTATGATAAATAATTTTATATTTTCGAAAAATAAACTACCAACCATGATGTATGCATCGAAAAATTAAATATACACACAATACGAAATAACAAAACATATATAATAACAAAATATATTTTAAGCCACTATTAGTGGAAGACCAGACCCTCTGAATTCGACACCCTCTATACAACTCGCGAACACCCACCTAAAAAATAGGTAATCTGATGTAAAATAACCTGCTAAACTTGATTTTTGAATTCGCCCATTGATTTGAGATTGCCAAAATGACCAAATTGGCAATTTTCTAAAAAAAATAAAAATTATGGGTTATTTTTTGTTTTTCATATAACACGTCATATATTTTTTATTTTACTTCAGAATTTTTAAATCTTTTTACATAATATTCTCTAACTATTCTTTGATATGTTGAAAGTAAAAAACTTTACCTAAAAAATAATTAGTTGACAAAAAAAAATAACAACTTTTCTTTGACGCAAAATCTTTAAAATTTGTAGAGTAAAATGTCCGATCGAGGTATCTTTTTTATTTTTAAAGTTAGGTGCCTACTATAACCGAAGAAAATGTTCCGAATGAACTAAATAAAATCTTTTATAAGAAGTTTTTTTTGAAATTTTGCTCCCTTTTCGAAATATTGATTATTTCAGCGTCCGAACGAATGCGCGCTACTATAAATCGGCCGCAATCGCATTTAGAGCTAAACGCAGACACGTGCCGGGTGATTATTATTTTCCAGTGTCCATTTATGTTAAGTTGAAAGTGCTTTTTGTCTCAGTCCTTATATTTAGTGCGTTATAAACACATAGTTTGGCATAATAAATTATAATTACTCGGATAGGAAATCAAAGGAAACAAGCTAAAAACGTACTCTTCGCCTGTTCACTGGATTTTTATATAATTGTTATACATTCAATAGGATACTTTTCGCAGTTTTTTGTAAATAATGTTACTTTTGGACATTTTTAATTTTATAGTACGATCTTAGTTGGTAAAAGACTTGGTAAAAAAACTATACCAAACCCCATTTGGGTTTCGATTCCGAATCAAAAGAACTACACCACCACCTTACACGTAAAAGAATGTAAATTTTTACATTATAAGACACGAGCTAAAATCATATTTTCACGGTTGTATATTATCTACATTATGAAATGTATATTTGTAAAATATATAAATATTTAGATATTAAAATGAGATATCATTTCACCAGATTTCTAAATTCAATTACAAAAACATAAAAATTAAAAAAATTTTTTTTCAAATTTAAATCATTAAGTAATAACGTTTTTATTTACCGATCGATTTTGTTCAAATAGGGTTCTTCCTCTAGCTAACACTAATTTACTGTCCAAATTTCAGTACAATCGGAATTTTCTTTCTTCAGTTATCGTGCTTACAAGAAACGTGATGGACGGACAGACAGACGGGCATTTCTAAAGTTGTTCAGAATTCGTTCACTAACACAATGGTATGAAAATTTTTTGTCTGCGAGCGATATTTACGGTTTTAGAAATATAGAGATCAAATGCAAAATCCGATGACATTTCTGTGGCTCTAAAACAATATTTAGAACAGAAAAATTTATTTTTATCACTAAATCCAGTTTACCATGCACAATGTAGAAGATCGGGTACCCGAACTGAATTGCTTATAAAAGAAAATCAGAAATTGTAAATCCTAGTACAGAGAATACAAGTAAAAAGGACATTTCTGCAATGTGCTATTTACAAGACAGCCTACCAAATTAAGCCCAGAATTCCAAATGTTTTAGATTTTGGATGGTACCTAAAGGAGGAAATCTTATTTCCAAAGATGATTTAAAAAAGCTCAAAACCCAATTTTATTGAGTTAACTCCATTTTGTAAATGTAAATTATTTAACTGTACTACAAGCTGCAAGTGTAGCAAAGCAAACGTGCAATGTAACATAAGTTGTTTATGCGAAGGAAAATGTAATCTTTAGTACCCACTTGCTGTTATATTTAATGAAAATATATTTTTTAATGTGTATGTTTCAAGATTATCTACATAATTTTATAACATTTAATTGCAAATAGAAACTAAATAATTCGTAGACTCACTTGATCGCTTAAACGACACCACAGATGGGCGACGTTAACGGAAATTATGCTTTAAATTAATGCGGACGAGTTGCGCGGCCGCATTCAACAGCGTCATCTCGTTACATGAGCCGAATTTCAAAAAAATCTCTTTATAAAAAAGTTTGTTTAAAGTATATGGAACATTTTTCTCGTTTATACTATAACTCTCTCTTTAAAAGTAAAAAAGTTTCCTCGATCGGGTATTTTTCAATGCAAAATTTAAAAAACCGCGGCAATAGAGGGTAATTATATTTTTTTTAGGCACTATATTATTAGTTACATTATATTCTTTGCCGTCAGCCTGTCCAAGAATATTGGAGGGATAATGTGTAAAATATTGGTCTAAATCGGAATTAACATAAAAAAGATATGATGTGTTATGTGCAAAACAAAAATTAACACATAATTTTAAAATTTTTCAAAAAATTTGCGAATTGACCGATTTGGCAATTTCAAATTAACGGGCGAACTCAAAAATCAAATCCAGAAGGTCATTTTACATAATATCATCTGTTTTTTAGGTGGGTGTTCGCGAGTTGTATAGACTACTTTTAAAATGCTTCCTACAGATTGGCTGCTCTCCGACTACTATACATTTTTGAATATTTGTAGTTTGGTTTTATCGTAAAAGTAAACAGTATTTTGTGGTTCGATGTATGTTAATAAAGGCATATAGTCGGGGAGCCTTCCCTAGCTGTACGTGCATCATAAATAAAGCAGCAGAGGAAGAAGACTTGGAAGAAATATTCGATGTATCGGAAGACAGCGATAGTAAATCTGAAAGCGAATGAGGTGTTACTTTTTATATTGAATTTTATATTTTATTTTAAGAGCTGAATCATTTGTCTGGAAAATGGTACCTCCAAATATTGTATAGGAACAAAATTGTAGAACATTTTATGCACTTTATTTTTTGTGCAGAAAGTTTTTCTCCGTCTTTTTTTTGAAAGTACAACCAGCAAGTATAGAATTGTTGCTTAGGCTTTAATATTTATAAGAAATATTGTCCTAGAGGATTGGAAGGGCGAGGTTGGGGGAGTGCGCGTACAGTTAGGGTGGACTCCCGTAGTAATAGTAATTTTTTTATTTGGGTAGTTATAGTTAGTATATTAATTTTTCATGCATTTATTTTTTATTTTATTTTGTTAGTTATAGTCTGGTAGAGTTAAAGGCGATGAATATGGTATCCAGTAACAAAGGTTAGGAAATGTGGGGGCTGATTCTACGCAGTTCATTTGTACAGGGGTTCAAAAATTCTTAATTAGCTCCGTCCCTTCAAAAATGCCCTCCAAAAAGCAGTTTTTTCTAATATACCTCTGGAACTGTTCATGCTGCAGGTTATATTTAAGGGCTTTCTATAGAGGCTATCAAACGTTATGCGCGTTTTTCCCCGATTTTTTAATTTTCAACAAATTCTTCATTGTGGTCTTGAAAATAAATTTCTTTGACACTGGTACACAGAAATATTGTTTTGTTGAGAACCTCTAGAACTAATCATTCTTAAGAAAAGACCGCACAGTCCTGAATTTCCAGTGTTTCAATTAGTCCCCAAAAAATACATTAAAAATGTTAAATTTCGGTGTGGAGAGAAAGGCTGGTCATAAAAGAGAGAAGATAATGAAATGTTGTGGAACGCCTGATGTGATTGCACAAAATTAGAGATTATGTCGTTCAACACAACTATTTGCATATGGTTATTTCGTCAAGTTTCCGAGAAATATATTGTCAACATCATAATACATGTTATGAATGTCACACATAGCTTATCATTAACGTATCAAATTCTTTCTAACAGTATAGGTTTGAAATTTCATCTGCAATATTAGCTAGGAGAATTGTGGTTATGCAGCCTCCTCGAACACCAGATTCAACGAAAGAGGCAATTCTATAGTTAGTAATATAATTATAAAAAAATTGGATGAATTTCTCTAATAACTCAGTCGTAGTTGGAGTGATAGTAAATGAACCAAGCTCAAAGTGGGGTTAAATATTTTATAAATTCCGCACTGATTTATTTAGAACAACTTCCACCGTTACAGAAAATAAACTGTTGAGAAAGAACGCAATTATTAGAGAACAATTTTAAATTAGATTACATTATGATCGTACTAATTTTATTAAATTGAATTTAAAAAATATTGTCATAAATATTAATTAATAATAAGAGTCATCAATATTATTATTTGACTCTTGTTTGTATCAAGACAAACGCATGTTCACATAATGTTTTGCTAAATTTTGTACAAAATTTACATTTACCTTGTAAGTAAATTCTACTGAGTTTAGCGTGACTTCATATTGCATTAAAAGGGATTTAAATCATTCTTTTTTGAAAAGGCTCACTTCCAAATGACTGGTTTCTCTGAATACGGGTTTTATCCCGTCATTCCTCGTCTTATCGCTTTATGGTGGCTGTTTGTTTCTAGAAGACACAACGAGTGGCGAGTCACGCACTTATCTTCATTACACGAGAAAAGCGTTTTACTGACCAAACGCAACTTCGGCACATAATTTCAATTAAATTGAAAGTCGACAACTCGAACAAATGTAATTTTTTAGTTGCATAATGCAAATTAATTATTGCTCTTCACAGGATTTAACTGTAATACTTCACTAGTTTCTTTCTTATCTCAAATACTTTGAAGGTATGTCCTTATGTTTTAGATAAAATTAATTAATCTATTAATTAGGTACTATGTTACGTTACCTCAACTTTGTAAAAAGTAATATTCTGGTACTAAATAATTTTTCTTTTTCCATTGTCGGTGGGCTTCCATTTGGAAATTATTTTGTATTTATGTAATACAGACAGAAGCTCAGACACCTGCCCACGTGCATACTCGAGCTCAACCAATACATTGAGGTTACAGCAATATTTTCAACCTTGTTGCGCCTGTAACTCAAAAACGATGCATAGAAGCGGGTAGTGACTAGCAGCATGGCCTGGAGAATATGCAGCCACAATTCAATGGAATTTCACCTCAAAATGTCTTAACTAGAATCTTTTGTTAGGTTTTTTGATTCGACGAATTTATAGCATTTCTTACTTAAAGTCATAGTGAAAAACATATTTGAATCTTGGTTTTTCTATAATGGTTGGCTTTACGAGACATTTGCAAGATACCGTTTCATCTCAAAATGTCTTAACTAGAAGCTTTTGTATAAAAGCTTTTTTGATCCAATGAAGTAGAATAATCATTTACATCAAGTTACTGGATAGTAAAATAGGCATTTTGAACCGACTTGTCTCCGTAATTGTTGGTTTTAAAAAATTTGATACAGGCTAGTGAAAAACACATTTTGAATCGAGTTTCCTCGGAATCGGTGGACTTTACGACACATTTGCAAAAGATAATTTCATCTCAAAATGTCTTGTCTAGAAGCTTTACATATACATCTGCTTTACTATGTCTTTACCACATTGGATAATGGGCGGGCAATAATGGATGTGATAGGGTAGTTGATGCCAAAAAAATTCGAGATCTTGGCTATACACTAAATCCTAATTTTATGGACTCTTAGTCGCTGGCTTTACCTGTTTCACCCCCATTTACCCCTACATTGGAATGAGATCAAAATCTAGTCCCAGTGTTCCAGATCTAGTTATAATACATAGATGTACCAAATTTTAAGCCAATATGATAAACCATATTAATCGTGCCCACAAAAAAAAGTTACAGACAGAACGGTAGACAAACAGACAGATTTACAAATCGAGAGACAGAAATTTTTTTGCTCAAACGTAAAATCTCGACGTCTCATGACATACTAAGATTATATGAACAAAAAGAAAATAATTTTTTTACCATTGCTATACTTTCATTTCAATACAATACATATATCTATTTAAACGTATTTAAAATAAAATATATTGAGACTTTGTATGAGCAAGATTAAAGAGATAAATATTTGCAAAAAAGCAATTTTTATGTATCTCTTTACTCAACTACTTATTAACAAATATACTTTTAGTTTTCTTTAAAACACGTAAAAAAATGACATTCCTTTTGGCTTGTCGCTCTTTGGAAGGAGTAAAATGTTTTTGGTGACAATTTCGGACACTTCTAACAACTGACTGGAATTTCCTTTCATGTACCGACGTTAATCTAGCATGTGAAATGTTCTATAGCAAAACTAACAAGTATATTTGAAAAACACGTGCCAACTTTTATTAACTTTAAGCGTAAATATCCATCCTGGTATACCCCAGATATAATCAATAATATCAAACTAAAAAGCTGCTATCATACAAAATACAAACAAACAAAATTAGCTTAGAATTTAGAGCAATTTAAAAGATTAAGGTCATCAGTTAAATCAGGAATCAAAGTAGCTTATAAATTATACCTTGAACACGATATAAATAACATAAAAAGTGATTCCAAATACTTTTGGACCTACATTCAGTCAAAAAAATAACAAACCAGAATACCAGGTAAAATTGTTAGGAGCAATGGAGTTTTTGAAGCTCCTGAATCCATTGTTGATGGATTCAGTGATTATCTTAGCAGTGTCTACTCATCTTAAACTAGCCTAGATACTGATACCGAACTCAATTGTTTTAACTATTTAGCTACACGTAATATCAGTGAATATCAGCGACTTACTGAATTCTGCCAATAAGTTAAAAAACAAAATGACATCAGGTCATGACCAGATCCCTAGTTTCTTAGTAAAAGATTGTAGATATGTCTTTATAACTCCTCTATTAATTATTTTCAATCTTATTCTTAAAACTTCTGTCTTTCCTGATGCGTAAAAAGTTGCGAGAGTATGCCCGGTACTTGACCGGCAATCCCACTGAAATGACTAATTATAGGCCCATTTATATTATGTGTGTGAGATATCACTCTATAGTTATATTTATCCTGCGGTAAAAAACCTAATCTCACCGCATCAGCATGAATTTATGGAGAGCCGCTCCACTGTAAATTTAGCAGTATTCTCCCAGTTCGTGGCTTCCGTACCTGATAATCATGGACAGATTGACGTTATATATATACCGACTTCGCCAAAGCTTTCGATCGCATAGACCACGGAATAATTTTGATTAAGTTAAATAATTTTGGATTTGATGAATCTCTTATAGCACTACTTAACCAACAGAGTTCAGTATGAATCTAACACGGGCTTGATTCTAAAAACAATTCATTCCTACCTCTGGTGTACCCCAAGGATCAAATCTTGGCCTCTTATTATTCCTGCTTTTCATTAATGATTTGGCACAGATTATTGATTGTAAAAAAGTGCTATTTGCTGATGATCTCAAAATTTACCATGCTGTAAAAAATATTGAAGATTGTATATTTATCCAATGCCAGTTGATAAAGATTGAAGATTGGTGTACAACTTCTGCACTAAAAATGTTAGGCTTTATAATTCGAAACTGTCGTAGTTTTCACGACCCCACTGCATTAAAAACTCTTTATTTTTCCTATGTGAGATCTAAATTAGAATATGGTTGATTGATTTGGTATCCATTTTATAATGCACAAGAATTGGCTGTAGAAAATGTTCAGAGGAAAAGTCTTAAGTTATTACAATACAAAGTCTTAGGAGTATATCCTGTAAGAGGCTACGATCAACATCCTAAATTAAATAAATTCCTTGAATTTTAAATCACTATATCTGATAAGGGTTTTATCTTCAATAAGTTTCATCAATAAACTCTTACATAATAAAATTGATTGCCATAGTTTTGTCAATCAAATTTCAGTTCGAGTTCCGCGATATCATACAAGAGCTTCCATTACTTTTCACTTACCTGTAGCCAGAACCAATATGTTGTTACGGTTACCTATATACACAATATGCAATAGTGGGGATGGCGTTTCTATGACCTGCGATATACATCAGAGCAAATTAAAAGAGCTGACCAAAATGGTTGCAGATCGTGGAAATTTCATTTAATACTGAATCTTTTTTAACTAACTTGCTTATATTACTTAATTATCTAATCCAATTTATAATTCTATTTGGCAGTTTTTTAACTTTAACTTAGGTTAGTTTAGCTTAGTTTAATATTACTTGTTAATTTTGTCCTGTAATCGGATTCATTGTGATCTGTTGGGCAATAAAGGTGTTTATTTATTTATTTATTTCTATGTGCGTATAAATGACCTTTTTTTTATTTCACTTTGACGTAGAACACCCCCACAACTAATGGACTTAAATTTAGAAACACACGTCGTTATGCTCAAACTTAGTCAATAACTTCTTTCAAATCGATAGTCATTGATATCAGGTAAAGGAGAGAGTTGTTAATTTCATTTTCTTAGATTGTTTTTCAAGTTTGATTCAGAACTTAAAACGTAACGACTATGTTTATTAATTCGCAACACAAATCAATAAATGTGTATCGTTTGGTGTCCTGAAACTACTGTTGTAACTTCATACAACATCGCATTTCATCTCATCCTAAATATTTATAAAACAAGATTTTTTACTCATCTGTTTTTAATTTGTAGGTTTATATTTTGTATCTATTTGTTTTTTGCGAGCTTTAATCGATTGAAAAATACAACACATATATTGTAAACACATGTTAAAATAATAACCATTGAAATGTTCTCACGGTGTATGTTTAATCTTGCAGCAAAAATTCAAATATTCTGTTTTATTTCATATCATTGCTATTTATTTTGACAGTATATTGTGAATGGAGAATGATGGTAAAATGTCAGTAGATAAATATAGAAATATATAATTACCTAATTATATATACAAAATATACAATTTTATGTGGTTCAACAATCGAATACGATAAAAGTAATTTTATGTAGTATATAAATTGCATCAGAACATAAAGTGCTAAAAATGTTTGAATAATTTTTAAACTGTGAAAAAATTTTAGCAGGAAATATATGACGCAATTATTATTTAATTGATGTAAATCACGAATAATATTTCTGGAATATTGTTTATATATTATTGGTTTAATATAACATCATTACTATTAAAGCTTACGATATTGAAAAAAACTCGATTTTATTAGCACCGAATGAAGATATTTATTATTTAACGTTTTTCTCAAATAGTTCATATTCATATTAGTACAGTTCATCTCTCTTTAAGCGAAACAGACCCTGGCGATTCTTTTATCAGAAATATAGTATGAGTCAACAAAAGCCATTTTCTATTTTTAAATTTTGACCGGGATATCCCCCCCCCCACCTTCAGAACCGTAAAATTATTTTAGTAATAATCCGGGATAGATCTAGGATTATCCACCTGCTAAAAATTGTCTAATTAAACCCTTAGGATAATAGACAATCCCTGCTCGGGCATCTAGAGAAGCACATTGGAAGTCCGCCAGACTACCAGACAGTATTCATCAACGGACGACCACATGTACACCACCAGCAGAATACTGAAAGAAAAATGGAGAGAAGGGAAAAAACTGCACATAGTCGCTATAGATCTCCAAAAGGCATTCGATACCATCAGTCACGAGGCCATAATCAACATCCTATATAACAAAGAAGTACCGCACTATCTAATTAACAAGATAATAAAGGCCTGCCTTCATGAAACCACTGCCATACAATGGTTCGGACAAATGACAGAAACCAGACAAAAGAACAGAGGAGTCAAACAAGGATGCCCCGTATCTGCCCGACTATTCACCACGGTCCTAGACCAAGTAATACAAAACACGACAAGCTAAGAACGTACTCTTCGCCAATTTACTGAGCTTTTTATATAATTGTTACACATTCTATAGGATACTCTTCGCAGTTTTCTTGTAAATAATGTTAGTTTTTGGACATCCTAAATTGTGTGATACCATCTTTGTTGTGAAACAAATTATATGGAAAAAAATGAAAAAAAATATCCAACCTGTGTGGGATTCGAACACACGATCTTTGAATTGCAAGGCAAAACTTTAGCCACAGCACCATCAGATTTCGCAAGATTTCTATTTAAGTACAAGCGACAAAAATTAAGAGAATATATTTTTTTAAAATGAAATAATTAATAACTTTTTTATTTACTAATCGATTTTCTTCAAAAATGATCTTCCTCTAGCTAACACTAACTTACTTTCCAAATTTCAATACAATCGGAATTTTCTTTCTTAAGTTATCGTGCTTACAATAAACGTGACGGACAGACAGACGGACATTTTGAAAGTTGTTCAGAATTCGTTCACTAACAAAATGATATGAAAATTTTTTTCTCTACGAGCGATATTTACGATTTTAGAAATGTGCCGATCAAATACAATATACTATTCGTTTTTGGGAAGAGTTATAATAAGGGAAACACAAAATTTCAACGAAGACACGGAAACACTGAGAACTTCAATCATACTAGCATACGCCGATGACTTCCTAATCATCGCAGAAGAAGAGCAACAAATTCTCAACTTTCTAGAAAACATGAAACCGCATCTGGACACATCTGGGCTGAAAATAAACTTCAATATAGGTCTAATAATGGAGCGAGACCCGTCAACAATAGAGAGTCAGACCGGTGGAGAAGAATACAAAATAGGATAACGAACAAACCGAAATACCTAGGAACATATCTAATGAACCAACTGAAAAGGAGAGAAACAGTAAAGGAGAGAATAAAGAGAGCATACAGAATTACAAGGGCAATTATACCGTCCATCGAGAAAAACAAACTATCATGGTGTCTGACCAAACAGCTGTACATAGCCATCATACTGCCAACGATGACATAAAGTTAAAAACGCGGCAACAACAAAAGCCAACAGAAGATGTTTGAGAAGGGCTGAAAGAGACATCATTCAACTACTCACAAAAACAACATGAGGAAAATAACGACATAAAACATCAACACTACTAGAAGGAAAAACAGTCACAAAAAGGATAGAAATGTACGCAATAGCGTACTGGAGACATGTCCAAAGAAGGGACCCAACACATCTACTGAAGAAAGCACTAACACTGAACAACAGCAAACTAAAAATAAGGAGACCATGTTACACGTGGAAAACAAAAATCGAGAGGATCATGAACAAACTGGGAAAGGACCAAACATACTGGGAAAGAAAAGTGAGAGAAAAAATGAATTGCACAAAGAAATCGCAGCGATATATACTCTACCAGAATCAGAAACGGAGGAATTAGAAGAAGAAGAAGAAGAAGATTTGTACAAGCAGAAATACAAAACGAGGGGCACAAACAGCAATGACACGACACGGCAACATATCCCACAAGAAGACCCAGAAGAGGCATAAGTCCAGAACCAAAAGCACAAAAAGGGAGCTTAAACGCTCCCTCACGACACAATGCGGTAATGCATCTCACAAATACCTACACCTCACATCTCACATTCTTCTACCATGCGCCAAGTGGTAGCAATACCTACCGCATGCTGGTAAACCAATCAATCAATCAATTAAACCCTTAGGATAATAGTATCCAATCTGGGTGAGACATATCGTATGAGGCAAAGATGAGTGTAAGCTGCCCTCAAGGACGAGTATTATCTCCACTGCTGTGGGCAACCTTTGTTGACTAACTCCTCCGGAAAATTTCCGCTTTACTGGGATATGTCTGCGATTTAGTGATGGTAGTCAAGGGGCGATTTGCGAACACAATATCATATTGTTGACAAGCAGTGCAGTGAGGAAGCACTCTCCATAAATCGTCACGAAACCACAGAGTAGAAATTCCAGTAGCAGTCAGGTGAAATATATAGAACTAGTTTTTGCTCAAAAACTGACACTCAATGGCCACGTTCAAGAAGCTACATAGAAAGCAATAATTGCCCTGGAAAGGTACAGACAGATAGGTGGAAAAAATTGGAGGTTGAATCCCGAGATAACTATGATTATACACTAGGGTCGATAATATCCATGCTAATCTACGGATCAGGACTAAAACACTGGAGTTGCAAGAAATAAGGCTATTAAGTGAAGTACAAATCTTGCTTGCGTGTGCGACATGGGGGCTATAAAATCCACTGCCATAGCCGCATTAGTTTTACAAGTCGGCTAGTCTAACTTCTGTCAGACTTGCCGACCAGTGCGCATATTTATACCCATTGAGTGCTGCACAGGCCAATGGTAGACTCAACGCCGATAAGGCAACAGCATGGAACAGAGCACCTAAAGTTATAATCAGAGCTGAAGGCAGATCCCCTTTTAGGAATGCCCACGACTATAGTCCCAAATTATAACTTTGCTAAAAAAATTCAAAACAAAATACCATACGAAGACAATTGAAAAAAACAGTCCTCCAATATGAGCATAAGCATGAATCAAAGTGTTTATTCCTCAATCAGCGGGTAATCAGTTCAAAATCGTATCTTTGCGATTTTAGAAAGGGGTTCCGCGAGTATAAAACCGCGATACGGAACAGGGGAAATTGTGTGTACTATCCCACACTTTAAATAAAATGACGTTCTAGCTCCAGCGGTAAGACTGATAGGACAGTTTTTATTTATTTACTATTTTGGCTATTTGATGCTTTGTCAGGGCCGTTCCTGGGTCTTTTGCCGCCCCGTGCAAACAGAAATTTTGCCGCCCCATAAATTATGTAATATTTTTTTAAAATAATTTATTTTTGTGTAAATAGATAGTAGTGTATATTTTAAATATTATCTATAGGTTATTTATGGCATTTTCTTAACTCTTCTACTTTTCTCTTTGGGACTTCCTGCCACATGTATTTTTAATTCTAATTGACGCCCGAGAAATCTAACAAATAATAAAATTAGCCAGTATCTTACTGGGAAAATTATTAAATTGAGTGTAAAAACCATAATGTGACTTTTATCTATGTGTATCAAAATAACTTATTTTCAGTTAGAAAATGATTTCTATCAGCAGTATTTCCGTATGGCAATGGGCTCTCCGTTGTCACCAATTTTAAGCAATGTGTTTATCGAGGATTTTGAGACAAGACATGTTCAAAAATGTACATACAAACCGGTTATCTGGTGGAGATATGTAGACGATATCTTTGCAATATGGCCTCACGGTATGAAGTTACTATATAGTTTTTTTGAAAATTTAAATAATAAATAACTTTCTATTAAATTTACTTTAGAAAAGAAAACTAGAAATGAATTACCATTTCTAGCTGTTTTAATTAAGAGTAAATGGTATAATTGAAACAAGTGTTTACACATACCAACAGAGGTGTTAAGAGGGGTGCTTTAAAATATTTGTAAGATATAGGGCCAAAATCATTGCTTCAAATGATGAAATATTAAATATAAATATAGGTCCTTACTAGCAATCAATACCCTGAAGCCTTTGTTGATAAAACCTTCATAAATATTGAAAATAACAATCAGGTACAACAAGAACCTGAAAAACGTTACACAGCGTTAATTCCTTATGAACACGGATTATCCGAAAAGTTACGCCGTTAAGATGATAGATTTGATATTAGGATGGTATTTCAAAGAAGCAACACTTTAAGGTCTATTCTGACAAAGACAAAACCGAAAAACCACGAGCAAAAAAAATATATACAGTTATATTAGTTATAACAATAGCAAGTACCTAAAACAGTTTTAAATATTACACTATCTTTGGTTTTTTAAATATTTATAATAAACCGAAAATAAACGCATATTTCCCTGTAAAATCCGATCCTTACTATCAGGTATCAAAAAACAATTCAACACAGATAGAATAGAACAACCTATAATACTTACTTTCAGACATTTCGTTCACTTCCAGAATCCGAAATGCTACGCAACCGTCGAATCGCCCACCCGCAGGTCTATTTCATAATATCCTTCCTCGAATTTCCAATCGGTATATTACGGCGACTCGCGCGAACCGCGAAGATGCCACATTAAATATTTCTCCATAAATCTGATTCAAATAGAGAAGTAGACTAAAATGCCGCCCCCTAAATTGTGCCGCCCCATGCGACTGCACCTGTTGCACCCCCGCCAGGAACGGCCCTGTGCTTTGTTATAGTTTTATGCATTTTTGAAAACTTACATTTTTAATATTCTACTATTTATTAACTTTTACAATTTTTCAGAAATGTTGTGAATATAGTAATCACTACGCACATTGAATCGTGATCACTGATTGGTATAGACCTCAATCAGGGACATAGTTGAACTTCTATTAGCACCTTGGGATATTGCATGTACTGAACCGTGGTTTCGTGTTGATGGCTATTTTCTACGTCCTTTGCACTATCATTGAAACCTGCTGAAAACTTTGTTAAATTGAAATTATTCACGTTTCCTCTAAATCCGAGGGCCTTCAATTGCCAATGTACCACCTATGTCGAATCACCAACCAAACCGTTGTTATACTTTTGCCTTAATTTCTACCACAACCAGTGGAAGTATATCATCGACAAAAAAAAATTGAAAATTTTTATTGTTCAAATAGGCTTAGAATGTCATGAAACGTCGAGATTTTAAGTTTGAGCAAAAAAAATTTCTGTCTGTCGGTCTGTCTGTCTGTCTATAACTTTTTTTTGTGCGCACGATTACTCTGGAACCGTTTAAGACATTGACTTGAAAGATACACGTATGTATTTTAAGAGATCTGGAACTAGATTATATTTTGATCTTATTCCGTTGAGGAGTTGGGGGTAAATTGGAGTAAATGGGGGGGTAAATAGGTAAATCAAGAAACTAAGAGTTCATAAAATTGGTATTTAGTATATATATGAGAAGCTAAGGTTTCAAAAATTTTTGGTATTCGCCACCTCCATTACCAACCCCCACCTCATTATTAAAGGGGGTGAAAATAGTAAAATTGTCATTTAGTGTGTGTAAAAGATCCAAAGGCCTCAACACATTTTTTCACTTTATCCACCCCCACTACCACCCCACTTTCACCAACCCACCCCTACTACCGATGTAGTATATCGTTTTATGGGTTTTTGGGGTAGACGATTTCAAATATTATGTTATTAAACCATTATTTCCATATACAATTTTTTTTCGTTGTGAGAGACTTAGAAAATCTGGATTTGGAAGTAGTGATTCCTTGGGCAGCGGTTTTTTTACTTGTATTTGTTGTCAATACATGCTAGCTAGAATAACCGTCTATGCCTTTTATCTACCAGACCCTTCGTAGGTTTCACATTTATTGCTGTCCTTGTAACATGTTTATTACAAGTTTTGTCATTTGGACAAAAATCTAAACATTTTTAGAATCAAAATTTGAATGTCAAACTATATACTCACCAATTTTAAATATCAGATATTGTTAATCTCAGAATATAATAATTTTTATTTCTACTGTCAGAGTAATCGACAACCTGTTTAATTGACTTGCTCCTAATTTTTTCGATAAAAATCGAAGAAATCTATAAAGATAACACTTAGCAGTATTTCATTTAAAGTTTATCATTCAATATTGTTCGTTGAATAATTTAACTAGTGATGATGGTCACGCTGTCTCAGTAGTAATCTACCGGGTGGCTCAGCCAATAGGGAGGACACTCTTGTAACTTGTGGATGGGCGAATGGACTTTTTTCAAATTTGGTGTAGTGATATGGGATGAAATTTCCAATTATATGATGTAAAGAACCAAAATGGCCGATTTCCGGTTTCGATGCAATTTACATGAAAATCAAATTTTTAAATGGAAGAACCTGTATATTCTTGCATATTTGGAAAATAATATCTGAGGATCAGATCATATCTATTTTGACCAGTAGAATCCAAATATGCAAAAATATATAGGTTGTCCCACTTAAAAATTTGAATGTCAATTACATCGAAAACAGAAGTCGGCCATTTTGGTTCTTAACATCACATAATTTGAAACTTCATCCCATATCACTACACCAAATTTGAAAAAAATCCATATGCCAGTTTAAGAGTTACAAGAGTATCTCTATCGGCTGAGCCACCGTGTATATGATTAAGTTGGCAGTCAGAAAAATATTAATTTTATGAATGGAAGATGGAATTTCGTCCCAAGGTGTTCTCGTTATGTACGGTACAGGGATAAAAGGAATTATCATTTCTAATTCTGAACTGTCACGAGTTATATTGAACTCATAATGGTTTCGAAAAAAGACGTAAAGCCTTACGTTTGAAAATTCACATGAATTTGAGTAATCATAGAACAAAAAGCTAATTTTATTTTATTTTTTCATGTAAATTGTTTAATAGATTTCACTTTGAGTAATATGTTTAATATTTTATAATGATTTTCTAGCTGAAATTATTACGACAAAATGTTTCTTTCTGAAACGATATAGATCTGATAGCAATTTTTACGTATTTTACATTTTTACTTGTTTCACTTTTTACGTATTTCGATTTTAAATTTCCACATATTCGAAGTTTACACTTTCCATTTTTACGTATTTTGAATTTTACGTATTTTCTACTTTAAATTTTCCGGTATATAATTTGTAAATTATAAATTAAATCTTTCAAAAGCAACCCCAGATTAGGTATGTAACCATATGTTAACAATACAGTACCTGTTTTAAATGCCTAACATATATATAAGCTATTAGAGTTTCCATTTTCAATTTAAGTTTTCGAGAAATGGTTTACACAGCACACAGAATTTTATCGTTACATAACATCAAGTTACCGAGCAGATGGTACTGTAGTCCAAGACTACTCGCATCGAGGTGAGACCATATGAATCCATAGCTATTCGTTGCTGGATTGGTGAGAGTTTCCATTTGTCAATTTAAATAAATTTAATATAGTGTGCTTTATTATTCTGAACTTCGGTAAATTGTGATATTTTCTCACTGTGGATACCTGGGCCTCTATCTTACTTTGATGGAGAAAAGTGGGGATTTCACACTATAACTGCGAATTTGGCACTCAAAAGAAAACCAGTCATATTAAAGAGGACGCAGCTTGCAACACTGTAATAATGCAGCGGCACAATATCACTGGCGGTCCTAAAAGGGGGAACATAGAGGTGCCACCCCCCACCCCCCTAAAATTACTTTACTACTTTTTAGAATTTAGGAAAAGTAGAAAAAATTATTGATGACTAATCAAAAATGAAAATCTGCCTATTAAAATATCTAATCTTCGAATTTTTCTGATTTTTCTGACCTACATTCTGATTACCTTATACAAGAAAATAAATAGCATAGAATGAAATTATTTACAAAATAACTTAACTAAAAATATTTGAAGTACAAAAGACACGGGCCTTGGAGTCAGTCTCCATCAATCAAAAATGAAAATCAATATCTAATCTTTGTTCTAACACAATAGCCGATATTGATTATGCAAGGCACCAAAAAGTTCTAAAATGAATTTATTTACAAAAAATTCTCAGCCCGAAATTTTTCTGACGTACAAAAATCACTCACTTCTTCCACTCGTTTATACCATGAAACAATTTTCGCAGTTGTTGTGATTTTTATAATTTAAAAAATTTTCTGTATAAGCATTTTTTGTACATAAATTCATTTTAAGCTCTTTGTCTTGCAGAACCAGATGGCGTCGAGGCGACCTCAGGACGCCAGACTCCTGGAGCTCCAAACTGGTAGCTCAATTTCATAAAATAAAAATAAATAGTAAGTGTACCTAAGTTAGGACTGGATTTTAAAAAGAATTATAAAATTAACCTTAGTTCACGATAGTACTCATAAATTATAATTTATTGGTGACACCTTGAACTAATGTCAATTTGCCATCATGTCATTATATGAAGGTCATGTTTCGAG
Organism: Rutpela maculata; assembly: GCA_936432065.2. NCBI lineage: Eukaryota > Metazoa > Arthropoda > Insecta > Coleoptera > Cerambycidae > Rutpela > Rutpela maculata. Next base: position 39,687,399 of record OW386285.2, read on the forward strand.
AAAATGAAAATGTCGAATTTCAAAAAATCTAGAGCTTACAGAGCAAACTACCTACAGATTTGAACCAGCGCCTCCAAATTAGGTAAGAACCAGTGCTGCAATAAATGCAACAAAATTTTTGTTCCCCTGTGTTATCAATAGTTACAATATTCCAAGAAAGCATGAAAATAAACGGATGACTTGCACGTGTTTTGGTCATTAAAATATAAAATTCTATTTCGTAAATTAGATTGACTTCTGTGCATGCATGTATTGAAAATTATTAATTTATTTTATTTTGTTACTTTTATTAAAATTTATTTGTGTTTACTGCTTTGTGTAAATATTTAGTTGAATACTTATATATTTTTAAAAAGGATATGATTATTATGATTACATTTTCAAAAATTAAAAAGATAAAATAGAAGTTATTAGTTTTATACTCGCTACACTTCATATTGCAATACGAATTTTAATTTTTAAGGGGTGAAAAAATTTTGGTACATGTTTTAATAAGTTTTAATAAGGATGTCCCCCCCCTCTCAGAAACAAGGCATAGGACCGCCCTTGCACAATATAATGTTAGAAATAAATACTCATTGAAATTTAAACTAAACATGTTTAAATGATTCCATTATGCACGTCATAACTGAAAATAAGCTGCAGAAAATCCCAAATCACGTGACAATCTTTATGAATTTTGTAAATCATTAAGATGATTTGTTGATATTTTTACACAATATGAAATTACGGTTATTTTAACCAGAAAACTGCAGAGTGTCTTCCTAAATACTTAATTAATAATTAAGTATCTCAATCGTTAAATATTTGTCACACACCTATTTATCAACTTAAATTAACCCATCATGTTCTCATGAGCCTCATCGTTTCCAAAACTCTTCTATAGACCCCTCATAATTAATTAGAATGACATTGCGTACTAATTACTTTTCTTATCTTCCTTGTCTTTGTTTTCGTACTCATCCTAAGGTTATAACGTTATTATTAGTTTATCCCGAAATTAGTAATCTACAAAAATCACTTTTGCATGCAATTAACCAGGAATTTCAGGCTCGTGTAATAGAGTGATAATGACAATTTCAGCGTGAATAAGATATTAAACAAAACAATTTAGTTTGTGACAGAGAAATTCGGGACTTTCAACGTTAATCTTATCAAAAACTTGTTATAATACAGAAGTAATCTTTCACAGTATTAAGGTACATCAAAGATTGCCGTCGGCACGAAAGATGAAAGTAATTGGATTTGTCTGAAAGTTCGTAAATAAAAATAAACGGTCTTCGTATCAGTATACGCTATTTGAATTTCTTTGGATTAATGCTTGTTATTTCCTGAATTTAATTCGTCACTTATTAAAGTGCCGACTTTTGATGATAGCATCTTATCTACGGTTTAAAGTTAATCAAATAACACTTCAGTTCCGTGCCAGCGTTTTGTTTGACTTATTATTTCCTGCCAATTTATTGGATATACTATTTGATGTAAGCCAAGGTGACGTAATCAAACGTAAAATCTCTTAAGATAAATAATTAAGCTACAAATATATCAACAATTAGACTATTCAATAAATAGATACTTTGCGTAAGGCATTTTTGTCAGCAATATAAAGCAGGTTATAATTAAATATTTATAAGGGGTATTTTAGAAAATAGTCTGGAAGCATCTGTATATTTACCGGTTCTCCAGCGGCTCGGCTCCCATTGGAAAGATTTTGATGATTCTTTTTTTAAATTAAAGGTTTCTATCCACAGATGTGCATCACTAATGTTTATTCCCTTAAATTGTTATTTTCATACGTAAAAACGATATACAAATTCAAATAAATAAATCAATAACTGCGCTCGCACCATACGCGTTCGTGAGGAACTAAATATTGTGGGCATCGACGTATAGTTTAACATTTTTTTTATTCACTTTTATTGCTTACTTACAATCTACTCTAACTATACTACAAAGTAATAAGTAAATGGTTTATGTGCGTCACTTGTCATGAGTACCATCCAATGACGGTCCACCTGTGTTCACCTAGCTAGGTCTTCTGACCATTGTCTTTTTAATCTTCTGTTCACTAAGGGCTGTGTTGCTAATTCCCTGATGAGCTGGTTATTGTGGTCACTAATACGATGTCTATATTGGGTGGCATATCTGCTAATCGCGTCGTTTATGAAAGGAACTTCAATATCTTCGTGGGGGGTTTGGTTAGATTCATACCATGGAGCATTTGTTATGATTCGAATCTTTTTGGATTGGAAAGTTTGGAGTACTTTGTTGTTCGATGGTTTGCTGCAACCCTATAGTTCTATGCCATTAGTCCAGATAAGCTTTAATATAGTCTTATGTTATTTTCTGATGCTAATTGGGATTTCTTACAAATTAACCAGTACATACTCCTAACCTTTAGGTATAGTTGTGTTTTCTTGGCCTTAATATGTGTTTTCCACGTAAGCTTTTGATCAAGGTGTAGTCTGAGATATTTGACTTCAGGTCTTACAGGTATCGGTGTGTTTTTTATAGTGACTTGTGGTCATGTACTTCGTTTCGCCATGAAGGTGACTTGAGTGGATTTTTCACTATTGACTTTGATTTTCCAACTCTTCAACCAGTCCTGCAGTGAGTTAAGGTGGTTTTGTAGATTTTTGGATACTTTATCTCGATTTAAGTCTGATGAAAGGATAGTCGTGTCATCTGCAAATGTAGCCAGTGTAGTAGAATTTGACAATGGGATATCTGAAGTAAAGAGCAAATAAAGAAATGGCCCAAGAATACTACCCTATGGTACTCCTGGTTTTATATGATAAAGTATTCTCAGATTTAACTAGGAAATAGCGGTCAGTTAGGTATTATTTTAGTAGAACGTACACTTGGTTTGACATATGCATAGTTTTACATTTTACTGAGAAAACTGAGACTCGAGCAGGTATAAGTAGAAGCTGCCAGTGCGTGTGACTGTGACACGCGTTGTACTCGGGATAATTGATGAAATTTACGTTTTTTCACCTTCGTTTTATTGATTTGTAAGTTCTATTTCGAGATTATCTCTTTTCATCGTGTAACGACATGTTATGCCCACTTTAGGTGACGACAACTATTTATTTCTTGCTGTTTCTCATTGTTTATTTAATAATGACAAACATGTGAGTCATTGAAGAAATTTAAAATGAATGTGTATTTTATAAATGTTTTGTTGTTGGTGACCTATCTTATAGATTGCCAATTAATAAATTTAACTGAATATGAAAATTTGTTATCGTTAGATGGTGAATAGGTAAGTTGATCTTGTTAATTTTACCCTTTTTCAGCTAACGGTAACTTAATCGTCCAAGTTTAAATATGATTAAACTTTTCATTCTTAAACGATAGTACTTACAAACAACATTGCAGATGGACGGACAGACAGGCAGGCAGACGGGCGGACATTTTGAAAGCTATGAAACATTTTTCTCTGCAAGTGATATTTACAGTAAAAGAAACTAAGCAAAAAAGAAACTTAAAAAAATTACATGTGTCAGTCAGACATGCTATATTATGTAAATTTGATGAAAATAACATAGGCCCACAAAAAAAGGCTGTCCGGCGAAACAGATCAGGGTATCCTTGTGTATTTTGAACCGCTGAATCTGAATCAGAAGTCAGAATTGTCAGATTGGCTCTTTTTTCATCACTGACCTCAAAAAATAACCCGTTATAGAGTTACGGGGTTACTGTGATATGAGGTTATGAAGTAAACATATAAAAAAAATTCTAGCCACTCATTTGAGGATGACAGGCAAAAAAAACGGCTATATAAAACTATTTATTATCCTTGCTGGATTGTTAAATAATATGACAACACTGCTATTTACTTATTAATCAGCAAACAGGAAAACACTAAATGCTAAATGTAATGTAAAACTCTTTAATATTCCATGAGAATGATCTATGCTATGGATTTCAATCGGGATAATGCCTGACGTGGGACAAGGCCCCCCCCATCTTGACGCTACGTAGAAAAATTTCCCAACGATCACTTAAGAACTGTTCCTATTCCCCATAGATGGCGCTACCAGTATAAAAATGATTTATTTTTCTATTCAATTTAACACGTGCCCTTAGCCTTATCAATGAACGTTCAAGAAGGGGGTCTAGAGGGAAATGTCGAGATCCCAATTTTCAAAAGATTATCAAAAAACGTGAGGCAAAATAAAATTTTTCAAAAATTTGCGAATTTGACGAGCGTGTACCTCGAAAATTATAAGAGATACAAAAAAATTAATAGAACCATTTTTGTAGAAAATTTTTAGGCCGTTTTCGAGATATGAGCGGAAAAACAAAAACTAGGATCTTCTTCGTGCCCCTCTGCATCTTCCGTACCTCCTATGTTCGGGAACTTTTGGTATATTTACCTCCTAACTAGTCTAAACATAGCCCTCAAGTCAAAAATTGGGATTTCGGCATTTTCCTCTAGAGCCCCTTCATTGACAGGACTACTATGAAAACTAAAGATTCGAGATTAGGGCAATCGCCATCTGCAATCGTCAGAAAGTTTCTTTAAAATATCCTATGTTACATATCAAAAACCTTTTGGTAGCTATATTTTATTGGTCAGATCTCTTCGTACCAGATACGAGCCTGAATCTTGTTATAGGTAAGTGATTTTCCTGTACTATTATTGAAAATTTAATGTAAAATGTTTCTTTTTCTACGCATTGTACTACTATTTTACCTGTTTAAAATAAGGATAATGCTGATAACGGCTAACCCGTTAGACGTTATCAGCATTGAAGCACAGACCATCAACCACTAATAAAAAATAAGGATAATAATATGTGTTGTTTCGTCTGTGAGTGATTATACTTTAATTATATTATATTTATATTTTTAGTCTTGTTCACCTTCTATACATTAAATAAATTGCTCATCTAAACCAACTCTTGTAAACTGAACTTGAAAACTCCCTACGGTACCGTAAAATATATTTCACTACATGGATTAAGGTTTTATTCAACGCACAATGCACAATAATATACATCTGAATAAATGTACAACATATGGGAATAAATTTGACTAGATTTGACATTCGGTTTATGTTCCTAGACGCCTTGTATAAAGAGACGCTTAAGATCGTGGGGGTATAAAACGAACAAAGCCATTTCCTTGTATTGTGTTCCCCTGAAATCGGCTTGCCCAATTCCACCTTCACCTAGTCTGACCAGACGGAACATTTTAATTCAAGGAGTAAACCGGATTAAATATTTACACTGCCGGAATACAAATCAAACTGTAATTTATTCCGGTCTAAATCCATTTATAGTGACCAACAGGAACAGGTTAGCTGTGATCTAAACTATCTTCCGCTCTGTGTATTTGTACTGATTCATTTCTTCCGCTGTTACCCTTGAGAGAAGTCTCTGACTTCCCTTAGGAGTTATATACGAGTTGTGTGCTACCGACGTAAGGTAACAAACTATAGCGTTAACCAATTCTTGTGGCACTCTTGTGGTATCCTCTCCAGTTTTTTCTCTATTTCTAGTAGAATTTATGTCTCTGATAATTTTTTACCTTGATTGTACGGAGTTGAAGTGAGTGGAATATATTTCATTAAATAAGTTAAATACCTACACATTATTTCCATTTTCGTTATTAATTGAACATTTAGTGAAGTCAAATTAGGCATAAAAAAGGTGAATAAGGGATTGTATTGGTGCAGTGACTATTGATTTAATTTGTATTATTTAGTGTGACAACAAGTGTATCAGAAATTTTGGATTAAATCTGTTCTTTGCTTTATATAAAATTTAAACAATTTATGTTGCGAAATTAAATTTATCTGTTATTTTCCTTATTACCTCTGGTCCTAGAAACCGCATGGCAAAAATAAAAATTCCAAATTGTTCGCAATAAAATTTTGAAAACTAATCTATAAATAATAATTACAACCTATAATTACTGTGATAGTATACAGGGTGTTTCACAAGGAAACGGAAATTCTTTAATGGCAGATAAAGTACACCTAGGGTAATCATAGTCACCCATAGAAAAAGCTAGTTGAGCACTAGTTGCTGAAATACAGGGTGTTTCGTGTACTTTTGCCAAAATTTCTTTTGGTTGTTACTTTGTAAATAAATGGAATAATAATTTCATATTTGGCGCATATAATACACTAGGATCAATAAGCGCTTGTATCATACACAAAAGAAAATCCAGGTCCGGACTCGAAAAAAAAAATTTAGTTGTTCTTCAAGAAAACAATACCTTGTATATGTTTCTTTTTAAATTTCAATATTAAATTCGAAAAGTACACAAATAACTTAACAAAACGGTTTCATTAATTTTTTTGCCACACTTATGCCTCATTCAAAATAAATTCCAATAAATATAGCCCAGGGTCGATCCAGGTCGATGCTCAACAAATTAGAGACAAGCTGAAATTTGGTACGGTGCTTTGTTTTGAAGTGCTAAATATACCCTGAAACCCCAGCGGTGAGCCGTTGAGTCCGTCCCCTCAAAACAACCCCCCCACAAAAGGGGTAAAATTGTCCTTTTTTCACTTTTTTCACTTTTTTCTTTATAACTCGAAAACGAAGCATTTTATGAAAAATGCCATGAGGGCAAAGTTGAAAAGCAGAAAAGTTCCAACGAAGTAGGTCAATTTTGAGAAATTTCGAGTTAGTAGTGAGGTAGCAATGAATTTTTAAATTAAGGGTATTTTTTAAGTATTCCAAAAAAAATGCTGAATAATGCTTTTTTTTGCTAGGTTACTTCAATTTTAATCAAATATATAATAATACAGTGTAGCACTATAGGGCTCTAAATTTTTTAGGGTAATCTGTGGTGGGTATAATAATAAAGATTAAATAAACCAATACGTTTTAATTTTAAAATAGGATTTAAAAAAACAAACAACTTATCTAAAGATATCATCTATGTACAAATTTAAAACCCGGTTTAGACAAGTAATTCCATTACATTGACTACATGCCATAGTGCATTTCAGGCCCATTCGTTTGCATGTGCATACTTTTTTGCATCCTCCGGATGAACAACTACAAACAATTTTTTGTAGAACCCATATAGAGGCAATGCTTTGGTCGGAATGAATTGGCTGCTAGGTACTCTTAGTTTTTTAGACTCCAACCCCAATCTTGCGGTGGTAAATGGTTATTTAACCACGCTTGTACCTAAAAGTTGAAAAGAATACGACTTAAAGTTTTAGTTGCATGATAAACCTGACTTTGACTTACCTGGTGGAAAACTCTAAATCCGTGATACTTTGCGCTGTTTGAGGAAGGTGGTAATGTAGCCAAGTTAAAATCAGTACTAAGGCTTCGTTTACGTACGTACTGTTGATAAAGAATGTATCTAGCACTATCCAAATCTGTATTTGTTGAGTTTTTAACATATGCTGCTATAAAAAATTGCGTTGTGACTGCTTCCAATTCCTCTTTTGTAGCCTGAGGATTATAAAATTCTTTTAGCAGGTTATATAACTTTTTTTTCTCGGTGATATTTACTAAATTAATCTTCCCTCTATTGAATAATGCAGACGTTGTGTCGCAAACGGACATAGCGTGCAAACTTAGAGTAACATCTTTTAGGTCTCCCAATTTTTGTTGTAAGGCTGGTATGTCGGTTATTTTGTTCGGCTTTGATGATTTTCCCGGACGAACCATAAACAATCTTTTCTGGCAATAATAGATTAAAAACATCATGATGTCTGTATCATCGCTAACTACTGCTACCACATCTTCAGAAGAATTCTCACTAATTGCTATTGCTGTCATTACAATGAGAATATCGGCATCACCATCTTAGTATTTTACGTTAATTCCATTTTCAAACAACATTTTCTGGACGCCACACTGGTTTTCAATATTGTATTTAATTTGTAATGTTGTTACCACTCTAAATATCCTGTTACTTTTTTTGTTAGCAGATTTATGACACTCTTCAGTACAAAACTTGTACTGTGTTTTAAAACCAAACTTTTCAAGTACGGTAGACGATCGCAATGAAGTACCATATTGCGCCGTATTACTATTTTGATCTTCCACACTATCCCCCTTTTTTTATTAAATAAGTCCTGCGGCACTTTTCATGGATTCTAACAGTCATTATATTGTCAATTTTTTTCCACAGCTCATCTCCAAGATATTTACTTTTTTCAATTAGTGTTTTTTTACCTCTAGAAACAATAACTGCGTCAGAGGCAGACAAATACGAATCACATATCTCACAAACACAAACACCATTCTAGTTGTTTAGTTTAAAAATTAACAAGCACACACGATTACCTGCTTATTGAAACAAGTACTGAGTGTCAGGCTATGCGCACTCCTACTATTTTACGTCGCTGTCTCGCTACTTGTACTTGAATCATACGACGGCTGCACAAATCTGCATCTTGCCCCTACCTTCGAGCATATAGGGGAAAAAAGATCAATTTTACAACAATGCGTATATTTGTTCTCAACACATATGGGCAAGGGACGCGAGAGGCGTAGTAAACACCCACAAAACACAATAGAACACGAAAGTAAACAATACGCAAATTATAGTAAACGCCATATTAGAGAGCATCCCCTACCGAACACATTATTTAGTACCAGCTAAGAGAATCGGAGATTAATAATTTCTTGTTTACAGTTGTGGGCCGAACAAACAAACAGCCATTTAGTGATCTCTATTTTCCTCTATATCCTCGACGGTCACTACCCCATAAAACCTCTTTTGTGCGTCACTGTATAATATTTTTCAATAATATTGATTTATCTGGCAACTATTACATACTTTAATAGTTAATCCTAATTATAAAACATTAAAATTTTGAAAAAAAATATTAAAAATTCATTGCTTCGCCACTGCTAACTCACAATTTCTCAAAGTATATTTACTTGATAGTAAATTTTCTGCTCTTCAACTTTGGCCTCTAGAAATTTTTTGCTACAATGCTTCGTTTTTGAGTTATAAAGAAAAAAGTAAAAAAAGACAATTTTGGGGGGACGGGCTCAACGACTCACCGCTGGGGTTTCAGGGTATATTTAGCACTTCAAAACAAAGCGCCATACCAATTTTCAGCTTGTCTCTAATTTGTTGAGCATCACTCATATAACATGGCGGATCGACCCTGGGCTAATAATGCAATATGAGACTTTAGAAAATATCGATGAATGATACGCGCAAAAAATGCTTCCGCTATTAAATTAGGCATTTACTTTTTTTTTCAACAATAATTATTGTGTTTTAATCACCATGTTTTATGAATCAGCCAAAATAAACGAAAAAAATGTCAGAAACCAAAAAACCAAGAATCTATTTCATTACTTTCATTTATTAAAAACTAGTGAAACAATAACATAACCTACTTATTAACAACAACAATAATGGTAACTACCAAATTACATAAAAATAATGTAAGCAAATAATGTAAATAGCGAAATACCAACAAACTATCAGCAGAATAATTATTATACGAAAAACAAAAAAATCAGATATTCAGATATTATTATAAAATGTATTTACAAATTAGAATGTTATTAAATTTATGTTCAGCTTCAACAAATTTTCTCGTGCGGTTGACGAGATGTCCGATTGATCTGCTTATCACATCTGGATTGTTTCTAATTTCGTTGCAGTAATCAACAGTATTTTGCATTAACTGATCCCTGCCATTAATGCCCACATTGTAGAATTTTTAAGTGACCCCATAAAAAATAATCTACAGGGTTGAAATCCGGAGACTTTGCCGGCTATACATGAGGACCTCCCCGACCAATCCATCTGTTTAGATGTGTATTATTTAAATGATTTCTAATTTGGCTGGAGAAATGCGGTGGGGCTCCATCATACTCCAAAGAGCATACCTTGGATATTTACATTTTCTAAAAGATTCGGTAACGTTATAAAAAATTAAGATAAACGTTACGAGAAAGAAATGTGGTCCTAACAAGTGACCGCCTACAAGTCCAACCCAAACGTTGACAGAGAATCTATGTTGTGAATGGCATTCACGTTTTGCATGTGGGTTTTTCTGGGCCCACATGTGAGCATTTATAATAATAATAATAATAATAATAATAATAATAATTTATTTTCCTTTTTGACAATACAGAATATCGTATAGGAATAGTCACATAAATCTTATGTATACATATGATATAAAATATACATTAAGATCGAAAGAATTCTGCTACTGAATAGTAACGCTTATCTAATAAAAACATTTTTAATTTCCCTCTAAATGCATACATTGTTTCGCTAAACTTTATTTCATCCGGTAAGCGGTTGAATATTTTAGGTCCCATTGACCTGGGAGATTCACAAGTAATTTTAAGTCTGGCATAAGGCACATGGAAGTCATTTTTCTGTCTAGTATCGACATTGTGGTATTCACTGTTTAAAACAAACTTATTCCTATTTTTAAAAACATACATACAAATTTCGAAAATATACAAACATGGCAAGCTAAAAATTCCAAATTCTTTAAAAATACCTTTACAAGTGTGAGTGGCCGGTACGCCGGCGATACATCGCAAAATACGTTTTTGCGCAATAAAAACATTTGTTGCTAGGGTGGATTGTCCCCAGAAACAGACACCATACCTCAAGCGTGTATCAACTTGAGCATAATATAAATTAATTAATTGTTCTTTATTGAGAAACGATCTGATATTTCTGAACAAATAAGTTATTGATGATATTTTAGATATCAGGACTTCACAGTGATGTTTCCAGTTTAGGGTTTCATCCAAGTGTATGCCTAAAAACTTTATACTTTCCTCATTCTCGATTTTGATACCATTTATATCAATATTTAAACTATTGCATTTCTTTTGCCTGGTGTGAAATCTAATTAGGTGAGTTTTTTCTGCATTGAAATATAGAGAATTTTTAGAAAACCAATTATTCAAATTAGTCAATAAATTATTAGAATTATCTTCCAAAAGATTGTCCCTAGGATTAGATATTATAATAGATATATCGTCTGCATACATTGTAAAATGTACATTTGACGCCAAAGAGTCTATATCGTTAATATATAATAAAAACAAAACAGGGCCCAATATGGATCCCTGTGGAACACCCATATTTAGATCTAAATATTCAGAATCAACTCTGAAAACTGAATTTTGCGTTTTATGTCGTAAACTAACATACTGATTTCGTCCTTCCAGAAATGTGCTAACAAAACTTAATGCAAGACTCCTTATTCCATAGGCAAACAGTTTAGATTTTAGTAAATCATGATTAACACAGTCGAATGCCCTGCTTAGATCACAAAATATCCCAACAGGGGATTCTCCTGCGTCGACAAATTCTAATATTTTATATAAAAATGAATGTATAGCCGTATTGGTTGACATACCACTAGTAAAGCCATGTTGATTCTCTGTAATTATTTTGTAAGTCTCTAAGAAATTTAGTAATCTATCCAAATAACAGTATTCAAATATTTTAGAGAGACCAAAAGGCACAGTTACAGGCCTATAATTTTCCAAAATGTCTCTATCCTTCTTCTTAAAAATGGGTACCACTTTTCCAGTTTTCAAACTATTTGGAAATGTCCCCGAGTCGAATGATAAATTGATTATATAAGTGAGTGGTCGAAGGATAAAATTTACCACTTTTTTTATCAGAAAACAGGGAATATCATCAGGACCAGATGATTTTTTGGCCTTGAATTTGATTGTTAATAAATGTAACATTTCATCAGTAGTAAACGGTTTTAAGAACAACGACTGAGACAAATTAGCTAGAGTAGGGATATGCACATTATTACTTAGCTTCGGGATTTGCTTGACTATGTTCTCTGGGGCTTGTAGAAAGAAATTATTAAAAAGTGAAGCAACTATTTTGGGATCGTCATGAACCACGCCTTCAGCGTTTATATTAATGTTATTAAAGTGTTTATTTTTATTTGATATTTCCGCTATAACATCCCAAGCAGACCGTGCAGGGTTGTCAGATTCTGTAATTTTATTTTGATAATAAGATTTTTTAGTTCTCCTTATCAGCAATTTGTGGTTCCTTTTTGCATTTTTATAAATTTCGGACATATTAGAACACATTGTCTTTAGAATTAATGATATCATCTTTTAAATTGCGCCTCGTCTGTGAATAATGTTTTGTAAATTACTCGTCGATTTTCAGATGTGCAACGACAAAAAGCCAGGCGATTGACTTTATCGCCTGGTGCAAGACGTACTAATTGAATATGGTATGGGTAAAAATGTTCTTTTTTCAATATCCTCCATATCCTAGTGTAAGGAGCACCTATTACAGAACTAATTTTTCGGGTTCTTAGACTTGAATTCTAGTGAAATATTATTTTCTAAATTTACTTCTTGCTTGCAGCTGTAGGAAACTTACCATGTTCTCTGGAATACTGATATACGGACTCAAAAGTTTTATGGTTAGGCCGTCATCTGTTAGGAAACCGTCGTTGATATTCACTCTGCTGTTCCGCCATTTTCGTTACAATATCCGTGGATCAAAATTGTGTCAGCATATTCTTCCGTCCGTTTGAAAATTGGTACCGCATTTTTAGAATATTAAATAAATAATTGTATTATATAACGAAAGCTATTAAAAAACTTATAAACGAGATGATATGATCAAAAGTGACAACTTTAAACAATGACTTTAAACGTTAAATCAGTTAGTTGACCCTATTGATGAATGCGTTTTATGACAATATCTGCATTTTTATTTTTCGTACAATTATTCTGTTGAAAATTTGTTACAATGTGCATTATTGATATGCAACTTTGTTACTACCGTTCTTCTTATTGTTAATATATTATGTTGCTGTTTTAGTTCTTAATATGTGTGTGATACAAGCACTTATTCAGCGAAAGAAATTTTGGCAAAAATACATAAAACACCCTGTATTTCAGCAACGAGTGCTCAACTAGCTTTTTCTATGGGTGATTATAATTACCTTCGGTATCCTTTATCTGCCAACGAAGCATGTTTCCTCGTGAAGCACCCTGTATATTTACCCCTACTAGATATATTAGTAATATTGTATAAAGCATATTACGTAAACACATATTTTTCCATCTGTCTGTATAAATATAAGCAATATAACAAATAAAACACAAAGACCTTATGGCTTTTGAAAATTCACATTACCTGTAACCTAAACCGAACAGAGTTACTTATTTTTTCAGTAGTTTAGTTATACTGCGTTGATCTGAAGGTAACGATAATACCTATATCAAACAAATTGTAATTAAATAATTGCTGTAATTAATAAATATGTCCTTTGAATACGGATATTTGGCTATTTGCAGAAACAAATTAATTTTATGTATGGAAGAATACGAAAGGTGTAATGATGTCAAACGATGACAATATATTATTTTCAGACCTGTGTTGTACCAAATTGCGTCAATAAAGACGCGAGATAATAAAATATTTGTTAGCCTTCCAAAAAATAATTCTGTAAAGTAGCAGTATATTATACCTTCAATTAAATATATAAAAAATGAAAACTATTCGATATATAGGAATTTTCTGTAGGTACAGTTCACTTTTTATTAAAACGTATTATATTTTTATTTGTGTTATATGTTTGTACTCGAGTTGATTTCTAATATATAGAATATAGGAGGAAAGGAGTCCATATTCCAAAAATTCTATTTATTACGTGCTTTCGGGGTTGTAAATACTGAAATTCACATCATCAGACAAGAAGAACAAGAGCACCATTGCTTCCTTAATCAAAAACCATAATAATATTTTGTACTAAAATTAAAATAACACAAAGTAACAGATTATACACATCTAGTGATCACCCTATATTACGGATACTACCCAATTTCAACAAGGAGTATTGACCTTGCTCGTTTACTTATGTAATTTTAAATAAAATGTTTAACTCTAATAGTAGTTTTCATGTTTAAAAGAAATGGTTTTCACACGTACTATATTTTATGCACACATACATACACTCACACATACAGACACATGAACGTTTTTATTCAGTATTTCACTTCAGCTTGTAGTGAAACGGATTTCTGTACAATTTTTTTTCGTAACGGTGAAAAATTTTTTATTCATCATTATTTTCTATTCATATTTAGCATTTTATCTATTAAATTGTTATTAAAGTTGTGCTTTTTTAGCAATTAAAAGCCTCATAATATAAAAACATTTTAGTAAACTTTTCGAATAAGTATTAAATGCTAGATAGATTATCTATTGCTGTATTTGTATGATTTTTTTTTCAACAAATATCAAAGCTGTATTTATTTTCATTAAGTCACTGTCACGATGTTTATCAATAAAAAGATAAAATTTGAATCTAACCTAGCCCCTCCCTTGGCAAATATATTCATGCATCCATCATTAGAAATCAAATGTTGTTCGTAATCATGGTTTCTCGCAATATATAGTGCATTACCATCGCTGTGGGTATGATATAATTATATTGTGGAATGGTTTCCATACCGTCAATATCATCAGACATTTATAAACACAATTCACAGTGGGGATACAAAATGAAAACAAGTCATTAAAACTTCTTACTACTACTACTAAAGTATTTATGAATATAAATATTTAATGAAAGAGTACAGAAGGTAGTCAAATATTGACTTCACCCGGTAACTTTGAACAGCTTAAGGTATGTCGCCATCATCCAATGAATTTTATCGAGTTGTTTTTATTCTAGGGAATAAAATCATTTTTCAATAACTTTAAACAGGTATGTTTTACAATTAAAACCGTCAAGTTGATGTGACTTGATAATAAAATCATAGTGGCTTCTGTAAGTCGGACAGATATGTCACCAATTCAGGTGTCCCCCCCCCGTTTTCGAGGAAGCTGAACACGATGGCAGTGGTTTAAACTCTTTCCGAGTTAACCCCGCCCCCGAAACGGACAAAAACCACCTCCCAAAGGGGTTACCGCGGATACGCCGTCTCATACCGACTAAACCCGCGTCACCCTCAGTTTTAGAGGATCCTGAACACGATGGTGATGCTGGATATTCTCCCCGAAGCAAACTCAAATGGCCAAAAACTAATATTGATACCCGGTTTTATGAACTGTACCGGATAAGTGAAAATGAATCATATATGTTCACAGATCATTCAATTATCACGAGATGAGTCGTATAGGCATTAACAGTATCCGAGTTTTTGTTTTTATGCTAATGGACTAATCTTGCACATGGTCCAGCTACAGTAAAAGTGGACGCGCAGAGATGCTGCGCGGGATGATGTGTACTCTTCGCTGCCGCGAGCCCGCGTACTTTTGAATGCAATTTTTCGTATATGTCGTTTTCCACCTAAAAACTAGACACGATGTATGCTCCTATTTTTTCACTTGAACAGTCAATCAAGAAACTTGTAATCATCATCCGGCGTGTATTCAATGATCTGTGAACAAATGATTCATTTTCTCTTATCCGGTGCACTTCATAAAACCGGGTATCAAAGGGGTAGTTTTTGGCCGTTTGAGAGGTTAGTTTGCTTCGGGGAGAAGATCCATCATCACCATCGTGTTCAGCATCCTTAAAAACGGGGGGTGACGCAGGTTTAGTCGGTATGAGACGGCGTATCCGCGTTTCACCCCTTTCGGGGGTTATTTTTGGCCGTTTGGGGGTGGGGTTAACTCGGAAAGAGTTTAAAGCACCGTCATCGTATTCAACATCCTCGAAAGCGGGGGGAAGACATAGTCTCCTCAGGCTCTGAATTGGTGACACTTTTCGAGGTTTTTTCCGACTCACAGAAGCCACTATAATTCAATTACCCAAATTCATTATTAAAGAATTGTTAATACAGCCATTGTCATGAGTTGTCATCGTATTGTATATATCGTTAATTTGTGCTTTTAGCTTCCTTGTCTAGAATAACTTGTACTGTGGAATATCATCGAATTTTCCAAAACATGACTTTATTATTATATCCATTTTTGGGTAATTTTTAAGTTATTTTATTGAATGTAAATAAGTTCACCCCATATTACGATGCCATAAGTAAGTATTATAGATTCTACTAATGATTTATATGCCATTTTTAAAATATCAATTAGAAGAATGTTGAGGAGGTTATAAAAGACAAGTTTTCTTAGTTCAATGTTAAGGTATTCTGTATGGCTATTCCATCTCATTGTATCATTTATTATGAGAAACTCAGGTATATAGTGTTCGTAATTAAATTAACATTAATTAAATTTTGGCATGTACAGTTTATTAGGTCATATTTTGAGTGAAATTTTAAATTATCAATTTTTGGTTGTAGTCTAGAACTATTGCTGAATGTGACGAACTTTGTCTTTGAATAATTAAGACTTAATAAATTGTTGTCCAACCAACAGTATATTTTATATGGTCTCTTTTCCCTTTTTTTGGTGACCTCACACCAATCAGTACCATGAAATGTTACAGCGGTGTCATCGGCATGCGTGGTAACGTCCCGTTTATATCTAATTCTAGTATATCATTATGTAAAAAAGGAACAATTTCGGACCTAAAACTGGTTCTTGTGGAACATGTTATTTCACTCTTTGTGGAATGTTTAGTATTTTATTAATTTTTACTAATGCCTTTAGATTGGACAACTTTTTAACAAGTTTAATGAATGCTACTCCTCTAATTCCATATTTTTACATGTTTGCCAAAAAACACAGGACTACAAAAAAACGTCTTGTTCTAAGGTTCTGAGCTAACTGCGCTGAAACCAATTTTGGACAGAAAAAAATTTTTAGGGGATGAAAATTGGTTTCAGCGAGTCAACGGACTCAATATCTCCGGGGATGTAGGCAGCACTGGTGTTTCTAGTCTACTCTACGCTGTATCTACTCCCTACGAGTGCCGTAGATGGTAGTATAGCACTCGTAAAGCCGCGTTATGGCGGTGGATGTAGGCCGAAATCGCGTATATCGGTCATGCTGAAAGCAAATGTACAAGATATAAATCTGTATAATATCCCGTGCTATAATATAATTTACAATGAAAGTATTTATAATCAGAACGATGGCATTATTATTTACATCAAATCAGAGTATAATTTCTCCCATAATATTGTAGAACTTACCAATAATAATCTAATTTTTGTTACTATAAAATATTTCAATAAAGATATCTGTATAGCTGCGGCATATAGATCACCATCTACATGTCCCACCGTATTCGTCGAAGATATTAGAAATTGCTTTCTAAACAATGTTATAAACAATACTGACTATTTTATTTTTACTAGAGATATTAATATAGACATTCTAAAAAATACACAAAGCACCGTTGAATATCTAAATGTTATGAATGAATTTGGTCTTGTGTCAAATATAAATGACTGTACTAGATGCACAGACCACAGCAAATCGTGCATTGATCACTTGTTCATAAAAACAAAATTTGACCTAGAGCTTCTCCTACCCATAATAATTAAAACGACACTCACGGACCACTATTCCATTTATCTACAAATAATATTAGAAAACATAAATACATCAAAACAGAGCTTCGTTAATAATAATAAAACTGAAATAATAAATTACAATAAACTAAAAGCCAACCTCAATAATATTGACTGGACCAATGTATATCAATTCAACGATGTCGAAGCTGCAACTGACAAATTTATCAATATCATAAACACTGAGATAGAAAATTGTAGAACAGTAATAAAGATAAAAAATAAAAAACGTAAATCATGGACCACTCAAGGCTTAATTACATCAATAAATGAACGGGATAAAAAGTACCACCAATTATTAAAAGATCCGGACAATAATGCCCTTCGAGAGAACTATATAGCATACAGAAACTTAACAAACAATCTAATTAAAAAAACAAAACTAGAATACTATAAAAATAAAATTGATATCAACAAAAAAGACGCAAAAAATTTATGGGACACTGTCAAAGAATCTCATAATAGAGCACAAAATAAAATAAATTCCTTGAATAATAACGGACAAATCATAAATGACAACAAAACTATTGCCAATACATTTAATAATCATTATACTACAATCGGAAAAAACTTGGCTAATCAAATAAATACTAACCCGAATTATAGAAAACCTAAGAGCAAGTATATTGTAAATTCTATGTTTCTTGCAAATACGGATTCTGCTGAAGTTAATGACATAATCTTATCTCTAAAAAATAAAAAAGCGGCAGGAGTGGATGGAATAACGGCAGAATTATTAAAAAATATCTCCACAATAATTGCGAAACCCCTTGCCTACATTATAAATTTATGCTTTGAAAAAGGTCACTTTCCCTCCGCCCTTAAAACTTCTATTGTCTTACCTATATATAAGAACGGCGATCGCCAACAAGTAATTAATTTCAGACCAATATCCCTAATTACTGTTTATTCCAAAATATTTGAAAAAATTCTTAAAAAAAGATTATGTACCTATCTTAATAAATATAATATTATCTCAACTAGTCAGTACGGTTTCCGAGAAGGCATCTCAACACAAGATGCTATTCTTCAACTTACTTCCAAAATGTATTCTGCTTTGGACAGTAATAAACCATCCCTGTGTGTGTTTATTGACCTAGCTAAAGCTTTTGACACGGTTAGCCATACTCTTCTCCTAGAGTCTCTTAATAATATAGGCATTAGAGGGGCTCCACTAGATCTCTTTAATAGTTACCTTTCAGGCAGATGCCAGAGAGTAAAAATAAATAACTGTCTCAGTGACCCTGGAGAGGTGGAGTATGGCGTACCACAGGGGACCGTGCTGGGTCCAAGTTTATTTAACATTTATTTAAATGATTTATTTTCTGTCCAAACAAGAGGAAGTATTATAACATATGCGGATGATACTGCAATCTTTTATACAAGCGATAACTGGACAATGGATATAAATAATATTAAAGATTGGTTCGCGCACAAACTGCTTACACTAAATTTTAAAAAAACCTACTTCTTACCAATATGCTCTAATAAGAATGCCTTGCCGGCTTTCCAGAATTTATCCATCTCAAATAACTTTTCGATAGCTCGTACAATGGAAATAAAGTATCTTGGTCTTATCATCGACCCCCATCTAAAATGGGATAAACATATAAACCACATTATAAGAAAATTACAGTCGCTGATTCACAAATTAAAGATCTTAAGAAATATTTTGGACATAGACTCCCTAAAAACTATATATTACTCCCTAGTGGAATCACATATAAATTATGGAATAGTAGCATGGGGGGGTGTGGGTAAAACAATTCTGAACAATCTAATAATTGTACAGAAAAGAATTCTAAAAATCATTTTCTTTAAAGATATTACTTACCCATCTGATACTCTTTTTAAGGAAACCCATATCATGGATCCACGTCAATTATTTTTTTTACAAACCAACCTTAGACAACACAAAAATAAAAATAACCTGATAAGAAATAATCATAAGTATAATACAAAAAATAAAGAGAGTACATACTTACCTCCACTGGTGAATAGAACTTTAGGACAAAAGTCTTACTTATATCTGAGCTCTAGACTGTACAACCATCTATCGTCAGATTTACAAAATATAAAAAGCATAGTTGGTTTTAAGAAACGACTTAAACAATATATATTAGCTACACCCAGAAACATTATTCATGACATGATAGATTTAAAAATATAGTAAAATTCCACCACCTTCTCTCTAATAGTAAATAGTATTGCTAACTGTTCTGATATACTATAACTACCAAGTTTCTGACCTGAGAATTCCTTATTCTAATATACTGTAATCTATAGCTACTCATGTAATACTGCCACTAGCTTATGTTGAATTATACTAACTGTACGGGTAAAAATGTCAAATGTAAAAAATGTCACATTATTTTAATTATTATGTTTCTATTCTTTAAGTTATATATAATATTTTTATTCTTTAAATTATATACAATATTATTGTTTTTTATCCACGCGCAGGCATTGTCTTTAGTGGATTTTCTAGTTTATTTACGTTATTCTACATTTATACAGTTTCTTCATATGTAATATTTATCTAAAGTAAATAAACAATTCAATTCAATTCAATTCAATTCAAATGCATCAGCGATTCCGGCGCCTGACGGCAGGTCCTGCAGTTGATATCAGGGACCTCTACACCCATTACGCGGCATCGGTAGACCAAGGTGTTTATTACACCTTCCTGACAGGCCACAATGAATCCCTCGGTCTCCGACTTAAGCCCAGCTGACCTTAAAAAGGCGAATGTCAGCCTAGTCGATAAACCCAGTGTTTCTATGTTCTTATAGTACACGCCGTGCATGGGTTTATCGACATGCTGCCTGAACAGATTTTCCTGTTCGGCAGCTTTTATTTGGGCTTTCAGACGATTTGGCTGAAGCTCGGTGACTGACTCTGGATCAGCACCGTGCCGGCCACTTCGTCTGACGTCGAATACGAGACCAAGTTCATGTGCGGCTCTTTTTGCTGCCTTGAACAATCCTGCGCCCACCCCTGCCATTTCATGATCTCTCACTAATAGCAGGAGCAGATCCGATCTCTTGAGGATGTTACATGCCATACTCAGTACTACTCTGCCATGCATACACTCCAGACTCAAGAGACCTCGCCTGACGGCGCCTGACGGCAGGTCCTGCAGTTGGTATCAGGGACCTCTACACTCATTACGCGGCTCCTTTAGACCAAGGTACTTATTACACTATCCTGACAGGCCACAATGAATCCCTCGGTCTCCGACTTAAGCCCAGCTGACCTTAAAAAGGTGAACGTCAGCCTAGTCGATAAACCCAGTGTTTCCATGTTTTTGTAGTATACACCGTGCATGGGTTTATCGACATGCTGCCTAAACAGACTCTCCTGTTCGGCAGCGATTATTATTATTATTAAAAAAATAATAACCGTTTCTTGATATGAAAGAAAATATCTCCCTCTCCATCATCTCTCACGCTGAAACTACTCAGCGTACGCAAAAAATGTATGCAACTTAAGTTGTAACAAATTCTTGTAACTTTCTTTTTTTTAATAACTATATTTGCTCTAGGACACACCAGAACTGAGATATTAAATTTGGAAAAACTAATCTTTTCGCCATTTTGCAATTATGGCGGCGCCATCACAAACATGCCAAGTGCACATTTAATGTGTTATTTCTGACATAACAATATACCTTTGCCAAAAATTACAAAACTTTCTGACTTAACTTTTAAAAAACTACCCTTTAAAATCTAGATATTTCTGGGAAATAAAATCATATCAGTCATATAGAGCAAGATCCCGTGAACGCCAGACCTACGTCATTTTATAAAATCTGAAAATTTTTCTACGGAAGTACACTACTACAGGTAAGAACGATTGACTACTATGAACAGTCGGTCGCGGTGGCTTTGACAGGTAACAGGTAGTAAAGGTGTATAGAATTGCTGCTCAAAATCATCATACTATAAAGCGTAATTTTTTGATATTGTTTACAAGATACTATTATAATTCACGTCCTCCACTGCCAAATACTTTGTATGGTGGCAACCCCCCGGCAGACCGCTTTAAAGTATAAAAAATTGTAATTGCACTTACGTTATTTTATAAAATCTGAATTTTATATATGTTACTTGGGCAACTATTTTAAGGTGTTTCCCAAGCAGCCAGACAGTTTCGAAGGTTCCAACCCCCTACCAGACCTAGTTGAAGATCAGCTGTAAGTAGGGTAGGTAAATCTGCTCTGATGAAGTGCTTAGAAAAGGAGATCCAGAGTGAGCCATCAACTCATATCGATGTGCTAATAATTGTAACTTTATAGTATGATGATTTTGAGCAATTCTATACACCTTTGCTACCTGTTACCTGTCAAAGCCACCGCGACCGACTATTCATAGTAGTCAACTGTTCTTACCTGTAGTAATGTACTTCTGTAGAAAAATTTTCAGATTTTATAAAATGACGTAGGTCTGGCGTTCACGGGATCTGGGACTAATATTTCAATAACTTTAAACGGGTATTCTTCACAGCTAAACTTCTATAGCTTCAGATTCAACTTTCAGTAATAAAGTAATGTAATTACCTAAATCCATTAAAGAAAAAGCACTGTCTTCGATCTAGATTATACCTATAATAAAATTTGGTAAATAATTAGGTTACAATGTATTTATAATAAAACCGTTTTTTTTTTATCTCAGTAGTGCACTGTGAAAATAATTTACCATCTAAATTTCATTATCGGTGTAATGAAGTAAAAGCATTGGCGATGAACACAAGGGAAATTATGTAGTGGGTGGAAAGTGGATTCGGCCATGATTTTCGACATTCAGGTCAGTGTCTGCTGAGGCGAGTTTCATTATATGATTCAGTTTTCATTCTCCAGAGATTGTGTAAGTGCATGCTCTATACAGACGCATTATAGATATGAGCAATGAAGCTAAAGCACTTCGGCGTCAGTTAATGTCTTAATGAAAACCACATTCAGACAGTCATACATTTTAGTTTTATTTTTATATTGACGAACAAAAATAATATGTATTTTACAGCTTTTTTCGATAAAAATGTAATTACTTTTTTTATAATTAGTCAACTTGTTAATGGTTAATGAAGCTTGTAGACAAAATGATTCGCAAACCATAAATCAATAATAACTGCAATGCAACGGTTTTTGATTGCAAATATCTACTTTATTTAACTCATCGAGCAGCAATAATACGCAAACATAAATTTTTACTTTGTACTTTAATACTATTTTTTTTCCTTCATTACTGTTTTTGTTAACTTTCTTTTATTAGGTATAAAAGAAAGTTAGTTAAAAGTAATCGAATAAATATTTTAAAAGAGAAAAAGTTGCAATCGAGTGTGGTCGACTGCGAACAACTTTTGCGTGGTGCCACTGAGATTAAGTAAACAGTGTCGGACTGGGCCGGCGGGCAACCGGGCAAATGCCCGGTGGCCCAAAGTATCCTCACGTAATGGGACCAGCATTGAGCCAATGAAATTTTTTATAACCTGCAATGCTACATTCTATGTGTTATATTGTATCGATGGAATCGAATAAACGAATTAGGTAATTGCGAATTTGTACTATTTTTCATACAAAAATTAGTAGAACGCTACTGTACCCAAATAGTGGATGTAAGGAGTCGGGATTTTCCCTAAAACGTGCAAAATTGTGCTAAAGTTATGAAACCTATTTCCTCTCCCGTTTTTGAGGGTGCTGAACACGAGTAATATGGTGAAAAAAGTTTTTAGTCATGCGCATCCCCTGAAACTGCCAAAAACCACCCCTTCTTGCTTATTTCTCATATAACAGCTTGGCATCGACTATTTTTGTAGGGATTCTTTATTTCTTCATGGGGGTATAACAGATGGTGAAAGGTGATGTCAGGTAGTAGACCGCAACCTCCCTCGGGGGTTAAATTTACCCTGTCAGGGTGTGTAAAATTACTTCTTTTTTGTTGGTTAAAGACGTTTACTCCCCGTTTTCGAAGACGTTGATCAAGAAAAAAATGGTTATACGCTGGTTCGACCCTTCCTTCACGGAAGCCCCACTATTGGCTTTCCTACCATCGCTTTGTATTGACCACCCAACGCACTAGACCAAATTACGAGTCGTTGGGTGAATACAAACTTGTTTTATGCGAGAAACCGGCCTTGTGCATTTTCATTGATATTTTGCTAATTTTTGCTTATAAGCGCTACGCCGCTTTTGCCAAATTCGTCCGTTTCGTCTTTTTAATACACTACCTTGCTAAAATTTTATAGTCAGTCTTTAGAACAGGGTATATAATGAAAAAATAATAATAGAAATAAAAAGATACCTCAGCACTTACGATCCAAAGTATTTGACCAGTGTATTCTCCCTGTCATAACTTATGGAGCTCAATCCTGGACCCTCACAAAACAAATAATGACGAAACTGGAAGTGACACAAAGGGCTATGGAAAGGACAATGATCGGTATCTCATTAAGACAAAGGAGAAGAAGCGAATGGATCAGGCAGAGAACTAAAGTAACTGACATAACAAGAGAATGACACAGTTGAAATGGGACTATGCCGGACACATAACTTGCATCAAGGACAACAGATGGAATGCTAAGATCCTTCAGTGGAGACCAGGGGGGAAGAAGAAATAGAGATCGACCAATAACTCGATGGTACGATGACACCAAGAGAGTGGCAGGACTACCATGGATACGCGTCGCACAGGATAGGAACAGATGGACAATGTTAAGGGAAGCCTATACTCAATACTGGGAGCAAACGGGCTGAAGAAGAAGAAAATGTAATAACTCTACCTCCATGGTCAATGTCTTCGGCGGAGGAATTAAAGTTGAAAATATTTTGACTATTTTCAAAGTACTTTTTTGGCGTACTTTTTAAAAAGTATGTGATTCATTTTTCCATGACCACCATATACTTTCCCTCACATATCCTGGACCAAAATATATTTTCCTAAGTAAAAATTCGGTGCTTCTTCGAATTTTTACCCGGTTGTTCGTAATGTCTTATCGAACCCATAACGGTTCTTTTGGACTAGTTTGTGGCTCTTGACTAGTCTCTCAGACTCTTGAAAATTTCCTTAAATGAAATTTTTGCCTAAATCTAATTTTTATTTTGGTTTCGAAATCAATTCTGGAAGGTTCTACAACAGCCACACAGGACAGTACATTTCAGCTCAGATAGTGAGACAGGACAGATCAAGAAAAAGTAAGCAAAGTGATAAAGTTGCTGAATCATTGAGTTATAGGAATTATATTAGTGAAGTAATTATTTGTTGTAATTAGTAATTAAGTTAGTAAATTAGTGTTTAGTGTGTTTAATGTTACCCTGGTGTTATAAGTTCCGAAACCACATGACAGGATGTTTACTAAGGATTAAAGAACTTATATCTAGATACATAACACGCTATCTTTTCACTATATACCTTGTTTGCTCCTAACATAGTCACATTATATGTCCATTAAAAAGAATAAATGAACATCACATCCCATAGGTAACAGTGGCGTTGTGTGTGTAGAAAATGTGTAGAATGGTAAATATTTTCATTAAAATGAATTATTGCAATTCCTGCATTACCGGCTCTTTATACAACGTGATGTAGGCATACCATATTACAGTAAGATAATACAGTTGGATAAGTATGTATTGAAAGGATATTAAAATTTAATTGCTATTCACTTTATAACTGGAAACTGAACTTCATCATGTTACGACTATGGAACGATCGATTTTCTTCTTTTCTAAACTGCTTTCTGCAAACGGCACAGCACAACACCATTTTGCACTAAATATATTGTCACTAAACTGTGTAAATATGAATAGAGAATATTATTTAGGTATTAAGCAAATCACAACTTAAAATAAAAAGACTTCTTCACCACATTTTGATCGAAAAACACGTATTAACATTAATGACAGACACTGTCAAAAGTGTCCAACTGAGATTATGGTTATCGAACTGAACCGATTGTACCCGAATCGACCGCGAATAGATCGACTAGCCAATTAAGAACTTATGGGAAGAAGTGCCTTAGATTGTAACTATCTCAGCAACATACAAATCAGTACAATTATGTATCTAGATATACGTTCTTTAATCGGAGGGTGTAAACACGTATTAATAAATAGAAAATAATTTTTAGGAATTACGTTTTCTCAAAAAGTGTATCAGTTTCGTATTAGCGAATATAAACAGCTGATTTTTCATTAGAACTAAAAGATAAATCATTTTATAATACGGAAACACAGCCATCTCCTATTTGTATAGACCTTTTATTAGGAACGGTTTCGTACAAGTTACTATCGAATAATTTACTGAATGATAAATACCGCAGGCATGAAAATACGAAAAGGAAATTGGTTTTTGTTTGCTGAGCATATTTTGGTTATGAAAAGAAGTTCTTATATATAATATATTCAACTTTACCGTGGAATGGATCTTTTATAAAACAAATTATGTTGCTGTCCCTAAAAGCTGCAGTGCAACAAGATTTTCTAAGAAAATACCCGTTGAAGGGAAAAATTTTTCAAATATGCATTTCTCCGCAATAGAAACTGCCTCGACGTCTTTCAGTATGTAAGAAGTGTTTTTTAGTAGTCTCTTTAAAAATTTTTCATCATGCAAAAATTATTAAACAAACATCCTATGTATTGAATGAACAATTTTACAGGAAAGATATATAAGTAATTTCTTGAAATCGCCCAATTATTTATATATTTCTACAGCAAAATGGTTGTTTCATATTAGGAGGAAATCTTTTTTGTTTTAAATTGACATTTCGTATTCAGTTTAAGGGGGGTGCTTAATTAGCTGTTCTTTGTTTAACTAAATTTTATAATTTTAAACATAACGTAATTTAGTCAATTGAGAAACTTATTATTTATGTTTGAAACTTTGAAGTGTGTAGTTTTACAAAGAAATCCTACATTAACTAGTCTTGAGGATGTCTCAGAAGCAAAGACGAAATGTCGACTTTTAAAAAAAATTGGTTTTCTCCTAATATTAATCATATCCAAATCCATTTTACCAGTGAAATGTATAAATAATTTCAATATTCTACAAAAGTCGGAGAATTTGGAATCGATCCTAATTGTGGAACCCCAACTACTCTAGAAAAGTAATTAATAATTTTATAACTTGATGTCAAGTTTATACCAGCTCCACAGCCATCGGTGCTAACTGTGAAATGTGTACTTTCATTTAGAACCCATTTAGCACTATCTGAATATATATATATATATAAAAATAGAGGTGCTAAATAGTTAAAAAACTTAATAGTAAATTTATAACTTTTTCAAACTTCCCACCAAATTCATTTTCATTTTTACGGCCCAGTTATTATATTCAATGTCTCAATTATTTTTCAACGGATTTCTTTCTAATTTTAAGTGTATGGTGGAGGCTCATAAGTTACGTTGGTAAGAAGAAAATGTGTTTCAGCTTAAGTCAGCGGTGTACATTTACATTAGGACAAGTGTTATCGCAAATTTAATTCAATATTCTTTTAAAACATTCACTAAAAGCCCCGCATGCAAAATTTCATCCAATTCAATTCAGTTAACTGCTTTATTCTTAATAAAATTTTCATTATTTCGCATCTTCCTGTTCTTTCTCAAAGCTTTTTCATAAAATGTAAAAAAAAATGCGAGATAAACAAACATAACCTTTAGTTTGGCTAAATTTTTGTATAACAAGGTGGCAAAAAATAACATTAAATTAGTTTTGTAATAAAAGTTGTTTTTTCTGTAAAAGGTGACCAAAATTTTATCTAGTAAACGTACGTCGCTGATTTTATTAAGGAGATATTTTGTTTAATAAGACATATAAGCCTACACAACTCGCCCAAATATGAAAGAATTCGATTTGTAGTAACTGAGATACAGATGTGTTAAAATGAAAAGAGGGACATGCTGTAAGTTCATATGTTAGCCTACCTGGTAGTCTGGTAGGGGTCAAACTTCATACCTTTAATAAAAAATCGCATTTACCAAGATAAATGGTACAAAATGTCCATAAAGACTCCTGGTTTTAAACATATTTACTTCCACATCCAGTGGAAGTTTAGTAACGCAAAAAAAATTGGAATTTTTTTTTGTTCAAACAGGCTTAGAATGTCATGAAACGAGATTTTCAATGTGACAAAAAAAATTCTGTCTGTCAGTCTGACTGTCTATCTGTTGTTCTTCGCTCTGTCGTTCTGCCTATAACTTTTCTTGTGCGCACCATTACTCTGGAATCTTTTAAGATATTGACTTGAAAGTTGGTACACGTATGTATTTTAACGAGATCTGGAACTAGGTTATATTTTGATCTTATTCCGTTGAAGGGCTGGGGGGTAAATTGGGGTACATGGAGATAAATAAGTAAATCAAGCAAGCAAGAGTCCATAAAATTGGCATTTAGTGTATGCAAGAGAAGCTAAGGACTCAAACAAATTTTTGGTATTAGCTTAATAATCTAATCTTGTGATTTTTTCGAGTTGATATTTTTCTAGTTACATATTTTCAAACAATTCAGATTTCGATTAATTTAGTATTTTTCTTTTTATTAGTATTTTAGTCGTTTTTCCATAAGTAGATTTATTTAAAGATAATTAATTTTAAATTTAATTATTGCTGAATGAGTAGAAGAGTATTTTATTAACATTTAGCTCGAATACATTACTTTTATGTGGTGCTACTCAAATTGACTACACAATCTATTTCGTTCCCATTTTCATTGTAAAATGTGCAATCAGGAAATTATTTTTCTACTAGGTACTGCATTCGAAAGCGACAAATAACGCTCAGTAAGCATGACTCGAAACTATAATTTTTCACGCCATGTGTGCAATAATCCAAAAGAGACAGTACTGTCATATTTTTCACACAGTCCTGTCAAAAACAGAACTGACACCTTTTATTTGTGTTTTTTGAAGTAGGCCTATTCAGGTTCATAGCAACCGACTAATTTGACAACTAAACATCAATATTGAAGTCTTCAAATCACATCACTATTAAAGAAGTTTATTAAAAATCGTTGATTTGTTTACTCATGAAATCGTTTGTTTTCCTTGCAGTCGTAGAGAAAATATTGTAAACAACACATCTGAATACATCTTCTCACACTTATTCAACTTGTGGAACTCGCCTTCGACTCGCTCCATCAAACTATCTCACTCATGTGAAAAGATTCGTTTTCGGAACTTGTTGTTTAAAATACTATTTTAGTTTCATTTTTAGTTCTGATCCATGTGAGTCATATTCTCGTTTCCTACTTGTAACAGTGATAAGCGGACAGCCAGGAGGACAGACGAATGGAAAGTTAATAAGAAATCCGTCACTAACACAGTGATTTCTCGCCTTCGGCTCGCTCCACCAAACTGTCTCACTCGTGTGAAAAGATTCGTTTTCGGAACTTGTTGTTTAAAATACTATTTTAGTTTCATTTTTAGTTCTGATCACAAGAATCCTGAATCCAGAAGAGCGATTCCACGCTTTACTATGATGACTTGAGAGAACATAACGATTTTCAGATGGTTGAGTTACGCAACATAAAATGTCTAGTAGGTCTTGGTCTATTCAGATTTCGTACAGATGATACGTAATCACCTGATATTGTTGGGATAATCCGTGGTGGGATGAAAAATCTATTTTTATGAGTCACACGTTTGAGCTACTTAGATGGAGTATAAAATAAAGTAGAAAACAAAAGATAGCTTGCTTAATTATAATAAGTAATAATTAATGATTGAGTTATATAAGAGGAAAAACCTGAACAAGTCTATATAGAGGATACACAAACAGTTATTTATACCACCCAATAATATTCAAAATATTAAAACTCTATTTTATCTACCTTCACGTGGGATACTAATTTGCGGTAAATGTTAAAGGCAGTAGGCCTTGCGGCCTGTGCAGTAATTATTCTTTCATTCTAATTAATTTTGTTAATCTCTTCACAGTCAGTAAAAAATCTCAGTGTCGAATGTGGTTGAACGTAAAAGTAAATTAAAAACCCAAATCTTAATCCAATCCTTTTTCAAGGATAGTATATTGAACTGAACTGGGCGTAATCGAGTAAGAAGGGTTTGTGTTCTATTACACTTTACAATCTTGTATGCCTGTAATTTATTCTGTCCCTCCTGTTCGCAGCGCAGTTCTCAGGGGCGTAACTGTTGTAAGGCGTATAATTTTTTATTGTAATTTCAGTCAATACACTGGAAAGAACAATTCTGTCTGATAATAACTTAATTCGTTACTAAACACTGTTTATTTTACTTATTTTTCATACATCGGCTATCTTCCGACTCAGTCAATCAACATACAACGTATATTTTAGTAAAAAGATCAATATAGCCCAGTCACTTTATACATAAACCTCTAAAAAAATGCACCCTAAGATTTTCTAACGGGATTCTCTTTATTTTGGCGTAAAAAGAAATTTTCAAAAATCCATAAAGCCAACTGAACCGCTACAAAAGTTACAGAAGGTCAAGAGTCAATAAAATCAGTTCTTTTTTCAAATATCTAGTAAATTACCGACTGTCCGTTAATTTTGGCTATTATAAAATTTGTTTGTAAGATAAATTTATATATAAAAAGGTTCTTCATTTAGGGCTTGTCAGTACCCCCCAAACCACATTTTATTTATTCCTGTGCATTTTCACCAATTTTTTTGACGTGTGATATATCATACCATAGGAATATGCATGTAGAATATTATTAAAAAAATGTATTTATTATAATACAAAATATTCTGTAAATTTAAGAGAAAGTAGCAGAATATATCACATAGAAGCGATATGATATCTTCGAAAGCATATGTCTGGATGTAATCCTATGTTACATTTGACACAAGAAAATTTTATACATTTGCCACAATATCCACAACGTCTTTGTGTAGCAATTTTGTCAATCAGGTGATCAGTTTTGTCATATTTGACCTCTTTCAATACATTCCTACTACATTTTGGTTTGGGGCCAGCTAAATGTTCAGGGACAGTTAAAGTTGTGAAAACAATTCTCCTCAAAAACTGCAGAAGGGACACTTTTGGATAGACAAAACGAAATAGAAGCCACATGTTCACTACCGATCCATTCAAGTAAAAGCAAATCATTGCCCAATACCATTTGCAAGATCTGATTCGTATACGATAGAGTCCTCTCATTTTATCGAACATATCCACACCTCCCATTCCTTGGTCATAGAGACTTATAAGTGTCGGTTGATCCACATCAACTTGCTTCCTTTGTTGTTTAGACCATCTTTTGCACGTGCCTTTTGTCAAACAAATGTCTTTGTTCTTGATGTTGGTTGCGATATTCACTTGACTATTGTCATGCCATCTGGTGAGTTGAATACCACTATTAGAGTCAATCAGAGTCCCTTGTTTTTCTTTTTGCAGCTCTTTTAAAGGAGCTTTCTCGATACGTTCAGAGCGGATGGTACCAATATACTGAATTTCATTATTTTGCAGAAGTTCAAGTAATGGTAAGGAGTTGAAAAAATTATCCAAATATATGGTCGAATGCGGGGGAATATATTTTATACAAAGTTTCTCGGTGACACTGGATCCCAAAGTTTTACCCTTGATTTTATCCCCACTGCCCGTGTAAGGGTTGAATTTCAATAAGTACCCCTGGAGGGTTGTGAGGCACCAAAATTTAAAGCCATAGCGAATTGGCTTTCCCTTTTTATAAATTGCTCCATATTGTTAAGGCCAAAATAAGGCTCCATAGCCTTATCCAATGAAAAAGAAGTTCTGAAACAAAACTAACATTCATACCGCCATCTGCCTACCGTATGATATATCATACGGAAAGTTTTTTCCGCGGCTGCAATTACAGAAAGAATTGATATGACTATAAAATGGTATAAGTACATCCTATAATATGTATAAAAAATTATTACATGAATAAAAGTCAAACAAATTACATTCAAATGAAAATTGTGAAACATAAGCTTACCGTGAGCTCATTTTCTGCTGCGTAGAAATTTACTGGTTATAAAACGCTCGGTTATAACTTATTTAATTATAAAACAATCGAATTTTTGTCCTAAGCTTATTGTCTATATATGCAAATAACACTTTAGATGAGTAAAATCGCTGAATTTATCACACTCTATTCGTTTACACTTCATTAGAGACAACCTAACCCCTTTGTGAAAAACCCCTAACCCCTGTATGAAAAATCATACAATAGGCACTATTGGGTTAACGTTCATCTTTACTGACTTCTTATTCTTCGTCTCCGTCTATCTCTTCTATTTCCACTTCTTCAATATTTTCATCTCCATCAACAATCATCTCAGCGGAAAATAACGAAATGAGGTCGCCTTCATCATCGTTGAACTCAGATTCAACGATTGTATCCTTGGACATCGTATTGAGACACGACTGACCCCGACAAGAGCCACACACTACGGAATCAGAGTAGTTGTTGGCTCTAATAAATTATTGTTTAAAGTCCAATCCCATTGCTGAGGATCTAAATCTTTTCCAAGTCAAGTTTGCACCTGGTAATATACCCTGAATAGATGCTGTTGAGTAGCTGCTTAGTCTAGTGCATGCTGTAAAACTAAAATATCTATAATTTATCAATTGAAGTCTCTTTTTTTGTAGCTCCATACGTAGCTAAAATAAACAATGTGCCACTATTTATTAGCAAATTTTTCGAACAATTTTATATTTTGAATGCCTCCAATGTTTCCCTGTAAATCTGGTCTTTTTTGTAATATTTTAAATGCGTTTATTTTTCCTTTTCGAAATAAAGCACTAGCGGTATCACAACCACTAACGGCATGTAAAAATAGAATATGTTCTCTACAATCTGCATACTTCTGGATTGCCCAGGGATTGTAGATCTTCGATTGGTCGTTTCCATTTCCGGGTTTAAGAAAATAGATATTGTGAGTAATCGGAGTGCGTCGTATTAAAATTATGAAGAGATCAATGTCTTCTCCAACAACAACTGTAGTGCGCTCAATTGACTGCTTCAAAGCTGATTCTATGATTAAAACATCAGCATCATCCGGGGCCTGCATGCTATTAATTTTAAACATTTCTAACTTGGTCATTAGTAAAAAATAAATCTATTTTTATTCAATTTATTTGACAAGAATTGTTCTTGATTAGAAGCTATTGGCGTTGTCTCTTCGAAAAGCATATCAGTGGATTTTTGAGTTATTTTCATATATCAACGCTGCTTACTATTATTATTTTGAAGAAGAGTCCATTTCAAGGACATTTCAGAAGGAAATTATGCGGATATATGTGCATAAATGATGTTCCTTTGTATATATAGGTCTTGTTATCTATATACACCACTATGCGTATAGAGTAGTGGCGCATGCACTTTGCTCCGAAGTTTCTCAGCCCAATATCTCAAAAACTATTAGTTCTACGTAAGTTTTGTATAGAACCTTTTTTATGCAGATTTATCTCAGGAACAAATCTTATAATATTCAAAATTAACGTAAAACCGACAATTTATTAGATATTTCAGAAAAAACTGATTTTCGTGACCTTTAACCTTCTGTAACTTTTGTAGCCATCCAGTTGGCTTTATGGCCTTCTGAGAAATGATTTTGGACGCCAAAATAAAGAGAATCCCGCTGGAAAATCTTAAGTTGGATGCTTTTAGAGGTTTGAAATTTTTTTTTATAAAGTGACTGGGCTAAATACTTAAAATGAACGAAATACATACACATTTTTAATAAAACACGTTTTACAAAATAAACTTGGACAGAGCGATCCATCATAATTGTTCACATTTTTATGGTAACTGTAAAATAAAACAGGGCTCTTGCAAATATCCAAATGCTGTTTGTTCTTTTGTCAAGGAGGAGACAAAACTGATTTACGGTTATTTGAAGTCTACTATACATCTGATTTACAGCTTCATAAATATAAGAGAAATAGGTTAGTAATTGGAAAATTATTTTACAGTGGGATAGAGGTCATATTGCTTTCTAATGATAAATTGATACCGTATTTGCGTTCTTAAGGTATAATTCAACTAGAAATCATACTTCGCACTAATAGTGACTGTAATTTAAAGTTTTTTTCTAAATGGTCGCCATCTTGGGAAAAAGTTCGCGTCCTAATCTAAAATGAATCTTCTTGATGTAAGACCAACCAGGCCAAATGGCATTTATGTGACGTACCGCACTCGCTTTTCTTAAAAGAATGGTTTTTCACGTACCTGAGTGACAATTATTTTATATGTTCCTCTGGTTAGATCTATTACGGACTTGAACACATGAATTGTGACTTCGAGTCACCAGCGTCGACAATGGGGGTATTCTTATGAAAGATATATAATTATATAAATAGATCGGGTGACATATTTTTCTGTTTCTTATTATTGATGAAATGAACATAATAAAAAGGACGAATTCATTTCAATCAGCCGTTATCGACTTAATCAAAATAGGTACTATCTGTCCTGAAAATATGCTATTTTTAGAAAATATTTAATTTACGCATATCCGCTGGAATAAGAAAAACATGGAGCTCAAGTCAGATGTAACCGAGTGCGGACCTCTCAGCAGCCCCTTTTTTGTGTGCTATCACTGAAGCTAAATACAAAGTGTAAAAGATATAATTTTATGTTGCCAAGTGTGTGGCAGGTGTTTGAAAGTAATACGGTATGTGCAATTAGCGGTCGTATGAGAAATATTAGTTAGTGACTAATATGAGAAATATTAGTGATTAATTACGCACATAATCCAAAACTCTATAGTGTTTTTAGTGTAATGTAATAAACTAAACCAAAAATGAAAATTCTTGGCCTATAAAATTTGAAAGTATAGATGACGCTGGGTTGTAGAAAAAGTGAATTTAAATAGAAAGAGAAGAATGACTTTTTTTCGAAGTACAATTCGTTTAAAAGTTATTAATCATTTAATATTTGATAAATATAATTTTAGGGGGCCGTAGTTAGAAAAATCATAGAAAAAATGTTTTTAAATGTTGGATACAGAGGTTTTAAAGCATGGTGATAAATAATATTATATTAGTCTTTCAATAAAGAACAACGGGCCCGCATTACACATACAGGCAGATGTAGAGGCCATAATAGAAGGGAGGACAATTACGAAGTGGATGGAAATAATAATTAAGTACTAGGAACATGTCCAGAGAAGGGATTCGACCCATTTACTGAAGAAGCGCTAATATTAACAGTCACAAACTAAAAATAGGAAGACCATGCTACACGTGGTTCATAATAATTGAGAGGATCATGAACAATCTAGGAAAGGACCAAGCCATACTGGGAAAGAACGGCAAGAAGGAAGATACACCATAAAGAAATCGCAAGGATATATGTTCTGTTGGAATAGAAAATGGATGTAACAGAAGACTCAGGAGAAGAAGAAATCTAGAAGCAAACACACATAAAAAAAGAGCTTTACCTACAATCACTACTGTAAATAGTAAAAAACACACTACCTGCCATCTATGTAAGTTGAATTTTACATATTGTAAACTAAACGCACTGTAAACAAATCGCACGGTAAACAAAACGCACGGGACACGCAATTATAGGTGGCTTATATCGCTGACGCGGGGTTTCAAAGAACAAATGCGCCTACTTAATTTTCAATCGCTGTCAAAACTGACATAATATTTGTTGAATAATATTGTTGATTAGTAAACTAAATCCAGATTTTACTAAATAACTAAATAAATATGATCGTAGGTAAAGTATAGTACATAATTCGAGTTGTAAGGCAATTACGCTCATGGAAATACGCACTCGCCGCTATGCGGCATCGTGCGTAATATGCTTCTTACATCACTCATTACGTAATATACTATTAACGCTCCTTCACGACACAATGCGGTAACATCTCTCACAAATACCTACATTTCTTCTGCCACATTCTATTATTATGCGTCATGTAGCTCTCGCTGCTGGCAACAAGCATACCCGTAATCCAACCCAGCGTGGACGTAGCCGGCCCAGCGGTATACGTA
The DNA here is from genome assembly GCA_936432065.2 of Rutpela maculata. Lineage (NCBI taxonomy): Eukaryota > Metazoa > Arthropoda > Insecta > Coleoptera > Cerambycidae > Rutpela > Rutpela maculata. The sequence goes on from OW386285.2 coordinate 39,722,747, forward strand.
GGAGTGGCAGAAAAGCCTACCGCACGCCGGTAAATCAATCAATCAATCCATTGGAATAAGAAAAACATTTTAAAATTTTGTCACTTATTTTCGGCATATTATTATGCCAAATATTTGTACATATCCTCCAGACATGCTTTATGAGAAAGTTAGCTTGAATTATGTCGAACCGTTTACCGTATTAAATCATATACATGTACACACATACAAATATTCCTCTGACACATGAAGCACGTAACCCTCCTTTACCTAGCTTACTCTCGTAAAATATTATTCTCATGCGAGATCATATCAGTTTCTAGTACGCCAATGGTTGTTTCCAGTTGCTTGCATCTTTACGCGTATATCATTGTGTTTTATATGTATCACACCTTCAATTCCAATTTATTGTAATCGACAAAAGGAACCCTTTTCAGTTGGATACAATTTTATTTGAAGTCAAGAAGCCAGACAAAAGAATTTAAATTAAATAATCCGGATAATTTAATTTGACTCGGATTGATTTCTCATTACAACGGCTAAGTGTCCAATTGTAATATTTAAAGTAGACTTATTTTTTTCGACACCTAACAAGTAATATAATCACTTTTTAAGACAGGCAGGACATCGCTGAATCAAAAAGTATACTAAATATTTATTTACACTAAAATAATTTTGGCAAATACTGAAATTGACATAAGTTTCGTTCACAAGTTGGCATCATTGGGAGGGAATTAACTTCTTTACGATCTTTTGAAGATGTCAAACTGGTTAGCCAAAGGCGTGTCAAGTGTAGTGTCAGTAAATGTGCGTATGTGAAAATTAGTACAGTAAAAATAACACCAAAAGAACTAATAAACAAACGAGTTTGTACTGAATTAATAAATCCAAACCTGTTTCATACAAACATTTAAATCATCCGAAAATAAATTGATGAAGCTATAAGTTTAAAGGATAACCACGCAGACGTGCCAACAGCATAGAGAGACCAGCAAGAATAATGCACGGTTTGTGATTCATGCATTATTTTAGTTGGCCTCCCTTTGCTGTTTGGACCGTCTGTCAATGTGTTGTGAATAAGAGGAAGAAGACATTTAATGATTTATCAAAATTTATTTAAAAGATCGTCAGCAGCATTCTGTGAGTATACAAAAATAATAGTAAAAATAAAGTAAATAAGTCAATTCAGTATACTTATATAATATTAAGTGTTCCACAGGGCTCATTATTGTGGCATGTACTATTTATACTATATGTCAAGAAGTTAAATACATGTTAAAAAATATTTTTTTTATTGTATACTCATAGTCTCTGAGCCATTATTTCAGATCACGTTTTTTTTATTGAATATTTGAGAAGTTCTCTTTAAAAAAACTCACCCGTATTTTTTCTTTTTTGCGAAATTTGCTTCTTTACTACAGAAAAAATTATTATGTTATATGAATTTAAAATTGGCGGCAATATTTCTACACTGATGACACATTGAGTTTATCCTAGCATCCTTGGTAGAGGCTACATATGACCAGATTGTCTAGGCATTTTTTCGCGAGCTTACCACAACTAACTGTGGTAAGGTGTAAAAGAGATGGCTATATATAATTAAGATGTGGATTGGTTATGTATGTATAGCCATCTCTTTTACACCTTACTGTAGTTAGTTGTGGTAAGCTCGCGAAAAAATGCTTGATGTATAAGTGTTTGTCTCTTTCTGCCTTTACCGAATTGACAGACATGTCATCAAGCTTTGTTAGTTGTAAGTCTAGTGACGTATGACACTTTCGATACACAACATAACCTCATCAAATCAGTTCGTTTTATGTAGTTTTGTTTTCTAGTGTTTCGTGTTTTTATCGCTGCCTTCTCAAAACCTTTTTCCATTTTACTGTCTACATAGTACACACACACACACACACACACACACACACACACTTTTAAATAATTAATAAGAACACAGTTATGAAGTCAAAATACTAGATCTGTACGATCACAACGTAAATCGTAAATGTTAATTATTATCATTTTTATTATAGTAGGTGGTATTATTCAATGAAAATTCATTATTTTCAAAAGCGGAGATAAAAAGTAGACATTCTTTAATGAAATAATTAAAGCATTTCCTCTAACGCTAAACATTCATATACATTAGGCAACATGGAAATAGTCTCATCGGCAAGTTTCCGGACGAGATATATAATACAGAAACGTCAACAGGTTCGTATAGGACATCTGCATGATGTAACCAACATAACCTTAAATTTTAAGTTTTTCAAGTTCATTCTTACGTTTAATGTTTGTATACGCATTTTTAACTTGGAGCCGTACTGGCTCCAAGGAAATATTTAAAAATTCACGTAAATAATTTTTCAATATTGTTGATTAATAAAAACAGACTGCTAATTACAGGTTAGATTTCCAACCTACAAAAAGAGTCCTATTTTATTAGGACAAGGCATTTAGAACTTCATAAACATTATACTGAACTAGATTTTAGTTGAAAATACGGGAACCAGGCAGAAATTTTAATAATAGCTGGGGCAATACTCTTAAATCTTAAGAAATGCATATTTTTGAGGTTAGCTGTGACGCCACGTGCAGATGCCCTATGAAGCCAGAAATTGTTTAATTTTGATTGGAGAATCCCTTCATGACGTAATTTGAGCGCGTTTACTTGTTTGAAATATGGAGTAAATAAGACAATATTTTTATTTTTAAAATATCCATTTAAAATTCAAATATTATACGATATGACGTGTATATACAATATTTATTAGGTGTTAATAAATGATTTATGAAAAAATAATCATCAAGTTCCATTACGTGGGAAAGGCCCAATGTATCAAAAAATAATTGAAGACCTAAGTGGATAAAGGTGTTATGTCACACTTTTAATGTTTTGAGTAAATTAAACAAAACTGTTTTGAGTTGAAACTTATTTATTTTGTCTTCGATTCAAATGAATAATACCTCATAAATAGATAATTTTGGGTTATGTTCTTTTGTTTACACTAATATTAAAGAAAAATATCAAGATGGTTATGAAACTAGATTTTTCTGTCCAAAACTGTGTACGTCCACTAAAATTACTGGTTGTATGTATGAAATGGCGCCTTTGTATTTAAAAAGTTTCTATAAAATATTACAAATTTAGAATTCATCGTTTATTAGGTGTTAAATCTATATCAGGGGTGTTCAAAAATTGCATAAAGTAATTTTTTTTTAAAATGCGACATAACACCTTTATCCACATAGGTCTTCAATTGAAGTAATTAGTTTTATTGAAAAATATCCAGAGAAACTGTTGGGTGTCCAGTGTTGAATAATAATGACTAATTTTTAAATTGTTTAAAAATACTAAATTGGTATTCATTAAGGAATATTTTATTATGGACGTATTTGGCCATACACGACTTTCAATAGGTACATCAAAATTTAAAAAACTTTTAATTTATTTAAGCAAGGAAATATGGAAGAATATTCTTCCTATCAGTTAGCCTAGGGATGTATTTTTAGGTAAATGGGGTCTTTAATCAGAACACAGACTTGTCAAGATATTAGTGAACAAAAATCGAGGTCGGTATCAAAGAACAAGAGAATTCTTAAAAGTACATGAGGATTGATGGTAAAGTCGTCGAAAGAGTAATACTAGTACAACATATATCCTCTGCAACACATGATTTGTGAAAACAAAAATTGAAATTCTACTAAAGAGTTCAACATACTACGCCACAGACAAAGTATAGCATTAATTGTTCAACCTTGCATAAAAAGAACTCAGCAACTGTTTATGCTAAGCAGAGATGAATTGAAGTCAGTTACAGGATTTCTCATGCTTTTTGATCATTGCTCATGTATATGTGAAGGAACAACTATATAAAGAGAGGCAACTTAGAAGCATTGTGAAGAAGTACCAAAGACAGCAAACTATATACTTCATTAATGCGAGGCATTAGTTCGCAAGACACAAAATATTGTTGCGGAAACAAAAGTGGATCCGAAAACACTAGCACAAAGACCGGTTATATAACTATATAACCTAAACAGCAACGTTATCTCTTTTACCAATACAACTCAGCGCAAGCATCACAATGATGGAAAACCCCAAGCATCGCCGCAGGAATCGCTGAAACTGAGCTGCTTAGAACAATAAGAACATTTTGGCTGTAGTGTAAGCATAGATTCACTAAAAACAATAAGATCACATTAATATCAACGTACGATACACGGAACTAATTATGTAGAAATGTTCCAATAAATATAAAAAATCTCCTAGAGGATTCTGAAGATAGAAAAATTGGCTATCGGTTTAACATCCCTCAACATCGTTAATAAAGTGATGTAAAACAGAAACTGTTAGCAAGGAAGTGCATAATTTCAATTTCCCCTACGGAAATGGAAACTAAGACACACGCAAGTCATAAAACTAGCTTTCTGGAACACAATCTTAGTAATGTGATATACGTGAATCCTGTACACGAAGTCACAAATAAAGAAGGTAAAATTTATTTTAATAAACTTAAACTTACTATAACAAAATTACTCATTTTTACCTTAAAATAATTTCTCGTTTGGTTGTATGGTTCTCATACAAAACCTGATGTGTCTTTGTAGGATAAAATAAGGTTTTTATTTCTTATTAAACAGCTATATTAAATTCAAAGAAGTAATTTTAAGTAAGAAGTAACAGAATATCATTTTCTATTAATATGGTGGAGCTTAGTTTTCCTCTTTACAGTAATACTAAACCCTCCATTACCCTGTAAAAATACTTTTTCTCATCTCCAGTCCGATTACAAGCGCGTCTCCAGTGTAATGGGATGAGGAATAATGGAACTTTACTAGACGTGCCGCGTCTTTATTTTATTTTCAAGGATAGATTAATTCCTTGAACTGTCGCTTACTTCATCGTGCAACATTTAAGTTTATAAAGTCTCGTATAATTGCCTTCGGATTGAATCCTTAAAGTATTCTATTATTGGAAAGAGGAAACATTTTTGGTTTATCTATCTTTGATTTTCCTTTATTGGCAAATAAAATTTGCTAAGGAGCTTTATCTGTGATTTGTGGGAGTTCCGAGGTCGCACATAATAAATATACTGTGACTATCAGATTCATTAAACAATGCCAACGCTATTAAAATAAATTAGTTTACAGACAATTTAAGACAGGTGAGAGATTCACTTAATTTCTTAAGTCGTGCATAGAACTCATCCTTCTAGTGATATGAAAATTTTAATAGCAAGTGAAAATGATACGAGGAAAACTGCTAATGATGATAATTATGCCTCCGCAAATAATAATTCTCCAAATAATCCAAGACTTGACATAGGTTCTGCAAAAAAATCCAAGAGGGGAGAATTTTTTTCAGGAGCGTCTTAGTATGCATTTTTATTTGGGTAGTCATTCGCCACCTGGTACGTTCTCCTGATATGATGTCATCAAAAAATTTGATGGCGGCCGCTCGATCACAAATCCGCTCATATATCTGTTAATACTTGACAGATTTTCATTAAACTTGCACTTTGTTCCATAATAGCTTTAGTTGTTCTCAGTTTTTAATATTTTTTGGTTTAAGATAAATTACAAGGGATTCTCGGATGCGGTTTCCTACCACAAATGCACCTAAATGTTGATTTTTTGACAACAAGAGACTCTTTATAAAAATGTTTGTTTGTACTAAAAATTTCAAAAACATGAATTTTAACTAAGAGTAACCTACCGTTATTTTTCATTTTGAATGAAAATCCATTTGAAAGTTGCTTATAATTACTTTCTTAGTCATTAGTTTCCTTAATATTAGTGTTATTTGGGATGCATACATCGATCAGCAAACAGGATTTTTTTTTATTGTGTACGACGTTGTCTGGTCGATTTATGCCATTTGTACGTATTCAATTTTTCGTCTCAAGATGTCTGTAGGTTATGTGAATTGGAAATGGCAATATACATTTGGTATGTGGTGTTGGATGTCATCTGTAAGAGTGACGGCTGGGCGGTTACAGGGAATAGTTTTATGTGTTAATATGGTTCGGTTCAAATATAACCTACGAGTGTCATTCTCAAGCACGTGTCTCATTACATCTCCCGTGTGCGTCACTGATATTGTTGTAGAACTCTCCAAAATCGTCCTAAGTTGAAGACAGAATCAAAATTCGACTTAGGCAAAAATTTCATTTAAAGACATTTTTAAGAGTCTGCAGAGGCTCAGACCAACCCAAAAGGACCGTTTTGGGTTCTATAAGGCGTTAGAAATGACCAGGTGAAAATTCGAAGAAACATCGAATTTTCACTTAGGAAAATATGTTTTTGGTTCAGGATATGAGAGCGAAAGTAGATAATGGCAAGGATTTTTGAATAATATACTTTTTTCAGAGGTGCAACAAAGTTGGACTTTGAAAAATAATATTCTTAAAAGTGCGTCGAAATTTGGCTCGAAAATCGATTTATCAAAAGTACGCCAAAATTTCACTTGCAGATTAATTTTTCAAAACTGCGTCGAAATTTGGCTTGAAAATTGATTTTTCAAAAGTACGCTAAAGTTGGACTTATTTATTTTTCAAAAGTACCACGAAGCTAGTTTAAAAAGTACTCCAAAAATGTACTTAAAAAAAAATATTGAAATATTTTCCATTTTTATTCCTCAACCAAAGACATGGACCATTGAGGTATGGTCATTGAATGTCCCGTTCTAAAGTATGAGCATAAAATTTTAGCGATGCATTACATCTAAAAGGCAAAATAGACGATTTTGACAAAGCCGGCGTAGTGCCGATAAGCAAAAATTGATAAAAATCAATGCACATTCAAAAGGCCGGTTTCTCGCATAGAAAGAGTTTGGATTAACTCAGCGGCTCGCAATTTGGTCGAGCGCGTTGAGTGATCCCGACAAAGCGATGGTAGGAAAGCCAATAGCTGGGCTTTCCAAATGACAAAGTTATAGAGGAAAACGCCTTGTGCATAAAAAACCAAAAATTCAATTTTCCCTAAAAGTCGCCCGAAGGTGAGTTGCTGTCATATCGATAATATTGAACAACTGTATAGGGGCAAGTAAATTGTGGACTTATTGAACGCCATAAAACTTATGCAGTCATAAGTCCTCACGAATGTGTTTGAGTACGTGAACCGCCACGATACAAGAATTTTAAAGCTAAGTAGTCTCTAGCGAAACTAAATTCATTTAGTAAAACTGTTTTAAGTTAAAATCAGTCAGTCGTAATTAAGAAATTACAAATAGTCTCAGACTTCTCCAAAAAAAGGTCGCATTTTGATTCTGAGAAGGTATGCATGAATCTTTTCTGCCTAATCGATCGTTAGCGTAAGCGCTCTCGCTTGTAGGCACGATTCTTATCTTGAGAATTTTGTGTAACCATATCTGTTAAATAAACGGAATCTTTGAACTATTGTTTCTTAATTGATTTTGAGGCCTGTTGACGGTCTATAATCCCTGGAACTTTCGTATCGAAAACCGGATGTGTCGAGTTAACTCACATTAACACTTGACCTTCTGGTTGCCTTACGGAGGTTCGATAGGGATTTTTTTATGCGTTTTTTGAGAAATGCCTATGGGTGGAATCCGCTATTAACAGATAAAAACGTGGATACTGCATACAAAAATTAATCCCTCCGAAGAGAAATTCTTCGGTTGGGATTTTTTTATGTAAAAATTCAGAATTTCAAAAGGTACCTAAACCCTACCGAGGGACCTCACGTCCAGAGAGAGCGTCATTTCCGATCTGTGGTAGTGCAGCTTTGGTCCATTATTCGACTATCTTCAGTGCATCTTATCTCGAACCCGCCTGGGAGGTAGAAGAACGGGGTAGCACGCGACTGGCGCCCCCTGAGAAATAAATTGGTGTCGCGTCATTTTGACGCCCGGTAGTGCGTTCTTCTATAATATCAACCTCCCTTAAGATGAAGTTACGGTAGTTCTTAGTTGCAATAAGTTGGTCATGGATTGCAATCATGTCTCAAATAATAAGTCCGCCTGAGTAAGTCACTTGTTTGACGCTTCTTTATCGATAAAGTTGTTGCTGAGCTCAGTTGGATGTCGACCATGTAAGACTTTTCTTGTCCAGATCTGGATTTTGGTATGCTCGTTAGCTGCATCTGTCGAGAGCGCAACATCATCAGCGTGGAGTAGATCCAAGGGTGTGTAATTGTTGTCTGCCAACCTGACCGTTTCATGAATTGACGTTCTCTTACTGAGGAAGTAACGCTGTAGGATCTTTATTTGCTTTCGGTGGAGTCTCTCAACATCTATTAACCCTCGACCATCCCTCTGGCTCGGTAGTGTCACCCTTTTCGTAGCGGTTTTGGATAGTGAGATCGGAATTTGGTCAGAGTGGTTCTGGTCTTAATTTGGACATTCTCCAAATTATTCTTCATCTATTTTGAGAGTGCCTCCCGTGGAGTACTTTGGTTTCCAGAAATTAACGAGATCTTCGACCGTAGGCACAGCTATCTGCTGTATTATTATTATTATTAAGAGATTTTTCATTGTGCTGTTTAATAATTCTTGGCTTTGAAATGTAACAAAGGTTTATTTATGATGAAGGGTCCTTTAGATGGGGCTACAGTTACTTGGTAAGATGTCTCATAAGGGAGATTTCTTATTACTATACACATGATCAGACTTAGTACATACTTAGTAGATAGTACATAGAAAGGATGGTTATTTTCTTGTTTCTCAAATTGAAGGTGAGATATTAGGTGTTTGAAAGAAGTTGATAAGATGTCTCCTAAGGGAGATTTCCTGTTAACATACCAGCGTGACCAAACTTGGAAAGTTGTCTGCTGAATACCCAAAATAATATTTTTCAACCAAATTCATTGTTGTATTCGGTTCCGCTGAGCACAGATGTGTAAATAGCTAAATTATATATAGTTTTATACGGTTTTATAAAAAACATAGTTGATGTTCTTATTAGTTATCTCTCGATACGTACAAAAAAGCAAATTAATCCTTTTGATCTAAAGCACAAAAAATATTGAATATTTGCGGATTAGTTTATCACGATCATACACATTATGTGCAAACAGGCTTTCCAATAGATTTAGCTCATTATAGGATTATATATTCTATTAAATAATATTAGTAATATTACTTCCACATCCAGTGGAAGTATAGTAACGACAAAAAAATTTTTTTAAAATTTTTATTGTTCAAATAGGCTTAGAATGTCATGAAACGTCGAGATTTCAAGTTTGAGCGAAAAAAGTTTTTCTGTATGTCGGTCTGTCTGTCTGTTGGACTGTCTGTCTGTCGGTCTGTAATTTTTTTTGTGAGCACGTTTACTCTGGAACCGTTTGAGATATTGACTTGAAATTTGATACACATATGTACTTTAACGAGTTCTAGAACTAGATTATATTTTCATCTTGTTCCGTCGAAGGGTTGGGGGCAAATTGGGGTAAATTTGGAGTAAATAGGTAAATCAAGCAGGTAAGAGTTCATAAAATTGATATTTAGTATAGACAAGAGAAGCTAAGGTCTCAAAAAAAATTTTGGCATTAGCCACCCCCCATTACCACCCCCACCCCATTATTAAAGGGGCTTAAAAAAAAAGTGATTTAGTGTGTGTACAAGAACCAGAAACCTCAAAATATTTTTCTTACTTTATCCACCCCCCACTCCCACCCCGTCACCACCCCCACCCCACTACCGATGTGGGGTATTGTTTTATGGATTTCAAATATTATATTATTAAAGTTCCATAAACAATTATTTCCAGATACAAAATTTTTTCGTTGTGTGACTTGGATAGAAAATCCGGATGTGGAAGTAGTGATTCCTTGGGCAGCGGTTTTTAACAATATAAATGAATTTTTACAAATTCCGTATATTATTTTCGTGTTTATCGAACTTACATATGTATATATAAGTATATTATAATAGGTAGTTCTGGATAACCGTAGCTAACAAGAAACTAAGCAATTATATTGGACCAAATCAAATCTATTTCTACGTTAAGAGGCAGTTCGAACTTCATCATAGAAAACGGATTAGGAAGGGTTGTTTGAAGCTAAATTCCTCGGCCGTCGCTCAATTTCACAACCCCGATCGCTCCTTATTAAGCGTAACTCAATCTCACATTATCAGTATCCGAGTCTGGGGTTCTAGTTCAAAGCAAGCAAGATATATTTTTATAAGAAGTGAATACTCGGACCATAATAATGTAATGATATTACAACTGTATAAGGTTTAGATTCTATAATTTGAATTTTTCATTTTGGCGATACATTTTATCCTAAATATTGAATATTAAGTATTCATATACAGGGTGTCCCACTTAAAACTCCCGGTGCCATTTTATCGATATTTGAAAAAAAAAAAAGGTGTTCACTAGAATATAAAAATTACACTTTCGAGTAAAAACAGTCATTTTACAAATTGAGGTATAGATGGCGTTGCGACGCAAAGAAATTATTTGATCCTAGGAACATTGAAATGAGGTCCAAGTGATGGGACATTACTGATGGTGCTGATTTAGATGGTAACATATTTATCAAAACACAAAATAATTTTTTTTTTTTCAAGTAAAACAAAAGTGGGGCCGCAACTGCTATTTGGAAACTAGAGATTTTGACATTTCTGTTTATTGTGTATTGTCTAATTTTTGCGTCATGTTTATGTTGTATGTTCGACTAAATTTTACACTGTAAATGAAAAAAAGCAGTTTTTGTTACCTGAAAAATTACATTGAATTTCAAATATATCGAAAACCAGTGACTTTTCGAAAATTGTTCATATTAAAAAAGTTGCTTAGAATATAATTCTCCATCTAATGCGCCTCATTTCAACGACCCTAGGATCGAAAAATCTCTTTGCATCGCAACGCTATCTATACCTCAATATGTAATAACCATTTTTACTCAAAACTGAAGTTATTTATATGTTCTAGAATTCTTTTATAGAATTCAAATATCGCTTTTGGTTATCGAGGAAATGGCGCCGGGAGTTTTAAGTGGGAGACCCTGTAGATATAACGAGTCTCTTTCGTGAGAATTTTATGAACGAGCCGTTAGAATGAAAATATAACTATAACAACCATATTACATGTCATTAAGCTGCTAAGATAATAACCATATTATAACGTAGTTATTTCCTGAAAGTAAATTATCTTTATAAAAGTACTCAAGTACAAAAAGTATAATCCGGCTATTTTATAAAAAAAAATATATATTTTAAAGGTAAAAATGAGCAGAAGTGAATCAATTAATTTAAATAAAAAACCTAGCTTATTACTTCCAAGAAAGAGAATAAATCCCAGTACCGGATATAATAAGGTAAAATTCGTAAATAATCTAAAGGACTTTTGAAATAAAAAATAATTAATTAACAATAACAAAATTTATTGTAAATATAAAAGGTGTGGTAGAGCAATTGACAAATCAGGGGTAGGCAAATAAAATTTGTGCTCGGATTACATTTAAAAAAATCAACCAGAAGGAAAAATACACGGAGAGACAGACAGATTTACAATATAGTAAAAAGGTAAATATATACGGTAACATAAAAAGATAAAATCATAATTATTAGCCCAAGGCCACAATACATAAAAACTACTGTAAATACTGCAAAAAGATATATATAACTAAATTATTAAGTGATTAGTTGACCAACGTATTTATTACTAAATAAATAGATTAAGTGATATTTTACAAATAAACAAATTTTGATATTTTATATCATAAAAAAATCGATAAACGTAAATGAAGGTAAGAACATAAGAAATGAAAGTAGCATGGTAGCATTTTAGGCTACAAGATACATACAAAAACGAAAGGTGCTATACACAGAAAACGATTTACAACTATTAAATAAGAAATTTTATTAATAGTCTTTAAGAAACAGGACTACCACTCGCGAAAACAACGAAATGCCGCACAGAACACTGAAGATCACACCAAATTAACGTCTTTGATCACGAGGTAAAAGAAACTTACCAGTTGCCGGTAAACATAAGATAAAGATATAAATATACTGACTGAACTTCTGCAAAAGGGACGAAGGCACTGTTATGAGTTACAAGTTCAGATAGGTCGGTACCAGCTGTAACCCCAAGAACTGCATAAATATACCAGAATGGGTATATTGAACACTGACATTAAACTTAACTTTCTTATTAGAGCAACTAGAATTACACTTATTATATGCTGCTTTAATTCAGGACAATCTATTTTGCTGTTAACTTCTTAATTACTCGATACAAGTCACCAAAGAAGTTAAGTCTCCAAACTAATAAACACTTAAATGGCTGAAATTCCAACCATAATTTTGACGACTTTGTCAGCCCGAACTGGATACTGAAAATTGGGGATGGCTATCAATCAACAACTGTTTGGAGCCAGTTCGAATTTTGCTCCGGTCAGCTCCAGAAAGACTGCTCAGTACCATTTTTTTGCAATTGTACCAAGGGTTGCAATCATTAATTGTGGATGCAAAAAAGTTGGACAATTTTGTTCAATAGTGTGTGGGAACTGCAGAGGTCAATGATGTTCTAATATTGCATTCAACAGAACGGATGATAATGATTTCAATATAAATGAAAAAATATTAGATCATGTTGTTTCTTACAACAAGCTACAAAAATCTAACAACCAGAAGAGGAAGAAGAAGAAGGAAAAGGCGAAGAAGAAGAAAGTACAACTGCTGATATAGAATTTAAGAATATTTAATCAGATCTTTACTTTTTTTAAAAACCCCATTTTTTTAATCAATATAAATCTATTATTTAATCAGACCAGATTGTAGATTATACCTGCTGGGGATACAATGTAATAAAAAATGCGCCAAGCACTCTACCTGGTGGTGCGGAAACAGTGCATATTATGAAAAGTATGAGTTTTGCAATTTTTTAAATCGCGGTAATTCACGAACAATCATTTATGTGAAAAAAAGTGTAGGAATCTTTTTTGTAGACAATCGCATGCTTTATAAATTTTATATAAACTATTTTTACGAGGAAATTCACCATTTCAGAGATATTCTTCATAAACCGTTTTCTTGCACCTTTGACTTTAAATAGTATTGGTACTTTTGACATTTCATTTAAAATGATGATTTACGGGTCTGTATAAATTTTCAACTAAATCGGGATTTTTCCGAGATTGAATGTCTATTCTGACTGAACTAAGCACTGATTACGATATTGATATTATAATTGCAAAATTCAAAATGATAGATTAAAACTGAAAACTTGAAAATCATGCAAATATCGTAATAAACATGTTGCTCTTATTACAATAGACACGTTAAAATGAGAACGCTGCCAAATGGGAAGAGATATAAAAAAAATGTAGAAGCAAAATTGTAAAGAATAAAAGTTAGTGAGAGCATATGTCTATTTTGTATAGAATGTGCAAAGGGAACGTGCTTTCATTTCATAACTTGCCACTCAGAATAACTCGGCATCTGAAGTAGACACAATTTTCAGTAAAAACACGTCGATTTAGTTTTCGAGGGAAAACTTCGAAACCACTGTTGGTTGAATTTTGTGTTCCATCCCTTCACCCCTAGCCACCCCAACTTTATAATTTAAAACGGCACCCCCTATCTTGTGACACATCATTTTAAACGGCTTAAAAAGTTCTATCCGAATACCAAAAAGAAATGAAATTGTTCGATCCGTTTCTGAGCAAAATAAAAAAGCAAAAAAATAGTATAAAACACAAGTACAAAAATGGTTTATACTTTGGCAGAGAAAACAGAGATTATCTACATTTACATAAGTGAAAATCGTTGTGCTCGTAGTTACAGCTCGAGTTTTCAACGCTAGACACCCTGTTAAACGTGTAAGCCACCAGTATGTACTTGATTTAGTTAGGAAATTTGATAATATTGGTTCGGTGTGTAATATATAAAATCATCAACCAAGAATTCTGGACGAGGCAACTAACGCAGATCGAAGTTCTTGGTCACTTCGCTATGGATCGTAATACTTCTATTCGGAAAGTAGCCAAGTTAACTCAGATTTCTGTTAGTTCTGTATATAAGGTGCTCAATACAAATAAATTATTTCCTTACAAACTGCAAATTTATAAACAATTCAGTGAAGATGATTATGGCAGAAGGATACAGTTCTGTGAAGAAATGACTCAAAAAATCACAGATAATCCATGTTAAAAAATATTTGCTTTCGCGATGAATTGACATTTTCCTTGAGTGAATTTGTAAACAAACACAATTGTAGGTATTGGGACAATGAAGAGCCACGTGTTTCGGGAGGACCATACACAGAATCCCGTGAAGATCAATGTGTGGGCAGGTATTCTAAGGGACAAGATAACCGGGCCTATTTTCACTGAACAAAATCTTATTGATTACCATTATTTAGAATTTTTAGAAAATGTAGTAAATCCACTCATCACTCAATCGCTAGAAAACCAGACCGATGAAGACGGAAACATATGCTGGATAAGCACAATTTGCATTTCCAACAAGACGGAGTTCCTCCTCATTACGCTCTTCCCGTGAGGCAATGGTTAGATGAAACATTTCCTGGGAAATGGATTGGAAGGAGAGATGCCGAAAAGTTGCCGCCAAGATCTCCAGATTTAACGCCACTTGATTTCTTTCTTTGGGGGTACTTACAAACTCAAGTTTATAAAACTGAGCCAGAGGACATTGATGATCTGGAAACCAGAATAACTCGAGACTGTAGACAGATATCCCAGGAAACATTTCGAAAAGTCAGGCAAGAATTCGAAACTAGCCTGTATTATTGTTTAGCAAATAGGTAATGGAACTCACTTTAAACATTTAATAAAATAATTTTGTAATTTTCTGTCTAGTTATTTTTAATCATTACAGAATTAATTTATGTCTTTATCTCAGAAACAGATCGAACAATTTTATTTCTTTTTGATATCATATACGGATAGAACTTTTTAAGCTGTTTGAAATGATCTTCGTCGCAAGATAGGGGGTGCCATTTGAAATTATAAAGTTGGATCAAGGTATGGAACACAAAATTTAACCAACAGTAGTTTTGAAGTTCCTCGTCGAAAACTAAATCGACGTGTTTATGGTGAATATCGTATCTACTTCAGAAGATGAGTTATTCTGGGTGGCAGGTTTTAAAAAGAAAGCCCTGTATATGCCACTACTCACTTATTTATTTAAAATTTAATTCTGTGCAACTTTATTCATATAGTTATTCTCATAGCTCTTACCATTATTCGACACACGTTTCGCCAACCATGTTGACATCATCTGGACACGATTAAAACTCAGTTCTCAGTGTTAATCATCCCCAGATGATGTCAACATGGTTGGTGAAATGCACGGTACGCGGAAATAACATATTTATAATATCTAAGTGTTTAAAATTGACACATTCTTAACATTGGTAATAAAAAACAGCAATTTTAGTATTTACAAATTTGAAATTTAATTGTTTTTACTCCCATGTGCATATTATATAGTTTTATTTATATCTTTCGTTGCTTCAAACCACTTCAAACATTAAATATAATAATGTATGATAATTTATTGGAACCGTTTATTTATGAGAATTTCCGCTATAGTGACCCACAAATTCAAAATGAGTAAGTAACTATTTAGAATTAGCAAGAAGTCAGCGCATTGCGTATCATGAATTTGTTAGCAGATTAAGTGGCTCCTTATGGTTTAACTAGCTTGTTGTGATATTGTACATGATGAAAACCGCTTCAACAATGACGATGCTAAAATAATTAATGATTTTGCAGTGTAATCTGAAACTTACTATAACAAACTCCTATAATCATAAAAATAAAAAACACATATTCGTTTTAGTTAATAATTTGAAAATTAACAAATTAAAATGAATATTCATGTGACGCAAACTATTTTGTCGTCTAATCTATTCATTTTTTGTCTTATTTGATCTTTCTGTGGCTATTAAAAAAATTAATTACGCATATTAGACAATTCCTCTAAGACAACTTTAAGTTGCTAGACACAGGACTCAGCAAAAGTTATTCAACGAAAATAGATACAGTTTCTGTATGTAGATTGTAGAAGGCCATTCAAAAGTGTTTCATTAAAGACCAATAAAAATGAAACATTGTTGAATGGACATGACATTACAAAATTTAGGAGGTTGAAAGATAATACGCATTATTTATGATGAATTTGATTCGAGTTGTCCAATGATTTTAGAGGACTACATTAATAAAAAACACAAAAATGGTTGTCAAAAAAAAATTGAGACCATGCCTTCTCGTACGTACATTATACACTAAATCCCATTTCTTTAAACTCTTACTTTCTTTACCTATTTACCCCCATTTACCCCCCCCCCCCCCAACACTTTAACAGAAAAATGTCAAAATATAATCTAGTTTCAAATGTCCTTAAAATACATATATTTACCAAAGGTCATGGCAGGTTAAGATAAGTGTCCGTGCCTTTGCAACCTTTTTGCGTGTGGTTCCTTCCGGTGAATACACATCACCGGAAGGAACCACACTTAAGATACTACTACAAATTTTTTTTTAGAAAATCCGAAAAAAAAAAATTTTTTCTTAATCAAGTGAACCAATTTGTTTGTATTTCACATATATTGTAAATCTACTCAAGATAATTTATTAATGATGTTTTCAGGAAATTTTTTCATGAAGAAAACAAAAATTGGTGCTTTTGAATTTTTTGAAAAATTTAAATACGTACTTACACGTTAGCGACCACCTCCATTTTTTTAACTAATTATACACCATATAATAATAGCATATATTTATATAGCATATAGCATATATTTTTCACAAAACTTTATCGAAGGGGTAACGTAGTCAAATTGACAGAAATATAAAAAAACATAAAATAATGACTGACATTAATGATTGTTTCTAATCATGGGTAAGTTGATGGCAATTTTTAATAAAAATTCTTGGACATTAAAGAAAATCGCCAATATTTCGAAAAGTTGTAACTTTAACCCCTACAATGCTTATACTAGAAAAAAGGGAATTTAATTTAACATAATTTGATGAAAAAAAATACAGGGTGTTCCATTTGAAATAAAAAAGTTTTTGAGGTTTGAATTTGACAAAATCTAACGAGAAAAATAAAACACTTGGTATACTATTTTGGAATCTATTATTTTGGTAAAGAGTAGCTGTGTTCTTTCTAAGTACCAAAGAGCAAATAAGTATCTCCTACACGAAGAAAGTTATAACGGTTCTTGCAAACCGTTGCACCTGTCAAATTTTTTATAAAATGTCATATATCTCCGAAACTGCTCGGTTTAGGTATAGGGTAAGCTACATGTTTTGACTCAGAATTTTATGATCATTTCGAAAAGTCGAAAATATATAGGGTGTTCCATTTAAAATAAGCAAGTTGGTATCAACTTCCGGTATTTCCGGAAGTGCCGCCATCTTGAAATTATTATTTTCGGACCCGCAATGTTCGACTATGGTAGGGTACCAAATCTCAAATCTCTATCTCATCTGCAAGTGGGAAATATTCTAATGGCCGCCTTAAAAAAATCACCCTGTATAAATGGACAACAACTGCTTGGATTACACGTATTGAAAATTTTTTGGAGCAGCCTACGTATTTTTTTGAAATAACGAGATGTATTTTTTACAATACATATATTTCTTACAAGGCTCTATCGAAACGGTAATACATAAAAAAATGAAGTGTTTAATAATACGAATACATAATAAAAAAACATGTTAAGCTAATAATATATGATAATATTAGTCGTCTTCATCACTGTCCTCACTTATTGTAACACTAATATCTTCTGCGAATAACTGATGATTTCGGAATATCGTTGAGAAACCTTGCATATGATAAATTCATGTATAAGTAACAGAAAAATACATCTCGTTATCTCAAAAAAATACATAGGCTGCTCCAAAAAATCTTCAATACGTGTAATCCAAGCAGTTGTAGTTCATTTATATATTTATTAATATATCGAGTTTCTAACCAATTTATACTCTTTTTCTTTATTTGTTTTAATTAGTACGTAGGTAAATACATTATTGTTTAGTGTTACCCCGGTGTTGTAATTTCTGAACCCACGATACGGGGTGTTTACTAAGGGGGGTGTAAGCACGTAACATTATCTCTGCCAATTGGACTACGTTACCCCTTCGATAGAGTTTTGTGAAAAATATATGTTATAGCTTATTGTATGGTGTATAATTATTAAAAAAAAATGGCGGTGGTCGCTAACGTGTAAGTATGCATTTAAATTTTTCAAAAAATTCCACAGCATCAATTTTTGTTTTCTTCATGAAAAAATTTCCTGAAAATAATCATTAATAAATTGGAACTTGAGTAGATTTACAATATATATGTGAAACACAAACAAATTGGTTCACTTGATTAAGAAAAATAATTTTTTTTCTGATTTTCGAAAAAAAAATTATGAAGTTTTTGAGGTCAAAACTTTTTGTGGTAGTATCTTACGCAATGATACATCACTGGAAGGAACCACACGTAGAAAGGTTGCAAAGGCACGGACACTTATCTTAACCTGCTAAGGCCTTTCAAGTCAATATCTTAAACGGTTCCAGAGTAATCGTGCGCGCAAAAAAAAAGTTACAGACAGACCGACAGACAGAAAATTTTTTTTGCTCAAACTTAAACATGACATTCTAAGCCTATTTGAACAATATAAATTTTCAAAATTTTTTTTGTCGATACTATACTTCCACTGGATGTGGAAGTAATTCAAGTGTTTCTATGTTAGGCCGGGAGCCCGTGTATAAAATGACTGACTATCCGGCGAATTTTGACAATATGAAAAATGGATTGTTCTTATATAAGTTAGCAATGAATGGACCGTCAGCTGGTTGGGTAGCGGTGGGGGTGGCTGTCAAAAGGTTGAAAACACGTAAAAAAAATTGAGAAAAAAAAACTATCCGGCGAATGCTGAACCTTATATGAGGGAAAGATTATGTTATATAATGAAAGTAAAACATAGTCAGCTGGACGGGGGGCGGTGGATTTACCGTCAGCTGATCGATCAAACAGGTCCAAAAACATGAAAAATTTAAATTATTCGGCGAACTTTAAAATTTAGGTTGTAAGATAATATTTATACTGAGATTCACGAAAAACATAGTCAGCTGCAAGTATGTGGGTGGAAAAGTCGTCAGCTGGTACAGAACAGTGCTGAGAGTTGATCGCCTGTAAGGCAGCGCGTATCACCTTTCTTGCATCAGCTGACGATTTTCCACCCACATACTTGCAGCTGACTGTGTTTATTGTTAATCTTAGTATGAATATTATCATATACCCGAATTTGAAAGTTCGCCATACAGATTTAATTAGTAATATCGCTATTGATAACTTAATGTTAGAAAACGTGCGTGCGGCATTCCCGAGTTTCTTTTTTAATTTGATTAAATATTCAATTTAATAATAAATTGAATAGGTATACATTATTTTATGAGAATACAAATTAATACATTCGTACATTTCAAAATTGTACAGGATGATCTGCTCAAAAAATTTATTTTGTTTAGTGAAAATAAAAATAAATTTATTCGGCTTCCGATACAGATCTTCCTCATTCTCATTTTCATCCAACTCTTCACTCTCTTGATGCTCAGTGGGTGAAAGATCATTTTTCTCTTTGTCACTCGCATCAAAAAAAAATAATTATTTATAAAAAATTGATTAAGATTATAATAGGATGAAAAGTGAAAAGCACAAATGATATAATACCTTCAGTATTTTCGGCATCTCGAATAATAATCATTTCCACTTATGGAGGTAATTGATCTCCATCAAACCACTTGCAAGTTAAATTTGTTTTCCTCAAGCCTGTTACCCATAACCAAGGGATCTAATGTAGATGGCACTTGTTTGTGTGCGTTGTTTTAAATCGTATACATATATATATATATATATATATACACAGGTCTTAAATCGTGCTGTACAAGTTCCGATTTCGACGGTGGCGAGAGAGATGCATCAACATTTTTGTCTTATAATCGAAATTCGTTATCATTTTCGCTAAATTTATACACTTTAGTAAAGATACGACGTTTTTTATAGCCTTAAACCCATACATCGTGCAAACAAACTTCTCTATTATGTTAACATTATTTAAGTTCTCTGGTAAATTATTCAAATTTTTAAATGCTTCAATAACTTCTTTTAGAAGCTCTAATCAAGTTTCTTTCAATGTATTGGGTAAATGATGAAATAGCTCCGTTCTTAGGTAATAATACTTACTTAATACTATACTTAAACGCTGAATACTGCTATAGTTATTGAGTTCGAAACGACGATATCCAATCTAGTGTCACTCAGGAAACCGTGGAAAGCTTATCGTGTTTTAGTCATGAGGAGGCGGACACTAAAATGATTTTTCACGTATAAATGAGAACACCAGTGTGGTCATAAGTTCAGATACTGACATCCCTATCATCATGCTGGGAAACATGAAAAATATACAATGTGAAAATTTGGATAAAAATGGAAATGAAGAAACGTAGGAAATAAAGAACGATTTTTATATCTAAACGATTTGTATTCAGCACTTGGAGACGACTTGTGTAACGCATTGTCCGCTTTTCACGGTTTCGCGGGATGTGATTATAATCCCGCATTTTTCAAGAAAGGAAATTTTACTTTATTAAGAAAAGGTCAAGAGTTTATTGAAACATTTAACAGTTTGAATAATCTACCAGAGGATAACCTAAATAATGTCGTTAACATAATAGAGAAATTATATTGCACGATGTATGAGTTTAAAGCTATAAAAAATGTCAATGATGCTCGTGTAGCTGCCTTCACGAAGGTGTATAAATTTAGCGAAAATGATAACGAATTCCGGTTATAAGACAAAAATTTTGATGCATCTCTCTCGCCACCGTCGAAATCGGAACTTGCACAGCACGATTTAAGACCCTGTATATATATATATATATATATATATATATATATATATATATATATATATATATATATTTTCGGCATCTCGAATAATAATCATTTCCACTTATGGAGGTAATTGATCTCCATCAAACCACTTGCAAGTTAAATTTGTTTTCCTCAAGCCTGTTACCCATAACCAAGGGATCTAATGTAGATGGCACTTGTTTGTGTGCGTTGTTTCAAATCGTATACATATATATATATATATATATATATATATATATATATATATATATATATATATATATATATATATATATATATATATATATATATATATATATATATATAGGTATAGACGGTATATTGTGTAGCCCCGATATATCGACAGGTTGTTCATAAGCCCCGGCATTTCCCGAGTGTATAAATTAACAAATTTATTAAATATGGCGATTGTTATGAATCTTTTCTAATAGGAAGCCACTAGAGGTAGCTAATTATTATTTTTCTTTCAATTATATAAACATGGCATATTTCAGAGCCCGGATATATTTACTGATCCTTTCAAAGCCCGCTGTATATAAGGATATAGGTAGCGTTCGTTCTCCGTCCCAGCGATGTTGCCAATGTAATCGGGCCTCAGTAGGTTATATTTTTATAATATATATTTCTTTGATGCATGCATCATCACGAAGCACAATATAATAGGAGTACTTGCTATACTGCGCCACTACTACCATTATTGTTTACAGTAGAGACGCTAATGGAGGGCCAGCTATTAAAGGAAATATATTCATTCTTTGAACGCCAAAATAATATAAAAGTTACGTTTTTTATTATTCATTGTTACGAATTTGAAGATATATTAGAAGAACCTAATAAAATATTAGGTTATTTTTTTATGCAAACAGACATTAATTATTAATAACTGATAATGTAATTACTCCGTGGTAGGCCTATAAGTATTTAAATATTTTGAATTCGTCCTCATTTTTTGTTTTCCACTTTTAAAGTATTGCCTTACTAACAGTAAAATAAAAATATGCAAAGGGGTAGAAATTAAATTACGTTTATTTACCTAACACAGATATATAAAACGAATTGTTTTAATAGTACAGTAACATCAGGTATAATAGTAAAAGAATCCCTTGATGCAATTGTGTTTCCGAGTATATGGGTCAAATATGAGCAAAAAATGATTGCCATCAAATAACAACAAAGCATGAAGTTCTCTTTGAAGTATTTATAAGTTTTTATTTAATTTTATTTCACTGTCACTATAATACTTATAGGCTTAATTTTGAAAAAGTTGTTACAATGACCTTTACTACGTACCAGCTGTCCCAAGTTGACATCAATTTAAAGTTGCATTATATGAATTATATCAGAATCAGTTTGTCCCACTGTGCAAAGAAATATCTTTAAAAATTAAAAATATATATTTTTTTAAATTGCGCAGAACCCTTAAAGTGTACAGATAAACGTATAGGAACAAAAAAGTGTCTTCTTTACAAGAGCTTTCATTCAAAAAAAAAAAAGAAAATAGAAATCGAACATTAGGAGCTGAGATAAAAAACATTCATTGTGGCTAATGACAGCCATCTTTAATGGTCGCCATTTTGGTGTTGCACGGATTTTAAAGTAGCTCCCTATCTGGAAAGTTATCTTTTGGCATCAACTATGACCACAGAAAGTGGCACATCCCAATAAAGAAGTGCAGATTTTTGGCTCATATAGCCATGTACCCGACGTACTATAAAGCACAAAGTTCCCTTTTTAAGCCTGACAAGCAAAAATTTAATATTTTCTTTTATTGATTATGTTATATGCTTGCACTAATAAAAATAATAATAATTATTATAGTACAGTACCTAGAGATAAAAATATGCAAAACTTCGGAATAATGTCATATTGAATGGATTTCGTTCATTTTGGAAGTATAAGCTTCACAAAAAAGTTTCTATATTGTGCGGGGGCTTGCTAATTTATAGGGGGTTGGTGCCACCCCCTCTCAGGGGGTGGCACTTAAGAAATATATATATTTATTGGAGCTGAAGTAGAATCAAATTTTAAGAAGAAAAGGTTCTATGCAATTTTTCACACAAATTTATAGTTTTTAAGTTATAATAACTTCAAAATTGCGATTTTAGCTTAAAAAAAAGGTTTCCAAACGGCTTTCGTCAGGTATCTCGAAAAGTATTACTTTATCGAAAAAATGTTACAGACCAATTACATAAAGTACAAACTGGGAATTAATTATATTTTTTGTTTATTGATGTAGGATTAATAATTTCGGAGATATTTAAGTTTATATTTGGCGTCCAAGTGTTCATAAGATAATTATTTAGAGTGAGAGTTAAATATCTCAGAAACTGTGACACATACGTCAAGGATGCTAGTAAGTAGAATAATTGGTTATTAATTAAGCTTTCAACTGTTTTTTATTTGTTTCTATAGCATAAAAAACAAAGAAGTTATGACCGAAGCAATGTGCGTCTACACATTTTTTTTTTAAACAACGTCGCCATTTTGTTACTGTAATTAGCCAGTAATTAAAAAAAGGAATTTCAAACACTGTTTCTCATTAATATATAGCATGACGTAGATGTCAAATTTGGTTTGTATACAGCACTTGCTAGAAAAAAATACAGTTTAAACTATAAAGGTATTTTCGATAAAAAGATATTTTGTTTTCCTTTTCCAAATAGGTATCTCAATAAATATTAGTTTTATTGAAAAATGGGTAGAGACCAAAAATAAAGCTCATAAACTGATAATGAATTTAGCTTGTTTATTTATTTACATAGATTTAATAGTTTCGGAGATATGAAAGTTTACAAATGGCGTCCGAACGTTTATAAGTCGTAAAATGCAGTTTAAATGTTAAATATCTCAGAAATTGAGACACCTACGTCACGCATACTAAGAAATGAAATTAAAGACAATTAATTGCGCTTTCAAATTATTTTTTACTCGTTCCTATAGCATAAGAAGTAAAGAAGTTATGATGTAAAAATGAGCGTATTTATATTTTTTTATATAAAAAGGTCGCCATTTTGTTACTCTAATTAGCCAGTAATTTAAAGAAATTATCTCAAATACAGTTTTTCGTTAGGATGTAGCATTACCTAGATGTTCAAATTTTTTTCTCATTTAAAGCACTTGCTTTAGAAAAAAATGCATTTTAAACTTTAAAGGTTATTTCGAAACACTTGGATACCAAATATAAACTTATCTCCGAAATTATTAATCCTACATCAATAAACAAAAAATAAAATTATTTCCCAGTTTGTACTTTCTGTAATTGGTCTGTAACATTTTTTCGATAAAGTAATACTTTTCGAGATACTTGACGAAAGCCGTTTGGAAATACCTTTTTTTTAAGCTAAAATCGCAATTTTGAAGTCGTTATAACTTAAAAACTATCAATTTATGTGAAAATTTGCATAGAACCTTTTCTTCTTAAAGTTTGATTATATTTCAGCTCCAATAAATATATATGTATATATTTTTTAAGTGCCACCCCCTGAGAGGGGGTGGCATTCACCCTCTATAAATTAGCAAGGCCCCGCACAATATAGAAACTTTTCTGTCAAGCATTTACTATTATACCTCCAAAAATGAACTAAATTCGTTCAATATGACATTATTCCGAAGTTAAAACCTCTAGTTACTGTACTATTAGTGCAAGCATATAAAATACTTGTGCCCGATATTAATTAGTCTTCGAAGGTCATACTCTTAAAAAGGAATTTGTGTGATATTCTTTTCTTTTCTTTCTTTTCGGGTTCAAAAGTTACTAACAATAATTGCCACAAAATATGCTTTTTCGTTTGAAAATTAAGCAAGATAGGGCAAAACAATATACGTAAATTTTCGGTAGAGCATAAAATTCTCTCGTATAATTGTTATAATAAAAAACGGTACATTTGATAGTTAAATTATCGTTATTAAAGGTAATATAATATTTATATTTTATTTTATATAATTGTTTATAATTATATAAAAATTTTGTTTAATAGTTTTCTCAATCTAATGTAATACTGCGTACAGTCATAATATGTTTTCTTAATGTATATGGGGAAGCTAGTTTAGGTTGACCTCTTCCTTTTGTGTGTAAACTCTTTTGTGCACCTTTTTTTTTTCTTACATTCTTCTACCTACATTCAACTTAAATCTTAGTACGTCGGATGACTGGCTCTATCGTTCACTAACCCAATACCGAGGTATAACCAAATAAAACCTATTTCATTTTATTCAGCAGGTTTTTTTACATAGGAAATCACTTTTGACGACACTCTCCATTAGTCGAGACTGAAGTTACAAGAAAAAAACAAAAAAAAAATGAAAATAACAAAATTCAAATTCAACCACGAATAACTTTCAAACGAAAAAAGATAAAATTATATATTTATTTTTAGTTTTATAGTACAAACGATTCTCTTTAATTTGATGTATAATTTATTACAAAAATAATAACTTTAACATTAAAAAAATGACGTTGATTTAGATGGTACACAAATTGTCAATTTTTTTGAAAACTCATTGTAACTCGCTTATGTATTGAGCTATTCGAATGTTTTATTCACCAAAAACTGCCAAATTTCATAAAGTAAAAAAATATTTTGAGGTTTCTGGTTCTTGTACACACACTAAATCACATTTTTTTTCATCCCCTTTAATAATGGGGTGGGTGTGGTAATGGGGGTGGCTAATGCCAAAATTTTTTTTGAGACCTTAGCTTCTCTTGTCTATACTAAATATCAATTTTATGAACTCTTATCTGCTTGATTTACCTATTTACTCCAAATTTACCCCCCAACCCTTCGACGGAACAAGATGAAAATATAATCTAGTTCTAGATCTTGTTAAAGTACATATGTGTACCAAATTTCAAGTCAATATCTCAAACGGTTCCAGAGTAAACGTGCGCACAAAAAAAGTTACAGACCGACAGACAGACAGAAATTTTTTTTCTCTCAAACTTGAAATCTCGACGTTTCATGACATTCTAAGCCTATTTGAACAATAAAAATTTTTTAAAATTTTTTTGTCGTTACTATACTTCCATGGATGTGGAAGTAAAATCATGCCAGCTAGTAAAGTTTTTACTTTGCTTCGTATATTTTAATATTTTCCATAAAATGTCAGAGGTAATCACATAATCAAAACAATTATTTGCCATATGCTTTCACTAACTCGCAGAGGCTCTGAACGATTAGTTGGATTTTTGTACATAACTATATTTTTGTTTTCATGTAAAATGGAAGGATTAAAATCGGTTAAAATTGGATAGACGATCTAAATATGCTTGTGTAAATAGGCTGTTCTTTTTTTTTAATAATACTATTCCTAGTGGGATTTTTACCATCTAGCCTGTCTTCGTTTTGATCAAAATTATCGCTGCAATAAATGTAATTGTTTTCTTCAGAACATACTGGAGGAACTCCAGGTGGTATAAAAATGTCACCAGTTTTTACTAATACGTGACTAGCTAAAGACGTTAAAAATGTACGTATTTCATCGTAGGAATAACCATAGCCAAAAGAATAAAGCATATCATTAAGTTCTTTTTCTTCTGACGGCACGAAACACATGTAGTGATCTGTAAAGGATTAAAAAAATGACCTAAGCTGATTGTTTTTTTTCCATAAGTATTAATATAAATTCCATTACTATAGAAATAACTTTTAAATCAAATTTGTCTGTCCTGACATATTTAGTATCCACGACATAAATGTTTATAACAAATCTGAAACTTCTTGTTTACATTTATGTTCATTCAGATTAGTAGTCGTGTTTTTTTTTATAGTTTTAAAACATCCAGCTATAGCTTCTCTTAAGATACCGGCAGCTTTATCAGGAATTGTCAATTCATTCTCATGAACCAAGTTTTCTTCGCCTGATTCACTTGTGACTAACAACAAAAATCCTTTTAGCTTTATTATCCCTTGACTGAACTGTTGTTGTATTTTCTTTGTGTTCACAAAACACTTTGTTTGCTTAAATGCTTTTCTAATCTCTTTCTTATATTTCCACTGCTATAATAATCTAATTTTTCTTCCGTCATTTCTTCAAATATATCATTAAGGCGTGTTTTTAGAAATATTATAGTTAAGAATTCTTTTTTGCAAAACAGCAAGATAAACCTACTTAAATAAAATATTTAAAGCTACTTTAAATTCATTTTTTTCTTTCAGTTGTTTAGTTTGTACACATTTAATTTTTTTTTGCTAATACACGCTAAAAAATTTGTTTAGAGCAAACAAAAATTTTGTTGCGTATATACAAAGCAATTTTTTGGTTGATGTTAATAAATTTTTGTTGCCTCAAACAATTTTGTTTGGAGCAACAAAAATTTATTAACATCAACCAAGAACTTGCTTTGTATATACGCAACAAAATTTTTGTTTGCTCTAAACAATTTTTTTTTAGTGTGTATATTTTGCATAATAAATTTTATGATAATTTTCATTAGCCCAAATAAATCTGAATAAATGTGTAACTTGCCTTGTATTTCTGTATCATAATGCGACACTGCAGCTTTAATATATATTTTTTTCTAGTTTCCGCACCCGTTCCTGTACAAACTGGTACTTAAAGATGTTCTTAATTTATTCTTAATTTTTCTGGATTTTCCACAAATCAGACAATGCCATTTTATTTTAAACTGATTTTTTTTCTTTATTATAACTACATGAAGGCTCACTTGAATTTTTTATCGCGTTACTAATATCAGAGACAATACGTATTATCTTTGCTAATGTTATTTATTACAAAAAGATGTCAGACAAGAATAATGAAATCGGTATCGAAGGGTGTGCAAATAAGTGCCACCACTTTGTTTTAGAAAAATTTTAATGAAATTGCATATTTTCTTTCATTTGCACAATTAATAATAGACCTGATGCCAATAACAGTTGGTTTTTTACCATTAGATTTTCACTGCTTTCATCAGTTTCGTAAAACAAACATGTAGTTTTTCTCCATTGATAAAAATGAATCTACAATATACATAAACTGTAATAGCCTACATGTAAGTAAAATAGTATATACTTATTAATATTTATCCAGACAATGAGGCCAGCAGCCGATAAGTTTCTTGACGGGGCGAGAAAGTAGCGGGGGCGGGAAAGGAAGCCTCGCGTCTTCGTCGCCGTACTGTGCTTCGTTGTGTTTCAAGGGCTGTAGGGCTTTTAGTTAAGAAATTAGATCCAGCATTAATCGAGACAAAATGAAGCCTATTAAATTTGTCAGTTTTTGGTGAAAGAAAAAATTGAATACCTCGTTATATAAGCGAGTTATGGCGAGTTAAGAATTAGAAAAATGTTGCTGATTTGTGTATCTTTTTGAATTTTGCTAGTTTTTTTATGTTAATTTTTTAATTATTGCAATAAATTATACTTCAAATTAAAAAGCAATGTTTATTTGTCAAAACCAAAAAAAAAATTGTATTTTTATCTGTTTTAGTTCTAAAGTTATATTTGATTAAATCTTAAATTTCTAAATTTCTTTTTTTTTTAGTTTTTTTCTTATATCTTCGGTCTCGACCAATGGAGAGTGTCGTCAATTTTGATTTCCTATGTAAAATAACATGCTTTAATAAGTAGTAAAGGTCCCATCTGGTTATACTTCAGTATTGGGTAGGTCAAGAAAGAGAAGGCTTTTCGCGCTCTGCCCGACGGGCCTGTTGACAGTTGCTTTCTTGCACAGAGCAATAAAACAATTAAAGCGTCTCAAATGCCAAAAGAACTGTTACCAATGGTATACAAAAGCTACACAACGCCTGTTTAAAACAAGATAGAGTTATATTACAGTATTTAGCCATAAATCTAACTAAAAAATTATTAGTCCTAAATTACTATGACGAAAATAAAATGTATAAATGAAGTATAAAAAATTATTTTAGAATTTGTTAAAATTAAATAATCAAAACATTAGAATACATTACAACAAATTAACTGAGCAGTTGGAAATTTAAAATAAAATGAAAGTCATTGTTTATAAGAAATGCTTTAGTACAGAAAAAATAATTTTCAATTCCGTAAAAATACATGGCGAAAACTGCAGTCCTAGAGGTAATGACGTATACTTCACGAAAAGAATTATTTGTAGATGGTACAAATTTTTTTCTTTATTTTTTGAATAGACACGTGATATTTTTAACTTCAATATTTTATAAACAACTCGAAAAATAAAGCAATAAAAGATATAGTTTCACTCACTTTCGTTACAGATTTATGCATTATTACACTATATTTCTTAAATTATACAGAGACAGTAATTTTTAATGGTTTTTATTTTCTTGCTAGTTAACAAATTATCAGAAAGTTTTTTGTCTATTTTTATTCAATGCTTAGATTTAGTTCAGGATTTCTTATTGCACTTGTTACCACACCAAAACCAAAAACAAACTAAAATAATAAAATCGCGGCAGAAAGAATTCCTTAATCACCTTTTTTGATGCTGTCATAAAGTTGTTTAGGGCAAACGCTCTGCTCTTTTCCCACTAATATTTTCGTTAGTGTTTTCTAACTGTGATTAAAATATACCTTTTTTATCTAAATACGTAGGTATATTATTTGCCTACATCTAATAAAACAAGAATAGTAGTAGGCTATGTTTTGATTCTAACATGTGTTAAATAAAATGGACATTTCGAACAGAACGCTTTGGTTATGCAGACAAAATTAATGTTTTGAATCTAGTTTTTGTCAATTTCCACGGCATACTTGATACGAGTAATTTCTCGATTTTTAAATTATTATTCACAAAAGAATTTTCAGGTTTATGTATACGGTTGTTTTTGTTATTTTTTTCTATCTAAAAAAAAATATAAACACATTCGGCGATTGTTAATAACAAATTGTTTATTAAATAAACAAATAAATTCACAACAAAAAAAAATTATTTTTTCCACCTTTTGGATAATTGCAAATAATAAATTTAGGAATAAAATTTTTTCTTAATAACATGTTTAAATAATGAAAAAAGACAAAAGTGATTATAAACAATTAAAAACAATTTTTAAGAATTTTTTTAAATCTAATATTCTATAACAAATAAAATGGCAGAAAAATATTTTTCAAAAATACGCAATTTATCTATTTGTTTATAAAATTTGTTTAAACAAATAGCAATAAAATTATCAGAAAGTTTTTTGTCTATTTTTATTCAATGCTTAGATTTAGTTCAGGACTTCTTATTGCACTTGTTACCACACCAAAACCAAAAACAAACTAAAATAATAAAATCGCGGCAGAAAGAATTCCTTAATCACCTTTTCTGATGCTGTCATAAAGTTGTTTAGGGCAAACGCTCTGCTCTTTTCCCACTAATATTTTCGTTAGTGTTTTCTAACTGTGATTGAAATATACCTTTTTTATCTAAATATGTAGGTATATTATTTGCCTACATGTAATAAAACAAGAATAGCAGTAGGCTATGTTTTGATTCTAACATGTGTTAAATAAAATGGACATTTCGGACAAAACGCTTTGGTTATGCAAACAAAATCAATGTTTTGAATCTAGTTTTTGTCAATTTCCACGGCATACTTGATACGAGTATTTTCTCGATTTTTAAATTATTGTTCACAAAAGAATTTTCATGTTTACGTATACGGTTGTTTTTGTTATTTTTTTCTATCTAAAAAAAATATAAACACATTCGGCGGTTGTTAATAACAAATTGTTTATTAAATAAACAAATAAATCCTTTTTCCACCTTTTGGATAATTGCAAATAATAAATTTAGGAATAAAATTTTTTCTTAAAAACATGTTTAAATAATGAAAAAAGTCAAAAGTGATTATAAACAATTAAAAACAATTTTTAAGTTTTTAAGAATTTTTTTAAATCTAATATTCTATAACAAATAAAATGGCAGAAAAATAGTTTTCAAAAATACGTAATTTATCTATTTGTTTATAAAATTTGTTTAACCAATAGCAATAAACATTTTAAGTTTATGTAATCTTATAGTATTTTTGAATATAAAAACAGTAAGAGTAATTAAAATTAATAAAAAAAAATTTTTTCCAACGGAGTATTGTTCCTTTAAGTGTTTAAATAATAACATAACTTTCATGAATTTTAAAATTAATATCTAATAACAAAAAATATTTTTACTTGTTCCGGACGGTTTCAGAGCATCGTAACGCCTTAGTGTTCGCTGCGCGGAGCTCTATTTTCAACATTAAATTAAAATTATTAATAATCTCGTTAATAATAGATGTAGAGTTTCGGGAGTCGGGACTTTTTTATTGGGAATTTCTTCCTCTTTAAGAATCTATCTTTCTTTAAAATTTTTAATAGTTTTCGAGTTATTTGCAAAAAACGGAACTCGTTATTTTTTCAATTTTCATTAGTTTATAACTTTTGCAATTGCTTATGTGCGGTTTGAAACTTTTGCGCATTTTTCTAGACGTCATTCCGAATCTAATGCAATCAAGATAGGTGCATGACGTCAGATGCACCATGCAGGGAGACCGACTATAAATATAAATTCAAATAACCATCATAAAAATATATGTGTTCATTAATAAAAAAAACCGCTGCCTAAAAAATCACTACTTCCACATCTAGATTTTCCTGCCCAAGCCTTTTACAGCAAAAAAATGTCGATACTATATTTGCAATCCACTGTGTAAAAATAATTGTTCATAGAACTTTGACAATATAATATTTGAAATGGTCTATCCCAAAAACCCATAAAACGATGTGCAACATGGTAGTGGAAGTAGTAGAGGGGGAAGCTGTTGGCAAAAAATTTAGAGGCTCTTGTACACATAAATCACAATTTTATTTTTTTATTCCCTTTAATAATGTGGTAGAGGTGGTGGCGAGTGCCAAAAAAGTATTCAGGCCTTTTGTTCCTTTATACACACTAAATCACAATTTTACCTTTTTATTCCCTTCCATAATCACCTTCAATAATTTGAGCAAAAAAATTTTTTTTACGATTACTATACTTCAACTCCACTACGTGGATGTGTAAGTAATAAGTATTCCTCAGTTATGACGTTGTTCTCTTTTGCACGTCCAAATAGAATAAAACGATTCAAGTTAGCCCATCAAAATTGTGTTTTTTTAGCGACCATGTAGGCTTAACAGGGAACCAAGACAGATCACGTCATGCAGTTAGGTGCACCATACAGTAAAGGGAAGCTGACTTAAAAAACCGCTGCCTAAAGAATCACTATTTCAACATCCAAGTCTCTTACAAAGAAAAAAAGTTTGATACTGTATTTGCAGTCCATTATGTGGAAATAACTGATCATAGAACTTTAATAATATAATATTTGCAATTGTCTACCACAAAAGCCCATAAACAATATGCCATATCGACAGGGGGATGGTAGTGGGGGTATAGCTGATGCAAAAAAATGTAGGCCTTTGGTACTTATACACACACAAAATCATAATTTTATTTTTTTTCGTCCTTTAATAATGGGGTTGGGATGGTAATGGGGGTGATAGTGGAAGTGGCTGATGTCAAAAAAATTTTGAGTAGGTACTTGGCTTCTCGTACATACACTAAATCCCAATTTTATAAACTCTCACTCGCTTGCTTTGCCTATTTATCCCCCCATCCCAAACTTCAACGGAATAAGATCAAAACATAATCTACTTCCAGATCTCGTCATAATACACAGGTGTCCCAAATTTTGAGTTAACATCATAAACGGTTCCAGAGTAATCGTGCGCACAAAAAAAAAATACAGACAATTTTTTTTTGCTCAAACTTAAAATATCGACCTTTCGTGGCATTCTAAGCCTGTTTAAAAAAACATTTTTTTTACCTTTATTATACGTTCACTCCACTATGAGGATGTGGAAGTAGTACCAGCTTATAGTGATTATGGACAATGCCTATATATCCTTATAATATGTAAAACGTCATTCTGCATAATAATAATTATTGTTTAATGACCGATATTTCTTCATGAAAATTTTAGTACCAAAATTATAATAATTAAGTATAGTTTTATTGAATACTGAATGCAAAAAAAAAACAATCCTAATTTAGGGACATTTATTTGAATTTCTGTATTACACTTCAAAAGACATTTTAAGATGTTTAAGATGCTAACAACTATTCTTCTTTCATAACACTTTGCCCTGTATTTTATAATTCTTAGTAGGCATATGAATTTTTGAATTTAGAAAAATTGTTCGAATATGATAAAATACTTGTGAGGTAAAAAAATTGATTCAAATAAAGAGCTTTCATTCATCGATTGTGACTTTATGAAGAAAGTATTTAAGAGGAAATAAGAATCGAACGTTATCGAGCCATTGCAACGATGCCATATATCGGGCTATATAACGTGCGATGGATATCAGCTGTATAAGAGTCTTGGATATACAGGAACAGCGCCGCCTGACTCAGTAGTGCTGAACTAAAAGTGTATCTCGGAACATGAAAATATGACTTTTTGAAGCCCACCCCAAAATTTTGTAGGAAGGAAGCTAACGTGATTTGTGGCCATTTAGTGATGATATACACAGGGGTACGTTGATGAGCCCGACCCCGGGCTGCACAACGTCAAATCGGGCTGCACTACAACCGCTCAGTGTATGAAACGGGCCTGTATATGACCATGCATATCTCTATATATATATATATATATATATATATATATATATATATATATATATATATATATGTATACGATTTGAAACAACGCACACAAACAAGTGCCATCTACATTAGATCCCTTGGTTATGGGTAACAGGCTTGAGGAAAACAAATTTAACTTGCAAGTGGTTTGATGGAGATCAATTACCTCCATAAGTGGAAATGATTATTATTCGAGATGCCGAAAATACTGAAGGTATTATATCATTTGTGCTTTTCACTTTTCATCCTATTATAATCTTAATCAATTTTTTTGTAAATAATTATTTTTTTTTGATGCGAGTGACAAAGAGAAAAATGATCTTTCACCCACTGAGCATCAAGAGAGTGAAGAGTTGGATGAAATGAGAATGAGGAAGATCTGCTATCGGAAACCGAATAAAGTTATTTTTATTTTCACTAAACTAAATAAATTTTCTGAGCAGATCATTCTGTATAATTGTGAAATGTACGAATGTATTAATTTGTATTCTCATACATTAACGTATATTAATAATAAATTGTATATTTAATCAAATTAAAAAAGGAAACTCGGGAATGCCGCACGCACGTTTTCTAACTTAAGTTATCAATATCGATATTACTAACTAAATTTTTATGGCGAACTTTGAAATTCGGGTATATGATACTATTCATACTAAGATTAACTACAAACACAGTCAGCTGCAAGTATGTGGGTGGAAAGTCGTCAGCTGATGCAAGAAAGCTGATGCGCGCTGCCTCGCAGGCGATCAACACTCAGCACTGTTCTGTACCAGCTGACGACTTTTCCACCCACATACTTGCAGCTGACTTTGTTTTTCGTGAATCTCAGTATAAATATTATCTTATACCCACATTTTAAAGTTCGTCGAATAATTTAAATTTTTCATGTTTTTGGACCTGTTTGATCGATCAGCTGACGGTAAATCCACCGCCCCCCGTCCAGCTGACTATGTTCTACTTTCATTATATAACATAATCTTTCCCTCATATAAGTTTCAGCTTTCGCCGGATAGTTTTTTTTTTCTCAATTTTTTTTACGTGTTTTCAACCCTTTGACAGCCACCTCCACCGCTACCCAACCAGCTGACGGTCCATTCATTGCTAACTTATATAAGAACAATCCATTTTTCATATTGTCAAAATTCGCCGGATAGTCAGTCATTTCATACACGGGCTCCCGGCCTATGTGGTAATCAGGGACATTGCCTATTCCGTAAGGTAACTTGGGGATTATACTTTTGATTTTACCAACGATGCTTATCCTATATATCGACTACTTTTCGACTAATAAAATATTTATTGCTGCAACGAACTAAATGCTATTTAAATTAACCCTGTCCTTTGGATGTGACTAAATTTCAGCAGACGCGGTCGTTTCTTTTATTCCCAGCACTAAACAAGGCTATAATGATTGTTTTGTTTAAAATGGCGAAAACGCTTTTAGATCATATCTAGATCCGGTGTGCTGAGGACTTTTCATTTCCGGTCGAGAATACGATCCGCGCACATGTTGGATTGCGGGTATTTTGTTCCTGAAGCAGAGCTGAGCGGCTATTGTTAGTTTAGTTCGGCTCGAATTCACCCAAAATTCCTATCATAAAGCAAGGTATTTATCGTGTATTGTTATGTTTTGGGGAAAAATGACCGGCTACACAAATGGCGACATTTTTTATTGTAATCTCGCCACTTTAACGATTTAGGGTCTTTTTATTTCTGCGCTGGTTGCCGACACTTTATTTACTCGTAGGATATGTGCTACTGTATCAATGTCAAAGTCCGCGGCTTTTGACCGCAAATCTAAGCTCCATTTTCCTCCTCGATTTTTATACAATGTAGCCAATTTATCTGGATGAAAGAACAAACATTTTCTTCAAAGTAAAATGTGTACAAGATATTTATTTATTACGGGAGAGAAATACTGCAATGCACTGCAACAATTTCGTAGGACACTTCGTTGAATTGTGCTTTTTAGACTGTTGGGAATTGATTCATACAAATATAATAAATATAATAATAATTTATTTTCCACAATGACAACATCACAATTGTATAGGAATAGTCAAATTTACAAGCATATACCTTAAAAACTAGGTAAAAAATCACATACGGAATAAAAACAATTTTAACTTACTTTCAAAATCCTGTAAACTTCTAGCTAATTTACATTCTGTTGGTAACCAATTAAATATCTTTGAACCTATGTAATTTGAGGAATTACAAGTTATATTTAATCTTGCATTTGGTATTCGAAAATCTTCCTTGCTACGCGTATTTACGTTATGAATAATTTTATTTACAACTCACACAATACAAGGCTGTCTGAGGGACATACTATGGCAAATACCATTTAGTATTTGGACTTGCCTATGGACATCCTAATATCCCAGTTTGTACGCTTTTCGGCGCTCTTTTGGTCATCCCAATGTCACAACTTATAACATTATTTCCTCGCTGTTTAATAAATTAATTATTTTTTTGCAACGTGTTCGAGATTTAGACTGAACCTTATTTATTTAGAGAAAAAAATGTTACTACCCCAGTAGCTCAGAGACTCGGCAGATGAGTCATGGGTCAGGAAACACTTTACAAATGGTTTTACGTGTTTGATAGATTGTAATTAATATATGAGAGATGTTTTTATAATTTTTCTTAAAGAGATATTAATTTGACTTATATAAAGATAATTTTCCCAAAGAGGTGGGGCGCCAATCTTTCTGTATTTGTAATTTACACTAAAACTGAAGTTTGATTACAAGAAAGATAAACTAATCAAATTATAAAGAAAGTATAAATTGTTGACTAAAAAAAAAGAGTGTAAATTAATATTCCTAAAGATATTA
The DNA here is from genome assembly GCA_936432065.2 of Rutpela maculata. Classification (NCBI taxonomy): domain Eukaryota; kingdom Metazoa; phylum Arthropoda; class Insecta; order Coleoptera; family Cerambycidae; genus Rutpela; species Rutpela maculata. The sequence goes on from OW386285.2 coordinate 39,759,020, forward strand.
TCAAAATGGTTTGTATCAAAATAGTTTGTTTCAAAATAGTTTGTTTAAAAATAGTTTGTTTCAAAATACCTAATTGATTTTATTATAAACCAATCAAACTGGATGTGTTTTTGTTAGAAAACGACTAAACTGAGGCCTTAAAAATTAAATAAATTTATGTACAAAGGAGAAAACAAATGGACGATAATATGTTATGTAGATATTATTTAAAATATTGTCTTAAACATGAACCGATAATATGGTGTTTAAAGGTCAAAATTTATTATTTAAATATAAGCATTTCGTAGAAATTGTGATCACAAAGTCTTTACAGAACTTTTTATATATTTGTTTTTAATTAGACGTTACGCCGATAATTTACATCTTAATAATAATTGAAAATACTAACTGTTCGTTGAAAACATATTAAAGATAAAATTGAAAATGGAAATAGTTTAAAAAAAACATTTGCAGTTTGATACTTCAAAGAATTCTAAAAATGTTAAAGCATAAAAATATGAGATATATATAAAAAAAAAATCAGATAAAAATTTTATTTGCGACACTTATCTGGAATTCTTAGTGAATTAAAGTAGTGACTCCAAGTGAGGGATGATGATGGTGAAATCCAACCCACATTGACGTAATCGCTGATTAAGTCAAGAAGTTCCCAGTACCATGTTCGACGCTTCCGGAAATTCCATAAGGACAAATCACATCTATTCTACCATACTATCGTCGCGATCTCCATAAAAAGTTGTCCTAGACTAATATGTACATTCCATCTTCTAATTACGTAGAGGAGAAGAAAGACAACCCCATTGGATGGTTAAAAAAAAATTAAAGTTTCCAACCCAAATTAAAATAAATGCATATCTACGATGTGCATCCAAATTTAAGAGATTTGCATCTAATATTAGAAGATTTACATTTAACTTTAGAAAATTTGCATCTAACTTTCGAACCCTGGAAAGAAATGAAGTGTAAGCGTGGCTTGCTGCAAAATGGCCGTTGCCAAATCTAAGTTACAAAAAAAATTATTTCTTTATAAATTACTTACGGATTAAACCGGTGAAAAACAATTAGGCCTGCTTCATGTTAAACCCTTTTGATGTTGAAGTCGTAAAAAGGAACTTAATGAGAACACATCACTCAAAAATTTAGCAAACAACTCGAAGTACTAAGTACCTTCATGTAACGGAGAAAAATCGTTCTGACTTCCCTTTCATTGCATTTAAATCGTGTCGTATCTTTACCCTTTCCACTCTTAAGGCTAAGTTAGAATACCCAGCTACCTTGAGTACAGCTTAGACGTAACTCTGGTTGCATACCATTGTGTTTGTTTTATGAAGTAAATTTAAAAAATAACTTCCGCGGTGTTACACGTTTGAGTTAAATTATGTTATAATTTATGAAGCAGCAATATGCATGCTACAAACTCGGTATGCGATAAAAGTAGTACAAGGGACGTCCTGAAGGATATACCAGCGCTTGTATTAAGGACGTACCAGGACATCTCGGGATATCTCGGGATGAAGTTTTACGAATAGGCTGTACAAACTACATACTGAACATCTCAGAATATCCTACGGACTGCAAATGGATATCCACGGGCAACTTAATTTTTCCGTTTCTTAATGGGATCCTCTGCCACATGTTTTCTTCTAAAACAATGTCCATAAAATTAACAAAATAATACAATTATCCAGTATTTTACTGGGAAATAAGCTCTAGGCCTGTGAGCGTAGATTATTTTCGAGTAAAATACTGGATAATTGCATTATTTCATAGATTTTACGGACATTGTCTTAGAAGAAAACATATGGCAAAGGATCCCACCAAGAAACGTAAAAATTAAGAAAACGCCACAAACAACATTTAGACAATAATGCTATACTTAAATTTTAAAAAAACGTGAATTGTAAAAATTTTTAGGATTTTTGTCAAATATGCACATTTTTGAAGTATTTGCACTTACCTATTTTTCCTTATAACTTATACGTAATTTCTTGGGTTTATATAAAAAATAAAATATTATTTTCTTACGATTCGGTTTATTAACCATCGTCAAAGACACTTCAATTTTTAAAAAAAAAAAACAGAAATATTTTGTATGTATGGAATTAAGTGCTACTTAAATAATAATAATATTTTAATAATAGAAATAAGCTAAACACATTCAATATTTAAAAACATTTGTAATGTTAAAAAGCAAACTTTCTTAGAAAAATGTAAAATAAATACCTATATTACTTTTGCAAATTTAATAATAGCCGAACATGAATTTTTAGGATGTAGCGCACTCCTATTTCTTTATTCTCTTCTTTGCCTCGCTCTTCTCTTTTGCACTTCTGCACGGATAATCTTTTGACAGCTTCTCTGCCTCGTTTTCCATAATATACTCATTCATGTGTGCAGCTAAAATAAACGTAGTTACTATTATTTGAACCACTATTATTAAAAAAATATATGAAAAATGGGCAAGATTAAAATAATAGAAATTATTGAAGGATATATAGCACTCAGTGAATAATAATAATTTACCGAATTATAAATTAAAATCCATAAAGTACACTCTGTCAAATAGAATTTCAAGATAAAATATTGTAATAGGCCTCTGTATTTTCATTCAGTCTGCCCACCTGTGTTCGGCCTGATATCGTATCATATCTTTCGTTTAAAAATGTTGTAAAATTTTCAAATAATTATCTTAAAGCACAATATTTACTTATACTTATTTCCATTCACAATTAGTTGCTAGTTGGTTTTAAAATTATTAATTAAGTAGGCACATTATTTTTCGTCATTCTCAAATTCAATTTCATAAGGTTTATTGTCAGATTTGAGAATACTTTCACGTGATTCACATTTTCTCCAAGCTGATTTCAGTACTAAATTCTTGAGCCAAATTAATATTTTATTTTGTAGGTTTCTCAGTGATTGTAAAATATGGGAATGTATATAAATCCTCATTTTTTTAGCTTCCTTTGGCATTCTGAAAGTATAAAAAATAGTATTAAATTTTCGTGGTTTCGAACACGACATTAATAACTAAATAAATATTCAATCATAATCACATAAGTTTTTCATAACATGAAGTTTAATTGGTTATGTTATATTTTTATACATTTGTACTCACTTTTTATAATCTGGAATGACGACACTGAAATAAAGCTGAACTAGACAGATAAAACACAAAGATACAACTTTAAAATATTTCATACAGACACTAACAATAAATAATTATTATTTAAATATTTGAGAAAATAAAAACTAATAAAGCATGGTTGCTGTGTGTTTGGGGTATTTTCTATTTGCTTTGGCCTGGCCAGTTTGGCCGGCCGGAAATCAAAATGGCGCTTTATTTAAATGTATTAAAGATCTAATAATACATTTTAAGGAGATTTAGGGCTCTTCATCGGATGTCCTTTCTTAATCCCGATGTTAGTCAACATAGTTAATGCCAAAATGGAACCTATTCAGGATAACCCATTGACATCCATAAAAGGATATCCTAGGACGTACTAAAATGGGCTGTCTTGAGGATATCCTCAAAGGTGCCTCCGTTTCTTTATTTATTTTACGTAGTAGGATATCCAGGTACGTCAATTTGTTGTCCCATATCCCGATTGTGCTGTGTGGGAATGAATACATTCTTATTTTGATAAATATAAACACACATTTCAAAATGTATAAACATGGCAAGGTTAATATATTACACCCTCTAAATACCCCTATACAAGAATGAGTACTAGAAATATCAGCTATACAACGCACTATAGGTTTCTGAGCGATAATAACGTTCTGTGATAGAGTGGAGCTCCCTCAGAAACAGTCACCATACCTCAATCTAAAATCTACTTGGGCATAGTATAAATTAACTAATTGTTGCTTAGTAAGCACTGTTTTAATATTATTAAACAAAAATGAAATTGATGATAGTTGATAGTTTGGAAATCAGATATTCACAATGCGATTTCCAGCTTAACAATTCATCAATATGTAAACCCAAAAACTTTATACTTTCATGCGTACCTGTTATAAATGATTCATTGACCTTTAATGAAATAGACTGGCAGTTTTTCTGTCTATTATGGAACTGAGTTATTTGAGTTTTTTCTGCACTGAAATACAATTGATGTTGATTGAAAATTGTAGATGCTGTTTCTACAACATTGTTACACTTTCTTAATTTCTAACACGTTATGCATAGAATCTGAAATAATCATAGAAAGATCATCAGCATACATTGAAAAGAATTCATTACATGGAATAAAATCAAGCTCATTAATTTACAATATAAATAATACATGGACCAATATTGAACCCTGTGGAACACCCATACTTAAAAACGAATGTTCAGAATTGGCTCTGTATATGCAATTTTCACTGACGTGTTGTATACTCACATATTGTTGACGATTAGTCAAGTCAAGAATTGATCCAGTTTAGTGGTTGTCCTCTAATCCCATAGTTATACAATGTAATCAACCATTTTGTATCATTAACGCAGTTAAACACTCTACTGAAATAAAAAAATATTCTAACAGGGCATTCGCCTGCCACAGTATAATGAATTATTTGGTTGTAAAATATTGTAACGGCCGTTATAGTAGATTTTCTACAACGAAACCCATGTTGTTTTTCGGACAAAGTTTTAAATTTCGTCAAAAAATTTAACAATATTCCAGTATTTTAGAAAACTCAAGGGTATTGTTACAGGCCTATATAATTCTCTGAAAGATGAGGATAATTTTTCTTACTTTGCATATTTTTAAGGATTCTGGAAATGTTCCCGTTTTAAAAGACAAAGTAAATGGTATCACCAGTATTTTTAAAACTTTCTTAACTAAAGAACAGGTACTTCGTCTGGCCCAGATGATCGTTTTTTTAGGTTTATTATTTAATAAGAAAAGCACTCCATCCTCAGTAAATGGTCCTAAAAACAATGTATGGTCGATACTTCTTGAATTTGTAGAAAAAATAGCATTGTGGGTTTATGGTATTTGATAAACTATGTTAACTGGTGTATTAATATAAAAAATCAATAAACAATGAGGCAACCATTTCTGGATTTTCAATGATATTGTCTTCGTGATGTATTATCAAATTATTAAGTTTTTTATGTCTACAGGGTGTTCTTTAAGTAACCTAAACTATTGAAGGACATGAGAAAGTCATAATAATTTATTTTCTAAAAGGCTTCATTTTTGAATCACTAAGATGTTAAATTTTCATTATTATTATTTTGTTTTTTTCAGGAAATGTCAGAAACGGATTGAATTACTCCTTTTAAATTTCGGTCGTTTACAACAGTTATAGTTGTTGAATAGTGGGTCAGATTCTCAAAAAGCAGGTTAAAATACGCTGAGAGTACATCTGGTATTAAAACTGTAAAACCCAAAATGATCGATACAACATGGCGAACTATTAGTCAAAATTTCATCAGATTTATATAGAATTTTGATTTTTTTAAATTTGCGAAGTCGCTTCTTTCAAATTTTATATTAAAGTGACAAAATTCAACAGGGTGCACAGTGGGGCCAAATCTCAAAAAGCTTGTCGTAACATTCAGTACGTACCCTAGAATTATTATTTGTAAGTTTTTGGACTCGCTAATTACGAATTCGATGTTAGAATTTGCAAAAACAAGATGGTGGGTCCAATATGGTAGACTGAAACCTTAAAAAAACTATCAGAAAATTATGAAATAAAAATGATCCAATGTGCTTCATTTCTTTAGTTGAGAATCTGATACTATAGTTTTTTAATATAAAATGAGGGGCGAGCGTAGATGCGTCTTCACTGTGTGTGTATCTCGATACTCAGTGAAGCAACGTGCAACGCGGTTAGTACTTGGGAAACACAGCGATCTCGTCCCACCTTCTAACGGCTTGTATATCAGTGTATACGCGGAAGCTATGTAATTTCAAGACGAGGATTACGTAGTGGATATATCATCCTTCGGAGGGGATGTCTATTAAATGTTAGGCAAGTAAAAGATCCCTACTCTTCTCACAAGAAGAAGTTTGGCAAAATTTTCAGGTAGCTCGTCTCCTGGCGTCGGTGACAGGCCCTAGTAGCGGAAATAGGCCGACATTAAATAAATAGATACGATATATATATAAAATTGCTACTTCAATATTGTGGACTGTACAACAATTTGAAAAAGAATCTTCAGTCGGCACATATAATTCACAAACTTAGAGTCTGTTTTGGAGACACATGTTTTAAACGAAAAAAAATATTTCCCTACAAAAGTGCTTGATAGTTATCTGACGTAATAGTGTAGCAGAGAGAAAACATTAGTAAAGAGACAAAGCCGACAGTGCCGTCTATGTCGTTCGCTTTGCCTACTTTTTCGGCAAATTTTCCACGATCCTTTTTACTCCGCTCCCTCTGTAACTATATCTTTTGCTATTAATATATTTCTGTAGTTCCAAATTAAGCGAAACTAAAAAAAATAAATCGTAAAATCTATAATTTTCGTAAAAGTTTATTTTAACAATACATGACGCGGCGAATCATAAACATAACACATATGGCAATTCCAATTTAGTTATTAAAATAGCAGACAGTTCATGTGTTTTATTTATTTTTAAATAATCAGCCGCACAGTACAATGTAGTGTCTGTCGAACTCTGTAATAGTTTTATAGAAACAGCAAATCCACTGTTATCAGTGGAAACTTTTTGATGCCTCCTAGTTAATTTCTCGCATTTTTTTCAAAAATAATTGATAAAGAGCAAAATGTTTAGAACAATAAATATGAAATAAAACTTTATGTTTTGGCTTATTAAAATGCTGATTATATACACAGGAGAATATTATATTCTAACACACGAAGTTCTTTTTTTATTTTAAGCGAAGAGTATACAATATTATTTTCCTGGCGTATGATATAATGACAGCAATTTGTAGTTATCACAGATATCTGTCGCTCCTTTCGTATGTACGAAGATCGAAGTGCTCCAATCATCGGGCTAAATTCCTATCTTCAATATTCTTGGGAATATTCTAGGAAGGATTCTAATTCCATCTTTGCCAGCTTATGCACCTCGGCGGTAATATTGTCGACCACAACTGAATTTCAGATGCTTTGTAGTTGCTTTGCAAGTTATTAGTTTTTGTACGGCGCTGGCGCCTCCAATTCTAATTTCAGTATTTAAGGTTCGCGTTCGTAGTTCTGGTACCCATCCTACTGCCATCTTCTGCTTCGGGATAGTCGCTTACGAAAAGCTTTTCACAGTATTGGCGGCAAACCTCAATAATCTGCTTCCAGTCAGTTTTTAAAATACCTGTCCCAGCAAACATTTAGGTATTATTTGACGTCAAATCTACCTAAATTATTATCATGAATTTAGTCGCAAAAATAGAATTAACCACGTTTTGTACGTTGACGCTACGTGGAATCGATATAAGTGGAGAATAAGATGTCGAAATTAAGTTATATCGATTAAGACAGGTAAAATTTCACATAAATCGTACTTGTAGTCGCACAATATATTTAGTTGAATGGTTATAAAATATTATTTAGGTATTAAGCAAATCAAAACTTACACACGTTTTCATTTATTACGAAATTATCTACTTTCTGTATATGGTTGCCCTAATCTGGGCACGCTAGGTAAATACTTTAAAACACTAATTATTTGAGAACCAATCAAAACAACTACTCTTATAGCTAATACTGACGAAGTATTGAATTACATGATGATTCCTAGCATTTTAAAGAAAAAAATATATATTGAAAATACTTAAATTATTTATTTAAATTGAATGTCACGAAACGTAAATTTTTAAGTTTGAGCAAAAAAAATTTCTGTCTGTAGCGTCGGTCTATCTGTTGGTCTTATAACTTTTTGGTACTCACGATTACTCTGGAACCGTTTAAGATATTGACTTTGAGTTTGGCACATGCATGTATTTTAACTAGAACTGGAACTAGATTATATTTCGATTTTATTCCGTTGAAGAGTTGAGGTGTAAATTGGGGTAAATAAATAAATCCCTATTACTACCCCGACCTCATTGTTAAAGGGGATGAAAAAATATTGTGATTTAGTGTATGTACAAGAGCCACAGTCATCAAGAATTTTTTTCACTTCATTCACCCTACCATTCCCACTACCGATTTGGCATATCATCTTATGGGTTTTTGGGGTACACGATTTCAAATATTTTGAATATATTATTAAAGTTCCATAAGCAATATTTTCCACATAGTGGAGAGCAAATATAGTATTTTAGTTGTAAGAGACTTGGATAGGGAGTCTGGATGTGATTTTTTAGGCAGCGGTTTTTAAATATGAGTTTACAGATATAACTATGCAATTTTTTACCTTTTCGTCAGTTCGTTTTCATAGTCACTCATTTTGCAAATTTCAATTTGGAATCATACTTTAACTGTGCTGACTATACCTCAAAGTTAAAATAACCTAAATAATATGAATTTTACAAACAGGTTAGGGGGTTAACTTCTGAATTACTATTTTATAGTCAAGTTCACTTTGAGGTCAATATGTCAGGTTACTGCTACCAATAAGTTTAAAACTTATTTCTTCAGAGTAACTTTAAGGCCAGCTTAAGGATAATTGACTTAATGGTTGAAAACAAGTAGATAAGCTAGACAGAATTTATCGACTTTGTCGACCTAATATTACTTCAAAGGAGTGTAATAAGAGTGGCCAAATAGAGTTGCTATTTAGGTATACATTGCGTAGGATTAATAAAAAAATCTACCTGGCTTGATATTCGACTATTAGGAATATTTTTAGTCGCTAAAAAGGTAAATACTACCTAATTATATTACCGATTTTGGTCTTATTGAAAATTTACTCTCGAGATCATTTTTGGTAGATTTTTATAGTAGTTTTTCACTCGCTGCTTTCGTAAAATTTACTTTCAAAGAAAATTGTGTATGAGGTAGATGTACGGTATTATTTACGAAAACTGAAATCTAAATTGAGACCAGTTAGTAACCTTTTGTCGGAAGTGTATTTCTCCAGTTAATTTTGCATCATGACTAGAGTAATAAGTAAATTTCTTTTTTACCAAGTCGAATTGGAGGTAATTTTAACAAAAATGTTGACTATAGACTGGGTTCAAATACACGTTTAATCCCCTTACTGTTCGGGAAAGATGCTTGCCATTATAGTGGTGACGCAGTACTTTAGAGACGTCTTGTAGATAATAATTCTTGGCTCTTCGACAAAAAGTCTGAATTCTCCGCAGTGATCCGTTATACCTTTCTGATTACAAAGCAGTGTTGATACCTTCAGCACTAAGATTTTACCCGGTTTGTACTTCAGCAATTATCCAAGGCTGTTTTATATTTCTATGCATCTTGTATTGTGTTCTTGTTGCTGCTACTTTAATGTTCTATTTTAGATAATTCCACAGGGCATTCAGACCTTCCTCATGTAGTGGATTGGCTTCACTGGTATATTCCGTGAATTTACTGTGGACTACTAGACCTTCAGGGTGCCAGGAATGAGAGAGTCGCGTATGTTCACCAGTGACTGGCCATCAAATTGCTAAATCTGAGCAACAGTGGGCATCCTAATAGGATATTGCACAATAAGTAAACACCTAAACAGTATGCGGTGAAGGACAATCCAAAATACAGCATGTATGGTGAGGATGAAAAAACTCCTCATCATATACTATGTGAATGCCCAGCTTTGGTAGCTGGAATTCTTTCATACTACAGAGGACCACTTACGACCCCGGAAGAAATAGCCAGAGCTCCCATCGAACATACACTCGCCTTTTGAAGAGGAACCGAACTAAGATGGTACTAATAACTAATGAGATGGTACAATAACCCAAGCTTCAGTACGGCGGGGTTTCGGCACCGCAACTCATAAGGGAAAAAAGAGACCACCTTCAGTTATGATGGACATACGTATTTGTGATAGCCCTCGATACGTTTTCAGCCTCAACAAGAAGGCGTGCAGAAGCAGCAACTGGAAATCTAAACCACAGTCTGCGCTAGGTAAAGTTTTGGAGATCTTTATTCCATCGAGTATCTATCATAAAATAATCAATTTGATTCCGAAAGCTACCGCCATTTGACACCTGTTTTTTCAAGGAATGAGTTACTTCTTGAAATATCCAGAATGTTGCTTCAATGCTACGTTATTGTATATTATGTTTCCACACGTGAATGTAAAATATCCGCAGTCCCTATAATGGATTTCGGAAGACCTGCCAATTGGAACTTTTAATCTTGAAGTTCATTCATTGGCAGACTAAATTTTCCCAGGTGTAATTAATAGTCCTATTACATTCCAGATTGCACCTCGGATTTCTTGTCAAGCTTTCATTCTGGCCACATCATTAGCTAATTTTGTCAAAGGGACCTAATTAGCCAACCAACTGCGTCCAGTAGGCAATTTTACACTGTCCTCTCTGGAAAAAGGACAGTGCCGGTCACCAGCGGGAGCGCGACCGATCTAGACCTCATGGATTCTTGTGGCAAAAATTGATTGCAGCAGTTTGCCCCTTTCTTCTGCACTATTAGTAATAGACGGCCACTCTTGGTCAGAAACTTGTTGGAGCCTCCCATCTTGAGTCAGACGCTGCTATTTGCTTGCAGATACAAGCCTGTTAAAATTGCTGCAATTTCACTCATATGTATTTGGCATCGAGACTTTAAAATAGTCGTTCTACGGTAGCCTAGATCCAATAATAGTAGCAATAATATCCACTACTATTTACTGTGATGCTGGTAAAAGGATCCTTATGGTTTACTATCCCCCGGATCAGGAGGAACTCATGTCCCACAGGCATAGAGATAGATGAAATTAAGTATTGGCAAGTCTTTGTGGTTTCCTAATATTTGTGCTGCACCGCATCTTCCACAACTGATAAACCGTTAATCTTGATTCTCCGTCGAACCTCAGGCTCACCAATCCTTGACGTGCTTGGCTAGTTTTCATCTGCTAGGTCTACAAATATAATTTTCGTTTTGTTGTAATTTACAGAAGTTAGAATTGAAAACTTACAAATATCACATTTATGTGTAGCTACTCCCTCCTGGCAGTTCTCCATAAAACATGGCATCATGTGTTTTCTATAGATGCTATAGAGGACCGGTGACACAATATTCTACTCCCTTTGCCAACTTATTTTCTTTAAATTTTCAAGACAACCTATACATATAACAGAAAGTATTTTAAGATTTTCTTTTAACATGTCTATACTATTTTCTCTATGGTTTTTACTATAATAAAATATATATCGTTGTGTAAATGTGTATAGTCATTTCAACATTAAAAAATAAACTCTCCATGAGAAACAATCTAGGTACATAAAATGAATAAAACATTTTTGCTATTCTCGCTTGTCGAAATGAAAATTAAATTAAAGGTAGCAGCGTATATTCCCGACGCAAGCAAGTAATGTTCGCCTGCAAACAAAGGCACACATATGTAGTAGCCAATTCATTTAACTTCCAAAGGACGTATATTTTCTAGCGTTGGAAGAGACTACAACTGATATATAGATACACTGTCCTGCAATACACTATATTACTTGTAAAGTGAACCTTTCCCTTTTTTCAGTTCAATACATTTGCTTGTATTTGTTAGCACTGATGGATACCTTGGCGAGCCCAGTCGGTAACTATTCGAGATAAACGACAATTGATAATAAATGTATCATTTATTATTATACAATGTGAATACGTCAATTGTAAATGACAGATGAAAAATTAATGCGGGATTACTTTAATGCATTTCATATTAATAATTAGAATTTAAAAATATGACCATAAATAGATGATAAGAGTCAGAAATATTGCTGATATTTTAATTTAACAGGAAAAAGCTTACGGTCTGATATTATCAGTGATCGGAATTTTGGGTTTAATTTCAGGTGCGTCGTTACAAGGATTTATTAAAATATGCACACATTTTTAGTTATACATATGTATACACTAGCTGATGCCCGCGACTTTGTCCTCGTTGAACTTCGTCCGCGTGGGATTAAGAACATTGAGATACTAACCCACTGCACATCCATTGCATTTAAGGAAACCCACTGCACATCCATAGTGCCAGAGGAAATCCAGTGCACATCTATAGTACCCGAGGAAACCCACTGCGCATTAATAGTACTCGAGGAAACCCACTGCGCATTAATAGTACCTACTTGAGGAAACCCACTGCGCATCCTTAATACTCGGGGAAACTCACTGCGCATCGCAATTTGTCTATTTTTGTATTAGAGCGAGTTAAACGAAAAAAATAATTATTTTAATCAACAATAGAACACATGGGCGGGTATGTGTCAAATTTCATGCTTAAAAACATCCCTCTCCCCGTCCACTCGTTCGGGGTAGGGAGGGAAGTCTTTTTTTGAAAACCGTCGAATACGTGTCTCCTTATTTCCTCAGAAGAGCCAGTCACTGGAATATTACGTTTCTGACTTACGCGATTTCAGAGATACGGATACCCTTTAGACCATCTACCACCCACGGTCTTACCCCTTCAAAAAGTGAAAATCGAAATTTCGTCTCACTCTTGTCTAATAGATTCCAATAAAGAGTATTTCTGCCAAATTTCACGTTCTAGGTCTAACCGTTTCCGAAAAGTTTAAAAACCACCCCCTTCCCGTTTCTCCTTTCGGGGGTCTCTCTTTGAAAACCGTCGAATATGTGTCTTCTTATTTCCTCAGGAGAGTTCATCGCTCGAGTAATTACGTTTCTGACTTACGCGATTTCAAAAATACGGGTGCGCTTTAAACCATCTACTACCCCCGCCTTGACCCCTTCAAAAAGTGAAAATCGAAATTTCGTCTTACACGTATCTAATAGATTTCAGCAAAACATATTTCTGCCAAATTTCACGCATCCAGATCTAACAGTTTCCAAAAAAAGCCTAAAATTTCAATCCCCTTTTTTACCCCCTTAGAGGTGGAATTTCGAAAAATTCCTTCTTAGTGGATGCCTACACCATTCGAGGAACCTCTGTGCAAAATTTGAAGTTTATAGACCCAGCGATTTGAGCTGTGCGTTGATAGATGAGTCAGTCAGGGTATTCTTCTATACAGGGTGTTCGGCAGAGGGTGTGCCAAACAGAAATGGTGGACTGGTTAGGCCATTTAGAAGTTAGTTAGCCCTAATGACCTCTATCCAAAGTATCACCGTTTTTCAGATATTATTATTATTATTTTTAATTTCCCTCAAATCGGCCTTTTAGCATGTATAACAATTTTTTTATGGTTGTAACAGTTCAAAATATTTTTTATTACTTTCTGCAATGTATTTGTGTTCTAACAAAATCATATGGGACGCTGACAATTAAAGAAAAAAATTATTATGAGCTGACAGATTCCCCAGAATTGGTAGAATAGATCAAAAAGTTCAACTTTCCCTTGCATTTGCAAAAAAACGAAAAGATATCAAGATGTTCAAATGCTTTCCAAAACTTCTCCCTTTAATGCCATTTTTAACCGTATGCCACATGCAATAAAAACTTCTTAAATAACATGAAAAAATTGGTAGTAAATTGTTTACAAGGATACGGGGCACGCCAACAATTACAAATAACGATGGAAGTTAACTGGGTTGCGAGATACGCAAATACACATGTAGGGAGCAAGTAAACAACCCTCTTGGCGCAGGTAAAATAATTCTACTTTCTTTGTCTTTCATGGGGTACGTACGACCTGAGGACCCGCCCGCTTCCTTATTTTAGTGTTGACTATTTCTGCTAGTGAATGTGTCTGTGACATTATCTGTGAAATTATCTCATTTTATTAACTTTATTTCGTTTAATTTTCTTAGTGCTGTTGTTAGTGTTGGTTAATTTCGTAATAAAATTATTTTCGTTATTTTGTTAAACGTATTTCTTGCATCTTTTCGATATTGTAACAATGGCTGCTACACTAACGAAGAATATGCTGATAGATAGATAGATAGATAGATAGATAGATATTTATTTCTGTGACTTATTTACATAAGTATAGATATTGTCATGGGGTTAATTCTAAAAACAAGATAACAAGATAATATGGACAAATATAATTTAAATTACCTAACTTTAATTAATTGAATTCATTAAAATTTCAAATAAAAACATTACAAAAAACATTACAACACATTTCAAGTAAAACTATATAAAAAACAAGCACTACAGTAATTTAGAGTTCCAAAAACTCTTCCACGGAATAAAAGCAATTATCGACTAGAAACCCTCTTAGTTTTTGTTTGAACTTTTCTATTGGCATGCAATTTTTTATATCTGAGGGCAATTTATTGAATAAATAACTACCTGCACATAATGGGGACTTCTTATATAAAGAAAGGTTATATCTACTTATATATATCTCGTCTTTGTTGCGAGTTTGATAACAGTGATTGTAGGTTTTTAATTTATGTTTATTTATATATATGTAAATTAACAATTTATAAAGATATATAGATGCCACAGTCAATATTTTCTCTCTTTTAAAAGTATCTCTACATGATTCTATATAACCTAAATTAAATATTAATCTTATGACTCTTTTTTGCATTATAAATACTCTTTGCATATCTGTACTGTTTCCATATGAAATTATGTTATAGGAAATTTGAGAGTATACTAAGGCATAATAGACATTTAGGAGCGATTTTTTGTCCAAACTATTTTTTAAATTTGTGATAGCGAAACATGATTGTCCCAATTTTTTACATAAATGTTTCACTTGACTTGTAAAGCTGAGATTCGCATCAATTATAGTTCCCAGGAACTTTATTTCTGGTTGAAGCGATACAGAATGACTATGTAAATTTATATTAAAATTATACTCCGTTCTTTTTTGTTTTGTAGTAAAATGAATGCAAACTGTTTTACTATAATTTATTATAAGCCTATTTCTAAAACACCAATCACTGAACAAATGTAAAAGATCGTTCACATTTTTCTCTAGTTGTTCAGGAGTTTTTGCGGTAATTATAAAAGATGTGTCGTCTGCATACATGTAAACATTTGCAGAGTTTATATAGTGTGGTAGATCATTTACATATAGCAGGAATATCAGAGGACCCAGCACACTACCCTGAGGTGTTCCAATATTTAGCTCATGTTCATATGAAAGAGAGTTTTCTATTTTAATTTTAATTTTCCTATCAGTGAGATATGATACAATCCACTTATTTAGATTGTCTCTAATACCTAGCATATTTAATTTGTGTGAAACAAAAGACAAATCTAACGAGTCAAAACCATTTGAGAGATCAAAGAAAACTCCCATTACATAACTTTTGGCATCTATTTCCTCATATACATTTTGAATTAGTTCATTTGTAGCGGTTTCTGTAGAAAATTTACTTCTAAAGCCATGTTGAGACGATGTTAATAAATTGTTTTCATTTAGAAATAAAATAATTCTATTTGCGATTACTTTTTCAATAATCTTAGAAAAAACACTTAAAAGTGAGATGGGTCTATAATTGTTAATTTCGTCTTCATTTCCTTTTTTAAACACAGGTATAATTAATGCCGTTTTTAACCTATTTGGGAATTTACCCGTCAAAATTGACTTGTTAATGATGTAGGTAAAACACAGTGCAAATTCGTGTACACAGTCTTTTACTAATTTGACAGGAACCTCATCTATACCAGTTGATTTTTTATCAGATAATTGCAAAATAGCATCTCTTACTTCTTCTATTTTTACTGGACTGAAAAGCATTTCAGCATCGTTCAACTCTGGACTCGTGCACTCCTTCGACATATCTGTAAAATGATTTGCTAGTTTATCTTTCACCATATTTGAAAAATGAGCACCAAATAGATCGGCTATCTCCTTACTGTTTTTTTATTATTTTGATTTAAGACTATTTTATTACAGGATGTTTTGGTATTGTTTAAATTTGAATTCACGATTTGCCATAACGCTTTTGTTTTATTCTTAGAATTTTCAATTTTTTTAATATTTTGTATTTGCCTCTCTTTGATAACGTTTCTCCTATACTGTTTCTTTTTTATGATATATTGTTTATTTATAATGTCATTATTCAGTGTTTTTCTTAAATTATTTAGTTCTCTAAGGTTTTCCGATTCCTTATGAAGCTCTGGAGAAAATTTAAATTGATTTTTGGTTCGCATTTGTTTTCTGGATGTTTTTTGTTTATTTGGAAATGCCCTCTCAAAGGCATCCACAAACTCAGACCAGAACAATTCAAAATACTCATCAATGTCATTTATATCTGATTTTGCCAGAACGTCTCCTACATTTCTAAAGAAGAATTTAAAATTTTGTGTTGTGTGCTCGTTTATTGCTCTGTAAGTGCACTTTGAATTTTCTACCGTTAATTCATCGTTTCTTTTTCCAATTGGACAATACAGGATTTGCGCTGAGTGGTCTGATATTCCTGGGTCATTTATTTCATAGCTTACATTTTCTACGTTCGTTATAAGGTAGTCGATTGCCGTTTGGGAAATCCCATTTACACTACGTGCCACTCTTGTGGGCTCTGATATTAGAGAAATTAGACCATAGCTAGATATAAGATCATGTAGGATATGATTTTCAATACTGTTTTTTAGCTTATCTATATTTAAGTCCCCACATATGTAGATATGTTCATTTTTTTTTTTTGTTGCAATTTGCAGCAATTTTGTGAATTGTGTAATAAAGATATCAAACATGCCTAGTGGTGATCGATATAATGTTACTATACAGCTTTTTTTATTTAGACAAATTGCAGAACATTCAAAAGATATTTCTACAGATAAGTTATTCAAACTTTTTAAGGGTTTACAGTCGTTGATCTTATCACATCTTACAAATATTGCAGTACCTCCATGTATATGAGTCTGCCTACTAAACGAACTTACTATTTTATAATTTTGCAAAGATATAAATTTTATATTTTCAGCCTGTATCCGTGTTTCACTTATACCTACCACAAGTGGATTTATTTCATCAAGAAATTTGTCTAGCATTGCAATTTTATTACACATACTCTGTGTATTTATGTGCAGCAAGCACCATTTGTCAATATTTGTAAAAGAGTTCTTGTTACTCTCAACATTTGCAAAATTGCTTATATTTATTTTACTTAAATCTACACTTATATTATTTTCTATAGTTACATTATTAGATTTAGCCCTAATTAAGTTAGTGGTCACTGGTAACTTGGTTATATTGTGCACCAGGTTTTTTTATAGTTAGACAATTAAAATCATTTTTTCTAAAGGAAACTATAGTCCGATGAATTATTTTATGGTTTTCTCCATCACACAAAATAAGCAGTCTTTTATTTGGTTTACTACCATCTACACTAATGGGATTCTCATTTTGACTATTTATTTTAACATTGCTAATGATATTTATCTTTTTATTAATTTGTTTATTTTCTGTCTGATCTCCCGTACTATTTATATTTATAATGGTTTGGGTACCAATATGTTTTTTGTTCTCACTTTGCTCAGTTTCTGTTGATACACTTTTATTAATTTTAAAGCAGTGTGTTTGTGTACTTACACTTTTTACTTTCGTAAGATCACTTTTTACTTCGACCTTTTTCTGTAGCTCACTTATTTGTTTTTTAAGGTCCTCCATGAGTTTTTCTTGCTTGTCGATTAATTCAATCATATCTTCTTCCGTTTTTAGAGCTTCTTGTAACATTACATGTTTGTCCCGTTTTAGTTTACCTATGAAATTGCCTTTCACAATACTATCCTCCATAAGGTCACTGATACTCTTTTCCAGAGTAGCTATTTCTTCTTCACACCTATTTGCCAGTGTTGTGTCAGATTCTGTGGTACAGCATATTATTTTATTTCCTTTTACAAATTTTATTTGACTTCTATATCTCGGCAGACAGCTTTTATGAAACACATTTAAACACTTTACACACACAAAATGAATAAATTGTTTACTCTTACAACATTTAAAGTAGTTTAAACTGGAGTCTTTTCTGCTATCAACTGTACAACCCGCCATCTTGTTGATAGTATGATGGCTTATGGCAGAGCCAATGGTGTTGCACATGAAGCAGAAAGAATTTATGAGGAGCAGTATCCTGGTAGACGAGTACTCAGTCTCAACACCTTTTCAAGTACCTACCGACGTTTACGGGAGACAGGCAATCTGAATTTCCGAGAACCCAGAATGCACGCAAGACAGTATGCTGTTACTGACGATGAAAACATACTTGAAGCGTTTGATGAGGATCCAACCAGAAGCATAAGAAATGTAGCTGCAATGTTAGGCGTAAGCATATAGAAAGTGTGGTCCGTTCTTCTTGAAAATGGACGACATGCTTTCCATTACACTCCGGTGCTAGGTAATTTTTAGTACATACTTACCTAACCTTTCGGAAAATGTAGATAGTTGTTCCATACAAATCCAAGTTCACATAAAACATTCATTTATTAATAATTATTCACTTTCGCTTTCACTTTGCTCTCCGACTCAATAGTAACAAACTAATTTATTATTTTATTAAATAAATTGAAATTCATCTTCTGCGATACTAAATAAAAACGTCTCATGAATATCCTAATTATTAGTTCCAGGTTTCGGGTGACGATGAGAGGCGCATACAATTTTGCCGTTTTTTGTTGCATATGGATGTTGATGACAGAAACTTTTTAAAAGATATTTTGTGGACGGATGAGTACATTTACTAGGGAAGGAATCATAAATTTACACAACTTACACCATTGGGCCACAGAAGGCAAGAATCCACATGTGATCAGGCTGACCCCATTTCAACGAAAATTCAGTGTGAATGTTTGGGCAGGTGTGATCGGAAGATGCCTTATCGGACCGCACTACTTGCCGGGCAACCTAAATGCTGGACTTCTTACAGAATGACCTCCCGGAATTATTGGCTGAAGTGCCGATTTTTAAAGAAGACAGGCCTGTTGTTTTTCAAAATGGCGGTTGTCCAGCACACTACAGTATAACCGTCAGGGAGCACTATGTGTGTCCCAATTCGTGGATTGGTAGACGTTGCCCTATTCCATGGCCCACACGGTCCCCAGACCTGACACCTCTTGATTTCCACGTCTGGGGACGAGCTAAAGAACTGGTGTACTCACAAGAAATTCACAACCAAAACCAGTTAATTGAAAGAATGAACGCCGCTTTCGCAACGATGAGAGAAGAGATGCGACTCCGTAAACAGCAGTAGAAATCCGAAGAAGATGTCGCGCATGTATAAGAAATGGGGGAGCGCAATTTAAGCAAAATTAATGAATAAAAAAATTACGAAAAATGTTTTGTTTGTTTTTACTTTATTTTCCCCTAATGTAACTCAGACAGATATCCTCTTAAACAAATTACCACCAATTTTCTCATGTTATTTAAAAAGTTTTTATTGCATGTGGCATACGGTTTAAAATGGCATTAAAGGGAGAAATTTTTGAAAGCATTTGAACATCTTGATGCTTTTCGTTTTTTTGAAAATGCAAGTGAAAGTTGAACTTTATAATCCTTTCTACCAATTCTGGGGACTCTGTTAGCTCATAATAATTTTTTTCTTTAATTGTCAGCGCCCCATATGATTTTGTTAGAACACAGATACATTGCAGAAAATAATAGAAATTATTTTTAACTGTTACAACCATAAAAAAAAATTGAGGGTTTTCAAAAAAAAAAAAAATAATAATATCTCAAAAATGGTGATACTTTGGATGGAGGTCATTAGGGCTAACTAACTTCTAAATGGCCCCACCTATCCACCATTCCCGTTTGGCACACCCTCTGCCGAACACCCTGTATATATAAAGATAGATGTATTCTATTATGTCAAAATAAATGAGAAACTCATAAGGTAGGTTTTTATTACATTTAATTTTGATCTATTTTGTAAGAAAGAGCAAACATTCATTTAATTTTTTTATATAAAATTTTAGATACCTATGTACGCCACTGGAATTAAACCGAAATTCCTATCAATGGATATTATTTGTCTATTATACTATTTATGTGGATTATAATTTATTTAAATTGTTACAGTACAAATATAAAACACATTTTTATCTCTTCATGTCATGTAGGTAGCAGGTAAGTAAAACATAAATAAACAATAAAAACATAACAAAGCATTGAATAATAATTACACCACCTACCCACCTCTAGTATTATAGTAACAGTGTACGGTGTTGCAATACAAGTCGGAGGTCAAAATTCTAAAACTCTCCTTATCTTCTTGGAATATCTAGAGACTACTGGGAAAAATCTTGGAGAAATTTAATCTGTACTCGGGGATGAGATCTAAGGGGTGAAAAAAGAACAATGTAGAAAAATTTCGAAACTTATAATATAAACTAAATAGATTTTGAACACTTTGAGAAAAATAGTGGAAAAATTTAATCTATACTCGGGTGTGAGATGTAGGGTTTGAAAAAAAGGCCGAAAAATTTTGAAACATAATATAAACTAAATAACTTCGAACAATTTGGCAGCAGAAGTTTCCACTGGAACTGGTGCCAGTAGCAAGGGCATGGTAAAAATAAACTCTTTTTGCAGTCACGATGAGTATTTATTTAAGAAATTAGTTTTACTCCTGCCACTCTTAGTCCATCTGCGACTAATTTCATTGCACAGCAGATAAAGCTTTTGCTTTTCAATTAGCCTCTGAATAATTTTCGGCTCCAATAACATGACAAACTTGGATGTAAACGTGTTTGAGTTTATCAGCAGAGCCCAGTTGTGTCATGCCAAGAATAAAAAATTTCCTCCATAATTAATGAAGCCACTAAGATTTCCTGTAACGAAATTATTATGCAAGTTATTTCGTTTATTATTATTATTATACGCGGGGTGGCAGATGCTAACACGGATTGACCTGGTAATTATTGGTAAATTGGTATTATTCTTATTATTATGGTTTTACTCTTCAAAAATAAATATTTAAAACCTCTGATACTACGTAATATATTATATGTTTACTAAAAAATACTGTAAAAATAATTAGAATATTATTAGTAATCGTGTAAAGATGTTTTAATTGTTAGATCGCTGTGCGAGCGAGTTTATCGCGCCTGGCGGTCCATGTAGTTCCATGAATAAATTGCAATTACTTATAGAGGCGCAAGTAGGCGCACCTTAACTTTACGCAGACAGACAGTAGACACTTCAACAGCTGTCACGGTGAAAAATCATGGCACCCAGACGCACCTGGCATTTTGTCTAAGCAAAGTGGAACTTTGCCTATAACACTTATCTTTTTACACTATTATAAACAATGTTCTTAAACTAAATCATTTTGCAAACAAATTCAACAATCTATGTAGTATTCTTCACTATATACACGTGTCTTATACACAAAACAATATTCTACATTGTTCTTTTTTCACCCCTTATATCTCAACCCCCCCCCCCCCGTACAGATTACATTTTTCCAAGATTTTTCCCAGTAGTCTCTAGATATTCCAGGAAGGTATGGGGAGTTTCAGAATTTTTACCTCCGACTTATTTTTTGCACACTGTGCAGTGGTGGCCGTCCAGAGAAACGTGATTGTGTTGTGAAGCACATGCGACATGCGCTGTAAGTTATAATATTGTTGCGTCGCTGTTGGCTCGTACTCCACGTAGACAAATTAATACTCTCACGGTAAATGACTTAAATTGCAAATTTCGAAGGGATTTATGTTTTACGGGAGAATTTTGACTTTTGTTATTATCCCCGTTACCCCCCCCCCCCCTCGTAAATACGCCATTGCATCTTGTCATATCTTAACCTTAATATATAACTATGTAAAGTTGTCAAACAACAAGTTGAAGAAGTCGAAGAATTCAATATAATTTAGACAAGATAATCTCCAACACCTTACAAAAAATATAAAACTAATGCTGTAGACTATGAATACGAAGTTTATATAAATATCATATTGAAACCAGGTAACGTTAACATTCAACATTTTGAAATCGATTTAACGGATGACTGGTCATGAATATGTTTATAGTAGCGACATTATTTATTATTTTATTCCACCGGAAAAACAGCAATCAAATAAATTTACTTATACCTTCGTGGATGGAAAACTATCCTCCAATAAAATACACGGAGTCGCCATAAACGTTATATATACCACATAATCTCCTAATGTCAAATTTCATGAAATTACGCGCTGACAAAATTAAATTTTAAGCAGACTGATAGCCTCCGACATAGGCTCATAAAACAATTTTCATGAACGTATAGAAAATACGGTATACGTATGAACACGTAATACTGTCATTTTTACGATTGGTTTTACTATCAATTCTCCCCAGGGACTATTAAGCTTTACGATAGAATAGGTCAGGTGTTTTAGATGCATGATGTTTGTTTTTATAACGTTGACCATAAACATCACTCGTAAATGCATGTTTTACTTTTTACGCTTGCGGAACGTGAGACATCTATTTCGCATTACCTTTTAAGTATTCATTTTGGGATAGCCGTAGTAATAAAGTCATCAAAGTATTCGAGTGAATGGTTTTAAGTTAATGCGAAATTTATGCACCTATATAGTTATATATTGTGTGAGGTAGGTAAGGCGACTTTATAAATTACTGGTATGTAAGCCTGTCCTTGCTAAAAGCTGCCTGTTTACCTAGGGCTGTGTTTCCGATTTGCTGGTGGGGAGTGAATTGAAGCACTTTTTTGGTTATGACTATATGTTTAAAAACTATCGAAATTGTCTCGTGAACGGCTGAAGATATTGAAGTAACTATTGCTTCACAGTTTTGAATGTCCTCATCTACCCCACACAGTAATAGTTATTAATGTATTAACCTACTCTACAAAGTAATAGTAACCTAAATAAACTTTAATGGACAGTACATATAAAAGTAAACACGTAAATGAGAATGACTAATAAATCGTAGTAGTAGCACTACCGCAGTTAAAATAAAACCAAGTTTGAAAGGGCGCAGGGAGAGCCGAATACTTACGTGAATGTTGAAATATATCTTTAACGGCTGATAATATCGAAGTAATTGTTTTTTCACAGTATTTAATGTCTTAAGATATAGTAGTAATATTGTTGCCAAAAAAATCCAATACTTTAGAATCTAAAGATCTTCATGGTATGTATATTAATTGAAAAATCATGGAACAACAATTAATAGTATGTGTGAATCTGGTTTTAGGCCTGACTACAACTCTACTACAGATTTTTACATATAATGGATGATATTATTTCTGCCTCTGATAAAGGGAACTGTACTGTTTTAGTTCTGTTGGACTTCAGTAGAGCTGTCGATACCCTTAGTCATGAAATATTATTATGTATTCTTAAATATACCGACTCTCTGACAGTGGAATAGAATTATTTGTAAACTATTTAGAGAACAGGGATCAGAAAGTATGCTTGGATGGCTCAACTTCAGAAGCTGTCACGTTAAAACTGGAATACCGCAAGGGTCAGTTCTTGGTCCCTTACTATTCACCGTCTATACCAGTCATTTTATTTATTATTTAAAATATTGTGAAATTCATTTATATGCTGATAATTCTCAGATGTATTACTCCTTTCCCCCGTCAGAGGTTGACGTAGGTTTTACTCGCATAAACGAAAACATGAATAATTTTGCCAAAGAGGTTAAGAATCACTGTCAATTTAGAGATTTGAGTGAAGAACAAGGAGAAAAGTTCTATCAGCATATAAAGACAGAATGGAATTTCGATATCAGGGACGACAGGATATTAATATGATGGCCGATTTCTTTTGGTCATTGCACAGAGAAATTATAAGAAAAGATATAAAATGCAAGAAAAAACCACTTGTCGGATCCTTTGCGAGATAAGAGTGATATAAAAAAAGATTAAATGTAGTTTTGATTACAGCGGCTACTTCTAGAAATGACGAAGAATATGAATGTTTATATAGGGCCAGTAGATATTAAGCTACAGATCATGGAATATATAAGGATGGAGACCGGGTAACCAAAATCGTAAATATGCAATTAAACCAGCGCACAGTGGGAAATTTTTCCATTTTTTTGGACAAAAATCCGTCTACAATGCAATTATTAATGGATTTGAAAATTTTTTTTTTTAAATAATTGTTAGGTATCACCCGATGTTTGGGCACTGCCCCAATTTTAAAAACGTTCAACATAACTTCAAAAAATCCTATAAATATATGAAATTCGTGTATTTTACTTAAGTAAAAATGCGAATTTCTGATTTTAAAAGTTTTACACAGAAAATATCCTTTACTACATGTTTTTTGGGTCGCTGATTAAGAAAAATGGGGTCCCGTTAACCAGAAATTGATATAACACCCTTAAAATATCGAAAAACACCCCTAATAAGGATTTCTTTGAAATATTCTTATTAAAAATGTAAAATAGTATAGTAAAATGTATTTTTTATATGATAAATATAAAACCTTAGATATTTAAATAATAATTCAGTAAACATTTACCCTAAGGGTTAATCAGAGAGGTTGAAACAACCTCCATTTCGACAAAAAATATAGTTACAATGGTTATTTTTTAGTTTTTGCATCAAAATAGGGTAAGAGAGTAGATTGTGACAATGTGAGTGTATCTCAACCCCCTTTAAGGGTGAAAACCACCCTTAAATGGCTATAGAATTTGAAAATAGGTTTCGAATTTTTTTGAAATTTTTGAATCACGTCTTCTTCGATATTTTCACTAAAATCAGTCTCCGAACCTTGTTTGATAAATAAAAATTATTTTAAAGGTTATATTAATCAATTCTTATATACTTTGACAATGTGAATAAACAACAATTTAATGTGAGTAGAAACAAATTCTAAGTTCTTCAACGTTTTTAAGAAGCTCGTAAGTTAGAAATCGCATTTTTTCCATTTGAAAGGAAAAAAAATATTTAAAATGAAATGAAAATTTTTCATCCACTCTCTGCAATGTGAAACAACAATCCAATTTTTAGTAAACATATTTTAAGCGTCCTAAAGTTCAAAAACAATTGGGTGCTTAAAAGGAATTTTAGACATTTAAAAAAAATCTTTTAAATAAAGTCTAAATTTTTCATACATTCTACTCCATGTAAAACAAGTATCCAAAGTTAAAAAAAAAACAAATTTTAAGATAATTTAATAAGGAAAAAAATTGGACATTAAAATGGATGTTAATCAATTTGTTTTAAACATTTTTATCAATTGTATACTTAGTAGTAAAAAAATTATTAATTATTTTAATTATTTTAAAAGATTTTTTTTTGAAATGTCTAAAATTTAGTTTGTTTGGAAAAAATACAGATATCTGCTGACATTTTAAGCTGCTATTAAGCACCCAATTGTTTTTGAACTTTAGGATGCTTAAAATATGTTTATTAAAAATTGGATTGTTGTTTCACATTGCATAGAATGGATGAAAAATTTTCATTTCATTTTAAATATTTTTTTTCCTTTCAAATGGAAAAAATGCGATTTCTAACTTACGAGCTTCTTAAAAACGTTGAAGAACTTAGAATTTGTTTCTACTCACATTGAATTGTTGTTTATTCACATTGTTAAAGTATATAAGAATTGATTAATTTAACCTTTAAAATAATTTTTATTTATCAAACAAGGTTCGAAGACTGATTTTAGTGAAAATATCGAAGAAGACGTGATTCAAAAATTTCCAAAAAATTCGAAACCTATTTTCAAATTCTACAGCCATTTAAGGGTGGTTTTCAACCTTAAAGGGGGTTGAGATACACTCTCATAGTCACAATGTACTCTCTTATCCTATTTTGAAGCAAAAACTAAAAAATAACCATTGTAACTATATTTTTTGTCGAAATGGGGGTTGTTTCATCCCCTCTGATTAACCCTTAGGGTAAATGTTTACTGAATTATTATTTGAATAACTAAGGTTTTATATTTATCATATAAAAAATACATACTACTAGACTATTTTACATTTTTAATAAGAATATTTCGAAAATCCCTATTAGGGTTGTTTTTCGGTATTTAAAGGTGTTATATCAATTTCTGGTTATTCTTAATCAGCGACCCAAAAAATATGTAGTAAAGGATATTTTCTGAGTAAAACTTTTAAAAAACAGAAATTCGCGTTTTTACTTAAGTAAAATACACGAATTTCATATATTTATAGGATTTTTTGAAGTTATGTTGAACGTTTTTAAAATTTGGGCAGTGCTCAAACATCGGGTGATACCTAATAATTATTTAAAAAAAAAAAAAATTTCAAATCCATTAATAATTGCATTGTAGACGGATTTTTGTTCAAAAAAATGGAAAAATTTCCCACTGTGCAGCGGTTCAAGATTTTACCAGGCCTTTCCCTTAAGGTTAGGTTTGATCTCAGACCTGAAATCAAGCAAAATACCTCGCAAAATACCATTTCACATACATAGTCAGCCTGGAAGGGTGAAGGAATTTTATTCGAATATATTGCATCAATACAATGGGCGCTCATTTAGCATTTTTTCGAAAGTACACCTTGTAGTTAGTAAATGTGCAAAATATTAGACTGCTTTTTCAACTCCTCCCTCAAAATAAATAATGAAAATAGAGCGCGCGAAAACGTGGTGTGACGTCAAAACCAGCGGTCGAGCGCTCGTCTTCTCCCATATAGCTTCATACGGCAAGCACAACAAACGTGCTATAACCGCATGCGCATAACTCATAAAACCAGTCGAGCAGGTGCCGTGACGTCATTCGCGCTGTCGGACATTTCAAATATGCTACGAATTGGAAATCAAATATTACAGTTAACATTAACGCTAGCGGCCTAATTCTTTCACTATATACTTAAATGGTTAAATACTTACGGAAAATACAAAAATAAATTGTAATTTAAATATCACTAAATGGGTCCATTCACATTTGATCCCCGAAATGATCTGTTAGACGTAATTTTGGCAACTTTTTGAGGTTAGCTTGATTTGCAGCAGTAAAATTGCTCCATTTTTAGGATCATTAGATCAAAGACACATCAACATTAGATGAAAATTACGTGATCTGATTTGAAATCGTGCGACAAAATTCACCGTTTCAGGGATTTTCAATTTTTTTGAGGTTAGGAAAAAATCTAGACGTGATAGAGAAAATCTGACACCGGATTCTAATTCAGTGGACCAAAAAACATAAGGATATGGTAGTCTAGTCCGATGTACAGAACACTTTTCTTTTGTGGGGCTATGATTTTACACTTCGTGTAGCGCGGTATTTCCAGATGCCCAAAGTATTTTTTAATAACTCAGTTATCGTATGATATTGCAAAAAAATAATATTTTTTCTTCCTTTAGTCCAATGTGTCATGAATTAAAATAAAAACCTAATACTATATATAAAATTACGTATTACTAATACTTGGTCATCGTGTAAAGCACCTGCTCATAAATACGTGGTTTTTAAGCTCTTCTTTTTCCTCTGTTTATCTGGTTACCAAATATCATTCAAATTAAATACGCTTTATAACGTCCTCTCTTTGTAAAATTTACAATGTCACTACCATGTACATTAAAATACATTGTAAAATGGAAATTTATTGGACGCTGCATGTTAAGAAATGAATGATTACAACATTAAAACTCATGTCAACACAGTTTGCTTCATTTGACATTTATTTGGATTGATGGAATCACCCATCAACACAATGAATCAATCATATATATGCGATTGCTCTGTAACAATTGTACTGTTT
Organism: Rutpela maculata; assembly: GCA_936432065.2. NCBI lineage: Eukaryota > Metazoa > Arthropoda > Insecta > Coleoptera > Cerambycidae > Rutpela > Rutpela maculata. The sequence goes on from OW386285.2 coordinate 39,786,584, forward strand.
TCACTCCATATTTATAAATATTTGAAGGGAACTAATTACTGTGTGGTAAAATTGCAATTTGTCGCACCACTTGACAGCGTTACATTTTCCATTTTTAATCTAATATGTCGGAGAACCATTAAAAACTAATTGATTAAAAAGGAAAAGAAAGCGACTACGTCGGTGACATAACCGAGGTGAAATAATGAACGGATGAGAGAAGTTGCCAAGATTAAAACGAATGAATCGTATCAATCAAGGGATAAGGCTAAGAACGGAAAAGTATAAAATATATACAATTTCATTTTCTAAAGTAACTTTTTTGCTGCTAAATTTATACCGTTTAGTGTCGTGCTTTGGAGATATACGTTCGCTTGTACAGGTTCCGACAATAACATCTGACTTTTAAAAATTACCTCTAATGCAAGTACACAGAATGTTAATATTAATTCGGCCAACTTCGGATGATTACAGAAACTCAGTCCGGACGTAAATAAGTAATGATTTCGCCCAATTATTGTGGCACGGAAAACTTAATGCCATTACATAAATTAATTTCAAATGAAATGTGGGGTTAGCGCCAGAAAGTAATAAATAAAGAACGTAATAAAATTCACGATTTATGAAGTAACAAGAGAAAATAATATGGCTATTTTTTTGACCGTTGGTCCCGCCATGCAAATGTATTCTTAAGGTAGTTCCATATTTTCCAAAAATATTTAATTATTATTTTTATTGACAATTAAATTAACTGTATCACTGGGTTGATTAATTCACTGCTAAAACATGAAATTCAAAATGACTGATCAAAATGACTTCCACAGGTTGCTCATAGACACATAGACATATGTCTATGAGAAGGCGATTATCTCGAAAATCACAGAGAAGGTCTCAGAGGAGTGGGGATGGATAAAGTAAAAAAAAATGAGGCCTCTGGTTTTTGTATACACACTAAATTTATTAACTTATTTTTTTCACTCTCTTTAATAACGGTGGGGGTGATAACGGGGGTGGCTAATGCCAACAAATTTTTTGCAGCCTTAGCTCCTCTAATATATGCTAAATACCAATTTTATGGACTCTTACTTGCTTGATTTGCCTATTTACCAATTTGTCACCCAACCTTTCAACGGAACAAGAAAATCTAGTCCCAGATCTCGTTAAAATACATGCATGTACCAAAATTTCAACTCAACAACTTAATCGGTTCCAGAGTAATCTTGCGTACAAAAAAGTTACAGACAGACAGACATTTTTTTCTCAAACTTAAAATCTCGACGTTTCATGACATATTTGAACAATGCAAATTTTTTAAAAAATGTTTGCGTTATCGGAGTTCCACTGGATGTGGAAGTAAAAGTTTGTACATAAAAATATTTATTAAATGCTATGATTATTTAAATAAATATATAAACATTTAGTTTTAAAGTGTTACAGGCCACTTATAAAAGGGGGACCCAAAGGCTGCTAAACCTCGAAGGCAGGGTAGAGTAGTCATCCTGTGCCCCGAACAAAATTTTAATGTTTTACGTGAAGTACCCCCTCTGCAATACACTGGTGAGAAAGGAGTCTCACACGGCCGACTAGTCAAGTCCTTGGGGTGGTTTAGATAATTCGGGATGGTGCAGGTGGTCAAATATAAAAGACGACGTCGTTCTAATCAAACATTTAATAAAACTAGCAGGGTACTTAGTACAATATATCACAATATTAATCTCAAAAGTGTACTAATAAAGGGGGCCCACACGCTTAACAAAATATCTTACAAAGTAATAAATATACGAAAAGGTCATATACAAGAAGCGTGATAAAAAAATAACTACATGTGACCCAAGGTACGGTAAAACATAAATGGCTTAAAATTATTGAAATCTATTTGTGAAATAAGGCAAAACTATTCAGTTGGTGAAGTAACGATACACAAAATATACCAAATATTATTACTGAAATCTAAAATATTACTGAGATTTACGTTATGAGCAAGATATTACAAATATTACTTGAAATTTATTTTACTGTCCTGTGGACGTTGTGTTGATGTACCGGATCCCTCGTTAAGAGAATATGATTCCGCTTACCTTTGGTAGTGTCTGAATACCTTTTCCCGTCCTACCAGGGTAGCGTAATTCTAGGTGATAACATCCGCAGGTGGTAGACAATCTACATGGAGGCTAAGGTAACGTGACGAGATCCCTAGTACCATACAAGCACAAGATGACAGGCAATAATCCAAAATCTAGACACCAAAATCTGGACTAGAAGTTGAAACCAGAGTCAGGCTGGAAGTCCCTCGTATAGTGTAGAGCGTGTCATAAAAGTTCCAAGTAAAACGCAGAGTAACAGATCCAAATAACTCGTAAATTAACAAATCCAAATAAATCATAAACCAACAAACAGATTTCAATACTCGTAACTTAACAAACAGGTCTCAATACCCGTGACTAAACAAACAAGCAAATAGCCCTGCAATAAAATAAATAACCTAAATTACAATCTATTTCAACCTTAAGACGCCACGTGCTTCAGAAAATTGATTTAATCCGGAAATCCGTAGTTGTATCTCCCCAAAACGATACTCAAATACCCAAAATCGAAATATGACTAATTTTGTCATGCTAAATACTAAATCCCATAAATGGAGCAAAAACTTACAATATTGATAAAACGTGTACTCGCACGACTCAATTTTCAAGCCAGCAAAAGGGAAATGATCAAGAAAATGTCCCTCTATCAAATGTCAAGTTCTTGTAACTTCCGACGGTACGTTCAGAATTTCCACTTTATGGTGTATCCCACAACTCTGAATAGGTTTTCCTAACTTCGTTTATATCCACAAATAATATAGTAATATACTCCGGGCGTCCTTTCATGAGTCTACACATCAAATGAAGGTTTAATTAACAATACCGGCCATTGTAGAAGCTTTAAAAAGGCGTTTTTGCAATGCGCTCTCTTAATGAATATCTGAACGCACTCATCCAGCTACCGGCAGCGATAGAATGGCCGAACTAAAACATCAGGTAGCGCTATTAGGCAACCAATTATACTCGTTTTGGGAGCTGAAAGAAATCTATGTTCAAATATACGATAAAATTTGGGAAAATAACGAAAATTAGTATATAAAATTCTGGCAATTGCTAAAGGTGAAAATAGACTGTAACAAAAGTTTCGAATTCGAATCTTACACCAAAACATAGAATTTTTTACCCTAAATAATAAAGGTATAATTCATTTTTTTTCGTAAAACTAGTAGTTCACTAGATATTCAAGTTGATCACCATGTTTTTCTTACTATATTTTTTTATTTCTCCACTGGGAGCGAATGGGACTTTTGTCTGATTAAAAAAGACGTTGTTGTCTAAATATTCCCGCTGAGATCAGCTTGTTACTAATTTCTTCTACTTCACCCACCAATATCCAGTCAGATTTACTGTACTAACTGTTATCAACTTTAATATCGAAAATTTTCGAAATATTTATCATTTGGACACAATCAAGCAGAGCAAGTTAAAGCATTCTAAAATTGGAGGAAGATATTGTAAAATCTTATTCCTCCAGAGTCGATTTTGGAAGGCTCTAACCATATTTGTATATACTCAAATCTGGATAGACCAATTTCTTTTTAAAGTCTGTTCTCTGATAGAATCCCGGTCGTATAGTGTAAGGAATATCGTCCGAAGCTCTATCCTTCCTTGTCTTTATTGAAATATTGTTTGTAACCTAATCTGTAACGCAAGTTTTAATCTTTGTGGTCAAGTTTTGACCGATGCGACGTGCGGCATTTCCATTTTTCGACAGCCAAACCAATTTGCGTAACGCGTGTCGTCGTCGAATGCGGCTGGCGATTTCAGAGGCGGGTCGATTTTCTCGGAGTCGGGTGTAGCAGGTATAGTGCACTTATTGCAATTAGTGCCTAAGAGGGCAATTTTAATCTTGTTTATTGTTAAAATAGTAAACATGCATTCTGGTGAATTTTTAAATCCGCAATCACAGCAGTTAGTTTATTATTTGTTGGAATATTTTCAAACGAAAAATGAAAATGGTGGACCTTTACTGTCACTAAAAGCTGTTCAAAGGCGAGTGGGCGAGGCTTTAAAAATCGATGAAAAAACTAAGAAAAATAGCTAAAAACGACAAAGAAAATGTGGAACCTCAAGCTTCGGTTAATCAGAAACGTGTCCAAAACAGAGTTACCCGATGCTGTAAAATATGAAATAAAAAATGTTCTTTACGATTTAAAAAAAATGGCAATAGAAAAGTAATATGTGAAAGACTACAAATTTATCTAAAACGGCTAGAATTTTTATAGTACAGTAAATATAGAACAAAAATTACCTAAACCTAAACATCCAAAAGGTATAGGCAATTCTTGTCCCAGGTTGTTCACTATCCTCAGTACAACACGCCATGAAAAATCCCGAAGTTTGTGGCGTCAGGATTGGGAGGGAGGGGGGCGAGGGTATCACTGACTATCCTTTTTCCGCAGTTTTGCTCTGATATCTCCAAAACTATTAGGTTTATCAAGATCATGAACATAAACAAAGTTGTTGTACATAATATTTCTGATAAAATTGGTCCTATTCATATTTTTGGTCAACCTAAAAATTGACAAATAAAGCTAAAACCGCTGCCCAAGGAATCACTACTTCCACATCCAGATTCTCTATCTAAGTCACTCACAACGAAAAAACTTTGCATGTGGAAATAATTGTTTATAGAACTTTAATAATATAATATTTGAAATCCTCTACCCCAAAAACCCATAAAACGATACCCCACATCGGTAGTGGGGTGGGGGTGGTGATAGAGGGGTGGTAGTGATGAAGTAAAAAAATATTTTGAGATTTCTGGTTCTTGTACATACACTAAATCACAATTTTTTTCATCCCCTTTAATAAGGGGGTGGGGGTGGTAATGGGGTTGGCTATTGCCAAAAATTTTTTTGAGACCCTAGCTTCTCTTGTATATACTAAATACCAATTTTATCAAATCTCACCTGCTTGATTTACCCATTTACCCCAAATTTACCCCCATTTACCACCAAACCCTTCGTCGGAATAACATGAAAATATAATCTAGTTCCAGATCTCGTTAAAGTACATACGTTTACCAAATTTCAAGTCAATATCTTAAACGGTTCCAGAGTAAACGTGCACACAAAAAAAAGTTACAGAGAGACCGGCAGACAGACAGACAGACAGGCCGACAGACAGGCCGACAGACAGGCCGACAGACAGGCCGACAGACAGGCCGACAGACAGGCCGACAGACAGGCCGACAGACAGGCCGACAGACAAGCCGACAGACAGACCGACAGACAGACAGATTTTTTTTCGCTCAAACTTAAAATCTCGACGTTTCATGATATTTTAAGCCTATTTGAACAATAAAAATTTTAAAAATTTTTTTGGTCGTTACTATACTTCCACTGGATGTGGAAGTAAAATTGCCTTAAATTTGTCTGATTTGAGCTTAAATTGTTTGGATTGAAGTGGGGGAGAGTTGAAAAAGGAATCCGGGGAAAAGAAAGGATGACGGCCTTGAATACAATGAAGAGCAGGTGGGCTGCTTGAAGGGAGGGGTGGGGTGGCCGACCCGACCCCTCCCGTTTTACGACTCTAGTTGTGCGACAGCGTTCTAGTGATGTCAAATATAGGTACATTTGAGTATTTACGGTACCCGGTACTTTTCCAACGAGTACCCGTTACTTTGTACTCGGTACCGATACTGGTATATTTATCTCGTGCCATGCTGATATTGCTGATGAAGTGTGTCGGTAGTCTGCCGCCAGCTTTACATTATTTGCAATATCTAAAGTTGTCGAATACCCGCACGCGCACATTCGTACTAATACCAATACCGATTTGGATTTATCTATATCAATGTTCCTATAGTTTCTCATTCATTAGTTCATATACATACTGATACCGATAACGACCACCGCAAAGCAGACAATATCGCAAACACGCTACTTCTAAGATAATACCGGAGTAACGCGTACTTTTTATACCGACTACCCGGTAATAGGTACTTCGTCCAGTAACGGGTATTTAGTACCGGGTAGATAATATATTGACATCACTACAGCGTTCAGTAGGGCGTACCTATCTACTCGGGAATGTTGTTTAGTTTGGAAGTGTGCACTTTTTATAAACGCGAGTTTTTGTGTAATCGACTGTGAGCAAATATAGTTCAGGAATGGCGTTTAAACGAGGTAGTAGTAGATTTTTTTATTTTATCTTGTATATATTGTAGAGAGGTGTTATATGGAGCAAAAGAGACTGAAAACTTGAATGACTTACGATACAAACGTTACTTAACAACAATTGGTAAACAACCCGTACATGCTAACTTCAAACTAGCCGCACTTCCACCGACAGAGGACGCTGCACGAGAACACTTTTTTACGAGTGTACCATCAAGTGCAGCCCTGGCATGGTGTTGCAAAAGATCCTTTACAATGGGGTTGGAAGAAGAAGGCAACTCCGCCCAGTGACTACATCAATGGCTGCTGCACCAGATGAATTACTGCGGCATATTTCCTGTTGTTGCACGATGATTGCACTCGAAACTGCGAGTGCAGGAAGAATGGTCTCCAACGTTCAAGAATGTGCATAACGTGTGTAGGTCTTGACTGCACCAATAGAGATGAACCTGAAGAGTTCGATGCTGAGCAAATTTTAGTGTCAAATGATGTTCTTCTACTAGGAAAGGACTATGATTCAGATGACAGTGAAGAAGAGAGCAATGATGCTTATGAAATCGAATAAGTGGGCAATTCCAGCAACTTGGGACAAAACAGATTCAAGAAACAAAAAAATATTTACTTTTTTATATCTTTGTACTGTCTGGTATACAAGCTCTATAAATAATTAGAAACTAATTGGTATATCAACTCGAGATCGATTTCGGGTTTTAAAGGATTTGTTAAGCAAAAAAAAATTTGTCTAGGTATTTTATCGTCTTTCTGTATTTAGAAGATAAAGATTTCCAACGCCTTCTCAAAGTTCGTCTGTTTCTCAAAGATAGTCCTTTAATGGATATTATTTTGCCTTCTTCCTTTCTCTTATGGTATCGCTCCCTTTCTTTAGCTTTTTTATATTCTTCTGAGTTATTTTTTATTCTTTCCTTCCTTTGTCGCTCGGCATCCCGCGTCTGCTTTCGTCTCTTTTCACTTTATCTCTGTACAGCCATTTTTCCCGAAGAAGATTAAAAATATCATAAATAAATTCAGCTCCATGGTGAGCGATCAACTCCATGGACCCACGAAGTCCATGGAGTTGATGTCCATGGAGTTGACGATATATGATAAAATTAGATTTGAACGAGTTATTTAAAAATTGAGGTAAATAATTTTGTGACCATAGGACAAAAGCACTCTAAACTTTGATACATCTAAGGTTAAGGTTAACAATATTTTAAATACACTTACAAAAAAATATACATGGAGTTGATGGTTCAAAAAAACACGAACAATACACACAATGTTCTTGGAGCTGGTGGACTTTAAAGTAATAGAAATGTGCACTCTCACTAGCAGCCAATCCAAGACTGACATTATGTGATCTCTACCCAGTTGGTATTTGTCGATATTAGCGTCACCTTACCTTAATATTTGCACGTATTTGATTGTCCATGGTGTTGACGCCTTAGACGGTTACAGGAGATGTATAAATATAAATTGAACTTTCTAAATAATTTACATAAGAAATAATTGTTTGTGTTAAATACCTAGGGTATTTTGGTACCTATTTTCTAGAAATATAAAATTTATTAGCAGTAAGTCTCCGAATTTGGTAGATAATTCACGTGGACATGCGGGCGGTTACAGCCCATGGAGTTGATTATAATGTACTTTCGATATAAATTTCAGAATTCTGATTAAGTTTTTTCTAAACTAAAATACCAGTAATATATAAAGGACATTCAATAAATACTAAAATAGACCAGGGGGAACACAAATTTGACTCCTTTTGTTAAAAATGATCAGTTACATTAAATTGTCTCAAGTTGTTGGAATTACCCAAGTTTAAAAATACTTTCTGATCTTGTAATAATCTTGAAAATACATTATTATCTTGTAATAAATGCAAAACACATCAAGATTTGTCTTTTTTACGTTTCAAATCTCAACTTTTACTGTTTCTTACATTTAACCGTCTTCCCGCTCCCCTTCCCGTCCCCCTCCACCATCCCTCCTGGTACCATGGTTACCATAATTTATTACTTATTCATGCTCTACTTCAATCCAAACAATTTAAGCTCAAATCAGACAATTTTTAGCTTTATTTGTCAATTTTTAACATTTCACAGATTTCTCCCCTCCATATCTCGATAACTATGAGGTTGATCAAAAATATGAATAGGACCAATTTTATTATAAAGATGTACTATTTTTAGACGAAACTTGGATCTTTAGGAGAGGAGAATTAAAACGTTCTTGGCAAGATGATTCCAGTAAATCGAAAAGACTTCGTACAGCTACAGAAGGTAAAAGATTTATAGTTGTACATGCAGGATCTATTTATGTTTTTGCTGAAGATACGGGTTTAGTTTTCTCCACCAAGAGCAGATTACCATGACAACATGAACTCCGAAAATTTTGAAAAGTGGCTAACAGAGAGACTACAAAATCCAAGCATTATTGTTTTAGATAATGCTAAGTACCACTCTCGGGTTGAAGAAAAACAACCAACCCGATCTTGGACGAAAGAAAAAATACAAGTCTGGTTAAAGACCAAAAGCATAGATTTCAGTGATACCACATTTAAAGCTGAATTGCTTCAAATAGCTGGAGCTAACAGAATAGAGCAACACTATGTTGTCGACCATTTAATTAGAGAACATGGACATGAAGTACTGGGGCTTCCACCATATCACTGTCAATTCAACCCAATAGAACTTGTTTGGGGAATTTGTAAGGAGTATTACGACAAACACATAGGGAAAGATGGTTTTAGTGAAGAAGCCGTTCTTGCTATGTGGAATGAGGCTTTATTTCAAATGTCGAGCTCAATTTAGTCCAAGTGTGTAAATTACACAAATAAATTGATTTTAGAGACATATGATCGAGAGGTTCATAATGAAGAAGTTATGCCAGTCATTATAAGTGTTAATAATGAAAGCGACGATGAGGACTCGGAAGAATTAGACATTGACGAAAAAAACTAAATTTATTTATTTATCTAATACTAGGTATTTGTGTTTACTGCCATATTTGTTTCATATAGGGTTCGGCATAATTAATATTAAGTATATATTTTTATTTTATACTTATTTGACAAATTCTATTAATGAATAAAAAAGATTTAGCTGCAAATATTTAAGTGTATTTATGTGGTATATTTGTTCTATCATATTTTTTACTGGAAACTAAAAGAATTCAATATTACAATTTATTTATTTAACCTAAATTAGGTACTATAAATTTACAATAGATGCATTTATATATGCTTATAATTCAATTTCCTTTAAATAAATCTAATTAAATACATCAAGTAAAATATAAAACAAAGCGACGCCACTGTGCATTCGAAAACACCAACGAGCCTACGGCATCTTAGTTCAGACGTTCGTGACGTCACACCGGGACTCTATCAGCTAACAGACTTTATTCAGAGTATCTGTCGTTAAAATTATGGCATTTCTTTTAAATATGCCAAGTATAAATACTATGTAAATGCAACAAGAAATCGCTATAAAACGGAAACCTGGCTACGTAAGAAATTTAAAGCTCCTGTTGATGGGCTATAAGAGCTTGAATGGCATATATGTGACATTTAAGTAAAATAAGAACATAAACGTAGAGTACAGGATATTAAAAACCCTGGGGTTTGACCTAGATAGAAATAAAGGAGTTACGTAGCATTCATTTTCTGTGGTATTTTATTACTTTAAGGAAATTAATATTGTATGAGCCTTATGAATAAGTTAACAAATCAGTTGTTGCGTGCAAGTTGTCGCTTATTGTTAGATATGTTCTTACAAACTTTACAAGTATAGAAGATATTTAACAGAAGAGACACATTTAACGAAATGTGCATTGCGACTGAGTTCGCAATATGTGAAATATTCCACAAATTTTTGCTTATCTGAAAAGTAATTTTGAAAACACTATTATTTTTTTAATAACGTTGGCCATAGCAGTTAAACAAAAATCACCTTTTTGTTAGATAAAGTACTTTTTTGAAAAGATACAAAACATATCAGTACTGAAAGCTATTGAATTAAAAAGTTATATTACTACGCAAAATTTCTAGAACTTCCGCCTACTTTGATGATTTTATGTCGGGTTTATACATGCATGGTTTTAGTGGCGCCAATCCAACTTGCGTGCCAGTAGAGGTTTACACACAATTTTAAATTCTATCTGGCCAGTCTAATTCTTTGAGTTCCGAGTGCAGGTAAAGGAAATAATAATTCGTTCCGGGTGTTGCATGGATTGTTCAATTGATGACTATCGATGTGGAAAAGAAAATAAATGATAAGCGAAGAGGCTGTATGTGGTAATAAAAATGGATTGCAAGTGGAAGCAACTTAGGTTCATCAGAAAGTTCAGTTAATACTAAGATATATGCATTCCTAATTGAAGGAATCTTAGCCTTAACATTCGCACTGTCAAAGCCGTCATTCGCCATTTTTGTCGTTATCTCTTCATGTGCAATTACTTGTGATTCTCTGTTTTTATACAGAACAGAATGCACATCCTACATAACGCCTCTTCTTTATATACTTCAAGAAATTTTATAATTTCATCAGAAGTTCGCTTTTTGTGCTAGTTGACTTTTTTATTGCGTATTTTTATGTTCTATTAATCCTACACAACGCAAGTTGGGGTTTACGCGCAAAATTTTAATTTATAGTGGTGTGCAAATTGGTACTGGCACGCTACAAAGTTGGAAATTCCTAACACCCGCGAATTCTCGCCAGTAACTGTTTATTCGCGCAATATTTTTTTACTAGTGGGCCAACATCTACTGACGCTACTAAATCCATGCACGTATAAACCCGCCATTATACCTTTTCTCAGTTTATATGCATTTTACGTAAATATCATTAGTAGTAGAAATATAAATTCTTAATCTGAATAACTTTCCTTACTGATATCTGCGGCATCTTTTACAAAAAAATATATAAATATATATAAGAGTAGTTTTGGCTTGATTTTTGCGTGGTTCATGTAGCTCGTGTGGTTTGCGTAGATCATATGGAACATGTTGATCATGTAGTTTTCATGGCCTTTTCTTGAATAATGATCTGAAAACTGCATGATCTACACAATCCACGTGGGATAGAATTACACTTATTCTCTTTCTAGAGTAACAAATGTCGTCATTAGTCAGTACTCTAACGTAAACACCCACTAAAATCCATTTGCAAAACTATCCTACTCGTCAATAACTAAAAAACAATAATCAGTGGTTATTTTCTATAATAACAAACCGTCATTAGTCAGTCACCTAACGTAATATCTACTAACCACCATCCGCAAAGCTATACTATTCGACAATAACTATGAATAATGACCAGTAGCCATTTTCTTTTTATTATAAACAAACGCTCACATATGCGCTCCTACTCTTAGTACCATCCGCTTAGCTATAATCTTAGATCCAAGCTTAGTGATTGGCCCTGAGACTCTTAACTTCCCCTTCCGACGTCCCTAAGACCACCATTGTAACTCTACTCAGGCAAGAGCGCCTACTTAAAAAATGCTATTTGATTTCCTCAACATGCCTTCACTTACAGTTGGATTTACTGCACAGAAATTTGGTCACAAAAATATTTGATATTTTAACTCTAAATTATCCTTAAAGTTCAATAATGAGTTACCTATGTAAGGAAACATAGAAGACTTGTTGATAATAACAATTAACTAGAAGTTATTAATCCAACGTAATATTATTAAAACTTTAAACACAATTTGCGTGCAATTTTCCATTCAAATACTTTTTGATTTTCAGAAAATTTCTATCACCAAGCTACTTGTGATCCCTTGCTGACTTCCATTTCTATAACAAAACAACACTTACATGAAATATCTCAAAAATTCTCCGTGTCTCTTTTCGAAATTCAAATTAACTTTATGCTATTAACGTGGTTGCAATCTCCGTAATTTCACATAGGTCTTGCATGTCATTATCCATCATATATCTGACAAAATCAGTACAATATTACTGATATTGCTAGGTGTTGTGAAAAAAATATCTTCGACATTGTGATTTATTCCTATTATTTTTAGGGTAGCTACGTGGCCACCCTTATCGTTACACAACCGTCAGCCAGATCCAGACTGAAACCAGGCGAAATTATGTAGTCTCCGACGTTGCTAGCACTTAGTCTACCACTTTCACTTCAGTTTATACCATTTCCTGTGAAGAGTTCTGCTCAAGTCCGCTTGATATGACTACCGATTCTAAGCAGATCTTGTAAGTAAGTTACACATCACTCACAGTGGACCAGTAAAAAAATTAATCGAAATTATAAAAGGCATGGGTAATGCGTTAAAAAACTTTATTACGTATAACATGTCCCATCGCATGTTTTTGAGAGCCATAAAAGTCCAAATTTAATTTTTCAACATTGCGGATATGATATGAATGAATCTAATCTCCTGCTGTACACATTGTTTCATTATCTTTAATGTAAATGAGAAACTACATGTACTGTATTAAGATGGAATTTATAGTATTTTAAACTAGTCTTCGCGTTCATCTCTATAACCCAATCCAGTAATTATCCAAACTTTGCATGGCAAGCACTGCTGCGGCATGAGAAGACTCCAGATTAAAAATGCTAGGTGCTTGCGGAATTAATTCATTCATAATATGCTGCTAATCTGGCTGTCTATGTCTGTGACATACATATCAAAAGACTTCTATTTTCTTTTACGCTTTATTACATAAGAAAGTCGCATTTTTCTCATCTATTAATTCGTTATCATGAACACTTAGAACACAGGATAAGGATACGTTATTATTGTCGTCTACTCTATAAGATGCTTTAAACTAAAAACCATTGTTTCTATCTTATTCTCAGTAATTTATTTAATCAGAACTAGTCTTGATTAATGGATTGAGTTTCATGCACTCTGGATAACAATACATTAATATTCTTGTTCTTAGATAGTAATGTTGTATCGTCCGAATATACAACAGATTTTGCTTGGACGGTATAATTGGGCAAGTCATTAATGAAAATGGGAAAGCGGATCGGATTCAGAATGGAGCCCTGAGGTACTTCAAATTTAATATTTATAAATTAAGAATATATACGTTGGTAACTCACAAACTGAGACCTTTTCTTAAGGTAAAATGTTACTAGCTTTTCACTATCAAGAGAAATTGTAAAACTATAGTTTTTTCGGTAAAATATCATGAGATATGCAATCAAAGACTTTTATCGCTAAGATCTAGAGTTTGGGCCTTGTTCAAAGCCTCTGTCAATTAAATTTTTAAGAGAAGGCTGAAACAGTCGACATTTTTTTCTAAATCCAAACTGATTGTTATTAAACACATTATAATGTTCAAAATAAGCTACTATATGTAATTTTAACACACTTACAAAAATCTTTGCAGATAAAGTTATAACAGAAATCGCCTGAGTGACTTTGATACCCTATGATTTTTACGAAATAAACTACTCTGAATGCATTGAATTATGAGTTTAAGGAATAAAGATTTAGTGTTTAATAAAATTTATAATTTTTACGCTCATGCTCGCTACCATAGATCATTCGCATATCAGTGATTACATAATGGTGTAGAAGGTCCCGTATATAATTCAGCGATATAAAAAGCTCACAAAAAACCGTAAACGGTACCGCCCGCATACCACTTTCAGTTTATTTACAAAAAGGCCATAAATGTGTTCGGGTTCTTTTATTATCAAAAAATTGTCATACATATTTCCTAACAAGAATGTAGGCCAATCCCACTGAATATAATTGGTTGAAATTTGCTCTAACCGATTGATGATAGGCTGGAATAAACTATGTGGTCAACGTGGACTATCAAGGGTGGACTAACGTTTCTTCGTCATAAATAAAAGCTTAATGAAAAGTTTTATTAAATCTTTCTGTTGAAATAAATAGTTTATCTTGTTTACCAGTAAAACTAAAATTTATAAAAATAAATAATTGTTAAAAAGATGATCGTGATAAAATGAAACGGTTTTTAATTAATCCGTGAAAGAACGCTTAACACTGTGAAAGTAGACCACGTGATGGGTTGGAAATGGACTGAAGAATGCAACGTTTATTACCACAAAAATATGGAATATTTAAGGAATGGTTTGAGCATACGCTAATTCTGAATATGAAACCTAACAGTGTGATTGTTATGGATAATACATCTTATCATTCAAGACAAATTGAAAAAATTCCAAATACTTCATCAAATAAGGAAGAAATAAAATCTGATGAATCACGATTTCTGCTTTGAAGAATGTTATACGAAGAAGCAATTATTGGAAATATTATGAACCAAAACATTTGAAAAAACAAATATGTTGTCGAAAACATTGCGAGGCAATAAGGACACTCTCTTTTAAGATTATTTCCCTATTTTTGTATTTTCAATCCGATGGAGCTGGTCTGGGGTAAATTAAAAGGCGGATTCGTCGGAAAACGCAGTCCCTAAATTTGACAAAAAAGTCATCAAATCAATTCACAGTGTTTACAACGTACGAGAAGACGACTGGAGAAAATCAATTCACAAAGTAATCAAAGATGAAGATGACTACAGAAAACTGGGACAAATCTTTACAAATAGCGGAAATGAATTCATCATCGACGTGGGAGGGAACAGTGACAATGGCGGAGAACTCAAATAACGGAAAATATTTCTATATTATATTTATTTTACTGTTTATATTTAACGTTCCGTTATGACAATGACAGTGGCAGTAATAGTGAGTGAGTGGTATTCTGTGATAGTGTTAGTAAATGTGAGAAGGTTCATTATTTTCATTTTGGAAAAGTATTATTAATTCTGGTATGTTTAAAACATGTTTTATTTGCAATATTTTAAGAAATGATTTTATTTATTTTACTGTATCAAACTGTTACAATTGAATGAGAATTCAAATCTTTTAATTAATTGTTTGAAACTGAAAATGCATTTTAAGTCCGGTCCTGTGTACTGCTCAACCTAACCTAACGCCGCGCTGCACAGTGGTCCCAAATTGAGCTTTTTGGTTCAAAAAAGGAAATTTTTTTTCAAAATTTGTGCTCCGAGGATTTGTTGGAATTTTGGTAAGCTTTAATTTAAAAAAAAAATTGTTCCATTCCGACAAGATTTGCGCTCTCTAGCCATTTTTAAACCAAAAAACTCAATTTGGAACCACTGTGCGCCGGCGCCGGAGGTACACTAACCAAAAGCGGTCGCTGTCCTTTACGCTTCCTTGCGAGCTTTTTTGTATCGCTGAATTATATACTGATACTAATTTTAACGAGCCTATGATATAATTATCTTGCCTCTTTGTGTAGTTTTATATCGATCTAGCGATTGATCAATTTAAAAAAGAAAGGTATGCTTCTGTCAATTTTACTAAATGATATCACACATCATTACATGAAATATACAAAAAATGATCCATTAATCTTTCAAATGTTATTGTTGTTTTTTAACTTAACTAAAAAAGCACCTGCGCAAAACCGTACCGTCAGTCACTGGTATTTCTCAACCGATTTGGGAATATAATATATGTATTAACTCAAAGAGTAAAAAGCATCGTTAGGTCTTAGATTATATTTCCAGCCCTAATGCACATTAACGTTGAATCAGCTGGGCGAGGAGAAACTCACTCTAGCAGAACTGTCTGTGATTTGAAACGAATGTTCTCAATTTGCTGAACGATCGGGGACAACTATCGGTCAGAAACTAACCGAGATCATTCGCGGTCCCATTTCGGATGTCAGGCCAGTTAAAATGGCACGACGTACAGAACTAATGTAGGTGGCATTTTGCTTTCTTGGAGGATTAGAAACGTGCCAGTTTAATGATTTTCAGCTGTGGTAAATGAAATTCGATTAAAATCGAGGATTTATTGGCTGAATATTGTGCCGGCTGCAAATTTTATTCGGTTCTGTTCACTCCACTGAAATTCTTTTCCATGAGAAATGATGATAGATAATTAAATTTTAAATGCAGTAATTGAACGAAATTCTTTCACATTGTCAGCACTGGAGTCGGCAAAGATTCGCGTAAAATTAATCAAAGCGTCAGCGGTAGTTAGTAAATACAGTTTTTTAGTGAAATTACAAAGCGTTCCCTGACTCTAGGCGATGGAACAAATAGCATTTTTCTTTATTAGTATACATTACCAAATTTAGAACTTTATGTGGGCCATCTCGAAATAAATTCAAAACGATAAAATCTACATTAATTAAGGATACCAATATCTAAAAGTAGGGTGTGGACGAGGAGGAGGGAGAATAGGGGAGGGGAAGAGGGAGCAGAGTAAGGGTGGACAATATGAGAACGTGCAGCCCCCCGCCCGATCCTTCAGGACAATGTTTTTCATAAAGATTAAAGCCTAAGGAATAATTTTAAAATGTCCCCCCAAAAAAAACTGGTTGTACTTTCAAAATGGCGGCCATATGTTAAAAAAACGGTTGCCAATATTGTTTTTGTCATTTAACACAAAAACTAGAAAAAACAACGTGCATAAAATTTCCTACAATTTTATTCCTATACAATATTTGGAGAACAATTGCAGTTTTCGAAATAAATGTCTGCAAATTATGCGCTATCCAATCAGGGATCAAATTTTCAGTATGGTTAAAAGTGTTGATAGTGACAGCTTTTGGATTCTGCTGGCTCATTCCAATAAAATTAAATGTAAATTACTTTGTGGTACCGGATTTAGCAATAAAAGAAGGCTTATTAACATATACCCATTAGCAGAAGAGTATACGGACCTCAAAAATGTTCGGCATTACTGGATCTTCATTCGTTTACTGGATGCGACTCAGTCAGCACCTTTAAGGGAAAAGGAAAGATAAAACCCCTAAAAATGTTAAAAATGTTACTTTTTCCCAAATATATATACCAAATATTTCAGAACATTTCAAAATTTGGGGAGCAGCTGAAATATTGATGATAAATTAGTCTTTATTCTTTATGAAAAACATTGTCCCCTAGGATCGGGGGGGGGTACAGCTAAGGTGGGCTCCCCAACTAATAGGGAAAGAAGTCTGATGTGGGAAATGAAAAATTATAGTCATATCGTATTGAACTAGTAATGCTGGTATTCATTTATTTAACATCAGCGTCAGTCTATTTCCACTACTTGGGTCAGTCTCCGACGCCAAGAGACGAGATACCCCCTGGAAATATTTGCAAACTTCTCCTAGTAATAAGAGTGGGGACTATTTACTTGTCTATCATTTAATATCTGGGGTGGATCGGCATAGATGAAGCAGCCCACGATTTATCTTTTCTTTCCATCAACGGCCCATATCTAAAGGTCAATAAATTAAAATAGCAACACCATTTCTTTTGCAATGCTGGCGGCCCACTGAGCAATTTCCCGGTATCCTGCTGGTCCAATCCACCACTGTGTAATATATAAGTGATCGATGGCTTTACATCCCGTTTGAAGGATAGCATATCTACTATGCAACCTTCGCTTAAGTTGCATATCTTCTGCGTATGTGCTGATATACAAGCGGCTCGAAGGTGGAACGAAATCGTTGTGTTTCCTTAGACGGGTCATCCATCTAGGTACTAACCACAATGAACGCTGCTTAACTGTATGTATCAAAATACGTCAAGTCGCCTCTACGTCCGTCCCAAGAACTGGTATTATTAAATGAAAATTGCCGAAGGTAACAAATTATCAACTTTCAGAATACCAAAATATGTGAAATTTGTAATGTTGTAGGCGATCTGGACCATTTATTTTTTAACTGTGCTAAACATTCATCTGGACGTGACCAACTGTATGCAGATATTCTGAACCTTAACATTCAAATGCCAGTCAATCTATTACACCTATTAGCTCTAAACGATAATAGAGTGAATGCAGTTATTATACGCTTTTTGAAAACGTCTGGTCTGAAAGTATAAATGTGTAACTAATAGATTCGTTCCCTATATGTCTCACCTTTGTTTTAATTTTACCTAATTCCCATTTACCGTAGTCTATTATAGTGTGTCTAACAAAATGCCCTGAAAGACTCCTGGGCGAGAAGAATGTGCATCCGTACCTTCCCTTGGATCTTCTTTATAATTTCCTGTTTTTTCGGATTAGGATAGGTTTAGGGTAATATATGTATAGATGTGTGCTGCGTGTATATGTGTGCAAATGTGTTTATCCCATTAGTTTTATATATAACAACTTGTGCCTGGCTGCATGGATAACTCCTAATGCCATAAAAAAAAACTTTCAGAATCAATCTAATGCATCAGTTCTCCCACTATCTGATGAAGAAAAGGTCTGATTTTAATTTCTCGGGTGACAAAAGAGTTTCACATAATCACTTTGTGCTCTAATCATCTAGTAATATAAAGTTACTATCATTCTTCAAATATCGCGACGTACTTATAATATCTAAACAAACCTAACATAACTCTGTTCAAAATTGGAATAGGGTCAACCGGGGCTAATATGATACAAAAATCAAAACTTTTCATATAAAATTTTGTTTCTTATCCTAAATGTTTTTAAAAAAATACTGCGTATGCTAAATTACTTTCTTTTTAAGATTACGGTGCAGAAATTTTACTAAAATAAAGATTAGACCAACAAAAAAATGAAATGTCTGTTTCAAAATAGCCCCCCGTTTGGGGCTATTATTGATACACCACGGGGCTATTCAGATACAGTACTGTAATGTCGTTTGTAGATAGAATTTGGACCAGAGGGACTAGTATGATACTTGGTGTCCTTTATCTATCAGCTCTAAAAATTTGGTTTCTGTGAGTATAATAATTTTTGAGATATTAGCGACTTTATAGTAGCGTGTTTTTTCATTCACAAAGGACCTTTTAGGTCGAAGTGAAGAAAGGCCAACTCAGTCTCCTGAATAAATTTTGTATGATAAAATTCCGAAAAAACTTGTGAAAAATAAGTGATTTAAATCAAACAAAAAATTATTTTAGAACGTAAAAAATAATCTAATATTTAAAGATGGGGTACGGGTTAAAAGAGTAAATGTAAAACATTGTTTAATGAAAAATGCGTTTCTTTTTTCTTATATTTACGAACCATTTTAAGCTCTAAACTTACGGCTTGGAATTTATTAAATTTTGATTTTATGACTTCGACACCAAGTACCTGCAACGAAGAGAAGCCCACTGCACTAAAAACACGTTGAATATAGGTGTTACATAAGTTATAACCATATAAGATTCATCATTTCGTGTATCATATTAGCCTCACAATCTGTATCACAATAGCCCCTGAAAATGTATCATAACAGCCCCTGAATTTTGATAGCTCTTATGACACCATCAACAAAGAATAATATTAACAATTTATACATCAAAATACTGTTGGAAGCACCCTTGATAATTTACTCTACAAAAACATCAGAACAACAGTCGTGAAACTTCTCCAAAGAAAAAAAAGTTTTAGGAGCACAAAATAACGTGACGCAAACTATATTTTTTTCCGCTGAAACTTTATTTTTAATCTGTAACATGAATATGGCATCATATTGTATAATGTTTGGCCAATCTAACCTATTTTTTTCATATAGTTTTGTTGCAGATATACATTGATTTTTCGTTTGTATCACAATAGCCCCATATTTTTAATTTTTGGGTGTATCACATTAACCCCGGTTGACCCTATGTACTGCGTTTCAAAGTGTATGCTACAAGCCTCACGTTGCCAATAAATGCGAGTATTCAAGGACAATTTTTAGAATAATTATTATTTTCTAAAGATCACCAGTGTAACGGCTATGAATACAATTTGTTGCTAAACCATTATCATTTTACTAGTTTAAAAGATATTAAATAATCAAAGTAATTATTCAATCCGTAATCAAAATGTAAATGTGTTGGGTTAGTAAAAGTAACTAAATAAATAAATATTTACTATACTTTTATAACCTATATATTATTTTACAATACGCTTAAGATTAAAACGTAAGGCTAAATAAATTTAAATAATTATTTAATAATTTAATTTTTTATAAAAAATGTACTACTCAGTATACTCCAAGTGGAAAAATCGATATAAGTCTAAAGATAATAAAATGAAATATGAAGAAAAAGAAAACGAAATATAATTAAAAATGCCAATAAATCAATTATTAAATTAACTTTGCATTTTCTTTGAGTTATAAATCTTCTTTAGATAATTTAGATAAGATGATACCATTGCAGCGATCCCGGGGGTATAGAGCTTAAAAATTTTATTAAAAAAATTATAACGAAAATAAACCAAAAGGACTTCAGTGTAAATATTACAGGTATTATAAAGTCAGTAAAGAAGAATTCAATAAATCAGAAATATTAGAAATAAGAATTTTATGAGTTGTACAAAAACATGTTCTTTCTAGAGATGTGTGTAACAAACTAGTAATATACAGGGTGTTGGTTTGAAACGAAATGTTTGCAGTGAAAAAGTGTAAACAGTTTCTCATTTTATGTGGGTATCTTCGTATTTTTAGATAAATGTAAATCATTGAGTATATTAAAAAATAATAATAATAAAAGTAGTAAACTTTAAATGATAAATATTTTGTTCCCATTTTGAGAATTTTACATAGCGGCATGACAATTCATAGACAGTCGTAAGTGCGAGATAGAGAAGAAATAATATGAGCTACATATTACAGTCCGGTACACGAATTTGTGCGACTATAAAATATAGTCAGCGCTATAAAAAGTTATTTTAATAAAACAATAACGAATTATTTATGTATTTGATTTTGATTTAAATTATTTTAGGATTTTCGACCATCGACCGAGCACGACTCACAACTGACGACTTTCATGTGACGATTTACGTGTATAGTTCATATCATATTTGTTGTGCAAATAAATAAGGCCGCAAAGACTGCCTATGTAGAGCCTTCTTTCAAATTTTTGTGTATTACAATGAACATAACAATATGAGATTTAATCCGCTAATATGTAATGTAAAAACCATGGAAAACACAAACTGTACACACTAACAGCACTGATACACCGACGAAAATTCCTAAACCTAAATCTAGAATAACTATATTATTAACTGTCCTTCGCGTTCGTGGTTCGTCTCTGTGTCCACAACTAAAATGAAACATAAAAACCGCAAAGTCTTCTTATTACCAGTTTCGTATAGGGGCGATTTCGGTAACTTTATCACAAAAGTTAGAAATCTTAATTAAAGCAGATGTGTTTCCATTAATTTCTTATTGTAATCATGTCAGAACATAGTTTACATAAGCAGGGTCAGATTGGTAAATTTTTTCGGAATTCGGAGTTTAGGTCAAAATAAATACTGAACAGGGGGAGAGGGGGACAGAAATCAGAAAAAAGTTTCACTCTGGCCTGAAAATTGATGAGCGTGGGGGGAGAAGAAAATCGGAAAAAAAATTGATGGGAGAGAGCTTGCCATGAGGCTGTGCGCCTAACAAGCAACCGCGATAGATGGCGTGATGTAATCAGGCGTGCTATACAATAAGTGGAGGCGAACTAGAATAATTTTCATGAATCACAAAACGTCTGGCAAGATGTTGGGAATAAGAAGAAGAGATTATTATTATTATTATTGTTATTATTATATTTCGGGCAGCCCGCTGCCGGACAGGACTTCCGTGGCCTCCGACACCACACGGTAGTCGCGCTGGAAAATTTCTTACAGCCACTCTCCACGACTTGTGGAGTTAGTGACTGTAAATACTTGAATCGTGTGCTCTAAGTAGACGAAGGGGCCACAAGATAACCGCCTTCTGTATCTGACCTGCCAACCATTCTGCCTAATTCTGACAGGCCGGTATGATCTTCAATTCTGAGAGCAGCGAAGGCTTCATATCTCCGAATACTCGGATTATTAGGATGACCATCTTGACCGAGTAGCCTGGGTACAGCACTTGGAACTCGTAGCGGAGATCACGATATTTGGTCCATTTTCCCCCTCCTTCAAAGCGATGTTTGTCTCAGCAGATGCTAAGAATTCGATTACAAACATCACTTTGTTCTGATGGTCCATGAGGGCTGTGTCAGGCTTGTTGGCTTGAATTAGCCTGACAGTCGGAAACGAGTAGTTCCAATAAATTCGGCACCTCTCGTTCTCGACAATGTACTCAATATTTCCGGGGATGTAAGGTATCACTGTTGGAGAGGAACGGGATTAATGGGATAACGAGACTATGGGGTACAATAAGCTTAAGCTTCAGTACGGCGGGCTTCGCACCGCAACCCATAAGGAAAAAAAAAAAAGGTATCACTGGCGTTTGATTTACCCCGTACGAGTGCCGTAGATGGTAGTATACCACTCAAAGTCGCGTTATGGTGGTGGATGTAAAATCGCATATATCGGGCATGCTAAAAGCAAATGCATCAGCGATTCCGGCGTCTGACGGCAAATCCTGCGGCTGATATCAAGGATCTGGACTACCGAAGCACATTACGCGGCTTCGGTAGACCAAGGTGTTTATTACAGCATCCTGACAGGCCACAATGAATCCTTCGATCTCCGACTTAAGCCCAGCTGACCTTAAAAAGGCGCATTTCAGCCTAGGCGATAAACCCAGTGTTTCTATGTTTTTATAGTATACACCGTGCATAGGTTTATCGACGTGCTGCCTAAACAGACTCTCTTGTTCGGCAGCTTTTATTCGGATGATTTGGCTGAAGTTCAGTGACTGAATCTGGGTCAGCACCACGCCGGCCACCTCGTCTGACATCAAATACGATAGCAAGTTCATCTGCGGCTCTTTTTTCTGCCTTGAACAATCCTGCGCCCACACCTGCTACTTCATGATCTCTCACTAATAGCAGGAGCGGATCCGAGGATGTAACATGCCATACTTAGTACTACTCTGCCATGCATACACTCCTCCGAAGACGTGGGAGATAAACACGAGGAACGGAAGATCTAGGATGTTCATCATCTTCCTAGTATCTCTGTCTATTTGGCGTAGCTCATCTACTGTCCATTTTATTACCCCAGAACAGGAAAGGCGAGCATGTTAGTAGCAGATACCTTATTCTTCTCCGAAAGTTCGGACGACCATATCTTTCAGTGTAGGCGTCTGTAGTTGCCGCGGAGAGATTCCTTGATTTGTTGTACATCCTGGATGTGATGTTGTTGCACACCCAGGTACGTAGGTCTCTCCGGTATCCAGATGTCTTAGGATGCTTCCGTCTGTGAGCAGTGTGTGCTCAGAAAATTACCCGCGTCGCCCTCTCTCGAGGGTCAGCATTATTATTGTTGTTTTTATTAAAAAGAACATCTCTATTGCGGCTGATATCAAGGACCTGAACTACCGAAGCCCATTACGCGGCTTCGGTAGACCAAGGTGTTTATTACAGCATCCTGACAGGCCACAATGAATCCTTCGATCTCCGACTTAAGCCCAGCTGACCTTAAAAAGGCGCATTTCAGCCTAGGCGATAAACCCAGTGTTTCTATGTATTTATAGTATACACCGTGCATAGGTTTATCGACGTGCTGCCTAAACAGACTCTCTTGTTCGGCAGCTTTTATTCGGGCTTTCAGATGATTTGGCTGAAGTTCAGTGAATGAATCTGGGTCAGCACCACGCCTCTCTCGAGGGTCAGCATTATTATTGTTGTTTTTATTAAAAAGAACATCTCTATTAGTAGCACTAAATAAATTTTGCAAGGAACAAATAGATAATATTGCGGGATTCGGCGAGTAGTAAACCTTTCTCACCTTTATTATACTCTTCGCAAAAACGAAGAGTATATTGTATTTGATCGGCACATTTCTAAAATCGTAAATATCGTTCGTAGAGAAAAAATTTTCATATCATTGTGTTAGTGAACGAATTCTGAACAACTTTCAAAATGTCCGTCTATCCGTCCGTCCGTCACGTTTCTTGTAAGCACGATAACTCAAAAAAAAATTTTTTTCGATTTTTATGTTTTTGTAATTGAATATAAATTTGGTGAAATTATATTTCATTTTAATTTCATTATATAGATATTTATATATTTTACAAATATACATTTCATAATGTAATATGCAACCGTGAAAATATGATTTTAGCTCGTGTCTTATAATGTAAAAATTTACATTTTTTTACATGTAAGTTGGTGGTGTAGTTCTTACGCTTTTGACTCGGAATCCAACGGACCCGGGTTCGAAACCCAAATGGGGTATGGTATAGTTTTTTTTTATTTTGACTTTATTTTACCAACTAAGTTCGTACTATAAAATTAAAAATGTCTAAAACTAACATTATTTACAAGAAACTGCGAAGAGTATCCCATAGAATGTGTAACAGTTATATAAAAAGTTCAGTGAACAGGCGAATAGTACGTTTTTAGCTTGTTTATCTCTTTTCTTGGTATTTTTTCTTTCCATTCGTTTGCTTCGTTTTTTTTATTCCATAAATACAAAGAGAAGTTCAGGTTCTCTTTGCATTTATTATTTAGTTAACCATAATTTTTATTGTTCTTATTTATTCAGTTTTGTTAAGTTTTATGATATTGTTTTTATCACATCTATCTACTAATAAACCTACTATGCAGGTAGGATTAGGTTAAAAGTTTATGTAATATTTTAATTCTTCTTCGGCCTTGCTCTCGTCTAACCCTTCTATTGCCACGGCGATCCAGCACCGTGAATAATTAGCTGATTGTGGGAGCAAGGTGCCAAAAATTATTGTTGTTCCATAAATTTGAAAATAAATTTGATTTGAGTTGATGCCAGTAACAGTAGTCAATTTCCTAGTGCTTTTTGCAGCAACTTGTTCTGAAACTGCAACCTCAAGAGCTTCTTTACTCACCGGAAGTTCAGGTTCAGAGTTCAGTTTCTCGAAACTTTTCTACCAACTTCAAAACGTATTTTCTATTCACATGCTTGTCCGGATGTTGTTCATTGAATAATTCTTCGGTTGCCGCACACATTTTTTACAAAAAAGAGGTTATTTTGACCTTTTTCACAATTATGTAAACTGTTGTTGAGAATTAAACTTCTGAACAGAATCCCGAACGAGATGACACTGTGCTTTTGGCTTAAATGAAGACAACATTATTTTTTTATTAGAAATAATTTTAGTACAATAACAGTTTGAAAAAACTGCAAAAAATTATCTTCCAAAGAATATTTTTCGTTTTGAATAAATTCTTCTAACAGTCAGAAATTCTAGGTAAAAAATCATCTGAACTTTGTTCTAATAATAATAATAATAATAATAATAATAATAATTCATTTATTTCTTTAGACTTAACAGAGGTAAGTATTCGAAATCGTCAAAATGTTTACAAAAAATGGAAAAAAAAAAAATATGTATAAAAGAATAAGTATATAGGACAATAACAAATACAGGATATTAACTAACTAAATAATATCTGTCAGATATTCATTTATGCTATAGTAGGGCTTGCTTGTAAAGAACTGTTTAATATCTAATTTATATTTATTTTTTACAGTATGCTTTTTATATTTATTGGGAAGCTTATTATAAGCTTTTATACCCATATAGTATGGACCCTTTTCGTATGAAGCCGTAGAATGTGAAGGTATTACTAGAGTATCATTGTTTCAATAAGTGGAGGCGAACTAGAATAATTTTCATGAATCACAAAACGTCTGGCAAGATGTTGGGAATAAGAAGAAGAGATTATTATTATTATTATTGTTATTATTATATTTCGGGCAGCCCGCTGCCGGACAGGACTTCCGTGGCCTCCGACACCACACGGTAGTCGCGCTGGAAAATTTCTTACAGCCACTCTCCACGACTTGTGGAGTTAGTGACTGTAAATACTTGAATCGTGTGCTCTAAGTAGACGAAGGGGCCACAAGATAACCGCCTTCTGTATCTGACCTGCCAACCATTCTGCCTAATTCTGACAGGCCGGTATGATCTTCAATTCTGAGAGCAGCGAAGGCTTCATATCTCCGAATACTCGGATTATTAGGATGACCATCTTGACCGAGTAGCCTGGGTACAGCACTTGGAACTCGTAGCGGAGATCACGATATTTGGTCCATTTTCCCCCTCCTTCAAAGCGATGTTTGTCTCAGCAGATGCTAAGAATTCGATTACAAACATCACTTTGTTCTGATGGTCCATGAGGGCTGTGTCAGGCTTGTTGGCTTGAATTAGCCTGACAGTCGGAAACGAGTAGTTCCAATAAATTCGGCACCTCTCGTTCTCGACAATGTACTCAATATTTCCGGGGATGTAAGGTATCACTGTTGGAGAGGAACGGGATTAATGGGATAACGAGACTATGGGGTACAATAAGCTTAAGCTTCAGTACGGCGGGCTTCGCACCGCAACCCATAAGGAAAAAAAAAAAAGGTATCACTGGCGTTTGATTTACCCCGTACGAGTGCCGTAGATGGTAGTATACCACTCAAAGTCGCGTTATGGTGGTGGATGTAAAATCGCATATATCGGGCATGCTAAAAGCAAATGCATCAGCGATTCCGGCGTCTGACGGCAAATCCTGCGGCTGATATCAAGGATCTGGACTACCGAAGCACATTACGCGGCTTCGGTAGACCAAGGTGTTTATTACAGCATCCTGACAGGCCACAATGAATCCTTCGATCTCCGACTTAAGCCCAGCTGACCTTAAAAAGGCGCATTTCAGCCTAGGCGATAAACCCAGTGTTTCTATGTTTTTATAGTATACACCGTGCATAGGTTTATCGACGTGCTGCCTAAACAGACTCTCTTGTTCGGCAGCTTTTATTCGGATGATTTGGCTGAAGTTCAGTGACTGAATCTGGGTCAGCACCACGCCGGCCACCTCGTCTGACATCAAATACGATAGCAAGTTCATCTGCGGCTCTTTTTTCTGCCTTGAACAATCCTGCGCCCACACCTGCTACTTCATGATCTCTCACTAATAGCAGGAGCGGATCCGAGGATGTAACATGCCATACTTAGTACTACTCTGCCATGCATACACTCCTCCGAAGACGTGGGAGATAAACACGAGGAACGGAAGATCTAGGATGTTCATCATCTTCCTAGTATCTCTGTCTATTTGGCGTAGCTCATCTACTGTCCATTTTATTACCCCAGAACAGGAAAGGCGAGCATGTTAGTAGCAGATACCTTATTCTTCTCCGAAAGTTCGGACGACCATATCTTTCAGTGTAGGCGTCTGTAGTTGCCGCGGAGAGATTCCTTGATTTGTTGTACATCCTGGATGTGATGTTGTTGCACACCCAGGTACGTAGGTCTCTCCGGTATCCAGATGTCTTAGGATGCTTCCGTCTGTGAGCAGTGTGTGCTCAGAAAATTACCCGCGTCGCCCTCTCTCGAGGGTCAGCATTATTATTGTTGTTTTTATTAAAAAGAACATCTCTATTGCGGCTGATATCAAGGACCTGAACTACCGAAGCCCATTACGCGGCTTCGGTAGACCAAGGTGTTTATTACAGCATCCTGACAGGCCACAATGAATCCTTCGATCTCCGACTTAAGCCCAGCTGACCTTAAAAAGGCGCATTTCAGCCTAGGCGATAAACCCAGTGTTTCTATGTATTTATAGTATACACCGTGCATAGGTTTATCGACGTGCTGCCTAAACAGACTCTCTTGTTCGGCAGCTTTTATTCGGGCTTTCAGATGATTTGGCTGAAGTTCAGTGAATGAATCTGGGTCAGCACCACGCCTCTCTCGAGGGTCAGCATTATTATTGTTGTTTTTATTAAAAAGAACATCTCTATTAGTAGCACTAAATAAATTTTGCAAGGAACAAATAGATAATATTGCGGGATTCGGCGAGTAGTAAACCTTTCTCACCTTTATTATACTCTTCGCAAAAACGAAGAGTATATTGTATTTGATCGGCACATTTCTAAAATCGTAAATATCGTTCGTAGAGAAAAAATTTTCATATCATTGTGTTAGTGAACGAATTCTGAACAACTTTCAAAATGTCCGTCTATCCGTCCGTCCGTCACGTTTCTTGTAAGCACGATAACTCAAAAAAAAATTTTTTTCGATTTTTATGTTTTTGTAATTGAATATAAATTTGGTGAAATTATATTTCATTTTAATTTCATTATATAGATATTTATATATTTTACAAATATACATTTCATAATGTAATATGCAACCGTGAAAATATGATTTTAGCTCGTGTCTTATAATGTAAAAATTTACATTTTTTTACATGTAAGTTGGTGGTGTAGTTCTTACGCTTTTGACTCGGAATCCAACGGACCCGGGTTCGAAACCCAAATGGGGTATGGTATAGTTTTTTTTTATTTTGACTTTATTTTACCAACTAAGTTCGTACTATAAAATTAAAAATGTCTAAAACTAACATTATTTACAAGAAACTGCGAAGAGTATCCCATAGAATGTGTAACAGTTATATAAAAAGTTCAGTGAACAGGCGAATAGTACGTTTTTAGCTTGTTTATCTCTTTTCTTGGTATTTTTTCTTTCCATTCGTTTGCTTCGTTTTTTTTATTCCATAAATACAAAGAGAAGTTCAGGTTCTCTTTGCATTTATTATTTAGTTAACCATAATTTTTATTGTTCTTATTTATTCAGTTTTGTTAAGTTTTATGATATTGTTTTTATCACATCTATCTACTAATAAACCTACTATGCAGGTAGGATTAGGTTAAAAGTTTATGTAATATTTTAATTCTTCTTCGGCCTTGCTCTCGTCTAACCCTTCTATTGCCACGGCGATCCAGCACCGTGAATAATTAGCTGATTGTGGGAGCAAGGTGCCAAAAATTATTGTTGTTCCATAAATTTGAAAATAAATTTGATTTGAGTTGATGCCAGTAACAGTAGTCAATTTCCTAGTGCTTTTTGCAGCAACTTGTTCTGAAACTGCAACCTCAAGAGCTTCTTTACTCA
Source organism: Rutpela maculata (assembly GCA_936432065.2). Taxonomy (NCBI): domain Eukaryota; kingdom Metazoa; phylum Arthropoda; class Insecta; order Coleoptera; family Cerambycidae; genus Rutpela; species Rutpela maculata. The sequence goes on from OW386285.2 coordinate 39,815,541, forward strand.
CCGGAAGTTCAGGTTCAGAGTTCAGTTTCTCGAAACTTTTCTACCAACTTCAAAACGTATTTTCTATTCACATGCTTGTCCGGATGTTGTTCATTGAATAATTCTTCGGTTGCCGCACACATTTTTTACAAAAAAGAGGTTATTTTGACCTTTTTCACAATTATGTAAACTGTTGTTGAGAATTAAACTTCTGAACAGAATCCCGAACGAGATGACACTGTGCTTTTGGCTTAAATGAAGACAACATTATTTTTTTATTAGAAATAATTTTAGTACAATAACAGTTTGAAAAAACTGCAAAAAATTATCTTCCAAAGAATATTTTTCGTTTTGAATAAATTCTTCTAACAGTCAGAAATTCTAGGTAAAAAATCATCTGAACTTTGTTCTAATAATAATAATAATAATAATAATAATAATAATTCATTTATTTCTTTAGACTTAACAGAGGTAAGTATTCGAAATCGTCAAAATGTTTACAAAAAATGGAAAAAAAAAAAATATGTATAAAAGAATAAGTATATAGGACAATAACAAATACAGGATATTAACTAACTAAATAATATCTGTCAGATATTCATTTATGCTATAGTAGGGCTTGCTTGTAAAGAACTGTTTAATATCTAATTTATATTTATTTTTTACAGTATGCTTTTTATATTTATTGGGAAGCTTATTATAAGCTTTTATACCCATATAGTATGGACCCTTTTCGTATGAAGCCGTAGAATGTGAAGGTATTACTAGAGTATCATTGTTTCTTGTATTAATTGTAGATGTGGTAAGATCTCTATTTTTGGAAAATTTATTAATATTCTCGTAAACAAAAATACATAAATTATATAAATACAAAGAGAAAATAGTCATAATTTTTAGATTTATAAATAATGGTTTACAATGATCATTATAGTTGGCTTTACTGATTGTACGTATAATTTTTTTTTGAATTACAAATAGTCTATTTACTGAATAGTGGGTGCCCCAAAAAATTAGGCCATAGCTTAACCGACTCTGAACATTTGCGTAGTAAAACATTAATAATGTTGACTCCGAGACAATGCCCCGAATATTATATAGTGCATAATTTGCTGAATTTAAACGGTTTGATAATATATTGACATGTTCTGACCAATTTAGATTTTCATTCATGTAAATACCTAGAAATTTTATTGTATTTGTTTGTTTTATTGATGCACCATGGCACCTTACCAGTAGACTGTAGTCAGCAGGGTTTGGAGATATTTTGTAGTGAATTATATTAGTTTTTGAAATATTTAACTGTAGCATTTTTTCATCACACCATCCCACCATTTTATTTACCACTTCATTTGCGATTTTAACAGCTTCATTTACATTTTTAGCAGTGACATTTATTGATGTGTCATCTGCAAATTGGCAGGCAGATGATCCATTAATGGTGACACGTTGTGACAAATCATTTGAAAATATAAGAAATAATATTGGTGCCAGAATAGACCCTTGTGGGGCGCCTATGTTATTAATTTGTGGATCTGATTTAAAAGGGTGATTTAGTATATTATTATGACAAGATTTTATTTCCACAATCTGTTTACGATTTACTAAGAATGATTTTATCCAGTCCAAACTAATACCCACAATTCCGCACGACTCCAGTTCACAAAACAAGGTGTCATGGTCCATCAAATCGAACGCCTTTGTAAGATCAAAATAAATACCGATTGTTGCATTTCTGGAGTCAATGCTCTCATAGATATTATGTAATGTATCAAATATGGCTGTTATTGTGGATTTGTCTTTTATAAACCCATGTTGTTGTGGGCTAAAATATTTTAATTTATATAAGTAATTTGCAATTCTATTATACATGCCTTTTTCAAACGCTTTTGATACTGAGGGAATAGCTAGTTGTCTATAATTTTTGATATCAGTTTTATCAGATTTTTTATAAGTTGGCCTGATTTTTGAAATTTTCAGTTTTTCTACAAAAGATTTATTTATTACAATAGATAGTGGTTTGGAAATATATATGGCTATGTATTTCATAAGAAAACATGGCATTTCATCTATGCCTGCTGAGAATTTGTTTGATAATGACATCAATATATCATATATTTCCTTTTCGTCAGTTGGGATCAAAAAGAACGAATTTAATTGTCTTATATTTTGGGTAGTTTTATCAGTTTTCACATTATTGGATGATGTAAAGAATGTATTAAACATATCAGCAATTTTTTTTTTGGTCAGTAATAATGTTCCCATTGTCATTTAGGCTGATAGTATCATTTACATAAGGTTAATCTGTCTCCTGTTTTATTAAATTCCATGTAGCTTTTGTTGGGTTTGAAGAATCCCGTACAATAGAGTCGTAGTATTTTTTTTCGAATTGTTTATTTCAGTTTTATACTGTTTTTTAAAGTTATTATATTGTTCCGTTATAAAATCATTATTTGTATTAATTTTCAACCAGTATAATTTTTTCAAATGATTCGACATTGATGTAAGTTCAGTTGTATACCATTTTTGACTTTTATTTTTTGCTTTGATTTCGACACGTGTAAGTGGAAACGTATTATTAAAATGGTATAATAAAATATCTATGAAAGCATTAAACATGTCATTTGTATTCATATTTGTGTAATTAGTAATAGCAGACCATTTCTCATTTTCAATTAACTTTTTGAACTGTAAAATATTATCATTAGTATAAAATCTTTTGAATATATATTTTTTTGATGTTTTATCCTTAGTTATAGGAATTGTTAATTGTATTCCGAGATGGTCAGTGATGCCTGAGTTTATTAATTCGACATTTACACCATTATAATTTGTAAAAATATTATCAATAAGTGTCTTAGTTGTTTTCGAGTAACGGGTAGGTTCCGATACAGTTTGCTTAAGGCCATATGAAGAGAACGTATCAGTTAACCATTTTTTTTTTGAGTGTCATCATTCAACAAATTTATATTGAAGTCTCCTGAGATAAATATACTTGAATACTGTTTAACAATTTTATATAGCAGTTCGTCTAACTTTTTTACGAACAGTTCTTTGCAAGCAAGCGGAGATCTGTATACTGATACAAAAATACATTTAAATCCTTTTATTTCAAAGGTTATAGCACAATATTCAAAAATTTGCTCAATTTGAGTTATGGAGATATTAACAGGTTTTGCTTTTAAGTTTTTTATATAAATAGCTGTTCCACCTCCTTTCAGGTTTGTGCGACAATAATAATTACATAATATATAGTCATTTAAAACATAGTTTTGGATTTCTGAATCACGTAACCAATGTTCAGAAAGTGAAATTATATGATCATTTTTGTCATTTAATAAACAATCGAGTTCATGTTTCTTATTACGAGCGCTTTGAATATTTATTTGCAGAATACCTATACTCATGCATGTGTTTTCCTGTTTTCTCGTCTCTGGTGCTGGTATGGTCGAGGATATGGTCTGCCCCGGTTTAGGTTCGTCTTGGGCTGTAGCTCCTTTCATTATCAATACGTCTTGATCTGGTGATGTTTTGTCCTCTATACCTGGAATTTGTCTTGTAGGTGCGAAATAAATAATTCGATACCTCAATACCATTTGGCCATAGGTTTTCGTCAAAAAGTTTCTCCTTTATATCAGCATCTACACCAACTTTGAAAGAATTATGTGTTCCCCAGTTGTTTTTTACCTGCATACATATAATGTTTTTATCCGGAAATTTATTTTTTAAGTAATTTTCTAATTGTTCTGTACGTATAATCACTTCGGTATTTTGTTACGAATAGCCACTCCATTTTTTTTGCAGTTACTTCTTCTGTATCTTTATTTTTTCCTATTATTTTACCATTGACTTTTTGCGTATTTGTAGCACTGTTTTAGATATTTATATCACTTTCCAGTTGTATTATTTCATTAATTTTCGTTCTCTGGTATGCTTCATGTATTCCCTGGTATATATTCAGGTTGTTGAGAGTATTTTTACTCGCATTTATCGCTGTATTGGATGCGGGTTTTATTTGATGTTGTTTTCCGCTGTCAACTTGACTATTATCGACCACGTTTGATGTGTTGCCTACTCGATCGGATCTTCTGTCAATATTTTCAGAAGTACGGGTTCCGTTTTCGCTGCCTTTCCGGTAATTTGTTTGGTGTTGTCTTTGGGTTCTAGATGGCTGTGGCAGTTCAGAGACTTGTGAGTTGTGTTGCTGCCCGCTGGATGGTGTACTGTTGCATTTCTGAGTATTCAATAAATAAATTTGTTTATTTAGTGACTGTATGAGTTCATCAGATTTTTTTATAATATGGTCTTTATGTCTCAGCAATTCCTTTAAATAAGCTAATTCTACCTTTACTGGATCATTTTCATGTTCATTAATTTCCTGAGCACTGCAGAAAGACTGGTCAGGGTCATCTTCTGTCATACTTTTTAACGTTTGGTTAGCGTCAATTTCTTCTTCACAACACTTTATTTGTTTGTCGTCAATTTTTACTAAGTTACTAGAACTTTTAACACATGTAGGATGCATTATTGTACCACAATTAATACATTTTAGTCCAGTTTTATGCACTTTGCTGCATTTTTTACACGATTTATTTACGAGCACTTCACTAGTGATGTCTTTCGCCGCCATCTTACTTTCCTTATTCAATTTCCTTTTCAAATTGTCCACCCTGTGTAATTGTAGATTAAATTAGATATTGTGGTTAAATTAAAACAAATGGAATATATTGTGTCTTTTCCACATATTACAGCCTAAATTATTATTATTAATAACACAAATAATAAAAGGAGCGGTAATTTGTATTTCAGAAACACCCTGATTCGGATATAAATATTTATATCCATTAGGAAAACATCACGCACTCTTCCTGTATTAATACTCCTCTATTTTGAATCTAATTATTTGAGCGTTTGATTTAACCTGCAATATTTACGTTATTCTGCAGGAGTATTCCAATAAAGCGACCCTCCAATTACAGAGCCTGCGGTTACAAGACACGTTTAAGGTACGACTTATATTAAATCCAAGCTTAAGAGTTTTATAATGGAATGAATAATTTAAGAAGCTTGCTTTAAGATATATGAGCCTGTTACCGAGATCCCTGTACTAGAAATTCCTTCTAGGATTTTTATTCTCTTATTGGGAACATTAATTTATTATTAAATTGGGTTTAATATTAGAAAATTTTCAATTACTTTTTATTTTGCGAGGGCGGAAAAATTATAATGGTTATTTAAATATGTATTTAGAAGCTGTTCGTAATCGTTTGTAAATAGAAAAATTATAAAGTGCTACAAGAAAATTCTTCTAGAATATACCGGCTGTAGGAACTTATACAGTGATGGAACAAAAATATTATGTGATCCTACCTAGTTATTAATGGTCTATTTTGACGAGACTTTTTGAAAGTGAATTTATAATATAATAACTAGAGATATTAATTTGGAAAGATTGTCATATGAATTCAACTTTTTTTGACTATTTTTTGCAGGAGTACCGTGGCTTTAGAGATAAATTTTATTATAACATTTTTTGTTCAGAAACACGTAGTCTATCTATTGTATTTTTTAGTTTTTCCTACCCAGACTTAATTTCAAAATTTTGAAAAAATTGATGAAAAAAATTTTTATTTTACTTTTTATTTAGGGTCAAGGAGTAGAATACACGTAACCTTAAGGTACGGTACTTTCATCTGATAGTGATATTTAATCTGCAGAATAAGGTTTATCCTGGAGATGAGCAAAAAATCGGTATTTTCACCTACAAATAGTGATCCACCAGATAAATAAGCCTTATTCCTAGGATAATCTATCCGGCACCTAGACTTTCGGATAACGGTTTTATCTAACGGATAAAAACAGCCATGCCCACGTAGTTCCGTTGTGATCGACAGAATTACTATTTTATCTTCTAACACAACTTATTAAAAATTTGGTTTGTTTTGCATTGTGTTTTAACTTTAAATGTATAATTAGATACAAACATTTGTAAAATGGTATCATAGACTACTTATATTGTAAAATACACATTTTAAATACCTACTCTGTCCTAACAAAATAAGACTATTTTTGTAGGTTAGAAATTCAACCTATAACTAGCAGTTTATTTTTTAATAATCAATATTGAAAAATTATTTTAGTGAATTTTTAAATGTTTGCCTAAAACCAGTCACCTTGTATGACTACAAGCTGAAAATGCGATAAGAATGAAAATAAACTTAAAAAACTTAACTTATGTTAGTTATACGATGTACAACTATTTCAAACAATATTATGATAAACAATCATGAAAATGACGCAGATGTCATAAACCGGCAACAGACTACAGTAGGGGGATATTTTCTATGTCTATATCACTTACTTTGGGAATTATCTAAAGTCATATCTATCGGATAATTAACCAAGGGTATGTTTTGAATGAAAGTACGCATGCAAGCTATCCTGCAGATAGCAAGCTCCGATTATCTTATCCGTCAGATAGTCACTCGCCGGATAAAGTCTATTTATACTTAAGTTAACGTACCGGCCTTAAATGTTCTAAGAGCATATAACTTTGACAGACCGTCGCGCGTCGTGTTATTCTAGATGAGATATCGACAAATTCTTTTTTGAAAGTTTCGGTTTTATACCTTCTTTCAAATGAGATGAACCAAAATTCCCTAAAACTAGTCATTACAAAATGACGGCTGTTTTTCTGGAAAAGTACCTGTTTTTCTTATTTTTTAAAACAGATCTTATATAATTTTAATTTAAAGAATATGTTATTGAATATTTACTATTATTTGCAGGCATATAACGTAACGAGACATATATGTTAGATCACTGTTTGCGTGATTGACTTTTTAAAAACTTTTTATTTGGTTACATGAGGAATCAACGTTGATTCCTGAATAAAAGATACAATTTATGTATGTTACATTTAATATAAAGCGAGTATGATAACTGAAAGTACAAATGCTCGTTAGTCTTATTTATAAATTTTCAAATGATGTGTCAGCCAAAGTTGAACAAAGGAAATGCAAGCTAGCTAATCAGCATAATATTGTGAGAAGTTAAAATGAAACTTAATATCTACATAAGCAATTCTCAAAGGAAGCTGGTATCTACTACTGTAATATGATGCTATCTGTAATGTCGCTTTATATCTTGATGATATAGCGTATAATTTTATATAACAACTTCCCCCTTAATAAAAAAGTTGATGTTATGCAGCAACTTTTGAAAATTGTTAAAAACGTTAAATGAATATAATGCAAAATAAATTGAAACAATGTTGAATGAATACAAAGCAAAATAATAAAATACATAAAAGTTAAAATTGGTAGATGATAATAATAATAAGCGAGTAGTACATTACATAAATGTAATAAGAATAAAATACAATGGTCTAAATTAAAGACAAGGGTAAAACTCCACATATGAAAGTCTATGTTAACTCGATGTCCTCTTCTTCTTGAGGTTTAATACCGGGTCGCTTTCTTGGAGGGATCAATCTAGGAAATTTGGTAAAAACTCTGCTTCGCTCTGAAGGAGGTGAAGGAGGGTTGTCCGTTGAGGGTTGGATTCGCAATGCTCCACATCTTCTTCTTCTGCATTTACAGGTTATGTAAAGTAGAACTAATAGAATGATGAGAGTGATTATGAAATATGTGAACCAAGATATGTGTTTGGTCACAAAAGGTTCGTTTATGAGGTCATCCAGGTCTTTGGAATATTGGTCCAATTTGTTTTTAGCAATATCTAAGTCTTCTACGTCGAGACTGTTTAATTTGAGAGGTTTTAATTTTGGAATTTCGATTTTGTCGGGCATGTGATTACAGCATTCAAAAGGAATTTGGATAGGGTATGAGTTGTCCTTAATTTCGAAAAAGTCTTTAGCACTGGCTTGTATTCGGGTGATGCCTGCATAGGCGTAAGTAACATCCTGGTTGTAGTTTGATGATGGAATTTTTGTTGATTAGCTCTGTTGTGGATTCTCTCTTTGGACAGTTGATGGTAATGTGAAGTGGTTCGGAATTAATTATTAGCCATGCGTTGTCTTCAAGTTCTTGAACATTGTACCCTTGGCTGATGATGAAGGAGGTCTGGCAGTTTTCTGGGAGTCTAACTAGTGCTTTGAGGATTCTGGCTTCGCATATGGCATTTTGATCGATGGGATAAGCGTATAGGTTTGAGCATAGTTTGGTTCCAAAATAAAGAGGTTTGCATTCTTTCAAATTTTGTATAGGTATGTACATTAAAGAATCATCGTCTCTCGCGATAAACTTTTGTGAGATAGATAAAATGTGATGTAGACCAGTTCTGTTATCAAGTATCGGAATAGGGTATAGGCGATAGGTGTTATAATTTTGGGGTTCAACAAGTGGTATTGTTAAAACAAATACTAAGTTAGAATCCATTTGAAACGCTTGTAATTCAATAATATTCAAATACTTAGCAACTGCCGATAATTTAATGGGGAGAGGCAAATTGTTCCTTCGTAAACTCTGTGAAACTTCTTGTAGTGCTGTCACTAAGTGATTAGGGGTTATGATTAACGTGTGAATGATTCCTAGTCTGGCAAATGTTATTGAATTCAGAATGTCGTTCAAATTATCTTCGATATACAAATAGCTTGCCATTAATTGTTCGGAAATGTATAAAAATTTTAGTTTTATGTGAGCAGCCTCGATAGCTTGAGTCTTGGTTTGAATTGTGTGTTCGATTTCTTCGAGATCTTTGTTAAACGTTTCCACGTCAATTTGTAATTTTTGTATAGTCGAGTTGAAGTTTTTAATAACAGAAGTTGTAACTGAAATTTGATTTTTGATCAAGTTTTCCAATTGATGTTCGTCGTTATTTAGTTTATTTATACAATTAGCATAGTACTGGCCATTTTCAGCATCTAGGTTTCCAGTTATGGATTTGAATATTGTACCGATACCGTTAAGTATTTCTCGTTTATATCTTTTTGTATCTGAAAAGATTTCGTCAAATTTCATTTTTATAGAGTTGGATATTTGTGTTAAAAGGTTAAAGTCTGTTTTAATTTCACTTGTAAAAATAATTGACTTATGATCACCATTATTGAGAGTGTACAAGATTGTGTCTAAGATATTTTGATTTTTGTCAAAAGCTAGTTTGAGGGATGAAATGTTTTTATGCACTAGTAGAGTCCATTTGTCATTTGTCATTTGTCACCACGATGTCCGTCCGTCAGTGTTATTGATCGGGGTAATTTTGTATTGACAGAGTGCTGATCCGAACAGCAGGAGAAACGTGAATATTTTCTTCATCTGGTTAGTAGGTTCTTCTAATTAAAGGATTGGGATCCACCACCACGGCTAAGAAGTTCTTCTTGTTCTAATGGTTCTTTTCCAATGGTTAGGCACCTTTTGCAGATGGACTCCTTGTTCCGCTGGATACGTTTACCACTAGTTAGGCTCCCGAACACGCGATGTTAGTTAGATCCGTACGACTGCGCCATTTGTTAGATCACTGTTTGCGTGATTGACTTTTTAAAAACTTTTTATTTGGTTACTTGAGGAATCAACGTTGATTCCTGAATAAAAGATACAATTTATGTATGATACATTTAATATGAAGTGAGTATGATAACTGAAGGTACAAATGCTCGTTAGGCTTATTTATAAGTTTTCAAATGATGTGTCAGCCAAAGTTGAACAAAGGAAATGCAAGCTAGCTAATCAGCATAATATTGTGAGAAGTTAAAATGAAACTTAATATCTACATAAGCAATTCTCAAAGGAAGCTGTTATCTACTACTGTAATAATAATAATAATAATAATAATAATCATTTATTAATTCCCATAGATCAAATACATGATATAGGACAAGTCAAATTAATTTTGGCACAATTGTTTACACATATTTACAAAATACAAAAAACGCAAAAATACAAAAATATTTATCTATATTAGCTGCGAATTCAGAAACTCATTTACAGAGTAAAATGCATTCACAATTAATATGGATTTTACAGTGGAGACAAATTTCTTTTGGCTGGCTATGTTATTTATGTCATTACTAAGTTTGTTATAAAGGATGGTTCCTACGTAATATGGGTTTGATTCGTATAGCTGAAGTCTATGGATGTCGTGCTGCAAATTATATCCATGACGAGTTGGATAATGATGATAGGCATTTTGAAAATTGAAATGTGATAAATTTTGCTTAACAAATTTTAAAGTTTCGAATATATATAGACACGGTAAAGTCAATATTTTTTGCCGAATAAAAGTAGATTTACAAGAATCTCTATAACCCAAACCGAACATACATCGTATTGCTCTTTTTTGTAGTAAAAACACCCTATTTGCTGTTGTAGAGTTACCCCAAAAAAGTACTCCATATCTTATATGTGCTTCCATATTGGAATAATAATAAGTTTTTACCGTTTCGATACTAGTTATCTGGCGTAGTCTTTTTAAAGCAAAACATTTACTTGCACACTTTGTGCATACTGAGGTGACATGAGTTTTCCAATCAAGAGATAAATCAATATGAATTCCTAATAATTTGAAAGAGCTAAGCTGTTGCACTGATTGTCCATTGTGTTGTAATAGCAAACTTGAATTATATCTTGATGAAACCGGGTAAAATTGCATAATAAATGTTTTGTCTTGATTAAACACAAGCTTTTTGTTGTTAAAGTATTCAGTTACTGATTTAAAGTTAGTTTTGAGCTGTTCGAGTACAACATCTAAGTTGTCTCCGCAAGAAATAATAGTTATGTCATCTGCAAATGAGCCATACTGAGAAGAAATGAAACTGTCCAAATCATTTATATACAAAATAAACAATAGCGGGCCTAACACACTGCCTTGTGGTACATCTATGTCAACCAGAAGTTCATTTGATCTTTTGCCAAAACAATCTACGAACTGTTTCCTACCGGTTAAATAAGACCTTAGTAAGTCATTGCAAATGCCATGTATACCATAAGACTTAATAGTTTCTAGAAGAATTTGATGGTCGACACAGTCAAAAGCCTTAGAGAGATCAACAAAACTGGCGAGGACTTTCTTGTTTTGATCTAAATTTTTGTAGACTTGATCAAGTATAGCTAAAAGCGCGGTAGTGGTAGATTTGTGTTCCCTGAAACCGTGTTGATTTGGCGACAATATTTGCTTAGCTTCTAAAAATGTGATTATACGTGTTGCCAAGAGTTTTTCAAATATTTTTGAAAATACAGATAGGATTGCTATTGGTCGATAATTACTAAGAAGTTTATGGTCACCTTTTTTTATAAAGTGGCAGAATTTTGGATATTTTTAACATATCGGGGTATGTACCATCTTGAAAACATTTATTTATTATGTGACATAAGGGTTCAGCTAGTTGATGAGCACATTTTTTGATAATTTTAATTGATATATCGTCTGGGCCTACAAAGTTAGATTGTTTTAACTTATTTATAATATTAATTATTTCAGTAGTTGTTACAGGATTTAAATAAATTGATTCATTCGTGGTAATTACTGATGGTTGATTGGCTGAATTTTGATAATTTAAGGAAGTGCGTAGTGATTTTGGTAAGTTAACAAAATATGAGTTAAACTCGTTGGAAATGATCGAATTGTCAGATGTTGTATTGCCATTTATTTCAATTTCATATTTATTTGTCTTGTTGTTACTTTTTAATGAGTTATTAATTATTCTCCATGCCGTTTTAGATTTGTTTGATGAGGTTGCTATGAGTTCATCGAAATACATTTGTTTGGCTCGTCTTATAACTTTTTTGTAGATTTTCTTGTATGTTTTATAGTATTTTATATCTAACATGCCTTTTCTTTGCAATGAGAATAATTCTTTTAGCTTAGATGATGAAACTTTAATTCCTGTGGTTATCCAACTGTTGTCATTTTGAATATTTCTTGTAACAAATTTGAAAGATGAATTATAGTGATAACTTATAATTTGATCAAAGGCCAGGTACTTAGTATCGACACTATCTTTATTATAAATATTTTGCCAAAATTCGGAGTTTAATGCCTCAATGAATTTTGAAATGTTTTTCTTAGAAAAAGATCTGAATTTAAAGTACTCTTCTTTTTGGGTAAACTCTACAGCAAAAACAATTTTTTGTCCATAATGATCTGATAGACCAGTGTTTAAAATACTTCTGTTTATTATTTTATCTGTGAAATTTGTCATTACGTAATCGATTGCTGACTTGGTATTATTTTCTATTCGAGTAGGCTCATCAAAAACAGTAGAAACATAATATGAATTTACTAGGTCTATTAGATCGGTGGTATTTTTATCTTTACAGAGAAAATTTATGTTAAAATCACCACATAAAATTATGTGTGACAAGTTACATTTACTAGTTAGTAAATTTAGGCATTCTTCTAATTTGGACAAAAAGATGTTTACATCTGCATTGGGTGCTCTATAAAGGCAAATTACACAATACTCTACATTACTAATTTTTACGTCAATTGCAGAACATTCAAAAATTTTTTCTATACTTAAATTTACCAATCTAATATTTTCAGTACAGTCAAGAGTTTTTTTAGTTATGATCATGGTTCCACCATGCAAAAAATCTTTTCTACAAAAATGACTAGATATGTTATAATTAGGAAAATTTATATGACTAATTTCCGTTGGTTGGATCCACGTTTCCGAAATACAAAAAATGTCGATGTCTTCTTGATATAGAAATAATTCCACTTCTTCTAATTTATTCTTTGCACATTGTAAGTTATGATGCACAACACTGAGCACAGGGTATTTTAATTGCTAATCGGTAACTGAAAAAAATTGAAACTGTTTTTTTACCATATCAAGCTTATGTAAATAACTGGAGCAGTTTTTGTCTTTTGCTGAGTGGTTTATGTCAAAGGATGTTTTAGAGTTTTTATTGAACCGAATACAATTTGCACATTTTTTGTCTCTTGAAGTACATAATGAAGGCTGGTGACTTTCTGCACATATATTGCATACGGGAAATTTGCTATCGCAATTTATTGCGAGGTGACCAAATCCACAACAGGTATTGCATACTTTTACGTGATACGAGTCCTTTACACGACATTTTGACCAGCTTAAATAAAGATGTTCCTTTTTTATAATATTAGCCCTTGTTTGTTGATCCACAGACACAATCAGGTTTACAAGACTTGCATTGTTGATTTTTCTTACAATTTTAAATTCAAAATTATCTCGGTTTGATGGAATATTATTGGCTTGAATTATTTCATTGGCTAACGTGGCATCATCTAAATCCGTTTTTTCCGTTCCAAAAATAATAATTTTTGGCGTAAGCTTTTTTGATACAGACATCTCACATGTGTCTCCAAGATGAGGAGTCAGACTGTTTCTTAATTTATCCACTGATTCACGATTTTCACAATTTATCACAACACCATAATTGGTGGTTTTTATGTTATTGATAGGAATTGATAATTTTGATGGGTTAATGGATATTTTAATCTTGTTGCACAGTTCCATGGGCGGCTGTTGAGATAAATCTTTCGATTTTATAAAGAGAGAATTTACTGGCTGAACTTTTTTGAATTTAGCTACCGTACTATAAGATTTTACGGTAGGTTCGCTATCTGTCTCGGTAGAAGTCTTCGGTTTTTGCGACTCCATATCCCCGGTTTTTGTTGTACATATTTTATTTGTGAATACTGAATTTTCGGAGGCTCTAGCGGGGAGATTACTTGCAACTGCATCAAAAAATTGTTTCTTCTCTTGTTCAAATTTGGCAAATAGTTCATGAAATTTGGCATCAAGTAAATTTTCGACAACTCGTTGAAAATTTAAGGTTGAGATAGATTCTATTTTATTACATACCTGGCATAGCCATTTAAGAGAACTGTATGTTTTAATAGTTTTTGCGACATTCTTTTTTAGCTCACTGCATTCTACGTGAAAAGCTGATTTGCACAGACCATCACAAACAATATAATTATCGTCAGTTATGGAACTACTACACTTTGAACATGAGAGCTCGGACAGCTCGTCCTCACTCGCCGACATTTCACAATATCACATATCAATATGATGCTATCTGTAATGTCGCTTTATATCTTGATGATATAGCCTATAATTTTATATAACATATATATTCATCAATAACCTAAATAAAAATTCTTTTTAACCGTTACATGCTTTAAGTTTCTGTCACAAAGACTTTATATCAATATAAGGAATCATGCATAAAGTAATGAGGCATTAATTAAAACTGCACTGCGACCTCTCCAGGGCCTTTGATTGTGTGTCTCACAAAATCTTGTTAAAAAAATAGGGGCTGACTAATGAAAAAATCGCTATCGTAGCTACATCCATTTTCAAAAATTTTTAGCTTAATATGACTCCACTATTACTTATCTGCAAAAATATTAAAAAAAATTGGGGGTATACCATTCGTGACACACCCATTATTTAATATATTGACTAAACGACAAGTCAAATTACATTTTGTGTTATTCTAATACGTATATAAAGCGTAATTTTCTTATAATTAAGCATCTATGCGTGTTTAAGTAATAAGTAATAAGTAAATAAATAAGAAAATCACGTATAATAATATCCACAAATGAATTCTTTCGACGAAGTACGACATTTCCATTCATAAACTGACAGAAATATTATGTCTACAATATTTAAAAATAATTTCTTTTATTTCTACTTACATAATTAATCTCATTTTGGGCATTCAGCAAATAACTTTCAAAGAAACCATCAACAGTATTACAAGGACACATGGTCTCTTTCAAAGATATCAGCAGAGTATCCAAAAGATTTTTCAATTATATATACAATTTACTTCAATTTTTTTCCTTAAGAATAAATAAGTGCATTGCACATAAAATGTTGCACGGTGTTCTAAATTGATACTAAAGTTTTCTTTAACCAAAACTTTATATTTGAGACAAAACGTGCACTATTGAAAAATCAAAGCACTAATGTCAAGCATTTGGCGATTAAGCGGAAAGCTAGTTTAGATCTACGAGACGTGACTGTAGGATAAGATTAAAGAACAAGCTACAATTAGTAAAGGCTTGCATTGTAATTGTTGGGAAGCCCGGAATCTATAATTTTATGTTAGTTCCACAACTGGGACGAACTAAACTTTAAACTTTCTGAGCAGCTATTGTTCTGTTGAGTTGTAATTGTATTTATTCACGTGTACAACACTATTTGCAATTACGTTTACATTGCATATGTTAAGATTCTCGGTGTTCAATTTTCTGTCACAAAGTTGCAACATCAAGGAAAGCAGTAAGATGGTTAAAGTTTTCATTACCAATCCAATTATCAGGTGACTCTGTTTTAGATAGGCATAAGGCAATCGTTAAATTTTGAAAATTAAGTATTAGAGAATGAATATACCACATAAAAGAAATTTTTGCTATATACTTTAAAAAATTAAAAAAATAAAGTAGTGTTTCGGAATTATTATTCCTCATCAGCACAGTATAGTTTAAGAAATGGAATTTAGGAAATTAAGATTTAACTAGAAGTTGCTCAATTTTAGTTGTCGCAGTTGTCTTCTTCTAGGTAGGTATATTATTAAATTTCCTTAGTTATGATACTACCATTATAACAAGACGTACTATTGATTGATTGATTTACTAGCGTACGGTAGGCGTTTACATCTACGTTGGGTTGGATTTGGGTCATGCTTGTTGTCAGCAGCGAGAGCCACATGGCGCAGGGCACATGAGTGTGGGATGGACGGCGTAGGTATTTGTGAAATGAGTTGCCGCATTGTGTCGTGATAATAATAATAATAATAATAATAATATGCTTTATTTCAATTGCCAAAATACATTGGATATGAAATGTCACAAATGAGTAATTGTAAACTGTGGAGACATTGACACTACAGCTATTAAGTAAAACATATAAAGTATAATATAAAGTGAAATAATTTTAAATATAATTTTGTAATATAATGACAATAACATATAAGGTAAATATACAAAATAGTATTTTATAGAAAAAATTTAATTCCACCTGTGCGCCTGATCAAAGTACTCACCTAGTGAATAATAAGCTTCGTTTTGAAGTAACTCTAGTAAATTTTTTTTAAGTTTAGCTCTACTTAACTCTTTTAACGACCGAGGGAGATTATTATATATATTGCTACAGGTGTATTTTGGGCTTTTTTTAAAAGTACTTAGGTTGAATTGATCTATTTGAATATTTGTGTTATTTCGTGTAGTGTAGTTGTGAATATCACTCCTGTGACTATATAACTCTGGCTTTAGCTTGGTGAACATTACTGCTTCTAATATGAGGATGCTTGGTAAAGTTAATATTTTGTTATCTTTAAAAGTAGTTTTACAAGACTCTCTTGGTGATAGCCCAAAAATTATTCTTATAATTCGTTTTTGTAAAATAAAGACTCTGTTCCAATCAGTTCCCTGTCCCCAATATATGATTAAGTATTTTAGATGTGGATAAATTAATGCATAGTAAACATTAATCAGATATTTTCGATCTAAAAAGGATTTGAGGTTTCTAATGGCGAAATATCCACTGTTGAGTTTACTCACAACATTGTCAATATGATTTGACCATGAGAGTGTCTCATCTATTGTAATGCCTAGAAACTTAGTATGTTTTGATGGTGATATTATTTTTTGATTTATGAGAAGTTTTATTGGTTCTATTACTTTTTTTTTATGAAATGTGATATATGTGGTTTTAGATACATTAACTATTAATTTATTTCTAATACACCATTCCTCGAATCTGATGAGTAGATTTGTTGTATTTTTATGAAGAGTCTCTAGAGATGTGGCTGATATCAGTAAACTTACATCATCAGCGAACATGACTAGGAGTGAGTCTGGGTTCCTCATATGTGCATCTAGATCATTGATAAAAATTGTAAATAGTAATGGAGACAGCGCCGCTCCTTGTGGAACACCGAGATTCATTTCCCGACTGTGAGAGGTACTATCATCTAATTTAACAAATACCTTGCGATTTTTTAAAAATGATTCTATCCAGCCATTTAACTGGCCTCTAATTCCTATTTTATGGAGTTTGTCTATTAAGGAGTCCGGAATTACACAATCAAATGCTTTTGTTAAGTCGAAGAAAAGGCCTAGGACAAATTTGTTTTTATCCAATCCTTCATATATAAATTGCAGAACGTCATAAGTGGCAGTATTTGTTGAGTAATTTGGTCTAAAACCATGTTGTCTTGAACTAAGTATCTTGTAGTTTTCTAAAAATGTCGTAATTCTATTGTGTATAATTTTTTCTAAGATTTTACTAAAGATAGACACCAGTGTAATAGGTCGAAAGTTTTCAATTAATTCATGGTTTCCTTGCTTAAAAATGGGAATGATAGAAGCTATTTTCCATTTATCGGGAAATGTGCTTGTTCTAATCGATAGGTTATATATGTAACAAAGGGGTTCTATTATAATTTCTAAGCAGGATTTCACTACAGAGATTGGGACACCATCTGGTCCGCTAGATTTTTTATTGGGCATTATGTTTATTACATCTCTGATTTCTTGAGTAGTTATGTCGTCAATAAAGATTGAATGCAATATTCCATGTATTTCACTGTTGTCATAATCAAGGACCGGGAAGTGATTGTACAGAGTAGTTTCAGCAACCGTTGTGAAGTATTCACAGAATGCTTCGCACAGTTTAGTGGAATTATCGATTGTATTTCCTGAGATATTTAATGAGCTAATTGTGGGTGATATTTTCTTATGATCTAATTTGTCATTGACTATTTTCCAAACCTCTTTACATGTTATATTTGCCTTTGAGATCTTTGAGTTATAATAGTCTCGTTTCTTTGTATTTATCATGTTAGTAAATAATCGCTTAGCATTCTTATAATTAGTTGTGATTTCATTATTGTTCAAAGACTTACTTAGCCAATATAAATCTCTTAGTTCACTACTTTTTAACTTCACCTCCTCGTCTACCCATACTGATTCCTTAAACTCATTATTTTTTTTGACATTAATTATGGGGCAAGCAGTGTCAAAGCAAAAATAGAATATTTCCCAGAAGTAACCAAATGCATCATTTGTATTGTTAAGGTTATATACATTATTGAAATCAGAATTTAACAATAAATCGTACAAAGATGTTAAGTTGTGTTGACTGAATATTCTTATTTTTGTTAATTTGTCTTTAGGTTTGTTAGGTAGAGTTATTTGATCAAGAGTACAAGTGGACATCTGTACTTTGTGATCTGAAAGATCAATATCCAGGTTTTGTCCAGCAATTTTTTTAATGTTAGTAGTGATATAATCAATAGCTGTTGCCGAGCCATTTCTTTCACGTGTTGGCTCAATTGGTAAAGTGTTTTTTAATTCAAAGCTGGCAAACAGATCCATAAGTAATCCTCTCTCTTTACTTGATTGTAGATGATCTATGTTGAAATCACCACAAAGGATCATATATTGACAGGATTTACTTACACACAATAACGCTTCATTTATTATATTTAAGAAGGAGTCTACTGGTGCCACCGGTGACCGATATGCACACACAATTGCAATCTTTGAGTACCTAGTATTTATACTTGCGGCACTGACTTCACATGTAAAATCAACACTTTTCACATTGATGGATTTGACCTTTTGTGCTTGTATCTTGTTGCTACAATAGATAGCTACACCTCCATGTATTCCAGTTGTCCTGCAGTGCTTACTGACTAATAAATAGCCTTCGATTTTTGTTCTTTGTGCTTGCGGTTGTTTTAGCCAGTGCTCGGATACACAAACAATGTCTGGTTTTTCAGTTTGAAGAATTAGCTCTAAATTAGAGATTTTGTTTGCTATGCATTGAATATTTGTATGTAGTAGTTTTATGTGTAACGATTCTGTCTCTTTCGATATCCTCTGTACTGCTGGGTATTTTGTTCTTTCCAATGGAAGTTTTTTGCATGTTGTGAATGATCGGATCGTTGCTTGGGAGTATATTTATCAATATAAGAGCCTTCGGGCCAGAAGTCAGGTGACAGATATTCTTTTTCTAAGAAATCTGGGACTCCTAATTTAAAAGCGGCACTTTTTGGATTTCTGAATTTAGATTTTAGTTTCTCACATTTGTATAAGTGTTCGTAATCTTGATTTAAACAACATGTTATGTCCTGCGGTGAGGTTTCGACATCTAAATTTGACAAATAGATCCATGATATTTTAGCCAGCCTTTCTCCAATATTAGTGTTAGCAACTTTCAGATTAGGTTTATTTGGACCAGTGCAGATTTTTCCTGTCTTCTTAGCATGCTCATTATTCGTAACTATACTAGCCCTTTGTGGTTCCTTACACGAGGATGATGAGGCGGCATAATTTTTCTGTGATTTCGAATTTATAATACGCGGATTCTGTTCGTTTACTTGTTTTTCACGTGTGAGTATTTGTGCTTCCTTTCTCTGATCTCGTTGAATATTACCGTTGTTTACCAAGCTTGATGGCGCTAACTTTAGTTTTAAGGTTGATATTTCTGTTTCCAGCATCTTAAATTTATCTGCAAATTCACATTTTAGCTTTTCATAAATAGAGGAAACAAGTGCACCCTCATCAGACCACATATTGGTTATTTGCATATTTTTAGGTTGTTGATCTTTTTCAGTCAGCAGTTTAATCATATCTTTATTTGATTCAGTAAGATTGATGATAGATGTATTAATATCACTAGTTTTAGCTCGCAAACTTTTTTCCAAGCTATTTAGGAGTCGTTGTACTTCATTATTAATTGCTTTAGTGATTATGTCGTTTAACTCTTTGCCATCTATTTGTCTTGAGCTTGTTGAGAATTTAGGAAGCTCCTTAGATATACAGTCTTTACACCAGTAGATAACACTTCTTTTTTTTAATGCCACTGCTCTTACCTCTGTTGATGATAGATTCGCACACTCCTTGCATAGTTTCTTATTACAGTGATCACATTGAGCTAGGGGCTCATCTTTGGTTTCAGTTTTATCACATTTCAAACATTGAGCCATTTGTTATGAATTAAATTGATCAGTCCTTATATATTTCTGTGGTAATGATGTATTGAATGATCCTCGTATACTTTGCTGGTTGCTTGATGATAGATTAATCCCTCGTTTTTTTTTTTTTTTTTTTAGGAGATTAATCCTCGTTTTTTTATGAGTAGTAAGCAAAAACAATAAATAAAGAAAATATAAATTCACTGAGGTTATAGTCTTTAGATTGTTTTTGGTTTAAATTTGTCTATTTGTATTATGCACTTTAACAATTTTGGTATTCTTAAATAGTTTCAACACTAATGCATTAGTTATAAAAGTTGTGGGTTTAATAATGCAGTATTTCTCACAAGAAACTAGAAAATTTGAGCACTGATACTACTGATACACTGACACTACTCTTTTTTTGGATATGGATATGGAGTGTTTATGCTCCTCGTTTTGTGGTTCTGCTTCTATAAATCTTCTTCTAAATCTTCTGATTCCTCCGTTTCTGATTATACTGGTAGGGCATACATCGTTGCGATTTATTTGTGATATTCATTTTTTTCCGTCGCTTTTCTTTCCCAGTATGCTTGCTCTTCTACTATTTTGTTCATGATCCTATCGACTGTTATTCTCCACATGTAGCATGGTCTCCCTATTTTTGGTTTGTCGCTATTCGGTATTAGCGCTTTCTTCAGAAGATGTGTTGAGTCTTCTTTGGACATGTGTTCAGTACTTCATTGCATACATTTCTATCCATTTTGTAAATGTCTTTCCTCCTAGCAGTATTGATGTTTTATGTCGCTGTTTTCGTCTTGTTGTTCTTGCGAGTAGTTGGCTGATGTCCCTTTCGGCTCTTCTCAAACTTCTTCTGTTGGTTTTTGTCGTTGCTGCGTTTTTAACCCCATATGCCATCGTTGACAGTATGATGGCTATATACAGCTACTTGGTCAGGCCCCATGATGGTTTGTTTTTCTCGATGAACAGTATAATTGTCCTTGTGACTCTGTATGTCGCTTTAACTCTCTCCTTTACAGTTTCTGTCTTTTTAACTTGGTTTGTGAGATATGGTCCTAGGTATTTCAATTTGTTCGTTGCTCTTAAGGAGGAGTCGTCTATTTTCTATTCTTCTCCGCTAGTCTGACTATCTTTTGTTGACGGATCTCGCACCATTATTAGGCCTTTCTTGAAGTTTACTTTCAGTCCAGGTGTATCCAGATGTTTTCCAGGAAGTTGAAAATGTGCTGCTCTTCTTCTTTGATGATTAGGAAATCATCGGTGTATGCTAATACGATTGGTGTTCTCAATGTTTCTGTGTCTTCTTCGTTAACATTTGGTGTTTCCTTTATTGTGCTTTGTATCACTTGATTAGGACCGTGGTGAATAGTCGAGAGAATAGGGGGTATACTTCCTTGACTCCTATGTTCTCTTGTTTGGTTTCCACCATTTGTCCGAATCATTGTATAGCAGTGCATTCGTGAAGGCAGACTTTTTAAATCTTATTTATTAGGTGGTGCGGTACTTTTTTGTTACGAAGAGTGTTGATTATGATCTGATAGCATCAAATACCTTCTGGAGATCTATAGCGACTATGTGTGGTTTTGTGTCTTTTCTCCATTTTATTTCCAGGATGTTTCTGGTAGTGTACATGTTGTTATCCGTTGATCTGCCTTTGATGAATGCTCTTTGATAGTCTGATGGAATTGCGATGTATTTCTCTAGTTGTTCGAGCAGGGATTGTGCGTAGTATTTGTAACCTAGACAAAATGTTGCCGAATTTAAGTCTTAAAGAAAAACACTTGTAAATTAACAAACACACAGGTGGGCGTAGTATCGTTATTTTTTTTTCTTCAGAGTTGTACGTTTATATTTAATATTTATTCCGTTAATTACATTTGATTAAGTGTGCACTGTTTTTCCATAATTGGGTCTATCGACCTATGGAATAGTGTAAACAAATAAATTAATGAATTAATAGACAATATTATTTTTATTAAAGCAATTTATACAAAATACATTAATATTAACTTTATTTATAATTATATTAATTGAATATTATTATATTATTCATTACACAATATGTTTATAATAAAAACTAAATTATATTAATGATATTGATCGGAAAAAACAGAAACACACTGACCCTTCATGAATAATAAACGTTGTTTAATGGAATTGAATTATAAATATATATCATCAATTTTATTATTTAATTAGTTAGCTAAAGCATTATCTTCAAATTACATTTATAGCGATTTCATAAAATATGCAAAAGCTTATAATATTATTAACACTGATTTGAAAGCATTTTCGATTTAATAAAAAATACTTGCATCAAATTAATATTTTACGTTTATAGGTATATTTATAAACGAAATTGATGACACGATCGAAAGCAGTTAATAGTGTACGCTACTAGGCGTGCAGATCACCCCCGTTTTAACCAACTAACCGGTTAGGTTGAGGTAACCACTTCTAACTTGGTTTTTCTTCAAGTTGACATCGAAGAGTACTTACAGTAAAATTAGCCAAAGTTAGTTGATCGGAACATATAAATAATTGCAAAAAACTATAATTTTTTATATCACGAATTTTGTCGAATTTCATCTTCAACTCGCGATATCTCGGCAAATAATGAATATTTTTAGATGAAATTTCAGCACGACATTGCCCAAGTTATTATTTAAGATATTGATTTGGTCCGAACTTTATTTCACAGATGAAAATAGTGATTTTTCAAAAAAATTCTTTTGTCAAGCCTAATTTGTTTTTCAAACAAAATTTGTGTGACGAACTTTTATTACGATAATTTTTGACAAACTTATATTAAAGTACAATATTTAAAGAAGTTTTCTGTAAAGTATTTCATATTGATATTGTATATATAAAAAGTTATCGTACTTCTAAGAAGCAGTGCTTAAATACGAAATATATGAAATGTTTCGAAGATGTTGGACAATATTTTTTTAAGTATTTTCGGAAACTATTTGAAACTATTTCTGAGATTCACGTCATTTTCTATCGGTATGACGTTAGTATGAATCCTAAATCGCAAGAGAGGCCAAAAAAGTATAAACTAAATTCTAATACTTACGATATTAATGCTAGTCGACCTATACCAGATTGGGATAAAGTTATGTCTACAGATGCAAATAAAAATGATTTGAACCTATTTTTATGCGACTACATCGAAAAAAAATATTGAAATCCCTCAGACTTCTGATAAAATTATTAACAAAAAATTATATTTGGCTGGTGGATACAAAAATCATCTTGTAACTAAAGAAGTCACTGATTCACTTAAACGTGAGGTTACAGATTTATTTTCGAATCATGCCGAAGCTGACTCTCGAATAATTTGTTATCTGATCTACATTTCCAAACAATACTTAGACACTCAGGACATGATAGTGATCGTTAAGTCCCCAGATACAGATGTGTTTATTCTTTGAATCGCACATTATTTTAAACTAAATACAAAGATTCAAGTATGGTTTCAAACAGGAAAAAATAGCATCAAAACGGATTTGCGGCGCTTTATACCAAGACATATTATATGCCAAGAACTAAAAAGTAGTATTGGTTTAGCATTACCAATAATTCATGCATTAACCGGATGCGATACGACTTCCGCTTTCTACAGAATTGGTAATAAAAAAGCTCTCAACGTAGCACAAAAAATGAGCACAGAACATTTAGTCCAGATGTTTCAAATTGAGAATAAATTAACATCTGAAATTGTTAATGCTTGGACAAAATTTGTGATTGGAATTTATGAATTCAAAAGTAAACAAGACAATATTAACAACGTGAGAGTAATCTTAGCTAGAAAAAAAACTCCTCCTTTGAAAAATTACCTCCATCGTACCCAGGCTCTCCTTCAACACATGAAATGCTATTTTTGGCAAGTGCACGTATGGTATAACGCCCACATACCTTAATCCGACTGATTTTGGTTGGAAATTTGACAATGAAGAACTTTTGCCAATATATTTTGAAGGACCAACAAGTTTGGAGCTGCTTCAAAAGTGTATTGTAATTGCAGATCAAAAAAAAAAACATCTTGCGATAGTGAATTTTGTTCATGCTACGCTGCTGGTATAAAATGCTGTCTCATTTGTAACTGTACATCAAATTGCTCGTTGCAGCCCATAGATGTTGATTCAGATTTAAAAACTATTAAAAGCAACCCAATGGATTATGAATTTTGTAATTTATCAACAATTAATTTAGTATTACTTATTTCCACTTTACAGTAACCTGTAAAAAGGGAATATATAACAAAACATTGCATTGATATGATAGTAACTGCCTGAACTACGTCAACCATCACAATGAAACATGGCGCGCGTAAACAACATGCCTGCTGCGCGCGGAAACGCTACTTCAAAATGCGATAACTTTTTATATACACAATATGAATACCTGAAACTTTACAAAAAACTTCTTTAAATATTGTACTTTAATATAAGTTTGTCAAAAATTATCGTATTAAAAGTTCGTCACACAACTTTTGTGTCTGAAAAAAAAATTAGGTTTGACAAAAGAAATTTTTTGAAAAATCACTATTTTCGTTTGTGAAATGAAGAAGGATTCCGACTAATTCAATACTTTAAAGAATAACTTGTGCAATGTCGTTCTGAAATTTCATCTAAGAATATTCATTATTTACCGAGATATCGCGAGTTGAAGATGAAATTCGACAAAATTCGTAATATAAAAAAATTATAGTTTTTTACAATTATTTACATGTTCCGATCAACTAACTTTGGCTAATTTTTTACTGTAAGTACTCTTCGATGTCAACTTTAAGAAAAATTAAGTTAGAAGTGGTTACCTCGACCAAATCGGTTACTCAGTTTCTAGAGCACTTATTGGGGGTGATCTGCACGCCTATACGTCTTCGCTGCTTTGGTTATTGTAATGAAAAAGATTCAGCTTTTCGACAGACGTGTGCTGTCAAAATATATCTATTATCACCAGTTTGAGTCAATACTATTGAGTAGTTTATTGTCCAAAAATTATATTGTTCTTATTATAATTGAATTAAATCAACGTGGACGAATTACGTAGTTAATAATAACACAAGTCTATAAAAAAATGCCTTTTCTTTTGTAGATCTGCGTAATTGTTGATTTTTGGAGACAGCATGCGTAGTTTTTCTTTAATACAACGTTCCTTAACAGAAATTCTCCCACTTCAAAATTAACAAAGGTTGTGCATAAGATTCATTACGCGAGTAGTGCTAAATATCGGCCAAAATCTGATAGAAGCAAGTAGTCAAACAAATGAGGAAATAGCATTTTATGATCGCTTAACCTACGAGATCAACCAAAAACTTTTCAGTTAAGCCAACCTTATATCACAATACCAGCAACAAAGGTAAAAAGGATATTGTTCACAAATAAGTTTTATTCATGGGGCGAGCATAGAGGCGACTTCAATGTGAATGTCAGTCGATATTTCGTTGAAGCAACGTCGAGCGCGGTTAGTACTTGGATGAGTGACCCATCTTGGGAAACACAGCGTTCTCGTCCCACCTTCCAGCGGCCTGTATATCAGTGTATACGCGGAAGCTACGTAATTTCAGACGAGGATTACGAAGTGGATATACCATCCTTTGGAGGGGATGTAAAGCAGGCGGCCCCTTGTCTATTAAATGTTAGGCAAGTAAAAGATCCCTGCCCTTCTTAAGGGAAGAGGTTCGGCAAAATTTCCAGGTTGGGGGGTAGCTCGTCTCCTGGCGTCGGTGATAGGCCCTGGTAGCGGAAATAGGCCGACGTTAAATAAATAGATACAAAAAAAATGTTTTATTCATACAAAATACATTAGAACCATAAACTTACTGAAGATGATGTTGATGGAAGGATGCAGTTATGAAGTTTTATGGTTCAGTAGAAGAAAATAATACTTAATACCGTCAAAATATACGGGCGATGATTAAAATAGTCGCCCATATAGTATCAGAGAATCTCATCTGGCTACCCTCTATGAGAACAAAATTAAATGCAGATCGCTATTTAGAGCTTCTTCTCAACCAAAACATTACAGCCTTAATAGTTTCACAGATATGGGTAGGTCGAAAGAGACATACTGAATGGTCACCACAGTCATCAGATTTAAATCATCTAGACTGTTTTGTTTAGAACCATTTAGAACTAGTTGTCTATAAGAGTGGAAGAAGGAATTAAGATTGTTCAAGAAGTATCCTCACAAATATTTCAAAACGTCTTAAGAGCCTTCATTGACCGATCATGATATTTTCAGGCAGTTGTGGATCTCCAGTTCAGATATTTATCATGAATTTGTTCTTCAATATTTACGTGTTATATATTTTGCATAATTTTATTTTACTATTTTATTGGATATCGTACCAACACGGCAGCGCAACGGGATAAGACTTGTTAAGTATATGGTCAATACAAACGTTTACAAACCACTCAAATCGTAATAGTTCTCGTGATGCTGCCGAATACCCATACCATAGATTTATTGTGTAGCCTAGACCATGCCACTGGCTTCTGATCTCGCGGCAATTCGAGAATTGCAACGACCATAGTATAAGACTTATTGTATGCATTGCTAGCATGATATAGGTATAAAACAAATTTACTGTCAGACTTTGAATTCAGAAAATAAGTGGTTTTAAAGGTGTGCATTTATCTGAATTTTTTCAAATGTGTAACTCCCTTCCGGACCGCCTTGGGATTGAATTTGGGGGTTCTTCATGATGAGTAGTGTGTTATGTTATGTTATTTCCCCAGCTCTGTATAATTTTACACAGTATATTAATTTTCAATTATAAAATTATTCGCATAGCTAAATAATATAAAAATTATTAATAAAATATTGCCATTACAATTTTTTTGATTATGAATACTTCGACATATTATAATTTCTAATTTCGCACACAAAATTATTACGCGATAGCATACTGTACCATAATAATAAGCCAATATAAAAGAGAGATTAAATATAAGCTAGATAATTCACTTCTCCGGATTATGAAACCATTCCTTCGTTAAAAAGTTTAGACAGAACTTGTTAGAGAAGGAAATTGGGCCGACAAAAAGTCAGCTTCTCCACTTCAAGATAATCTAAAGCTGTTTCCTCTTTCGGAAAAAGCAGATGTTTGATATAAAGCTTTTTATATATTATTGCGGTGTAAATAGGTTTTATACAAACCGGAAAGGCGAGAAAATTAATGTTGTATAGGTTAATTCAAATTTCCATGGTCCAACCGTCTTTTTTGTGTAAAATCATACAAAATTATATATTCTGCATGCGTAATAATAATAATAATAATAATAATAATGTAGAACAAACTTTTCTTAGAATATAAGATTTAAGAGATATTTTTTCCAATTTTTTCAATTGGGGGCCGAGTTACATTTTTAGCGTTCTTTTCTTATAGACTCTAGTTTATGTCTAAAATTTTAAGATTAACTATTAGCTACAATACAATGACAAATTCAAAATAAAATTTTACGTTCTATTTTATTTTTAGCTGCTCTTTTAGTAATTAAAATATATCGTTAAAAATCATACTACACAGCAATGAGTAAAATAAAAAGGATGTTAATGTATACTAAACGATATGTGATTTAGATAAGTCACATTTTAATAATGATTAAAAATAATATTAATTAAGGCTTACAAAATTTTATAATAGTTTCTTTTACTTCCACATCCAGTGGAAGTATAGTAACGACAAAATTTTTTAACAAAATTTTATTGTTCAAACAGGCTTAGAATGACACGAAACGTCGAGATTTTAAGTTTGAGTAAAAAAAATACTGTCTGTCGGTCTGTTCGTAACTTTTTTTTGTGCGCACGGTTAGTCTGGCACCGTTTAAGATATTGACTTGAAATTTGGTACACATATGTATTTGGATTTGGAACTAGATTATATTTTCACCTATTCCGTTGAGGTGTTAGAGGGTAAACTGGGCTAAACGGGGGTAAATACGTAAATCAAGCAGGCAAGAGTCCATAACATTGGTATATAGTATATAAAAGAAAAGCTAATGTCTCATTAGCCACCTCCATTAGCCACCTCCATTAGCCACCCCCATTACTACCCCCACTCCATTACAAAAGGGGGTGAAAAAAGATTGTGATTTAGTGTGTGTACAAGAACCAAAGGCCTCAAAATATTTCTTTTACCTCATCCATCCCCACTACCACCCTCTATCACTATCCCCACCCCACTACCGATGTGGGGTATCGTTTTATGGGTTTCAAATATCATATCATTAAAGTTCCATAAACAATTATTTCCACATCAAAATGTTTTCATTGTGAGAGACTGACTGGGTAGCAAATCTGGATGTGGAAGTAGTGATTCCTTGGGCAGCCGTTTTTTATAAATTTATAAATTTTAGAATTATTAGACTGATTTTCTCTGTCGTTGGTATTATCCGTATTAAATGAAAACTCACTACAATGTCACTTCCGAATGTCGGGCAATTTTAATTCTATATGTTTTCAACAATTTATAAGATTACAAAAATGCAAAAATGGAAATAAAAATAAACTGTTACTATTATTGAAAACCAGATGAAAAAACATGCATTCTAAAAAATATTCTATGGCCTGATCCACCTAAACAATCAAGATTCTATAAGGAGCTTACACAAGAAATAAAATTAAATTAAAACACTCAAAATCGCGAACTAACATCATTAAAAACCACATAGGAAGCAATTTTTTTAAATCTATCCCTGAAATATAAGCGATTAAAAATTTGCCTGATTTTACCTACTCTTGAAACGTGACGTCAGACCGAGAGAGTGGCGTCTAGTGAGACTGATTCCACTTCGGTTTTGACAATTCCGCATGCGCACTTTAGTTTTGGCATATAATAACTAACTATAAACTCTTAAAAATTTGATCCACGAACCCAGCTCCGCACAAGATCAGCTAGTCGTTAGCCGCCGTGGTTCAATTTGGTTGAAATATTTGTATTTATTTCCAAAACTAGTTATAAACAATTATAATTTTTCCAGAACCAAATACGAGTGTAACAATTTACAATCTCACGAATAGACCAAGATATATCCACAATTTTCTTTTGATATCAAAAGAATAACAATTGCAACATTTTACGAATTTGAAATTTTATGTATGGAAATAAGATTCTCTGATAACGCGTCAAACTTAAAAATATATAACATTGGATACTTTCTTTATATCGTGTAGAAGCTAAATAAAGAAGCCATTAAAAGGAATGAAAAAAATGTAAAATAAAATTTTACCGTCGCTAAGTTGATTGGGCTCTATTACCTAATATCGATATCGAGATCGATCTGAAAATGAAAAAACAATGAATTCAGACGTATTTTTAACCAACCTCAATATTAATATTACATAATAAGGTTCAATTTATTGAGCTACGTGACGGTGAAATTTTATTTCATAATTTTAACCACCTTCTTTGAAGATCGTTAAATTTTTTCTTCGAGCATTTTTAATTTTTTTTTTGGATCCTTAATTTTACTACTTTAATATATTTGTTTTAAATGTAATTTGACTGAATCAAGCACCATATTTGTAGAAATAGGGAATCTCCAAAATATTTTAAAATTTTGATTGAAATCAGAGGTTTGTCCTTTACAGATTTATAAACCATTGATTCAAAATGCTATAACTTAAAAAGTTCAGTTAATTCATTTTTAACCTTCGAACCTCTGAGCGAAGTTGATGTATTACGAATAATAAATAATATTAAAAGTAAATCCACTGGTCTTGATGGTACCAATATCTTAACAGTACATTTATGTGTTCCTTTTCTTTTGCCATACATATAATTAACTTCTTGTTAGCCAACTGGACAAAAAGCTAAAGCTATACCATTGCCGAAAACTACTAATCCATCACATTTCAATAATATTAAGCCAATTAGTATACTGACGACTGTGTCTAAAATATTGGAGAAGGTAATAATTGAAGAACAGTTGCGAAAACATATTAAATTTAATTCTATTCTTCCGGCAACGCAATCTGGATTTAAACCGGGACACGACTGTACTACGGCTCTATTAAACATTACTGATGATATCTTTACCGCAATTGATAACGGAAAAATAACACTATTAATTTTACTAGACTATTCGAAGGCATTCGAGACTTTGATTCACAAAATTTTGTTCTCAATATTTAATTTTATTGGCATTACTTCTGAAGCATCAAATTTGTTGTTACATTATCTGACGGATGGATGTCAGGCGGTAATGTATGGGAATTATATTTCAAATCTTTTAACTGTCAGTACCTATTGGTGTACCTGAAGGCTCAGTTTTGAGGCCTGTAATTTTCACCTCTGCATTATTATGCCGACGACATCCAAACAAAACTTGGTTTTAATTTGCAGGTCTCTGTTCAAGGCATTGCCGCCATTAACTATGATTTACCTAAATTATCAAGTTATTCAGAAAAGCGTTGTTTGAAATTTAATGGCGATACAATGGCGAAACAACAGCAATAGTATTTGGTAGAGCGCATTTAGAATTGTTTTTAAAGATACTTTTGGCAATTCACTTAATGTAAATATTAATTTAAAAAAATTGGTAATAGTGTCAGGACAACGAATTAAGGTTTACGCATCACAACAATAAAGGCCTTCAAAAAGCCTATATTAATTTAAAACTAATTTATTAAACAGGCATGTTCTGAACACCCGGCGAAAATTTCTGCAATGTGCTTCTTTGGTTCTGTCGCAGCTGAAATATTGTGATGTAGAGTACGGCCATTGTTTGTCTAGTATTGACTCTAGACACATCCAAAAACTTCAAAATGGCTGTCTGAGACTAATATATGGCATAATGTATTAGTTACATGTTAAACTTAACAAACGGCTAAGTATGTACAATCGAAGACACCTGCATGAAATGTGTTTGTTCAATAGCTTATTACGTAATAAATCACCAACGTACTTGTATAACAAAATTCATTTCAGAACTAATATTCACAATATCAATGTTTTAAAAACCTCTTACGCCTCCAGTACACCGAACGACTAAATTTGAAAGATATTTTTAGTATAACAAAGTTAAATGTGTTAATGCGCTGCTGGATAAGTTCAAGTTTACGTCAAAGGCAACGTTGAAAAAGTATTTATTTAATGTTTTGATAACCCAGTGAGTATTGTCATTTATATTTGTGTGTGTCTCTGTATGTACGTCTGTGTCTACATTTAATTGTATTTAAAGTTTATATTTAATTGTATTTAAACGCTCTGCCATTAATTGTATTTGTAACATATGATTTTATAATTGTTATGAGATGTTGCTTTTCATAATAATGCCTTACAGTAATGTTTTGAATTTCTCTTATTTTTTTTTATTTGAGTTGGTGGAAAAACAGAATTTGAGCACTCTGCTCAATTTTCTGAATCTCGCCCATTATTCCATTATTTACTATATATTTGTAAATATATAAAAACCTTTATTATTATATTGGTATTAAGATGCGAAAGATAGTGATTTAACACAACAGATAATCATCGATTTAAAACCCCATACATACACAAATATATCAAACTGACTCTATTTTATTAAAAGACGGCTAAATACAAATTTATTTGCCCAATGTAAGTTTATTTATTAGCACAATAAATCCGCTAACACCAGATATGCAAATTCGAAACGAAGTTAAAAAAGAAGGCTCAAACGATACTGTGGTGTATTGAGTCCGTAACGCCGCGGCCCGCTAAATCCCCTGTTAAGACCGGAATCAGGAATGCTAAAATGCCTCTAAATGGAGGTCGAGATGGAATATTTGATTTCTAATTTGGCTGTCGCTTCTAGCCTGAAATTCCTAACCCCAAATTATACCTTCGCTAATACTTATAGAAATCTAATAAAATATATTAAAATTTTATTCAATCCCATGGCGTTTGCGCATGATTAAGCATTAGTAAAATTTACTGCTGCACAAATTTATTGATATGAAAGAGATAATATTCTAGTTAATAAGCTATAAGGTATCTTTTCTAAAACCGTTCACCGAATAAATTTCAAGAAAATCGACTTATAACAACATAAAAATTCTCCTCTGTGCGGACAATTCCCGTACGTAACAGAGAGGTTAGCTCTGCGATATGAAAAACGAAAAAAACGGTCACGATATAATTACCAAACATTTTTGTGAAAAAATAACAGAAATTTTTTTCTTGTCAAAGTTTTGATAATGAATGGTCTGAAATTTTAACAGCCTTCGTTTTTTTAATTATACACTGAAAAAAGTATTTGTATAATTTTACGTGCTTCTTCATTTAGTTATGTGACCAGTGATAACAGTCCATACGAAACTTGCAAAAAAGTGTAAAACCCCAAAAGTGCAGGGGTATCAACCAAACATGACTACCCCCCCATTTTCGAGGACGGCCAACACGATGGTGATAGACGCGCGGTCCCTACCTCCCTCGAACTAATCGCAAAACCACCTCTATTTTCGATTTTTCGTTGTCAGGCATGCGAGGACTTGTTGAATCTTTTTTTTTTGAGGAAACTCAACATGTCCTGTAAAATTTCGCAACCAGACATCCTAACGACCTACGGGGGTTGAAACCACCCCCTCCATCAATACCGAAACATGCAAAAAACATCTGAAAACTTGCTGAAAATTGTTTTCCACACGTTTTCAAGGGCGGGTAACACGATACTGATATTATTTCCTATTTCCTCCTACCCCTAATCAACTACCCCTAAATGCCCCCATTTCTCGTTTTCAGCACTTTTGGATGTATTTTTACGTGTTTTGGTATTTCGTTAGAATGTCTGGCTGTAAACTTTTACAGGACATATTGAGTGTCTTCAAAAAAAACCCGATCCAACAAGTCCTCGCAGGTCTGAAAACGAAAAATGGGAAAAAGAGTAGTTTTATGCATTTAGGAGTAGTTGGTTAGGTAGTTGGTAGCTAAATAATATCAGTATCGTATTCCCCGCTCTTGAAAACGTGTGGAAAACAATTTTTTTCAGCACGTTTGGATGTTTTTCGCATGTTTGTGTATTGGCGAAGGGGGTGATTTCAACCCTCGTGGATCGTTAGAATGTCTGGTTGTGAAACTTAACAGGACATACTGAGTTTCCTCAAAAAAAAAAACCGATCCAAGTCCTCGCATGCCTGACAACGAAAAATCGCGTTTAGGGGTAGTACGAGGGGGTAGGGACCGCGCGACTATCACCATTGTGTTGACCATCCTCGATAATGTTTGGTCGCACTTTTAGGGTTTTTGCAACTTTGGCATGGACTATAATGACAGAATTTCACAGACTGAATATAAAATTACACCTCTCTTGTAAAAATACATGCTCAATGTGATGTGATTTTACGAATACTCTTATAATTCTTCGGCGTAATTGTTAAAGGCCGTAATTATACAATGTTATTTTATACAGATTCTGAGTTTTGTTGGCATGGAGGTCATAACTACAGCGTGATTTTACGTGAATTCCTGACAATTTTTGTTGTTACTACGATTTTCAATGAACGTGGATGGCTCAAATTTATTATTTTTAAATATAATTTAGATAAGTTATAAAATAGAGACAACTGTTTTTGTATTTAACCGTTTTAGACGTGATTAAATACAAAAAACGCGTTTTCACATTCTTTAACATTTCAAAACTACCTAAATTATACTTAAAAACAATAAATTTGACACATATACAGCGTGATCTACCAAGAAATGTGGAAAATAAAATGGTGTACTAGTCTTCAATGTGGGAAGCCCTTGCAAAATTTTAGAGGATTCTGAGGTAATTTAGTATATTAAATTATTAGTAAATTTGCGAAGATACACTACTGATATTGAGTAAGTCCTGACCTATTCCTGAATAGGTCGACGAACTTACTTGTGAAAGAACGTATTCGAGTTGTTTACATTTCCTTAATTAGCATAAAATGTGAAGCCGGCCGGCGAGATAAAAAAAAAGTCTACACACGATCCAGCGGCAGGGAGCCAACTTTGTCGGTACGCTTTGAAGATAATTGGAATTCCAGCGGACCAGTTCACTTTTATGAATGAGTCCAAAGCATGCCGATAAGGCTGGCTCCCTGCCGCTGGATCGTGTGTAGACCACTAAAGAGAGCCGCGTTTTTTGTTTTCGGTCGAACAATAGGAACACCGCTGTGTCATTGACCGGTTTAACTAAATATCTCGTATATCTGCTTGTCGTTTCAGCATGGGGTCAATGTCTTCGATTTATTTCGCTATTTTTGTAGTGTGATTTGATTAAAACCAAAGTCACTTCTATCTTATCCAGCTTTGCTGTCAGTAGTGTCAATCCCAAGTCTGATAAAGTGATATGGTTGTATCGCGTTACATTAGATTAGTTAAAGTCATTGGCGACGCATTTCTACAAAAAAATAAGGTAATTTTTTTGGTCATTTTTTTTAATTTTTCATTTTTTTAACTCCCTTCGGTGGGGACAACCTACTGTTAAATTTTCCGCATGTCATGGTAGATCACGTTGTGTACAATACGCAATTGTATTCACGGGAAGTCAAGATCTCAAATTTTTTTTAGTATCAGTCACCTCCATTATCACCCTTATTACCATCGCTAGCCCATTTTCAAAGGCGGTAAAAAATAATAAAATTGTGATGTACTGTGTGTACAATTTTTTTTAGCATCAGCTACTCTCTTTACTATCTCCATTACCACCCCCACCCTATTATTAAAAGGTTTTAAAAATATAAAGTTATGATTTAGTGTGTGTACAAGACTAGATGCCTCAAATTTTATTTCTTGCATCAGCCGCCCCCTCTACCACTCCCACCCATTGCTAATTACAAGGGGGTGAAAAAATAAAATTGTGATTTCAGAATCAAAGGCCTCAAAAATTTTTTGGGTTTCGGCCTCCCCCTCTACCACCCCCACTACCGTGTGGCACATCGTTTTATGGATTTTTGGGGTAGACAATTTAAAATATTATATTAGCAAAGTTCCATGAACAATTTTTTGCACATAGTAGAGTCCAAATATAGTATCAACGTCTTCTTTGTTGAATAGGTAAGCCTGAGACGTACACTTCTGTGCAGTAAAATCTCGTACACCTATTTTTCGCTATATTAAATCATTCTTTATTTATTTGTCTTTGTCAGTGTCATATTTTCGAAATGCCGAAATTAACTGAACATGAAAAAATTCTAATTCTCCCTAAAATTGAAGAGGGATGGTCTATCAGAGCAGTTGCTAACCATTATCACTTAAATAAAAGTACCGTTATGAGTGTGAAGAAAAGGTGGGAGGAGGAAGGTATCATAAAGAGGAATGACCGTTCAGGCCGACCGAGAAATTCAAATCTCACTCAAGATGAAGCGCTCCTTGGCTATTTGAAGGAAAATTCGTTTGAAACAGCAGTAGACAGTGTTGACAAATTTTCCAGCATCTAGGTCAACAACTAGCCGAAGGATAGGAAAATCGGAATTAAAAAACTGCGTAAGTGCCAAGAAGACCATATTAACAGAAGAACATAAGCAGAAGGGCTATGACACTTCGAGCTCAAAATCCCATATTATTTCTTATGAAGGTTCATTTTGCAAATTTTTAATCGATTTTACTTTTCTTTTCGAGATCTGTACCTGTAGCTGTGAGAGCTGTAAGATCTGTAAAAGCTGTAGCTTTAAGGCCTGTAGCTGTAAAAGCTGTACCTGTAGCTGTAAAAGCCGTACAGATCCCGAAAAGAAAAGTGGAGGGGGTAAAATCGGTCAAAAATTTGCAAAATGAACCTCCATAAGAAATAACATGGGATTTTGAGCCCGAAGTGTCATAGCCCTTCTACTAACATAAGCAAGCCCGCATTCTGTTTTGTGTAAATTACCTTTATCACCCGTTGAAGTTTTGGAACAATGTTGTGTTTACCGATGAAAAAGTTTTTCAGTCTTGTAATGACGGACATATTCGGGTGTACCGTCCTGCAAATACCAGATTTCACGAACGCTACGTGTCTCCGCGGAACATGTGCGGGCGATTTTCTGTTAATGTTTGGGCATGGATAAGCGTGTATGGCCCTGGTATAGCGTGGCGTATCAGGTAATGGTAGATTTAATGGGCAGGTTTATAGGGATATTTTGGAAAACGTTATGCTTCCTTCGGTGGAGCAATTACATCCAAACAACACATTCATTTATCAACAAGACAACTGCCAGGATAATTACTCAATGGTTTGGGAACAATAATATTGAATTATTACCGTGGCCTCCGCACAGTCCCAATATAAACCCAATTGAGAACGTCTGGGGTTTGCTAGTAAAAAAAAATTATGAACGAAACTTGAGATCAAGAAATGAAGAAGAATTTTGGTCGGCCATTGAAAATTGTTGGGAGGAGATAAGAGAAGAAGAAAACTATTGTCGTAGACTAATTGCTTCTATGCCAACAAGATTTAATCACGTCTTGGAGGGAAACGGAGCCATGACAAAATATTAAGTTGTATTATTTAGAAAATAAACACAAGTGCACTGTCCAACACGCGTAGACGGTACAAATTTTTATTGACAGTTAAACCTCGCCAGGTCTTATAGTCTTTTATTCGATATTATTAATTAGGTATTAAATTTATTATTAAATTTACCATCAACTTAAGCTATTCGGAGGTATCTAAGGCAGTGGCTACCCCAGCCTTACTGACTGAGTTCATAGGGTAGCCACGAAATGAAACGCAAACATCTCTTCACCTTTTCCAACACCCCTAAATTGGTGACCAGACGTGATCGTCTGTACCCATTCCTACATAAATGGACCATCACCTTGAGCTCTTCGGAAGCGTCTAAAGCAGAGGCTACCCCAGCCTGACGAGTTCATAGGGTGGCCACGGAATGAAATGCAAACATCTTTTCACCTTTCCCAACACCCCTTATAACAAAAAAGTTACAGACCTACAAACAGATTTTTTTTCTCAAACTTAAAATCTCGATGTTTCATGACATTCTAAAGCAATTTGAAGAATAAAAATTTTCATTTTTTTTTGTCGTTAATATATTTCCACTGGATGTGGGAGTAAAATTATCACAGGCAGACACGTGCAGAACGGCCATGCAGAAAACCGCTTTTTAATGTTTTGAGCTTTCAGAATCTGGCCTTATCTCGGACACAGCTTGTCAATTTTTACATTTGTTATAAATCTAAATCATTAAATCATTTTCCCAAATACCTTACTTATGATATTTCACAATCAATGTCACTTTTTATAACCTATATGATAATAAAAAGTCTAAATTACAAAAAGACTGATTCACATGACTTAATATTAGTAAAAACTGGATTACTTGATTTTTCAAGTGTACGGGATTTTACTGCACTTATAAGTCTTACTTGTGACAAAAGAGTAAATTAATAAGAAAGATAACCTAAAACTTACACTGACAATTTTTTTCTAATTGGTACATAATTATAGGTATTTTGATGTTCTAAACTTTATTATCCGGAGAATTAGAAGCGAAGGAGTCACCAAAGCTCAAAATAAATACAGATTTAGAAATTGGTAATTATTCAATAATAAAGCGACATAAAAAAATACAGCCACAAGTTAGCAGTATGGAGAGGTAAGAAACAATAACTAAAATTTATAATTATTGGTCATGCTATTACACGGGGTGTATTTTTAAGTGCACAAGTTTAAAGGTTTCATGAAAAGTTATGAAAAACGGCGTGTACACGCTACAACTTTGATTTTCAATAATTGCAACAACAAATTGTCTTCTACGGCATATATAGAGTCCAGGTATGTGCATGTCCATAATAAGCAAAAAAGAACTTCAAAATAAAGTAAACCGCATCACTTAAGGCCAACTTCTCGATTTATTATAACATGTTGTACCAAAAATTAAACACATATTCGAAAAATTAGGTTCTAGACAGCTTTTCATTTTAATTTAAGAAGGGTTTTTTGGTCAGAAATTGAATTCGGGTCCATCAGATTATTTTCCTGCATACTTGTATAAAGAAATTTTTTGACATTTTGACGTTCCCACATAAAATTGCTTATATCTATGAAACTACAATTGAAGATCTAGGCTCTCTCTATATGACGGTACACAATTTATTTTTATTTTTACATTATAACTTCAATAACAATGCAGAATTCGTGTCAAAGGTTTCTAATGACATTTTCCCACCATTTACCAATGTTTATGTATTAACGTTATTAATTCATTATCTCTAGGCGTAATCATCTTATCTTTTAATTCAATATTGAATTTCTTGTATGCAGACTGCTATATTAAATTATTCGTATATTATTGTTTGTATTACATGGAATTAATTCTACTCTGCAGTACAATCGATATATGCTGCTGCATATTTTACAACAGCTGGGCTTATAAAACTTTAGTTGTTTTATGTGTCAACAGTTACTATTATTACACCACATTGTAATAAAATTGCGCACTACATACTAATATATTTTTCCTACGTGGGATTTTAAAAAAATATGAGTTGAAATGGAATTATATTCCTATCACAAATAATATGTTATTTATTATAAATTATAGGAAGTTCCAAGTTATAAGAACTTCCATAAATAGTAATACGAAATAGGCCACAGTGGACCACATTGCACATTTAGGAGCTCGTAAATAGATTTTTTTCTTCAAGCGTATCAAAATGTTTAAATTATGTCACCAAAAATAGAAGTAGAAGTAGGACATTGTTTTACTAGTAACAAAATGTTATTACCGAACGCCACCGTAGTGGAAATTGTTTTACTAGTAACATAATGTTAGTTCCGAAAGCGCCACCGCAGTGGGTATTGTTTTACTAGTAACATAATGTTAATACCGAAAGCCACCGGTGGCGCGCTATCCACTAGCCACTTGTCATATTGTGTCAACATGTAAGACTGTAGTTTGAATATTTGTACATTTATGATAAATAAATGAATTTTTGCATTTTAATACGCTTGAAGAAAAAATAGTATATATTACAAGGAGTAGAACGCCTTTTTTGTGTTTCGCCCAGTTTGCGGCTTCGGCTTCGCCTCAGCCGCAAATCCTGGGCTCAACACAAAAAAAGAGTGCGTTCTACTCCTAGTAATATAATACACTATTTTCTTCAAGCATATTAAAATGTTTAAATTATGTCACCAAAAACAGAAGTAGAAGTAGGACATTGTTTTACTAGTAACAAAATGTTAGTACCGAACGCCACCGTAGTGGACATTGTTTTACTAGTAACATAATGTTAGTTCGGAAAGCGCCACCGTAGTGGGTATTGTTTTACTAGTAACATAATGTTAATACCGAAAGCCACCGGTGGCGCGCTATCCACTAGCCACTTCTCATATTGTGTCAACATGTAAGACTGTAGTTTGAATATTTGTACATTTATGATAAATAAATGAATTTTTGCATTTTAATACGCTTGAAGAAAAAATAGTATATATTACACGGAGTAGAACGCCTTTTTTTGTGTTTCGCCCAGTTTGCGGCTTCGGCTTCGCCGCAGCCGCAAATCCTGGGCTCAACACAAAAAAAGAGTGCGTTCTACTCCTAGTAATATAATACACTATTTTCTTCAAGCGTATTAAAATATTTAAATTATGTCACCAAAAACAGAAGTAGAAGTGGGACATTGTTTTACTAGTAACAAAATGTTAGTACCGAACGCCACCGTAGTGGACATTGTTTTACTAGTAACATAATGTTAGTTCCGAAAGCGCCGCCGTAGTGGGTATTGTTTTACTAGTAATATAATGTTAATACCGAAAGCCACCGGTGGCGCGCTATCCACTAGCCACTTGTCATATTGTGTCAACATGTAAGACTGTAGTTTGAATATTTGTACATTTATGATAAATAAATGAATTTTTGCATTTTAATACGCTTGAAGAAAAAATAGTATATATTACACGGAGTAGAACGCCTTTTTTTTGTGTTTCGCTCAGTTTGCGGCTTCGGCTTCGCCTCAGCAGCCAAAAAAAGAGTGCGTTCTACTCCTAGTAATATAATACACTATTTTCTTCAAGCGTATTAAAATGTTTAAATTATGTCACCAAAAACAGAAGTAGAAGTAGGACATTGTTTTACTAGTAACAAAATGTTAGTACCGAACGCCACCGTAGTGGACATTGTTTTACTAGTAACATAATGTTAGTTCCGAAAGCGCCACCGCAGTGGGTATTGTTTTACTAGTAACATAATGTTAATACCGAAAGCCACCGGTGGCGCGCTATCCACTAGCCACTTGTCATATTGTGTCAACATGTAAGACTGTAGTTTGAATATTTGTACATTTATGATAAATAAATGAAGTTTTGCATTTTAATACGCTTGAAGAAAAAATAATATATATTACACGGAGTAGAACGCCTTTTTTTGTGTTTCGCCCAGTTTGCGGGCAAATCCTGGGCTCAACACAAAAAAAGAGTGCGTTCTACTCCTAGTAATATAATACACTATTTGATTATCATCAAACAAAAAACCAGTACTGTTAATGGATTTACAGATGACTAAATGAAATAGTTATTTCCTTTTACAAAAATACCTTATTCGTTGCTAATCCCCCTCTAAACAGTGGACTCCAACAGTACGCGCAGCATCGGTTAAAATTAGTCGCAAGTTGATGTTCTCTGTGAGAAGACGTGACTTAATTAAGGTGATACTGTGTAGTTTTATCATGGTAACGTAGACTTATACTAAAAAGTAACAGTTAGGAGCAGTAACTATTTACTATGTTGGAAAGCATATTTAGTGTACTTTAAGAAAATATACATTTGTCCACGACTATTAAATAATATACTCATTATGTGTGTGTTTCCTCAAGGATAATGCTATCCATTATTCCCTGCAGTGAATAATGATTTCATTATTCACTAGTGAATAATGAGGACAGTCAGTTGTTTTCATGTTAGTGACTTTTTACTAAACATTTTAAATGTCAAAATTGCAGCATCCAAAAGACAAGTGTTGTTTCTCTAAGTTTTCTAGGAAGCACTCAAATGGTACATGCCGAAGAGGTACTTTAATGAATACTCAAAAACTACATTAGTAAGTTTATTTCAAAGAATCATGTATTAGCAACACGCG
Source organism: Rutpela maculata (assembly GCA_936432065.2). Lineage (NCBI taxonomy): Eukaryota > Metazoa > Arthropoda > Insecta > Coleoptera > Cerambycidae > Rutpela > Rutpela maculata. The sequence continues at coordinate 39,856,469 of OW386285.2, forward strand.
GAAATCTCCAACATTGTTTTTGAAACCATTTACCTGCGCCTACAAACCTACAAACTGTATTATTTTATAAGTAAGCCATGGCAACGCATCAAAGCGTAATTTTGTTATTGATGAAACGTCAAAATTTGTGTCGTATTTATCTCGTTCATTTAAGTTTGTTAGTTGTCTAAAATAAAAAAAAGTGAAACTATATATGGAAACCGCCAGACATTACCAAAGCTACTGAAATCACCCCGCATTTATGGCCAGAAAAATCGAGTAAACAAATCTTTTATGCATTGGATAATTGCCAAAAATGCTAATTCGTTCTCAGAATCAGTTCTACTAGTGTACTTTTCAGAACTATCCACAAAATTTTTTAGCATACAATATTGTTTTTAAATTTTATTGAGTAGGCGGTTATGTCAAAAGAACAGCTTGTCAAATTGAACTTGAATGTCAACGTTATTTACAATAATTTTACATTAAAATGTTAAAAATAGATGGAACTTATAAATTTCTTCAGTAAATAATTTAATCAAGAATATTTAATTGTCGTGGACAAAGTATAGTATTCTACTCGCATATAATGACTACTATTCACTCTGGTGATTTAAGACACTCGCCTACGGCTCGTGTCTTAAACTTCACCCTCGTGAATAATAGCCATCATTATATGCTCGTTGAATAATATACTATTTAAGTGGTAGCGGTTGGTAGAACATTTTTAAAAATTTTGTTTTAGAGACGCGCATCCACCATTGCGCGCAGAGAATTGTTTGATGTTCTTAAGACCCCATTAGGGCTATTCAACCTCGGAAAGTCAATCCCGGTTGATTGAATACCTATATGATTTCCAAAGCCGAGTTGAATGAACAAGGAATTAAAAATTGATATTTCCATCAAAATAAATGCATTTACTGAGAAAGCATTTACTACAAAGCTAAGGAAACAGCAAAACTGTAAGTCGATCTTTACAGCTTGTTTTACATCGCAATAACAATACATATAATTCTGGTCCATGGAACAGAAGTTATCAAAGCGGCATTGCTTCTTGGCCAGTTGTCGGAAGAGACAATGGAAGAACACGATAAAAATTTTTGGCAATCTCGTGGGCACCGCACGAGAAAAGTGTTTAAATTTAATATCAAATACAAACAAAGGTTTGTTGACTTCTCATGTGACTGCCGATGCTAGCAGACGTATCTCACAAGTGTTCTGTCTATAAAAATTTCTAAAAGTTAAGTGTAGAAGATATATTAAAGTTCGCATAAGTGGATAGCATGTGTTTGAAAATTAATATATATCTCGGGCCATTTTCAGTAATTTTATAAATATTAGTTAGTGTTTAATTAGGTATGCAAACCAAATAATTCCACAGTGCTTCTGGTCTACGCAGTAAATTATAGTATAGTGCAGTGACATCGTCTAGTAACACCTGAAGAGAGAATCAACGAACGATAAGTGTCTTTAATTAATCTTTAATAATAGCAAATGCATGATTTTTAATTATCAAGCCCACTAGGCTAGTATATTATCACCTTTTGTGATGCAATCTTGAGGGTAAGAAGTACCTTTCTTAGAAATAGGGTCGGGCGGTCCTAAGCGGGCGAGGGCATACATTACGGCCAAACCAAATAAATCCGTTAACACCGATCTCTCATTCACTTGAATGAAATAACTAATAGCACTATTTGGAACACAAAAAGGCAGAGTGTCATATTCATTTCAGATAAAAATAATAATAAGATGTAAATATTTGTATTTGAAAGAATAAATAAAAAAAAATCGTGCAGACGAAAATTCTTTTTAAGGTACTTGGTTTCAAATAAATATTTTTTAATTCGAATGAAAAAAGGGTGACAAAAACCGTTGCTGAGTGAAAAATTCTACAGGGTGGTACATATTAGCATAACGCACGTAATAATCAAATGCATTACTCTTACAGTATGGTCATTATATTCTCTTATATTTTCTTAGGTAAATTATCAAATGAAGCTTTTCAGGTCAAACTGCGCTCCTTGTTAAGTGAAAAATTCTACGTTATATTTCACACTAAAAATGGGGAGACCGGGTTACACGTGGAAAACAACAATTAAGAGGATCATGAACAAACTGAGAAGCGACCAAACATACTGGGAAAGAAAGCGAGTGGTAAAAATGAACTCCACAAAGAAATCGCAGCGATATACCCTACCAGAACCAGAAACCGAGGAATCAGAAAACTCAGAAGGAAAAGAAGAAAATCTGTAGAAACAGAAACACAAAAAGAGGAGCATAAACATTAAATAACGAACACAATGCGGCAACACATTGGACTTGTCATCTTGCTATCGAGGCGACCAGATCTGCTTTATAATGCTCTGTCACCAATTGATACCCATAAAAGTTTATAAAAGTTAAATAGTGACAACGTGTAAAAAATATAGTTAAAAAAAAAGTATAAGTGGATGTGTTTGTAAAATAATACATATCGCGGAACATTTTCAGTAATTGATAAGAAACATTAGATATGTTTAATTAGGTATACAAACCAAAACTTTACACAGTAAATAACGCAGTAAATAATGGTATATATAGTGCAGGGAAATCGTGCCAGGCGGCAAAGAGGAGCAAGAAATCAGTAATAACCGAAGAGATAACTATCTATATGGAGCACTAAGCCATCAATTAGAAAGAGAAAACCGGCACACACCAACGATATGAAAAATCAATAAAAATGTCCATTATACTATTAGGAGACTTCAATGCACAATGCACATATACTCCACACATGGCCTAACGAAAATGGAAACGAAAGTCAAACCTGCATTGACACCTGGAGTAATGGAAGCTCAATCACACAAATAGACCATATCCTGGTAAACAAAGAGATAAAGGCAAGGATCAAAAAGGACAACAGAAGAAAGCGCTAACACTGAACAGCAGCAAACTAAAACTAGGGAGACCATGTTACACGTGGAGAATAACAATCGAGAGGATCAAAAAAAAAAAACTAGGAAAGAAAAGCGAGGAAAAAAACATGCGTCATGTGGCTCTCGCTGCTGACAACAAGCATGACCCAAATCCAACCCAGCATCGGAAACCGAGGAATCAGAAGACCCAACAAAAGAAGATTTGAAGAAGCAGAAACACAAAAAGAGGAGCATAAACACTCCATACCAAGACACAGCACATATTTCACACGAAGATTCAGAAGATGCAGATGCCCAGAACCAAAAACACAAAAAGGGAGCTTAAACGCTCCTTCACGACACAATGCGGTAACGCATCTCATAAATACCTACACCTCCTATCCCATATTCCTTTACCATGCGCCATGTGGCTCTCGCTGCTGGCAACAAGCATGACCTTAGTCCAACCCAGCGTGGACGTAGCAGGCCCAGCTGTATAACCCTGGGAGTGGCAGCAATGCCTACCGCACGCTGGTAAATCAATCAATCAAATACAAACAAAGGTTTGTTGTATGCTTTAGTAGTAGTAGTACTAGGCCAGATTGGCCCACTGTGCCTAGGCTACGGCTATATGCGGAAATATCATCACATCATGAGCGTACTCGATATTTGTGTGCAATGTTTAAAATTTATTTCCTCGGTTATTTTTGGGTGTTTTGATAAAGATATATTTTTGCATATATCAGGAAGATTTGAGTATTCACAGATCTGAATATATGGATGTATTTCCAAAACACCCTGTATTCATGATTTCTTATTGCCTATGACGTATTTTGCCACTTCCTGTAAAAATATTTAAAAACTGTAATGCAAGAACCTCTGTGCCAAATGAATCAGACAGCGTCTGGTTTTCAATACTTCTGATTAATAGAAAATATTCTAGACGTAAAAATATATAAACCGAAACAAAAATATCCTACACTGAAAAAAGTGCACGTAAAATTACAGCCTCATTATATTAGAATTCGTGGAGTTTTATTGTTAGAATAATGTAATAAGAAATCGCTACAGACAAGTACATGTAAAAATACATGCCACAAGGAAATATACATACCTCGAATTTATTCCTGTCCGAATGTGATTTTACGTCAACTGTCTGTTAAACTACAATGTAATTATCCACACTGAGTGCAAAGGATTCCGCACATTCACCCCTGTAAAATGGCTTTCGGTCAAATTGCTTCAAGTTCTAGTATGTTGTATATTTCGAGGTCCTGATCAAGTCTCCAGGGACACGGCGCTTCAAATGCCTTACTTTTAGCTCCAGAGCCTTGAGATCGTTGAACATGGCGTTTCCAGCAATATCAATGAGAGATATGTTGAAAACTATATATAAGACTAATATAAGGACCATTTTGTGTGTATGTGTTTGTGTGAGTGCGTGTTGTCGCGCAAGCCTATTTATTAACCTTCAATTATTTGTGGATTGTTGAGATCTATCTGCGGAGGTCGATGTGCTGCATCCATAATCGTATTCAATAGAAAAGATAGATCTTTTATGTTTTATACTTTTCAGTAATACTGCTGAAAACATATTTTTTAATTATTTTGCCTTTTTACAATATGAAGAAAATTGTTCCTCTGTAGTTAAGTGCTTCTTTTATGTTGTAACACATGATTAAAAGCGCAATTCACTAATCGAACAATTTAAAAATTAGTCCCTCTATCCAGCACTTAGATATATTTTTTTTTCATCATATTTTGATTTTCTTTATCATCTGTCATTATTGACGGATTAATTATAGTTGACTGCCTTAAGGCATTAAAATTTTGACCGTCAACTGGCGGAAATATGGCATATTAGAATATGCATTTTTGTTTTGTTTGCAATATTGCTTTACCTCAACGACAGTTAAGTCGGCTCGACGGCGACGCCAACATAAATAAAAGAGAAATCGCCGTGGTAAGAGGAAATGTAATGGGTTTGCCCCCTCTCGAGATGGATGATTTAGCGAGATTGTGCATTAATTGTAATCTATCAATAATCGAAGAGATCAGAGCTATTGAATTGGATCTTGCCTGCTTGTGTTTGAATGTACTGACACAAACGTCTAGCCATACATGCTTTATTTGTGGTGCTATTGCTGATCTGCGGAGACTGACTTTAAAAGCAAGAGTGAAAATCTTTGTCGATCGGGATATCTACATTCCCAAGGGAGTGAGATCTTGTCAGCAGCATTTAGATGATGAAGCCTGTGTAACTATTGCTTTACTATCAGGTTTGAGGTTTGTAAATAGACCTTGAGTCATTAAAGGCGCGGAATTGCAATCCTTTCTGCAAAGTATCCGTCAAGCATCCACTAAAATCCCTGATTTCTCGGATGAAAGTAACTTGAATGATGCTGATTTCAACTGCTTAACATCCCTGACAAAGGATCAGTTCAATCTCTTGTTAACGTACTGAAAATGGTAAAATGAGACATGTTTATAAGAAAGATCTTCTAACATTTCTATGTAAAATGCGCCAAGGAATATCAGATGAATTCCTCAAAGTTATATTCCGCTATTCGTCCCGGCAGGCGGTCAGCTTGGCAAATGTCAACGTACGAAAGTCGTTAATGCAGAGATTTGTCAGTGAAAATGTTGGACATCAGGCTATAACTAGGGAAGACTATATTGCCAGACATGTTACACCCTTTGCGAATGAATTATACAATCCCAATCTTGAAGTTCCAAAAGCGATTGCTTGCGTGGATGGTACATATTCTTATATTAACAAGAGTTCAAAATTTCGCACGTTACGACAATCTTTCTCCCTGCATAAAGGTCGTCACTTGGTAAAGTCGGCGCTAATAGTTGCTCCGGATGGATATATTCTTGCTGTTCACGGACCTTACTTTTCTGACACCAGGAATAATGATGCTCAAATGTGGATCAATGAATTCAAGAACGATGTGAATGGGTATTCGAGCATGGTTTCAGGAAGGAGACATTCTTATAGTCGATCGAGGCTATCGCGATGCAGGAGATTACCTCGAGGCATTGGACATTTCTCATAGAATGCCGCACGTACTCCTCCGAGGACGAACTCAGTTCATTACTGAAGAAGCAAATGAGACTCGTTTGATCACGAAAACAAGGTGGGTAATCGAATCCAGGAACGGTCATATAAAGAGCGTGTTCAAGTTTTTTGATAATGTTATTGAAATGCCACATGTCGAGAATCTCAAATATTTTTACTTTATAGCGACAGCATTATTAAACAGGTTTCATCCCACAATCCAGATGACAGATGCCGATGTGCACATGGCAAGGAAAATGCTTGATAAATCCCGTGAACTGAACGTTGTCCAAGCGAGGGTCGAATTCGACAACCTTCAGAGAAGACGAGGTCAATGGACTAGACTAGAAGATAATAATATTGCTTTTCCCCGACTCTTCTTGGATTATTTGAGAAATATCACATTAGGTATATATCAAATATCTTTGGCACCATCGTATGTTCAAGAAAAGTTCCAACGAGAAGAAAATGAAGAATTCCAGATTGATGAATTAATGAATGAAAAGGAATTTTTGAGAATAAGAGTTTACTCTAGATTCAGGAACAGGTCCTAGTACGAGATATACATTTCATACAATGAAAATGTAGCAGAAGGTATGGATGAAAATCTCGATAATACCTTAGTTTATGGATATTATTGTACCTGCAAGACTAGAGTCAGGACTTTCGGCACATGCGGTCATGTTGCGAGTGTTCTGTGGTATCTTGGGTGCACTAGGTATGAGCAGAATGTTCATTATCCTTCAGTTTCTCTATTGAATACAATTATGGATGCAGCACACAGCAGATAGATCTTAACAATCCACGAATAATTGAAGGTTAATAAATACGCTTGCGCGACAACACGCACTCACCCACACACACAAACACATACACACAAAATGGTCCTTATATTAGTCTTATATAGTTTTCAACATATCTCTCATTGATACTGCTGGAAACGCCATGTTCAACGATCTCAAGGCTCCGGAGCTAAAAGTAAGGCATTTGAAGCGCCGTGTCCCTGTAGACTTTTGATCAGGACCTCGCAATATACAACATACTAGAATTTGAAGCCATTTGGCCGAAAGCCATACAGGGGTGAGGGTGCGTGAATGCCCTGCTCGTGTTAATTTACAGATCTTTTTGATATGTTACAACAAATATGTGAATTCACGTTATACTGTAAAATTACAAGAATACTGTAGCGGTGTAACCAATAGCATTGGTAAATTTTATCACGTGATGAAGACTACAAACTACAACTTGAAGTAAATTATACTTGTCGCCATTGTGCATTTATCATCTCTGGCGGTGATTAATTTGTTAAATTTCAAGTGTATCATAAATCTACAAAATACAAGTAAGTATATTTAACTAGATAAAGCAAAATATGGTTAAATATAATAATTGTCACACTAATCACGGTATAGGCATGAATGCCACCAAAATTACCACCAAAATGCTCCTGGAATTGTATTTAAATGCCAGCCAGCTTACAAATTCATATATAAAACATATTTTCGTTTTACACACCACATTGCTACTTCTCATTATGTAAATGCAAATTTTTTTATTATATTTATATATATATTTATAATCCATAGTGCCTTCTGATGAAGTTTTATTTTAAGTTATTCACTGTAATGTATATTTAAATTAGTTTACTACTTTGTGTACTTATTCTTTATACCATTGTGCCTCAGCATGATGTTTTATTACTACGATGTATGTTTAGTTAAGTTTACTTAAGTTCAGTTTATTATTTTGTGTAATTATATTTTATACCATAGTGCATGGGAATGAGGTTAGATTTGAAGTTATTTACTGTGATGTATGTTTAGTTAAGTTTAGTTTAGTGTATTATTTTTTGTAGGTATATATATTTTATACAGTAAAAACAATATTCTCCTAACATGTGGTTTTTATTACTTACATTTAATTTTTCCTGATTGTGCTACATCAGGGAAAGCATGTACTTACCACTAAATCCCAATTTTATGGTCTCTTACTTGCTTGCTTTACCCCTAACCTTTCAAAGTAATAAGATGAAAATATAATCTAGTTCCAGATCTCTTTGTAATACATAGGTGTACCAAATTTCAAGTCAACATGATAAACGGTTTCAGAGCAATCGTGAGCACAAAAAGAGTTACAGATAGACAGACAGAATTTTATTTTGTCAAACTTAAAATCTCGACGTTTTATGACATTCTAAGCCTATTTGAATAAAACAAGTAAAGTAAACCACAGATTTAACAGGGTACTCAGAAAATGTCAGCATCTTTGACTTTGCGTGCGGCGTGTTTGATGGATCAAAGGTGCCGTCATTTTTTGAGTGCCTATTAAATCTGTGGATTACTATATACTTCCATTCCACTACGAAAAACACTGCTATGTAAGTAGCGCAACTATTTTTCGCACAATAAAAGTATTATTGAATGCAACTCTCTACCCAGACAACTGCAAACTTTTAATAACATTGTTTAATTCAAATCAAAGATTTTCAAATATGTAAAAGAAAATATGTAAATATAAGCACAGCTATATATGTATAAAGTGAAGTAGTATTTGTATCTTATTCGTAAACGTGTAAATGTATTATTATTTTGAACATTATTGTAAAACATGCACTAACTTAGTGCCCATATTGTTTTTATTTTATTGTTACATATTATCTTATAAATAAATAAACGCTATTTATTCATCCATACCTTTAATACCTTATTATGTCGAAAACGGGCAGTCGGCAACCTGTAACTAACACTACTTCACACTTAAAACCAAGAATCCTTATAAATACCGCTGCCCAAGGAATTACTACTTCCACATCCAGATTTCTATCCAAGTCACCCACAACGAAAAAATTTTGTATGTGGAAATAATTGTTTATGGAACTTTTTTAATATAATATTTGAAATCCTCTACCCCAAAAACCCCTAAATTGATACCCCACATCGGTAGTGGGGTGGGGGTGGTGATTGGGGGTGGTAGTGGGGGTGGATGAAGTAAAAAAAATATTTTGAGGTTTCTGGTTCTTGTACACACACTAAATCACATTTTTTTTCATCCCCTTTAGCAATAGGGGGGTGGTAATGCCAAAATTTTTCTTGAGCCCTGAGCTTTTCTTGTATATACTAAATACCAGTTTTATGGACTTTTACCTGCTTGATTTACCTAGTTACCCCAAATTTACCCCACTTTACCCCCAACTCTTCGACGGAACAAGATGAAAATATAATGTAGTTCTAGATCTCATTAAAGTACATACGTGTACCAAATTTCAAGTCAATATCTCAAACGGTTCCAGAGTAAACGTGCGCACAAAAAAAGTTACAGACAGACCGACAGACAGAATTTTTTTTGTTCAAACTTAAAATCTCGACGTTTCATGACATTCTAAGCCTATTTGAACAAAAAAAAAATTTTTTAAATTTTTGTCGTTACCATACCTTCCACTGGATAAGCTCTCTTTCACACAGATTCTTGTTTTTATTCTAGTAAACTTTTTAATGAGAAAAAATAAAATTAGATGTACTAGATGAGTTTGGGAAAGTAGATTTATATTACGTACAAATAAACGCCTATCCAATATTCTTTGCGTTTTCCTACGCTTTTCCTTTGATCCACCTTAAACCATTGAAAACTTATATATAATCGTTGGTGCTTTGTAAACGATCCTAGATGTTCCAAATAGACATATTGAAAAAGTGTGCCCCAAAACACAAAGTAGTAATATAAACATGATACTTTCGTTTTATTAAGGAATAGCACGGAATTTTATTTAGCAGACATAACACTGGAAGGAATAAAACTGGTACTTGAAAGGAAATATTTCCTCTTTCATGCAATACCTTTAATGCTTTCCGAGGCATTGAAGCATGAAGTCATATATGAAGTTGCATACATCATACTACTGTAAAATGTAATATTCCGTATGAAAGTATAAATAAACGTCTTATATTTTATTTGTTTTTCACTGCGTTTTTTGAATAGTTTACTATTACGATTACTTTCATATTTTTCATGGGATTACCAGTTTATCTGTTTTATATAATAAACATGTTGCTGCATTCTTAATTAAATAATAATAATAAATCGGAAAGTTTAGTTTAACAGTTATTCCACCATTTATACCCTTAAAACATAATAAGAAAAATGTTTGTCTTAAGAAGAACATACAGGGTGTAATCAGTTTCATGTCATTAAAAAAAAACTGGTGGTGGGGAACGACTAAACGAACAAAAAAAACCTTATATAACATGGGGTCTAAAACCCATAGTTTTAGAAAAAAAATAAACAAAAAGTTCGAAAATTTTCAATAATATTGTTTGAGAACTACTGGAATGTTGGGATAGGCTTTTATCTTCGCGTATGTCGGCGCCTCTAACCATAAAATACGCTAATACGGCGTTTTCAAAGTGTCGCGCTCCTTTGTTAGAGACCGCGCGTCGGCGAAGACACAAGTTGTTAATCACACTTTTTTACGGTTTTTTAAAAGTAGGTAAGGTAAGGTCTTTAGCGGTGCGGTAAAGGTGAAAGACATCGGCGTTTTCTGTGTGCTTAGAAGATCTGAAGAAAACTATAAGCACCCTTGTGCAATATTTTTGTTTCTGTGGGCACTTCGTTAAGTACACACGTAGAATTCGTTCGTTATTTTTATGTTGCTTTTGTTCTTTTTGAATTTTGGGCCACGTATTTACAGTTAAGATTTATTTTATTGACTTACCGTTCAAGTCGTTAAGTTCTTGATTACGTACAGACATTACTTGTTCGTTCTTTTTGTGTTGCCTTTTGGATTTTGGACCAAGTTTTTACTTTTATTTTCTTTGTTGACAAGGTTAGTTGATAGTTTAGTGTGGTATTTTAATGTGCATAGAAACCATAAAAAATGATCCTAATTTACCAAATGTGTTGAACGGAGTGCGTATGTCCTTAGTTCGACGTGCCGAAAAGTGTATTGATGCAGACGGAAGCCATTTCGAACAATCGATGTAAATCAAAAATAATTTATTGGTAACTTCCAGATTTATCGAATATTTTAGTTTTCAATACCTGATTGGCAATTCGTTAAATAAATCAGATTTTTTCCTAACTTAAAATGCACATAATTGTTTTCTGTTATCGTATTTCAGACGTCTAACTCTCTCCAATGTCATGCAATAATTACTCGTTTTTTAAGCTTAACCTAGAACACTCATTTAGGTTACAAATATTAACAAATCACGTTTAAATCATAAACAACAATAAAAGATCCAATATTTTGTTCTAAATTAAAAAAAACACACATGTAAAGAAATGCTGTGTTAAACCTTTACGCCCATCATTTGCTTGCAGTTCTGCAAAAAGAGATAACGAATTATTTACATTTTTATAATTGGTTCGGTTCAGGCGGTCATCAAAGGTACCGCTCTTCTTTGCTTTGAAACCGCGGGCCGGCAAAAACGAGTCGGTCGGTAATCTTTGCACTTTTTTATGAGAATTTAAAAGTTGTATAATTAGGAAGTGCACGTCCATTGACCCAGGAAGGCAGTGGCTCTCAAATGTTTCCTACCATAATATTCAAATTGTTGACCTAGGTCAGTTTTTTCAAAGTGCCCCTAGAGGAAAAAGTCATAAAGGTTTTTTGTTTGTCTAGTCGGTCCCCATTACCAGTTTTTTTAATGACATGTAACTGATTACACCCTGTATAGTCGGACCTTTGAACTAAAGTCTACTAGTGAGGGTAGCAATCAAAGACTATCGTTTGTATACTGGCTTATTACCTGTCACCCTTACAATCTAACTTCCTGAAATGAATATAAGGATGAATGTCTTCCACAGTATACGACCTACGTACGCTCGTCCTGAGTCTTATATTGCACCAATCAAATGTCATTATTAGTGGTAAATCAACCTACATTGGCTTTTGATAGTACCAACACGAAAAATTTTTTTTATTGACGCGTGGACAGATATCATCGCTGATGATGAAACTTAGAGATAAAGCTTTTCAGAAATATAAGAGAGTAAATTCTGACGAATCGTGGCGCGAATATAAAGATCGGCGTAATTTTGTTAATAAAGCTGTTAAAGCTGAAAGAAAAGCACTTATCTCAAAAATTTAAGAGTGATCCTAAAGAATTTTGGAAAGTGTTAAAGTGGTTAAATATCAAATCTGACATGGACACTTCTGTCTCAAGTATTGCTGTTGTAAATGAATTTAACGAATATTTTTCTAACACCTTCCTTCAGGGCGATGTGCGCCATGACTTGGTTGCTGAATATGAGAATTCTAAATATTTACTTGATGGTACTACCTTTACATTCTCTGAAATTTCTTGTGAAAAACTTGAAGAAATATTATTTAAACTTAAATCCAATGCCATGGGTTCTGATGGTTTTAATATTAAAATTATTTTATACATTATCCCCTATATCTTAGTAATCATTTAACTTATATTATAAATAAGTGTCTCTTAGAAGGTATTTTTCCTTCAGCTTGGAAAGAAGCTAATGTAATTCCTGTGGCTAAAAAGAGCTGTCCCACACTTATCAATCATTTTCGACCCATTACCTTATTACCTGTCCTATCTAAGGTATTAGAAAAGGTAGTGTATGAGCAGGTAAATAACTACTTGAATAATAATTCGATTTTACCTATTTCGCAGTCTGGATTTCGTGCCCGACATAGCACGTCTACAGCTTTATTACAAGTTTCTGATGACATATTTACTGCTTGTGATAATAATCAGAACTGCTGCTTGATACTACTCGATTATAGCAAGGCATTTGATACCCTTGATCACGCCACCCTGTGTGCAAAATTAAAATATTATCGATTTGGTATTACGGCAACTTCTTTCTTTCGTAATTATCTCAGTAATCGTCGCCAAAAAGTAATATTAAATGACAACATTTCGAATACGGTTTTTATTTCAAAGGGTGTGCCACAGGGTAGTGTTTTAGGCCCTCTGTTATTTTCTATATACGCAGCGGATCTCAGCAAATACCTACAGTTTTGCTCTTCACATCAGTATGCGGACGATACTTAGTTATACTATTCTTTTTCCTTGTCTGACTTAAATACTGCCGTACTAAATATTAACTCTGATCTAGATTAGATATCTAAATTTTCGGCTGATCATGGTTTGGTTTTAAATGAAGCGAAAACGGAATTACTGGTGTTAGGTAAGCACAAGGCTCAAATTATTAATAATCCCACTTTTAAATTAGTTTTAATTAATCAGCACTTACAACCAATCAATGCTTGCAAGAACCTTGGTGTTTGGTTTGACACAGATCTGAGATTTGTAAAACATGTAAGTACTCTTATACAAAAATCAATTAGCAAACTTAAACTTTTGTATATGCATAAAGATATTCTCGGTACAGAAATAAAATTGAAATTAACTGATTCATTAATATTGTCGTCCATTTCTTACTGTGACACTGTTCACTGGCCAGCTATTTTAAATCGTGATAAGGGATCTCTTCAAAGGATTCAAAATGCTTGTATAAGATTTTCATATAACTTACGAAAATCCGATCACATTACTTATCATTTCGAACAATCGAAATGGTTAAACCTCTCTGAGCGCTTCGAATGTCATATGGCCTGTTTAATTTTCAAAATAATTAAATGTCAGATACCTACTTACTTACTTATTAAGTTAAAAAAAGGCACCGATACTCATCAGCGTTCTTCACGCCATTGTACACAATTCACCGTTCCCAAGCACAAATCTGCCTTGTTTCAGTGTTCGTTTAGTTACACAGCCGTAAAACTGTACAATTCTATTCCTCGTAATATTAAATCCTGCACTAATATCGCCAAATTCAGAAAACAGATCACAATTTTAATTATTAATAAGCGCATTGTCTAAATAGATATTAATTTTCCTCTTTTGTTTTTTGTGTTCCTTGTTTTACATGTCTGCTAATATTATTTCAGTTTCTCATATTGTATATTTTGTTCTTAAGTTTTTGCTTGTGGGTGGTTATATGGAAGAGCACTTACGTGAATATCGCCACCCATATTTAAACCATTTATTTTTGCTTGTAATTTCAAACGAAAAAATAAAGACATTATTATTATTATTAATATATTGACGTGTCTCATATTTTCTTTCGTTAAATATTTTCCGCAAATAGGACCATTCGTACTTTTAAATCTTATCTATAAATTCCTTCCGCGGTTTATTGCTAATTATTAATGTAACTTGTAAATTGTAGTATTTTATTATACACGTAGTAATATAATAATATAAACATAACATAAGCACACCACATGAATTGACAACTCCCTATTTCAAAGCCAAGGCTGTCTTCAATATATAAGTTAGGGACAAGTTAAACACAGCTTTGAATGGCTTATAATAACGTAATTAAGAAATAAATATCACAACTAAAATTAAGTATAAAGGCCTACCAAACAGACAAATCAATTATTTCATGTTAAACACACAAAAGTACATAGGTACGGTAATCCATCACAAAGTAACAACACGTTAATAATTCGGAAAATCAAAATTATGCACTAGCACTATTCATTATAATTCGTTGTACTAAAAGTTCTCTCTACTTAAATAAGGAAGCCTTAATTAATTATTAAACTGTTTAAATCTAGAACAGGAATTAAATAGATAAATATATATTAGTAAATACTTTAATATAGTAATTCTTGAAACATTCATTGCCTGCAATTCTGATGTAGCGTTACTAGATGGCGGTACTATTTCATCTGATTTAGGCAACGTCAGAACGTAAAGGCGGGAGATTGATAAAATCCAGTAGTGCTCTCTCTCTGTCTTTACTCCTAGTATGATTGGTCGAAGCAGGCCGAGAACTCTTTACAGTGAAGACCAGTCTATGCGTTACAATACCTGTTTGTTTTTCTTGATTGTCGTTACATTTAGAACATGGCGAATTCCGTGGACATAAGTTTTTGCCGCTGTGTTTGTTAAATAGAAACTGTATACCTACTTTGTTTTCTACCAGATGAGTCGTTTTGCAAATGCATTTTTATGTGACGTAAATGATGAAATTGAAACTCTAACAAATGACAAGAAAACGTCTAAAGGCAATTAATTTCAAAACATAGAATGATAAAAAAATAATATCAAAGAGATACTTAATTATTTATTCGTGAAATATTTTCCCCAAATACCACTCGCGCTTTAAAATTTTAAGTACAAATTTTTGCTCAAGCTAAGTTGCTAAAAGGTAATATAAATCTTGTAAATTGGCAGTTTATTATCAAAGATTATATCAGATATTGAACTGTCATATTACTATCAACTGTTATATTACTAGGCAACAAAGCTTTTGAAAAAATTTTACCGATAAAATTTTAAGCACTACTGATATTACATATGATAATAACTCATCTTTTTCAAAATTTTTGAAACGCAAGCCGTCTTTGACTTACTGCATTGAAAAATAAATAAGTTCTCGTACAAATATGTAGAAGAAAAATATATTCAAAAGACGGATAAGAATTTACAATACCAAAGGTTAGCATACTGTATTTAGTTATTAAAAAAGTGATTGTTCAATGTGGCCAGAAACACACGGCTGCATGCACAGGACGAATGACGATGAATCTCAAAATTGTCACCATTGTTTGTGACTTCTAAATTGTTACCGATCCTTTCTGTCACTTGCTTATAACTACTTATTTGCTCAGAATATACTAACTGTCATATATACTACCAAAAGTATTTTTCAAATGGTTGAAATCTGGGCCGCGGGCAGACCATAGAATAAGAGCACGGTTACCACGGCACGACCTATAAATTTACGTCTTGTATGAAATAGTGCATTAAGGAAAGCATCATCCAAAGTCAGCAAGCACAAACAACCGAAGTAGGACCTGAAGCGAGATCCATACTACAACTACAACTACACCCTTTTCAGTCATGTGCCAAAAGACGGTTTCATCAAAATATCGTAAAGGAGAAAAATAAATTTAGTATCGTTTCTATTTATAAAAGGGCATGTAGTGTAATTTATTACTCACAAAGCTTGTTTATAAATGAATTAAATTCCCATTCGTAAGTATCATTTTACACACTTATTGCAAAAATAACTATTATGACATTGCTATAAATTGTTTAATTACTCATTATCTGAATTTTTAATGTTATTATTATGAAATAGAAAAGATGTGTGATGAGAATACATGAATTCCATTATTTGATCCAAAGATCATGAATAGAAATAAGAAATAGAAGTGGGTCTCTAATAGAACCCTGCCGTACACCTAGATGTCAGATGCTGTAAAGTGTATCAAAGTTACTTGTTTAAATAAGAAGATAACAGTCAAGGGTATTTCCAGGTATTAATGTACTTTTCATATACATGTTGATCTACAAGTGAAAACATAAAAAAATTACGAATGATTCGTTTTATTACATTAAACGATTAGTTAAGTTATATTCTGTTTAATGTTATTTATATCTTTATCTATGTTGTACACGTAATGGTTTAATAATTGTGATTTTAAAAGCTGTCGAGATATAACCGGGATTATAAGGGTTTGTTATAATGTGTAGCATGGGTTCAACCATACACTCTGATAATAATTTTAATATTTTTGCTTTAAATCTGATCATTCTGGTACTGTTTTTGTTTTAAGTTACACATTCCTTTTTCAGCTTTATCAACGTTTGATTTTGAGAAAACTGAAATAACGTAAATCGATGTTCAGGTAATTTTAAAGTTAAGTACTTTTACATTTCGTGTCCGATCTTCTCTTATGCACAAAACAATGTGTTTATTTTCAATTAATAATGCTAGGTTAACTCATTAAAATTGTATATATCAAAGTGAAAATGGAAAATTTATAAATTAAAATCGTGTGTTTCTCGAAACAAATTCTTAGTGCTGTACAATTAAATTACAATATATTTATTAATGTATATAGAGGAATTTTGCTAATAATTGTACTAATTGTACACACTACATGGAGATACATTTTAAAATACACTACTTGAGGGATAATTAACCACAAACTCTGAAAACTCTCAACTTTTCATAAAAGTTTTTAAGTCAAAGATATTCTGAAATTGTTCTATGAATATCTCAAACCATGACAGACATTTATTACGGTGGTGTTAAAAACGCGTATAAAATTCCATATCTTACATTTCCTTTTTTTTTTAACTATTTTGTAATTTAGTTGATTCTGACAGAGATTTGATTATAATTATATTTCCATTGCCTTACAACAAAAATAATGCTCACAAACTCACTCTACCCAATTATAGAATGCTGATATTTGGAAGACTGATATAATTCCCATCCAACGTTGAGGAATTCTGTTTTCGACAGAAGTCAATATATGGAAATTTCAGAATTTACTATTGAATTTTCGATATTTTCAATAAACGTTGATATAGAGCTGGGATGGAAGGACACGTCAATATACCGGTGTTTTTTAATGACTTTTGCATTTTCAGTGCATTATCAGTGAGATAATTAAATTGCTGTACTACAATAGGAAAAATTACTCATTGAATTCTGTTACCACATTTTAGGAATTTTTATTTGAGGCTTGCATCGGATCTATGTTTTCAGTTTCTCCAAAAAAATCGTGATTTGATTTGTGCAATACTATTAATAATAAATCAGAGCAATGCAAATGTATTTACTTCAAAAGCTATTGTCAATTATCCTATACGAGAATACTAGAGTTTGTGACATTTTATGACAAACAAACACAAACCAAGTTTTAGATATGCTCAAGGTTCTAATTACTTACTATAAAAATCCTGGGTTATGGCTGCACTAACCTTTTGTCAGAATAGCCATGATAAAAATACGTAAAATCGCGTTTTTAAAATTTTTAATTTTGGAGCTTCGACCTGCTGTACTTTTAAAATAAAGACATTTTAGAAATCTATCCATAACAGTTTTCATTGAGAATGACCTAAGGATTCTATGCCTTGTATTTGTAACGATTCCATCGACAACAAATTACCCATGCATTTGGTGCGGGATCCTATTGCGTGTTTGTACATTGAAAATATTTTCAAAAATCTAATCTGGGGGGATGTAAGATGAGTTAGAATACATTAAGATAGTTTTTGGAATTTTTCTCTATTTGTCTGTTTGTTTGAAAGCGCATCACTCAGAAACTACTGAACCAATTTGAATGGGGTTTTCACAGGTAAATTTATCTAAGCTTGGAGTAACATCTTGTTTTTATTTCATCGAAATATACCTGCTCATCGCCAAGTTTTATGAAAATCAGTATAGTAGAACTGGAGATTTTGATCTTTGCAATAAGCGTATTTGCACTGCATAAACTTTCATAATTAAACTTCTGTAATATTCCAGAAAATTCGAGAGCATTCTGGAACATTCTAGAATCTCTTTGTACATGACCCTGGTGATTCTACCTCTTACGTCCTTTACAAATACGCTTTTTAGTTAATTTCAACGCGAACGTAGTCGCAGGCACGGCTAGTATTTAATAAACATGTCAAGACTTACATTGTTACAATTTTTTAGAATATGCTAAGAGCAAAGTGCAACACTTACCAGTCATTTCCAGTTTTGGTCATGTTCTGTCTTTTCCTTCCAGTTTGATGAGGTTTGGGTTCGGCAACCATATTTACATCTGAAAAATAAATAATATGTTAAGAAACTTAATCAGAAATTAAAATAAATAGATTTATTTCTGAAGTCTACATGAAAAATAAAGGATGTTTTTTTAAATCACGCCAATTCTTATACAAACTTATGACCAGAAAACATATACATATGACTCTTCTACGCCCAACCTCTCATTAATTTATTATGTCTTATCTACCTTGTCGAACTCAGTTTGTTCAACATCGTTGCTTCTTATCTGTGCTATTTAAACAAATACCAGGGAGGCCGCAAGGATCCATACTTAGACAGCTATTCTTGTTCCTTTCATTAATGATATTATTGGAAACATTGACATATGCTACTTACTTTACGAGATCGCCTCATATTACATCAGTGCATTAAATCTAAACACAATTGCTTAAGTCTGCAACTTAATCTAAAGTTGCTTAGGTGTTGGTGTATATTTAATTATAATTTAGATAAATGACCTGAGTTTGTTAAAGGCTTGGAAGATATCCTCGAATCAAAATTAATGCACTATAAACATATTGACGAATGCGTCGCTTACAGAGCCTTAAGTTTTATTCCGGGCAACAATAGCTATGCTATTTGTTACATTTGCTGCATTCGAATTGGAATACGCCCCCAAATTACATTGCGTAGGAAAGTATAGAGACGTTTCTTTAAATCTGCAAGTGTTAACTTGGAAGATAACTATCTAATAAGAAGTAAATCTCGAGATATATTACTGAATAAATTAAATATGTAGTTTACTTATGAGGTGGTTAAAGCGTAAACTAAGTTGTAGAATTACTAGCAAAATGCTCGTGTTACAGTACGGGTTTGTCGTGACCAAAAATAGTGAATAAGACTACCATCCAATTTTCGTTAAACAAAAACCAAACTATTAATATATTGACTACCTATAGATTATCCTACTTTGCAAGTTTTCAAAAAAAGTTGACATTTGGAGCGAATTTGGATTTCCCAATTTTGTTAATTTTTTTGAAGTTAGTCCCTCTATTTGTAAAATTTCTGAAAGCGCGAACAAATCAGATGGGCAAACAAATATAGCCGTTATTTTGCCTCTTAATTGTAGATTGTTTAAGGGGTCGCTTGGCCCTAAATTGACCTTTCTTCACCTCGACCTAAACGATTTTTTGTGAATTACTTTATCAGGATTCCAAGACTTTTTACAAATCTTGTGATTTTCCTGGGAGCTAATTTTTCTATGTCTTGAGGCGTTAATTCCGCCGGCTCTAGGTACTTTAGCCTAATGCGGATTAGTACCTTGCATTTACAAAGTATATGTTCCGCAAACTCAGTTGCAGATTCACAGTATCTGCATTTGTCATCTTCTACCATGTCCATGTTCTTGAAATGATATCTCAAGGGGCAATGGCGAGTTAGAAGGCCTATAATCAGCTTTAAGTCGGACTTTTCGAGTTCGAGAAGCATTTGTGGCATTCTTTGTCGAATAGGTTATAAACCTTTTCGCTTGTGTTTGTCCTGGAGTATTCTTCCAAACTTCTTTTGTTCCTTTACCCATTTTTGAACTTCCTCCGTTATGTGTTCCCGCTACCATGGCACCCACATCAAGGTAACCTTGTTGTTTTTTGCCAGTTGTTTCAGGGATGGTCTGCATTTCCAGGCAATTTTAGAGTTGAAGGTTATAGGACCTAAGAGCCTTTAGTGTTCCCTGGATATCTGAAAGTATATAGATCTTTGCCCTTCGAGTGCCTCTGTTAAGATATTCGTGGACACACAGATTTATATCATAGATTTCTGCCTGGAAGATGGTTGGGGTAACACCCCGGCTTTAGATAGCCTGTATTTAGGCCCCGTTACGCCCACAACAATTCCCTCGTCCATTTTGGATCCCAGATAAGTGACTCTTTCTCCAACCACAGTACTTCGACTCTGCTCGTCTGACGGCTTTCAATCAGCACATCAAACGGGCAATCAAAGTCATGCTTGACTGACATTGGGTCAATGGGTTTAGTCATGGATTTAAAGTGGATTAACTCCAAAATCCTTAAATGACCAACCAAGTCGCCTGACCTGAATTTAAGTACCTGGTGCAAGTGCTGCCTCCTTTCTCACATGCAAATGCAGAGCAAGTAAGTCCAGCATTGCCTCCATAGCTGCTGTAGGACAGGAGCACATTGCTCCTGTAGTCTCTAGACAAGCAAGGCGTTACAGCTTCTGCAACTTTCTTTGTACTAGTTTCTCTTCTATTTTTGGTTACTATACACATGATGTGTAGGTCACTACGGGTCTCAAAACCAAAAGGTAGCACCAATGTAACATTTTTGGCTTCAAACCCCAAGTTTTACCAAACAGTCTACGGCACGTACAAATAGCCGAGGTTGCTTCTGTGTATTTTCTTGCCTTTTAATTATGGTTTTGTCAATATTTATCTGTCCGGTGAATTGCTTGAGTACTTCCCGTTGACATAAACTGGAAATTTGGCGTGGAGTAACTTTCCGATCCCCAGAGAATTCCTAAATTTTCAAAATTCAAATGGTGGCTTAAATATGGCCGCTAATCTATATCAACATGGAATGCAATACCTGCATTAAAATGAAGATGCTGCCAAAATGGTAAGAGTTGTAAATAACACTATATGAACAAAATTGTAGAGAATTGAATTTAAAATAAAAAATTGAGCGGTGGCATATACAGAGTGACCCATTTAAAAGTTGAACACCTCTCTAAAAATCTTATTTATTATGTGATTTGAATTAAATTTTACTCAAGTATAGAACACATTAGTATCTAATTATGACTAGAAAAAAAAAATCGTCTCCTACAAATACAAAGCCACCTGCGGTACCAAAGTGTGCAGAAAGAAACAAAAAATCATATTAGGCATTTTTTTATCGGAAAATTTTGTTAATGAAACTTGTTTGAAATTGTCCAAAAACCGTAAGTCCAAAATTTAATCAAAATAAAAAAATATTGAAATTTTGATTAAAACAATGTCCGAAAATATCATTTTAATGAGTTTCTTATTTAGAAAACTGTACTAGGACAATTTTGTTTGAAATTAAACCCAAGCTGCCAGGTAGTTGTCAAGTAATTTGCAGTTTTTTTAAAATAATTATTTTTAAAATTTTTAAAATTTCAGTTTTTCAATTTCTTTATTTTGACTCAATTTTGGACTTACGGTTTTTGGACAATTCTAAACAAGTTTTATTAACAAAATTTTCCGATAAAAAAATGCCTAATATGATTTTTTGTTTTTTTCGCAAATTTTGGTACCGCAGGTGGCTTTGCATTTGTAGGAGGCGAATATTTTTCTGGTCGTAATTAGATCCTACTTTGTTCTACACTTGAGTAAAATTTCATTCAAATCGCAAAATAAATCAAGATTTTAGAGAGGTGTTCAGCTGGGTCACTCTGTACGTATATTTTATTATTTTGGCAATAATATGTAAATCTGCACGCTTCCTCTACACGTACTATAAAAGAGAGACTTGTACTCCTACTAACTGTTTTGTCGAAAAATTTTTTCTTTAAGCTTCCTTTTTCAATTTTTTTTTTATTATTTACTTTGGCAGCGTTTTCACTTTAATGTCAGTTTTGCCTTTCATATATGTCGACTGGCCGCAGCTCGGCCCGCAGTTTTCAATTTTGCTATTTTTTATATTTTTTGGGGGTCAGAAATGTACTCCCTACCTCCATGCGAATGTACCCAAATATTTCACCGGACAGTTAAATAAATAAATAAAATATAGTTAAATATATATCCTTCTCTTGATTGTTTTTTTATTATTTTCAGTTTGCTCGTATATTATCAATATAATATTCCTGTACAGATATTGCACATATAATATTTTTGTAAATTCCTAAAAGACGGACATGGATAATAAATATTTATATAAATATTGAAATGCTAGGCACTTTTGACGTGTTCGAAGCGAACGAGAATTTTAACATAAAACCCGGATTTTGTAAAATGTTACAACTGTTGTGTATCTTGTATATTGCAGTGTTAGTGAGACTGGAATCCAAATATCGAATAATGGAATGTGTGGCTGTACGTGCATATCTCTTGTTCAGAAATTTTGATTACCAGATCACTACAAAAGGATCTAACTTAGTCTCCGTTCGTGCAAATAAAATTCTTGTCTGCGTTGAATGCAAACGCAGATTCTCTCTGGTATTTTCAAGTAACTTCTTTTGTTGGAAAATTAACTGAACGTTTAAATGGAAGGAGGCTCACTTGCAATTTATTGTTGAAATTCATATATACATTCAACTTGTTACAATACTATTAATAAATAAATATTAATGACTTAAACGTGACAGAGAAAACAAGTGTTGCTATTCTTACTTATGTTCCGTGAGTCCACATTTAAAGGTTAGACACACCTTTAAATGTGGACTCATTCATATAAGAAAAATAAAATAAAAACATTATCGTTAAGAAGGTCATGGCAATATGGTATATGAGTTCATTCTAATTAACAATAATATGAAAAGAAGGTATTGATTTGACAGATCGATTATAGCAGCTACCGAACTTGGTTGCTGCTGATTTTTTAAATAAATTAATTTCAAATTTGCAAAAAAAAACGCTCCCATATTTTTATTGTTTCAGCCATTGCTATAAAATTGTTCATTTATCAAAAATATAATTAAAAAATAGTTGGCTGAAGTCCATGACTTTTTTATAAAACTAATGGTTAACTTGCAAAAAAAAGCTCCATTAAGTTTTTTCATTATATTTCGCATTAGTTTTAACTTGTTAGTTTTTATATCCATAAGCAGAGAAAAGCATTGGCTGACGTGTATGTTGCTGATTTTCAGAAATATTCCCAATTTACTCCAAAAAATGTTAAAGTAAGAGAATAGTCCAATCAGTCGAAAATACGACCTTGAGGTGAGGAGGCGCGAGCCATCATCTTGAATTAAAGGTGTACAAGAATTGGTTTCGGCAACGCTCGATCCTACGAGAAAAATGTTCAAGACAAAATTGAAGAGGACAAAATTTCCTACATTTTTTTTATATACATTTTTATTGTAAGTTTAATGTTTAAAGAGATACAGTGTCAGAAAGATGGGTTTAAGAAGAAAAAAATTTTTTTTATTAAATAAAGTACGTTTACAACATAACATATTTTATATTATTTATATCATTATAATAAAGATCTACTTGTATTGAAACTAAAAAAATATGAAACTAGTGAGATAGTATTACAGTGGCTTACATAATACCTCGAAAATCGGAAATAAATTATTAAATTTAATGACAGTTATTCAGAAGAAATTAAAAACCCCTTTAAAATTGTATATGAAGAACCCACCTTCATTTTCGATACGGAATTGGTAGTTAAATTTTTTGTGCGTCATTACGGGAGACCCTGTTTATACATACAAGCGAAGGAAAAAGAAAATAATTATAAGAAAACATTAGAATATTTCTTGAGACTACCTAGACAGCGATAAAAGCTTTATGAAAATAACACAGGCCGACAGAACCGTCACCAATAAAATCTCTTTAGAAATCATATGTGACATCATACGTAACTTATTCAGTAGTCTCTGGTTATTAGGAACTCTTCAGCAGTTTTAGGTTATTATATAAACTTAAAAGATGTGTTGGCCATTATTTTTGTCTACAAAACATCCAGAACTAGCACGTCATCCAGAGACTTTCGACATCCTTATCTTCTTCTGATATTTTCCTCCAGCTATAAGAACTCTTCAGTACATCTAGTTCTCTTAAGCTGCGATATTCAATTTGCATGTATATTTATTCTATTTCGCATCCCATGTCATGTATTCACAAACCTATTTTTTAATAAAGGAACAGGCATACTGCGATAACTAAATACTAGTTAAAGAAAACATATTAAACTGTTTAAAAATATTTTAAAAACCTTTAACGATAGGAGTAGCAGGAAAAACAGTGGGAGTGGAAAAATGTGATTTTGTTTTCAGAAATCTGGAATGTAGCTCACTTATGTGAGTTACTACTAAAGTAGTTAATGTTTCTGGTGTAGAAAGTTGGTTATTCTCAAGTGTATAATCATGTTTTATAAAATTATATTTAATTGTTTGTGATAATACATTAGATTTTGAAGAATTGAATAATAATGAATTTCTTACAGATTAATCAGTTAATGATTCCTAAATTATATTGCTGATTCAAACCTCTATGCATGAAATTATGCAAAACAGATATACAGCATATACCAGATAGTGTAGAGCATATCAGTAATAATATCGTTGATAAACACAATGAACAAAAATGGACCCAAATTAGATCCCTGTGGGAGACCTGAAGTTGGTAACGCTTCGACAGACTTAGGGGCTCTGTTGTCAAGATAAGATAAATAATAAGGCCATTTGAACATTTGAACATTAAAAATATGTCATTTCTGATATAGAGTAATGTGTCTAACCGGTCGAGAACTTTTAAAGAAATATGTACAGATTATATCAACGGCTACAATTATCTATCGTATCAGATAAATATTTTATTAAACAAATTAAGCTGCTAATTGTAGATCCAGCTTCATAACAACTGGAATTCTAATATGGGATGTTTTACGTGGCAAAACATGTGCTTATTCGATAATATTTCGAAGAATGTAGTAAAATTAGTCAAAATTACAGTGAGCCTTTGGACTGTTTCCATCATCGTGGAAATGTTGGTGTTTGGAGAGATAGATTGAAAAGTATGCAAATACTGCTGCACAGTGACATATCACGAAAGATGGAATATAGTCAGAGCCAGTGGTCACTTTTGTCCTTAACTTCTCAAGTTCCTTGAGAATTTCATCTGTTATAATACTAAATATATTCAGAGGAGAATTATTTAAATAAGTTATTATGCTCATCATCAACATTACAGTATTAAGATCATAGAAGTCAGCAGTGGCGTGCCTCAGGGATCAGTACTTGGTCCAACCCTGTGGAACATCCTGTATGACGATCTTCTTAAAATGGAACAGCCAGCGGGTGTAATATTAATCGGCTTTGCGGATGACGTAGCCATGACAGTAGTTGCAGAAACCGAGAACATACTGATGAATAAAGCAGACACTGCCCTGCAGCGAGTTGCAGAATGGTTGGAAGGAAGAAAACTAAAGCTGGCACCAGATAAATCGGAGGCAGTTCTCCTTACCACTAAAAGAAAAATAGCGCCGATCACTTTCACCATCCTGGATACTTCGATCAGACTCAGCAAGGCAATAAAATACCTAGGAGTATGGCTTGATACCAAACTTACCTTCGCGGAGCACGTCAAAAAAACGACCGAAAAAGTGGAAAAAACGGTCGCAGCATTGACAAGCCTAATGCCCAACATAGGAGGGCCAAGAGCATCAAAGAGGAGAGTAATGGCAAGTGTGGTCCACTCTCAAATACTGTACGCCACACCAGTCTGGCATACGGTAACCCGAAACAAGAAGCAAATAGCAAAGCTGGCAAGACTCCAAAGGCTGATGTCAATCAGAATCGGCAGTGCATACCGCACCATTTCAACAGAGGCAGTGGGGGTCATAGTGGGAGTCCCACCTGTAGAATTTCTAATACAAGAAAGGACAGAGAAATATAATGGAGTGGAAGCCAGAGTAGCAAAAGAGAACGTTCTTACAAGATGGCAACAAAAATGGGAAACCGGAACGTATGGACGATGGACCTATAAATTGATACCTATCATTCAGACATGGATAAATCGTCCCTACGGAGAAGTGGATTACTACTTAACCCAAGCTCTCTCAGGACACGGGTGCTTTAAGAAGTATCTCTACGATCGCAGAAGGGCAGATACAGACAGATGCAGCTACTGCGACGAGGTGGATGACGTAGAGCATACCCTGTTTACTTGTACTCGGTGGGAAGAGACCAGGAGGGACTATACCCAACAAACTGGGTCAACTTTCAACTACACAAACATGATGGCAAGCTTATGCGCATCCGAGGAATCATGGCGACAAGTGTATGGAACAGTCCGTACAATAATAGAGACGAAGGAAGTAGAAAGTCGATAAAGTTAAGGGCCGGCTCCCCACTGAAGTAATGCGAAGGCGGTTTCCGGTGGGAGAAGCGAGACGAAGGGGGAGGGGTTTTAGTCGGTAAGAATCCGGCACAACGTCTTATGCAAGATTTCCCCTCCTCCACAAAAAAAAAAAAAAAAAAAAAAAAAAACATTACAGTATTCCAAACTAAAGTATGATTCTTGAAAGTATTCCGCAAATGAATTGGTAATCATTTGAGGATCATATATGACAGCATCTATATTTTTGGGCAAATTGAAACATTTATTTTAAATTTTCCACCACCTTTTAAAGTATGCAACATACTAACAAAGTTTAGAAGGATTCTGTGCAGTATTTTCTTCTGATTGATGTAATTTTTGTGTGCATTCTGTATTTCGGATTTGATTACTATTTTATGTCTTGAGAAGTTTCATTACTTTCAGCCGTACTTTGTGCTTTTCTCTAATATTCTTTATTATCTCACTATTAAACTAAGGCCGGGTACTTTCATCTCCAGTTAAGTCTATAGATCCCAATGAAACAATTATAATTGACACAATTATATTCAAGAAAATAATCTGGAGAATTTTAACGGGAGAGAAAGTACCGGGCCTAAGGAGAATAACTACGAACTACGTGGTGTACAGCGGGTAACGCTAATGCTGACGGTTTCACAATTCAGTTGAAAGATTCAAAAGAAATCTGTATTTGACCTGCAGATGATCTTTCAGGGTCCAAAAAATTATATCATTCGAATTATAGCGTTTGATCTTCGTTTTCGATTTACAATCGATATATCAGCTAAGAAATGGAAAATAAGCATTTGACCGCTTGATAACCAACAAATGACCTAAGAAATCGGTTCCATAAACCATTCAGGATGTATTTGGACGTAAAATTTTCTGCTTTTTCAGAATCCGGGGTTAAAAAAGATTGTATTATTGAATTTCATGTGTTTGACCTTCATTTGACCTTTATTCTGACATGATGGTATCAAATAAACCCCGGATTCGGATTCAGCAACCTCAAAAACATAGACATAAATTTTTTACGGAATTTTCCACGGTCCTATCTCAATTTGACCTTCAAATGACCTTAAACCTGATGACATGGGATCAAATAGACCCCGTATTCGGATTCAGCGACCCGAAATCATAAAGTCTACCTAGTCAGTCTCTGGGGTCAAGACACTTTATTTTTTTTGGGTGGCAGTGTAATTAATACATGCTCTAGTATTGCATAAAATTTTGCACACACTGAGCAAACATCAGAGAATTCAGTTAATAAGTTAGCCCTATTGAATAAAATTAGGCAAAAGTACATTTAATCTAGTCAGTAGGGACCAAAAATGTCCTTTGCCTTACAAATGGTGGAGCAGAATTGATTTCGTATGTTGCTTAAGTCGAGGTCCTGATGAAAAATGCAAGTTTTCCACCTTGGAGAGGGGGAGGCTCAAGCCGCCATCTTGATTGAGAGGTGCAAACAAATTTTTTTCAAAATAAGTCGGCAATGCTTGATCCTTCGAGAAAAATGTTCCAGACAATGTTAAAGAGGACAAAATTTCCTACATTTTTTGTATATACATTTTTATTGTAAGTCTAATATGTAACGAGATACAGCGGTGGAAAAATGAAATTTTCAAGAAAATCATCAAACTCCATTTTTGTTTGTAAATTATCTATGAACAAATTACGCTTTTCTACGTCACAGTGAGATTATATAGGGAAACCATTTAAAACTTCAGTGGTTTTTCTTATTATATATACATTTTCTTACGGCCACGATGGATGGAGTAAATTTCAAGTTTCATTCTGTTTTCTTGTAGTAGATATTTCCTAGAGCCGGTGTAGACCGTCCCCTGTGTTTCTTTGTTTCTTTTGTAATGGTTGAAAAAAGACGTATCTTTGCTCCCTCTTTAGAGAGAGAGCAGCACAGTCGCACAAATAGTTGTTTCGGCGGATATCCATTAGATGTTAAATAAAAATACAAAGACCGCAGAAAGACTTCGTCGATCGAAGAAGAAAATATCCGTTGATGTTCTTTTCGATGAAATAATGCCGGTTCAAGTCAAGTTTCCAATGAACGATTTTTAGCCAGTGAAATCAATTAAATCCATCTTATTTCGTTGCTGAACAGGTTGCTCTTGGGGTTAAACACGCTGAAGAGGATGATAATGTGTTGATTATCAATGCAGAAATTTCCTTGTGTTCAACATTTGATGCTGTTTTCTTCCTTGGCGAAGGCGTCGACCTCCTTGTTCTGCTAACAGTATTAGCACTTCGCAAATCAACATCAATCTTCGTAAACCCGGAACAGGCAATGAAAGACTGTATTCCGCGAATTGTTTAAAGCATAAAGATGCTGCTGAGAATATTCTGTTTCTCCATGCGTTTAGTGGCTGCCACATACGTGACTCTTTAGCCAAGGAAGACCAAAATTCTGTCTGCTTGTTCAGAAACAAACGAGGATATTATTGGCACTTGAAAATCCAAGATGCCAAATCTGAAGACATCGCAGCAGCTGGAGCCCGCTTTTTCGTTGCTTTTTATGGTGGCAGCGTGGGTAAGGAAACGTTGGAAGAAGTCCGCTACCGAGGGTTCATAAAATCCATAACAAAGAGCAAATTTCATCTTGCTTCTTTGCTACTTATGTACCACATAGGTGGTAGTAAGTGCAAAGTGCAAAAAGTGTAAGTGCAAAAATATGGAATCCATGAAAATCCAGAAGATTGGGGCTGGAAACTTGGCACCAATAACAATGATAGAAAAACCAGCACCTGAGACCTTATTAAATGTAATTTCATGTAAATTCAAGAAAGGATGCGGCAGATAAGAGCGTGTAGCTGTAGAAAAGTTCGGTTGAAGTACTCCATTGTGTGTGGATTCTGTAACGGTGAACATGTGAAAACACACCAAAGGTGCGCATCGAGAGCGAGAGCGAGGACGAAGATGAAGAAATTTTGTTAATGGAGGCCCAGAATCCCAGGATTATTGACGAACATAATAATGAAGACGTCAACATCAATCGACCGGGACCGTTAATAGTATATGTAGGTACATATAATAATATAAATAATATAAAATATATTATTTTGTAAACGTACATTCAGTGCTATTACCAGTCTCTATCGTTAAAAATATCGACCATCGATAACTTTAATATTAATAATTTTTTTTATCGAGTTTGTCCTAAAAGTCAATTACAGAACCAACATCGATAAATTCCACCGAGAGCGATTAATTTATATCTACTCGATAATAATGGAGTGAACTTAGCTCAAAACAAGACGTGCAAAAAAACAGAGCGTAAAAATTCCTATCAGTAAAAAAAATATAAATCAAAGATTTCTTACATACTTAGGTCCAAAATTTTATAACACATTGCCAAAGGACGTTAGACTTGTAAAAACGGCTAAACAATTTTCAAAACTTTGTAAAGACTACATATATATTAATTATGGGGAATTTATTAGGTGGTTGGAAACATAGTGCACTAATTAAATCACAAAATCTTCCTTGTTTGTACGTAGGTTTGTGCTCATGTGTATATATGTAAATGTAAACAAGAGCAGATGCAACCATTATCAACATTGTTCATGTTTTGTATTGTGTCATATCACATCTTGTCTATACTTTTTTTATTTCTATTTTTCTTTGTTATATTTCCTTATATCTTCGCATTATAGGTCTCGCTATAAGTATAGTTTTATAGATATATCATAGGTATATTTACATAGGTTAGTTATATGTATGTTCACTTAAATTTATTTTTATATTTCTCACTGTTAAACACTTTACAATGGTAATAC
This sequence comes from Rutpela maculata, assembly GCA_936432065.2. Lineage (NCBI taxonomy): Eukaryota > Metazoa > Arthropoda > Insecta > Coleoptera > Cerambycidae > Rutpela > Rutpela maculata. The sequence continues at coordinate 39,886,763 of OW386285.2, forward strand.
GTATACCATTAGCACTTAAGAATTAAAAATTAAAATATTAAGCACACGCAGGTGTTAAGTCACCTAGGTGAACAAAACATTTTAGAAAAGAAAAAAATTATACCGACGCCGACGGTTTAAATGTTATGTTATTTCCATGTATAAAATGTATAAACAAGCTAAAAACGTACTCTTCGCCGGTTTACTAAACTTTTTATATAATTGTTACACATTCTATAGGATACTCTTCGCAGTTTTCTGTAAATAATGTCAGTTTTAGACATTTTTAATTTTATAGTGCGAGCTTAATTGGTGAAAGACTCAGTGTAAAATAAAGAAAAAATAAAAAAAAACTTTATCAAACTCCATGTGGGTTTCGAACCTGGGGTCCTTGAATTCCGAGTCAAAAGTGTAAGAACCACCACTTAACACGTAAAAAAATGTAAATTTTTACAAAAATATAAAAATTTAAAAAAAAATCTCAAATTTAAATCATTAATAACATATTTATTTACTGATCGATTTTGTTCAAAAACAACAGGGTTCTTCCCCCAACTAGCACTAACCTACTGTCCAAATTTCAGTACAATCGGATTTTTCTTTCTCGAGTTATCGTGCTTACAAGATAAGTGACGGACGGACGGACAGACGGACATTTTCAAAGTTGTTCAGAATTCATTCACTAACACAATGATGAAAATTTTTTGTCTGCGAGCGATATTTACGGTTTTAGAAATGTGCCGATCAAATGCAATATACTCTTCGTTTTCGTATTTGCGAAGAGTACAATAATATGTAAAAAGAGTTATTTTTACCGATGCCATAAACTCGTAATGGGGTTTCTACAGACGAGTAGATAAAATGGGTTAAACATTAGGGTGGGCTGAAAAACACGAAAATTTGAATTTACAGATGGCCCACTTACTAGCTTATAACTATGTATCTAAAACTAATTCGGGTAGATTTTTAGCCAAATCGGTGAATATCTAGCTGGCCCACCAGGGCCTTGGAAATGAAAGAAAGGGCCAATTTTTCGATTTTTAACATTTTTTAAATTGACATTTGAAATTTTTTTTTACTCTTTATTAATGCCTATTAATGCCTAAATGCGTGTTTTTCGAATAAAATATTTTTCAGTTCCAGGGAAATTAGAAATTTTATACAGAAAACCTTATTTTCGTCGAATTCTACGTTTTAGTGACAAATTTCTAATTTCCCTGGAACTGAAAAATATTTTATTCGAAAAACTTTTGCTACACGCATTTAGGCATTAATAAAGAATCAAAAAAATGTCAATTTAAAAAATGTTAAAATCGAAAAATTGGCCCTTTCTTTCATTTTCAAGGCCCTGGTGGGCCAGCTAGATATTGACCTATTTGGCTAAAAATCTACCCGAATTAGTTTTAGATACATAGTAATAAGTTAGTAAGTGGGCCATCTGTAAATTCAAATTTTCGTGTTTTTCAGCCCACCCCACAGTGGGCCAGAAATTTCGAAAAGCGGCCAAAAATCGATATTTATAAAAGTAATAGCACCGTTCACAGAATTTGCAGGTAGTTAGAAAAATGGATAATGCATGTTTTCCCGGAATTCCGAGCAGATAGAAGGTATTTTCGTTCAGCTACCTGCTCACAAACACAGACTTTCTTGTAAAGTCCGTACAGATACAAACGTTCGTTCATTATATTGTCAACGCTCAACCAGTGATTGTGTGTTATTAAGCGTTTGCATCAAAAGTTTAAGTGTACAGAAAACTTCCTCAAGGTATGTATTTTCATGTTATATATACATATGAGACAAATTTAAATGAGTCTAAACGTACAGATAAGATAAGTATGTAGTTGATTTTATGGAAGATTTTATGTTTTAATTTAAATTTATGTTGAACCATAAAAATTTCCAGGCCAGATCCGGCTTGAACCAAATAACTAAAAAATAGCTTGAACATTCCCAAATAACATACTAAAATTTGATAGGTGCGTTCAAGTGCCTTTTTAAGATATTTCGATTTCGCTTAGGTCTTATTCATGAATATGCACCAACCGTAACGAACGCATGCATTTATTTTATAATTTAAGATGTAAAATCTACTGATTTCTATTTCATATTTGCGATATTTTATTTGACTCGACAGAAAATCAAGTTAGCCTATAACTAATGCCGGTTCTGGTCTTTACTTTAGTTTTGTCTTCAGATTTACATTTATTCTCTTCTGTAGTGGTACCAATTTTTTTAGAGTGAAAATGGTGACCAGAAGACAACTTTTTGACGTCTTGTATGAAAAGAATGGTTTAGGTCGTTCAAATCGAACGGAGTATCTATTCAATTATTTGGTGGGACACTATAAAATCGAGAGTGATGAAGACGCCATGTTAAAATTGAAGAATATTAATTCAAAGTTTTGCAGCGCCGTTTACTCGAAGCTTGATCAATGCGCAAGAAAAACGAACAGATTTTTGGAGAAAAATAAGGAGTGGTTAAGTGTTCAATTTGCATTTGAACAAACCCAAGAAGAAATTGATCCGGATGAGGAGCCACAACCAGGAACTTCATATGGAGGTGAAAGAAGCCGTGCCCGTGGTCGTCCAGCTTTACAATTTTCTGCGAGCAGTGAAAGAACCAAACGTCGGAAGACTGCAAGAGTGTCATCGATGTTCGAAAGCAAGGAGCTAACTTCGGCTGTAAGCAAAAAACTTAGGAAGGAAGGAAAAGAGGCTGCCGCAAAACTTGTCTCAGAAGCAATTTTGAACACTCCGACTCGAGCCAGTAAAATGAGGAAAGCTTGGCAAAAGAGTCAGAAGTCGAAGGAAATCATTCGACTTACTCCAGACGAAGCTTTGTCAGTAATGATTGAAGCGAAAGATAGCAAACACTCCTATCTTGTTCATAGACGGATAGCAAAATTACATTTTGCCAATATCTATCCCTCCTATCACAAGCTCCAGGAAGCAAAATTACGTTGCTATCCCCGAAAAGAAGGGCAAATTGTAACCGAATCGTCTACAGAAATTTTATTACAAGATCTCTTGGATGATACAGTAAAACGGATACTAGAATTGCAGAAACCGGTTCTTCTTTCATTATCAAGTGATCTCCTGATGAATTTAAAATTGTTGATAAAATGGGGAAGTGATGGAAGTACAGGTCACTCACAATACAAACAAATGTTCGCCGAGGTTGGTCTTGGTGATGGCGATTTGTTTCTAACGTCTATAGTGCCACTACAGCTGTATGTGGAGCAACCTGGGAAAGATAAAATTATTGTGTGGCAAAATCCTCGCCCATCGTCAACGCGATTTTGTAGACCTATACGCTTCCAATTCAAGAAGGAAACGAAACAATTAACGGTACAGGAAAAAGCATACATAGAAAATCAAATTTCGGAGCTTCGACCGACTACTGATATGTTAGGTAATGAAGAATTTGCAGTTTCTCATGTTTGTGTGATGACGATGATAGACGGCAAAGTGTGTAATGCAATTACGGAAACAGCTTATTCACAAACATGCTATCTATATATGTAAAGCAACTCCCAAAGATATAAATGCCATCGAAAGAGTATTAAAGAGAACAGTTGTTCAGGAAAATTTGAAATTTGGATTGTCAAGTCTACATGCGTGGATCAGGTTTTTTGAATGTTTGCTGCACATTTCGTACAGATTAGAACTTAAAGTTTGTCAAATTCGAGGAACCGAAAATAAAGCAGTTTTCGAAAACAAGAAACGTACCATACAGCAGAACTTCAGAGATAGAATAGGATTGCTCGTGGATATACCTAAGAGTGGAGGTAGCGGAACCACTAATGACGGCAACACGGCTCGACGATTTTTTGCTAACCCCTCACTTTCCAGTGAAATTACGGGCATAGATGAAGAAGTTATTACGCGATTTGGTGTGATATTACGCACTTTATCTTGTGGTTATGCAATCGATGTGAAAGCGTTTGAGGAATATGCTTTGAAAACAGCAAAATTGTACGTCGCTAAATATCCATGGTATTATATGCCCGCTAGCGTACATAAAATATTACTTCATGGAGCCATAATAATCAAAGAAGCTATTCTACCTATTGGTCAATTGTCTGAAGAGGCCCAAGAATCAAGAAATAAGGATCTCAAAAGTTTTAGAGAGAAACATACCCGAAAAATTTCCTCTACAACTGGAAACCAAGATTTGCTGAACAGACTCCTTATAACTTCCGATCCAGTAATTTCATCTTTGCGGCAGTGCCCACCACGAAAATATTCGAATATGTCTCCTGAAGTTATTTCGTTATTGGAGGCACCCTCGCTAGAATCTACGGAATCTGAATCTCCTAGAGTTCCACAGCCTGAGACGAAAAGTAGCGAAATTTCTTCTTCCGACGAAGAAGACGAGGACGACAGTGACATAGATTTTTAGTATTAATCTTAATATTAAAATCTGTATTTAGTAATAGGTAACATATTTTATTGGGATAAAATTATTTTTGTTAGTAATTTTTTTGTTTATAAATAGTTTATTGCACAATGATTAAAAAGTCTAGTAAATTCAGTTAATAACCTTATACCCCCTTAAAGGTACCCCCGGGTAACTTATTTTTTTTAATTATTTTGTCCATGTAAAGTCTACGATTCTAAAGCCCTTTAGCCCATTTTCAGATTTTTGACTGCTTTTAGAATTTTCTGACCCACAGGGGCTGATAATTTTTTTTCCTTATTTTTCTAATAGATATTTAGATATCAAAAATACGTAAACTGAGTTTCAAAAATGTCGAAGGTTATTTATGTTTTCAACCCTTTTAACTCACCCCCAGGGGTTGATAATTTTTTTAATTTATTTTTCTCATAGAAATTTAGGTATCAAAATTACGTAAACCGAGTATCAAAAATATCGGAGGTTGTTTATTATTTTAACCCTTATAACTCACCCCCAGGGGTTGATAATTTTTTTCCCTATTTTTCTCACAGAAATTTAGGTATCAAAAGTACGTAAACCGAGTTTCAAAAATATCGAAGGTTGTTTATATTTTCAACCCCTATATCTCACCCCCAGATGATGTCAATTTTTTTTTACTATTTTTTCCTTAATCACCTATGCACAATAAGTACATTTGCAGAGTTTCAGAATTTTGGCCAGAAATTTTGGATTCTGGCCCACTGTGCACCCTATTAAACATGGTCGATAATTTTATCGACTGAACTGGTAATAGCACCGATATATAATAAAATACTTTTTTTAAATCCATCTTTCTGTCGCTGTATCTTGGTACACATTAGACATACAATAAAAACGTATATACAAAAAAAATGCACGAAATTTTGTCCTCTTCAACTTTGTTTCGAACATTTTGCTCGTAGGATCGAGCGCTGCCGAATTATCTAAGGTCGAAAACTTGTATTTTTCATCAGGGTCTCGACTTAAACATCATAGGTATATCAAAATCATTTCTACTCCACCTTTTGCTGGACATAACCCCCCCACTGATTGGACTAATTTGGCTGTAACCAACTTTCGAGCACACTAAATAAAAAAAAAGTAAATTGGCAAGTCTATTTATATTATCCGGGTATAAAAATAACAAACACTTCATCGTAATAATTTTTATTTCCTAAAATACAATAAACTTTGGAACATATTTTTATATTACAATAAATCGATTCTGTAGAAACACCCACGATTTCCATGTCTACACAGTAATAGGGACAGTCACTCAATAAAATCTTTATATAAAATTTTGATGTATCCTCATTTTTAGAATCTGCAACTGACAAGCATTACATTGTAAGAATGTTGGATACAGAGGACTATTGTAGAATTTATCTTAAACTCGTTTGAAAATAAATTCAAATTCTGCTTGGAAACGGTTTATGCATCCTATTAATTTAACAAAGTTGTTTTCCAGTTATATTGCTGTGGTTATTGGATTTTCATACTTATCTTCCATGATCTAAATTATAATCAGATACAATTACTACAGATACAATTATTTAAAAAAAAGCGAACTTGGTAACAGTCTGAATTTAAATTTGTAGGATTTGCAGTGGGGCGTTGTCGACTGCGAATACTTATTTCAACAACATGTTACTCGAATATCGCCTATTTTAATTTTCACTTTAAGTGGTAAAATGATATGTTTGAAACGTCTGAAATAAACGTACGTTTTTGGTCGACCAAGCGGAAACTTAATCATAAAAATTTCAGGCATTTTCAGAAGTGTGACTAGTGTGCTCCGATTATTATAGATAACAGGCACACGACGGAATTTGAATTTTTTATCGCAAAATTAAATTTTATGAAATTAAATTATCACTAGCGATTTCGTCAAATTCTCGACTAGAAAAATCTTGTTTCCAATTGTTGCTCATCTTAGACATGAAATTAATTGATGAAATTAATATGGGGACCACTGCCGAGCCATATGAAGTCGGGTAAAAAGAAGTACTCATGACATTTGTTCAGACGTTTAACCCTTCAGATACTTCTTATTTCGGATAAATTTCAAAAAAATACTTAAATATTGAATTTTCGGGATATAAAACAAGCTAAAAACGTACTCTTCGCCTGTTCACTGAGCTTTTTATATAACTGTTACACATTCTATAGGATACTCTTCGCAGTTTTTTGTAAATAATGTTAGTTTTAGACATTTTTAATTTTATAGTACGAACTTAGTTGGTAAAATAAAGTAAAAATAAAAAAAAACTATACCATACCCCATTTGGGTTTCGAACCCGGGACTCTTGGATTCCGAGTCAAAAGCGTAAAAACTACACAACCACCTTACACGTAAAAAAATGTAAATTTTTACATTATAAGACACGAGCTAAATAGTAATTTACGTTATAAGTCCGGTAGGTGACTTATTACAGTACGAGTTGTTTTACGGACGAGGCGACGCAGGAGCCGAGTCCGGAATATAAACGAGTACTGTAATGAAACCTACCGGACGTGTATCGTATAATATTTTATTTCATACTGTCCGGTAAATCCTTTCTAAATTGTTATAAAAGTTATAATTATTGAAATTTAAAAAATATTAGTTCGTAATCTAACAATCGCATCACCGCACCGTAATGATGTTATAGCCATTGTTTTCCATAGCTAATTATGATTGTCTTTAGCTTGTCACTCTCAACTAAATAAAACCACAATTTTTGCATTGTTTTGTATTATGGAAAATTCGGAGCAGACTTAAAATAAATCTGTTGAAGCAACCGGAAAATTAATCCAGAAAAAATCATCATATTTAGTGTAAATTAAATAATCTGTATATTGGCTCCTAATAAGATAGAAAACCTCAAAATAAAATAAAAATTACTAATTTTAATTAAGCAAAATATTAAAAATTTTGTAAGTAGAAGCCTAATCTGTAGTTATCTAACATTCTTCATTTGCTAAAGTTGGTAGAAAAGTATGTTTTATAAGTAGTGGTAGGGGCGGGTAGGGGCCAAAGTGCTTACTTCACAATAGTATCAATATGAATTAATATAAGTTCAAATAAAATAAAAATTACTAACTTTAGTTAAGCAAAATATTATAAATTTTGTAAGTAGAAGCCTAATCTATAGTTATGTAACATTCTTCATTTACTAAAGTTGGTAGAATGTATATTTTACAGTAAAAAAAACCAATATACAGCGGTGAATGATTTTCTTCAATAAAACACTTCTCGGGGCGCATTTTTATAGTTGGCTATGACTCCATTATTATGTGTCTCTTTGAATTATGACAGTTACTTTTGTTATAAATATTGAAGAACCTATTGATAATATATTATTATATCCCCGTTTTTGAACAATATGGCAAAAAGGTATACTCAGTTTGCACATTTTGATTTTGATTTCGTGATATTAATAATTGTCATCGTCATTTAACGTACTTAACTGACTTACTTCGTAATTGTACTTTAGAGCTTTCTGCCAAACAAGACTAAAAATCGAATTGTCTCAAGGAATTATATCTACTATATGAAACATAAACATTTGATCGTCGACGATTTTCATTCCACATATTCACCATTAAGAAGAGAAGTTCTGAAAGAATTTGAAAAGCATTTGAAAATAGTGTTAATAAATAATTGTTGTAGTTAGTTTAAAAATAAACTTTTCATGAAGTAAATAATTGCTAAAACTGTGCATTTAAATATTTTATTTCTTAAATTCTTAGGTGAAAAAGTCAAAATTCAAAACTTGCTTACTAATAACAATAATATGATAGTGTTGCTAGGTAACACATTACAGTATCAGATACCGTAATGTTCGCAGGTAACACATTACGGTATCAGATACTGTAATGTTCGATTTACCGGCCGCAAATGAGTCCGGGAAATAGTCATTTACCGGACAGTATGAAATAAATCATATTTACACGGTTGTACATTACATTATGAAATGTATATTTGTAAAATATATAAATATTTAGATATTAAAATGAAATATCATTTCACCAAATTTATATTCGATTACAAAAACATCAAAATCAAAAAAATTTTTTATAATTAATTAATTAATTATTATTAATAACATTTTTATTTACCGATCGATTTTGTTCAAAAACAATAGGGTTTTTCTTCTAGCTAACACTAATTTACTGTCCAAATTTCAATACAATCGGATTTTTCTTTCTTGAGTTAACGTGCTTACAAGAAACGTGACGGACGGACGGACAGACGGACATTTTGAAAGTTGTTCAGAATTCGTTAACACAATGATATGAAATTTTTTTCTCTACGAGCGATATTTACGATTTTAGAAATGTGCCGATCAAATACAATATACTCTTCGTTTTTGCGAAGAGTATAAAAATGCGAAAATTTCATAATTTGGACTTGAATTGATGTTCAGCGGTTCAAAATATACGGGATTATGTGTTCTGGTCTCTGGAAAAAACATTATTTTTTTATCTCTGTATTAAGATAAAGGATGGATTACGTCCATCCTTTATCTTTACTACTATATTTACCCCTAAGAATTATCACATTTTATCGACATAGCCTTAGAAAAAATCACATTTTCTACAATCATTAAAATTTTACTTTCGTATTAACACATTTTGTTAAAAAAATTATAGTGAAAACGCGGTAATAATTTGACATTAATTGTTCCGTTCTTGAGTTAGAGCGAAGTAAATAATTACTGGCATACACAGAGTTAAAAAAATAATGGTATTTTCCAAAGACTAGAATACATAATCCCGTGTATTTTGAACCGCCGAATACGAATTTGAAGTCCAAATTAGGATTTTTTTTTAATCTGGAATTTCTGGATTAGCAGTTCTCGAGAAAAATGCATGTGAAAATATTTAAGTCAATCGCGGCTTAAAGTCTATTATTAAAATAGAGCCCTATTGAAATTTATTGTCATTTGCCTGTCATAAGTAATTATTTCACACTATAAACACACTAGCGCTGACGTATATCAACCTGTAAAACTAATTTTCTTGCAGATGAATTTCAAGAATATTTTATTATGCTGATAGAATTAACATAAATCATAAATAACACCCATTATTGTGCATATTCTTATTAATAATTATTAATGTTACAAACAATTTGTTGACAAACATTTGTTTTTTTATAATTGTCAAACAGGAAATAGAAAACGAAAAGAATTCTTTTTCTTATTTGTTTATTTTTAGTAAAGCAACTTGCAGAATGTGCGCTTTTAATTTCACCAACGATTTTTAATATACACTTAGCCAGCACAATTTTTTTTTAAATAAATTACTTCTACATTATATTGGCCTGTTAAATACCTCATAAAACTAACAAAAATATCCGTTCTTTGAATGAACTAAAATATCTGGGAAAAAAGAAATTATCGAGAATAATATAAGCCTTTTCTTATGCAATAGATGATTGACGAAAGTTTCCTGATATTTTTTTTCATCGACATTTTTAAGAGGATCTTAATATCTATAATGAAATTAGAGCTGTCGCAAAATTGAAGATTGATTGCAGTAATTTTGTCTGCAATTTTTCGGATGTTCCTCGGAAATATGGTTGAAATTTGAAATACTTGATATCCTATATAATCCGACCCATTGTCTGTCAACATGTACAATTTCAACTTGATGCATCAATGTGATTGATAAGAGACAAGCAGACAGTTTCACTTTTATTCACTTAAAAAAAAATAATTTTTTTTTGATCACTTAAGAGAGACTATCTGGAGGTTGGGGGTTCTAAAAATATAATGGATCCATTGTCAGATAATCAACTTACAGTAATATTCGTATGTATAGTCTGGTAAACTCTAAAGTGGTGTATGTATGAGTTGGTAACACGACGTACGATTTGATATGCGATGCGCATAAAGCTATCGCAGTGACATAGAGATGAACTAGTTGCGTATGTCTTATTCTCTTAGTTTATATGATGAAGCGACCTTTGGATGCGCCAGCTTAGAGTTTAATCGACTATACATATGTGTATGTCTACGTATGCCTGAAATTAGCTTGGTTATATTCTCATAATTTCTGAAACCGAAACTAAATAATAGTACATGCGGTAGGAACAGCCGATACGCCGTCAATTATCGTGTAAGGCAAGACGTTCGCACCCTTTTTCAAAGATGGCGAATGTCTTTTAGCACTCAGGAGGTTCATACTTACCAGGTTCCTGATTGCCATTCATAAACTTATCATTTTTTTTATCTGATTTTTTTTTTCAAATTTGAGCGAGCGTAACGCTTCCTTGTACCGCCCAAAATGAATGGGAGTCTGGATTCATGATTTTTGGGGTAAATTAAGAAATCTCTCCAACCCCCATGCGTAAACCTATGACTTATTTGTGATTTTTTTACTTTTACAAGTCATATTTCTTACACCTTTGGGAGCCTGCCGTACGCCCCTGTCCAAAAAAAAAGGGGCTGGCATGGTCATTTCTGTGCTCCACTGCCCCAAATTAAAAACAATTCACACATGTTGGGAGTGCGGGGTCCTGGTCTATAAGTCATGATTTTTTTTTTAGAGAACCCTGGGTATAGATATATACACACGTGTTGACTTATTTTGAGTCTGCTAGTCCTATGCCAAATTCGAATATCTTAGCACTATATAGAAGCGACACTGTGGCTTAGCCGATATAAATTTTACAATTTTTTGGGATCATGAGGTATTTCCTACCTTAGTAGGTATGCTTTTAGAGGGCAGAATATTTGCTAGTGAAATATTTTGGCACGAGAACTCCTTTAAGTAGGAATAAGTCTTTCGGCTGGTGTCTATTAAAATCGAAACTTTAGCGTTTTGTGGCAATACACAGTTATTGTAACTTAACGCGGCCAGGCTTGTAATTCGTAATTCAGCGCTCAGCGGGGCATTAGTCCGGAGAATAGCCGTTGGTTGCAGTCTGGTTTTTATTCCTTATATTTTTAAGGAAACGTATAGACAAAAATATTTCATTAGTAAATATTTCCTACCTGCATAATACTAACCTAAGCAATTCACCGAGCAGACAAATATAGCTAAAAAATAGGTAAACTCCGCTTTACAAAAAATGTAATATAATCGAAGAAAACCGACATTAGGATATTGACAGAAATGTAATGTTTTTAACATTACTAAATCCAGAAAAGTTATTCTAGAAAAAGGTATCTGTCTGTTGGTCTGTTATTTGAGGTTTGTTTAAGGACACGATAACTTGAAACTAAACTAGGTAAATGAGAGTTGCATTTCAGCCGAATTCCGTGATGTTTACGCGCGATAAATAAATAGAACTGAGCACTACCTCTTCGCTTTTGAACGTTGCCTACAAGTTTATTTATTCAGGTATTATAATTTATATAAAAAGTTAAATAAACGAACTACTTGTAGGTGAAACTCTTCCCTGTTATTCGAAATTCAATCATCAAAACATAATTATTTGGTTTAAAATTATTACAAACAAATCAAAAATAACAAATCATTGGAATGTGTGTTTTTAATTATTATTCAAAGGTGTGTATGTTTATTTAACTGTTTAACGTAAATTCAGTAAAAACAGTTTATATTATTGCAGAATTTAAAAATACGGAGGTTTATTACCACTCATTTTAATACTTTCTTAGTGTTGATTTTGATATGAAATAGCTAATTAAATTTAATTTTAGGCCAGAGAAATGTTTACTACTAACTTTGCGGATTCGTAGTTTTGAATTTTGTAATAAGAAATTGCTATTTGTAGTCGATGTGGTAAATGGTAACACCCAATAACGTTTTTATTTTTTTCCGATTTGAATCAAATTTTACTTAAGTATAGAACTAATTAGGATCTACTTATGTCCAGAAAAATATTCGCCTCCTACAAATGCAAAGCCACCTGCGGTACCAAAATATGCGGAGAAAATCAAGAAATCATATTAGGCATTTTTTTACCGGAAAATTTTGTTAATAAAACTTGTTCAGAATTGTCCAAAAACCGTATGGCCAAAATTTAATCAAAATTAAAAAATTGAGAAATTGAAATTTTAAAAATAATTATTTACAAAAAAAAAAAATGTAAATTGCTAGACAACTGCCTGGCAGCTTGGGATTAATTTCAAACAAAATTGTCATAGTACAGTTTTATAAACAAAAAAAAAATAATTAAATGATTAAATTTTGGACTTAAGGTTTTTTAACAATTCTGAGCAAGTTTCATTAACAAAATTTTCCGATAAAAATATGCCTAATATGATTTTTGATTTTATTCGCATATTTTGGTACCGCAAGTGGCTTTGCATTTGTAGGATGTGAATTTTTTTCTGGTCGTAAGTAGATAATTGTTCCATACTTAAGTAAAATTTTATTCAAATCGGAATAAAAATAAAAGTGTTACCATTTCAAGTGAAACAGCAAGAAGGTATATATTTTCATGATTTTAGAATACTAATTTCTTATGTTTGTTGGGTATTTTGCCATTGTAAAAATATTTAAAAATTATAACTTCGCTATTTTCCTAGGTAGGTAATTAATTTACTAAAAAGGTTTAAAAAAAATAAAAGTGGCTATTTAAAAAACTAGATCTTAAAGGTAAAATTCAACCAAAGATAACCTATTACTTTAAGGCAAATTTAGACTTATTACTTCAAATGAATGAAATTAAAAAAAGACTAATTTATTAATAACAAAATTTATTAACAAAACTGAATGTCGGAGAGCATTGAGACAAAACAGGTGGTGGTTAAATAAAAATTGTGCTAACGATAAAAAAAACAACAAATATTTACAAAAAAGGGACACCCAGAGAGACAGATGTAACTGTCTAAAATATAAACAATAAGACATTAAAAAATGAGAGAGTAAATGGAGATTTCAATGATTTTTAGTTTTTGTTAAAAAGTTTGTCTACCCAGTTTTGACATTTGATGCGTACACTGTAGTGTACATTGGGACCTAATAATACGATTACCATTGAAGCAAAAACGATTAAAAAATATTAATTTTCACAGTTTCTTAAAATATTGACAACAAAAAATGTGTATTTATTGAGTATTTATTTTTTAGTATGATAATATGATATAATAATTTCGACATCCTCGTCAGTTTGCCCCTGCATAGCAGACTTAGGAACTTCCTTTGCATAAACCTGATCCTAATCAGGTTCTAACATAATAACATCTGGCTCTTCATTTACGACCTGCATGCCTAAAAATTTAAATATATCCTATCAGCCTCCAATTTGAATAACATCATTTTCAAACAAATCTTCTTGTTGATGGGAATCTTCCCATCCATCACCATCTTCGCTCAAAACATCTAGATCTGAGTCATCATTTTATAAATAGCAAATAAAATCTTTATATGCCAGTGAGTTTTTGCTCATTTTGAACAAAAATTGCCAAAAGAATCCCGCTTTTATATATAATCAAAAAAAAAAAATAGGTTAGGTATATGTACCACCAAGTCCCAATGCACACTATAGTGTACATGTATTTAATTTAAAATAAATATAAATAAAATAAATAGTTTATTATTCGTTTAAGTTTACAGTGCAAAATGTATGTATATAATAAACTATTTTCTTGGGACACGCTGAGCTGCAACCAGCTTGTATTGTGTCCCCTACAAGTAAAATATATTCAGGTAATAATATATAAATAATAAATTAATTTAATAGTTAATGAGGAAAACACGAATGAAATAATTAGAAAAGACCATACCGGCCATATCTATATAATACTAAAGGTTATACTTATTACAACACAAACAAATTAAAAAAAGCGAGATGATCAACGGCAATGGGGAACTTGTGTGTTTATGTATAAAAACACGCCACACCGACTAACTTTGCAATAAATAATTAAAGTTGAAATCCTCGCCATTCCTCAACGAAAAGCACTGTGACGTCAGATCGAGAGGGCTAATCTCACTTGGTGTCCCACAGATGGCGAACTTTAGCCGAGCGGTACTTCTTCACCCTAATTAATAGACTGGGCGACGGTTGGCTTTGAGACGTCCGCATATTCGGTCATAAGTCTTTTGTTTTTTATGGTAGGAAAAAAATAAAAAAGTGTCGGAAAGCGCAATCAATTCTCTTTACATAAGCTGTCTACAAATTTTTCGAAAAAAAAAAACAATAATTATCGAGATATTCTAGGAAATGTAGGAAATTACACGTTTTCCTATAGAGTGTATGTAAATCTTAAAAAAATAATTTTACCCAAACCTTGCCCCTCTAATTCCTTCATTTTTGTCGGAATTCAAAAAAAAAAAAAGTTTTAGCAAATTTAATTCTATTTAAATTAGCTAGAGTAGTCTTTTGGCGTAGGAGCCAATATTAAACAAATGCAATTTTTTGCCGTACATGGCTGACATTTCAGTAGTTATCTCCGAAACGAGAAAAAAAAATCAAAATTCTGACGGCAGCAGAAGATTCGCAATGGAAAATACTCTTTTGACCTTATTTTTTATTTCGAGCTAACTCCCACCGTTTCGGAAATATTTGCGAAAAATAGCAAAAAACAGCTTACATTTCGGAGCCGAAAAAATTGCAGAAACATGCAATCTTGACACGTTCATATTTTTCGAAAAACACCATTGAGACGGCCATACGATGTCGCGGCGTAAAGAGGAAGTCTTCGAGATAAACCTGATCGTAAATTGCACGGCGAAATTCGAAAATTCGGCTCGGCATGAACGAATCAAAAGTAGCATTTTGTGACATTTCAGAATGTTGATGTTTTTCCAACGAATTTTAGGTTAGGTTGTGTTCACTGCCAGTTGTTTCTGACAAATGTGCATGCGCATGCGGAATGATCAAAGCCAAAGCAAAATCGGTGTCGCTTGAAGCCGTCATCCGACCTTCTCGATCTGACGTCACGTTTCAGGAGTGGGTAAAATCGGGCAGATTTATATTTCTGAAAGAGATTTTCTTTTTAATTTTTTTTTTGTCTATGGGGTTTTTAATGATGTTAGTTTACGATGTTTTTTTAATTTTTTTGTTGTCTATGGGGTTTTTAATGATGTTAGTTTACGATTTTGAGTATTTTAAATTAATTTTATTTTTTGGGCAAGTTCCCTATTGGAAAGTACATAAAATTAAATGAGGATATAAAAGAGATTTGTGTTTTTTAATATAAAGTCTGTTACGGTCTTTATAAAAACTTTTAGTTTCGTAATTTCTTTCATTGTAAGAGGCAAAATATTATAAAATTTAGGTCCAAAAAAATTGAAAAACCTTTGAGATTGGTTTTTAATCAATTTTTGTGTTAATAAGTTTTTGTATGCATTATTTCGGGTATTATATATGTGAGAAATTTCACGAAATTTGACGTTTTGTTTATGAGCAAAAATTATCGATGATTTAACATATAAAAAAAGAACATTTGAAGTTTCAGAATCTTGGTATAACTGACTAGTGGAGTACCTTTTGTTTTTTCTATATATTATTTTTAAAATTGTATTTTGAGTTATATTTAATCTATTTAATGTATTATCATGTAGACCACCCCAAGCCACTATTCCGTACTGTACAGTATTACTGACTCAACCAAGGCCCTGTATACCATATTCAAAACAGATGTACTAAGATATTCTCTTGACCAAAGATCAAAAATTTTTTCACCAATGCACTAAATAATATATACGGTTAATTATAACCCTTGTTTATAACTAAAAAAATATATACCACTGCACTTCAACTTTTCACAAAAAAAAAACAAACAGTAAACAAATCAGTTGCCGTCAATTCTGTTCGAAACACACTCGCCATAATAATAACAGATGTAGTTTTCATTTTTGAACCCACAGATAGCAGCAGGCATATTGTAACTTTAATAAGGTGTACACTGAGTGTACTGTGGGATGCAAGGGTCAAAATCGTATCAAATTTTGTATTAAGAAAAATTTGAATCGCCCTACATTACAGTGTATGCCAGGACCGAAAGGGTTTTAAGACAATTTGAAATAAATAATGATTCATTCACTTCCTGAATAAAGAGTCTCAAACAAATGGTTTACGAATGAATAATTAAATATTCGTTTGACTAAACATCACACGGTAATATAAGAGAATTTAACGAAAAGGTATTAAAGGTAAAAAAATATAAAAGGTACAAAAAATGGTGTTTACACACAAACTTTAAATTTGCATAATTTGTAAAGGTAAGTTCGTAGCACTCACGAAGGTCTATATAGGTAATTACGCAAAACTTAACCGGATCAAAGAGATAACGTACATAAAGTTACGGGAACGTAATCGTACAATTAACGCACTACACTAGCGAAAAATTGTAGGGATGCCAAACCGAAGTCTCTCTCAAAATAGATGACCAAAGGACAGGAAAAATTCTTTATCTACTTACAAAATTGCAGCAACATAAGTACTGTAGACACTAAACATATGATCGCCATCACATTAATCGTTCGGCAGCAGGCACAGATACACTGGAATGTTATTTAAAATTTACTTCTAATAAAACAAACATAATCCTTTTAACAAATTCTTCAGAATATGCCTGTATTTATAAGACAGATTAAGCGGTAAGTAAATACCATAATTACACACTAAAGAAAGGCCCACCGAATCCAATATGGTTCCGCTCAAATTTGATATTTACATGGAGAGGGTGCAAAGACAGCGTCAGTGTTAAAGGTCACCAATCAGATTTCTTCGTGCCTCCGCAATACCTTATATGGAAGGATGATTTTATTTACGTCACGGAAAGACTTCAACAAATTCAAACTGTGACCACAGGGTCGGTTTCAGATAGAATTACTAAACTGATCGTAAAAGTATATTCCCTGGTACAATTTGATGATTTTTAATTAATTATTCTATACCCCTTAAAGCAGCATGTTACAAAATTTTGATGAAATAAACCTCTGCGCCAAAAGGATCAGACAGAGGTTGGTTTTAATACTTCCATTTAAAATGTCTCACACATAAAAATATATAAACGGGGATGTTAAGCTGGGATGTAAACCTGTCCGCAACCAGATTTTCACTTACCAAGACACTTGATGAAAATCGTATCCAGCTCCCCCTGTCCCCTGTCTATTACACTGTGTTGTTTTTTGCACAGATTCGTGTGTTAAGCAGTAGATACGAATTATTTTATTTAACACAGACTTAATTTTAATTACATATATACAGCCTCAGTGTATCTTGCTGGTCATAATTCATCAGCTATTGTTTGGATTAACCAAACCACAGTTTGCAGTGTGAACAACTACATCATTTGTTATTCTAGAGCAGTTTACTGTAGATTTTAAATATTCATGGTTTCTTGTAAAAGCTCTGATACCACTTTGCTAATTGGTTTAAGTTGATGCATTTTTAAAAATCTTGTGTAGTTAGGAATTTATTACCCAGCCGTTTTAACAATAACGAGAATATTTATACTGGGGCGAATTATTATTAGCTGTGTCACATTAATCGTTTTGAGACTTTTGAATATTAGAAAAACGTTGAATGGAAATAGAGCAGCCTTTATAGTGATTGTAAAAACGCCTAAATTGAAGCAATTTTTTCTCCAAGACAAATCGCGAATTTAGAAAGACAATTTTTAACAAAATTTCTAAAAAACTGAATTAAAGGTTAACAAAAGACTACGTTTGCTTTAAATAGAATTTGGCTTTCCGCGAACCATTCTAAAATTTTAATACATTGCAGTGCTTACATTCCTGCTAAAAAATTTCAATGGGCGAAAGCTCAAGAAATGGACAGTTTTTGAGATAGAGCTTGTCAAATACAAACAATTTCGATCATTTTAGACAATAAATATTTTTTTACCCTTAAACTGTTAACTTTAAGGAAAAATCTAAGATTTAAAAAATGTTTGAGTTCACTAAAGCCCAGCGAATTTTTTCGAATTTTTTTATCGACTCTTATTAATGTGTATGTTAATATGCACAATATTCCGTATACAGGGTGTCCTAGGATATGTAAGCAATCTCTCGGGAGACCAGATTTTAGGTAAAAACATATATCCATACAATTTTTTTCGATAGGATGTTCCCCATGAGATATTCATCGCTGAACACGGGATGTGAAAATTAGGTTTTCAATAATAACTTTTTACTGCTTCATATAATTTGGTCAAATTTAGGTTATGGTCATTATTAATTGAGGCTCTTACGAGGATGAAATTTATTGTTTTAATAACAGATAAGGGAGGCCGGTTGCGAACTACCCTCATTTTGCCCCAAATTTTACGGCCCGCAAAATTTTTTACATAAATTAGATGTTATTCGGTTCCTTAAAGCATATAGTGCATACATTTATGTAGTTCCGTGTGTTCGTTAACGATTGAGTTTAAAGAGTGGTATTACTGTGTTTAGAGGGACGTTTGGAACACGAAAAGGATTGGTGGCCACCAGCGGGACGTGTCTGTCATTTTCTTGAGGAGGGGGGGAGTTCGGTAAGTTAAAATCTAAAGATCAGTTGATAACTCCTAAACCATCAGCTTTACGAAAAAGACTTGTAGGACCAAAATGAAAGATAATACATTTTTCTACAATAGTTGTCCATTGCGCCTATGTGTTACGAGCAAGCGTTCGAGAGATAAAGTAAAATATAATAATTATGTTGCCGAAAGAGTATTATTAATAATAATTTAATTGTTTTACTGAATGTCAAGTTTAATTCATTATGCAAACTAACTATATGGTTATTCTAAGCGATTGGCATAATCACAATGCAGGCTTTTGTCAAAGTTGATACATAGGCGGGTAAAACGAGAAAGAAGTTGACCCATGCACATGCACATGCATCATGTGTCAGTCGTCAACAAGAGAAAAGTTTGCTATGAATCATTCTGAAGAATCTTACGAAGTATTATCTGAAACAATTTTTATTTTATCCTCCGCCATTATGCTTTGGCTTTGGTGTCGATCTCGGATGTCTGGGATCGGGCAGGACTATTGACCTGGACCGGTCTCGTGCAGGGCGTGCGAACTTACTTTATATCAACCCCACTCACAAATGTGAGCGGTGTGGATAATTTCGGCCCACCTCCCTGGGTCCTGGCTTGTTGGACCTTGTTGGCTAAGGTTTTATCTTCTGACGCTCTTCTCTCTTGGTGTTCTTTCTTCGCCAGCTTGTCACTCTTGGGGGTTAATCGTCGGTTTGTTGGGTGCTGTGGTATTCTGGGTGGGACTGACTGCCGGTACACAGAAGTCAATTGACATCCTGCCGTCCGGAACGTCGGGGGGGCAAGGATGAGCTATGTAGCTCGAGGAAGTGCAGACCTAACTGCTTTGGTAGCATTTTTGGACTGCACTGAGCTAGGTGACTACAGGTACTGGACGGTGTTTTGTCCGGAACCCGCAGGGTAGTCGGTGAGCGGTTGGGTATCGTCACCTCTCTTCTGGTGGTTTCTCCGTCAGCGGGGTCCTCGGGTTGGCGTCACTGGGTGGTGAGGTAGGGCATGCTAGTGAATAATGTGCTTATCATCGTGCATATCTGGTGCATTTGGGCCAGCACTGCGGTGAAGTTTCCAGCTTCAAGGGGTGCCTGTTGTAGTTACGCAGGGCTGGCGGGCTTTCCTGCGTCGTCTTGGGCTGCCCTGGCGTAGCTTAGCCCTGGGGTTGTCTTATTTGTGGCTTCGCTGGGAGCGGGTTGCTTCCGGGAGGCAGGCTTCTGAGAGGGTCCAGCTGTTCGTTTGAGTAGCTTGAACATCCTTTGTGGCTTGCAAGATGTGCACCCAGTGGTGGGTTTCTCCACATTTGATACATTTCGGCTGTGCAGTGCACCATCCTTGTGCGTGGCCGAAACTCTGGCATCTGTGGCACTGATACGGTCTGTTTGGCTCTCTGCTTCTCTGTGTTGACTACCAGTTAACAGCAGCGGTTTACTGCCAAGATGTTTTCCTGCTCCAGGGAAACCTGGACTAGCATGCTGGGAATTTCTTGTTTCGTCCTCCGGGACGACCTCCTCTGGACAGAGATAGTTTTCTAGGTCCGCTTTAACCTCTTTGCTGCTCACGCCGCTGGGTATGCTTCGGATAACCACCCTCAGTAACCTTTCTTTGGGCAGGGAGTAGGTGTGATATTCACGCTTTTCTTGCGCGAACATCCTAGTCATATTCCCAAAATCGTCCGTCGATGAGGGCTCAATGCCAATGCCTTCCCTGACCCCCTTGGCTTTCTTGGAATCGATCCGGGCCTCGTACATTTTCTGGGTCACTGCCGTGGAAGATGTGC
Organism: Rutpela maculata; assembly: GCA_936432065.2. Lineage (NCBI taxonomy): Eukaryota > Metazoa > Arthropoda > Insecta > Coleoptera > Cerambycidae > Rutpela > Rutpela maculata. The sequence goes on from OW386285.2 coordinate 39,907,325, forward strand.
ACCGCCCCTGTAAATGTGTTATGAGCCAACTTCCATGCACAGAGATGTGTGTTTGCCTTGGAGAAGAAGAAACCTGCGACAATGTGCACAATGTAACAGAAATAGTTAGTGACGAAGACGAAGAGTTTGACTGTGACCACTAATTCTATTAATTTTCCTTATATCAATAAATAACTCTGTAGCAGACAAATGTGTCTTATTTATGTGTTTGCATACAGGAAAACATTTAATCTCACGAACGCCTGTTCGTAGCACATATGTGCATAGGAAACTATTGTAGAGAAGTATATTATCTTTCATTTTGGCCCTACAACTATTTTAGTTCGCATAGTATTATTGACTAATTAAACTTGACATTCAGTAAAACAATTAAATTACTATGAGCAAAGGTATTGAGGCTCTTTCGGGAACATAATTGGTACATTTTACATTATCTCACGAACGCTTGCTCGTAGCACGTAAGCGCATATAAAACTATTGTAGAAAAATTCATTATCTTTCATTTGGATCATATAACTTTTCTTCGTAAAGTTGATGGTTAATGAGTTATCAACGAATCTTTAGATTTTAGCTTACCGAACTCCCCCCTCTTCCTCATCAAGAAATCGACAGACACGACCCGTAGGTGTCCACCAATGATTTTCGTGTTCCATATGTCCCCCTGAATACACAGATACCCTTCTTTACACTTAATCGTTAACCTGCACACGGGATGTCTTTTTTTTTAACATAGCACGACCCACTAATAAGAAAGCAGAAAGAAATCGCTAAACAGTTTTCGAGAAAAACGCAGTTTGAACGTTTAAAAGTAATTTTTATTTTAATTATTGCATTGCAACGCATCATTCTCAAGAAATAGTTATTTATGATATAAGTGTTAAAAGTAATATTTTATTTTGTAAGTGAGGAAGTTTCACCTTAACCTTACGAATAAAATAAAATCACTTTGACATGTATATTCATACCTCCGATTAAAGAACTTATATCTAGATACATAATTGTACAGATTTGTATGTTGCTGAGATAGTTACAATCTAAGGCACTTCTTCCCATAAGTTCTTGATTGGCTAGTCGATCGCGGCCTATTCGAGCACAATCGGTAAGTTCAATTATCATAATCTCAGTTTGACACTTTTGACAGTGTCCGCCATTAATGTTAATAAGTGTTTTTCGATCAAAATGTGGTGAAGAAGTCTTTTTATTTTAAGTTGTGATTTGCTCAATACCTAAATAATGAATATTCTCTATTCATATTTACACAGTTTAGTGACAATATATTTAGTGCAAAATGGTTAAGTGCTGTGCCGTTTGCAGAAAGCAGTTTAGAAAAGAAGAAAATCGATCGTTCCACAGTCGTAACATGATGAAGTTCAGTTTAGTTATAAAGTGAATTAAATTTCAATATCCTTTCAATACATATTTATCTTACTGTATTACCTTACTGTAATATCGTATGCCTACATCACGTTGTATAAAGAGCCGGTAATGCAGGAATTGCAATAATTCATTTTAATGAAAATATTTACCATTCTACACATTTTCTACACATACAACGCCACTGTTGCCTATGGGATCTGATGTTCATCTATTCTTTTTAATGGGTATATAATGTGACTATGTTAGGAGCAAACAAGGTATATAGTGAAAAGATAGCCTGTTATGTATCTAGATATAAATTCTTTCATCGGAGATTCATACACTATTTTTTGAATTAACACCACTAAAACATAATATCTGCGTATTATTGAAATATTTTAAAAACATTTTTTGTATATGTCCGTCAAAAATGACACTGTGTCATGCTAGACAATAACGGTAATGTGAGTGTGCGTGAGTAAAATCCTGAACGTCGTAAACATGCATGAGTCTACTTCAACATATATGTTTCATGCGTGAGTATGCGTTGTCAAAATCTTAAAAGTCGTGAGCATGCGTGAGCGTGAGTCAATATTGACTCACACGCCCATTTCTAGTTCCAAGGAACCGATTAGTTTTTCATTAAGTATCGCAACGGAATGTTATCTAAAAGTACCAAGACAATGTCGACAATATAATGTTACGGAAGTAAATCTGTCGTCTAACGAAATCTGAGTGGGTTACTTCGACAGATGTTAAACGATTCGTTTCACAAGTGGATATTTAGTGCCAGGCGCCGAAGTTTAATTTCGGATCATTTAAGAGTATAATTTGCGGTCAGTGAAATGAAGAAACGAATTATTCGGCTTATTTTTGAAGATAGAAACTTCAAATTTTGTACGTATGTATTAAAATATATATTCTAGTTCGTCACGTTTTTAATTTTTTGTTTTAATCAAAAACACGTGATCAACGAAAAAATTGACGTCGAAAAATTGGAATTTACAAAAAACGAAAACGTAACGCCCTAGATAGTCCTTAATTAATTACGTGGATAAAATATAACCTCTTAATTTTCAAACATAGATTCAATAAATAGTTTCCAATTTTGCCGTCAATAGATGGCACTCGCCTCGGCATTCGCATAGCTTTACACGCTCTCAGACTTTAGGGAGGAACTTGTTGTCATGGAGACCAGACGCGAATGAATGCTTGCCAGGGAAGCATTTAGCAGTTCTGGTAATTGTAATCTTAAATTTATTTATAAATTATTTTATCTTACAGGAATGACTTAATAGATAAAATTCTTGAAAATGTTAATACATAAATAAAAGGTGCCAAATAGAGAGGACCGTTTTGTATAAACACTCCTACAAATTTTATTATGAAAATTTGAATTCGGTTTTTAGTTATTATTATAGTTATATAGTTTTTATTCGAAATTATTACCAAGCAAGATGTACAGGGTGTCCCAGTCAACGCGCTATGCTCGGTTTTCACGGTAGTTTCTGAGATAAGTTTATGGTTCAAAATCCAGTCTGACGTAGGTTTTCCGAGGAATCTCATACTGCTAAGATATTTAGGAATCCAAGATGGCGGACGAATTTCGTCATCTATGGTCCTATTCGACTGAAAATCGATATCTGGGGGTTTTCGGGGATGCGGTTTACGAATTTTTGGTCAAAATTTAGGAATCCAAGATGGCGGACGAATTTCGTCATCTATGGACCTATTCGACTGAAAATCGATATCTGGGGGTTTTCGGGGATGCGGGTTACGAATTTTTGGTCAAAATTTAAGACTCCAAGATGGCGGACGAATTTCGTCATCTATGGTCCTATTCGACTGAAAATCGGAACCTCGGGGTTGTCGGGGATGCGGGTTACGAATTTTTGGTCAAAATTTAGGAATCCAAGATGGTGGACGAATTTCGTCATCTATGGTCCTATTTGGCTGAAAATCGATACCTCGGGGTTGTCGGGGATGCGGGTTACGAATTTTTGGTCAAAATTTAGGAAACCAAGATGGCGGATGAATTTCGTCATTTGTGGTCCTATTCGACTGAAAATCGATATCTGGAGGTTTTCGGGGATGCGGGTTACGAATTTTTGTTCAAAATTTAGGAATCCAAGATGGCGGACGAATTTCGTCATCTGTGGTCCTATTCGAATGAAAATCGATATCTGGGGATTTTTGGGGATGCGGGTTACGAATTTTTGGTAAAAATTTAGGAATCCAAGACAGCGGGCGAATTATAACTATATTTTGACCCCCCTTTATTTATGTTATTATTGGAGATAAAAAAAAGTTTTGTATAAGAGTTGTAGGGTTGTATACATATTTTTTTAAATGCAATTAAAAAACAATTGCTTGCATATGTCACGTGATATAACAATGAAGGTTGCTTTTTAAATGAAAACCCTGTATATTTTTACATATTCTTTTAGATCCTTTATCCCCAATTTCAAACATATAAAGATTGATAGATCTAGTTGTAATATTTTTTGATATATCGGACATTAAATATGCTCCAAACATGCATGTAGGTATTTTAGGGTTTCTGACGGAGCGCTGTCAGTGGCGGATTTAGGGCGGGGGGGGCTGTAGAGGCAAAATCCAAGGGCGGCAATTTTTTTGAAAAACACCAAAGACATAAAAACAAAAAAGTTGTATTATTAATATGTTCTATCAGAACATGTTTAATTTATTTGAGAACGTGTTTTTTATATTAACTAGACTAAAGTTCCTTATTATAGTCAACAGTACAGGGTGGTTGTGCAAGCGTTAGAACCTCATTTAACTTCTTTATTTTTGGAGTTACGTAAATAGTTCAAAAATAAAAGTTATGAGATATCACATGTATTTTCCAAACATCATTTCAGCAAAACAATTCAAACAAGTCGAATTTCGGAGATATGAGCTTTACCTTGGCTTTTTTAAATATATTTTTACACCATTTGAAAGGCCATAGAAAAATCTTTTCAATGATGTATGACACAGTATTTTTTTTAAAAACTATAGTAGATATGAAGTTTTATATTTTCTTACATTAAGTCATGGTAGTCCGAAAAATATATACAGTGTATTTCACTTTTTAATTTGTTTTTCTGATTTGAATCAAATTTTACTTAAGTATAGAACAAATTAGGATCTACTTATGACCAGAAAAAAAATTCACCGCCTACAAATGCAAAGCCACCTGCGTTACCAAAATATGCGGATAAAATCAAAAAATCATATTAGGCATATTTTTATTGGAAAATTTTGTCAATGAAACTTGTTCAGAATTGTTCAGAAACCTTAAGTCCAGAATTTAATCAAATTAAAAAATATATAAATTTTTATTAAAATAATGTCCAAGTCCAAAAATATCATTTTAATGGGTTTTTTCGTTTAAAAAACTGTACTATGACAATTTTATTTGAAATTAAACCCAAGCTGCCAGGTAGTTGTAAAGCAATTTACAGTTTTTTTTTTAATAATTATTTTCAAAATTTTTAAAGTTTCAAATTTTTCATTTTTTAATTTTGTTTAAATTTTGGCCATTTTGGGCAATTCTGAAAAAGTTTTATTAACAAAATTTTCCGATAAAAAAATGCCTAATATGGTTTTCCGATTTTCTCCACATATTTTGGTACCGCAGGTGGCTTTGGTACCGTAGGAGGTGAATGTTTTTCTGGTCATAAGTAGATACTAATTTGTTCTATACTTAAGTAAAATGTGATTCAAATCGGAAAAAAAAAATAAAAAAGTTATTGGGGTGTTACCATTTCAAGTGAAACACACTGTATCAATTATTGAAATTCTCCATTTTATTTAAAATAAAGTGAAATTAGACAGAACTAACATATTGTTTATTTTAATTTACATACTTTTGTTTTCCATGGCTAATTTGATAAATTGTAAATTTATAGTAAATTAGACAAAATTTGTTTAAGATAAGCACCATGTATTATATTATAAATACAAAGCTTTTTTTATGGCGTTTCAAATGGTACATATATGGAGTGTTCCTTTAAAAAAAGCAAAGTAAAGTTCATATCTCCGAAATACGACTTTCAATAGGCATGTCCACAAAATTTTAATTTCAATTGTAAATGATAGAATTATCGATATTGTACACTAATTTAACAATTAAAAAAAAACCGCTGCCCAAGGAATCACTACTTCCACATCCAGATTTTCTATCCAAGTCACTCACAACGATAAAATGTTGTATGTGGAAATAATTGTTTAATAATATAATATTTGAAATCGTCTACCTCAAAAACCCATAAAAACCCCCACATCGGTAGTGGGGTGGGGGTGGTGATAGAGGGTGGTAGTGGGGGTGGATAAGGTAAAAAAATATTTTGAGGTTTCTGGTTCTTGTACACACATTAAATCAAAATTTTTTTCCATCCTCTTTAATAATGGGGTGGGGGTGGTAATGGGGTGGCTAATGCCAAAATTTTTTTTTGAGACCTTAGCTTCTCTTGTATATAGTAAATACCAATTTTATGAACTCTTACCTGCTTGATTTACCTATTTACCCCAATTTACCCCCCAATCCTTCGACGGAACAAGATGAAAATATAATCTAGTTCTAGATTTCATTAAAGTACATATGCGCACCAAATTTCAAGTCAATATCTCAAACGGTTCCAGAGTAAACGTGTGCACAAAAAAAAAGTTACAGACCGACAGACAGAAATTTTTTTTCGCTCAAACTTAAAATCTCGACGTTTCATGACATTCTAAGCCTATTTAAACAATAAAAAAATTTTAAAAAATTTTTGTCGTTACTATACGACCACTGGATGTGGATCCTTATTTTGCCAGTTATTCGTAATAGAAATCACCCCAACATAGCAAGGATTTTTGGTAATTTTTCAATAAAAATTCTTGGCCTATGAAGTAAAAAAATATTTTGAAGTTTTTGGTTCTTGTACATACACTAAATCACACTTTTTTTTTTCGTCCCCTTAAAAAATGGGGGTAGGGGTTGTAATGGGGGTAGCTAATGTCAAAAATTTTTTTGAGACCTTAGGTTCTCATATATACTAAATACCAATTTTACGAACTCTTACCTGCTTGATTTACCTGTTTACCTCCCCATTTCCCTCAATTTACACCCCAATCCTTCGATGGAATAAGATGAAAATATAATTTAGTTCCAGATCCCGTTAAAGTACATACGTGTACCAAATTTCAAGTCAATATCTTAAACGGTTCCAGAGTAATCGTGCGCACAAAAAAGTTAGACCGACAGACAGACAGACATTTTTTTACGCTGAAACTTAAAATGGCGACCTTTCGTGACAGTCTAAGCCTATCTGAACAATAAAAATTTTCAAAAATTTTTTTGTTACTATACTTCCACTGGATGTGGAAGTAATTAATATTCTATTTCCTGATTTCCTGTACTATATGTTTCTTTTTATGTTTGTATGTATATTTTGTGTATTGATATTTTGTTTTTTTTATCATGTTTTGTATTATGCTATCATTTGTTTGTTTTTACTATATTTTGTTTTTATACATTCATGTATTTTTTATACAATATAATTACTGACTTACCTTATCCATTTTATTGTATGGCAGAAAAGGTTAATAAATATATTATTATTATTATTATTATTAAAAAGAACGCCATTGCCATGTAAACAGGAAGTGATATTTAAAATTTACATGCCTTTTTTTAATTTATTCCTTTAATAGTCAATTAAGAACATAAATAATCCGATCAATTCTTCTTTGATATTTAATTATATGTTTCTTAGCGGCATCGATTCCCCGGAAGAAAATACTTATCTCAAAAACTACCGAGAAAATCGGACATAACGCGTTAACTAAGACACCCTGTACACTGTACATTTACATTATGTATCTACAGATAGTTTTTCTTTTAATTAAAAACCACTGCCTAAGGAATCACTACAACCGCATTCAGTTTTCCTACTCAAATTACTTTAAATAAAAATTCTTGTGCACCCAACGCGAAATTCGACTCTGTACGACAGAAATATATTTGAACTATTTCTCTTATATTACACAATTTTGTTAATCTCCTCCTGTTTACGTAGACGGCATATTTCATTGGTCAAAGGGGCACGCCCACCCGTATAAACCTTTTTCATATATATCAATGAAAATATTATTTGTCCTACCACAGATTATCCTCTTAAACTAAGTAAAATAATATATCTCTAGCTAAGCATCGCCTGTATGCATGTTGATTCATTAATAAAGACGTTTATTTTTGTTATTCTACACATGCGTAGTTAGCAAGTTAGTGAATTTACATGATAAGATTGTTATAATATTGTGTATGAAAATAGTCATATTATTCATATAGCCTAAAGCCGATCCTGATTTTGACGACATAACTACCTCGCAGCCGGGGTCTGGTTATGACTAGAAAGAATATTATGATATTAAATGGAAATGGACACATTCTTTACTAATAATTGTCATTATTTTTATACTATAGTGAAATATGTTACGATTACGTCATAAATGTAATGGTCGCGTTTTTAAAAAACGAATTATTTCGATTTGGAATTATTGAATTTGATTTGAAGAAGATTATTGCTCTTTCAACTTTAAGACAATTAGGTTTAATAATAAGAATTTTTTGGTTTATGATTTATGTGCACTGTATTTGTATCAAAAAAATACCGATCTTACGAATACTATAATTAAAATAGTACACCTTACTAAAAAAGTAGATTTATATTCATATTATTTACTTTCATAATTAAAAGGGTTTTGCAATTTTTCTTGCAGCCCTAGGCACAATTTCAACGTGGCAGTTTCAATTATTTATTTCCGTAGAGAGTTGAGATATAAAACTAGATTGTGTTTTAAAAAATGCAGCGTTGAAACCACATAAACTGCAGCGAATATATAAAATCGTGAAATAAAGCTAAACTCTTGAAAATTCATTTTAGACTAAATGACACAAAGTAACAAATAACAAGCTTCCATATTTGCTTTCTTAAGTCTACCGTACAGCTTCCTCCTAAATAATTGCAAATCACATCAATTCGTTGCTTTCAAGCCTATAGCGAAATGATGAACAATAATGTACAGACTGATCAGGAGCTTTATACTCAGGAAGTCGCAATGACCAAAATTATTCGCAAACTATGCGAGTCGAACGTATTCAAATATTTTGCTATTTTCGTGCACACGCGTTCACTCGCACACGCCATTGTCACTCGCAATAACGGCTAGCGAGACGTGACGAATTCGCGTGAAGTTTTGACAGTTGGTTTGTAGGTTAACGACGTGTTCTTTGTAATTTTGATTGTTTTCCATCCAGTAAATAACGAAGATTTGAAGATGAATAAATTAACTTAACTACAGCTGTTGCTGAAGAATTCGTAGTAGCATTTATCCCCCCCCCCCGGGTTCTTTTCTCTCTCGGCGATTTTTCCTGCCAGTGCTTTTTTTTCAGAGAGAACTTTTGTAGGCACTACTGTATTCATTGCAGGGGCGGCTTTGACTCTTTCCTGAGGGAAGGACGAATTCGGGATTAAAAATGCAAAATATGTACTAAAATTGCAAATTGCACTATACTTTTCTATTTGAAACCCATTTAAAAAACTACGATTTAGCCGAATTTATTAATGAAAGTGAGAAAATGTGCGTAACAGGAGAAAATTTCCGAAAAAAAAAAGTTAAAAACCCTTAACATAGAGCATATTTTTGGGCTTCCAGCTTCCATGGATTCCTAGAGAATTTGGTGATATATTATACTGTATATTGTTACCATAGGAACCAAACAAAATAACACCAATTTTTTGGGCCATCTCAAATTTTTTTTGTCGAATTTATTTTTAAAATATTTTAAAACATTTTAGGGGGGGGGTCGAACCCACCCCAATGCCTGATTCATTGTCATTACTCCCATGATTTGTGAGGTTAAAAAACACATCATAATATGTGAATGACACTTTTAGACAGTGTTGTCATATCGGCCACTCGCATTTCTCACACCTATGACGAACGTTCATAATGAATGAATGAATTAAGATAACCGAGAACCTTCGCAATACTGGATTCGCATTAATGCGTGCCCGCAATTTCACGAGTTTTGTTGAGAATAGCACCTCTGTCCTATCGTGATTGTGTTTGCAGCTACTTGAGGGTTTCCATCTACTGATTGCCTTGGGATGATGTTTTGGTTGAACTTCAGGTACTTTATGGGTGGCAATTCTTCTTGGCGTTTCTAAGGATAGTTAATAATGTTATTATTGGTTGTTTTGTGTAGTGTGTGCATTATTTAAAAATGTGTGTTGTTTTAAAATGTGTTTCAACCGTCTTCCATGTCAGCTCAATGGCCCTCTTGAACTTAAGAGATCTAGATTTGAGAAAAGGAGACAGGAGTTTATAGTAGAATCCGAATCACTTCTTGAGGATAATTTCCTACGAAAAATTATTTCGTTAGGTACACTCAAAGTGTAAGCGAGACGCGCTAACCACTGCACTACTAGCCCCCTAGGATTTGTTGTATATCAAGATACTGATTGTAAGTGCACTATTGTTTGTTTATATGAATGGTGGTTTATGTTAGTTTTTGTGTTTATTATTATTAAGTGTTTGTTGTCATAATTTTATTTTGATTAGCTTTTTCTTAAAATTAGTCATTGATTCAGATATTTAAGTGATTTTTTCTTACTGACAAATTGTGTAGTATGAAGAAAGAATTTAGGGTTAAATCGTGAAAACGTAATTTAATGAGGGAGGTTTTGGGGCACTTAGAAAGTCAGGTGTACGAGGGCTAGAAAGGAATTGGAAAAGTTGAGTAGGAGTTTGTTTTGTTGTGTGTGGGGGTGAGTAAAGGAAACCAGGTGGTAGAGGCATATGTAAGGATAGAACGAACATAGAACTTATAGATTAAGGTGGATATATGTGGCGGGAGAAACATTCGGTGGATATGTTTTCAATCTGTTGATGAGAAATGAGACAATAACGAAAATGGCAAAAGTAATAATATAGCACTATAGTGTACTCTCCAATATGTTATAAATGTAATTTCGAGATAATTCTACCGAATATTATTGGTTTTATTGCAAAATGAATATGCTTAAAATCAGAGTGGATTTAAAATAAGGCAGTTTGCCGCTTATCTTGTGACGTAATAGCGTAACATGCACGCGCATCCAATAAAACGCCGACAAATATTTGGTCGCACAACTCCGCCCTCCGTCATCTGTAAAAACCGTTTTTGACATCAGATGTTGTGTGTTTAGTTTTGTACTAGTGATATAATATTCATCAATTGGTTATAAAATGGAAGCCGGATTCGAAACTGCAACTGAAGAAAATTTGCCAGTTTTCGATTCGACTATGGTATTTCATTTTAATAAATCAAATTCGGACTTTTAGAGTGCAAAGGTTAAAAACGTCAATACAACCAGAAATAAGATATTAGTTTATTAGCTGTTTTCTCTGTAATATTCATTTTAATTTTTACGCTCAAGAAATAAATTACTTTTATGTGAGTTTAAACAGTACATTTTCTCGTTTTTTCACACTGTCAGGTTAGACTTAAAGAAATCTGTATGAACCTCATTGAGTTAGAATGAACCTTCTCAAACAATGTTAATAAATATTATTTATTGGAAACCATTATAAATAGCTTCTTATTGTCATTTTCAGTATTATTTCGGGAATAAGGTAGAAAACACATTTTTAGAGGCATTGCAGACATCACAATATAATAAACAACCGTACAAATTCTGAAACAGGGGCACTTTACATTTGACAGTAGGTAATCAGCTACGTTGGCCACATTTCTAAAAAAGAAAATGAACATTGTATGTTGTACGAAATAATTTTTAATATCAATTTTTAATATTGTTTCAAATACCGAGCAAGTAAATATTCTATATATTTTTAAGTCTGATTGACAACTTACTAATACAGAATTGTAACTGCAATGTAAGGTTTCCGTATAACAGTACAGAATATCTTACATTAATAATCGAAATATGGCAACGTAGCCCTCGTTTCTCTGTTCATGCACAACTAGAAACGAAGGACTGTTAGAAAGTGCTGATTACGCTATTACGTCATAGCCAATAGAATAGCCCGAATATTGGCGGCAATATCTAACCGTTGAAACACAGTTTAAACTTCATGATTTTTTTTTACTCTAAGGCATTATTAAAAAAATAAAATAAAAAATACGAGTCAACTTAAAAACAGTTGACTCGTATTAAAATAATGTGTAGATGTTATTAAAATAATAAAATAAAAAATAAAAAATTACCTCATTGTGGAGTGTTGAAGAAAAGGTAGGATAAGATGGTGATAATGCTGATTGATGGTAGGAAAGTTAAAAGAAGTAGTGGGAAAGTGACGGAAGTCTGTGGGAAGGTAGGACAAAATAGTAGGAAGATGTGGAAGGACGAGGAAAGATCATGGGAAGTAAGGGAAGATAGAGGGTGAAAATGGTACAAAACGGAAAGACATGGTGGAAAGGTGGGGACAAATTGAGGGGAGTAGTAAAGGATGGTGGAAAATTGTGAAAAGGCGAAGGAAAGATCGAGTAAGACAGTGGTAATATTGGCAGATGATACTGAAGCGGGAAGAAGTAGTAGGGAAGTGAAAAAGTCAGTGGGAAGGTAGAGGTTGAGAAAAGATCGTGAGAAAGTGAGGCAAGTTAGGAGAAACAGGAAAATAAGTGTTGGAAAGGTGGAGAAAAGTGGGAAGAAAAGAAAATGGGTGAAATAGTGAGAAGGCAGAGGAAGATGGCGGTGTGGTGGAGTAGTCTGGAAGACGGCGGAAGAAAGATGATGCAGAATAATTTCATACAACAATTATTATAAAATAATGCATATAAAAACCACTGCCCAAAGAATGACTATTTCCACATCCAGATTCCCTATCCAAGTCTCTCACAGCAGCAAAAACTTTGATCCTATATTTGCTCTCCACTATGTAAAAATAATAGTTCATAAGCTTTTATAATACCATTTGAAATAATCTACCCCAGAAACCCGTAAAATGATATGCCACATCGGTAGTGGGGGTGACTGATGTAAAAAAATGAGGCTATTGGTCCTTGTACACACACAACGTCACAATTTTATTTTTTTTACCCCTTCAATAATGGGAGAAAGGTGATAATGGAGGCGACAGTGGGGGTGATTCCAAAAGATGTAAAGATCTTAACTTCTCGTGCACACACTTCAACGTAATAAAATCCAAATATAATTTAGTTCTAGATATCGTTAAACATAGGTATAAGCACTAAATTTCAAGCCAATATCATAAACCGTTGCAGAGTAATCATGCGTACGAGAAAAAACTTATAGGCAGACGGTACCGACAGATTGTCATAAATTTTGCTCAAACTTAAAATCTTATTTGACATTTTGTGCTCCTATGCCTTTAACTTTTGTAAGTTTAAAAAATAAATAAATACGATAATTATATCCTAGACCAAAATACTTTAACATTACACTCGAATATACTGCTCTATTTTAATAATCTCCAAATGATGTGAACATGGTTGGAAAAACGAGAGTCGAATGGTAACTATATTGGAGGCAATTATAATTGTTATTTTATAACATAGCCTGGTATACTATCGAAATCTTTCATGTAGTAGTTATACACACCTACTTCACACAGAAAAAGGCAATAGCCAGCAATTGGTCTGGCGAATGGTGTTAGTACTGACCATCATTTATCTGAAAAATGCACTACCGCAATATAAGCTTAAACACTTAATTTATTAAATACAATGAGAGGATTACGACTATTTTGACAATGAGTATTTATTACTATTTTTATGAATACATTTATTTATTTAAATTTCAGTATCGCAGACTATTCAAGAAACTTAAATGCACGAAATTGCCATATGTAATATTATTTAAAACAGATATTTCCCTTCCACTTGAAACTTTCTAAGCAAGTAAAAATTATACGGTTACTAACTTATTTAAAACTTTTATATCATCCGAATAAACTGAAATTTAAAAGACGTCTCATTTCAATTTTAAAACTTTTAAAGTAAAGAAACATGTAAGAAAAAGTTTCGCAAATTTATTTTCAATGATTTAAATTCTGATATAATTGTGGTATAATGCAACTTTCAGTTCAATTTTATATCCATTTACACAAAATGTTTAAATATCACAGTCCAATGTCTGAAGTAAAATCTATGCAAGGTATGATGATTTAACCTTAAGTCAAAAGTGCCACTTTTCTGAGAATGGAATTGATCAATATTTTTCGAAATATCTTAGAAAACTCCAGTTTTATTACAGGATTTTAGTAATATCAAATACAGTTTTAATAAACATCTGGGAATACTATGAGAGTCCACCGACAAAAATGGAACACTCGAGAGTCAAAAATTGGTGGGAATGCTTATCAATAAATCATTCTCTGAACGTGTGCAGTCGCATAGCAATCCGGGTTGCAGCGGTGCAGGGGCAGCCGTTTTTCTGATATGATTAAATAATTTTTAAAATAACCGAATGAGAAAACTGAAAAAAAAATTCTACATAAAAAAAGAAACAACTTTTCTCTGTAGTGTTTTTCTCCAGAGCGCATCCTTTCACCGTAAAAAATTATTGAATTTGAAAAAATTCGACATTTTGAAGCCAATTTCTGACTAAAATTGGCCTCGGAGTAAAAAATTGCAAAGAAAAAAAGATTGATATTTCTTGACATATAATCGAGCAGGTTTCTTAGAATGCCGAACTCTTGGTTCGTTAGTCTGTCCAAAGGATTCGTAACAAACATCTCCAGTCCCAAATATAGAAAGCATCAATACGCCGTCTGTCTGTCTCCCTAACGCCACATCTACTGGTTAATCGTCAGTCTACTTGACTGCTGTGAGTGAGTTATTTACATATAGCAAAATGTCAACAATGAAATTTATTTACGTTAAAAGTTAAACTTTTGTGAAATATTTCAAGATAATTCGCCTATTTTGATAATTTAATTTTTTTTTCACATTTATTTGTTACGTATATTTCAATTTCGGCTTCAATGGAAAATACAATTGTTTGTTATATTATGAATAAATAACGTATTTTTTTTTAATACATGGATCAAACAATTTCGAAATCGACATTCCAATTTTTTTGCGTAAAATGCAGGTATAGTAAAAAAATCGCAAAACCATCAAAGTCGGCGGATCTGCTCGAAATTAACATCATTGACATCTTGCTGTATTTTTTATAGAAAGTAGTTTCTGATTAATTGCCATGGCCTAGGCAATTCAAAGAGATTAAAATTACACCCAAAATTATAATTCAGATATGAAGAAATTATATCCGAAATGTGCAAGAGATATTCTAAAATCTGTGCCCGTTTTGCCTACTGCGACTTTAATCAGGAAATGTATATGTAGGATTTTATAAAACAATAAAAAATTTTTTGCTAAATATAATTTTACAAGCATCATAAATTATATGGTATCGTTGAATAATTCATTCATTTCCAGTGTGAATTCCATTGATACCACGAAGTTTTTCAGTAAATAAAAAAATGGTGAAGGTCATTTGCGGGAAAACTGCCACTTCTACAAAAAACTGTATGAAATCTTTCTTGGGCAGAATTTTAAGATTTATTTTTCATAACTCTAACTGTTCTTGAGTTACAACCAAGAAACCATTTTGGAGCACCTCTCCTACTGCCCCCTCGCGCGGGAGCACAATTATCACGACCCGGAAAATCTACGGTATTATTTGGGACATCAAAATGAACTCCATAAATTAAAAAAAATCTTCCAATTATTTTCTCTAAATTGTGTTATGTTACAATTATTGAGAAATAAAGATTTTTGGTGAAAGAACATATTTTGTACCAATGTATCTTGTCACGAACTTTCATATGCGCACAGACAATATTACTTAGATTATTTGAATGAATGAATATGTCATGTTACAATATTTTCTGTTTGGTGGACGGATGAATATGCTATGTGCATATAAATGTACATAACACGTTCATCCAGTACTCCTCTCGATGAAACACATTATAATGGAAGAATATGCTAAGTTTGAGGTTTCTAGTTCTTGTACACACACTAATATACAGATTTTTTTCATTTCCTTTAATAATGGGGTAATGGGGGTGGCTAATGCCAAAAATATTTTGAGACCTTAGCTTATCTTGTAAACAGGGTACGCCACTTAAAAGTCCCGGGCTTGTAACTTTTTTATTTTTGAAGCGATAACCATGTTGGCACATCAAATTGTAGACATTTTTAAAGCCATTAAAAATGGATACAGAGTGATTTAAAAAAAATTTTCTTGAAAAAATTGTTAAGAAAGGAAACTTAATTTCTTTGAATATTTTTTTACCTCACCTTCTAAATGAAATGCGTTAATGTTTTCTTATAAAGGTTTTAATTAGCTTCAATTTATGTTATTAAAAAAAAAAATTAATACAAATTTTGCAATTCCCTATTATTTAGTGTATTTTAATAAAGTTTGTTTTTAAAAATATTCATTTCTTTTGTTTCTTATTGCTGTTTTGTTATGTTGAAGATTCTTTGTGATATGTCTTTTACAAATAAAGCATAAAATTATTATTTACATTTTTTTCAGTTATTTAAAAAAAAATCAGTTTGGGATCGGAAGAAGGGTTTTTAATTTCTTATATGACGTAATATAATATAAATTGAAGCTAATTAAAACCTTTAAGTATAAGAAAACATTAACACATTTCATGTACAAGGTGAGGTAAAAGAAATTAAATTTCCTTTCTTAACAATTTTTTCAAAAAAAATGTTTTTAAGTGATTGTATGCAATAGTATGCATGTTTAAAGGCTTTAAAAATGTCTACAATTTGATGTGCCCAGCATAGTTATCGCTTCAAAAATAAGAAAGTTACAAGCCCCGGGACTTTTAAGTGGCGGACTACTAAATATCAATTTTATGGACTCTTACCTGCTTGATTTACCTATTTACCCCAAATTTACCCTAATTTACCTCCCAACTCTTCGACGGAACAAGATAATCTAGTTCCAGATCTCGTTAACGTACATATGTGTACCAAATTTCCAGTCCGTATCTTAAACGGTTCCAGAGTAAACGTGCGCACAAAAAAGTTACAGACAAACCGACAGACATACAGAATTTTTTTTTTCGCTCAAACTTAAAATCTCGACGTTTCATGACATTCTATTTGAACAATAAAAGTTTTTTAAAATTTTTTTGTCGTTACTATACTTTCACAGGATGTGTAAGTAAAAATGAAGAATCAAATCCAACGATAACCAGAGAAACAAAAAAAGAGGGGGATCAAATAGTCTCATAATAGACTGCAATTTTTTTCATTATGCTGTTTTATTGTTCTATTTCATTTACTTAGTTTATGCCGTCCACTGTTTTTTAAATCATTATCTCATAACACATTCTTCCATTCATAGGTATACATTTATTTTTCTGTGTTGCATGGAAGAACATGTTATGTACAATAAATATTTTTTAAAGCAAAAACTAGAAAATATGATAATTTTATTTCATACCTATCAAGACAGAACTGTTCAGAAGTCCCGGGCATTATTAATGTAAAATTCACAGAAAAATTACTTAAAATCGATTTTGTGGCAAATTAAGTATTGGTAACATAACACGTTCATCCACTTGCCCCTTCAATTATCATATAACTTCTAATTTTACTATACTATTTGTATATTATGAAAGTATTGCGGCAGGAGATATTTTGCTTATTGTCAGTATCGATTCATTAAATCTACTTCCATGGTGACGCGAGTTCACAAAGTTGCAACTTGTAAAGCGTAAACATTTGTGAATTTAAATTAACCGTTGCCTCTGCAGCAGCGCAGAAAATTACCAAAGTGCAACAAGTAGACAAGTAAAGTTAATGAAAATTCGAAAATTAGGAATGTGGCATATTGCACGTTTTTTAATTATTTTATACGTAGAACCAGCGAAAATGAATTTCGTTTTTTTAGATTTACTATTTTAATTATAAATTTAAATAACAGCAAACATTTCGAAGTAATAAAATACCACGAGTTTTATTAGTTTCATATACTTTTTTGATAGTTAAATTTGTTCATTTGTTCATAATACCAGTGATATAAATGACCAAAGGATATTATGATAGTAACACCAAAAGAAATTGATTTTGATAGTTTACAGTTCCGCAACATATGAGAAATTCGTTCCTTAGAGGAATGTTGGAATATTCAAATACTCTAATGATTGAGAGAGTTTTTTAAATAAACCGTAGCCCAGTCATCCGATCGGTTGAAATGTATTACATTCTATTGACATTGAACTCGGTTAAACACACATTTGGTTATGTTATATTTTTATTTTTATTTGACTTCAATATTAAATTAGATCCGATTTACCGGTCGATGCTGTATTTTATGGGTTTTAGAGACGTTTTTGAAAAAAATTCAATCTTTTTGATAGCAAAAGTATGAGAATCCACCCTAAACCAAGCTGGAAAAAAATCATGATTTTATTTTAAATTTAAATCAGATTTTTTTGATTTTTTTGAATTCAATTTTTTTAATAAACCATATATGTCGTGAAAACTTCATTATAAGTGGTAATAAGAAATATGGAAATATCGAAAACGAAATCAATTTCTACTAGACAGAACAGCATGTATATTAAACGTAACGTGAATGAGTACAGTAGATATAACACATCACAAAAATATTCAGAATATTAATTTCTATTCAATTGTTTCATTGAAAAGGTCATCTTCGCTGCCTTGTCAACCCCCAATTTATTTCTCAAGTCGCTGTGGACCGAGTCAAATCTCAAAAATATTCCTTTCTACCGAGGCTGAAGATGCAACAGCGGTGGTTAATTGCATAATCTCTTATTTTACTATTAATTTTTCAGAATTGTGGACTTCGAAATGACAATTTCACCATGCAGAATCATTTTGCTGTCCTTCTATTCGAGTTTGGATATTAACGAGCCAACAAACGGCTGGGATTTGGAAAGAAACTTCAAAACGAGTTGAAAAAATCCCAACGACAAATTTTCTTTTGCACAATATAGTGCTTTACGTTTTTCTTTTGGAGTTAACATTGTTTGTCCCACTTTCTACTGGCTGTTGAGATCAGGACTATTATTCATATATTTTGGAGTGATCATAAATGGTAATGAATAGTACGGGGTAACAGCTGTTTCGTAACGTTCTTTAATTTTAATTTGCAACTTTCCATAGGTTACAGCATTTTCGAGCTTTTTCATTATTTTTTTCCAGTAAAATACTGCACTTGATAATGTGCAATTTTCCCTTTGCAGCCTGTCCAAACAAACGGTGACTGGTTTTAGTCTTTCTATAAGCGATTCACAATTTAGTTTCAAATTGAGATCAGTCACTCGTCTTCTAATATCGACATCAATGTTATCTCGTTCATTTTAATCCTCGCATATGGTTATTAAAATATTCCAATATACGATTTCAAGGAGTCACATATAGAGAGTTCTAGCGAACTTCTGTTAGTAATGTCAAGGCAGAGCCATTTCTACCAGAAAAGATTATTATCAGATTATTTCGAAAATATTTTATGATCGGAATAACTTGATTGGTAATATTTTCCAATAATTGACAATGATGAGCACCGTAACAATTATATCCATTTCTAAATCTTTAGAAATCATTGTTAAACATTTTTTCATATTACCAGCGTTGTCGGTAATGATGCTCATTACCTTGCAACCAAATATCTACGTCGGTACTATACCAAGTCAAGTAGCGATTAATAGAAAGCCATATTAGTGGCTTCTGAGGATTCTGAGATGCAGACGGGCGAACCATTGCGTCGCTACTTATAGAGAGTCTACAGACGACCTAACTTGTTGGGGCCAACTTTGGCAGTATGCTTTGAAGGTTGTCAGGCCGACCGATAGGTATCGACAAACTTCAAACCATACTACCTAAGCTTGTCCCAATAAGTTAGGTCGTCTGTCCCTTTATTTATTTTCCACTTTAACGAACACATTTTTTATGATTTGTGGAAGATATAAACCAGTTTTTCTTATTTATGATTTTTTTGATTTATATCAACATTTTGGAAACGATTTAAATCACTGATTTAAATCATTTTGATTTAAATCGTACCCACCTTGCCCTAAATCTCAAAATTTATTTAAATTAATGTTTTGTCAAAATCGGTTTTTGTGAGTCAGTTATTTATAAAATAATTATAATGTAATTAGGGGCTTATTTTCTAAAAAGAAAAAATAAAATGACGAAAGATCCAGGGATTTTTAAAATACTTTTAAAATTTTTATTCCCCTTTCTATATTTTGTGATCATGATGATTTAGACTATTACCTTCCCTTGCTGATTCCCACCACATTGGTGAAAACTGGGTCAAATCGGACCGATAGTTTTGGAGTACAGCATACATTTACACATATAAAGAAGCACACCGACACGAGGTCATAATATCAAACACTATCAAACTAAAATCTTCATTTATGTACTGGATTAATACTAATACATAATTGCAAATATTCCGTTTATTCCTCAACCTTAAAAATTGTTAGGACGATGTCATCATACAACTTGTTTTACCAAGAGATTTAAAAAAAATCTGTTATAGAAATATTCAAATTCGAAAAGTAAACGTAAAATAATGAGTAATAAATGATTTCAATAGTGCATTTTTGCCCTTGGTACTAATATCTGCTTGACCTGCTTAACATTGGTGCTGCATATTTAAAATTAAACTTCTGATCTCCTGCTAGATAGTTACGTCTCCAATTATTATAATTCTTTGAGTAAGTTTATTAAGGTTCAAGTTACAAGGCTACAAGTCACCTTTTTCTGGCTATTTTCCTTGTTGGTATCTCAACTTAAAGATACCGATGCACTACTCAGGGTATATCCATTCTTCCATTATTCCATATTTTTATAAAAATTATCCCTTATAAGTGACATAAACGGTTCTAGATGGGGTGCTAAGGTGTGGGTGATATTGTAGAAGAGCACACTACCGGGCGTCAAATTACGCGACAGCGATTTATTTGTTTAGGGGCGCCAGCCGCGTTCTGCCCCGTTCTTCTACTCCCAGACGGGTTCGAGATCAGATGCACTTCGATAGCCGAGTAATGGATCAAGGTTGCACTACCTTAGATCATCAACGACGCTCTCTCAGGGCGTGATTTCCCTGTTTTAGGGTTTTGATACCTTTTGATTAATTAAATTTTCGCATAAAAAAAATCCCAATCGAAAAATTTCTCTTCGACGGGATTGATTTTTGACGTGATAGTCACGTTTTTATCTGCTAATAACGGACTCTACACCTAAGGATTTCTGAGAAAAACGCATAAAAAAATCCCTATCGAACCCCCTTAAGGCAACCAGAAGGTCGAGTGTTAGTGAAATTAACCCGACGCATCCGTTCTTCCAAACGAAAGGTCCAGGGATTAAAGACTAACAAGGTGGGTAATCGAATCCACGAACGGTCATATAAAGAGCGTATTCAAGTTTTCTGATAATGTTATTGAAATGCCACATGTCGAGAATCTTATAAAGAGCGTATTCAAGTTTTCTGATAATGTTATTGAAATGCCACATGTCGAGAATCTCAAAGATTTTTACCTTATAGCGGCAGCATTAAAAAAAATGTTTTAAATGTGTTTTAACCGCCTTCCATGTCACCTCAATGACCCTCTTAAGTCTAGAAGATCTAGATTTGTCTGAGTAAAGGAAACGGGGCCCTACAGTTTATGGTGGAATCCGAACCACTTCTTGGGGAAAATTTCCTATGAAAAATTTTTTCGCTGTGTGGGGCTCGAACCCACTTCGCTAGGTACGCTCAGAGTGCAAGCTAAACGCGCTAACACACTGGGCTACCGACCCGCATTATTAAACAGGTTTCATCCCCCAATCCAGATGACAGGTGCCGATGTGCATATGGCGAGGAGAATTCTGGATAAATCCCGTGAACCGAACGTTATCCAAGCGAGGGTCGAAATCGACAACCTTCAGAGAAGACAAGGTCAATGGGCTAGACTATAATAATAATATTGCTTTTCCCCGACTCTCCTTGGATTATTTGAGAAATTTCACATTCGGTATATCTTAAATATCTTTGCCACCGTATGTTCAAGAAAAGTTGCAACGAGAAGAAAATGAAGAATTCCAGATCGATGAAAAAAATAAATAATAATAAAATAAATAAATGATTTTTGAGAATAAGAGTTTACTCTAGATTCAGGAACAGGTCCAAGTACGAGATATACATTTCATACAATGAAAATGTAGCAGAAGGTATGGATGAAAATCTCGATAATACCTTGGTTGATGAATATTATTGTACCTGCAAGACTGAAGCCAGGACTTTCGGCCCATGCGCTCATGTTGCCAGTGTTCTGTGGTACCTTGGGTACCCTAGGTATGAGCGGAATGTTTCCTCAGTTTCTCTATTGAATACAATTATGGATGCAGCACAACGACCCCCGCAGATAGATCTCAACAATCCACGAATAATTGAAGGTTAATAAACACGTTTGCGCGACAACACGCACTCACCCACACACACAAACACATACACACAAAATGGTCCTTATATTAGTCTTATATATAGTTTTCAACATGTCTCATTAATACTGCTAGAAACGCCATGTTTAACGATCTTGAGGCTCTGGAGCTAAAAGTAAGGCATTTGAAGCGCCGTGTCCCTGGAGACTTTTGATCAGGTCCTCGAAATATACAACATACTAGAATTTGAAGCAATTTGACAGAAAGCCATTGTACAGGGGTGAGTGTGCGGGGTCCTTTAGTTTCACTAGAGACTACTTAGCTTTAAAGTTCTCGTATCGTGGCGGTTCACGTACTCAAACACATCCACGAGGACTCACTACTACACGGGTTAGATAGCGTTCGGTCAGTCCACAACTTACTTGCCCTTGATGTAGGATATTAGCAAAATTGCGACGATCCACCTCCGAGCGACTTTTGAGCAAAATTTAATTTTTGTTTTTTTATGCACAAGGCGTTTTCCTCTATAACTTTATTATTTGGAAAGCCCTGCTATTGGCTTTCCTACCATCGCTTTGTATGGACTACTCAACGCGCTCGACCAAATTGCGAGCCGCTGGGTGAATCCAAACTCGGCGCTACGCTACGCTACGCTACTCAGCGTTTCGCCTTTTATATGGATTACATAGTTAAAATTTTACATTCAGTCTTTAGAACAGGATATTCAACGACTGTACTTCTATGGTCAATGTCTTTGGCGGAGGAATAAAATGGAAAATATTTAAATATTTTTCAAAGTGCCTTTTTGGAGAACTTTTTAAACTAATTTCGGCGTAATTTTGATAAAAATCATTTTCAAGTCCAACTTTGTTGTACCTTTGAAAAAGTATATTATACTTTAATCCTTGCCACTATATACTTTCGCTCTCATATCCTGAACCGAAACATATTTTCCTAAGTGAAAATTGGGTGTTTCTTCCAATGTTCACCTGGTTATTTCTAATGCCTTATGGAACTCATCACGGTCCTTATGGACTAGTCTGTGGCTTTGAAGTCCCTCAGACTCTTGAAAATGTCCTTAAATGAAAATTTTGCCTATGTCGAATTTTCCTTTTGGTTTCGACTTAGGTCGATTCTGGAGGGTTCTGCAACAATATGTCCGTACCTTATCAGTCGTCTTTCGTTTCTCACAGCTAAGTTCGCAGCTGCATCAAAGATATTTCTCCCTTCCCATATCTGTGTCTCCTCTCCAAGAAACAATTCCAATACTACGTATCACGATCCCGTTTTCTGTAGACCCTGCAT
Organism: Rutpela maculata; assembly: GCA_936432065.2. Taxonomy (NCBI): domain Eukaryota; kingdom Metazoa; phylum Arthropoda; class Insecta; order Coleoptera; family Cerambycidae; genus Rutpela; species Rutpela maculata. The sequence continues at coordinate 39,930,435 of OW386285.2, forward strand.
ACAAATTCATCTGACCCAGACATCATTTTGTCAATTAGTGTGCTGACATAAAAACCTGCATTCACATTCTTCGATGATGTCTGGCTTGAGGGCAGCGCAGTCGCCCATTGTGAACACAGTATTGCATTCACTAACTCCCCACCTCATCGTATTATAGTTAATCCTATAGTTATAAATCTACAAAAATGTTTATTGGGTAGAACTGTTGGTGATTAACCTCTGCTCAAGTACCGGAAGAAATACAAAATTTACCTATCCAACCAATAATGTCATTCCTTCATGATCCTGACCACTGACCAGCTCTTCTTTTCAAACCTTGAGACCACAAAACACTTGAAACAGTTAATAAAATTAAACTGATATCTGTAAAAAACATTCGATGGAAAAATGATATGCCCCTGTTATTGTTCTGCAGTGGCTCATAATTCTGTCCCGATTTTTACAGAACTTTTTTTAATACAGTGTGACCCATTTAAAATGGAAACACCTTTATAACTTTTTTATTTTTTGTCCGACTTAAACCAAATTTTATCAGAATATAGAACAAATTAGGATCTACTTATGGCCAAGAAACATTCGCCTCCTACAAATGCAAAGTCACCTGCGGTACCAAAATAAATGGAAAAAATTAAAAAATCATATTAGGCATTTTTTTATCGAAAAACTTTATTAATGAAAGTTGTTCAGAATTGTCCAAAAACCTATAGTCCAAAGCAATTCAGCAATATTAAAAAATATTGAATTTTGTATTTGAAATCCAAAATTTCGACAAAAATTAGAAAAAATACAAATCACTTGACGACTACCTGACAGTTTGCATTTAGTTTCAAACAAAATTGCTACAGCACAATTTTCTAAAGAAAAAAAACAATTAAAATGATATTTTCGGACTCGGACATTGTTTTAAACAAAGTTTCAATATTTTTTAATATTGCTGAAATTTTGGACAACTCTGACCAACTTTCATTAATAAAGTTTTTCGATAAAAATGCCCAATATGATTTTTTTATTCTTTTCATCTATTTTGGTACCGCAGGTGGATTTGCATTTGTAAGAGGTGGATGTGTTTTTGGCCATAAGTAGATCCTAATTTGTTCTATCTTTGGTAAAATTTGGTTCAAGTTGGACAAAAAATAAGAAAGTTTTAAAGGTGTTTCCAGTTTAAATGGGTCACACTGTATATTGTTTTCACTTTTAACACAGTATGTAGAAACAATTGTATAAAATTATTTACACTCGAAGTATAATTGCCTTAGTAATATCGTGGGGTACTTTTTAATTTCACGTTAAATATCAAGCAACATCTACCCTGTTATTTTCAAGCCCAAACATGATTATACTACCAATAATGTTTTGGGAAAATATGAAAACACACTTAGTTTTGTAAACATAAGCAACTTGGTAGAATTCGTTCTGCAATTTGAACTAGTCCAGAGAAAAATTTGGAACTTCTGGAGTAAAATCAATAGATGACTTTTAAGTTTTCTATACAATTTTAACATTCTTTAAGCAGTATTTAAAGAGACCGTCAATTTTTTTTTTTTCTAAACACCATCCAAACTTGAATCAAGACAATTTTAAATAGAATTCTATGTTGTCAATGATTTTATAAATTCTACTAATTCATTTTAAATTTCATTTTAATACTTCGTTCCTTAGACAGATTATTTTAAAAACTATATTTCGTTTATTTTAAAACTGTATTAATTTAAGAAGAAACATAAATGCATTATATCATTCTTTACGTCCGTCAAGAAGCAAATGGCTTGTTGTTTTATTTAACTTAAGTTAAATAAAACGAGATAAATTGGTTGAGCAGAGCATGAAATATGTCATGATTATTATGCCTATTTTAACCAGAAAAGCCATATAACTTCCAGCTAATAAAGAACTTGCACACCTGCAAAGAAATGCTTTTAAAGCTACGTCAAGAATATGTTAGGATAATAAGTTCTTTTTAGATTTACAGCGAGTACACACTGGGCGTTTTGGAGCGCGCGCTTTAGCAACGCGCGTTTTAAGAACCAAGGTGGCCTACGAAGGTGTTCACATTCAAGTGCGCGCTTCTGGTCAAGCGCGCGTCAGACGCGCGTTGTCAGATTATGGTTTGAACTCGCGTTAGCCGCGCGCTTCCAGATGCATACGCCGCTATTGTGTGTGTTGTACAATCGGCGTCATCTTAAACTCACCACCCTGTGAGATGCTCCTTTTCTAACACGCCCCACTACAAATAATTAAATTCGTAGTTTAGGTCAGAGTGGTGACTAACATTGTAGGATACACGACGGCCTGGAATTATGCAATGTGGATAAGTAAACATTTTTTATTTCATTTCATTTCTCTTTTCATTCTTCAATTATCTAATTGGGGGACGTATCGGATATTCAGTAGAATAAATAAAATTTATCCGATTATGCTTGCAGTATAAATGGCAATACATATAAAATAACTGACTCTGTAAATAAGTAATACCCAATGAGAACACAAACGTTTAAAAGACGTTAAAATTAACGATAACCGAACGTTTAGTAACCATTGTACTACGGCGTTGAATCAACGGACGAATGTCCCGCGGTTCAACGTGTATTTCAAAGTATTTTACAACATTTTTGTAACGTTATATTTAACATTAATTAACGTTATATGATGGCGTTTTTGTAACGTTACATCTATAATATTACTTAACGTTGAAGTTGACCGCTAGTGAACGTTATAGGATGACGTTTTTGTAACGTTATGTATATAATATTACGTAACGTTGAATTTGACCGCTATTTAACGTTTCAACAACGTTAACTAACTAAAATACATTTTTACCCAATTAGAACGTTCATAACAAACGTTGATAAACCTTTAACTTTCAACGTTAAAGTAACGTCCATTCTTAATACATGGTATATTTATCATTAATTTCTTACATTAAAAACACGTAAAAAATTAAATTGTTAAACAATAATAGGTTAATGAGAAAATCACGTTTGAATTTCACGGGAAATTTATTTTTAGTAGATTCTTGTCGTTTTTAGAACGTTAAAAATTGACGTTATTTGATAATTCACTGAATAAGTTAAAATAACGTTATGTCTTAAGGAACGATTTATTTTTCGTTAATATCTTACGTTTAAAACTCGTCTTAACAAAACATTTTTCCATACATTATGTATAACCTTATATTCAGTAAAATTTTACGCAACTAAAACGTTTAAAACAAACGTTGATAAATATTTAACTTTGAACGTTATGTAACGTTAATTTTTAACACATGTTGTATTATCACTCATTTCGACCATTAAAGACACGTAAAAGATTAAATTGTTAAACATTAATATGTACACGTGAAAATCACGCGTGAATTTCACAGATAATTTATTTTTAGCAAATTTTTGTCGTTTTTAGGACTGTAAAAATACACGCTATTTGATAATTAACTGAATACGTTAAAAAAACGTTAATACTTGAGGTATGATTAATTTCTCGTTAATATCTTACGTTTAAAACTCATCTAAATAAAACGTTTTTCCATATGGTATTTATAACCATATATTCAGTAAAATTTTGCGTAATTAAAATATTTAAAAACAAAGTTTGAAAAGCATGTAATTTTGAACTTTACGGTAACGTTTAACACAACGTTTTTAACGTTTTAATAGAAGACGTATTCATCATTCATTTCTAACGTTGAAAACGCGCAAAAAATTAAATTGTTAAACAGTAATATGTTAACGTGAAAATCACGCTGGAATTTCACAATTTATTTTTGGTCAATTTTTATCGTTTTTGGGACATTAAAAATATACCTTATTTAATAATTCACTGAATACGTTAATATAACGTTATGTCTTAAAGTATGATTCATTTTTCGTTAATGTCTTACGTTTAAAACTCGTATAAAGAAAACGTTTTTTTTATATGTTGTTTATAACCATATATTAAACGTTTAAAACAAACGTTGATAAACACTTAACTTTGAACGTTACAGTAACGTTTATTTTTAACACATGCTGTATTTATCATTCATGTCTAACATTAGAAACACGTAAAAAATTAAATTGTTAAATAGTAATATGTTAACGTGAAAATCACGCTGGAATTTCACAGACAATTTATTTTTGGTGAATTTTTGTCGTTTTTAGAACGTTAAAAATATACGTTATTTAATAATTCACCGAATACATTAAAATAACGTTATGTCTTAAGGCATGATTCATTTTTCGTTAATATCTTACGTTTAAAACTCGTATAAAGAAAACGTTTTTTTATATGTTGTATATAACCAAATATTCAGTAATATTTCACGCAATTGAAACGTTTAAAACAAACGTTGGTAAACACTTAACTCTGAACGTTACAGTAACGTTTATTTTTAACACATAATGTATTTATCATTCATGTCTGACATTAAAAACACGTAAAAAATTAAATTGTTAAATAGTAATATGTTAACGTGAAAATCACGATGGAATTTCACAGACAATTTATTTTTGGAGAATTTTTGTCGTTTTTAGGACGTTAAAAATATACGTTATTTAATAGTTCACTCAATACGTTAAAATAACGTTATGCCTTAAGGCATGATTCATTTTTCGTTAATATCTTACGTTTAAAACTCGTATAAAGAAAACGTTTTTTATATGTTGTTTATAACCATATATTCAGTAAAATTTTACGCAATTAAAACGTTTAAAATAAACGTTGATAAACATTTAACTTTGAACGTTACAGTAACGTTTATTTTTAACTCATGGTGTATTTATCATTCATGTATAACATTAAAAACACGTAAAAAATTTAATTGTTAAATAGTAATATGTTAACGTGAAAATCACGCTGGAATTTCACAGACAATTTATTTTTGGTGAATTTTTGTCGTTTATAGCACGTTAAAGATAAACGTTAACCCAACATATTAGTTTAACGTTTCTTAATAGTAATTTTAACACTTTAGGTTATTTTGTGCTGTTACATTAACGTTTAAAAAACGTTCAGTTGAAAAGGCGTTTAAAAAAAACGTTGTTTTTTTAACCATTAACGTTATTTCAACCAAGGCAACGTTATTTTAACGTTTTTTTAACTATTGTGTTCTCATTGGGTACAGGATGATTCAGAAAATTAATGCAAATAGTCAATTAGAAAACTTTCGAAAGCTGAAATACTCTAAGGATGCACTAGCAAACACCAGTAAAATTCACCAATATATAGTGATTACTTACATTATACCTATTATACAGGGTGGCCCACCGAAAACGAAACTGGCGTGTTTTTTCTTTCTATGATCATTTTTTTGACAAACGCTCGGATCCGTCAATTTTATTTTCAAGGGGGGTACTTTTCTTGGGTATTGTTGATCTCGAAACTTAAATTCTTAAGCGGTGGTAGGACCCACCCCAAGGTCAAGTATTACATCGTATTAAAGTCCGTTAAATTGTGGTGTTCCATTTAAAAAAACACAAGTTATGACTATATCTCGAAAACTGAGGCAAGCATAATTTTCTTCTCTTATCAACAACGGATTCTACTCAAAAAAGTGCCTCAAGAATGTGTTACTTGATTTTCGATTCGACACTTGGTAATTGAGATATAGAGGTCATCCAAAAATGCTAATATTCAATAATTGAAAAAGTATTACTGGTTAATTTTTGAAACATAGCATAGTTATGTTTCTGGGATCGCTATTAAAAAATATTATTTTGGGTATTCAGCAGATAACTTTCAAAGAAAACATTCGTTTCTTTCATATACCTTTGGTGCAAGTCTGACCAAAAAAGGAAGTTCGACAAGACTCCCCCCTACGGTGACTTGTCGACATCTTTCATACACCTACCATATCAAGATTCAGCATGAAAAGCAATAAAACAACCACTCTTTCTATATATTGATGATTCAAGTCTGATCATGCTAATATATATAATATTAAGTATCTCTAGCCCTACCTAGAGGATACTACATCACAATCAAACGTTTATTACATTTCAAAGTCAAGAAAATACCAAAAAGCACAGAGAAAATAGTTATAAAATTTCGCTCACCGCATGCATGTCCAATAATTGAAGTATGTCATATAATATTTTCGATGGAATAATTCCTTTAAACATTGTACAATCTTTTTCGTTCTCTTTAGAACTCGTCAGAAGGACATAAATCCAATTCGAAATAAAAGTTAATATTGAAAATAAAAATGAAATATTTTCATGTCAAGAAACTGACAGGAAGACATCTATTTACATGACAAATATATTAAAAATAACAAAAAACAAACATTCCTTTAGAGCCCCAAAACTCGTCTAGTTTAATAAATAAATACCTATTATTTCTGCTTAGATCATTGTTAAAAAATATTATTTTGGGTATTCAGCAGATAACTTTCAAAGAAAACATTCGTTTCTATGAAAGAAACGAATGTTTTCTTTGAAAGTTATCTGCTGAATACCCAAAATAATATTTTTTAACAATGATCTAAGCAGAAATAATAGGTATTTATTTATTAAACTAGACGAGTTTTGGGGCTCTAAAGGAATGTTTGTTTTTTGTTATTTTTAATATATTTGTCATGTAAATAGATGTCTTCCTGTCAGTTTCTTGACATGAAAATATTTCATTTTTATTTTCAATATTAACTTTTATTTCGAATTGGATTTATGTCCTTCTGACGAGTTCTAAAGAGAACGAAAAAGATTGTACAATGTTTAAAGGAATTATTCCATCGAAAATATTATATGACATACTTCAATTATTGGACATGCATGCGGTGAGCGAAATTTTATAACTATTTTCTCTGTGCTTTTTGGTATTTTCTTGACTTTGAAATGTAATAAACGTTTGATTGTGATGTAGTATCCTCTAGGTAGGGCTAGAGATACTTAATATTATATATATTAGCATGATCAGACTTGAATCATCAATATATAGAAAGAGTGGTTGTTTTATTGCTTTTCATGCTGAATCTTGATATGGTAGGTGTATGAAAGATGTCGACAAGTCACCGTAGGGGGGAGTCTTGTCGAACTTCCTTTTTTGGTCAGACTTGCACCAAAGGTATATGAAAGAAACGAATGTTTTCTTTGAAAGTTATCTGCTGAATACCCAAAATAATATTTTTTAACAATGATCTAAGCAGAAATAATAGGTATTTATGGGATCGCTAGTTATGAATCTGAGGCCAAAATTTAAGAATTCAAATGGCGGCTCCAATATGGCGGATGGAATTTTCTTCTAAAACAGGTGTTTTAAACGGACAAATTGAGCATCTAGGTGATGCTTTATATTAACGAAAAACAGCATTTTTTTAAGAAAAAAAAAGTTAATTACTGGGCAATTACAACAACAAAATGGCAACATTTTGTTAAAAGAAAATGTGAAAACCCACATTGCATCAGCCACAACTTCTTTATTTTTTATGATATAGTAAGAAACAAAAAATCGTTATAAAAATAGATTAATTATTATCTTTAACTTTGTCCCATAAAATGTTTAATAAAAGTGTCACTTTCTAAGATATTCAACATTTAAACTAAATACTTCATCCTATAAGCGGTCGGATACCTTTTATAAACTTAAATATCTTCTAAACTGTCAATCCTACACAAATATATAACAAAATCAAATTCATTCTCAATTTATAAGCTTAATTTTTCGCTAAAACTAATATTTATTGAGATATTTGCAAAGAAACATGCCACGTTTTTTTTTCTAAAATCCCTTTACAGTTTAAAATACCATATTTTTCTAAACCAAGCGCTGTAAACGAACGAAAAAATTTGAACGTCTAGATCATACTATATATTAACGAATAATAGCATATAGGAATATATTTTTTAATTACTGACTACTTACATTAACAAAATGTTTAAAAAAATGTGAAGAAGTACAATAACTTTTTCGTTTTTTATGTTATAGAAATAATCAAACAATCATTTGAAAGCCTGATTAATAGACTTTCAGTTTGATAACTGGCATTTTTAAGGTAAGTGCCATAATTTCTAAGATATTTAACATTTAAACTAAATACTTCTTATATATGTATTTTCGGACGCCACCTTTATACTTCCAGATCCCCAAAACTATTAATTCTACAGAAATTAGAAAAAAAGGAAATTCATCCTCAATTTAGTAACTTTCTTATTTTTCTCTTGTATGTTTTCGCTCAATGTAATAACCTTTCGAGTTATTTGACATAAACCTGTTTGTAATACTCTTTTTCTAGTTAAAATCCCAATTTTCAAGTCGTTATAACTTCAATTTATATGAAAAATTGCATAGAACCTTTTCTTCTCAAAATTTGATTCCCCTTACCGCCGCCATGTTTAAAAAGGGCGCTCTAAATAGATTTTTCTAGATTATCTCCTTTCCCGTTACTTCTGCTCTAAATTGGGCATTACTAATATTGTAGGGAATAAAAGAGCTACTTTTATTTAAACAATCTTTCTTTATTGTTAATATTTTACGATTTACAGCAGCCAGAAAAGCGAATATTATGCTTTAATGCAAGTTTTTGCAATTTTCTCTGCCCCTGTTGCTCCTACGTAGTAATTAGTTATTATGAATATTGTGGATTATAAAAGTTCCTATAACTATCTCAGTAACAATAATTGAGATCTCGTGAAAAAATAACATTTTGCTGTTTTTATATGGTCAACTGTCATTAATTTAAAAGACTTTTTTTTAATATTCGATAATTTTTTTACATGATGAATAACTCCAATGCCTTGTCTTACCCGCATTAAAAAAGTCAACGTGCTATCAATTATTATTACTAAGGTAATAATTTTTATATAATACAACGTTTCTGTCAAAATTTAGGAAAATAATTAATATCTCAGGAAATATTAATTTTAGGTATAAGGAACCTTTAACGGAATGTCCTTTAAATTTTCTGTATAATCTAGAAAAAAATGGGAGCATTCTATTTAAAATAACAAATTTCGGATCAACTTTCAGTATAACCGGAAAAATGTTTTCGTTGAATAGATCCTACCCAGTTAGGATCAATGCCAAAAATTTTCAGATCAATATTATTTTTCTTACATATATACTTCTAATAGATGGTCAAAATGAATCACCCTATATACACTGATATTCCATCGATCACCTATATCCATGTATTTATATGAAATATACGGTCTTAGCGCATAGTTTCTGTCGGAAAATCGAATAATAATAATAATAGAAATAGGCGTAGTTGTAAATTTGCTTCAAAAATTAAAAATTTTAAACTCTGGGCCGATTGTAAGTGAAGGTTTCTGAAAATTTGACTCTGTATCTAATTTTAAAGACTACCAATTAAATTTAATTGTCTGCATACGTTGGAATAACAATATAAATTATAAAAATAAATATTAAACAAAATTCACATTCCTTTGGAAAATTATTCAATACTTTTCAAATATAATAAAAAATGTTTACCATTCTATGTGTGCATTTTAAAAATGATGTGTTTGTCGAAAACATTAACCATTTTCTTGCATTTCGGGAATAGGTATGACAATATCAATCAGTTATTAACCGCTTCATTTTAATGACAAATCACAAGACTCCAAAACATGATATGATTAACCACAATTAATTTCATTATAAGTGATATTAATATGTTTGTCTTGTTTGTTTTTGATGAATTATTACGTATATTCAACTTAATACCTTCATTTCTGGATTCGAATCTTTTTTGAGGTAACCGGTTGCATTAACTTTTCGAATTGTCTTGTTTACTTAATGTATTTACATTGCCAGTTTTTATTGTAAACAATGTTAGGTTAATAATTTATGAAAATCTATTAGCGTCCACAATTCGTAAATCACATATATGAATAGTGGAGAGAGAAAGTTATAAATAAAATTGATATCATTCAAAATCTCTGAAATACAGAACCCTAAGCTAACAACTGGTCACATTCTAATAAAACTAATAAAAGTATGACGTCAGTCTCCACTCTGACCTAAAATACGGAATGTCGGAATTTATAATTTATTTCTAGTGGGGCGAGTTAGAAAAGGAGCATCTCAAAGGGTGGTGAGTTTAAGGTGAGCATCATTGTACATTTGATCGCGCGCTTTCGTATCGAGTGAACGCACACCCTCTATTACAAAACGCACATTGAACGCCTCGCTAAGCGCGCTGTGTATACGCTACCGACGCGTACCGAACGCCAACGCCAAGCGCCCAGTGTGTACTCGCTCTTAAGCGCCGCCGTCAACGCTATACCGTTCTGAAAACCATCAAAAATACTTTCTGGTATATGCTTATTTAACAATCATACGCTGATTTGCCTCTGAAGTAGTTTTCACAAACGTATAAATATTTCAACACCATCACTCGACGCGAATTTCATTAACCACATTGGCATTATCTGGAGTTGATTCAGATTATGCCAACATGGTTGGCAAAACATACGTCGAGTGATAGTATTTGAGTGTAGTGTAAACATATTTTGGTATTTGCGGAACTTACTTCAGAGCAGTGTTGTGACGAATTCACATTCCCTTCCAGGGCATTTGTTAGTTATTTACTTTTGAAACTGGAGGACAAAAGTTAATGTTATTGAAGTAATAGTTAAATGTGTTTGTTGGCCTTATACTAGTTATGCTTATTCTCAGATAAAATGAAAATTCCCTAATTTCAATTCTGATATAATAATAGTAAATTAAAACAAGCTAAAAACGTACTCTTCGCCTGTTCACTGAACTTTTTATACAGTAGTGGCATGTTAAAATATTGAGTCGATGCCAATGTAAGGTAGAAGAGAAGAGAAATGGACAAATAATATGCTGAAAAGAAAGAGATTTAACCTACGCTGTTGCCACTTTTCTCTCTAGCTACTTTTAGTCGTCAAGATAATCCTTCCTCTTTTACTGAATTTTCTTTGTGATACATTTGCGTCAACTCATTCTGTTTCTGTCATTTCTTCATAATTAGACAAAGATTATGTTTTGAGGACATGGGAGAACTATGGATAAAAAAAAACGGCACGCCCATATTTGCCTGCCTGTTTAATTTAGACATCCCAACGGGAGGTGCGCACGTGTAGGCTGTGGGAGGAGCCTCTTACCTGTTGCCGACAAAGCTGCCTAGATTTGACATTGGGGGAGATTGGGGAACGTAAATTATTTTACGCCATGTTAAAATACGCAGCATAAATCTAAATAAATTTAACAAATCATGATGTTTCTATGAGCTACTATTAATTAAATTATTTTAACAAGAAACCAATTGCAAATAAAGCCGTATTAATCAATAATTGAATTTCATCCGATTTCGCATTTTCTTTTTACCCCACTTTATCCCATCATTGCAGAGTATTCGCTTAGACATCCCCACCTAAAATCTCTGTGATCTGGAAAGGGGAGAAATCAGAAAGACAAGTAGCTTTCAGATTTTTATTTTAGGTAAATTCGGGTTCTGAAAATTACCGTCCGAGAACTGTCAGGAGTTTGCGCAGTTGCTTTTGATGCGGTCGGATTTGGAACTGCGCAAACTCCTGACAGTTCTCTGATAGTTCTGGGACGGTTATTTTCAGAACCCGAATTTACCTTTTATTTGAGCCATTGCGTGTGCGTTAAACAGTACTATCGTAGTCGTAGGCAACTCTTTTAAAATGACGATTTATACAACGGAAGAACGAGTGCAAATTATTAAATGGTATTTTGGAAATAATGCGGCTGCAGAAGTTGTCGCCCGATTTGTTTTTACATTTGAGGATCGACCCGTTCCGACGGAACAAACAGTTTTGAACATTGTTCATAAGTTTGAATCGTCTGGATGTATAAAATCTTGCAGAAAATGTAATAATGAAGGTGGTGACAACGATGGCAGACAGATGAGTGACGAACGGGAACAGAGGGAAATAAATTTATGTAGTTTTGCGGAGGCACATGCCCCCTGTTCCATCAGGCAAATCTCTGCCGAGCTCGATGTACCTGACCGTACGGTTCGGGCAATTTTAAAACGTAACAAATATCATTCTTATAAAGTTGCCGTCACACAAGAAATTTTTCCCGATGACTTTATACGACGTATGGTATTCTGTGAGACCATGATGGAAAAGGCGAACGAAAATGAAACTTTCATTAAAAATATTTTATTTACTGACGAAAGTTCATTTTCGCTGCACGGTCGTCACAATTCATCCATTACTAGATATTGGTCCCGGGAAAATAAATATTTAAGTATGCCACACCGAACTCAGTACCCACAGAAAGTCAATGTGTGGGCTGGAATTTTAGGTAATTCAATAGTTGGCCCCTTTTTTATCGACGGCAACCTTACAGCACAAAAATATTTAAATTTGTTACGTGAACAAATTATTCCGGCCGTTCGAACTTTGGGCATTGACCTCGAAGAGATTTGGTACCAGCAGGATGGTTGTCCTGCTCATAACGCGATAGTGATACGTAGATTCCTAGACACTACATTTCACGATCGCGTTATAAGTGGGACAAGCACAATTAAGTGGCCAGCAAGGTCTCCTGACCTAACGCCCAGTGATTTTTTTTTATGGGGGTACATGAAAACAAAAATTTATGGACACGAACAGCAAAGAGCGCGTAACCTTGATGAGTTACAGCAAGGTCTCCTGACCTAACGCCCAGTGATTTTTTTTTATGGGGGTACATGAAAACAAAAATTTATGGACACGAACATCAAAGAGCGCGTAACCTTGATGAGTTACGTGAGAAAATTGTTACTGCCGCACAAAGTGTGACACCAGATATGTTAACAAACGTCAGGACGGAATTCTATGATCGTTTGGGATATTGTCTAGCACAAGAAGGCGATGTTTTTGAACCAATAATTCGTTAATTTTTAAAAGAGTTACTTTTTATTTTTCATAGTATTATTATTTTATTTATTTATTATGTACTTATTTATTTAAAGAATTTTTATTTATTTTATTTATGTACCTACGGAATGCTAGTTTAATTTTCACGCCACATGGCTAAAAATGTGCAAAAATAAAACAGTATTTTAGTTATTTGAGCATTAAAAAATGTATCAAATAACTACCCTCTAGCAAACTCCAATACGCGTAACATCATTTTTGACAAGAGTAGTACATACCAACGCATTTTGAAATGTACTAAACAATTTTTAGGAAACTGCTGCACAGATCAAACAAACCAGATGTTTCACTTAATAGTATTCCCTATGTAACCAGTTTCATTTTTTGTCGTGTGACGTTTACCTTCCAGGATTCTGCGCAGAAGTCATAAACAGAGCAACCTAGCAGTTGACATGGAAGTTAAGACCAGCGAGTACAATGTCACAGGAGAGAGTGCTTGGTACTGAAATCTCAGAGATGGAAGTCGTCATCAGCTACAACAGTGATATTAATTATTTTGGAATGCAGTGTATTCTATTGAAGCTTAGAGTTCTTATTGTTATACATTTAAGTGGTTTTTTTGAGTATTTATTAGGTGACTTTTAATTATTGTTACGTGTCATCACCTCCCTCCTGTGTCTATACTCGCTGGTTAAGACTGCTTGGTATATGCGCAGATCACTACACAAATTCGTACCTTCCAGGAGTTGATTTATTATCTAAACCATGAAACGTCATAAGTGAAACATCTGGTTTGTTTGATCTGTGACTGCTGTTTTCATCATAAACGTCTCAAGCTGTAGGAGGAACAATAAGAGGGGATAGAGGGCGGAACTCTTAACATGCACAAGTGCTGGCATCGTTGTTATAATATCGGTCTCTTTCGAGTACATTATTTTCCTCTTTATATTTCACTCTATCTTATTATGGGGATCGACCCAAGAAATTTGGCTGCCACTACTGTATATTGTTACACATTCTATAGGATACTCTTCGCAGTTATTTGTACATAATGTTAGTTTTTAATTTTATAGTGCGAACTTAGTTGGTAAAAGACTCAGTGTAAAATAAAGTAAAAATAAATAAAAGCGAACCAAACCCCATTGGGTTTCGAACCCGAGACCCTTGGATTCCACCACCTTACAAAAAAATGTAAATTTTACATTATAAGACACGAGCTAAAATCATATTTTCACGGTTGTATATTACATTATGAAATGTATATTTGTAAAATATATAAATATTTAGATATTAAATGAAACATCATTCCACCAGATTTTACCCCCCAACCCCTTCGACGGAACAAGATGAAAATATAATCCAGTTCTAGATCTCATTAAAATACATATGTGTACCAAATTTCAAGTCAATATCTCAAACGGTTCCAGAGTAAACGTGTGCACAAAAAAAAGTTAAAGACAGACCGACAGACCGACAGACAGATAGAAAATTTTTTTTCGCTCAAACTTAAAATCTCGACGTTTCATGACATTCTCAGTCTATTTGAACAATAAAATTTTTTTTAAATTTTTTTGTCGTTACTACTTCCACTGGATGTGGAAGTAATTGAGTTTTGCCCCAAAAACCATTTTGATGAACTTTATTTGCTCATAAAGCACGTAATTTAGTATTTTTGACGGGATTTAGATTTTTCTAGCATTACATGGATCATTAAGAATAAATAGGAACCATCATGGCACACTTAAATAGAAAATGAAAAATTATGATATAAAAAATATCACTTACTTGGTACCGTTGGATTCAAAGAATTATGCGGAATTCAAAAATGCAATAATATACAGTGTCCTATTTAAAAATCGAAAGTTAGTGTCACTTCCGACGAAACTGCAAGTGAAACAAAAATCACTTGTATGTCAAAAAGTGCCGCTTATTATGTATATAGGTACTCACTAAAGTTAAAATTATAACACTTTTAGAAGCGTTTCTGCAAGTTTCCTAACTTTTTAATCCCCATATTTTGGTCACTAATGATAGTTAATATAATAAAGTCTAAGTAGAATTACAGCAGTACAATGATTGGACATAAATTTTATCCCGAAACAACTACTTCTTAATCTCCCACACAACGTTTGTATATGCTGGTTCAATTTTAGATGCATATCTACAGTAAATCTCAACATGTTAATGGATTCTGTAGGAAACGTTTCTAAATTATCAGAGAAATGCATTTTGTTTGGATTTCTCTTTCAGCTAAACGATATTGAAGTGGTGTTATTTTTCTTCAAATAATAAATAATTTGTTTCTGGGCGTCCATTTAGTTATTGTAATATATATTTTTTTTCAGTAGTAAGCTGAAACTATCTTCTAGTACAGAATTAAATCGTTCTCAAAAGTACAAAAAGGAGAGGCCCAAGTATAGATCCTTGCGGAACACCCTGTTTTACCTCTATAGTATTGTTGCATGTGCCATTAGGAATTTGCAGAATTTGTCTTCTATCCTTTAGATATGACGACAACAAAAAGGAGTTCCTTTTACTCGATATCTACAAACTGTTAATGATCATGATAAACATAGTCAAAAGCTCGATGGAAATCTATAAATGGTCCTAACACATATTTTTTGTTATTTAGTGCTTTGATTGTGTTGGTGGGTGCCAGAAGGCTATACAGTTCTGAATAATAGAAGCATGTGAATAAATCGAGAATATGAGGCATTTGCACCACTTCTACCAAGAGTGAGAGAAAAGGGAACCGCAAGAAAATTAAATTCCCTTGGTGGTAGAGGCTATCGTGAAGCAAAAACGAGGCATTTATTAATAACAAACATTAGCAAGTAAGATAAAGTGTTCTATTTGACTTTCCTCTCTTCCAACCTCCTCCACATTTCCATTTACAACGATAGTTCGGAAATTCCAGTCCACCTGATATATTTGATAGATTCCTAAGTAATTTGTAAATATAGATTTTTTTAACTAGAAATATGTCCGTTTATTTTCCCATTAAAAATATTATTTTCCTCCATCGTTTCTCACTTAATTATTTTTTAGACTGACAACTAAAAGTAAGCATATTATGTTTTCTCTTCGGTAAACGTATCAACTACATTCGAAATATTAGTTTCCACCATCGTTTTTTTAAATTTTGTTTTTGATGATCACCCTGTACATTTTTTTTTAAAAGTATAGCAGGATCCTTCCTTAACAATTGTGTTAACTGCGTGCCAAATATTGTTGGCCTCTGTCAAATCTTTACGTTAATAATTTTGTATATTTTCTCTAAATATATAGAAGGTTTCTTCCCTGACAATTATGTTAGCTAAATTCCAAATATTGTTAATTGTCCTCGGTCACATTTTTTTTTTCATGAATTATTTTTTTCTTAGTGTCCATCCTATATATTTTTCACTAAAAGTAGATCTCATTTCTGGCGACAGCGTCAACTACCTACCAAATATTATTTTTCTCCGCCAAGTAGCTTTGTAAACATATCACCAGATAGACAGACTGACGGAATCGAAATACCTTTATTTTCATAATCTACATGGTCTGAAACGTAAAAATACGAAAAAGCTCCGAAACTTTTTCAAGATTACAATACTTTCTTTCAGTAAACGAGAGAAGTAAAAATGATGTATTTACATAAGACGTCATAAATACTTTTTATAGGTTATTGAGCCTGTTTAATTATCTTGGAATGGTAACGAGGTTTTGGTTATCGCATTTTCTTCACACAAAATAAAAATGAATTTAAAGGACAATGTAAGTAGAAAGAAAATTATGCGATAAACTATTGATACGTACATTATTCGTTAGTTTTTCAATAAATTGACGAAATAAAGGTCAAAGAAATCTTTAACATACTCAGTATACGGAAGAATGGAGAAGGAATAAAATAAACTAGTTCTACAGGAGTTCAACAATGAATTTGATATCAGTCGTGCACAATGAAGTTTGGTACACTGCAAATGGAATGCGTTTATAGGTTTGGGTCCTTTGTTCAAGTAAATGGAGACCGGGAACGGTATAAATTCATAGAAACTGTCGTAAACGACATTCAATAGAATCCTGTATCACACACAGGACGGCAACCCACAAAGATAAAAGAATACATCGAAACTTGATAATATATTGACAATAATCTTTATTTCTCGATCATATTATTTGAACAAAAGCAAATATTTTTATCAACACAAAGGACTTGCAGAAATAGTAAATAAAAACACAGGATGTAAGTTACAAACGAATGTAAAACAGCCATATCAAATAGACGTACAGTGGGAAATTATGGACTTTTTTGACAAAATTCGCCCGACAACTGAATTCGCAACGAAAGCTAACATTTTTTTTTAATTACATAGAAAGTTTGCCACTACAACATGTTGCTGATACAAAGTGACTAAAATTATATCTGATCTGCAAAATCTTAAAACAATTCCTGTTAAACCTTTTCAGTCTAGCCAATTTTGTGTACTTTTGATGTTTTTATCAAATTATTTCAAATAGAATCTATAACAAACTTCTGCCCCACCGTTTCAAGAATTCACAATTGATGAACACTTTTAAATAGCTTCTATCACGCAAACGAAATATTTATCTATTGGTTAAATATCAAACAAAATAAGAAAATTAATATATAGATTTAAAAATTTGAAACAAATTTTAGATATCACACAATTAAAAATTCTGTACCTTTCCCTTTTTGAATCATGCCTAGTATATGGGATTCTAGGCTGGGGAGAAGTTCTCGACTCACATTTGAAACACCTAGGCTCTTTACAAAAGAGACTATTGAAAATTATTCTCAATAAAGAACAAACTCATCCCTCAAAAGACTTGTTTATAGATGCCAATGTAATGGATATTAGATTATTGTTTTTCTTGTATTGTATAATATATCAATGCCATTCTAATGCCCAAATAAATGAATAAATAAAGCAAGAGAATATCGAAGACACCACATCACAGTCCGAAAACCAAATAGTACTTGTGAATAGTGATGCTTCACATAACCTTAGTACGCGGGCATATAATACAATACCTTGCGATATTAAGCATATTACTGTTTTTAATAGAGCAAAATTTCGTCTTCCCACGTCAGAAAAGTAGATTCCCACGTGGGGTATATTTGTACCCCATGATGAAAATGATACTTCTGATAATTAAACATGTTTTTAATTGTACCAAAAAGTAATAATAGACAAAATAAACAGAGTATAGCTACCTAAAAAATTTTTTTTTAATAAAAAAATACTAAAAGAAAATTAACTTAACCTTCTTTGCATCGATAACACTTTACTTCCTTTACATGGTGTTCTGCACGTACGAAGTTTTGATACTTCATGCAAATTTGCCTAGATTTGCGGTCTTTATTTCGTGTACATAGATAACAACGTCCACTTGCAAGTCTTTCTCTTGGTGTTTCATCTGGGGCCGATCCCAAGTGTGGAACATCCCGCATATACTGCTTTATATTTCATATAGATGGAATCAGTGCTTAACTTTTTCAACACAAGTAAATGCACGAGTTTAAAATGTTTACGGTCTCGGAAAATTTAACTAATCCACATAAAAAGTAAGTACTAATAAATATCAAATGTAATAAATTTGAGTTGTTCCAATGCATAAAGCGATATTTATGTGAAATAAAAAATAATAACTAAAGTGACTTCATTTTATGGCAATTTCCATATATTTTTATGATGTGGGTTATCGTCCCATAAATAAAACAGTTTATTTTTAGTAAATGTATCAAAATTCACTCAAAACATATCGTTAAATTTGACAGTCGGTTAAGTTCAGAAGTTCAATTATTTCATCATATGGAAAATACAATATATAGTAGCTCTATTTAACATGATATTGTGATATTATTTTTATAATACGTCAGACAAAATCCTGTATTCTGTGTGATTTTATTAGACGATTACCGACACAAAAAAGCATTACCAAGGTAAGAGAAGTCCTAGTACGTTAGACGTCTTCCACTGAACTCTAAAAAGGGAAAAATCGGCCCCGAGACAAAGAATAGCAGGAAATTAAGCGGGTTTTAGGTTTATGTTTGTGAGTTTAATAACACAGGTCAACATTTGATCTAAGAACAATCACCAGACTTTACCAGAGCACATAGGTTTTTTGGGTCGCTGATTCCGAATCCGAGGTTGGTTAAGCTTCATCACGTCAGGATCTTGGTCATTTGAAAGTCAAACTGGGGAAAAGTGTTGTAAAAAATTTGAAATAAATTATGTTTATGTTTCTAAGGTCGCTGAATTCAAACCCGCTGTTATTTTTACCTTTAATATCAGAACATTTTAAGGCATTTTGAGATCATTTTGAGGTCAAATTGAGAAAAAGCGGCTAAAAAATCTGAAAAAATGCTTACATGGGTTTTTTGGGTCGCTGACCTCGAATCCGTGGTTGGCTGGATTATCACATCGGATTCAAAGTCATTTGAAGGTCGAACTGAGAAAAGTTTTTGTATGTTTTTGGGATCGCTCGGTCCGAATCAGTTGTCATTTTGACATTGAAGGATACCCTAGAGGTTATTTCAAACTCATTTCGCGGTCATATGAGGTCAAATTAAAAAATGATGATTAAAAAGAACCCCGCACCTTTCTTATGGCCAGGAGGCAAAACTTGCTGTCATTGCTTCTATTGCTTGGAGCTCAATCTGTTTTGTTTCAAGGTCGTATAATGTAGGCTTTTACAGACAATAATTTATAAATGTTGCACCTGCACCTTAAATTTTGTAATCTCTAACACAGTTCAATAGCAAATAATGTGTGGTACGATCCAAAAAACCCATGTAAGCATTTTTCCAGATTTTTAGCCAATTTTTCTTAATTTGACCTCAAAATGCCTTGAAATGATCTCTAGACAGCGGATTTGAATTTAGCGACCTCAGAAACATAAACATAATTTTTTTCAAATTTTTACAACACTTTTTCTCAGTTTGACCTTCAAATGATCAAGAACCTGACGTGATAAAGCTTAACCAACCTCGAACTCGGAATCAGCGACCCAAAAAACCTATGTATACTCTGGTAAAGTCTGGTGATTGTTCTTAGATCAAATGTTGACCTGTGTAATTAGGTAAATGTTAATATTTTAAGTATATAGGAAATTTAATTTTAGTGGCTTAAAACTGTTTAAGTAAAAAATCTACAAGTGTTTCCGGTTTTTAGGCTATTGTCGATTATGTACGGGAAATACTAATGATTGTTTTGTGTTCATTATTTACATATTGATATTAGATTTGGTACTATAAAACTGCTGTAAAATTATCTCTTAATTCTTCGAATATAAATGACTAGTCTACTTGTGTTTATCTAGAGCTCTGTTCCGATACTCTGGAGAAAAGTGGAGTGAAGCATTTGTTCGGTACGCTTTAATTTAAAAAAAAAATTGTTCCATTCCGACAAGATTTGCGCTTTCTAGCCATTTTTTAACCAAAAAACTCAATTTGGGACCATTGTGCTACGTGCGAAAAAAATATGAATATTGTGTCTAAAAGAAAAATAACTTTTTCCACCACTTTTAAGATACTAAATAAAAATTAAAAAATATATTATAAAATTAATACCTGCTCCATTTAATTAGAAGTGAAAATAGTTTTAAAGCATGAGTGTTAATACTTATATTATTTTTATACTTTAAAATAGAAACCACTTTTGCAAATAAAATACGTATTGCTTTTTTCCCTTACCTATATTTATGACTAACAATGCACTTATTGGCGTAATACCTAATATTATTATTATTAAAAATAGAATTTTGAACTATCTTCCCTAGATCATGAGATCTAGGGAGAGATGAGATTCCCCAAATCAACGCGCTGCCGTGCAGTGATGGAAAATGGAAACAATTCAAGCTACGCGGCACTTTCGATCGTACAGCAATAAATTTTTTTTAATTCTTTTTGGAACATGTATTTTATGGGAGAAGTGCGGAAAATGTGAAATTAGTTAGATGTTTTCTTAAATCGGAGAAGGAGCCATTAGTCGCAGCATGGAAGTACATAAATCCGAGAAAATCGATATCTACGGAGCTAAAAAAAATAATAATAATGCGATTGAGGTTGAAAAGTATTATTAAAAATATTATTTATTTTTAGCTTCGTAGATACCGATTTTCTGTTATGTTATGTATGCTTCATTTATTGAAAATTATTTTCCCGCAACTTAGAAATGCCTGAAATCCTACATGTACAGTTGATTTAAAAAAAAAACTGGTACAACTCTTGTAATCGAAAATCTTAATAGTTTAGTTGTGTGCATATGTCTGTAAATAGGGCTGGCCAGGCATGTCGAGAGGGGGGTGGAGAAGAGGTGATTTACCCCGGACCTGGGTTTTTTGTAGGAGACCGGTTTTCTTAGTGTTTTTAAACTTATTAAACCTTTCTTTTTTATTTTATTCAAATGGAATTTTAAAAAATAATTAGAAAATAACTTTTTCAAAACATTTTCAAGCCTGCCATATTATTGTTTAAAAAATAATATTTGTTACGGATAATTCTACTAATGGTTGTAATTAAAATACTAACTGAATAATGATAATTCTATTTTTAAAATAAGAACACAAAAATACCACTTGAGATTAAAAAAAAATGTAAACAATGCAAACTGAACATAAAAATACAATAAAAAAAATAAAATAAATGAATTTCAACTACGTAATACAGAATTAGCTAATATTTTGTCATTGCTCCATTAGCGTCTAAAACTGCCTGAAGTCTTGCAGGCATGGACAAAATCAGATTTCTTGTAAGGTCAACTTCTTGCGACAAGTTCTCCCAAGTGTCTTCAATTATCCCTTCCAATTCTTGGGCATTATTTGGATGGTTATTTAATTTTCTTATGTTTCACCATTAGTCCCCAAACATTCTCAATTGGATTTAAATCCGGACTTTTAGATGGCCACGGTAACAACTCTATGTTTTTATTAAGAAACCATTGCCTGACACGATGAGCCGTATGTATGGAGTAGTTGTCTTGTTGGAAAATAAAATTATTTTCCGGAAACATCTCTATTACTGACGGCAACATAATATTGTCTAATATTTCAATACATTTAATGGAATTGAGATGACCACCACTGTTCCAACACACACCTAACCCATTTAGGCTCATCCAAGCCCAGACATTGACCGCAAACCTTCCTGATATTTGTGGATCGAAAGTATATTTTTCGTCGTATCTGGTGGAAGGAGGCCTATATACGCGAACATGTCCATCGTTACAGGATTTAAAAACCTTTTCGTCAGAAAAGGCAAATTGTCCCCAGAAGTTTTCATCATTGATTATATAGTTGAGTGCAAAAATAATCCTACCCTGCTTCTTTTCTTCTGAAAGTTTGTATTTTTTAGCCGCTGAACAACTCTTCAAGTCGCTTTGTAGTTTTATTCTTCTGCAAGCAGTAGACACAGAAGCAGGGAAATTTGTCTCTGAAATTGCATTTACTGCAGTCTGAAAAGGGTTTTCTCTTAGGTAATTTATAAGATTTTCATCTTCTTGATTATTGCTCTTTCTGGGCCTACCGGAACCAACTTTACGGGATACCGTTTGGTTGGTTTCCTATTGTTTTTTAACACTCATTATCGTGGTTTTACTCACATTGTATGCAGCAGCAAGTCTTCTTATGGACCAACTATCTTCAATTTTAGAGACAATTTGAAATTTTTGAATATCTGTTAGATGTCGAACCATTTTTAATAATGACGCCACTGATTAACGTCAAAGTGACATTTATAAGATTATTAATATTAATCAAAGAACAATTACTTGGCTAAAAGAAAGTGTACCAGTTTTTTTTTAAATCAACTGTACAAAAAACAAACTAGTAAAAATATATCTACTCTACTACTTTAAAAAATAATAAAATAATCGCTTGAAAAAAAGAAAATGTTTTAAAAGTTTTATTTATTGTTTAATTTTAATGCTGCATTTATTAAAAAATTGTACTCATCCAGGACTTTACCCCCCCCCCCCCATGACAGAGAGCTAAATCCGATCTTGTAGTTCCATGCTGCGACTAATGGCTCCTTCTTCGATTTACGAAAACACCTAACCAAATTTCACATTTTCCGTACTTCCCCCATAAAATACATACTATTCCGAGGAGAATACAAAAAAATGTATTGCTGTAAAGATTGATATTGCTGTGTAGCAAATAGTGAAAATATTGGGTTTTCAATATACTATCATTAAAATAGGTTCTCATTCAAATACATGTGTTGCTTTTTCTATGCACGCCACTGTAGCTTTATTTAAATAACATTTTCAATCGATAGAAAAGGAAATATAATTTTTTTATATCCAGTGTTTAATTTATTGGGTGACAGCCAAAAATAGTTAAAATGCCTCCACCATATTTTTTGCTAAAGAGCTTTACGCAAGAAAAAGTAGTAAAACAAAATATGTGAAGCAATTTTTAAAGGGTAGAGTCAATATTTTCGCAGTTTGCAAGATCCTAGCGCAATTACATGTGCAATTTCTTCTTTATACGCCACTGGTGGCTTTGTTTAAATAAATAACATATATAAACTGTATACCAGTCGATAGAAAAAAATATGATTGTTTTTCTATGGTGTAAAATTTTGATTTATTGGGCTGTTTTAGAGTTATAGCCAAACATGTGTTATTGCTGGCGATAACTGTTTTCGCTGTGGGGCCTTACATAAGAGAAAATAGTAAAAAATAAAATTAGTGTCTTATGCAGCATTTTATGCTCTGTCCTACCGTTTTTGAGAAAAAAAATTGACTGATGCAAGTAGCCACTTTGAGGGAGGGGGGGCAGGGGGAGCAGGCATGATTTCTCGGGGTGGGTCTGTTCGAAAATCAACTTATTTTAACTTGTTCTATGGGTGGTTAAATGGATTTGCTTTTACTCAAACGCGGAAGTATCAAACACATAAGTCACTAAGCTATAATAATGTTTTTGGTGAAATGAATTGCCATTTTCATCCTTTCAGCTTGCGAAAAAATGTTGAAGGCATATGAGCAAACATCTGAAATTCTGAATTGAACAAAAAAATGTTTAATGGTAGGTAAAAGTGCTTGCGCAACCTCAAGCGTTACTTTTAAAATTATATATTAAGAAATACCCTGTAGCAGAAACCTCAAGTTTAAGGGGTGTTTATCTGATCTTTTGTACTCATCAAAAAATAATATAATTATTAAATGGGGTGAATATTATGAACAATTCAAAATTGACAATCCAAACAACCGTTATACGCAAATTGAGGACAGTGTCCCTAAGGTTCCTTGGTTTAGACATTTGACAGCAAACAGAAAGTTTATCACCACTATCTCCAGATTAAGATTTGGCCATGCTTGTTATGCGCAACATTTGAAGAGAATTGGAGTTGTAGAATCAGATATATGCACAGCATGTCATATTGTTTGTGACTTGGATCATATTTTCTTCGGGTGTTCATGCCATACTGGAGCTACCGATGAACTTATTAAGGGTTTATTAAAATTGAAGATTTCTCTGCCCACTAATCTGTTACACATATTGTCGCTGAAGAACATACGTATATACAAGGAAATAATGAATTTTCTGAATAACATCAACCTGCTGCTATAAAGAACATAGATTAGATTCGTATCCTTATGTTTTACCTTTTGTGTATTATACCTACCATCCGTGGCCTTTACCTGTGTGTCTATTTATTAATGCTCTGATGGGCCCCTAAGCAAGAAGAGTCCTGTCCTTCTCCCGCTATTGATCGTCTATTAATTTTCCTTCAAAATCGTGTTAGGTTAAATTCGAATTGTGTATTCATCGCTTAGTCTCTGTTGTTATCCTCCTTTTAAAATTAAGTGGCTGGCTAATGGATCCCACGTCCAATGCCAAAAAAAAAAAATGCCCTGTAAGAATTATTCATCGACCGAATGATAGACTGACATTATTAATTATTTAGAATATTTAAATATCCTATGTAATAATAACATTTAAATATTTAGTTTATAAAAGCAATTTACATTTTCACAGAAATCCTGCATATCTGCATAGATCTGATTTTACCAACAACGTGTTTGTGTGCCACGCTCCGTTCCGTAGCAAATTAAAGAATTTTAAACTTGTTGTATTTATTACCCATTTAAAATATTTAGTGTTCTGTATATTATCCTAACGTGCGGAATAAATAGCGTGCAGAAACGCAAGCATACAAACATTCCTGCACCATTCGAACGGTCCCAGTGGGAAGGCTTCTGAGAGAAAATTCCGAAAACTGAATAAATTTTAAGCCGCTACACACGTACTTTGTACATATAAAATGTCGACAGTGTAAGTGACGCTGGCCGCCAAGTCCACTTTCATAGGCTTTCTTCCGCTAATGCAGTACTCGTGTAGGGATGTTAAAATCGCCTTTGGGCCGCCGTGAGGACGACTCTGCTGCACTTAACACGTACCTAAAACCAAGTTCTCTCCCAGTTTCCTCGGTTTCACTAAAGCGATAAAATCGTTTATCTATTACTGACGACTTAATCTACTCTACCGTAATGGCCTTATGATATGGTGTTCAAGGTTCTTTGTTAGAATGTGGTCTGGGAATTTATTGAAAGTTGTAGCAAATTAAGATAAGTAAACTGGCTTTTCTTTGAAGGAACTTTCTGATAGGATTAAAGATTTCATTTATTCGCACTAACTGCGTCAACAAAATAGTATTTTATAGAGGTGGGAATAGATAAATGGAAATTGTTCAATGTAGTGAGTGTATGACATTGGGTTGCAGTGTAGAACAATACAAATTATAGATATGGGTTGCTTGTGTATTGCCAGTCAAACGACAAAGATCAAATAGTCAGAGAAAAACAATTTTGTTGTTTAATTAAAAATAATAAAAATAACTATAAAACATATTTATCTACTATCAATATGTAATGTCAAATATTACAATAGTCACTTGAATGTCATAATGACATGCATTGCCGCATTAGTTCGGTAAAATGTCTCTTCCGAACTAGTGCGGTAAAAAGATATAAAAAATCTTAGCAATGAGTCATTAATTCAAGTAGGAATTAAATTAGAACTCATTTATTACAATCATGAATTCCGTTTTAAATATTTATTAATTGAAAAGAAAAAAAATTAGACTTTACTTTCATCCTGTATAAAGAAATGTCCTGTAACAATTATTCATGTTATGTAGGTTGGTAATACTTACATACCGATGGTGTAGTGACATTTGAATATTCCTAGATTTGATCTATCGCTTTTTATGCCTAATGCATAAAAATACATTCACATGCGTACGGGAGTCAGTTTGTTTCGCAGAGCAAAAAGAGTGAGTAATAGAGTAAACACAGACAACAATAGAGGGCGCCACTTGGCCAATAGTTAATTTAGAAATGAAACTCTGTCAGCCAAGAAACAAAATTTTAGCTGGCATATAACATGCGATGGAAAATACTGAAATTTTAACTAGTATCGTGTTAACTATAGTAGGTAGTTATTTATTATGAAGTCTAAACAAAGTTTGGATGAGTATCAAGAAATGAGAGCACTTAGACATGGACAACAATTATTAAAATTACCCAAATTGTATGTACAAAAATAACATTTAAGATTAATTACACTGGTGATTTGAATTAAAATTTCAATTTGAAAAATTCTAAATTATATTGTTCGCATATGAATTTAAGTAGGTGATAGGGCAACATATACTCTTCTCACTAACAAGTTTACTATAAAAAAAATCTTTACTATGTGAGGTTAAAAGTTGATAACAGAACTAAATGATCCTGTCCTACTAAGTTATTACGCAGTGTGTAAGCAATTCATGGTACCATATTTACTTTTACAGCGACATGCTCACAAAGATTCATTTAATTAAATACACTTGAAATCGAACTGAAGTTTCACAACTTATGAATCGATGGATGATCTGATATCATAAGATAATTTAATTTAATGATTGTCACAAAAAAATTTACTAAATTGGTGGCTTAAAGCCATTGAAAATTAAGAAAGAAAAAACCTTATAAACTCCGGCAATCCGGCGAGATTTTTGAGTCCTCCTTGATACTTAGAGCACATCTCCCAGCGCTTCAGTGTCTTCGTGCGACTTCTCCCCACAACATTCCAGTGAACAGCTGTTACTCCAGCAGAAGTGCTCCTGGATTAACACGAATAAAATTTCATCACAGTGAGTGACAGGATGACGCGGACCAAGACCAATTGAACAAGCCAGCACGAGGCGCTTCCAAGAGGATCAACATAACCAATATAAAACCACGTGTTTTTTTTCCATAACATTACCAGAACAAATCACTGGATCCAAACATTCCAAACACTCTGCAATGCACAACTCAAATAAGAAATCCATTATACAAATTCAAAGTAAAAAGCTTACCTCCATGGAAGAGAGCATTACTCAACAAGAAAAAAAATCGCCAACTTGAAGGTTCAGCTAAGCACAGCTTTCTGAACACTCTGAACATTCACGGTAAGAGCAGTACGAGAGGAAACGCTAGGACATCAACCACAAATCCATGAAAATATCACTTTAGCTACGATGCCACCAAAATTCCTCCCAAAAGAAGAACGTGTCCGCAAGGCTTCGCGGTTTTCGCAAGAAGGCCGTCTTTCGGCCGTTCCCCCAGCGTTACCAACATGAAACTAGTTACAAACAAAAATTCCTCTACTACCTTGAGCCACAAAACGTGTTATACCTCATTTTAAGAACATAAGAAGAGTAAACTCCATAGACTGAAACTATTAAACCCTAATAAATGAATAAATAAATAAACCTAATCCAGTTATGAAATGATATCATCAAATTACCAGACCAAGAGTTCCACAGTATGCAACACACCGTACTGTCAAGGGGCAAGTTGGTTGCCTACATGTAACCTGTAACTTGGTCCCTGAAAGTAAATAATGAATGTTTAGGCGGCACTAAATCTATTTTAAATACCAAATTATTAGAAATTAGAGTTGTAACACTTTAAAATGCTACAGTCTATAGTTATGTAATGTGGATTATTATTTTAAAGGAATTCAGATGAGTGGTGCACAGTCAAGTATAGCATATACCTGTATCTTTGTTACCGGTTGAGGTAAATTTGTTTTGGATCGTCCCGTTATGAACTGACAGTACACCGCCTTGAGGTTATGTATTGCTGGGTTAAAATAAACATTACTTATGTCATTCAAGCGAAAGCGTCTGTAGTACTTTCCTTATTACCGCGTGTAACATATTTTATCACTCTATGTTTGTATAAGTGCCGACTTTATTGTATCTTCTTATCTTATTATGTATAGTTGGCTGCACACTTGTTAGGCATGTAAAAAATGTCGGCGTCTTTGGCGGTGCGATGCTGCATGTTTAATGCTCAAAGGCGCGACATTTTTTGAGTCCCTCGAAGACTTGAAGACAACTATAGTTTCGTGTCTAATATATTTTTATCTCTTATTATGTAATTTCGATTGTAGTATATTTTTACCTATTTTTACCTTTTGTGATTCCATGTGTAATATATTTTCTTTATCTTTTATTATGAAAGTAAATCATAATAGATACCTTTTTCTGAATTTGGCAGTATACCTTTTGATGCATCTCATTATGTCTGTTATGAATACATATATATTTTATTATCATGTTATCTTTTCCGCGTGTAATATATCTATCTTATTTATGGCAATATATTGATATTGTTTATTGTAATATATGATAATTTATATGTGTAGGGTAAGTATCAGTTAATTTTTGTTTACCTTATCACTGATATTATAATATTTTTGAACTTGTCCTGTGTTATATGTTGTAATATATTGTGATTGTTACATATCTTTGATTTTGTTTAACCTCTAGTTTTCTTTCTTGATTACACTAGTTTAGTCATGGCGCCCAAGCCTTGAACCCACTGACCTTTTGCTCTCCTTACATTTACTGTGCTATCTAGGTAAAACCAGTGGCGCCAACCACGACACTCGTAGTAGTGGCTCACCTAAATATTTAACTTGGTGATAAAGTTTTCTAATTTGCCGCCACATAGTCGATGAAGGTCAGCGCCTGGCCACTTGGCTTCAAATACCTATCACCTAGTGCCCCTCAACCATTCTCTCCAATAGCACCTAACGCTTTCTCTTGAATCTTTTTTATCTTTCAGTAAAGGTCAGTATATTTCTCAATTTGAAATAACCGATAGAAAACTTCGCCTATAATTAATGAGTATTTCATCATGTTGGTATCTGTAAATGAATATGGGTAGCTGCAAAAATATAATGCCTGTGTTCGGCCTGATAGCACTTTACCAGAAGAATATAATATTTTCAAATACATATTCTAATTTTCTAGTTCTTACCCCATATCTATTTTAAAGATACATTTAGTTATTAATTGCTTTTCTGACCAATATTAAGTCGTAAAAGGAATGTACCAGTGGATTGTCTTGGATCTGTGGGCCTCCGAGCGGTCATGGATATCACTGACGTCATGATGGGCTCTGACCCAGACGTGATCAGCCGCTTGACTGCACAGTGCACATAGTATAATATAGCAAATGTAGATCGATAATGGAACAGGTAAAGAAACCTGGAATAAGTTGAAAGTAGCATTCGCAGGACTCTGATTAAAGTAGATGCATGCACTCCAAGTTCATTTCCTTGAAATATCTTTAAGAAGGGGTATGCTTACAATGCTGCAATTAATTGAATTTTTCCTTAGTTGCATATAATTGAAAACTTTTAAAATTCTGCAGCTAAGTCTAAATAAAATTAAAGTAGAAAATTTAAAAGGCTAGTAATTTGGATATAATTGCTTAAATTGTATAATGACATTACCGTTTAGATAGGAAAAGTATTAAGTGTATTTGTTGCAACATTTGTCAGTTAATTATAGTGAAATATTTCACGCCAATTTTAACTTCAAATGTAAGATGAAATATTATTTAATTATTAAGAAAACTGCATTACCAAAATTAATCCATTTCTATATCATGGTATCAACACTTAATATAAACATTTTATTAGACTGAATTTATACTATATCTTTTAAATTTTTTGCTATCGGCGAGGTTATTGGCTTATCAAAAGGTTGCTAATATAGCACGGTGGGACAAGGAATTTACGACAAGGAAAATCAGATACAGTTAAATCTTTGCACAGGTCTTCAAATTACAATTATCTCGAAATTTGTCGCTCTGACATGGATGAGATATTAAAAATTATAAAGCGTTAAATTTTTTTGTAAAAGTGATATATAGATTATTGATATGGACGTAATGTTTTAGCTGAAGTTGAATCAATACCTACCTACCTCTCTCATTCATACAATTTTTCCTGACTAGACGTTGCCTGCGTATAACTCGCGTTTTGTGTATAGCATATAACAGCGAAAAAGTTCTATTGGAGTCCCTTATGATAATACTCAGTTTAATTCCTGGGACACAGAAACTGCTTTATCATTATTTCGTTGTATGGAGAAGTACTGAGACAACTAATTCCACTACAACGTAAGAAAATACTGGCAGGCTTTAATATTGTTCTACATACACAGGCTGACCAACAGCCTAAAAAACCATTTCTAAATGATGCTTAGACGTCGAAGGGTCTAAAATCAGAACATATTGAAGACCAAAGCTTTTCTCTGTTGCACTGACCATAAACCTGTTCCAAAACAACATCTTCAGGGGGGAGGTAGAAGGCAAGTTTTGTTCATCTTTAAATAGGGTAAACCCACCTATAATTGACCACCTACTAGTAGTTGACCAAAATAATTTCTATGGCGATTATTATTGTATCAAATGGCTAAATAGACTATTTGATAAGTGAAAATTATGCCAATAGATGTCGTGTAGGTCTAAGCAAAATCAATGTGACGTGTTAGTTGAAGTTTAGTATGTAGACAGATGGCAACATGTTAAGTGCACATTTTCGTTGTTAAGTGAACCTCATGTAATAAGGAAGGTAAGTTGAGATTATGTTAAAAATCTGTTATTATTTTTACAATCATATGATATTTTCTACTAATTGAAGCAGTACTGTAATTGTCCTAGCACCAATACAGATATATCTAACAGTATTTTTTTCAATAATGCACATTTAAGTAAAAAAACTGAAGTGGTCAATTAGTGGTTTTAAATTTGCAAATGTATGCCAATAATTGACCAAGTGGTCAGCAACTGGCATTTTGACTAAAGTGATGTTTTTAATACCAAAGTATTATTAAAATATATATAACCTAAAAATAAAATACAGATTTTTTTTCACAGCTGTATCTTATTTTTATCCACTAATTGACCAGCGGTTTGTGGTGGTCAATTATTGGATGGTCAACTATTGGTTACTCAAAGTGCTAACTTTGTTTTAAATGATTAATTTTATTAATAAAAGGAACACGTAGGTATAAACCTAAAGCATAATTTTTATTCTCTTCAGGACAAAATGACTTCAAGGCAAATTAAAAAAACATTCTTTAAATACACAGAAGAAGATCTTAAACATGCAATAAAAGACATCCACGAAAACCAATGCGGTATAAGAGAAGCTGAAAGAAAATATAATGTGCCACATGTGACTTTAATAAATAAACTTAAAGGCATCACTCCACTTAAAAGAAAAATGGGACCCCCTTCTATATTAACATCTGAAGAAGAGAATTTGTCGCAAAGTTGGCTTTTAGCAAACGCAAAAAAAGGTATTCCAATAAACAAAAGAGCACTATCAGACACTGTTATGGAAATTATAAAGAGTGATGGGCGCCCTAACCCATTCAAAAAGTGTGTTCCTGGTGACAAGTGGTTTAAAGGATTTTTAAACCGACATCCTAAACTAAGTCTCCGCCATGCTGAATCCATCAGCGCGGCAAGGGCCAGCGTCACTGAGGACGCAATTAAATATTGGCACGAGGAGATAAAAACTCATTTAAAAGACGAAAACTGCGTAGACATATTGGAGGATCCTACACGAATATTTAATTCAGATGAATCTGGTTTTCAAACCAACCCTAAAACAGGCCTTGTTTTAGGGCCTAGAGGGATGAAAAATTTTTATCAAGTTAAGTCAGGTTCCGAGAAGGAACAAATAACAGTCTTGTTTACTATCTCAGCTAGTGAGGAGATATATCCTCCAATGATTATATACCCTTATGAAAGAATTCCTGCCGAGATTGCACGAGCTACCCCCACAGACTGGGTCATTGGAAGATCAAAAAGTGGATGGATGACAGGACAGGCTTTTCATAGTTATGTTTGTAACACTTTTGTGGCTGAGCTAAAGAAAAGAGGCATAAAATTTCCGGTCTTATATTTAATCGATGGACACAAATCACACTTGACTTACAACGTTTCGAAATGTTGTGCAGATAACGGGATTATTGTTTACGCATTGTTTCCCAATGCCACCCATATTTTGCAACCAGCAGATGTGTCTTTATTCCGACCACTTAAAAATAACTGGAGAAATGTGATTGAGGACTGGAAAAGAGCTAACAAGAATCAAAATGTAACAAAACCAACCTTTTCCTTGCTCCTGCAGAAAGCTATTGAAAATGTCTCAGTTAGTGTCATTCAGAATGGTTTCAAAAAATGTGGTATATATCTTTTTAATGTTAATGCACTTGATTTCAATAAATGTATTACTGACATATCCAGAGTAGTAGATACTCCAGACGCCACTATAAAGATTAAACCTAGTGATTTCTCTATTCAACACTTGCTATACCTTGAGTCAACTGTGTTAGTGGGAAGAGTTGCTCAGTTTAGAAAAACTCTAAGTGAAGATGGAGACTGGAAAGGCGATGAGTCGGCGAAGGAACTTTATTATGTATGGAAAAAATTGCGTCAAAGAGTAGATAAAACTCAAAACAGCAATAACCATAAAGATACCCCAATCGAAGCAAAGGAAAAACGGAGTAGTGAACTCGATATAATAACAAATGATAGTGAAATGAAAAACCAAACAGCAGAAAACTCAATGTTAAAAAATAGACAAAATACAGAGTGCAGTAAAAATGACAACTTAGGTGAAAATGTTTTTCCACAAATAGTAAAAGAATGTCCTAACACTCCAAAAAAATCCATTAATATTTTGACTGACATTGTGATAAGACCAGGCTCATCCTTCGAAAGTCCCCAAATTATTTCAGATATTCCATCATTTCCCACTACCTCAAAGTCATCTATAAGTTCTTCATTTCTTGATCATATATATTGGCCAGAGGAATCTCCTGACAAAAAATCTTCTAATAGGAAAAAAGTAAGATTGCCATATGCGACAACCTCAAAAAGGTGGCTCCAATATCACGAGGATCAGATGAAATTGAAAATGCAACAAGAAGAAGCTAAAAAGCTTAGATTAATTGAAAGAAAAAGAAAACAAGAAGAAAAGCTGGCCAAGACTACATTAAGAAAGAAAAAGAAGATAGTTGAAGAAGAATCTGAAGAATCTGAAACTGATGAAGAATGGGTAGAAAGTGGGTCCAGTGCTGATGACGTTTCAGAAGAGTTTAATGCTGAGAATGTAATACCTAAAGGTCAATATTTGGTTGTCTCATTCCCGGGGAAAAGGGACAGAACTTACAATTATGTTTGCATCGTCCAAAATTACTTTAACGAAGATGAAATTGAGGTATTGGCACTAACAACATGCAACTCAGATAAGACAACATTTAGAATCATTGAAAATGATATTAGTGTTATCTCATCAAGCCAAATAATAAGAATATTGGAGGCGCCAAAAATTATAACAGCAGGAGATCGTATTAAATATGAGTTTTCACATCCGATTAAAGACGTTGTATCACTGTAAATTTATTATTATTATTACTATTACTATTAATGAATAAATGAATATCTCCATTATTTTTTATTTGTAATTTCTTTTCTTCTGGTCAATGATTGGAAAAGGTTTGGTCAAATATTGGGTACCCTCTGGTCAAATTCTAGAGAATTTTGTACTTTTTTGTTATTGTTTTCTAAAAAAATCAACTTGCCAAAAATCTTAACATCGACCTGTTTCCTATAAAGAGGAAGCTCTAAGCTAACTAATAGGGACATTGAAACTTTACGTAACTCCAAGAAAAGCTTTATTCACAATGGTTGGGCGAGAAATTTCCTTAACTGGTCAATTATTAGCGGGTTGACCCTACGTCAACGTTTTCTGCTATTGTGATTTTATTTTTAAAGGATACGTTGTAAATAACTTCTAAAGCTTCATCATTCTTTAATAGTGTGGTGGCTTAGCGAAAAGATCGTGATCTGCTGGATTAAAGCTCCAAATTTTGCACACTTCTTATATACCCTCAGTACTATCAATTCAGGGGGGGAGGGGGGCTTCCCCGATGTCGGTATCCGCCATCTTGAAATACGACGCCATATTTGTTTTCTTTGGACTGTACCTGCAAATTTTCGACTTTTATTTGGTTTTTACTAAATATCTCCCGAACTTCTGGGTTTGTAGCAAAAAGGATTTAATTTAAATCAAATTTGCTACAATTTGAGACTAAAGCCGCTTTTGTAACTTTAATATTTTGCTAGATACAAGCTTCCAAAATTTTTGACTTTTTTTAGGTTATTACGAAAATCTATATTTTTGTCGGTTTTGCTAAATATCTCCAATGCAGTCGATTTTACAGCAAACATTATTTTATTAATGTTTAAGAAGAATATGTAGGCTACAATGTGAGTAAAGAAAGACATCGGTACAATCACAATTTGCTGAGATAATGTATTTGACCATGTTAAAAACGTTTCAATAAAAAAAATTACAGAATAACTATTAAGAAAATAATCATAAAAATTATATTTATAATGTTGTTGTTTACTGTTCACAATGGCCTTTGCAATGAGAAAGAGCTGTGCAGGCAAATGCAACCTTGTTAAAAATGCAATTCTTAGAGCACAGCCCTAAATCCGCACTTTATTAATTCCCTACAGCTTTTGCTTGCTTCCGCTATAGATATCCAAATTGGTTGCCATGTCTCTTCGTTTCTTTTCCATCCAAAGTTAGCCGGAGTAGGTGCATTTTGGAGTGATTTCAAATTGGTTAACCAGATTCTAGATTGATAGATGCAGCGATTAGTGTGTTAAATGAGGACATCCTGTGTGGACGGCAGACTTTGCATCATCTTTACGTTTTTCCTTGTGTGAAGAGATCCTCTCTGAGATTGTTGATGGTGTCAAGTTCTGTTGTGCCATCGTACAGGATGCATGTGAATCGTTCTGTAAGTTCAAATGCCTTTGTTTTAGCATCTACTGGCTGAAATGGATGTTTTGCAGAGAAGATAAATCCTTCAGAGCCTGGAGGGTATGCTTTCCATGTCTTCTATGCTGACTTTTTCCCCTTTCCAAAAAATTGTGATGTAGTGTCTGAACCCGTGAAAGCATGGAAAAATTGTGATGTAGTGTCTGAACCCGTGAAAGCATGGAAAAAGGGCAACGCTTGCTACATATTTTCTCCGAGCTCTTGGCAAATAATAATAATAATAAACTCTTTATTTGCCAAATATGGTTTTACTATAAACTTATAGATATTAATTTACATATGGCATTAGGCGAAGTTCAAATCTATAATCAGATTATAGATTTGTTCTACCACTTAACCTAGGTTGCTGCATTATGTGCTACTAACTATGCTAATAGTGTTTCTTAGGACTCGAGAAAAAGAAACAAAACAGGGGATTAAACAAGGACAGGAAATTTAAAAGTTGATAAAAAAAAGAAACTAACTAAAAGATCTAACTTTGTTGGCATTGCTGACTAAATAAAACTTTTTTATAATTCGATTTAAACTGATTCAAACTTATTTCTTTCAAGTTGTTTGGAAGACCATTGTAAACATTGCATATTTGATAACTGAAGGACCGTTTAAAATATTCATGATGATAAATAGGTGGTGTTAATAAACCCTTAAATCTTATATTAATAGTATGAACATCTGTTCTAAACTGTATTTTGTTATATAGGTAATGAGGTGTTTTACGCACAATAATTCTAATGATATAAACATGGTCAGTGTAAAAATCCGCGGCGTTCCTTATTTAACCACCCTGTATCAATTAGTTTATAGGTTATTCTCTCATGCCTGCGAATACCATAGATGAGACGAAGGAATGAATTTTGAATTTTTTTAATTTTATGTTTAAATACAGTGATTAAATTAGGTCCGTATAGGGAATTTGCAAAATTTAACAATGACAACAGCAAGCTTTCACACAATACAATTTTAGTTTTCCTTGAGAGGTAGTGCCTGTTACCATAAATTAATTTTATTGTTGCATATGATTTTTGCATAAGTTTACTAATGTGAGTTTTAAACCTGAGATCACTGTCGATTACAACTCCCAAATTTTTTGCTTCTTCCACCACAGAAATTTTGTTCTGATCTAGACTATTACGAACGTTTTTAGGACCAAATGTAATAATATTAGATTTGCTCGGATTTATAATCAAGCAGTGATCAATGGCGTTGATATGATAATATCGGAAGTGTTTACCCTTAGCAAACGCAATCCAAAGTTGAATATTAGGTTTGTAAGTTTGTAGCTCGAAAAAGATCCTTACTAGTACCACAATAACATCTGTGTTAATTGTACTTATGAGGATGTTGGTTGCACTCTTTTGTAATGCATCCAATATATGAAAACATTTCTAATATCAGCTTCTTCGTGGTCAGTTTCGGAGATCGATGCACTGCTATTTTTTGAAATAACAGATTCACCATAGATGGTGTATATTTCTTTACATTCTTGTACGTCATAAAGTTGTAGCAAATTTAGTCTAGAATAAAATTTATTCGAATAGTGTTGCTGTAAACCCAACCGATTTTCGTGATAATCTGAAAAATGTCCAAAACTTTGGAAGTTTGTATCTTGCAAAATATTAAAGTTACAAAAGCGCTCTGGTCTCAAATTGCAGCAAATTTAGTTTAAATTAAATCCTTTTTGCTACAAACCCAGAAGTTGAGAAGATATTTAGTAAATACCAAATAAAAGTCGAAAATTTACAGGTACAGTCCAGAGAAAACAAAGATCATATTTCAAGATGGCGGACACTGAAATTGGGTACCCCCCGAATTTTTAGTACTGAGGGTATATAAGAACTCTGCAAAACTTGGCGCTTTAATCCAGCAGGTCACGATTCTGCCTAGTTTTGCTCTAAGCCACCACACTATAAGTAATTTTTAAGAAATAACTTTTTCGTCGCCGTGAGAAACACATATAAAACCACAACCAGGAAATACGAGATCTGTAATTCTTCGATGGAAAACACATTGTTTTTTGTTTCACCTCGCCGACAATAAGCTCTGCACATTTATAGCGATGTAGAAAATAAGAGAATCAGATCATCAGTGTCTTGCTTGGTACCAAGCCATTCACATTAATTTTTTCTCGCAACTATGTTCTTTTTACAGCATTTCAATGCAATCTCTCCTGAGATGCTTATTACGATACCAAGCATTGTTGCACGAATAAATATGACAGCGAAACTTTAAGTAATGCAAATCTTCAGCCCACTAGTAGTTAACATTTGTGTCACCATTTTGTGAAATTTTATATGGATAGTTGACAAAGCTAAAAATACTCCTGAGAACGGTGCTTTCAGAATTTATTTTTAAGCATAGTAAACTAAGTATATTTTAGAAAAATAATGTTAGTATCTATATACTGTAATACTACACGCAGACACACATTACACCATATTCGAATCATATGAAGGTGAATAAACCTCCAGATAATTCCAGTATCGTTGACGAAACGCGCGTTTAGTAGATTATTGAAGTACATCGTTGACAAAATTTTATATTTCCTAACTCCAGGTGTATAGTAAGTTGCAATTCTGACCATGACTAAAACTGTTCATCAAAAATCAAAAAATTAAAAGTTAGGCAAAGGTTTTCTGAATTGTAACGCCCTCTATACCTCCATATGACGAAAGAGTGTTTTTTTAGTGTAAGTCTAAATAAAATTAAAGTAGAAAATTTAAAAGGCTAGTAATTTGGATATAATTGCTTAAATTGTATAATGACATTAGATAGGAAAAGTATTAGGTGTATTTGTTGCAACATTTGCCAGTTAATTATAGAGAAATATTTCACGTCAACTTTAACCTGAAAATGTGAGATGAAATATTATTTAATTATATTAAGAAAACTGCCAACTGTATTACCAAAATTAATTACTTTCTATATCATAGTACCAACACTTAATACAAACATTTTACTGGACTATATCTTTTAAATTCTTTATTATCGGCTTATCAAAAGGTTGCTAATATAGCACGGTGGGACAAGGAATTTACTACAAGGAAAATCCGATACAGATCTTTGCACAGATCTTCAAATTACAATTATCTCGAAATTTGTCGCTCTGACATGGATGAGATATTAAAAATTATATAGCGTTAAATTCTTTGTAAAACTGATATATCGATTATTGATACGAGCATAATATTTTAGCTGGTGTTGAATCAATTTACAATTCTGATTCATAAAATTTCTCCTGACTAGACATTGACTGGATATAACTCGAAAAAGTTCTATTGGAATATTTATGTTAATGCTCAGTTTAATTTCTGGGACACAGAAACTGCTTTATCATCCTTTCATTGTATGGAAAGAAAAGTACCGAAGCGCGTAATTCCACTGCAACATCTGAAAATACTGGTAGGCTTTAATATCGTCATTAACCAACAGCCTAAAAAACCATTTGTAAATGATGCTCAGACGTCGAAGGGTCTAAAATCAGAACAGATTGAAGACCAAAGCTTTCCTCTGTTGCTCTGACCATAAACTTGTTCCAAAGCAACATCTGCAAAGCAGGGAGGTAGTCAAGACAAGTATTGTTTATCTTTAAATACAACTTTTTAGTTCAAGCTGAAGCGGTGGTTATTTCTCTTTTTTTTAGGGAGAGAAATATAATAGAGCGGGAGCAAGGTGGCTCTTTCGGTAGCTCATCGTTTTATGAACGTTGAGAGATTTTTATGGTTTAATGGATGATAACGATTCATAAAATCTACTTCTGGCGGGGCACCTCCTGTCAGGAGCGTCACGAACACTGTTTAAAAGTCAGTGAAATCATGTCATCGTTACAAGGCTCATTTTTTTTGTGTGTACACATTTTATGTTTAGAATGAATAAAATATGATCTCCAGAAAGTGTGGGCCGTCTGGAGGCGCAGCCAGAAAGGTAATAATAATGATACAATGTGAATAATGAAGTAATGCAAAATATGAATGATATCACAGCGGAGTTTAATAATACATATGTAAATCTGGGTAAGTCACTCGCAAGTAAGATACAGTTTAAAAAGGGTTATAAAATAAAAAGGGAAATTAACATAAACACATTTTTCTTATGACCTACTAATACTCAAGAAATAAATAAAACTATAGCAGAGTTAAAAAATAAAAAATCGGTGGGAGTTGACGGCTTGAAAGCAGAGACCTTAAAACATATATCTAATGAAATAGCAGCGCCATTAACATATATAATTAATAAAATCTTTGAATTAGGTAAGTGCCCATCTGCTTTCAAGACGTCCACTGTTACACCAATTTTCAAAAATGGGGATAATAAAGAAATTACGAATTACAGACCGATATCCCTTTTCACTAACTTTGCAAAAATACTAGAGAAAATCATTAAAGTAAGGCTATCTAAATATCTAACAAAATATGGACTTATTTCCCCAATGCAATATGGCTTTCAATCGGGCAAATCTACACAAGATGCCATTGAGGCGTTAACGACAAAAATCTACACTACTCTGGATGGAAGTAGCCCGTGCATGTGTGTGTTTGTAGACTTAGCTAAAGCCTTCGGTGTCCAACTACTGTCAACATTAGATGACCTTGGTATTAGAGGAACAGCCCTTAATCTATTGAAAAGCTATTTAACCGGCCGCCAACAAGCTGTAAAAATTAATAATATTACTAGTGATTATAAACCTATTGAGTATGGCGTTCCCCAAGGGACTGTCTTAGGCCCCATTCTGTTCACGATATACATGAACGGCTTGTTCTCACTTCGAAGTAGTGGAGATATAATCAGTTTCGCAGACGACACTGCCATCTTTTATAAAGATGAATCTTGGGAAAAACTGAAAATAAAAGTAGAAAAGGATTTAGATAACCTAAAGGATTGGTTTGATTTTACTACTACTTTTATCTACAAAAAACTTATTATATACCGTTCTCTAACAACAAATCTACTGCTCCAGCCTTCAATTTTATCACGATTCATAATGAAGGCAAGGAATGCAAGATCCAAGCTGTAGATAAAATAAAATATCTGGGCATTATTATTGACAAACATCTACGCTGGGACTTACAAATTAAATACGTCGCGGAAAAACTTAGATTCTTATTATATAAATTTAGACTTCTTAGAAATATATTGAATGATAGGGAACTAAGAATCGTATATTATTCATTGGTACAAAGCCACTTGCAATATGGTATAATAGGGTGGGGCGGAGCTGCCAAAAATCATTTGACCAACCTAGAAATAACACAAATTATAAAGATTCTACTACAAAAAAAATATACTCTACCCAACGGAAAAATTGTTCATAGACTCAAAATTATTTGACTTGAGGCAACTTTATTTTATAGCAGTTAATATTGCACAATACAAAAATAAAAACACACTTAATTCATTCACACATGCATACCAAACACGACAGCGGAATACATATCACATACCTCCAATGATGCATGAAACTATCGGGCAAAGAAGCTTCAGCTTTCTGGGGCCAGAATTATATAATAGTTTACCTCTAAACTTAAAAACTCAACATATGTCAATCCACGCATTCAAAAAAAAACTGAAGATGTACGTCTTGCACAGATCTAGGAAAGAAATACATGACTTAATAGACTAAAAATGTAACTAATATTACTGCCATAACTAGGATAATTTACTAATGCATGTTATCCACCATTAAACTTCCCAATTCTTAGTCTATACTCCTGGAACCGCCGCGCGCCGGCTGTTCGTTCATTTTGTCTCGTGTTCACTGTTCACTGCTCAACTATGAGCTAAGTCTTATAGTAGTAATTTACGTTATAAATTACAGATTTGTGTACAAATCAACTTCTTATATTAGTAATTTTATGTATTTATGCTCTGAGAGTATGAAATATTTTATTGTTACTCACGGACAAGGCTTTGCCTTCGTGAGTTATGTTGTTTATTTACAAGGTTTTAAGCTAATATTAAGAAATCTATGTTATTATTACTAAATGTTATATTGTAAATAAACGTTATTATTATTATTATATTATACATCTGAGGCACGGTACGGAGTCCAGTTAGCCGAAAGTGTTAAATTCCTGTATATTTAAGAGCCTATGGTACTTTTGTTGACACTAACAACTTTACGGGGAGGCTATTCTATTGTTGAAGGAGGTTTACGGTTTAAAAAGGAGCCAGAACTTGTAACGATGAATTTAGAGTTCTGAGATGAAATATGCAAAAAAAATCCAATTTTCTTCAAAAGTTTTAAACATTTTCTTTCTGGCTAGCCTTACTGACGGGAGTTTCTTTCTGGGAATTTTTTTCTGTGTTCAAAACATTTAAATAAACATGCTCAACCCTAAAAAAGTTTGTAACGATCATGTTATATAACTTCGTTTTTTTACCTCTTTGACCTTTCTGGTTGCGCCCCTGATGGCCCACACTTTCTGATGATCTTATTTTATTCATTATAAACATAAAATGTGTACACCCAAAAAAAATTGGCTTTGTAACAATGATATAATTTCACTGATTTTTATATCTTGAACCATGGCCAACTCGACGGGCTGACATATGCCATAAGTCTATTTTGTCGTTATTTAAGTTCGATAGAATTAATCAGCGCATAGAAAATGCTTGTAACGATGAGTGTCCGAAAAAGCCACTTAGCTCCCGCACCATAAGTTTAAGTAGGCAACGTCAACGTTTCCTGCTATTGTGATTTCATTTTAAAAGGATATGTTATAAATAACTTCTAAAGCTTCATCATCCTTTAATTAATTTTTAAGAATTTACTTTTTCGTCACCGTAAAAAACATCGAACGGCAACCAGGAAATTCAAGATCTGTAATTCCTCGATGGAAAACACATTGCTTTTTGTTTCATCTTCGCTGACAATAAGCTCTGCACATTTATAGCAGTGGAGAAAATAAAAGAATCAGAATCATCAGTTCCTACTTGGTCATTATCAAGGTCATTCACATAATTTTTTTCTCGCAACATCATAGTTAACTAAGTTCTATTTGCAGCATTTCGATGAAATCTCTCATGATGTGCTTATTACGATACCAAGCATTGCTGCACGAATAAATATAATGCCAGCAAAACTTTAAGTAGTGCAAATCTTCAGCCCCCTGTCAAAGAGGAAAATGAATGAATTAGTCTTATTACTATTTAAATCTGTCTGATTTGCTATGAACAATGTTCCAAATCGTTTAAAATTTAGTTTAAAATGGTTATGGCAACTAAACTAAAAAATCACTATGAAATCCACGTAGGTATTTTTAAAATCAGCGATTTCTCAAAACTATTGCATCATAAAAGGTGCTTATAATTTAACTCCCACCATCTTGTAAGGTCTCTGGAATCAAAAAGTTTCTTTGAATTGTAACGCCCTCTATACCTCCATATGACGAAAAAGTGAATTCCTTTTACATAAAGGCTATTCGGAAAAGTATTTAGAAAACGCAGACATACACCCATACCCACCGACAATGTCGGTGCCGGGATTGGGTCTTGAACCCAGTACACGACAGACAATGCGAACAGTATATTCGCCACACAATACGCCTTATCTGACTGAGCCTTTGACATAATTCAAATATTTCTTCTAGTTTTTGAGTAAATGGCCCCAACAGTTTTGGTTGAGACACTCTCTATATCGAAAAGCATTCTAGAATATCTTTACTCAAACTTTTATTAAATTGCAACATCGAGTTGCAATTTGGTTATGCATCTGTACATTATGCCAACCACACCCATTTTCTGCACACTCCGGAAATCCAGGATTTTTT
The DNA here is from genome assembly GCA_936432065.2 of Rutpela maculata. NCBI lineage: Eukaryota > Metazoa > Arthropoda > Insecta > Coleoptera > Cerambycidae > Rutpela > Rutpela maculata. The sequence goes on from OW386285.2 coordinate 39,973,180, forward strand.
TTGTCAATATGCCATTTTTCACCAGACTACATAATGATGAATTACATGGGCTACATCATAATAATTAACATTAACAATTAATTGCAATTAAATGACTCTTTAGAGCAAATCATTAATATCAACATAGTTTAGGTACGGAGGATTAACCTCGAGAATTTATAAAATAAATATAGATATACTATTAATGGCTTCCTTTAATATCATGTGACACTCTGAATTTTGCGGCCACCACCAAAAATGATTGATGTAACCAATATTAGATATTACTTACCCTGGACTTTACGAAAAAAGATTCAATAGATGAAAAGGACCGGATAAACTCTGATTCACAAACCTGAAAATATTCGCTCAATCCTCACATCCAGTGAAAAATAAAAGCAAGTCAGCGGTTTTTTAGTAAGTTCAGACACAGAATCTCTCTTCTAGCGAATCCATGCGGCGGCCTCAAAAGTTTCTTGCACTTTTTTATTTTAATGCGCTTGTTGAGAAACGTTCTGGCACAGATCCGACAGATCTGTATTGCTCGGCACTCGTATCTTTGTATCTAGTGTGTACAGATATTATAGCTGATACTTCTTGGCACACAGCCTTATTTATTGAGGAAATATCTGCTATGTTAAGCAATGCAACCAGCATATTTCGCTTTATTCGGTTTTTTTAGTTTTAAATAAACTTGAGCATGTAACGGCCATTTATCTTAAAAGATTACTAGGTATATATCTGTAGTTTCGCTTCGCATTTGATTTACTCGGATAAATATTTTGTGTCAGTTTACGTTTATGTGCTTTTCTAGATTATGTTTCATCCGAAGCTATGAATTAAACATCAGATTTACATTTTAAACATGATCAATTTTAGATTGTATGAAAATATAATCTATTTTAAGGTTATTATTCTAAAATATGTTATTTTCACACTAAGTAAACATATTTTGTATTGGAAATATTATGATGTGCAAGATGTGCTTTGGCTTAGACATTTTAGTCATTATTTTTCTAATTAGGTGAAATATTTTGTGTTATATGCCAAGTGCCAGGAGAATGAAAAGTCAAGCACATTAACACATAATTCCTATTTAGAATAGAAGACGAATAGAATAGAATGAAATTACAAAACAGAGTTCTTCAAAACACCTAAAAGTATTTGTGGTTGCGTTTGTTTTGTAAAATATTTAAGAATACAAAATAGTATGAATAAGAAAAATACTAAATGTAATAAAACATAATAGAAAAAAATGGATGCATGATTTACAAGGAAATATCATACTGAGAGAGAAAAGGCATGAAAATATTTGTCATCAACATATGAGAATAGTAATTAAACTTTTGTATGAAAATATTTTTTTATATATACTGCGTGCCTCACTTTTCATGACCCCCTTTTATATTTCAGTTATTAATTTTTTTAATTTCAATTACTTATTTCACTCATTGACGTGTATTTTTATTAGGGAAAAAGGGATCTATTTTTCTAGAGGCCATATTAGGCAACTTTTTACTGAAAAATTAATGCAATACTATTTATTGATGCTTTAGAATCCCTGTATCCAAAATTTAACAACAATTTAATTTCCGGTTTTCGAATTACGACCCTTTTAATATTACATTTTTCAAATAATAAATATATATAACTTGGAAAAACAGTCTTTCGAAAAAAAACAATCCCTCATTTTTAACAGACTTCATAAAATTTAAAAAACAAGGAGGTTCTCAATTCGATCCATATGTGTTTTTGTTCTTTTTTTATAATTGTTCAATCATTCCTTATAGATTCGCTTAAGAGATTTATATGACATCTTCCCAAATTGTGAGGTGTGGTTCGGCGGTGGTCCCATATTAATTTCAATAAGCTACGTCTAGTATAAGGCGAGCAAAAATTAAAAACAACATTTTTTAGTCGAGAATATTCGACATTATGACAAAGTCGCCATTGCTAATTTAGTGTCGTAAAAATTTAATTTTGTAGTAAATTGGTAGTTAGGTACGAGAACAGAGATAATTGCAAAAAATGTGGAGCGAAGCACAAATTTTCACCATTCTGAAGGCTGTAAATAGTAAAATATTAATAATAGAGCAAAATAGTTTAAATAAGAGTTGTAGCATTTTTCAATTTCTACAAAATTGGTACTTCCTAATTTTAGGGTAGAACTAACAGGAAAGGAGATTGAGAAAAACTTATTTTTACTGTCACTCTTTCAACATGACGGTCGTAGCGGACACGATAACATTGTGTGTCAATTAATGATTGGGGAAAACCCCTCCATAGTGTAAAAAAAGAAAGTCTGATTAGATTGACTGTACTAAAGCCCCGTATTTCGGAAAAGAGAAACGTTAGAAAAAACTTCAGGCTGTAGAAATAAATACACCTCAGCACTAAAACAGATACAATTAGCAATTTTCACCATAACAGTGCGAGGTGACGTCAAATAATGGTCAGAAAATGAATCAAATATATTTATAAATGCTAATCAGTATCTTAAATTGTAATGGAATTACAAAATCTCAGAGGAAACTAAATTACAACTTAAAGACGTAATAGTTGAAGAATTGTAAAATAAAATATGGTTGATGTAATAGAGAAATAGGAAATATTAAATGTACTTGACGTGTGTTTAAAACAAAATTACTTTCAAATCATTGATATTTTGTCTACTAAAAACAATTAAGAACAAGCATGTAAAAATGCATGTAAAAATTTTAACGAATGATCTGCGGGAACTTATTCATAAACATAACAACCTTTCTAAGGGCTTTTTGTATGTCATACATACGTACACAATATTTTAACATGCCTCGTGGCACTACAAGATAACTAGACAGTTTTCTGGAATACATTAATTCATTACACCCCAATATAAAGTTTACTATGGAAATAGAAGACAACAAAAGACTACATTTTTCAGGTTTAACTATCAATAGAGCTAACAATACACATCAATTTTCCATTTACCACAAACCATCGTACACAGATACCACGATAAACTATAATAGTTCAACGCACCCCACACAACGTAAACATGCAGCATATGATAGCATGATACATAGGTTATTAAATATTCCGTTATCAGGATCTGATTTTAATAAAAAATTAACGTTAACTTTAATTAAGCAAACCGCCGTTAATAATGGCGCTCAAGATTTTTAAATGAATAATGGTCCGGGAGCTAATAACAGTTTTGGTTGACTTATTTTATTAACTTTGTAAATTCGTTTTATCCTGTTAATTGGAGAATGCCGAAACTGCCATACGAGCAGCGGGACAATGCTCGACAGGAGTGACTCAACTATGTAAAAAAAATGGTGTCACTGGAAGACTGGCAGTTTACGTTTTTCTTACATTCTACGCCATAAACTATTAATACAAAAAGTTTCAATATTAGCGATTTAAGTCTAGCCACTTGGTTCATACGTGTTCAAGAGGTAGACACATTTTGTCCTAACAGTATGATGACGAGCATGATTTTGTTACGTTCACCTGGGAACTTTACGTATTTTTATTAAATTCCTATATATCACACCTAATAAATAAGAAATACTGTACAAGTATTTATCATCTTTTAGTTATTTATGCCCAGACATATTATTACCCTGCACAATGTGTTTAGATTTAAGATCAATACCTTTTTGTATACTCCAATTTAAACCATTATTTGTTATCTATGTTACAGTTTTTGCCAGCGGCACATTAACACCTGGGCTATATGTATAACGCGAAAAAAACTCATTCACATTTAATTATGCCTTTGCTTACTAAGTTTATCTTACACACAATGCATTGGGTAGTGTAGTGGGTTCCGTAGAGCTTTGTCTCCCCTAGATAAACAAATCTGGTTATTTGATATCTAGAAGTTTCTGAAATATTATAATGTGGCAGCATTAGTCTAGTTGGAGGGGAAGCTACCTTATTTATGGACACAGAGAGAGAGAGAGATTAATGTTATTTCCAATTCTGTGGCAGCTATAGTTAGTCACTCCAAAGTTCACGATAATTAATTAAGCAAACACACACTTTACTTCCTTTGTCATTATCGGGTTTTACTTAAGTGAAAAGAACAGTAAAAGGTAATTAAAATTATTTATTAATTTTATCTCTTCAATATTTGACGGCTCCAAGCCATATTTTTCATAACTGCTATTTTTAAATCAAAATTTTGTAATGACAGCCTCAGTTTTGCAAACACATTCTAACGAAATTCTCTTCTTTCTCGAAAACGTAGAAGTTTTGCTGTTAAATAATTGTATATTTATTTATTTTGCTGCTTATTTATTTTGCTATTAAATAGTTAAATATATATTTATTTTACTGCTAAAATTAAGCAAATTTATTTTGCTGTTAATTTGATCGATTAACTTGAACACCACGTGGATTATTTGATCAATCCAGTTCAATCATTTTGGAATCCATACGAACACGTTTTCCACGTATCCATGTAATCAGATGAGCATACAGCAGTCAATGGAAGTCATTTGGTTTAATTTAGTTTGGTTGGTTAAATAAAATTATATACCTCAAAGTCATAGTCCATTCAGTTTAGTCAATTTGAGGTCAACTTCAGTTTAGTCATATCAGCAGAACCCCAGTGTATACAGGTGATCGAGACATCCAAGCACATCTTGAGCCGCCCATGTTAATGAGGTCGCTGACAGAAATTGCCGGAATTCATCAGGATCCATCTTGTAGCGTCGTCGGTGAGAAAATGTAAAGTTCTAATTTTTAGTTAAGTTGTGTAGTTTATTGCATAAAGACATTTTTTTTACCATCGACGAATTTTTATGAAGTCATTACTCACTTATCAACTTTTTTACGTGATTTATATTTAATATTTTATTGCATCTAATTATTAATTTAAGATTTCAATAACGTCTGTTTTCATTTATAATGATTTGATCTTAATAATAATTAACAAAAATATTTTAATGATCTAAGATTTTGATAATTTTTGGCTATCACCATTTTTTGTTTGAATTGTAAAATTTGTCATTTTTGGAAGTTCGCTGAAATAAATTGTGATTTTTTATCTTAAATTTATTTTCTCATTTTTCTTGTTTGAGTGTGTCTCATAAATATGATCGAATCTCTCCACAGCGGTTGGTTTCACCACTTACAGGGTAGCTTAATTCTCTCAAATTTTTCTGTGGATGGCGCCCTCAATTCAATATCATTAATAAAACTACCCCTAGAGTGTTGAGACAAACTGGCTTGGCAAGATATCGAGAAAATATTGGTTTATTCTCATACTCACCTAAAAATAAAAGCGAACCCACGACTCGGCCCCGCAATAGATCAGCTAGCCATACGCACACACCATTCTCGTTTTATCTGAATCTTTTTCGGACTTTACCTTAACCGGTATTTCCGAATTAAATTTTTGTAAAGCCAGTAGTGATGTAACAATTTTTTCGAGCACTTCATCATGTACATAATTAGGAAGTTTCCATTTTTCTCATTTTTTCGTAATAAATAGTCGTAAAAATCTAAAAAATATATGTAATTTTTTTTTAATTATCTCTATAAATAAAGAAGTTAGCGTTCATCTGGACCGAGGCTCGATGACGTCACAGTACATGATTCCGTCAACAGCGAGCGGGCGCGGGCAGTGGAAATTTAGTTCATTTAGTGTTATTCATACCACACACAGCGTAAGATATTTTTGTAGTTGGGCTTGTTTAACGTTTTAATCGTTAGAAGAAGTAATTATGCCTAAAATAACAGCGAGTTATGTACTGTGACGTCACAGTCTAGCGCAAAGTATTCAAATAAGGAATTAATAAGCTCGTGAGTTCTTCAGATATCGAGATCATTTTTTTTTGTTTGACTACTTAACTGAAAGACTACTAAATGAGGTTGAATGTACATGATATTTCTAAAATAGGAAACTTCCTAACTAATAAGGAAAGAACAATGTTAAAATATGGGCTTTTTTGACCAAGTGTGGAAGCCATTTTCGTTTTCTAATATTGGCTGAAAACAAATCCGTCATCCGTTTTGGCGAAAAATCTCGGGAACACATTAGAAAACAACCCTTTTTGGGGGTGAAATTGGAATTGATATTAGTCTAAATACTAAATTTCGATAACTAAGCAGAAAGAGAAGTAAATAAACCTAATTCACCCCTTCAACCCTCATTACCATTACCTCACCACCCCTAAGAAGGTTGTAAGCTACTGTAACTACTATATAGTTATTTACATTTTTTTTTTTTAAATCAGAACAACTTATTAAGTGGTTGTTATCAGAATATAATAATCTGATTACATCTGAGTACATTTATATGCCTGCTCACCTTCTAAAAGGGTCTCACCTTCTAAAAGGGTGGCTCTCACCTTCTCAGAGAAAAAAATACTAATACTCAGTTATGTATATTAAGGTGACTTGGCCAATTCAGATCACTCCTCAATATTTCTTACCCCTCTCCTCTAGGGAGGAGGTGCAGGATGTCAATATCCCCTTTAAAAAATGTTGCTTGATTTTTATAGTAAAAAATTATTTAGTTATTTAAATAATTAAAGAATTTTTTAATATAAAAAACAAGTAATATTTTCTGGATGGTGATATGCACATCGTACACCCTAACCCAAAACGTGCGAGGAATATTCAAGGGTGAGAAATATTCATCTGAATTGACTAAATCACCTTATTATGCTAATAAAACATCAAATTGGGTGATTAGTGATTTTTATTGCAATTAAAACCAATAAAAACTCTTGGTGGGGATACGTGTAAGAGTATTCAGAAGTAAAAACATTATAACCTGATAATAGACATTTAACGAAGAGTTTTGGTTTTTTTTAAAATAAATAAATAACCGAATATTAGATATTCTAACTTACACCGTTGTTATGGGCGGTGAAGGGTGAGGGAAACGAGGGGGGGAGAGGGGAGTGAATTTAGAGTTTTTGCTTCTTTCTCTACTTACCTAACGAAACTGAGTATTTTGAAAGAAGTTCCTGCACTAAAGAATAACTTTGTGCATTTAATTATTATTATAATTATTCCTGTACAGGAAATCTCCCTAACCCAATTTTTATTATTCTGTTCAGGTAAATCATTAATAAATATTGTAGAGGTATTTGCTAGGATATTTTTCAGTTTATTCTAAGCTTTAAAAGAAGTCACACTGACGAAGCATAGATGCCGAAACACGTGTATGTGAACGTTTTAAAGATTATTGTAACTGTTATTTTGGTAAGTGCTTTTGTTTTATTTATTTTTGATTTCATTGAACAGAATAGTTTAAATTAACAAATAACATTATTGTGACACTAATACTGTACATAATGTGCATGTTTCCTTTCTGTTAATAGAAGGATGTATGTTTATACTTATCTGTGATAAGATTTATGTAAAAGCTAAAATATTTACTAGTACTTTCTGGTAACATATTTAATTATTCTATTTTATAGAACTTTTACCACATAAGGAATTTGCACTTGCATTTAATTATTATAATAACTTTTTGTTGCAAGTTTTAATAACAATTTCAATGCCACCCCCCCCCCATGGGTTGTTTTTTACTGTCTTTCCGATGTTTTTAGCTAATTTTGATAACAGATTCGTATTCACCACCTCAAAATTAGTAAAAAAAAAATGATTTACACAGTTTACCACGAACGGGCCAAAAAAAGCCCATTTTGTAAATAACTACTATAGTAGTTATAGTAGCTTTTATAGTACCTTCTTGGGGGTGGTGAGAGGATGGTGAGGAGGGTTGAAGGGATAAATTTGGTTTTTTTACTTCTTTTTCTACTTAGTTATCGAAACTTGGTATTTAGACTAATATCAATTCCAATGTCACCCCCAAATAAGAGTTGTTTTTTAATGTCCCCGAGATTTTTTGCCAAAATGGATGACGGATTCGTTTTCAGCACCCCAGAATTAGTAGATAAAGGTGGCTTCCACACTTCACAACCCTTTTTTAACATTGTTCTTTGATCGTTAACGGTTTTAGTTAATGACATTATTTTTTAAAAAATTGTTGAAACATTCCTGATGAGCCTTATCCCGCGCGTGCCCTGACAGACAACCGTTTTCACTATTTATGGCTTATAAATATTAGAATAAAATTAAACAGAATGTTAATAAAATTCCCCAAAATTTTCTGTCGTTATCTCCCGGGTTATAATACACATAATACACGGAAAATAGCATAACAATCCTCTTAAGCTCTGATGCATAAAGCAAATGTAGGTCATTAACATTCACAGGAGATCCATCTGAAGTTTTAAAAAAAAAAAACAAAGGTTGAATACAGATTATAAGACAAATATGTGCTAAAGTTTACGAAAGACAGCAAAGATAAAAATGAAAACGTAGAAAACTTTGCAGAGAAAGTATATAAGCTAACTTGGCTAAGATCTGAGAAAAAATAAAAATAAAGAAAAAGATACGTGATGGTCGGGGCAAAATTTGTATTTTATTTTTTTCTCAGATTTGGTTCAAAATTGAAATATGGGGTTCTCGTTGGATTCTAAGTACTTTTTCTTAATAAAAAATTTCGAGATCTTGTCAATTTGACCCATTTTTCGGTACCACCACAGAAATATACGAAAAAAAACGCGATTTACAAAAAATGACTTTTTGAAAAGGTTAGAAGTTAATTTGGACTTCAGATTCAGATTCAACGCGCCAAAATACGTGGGGATTTGATGGTCTCTTTTCTGGTACAAACATACTTTTCTTTTTTTGTGGACTATGTTATCGTTCTGCTATACGATAAAAATCGCTTGCATAAAATCGGCCTAAAATAATGGTGCGGGAGCTAAGTGGCTTTTTCGGACACTCATCGTTACAAGCATTTTCTATGCGCTGATTAATTCTATCGAACTTAAATAACGACAAAATAGACTTCTGGCATATGTCAGCCCGTCGAGTTGGCCATGGTTCAAGATATAAAAATCAGTGAAATTATATCATCGTTACAAAGCCAATTTTTTTTGTGTGTACACATTTTATGTTTAGAACGAATAAAATAAAATCGCCAGAAAGTGTGGGCCATCAGGGGCGCAACCAGAAAGGTCAAAGTGGTAAAAAAATGGAGTTATATAAATTGATCGTTACAAACTTTTTTAAGGTTGAGCATGTTTATTTAAATGTTTTGAACACAGAAAAAAATTCCCAGAAAAAAACTCCCATCAGTAAGGCTAGCCAGAAAGAAAATGTTTAGGATTTTTGAAGAAAATTGGATTTTTTTTCGCATATTTCATCAAAGAACTCTAAACTCATCGTTACAAGTTCTGGCTCCTTTTTAAAACGTAAATATAAGCTCCTTCGACAATAGAATAGCCTCCCCGTAAAGTTCTTAGTGTCAACAAAAGTACCATAGGCTCTTAAATATACAGGAATTTAACACTTTCGGCTAACTTGACTCCGTACCGTGCCTCAGATGTATTGTATCATTATTACCTTTCTGGCTGCGCCTCCTGACGGCCCACACTTTCTGGCGATCTTATTTTATTCATTCTAAACATAAAATGTGTACACACAAAAAAAATTAGTCTTGTAACGATGACATGATTTCACTGATTTTTAAACAGTGTTCGTGACGCTCCTGACAGGAGGTGCCCCGCCAGAAGTCGACTTTATGAATCGTTATCATCCATTAAACCACAAAAATATCTCAAAGTTCATAAAACGATGAGCTGCCGAAAAAGCCACCTAGCTCCCGCTCTATAAGCAGTTTTACAGAATAAAGCTGCGAAAAGTGCAGGTATCAAAAAATAATAATTCTGAGAATGCTATATGTGGGTATCCCCTCCCAGTAAACAAAGGTTGCAGTACCTGTCCTTTGTATTGAAGTAACTAAGAATGGTTACCATGAAAATAAACGCATCGAAAAATAACTCTGAAAACTTCCATCAGATTCATTAAATAGAGTGTAAAATTTTTGCTTTCCACCCTAATTCATTTATCGGAATGCAATAAACACAATTTCTCTGGTAGACTTTTTCTTATTAACGGCGTAATCAAGGAATAATTGCCTCTCCTGATAGCCCCGAACGCAGCTGGGCATGAAATTACAAACTAGCACATGTAACTAAGATATACGGGCCCAATGTAAGTGCAAATGTAATAATTCCAGCTGTATCTTTCGCGCGAACAGTTTTATTGGCTCCGTTATGGATGGCCGTTATAATTGGTTCTCGTGTTTTTCGGCTAATGCAAAAGCAGACCGACTGAAAGCGAAAGATAAAATACTACGCTTCACGATCGAGCGGAATTATTTTAATGGAAGTAGATAAGTTTGCTCCACTTCACTCAGGTAGAGACTATTTAAAATTTACATTCAAAAGTCCATTAAGGCAAAATATGGTTCTCAATAGATTTATATAGATTAAATCAAGTTGCTGTAATAAAAGTTAATTATCTGAAATACAGAGAAGTGTTTAAAATGGATTTATGTAAGAGTCTGAATAAAATGAAAGCTTTACGATTTACATTGATTATTTTTTTGTGAAAAGAAACGCTTTTTTAACTAAAGTTTAGTCAATTTTTTTAGTAATAATTGAAGAGCTAAGTGGATAAAGGTGTTATGTCACAAAAACACGTTATTGAGTAACTTAATAACTCGAAAGTTATTAGGCGAGAACCTTTTTGTTATAACGATTATATAGCTTACATTTTGCGATGATATTGACATTTGATGTACTTTTCAGAGACAAATAACTAAAGTTGTCAGTTGTCATTATTTTCGAAAATTTTAAAAAATTAATGTACATAACACCTTTATCCGTTCATAAGTTTCTCTGAAATGAATAAGGAATTAGTGAATAAAAGTGTAAAGAAATTAAATATATTTTATTATTATTAAAACATTGTACAATTTTTAGGTAGTCGGACAGTTCTACGGTTTTGAGCCACAGTTTGGTCATTTCCAAGTATGTTGTGATAATACGGCCTTACCATTCATTTATGAATGGTAATTGTTCTTTAAGATTGGCCAGTTTTCCTACACTTAGGCTGCCCTTGTTTTCATTAAACACCGTTAGAGCAATACAGTTGGAATTTATCTTATGCATATTCCTTTTCTTTAAAATATCGACTTTGTAAAATGGAGTCATTTCATCTAGTGATGTAATAGTAGCACCCATAGGTGCCATTTTATACAGTCGTGAAAATAAACCTTTTCATTGTTCAAATTTTCCTTCCTGTTGTACAAATTGAGTTTTGAGGCAACTCCATCAATATCCTTGAAATGATTCTTCATATCTATGGGAGTTCTTAAAATTTCTCGATACTGGTTCGGAACGTAGATGTTTTGATGTTTCCTTAAAATTTTCTCGACTCTGCCAAAGTCTCTGTCTGAATCTAAATATGAATGTCCCACCTCCGAAAATTTATGGTCGATAACTTTAAATTCTCTCTTTAAAATCAACAACTGGTAAAGTGTACATTTTTGACAATTTTCAATGTGTATGCACTTTTTTCTTGTATACAATTTTTTGACATATCATATGTACTCTTACTGTACTTACAAATGATGAATAAACGTTATTATTATTATTATTGAAGTTTTTATTTTGACCACCACAGGAGTCGGGCTATATTATAATGTGATCGATCTTTTCTTGGAAATATTCATTGTAAATTTGTGAAAAGGTATGTAAGCAACTAGCAATTTCTAGGCTTTCACGGCTGGTCATATCTTCAGTCCATGTGAAAAAGAACGTTTTTTATTTCAGTATTCCTCAATGTATGTGTGCCAAGGTTGTAAAACCACATTTGACGAAGGTAAAATGCTTTCGATGTACTTAATTTTGGCAGCGGCATGGTTTGCTGAAGATCTGAAGTAAGAAAGCAAATAGTTCTATCTACTGTAACTTTTGCTCCGTCACGCTTTTGTTGTTCGAAAGTTAATTTGTAATTTTCTCCTTATTCTTTAGTATTATTTATTTTATTTTTTTTTTTATTTTTTTTATCCCAATGGATGTAAGCATACCGAACCCTGTAATTCCTAAACGATAACCTTACAAACCCAAATGACCTTTGACTTGATTGGTGTAATTATCATACTTATTATTTTTTCCGCAAGAATTTCGGAATTCGCCAGATTTGCCTTAAACAATTTAATGCTCTTTCAAAATATTGGGTGGGCAGAAGCCATACCAGATATCAGTTTTGCTCTTGTCATAAAAATTTCTGCGGTCCAGCCCTCTTCTACTTGTCAGCATAAAAATGTTTGTACAAAAATCAACACCGCAAAGCGCCACTTTCCAGTATTTCTGATTTACAGACTAATTTTCTAGAATACTTTGGTAAATTCGTATTTTATTATTGCATTTTATATTGATAATGTTTTGTTTTTAAAACATTATTAAAACTTGCCTGGGAAGAAATTGCCACTATGTAACTGATTTCTGCTGAATTTCCAAAAGGTATAAATGTGTTTACAGCAATTAGATACTCAAGTACCATCTCGACTCTTGTACCATCTCATACCGTTTCGAAATTGAACGAAATGAATATATAAACTATACACTATAAGCACTATTCCCAAATATCAGCCAATTTATAAACATCTTACATGATTCATGAAATCGTTTATTCATTGCCATTTGTAATATCAGTTTACTACGACTGACCATTTTCACTATAATAGTAAGAAACACTTAACACAACTTGTCACATTAAAGTCAATATAACATAACTTTAAAAGCAAAGTGTTTTGGATTAAAACAATTTAATATCGCACAGTAATGGATAAAGGTGGTATGTGATCATGACACCTTTATCCATTAAATTATATAAAAACCATATGTACATAACACCTTTATCAAACATTAAAACGCATTTAGGAAAGGTCTATTATCCCAAAAACTTATTGAAATGATAGATTGTAAGTTAAAATAGTTGTCTGTGTAGAAATCTCAAAATTTTCAAAAATGTCACATAACACCTTTATCCACTTAGCTCTTCAATTATAATAAAGGTCTTTATTCATTTACAAATATATAGTAAATAATGGACAAGATTCAGAAAATTGAGCAGAGTGCTCAAACCCTGTTCTTCCACCTAACTCAAAATAAGAGAAATTCAAGAAATAAGCACTGTACTGTAAGGTATTAATATGGATAACAACATATCATAATAATTATAAAATTATATGTAGCAAATATAGTTAATAGCGAAGAGCGTTTAAATACGATTCAACATAAACTTTCATATATAGACATAGACGTACACACGTAGACACACACATAAATACAATTGACCATAATCACTAGGTCATCAAAACCTTAAGGCTAGGATTTTGCAGAGTGAGAGGGAAATATGCGTTTATGAAATTAGGAACTATTTTCATTGACAAACTACGATATTTAAATAAAACAGAAATTTATAATAAAAAGTATATATATTTATTGTATTCGTTAGAACAATAGCTAGTATCTAAAGCAGTTTTAAGATTACACTATGTGTAGTTTTTTAAATATTTACAATAAACCAAAAATAAACGCATATTTCCCTCTCACTCTGCAAAATCCTAGCCTTAAATGAATACATTTTCAATGTTGCTTTTCACGTAAACTTGAATTTATCCAGCAGCGCAAAGGGTCATATTGCGGCTTCTACACAAAAAGTTAAAGAAACACAGCTTACTACTGGTGGAGCAGTTTGGCTTCATAGCACCACACTCTCCTTGGTTCTTTAACCAGAGAGAGTGGTACAGGACATTATTGGCTCACACAATAAGAAGCAGTGTACTGTCATGTTGCTATTAGATATTGAACGCGCCTTCGATACTGTGAGATATAACGGATTAGTTCACAAACTACAGTATGTTTGCGGACTGCCCGAGTATTTGGTTGCCCTCCCCAAAAATTACCTTTGGGACCGGCGGGGGCACCACAAGGGTCCGTCCTCTCACCCATCTTCTTTAACTTATATATCTCCGATATCCCTACACAAATCTCCTATTATACGCAGACGACACGATCATATACGCCAATAGTTTCCACGCACAGACTGTGACACAAAAAATACGTTACCACACATTACAACTACTGAAATATTACAAACTGTGGAAGGCTGCGATCAACCAGACTAAATCGGAGATCGTAACCTTCCACAGAAAATTTACAAACACCAGGATTATAACAAAACTAAAACTCGACGAAAACGAAATAACTGAACGAAATACTGTAAAACTGCTCATTTACCCCCATATTACCAGAGTCATAAACAGGACATATGGAGCTCTGAGTAAGTTACATCCACTCTTCAACAGGCGTAGCAAACTTACAATAGACTACAAGCTATCTTTATATAAAGTAATATTTCGCGTCATACTAACATATGTCTGTGCGTCCTGGAATCTTATCTTGGAAGCACAGTGCCTTAGAATCCATCGGACGCAGAATAAGTTGCTACGCCTCCAACTCTCCGCGATACATAACAATCGAAGAGTTGAACAGGATAACGGGGCTGCAAATGGTACGTGATTACATAGACGAGACTGCATAAAAATTCCTGGTACAAAAAATAGCAAACTCACCACTGACAAGAGCAGTGCATTTCCTAACTAATGAAGTGGGCGACACAAGTGTCACCCACTTGTAAAAGTTAGTCGCCCAGTGATGGAAATTTTGATGTACTAGGCGACAAAGGTTTTGGTGAATTTAGTGTGTTATATTTTTCTTAGAAATAGAAATCGATACCTCTTCTGCCTTCCGCAAAACCAAACACCAAACAATAAAAAATAATATATAATGATCTCATTTAAGTTATGGTTTTATTGTCTAATACCTCTGCTTCTAACATAAACACAACATAGAGTAGCATTCACTGGTGTTCAGTGATGAAGGGATTGGACACTATGCTTCGGATAGTCTTCCTGTGCCTTCTAGTGTTACTGACAATACAGGCAAGATATTTCATTTGTTAAAAATACAGTCTCTGGAATCGTGTTCTCAAAATTGGTGCAAACCTATATAATCCTTACTCCTCATAGTTGTGGACCAGAACGGGCTGTTTTCTGCCATAGTATTTTAAGAGTCAAAAGCAAAGTTGCTTATCAAGGGATGTCATCAACAGCCGCTTGTACTTTGCCCTTAATAATGCAGGAATCACTCATTTTGATCCACATCCGGCTGCGGCAAAATATTTGAAAAGAAACGAAAGCCGATATAAATTTTAAAAAATTTAAATGGCCAAATTAACCCATTATTTAATAAAAATATTATAATTGAAAATCATTTTCCACTATTAGATAAAATTTTTAAACATTTCATTAACAGTAAAAAAGTTAAGTTCAAAATATTTTGGGCTTTGTCACCTATTGGTGATATTGGTTTAAAAAATGCACTGGACAAGAGACCTAACAAACATAAGAAGACCCGACAGCGACAGACATATACATAAATACCTGCACGAACGACTTCGAATCTACGATGAACCTCGACACGGCTGACCACACTAATCCCCATAAAAAGCACATTTTCATAAAAAACAGTTCCCCTCCAAATCATCCCACTTTTATCCTCCCCTCCACCTGCCTTGATCCCCCCCCCCTCTAAACCTCAATACAATTCTAGGTTTGCTAATGCAAATCTGTTTTTATAAGCTGACACTTGAAGTACGATTTTTTACCGTAACCAAAACCCTATTCCGTACTTCATCTCAACAAATACATGACATCACAGGAACTCCAACCTAACTAATTTCATCTTAAAAAGACTAGTCCCTAACTTCGCAAACTCATTATTATCCTCCAGCAACCTTTCTCTCAACAACCCGCTCACAGCTAAATTTGCAATTGCACCAACTCACCCATCCCTCAATTATATCTATAACTCCTAATATTCTCCCCCATCCTCCCATTATGTACACTAACTTATATCCATCCATTAAGGAAAAACTAGAAATACAAAAATAAAACAAAACACAAAAAAAGAGAAAAACAAAACAAAACAAAAAAAAAACAGAAAAAAATAAAAAACAAAATAAAAATATAAAAATCTTAAAAAAGAAAAAAATATCTATCAATAATTCTAAATTAACAACTAATATCTGACAAAAGAGCCATCAGTCATAACAAAATTGTCAAAAGAGTCAACAACACAGTACACTTGCAATAACCCTAATAGTTTACTAACCGTATCTCAGCTTAGTGTTACTAACCGCAACCAAGAAAGAAAAACGTATCAATAACCTAAAACACTACAACCTATCAAGCAGCTCAAGAAAGAAAAACGTATTAATAACCTAAAACACTACAACCTATCAAGCAGCTAGTCCAACAAGAACAGCAAGTTATCGTAATGAATAAAGCAACAAATTGTGACAAGCACCCTAAGATGGAAGCCATATGGATAGCCCCATGGGACCAAATACTAGTACGTGTAGGATTTTTTATAGAACATTTTCCTATATAACACAAAAATAACACAAAACACAGCATTCTAACTAAAGCGACTTTATATGGAAATTAAGTCTATGACAAGCAAAAAAAATAAAATACGATTGAACTAAATAAGAAGGTCGCCAATCAAAATGCAGACATGATCTGAAAATCTCCTGCCGACAACACCTGGCCGTTGTGTCACTTTCACGTGGTTAGCCGCGTTTCTGTGACGCAACGTTATAGAAATTGTAATCACAAAAATAAATGAGATAAATGAAATGACATGTAAAACTAGCTAAACAAAATAAAAGAAAATTAATTTGGTAATTTGGCAGCACATTAGTACATTTAACTATGTTATATTGAAAAAGATCTTTCAAATATAGTCGTTCGGTGTACTGGAGGCATAAGAGTGTTTTTAAAACGAACATTGATATTGTGAATATCAGTTCTGAAATGAATTCTGTTATACAAGTACGGGATTTATCGCGTAATAAGCTATCGAATAAACATCATGCAGATGTCTTCGATTGCGCATACTTAGTCGTTTGTTAAGTTTTAACGTTTAACTAATACGTTCAAATCTTATGCCATTTAGTCTCAGATAGCCATTTTGAAGTTATTGGATGCGTCTAAAGTCAATACTAGACAAACCATGACCATACACTACATCACAATAATTCAGCTGAGACAGAACCAAAGAATCACGCAGCAGAGATTTTAGCCGGGTGTTCAGAACATACCTGTGTTGATAAATTAGTTTTAAATTAATATAGGCCTTTTAAAGGCTTTTATTGATGTGATTCGTTATCTATATCCAGCCCTGAGTTTCTGATACTCTCCTCAAATTTTATTAAATTAATATTCGCATTAAGTGAATAGCCAAAATTAACTAAAAAAATTCTATCTATTCTACCAAATAGTATTGCTGTTGTTTTATCGCTATTAAGTTTCAAACAATGCTTTTCTGAATAACTTGATAATTTAAGTAAATCATAGTTAATGGCAGCTAACTGTTGCCTGCTGACTTTGCCGATCGAGATCTCGCCACTGAATCCGGTACCGTACCTCACTTCACCTCAATTTGACGTTAAAAAAGCTCTACAAGACAAATTCTGACGAGTATTTGCCAATAACTCACAAATTCAGACATTCAGACAAACTAATGACAGTTGGATCCAGATCTATGTTTTTCCACGTATTTTGATGCGCTGAATCAGAATTTGATGTTGAAAAAGCTCGATACGAATTATCTATATCCAGCCCTGAGTTTCTGATACTCTCCTCAAATTTTATTAAATTAATATTCGCATTAAGTGAATAGCCAAAATTAACTAAAAAAATTCTATCTATTCTACCAAATAGTATTGCTGTTGTTTTATCGCTATTAAGTTTCAAACAATGCTTTTCTGAATAACTTGATAATTTAAGTAAATCATAGTTAATGGCAGCTAAAACATGCGGTCGGCTTTCATCCCATTGGCAGTTTATGAAACTTACCTATATCAGGTTTATAGTTGCAATAAAACAAAAACTGGCCTGTGGTGAGCTTGAACTCCAACATATCTTCAAAATGTTACGACTTTTTCATATCAAAATAACTTGTACTGCAGTGGGTGGAAGAGCAAGAGAGAGATCTAGAAAAAGATGTACACAGCGGTGTGTGGGTGGAAGTCGGAAACTGGTGACGAATGATGGAGAACATAACAGAATGGCGTCACTTAGTGAAGTAAGCCGTAACCCACTAAGGGTTGTAGTGCCAGTAAAGAAGATGAAGCAGATACTTGTAAAAGCAAAGAGTTTTGTGTTGGACTCGAACCACTGATTTCTCAGTTGGAAGTCAATAAATCAACCAATATATATCTATTAACAATTATGAGAATGCAGGCGTTTACGGTAACCGGCTCCCAGTGAATTCTATACTACCTGGAGTGGACCCGACCGTTGTCGAAATCTTGCAAAACTGTGTCAGGCGCAACAGCCTAACCTTACGATAAGTTATCTCTCTCCGACTCGTAACAAATAGATTGGCTTATTCACTTAAGTTAAAAGTTAACGACGTACGTTCTCCCCATATGACGCAATCAGATAAACAGATACAGATCCCATATAACGCAATACGATAGAGGGAAACACATATCCATTGCGATTGTGGGTTGCCTAACTTTCGGATGTGCCTCACTCCTATCGAACGACGGGTCCATTTTAGGTACGTAGTATAATAGAGTTCACTTCACGCGATGGAAATTGAAATTCCGGACTGGGGCTGAATCAACCAGATTAACAACACAGCCACACAAAAAAAAATTCAGACCCAGAAACTAGATCTGCCAATCTTTATGTATTTTGACCTCCTGCATTCCATGCCGCCATCAAAATTAAATTTTATCGTCGTTTTTTTTTATCTTAGATTTTATCTTTAAAATTGCATTTTTATCGTAAAAAACGACCAATAGATGTGAGATAAACTCAAAACTAATATAAAACATATATTTTGACTCGCTAAATCCATTTTTTTTTATCATCCTGGTGAAGTTTAGCTAATGATACTCCACCACTTAACCAGGACGACGAGTGAGATACGGTCACCCATTTAAGTGTCGGACTCGTCCGGCGTGCCTTGACTTTGCCGATCGAGATCTCGCCACTGAATCCGGTACCGTACCTCACTTCACCTCAATTTGACGTTAAAAAAGCTCTACAAGACAAATTCTGACGAGTATTTGCCAATAACTCACAAATTCAGACATTCAGACAAACTAATGACAGTTGGATCCAGATCTATGTTTTTCCACGTATTTTGATGCGCTGAATCAGAATTTGATGTTGAAAAAGCTCGATACGAATTATAACGGGTATTCATCAAAAGTTCGTAAAATCAGCAATTCTTTTATCAAAAACGAAATTTAACTTACAAAGTTAAATTTCGTAAAGTAAATTTTCAGGTAAAAAGCCATCATAGCGATATCACGAATTTCTTCTCGCCTTTTTACTGTACCGTTAATCTCCCATTGTTCTTCATTTTTTTGTTATGATATCTTGCGCTCTTATCTTCAGATGATGTACGTAAAGAAACTCTTTTTTATACCTCTTCAATGACCAGCAATAGTCGGCCATCATGTGGGCGTTCCACCTCCCTTGATATCTGTTCTCCATCTCCCTTATGTCCTGGTGAAATCGTCTACCATGCTTCTCACTGAAATCTCCTATATTTACCGGGAAGTAATATCAAGGAAGGTAGAAGCCCACATGATGGCCGACTATTGCTGGTCATTGAAGAGGGATATCCCTTCATTGGCTAAGAAAAAAAGAGTTTCATTACGTAGAACATTTGAAAATAAGAGAGCAAGATATCATAGCAAAAAAATGGAGAACAATGGGAGATTAAGGGTACAGTAAAAAGGCGAGAAGCAATTCGTGATATCGCTATAATAGCTTTTACCTAAAAATTTACATTACGAAATTTAACTTCACAGCCATCTGCTGATCGTTTTTAATAAAAGAATTACTGATTTTACGAACTTTTAATGAATACCCATTATAATTCATATCGCAAAGCTTTTCAACATCAAATTCGGATTCATAGAAAAACATAGATCTGGATTCAACTATCATTAGTTCACATTTTATCTGCCACCTGGTGATCGTTTTTGGCGATAAAATGGCTGAATTTGTGAGTTATTGGCAAATACTCGCAGAATTTGTCTTGTAGAACATTTTTAACATCAAATTCAGATTCAGCGCGTTAAACTACATGGAAAAACATATGCCTGATTAAAAATTTTATTAGTTTCCAAATTTCAATTGCCCTTAGTGATCATTTTTGGCGATAAAATGGTTGAATTTTCGAGTTTTTGGCAAATACTCGTCGGAATTTGTCTTGTAGAACTTTTTAAATGTCAAATTGAGGTGAGGTACGGTACGGTACCGGCGAGATCTCAATCGGCAAAGTTAAGGTACGCCGGGCGAGTCCGGGTTAAACGGTGGAGTAGCATTAGCTAAACTTCGCCAGAGCGTTAAAAAACGGATTTAGCGCGTCAAAATATATCATTTATATTAGTTTTGAGTTTATCGGATATCGATTGGTCGTTTTTTGCGATAAGAATGCAATTTTGAAGATAAAATCTAAGATAAAAAAAAAACAACGATAAAATTAAATTATGTGTAACTTATGTATAAAAATCTAAGCTCCTCTCCATTTAGTCACTTATGGTTGTGAAATTGTTAGAACACATGAAACCAAACAGCGAAAGATATCAATCATTTACACCACAATCAAATCGCTCCTAAAGGTACATCACATCAATATGTAGTTTACAGTAAATGTTTATTTATTCAATGTATTTCAGTATATAAGCAATTTACACACGTTTAGATACCTTTTGCAAATATTAGTATGAAGTATACTTCGCATGAATTCAAGTTCAATTTACTTAGAAAGAATTCACGCTGTATATAATTTATAATATTGTTATTACATTGTATATTAAAAGAAAAACTTCCTGTAGTGCTAATAAACTACATTCTCGTTTACTTTTACTGTCGCATTACATAAAACTCTTTCTTAACAAAAACAAATAATGCGATTATCGTAAAATTTATCGTTATATAAAATTTAATATTTTTCCAAAGTAAAAACAAACTGTCAAATAAACTTGTTTCGTAAATATATTGGAATTAATAATTTATTAACATGTGCGTAAATATTTTGGCACAAATTCAATTTTATGAGAGGTAAATGCAATGGAATGCAACTTCACGAAACTTAAATAAGCAACAGTGCTTCTAAAAATATACACTTATGCACCCAATTTATATTAAGGAGCTGGTAATTATAGAAAGATTATATTCACAATGTTTATATCCATCTCAATTACGTATTAGAAAATAGTATTGTTTTTACTTCCCTCGCTTACCTATTGTAATCATGGAAAAATCATTCTCTGTATTTACAAAACTATTTGACGCAAAAGAATGATATTTGGTAGATAGATGATGCAGATTTGAGATATACTTTTAGTGAAAAAGATATAGGGCGGATAACTAAAAAAATATTGTTATTGAAAAAAACGTGACGGGGGATGATATTTGGCATACAATCAACACAATTGTCAATGAAGAAACCTGCATAGTCTTAGTGAAACATGTACAATGCGATCACATTAAAATATAATTAATTATGAAACTATAAGAAAATCTGTCAAGCTTTTAGTAAAAAAAATTTGCATAGTGGTCAAGATTTTTTTAATATAGTGGGAAATTTGACAATACATAAATGTACCCTTATTCGAAAACACTGAAACGTTAGTTAAAATACAAATATGTTCAGCATTAAAACCAAAATTTTATTGCTGTAACGGAAACAAGCTTTATTTAAATTCTACAAAAAAATCCTTAAATTAACAAAAACAGATGGAATCAACGAAAGTTGATTATTAAATTCTTATTAAATTCTTCATCAATCTCTCGAGCCAAATTTTTGATTTTTGTCCCCGATTTTTCAAAACTTTCCAAAGAAGTTTCAATTTTCAATTCAATCAATTTTGAAAAATCAGGAACAAAAATCGAAAATCTGACTTGACACATTGATAGGCAATTAAAAAACTAAGATTTAAAAAAAAAATCCGATTGATTAGTATTAACACCTGCAGAGCCTGGTACCATCTTTTCACGAGGGTGGGGGTTGAGCATCTGCCAGGCGCGTCTCCAGGTGGCGGATAGGAGAACAGCCAGACTTCGCGAGGGGTCGGGTTAACGTGGTCATACTGCTGGGGGGTAGGGCTAATAATCCAGTCCACCCCGGCTAAAACGACGTCGCGGACCAGCTCACACACCGTAAACCGCTTGGAGTGGCAACGACGTACGTCTCTCCGGAGGGCACGGGGTCTTGGCTTCACCGCCCTGACCACGTGGATAACGTACCACCATAAAAACTTCCCCAATCCCAAGCTATTGTGCGCGCCGATGGGACGCATGGTCGGGGGGAGCTCGACCACTAGCGACAAACCTCGGGGCACAGGCGCACCCCGTTGTATAAATGCCTTTCACGTATGTAAGGGGCTCCGTGCGTGGCGACCATCCTTTCTCCTTACTCATGGAGAGGGAGGGGGTTCCTCAGCGTGTCCTGTGCAGACCCCCCCCCATCACAAAGCCCACGAGCGTAGTGCGGGAGGAGCTGAGGGAGGGGATGTCCGTGACTTTGGTCAACACCAAGGACCTTCCAAATCGCCCTAGTCTCTCGTCTGGGTTCCCGAGCCAGGGGACGGTAACCCTCAGGAAGGATAGGGAAAAGAAATAGGCCCATTCCAGCTGAAGGTGCAGATAAACCTACATCCTTACTAAAGTGATGCAGGGGTGCGAAGTGAAGCAACGTCTCAAGCGGCGAGTATTGACGGGGTGATGGGCCATCAAGGGACACCGCGTAGCGAGGCTGTCGCCGAACAGAGCATCGAAGTAGAGCGACGTCGCGCGCGACGAGGACTTGACTGGGGTGGTGTCCAGCGAGGAACGCCGCGTAGCGAAGCCGTTGCTGACAAAGCATATTATACGACTGCAGGGTCTGGACTGCATGATATAATATCAATGGGGAAAGATAATGGACCTAGCAACTACCACTCTGCCAATTTTCTCAGACCTGCTGCCAACGGCACAGGAAAAATGGGTACAGTGAGTTATAATATCTACGGGCAATCACAACCAGACCCGGAAACCATTATAACTCGCCCATTATCAGACCTGTATCACCTTGTCAGTGATACAGGAGTATTAAAATGGACAGTGCAAACTAAGACAGCAAGACAGGGAGAGCACTATAAGCCCAGGAGGCTGCAGTGCCGTCGGAGTATTCTTTACAGACGATCCCTAGGAGGACTGATGACAAAGTGACACAGTGACTTTTTTTTCAAATCAGTCTGCATACTTAAGTAATACAAAAGTTTTTTTTGAAATCTTCGTTTTTTAATTGCCTATCAATCTGTCAAGTCAGATTTTCGATTTTTGTCCCTGATTTTTCAAAGTTTTTGACGAAAATTTAAACTTCTTTGGAAAATTTTGAAAAATCAAGGACAAAAAGCGAAAATCTGGCTCAAGAGATTGATGAAGAATTTAATAACGAACATTTAAAAAAATAAAATAAGATGATCCAATAAATTCTGAGGTCTACAGCGATTTTTGAACGGTATTTTCTTTTTCCAACCCACTGTGCGCTGGTGCGCCTGCGGGAGTCGATTTTGTAAAAACAACCTAAATATAATACAAAAAAAATAAGAAATTAATTTTAAGCAAATATTTGAAAAAGAGTGTCGTTGGCTTCCGTACTTTTTGAATTTGTCTAGTTTTCGTCGGTGTAAATTTGATTGATTTGTTGATGTTTATTATTACTTTTATTAGTAAAACAAAATCAACTTCTTTATCTTCGACAGTGGTGTTTAGAGTGTTGTTTCCTTTTGTTACAGCACAAATTATGAAACAATGCATCGATTTGTAACGTTAAATTGGGTTCCGATCTTATAGTTGTATATGCGGTTGTAAATTTAAAAATGAGTGAGGCTACGTTTGTTTTTTTAAATGTTTTAGTTCATACCTGAGGAAAAGGGTATTTATATTTGCTTCTTTTCTTTTGTTGATAGCAAAGTGGATAGAGAAGGTAACTTGTTTGTGTATCGTTGGTTAAATAAAAATACTCTGGAAACCTTCTTGTTACCTATGGGTTTTATTTCATAGAATCATTATAATTTAGGTTCATGGATTTGTCATGTCTGGAGGGTGTTATAGTCCGGCTGAAAATAAGCCAGCCAATCAAATTGCTGCATTTCTCCCCGGCATAGTATAAATATATTTGTGACACTGGTGACGCTATCAGTCATTCGCAGTGCACTCTCCACGTCGCTTCGGGACTCGATCATTTTCTTTCTGCCACCGAGGGAGCCCACAGCGGTAACCCCAGCGGGCCCATATTCATCTTCACCACCGAGGGAGCTCTCAGAAGTAACCCCAGCTGGTCCAACAACATTTCCAACAATTTTTTAAATCATAGCATACCGATGAACTCTTCGTTACACAGCTTCCACAGCTAGGCACCGAAATTTGCGAATGACAAGTATTAATTAGTTAGTTATTTTTCTAAATTACGCGAGACGCGAAGTTAGGAGTTTGGCTACCTTACCAGTAGGTGAAAATTAATTAATATAAGGTATTATCGAATTCGAGTGTCTTAATGAATGAGTGAATCCTTTCTCTTTCCTATCCTACCAGAGCTGGGCTCAAACCCCCTCAGCTCCGAGGAGGACAAGCTGAAATAAATAAAATTCTAAACGAGCATAAGGCCTCGCAACGTCTAATTTACTTCCCACAGTGATTAAACTAAAGTGCTTCTACACCGGACATTAAAGGTAAAGAACCACCATAAACTTTAACCTGGGTAGCGGGCCATCAGCCTGCAGCCCCAGCTGATCAGACATTAGTGCATTGAACTCTCCGAGGAGGTTCAACCCAAAAAACATTGATCTAGGTCAGGGCCTCTGCCTGCCTGCACTTAGAGACATTGCCTAATTGAACTCTCTGCTGAGGTTCAGATAAGGACAAAGACTTTCTTACTTTGCTAGCCCTCTTCTAGGGAGTCCTCTAGTAACGTAGAGCCAGTGCATAGACAGTAAGCTACGGAGAAGCCATCCAGCTGAGCAGTAGTGACATTATTCTTGTACATTTCTTACAGCCAAGTTGCCGAGTTCCAGCCCTGCAGCAAAGGGGGATCGCTTGTGCCGCGCCGGCTACTCATTAACTTGCATTCACCAGGCCTCCAGGTGCCTCGTTGAAGTTAACTCGCGTAACAAGTAGCACAAGCCGTCTTTCCCAAATGCACCACTAACAATTCACCAATAAGTCTGTAACTTTTGTATCTTGAAAAAATGTAAACTTTTGTGAAGTGATTTTTCCGTTCTGACGAACGCAGAAAGCATCCCCCAGGTGCACACGGCGCCGAAACTATTATTAAAGAAAATAAATTTTTTCGGGTCACCTCAAAACGCGTTTCCGTTGGGGGCCAGAAATTCAGCACCGCCTCGGACGTTCACAATTACGATTCCGTTGGGGGCCAGAAATTCAGCACCGCTTCGAACGCTCAACTCATGATTCCGTTGGGGGCCAAACATTCAGCGCTGCCTCGGACATTTTCACACAAACAATTTCATTTCAACTACGCTTCGTTGTTTATGAGTACAAGCACTCCTACACATCAGAACTAGTCTCACAACGTCAAATCCGCGGGCTGCGAGAGAATTAATTTTCCTCGCAACCACAAAGACAATCTTCGACGTACTTTCGAATTTTATCAGAGACAATTTTCGTGG
The DNA here is from genome assembly GCA_936432065.2 of Rutpela maculata. NCBI lineage: Eukaryota > Metazoa > Arthropoda > Insecta > Coleoptera > Cerambycidae > Rutpela > Rutpela maculata. Next base: position 39,998,863 of record OW386285.2, read on the forward strand.
TACTTTCGAATTCTTCTCGGCTTCAGTTTCCAAGTGCGGGCCGCGTTCCATCATGTCGCGCGCGAGCAGCAGCACGGACACAGCCCCGATTCACCTAAGAAGAGATTGGCAAAATCTACAGGAAGATCCAGCCCTTCGATTCTTTCTCCGTGACTTAACGCCAAGCCCTCAAACTACTGTAGTGACGAGCCCACTCAGGAGGCAACACACGCCAACAACAAACTCCGGACTTGACGTCCAGGACAGGGAACCAGAAGCACGCGTCGGGCGATCTGGGAGGCATGGAAGCCTGACCCACACGGCGAGGCCAGCTCTCTCTCGCCACAGTGCACAAGGAAGCACAGGCCAGGGCCAAGCTGGAGAAATGCAGATGCCGAAAGGTGTAAGCTTCGGGAGGGGGCATGAAACGGCATCGTCTTCGGGCCACAGCGACACGCCGCCTCGAGAAATGCACAGCCAAATGCGTCGTGACGTCGGGAGCGCAGAATCGCGGAGGCTCACCCCGGCGCTCTCACCATCCAACTCCAGACAGTTCCCCCCTACGTTTTCCCCCCGCCGAAGACATGGCGCCCAACGTGGGGCATTCGAACCAAACGACCCAACCGGCACAATACCCCCCCAGGAGGGAATCAGAAAGGATGAGTGTGCATGCACCTGATGATGCATACATCCAAGTCGAAAAGAGAACTGTTACATACAGAGATGTCCAGTATGTACCAAGGGAACCTATCTACGATGAAAGATACGGTTTTCAGACAAACCGAGACACACAACAGCATGACACTCCTCAGAGGCATGGAGCCCAAGGAATGGCAAGAACCCGAGATGACTTTCTGGGACTTCAACATGAAACCCCGTGGCGCCCAACAGAAGAACAGGCCTATTATGCCAACATGTTCGAAACTGCATTGCACAAGTTTGGAGAAACAATGCGCAGCACAATGCAGAACAAAAATAGGAAACTATTAATTACCTACAGCGGCTCCGATTATGAGGACCCCTATTACTTCTTGAAAGAAGTCGAAAATCATTTTGAGCGAACACAGCTACATTATGCGGACTGGACGCCTACCGTCGTGGCGCAGCTCCGTGGAGACGCCAAAGTCTGGCAAGAAATGTACAGATTAGTACACTTAGACTATGAAAGTTTTCAACGACGTTTAGTAGAACGATTTAATAATAGGACAATTAGATCAAAACTACGCGCACAACTTTATGGGAGGAAGCAATCCACAGAGCCTGTTGAGTTGTTTATTTCCCAAAAGATCGCTTTACATAACCGGCTGAACTCAACTGCGGACGACGCCGAGTTAATCGATATAGTAATCGAACTTTTACTACCTGAAATCAGGACAGCGCTTAGAGGGGTTTACATCGAAAGCATGGACCACCTCGCCAAAGTCGCCTCTGAGATTGAAACGGACTTGAAGGATACTCGTAGAACACCTGCGAGTATACAACCAACTACAACAAGACAGGTTTCGAACCAAAATTCAAACCGAACTGTGCCTGTGCAAACCAGTGCACAACAACCATCATCGAGAACATCAAATTCACAATCGAGGGAGAACCGGGTTGTGACCCATCAGCAAATTTCTAGTGAGCAAACAGGAGCATACAGACAAGTAACTCAGCCATCGTATCCGTGCAGGAACTGCGGAGATATGCATTTTGTGAGAGACTGCCCTAGGGGCCGAGTGACCGTGTCGGATCAAGTGCCGCCGGTATCAAATAATCGTGCAATTTTAAACAGTGAAGCTCAAGTGGGGATGAACACTTCGCGTGTCCCACCGGCGCAAATTAACATTATTGACATTGTGGAAACCGAACCACCAACAAACATGGAACTTCCGCGAGTGCGGGTAAAGTTTAATAACATTGATGTGTGGGCAGTGTTGGACACCGGTGCCAATCATACAGTGATATGTGATAAGCTGTTGGAACCGAGCCAATTACCAGAGGAGACGCGGCCAGTGCGGTTAGCGGACGGGCGTATGGAGTTGGTTAAAGGGCCAGCACGATTTCCCATGTACGTGGACGGACATCTTACTTTGGTTCGAGCCTATGTCCTGAAGGGACTGCATGAGGAAATATTGTTGGGAGTTGGATGGATGAAGGAGGAACAGGTCATTATCGACCACGTTAACCAGAGTGTGACGTTTGGCGTCGAAGAAAGGCATGAAGCCAGAATGGTATATGCCGACAGCAAAGGCTTACCTGAACTGAAGGAGGAATCTGTTCCATTGGAAGCAGAGGCCCAGGAGTCCACCTTGACTGAGAGGCCTAGGAGAAAACTTCAGCTCGAAAATACCGCTGTCGTAGTTCCGTCCAAACCCGGAAGCGGCGCACGTTCCGTGAGTAAGGGGGAGAGCGGCCGACCAGTGGCCAAGCGAGAAGAAACCCAGTACCAGACCCCGCCAGAAAGGCTACCTCTGATTCCTACCCCAGTCTCAATTAGAACACTAACCAGAACAAGGCCGGAGGCTACTCGAAGAGTACCTTTGGTTCTAACTAGGCCGGCGCCAATGCCAAGATTGGATGTCGCCGAGACCTTACGGGAGCGGATTATACAGGTGCACCACCATAGTCCGGCTTTCCAAGAGCTTATCTTCACCTGGAAGCAAACCCAGCGGGTACAGCCAGCTACCTTGCCTTATTGGAAGCAGGAGTTGAGACAAGATTATATGTTACACAATAACCTGCTTTGGTACGTCCGTGATGAGCGGAGAGCTCTAGTAGTCCCCTACCAATATCGCAGCGAGGTGATGGATGAACACCAGCACCTAATGAATACATACACCCACAAGGAGGTAATAGACGCAATTCGAAGACGATATTACTGGCCGGGGATGGCTTCAGAAATTAGGTCAAGACTCAGGGCGATTGATCATACACCCAAGAGTAGAGACCCCCCACAAAATCGAGAAACCCCAAAGCGTGCAGAGAACTACCACCCTGTACGTCCCCCGGGACAACTAGCGAACATAGCTATGTGTATGCCAACTACTAGCCGCGCTGTTGAACCACGGGTTTTACCGGAACTGATTGTGCCGGATAGTATGATAAAGAAAGTAGATCCACGAGACGATTTGGAGAAGGTTCCGAAGGTCAAGCTTAAAACCCCGACGCTCCCGGAGTTTAGGGTAAATCAGCCCATCAGTTTACACTGTTTCAACGCTAAGCAGCAACTACTGCCGCCATGCGAAAAAACTAGCACTACTAGTGTTCCCCGGAAGAAACCTCCCGGTTTGACGCCAAATGAAGCACGCATATTGGTATCCAAACCTTTGAAGCCAGGTAGTTCCATGCTACCGTTTTCAGCACCCCAGCGCCGCGGCGTTGGAGGGCACCCATCTGCGGTTCGAGGACGGTTGCGATTGGACTCGCCTCGAACTCCTAAGTAGCTCACAGACTCGTTTCGGGAAGCGTGACGCTCCCCTGTACAGCCTTTTGGCATCAATCCATTTTATTTTATTTTATTTTCTTTTCTCGCGGCATTGCCGTTATTAGTTATCGCCCTATTAAGGGATTATTGTTAACCACCATTATTACTCAGGAGGCGTTGCCCTGGAGCTTACCAGCTCGACCATTATTATTTTCATTATCGGCGAATCCGCCAACTTACTTACCCATTACGTCCCTGTAAAGGGAAATATTTTATTCCATTTTATCTACTATTATATATCATTCTAACCCTTATAACCACTTTTATTTTATTCTGGTGCAACAGGCATTGCTGCTACACCACTAAATTTTATTCTAAACCCCAGGAGGCATTGCTCCTGCAATTTTATTAATTTTTCGAAATTACCAGCGCATCCACCATTTATTTTCTAATTTCACCCTGTATAAGGTGAAATTTATTACCTATCATTATTTCAGTATTTTAATACTTACCTTCCACACTTACCTTATTTACTGGCCATTTTACTTTATTTTCGATTAAAATCCGCCAGTAAACTTCTGTCATCCCATTCAAATTTCAACCTTATCTCTCGAGTTCCCAGTAGGAAACCCTGCTGCGAGCTTCAGCCATCTCAACACTTCAGTTAACTTTTGTGCAAGTATGAAAACTTGTACATTTCACCCCTCCGTGTGTACGAGTCCGACTTGGGCCAGTGATCTGCCAAGTCGACGTTCAACAGTCCTGTCATGGGATGGGCCAAACCCTGCCCCATGATTCTACGAAAGGGCCAACAATCCCGTCGAGGTTCAGGTTGGAGATGCCTTGCCTCCGAAGGGCAACTTGTGACCACTTCGAACACAACCCGGACGAAGACATCGACACGCGTTTTACATTGTAATTTCCGAAAATTATTTACTTTCTGTGCCACTAATTATTTAAGTAAAGTGCCTTATGTACTAAGATTATATTGCAATATATTTACTACATGTTTTGTACTGATAAATATTTAGCTGCGCCCAGATAGGTCAAATATTTTAACTTAGATTTTAAGGTAGTTTTGTATACAAGGTAGCCAAAATTCACCAGTCATTTTGAAAATTAGTACGATCCATTTATCAAGAAAATTTTCAAATCTTTTCAACTTCGTTTCAAATTAGCTCAGGCTGATTTTCATCAAATTTCTCCCCCATTTTTTTCCAATCGAAACTAGTACGATCAATTTAATCAAGAACGTTTCGAACTTCTTAAACCTCATCAGCCCGGTCAAATTTTAAATTTCGCCGGTCAGATTTCTTTCAATTTTCTTTTCAATTTTATCTCTTAATTTTCAACACTCCCGAAATTTTGCCTTCCCGGCAGGGTGGTGTTATAGTCCGGCTGAAAATAAGCCAGCCAATCAAATTGCTGCATTTCTCCCCGGCATAGTATAAATATATTTGTGACACTGGTGACGCTATCAGTCATTCGCAGTGCACTCTCCACGTCGCTTCGGGACTCGATCATTTTCTTTCTGCCACCGAGGGAGCCCACAGCGGTAACCCCAGCGGGCCCATATTCATCTTCACCACCGAGGGAGCTCTCAGAAGTAACCCCAGCTGGTCCAACAACATTTCCAACAATTTTTTAAATCATAGCATACCGATGAACTCTTCGTTACACAGCTTCCACAGCTAGGCACCGAAATTTGCGAATGACAAGTATTAATTAGTTAGTTATTTTTCTAAATTACGCGAGACGCGAAGTTAGGAGTTTGGCTACCTTACCAGTAGGTGAAAATTAATTAATATAAGGTATTATCGAATTCGAGTGTCTTAATGAATGGGTGAATCCTTTCTCTTTCCTATCCTACCAGAGCTGGGCTCAAACCCCCTCAGCTCCGAGGAGGACAAGCTGAAATAAATAAAATTCTAAACGAGCATAAGGCCTCGCAACGTCTAATTTATTTCCCACAGTGATTAAACTAAAGTGCTTCTACACCGGACATTAAAGGTAAAGAACCACCATAAACTTTAACCTGGGTAGCGGGCCATCAGCCTGCAGCCCCAGCTGATCAGACATTAGTGCATTGAACTCTCCGAGGAGGTTCAACCCAAAAAACATTGATCTAGGTCAGGGCCTCTGCCTGCCTGCACTTAGAGACATTGCCTAATTGAACTCTCTGCTGAGGTTCAGATAAGGACAAAGACTTTCTTACTTTGCTAGCCCTCTTCTAGGGAGTCCTCTAGTAACGTAGAGCCAGTGCATAGACAGTAAGCTACGGAGAAGCCATCCAGCTGAGCAGTAGTGACATTATTCTTGTACATTTCTTACAGCCAAGTTGCCGAGTTCCAGCCCTGCAGCAAAGGGGGATCGCTTGTGCCGCGCCGGCTACTCATTAACTTGCATTCACCAGGCCTCCAGGTGCCTCGTTGAAGTTAACTCGCGTAACAAGTAGCACAAGCCGTCTTTCCCAAATGCACCACTAACAATTCACCAATAAGTCTGTAACTTTTGTATCTTGAAAAAATGTAAACTTTTGTGAAGTGATTTTTCCGTTCTGACGAACGCAGAAAGCATCCCCCAGGTGCACACGGCGCCGAAACTATTATTAAAGAAAATAAATTTTTTCGGGTCACCTCAAAACGCGTTTCCGTTGGGGGCCAGAAATTCAGCACCGCCTCGGACGTTCACAATTACGATTCCGTTGGGGGCCAGAAATTCAGCACCGCTTCGAACGCTCAACTCATGATTCCGTTGGGGGCCAAACATTCAGCGCTGCCTCGGACATTTTCACACAAACAATTTCATTTCAACTACGCTTCGTTGTTTATGAGTACAAGCACTCCTACACATCAGAACTAGTCTCACAACGTCAAATCCGCGGGCTGCGAGAGAATTAATTTTCCTCGCAACCACAAAGACAATCTTCGACGTACTTTCGAATTTTATCAGAGACAATTTTCGTGGTACTTTCGAATTCTTCTCGGCTTCAGTTTCCAAGTGCGGGCCGCGTTCCATCATGTCGCGCGCGAGCAGCAGCACGGACACAGCCCCGATTCACCTAAGAAGAGATTGGCAAAATCTACAGGAAGATCCAGCCCTTCGATTCTTTCTCCGTGACTTAACGCCAAGCCCTCAAACTACTGTAGTGACGAGCCCACTCAGGAGGCAACACACGCCAACAACAAACTCCGGACTTGACGTCCAGGACAGGGAACCAGAAGCACGCGTCGGGCGATCTGGGAGGCATGGAAGCCTGACCCACACGGCGAGGCCAGCTCTCTCTCGCCACAGTGCACAAGGAAGCACAGGCCAGGGCCAAGCTGGAGAAATGCAGATGCCGAAAGGTGTAAGCTTCGGGAGGGGGCATGAAACGGCATCGTCTTCGGGCCACAGCGACACGCCGCCTCGAGAAATGCACAGCCAGATGCGTCGTGACGTCGGGAGCGCAGAATCGCGGAGGCTCACCCCGGCGCTCTCACCATCCAACTCCAGACAGTTCCCCCCTACGTTTTCCCCCCGCCGAAGACAAGGGTTATAATAGTTTTTATTTTATGTATTTTTCCTTTGGTTGCTGGCAGGAGGTATTTTGGCTGCCTAACCTAAAACGATAAACAAAACACAAGTTAGTAATAGCTACCAGGGAGAGTTTATATTGTATGACTTACTGTTGAATTGAGCTAATCCTATTATTTTTCCTTGCTATTTTCTCAGGAATTCGGTTCCAACAAAGTGTGTAAACATCTTTGGGAATGTCTGTAAGTGTAGGCAAATATACACATTTCAGGGCGTATAGTCTGGAAAAAGGATTTAGTTACACTTCTATTAATTACAACAAAACCACACTCTCTTACCTGTAGTTAACAAGTTCTTATTTATTTATTTAAAAGAATAAGCCTGGTAGACCTTTTTATTATTCCTTTTTGTCAGCTGTCCTATTTCAGTTTGAGGAAAAGTGTTACCAACATTGGTTATGGAGGAAAAATTATGGCATTTAAATTATTAATCCTAGTTTTATTTATTTTTATTGTAAATATGGTTCGATCATGGGTTTTATGCTTATTAGTCTCTATTTTAAGAATTGCTTTAATCATTCTATGGTTAGGACTATTTTCTGTGTATTTATAAATTAATACGCGAAAAGGAATTATGGGTAGGTTCCTAATGGAATGGCAAGCTGTGATTGGTGCTCGAGAACATGTGGTTGACCGGAAAAGAAAACGTGGGTTTCTGTTCACGTGTTCACTGGTTAGCACGTCGTTCCGCCATTCAGTCGAGATTTTTCCTGACTTGTTTTTAAAAAAAAAAACATCCCGATATTCACTTTTGGGTCATGCTGGAAAGTCTTAAAGTTTAGAAGGGCCTGATTGTTTGTTAAGCTGTTTGAAGCCGATTATGGTTATTGTGGACCTTCTAAATAGGTAGGAAACGAAGCTAATGGATCCTTGTTTTTTTGTGTGAGCCCATTCCGGTTTTGTTGGGTAAGAGCATTTTTGCGATTTTCTTAGAATATCAAATTCTAAACATTTTATCCTTTTACATAGGCAAGACATTGTATATGGTTAATTAATCTATTGGAGAGTTAAGTCTTTACTTTCAAGTTTGGGAGACAGATTTTTCTTGTTATGGAAGTTTTGTTGGAGGCCACGTGCCGAATTTTGGATTTGAATTTGCTGTTATGGTTACGAATTTACGAGTTTGTGGTTGTGAGGACGCTACTAGGACAGACTTTAAGTACTTAGACTGCAGTCACGCATCAGGTTACAGTTACATGACGAGAATTCACCTGGAGAGCCTGGAGTTTCTGGTATCATTATTCATCACCTTTAAGGACTTTTGAGGTCGGTGACTTATTTTTAATTTGCATTACAGTGATGTCCAGAATAAAGGACCCCCTGTTACGTTTCAATTTTTTTGTTCATGTAATTTTTTATACCGATGGCCAGTTTGAGTGCCTAAATATTTGATATGTTACTCATGTAGTATACTTATTGTTTTTTTACAATTAATGTGAGTAACTGCGCAGTTATATACGTATATTGAATTGTCTTGTACATGCACATATCTTAGGATACTAGAAAGATGTTGGATGATAGTAACGTCCGTACAGTATACTGAATTTATTTAAATTAGAAGCGATTTAATATCAGGTAAGAATTTTTTGTACGAATTTTTTAGAGTAAATCAGAGATAGTCACCTCATGACTGAACCTTTCACCATTTTGTAATAAGTTTTTTTTCTATTTGGATATACTTGTCCTATTTTCTGTAATAAAATTTTATCTTAAAATTGACTCTACTGTTTATTGATTATGTTGTCAAAGGAGACTTCAAGTATTAGAATAAACACGGAGTTTGGTAATTTTAAATCGGTGTGTCGAACAGGTGCTTAAGGTTGGTGAAATTTTATTGGAAATTACCTAGCGCTCAAACTTTTTTGGCAAAATATAAAATCGTTAAAAATAAACGAATCTCACCACTGAAGTCTCTTGCTGGAGCTAGCTAACCTTGAGTTAAATGAGCATTTTAGTACTTTTAGTTTTTTTTGAAGGCTTAATTTCATTTGAACACGTAACAGATTTCCATGTTTATGTGAAGAGGTAAGGTTATATAGTATTTGCAGTTATTATTCACTATTATGTTGCATTTCCTCAGCGAGCTTTTTTCATAATAATTTGTAGCATAAAATAGTTGAACTTTAATGAGATAACATTGGAATTTTTTAATAACAATAATAATAAAGCACTTGAATTGTAACTAATATAATTTAGTAGGTTATAAGGACATTAACGACCGAGGTTCTTACCTGTTCTTTTTTATTTTCATATTCGTTTGAATAAATTCAGTTAAAGTTAAAGTTATCAAAACTACGTTTCGGCAGAATTGTATCTGCTCCCTTCAGGTTCTTTCTGATAGCTGCCTATTACTGCTTGCTCGAACTGAACAGTTCAGTCCACACTGATACTAAGGGAGTATCCATGTATTAAACTTAATCAAAATCAGCAATTCCGTTTTAGAGGAAAAAATTATTTTCCACATTTTTAAACTTATCTTACCGATATTTAGCAGACACATTACCTACATTAAAATACTTTTCTTCTATTACTGCGTACCATAATATGGGAAAGTAAAAATCTGAAAAGATTTTCATTTTAATCTGTATGAATTACCAAATTACCATCTGAAGTAAAATCGTAAAGTTTTAATCTCTTTAAAAACAAGTTTGAGATTATTATTTCTAATTTTAAATTTAAGGTAATATTATCTATTATAAAATTTATAACGTTTGAAAACAATCAAGTAATAAATGGATATGTGCAATAAATATGTCAAAATATAAACATAATAGACTAAAACAAATATATTTCTTTCACGTAAAGTACCTAAATTTTAACTGCTCTCTAAATTCTTTCAGCAATTTATTATTAATTCTTTGTCTAATTAATAAAGAGGGAAGCTTCTAACCAGTTAATTTATCAAGTCGTAATAAAACTTTTAAGAACAGGTATTTTCATTTTGACGTGGGTGTTTTGTATGCTCAGCCAGCAAAAATAAATAAATTAAACGTGTTTTTATTACTAACTATTATGATTAAAGTTAATTATATTAAATATTTTTTAGCGTTTAAATAAATACAATAACAAAAACTTGTTTCTGTAGTGAAATGATTGGTTTTTCTCTGTTTTTCATTCAGTACTAATTTATTGGATTTTATATTACAAAATTTTATAGGTTTACGTGAAAATCCATTGTCCTATACGCACTCAGTGTCTAGTGTAAAGTTATATATTTTCCAGACTATCACAGAACTTGACCACGTACATGAACTTAATTTATAATGTAGTGTTGAAGTAACAACAGTGAAACATTTTTAATAATAGTAATAACACTGCAAATTTAGATAATGAAGAAAACTTTTTCGAGAGCCTGTGGATTTCTGTAAAAATCTCAGGTAAGAAGTGTGTTTGGGTACTCTATATAGACCACCAGATTTCAATTGTAAAAAATGTTTGGAACACTTGGAATATATTTTAGTCAACCTGGTACTTGAATTAGATTTGGTTATTTTCGGTCGTGATTTTAATATTGATGTTTCTGATAGCAATAACTATTACAGTATATAGTTACAAGATTTGTTAAATAAATACAATCTTCGTCAGATAGTTTCAACCCACACGTGTAACAGACAAGTACATCTAATAAAATTATTGATCTTATAGTCACATCTAGTATTAATAAGCGTTAATACTAATGTTATTGGCATGGAAAATATTCCAGATCATTCTCTATTTATTTGTAATCTGAAGATTGCTAAAAAAAAACAAACAAAATTTTCACACCTATAGAGATTTTCAAGTATGACTGGTTTTTGGTGGATCTGAGATCAATTAACTGTAATTACATTTTTGCACTTCGTGATGTTAATGAAACGATCGAGTTTTGAAATGCCAGTGTAATTTATTTGTACGATTTACGAATATATAAGGGTTGATAAGTCTAGCTGAAATATTTCTTGATATATCAGACATTAAATATGCTCCAAACATGCATATAGGTATTTTATAGTTATTGAAGAAAGCGCAGTAATTACTCTTACGCAGTAGGCTGTGACTGATGATACTATGATAACATTGTTACTGTTTGACATTTCGTATTATTAAATTTTTAAAAGTATTGATTCTTCTAAGCAGTAACATATGGAAGGATTAATTTGATTTTTATGAATACAGAAATAAGCCTTCAAAAGGCTAGGAAAAGATATACACACATCATAATAAAAAACTTTTTTGCCAGAAATATTCTTGCATATTTTACTTATTTAAAGAAGACCAAAAGAATCCATTGAAATAAGTATTGTAGTTTCGTCCATAATAAATTTTAACTCAACTAAATCATTTGTACTTGATGATGTAGCTCTTCAGATATGATCGCCACTTTTAACTAAAAAAAATTATGGATTGAAAAACGTTTGGCGTTATGAATAAGAAGAATAAGAAAAAGAACTATATTTTTTTACTATATCGATGTATGTATGTATCAAGTCTTAACTGTCTAGAACTACAAGAAAAATTCAATTTATTTTCCTCTTTTGATTTAAGGGAGGTAATGACTTTGAATACGCCAAAAGTCAACTATATATCTTTACTGTCCGTGAATATTACTTACTAGATTGTAAATTGTAAATTATATATTGTAGATTGTTTAAGGGGTCGCTTGGCCCTGAGTTGACATTTCTTCACGTCGACCTAAAAGATCTTTTGTGAACTAGTACAACTAGTTGTTGTCCAGGGTTCCAAGACTTTTTGCAAAGCTTGTGATTTTCCTGGGAGCTAATTTCCCTATGTCTTCAGGCATTAATTCCGCCTAGGTACTTTAGCCCATCTGCATTTGTCATCTTCTGCCATGCCATTGAGATAATATCTCAAGGGTTAATGCCCAGTTAGAAGACCTGTGATCAGCCTTAGGTCGGAGTTTTCGAATTCGGGAAGCCTTGTGGCATTGTTTGTCGAATATGTTATAAACCTTTTCGTTTGTATTTGCCCTTGATTATTCCTCCAGTAGGACTTATTTTGTTCCTTTCTCCATTTTTGAACCTCCTCCGTTATGTGTCCCTTAGATAAGCCACGGAACGGTTCGGATCCGAAAAATGGGGCTTTTCTTGCTAGGCTGTCAGCTGATTCATTGCCTTCTTACTTGCCCTGGCACCCACATCAAGGTAACCTTGTTGTTTTTTGCTAGCTGTTTCAGTGATTGTCTGCATTCCCAGGCAATTTTAGACTCGAAGTTATAGGACCTGAGAGCCCGTGGCTATCTGAAAGTATATAGATCTTTGCCCTTCCACTGCCTCTGTTGAGACATCCTTGGATACACAGATCTATAGCATAGTTTTCTGCCTGGAAAATGGTTGGGGTGTTACCAAGGGATTTAGATAAGCTGCTTTTAGACCCCGCTACGCCCACACCAACCCCTGTGTCCATCTTGGATCCATCTGTATGTTAGATGAGTGACTTTTTCTCCAACCGCAGTATTTCGACTCTGCTTGCCTGATGCCTTTCAATCAGCACATCAAACAGGCAATCAAAGTCATGCTTGATTGGCATTGAGTCAGTGCGTTTGGTCATGGATTCAAATTTGATTAACTCCAAAATCGTTCCAGGTCGCCTGGTCTGAATTTAAATGCCTGATACAGCCTTAGTGCTGTCTCCTTCCTCACATACAGGAGGCATATTACTTACTACCTCTGACTCAACATTTTTCGAATTTTGAATTTTCTCTTTGCTTTGAAGGCAAAACCTATAATATATAATACTAACTCTCAACACTGAAAACAGTGTTCAGAGTGATTCTCCAGCATAGTATTATCTCGGATTGGCCTCATTATTCAGTCACACATTCGAACGGTTGATAGTAGGGAAATGCAGGTGGCAATAGGTGTAGAGGATGCCTAACAGGCAACCGCGACAGGTGGTGTGATGCTATTAGACGTGCAATACAGTAATGAGAGGCTAACAAGAATAATTCATGGATCATAAAATGTCTGCCAAGACGTTGTGAATAAGAAGATAAAGTAATCAATAGATTTCAAACTTCTATTAATCAACCTTTTGATCATTTCTATTAGACACAGCACCATTTGCGTACTTTCGTTTATAAATTATAACGAAACTTATTGAAATGGAAAGGGAAAGGGCCTACACGAGACAAGTTTATCCATACATAAGAACGGTAAGTGCGGCTGTATGTGTATATTTACGTATGAAACTGGGACACTAATATATTTTTATGATCCCAATAAATTGACGGTTTTATTTTCCCACTTGCCCCATTATATTACGCAACTATAGTTCTAAACGATGTAATTTATGTAAAGAAGGCGAGAAAATTTTAATGCAAAACAGTTTTAGTAACTCACTTTGATCTGCTTTCAGTTAACTATATTAAATTAATGAGGTTACTCAAGGTATCTCAGGTGGATTTCTAGACTACGCGTATGTTGTTGTTTTGGATCCAGAAATCTGTCGAAATTGTTTACCTTCATAAATTCCTGAAAGATGATTCTAGTAGAATTATTCTATATCTATCCATTTATATTAGAAGTGATTATTTTTCATCAATTGTTACAATATTTTCATTTTTGTTTTTAACAAAATTAATTCAAGAATGCATAATGATAATTTTGTATTAAGGCTTAAAAATATCACTATCGTTATAGATAAGGCGCGAAAAAATTTCCCCATTCGATTTTTTTGCATATTCACGTTCGGAACATGCCCTGAATAAGGATCAAGAGTTTGCCGGACGAAAATATGGTCCCAATTTGTTTAAAATATATTTCTTTAAATAAATTGCAAAAATCGCTTTTCTTGACCCCAAAGATTTTTTTGGTCATTTTAAACAAAAAAGGTCTCTTGTCATTTTTTCGCAAAGTTGACCGTTTCCGATTTATAAACAATTTAGTGTTTGAAAAAACGTAAAAACGGCCATTTTAAAGGTTGAAACACAATATTAAAAAATGAATTTTTTGAGTTCGCCAAAATTCTTATATAATCTTTGAATATCCCTTAACAAAATCCTGAAGAGCAAGTGCAGATTATTTCATTATAAAGCCTACATTTTTAATTGTTAAATAGACGTTTTTAGCCGGACAGCTCTTTCTCAGCCGCGGGCGCGCGCACTCGCTACTGCCAACTGGACTATAAACATAGAGTACCTTATGTGTTCTCGATGCTTTGCTTTTACATAAGCTTTAATTTAATTGCTGTATGTTTTATAAATGAATATAATTTGCCATAGACTATAGACAATATAAATGGTAAATTACACAAAAAAAGTTGAAAAATATTGAATTAGCTAAAAGTTTATTTGAACATATTCTTGCATTCATCTATACTAGATTAGATTAGGTTAGATTAGTCTTTATTAGTTCAATGTATAATGTTAAAACATTACAAAATACCCAGTGGGTGTTGAACATGTCATATGTGTACCTATTACTAAATTACTAAATTTTAAAAATGTCAACGTATAAAATTACTAAATTTTAAAAATGACAATGTATAAAACAAAACACTTAACTGAACATAATATAGTCTGCACAAACGGACAAAGTTTAGGATACAAATATCTGTATATAAACATAGATAATTAAAAACTAATGTAAAATATTTGATTTAGAACTCAATTTAAACATTTTATATCACCATCATTGAAATACTCGTCTATTGCGTAGTACGCTTTATTTATTAGAATTTTCTTTAACTCTAGCTTCAGTTTCTTCACTGGGAGAGTTTTAATTTCATTTGGGAGCTTATTAAATACAACCACATAAAGGTACACAAGTAATATTATTTTTTTTTTACTATTGCATGCTTTGGTTTTGCAAGTCTTTCAACATTTGTGCTGAGAAATAAGATTATCAGGTACTGAATTTTTTAACTTAACCCTTTACCGCATACTGTGCCATATATGGCATAAAGCAGTTTTAATCCATTTGTAATTTGTTGGTATTTCTGATAGTACTGTAGACTGCATATGTTATCACATGGGACATATTCTCATCATATTGTATTATAGTAGCGACATCTAGTAGTGAATTTTGAGAGATCCAAAATATTTTTACTATGGCGGACAACAACTGATGACAGACACACAAGTTTGTTGTGTCTAAATATTTAAACAATTTTATTGTCTGAAAAAAATATTAGTGATTGAAAGTATGGTATTGACGATAGGTTACTGAGGTAAGTAGGCATTTTTTTATGTATTAGATATTTTTTACTGTCAAAAATAGCTTTGTGCCATATATGGCACAGCATGCGTCTACGACATGGTTTTCTTTTGAATATTCATAATTAAGAATTTTTTAATCTTTACGTTATTCTAGCTTTCCAGGTGTTATGGATCCAAAAAATTTTATGGAGAAATTTAAACCAACTATCCGAGAAATATCAGAGAATAGTGTGGATGAAGATATGTCAGATTCTGATCAAGAAAATGTTGTACTGGCTCCGGACTTGGAATCAGATTATGATAGTAATGCATATTCCAGAAATTCTGATATTGTTATACCTGAGAACGACTATGAAAGTGATAGCAGGGATGATATTCCGCTCAGTGAGTTACAAAAAAAAAATGAGAAAGAAAAATCCTTTAGAATGTAAGGAAGACAAAATGAATATTCCGGATGAAGATTCAAAATTTTTAGGATTTCCCAATTCGAGAGGTCAGAACAGATGGTATTGACGATTGAGGATATTGGCAAAGTGAAAGACAAATGTGCAAGTATCCTGAGTGTACGGGAAAAGTTACATAAAATGTGAGAAATGCGAAGCATTTCTTTGCTTAAACAAAGACAGAAATTGTTATTATGCTTTTCATAATATAAATCTTTAACACATGTCTTAGTTGCATGTTGTGCCATATATGGCACAAACCCCATTTTTTTGTATAAGTTTTTAAAATTTTAAATATAATTTTTGCTATTATCTCAACCCTATTTCCTGTCCATCATGCAGCAATTAAATCAAAGCGTACGTAAAAGCAAAGCATCGAGAACAGATAAGGTACTCTATAGTCCAGTTGGCAGTAGTGAGTACGCGCGCCCGCGGCTGAGAAACATTAAATTATTTATAAGTCGGAAACGATCAACTTTACGAAAAAATGACAAGAGACCTTTTTTCGTTTAAAATGACCAAAAAGGCCTAAAAAAAATTTGGGTCAAATCAAGCGCTTTTTGCAATTTGTTTAAAAAAAAATTAGTTTAAACAAATTGGGATCAGATTTTCGTCCGGCAAACTCTTGATCCTTATTTAGGGGGCATGTCCCGAACGTGAATATGCAACAAACTCGAATGAGAAAATTTTTTCGCCTTGTCTATTAGGGCTGAGTTGGCGCTCCCAAGCACTGCTAGATGAGGCTGATCTAAACTGTAATTAGTGCTAAAAATTAATATATAGTCATTCCACGGTAAAAATTATATTGCGTCTTATACAGGATATTTCAGAAAGACGCAGCGTTACCACATTTGGTAGATTTTTATTTCTTTTTAGTAGAATTTCAAGGATTTTTGTAAAGTTTGGTAGGTAAAATTTGCTGGCAGATTTCTGATAATTATTATCAGAAATCTACCAGCAAATTTTACCTACCAAACTTTAAAAAAATCCTTAAAATTCTACTAAAAAGAAATAAAAATCTACCAAATGTGGTAACGCTGGAAAGACGTAACCAATTATCTAGTTGTTTAATATACATCTGAGCGAAAACGCCCCACAAATGTGACGTAATTCTTCAGAGGGGGGGGGGGGTTATTTCTCAACGAATGGTCTGAAACGCATTGTTCTAGTGAAACAAAATTATTACGGGTTATGTTGAGTATAAAAATACATTTTTTTAATACACATAGCAGACAATCACGACAGATGGCGTGATGCTGCCCGATGTGCCATACAGTAAAGGGAGGACAGCTAGAATAATGCATAATCCACAAAACATCTCCCAAGTCCTTGTCATTAAGAAGACTAGATTAATGCTATAGTCAAAAAAGACGTAAACAAAAAGAAGAAACATCAAATTAACCATCCAAATTGACAGAATATGTGTTACTATTTTTTTTGTCTATTCATAAACCACGTGTTTGTAAGGTTATTTTTTAAGAAAACTGTTTTAAAATTTATTTAGGGCGAATTTGATAGTCACCGTTATTTTCACACGGGTTCTAACAGCGGTTGTTTAGACAATATTTTTTTTTAAATGACCCCAAACAAGATAATCTAGGGGAGTCAAATCAGGTGACCTTAGAGGCCACCTGGCAGGACCATTCGTCGAAATGATATTTTGTCCGCATTTTTCGTATCTCCTCTTAGCTGTAATTTTGATTGTATTTATCGCACATTTTAATAAGGCTTATAAATAAATTCCTTATTAATAGTAGTAATAAATGGTATAACGGTACCAATGTGGTTCCCTTTAAAAAAATTGTGTTTTGTCCCAAAAACAATTTTGATGAATTTCATTCTCTCATAAACCACATAATTTAGTATTTTCGATTTTTCCAGCATTACACAGGTCAATTAGAATAAATCGTATCAGTCATGGTACACTTAAATGGAAAGGTAAAACTTGAATTAAAATAAATATTGACGTTTGAAATGTTACTTATGTGGTATAATTGGATTCAGAGAATTATGCAGAATTCGAAAATGCAATAATATACTGTATATACTATATATACGGTATATACTTAATGTATATACGGTATATACATATATACAGTATACACAGTATATACTGTATATACTGTATATTCTGTACTGTATACAGGGTGTCCCATAAGTAATGGTACATAGAGCAATGGCAGGTTCCTTACGTAAAAATATTACGATTTAACCAAACTTACCTTAGTCCAAAAGTTGATATTAATCAAAGTTTATATTTTGTTTCGGTTTTTATTAAATAATTTCTTTAAAAATTGAAATATTTTAACAAACTTTGGTGATTGTGGATTTTTTGAGGCGATAAATTCAAATCTATACATACTTTTTGCTGTTATTTGTAAACGGCGCCACCTACGGTAGTTTGCGTGTCGTTTATATGTCATATATTTTTGGCGAATTTTTTTAAAATTTTTTAAAATAAAAATTCCTACTTTCCTGTCCTTTTTATGTAAAAATACTTATGTATACATTCTAAATGTCGCTACGAGTAGCCGTTTTCGAGATATTTGGTTTTAAAGTATTTGGTGCAACCAATTTAAATTATTGTGATTTAGGGATGTACAATTTTTCAAAGTAGGCTTTGATTAAAACAAAAACAATAAGAGACGCTTTCAAAATTAATATCTGTCAAACCTACTTGTGGTTTGTCAGCATTTTGTGTGGTGTTAAAAAATATCTAACAAAATTAAGTTTAAAATGCCAAGGCATAATTTATTTTCAAACAAAGATATGCGCGATATGGTTCGCGTATACGCGCAAGAAAATTTAAATGGACGCAGAGCTCATCGTCTATATTTGGAAATTTATCCAAATAAGAGGCAGCAGGATTTTAAGTTATTTCATAATATTTACAGTAAATTGGGGGAAACGCATTCCTTTCGTTTCAAATAAGACACCGTGGGACGCCCAAAAAATATTACTGTGGAACAGGAGGAGAAAATTTTGGTGCATGTTTCAGAAAACCCAGAAATAAGTATGGCTGCTGCTACTGGAGTAAGTAAGTTACCGATTTCAAAGATTTTTGACCATTATACGCCTATTTAAAATCTGCTGGAGGCCGATCTTCCAGCCAGGTTACAGTTTGTTCGTTTCTGTAGTGCCCAGCAAAACAGAGATCCAATGTTTTTAAATAAGGTTGTTTACAGACGAAGCCACCTTTACACGTAAAGGTGTATTTAACTTTCAAAACAAACATGCGTGGGACATAGAAAATCAGCACTTAGTAGCCGAACGCCACTTTCAACATGAATTTAAAATAAACATTTGGTGTAGAATTATTGATAATTATTTTTTTTGGAAAATGAGTTACCATCTAATTTAAACTGTGCATTATACTTAAATTTTCTACAAACTTAGCTAGGCGAGTTTTAGGATGATGTACCACTGTATTTAATACAAAATATGTTTTTTATGCAAGATAGAGCTTCATCGCATTTTTTATACCGGTCAGAAACTACCATACAAATTTTCCTGAATAAATATGAATTTTTATTTCCTGGTCGCTGGATAAGTCGTAGGAGCAATATGCCTTGGCCTTCGCGGAGTCCTGATTTTAATCTGTTGGATTTTTGCGTATGGGGGTACATGAAATCTCTTGTGTATCAAGATGCAATAAATATTTGATAATTTAATTTTATACTGTTCGCTTCACTATCAATTATTCTGTAAATCAAACCATAATATGATATTTTATTTAATTTAAATTGGTTGCATCGAATACTTTAAAACCGAATATCGTGAAAACGGTTACTCGTAGCGGTATTTAGAAAGTATACCTTTTTTTACGTAAAAGAGGCAGGAAAATATAAATTTTTATTTTAAAAAAATTTTAAAAAATTCGCCAAATATATATGACACATAAACGACACGCAATCTACCGTAGGTGGCACCCTCTACAAATAACATCAAAAGAATTAACAGATTTGAATCCCTCGCTTCAAAAAATACCCAATCACCAAATTTTGTTAAAATATTTCTATTTTTAAGAAATTATTTAAAAAAAACCAAAACAAAAATTTAAGTTTGAAACACTGTATCTCTGTTAATATCAACTTTTGAACTAAGGTAAGTTTGGTTAAATCATAATATTTTTACGTAAACAATCTGCCATTGCTCTATGTACCATTACTTATGGGACACCCTGTATGTGTATTCCATTTAAAAATCAAAAGTTAGTGTTACTTTTGGTGAAACCAGAATCATTTATAAGTCAAAAGGGGACGTTTATTAAGTATATATGATGTTCCAAATTTCTATCGTTTATCTTTGAAAGTAAAAGAAAAAGGGGGAGTGTACCATGATCCTGTTACACGCGGTATATTATAAGCAATCAATTATAAGTTATTGACCAAAATTTTAATGATACCTTCTGATTTATAATCAGCACAGTTTCAATGTAAGCATTTTGTTCCCCTGCATTCCCATATTGGAGTACGCTCTAAATTATTTCAACTATCAACTTATCGTTGCGGCACTGGGTGACATGTCCAAAATCAGAATCAGCTGAATGGTATTATTGTTAACGTCAAACATGGTCTACTGAATGGATGTTATAGAATATCCCACCCTACAGCACTATATTATGTAATACATCAATAAATAACGAGAAGCTTAATGGCATGGCACTAGAAACAGTTCTGTCGTCAGTTATATGCCAACAATTAGTAAAATGAAATTCGCTTCTATTTATGTTATTTTTATAATTTATTTTTGAACAGTGAAATGCTACTAAGTTATATTTTCATGGAGATATTTCGAAAAAACTGGAACAATTTAGATAGTTGAGGTGGAGGGAAAAATTGCACAAGTCAGAAACGAAGGATCTAACACTGGTAATTAAAAATAGAGTTTTTAACTATCGATTACTACTTACTATAGCAGTTATGATATAGCTGTCGAGAGAAGTAGGCTGATCTTACACAATGTTTACGTGGTTGTCATAACAGGAAAATAATATTATTTCCCAAGGGAAGTAAGTGAATAAATGACTAAAGTTAATACTTTATTTAAATTTATTAACATTAATCGTAAAAGTACAACCTGTAAAATCGGAAATACTTATAAATCTATTATTAGACTCTTCGCAAAAACGAAGAGTATATTGCATTTTATCGGGACATTTCTAAATCAGTAAATATCGCTCGTAAAGAAAAAAATTTCATATCATTATGTTAGTGAACGAATTCTGAAAAACTTTCAAAATATCCGTCTGTCCGGCTGCCCGTCTGTCCGTCTGTCCTCCGTCTCGTTCCTTATAACCACGATAATTTAAGAAAGAAAAGTACGATTGTATTGAAATTTAGAAAGTAAGAGTATTCATTGGACAGATATATATATACATATATAAAAAAACATAAGGGTCGAATTGAAGACCTCCTCCTTTTTTAAATTTTATGAAGTCTGTTAAAAATGAGACATTTTTAAAAATATTTAAATGATTTACTGGCCGGTTTTGTTCAGAACAATAAGGTTATTTCTCCAGCTAACGGTAATTTACTGCCTATTTAATATGATCGGATTTTGAGTTCTTCAGGGATCGGGCTCATAAGAAACGTACGTGACAGACGGATGGATAGACAGACAGACGAAGAGAGAAATATGCCGATCAAATGCAATATACTTAGGGACGGATTTAAGATACATATAAGACTCTAAGCGTAGGTAGAGTCCACATAGAAAAAGGAGCCCCGAAGAGGCCTCTTTTGTTTACTCACTGGAAATAATTTAAATGAAAAATGATGATATATCGACATTATTCTGAATTCTCATATTCATTTTTCATATCATTTTCCGTCAAAACATGCAGGGCGTTAATGACTGAAAAAAGATTACAGTATTTAGAAATACTCCCTGTAGAACATGGCCTGACTAGATTATTAAGCTATAGAAAGGAAATTTTGAAATATTAAAACACTAAAGAATTTTTTAGTTGTTACAATTTTTAGTTAGTAGGTTAAAGATGTTTACTTATTTGGAGCCGTGATTTTGTAGTTTTATTTTTGTTCCTAGAAAAATCACAAAGGTAATTTTATAGTTTCTATTGTTATGTTACTTTTATTATACTCTTCGCAAAAACAAAGATTATAGGTATTGCATTTGATCGGCACATTTCTGAAACCGTAAATATCGCTTGTAGAGAAAAAAATTTCATATCATTATGTTAGTGAACGAATTCTGAACAACTTTCAAAATGTCCGCCCGTCTGTCCGTCCGTCACGTTTCTTGTAAGCACGATAACTTAAGAAAGAAAAATCCGATTGTATTGAAATTTGGAAAGTAAGTTAACGTTAGCTATTATTTTTTTTAAAAATCAGACAGTAAATAAAAAAGTTATTAATCATTTAAATTAAAAAAAAAAAAATCTTAATTTTTGTGACTTCTACTTAAATAGAAATCTTGTGAAATGTTATTTTCTATAATTTTTTTTGTTTATACTTTTTAGTAATATATACAGTGTGACCCATTTCAAGTGGAAACACCTTCGTAACTCAGTTATTGGTCACCCAATTTTAACCAAATTTGGACCGGTATCAAAGATTTTTAATATTTCTTTTTTGAGTAAAACAAAACTTTGCAGTCAGTGGCATGCATTTTTATTAAGAAATAAAGGGTTGATTTTTCGAGAAATCATATTAGGCATATTTTTGTTGAAAAGCTAATGCAATATTATCGAACCCCTATATTCAGAATTTAACAACATTTTAATTTTTGGTTTTCGAATTACAGCCCACTTAAAATTGCCTAGTTTAAACATTAAATAATCAATAAATTGGTAACGAATCTTTTTTCGAAAGATAATCATTCTTTATTTTCTCCTTAACCCTTTAACGGTTACTGGTTGATAATTCGACCTGTAAAAATTAAGTCAGATCCCAAACAGACACCGGTTTGATTTTCAACCAAATGATACTTGAGCAGTACCGTTAAGCATTGGTGGTACATATTTCGACCAAATTTATGTGCATGTCATAAATGTGGGTTTTGTGGTTGAAATTTTAACCAGTGTTACTTATCGGGAACTATGAGTATTTTTAACCGCTGCTCTTCGAGATTGAATACAAGTTGTGTTTGTGCAAGAAACTGAAAACCATTTAGCAGGTAAATAGTACAGATTCTATATTCTACTGAGGTAGCGTAAGTTTTAATTCATGTTACCGCAAAGATGTTATTTTTATTTTGCCGAACATAACCTAGAAAAATTCTTTATAAATTATTCATTGTATTGAAATCAGTGGTTTGCAGCGTAATTTATTTCGAAATATTTCAAATAATCTACTAGGTAAATCATCGATAATGACACTTTATATGAACAGTACTAGGAAAAGCAATCTAAGTCACATTGTGCAAGTTATTTTTCCGAAAGGAGAATGCAGCAATCTACAAACAAAATTTTAAAAAATATAACGTGTAAACAACTAGGACATAAAAAAC
Organism: Rutpela maculata; assembly: GCA_936432065.2. Lineage (NCBI taxonomy): Eukaryota > Metazoa > Arthropoda > Insecta > Coleoptera > Cerambycidae > Rutpela > Rutpela maculata. The sequence goes on from OW386285.2 coordinate 40,021,891, forward strand.
CAATATAATAATAATTCGCATGATTCTTTACAACTAAAACATTATTGATATAATTTCTGAGTATACAGTGTGTCCCAGGATAGGTGAAACGACTCTTGAAAAAAACTAGAAAAATTGTAGTTTTCGTTTTGTGTGTTTCAGCCCTGCTCAGTTGGAAACTAATTTCTGACATAATTTTGTTTTCGAAAAATCAAGGATGTACTTCAAAAAGAACATTTTCGACATAAAGTAATGTAATTTTTTTATTTACTATTTCTTCTGTAGAGAACACTGTAAGACTATCTAATGTTGGTGTTCGTATGCCTGTCCATACGACATCCCGACGTTATGGAAAGTGCAGTACCGAGAAACACCCAAAAAGATCAAATATAATGTGCTCCAAATGTGAAGTAGCACTATGCATACCGTGTTTTGCTTTATTCCACAATAAGTAGATATATTTATTTTCGTTATTTTTTTTATATTTAAGAATATGGTTGAAATTTCAACCAGTGTCCAAAAACATATTTGTGTTTTCCTAAATGGACTCTGGTCGAAATGTAAACCATCACAAAAAAAATGTTCTTGAAAAAAAAAATGTTTTCAGTTGTTTTTAGTTTTACCTCATAATATTAAATAAATTTGAGATACAATTTTTTTATTTTATTTATTGTCTCAATTTGCAACTTAGCGGGTTAAATTCATTTTTTCTACAGCCCCATATCATCGACACTTTCAAATTCGGTAATCCTTAATGCCCGAATAATTTACAGGTCTGATGACCCAAAACTTTTCAATGAAAATCCTTGCCCTTCGAAATTTGAAAGTTTCGATGATATGGGATAGTAGAAAAAGTGAATAATTATTTAATGTTTAAAATAAGGGGACCGTAATTAGAAAACCAAAAATCAAAATGTTGTTAAATTCTAAATATAGCGGTTCTACAGCATGCTGTTCAATAATATTGCATTAGTTTTTCAACAAAGAAATGCCTAATATGATTTCTCGAAAAATCGACCATTTTTTTCTTAATAAAAATGCACGCCACTGACTGAAATAAGTTTTCTTTTACTCAGAAAAGAAATATTAAAGACTTTTGAAATTCGGTTGAAATTGGATGACAAATAACTGAGTTAAGAAGGTGTTTCCACTTGAAATGGGTCACACTATATATTTCATAATAATATATCTAATCCGTTGAAATATAATTCTGGAAGGTTATTTATTACAGACATTCAATTTTTATAGTAATGTGTGATGACCCAATGGCTAAAGCTTTTGCTTTGCAATCCAAAGGTCTTGTGTTCGAATCCTTGACGACGTGTATTTTTTTTTCATTTTTTTCTTGCATGTATTTTTTTCACAACAAAGTTGGTATCACAAAATTTAAAATGTCCAAAAACTAACATTATTTACAAGAAAAATGCGAAGAGTATGCTATAGAATGTGAAACAATTATATAAATAGCTCAGTAAATCGGCGAAGAGTATAATGCTTCCACTAGTTTATTTTTAGTATTATTAAAATCTGCATAATGAATATATAATAAAATGAAAATACTTTAGTAGCATATTGAAGATCATTTTCGTTTACTTAATTGTACTATTTTCATTTCAGAAAGTTTCATAAAAAAATCAAGATGACCGGAATACATAAAGCATAAGGCCCCTAAAATCCGAATATACTCTTCGTTTTCATATTTGCGAAAAATGTAATAATGATAGGAAATAACATTTTAAAAGGTCTATATCCAGTTACAAAATATAACAATTAAGAAGACAATTATTTGAAATTTAAATAATTAATAACTTTTTGATTTAATGATCAACTTGGTTAAAAAACAATTGGGTTTTTTGTTTAACTAACATTAATTTACTTTCTAAATTTCAATACAACTCGACATGGATGGATATTTTAAAATCAAGTTGTATGGAATTTGTTCACTTACACAATGACACTAAAGTTTTTTTTTTCTCTACGAGCGAATTTTTTTTTTTTTTGATACTTTAACTTTTTTATATCGATATTTTTAGTGCAGCAATGTGATATATACCAAATTGAAGGTTTTTACATTAGAAACAAAATTGTCACAACCCGTATATTATTTTTCACGTTTTTTCACCTTTTTTCACATTTTACTCTAAAGTTATACATTTTAGAGAAAATATTCAAGAGACAAAAATTGTAGACCGGGAAATTTCCGATCGTCATGAAATTTTCCTTTAGTACTTGGTTTTCCCGCGTGAGCACACTGGTGCATGTATGTATATATGCTATTGCATTTTTCTTCTGTATTTTGAGCACAAACGATGCATTTTATAAAAAATAACAATAGGCAAAAGTCGATAAGCGGAAAATTTTCTAGCGATAAAACTTTTTTTTATTTTAGTTTTTTTTATTTATTTTTTTTTTTCATAAATTTTTACCTGTCGTCATTTTTCATAAAAATGCATCGTCTGTGCTCAAAATACAGAAGAAAAGTGCAAAAGTGCAAAAGCATGCTCAGCGTGCTTACGCGGGAAAACCTACTACTAAAGGAAATTTTCCGCTCTACAATTTTTGTCTCTTGAATATTTTCCCTAAAATGCTTAGTTTTAGAGTAAAATGTGAAAAAAGGCGAAAAAACGCGAGAAATCATATATGTATATGTCTAAATCACCTTTTTTTATGACTGCGGGTTGTGACAGTTTTGTTTCTAATGTAAAAACCTTTAATTTGGTATAGGTCACATTTCTGCACTAAAAATATCGACCAAAAATGCTAATTCCGACGGACTATTATTATATCTCATTAATACCTATTATGTAGTAGTTTCAAGTTATTTATCCGCGTAGTAACGCCTCCCAAATTAGTGATACATGTGATATTATAAACTGTAAACGCAATTGTACGAAGCAAGATTTCACAAATTAGTAGTCTCCGATGTTTTGTGAAATAGCGTGAAAAGCAACAACCTTCGTTTCGACAACAAAATCGATTCATAATAGCATTAAACCCATAATTTGGAATAATCACAAATTCGGATATCTAAAGCTTAACTAAAATCGTTTTGCAAAATAAACAGTCGAGTCAAGTCGTGATCCAATCACAAGGAACCGTTATTAATTATACATTTCCGGAGCGCGATGACATTAAAATTCAATTCGAATCAAGCGTGCCGTGAAACTGCCACGACCCGCTGATATTAGCTGTAAAATAGAGACAATTTCAATTTACACATGGCACTTTCCGTCTTTGTCTTCTAGTTGCCTGATTTCAAGAAAATATGAAAAACCGTTGTTGCAGTTCATTGCACTTCATTGAAATTTAATGCATATAACCAAACAAATATTCTTCAATAATAGAGTTTAAGTCTTAAAATTATAAATAAGAGCACCAGCATGGTTCTTAAAAATGTTTTCTTAACCGCCAAGTCACCGAGATAACTCCTTGACAATCCATAATGCTGTGTTGGGTAAAGAGAAACGGGGTAGTGTAGTTCGAACCACTTCTTGGTGATCACTTTATAATCAAAATTATTTCGCAGTAAATAATGTTCGAACTCACTTCGCTATGTATTCGAATTTACAATCTAAACGCGCTAACCACTAAGCTACCGCCCCCTTGGTTATATAAGATAATTTTTCCTTTAATATACTTTTCATATCACCAACTTATTTATCAAACTAAAAAATGCGCAGTAAATGTCTTACATAGCCCTGTCAATAGGATTTAAAAGACGTTTGTGGTAAAAGCTAGATATAGAGGGAGCCTTTGATAATATCTCCCATTAGTTAAAGTAGAGGGCAGCAGAAAGGAAAGGTCTCGAGCCTTCATGATGGATTTGTTTTAAGCTAAATGGTTTAAAAGTAACGATTGATAAAGAAGAAGACGTACCGTATGTATCCTTTCATAACATCAACCAACAACCAATGTGCCTCTTATGAGCAGCGTAAAGGAAAAGTTTTCAGCCTTTGTCTCGATCGTGATCGTCTAGTGCCAGGTTATACTAATTACCATCAACGGATGCCAACAAGTGGTCGCTTATCTTCTCACAAAGGTCATACTAAATATCTTAGTAGTGACAAGGGTAAGAATGGTAAAGTGGTCACGCCCAATGCAAATTGCTCTAAACCTTATTAAAAATTGATTTTTTTGAAGAACGTTTGGAAGTCAATCCAAGCAGAATAGTCATAGTACCACATTTAAATAAGGCATCTCTCATTAGTACCTCCAACGCTTAATGGTACGCTCTAGTGAGGTGAAATATCTAGATGTAATGCTAGATCAAAAGGACAGAGGCCATCGGAAGACCAACTCTCTGGCCATACCACAGGCTCATTAGCAAAACTTGGGAGCTTTAACCAAGAATAATTTACTGGTCATAATTGAGAGTTGTCTGTTAAAATTGCAATAGCATTAACGTGCCTTTGATTACAGACTCATATTCAGTTTATAACTGTCCGACAGCAGAGCGCTGCTCAAGCTACACCCTTTACATGTTTACATAAAGAGAAGGCTGATACTAAGCGCTTATAGAGTACATTTTAATGAGAAATGCAAATTAAGAAATCTGGTTGGTCATTTGGCTATTCTAAATGAACTTCAGTTAGCAAAGTGACCAAATCTACAGACTTTATACTAGCCGACAGGCGCAGATTTACAAAGACATTTAATGTTCTTTAAGCGTAAGGCCCTACAGCAGAAAAGGCTGTGAAGAGAGGTACTTTAATAGCATATTAGATGAAAATTTTCGTTTACCTACATATATTATTTTTATCCCAGAAAACTTAATTGAGGAAATTATAGGGATCAGGACTGCAGGGATAAATACAATGTAATACAAATAAAGTTCAAGAACAGTTCTTCTTTGAACGAGTTTTTGAGGTGGTAATCTCTAAACACCAGGTGCCGAGCTCTAGAATACGTAGATGATCGCGTATCTGTTTCACAGATGGAATAAGATGTGCGAGAAGTAGGTGCAAGTGTATAATAATATGTCCCAAAATATAGACTAGCCTTAAATGATGACCCCACTATCTTGCAGGCGGAAATTCACGCTGTAGATCTATATGCGTTGGAGAATGTATTAAAAAGTTCCACAAAGAGCAAGAATCTATATACTTCAGAGAGCCAGATTGCGCTTAAAGCTTCGAGTTCATTTATTATTTAGTCTAAAATTGCATGGGTATGACTAAAAGCATCTGACAAGGATATACGGGAATGAGATTGCATAAGAAATTAAATCGTGATTCATCGGACTGGAACCATTTTTTGGGGTCAGCTATATATCACACTACGGAGGAGGCAAGAAAGTTTATTCTATATCCGTAATGACAAGGAACAACAATTTTACTTTAATGTGTGTATGAAGAAATATACGGGAATGAGATTGCATAAGAAATTAAATCGTGATTCATCGGACTGGAACCATTTTTTGGGGTTAGCTATATATCACACTACGGAGGCGACAAGAAAGTCTATTCTATACTCGTAATATACGGCTGTGGCTACATGGTCATTAGCACAAGACCATAGGCAATCAAATGGAAGGATGAACAAATACAGAAATACTTTTGGAGCCTAACTTAAAATCAAAGACAAGCGATAAAGTGCACAAATTTTTCACAAAAGCTGCTAAAGTTACTCAACTCAACAAAGTAGAATTAAAGTTATTAACAGGTATTTTCATGAGATACTATCTCAAATTAATAAGCCAAGCTGAAAATGAAATGTGTTACTTCTGAAGATAGAAAACTTACAATGCGGAACATACTTCGCTTACGTAAGCTCTAAATCCGCCAAAGGCTAACGATACTCAGAGGGGGGGGGGGGGGGGGTAGTTTTAATAATTTCTGAAGTGGAACAGGTGGTCGCCATCGAAATCCTTGGACTATTTAGAAGTCGTATTGGACGGATTGGATTGGATGGTCTAGGATTGGACAGATTGGTCCGTGGTAATGCGAAATTGTGAATAGTTCATATGCGAAGAAATCGTACGAAGTGAGGCTTACTTGTTAAAAGTATTATTACCATTTGAAAATTGTAGGTCAAAGACGGGATTCATTATACTGGCAAAGCAGCAGTAGTCACGGGCGGCAGAATTGAACAAAAGCTTGTTAATTGTCACGGAAATCGTTGTATCTCGAATCTACTCCTGTCAGCGGACGAACATCAAATGGCATTGTTACATGTTTGTACCCCTAGAGACACCTATGTGAGTTTCCTACAAGTACCATGTAGAAGTAACAGACAAGTTACTTAGTTCGGAAATCATCTCAGAGATGGCGCGCGGTGCTAACATCTACATCTAACCTTGTGGAGAGATGTAGAATGCTCCAGAACGAACTACCTAGGACTATATAAAGGAATGGAGAAGCCGTGTATGTTCAGTTTAGTACAGTTCAGTGAGTAGAGTAGTTACTTCAGTTTAGTACAGATAGTGCGGTGAGAAACATTAAGAAGTAAGCAAAATAATTAAGTGACTGAAGTAGTGAATTAGAGTATCTAGTCGTATATTAGTGAAGTAATTATTACGTAAGTTAATAAATTAGTGTTTAGTGTTACCCTGGTGTTATAATTTCCGGATCCACGATACAGGGCGTTTACAAAAGGGGTGTAAACACGTAACAGCATAGTGCATTTATGTTCACATTTCAATGTACCGACTTGCATATCTATAAGTGCCTCTCATTACCTGGGATTAAAAGATCTTCGATTTCCAAGGGTACTCATAATAGATAATAGAAAATTGAAATATAATTAATATTTGAAAATAACTAATACATAGTTATTTAGTGACCAGTGTTGTGTGTAAAGAAACGAAAAGAACGTAAACAAACAAACGACCCAACAGATAATTACCCCCCATTTCTCAGTATATTTATAACCATTGTAGTATTTAGGCCCCTATCGATATTTGTCGACAAGTTTATGGGGGCAATAAATTGTTGAAGTGTCATGTAAGCCTTTAAGTAAATTATTTTTTAACCATTATAAAAATATTCGAATGAATTTGATTTGGACTGTATCCGAAGTAATCAATGACGTATTGTTCGTAAAGTATAAATATGTTTCTTGTGCTAACCTTCAAGTAGTCTTTTTCATAGGTATTAATATAAATTGAACCCGTAATAATCAAATGCATTACTCTTGAAGTATATTCATATTTTCTTGGGTAAATTATCAAGTGAGGTGTAAATTACGCTCGTTATTAAGTGAAGAATTCTGCATAGAGTGGCACATGCTAACATAACAACAGTTGAGTGATACTTAATTAATATGGGTGATTAAATCTCTCAGTGCAAAGAAATGAAAAAAGAGTAACAAAGACCATTGTTATGTGAAAAATTTTACAAAGTGGTACATATTAGCATAACACCCGTAATAATCAAATACATTACTCTTAAAGTATGGTCATAATATTTTCTTAGGTAAATTAACAAGGCCTTTCAAGTCAAAATTGGGCTCGTTGTTAAGTGAAAAATTCTACATTATTCTACACTAAAAATAAGGAAACCAGGATACACGTGTAAAACAACAACCGAAAGGATCTTGAACAAACTGGGAAAGGACCAAGCATACTGGGAAAGAAAAGCGAGAGGAAAAATTGAACTCTACAAAGAAATCGCAGTGATATATACTCTACCAGAACCGAGGAATCAGAAGACTTAGAAGAAAAGAAATATTTGTAGAAATACAAAAAGAGGAGCACAAACACTCCATATCATGACACAATGCGGCCACACATTTCACAGATATACACTACACACAGAAATACCTACAGATATACACTCTACTAAAACCAGAAACGGAGGAATCAGAAGACTCAGAAAGAGAAAAAGAAAATCTATAAAAGCAGAAACACAAAAAAGAGGAGCATAAACATTAAGTATCACGACGAACAAAATGCGGCAACGCATTTCACAAACAACTACACTGCCCATCCCCCACTCCTGTACCATGCGTCATGTTACTCTCGCTGCTGACACAAGCATGACTCAAATCCAACCCAGCATCGGAAACCGAAGAATCCAAAGATTCAGAAAAAGAAGCAGAAACATAAAAAGAGGAGCATAAACACTCCATATGACGACACAACGCGGCAACATATTCACAAGAAGACTCAGGAGAGGCAGAAGTCCAGAACCAAAAACATAAAAAAGGGAGCTTAGACGCTCCCTCACGACATAATACGGTAACGCATCTCACAAATACCTACACCTCCCATCCCACATTCCTTTACCATGCGCAATGTGACTCTCGCTACTGGCAATAAGCATGACTCTAATCCAACTCAGCGTGGACGTAGCAGGCCCAGCTGTATACCTGGGAGTGGCAGCAATGCCTACCGCATGCTGGTAAATCAATCAAGTCCCAACAGAAACATTTACGTTGTATTTAGAAGTTTTTTATCATCTGTATGCTCGTCTTCCATGAGGAGAGAAACATTTACTAATGCATCCTCACTAACCTATATGCATTAGCCAGAAAAGGAGGAAAATGAATTAACAATAGTGTCAAGCGGCACATGTCGTTGAGCGACGATAATTTCATAAGCTCTTTTAAAAATTAATTTGAAATACACCCCCTCCAAATTTAAACGCCAATAGAATCTTTTCGTACACACTGATAATGTGCTCATACTACTATCCATCCCCCTTTCCCGGCTAAGATAAAGTCTGTACCGACGTCGTTTAATAAGCTAGAAACTTCAGGATACAAATGGTATAATATTCGCCACACGGGATAGGATACATTTTTCTGCTGGGGCTTATTGCAATCAATTTGTTTTATATTGCGCATTTTAAAATAACTCTGTGTTTTGACTTTAAGTATATTTATGTATAATATGCAATTAAATATAATAGGTACATATCGTTTATTTACTAATACTAATGCAGCTTTATTGAATGGCTAACATGGCAAAATTAAATACTTTAAACTAGACCAAATACTAAAAATCTTAGAACACCTCATATTCTAAAGTTTTTTGAAAAAATTCCATTGATTAATTAATTACTAATTAGTAAGCGCGGTAATTAATGATGCGTATAATTAAAGTTACAACATTGTGACATTTAATAAATTGCCTAAAAATAACATGACCAGCTGCTGTACAGTAGTTCTCATGATGTTACATGATTTAGGAACCAAAATATATTAGTTCAATAAATCCACTGCGACCGTTAATGTTTTGTACATTTTCCCTCATTGGGGCGATTAAAAACATTTAAATTTAAAGTGTAATCTTTTTATGTCATTGCACGAATAATTTGTAATACACTTTGCGTGTAATATTGTCAGTATTTAATAGTGCTTACGTTAATGTTAAGCCAAATTTTAAATAAAATAATGATAATTTTATTATTGTTTGAGATTGGCTGCTTATGCTCTTACAGAATCGAAAGTAAACCCTATTCTTTTCAATTTGAATGACAGATTTTTATTACTTATATTTGACAACTCAAAGTCTCCTTCATAATCCAGAAGCACATTGGACGTGTCAAGTTTCAATTTGACCCCGGCTGAACTCGAAATGAGGCCAGTGGGCGGAAAATTTCAACCAGGGCCTGAAAAAAGAGTTACTTCTAGTCCGCCAAAAGAACGGTTGGTCTGTTTCAGAAAGATTAAATTTATGCCACTCAAAAAGGCTTGATTTCAGCCATCGAAAACATGTGGTGAGGTTGGCATACCCCTCTCGTCACTACCCCATGCCCCCCGGCGTATGGCATATGAAATGATTTTGCGAAGAAAGATTCTCCCCGCCATGGCTCAGAAGAAAGAACTTTACGCCAAATTAAAGTTTTCAACTTCCACTCGTATGTAAAGCTTCGCCAAGAATTTCCACTAAAGGATCAAATAATAATTATGACTACGTCTCCAGTTTTTATTTGCCGAGGAGATGATGTAAACCGATTTGTTCGTTAGGTTAAAACAGGCAAATATTCTCTCATACGTCGCCGCCAAAAATATCGTGTTGGAATCTGAGAGACACGTCATCATTTCCTCGTTGCCAAATAATTTGTGGTCAAGTTTCCAAGGGCCGGAAACCTAGAGTTCTCAGAGGCGGCTCAAGGTAAATTTTCCACCCGGGCGGGAGCACTTTCTGGCGCCCCTCCCTGAGAGACGTGTTTTGAGACGCTGAAGGCAATTTTGGACACAAATTTTTTTTCTATCATGTCAGTTCCCTCTACAACTCCTTTTAGCCCCTAAAAAAATAGCAACAAATGGCTTTGTCCCAAAGGTTCTGACCTAACTTTTCTGAAGAATTTTGACATGCTGAAACCAGTTTCGCACAAAAACAAATTAGGTGGTATAAGGCAACTGACCCGACAGAAAAAAATGTTTTGTTCAAAATTGGCTTCAGCGCCTCAAAATACTTCAGAAAAGTTAGATGAGAACCTTAGGACAAGACCTTTTTTTTTAGTCCTGTGTAATTAATTTGTAATATAAAATATTTTGTCTACACCATCTGAATGCTATTATAATGAGAGGACCATCGACACAAGTTTACTTTGAGGAAGGTTCCTCTTTATTGTTTTAATATTTCATACGAAACAAATTGCGATTTATTTATTTTATTTTTTATAAACAGTAAATTACGTAAGATATGAAATACAAACAAATATGATGTTGGTATAACAATTTTCTGGGTATTCTGAAATTTTTTTGAATGAAAGTACATGTTGCCGGTATTTGTTTATGCAATATTTTTAATGATCGACTCCGTTTCAGACAATAATAGGGCGGGAAGCTTGAGGTAGTAAATTATCTTGTAGCTAAACAAAAATGTTTGTGTTGCATTTTTGAATTATTTAGGTGGTTTTAATGTTATTGGACTGTTCTGGATTATTACCATTTTCACTGACATAGATACGGATATTATTTGATTTTTTCTTCCAAAGGAAACTAATAAAAAGGGTACAAACAAAAATTAAACAATATTTACCCTCAGTTTGGCGCCCTTCTGAGCCGGCGCCCCGGGTTGCCCGGCCCTTAAACCGCCCCTGAGAGTTCTTTTCTTCATTCGTTGTCGAATTTGTCCAACGAATTCTTAAAACGTCAACTGGATCTACGGCACCAATTTATCTGCTATTTCCACGACTATCAAAGTTATGATTTATTCTTCATGAAATAATACATATCAACCTCCTATAACTTTTTCCCTGTCGTGCGATTTTGAAAAACCTAAATAGAGTTTGTTTACTGTTACCTCTAGTATTTGACTGATTAATTTTTTTAATTTTTTTTCAAATAAATAAACTTGTGGGAGGGAAAAAACCCTTTGCATTTTTTTTTTCAAATGCGTTCTTGAGTACGAAGGAAAGGGTTGAGACGAGAAATTTTTTTAGGTAAGTGAGGATTTTTTTAATCTTTATTTAAAGAAAAATATATCGCATTCCAAATAATAGGAAGGGAGGGAGGGGGCATAAGGCATAAGCGGGAATAAAGGGTTAAGGAAAAATGATAGGGACTACGAACCTTGATATTCGGCAACATAAATCTTTTTTCCATCTTAATATTTTATCAATCTACTCTTTGTCAAATATTAAACTGCCGAAACGGCATATTCTGAGAGCATATTTACAATGCGCCACGGCCGTTTACAAAATAGCTTTCATTTTAACCGTCAATATCTCAAAAACGGAAGAACTGATAACATTGAAAAAATAATGTGTCCATTAGGTCTATTGCAAACCAACCATTGAAATTTGAATAACTTTCGTTGGACAGTTTTGAAGATATGCTAAGTTATATTGAAAAATATGTCACTTTTTAAGGATATTTTATATCAGATTTTAATCCGTTATATCTCGAAAAATATGCATACTTTGTGAATAATGCTTTAGTTATCGATATAACAGCTTTTTTCGTAGGAAGAAATTTTCGGAGCCATTGTAGAAAACGTTACTTCATGCTTATTCCACTAGTTAAAGTCTCTTTTTTTATATAACTTAGCAGATCGTTAAAACTGTTCAAAGTAAGTTATTGAAATTTCACCGAATGGTCTACAATAGACACATACCAGACACATAATTTTTAAAAATTTTTCAACACATCCTTTTTGAGATATTAGCTGTATCGATAAGGGTTTAATGCAGTGCGCAACGTTCAAACTTACTTATTTCGCTTCTATGACCACCAAACAGTTGCAATGAATTTTTGTTTTTCAAAATTTAATTGAGACCTTAAACTACATTTCACTCGCTTACATCAGTACTCTATCTACCTGAAATATCCATGTGATCTCGAATAAAAATATTTTTTGTACTGTCGTGCGCAAAAAAAATGGGACAACGTATTTTTGCTGAAATCTAGTTGTGTACATGTAACTTTAATTTTCGTGACATTGTCAGTTATTTGTCAAAATTCATTGCAAGTGTGCAAATAGAGACAGAGTTACATTAGAAAAAACTAGTCGTCCTATTTGTTTTGCTCACGACAGTACCAGATATTTTATCTTTGATACAATTTTACGTATGGCAATCGATTCATTATATTTAAGAACATATGTGTCCAAATTTTCAAGCCGGGTCAATGGTTAGAAACAAAGTTATGGAATGGAAATGTAAAATACTGTATTTTGAGAAATCTCTCAAAAAAGTGGAAAAGTGGGATTTTTCTGATTTTGCAATTATTAATCGAATCGCAACCTCCATAATCGAATTCGGGAGGTCATTTTACATAAGAATATGACTTCAGTTTTTATACGTTGTATTTTGTATGAAGGAAAAAATTTCTTTTGAGGCCTTTGTTTTGAGGCCTTTGTTTCTTGTACAATTTTATTTTTTTCACCCCCTTCAATAATGGGTGGGGGTGGTAAAGGGGGAGGCTAATGCCAAAAAATTTTTTGAGACCTTAGCTTCTCTTATATATATTAAATAGTAATTTTATGGACCCTTATTTGTTTGATTTACCTATTTACCCCCATTTGCCCCAATCTACCCCCAACCCTTCAACGGAATCAGGTCAAAATATAATTCTAGTTCCAAATCTCGTTAAAATACATATATGTACCAAACCATTCAATATCTTAAACGGCTCCAGAATAATCGTGCACATAAAAAGAAGTTACAGATAGACAGACAGATAGACAGGCAAACAGAAATTTTTCTTTTGCTCAGACTTAAAACTTCGACGTTTCATGACATTCTAAGTCTATTTGAACAAAAAAACTTTTCAAAATTTTTTTTGCGTTACGATACTTCCACTGAATGTGGCAGTAATAAAAATATGTATCTGAAACGTCAATGCATGTTGAAAAATTTCATCTTTTAATTCGATTACATTACGTTTCTCACTGGACGCTAAAAAGTAAAAAGTGACACAATGAAACCCTACTAACAAACTTTATCGCCGTTGTAATGTGACCGATCACGAAGCCAAATTTGTAACTAACGGTGTCTACAAAGGTTTGATTATTTTTTTAGTTGATAAATTCAACTGCTTAGACATTCCACTATTAGTTACGATTAACCTAGGAAAGATTAATGGATATAAGTTATGAGAACGATTAAATTTTATCTTTATTAATATGAACGTGTGTGTCTGACAGTAAAAAATTTCACTAATATTTTAAGGAGAAGAATACAATAGATATTAACTGAACCGTATTATTATTTGAATAGAATGTTATATTTTCACAATAAAAAGACAGTATACTCTAGAGGTAAAAAGTTGACTTAGACGCAAGCTTCTTATTATATTTTTGGGTGTATTTAATAAGTCTAAGTACATTTTAACTTTCAGGTTTTCACTGTGTAGAAACGAATTCAGTTAGGAAAATAATAATAAATGTTCGCCCTCAACAAATAAAGGCGTTTATTATTATTATTATTATTATTAATATAGCATATATCTTCGTGAGATATCTTCGAAACTAGAGAATATCGGAACAAAGTGTCTCCACTTTTTTCTATAGTTATTTTCGAAAAAATAAGAGTAAGATCTCTCTACGGTAAACGTTGATTAAACTTTTTTTTTGAATCCCAAAAAATGTCTCAATTTTATATTTCAGCAATTTGCAATTTTCCCACTAATTATCTACTATAACATATCCAGATTTATTAAAAATTTCAAAAATCATTTGCTTGTTTAAAAAAAAATGACCCTAGGGACATTACAAATTACAGGTCTATATCTCTATTATCAGTATATTCAAAATATTTGAAAGAATTATTTTTAATGAAATAGTTAACTTTCTAGAAACAAAAAATATATTTTCTGCTAGTCAACACGGTTTTAGAAAAGATCACTCAACGTCTGCCGCATTATTGAGCTATTTAAATTATATGTACTGTAATATAGAGATGGAAACAAGGTTGTTGCAATTTATGTCGATCTTTCAAAAGCATTTGACAGTGTGGATAGTGACATTCTTTTAAGTAAACTAGAATGTTATGGTCTACGTGGTCAATGTAAAAACCTTCTTAAATCTTACCTTAAGAACAGGAAACAATTTGTTGATTATTTAAATTTGCCATTAGTTTAGGTATGCCTCAAGGCAGTATTCTGAGGCCCTTGTTATTTCTATTATATATAGATGACATAAATCAGCATGTAACATCTTTCCATTGTGCATTTGCAGACGATATTACAATTGCAACAAGTGACAAAAATACAGCTCTGCAATTGAAGATTGTTATCAATTTCGCAATATTTTACAAATAAACATATAATAACAAACCGGGAAAAAACCTTTTTTATGCAGTTTTATCCTATCGGTTCAAATTACAATGCTAGCCCTCTTATTTGGTTCGAAAATAAAACTATTCAACAGGTAGGTGAAAGACTTCAAATTACTTGGAATACATATTGATTTATCCCTAAACTGGAAATCACATATTAATTATATTTGTAACAAGTGTGCAAGCAGTTGTTTTGCTGTTAAACGATTGTCTCAGGTAGCCAACAGGGATACTGTAAAAATATTTTATTTTACTAACTTTGAAAGATATGGAGTAATTTTTTGGGGTTGTTCTAATTTAGCTAACCGTGTGTTTATATTGCAAAAAAGAGCTATACGCTTTAGAAATATTAATAATTGTAAAAAAGAATCCAGATAAAATCTCCCAAAATTTTCACCATGATTATGCCACACGACATGGCTTCACATTTGCAATATTCTACACACAGGTTAGAACTGTACAAATCGAATTCTTACATGGGATCAACTTTATATAACAAGTTGAATGTAAATATAAAAACATTAATAATATAAAACAGTTCATGTCAGCTGCGAAGTCTTTTCCAGTAACTCATGCTTTTTACTCCGTAAGTGAATAGTTAAATTTTAATTGATTGTTTATTTGTTTTTGTTTTCTACTTTTCTATTTGAATGTATACTTTTGTCACTTGTATTTCATTATATTGACTTGTCCTATATAATTGTAATGATCGATTGGATTAATAAATGGCTACTCTATTCTATGCATATCGAGTTGTCGGAAATAGACACACAAAAACAGATCGACGGAGGGATTGGTTGATGATCAGCCAGAGGGGGAATACGCGGATGCATGAATAGGTATAATTGCAGTAAAAATAAAGCTATAAGTAAATCGAAATAAATAAATTGTCTGGGTAGAGGATTTTTTGCTAGAATCTGGAGTACACATATAAATAAGTATGACTGCTTGTATTTATGCAATTTTTTTTTATAAAACCTATAAAATATTGTAAGTTAAGTTAGGAAAAATTTAAAAAGTAGATGTTAAAAAAGTGTTTCTCTGCTACTTCATGAAGCCCCAAAGTTTTAAACATTTTATGTATTTTTAACCGTTTAAACAAATATTTTGACTTTAGATTTCTGTGACTACCATCCAAAATTTTATCTAAATCGATGTATTATCATTAAAATTATATTAAATTATTTAAAAACAGCTAGATATTGACTTTTTCATTTTTTTTTTGAGGTTAAGTACACATTTAATGGAGGCTTTTATGTCTAGATCTGCTCGAAATTTTATTGCGAACATTCACTATTACTCTTTGAAAATACGAAAACGAGAAGTATAATGTGTATCTAGTCTTTTGTATCAGACTCTCCTTGATAAGGGCTCGTCGGTATAGCTATCAGCTCTCGATTTCTCCTCACAAAGTAATTGGAATATCAGTCTGCATAGCTCATTTACTGATGTTTCCTCTTCCTCTTGGCAGAATCTGCATGTTATGTCTTCTCTCAGAGCCATTAAACTCATGACAAGTAGATAGTGTCCGGTTAGAAGGTTCACAATTATCCTAATTTTCTTTCTATTTTGGCGTAATCGGTCTTTCGTACATTTGCCCCATCGTTCTTTAATAAACTCTTTCGCCTGTCTCGTCCACAATTTCAGAGACTTATTTTGTACTCACTTATTAATGGAAGCTTAACCACACCGCAGAAGTATTCTGATTCTACTAGGATATTCCTTGACCAGCTCATCAGCCTTTTCAATTCTCTGGTGTCTCTTCCTTACTTACTGGTACCCATGCCACGGCCACTTTATTCTGACTTCTTAGGTGCATATGACTATTCAAGCCGTCCTACCTTAGTTACGACTTGACTGAAATGTAACCGATTACTTTTAGTGCTGCTTAGTTATCGGAAAAAATGTATACCGTGTTAATATGCATACTTCTGTCTGATATCACCCATTATCTTTGATGTTTTTTATATAACTAACGCCAATATTTGGTAATTATAATTTTGCTCTTCTATAAAATCGTAACAATTTCAAGTTGGTGCTGCAATGAATCTTATCTAACCATCTATTCATAATATACATACAAAAGTTTTACAATAAACTAACGAGTGTCTATGAAACGTGCCTTAGCATGGTTATAGAGAAGAAATAAACATAGAGTTATTAAAATGTTACAAGTCTGACATTTAAAATCTTAGATATTCCCTGACAGAATTCGAATTTTTCTTTAAAGATAGATGAGATTATAATAGATTTTCAAACTCTGAACGATCTATCATTTTACGAAACGTTAAACTTTCAAGGCACGTTTAGAAGCCCATTAACTTCTCCTTTCTATTTGTGAGAGTAAGTTTACTTTCATTATCTTACATATTTCTGAGGAAAACCTTTGGATTTTAAGCACAGGATGTTTCAATACCTTTGTTCGTCAAACTATCAAAGAAAATGTAATCATTTTACTCTTTACGACCTCTTACATTTTAATGGAATAATATTAAAATCTTGAGTGTTAATTCGCTTTGTAAGTGTCTCCCGCCGTACTTTATGCTGTTTTATCAATTTGTCAACGAGGAAATTCATTAAATAAATAATTGAATATATTTATTTTTTTTAAATGTAACTTTGAACTTTATAATATTAAACACCTAAATGAGTTATGGAATTGTTTAATTTTCACCTTAATCAAAGTAACCCACAACTTAACTTTTACAAAGCAGATATTTGTTTTTTAATTATTTATTTTAGCAAACGAAAACGTGTATGATTAAAAAAGATGCCAAAAAACTTAAAAACTCACATGATACTATGACACGTATTTGGCAACTAATTAATTCTGTACCAAAAAGTAGCCACCATTTTGCTAGCGGCAGCAACGGGGAGTAAAGGTTGTGGTTTGATACTAATTAAACTATAACAGTTCTTTGATCAATGTGTCATCTTTTATTTCGAAAAGTAAATGAACTTGGATGTTTAAACTTGAAAAGATTTAAATAAAAAATTACGCCCGCGCCACCATATCTTATAAAATATATATTTAGAGTTGATCTTCACGTACTATGAAAACTATAGAAAACAATACTTACTTCATTACCGGTTATAGACTTCCTAAGCTCACCTATATCTTATCTACATAAATGTCGAAGTAGAAGAAAATAAAAATAAAGCACGTCTTAATAAGTTAACAGATTACTAGGTGTTGAAGCTCTAATGGACCAGGAGCCCGCCGACCACTAATTGGGCGTCATAGGTTTACTCAAAAAATATGTTAATTGTTGTAAATTTGGGGCAGTAGATCACAAAAATGTCCATGCCAGCCCTTTTTTTTGGTACAAGGGCGTACGGCAGGCCCCCAAATGTGTAAAAATATGACTTGTAAAAGTAAAAAAACGGTCACAAATAAGTCGTAGGTTTACGCATGGGGGTTGGAGGATTTCTTAATTTACCCCCAAAAATCATGAATCCAGACTCCCATTCATTTTGGGTATTACAAGGAGGAGTACACTCGTCTAAATTTGAAAAAAAGTCAGATAAAAGAATGATAAGTTTATGAATGGCAATCAGGAACCTGGTAAGTATGAACTTCCTGAGTACGAAAAGACATTCGCCGTCTTTGAAAATTGGTCTTGCCTTTCACAATAATTGACGGCGTATCGGCTGTTCCTACCGCATGCACTAGTTACCCTTGTAATTCGATGAGTATCACAAATTTACGACTGGCAATCATAAACTTCGTAAGTATCAACCTCCTGAGTGCGAAAATGCATTCGCCTTCTTTGAAAAATTATGCGAAGGTCTTGCCATTCACGGCAATTCATCGGAGTTTCCTACCGCATGTACTGGTTACCCTTACCTTTGTAATTCGATTAGCATCATAAAGTCCCTTCAACTCCCATGCGTAAACCTATGACTTATTTATGATTTTTTTTTTCCTTTTATAAGTCATATTTCTTACACATTTGGGGGGCCCTGCCCCAAAAAAAGGGGCTGGCATGAACATTTCTGTGCTCTACTGCCCCAAATTAACAGCAATTCACACATTCTGGGAGTAAACCTATAACACCCAATTAGTGGTCGGCGGGTTCCTGGTCTATAACAAATTCATAAATAATTACTAAATTAGGTAATCATGAATAATAGAATTAATATCGGAAAATTTAATTGACCGTACCATTGTATATAGACTTCTACATACAATGACCGTACTTTGCGTACTGTTCAAAAAATTTAAATTTGTAACCAATTCGCCAAAGGGTACTTTCTTTACGTTAATAAATTATATAAAATTCATTTTAATTTAGAATCAGATGTTGGCATTTAAAATGTGTAAAGCTTTCTTCACATATATGACAATGGAGTTTAAGAATAATATATCATGCACTAATCACAAAATCAGACTCATTTTGCACGAGTGTGAAAACTGTCACCTTCGCCTTCGGCTCGTGCTACAAATCATACGAGTACAAAATTGCCATTTTGTGTGAGTTGCATACTATACTTTTTCTACAACCTACTGCTCACGTTTAATATTCTAAGAAACATTGATACAAAGAAATATGCAACTATTTTCTTTATTGCTTTGAATACACGAAAATATTATTGACAGAAATACTGATGACATATTCAAATATCTCGTCGCTAGTGTCATATTCTCAAAGCCGCCGTCGCTTTAGTCGTCGCACTAGCCACAGCGGACCGCCCTCCTAACACATACTGGTTCATAAATCATAAAGTGTCAAGTCCGCTGTGCAATATAATGTTCTGTGCTATTTATGATTGATCTACGGATCATTTCGATGTTGTGGAAAAAAATAAAATGGTATCATTCTTTACAGTTTAGATGGAAATAAAATGAATCAAAAGTTTTTAGAAGACTCTTGTAATAAATTTAGATTTGATTTATATCAATGCCAATCGTAGTATACCTGCTGACGTCGAAGGGCCTTTTGTCAAATGAGTACAAAATTTGAAAACGCGGGTTTTACGTTGTTCAAATATAAGAATGTATTGTTTACAAGATGAGTAAGTCAGTATTTTGCTGACAAAGTAAGTGTTAAAATCTATCTCAGCTGTAAAACTCGGTATTTGTTTGCTTCTGCCAGATGCATAACAATGTATTTGCTATTAACCAATCATTGTGCAGTTTTATATACCACGTGGGCCAGCAATTTTGCCGCCAGAACCGACGTTAGTGTTTACTGAATTTAAAAAAAATTGATAAATTGAACATTTTTATTACTTTTTTAGAAGTTGTTTCTATTTTTTAATCATTTAATTAGTGTTATTAAGTTATACATCTAATAGACATTGTTTGAAATGGAAAAAATCTTCAATTTCCGATATTTCGGAAAAGCACAAGATTTTTGATCATGCAGAAGAACCCAGTGCATAAAATGTTAGTGAAGTTAAGGATTTTTACGAGGATTCTTCTAAGGTGTCATTAAGAGTATGTCTTTTTTATTTTTTAATAAATAAGATGTTTTTAAATAACTAGTAAATATTTTCTATTAGGTACCGCTTTTGGAATAACGCTAAATTACGCGATTTTTAATGTATAATGCTGCTATTTTCCAAGTGTATACAAAGTACCAAAGGTGTGCTACAATAAATTACAAAAGAGTTTTAGGCAGATTGCTTCGTCTTTTTTTAAATAATCAATAGACTAAGTAAAATTGTTTATTATTTTATTGGTGTTTGCACATTTCATTTGCAAAACTTGGTCTTTGCATAAGGCAGATGCAAAACTGGGTTTTGGAAACCTTTAACTGCAATTATTTATTGACAGCTTTAGTTGTCTGCAACGTTTCTAAAAATTTATAAAAAAATAAACACATAAGCGTTTTTTTTTCAGTTTTCTCAAAATCAGTTAACCTGCAAAAACCGAGTTTTGCATCTAGTGTACTCAAATGTTTATTTCTGAATAATTTCATAATCAAAATTTAGTAAATAATGAATATATTTGGTTGATTGATTGATTGATTTACCGGCGTGCGGTAGGCATTGCTGCCACTCCCAGGTATACAGCTGGGTCTGCTACGTCCATGCTTGTTGCCAGTCACAAAATTCATTAACCATATTATTTTCAATTTTAAAGTAAATGAGAAGTATTCTCCTTTTTCGTTCGGGCTTCCGCCCGAACCGTATCTTGTCAAAATCATTCAAGACTTTTCTAATATATTCGATTGCATATCGCGAAAATTTCAGAACGAGTAAATTTTAATATAAATATCTGCTGCAGTTAGAGCCGCACAGTTAGTTCTCTCCGGATCATCAAATCTTAAGAAACAAACATCGGACAACAAAGAGATAAAAAGATGAAATGTTAAAAGTACCAGCACATCATTCGCGAGGTGTTAAAATGAGGTGTCTAATGTGCTTAATTAATATGATCAATTTATTTACCGGTGGTTCGCTTGGAAGACTAGATTTTGTTATCCATTTTTATTTAATTTATAAATGTGTACGTATATGTAAAGTACTGGTTGTATAATCACAAAATGATTTATAATTTCCATCAATCCGTCAAATGATGGTGTAGACAACCAGCTATATATATGGTGTGCCAAATTAAAATAACTGCCTGCACACTTGACTTTATAAATTAATACAAATTATATATTTATGAATAATCCACATTGATTTTACAAAATTTTAACATAGGACGTTACCGTAGATAAGAATACAAAAAGGCTGTAAGCACAATTTTGATTGTTATGTATATAGAGTGTATTATGTATATAGAAAGGGAAAACAAACTCGTCAGTTGTCAGTGTCTTTTGTAATATGTTTTTAAAGCATTGAGGGAACAACTGAAAATAAATATATCAATGTAGATTGCACGATAGTTGTATGCGACCACATACAGTCA
Source organism: Rutpela maculata (assembly GCA_936432065.2). Taxonomy (NCBI): domain Eukaryota; kingdom Metazoa; phylum Arthropoda; class Insecta; order Coleoptera; family Cerambycidae; genus Rutpela; species Rutpela maculata. The sequence continues at coordinate 40,043,401 of OW386285.2, forward strand.
AATTTCATATTTTAATTTATAGAACGTTTATGCGAAGTAATCGTCGAATAATAACAACACTAAAAATTTGAGGTCGATCCGATAAGTAATTTCAGAAATATACTGCTTTAAACATGAACTGACGCGCTCAAATTGCTGACGTCATTGTATCTCAAAGTTTGTCTCGAAGGTGCGTTTACATTGTTAAAATCCGAAAATTTGTCTAATCTGCCAGAAATGTACTTGATTATGGTGGTTTGGAGACTCTTGGAATATTTTAATACAAAAATACACAGTGTATAAGTGCCGAAAAGAAACGAATGAAGATTCAACTAGGAGCGAATGACGTCACGTAGCGTAGATATTCTTGATTAATTTTAAAGCCTATAGAGATCCTAGAATGTTCTGGTTTTTTGCATTTCGCTCTAAAATTACTTTTGGAAAACCTAATAAAAGAAATTTGCTGATATATTTAGTTGTTTCGTTTTTAGCGATTGTTAGTTGTAATAAGTTGTAGTAGATGCCTTTCCTTGTTTGAATACATTCACGCAACTTGTATGAAGAGAGAAAAAATACCAGCAGTAATTATTTAATAACTTCTTCGCAAAAACGAAGAGTATATTGCATTTGATTGGCACATTTCTAAAACGGTAAATATCGCTAGTAGAGAAAAAATTTTCATATCATTATGTTAGAGAACGAATTGTAAACAACTTTCAAAATGTCCGTCTGTCCGTTCATCACGTTTCTTCTAAGCACGATAACTTAAGAAAGAAAAGTCCGATTGTACTGAAATTTGGAGAGCAAGTTGGCGTTAGCTAGAAGAAGAACCTTTTTGAAAAAAATCAATCAGTAAATAAAAAAGTTATTAATCATTTAAATTAAAAAAAAAAATTTTTCTTACTTTTTGTCACTTGTACTTAAATAGAAATCTTGCGCAATGTTATTCTTTTCATAATCTATAATTTCCCCCCCTTTGAACTTTACCTCAACTAAACTAAACTAACCTTTTTCTATCTTTTCTCTATTTGTTTAATTTTGTTCTTGTCTGTTTTGCCATCTTTTGTTTTTAAACTCCTCTTTAGGCCGAAAAATTCCTTCAAATCTGAACATTGTATAAGAAAACTTCCATTTCACCACATTTTCCTGGTAGACCACCAGGGTACCATTGTTTCGAACGGGTTTTTTCGTTGAGTTTTGTTTTCCCGTGCCAACAATCCAAATTTATTAGTGCGTGTGTGCAACAATTAATTTTAAGAAGTTTTGTTTTAACTATTTTTAAGTATCTTTGTATATTATATCTAAATTGTTTATTGTCAATGTTAAGTTTTTTAATTTTTTAAACATGAGCATTAACTCGAAAACACTGATTAAACCGAACCGGACCTGCCCCGTCCAGATCCACATTCACCACGTCGCTACGCGCCGTGGTTGTCTACCTGGCTCTGGGCCAGGCTTCGGGGCGGCGCATAATTATGGCTCTAATATAAATAAATTTGTGTTCAGCTTCAGCCTTGAAATCCAAAGGTCGTGTATTCGAATCCCTCAGAGAGGGAAGGTGGTGGTTTTTTTTTTTCATTTTTTTTTTTTCATATATTTTTTTTCAGAACAAAGTTGTGTTATCACAGAATTTAGAGTGTCCAAAAACAAACATTATTTACAAAAAAACTGCGAAGAGTATCCTATAGAATGCGTAACAATTATATAAAAATCTCAGTAAATCGGCGAAGAGTATAATGCTTCCACTAGTTTTATTAATACGGATACGTCATAGATAAAGAGGCGTTATTTGCGGTGTTTAATTTGATCACCAAAAAGCTTCTAGCATTGTCTAGGACCGAGATATATTAAACTTAGTTAATAAGTAAGAAAATAGACCTAATTGAAACATTTCAGTTTATTATGGCTCACCCAGTATATAACCATTCTGTGTTTAACACAGTACAACTATCTAAACTAAAAACAAAACTCAATTCATTGTACCTTATTATTTTTTTATCACGCAACCACGGAAAGTCTATTAATATGTAGCTATATAAAATCACGACACCGGTATATATTCGCTTTATTTGTTTAAAAATTTATCATGTCAAAATAAACGTGTGTGCTTTATCGGAAAAATAAACACAGTTTGTAGGTTAAAACATCACATATAATTTTTAGAAGCGAATACCAGATATTTACATTTTACTATTGAAAAGTTTCTGAATGGAACAATGTTGGATAGTTTATACACGTACAGATTTTCAGGATGACCTCCATATAAAAAAAATAAAAATAAATATAGTACATGTATATTAGATGAATTGGCATTAAATCCTCGGAAAAGGTAAATAAAGCTGAAAATTTGCAAACAGGCTTAGTTAAATGTACTAAACAGCACGCTAAAAGTTTTCCGGCTTCCGACGTTCGTGTATGTAGACGATTGCCTAAATTGGAATTAGAAAATATATTGTGAACATCTGATTTTCAATTTTAATTCAATGGGATACGTTTAATAATTTACAAATAATCCTTATTAAGAAACAACTAATTGTAGTTTATTTATTTATTATTCACAAGTAAAATCTCGTCTTAGATATGGAATGGAGTCTGTCCTTGGGGATGGTTTACCGTATCATAATATTAGATCTTGGGAATTATTTTCGAGTTCACATTTTGTTTGCAAAATTTTCTTGTCGAAATTTAGAAAAAAAAACAGAAAATTGATTTTTTGCAAATAGACGTCAAAAAATGGAGACTCTCTCGTTGTGTCAGTAACCCTGTTAAAACGCTGCAAGAAAGGGAGGAGAACAAGTATTTAAAACACATGTATGATCAATGTCGCGGTGTTTTCCGGCAAATGAAGTTTGAAATTTCATGTGGTCCCATCCAATTTCGTTATGTCAATAAGTGCCAAAATATGTTTTTTCATGAATCAAAGATTACAAAAGAAAATACTTTTTACTGACATTTGCCACGGCTTTTGCCGCTATGACGTACCGAAGGTCGTTTTTATTCTAACAAAGTATAATTACTTCAACATGTCCTACATAAATACGAAATAATTACTGACATTTTTATGGCGGTTAAAAATTTAAATATGCAAATTGGCAAAATGGCATATTTTTTAAACCAAATGGTATTTTCAGGGTTTTTGTACTCTAAAATTGTTTGGAAGACTCTCAAAATACACGTATGAGAGCTTACTGATATTTTGAACCAGTGGATTTACCCCCTTCACCTCTTAAATTCACCCCCATATTCAACTGTTTTTACGTAATATTTCAATAAAATTATTCAGTTTTGAGGTCTCTAATGGTTCATAACGTCCCGAAATAACATCAATTATCAATAATATTTTTTAAAAACACGAGTTGAATATAGGACTGAATTTAAGGGCTTGTTCAAAATATCAGTAACCTCTCAAACGTGTATTTTGAGAGTCTCTCAAACAATTCTATTGTAGAAAATTTAAAATACCATTTAATTTAAAAATATGTCATTTTGAAGAAAAGCGTAATTTTTGATGAAGTTGGTGAACGTATTTTCGCGTATTTAAACTTTTACCCACCATAAAAATGTCAGCAACTATTATTTCATGTTTATATAGGACACAAGAAGTATTTGCAACTTGTTAGAATAAAAATGACCTTAGGTACGTCATAGCAGCAAAAGCCGTTTTTTTCCGTTAATGACAGGAAGACAAAAACACTGCCGCAAAAATGTCAGTAAAAAGTAATTTTGCAATCTCTGATTCATGAAATAGTATATTGTGTATCTAGGTGTGAAAGCGATACATTCCCGGACGACGATGCAATTGTTGGCCGAGGCGCTAGCCGAGGCCAACAAGCATCGAAGTCTGGGAATGTGCTTTCACACCGAAGTACACATACTATTTTTTCTGAAATCACAATAAATACTATTTTAAACGTATAAAAATCAAAAATATAAACATTAAAAAAAAAATTCTGAAATCACAATCAATACTATTTTAAAAGTATAAAAATCAAAAATATTAACATATTAAAATATATATAAAAAACCGTACGAGACTGTTACTTCCCGGCCTAGGCCGGGAAGTAACATTCCCGTACGGCTTTGTTGATCGTTGCTTGGCAACGGATCTTTCCAGGTTTGTTTTCTGATAGTTTCCTAGCAACGGACTAAAATACTGGAATTGTGCATTTTTCGCTCTAAAATCGCGCCGAAAATGTAGACATTCCCGATCGATTTCAGAAAAAAACACATTTTGGCACTTACTGATAAAACGACTTTGGGTAGGACCATATGAAATTTCAAACTTTGTTTGCCGCAAAACGCCGCGACCCCGTGCATACATGTATTCTAACTACTTGTTCGTCCCCCTCTCTTGCGGCGTTTTAACAGGGTTACTGACACAACAAGAGAGTCTTCATTTTTTGACGTCGTGTTACTTAAAAATACAACTTTAATCGTGCTATTTTCCCAAAATATAGAATTATTGTTATATATAAGAAATTATTCTTGGCAGACTAATGTGAACTAGGCTGGAGGGTGGCAACAGGAACTAACCCTACTTTTCTTTTTTCCATCCCCATTCCTAAGGATTTTTTGAAGCTCCATATCAGCTCTGAATCTGATGGCAAGTCGTAAATGAATGTTTACGTACTGCTCTCTCAATCGGTGGTACAGAAACAATGTATTTTTTAAATTTATTTATTTATTTAACGTCGGCCTATCTCCGCTACCAAGGCCTACCACCGACCCCCAGGAGACGAGCTACCCCAAATAGCTCTGTCAAAGAGTAGGAATCTTTTACTTGTCTAATATTTAATAGTCAAGAGACCTGCTTTACATCCCCTTCGAAGGATGGTATATCCACTACGTAATCCTCGTCTCAAATTACATAGCTTCTACTTATACACTGAGCCGCTTGAAGGTGGGACGAAATCGCTGTGTTTCTCAAGATGGGTTTTACCCGTCCAAGTACTAACCACGTTTAACGTTGTTTCACTCAAGTATCGAAATACAAACCTCCAAACCAAACGACGTCTATAATTATCTTTGGCACTGCAACCATCCTACGAGTATAAAATATTCTCCATCACCTATTATCTCTGGCATAGTATCGAGTTCTTTAAATACCTTGATAATTTCGATTAATCGTGGATATTTTCGGATTATGTTGCAGAGTTTCATTTTACTTTGGTTAAGCGAGGCTGGTGTGGTATCGCAGCCATGACAGCATGTAGAAACAGGATTAAGAGCAGTAGCGAGTCAACATTTTTGGGGGGTTATTTTTTAATAATTTGCCAACTCCATAAACTTAAAAAGTCAACTTTGAAAATAAATAAATAAATAATTGCAACTGGGCAACTGAGTTTCTTTTTTAAATTTATTGGCAAGCCTACTAATATAATATACCTGTAATATACAGTGTGTCGCACTTAAGAGTGTAGCACCCTTATGTTTTTTAATTTGTGTAAGTTCAACGAAAATTTTACTTAAATATAGAACAATTTAGTATCTACTTAAGGCCGAAAAGATATTTCTGCGATACCAAAATATGCGAAAAAAATTTAAAAAAATCATATTACGCATTTTTTTCATTGGAAAAATGTATTAATAAAAATTGTTCAGAATTGTCGAAAACGCTCAAATCCAAAGTTTTACTAAATTTTATAAATATTGGAATTTTGGTTAAAAGAATTTCTTGAGAACCAAAATATAATTTTAGTGGGTTTTACATTTTGAAGAGGGTGCTGTTAATTAATAACGTATTTTAAAAAATAACTAAAAAATTAATTGACAACTAAACGCTCATTAATAATAATAATAATAATAATCCGTTTACTTTGATATCGCAAGAGGATTTACATTTGTAGAAAGCAAACGTTTTGTTAGCCATAAGTATATCCTAATTTATTATATATTTAAGAACAATTTGATTCATATCTGGAAAAAAAAAAAAATTACACTCTTAAGTGCGACACACTGCAAATCTGGAATATACAGTGTTACCCACTTAAGATCGCAACACCCCCGTGTACCCGTTAATTGATGCTTGATTAACTTCAAACTTTGGTGGTAAGAAAAGATCGATAAGGTGATTCTTTGAACTTAGTAATATGTGATACATGTCAATAACATGCGACTTTAAAGGAGTTTGAAAAGTCGATGTTTCAAAAAAAAGTATTAGCGATTCTATTTTCAAATTTCGGTTTCATCATCGTAAAGAGCACCATTTAAAACCCCTAGCTATCAATGTTAAGTAAGATCACTTATCTGGTTACTGAGATGTAAGCCCGCAAAAATTCATTTTTGAACGTTTTCATTTTACGTTTTTTCGTAAATGATCAAGTTGTTTGAGTTAAATTTTGCCAAAACTGATTGTGCATTTGAGAATTCACGACATTTGCAGCACTTATTTGCTGTCATTTTTGGTATGAATCATACACCATTCACAGATTTCAATTATTTTTATCAGTTTTCGAGATAATGACCCGGAGAGTTTTAACTATACCCTGTATATCTAATAATAATTATTTATGTCAAATTATTTTATTGAGATAAATAACTTAATGATAAAATAATCAACTTCAGAATTTCTCGACCATTAATAGGTCAGTTTCAGCAAGGGAGTGAGTGTGTCGGAAAAGGGATGACGTAAATACGAGATTATTATTATATTTTTCAATACACTTCTTTAAGCATGTTTGCAAATTTTTAACCTTATGTTATTTCAAAGATGAAGACCTAATATTCCTGATCTGGCATCCCCTTAGTTTCATTGTAAATTCAGTTTAAATCCAATAAATAACGTTATCCTATATATTTCAGTATCCACTTCACATGGATTTCGGACGTGATTCGACTAAAAATTACTACAATTATGTTGTTCATCTTAGCAGTTTATGTTTTTATGGAGTTGAAGTTTAACGGGATCACCACTTCATATAAAAGCCATATAAATTTATGAAATGTTTTCTCTTCGTTTTCAGGTAACTTCGTGTGTGTGAAATATACTGAACTTCTGCTCATTTATGTAACAAAACATTTATTTAGCCCTAATATATGTGCTAAATTATATTCCTCTGTGAATTATTTTCGTGGTCGGTGGCTCTTTCTGTATTTGAGGGCAACTTTTACCGCTTAATTTAATAACTCAAATGATAAATTAGCTTGAAAGTCATTTTGGAATACATGATCATTTGGTAGCTATATTTGAGAACAGAGTCCGAGTTAAATGCAATAACTTCATTTCATGTATTGTTATTTGATGATATAATTCTCATTCGTAAAACTAGGTATACGCAATTGTGAGGTTTTTAAGGATATTTGATTGTCAAAGGTAACTAATGTTATAAAATGCCCAATTTTAGTAAAATTTTAAGTTCAAAAGGCACTAGTAATTTATAATATTTGTTCATTAAGATTTAAATTATTTGCAAATTTCCCATTCGTGATCGAGTGCGACCGACGTTTGGCGAAAATCATCGCGACGTCATTCTATTTGTTCATGTTCAACGTCTATATGAAATCGTTCTTTACGGGTATATTTGGGAATGGAGTTAATTTTAGTATTTCGTAATCAATATGGCATAATTTGGTTTCTAGAACGGTTTTGTAAAAGCCAGAGCGATAATCTACCAAAATGTTGTCATATCTATGGTTATGGTTATGTGCAACAAAGTAAATATATAATATACTGTTTTTAGCATTTCTTTGAATTAATTTACTTATGTTAGTCTTATGCTCCGATTAAAGAACTTATATCTAGATACATAACAGGCTATCTTTTCACTATATACCTTGTTTGCTCCTAACATAGTCACATTATATGCCCATTAAAATGGATAGATGAACATCACATCCCATAGGCAACAGTGGCATTGTGAGTGTAGAACATGACGTGTAGAATGGTAAATATTTTCATTAAAATAAATTATTGCAATTCCTGCATTACCGGCTCTTTATACAACGTGATGTAGGCATACGATATTACAGTAAGATAATAAAGTAAGATAAATATGTATTGAAAGGATATTAAAATTTAATTGGTATTCACTTTATAACTGTAAACTGAACTTCCTCATGTTACGACTATGGAACGATCGATTTTCTTCTTTTCTAAACTGCTTTCTGCAAATGGCACAGCACTTTGCACTAAATATATTGTCACTAAACTGTGTAAATATGAATAGAGAATATTATTTAGGTATTAAACAAATCACAACTTAAAATAAAGACTTCTTCACCACATTTTGATCGAAAAACACTTATCCCCATTAATGGCGGATACTGTCAAAAGTGTCAAACTGAAATTATGATAATCAAACTGAACCGATCGTGCCCGAATCGGTCGCGAATAGATCGACCAGCCAATCAAAAACTTATGGGAAGAAGTGCCTTAGATTGTAACTATCTCAGCAACATATAAATCAGTACAATTATGTATCTAGATATAAGTTCTTTAATCGGAGGTCTTATGTTTTAACGTTAAGTTACATTATTAATAAGGAATTTAATAAATATTCACGTAGATTTACAGGCCCACGAATAAAAAGTCATGTTCACCAGACTAAATCACCATATCCTCATGTTTCATCCTCATATCAGATTTACTCTGTCAGGCCAGCTTTCCTCCTTAACCTCAAGAAATAGTCAGAAACTGGTAAAATGACACTGTACAACGTTTTGCGAGATATTTGCGTTTGAAATTTTCGCAAAGATAGCGGATAACGTCATTCCTTGCTGACTCAGCCAACTTGACAAAATATTCAGAGACATCACCCAGTACTTTAAAGAAAACACATTGAAATACGCTATTTCTTAAAAAAAAAAGTACCTATAGATTTACTAATATACCTGCTTATTGCATAAAATTAAATTCAGGAAAGTAAACCTTCGAATTACGTATCTCTTGATTGCCATTTAATTTAATGAGAATTGTAGGACGGTGGAAAATATGAAACTACCGATTTTTTAATAAAGCTTCATTAAAAGTTGCTGGTAATTATTAATACCCAAATTAATCTCCTTGATTCAATATGGAATCTTTTTAATGATATAACTCTTTTTAAGACTATATATATTTTATTAAATATTGTTTATTTTTATGCATAAGATTCACAAATTAAATCTGATATAATATGAGAAAATAACTCAAGAGAAATTTCTCTTCTGCAGATGTAATAAACAAAAAGTTGCTTAATAAATCAACAAAGAGATATAATATGCTTTTGCGTTAATTATCCGGAGACTCACATTATATATAAAACATGTTTGTTAACAGCCCGAGGAGTCATTTTCTAGTTTAATTATATATGTTGAAAGCCTAGAAGATTTTGTTTTAGTCAGCTTTATATGAACGTTAGCTTAAAAGACCCATATAATAGGGAAAGTAATGAATTAGATACTAAATCCGAAAAATACAGAATTTTTTCAGTAAGTCTCTCAATGTATTAACTTTTACTACATGATTTAAAAAAAAATTCTAGATTTTTCAAAATGTTAATCTTTTTGGTATATTTGTGAAAAGATTCTATTAAAAAATATCTGGTTATATTATTTGACTTGAATGAACCATGTGATAAAATAACCTTCTTCTTCAGGGTCCTAGACACGATTACTATGTGTGGACATTGTGATCATTTTTATTAAAATTAAATTATGAGTATAATTTCCCCGGATACCTACTGGCGTTAACCGACGTTAACTAGTTGTTTATGTGTTTTGTAGAATTTAAATATCATTCACCATTATTTTCGAAAATTTGCTAGGAAGTAACCATAAATGTGCCATCAAATATTATGACGGGGCGAGCGTAGAGGCGACTTCAATGTGAATATCAGTCGATATTCCGTTGAAGCAACGTCGAGCGCGGTTAGTACTTGGATGGGGTCCCATCTTGGGAAATACAGTCTTCTCGTCCCATCTTCTAGCGGCTTGTATATCAGTGTATACGCGGAAGTTACGTAATTTCAGACGAGGATTACGTAGTGGATATACCATCCTTCGGAGGGGAAGTAAAGCAGGCGGTCCCTTGTTTATTAAATGTTAGGCAAGTAAAAGATCCCTACTCTTCTTAAGGGAAGAGGTTCGGCAAAATTTCCGGGTTGGGGGTAGCTCGTCTCCTGACGTCGGTGATAGGCCCTGGTAGCGGAAATAGGCCGACGTTAAATAGTTAAAAAAATATATATTATGACAATATTTTGCACAATAATCCATTACGGGGTGATGTATTTGCCCCTAAATGTAAACGAATAAAAATTGAGTCCTGTCCTGGAATTTTTCCAAAATAAATTATGCTATTGACTGGACTAAGAGTGCACCATATGTGTACCGACTTTTATCTAAATACGTCCACCCATCCCAAAATACGGTGAATTTTAGTTTCGGTCAAGAAAGAGAGAATCTCGAAAACCATTCACTTTCAAGGGCAAGTGTGGGGGTGTTTTGAACTCAACAAAGTGTGCTCTATATCTCACTTTAAATCTGGGACTGTATATCAATAATTTCTATGTATTTCGTATTGAATTTTCAAACTTCGAAAGTCAAATATTTTAAATTTGTAAATGTACTATTATATTTTCGACGATTGAATATTTTCCAATTTGACTGCAGGAGGTATATGAGGACACCTTAACATTCTTGGCAGCGGTGTTTTTGTTAATCTAAGAGGTTCTATATCAATATCTACATAAAAATAGTTTTGCTAAATCTTTGAAATATGAAAATAAATTAATCAACATGGCATGATGTCAAAACAAAGGTATATTCATGCTCGTGGTCGCATTCTGAGTACGTTACATAAGTTATGTTATGTATATTGAATTCTACTGTAAGTTAGTGTTAGTTGGAACAATGATTCTATTAATTTGGAAAGAAGCCGGCTAGTAAATACACAAGTTATTAAACATATTAATTCATAAATATATACCTGGACAGGGTTGCAACGTTTCATAAAATTTTACAAAAGCAAGAGTTTTGCATAGAATACTGACGACCGTTTTTTCAACCAACTTAGCTTCATCACCAGGTGATTATAATTAAAAATACAACATTTATTTTGAATACATTGTGAAGAGTATCTTACAGAATGTACAAGAATTATTTGAAAGTAGAGAACACTAACTCTGACAAATGTAGAATTGGCAAAGCATCAGACAGGGCTATATTCTGTCACAAATCCCCTTTAACATCTATAGGAAAGACGTGATGTAACGTGCGCTGGAGAGGGGGTGAACAAAACATCAGCCTTTTAGGACTTTTTCCGAAGTAGAAATGGATTTCTGAGCACAACTAGATTAAAAAGTATCAAGTGCCTTTGGAAATTCAATTAATATTCTCCAAAATTCTGCAGAGATCTTACTTTACAAAATTGTTTTGGTTTTGGGTATTTCCCAAAGAAAACAGGTATGTTTTCATTTAAAGAAATAGCAATGACATCATTACGACAAAAAAGATATTTTAAAATTTGACCTAAATTTTTATACGATCACTGTAAAAACTAACTAAACTTTAGATTGGTAGAGTGAACGCAAATTTTCAACTTTGGAAATAGTACAAACAACTCTTTACTGCAAAGAAAATAAACGCAAAAAAAATAAAAACTGGTACATGCTTTATTTATGTTGAAATGAGGTTTAAACTGTTGCATCAATATTAGAGAAATTATTGACGTTGTGTCTAGTAATTAATTATACTCAGAATTTCAACGAACTTGCCTCTTTTCAGGTTTGCTATATCCTGTATTAATTTTACAGTTAATTAAAATTATATTCCAGTCATTTGATTTTAATACAAACGTTTTGTTTTTTAGTTACTATAAATATTAACGTAGTATGGCTCGAAGTATTTTATTTAGATATTGTTAATTTTATAATCTGTATTCGACAAAAATATATCTTGGTTTGTAGCATAGAACCTTAGTTGCAACCTCTTTTTCAATAACAATTCGGGAGATCAAACGCGCAAAATAAATATCTCTTTATTTGCCGGATCCACATCAACTTACAAAGCAAAAACAATAAAGAAAACAAAATAAAAACTCGCGTCCGAGACCAAACGTCGATAACGAAACATTTGCCATCGCAACTGTTTATTCTTCTGTTTTATCTCTGCTTCTACATTACACCGAAGCAACACTGTTACTTGAAATAAAAATAAAATAGAAACCTTCTAATTTTTACCGACGGTAGAAGGAAATGTTTGTAAAAACTAAAACAAAATGGAACCAAACAAATATGCTCTCTTTTTATCGCAAGAAAGCATTGAGCCTCTATTTTGTTTCATTTTATTCATTTGGTATGGACCTGGCATATTTTTTTTCCAAACTACTGCAAAATATAAAAGTGCCCTAGATGCGCTCGTACAAAACAACAGCTCCGTTGGGTGAAAGGACACGATGGAATTCAGGGTAACGAGGAAGCGGACACTTCAGCCTGCAAAGAATCTGAGAACGCCCTGCATGGTTCGAGACCCGCAATACCGCTCTCATATTCAGTCTACATTTCTCTGTTAAGGGACCATACACTCAAAAGCTACGTGGACTGTTGGAGGTATCTAAGCTGGAGACATAGCAGAATGGCTTTGGCCACTCCTAGTCGTAAGATAGACAGACACTCTCTCCAAGTGTAGAGAGTGCAATATGGCTGATGAGACTGCCAAGCATGTGCCGTATCATTGCACTGCTCTCTCAATGAAAAGAGAAACCATACTGGGAGACTTTTGGCTCATTATGGCCAGTTTAGGTGGCACACTGCCTGGCCTTTTCCTCACGTGTTCGTTGGCTTGAGGAACAAGGGACTCGGTGAACATGCCGATACATACATACATGCAATGTGCCCACCTACGAGGCCTGTATATGCGAATGCAAGCTCATCTCCCTCCAAACAATCCAGAATCCAATGATATAAAAGTTTTAAATACATAAAGACGTTATGTCTCCCGACGAGGTAAAGTTTTGGAAAATATGACAAAATTGGACCCTACAACATTAAATTTTGAGGTGCATCGAAATCATTCATTATAAAATGAGGATACGGAGGTCTCCTAGGTAGTCCGAAGGCGAAACGATATCGTATAAATCTTATTGTGTTATGCCATTCGTACATTTGTGAAAAGAGGAAAGCCTTATATGAGTCATATATTGCCTTCAAAAACTGTTTGAAGTGTTCAGTTCTGATGAATACTATAATCACCCATAACAACTTTTAAAGCTAGCCACAAAAGAACCATAATTCCAATAAACATTATCACCGTCAATTCTAATACTTTAACAAAACCAACGTTGTTAAGCATATCTCTTAAAGAAGAATTTGGACCTTTTTTGCCATCTCTCCAAAAGTTGTATGTAGTTGAGATTAAATTTCCTCAGGGATGTATTCCTAACTTGTTTATGTGTGGTATGCAAATTTGATTCGTATTACGCTTAATTACTTAGGCAATGAATTATTTTACTTTGTAACAATTGAATTTCTTAATCAATATGTGCACATATTTTTTGAATTCAAACCTTTCTTATTGAGCTACTTATCTTCAAGTTTAACATCTCGTCAGGTTTTATATGTTGGATAGACAAGTCATTTTTAAAGAACTTCATATAGTTTCACACGTCTGCTCAGAATCCCAATTGCAGCACAGAAGCTAACGAGGCAATTCTAAAAAGTGATTAGTATTACAGAAAAGTGCATCAACAAAGATGGATATATCGTAGAGTGGCAGAGCCGCAATCTAAGGAAGTAGAGATTTTTCCTTTCTCATTTATCAAGTTCTACATCGTCTTTTTACCCTGTGAGTGAAACCGCCAAACGTTGCAGAAGGCCAACCTGCGCCCTCAGCATGTTGTGCTACTCTCATGGAAGATGGCAAGATCGCCCACGGGAACACAGCGTGCTGAAGGCCTTGCCTCTACCACCAACGACAAATAAAAAAACTGAAAAAATTCGTTTTCTTGTCTTCGGTAAAAGAAATGACTGGGAAGGCATACAAATTTGCACAATAAGCCTTGTATAGCTGCAGTGCCTCTGAAAACTTGCTCAGGAGACGGCCCAAAACAAAAAAACAAAAAAAAGCGTACTATACTAAGTCCGCAAGAGAAGAAATAGTATTAAATGCAAATATTTCCATTCCGGAAATTCCAAATCATGTAAACAGAGTTCTTTCCACTCCTTAGACAATATGGATGAGGAGAAATGTATGGAATTTTGTGAGTAGTTGCAGGTGCATTTTTTAAATAATTTTCATTTTTTTATTGAAATACTTATATAGATATGTTTTTTGTTTATTTTAAAAACCAAATGCCTACCTCAGGAAAAAGTTTTCTTAAGTACCCACTAATTCATTTTATATGTGAGGCTTCTTACATGTGCATTGCGCATCAGCTATATTTTATTTGAATCTTGCAAATATCAACTAATCATCGTACAGATAATATTGTATTTATGATTATATATTTTCTATGCAGTACTTTGTTGCTAACTTTTTATATGTCAAACGAAAATCTGGTGTTTACGAAATTAGTACTGTAACTTAAAATATATACGAACAAAATAATCAACTATATCAGATTTGGTTCATCTTAAAGATAACAGAATTTGTATAGTGTTGTTAACCATGCCATGCATGCAATTGTGAAAACTGATGTTATACAGGGTATCCCAAATTTAAAGTGACATAGACTAATGAGAGATAGAGCACACTTCGCTGAATTCAAAGCACCCCCACACTTACTCTTGAAAGTGAATAGTTATCGAGATACGGGGTGTGTTTTATGATTCTTGACTGAAACTAAACTTCACCATATTTTGGAATGGGTTTACGTATTTGGATAAAAGTTGGTACACATATAGTGCACTCTTAACCCAATCAATAGCATAATTTATTTTGGAAAAATTCCAGGACAGGACTCAATTTTTACTATTTTACATTTAGGGCTAATTACATCCCCACGTATATCAGTTTTCTGTAAGTGGCTGGTAAAACTATTGAAATCTTTATGGATTATTGTGCATAATATTTGATGGCACGTCTTGACTTCCTAGCAAATTTTCGAAAATAATGGTGAATGATATTTAAATTCTACAAAATACGCAGACAACTAGTTAATGTCGCTATTTTATTAATTTTACTTAAACACTTGTTTAATAATTATTTAATGTGTTACTGTTACTTAAAAAGAAAAACGAAAAACAGAAAAAAGTAGAAAATAAAGAAAAACAATTACCTTAATCATAATTTACAGCACAAATTTTAAAAAGACACTAACTATTTTATACACTGGTACAACTAATTAAAATTATAATAAATTTTCGAAATGAACACCCTCAGCGTTAATACATTTTTGTGAACGTTTAAAAACGGTTTTAACCGATCTATCGATCATAGCCGGGTTGTGTCTAACATTGCCACATACATTAAAAAATTTTTGTTGTAATTGTTCACGAGTATTAATATTTTCACTGTACACCTGTGACTTCAGGTGGCCCAATAAAAAATAATCAGTGGGGGTGAGATCAAGAGATCTAGGTGGCCAATTAACTGGATCCCCTCTACCAATCCATCTGTTGGTGTAGCGTTGATTAAGATGCTCCCCCACCGGTACAGAAAAATGGGGTCCAGCACCATCGTGTTGAAACTGCATACCTCTAGCATTGATGTTTTCTAATAAATTTGGTAACACATCTATTAAGAAATTTAAATAAACTTCACCCGTTAGTCTCTCTTCAAAAATGTGTGGCCCTATTATTAGGAGACTATTGTATATTCCACATCAAACGTTTATGTTGAATCTGTGTTGGGAATTTTTCTGAAGTGTAGCATGTGGATTTTTTGAGTTGCCCAAAGATGTTGAATTCTGATGTTGTTTCTTCCATCACGAGTGAATTGAGCTTCGTCCGTGAACAGAATTCTAGACACTGTTCATCTGTGCGCAACTACCCATCTACAAAATGTTAAACGCGGAACGCTGTCACCATCTTCAAGTCGTTGTACTACTTGAACATGAAAAGGATATAAATTTACTTCTTTTTTTAAAGTTCGCCTTACTCTTGTTCTAGAAATTTCTAATTGATGACGGATTTTCCTGATGCTTACAGTTGGATTCATATGAACAATCTGTAATACTTCCTCTCGCTGTTGAAAATCTTTAGAAACATGTTCATGTTTTGCCTGTGAGGGAAATTGCCCATGTTCCTTGCTAAATTGATACACCTCTGAAAATGTATGATTTGGTGTACGACGATTTCGAAAACGTCTTTTATATTCTCTCTCTGCTGCTCTTCTATTTTCGTCAGAAAATCCATGCATATAAATCATAAATCATTTGAAAATTGGAATGGCATCTTGAAATTATTAGATTTGTTAATATAATACCTTATTTTATATAATAACTCAAGCGACATCTTTGAATACTTTAAGCTTAATTTCTAAAGGTAACTTACCTTACTATGTATTAAACTATAAATGACAGAATTGACACACGCCTACTTTTATTTTTAAGCAAACTGTTTTTCTATGGAATATTGCGTACAAATTTTAAGGGCAATTAGAATCAAATTTAAGTAACAATAATACATTAAATAATTATTAAACAAGTGTTTAAGTAAAATTAATAAAATAGCGACGTTAACTAGTTGTATTTTGTAGAATTTAAATATCATTCACCATTATTTTCGAAAATTTGCTAGGAAGTAACCATAAACGTGCCATCAAATATTATGACAGTATTTTGCACAATAATCCTTAGACATTTCAATAGTTATCCGTCATTTACAAAAAACTGATATACAGGGTGATGTAATTGGCCCTAAATGTAAAATAATAAAAATTTAGTCCTGTCCTGGAATTTTTCCAAAATAAATTATGCTATTGATTGGACTAGGAGTGCACTATATGTATACCAACTTTTATCCAAATACGTCCACCCATCCCAAAATATGCTGAATTTTACGTTTCAGTCATGAATCATAAAACACTTCCTATCCCAAAAACCATTCACTTTCAAGGGTAAGTGTGGGAGTGTTTTGAACTCAACAATGTGTGCTCTATCTCCCATTAGTCTATGTCACTTTAAATCTGTGACACCCTGTATAATTGAGGTTCTCCATCACCTGGTTGTATTATTCTTCTATTACCAGAACATTGAGTACGGTCCTGTAAAAACTACTAAAATTATGAAAAAACCCCAGATTTACCAACTGCCTCTATTTAAATAATTCTGATACTTTTCACCGCAGTTTTTCTTCTGATGCAAAATTAACATCTAAATAAGAATTATATTTTCCAACACGTTTAACTAAGCGAACAGGCAGCAACTAGTAATTTCAGTAAGTCATATAGATTAACGTTAGGGCAGGATTTTCAAGGAATTGGTTAAATGTAACATGACATTCGACAAGGCATATCATCCATAAATCCTGAACTACCCCTTACGGTCCCAGAACATTCAACGTGACTGAGATTTAGTAGAAGTTATAACTTAAAGCACCGTACAAACTGCAGCAATTTGGTCGAAGACAGGCATTGACAGCGGTTGACCTGTACGTTCGACCAGTCCGAGTTACAAGTGACAACGGGGCCGTGAATACTAATGCGGCTCTGTTTCTGCGTTCGCCCTCATCATGTTGTCAACTTAAAACCGCTACCCATATCACATCCGATTTGTTTCCTTCCATTTTCTGGGAGCATTACACGGGCCCCAAGAAAAGTCGAAAGGCTTAACTCCTTTTGTTATTGAGATATAAAAGTGTTTGCCGAAAGTTGTATTAATTGTTGATTAGGTGCCAGCAAAATTTGTTTATTTTTTTATAAAGTGGCACAGTTGCCTAATTACAAAGAAATTACACTTTGCATGCACATAAACATAATACAGGGTGTTTCGAAAAGATTGGGACAACGCTTAGCCGTAGATTCTTGACATCAAAACAAGTCGATTTAACTCAAAAAGTAGTGGTCTAACTTTTTTCGTTTTCAAGATACAGGGTGGCAAAGTAAAAAAATTGTATTCGTAATTTCTCTCTATCTTAGAGACTATTATACGTATCTACCTCAAAGTTGGTAACATTATGTTTTTCAGGTCGCTAATTACAATCGTGCTATTATCGATGCCATATTTTATAGATGGCGCTAGTTACAGGACTTTTACGTGACACTTTAAGCCATAACTTTTTTGAGGTTTTGGACATCGTCTTCTACTATAATAGAAACTAATATAATAGAAACGCAATTTAGTTTCCTAAAGGAAAGGTGTACTTGTTTAAACGCGATAAAATGCACGCCTTCAGAGAAATATGCGATTTAGAATTGTCACATGTCGTCAATATTTTCATGTAAACTCAAAAAACACTTTAGAATAAACTCGAAGCTGGGTAAAAAGTAAATTGAATGATTAAACGAGTGGACCCATGTATCTATACGTATTTTGGGGCGTTGAAACCGAATCCGAGTTTTTCGTTTTATCTGTAAATGCATTTTTGACTATTTTTAGGTTATTTTTCGGATTTTATTGAGGTTATGTCAAAATCCTGAAGGATACGTCAATCCTGACCTGAATCGATTTTAGCACCCCAAAATACGTGTCCGTACGGTGGTTTTCATGTGGTCAATTTAAACTTTCTTTTAAATACATTTTTAAATATTTTTGAGGTGTTTTATGGTGAGCTTTTGAGTTTATGCTAAAATCCTGATGCGATAAGAAAGGTGTGACTTCGGATTCGGTTTCAGCATCCCAAAATACGTATAGAAACACGGGTGAATTCGTCTAAGCTTTCAGTTTACTTTTCACCCGGTTTCAGGCTAAGCTGTCTTTTGAGCTTACATGAAAATATTGACGACATGTGACAATAAAACTTTAAAAGTGACAGTAACATATTTTAAAAACTATTTCCGCTACTTCCGGCATCCCGCCGGAAATTCTTCCGGCAACATAACCTAAAAATAGTGCTACATAACCTAAAAACAATTTAAGACATTGGTACCAACCTAAACATTTTTTCGAAAACTGTCAAAAACCAAATTCCCCCAGAAAAACATTGGAACCAAAAATTTGACAGCTGTCACTTCCCTGACCGATTTAATAAAAAATCGGTAGAGGCCAGAAGATAAAACAAAATATATCAACTCAAACTTAAACGATCCACCATAAACACCATGGTCATCCCTACCACCCATTACCAATGAATGGGTTTTTTCGTTTAGTTGTGTTTCCTGTATCAATAATTAAAATTATTATGTGCTCTTGCCTACGAACTTAGTTTTTTTTATAGTGATGTGTTTATTTTTATATTAATTTTAGGTCCATGTGGATGCATTATAATTTGAACCTAGTTTTTAAGCCTGCCTACAGAAGACAGGAGCTACTATCCCACATTTCTATTTTTCTCCAAGCCAAACCGGACCTGCTCCATCCAGCCTCATACCCGCCTCTGCGGTGTTCGCCTTGGTTGTCTGGCTGGCTATTTGTATTAAAATATTGAATAAAATATTAATGTTGTGCAAACTATTTTAACACTCAAGTTCGTAGGTCCATATCCCACCGAACGGAAGACTTTTTTTCTGTTTTAATGTGAAAAAAATATTTCAACTTAATAAATATAATTAAATGAGATCGTTCATATTTTTTAGTGCTCTTTTCGGCTTCAAAGATCCACCGGGTGGGGAGGTTTCAGCCGCTTCCAGTAGCTGCCGATTTTTTCAAAATAAAATTTGTACAAGAGTTTGGAATTAATTGTTACACCTAGACCTTGTTGTTTTCGACTATATCCAAATTTACATCATTTTGTAGGAGTACATTATTGGTTGGTTTTGGCAACTGAATCATGGTATTACATCTTTCAATATTAAAATCAAATTTATTTAATTTGCTCCACTCGTAAGTGGTCACAATATTACGCTGTAATAATTCACAATCGCCTTGGTACTGTCGTGAGCAAAAAAAATAGGACAACTTCTTTTTTTTAATGTAAATCTCTCTCTATTTACACACTTGCATACAATAAACACCTAGAATTATAAATCGTGTCCGGCGAGTCATTAATGAAATAGAGAAATAATAAAGGTCCCAAGTTTTAACCTGCACGCCTGAAAAGATTCCATTACATTTAACAACTTGTAACTATGAGGTAATTAACTTGAATAAAGTCTCAGTCAAGGAATAATACGTCATGAGCAACTTTATCAAATGCAAGTACTTTATTTACTGTAGTTAAAACATGTTTATTAATAGTGTTTTATTACCTAGAATGGAATCAGAAGTACATGTAACAGCCCAGACGACAGAGATCATTTTATAAAGAAACCCACAAAAAGTTAATTATATATATAATTTTTTTTTAATGAGTTCGTAAAAGTGTATAGAATAACATCCTGAAAAGTTTACATTCCCCTCGGATGCAGAGCATAAAAAAAAAATGTGAAAAAAAAATTTTTTTATCAATTTTTTCAACATTTCTAAATTAAGTCAGGTTAGAAAGAAACAAAAAATATAGGTGGGTAGACCACGTATTTCTGAACAAAAAATGTCCTAATAAAATTTATCGCTAAAGTCACGATTTTCCCGGAAAAAAATAGTGAAATAACTTTGTCACTCTGCTCGGCCAAGCGCACGGTTAAATGCATACTACGGAACCTCTAAAAATTCCAGTTCTAACAAGTGAAATAAAGCTTTTTTCTCTTTCTGATTACACATTTTTAACATTTTTCTTAGTGACTAAGAAGACAAATAGTGAGTCTGGAGGGAAAATATATAATTATGAAAACATATACAGACACTGCACATATCCGCTGAATCACTCGCATGAATTTTTACGTGCCTTTGCTGTATTGTATTTATTACAGATACACCTATCCACACTTCAGCTATATCCATTGAATTCCTTATACATTTGTTAATGTATTGGAAAAGTTCCAGAATTTATATTCAAAACAATCAAAGATATTTTCATAGTTATAAGGATAAGATTGTGACAATCGCAATTCCTTATCATGATATGATTAATCATAATTTTAATAAAATGCATAAAAGTAAACGAATTTGTGTTTGAACATTCGAAAAGTATACATTTTTTCCGAAATAGTGATATTTTATTTTTTCCAATGAGTTAATTTCTCGGCAAGTTACAGCCTCCAATATATATATATTTATCAAGAAAATCATCAAGTAATTAAATTAAAATAATTTGAGATGTACTTTTTTTAATCAACGTTACTATAACTTAATAAACCATAATATACCATAATACCATAATAATCATGAAGTATACATACTTTTTAACAGTTCTCAATGAAGAAAGACTTTTTTTGAAGAGCCTTTATTTTTTTTCTATATTTATTATTGCAACGATTGAATTCGGGCGTAATAATATATATAAGCATATGTTTCCCATCCATCCTTTGCTTGTATTGTTTGAAACAAAAAAGCATCAGAAAGCTACAGTTTCCATCTTTTAAATGAACCAACACTGTTATATAGTTTGAATAAATTCTGATTTAGTGACATGTAATTCAGTGCGTCGGTGTCACAGTCATGCGTATTCAAGCGCGTGCACGCATGGATATCGCTCCGAGTTATAACGTTACGCTTGACTATTTTTTTTCTTGGAAAACCGTGGCTTTAACGATAAATTTTGTTAGGACATTTTTTGTTCATAAATTCGTGATCTATTCATCTGTATGTTTTATTTTTTTCTAGCTTGATTTAATTTCAAAATTTTCAAAAAATGGATAAAAAATGTTTTTTTCATTTTTTTTTTTATATTCTGCACCCGAGCGAAATGAAAACTTTTCAGGATATACAGGTATTCTATACACTTTCAAGAACGCATTAAAAAAAATGTACACAATTTGCAACTTTTTATGGATAAATACCTTCGTCGTCTGGGCTATAAGTCATAATATTCCAATTGCTTAAATTTTTGCTACAGGGTGTTGATTTCTTTTAATCGTTATTACTTCCACATCCAGTGGAAGTATAATAACGACCAATTTTTTTTTTTAATTTTTGTTGTTCAGATAGGCTTAGAATGTCATGAAACGTCGAGATTTGAAGTTTGAGCGAAAAAAAATTATGTCTGTCGGTTTGTCGGTCTGTCGGTCTGTCGGTCTGTCTGTCTGTCTGTCTGTGTGTCTGTCTGTCTGTAACTTTTTGTGCGCACGTTTACTCTGGAACCGTTTAAGATATTGACTTGAAATTTGGTACACATATTGTACTTTAACGAGATCTGGAACTAGATTATATTTTCATCTTGTTCCGTCGAAGGGTTAAGGGGTAAATTGGGGTAAATTTGGGGTAAATACGTAAACCAAGCTGGTAAGAGTCCATAAAATTGATATTTAGTATATCCAAGAGAAGCTAAAGCCTCAAAAACATTTTTGGCATTAGCCACCCCCATTACATTAAAGGGGATGAAAAAAATTGTAATTTAGTATGTGTACAAGAACCAGAAACCTCACAATATTTTTTTACTTCATCCGCCCCCACTACCACCTCACTATCAACTACCTCACTACCAATGTGGGGTATCGTTTTATGGGTTTTTGGGGTAGAGGATTTCAAATATTGTATTAAAATTCCATGAACAATTATTTGCACATACAAAATTTTTTCGTTGTGAGTGATAGAAAATCGGGATGTGGAAGTAGTGATTCCTTGGACAGCGGTTTTTTTTAATATATCAGAAAATACTTTAGATATTATTTTCGATTTTTGTATATGTTAATAGGATATAAAACCACACATTTTAGTTAAAAAAGTTATTTTACCGCTCCACCAGTGGCGTCCCTGTAAACATGTCCTTTGATATTTTTTACCAAAAAAGTGGTACGCCACTGATATTTTTCTATGTAGATATTTTTTCTGGTTATCCCGGTCAATTCTACATGAAAACGGTCTCTTGCGTTTTTCTCGTCAGACGCATGCACAGTTCATTTGAACTTTCCTTCATAAAATGACCTAATGAGATATTAGTACGCCATTAAGGAACGCCGTGTATGAGCTGATCTTCACTTAAAAACATATAAATGAAACCTTACTTAATAATTTAGAACATTTATAAAAGAATCGCAAGTAATATTAGAAGTTGGAGTAGGTATGTTTGCCCCTACACAACTATGACAAAGGAAGTTACACTACATTAACCAGACTATTCATGGCCTACGATCGGAGTAACTTTTGAGTTGGAGTTGGTTTGTAAAATTCAAAGCCGAAATCGATTATCTAAGATATTAAACAATTTTTTTGAACATTCGTTTTTAGTGAAAACTGAAGCTAATAAAATATGATAATTTGCAATTTTACAAATAATAACTTGGGACTTGAAATTATAGCCCAGTCACTTTAACATATGAACCTCTAAAAAAATCCAACTGAAGATTTTCCAGCGGGATTCTCCTTATTTTGTCACAAATAATTTTTCAAACGTCCATAAAGCCAAATGGACGGCTACAAAAGTTACAGAAGGTCAAATGTCATGAAAATCAGTTTTTCTCAAATATCTCGTAAATGATCGGTTTTACGTTCATTTTGGTTATTATAAAATTAGTTCGAGAGATAAGTCTACATCAAAAAGGCCCTATACAAAATTTCCGTAGAACCAATAGTTTTTGAGATATAGGGCTGAGAAAACTCGGGTATTGCACTGCATTTGTTTCCGCCTTTAAGGTAGAATGCAAGGCGCGTTTTTTTTACATGGTGTCCCCTGTAGACCTAATAGACAAGAAAATAATCATTCTTTTTACAAGTTATATTATAACTTTGTTGATTATTGCTCGTCTTTGCTGACTTCTTCTTCTTCGTCTCCCTCTATCTCTTCTATTTCCACTTCTTCAATATTTTCATCTTCATCATCAACAATCATCTCAGCAGAAAATAATGAAATGAGGTAGGCTTTATCATCGCTGAAATTAAATTCAGCGGTTGTATCCTTGGACATCGTATTGAGACACGACTGGCCCCGAAAGTTCATCTGGTGCAGGACGAATCAGAGTAGTTGTTAGCTCTAATAAATTATTGTTTAAAGTCCAACCCCATTGCTGAGGGTCTAAATCTTTTCCCAGCCAAGTTTGAACCTAGTAATATACCCTGAATAGATGTGGTTGAGTAGCTGCTGCTGTGGGTGGAAATGACGACAATTGCGCAGGCTTATTTAGTCTAGTTCATTTTGAAAAACAAAAATATCTATAATTATCAATTGAAGTCTCTTTTTATGGACCTCCGTACATAGCTAAAATAAACAATGTGGCACTATTTATGAGCAAATTTTTCGAACAGTTTTCTATTTTGAATGCCATGCTTCCTATAAATCTAATCTTTTTTGTAATGTTTTAAATGCGTTTATTTTTCCTTTTCGAAATAAAGCATTAGTGGTATCGCAACCACTAACGGCATGAATATGTTATCTATTTAAAATTAAATCAGACTATAACGACTCCTAAAAATTGCTTTAGTGGATTTTTAGTAGATTCAAACGAAAAAATGTAGCAACGCTGCCTACTATTATTATCATGAAGAAGGGTCCATTTGAAAGACTTCTTAGACAGAAATTATGCGGGTATATGCGGTTATATGTAAATTAACGATATCTTTATGTATAGATAGGTCTTGTTAACTATATACACCACCTTTTATAAAATAATATTTTGGGTATTCAGCAGAAAACTTTCAAAGAAATCATTCGTTCCTTTCATTTATTATTGATCTAAATCTGACCAAGCTAGAATATCAACGAGTAGTCCTCTTACGAACAGACTTGTCAATTTCTTTATACATTTACTATGTCTAACATTCAATATTTAAAAAAATAACCATTCTTTCTATATATTGAAAATCTAAGTCTGACCATGCCAATATATTGTCAGAAATCCACCCTTACGAGGAAATCTTTCAACCATCTCTAGCCCTACCTAGAGGATACTACATTCAATATGATAAACAAGAAAATAACCATTCTTTCTATATATTGAAGATCTAACTCTGATCATGCCAATGTATTATCAGAAATCCACCCTTAAGAGGAAATCTTTCAAGCATCTCTAGCCCTACCTAGAGGATACTACATCACAAAAAGGTTGCGCAATTTTTACAGAGGTTTGGTCAAACAAACATTGATTGATATTTACTAATGAAATATTTTTGTCGAACTCCTCTATATGTGTCCTTAAATATCTAAGGAATAAAAACCAGACTGCAATCAACAGCTATTCTCCGGACTAATGCCCCGCCGAGCGCTGAATTACGAATTACAAGCCTGGCCGCGTTAAGTGCAATAACTGTGTATTGCCACAAAACGCTAAAGTTATTGCGCACAGTTATTGCACTTAACGCGGCCAGGCTTGTAATTCGTAATTCAGCGCTCGGCGGGGCATTAGCCCGGAGAATAGCTGTTGATTGCAGTCTGGTTTTTATTCCTTAGACATTTAAGGAAACGTATAGAGGAGTTCGACAAAAATATTTCACTAGTAAATATCCTGCCCTCTAATTGATTGATATATTTTATTTATTATGACATGTGAGTGAAATTTTATTCCTGTATTTCATTGTGCTTTTCAGTAGTTCTTGGCTTTGAAATGTAAAAAATGTTTGTTTGTGGTGTAATATCCTCTAGGTAGGGCTAGAGATGCTTGAAATATTTTCTCGTAAGCGTGGATTTCTGATAATATTATTGGCATGATCAGACTTAGATCTTCAATATATAGAAAGAATGGTTATTTTCTTGTTTATCATATTGAATGTAGTATCCTCTAGGTAGAGCTAGAGACGTTTGAAAGATTTCCTCGTAAGGGTGGATTTCTGACAATATATTGGCATGATCAGACTTAGATCTTCAATACATAGAAAGAATGGTTATTTTCTTTCATATTGAATGTTGGGCATAGTAAATGTATAAAGAAATTGACAAGTTTGTTCGTAAGAGGACTACTCGTTGATATTCCAGCTTGGTCAGATTTAGATCAATAATACGTGAAAGGAACGAATGATTTCTTTGAAAGTTATCTGCTGAATACCCAAAATAATATTTTATAATATACACCAATATACGTATAGAATAGTGGCGAAGTTTCTCAGCCTAATATCACGAAAACTATTGGTTCTACGTAAATTTTGTATAGAATTTTTTTATGCAGATTTATCTCACGAACAAATTTTATAATAGCCAAAATTAACATAAAACCGATAATTTACGAGATATTTGAGAAAAACTGATTTACATGAACTTTGACCTTCTTTTGTAGCCATCCAGTTAGCCTTATGGACTTTTGAGAAATTATTTGTGACGCCAAAATAAAGAGAATCCCGCTAGAAAATCTACGATTTGATTTTTTTGGAGGTTTGGCCTTTTTTTGTATAAAGTGACTGGGTTATTAGCCGTTATTCCTCAGAACATTCGACTATTATTATATTTCTCATTTGAACATGAATATTCAGTTATTTAATGCAAACAGTGCTCCGACTGTCCAGAAAAATCTAATTAAATCAACAAACACCAACTCGCAAAATTGCATTTCGGTTACATTGCAAATATTTTCGTATGAACTGATTCATTTTCCGCTTGGTTTATATTACATATGACCGCATATCTCTAAACGCTTTCCACGAACTCATTATTTGTAGACCTACCTATGCTCATTTGATTACGTTTTTCATAAGAATTCCTAGCATCTCTGGCTTTATACTTTGATCTAAATTCTTTGAAAGTTATTTCGTTCAGTATGCATGAAAAGCTATAGCAGCATCTGCAATATGCCTACTAGACGTACATATAGTTTTTAGATTCAATACATTCCAATCGGACCCCGAATTCTACCTGGCGTTCCCAGCAGACCAAACTAGAAACTAATTTAAGTTTTGAAACCAGCTTTACTTGAATTTATCGTCTATGGTTTGGTGGGAAATTTTTCTTTGTCACGTTGCAAATAGGATTGTTATAGGAACATAATAGATGTTGATCTTAATATACTCTAACTTCAGATGCACCCTTCAACGATCTAATGAGTGGTAGAGCTATGTCTATATCTTAATTACGATTATTTATTATATATTATACTTTAGAAAATGTTTTTTTGCGTAAGTATTGTCTTACAATATTCAAAATAAAAAATTCACCAAATCAATATGACTGTTCAAATGTATCCATATAAACAGAAACATTCAATGATACCTGGAAAATTCAAAGAATATATAGGTTTGTAGTTTTGATCCAAACACTAGTGGAGTAGTGCACTAACTTTTGTAACCTACTGTTTGCACGATTTTTCGCAATTCTTTAAAAAAATCAGAAAATTAAATATTAAATTATATATTTCTGTTATTAGTGTTGGATATTTAATACGTTCCATTAATTTCCGCAAAGTTGAAATTTTACTACTAATATTTTTAAAATACAAAAATATATTCCTTTAACACGTTCGGTTAAGTTGAAAATTATAGCATAACTGTTTATAATACGTTTCTTTGAAAATTGTTTAGATCCTCTAAAAACAGTGAAAAAACTAAATTTTTGGGTGAAAATAGTTCTGTTCGCATTAGTGAAAATTCTTTGGTAAAACCAAAAGTTTACACTCCGGAAAGATAATATCATTGATTTCCACAAACAATCACTTGAATTTAAGTTCGTTAGTTAGTTAAAACCAAAAAAAATGTTAAAAGATAAATAAATAATAAAACTATTCTTTTTGTTTTCTATTTTCTGTTTAATAATTATAATTTATATTAATTCTTGTATCGTAATTAATACAGTATCGGAAGATTTTGGATTTGGGTGGCTTGAGAGACCGCTTACAATAAAGGCGTGTACCAGTGCTCTAGTAGAGGGAGCAAATACTGACGCGCTATCAAGAAAACACGTACATCATTTCTATTAAAAATCTCGGTACCATTTATGCATGTAGTTGGCTCTGTTTAGTATATAGGTAATATTATTACGTGCTTTAATAACTGAAATTATTTAACCCGTTTTACTTTCAAAACGAGTCAAATAATTCTTTACATTTCCCGCAGACAGAGCTGCCCACGCACATGTGGTGGGGAAAGCAGGTGGCACAAGTAGGATGTGTTTGTTATACGATAAAAAAGAATAGCCTAGTTGCTTCGCTCTCGCTTGCTCTCATTGCCGACCCAAATGAAACATTTTCTGACACTGTATATTGACCTGCATGGTAGCGGAGCAGACTATAGCTTGATCACACTGTCTCCTGTATGCTGGGTTCAATCTGTAGCTCCAAAACTGGCAATTTAGGTGGGTAGTGGATGATGTCTGCGTTTTTCAAATGTGTAACCTCGTTCCAGACAGCCTTGGCTTTGGTTTTGGGAGTTATCTAATATGTGTAGTGTGCTTATGTTTATGTTGTGTTGTTGTATGTAAACTTTTCATTTCCTTGAAAAATAGTACCACTTTGGGCACTTGTTGCATAATTAACTATTATAGTCCAGTCAACGGGGAGTTTCACCTCTAATTTGAGTGCTAATGAATGGATTTTGATGAAACCTTGTGCAACGTGTTTGTAATGATGTTAGTAAAAAGTTAAAAAAAGATTAGAGTGGGAAATGATCGGAAGGGGTAGAAAACACTCCTTTTATCACGGGTTCCGTAACTTGTAGAATGAAAAAAAGAACAATGTATTTACCTTTTTTGTCCCAAAGTAAGATGTTTTTACTCCTGTGCATTTTTTCAAAAAATGCATATTTTGCGAGATATGGCCACTCGAAAATTCCTAAAAATGGGGGAGGGGAAATGTAACAGTTGAAAAAAAATCTGAAAAAATTCAGATGAATGTATTATCGAAATACAAGACTTTTTTTGATTTGCAACTTTTCTGTAAAGTGCGTTTTCACCGAGTTTTTTCAGAGAAACATGAAAAACTACCCCTATATTTGACATTGTAGCGCTTTAAAAATACGTAATTTAAAAATTTGAAAAAATTCAGACGGATGCATTGAGGTCTTCTAAACATTTTTTGTCTCTTGGGATTTTTTGTAACTTGTTAATTTTCCGAGTTACAGGCAGTTTTCAAGATAGATAATGTACATTTTTTGCACATTAAGAAATACATGAAAATTCGAAAAATTAGTGTGATTATACACATAGTCTAGGAGCCCTCGTACAAAAATGCAATTTATACATATCCTCGTATAACTTCTTGTACGACATAATTGCGCCTAGTCTATCACTTTTTTCCTCTGCGAAAATTTTCGTAAACGCGGCGTTCCTCCTCGGTATGAAAAAGACGATTTCCACACGTCGTACCTACTGGAAAATCGGAAAATATGTTTTGTCGGACAATTTGAGAATTGGATTCTACATACATCTAATATATAAAAATCTCGTGTCACAGTGTTTGTTATCGAACTCCTCCGAAACGGCTTGACCGATTTTTATGAAATTTTTGGTGTATATTTGGTAGGTCTGAAAATAGGTCGTAGGTTATTTTTTATACCACTAGGTGATAAAGGTGGCCCTATTCAGAAATTTTATTTTTATTTTTTGGACAAAAATTTATAATTTATATGGCAAAACAACGTTTGCTGGATCAGTTAGTATTCTATAAACTGTCCGACAAAAATTTTGGAACGTTAAGGGTGTCTACCACCCTATACATAACACAACATAACTTTAAAACATAACCAGCTGATTTTTTCAAGACTATTTAATAAAAATATGTAGAATCCAATTTTCGAATTGTCGGACAAAATATATTTGCCGATTTTCCAGTCAGACGTGTGGAAATCGTCTTTTTCATGCCGAGGAGGAACGCCGCGTTTACGAAAATTTCCGCAGAGGAAGAAAGTGATAGACTAGGCGCAATTATGTCGTACAAGAAGTTATACGAGGATATGTATAAATTGCATTTTTGTACGCGGGCACCTAGACTAATATTATTATAAAAAAATATGAACTTAGATAGTTATACCATTTTTAAAGGTTCAATATAACTTTTAAATTGAAAATGTGAAAAAGTTTTCCGGAAAAATTTATAAAAATTAGTACATTATTTATCTTGAAAAACTGCCTGTAACTCGGAAAATTAGCAAGTTACAAAAAAATTCCAAGAGACAAAAAATGTTTAGAAGACCTCAATGCATATGTCTGAATGTTTTCAAATTTTTAAATTATCTATTTTTAAAGCTACAGGACCGCTACAATTTCAAATAAAGGGGTATTTCTTCATGTTTTTTCCGGAAAAACTCGGTGAAAACGCACTTTACAGAAAAATTGCAAATCAAAAAAAGGTCTTGTATTTCGATAATACATTCACCTGAATTTTTTCAGATTTTTTTTCAACTTTTACATTTCCCCTGCCCCAGTTTTAGGAATTTTCGAGTGGCCATATCTCGAAAAATATTCATTTTTCGAAAAAATTCACAAGAGTAAAAACATCTTATTTTGGGCCAAAAAATGTAAATTTAAATGTAATTTTTTTTTCATTTTTGACCTAATTCTACAAGTTATGGAACCTTTCCGATCATTTCCTACTCTAATCTTTTTTTTAACTTTTTTAATTAAGATCATTACAAACACACTGCACAAGGTTTCATCAAAATCCATTAATTAGCACACATTAGATTTTGGTCATTTTAGCGCTCCCGTTGACTGAACCGTTAAGAACGAAATTGAGTGCTGGTGCTCTGAGCGAAAATAGAGCATACATCCAGCGAGATGTACAAAAGTATGTAATTTTGACATTAATAATAACAACTAAACAGCTGACACTTGAGTTCAAACTAAAAAAAAAAAAATATTTGCGTCTAAAATAAAAACATAATATATGTTATTTCTTAACTATTTTCATAATATATATTTTTGTTATTCATCTTAATTTTTATTAAAAATAAAGCAAAAAATAAATAGATAAAATATTAATCACCCAATGCCAATATCACCCAGGAAATAGGAAATGAGCAGCAGAATTTCAATTATGAACATTTCACTTTCCACTAACTTTATTATTTTATTTCTTTAACAGTTAATGAAAACACTTAGATCAATCGGTCATCTCCTGAACTGCACAAAAAATGTACTGAAGCTGAGGAGGATATTTTGAACATAAAATTTAATTATAATTCTAATTTGTAAATGTGCTTTGAAGCTATTTTGTTAATTTTTTTATGTACTTTTCGAATTTAATATTGAAATTAAAAAAAACATATACAGGTATTACTTTCTTGAAGAACAACAACAAAAATTGTTGTTAAGTCCGTACCTGGCTTTTTGTGTGCGTGATACAGGTATTTAATCAGGATCGCTAGTGTACTATATGTGCCGAATATGAACTTATTCCATTCCTTTACAAAGTAACAACCAAAAGAAATTTGATCAAAAATACAAAAAACACCCTGTATATCAGCAACGAGGGCCCAACTAACTTTTTCTATAAATGATTATGATTGACCCCTGGTGTTCACTATCTGCTATTAAAGCATGCCCGTTTCCTCGTGAAACACCCTGTATATACCATATCAAATTTTAAGAGTTTTTTAAACTAGTTTTACTTGAACTGACTGCACTACATGGGCCACTAGACTATTTCGTAGTTTCAGTTGATTTCAGCGAGTTAGATTGTTACCATCATTAAACAAATTAGATATTTGGAAACTGACAAATTAATCCTGGTAAACCTGGTAACCCTCCCTTGAAATGTCTGGAACGTGTGGTCATTGCATAGTAATAAATATTCCAGCAAATAAACAACATCCGATGTGGAGCAATGAAAATAATTAGTAATGAATCAACTTGTTTTATTTGTTAAATAATCCATTAAATCTACTAGGTATATAACGCTGTAGCAATGTGATCATTGCACTGATTCTATTTTTTGAAATCGACGAATGCGTGAAAAATTGCTTGTATTGGAGGTAAATCTTTGAAATTTTTATGACTGAAATAAAACATGGAGGACACACATGCTATTTATGACTGTGGTTTAAATGCTTAATATTACGTTAAAAAAATTAGATTAGATGAACGGCTACAAGTATTAAATAAATATGAAAAAAATTCATAACTTACGGGTCCTGTAGAAAACATACCTGAAACAAATAAAACAAAGTTTAAGTAATGTTGATGAACAAAAAGTATGGTAATGCAGAAATTTTGTTATGTTATGCAGGGGAAGAAAAAAATGAAAATATTTATTATTTTTTCTACTTTACTCTACTCTACATTTTCGAATGAAGTGAACAATGGTTTCACCGTGGTGGGTCATTATGAATTTATTATTTACATTGAGTGGGGAAATGTCCAATATAATTGCATTCTTCATTTATTAGGCCATAAATTAAACGAATAACAGAATTTTGGATTTGTATCAGCGTTAAAGTTGTCTACAGACGATCCAACCAACCAATCGATCTTCTCGGTACACTTTGAAGATTGCCATGCGAACTCATAAAACTGCTGGAGCCCAACATTGTCGGTACGCTTTCAAGACGCTGAGGAGGTTGGTTGATTGGGTGGTGGTCAAGTAGATATAGCCATACATTATGTAGGCATAATTGAAATAGGACAATATTAAGGCTTCACAAAGAATTGTTTTCGTCTTTTTATTTAGAGTATATCTATTGGCATACATCAATTTCAAGGAGCAATACGACTTTCTAACCATAGATGATATGCAGCGTGTTCCACTTTTAATGGCTCCCCCCTTCATATCTCAGTTATTAGTCATCCGATTTCAACCAAATTTGGATCGGTATGAAAAACCTTTGCTATGTCCTATTTAAAAAAAACAAAATTTATGTCATTGGCGTACATTTTTATTAAGAAACAAAATATCGATTTTTCGAGGAGTCATACCAGGCATTTTTTTATTGAAAAACTAGTCAATATTATTGGTTAGCATATCCTAACACACCTATATCCAAAATTTAACAATATTTTGGTTTGTAGTTGACGAACTACGGCCCTCTTAAAAACTGCATTTTTTAAACATTAAATAACTGGGAAACGAATTGTTTTTTAGTCCAGTCAGCAACGGGGAGCTTCACCTCTAATTTGAGTGCTAATGAATGGATTTTGACAAAACCTTGGACAATGTGTTTCTAATGAAGTTAATAAAAAAGTTGAAAAAGATTGAAGTAGGAAATGATCGGAAGGGGTAGAAAACACTCCTTATATCACGGGTTACGTAACTTGTAGAATTGGGTCAAAAAATTAAGAAAAAAAACAATATAGTTACCTTTTTTGGCCCAAAATAAGATGGTTTTACTCTCGTGATTTTTTCTAAAATAATGTACTATATTTTTTGCACATTAAAACATTTTTCCGGAAAACTTTTTCACATTTTCAATTTAAAAATTACCTTTAAAAATGGTATAACTATATATGTTTCAAATTTTTTATAATAATATTGTCACGCAGTAATTATAATTTATGACAAATCTATTTGAAACACCCAGTACATCATGTTTAATATTACTTAGAAATAAATATCATTAGAATCGTCAAACAAAGTCGTGTTGAAATAAATCACATTGCACCGAGAAACAAAGAAACTGTAAAGTCAGCAGGAAGTCGACTATACTTTGTAGCTATGATGCAATGCTGAATTAGCGAGAAAATAATAACGGAAAAATATTTGAACTTAGAGAAAGGCAGTTGGGTTTTTGGTCTTGGGGCAGCCAGTTGCTGTGAGGTGCGTGGCCCCATATGTCACGACTAGTGTTTGGAAAAACCGGAAAAATAAAAAACCGGTTCAAAACCGGTCTATTTAGAAAAAACCGATTTTGAACCGATTTAAACCGTTTATAAGATTTAATAAAAAACATAGGTTCTACAGAATTTTGAGCCAGTCAACTTATTTTTACGACTAAAATTGAGTAATTAATAGACAGCCAGAATTTCTATGTCTATGTCTATGTCTATGTGTGTATTTTGGATTATTAATACCTGAATACTATATGAAAACAATATAATAATATGAACAACATACGTTAAAATATTATGTTATATTGCCGAATCCGTATAAAGTCACAAGATTGCCTAATATAAATTGAAATTCAATACCCTACAATCAATTTGCGGTATAATGACGTCAGATATAACTATAATATGTAATGTTTATGTTGATCGGTATAATTTACTAAAAAATCGGTTTTTTATTTAAAAAATCGGTACTGTTCGGTTTAAAAAAAAACCGGTTCGAAACCGGTTTAAAACCGTTTTTTTCCAAATACTAGTCGGGTCGTTTTGACGAGGACACTTTAAAATAACTCACTTGGCATACGAGAGGGTTTGAATTTAGAAATTAAATGAATACTTTGTAAATAAAACATTGTGGTAAGAATAACAAGGTACAAGTTTATTAAAACTTTAAGGGTGTTTACTTACATTGTCTCGTCATTTGTTACCCTCTGGGGGTCACCCCCAGCGAGAGGAGCTGGGCCACGCACCTCACAGCAACTGGCTGCCCCAAGACCAAAAACCCAACTGCCTTTCTCTAAGTTTAAATATTATTCCGTTATTATTTTCTCGCTAATTCAGCATTGCATCATAGCTGCAAAGTATAGTCGACTTCCTGCTGACTTGTTTCTTTGTTTCTCGGTGTAATGTGATTTATTTCAACACGACTTTGACGATTGCATGACAATATAATTTTTCTAATTTTCATATATTTTTTAATGTACAAAAAATGTAGTACATTCTTTATCGTGAAAAATTATCTGTAATTCGGAAAATTAGCAAGTTACAAAAAAATTCCAAAAGACAAAAAATGTTTAGAAGGCCTCAATGCATACGTCCGAATTTTGTTTTTTTTCAAATTTATAAATTACATATTTTTAAAGAGCTACAATAGAAGAAAGGGGTAGTTTTCATGTTTTTCAGAAAAAATGAAAACGCATTTTACAGAAAAGTTGCAAATAATACATTTACCTGAATTTTTTAAGATTTTTTTTAACTGTTACATTTTCCCTCTCCCACTTTTAGGAAATTTCGAGTGGCCATATCTCGAAAAATATGCATTTTTCGAAAAAATTCACAAGAGTAAAAACATCTTATTTTGGCCAAAAAAAAAAGGTAAATATATGTTTTTTTTTCATTTTTTCCGAAAAAATGAAAACGCATTTTACAGAAAAGTTGCAAATAATACATTCACCTGAATTTTTTAAGATTTTTTTTTAACTGTTACATTTTCCCTCCCCCACTTTTAGGAAATTTCAAGTGGCCATATCTCGAAAAATATGCATTTTTCGAAAAAAATCACAAGAGTAAAAACATCTTATTTTGGTCAAAAAAAAAAATATATGTGTTTTATTTTTCATTTTTGATCGAATTTTACAAGTTACGGAAACCTTCTGATCATTTCCTACTCTAATCTTTTTTATTAACACATTGCACAAGGTTTCATCAAAATCCATTCATTAGCACACAAATTAGAGATTTTGGTAATTTTAACGCTCCTTTGACTGGACTATTTCGAAAAAAAGTAATTCCTTATTTTCTATTTCAATTCACTTTTTCTATCACATAATGTCATCCATGCTTTCAAGTTTCGTGGGCTAACAATTTTCATTGAAAAATTGACAAAAGTTTTGATTACAGAATTTGAAAGTATCGATAACATGGAGTGGTAAAAAAAGTAATTTCAAAGACAAAATGAGGAATGACTTTGTTTTCAAGTTATTGAATATTTAATATTAAAAAAATGTAATTTTAAATATTAAATATTAAAATATTACAGTTTGGATATAGGGGTTCTAGAGCATGCTGAATATTGCACCAGTTTTTCAATAAAAAAATGGCTAATATGACTTCTAGAAAAATCGACCTCTTTCTTCTTAATAAAAATGCATGTCAATGACTGAAATAAGTTTCGCCTTATTCAATAAATATTTTTGGTACCAATCAAAAGTTGGTTTAAATTGGATGACTAATAACTGAGATATGGAAAGCCGGCCGTGGAAAGTAGGACACGTTGTGTGTGTGGAAAAACTTTAATTTTCTTCTACAATCAAGCCAAATATTTAGCAATCTTTGAGGTTTATGATTTTATTGTCGACCGAAATTTTCACAACATTATTAACTTAGTTTGAAGTAAACTTTAAAGCTCATAGTAAGTTAACATTTTGTCAAGCAGTTTCATCAACTACAGAGTAGATTCTCATGTCATAGGCATAGAAATATATTGTAAAGAACGATATGCTTTTATGAAACTCAAAATGTATAAGGTAAATAACAGGGGCCCTAGAATAGATACCTGTGGTGCACCACACATAAGATGGGGAAAAAAGACATTTATCTCATTATGTAACACAACACAATAAGTGCGTTTATTGAATAACTTCTGAGCAAAGAAACAGCTCTTTGCAAAAATCCAACGCAATACATAATATAAATGTTTTGTTTCAGATGTAAGGAAAACTAACCGGGTAAAGTTAGCCTCGTTATCTCCTGCAGAAGATGTGGCCGTGGGACATTTGAAGACAGTTTTAGCTGTGGATGGATAATTGCATGTCATCGTATCTCTAGATTTTGACACCAAATATGATGAATCAGCAGCCTGCCCGAAAAACTCAATGAAGAAGACTCTTTGTGGATGTAATAAGAGGAACAGCCAGCTGCTCTAGGAAAGCTAGGTTATATTGTGCGCTAGCTCTTTCAGATTGCGAACAGCCAGAGCTGCCTAAATTACTCTCACAAAGAGATTCATAAAATATAGAATCTATATAATTAACATTGTAACATTTATTTTGTGTGTTAAAATTTGTAATCACCTACCTCAAAGCCCCAAACACCTATTAGCATATTTTCGTGGATTTTTTTACAATTCTTGTACTATTTTCAATTTTAGGTATATCATTTTAATCCGCCATTTTGAATTTTGAATTAATAATATGAAATTAGTAATCAGCGGCCTCAAATACTCCCGTGCAACATTTTTATGTATTTTTTTACGATCTTTGCGTGAACTTGAAGTTTAGATCAGCTATTTTGAAGCCGTTATTTTGAATTTTGAGATTATTATACAATATATTACACAGAAATTATAATCAATACATTGAGAACCCCCTGTATGAATTCTTCTTAAATGTATTACTTGAATTGTTTGAGTGGAGTTGACTAAATCTGCAAGTAAGCCATACAGCCTAAACATATCCATGCGATATAGATGATGGTTGGTCTGTTCTAGTAGCACGATAATTCATGGTCTATATTGAAGTTTTCCGAATAACTGCAAAGTACTAAATTAGATAACTTATTTTGATCCATTGGAGGAAGTAAATTATCACCTGCGACGCATTTCGAAACCCCATAACCCCACCTACAAATAAAGGACGCAAATATTTTAATTGCCTGAAGGCGCACCAATTGTTAATCCGGCCCTGGCATAAACTGTAAAACTTTGAATTTCAACATTCAATTGTATGGCGTGATTTATTTTAGACACTTTTTTCCTCTTTTCAGCTGAATTATAGATGTGCTACTGAAGGGCGAATGCTGGTATTTGCACGACCTCGCACAAAAGGCTTGGCACGGCCCTGGGAAGAATATAATGTTTACACCTACTTTTGACATATAATTAACAAGTTTACGAGCCGAACTATTGTAATTTTTGGCAGACCAAATTAAACATGTCAGCAATTAAAACACATTTATGTAAATATTATTAAGTTGTTTCTTTCTTGTATTTATCGAACTACCTTATTTCTTTTCATTAATTTATTAATTTCATATATTTTCGTTGAAATACATTATAATTTCTTTGTAATAAAATATGCATTTTCTTGTTACTTAAGATTACGTATAATTTTAAAAATAGTGTCACATGCCGTGACTGGCTCCTTTTTGTGTCTGATTTAGATGAAAAGGGCAATTTGTGAATTAAATGTGAAATGGGACCCCCTGGAAACGCTAATGGATTAATATGACATAAGTTAATAAATTTCACTGAAACGCTGCCATCAGCATTAATTATTAAAACAGATGAAAGCTAGCTACTAAAAAATCAACATTTTGTGTCAGGAACTAGTCGGCACCCTTTCCGTGGGAACACACAGGATTGCAGTGCTAAGTAGTTGCTCCGCTGTCGGCTCGGTCGTATAGATCAGATCCTGCAGACAAGTATAATATGAACGGTATGAACACAACTCTATGTGATTAAGTTTACGATAGTCTGCAATAGTCATGCTAACATGATTTAATAAACTTCATGATAAATTATAGTTATACCTCTAACGATACTTTAACATGAATTGTAATTTGTACAGTTTACCAATTTACCAAATTACTTCCTATATTTAACGTTTATTTTGTAGACCTACATGTCTATTTGTTGGTAACTCTGTACAAACATTTACGGAACGGTAGCCTCATGGGTTTAAACAACATTCAATTAAGGTAAAAGCTCCGGTACTTCAAGTTCATGTGATAAAAATTAGAGACTAAAGTGTTTGAAGGTCATAAGATTCCTGGCGAAATTGCATCTGCTCAAGTAATATTTTTCCGTTGTTCGATTGTTTTTTGCACTAGTTACAACGTCAAAATTAGCGCAGAATATGGTCGGGAAAATAACTTAAATACAACAAAATTTCAAGCTTGAGTATTATCAATTTGAACTGTCTTACTTATACAAGAATTCTATACACAGATTTAAAAAACAAATGCACTATTCTCAGAGATAATTACACAGCCCTACAAAAAAAAGGTCTGATCCTTGAACACGCCCATGATATTCCCATGTATTTTTCGATGCTGAATCCAAATCTGATAATAAAAAAGACTTACACCCCCCAAATTGTTGTGTTACAGCCAAGAATAACCCACAAATTGGAGTAAAACCACCATATACATCAGGATAGAGTAAATGGATACAAATACAATGTGGAAAACGTGAATAACGTACAATTTCTGTATTCAGCAGCCAAATATTAAACGAAAACCACCTCCATAATAAGGAAGAAACTACTCCGATAGCTAGATAGATAGTTTATTGGCCAATAAAGTAGATACATAATTATGTACATGTTGCAAGTCAAGGATAAAAAATATATACCATAAAAAAATATATACCTAATCAAGATGTAAAATATAAGAGGTCAATATAGAATCTACGAGGCAATATAAATATTAGAGTGGCCCTTATTTTTCAAATTTAGATATTTTTTTGCGGCACCGCCCAGAATGGTTCCATTCCATAAAAAAATACTCTGTGTAAAACTTTAGCTTGATCGGATTACGTTAAGGGGTGCCGCAACGCCCCCTTTTTAGACAATAGAATTGTTATGGGTTTAATGCGCGCTCAGGTTGAATTGATTTTTTTTATCAATTCCTTGCGACACATTTTTCAAAAAAAAAAATAACAAAATAACACAGAATACCATATACTTAATTAAAAAGGATACATCAATCCCTTACATGTTGGACAAAGTTCCTTTTTTTAAGTCGGGGAATCGTTTTCTATAATCAGACACTACTTGGAGCACATACTGTTTTTGCTCGTCGTCTTTTGTCAATAAGCTTTTGTAATCGCTGAATAATTTAACATCTAGTTCCGCAACGTCTTTGACGACTTTCAGGTTTTTTTTTTAAATCACAAAATTTCAAACAACTTTTGTCTGTACTTAAGATAAGGCAACTGTCTCTAGAGTAAGGTATCATAAATGATTTTTAAATTTGTGTACTGTTGCTCGCGACAAGCCCGGATCCGTGGATTTATATTCATGAAGTTTTTTTAAAAAACACTAATCTTGGTATGGAGCTCAAGTTGCCAGTCAGTGGTGCTAAGGACCAAGCTTCTAAGTAAACTTTAATAACAAAAATTGAAATATCTCATATATGTTTTCATTCTGAAGTCGCTGAATGGAATTAATCTCGAATTCAAAAATCTTTAAAGTATAAATGGCTTTTGCCTTCCTTCGGGCATGATACATCGCTCCTGGAGCATGAAAAGATGTCTCGTGGAGGAACTTCTATCAACAGTATGAATGCTAATTCCAAAAACTCCCAATAATCTTCTCGGGGTTGACGCTCTGAATCTTCGAAAGTACACTGTATAAAGTGGAAAAATTTCACCTGTATTTTGTAGGTGGTCGCTAACATAAGGTTCTTCAAACCCACATTTGAAATATTCTTGATTAATTTGGGGCTATTCCTGTTGGAATCTTTGAAAAATTGGAACCAATTGACCGCTTGTTACTCCAAATTTTTCCTTGAACTCTAAGGATCAACTCATAAATGTGGATAATGAGTTGTTCTAGTAGAACACAGCTATCATTAAAAACTCCTGTATTTGTAGCTATGCTACCGAAATATACCTGTTTATTAGATGAAAGTTTACTTCTAGTGGTCGCATGAGCGTAATGTCCAAGAAGATAAACTCGATTATCATGATGCAAAGTAATTCCCGCCATATCGAAATTAAATAATTAAAAATATTCATTTTAAAATCACTGAATTTCATAGTCATTCATCACAGTACAAAAGTCAGTGAGATACTGTTTAAGCTGTACAGTCTTTACCACAACAAGCCCTTCCAAATGATTCACTGTTACTCCCTCTAGCAACGACTTTCCGTTTTCTTGGGAAAAAGGTCTGATAAACTATTTTATATTTGTCTATTATGAGTTAACACCTACCTATCTATTGTTTACTTCTTAGAAAAGGTCAATTTCTCAATATGGAGTATTTTAAGAAATTCAGAATCTTGGGGGTGCTTGCGGCACGTTTTCCCCTCGACCGATTTGACTCAGATTTTCAAGGGATTACTTTTTTAGAAATTGGAACCTTTGTGGAGGGTGCCGCAAACTAAATTCGATAATTTTTTTTCTGTCAAGTATAAATAAGGGCCACCCTATAAATATACTATATAAAAGTATATAAACGCCAATAAATCGTGAAAAATGTTGAAGTTTTTATAGTTTAGAGTAAAGTGCATGAATCAGAAGTGACTGTAGGCTAGCTCTAATACCCATCATGACTGAAGTGAAAGACCTAAATTTTCTTAATCTAAATAATATGAAATGTTAAAACCCTAAGTAACCTGGAACAGTGATTCTTTCACGATTGCAATACTTCTAATTCGTTAACCGAGGGATATAAAGAATTTGTAAAATTCTTTTAAAAAATTTCCCCCCTCTTTATTTGACACATTCTATTCAATAATTATTTTATTCTTTTCAGTGATCAATTTATTATATTTTTTACCAAAATTGTATCTGAGTTTCATCGTTATCAACCACATTCCAGATATTACTCCCTTGTCCTTTTAATTTCTTAAAGTATGTTTTTCATTAAAAGTCAACAGGCCTCTTTCTCGGCAATAGCGTGAACTACCTGTCAAATATTATTTCTATCCATCACATAGATTTTCAAATATGATGTCAACAGACTGACACACGACAGACATACAGGTAGACTAACGGAATGGAAAAATCCTAATTTTCGCAAACTGCATAATCTGAAACATGATGATAAGAAGACATTTCGGAAAACGATTTTGTCATATATAATATCATAAGTAATATAATTTTGTCGGCAAAATTTAGTGATTATTAAGAGAGTTTGTTGCTTGGCAATTTCGCGATTGACATTGACAGATAAAAATAACGAGCCGTTAGGCGAGTTATTTTTGTTAATGTCAAGATCGAAATTGCCAAAGCAACAAACTCGAGTAGAATAATCATTAAATTTTGCCAGACGAAATTATATCACGAATGGTATTGTCATGACTATTTCATGAATGAAAATTTGGAAATGGTCTCTTCAATGTTTTCAATGGATAAATCACCAAATCTTGAACATTTGGGGCCGCTATTCTCGCACATTTCTTACAACTGACGTGAACTGACGTTTGGAAAAATTATTGTAATGATGTCGACTTGTTGAATCGGTTACTATGTTTTCA
The DNA here is from genome assembly GCA_936432065.2 of Rutpela maculata. Lineage (NCBI taxonomy): Eukaryota > Metazoa > Arthropoda > Insecta > Coleoptera > Cerambycidae > Rutpela > Rutpela maculata. The sequence goes on from OW386285.2 coordinate 40,085,173, forward strand.
AAAAACAAAGGAAAATTTGCCGCTGAAAAACAGGTTGGTTGCTTCATTCTGGCTTTTTATTGGTTGAGCAACCTTGGCAAAATTTTAAATGTTAAATTTTGTCAATGCGAAACTATTTTTTGATTAAAATGATCGATTCTGATTGGACGAAATTTACAGGAAAGAAATAGTCACGATTATAATTAGCTACAAATAATATTTTTCGAACGCTAGTAAAAACATTCGTTGTTATTGTCTCCATGCACTCCAAATAAATAATTAGGAAATAATTGACTAGTGCAATGTAATTCAACACGAACAACGTACTCACCATCTAACGATAACAAATTTTCTTACAAGATGAGTCACTAACTACAAAACTTTCATTATATTCTCATTATTTTGAAATTTTTTCGATGACTTGAATGTTTGTTATTATTAGATAAACAATGAGAAATAGAGTCAACTAAATAACTATCGTCGCCTAAAATGGGAATAACATATCTGTCCATGATGAAAAGAGATATTCTCCAAAAAAATACTTTATTTTAGAAATGAATAAAACAGAAGTGAAAAGCCACAACTTAATTCGATGTTTTCGACTGAACGGATGATACACACACGCTGGTCCGAGCACTGGCCGTTTCTACTTATGACTTATATGCTCGTATCTCCTCAGTCGACTGTTAAATTGTACTCTCAGTGGCCTCAATATGCGCAGTTTGATGTATTGGACTCCATAAGTACTGAACGCATATAGTTTGAGCGTAGTTATTGATTTATTTATTTGAACTTTTATTTCGTTTTTACGTATGAAAATAAAAATTTTAAAAATAAAAATTAGTGATGATGTTGTAGAACCTTCCAGAATTGACCTAGGTCGAATCCAAAATAAAAATTCGGCTTAGGCAACAATTTCATTTAAGGACATTTTCAAGAATCTGAGGGATTTCAGAGCTACAAACTAGTCTGAAAGGACCGTTATGAGTTCGATAAGACATTAGGCACAACCGGGTAAAAATTCGAAGAAACACCGAATTTTTGCTTAGGAAAATATATTTTGGTCCAGGATATAAGAGTGAAAGTATATAGTTATCATGGAAAAATGAATCACATACTTTTTAAAAAGTACGCCAAAAAAGTACTTTGAAATTACTCAAAATATTTTCAACTTTAATTCCTCCGCCGAAGACACTGACCATGGTGGTACAGTCATTATATACCCTATTTTAAAGACTGACTATAAAACAACAAGGCAATGTATCAAAAAGGTGAAACCGACGAATTTGACAAAAGCGGCGTAGCGCCTATAAGCAAAAAATTGGCAAAAAAATCAGTGAAAATGCATAAAACAAGTTTGGATTCACCCGGCGACTCGTAATTTGGTCGAGCGCGTTGGGTGGTCAATGGTAGGAAAGCCAACTGCAGGGCTTTCTGAATAATAAAGTTGTAGAGAAAACCACCTTGTGCACAAAGGACTCAAAAATCCATTTTGCCTAAAATAGCGTGGTTTCTTAGCAAGAAGATCGTGACCTTCTCGATTAAAGCTTCAAATTTTGCACACTTCTTATATACCCTCAGTATTATCAATTCAGTGGGGTGCCCGAATTCAGTGTCCGCCATCTTGAAATACAACGCCATCTTTGTTTTTTTGGACTGTACACTAAAAGTCGCCCGAAGGCGACTCGCTGCCATTTTTCCAGAATTGAACCTGCATGGGGACAAGTACGTCGTAAGACTGGCCGAAAGTTATTAAACTCATGTATTAGCCGAACTCCGTCCCGTGAATGATAAAATCACGATCTGGGACCTTTAAGCTATTCATAAGCGAACCAACATTTTTTAAGTAAAATATTTTTATATTATTTTCAGTCAGCCATAATTACCAAAATACAAAGTTTTTCAATTCTTTTTAAAAAGGCTTGCATTAAATCCTGAGGAGGTTAAATGAATCTTTTCTACCAAATCGATTATTAGCGTACGCTCTCACTTGTATGATTAAAAAGTCATTTGCCTTAGTTGGGGAGGCGTGATTCTTCCACATTATATCATTTTGAAGGATTACCGCCCCATCGCCTTGCTGAGTGCAACATACAAGCTCCTCGAAAGGCTCATCCTAAACAGGATTGGTCCAAACCTGTTCCAGAATATCCCAGTGGAACAGGCCGGATTTAGACCAGAAAGAAGCACGACAGATCAGGTTCTGTCCCTCACGACTCACATAGAGGCAGGTTATCAAAGGAAACTTAAAACCTCGGTGGCATTTATAGATCTGTCGGCGGCATACGATACTGTTTGGAGAGAGAGGGGCTAAATCTATAAATTACTCAAAGTAGTCCCATGTAGAACAACGGCCCGACTTCTACATGGCATACTGAGCGACAGACACTTCGGGTTACCATCGGAAGCGTTGAAAGTACTCAAAGGACACTTAACTGAGAGACATGCCAAGTATAACTGAAACTCCTCCAAGCTTTAACCTCCCCCGCAGGACTTGGGCCACCCTAAATAGAATAAGAACAGGACATGGAAACTGCGCTGATTTCTACTATAAATGGAATAGAACCCTGTCTGCTGAATGTGACTGCGGAGACAATAAACAGATCATCCAACACATTATCACCGAGTGCCCACTTAGGAAGTACGAAGGAAGCGTGAGCGACTTCGCCTGTGCGACGCCATCGTCGATCGAATATATAAATAAATTGGACATTAAACTTTAAATAACTATGTTGTGTACACTTATGCCATACGATAAATAAATAACATTTTGCAGGAAATCACTGTATTATTTTATACCTGTTAAATAAATGGTATTCTTTAAACTAATGGCATTATATTGATGTAAGGACTTGTTGCTAGTCTTAATCCCTGAAATTTTCGTTTGGAAGACTTAAACAACTGAGTTAATCGGGATCTCATGATTCCCTACGTTTGATACTCAGTATTCTGGTTGCCTTACGGGAGCTTAATAGGGATTTTTTTATGCGATTTTTCCAGAAATCTTTACGTGTAGGGATCATTATTAGTAGGTAGATACAGACAGATCACGTTAAGTTTCGTTTCTCCCGTCGGAGAAAAATCTTCGACAGGGATTTTTTATGCCAAAATACCAGAAACCAAACGACGTCAGATCACTTATTACTGTATAAACAGATCACAATCACGTCAAGTTCCAATCCCGTATCTCTGTCGGAGATAAATCTTCGACAGGGATTGTTTTCATGCAAACATCGCAATAATCCAAAGACGTAAAAGCACTTGCTGTCAGTGAATAATTGAAATCACGTCCCGAGAGCGTCTTTAACGATCTGAGGTAGTGCAGCCTTGACCCATTACTCGTCTATCGAAGTGTATCTTATCTTGAATCCGCTTGGGAGTGGAAGAACGGGGCAGAACGCGGCTGGCGCCCTTCTAAATATAAGACGCTTCGTAGTGTGTTCTTCTACAATGACATATGCCCTTTCAGGGCAGATAAAAAATGACAAGAGATAAGATTAGAGCCCTTATGAACCTTATTATTATCATCAATATACATAAGGATGTCTACTCTTAGAAACTTTGAGACTTCTTATCTGAGTTGGAAAAAATTTTCGTGGTGAAGGTATTGTTTAGCAGTTCTACCAATATCGTTATCAATTTTTTTTTCCAATGGGCAGTTTGCGATTTAAATATGTCTTACTATACAGTGGATCTTCAGTACTGCGTACCTCTACACGTGGTACCCTGAGACACCGTTGTTCTACCGAATACACAAAATCAAACAAGTCTTGGCAAATGATTCTCAACATTATTTCAGATAATGAAAAATAAGATAAATATTTCTGGTTACAAAATTCACATAATTTAATTAATTCATTATTTGTCAAAGTTCATTTTTGCGTACATAAGGTGGTTCCACAGGATGACCACAAGGCCTGAAAGGGTTAAGAAAAGAATCATCAAAATCTTTTCCAGAATAGAAAAAGGCCTTGCGTTTTAAATATATACATTTCAACTTTTATAATTTAATAGTATTCCACAAGAATTTTCTATTCCGTACGCCACAGAGTTTCGCGATCAAATAAATCGCAATTTCCACTAATTTTGTAATATACTGCGAAGAATAAACAGCGAGAAGAAGGACTAAATTTAACATAATCCCCTTAAAGCACCTGTTAAGAAATTGGGGAGCTGACATAGAGACAGTAAGAAATTTCCGACCTGTAAATATAGCGCGATTTATCATGCAAATGAGAGAGTCATAACTTGAAGCCCGTGTTAAAAGAAAGCCTATCCCTTTCATTTGCATTTTTCCCAAATCATTTATATATCCCGGCTATGAGACAGTAAAACAGCACGGCAGTGCGATATCCGAGAGCGGTACCGCGACGGTAGCGAGACCTGGCACACAATACACTGGACGCGGTCATAAACATCGGCTTATGCCTCTGCAAAGCTTACTCGACTCTCCAAACCGCAGGGTGGCGGACTTACACCTGGGTTTTGTTTTGCTGATATATAAACTGCAGCTTGTATTATGTGTGGTTTGCGGGACTAAAAAAATGGGTTAAATATACAGATATCGCTTGTTTTATAAATAACTGTACGCAAATATTTTTTTTTCTTTTGATATCCCGCCCTTAGTGGAGTGCACTTAAGGATAGGATTTTGCAAAGTGAGAGGGAAATATGCGTTTATTATTGGTTTATTATAAATAATTAAAAACCAAACGTAGTATAATCTTTAAAACTGTTTTAAATAATTGCTATTATTCTAACGAATACAACTATTCAGGATGTAACGCAACTTACGTGAAAAATTTTAACGGTTTAAATAAGAAGTCGACTTCTTAAAAAAAAATTAATAAAAGTCCAACACAGAAAAAGATACACATTGTTAAAGTTACAAATTGAAGAAAATGGTAAATTATTGAACTTTACTTAATTGAAGGACTTTCGTAAAAAAAAAAGTTCCTAAAAAAAATAAAAATTAATTTAAAAATTTTAATTTTAAATAGTAGGTTATTTTAACATTTTCATTAATTTGTAACTTTAACAATGTGAATCTTTTTCTGTGTTAGACTTTTATTAATTTTTTTTTTTTTTAAGAAGTTGACTTCTTATTTAAAGGTGCATGTATGGTTAAAATTTTTCGGGTAATTTGCGTTACACCCTGTATATACTTTTTATTGTAAATTTCTGTTGTACTTGAATATCGTAGTTTTTCAATGAAAATACTTCCTAATTTCATTATTAGATTATGGCATTTAACTATACAGTGTGTCTCGCTTTTCATAAATCCACCTTAATATCTCAGTTATTAATAATGCGATTTTCTTCAAATTTGGGTGGTAATTATATGTAGGAAAAATGAATTATTTAGCGTAATAAAAATTTTCATTCTTTATTGGCGTGCGGTTTTAGGGGGTAAAATAGGGTAGGTTTTTTGGCAAAAGGATATTAGGGCTTATTTTAGACAAATTTTTCTATCATATTTGGATTCAGCATGTCCAGAAACCCCTTAATCCATATTCTCCATGATCTCAAAAACGGATTATGGCAGAAACGAAATATTAATTAATTTCTTAAAAAACACTTTTTTAATTTTTTATAACTTTATTTAATTGCTATAACAAACCTAAAAACACTTTTTAAATTCTGGTCTCATCAACATAACCACCTTCCAATAAAATACACTTTTCAACAACCCTTCTTAACCGTTCAATCACTTTTCTTAAAGTTTGAGGAGTAATTTCTTGACACGCTTGCCTAATCCTACGGCAAAGCTCTTGTCTGTTACGCGGCCGAGTAACATACACTTTATTTTTCAAGTACCCCCATAGAAAAAAGTCACAAGAGGTAATATCAGGCGATCTAGGGGGCCACGCTTCTACCTATCCACTTCATAGGGAAATTTGCATTTAAAAAATTTCTAACTATCAGAGAATTGTGTGCCGGGGCACCATCTAACTGAAAGTATACATTTTCTCTCTATGCTAAAGGCATTTCCATAAAAAAATCATTTAAATCATTTTGTAAAAAAATGTAGAAAATTTTCTGCGTTGAGGTTATTCAGGAAAAAGGGGCCAACAATTTGTTCGTTTAATATGCCACACCATATGTTAACTTTTTCACTGTATTGGTTTTTGCAGGTAATTACAAAGTTGGGATTTTCGGCTGCTCAATATCTACAATTTTGACTAGATACCACACCGTCGTAAATGTTGCCTCGTTACTAAACAGAATGTTCTTTAAAAAAAATCTCTCGTTAAGATAGTTACCTTGCAACCATAGGCAAAATTGAAACCGCCGTTCAAAATCACCTTCTAAGAGAGTATGCAAAAATTTTGGTTTAAAAGCCCTAATCCTACTGCGTTTCAAACACCTCCATATTTTATTTTTGGTTATACTTAGTGTTCTCGCAACTGTCCTTATACTACCATTTGGATTGTTCCGAAATTCTGTTAAAATGCGTTCGTCGTCTCAATTGTCGTAAATTTAAATTGTACCTTCTTCGTCTTGTCTTGAAAATGGCTCCGGTTCTTCCAAACAGTTTGTTGATGTCACCAACGGTTTTGTGCCAAATTGGTGCTCGATCACGATGCCGTTTATTAAATATTCGAGCAACCTGACGCGTAGATCTTTCATTATCACCAATTAAGCGGATAATTTCAACTTTTTCTTCAATTGTAAGAACTACTCTCCGATTTTCTGCCATTATCAGTAAGATTGATAAATTAAATAACACTATTTAACTTTTGACAATTCTTATGAATCAAATATCAAGTAAAAACTTGTTTTTCAAAGCACTTTTGATTAATGCCTATGGTTGCAAGGTAACTATTTTAACGACAGATTTTTTTAAAGAACATAATGTTTAGTGACGAGGCAACATTTATGATAAACGGTGTGGTATCATTGGAAGATGGTTATGTTGAAGAGACCAGAATTTATAAAAAAAAAAATGTTTTTAGGTTTGTTATAGCACAAAATTAAAAAGTGTTTTTTTAAGAAATTAATTAATATTTCGTTTCTGCCATAATCCGTTTTTGAGATCATGAAGAATATGGATTAAGGACATGCTAAATCCAAATATGATAGAAAAATTTGTCTAAAATAAGCCCTAATATCCTTTTGCCAAAAAACCTACCCTATTTTACCTCCTAAAACCGCACGCCAATGAATAATGAACATTTTTACTATGCCAAATAATTCATTTTTCCAACATATAATTACCACCCAAATTTGAAGAAAATCGCATTATTAATAACCGATATATTAAGAACTTAATTAATTTTTCGTTTCTGCCATAATCCGTTTTTGAGATCATGGAGAATATGGATTAAGGGGTATTTGAACATGCTAAATCTAAATATGATAGAAAAATTTGTCTAAAATAAAATAATAAATATCCTTTTGCCGAAAAATCGACCCTTTAAAACCGCACGCCAATGAAAAATGAAAATGTTTACTATGTCACATAATTCATTTTTTCAACATATAATTACCACCCAAATTTGAAGAAAATTGCATTATTAATAACTGAGATATTAGGGTGGATTTATGAAAAGCGGGACACACTGTATACAAAATTTATGATAAAAACTGTATAATGTTGTATTCCTTAAAGTAATCGGAAGTATCTGAAACTATTTTAAAGATTATATCATTTATGATTTTTTAAATATTTATAATAAACCAAAAATAAACGCAAAATCCCATCCTTACGGGAGAGATATCTTTTTACTCAGAATTAAATAAAATTTGATTAAAGTAAAGTTTATATGTTTCTAACATCAGATTTTTCGTCTACATAATTGAAGAGAAACTAATTCGGAATTATCGACCATTTAACATCCGTTCTTATGGAAAATCGAAAAATGATGCCATTTTGTTTTATATGTGGCAGAATTAATACTTTACCTAACATATGGCCTACTGTATATCCCTTACTGTACAGGGTGGACCAAATTAGAAGGGATTTGAAGTTTTCTCTAAAATTATGGCAGATAGACAAAAACCAATATAGGTGCCCTGAGCTCGATTTTCAAGAAACAGACAATGGCGCAAATCGCGATCGTCCATCTTGTTCGACTACTGAGCTACAGAACGTTTTTGGAAAATTGGCATTTTTGGATGACTTCTATAATATCTCAATTACCAGGTGTCGAATTGAAAATCGAGTAACACATTCTCAAGGCACCTTTTTGAGTAGAATCCGCTGCTAATAAGAAGAAAATTATGCATGTCTGTTTTTGAGATGTGTATTTTTTTTAAATGAAACACTATAAATTATTTCACTATTCGATCACAACTTAAATTAGCTATCCAACGAAACATCATATGTCTTTATCTCTAGAAAGAGTGGTTAATTTTCGAAAAATTTAATATGTTTGTGAGGCCATGGAAAACTATTGACAACAACAACACTTGTTATAATATAGAATAATTTTGCCAAAAATAGGAGAAACTAAACTAGAGTAAATGTTTGAATTGTCTTCCATTGACATCTATGCATATTTATCGCATTTCTAATATTTATTGAGATAATTGTGTGTGAGCATTGTTAAAAATGGTTCAATTTAGTAATGGTGGAAAATATGATATATAAGTGTTTTATAGAATGCAGAAAAGATTCAAATTTTTACGATAACAAACTGATAAGTGCAAAAGGCTGTGTTCTAATTCTTCAATTGTGATACTATACTAGACTTGATTTATAATTGCTGAAATAGTAAGTAAATATGGACAAGCCTGCAAGTAAATCAAATGATAATAAAAGATTGACACGGGCCCAAGAAAAAATCTCCCAAATAATCACAAAAAAACTGGACAACTCTAAAACTAAGATAAACAGTGCTGATATTAAACAGGCACCAAGAAATTCAAGTTATATAAGTATTCAATATGAACCTAACGACGACGACAGCATTAACAAAGAAACTGTTGATAATGTATCGCTAAAATTAAGAAATAAATTAGCAGATGTGTCTTCTGAGAATGAGACTTTATATAGCAAAATCAAAAAATACAAAAATGAGATAGAGGACCTAAAAAATAAATTAAAATGTTGTGACATTATTAATTGAAACTAAAAGAAACTATAGATACATTAGCTAAAAAGGCAGCCTCGTCACAACCAGTTCACAAACAGACTTCGAAGAAATCTCTTATAATAGTGTTATGTGTCAAACGAAGGATGTAACGAAATCTGTAACGAGTGTTAAATGTCAAACTGACTCAGTTGAAATCAAAGCAATGGATGCCAATAGTCAAAAGGATGCTACACCCACTGGTGAAGTCACGAAAAGCAAAGAAGCTATGACAGCAATTTCTTGTGGTTCGAATAATGCTACCGAACAACTACCTATAATTAAATCAAAGAGACATAATTCCATTGATTCGGAAACATTAGGCAGACCCAAATTAATTCTTGTAGCAGGTCAACATGGGGCAAATTAAAACATGTATAAATGAAGCATCTGACCTCACTAAAGAAGATTTACTAATCGTGTGGTTCAACAATACTACCTCTTATAGAAATATTTCATTAAGAAAATTTGCTAACTCTTTCAAGAACACTAATTTACTGTTCATATCAAAACCTTACAGAAACTGCAATATACGCAGACCGGATAAAAATGACCAAATCTATAAGTTTAACTTAGAGCTGTCTAAGGAATCTCAACTTGCTTCGAAGCATTCCAAAGTAAACTTTTTTGATTGCAACAACATACTCAAACAACATATCTACGTGAAGAAAACGGACAATTTTGAAAATAGTGCTAAGCATTTATTATGCAAGGAAATTTTAAACTTCTTAAAATTTTGTAAACAAAAATATTCTGTGTTAATTAATGTTAAGTTAGTAAATGATGTGAACATTCAAAATTATGGAAGAAATCCAGCGGAATCTAGCCATCAAACTCAGCCAACAACAATAACGGGCCGTGGTTCAGAAACAGATTTTACAATTAATATAAGTAATTCAGGTGAAGAGGTAGGCGCCACTCCTGAATCTTTACATGAATCTTTTTTAGATGTGGTAGAAATAGTGACAACGTCAACAAGGAAAGACTATCCTTAGTGATATTAAATATTCAATCTATTCGACATAAAACTGACGAACTGTATGTATTTCTAGAAAGTTTAAGTTACGCGATTATAGTTTTAATAACTCAACATTGGTTAAAAGAAAATGAACCCTTACATATTCCTGGTTATTCACTAATTTCTAGATATAATAGAAAAAATTCAATACATGGCGGAACACTAATTTTTGTACATAACAGATTTATAAATATTTTGTCCTTTGCTAATGTTACGAAATATGATGACTTGGTAGAAAAGCATTTTGAGTTTTCTCTAATATTTAGTGCTAATATTAATATGTATATGTTATGTATCTATAAACCGCCCTCTTCAAACGTGACTTGCTTTCCTAGAAAGTTTAGAATGCCTATTATCTCAGTTACCACAGGATTCATCAGTTGTACTGGCAGGAGATCTCAACATAAATTTTAACGATGGAGCCTCAATTAACACTCAGATGTTAATTAATTCACCTTTTTTAATTTATCAATGCACGTAAATTCTCATACACGCTTTTCTCAGTTCTCGGTCACTACAATTGACTATTTCTGCACTAACTTAAATACAGAAAATGTTTCTTGTTCGGTTGTCGCAGCAGGCTTGTCTGACCATGAGGCCATTCATGGCTTTCTATATCTAGTTTTGAAAAGGTCAACTACTGTTTATAAATATGGACGGATTTATAGCAAGGCCAATTATAATAGGTTTTATCAATATTGTCAAGAGATAAACTGGGAGCACGTACTAGAGTCTTCAGAGCCATTTAATTTGTTTCATGTAACTATAATTGAAGCCTTCAGCATTGCCTTCCCTTTAAAGAAAATAAAAGTAAAAAATAACAAACCATGGATTACTAGAGAAATTAAAACATCCGGAAAAAATTTACGCTCCTTACATCATATAAGAAAATATACATCCAACAAATCATTTCACGAGTACTTTAATAAATATCGAAATACCTACAGGAAAGTAATCAGAGTTGCAAAAGAATGTTATTATAAGGGGAGACTCACCAAGCCAGTTAACGTGTCAAAGGAGAGCTGGGCCATCATTAATGACCTAAGAGGTAAAAATAGTCAAACTCCACCTCATTAAATTAGATCCTAATTTGACTAATAACTACTATTATACTATCAGAGAAAAATTAACAAACAATATTGTGGCACCAAATGACCCTCTAATCTATCTTAGTGATATTAATGTTCCAACAAGTTTATACTTATCACCTACAGATACAATAGAATTAAAAGACATTATTTTAGAAATAAAAAATAAAAAATCCTCTGGTGTAGACGATCTATCTATTAAAGTTTTTAAAAACATGCCAAATAGCACATTAAATATTTTAGTTCACCTCATAAATCAATCCTTTGAAACCGGTACATTCCCTTCTTGCCTAAAAACTTCCGTTGTCATTCCAATTTACAAAGGTGGAAGTACTGATGAACCCTCAAATTTTCGACCAATTTCTTTAATATGTACACTTTCCAAATTATCGAAAAATTAGTTAAAAAAAGGATACTAGCTTTCTTAACTGTACATAAAATACTTAATAGTAACCAGTTTGGGTTTCAAACCAACAAAAGTACCAGGGAAGCTATTTTTGCTTTTTTGCAAGAGGTTTACCATAAAAGAAATGAGGCTGAAGTTGCCGCGGCTCTATTTTGTCATTTATCGAAAGCATTCGATTGCGTGAATCATGAAATATTGCTGCGGAAGCTTCAGTGTTACGGATTCAGAGATACCTCATGTGTCTGGATTCAGTCCTACTTTAAGGATCGCTTCCAAATGACAAAATCATCAGGAAAATACTTATATAAAGTTAAGATAAGCTGCGGAGTTCCACAAGGGTCTGTTCTCAGCCCAGTTCTCTTTTTGTTATATATAAATGACTAGGCAACTATCAATATATCGGGAAGTTTTACGCTTTTTGCCGATGACACCACCATTCAGTGGCATAATAAAAACTTGAGAATGTTGCATGAGAATATCTCCTCCAATATATCTGTAGTAAAGGAATGGTGCAATTCAAATCTTCTCAAATTTAATATTGCTAAAACTAATGTAATAGCGTTCGGTTACAACTTAGAAGAGCTTTACCTGGGAAGTCACATTCTAGAAAATAAAACTCATACAAAGTTTCTTGGACCGTATATCGACAATAAATTAAATTTTCAAGAACATATAAGGAACCTAAATAATAAATTAGCCTCCGGATGTTATGCTATTCGAACAATTTCTATCGAATTGGGATGCTCTACTGCAAAAACAGCATACTTTTCCTTAATAGTCACACCTAAGATATGGGGATTGTGCAGCCAACAGCTATTAAATGGGGTGCTCATTTTGCAAAAACGAGCAATAAGATATATGTGCAAAACGCGTTTTAGAGACTCTTGCAAACCTCTATTTGCTGCTCATCAGGTATTAAGTGTAGTATCTATTTTTATCCACGAAACGATGTGCTTATTTCATAAAAAACGAAATACTTTTGAACGTACAGAAAATCGCCGCATTACTCGCCAAGCAAATGACATTACTATACCCATACCATCTACCAACTTCACGAAAAATTCTCTAATTTACAATAGTAAGAAAATTTACAATCGTATCCCAGTATTGCAAAATATCTCCTCTGACAAACTATTTAGGAAGGCTATAAAAAAATTCTTAATTGATAAACCCTATTATAACTTACAGGAGTAAAACCTCTCTATCTCTTTCTCTCTCTCTCTCTCTCTCTCTCTCTCTCTCTTAGCTTTATTTTAATAAGGAAGTAATAGATAGCAAAATGGGCTAAAAGTGCCTCACAGTGTGGCATTTACGAGTTTCTTAAGTCAAAATTCGACTCCTTTGTAATTCAACCAAAATCAATCTATTTGGGTCCAAAATTTTCATAATGCTGAGCACTTTAATGTAGAAAATTGCAATCCAGCTTATTTTCGACACATGACAGCTGTCAAAAGCCTGTAAAAAATTTGAAAACCCTAAAAATTCAGAAATGTTGAATTTTTTTAACCATTCTGTTTAAATGAAATAACAAAGTTTTAAAATATGACACAAATTACATTATTAAGTTTCTCAGAAAGAAAGTTAAATAAACTTGTTGAGACTTGTTGTATGTTTAAGGTTTTAATTTTTTGAGTTTCCTCTATAGTAGATTAGATAAGATTCTTTATTGATTCCGTAGGCCAATTACAAGTATTGAATAGAATGCGTCAATTTAAGTTACAAACAAAATAGAAGTGTATATATAACATCTAATACAAACTACGTTGTAAATCTAGTAGATCAAAATAGTTATTTACATTACTAGATGCGGAAGTTTACTTTTAGGTGTGAGGTGATTTTTGAATAATCCTCGTGCGTATAATTTAAGTGCCCCGGCATGATAATTAATGCTTGTCAAATGGTAAGTGACAGCTACATACATTTGTTTAGCACCCAACGTCGTCATAGCCTACAATCCATAGCAAAATCTCCATATAAAAATATTGAATTGGCAATATTTCGAAAACTAAAAATTTTCCATGCACAAACTTACCCTTATTTTTAATGGTAAATAAGATAAGATTATAAAAATGGGGGTTTCCATTTGAAAAAATTGATTCTTGACAGTTTTCTCAATTTCATTTTTATTCTTATTTTTTGAACGCTCTGTATTAATACGTATCAAAATATTATAAAAACACTATTAGTAGGTCTTTCTTAATAAAGAATTCAACTCAAATTAAATAATAAAGGCTTCCTTATAGGAAAAATTGATAATTCTTTTAGAGTCGGCAAACGTCATTTTTGGCATAAAAATTGAAATATGTCAAAAACGGAGAGACTTACGTAAAATATATGATACACAAACTCGGCATAGAATTTTGCCTAAAAATGTAATAATATATATGATGTCCCATTTAAAATAAGCAAGTTGACATCTACTTCCGGTATAACCGGAAGTGCCATCATCTTGAGAATATTTTAACCGAGTTGCACTCATCGACATTAGTTTACTACAAAATTTTCAAAATTTTACAATGTCTACTTTTTGAGATATCGATCGCCGCATTTCGTCGTGGGACACCCTGTATATTAATGGTAAAAAAAACTATTCTTAGGACAAAAATGTCTTTTTTTTTTTAAACACCTGTAATTTCGAATAGAGACATCCAATTAAGACATACCAAGAAGCAATTGTCAAAAAACATATGTTGCCGACCATTCGACGGAACATGGCTCTGGCAGAGTCAGAAAAAGTGTTGTTACGCGTTGGCCCGCTGATGCGCCTACAGGAGTCGATTTTGTGAAAACTCAGCCTAAATATATCACAGAAAACAAAAAAATTAATTTTAAGCTAATCTTTCAAAAAAGAGTGTCGCTGACTCCCATACTATAGTTGTGGTAGACCTATTTGAGATTTTTTACGGCTGGGAAAAAATATTTTATAGATCGATTACAATCTATAACTTTTTATTACACTTTTTATGATTATTTTTATGTCATATCTTTATTACCCTTTTTATTAGCAGTTTTGCGGTTAGTTTTAGTTGAAATAATACATAAACAGTGTACTTAAGTTATCATTAGGAAAATTAGCCTCCGACACTAAGGAATGATGCGGATGTAGCAAAAAGCATAGGATTAAGTCAAACTGTGATTAGTCCTTAACAAAAGTATGGGAGAATCGAGGGGAGAATTAAATAATATCAGAAATCGAGGGCAAGTGTGAGAAAGGTTGACAAATTAGCCGGACTATAACGTTAGGACTAGAAACTCGCTGAAATCTGGTCAGTACTTGCACGACCGTTGTAGGCGACTTGAGTTGAATTTTGGCTTTAGGATTCAGAAAGAACTACACTTACGCTCTTTTCACACTATACGGTTTTGAACGTACGGTAAAAAACCGTACAGCTTTTTGTCGTGTCATTATTGTTTTCACATTGCACGGTTTTTTGCCGTTGTATGCTCCACATTTTCATGTCATTTGTAATAATAAGACAGTTATACGACAATTTCATGTTCTGATTTTTTGTTTTTTAAGAAATATTAAATATACTTACCAAACGCATTTTTATCTTTGTCTTCCATCGAATAAAAATCCTGTTTCAGTTCTAAGCAAACTTCCAGGCTTTCTTGTAGCAATCCGATTTTTATAAACGTTAAGAGTTTTGTCCCATAGCACAGGCCTACTTTAAACCAAGGTTATCAAAACTTCCCCATCAATTTCGTCCATTTCACAAAAGTTAATTAATAATCCAACAAAACAATGTAGCTGCCGTACGGCTCAAAACCGTTGAAGGTGAAAGCACGCATTTAGTTATGTAGACCACTGAGTCAAAGGTGCCGTACGGCAGCCGTCGAGTCCAGTGGCAAGGGACGGCTGCTGCACGGCACGGCACCGGCGTTTTGCCGTCATCGTATAATGTGAAAGGTCCCATGCTTTTCTTCACTCCACTAAAAGAATGCGGCCGCACGGCTTTTTACCGTACGATAAAAACCGTGTAGTGTGAAAAGAGCGTAACGCTCTTTTCACACTACACGGTTTTGGTCGTAGGGCAAATAACCGCACGGCCGCATTCTTTTAATTCAGTGAAGAAGAGCATAGGACCTTTCACATTATACGATGACGGCAAAATACCGGTGCCGTGCCGTGCAGCAGCCGTCCCTTGCCACTGGATTCGACGGTACAGCTACATTGTTTTGTTGAATTATTAATTATTAACTTTTGGGAAATGGATGAAATTGATGCGGAAGTTTTGATAGCCTTGGTTCAAAGTAGCACTGTGCTATGGGACAAAATTTTGAATGTTTATAAAGATCGAATTGCCACAAGAAAGCCTGGAAGTTTGCTTAGAATTGAAACAAGATTTTGATTCGATGGAAGACAAAATAAAAATGCGTTTGGTAAGTATATTTAATACTTATTAAAAAACAAAAAATCAGAACATGAAATTGTCGTATAATTGTCTTATTATTACAAATGAAATGAAAATGTTGAGCTTACAACGGCAAAAAACCGTGCAATGTGAAAACAACAATGTCACGACAAAAAGCCGTACGGTTCTTTACCGTACGATCAAAACCGTATAGTGTGAAACGAGCGTTAGACGTTGAGCCACAGATATGTGCGGTTTCCTTCCGCAGGAATAAATGTAGCCTACATATTTAGATTCGTCATGAAGGGAGCATGAATGTTTGGGTTGATACTTTGTAAGATTCGGTAGCTTAGTGGCGTTACGACCTCACAAAGATGGCCGCCGGGCGAAAATCGTACTTTACCATTCTAAGTCTGGTGTCATTTGTAAAGAGTAAAAGTATCATAAAAATTTTGAGGTACCATAAAACCAGGATCAATGTTTGGGATGATACTGTGTAAAAGTCGGTACCAACTAACGTCAAGTAACGCAACAGTAGTGCCATCATTAGAATGTTCTCACGAAGAAGGAGACACACGTATATTGCTCCACGCACATCCTGCAGCTAAATCTGGATTTAGAGATGTAATTATTCACTGTGAAGATACTGATGTCGCTGTTATAACACTGCATACCATAGCTACCTTCAACGAACTAGGATGTAATATCTTCCTAAGAAGGGGAACTATCAATCGGCTCAAGTACTTTAATATGAACGATATGTTTGCTGACATAGGTGGAGATGTATGTCTAGCATTACCCGGTTTACACGCCTTCACTGGCTACGACACAGTGAGTGCGTTTGCAGGCAAGGGAAAGGCTACAGCATTGTAGCTCGTACGTAAATATAAGGAATTTCAAGCTGCCATGTCTAGACTGGGAAATACTTTAGGTGTACCTGGTGAAACAAAGAAGGTTCTCGAGATCTTCGTATGTCGGTTGTATAGTAACACGTCCACAGTAACAAGTGTGAACGAGCTAAGGTACATTTTATTCTGTGGCAAGCAAGGTAACATGGAATCGCACAATCTTCCTCCAGGTCAGAACACACTGCAAAAACATGTAGCAAGAGCAAATTTTCAAACAATGGTATGGAAGACGGCACTAGATCCACAGCCAGACATTCCATCACCTGAAGGTCAAAGATGGTCACTTCAAACAGACACTGACGGTAATAGTGTTACATATTGATTGGATGAGCTGTGCGCCTGCACATCTTGCTGTTCTTGAATTAATGTCTTGTTCCTGCAGAAAAGATTGTGAGCCGAACACATGTTGCTGTATTAAAAATTCATTGAAATGTATGGATATGTGTAGAATTCAGGTTTGCAGTAACTATTCACATCAGATTATGTTCTCGCAGCTTGATCCGACTCAGACACCGATTCAGACGATGAGTAATTTATTCTTATAATAATAAAAAACCGCTGCCCAAGGAATCACTACTTCCACATCCGGATTTTCTATCCAAGTCATACAACGAAAAAATTTTGTATCTGGAAATAATTGTTTATGGAACTTTAATAATACAATATTTGAAATCCTCTACCCCAAAAACCCATAAAACGATACCCCACATCGGTAGTGAGGTGGGGGTGGTGACAAAAAAATATTTTGAGGTTTCTGGTTCTTGTACACACTCTAAATCACATTTTTTTTCATCTCCTTTAATAATGAAGTGGGGGTTGTAATGAGGGTGGCTAATGCCAAAATTTTTTTGAGACCTTAGCTTCTCTTGTCTATACTAAATATCAATTCTATGAACTCTTACTTGCTTAATTTACCTATTTACTCCAAATTTACCCCAATTTACACCCCAACCCTTCGACGGAACAAGATGAAAATATAATCTAGTTCTAGATCTCGTTAAAGTACATATGTGTACCAAATTTCAAGTCAATATCTCAAACGGTTCCGGAGTAAACGTGCGCCCAAAAAAAGTTACAGACCGACAGACAGACCGACAGACCGACAGACAGACAGAAATTTTTTTTTCGCTCAAGCTTGAAATCTCGACGTTTCATGACATTCTAAGCCTATTTGAACAATAAAAATTTTAAAAAATTTTTTTTGTCGTTACTATACTTCCACTGGATGTGGAAGTAAATGTATGCTCTGTACAATGTTATACATAATAATAATAACATAATGAATAATATGATGACATTGTATTTTCATTTTAAATTAAATTTCAGATTTATGTTTCAATTCAAATTTATTAAACAGAATTAAGCGAATACAAAGTCTATAATAAATTATAAAGCAAAACCATGAAAGGGGCCTGGCCACCCAATGGTAAACTACGATTTTCGCCCGGCGGCCATCTTTGTGACGTTGTAACGCCACTAAGCTACCGAATTTTACAAAGTATCATCACAAACCTTCATGCTGCCTTCATGACGAATCTAAATTAGTAGGTTACATTTACTCCCCAGAAAGGAAACCAAACCATCCATTTTTGACTACTTGGCTCAACGTCTAACTAGGAGGCGATAGCAGAGACTGTCTACACCTAGAAAGCCTTTGCGAGGTGTTCACTGAATGACCAACTGCAAACTAGCATGGGCAAGAATTAAAGAAATTAGCAGACAGAATCCACACATCAACAAATCTCAATTTGATTTCTATACCCATTTGATATTAAATTCAGAGCAGGATCGACAATAGTTTGAGATGGCATAGCAATGAGGGAGTACATATATAATACATTTTTATATATATAATCTAACATATTCTGCAACGTAAATGAGATCACCGCCAATAAACTTTGACCTCGCTTGCATTTAAAGCAAGCTGACGAATCATTTATCTCATGTATTCGAACAAGAAAACCAGTGTATCGAATTATTACTTTTAACTTCATAAATTATATTTCTATTTTTAAAACGAAGAGGTGGTGTCTAGGGATGAGAGTGCCCACCCAGTCACCAAAAGGTGCTATCTAGGCGCAAAAAAATAGGTCTATGGTGCCCACCCTCTAGGAGTGGTACAAAAATCCACGCTGCACCACGATTCTGTAGTGCCAATGCCAATCTGATTCTTTATGTCTAGTCTAGTTCAATTTATTATTATTAATCCTTATTAATAATATTATTAATTATTATTTTGATAATATTTTGCTCCGCCTATGGTACGAAATTATTGCCATCCTTTAACAATTTAGTTCAGGCAAAACAGGATAATGACGTCAATTCAAAAATTCATTGCTCCGAGTATACATTGATCACCAGTAGTTAAAATTACAAATTATTTACAAATTGTCTGTTGATATAACCAAGAATTTAAAAAATTAGTTGTCATATTTAAAACTGATTGTATCAACGTGGTTCAGTATAAGTTCAACTGAGTTTTATTTAAAATAGAAGATTATGGTTGCTGTAACAATCGTAAGCTTGGATTTTAAAAGAAGCTCTGTTTTACTTTGGCTGAGCCATGTAGCTACAACAGGCCTGCTAATTGGATACAGTTCTGCTAATGACGGTATGCTCTATGCTAGTTCCTTAATTTATAGTCTAGAAATTGCAGCTAATTCTAACAACTCAATGCTGAGATCTATCTTAAATTGTAAATGAGGCTTACAAATTGCCATCTATGTATAACACTTCGGTATCCAATTCAATTACTGAGAAAACTAGCATAATCCACAGCTTCCATGGAAGTGAATCTCCACAATAAACATTTTTACAAACTGTAAGTTTTCCCATTCTTATTTATTTGATCTAATAAAAGACGATATATTTGATTAAAACATACATTTATTATAAGATAGAAGATTTTATGCTTTGTGGTGTTTTATGAATACAACATGAGGTCTGAAAAGCTCCCTGAAAAACACGGAATTTTCCATACACAACAAACAAAATTATTCTTGATTAAATCGTAATTCAGTTTAACTGAAATTGACAATACCTATTGATTGAAAAGATGGCGAGAAAAATAGCTTCGAGTATACTCCGGGCCTATCAAACGGAAAGCAAAATTAAACTATTGGGAATTGAAAGTAATCTGTATTGTATCCGGATCACGGGGGTGCTATAAATATATTCCTGTAAATAAAAACGTGTGCATTAATTGAGTTTATGTTGCTTTGTTTGGTTTTAGTAGGTAATTGCCGTTTATGCGGGTATCAGATTAATTGGTAACAACTTAGTATAACAAGAGTTTTGTGTTGTATCTTTTGTATACAGTATAATGTCTAAAAATGTAAAATGCTTAAAGTGAAATATAAATATTCAGTAGTTCTCATCTAATATGCAAGAATTCAATCAATTAGGTTATTGCATTTCTATAGTTTTTATATGTATTTATTATTAATACTATTTGGTTTAATTAAATAGATATGTTATTATCGGACCAAATATTTAATAATCATCATAGAAAAAAATGTTAGTACAAAAATTCGTTTCATATTATGCTGCCCTCAAATGTCGAATAAAAAAGTTGCCTGTGTTTATGAATGTGTGTCTGTGTGCATAGCATGGAGGTATAGACATTGCTCTATCTATAGCAATTGGTTCAGGATCATGATGTCTTTGTGGAGTATTTTCAGTACACCACAATTACTAACTCATAAAAAACGATTGAATCTGACATAAAATATACCTCTAAGTTGAAATCTCATTTTTTGAAAAAAAAAAAAATAGTTGTAGTAGTAAAGCGAAACATCAAAAATACGATTTCAACAATTTTTTTTGGGGGGGGGGAGGTCAATTTATGCATGGAAGCGAAATGTTACCACGAAGATACAGTAAAATCATTTCTTTGGGAGTTGAGTGATTTTTGGTAACGTTTTTTTTTTAATGTCGGATCAAGTCAAACAAAAAACAAATATTTGTAAATAATGAATACGACAGTGTAGGTCCAAATCCGATTTGCCATTTTGTTTTTTTTTGCAATAAAAATAATAATCGCGAAAATTATTAATTTTATATAAACCGAAATTACTAAATAAATAATAAATCTTTTTAAACAAAACTAGGTGTAGTTATAGGTCTTATAAATGTAAACTGTTATGGAAAATTACAAATAAAAATATTTAAGTATTATTTTCCCTCAAAATTAAATTTTTGAAAAACGTTTGGAACTTCATAAAAACTGCAATTTGGTCACACTTGCACCTTCTTGAATGTACTTTGCAATGGTGATAAAAATATTTTTTTTTATATAAATAAAATAAAATGAAAACTTATATGTACTGGATTTGAACCGTGGATTTTCGCATGGGAATCCTTAAAAGAAGAAGAAGAAGAAGAATTTAATTTTTAATTGGTAGCTACATGCACCTTTTTGGAACCTGGCCCGGAGCTAACCAAACAACCACGGCGCATGGCGCCGTGGTGAATGAAAGGTTGGACGGGACAGATCCAGTTCGGCTAAAACAATTGAGGAAAAAAGTAAAAACTCCTATTTAAGGTAAAAGACTTAAAATTAACAATTTGGTTTGGGAATAATATACAAAAATAATTATAAATTACACTATAAATTAGAGTAGCGCACTAAAGAAATTTTGGCTCGGGAAAAATTAAACGAAAAAAAAAACCGTTCGAGAGCTGCTGCCTTGGTGGTTTCCCTGCCTTCAGGAAAGGGTAGCCGCAAAGAAAAATTAAGATTTCAAATGTTTTATTTTTTGGAATTTCTGGTCTACAGGAAATTTAGCGACAAAAAGGACAAAAGAAGAAAAAAGATAAACAAGAACAAATTGAACAAACGAGAGATAATAGAAAGGACTGAAGATGTAAAGTTGAGGAAAGATCAAGTTTAGAATAGTAGTAAGTGATGGTAGAGGAAGGTGTGGCTAAGGGAGTTGTCGGAAAATAGACAACGTCTGGTATGTCGAAAAGTAAAGCATTATGCTGTCTGATTCGGGTAATGTTGCGGGTTAGCGGTCTATCGGCCAGTTTTAACTCAAAGAATTTTTGTGAGATTTTTTGGACGTAATCCTCTAGTGGGGTTATGTCATGACAACGAGAGAATAGATCTCTGAGGGAGGAATCAGAGATGATCCTGACGTTTATGTTCAAAAACTTTTAGTTTATTCATTAGTGTGGCCGCACCACACCGACGCGACGCCGCGTTTGTGATTGCCGGCCTGATCATCATCGTGTACAATATATTTTTTTTATTTCTGTCAAGTCCGCCACCTCTTGCTAGGAGCGGGTACAGACTCGTTAATGTGTGTGTTAAACATCAGTCGTTTGTCTAAGTTAACCCCCAAATATTACACGCACCGTTTAACAGGAATTTGTCTACCCCCGATAGAAAGTGGCGTTAAAATCCGATTTTCGGTAAATCGGCACGTGAAAAGAGTCGACTCGGACTTCTCGGCATTGATCCGAATTTTTCACTTGTCGGAAACCTTACATTAACCACTGGGCTAAGGCCGTAAAACATTTGCGAATTTGGTAAAGAAACTAAAACACGAAATTTTTAAACGATAAGATCGTTAATATATGAGTGGGAAAGCAGTACGATATCGATATCGAAATAGTAAGAATGAAATTTTAAACTGCATACGCCAAATCGAAAATGCGATCCAGCAGGAACACAAGAGAAATTACGTTTTCTGATATTTCACGAAACGCGTTTGACTTTGTCTGAGCACTTTTATAATCTTAAATCAAAATATCAAAATCAAAATCAATTTAAAAAAAATCAAAGGTCTACAAAAAAAAAATGAAACATTCGGACTCTGAAAATAAAGGCCTTTTTGTCGATGAAATGTCTTATCCTTTCAATCATTATCATCGGAGCACTTCTTTTGGGAAACATCGAATAAAGTAAACTATATCAACTGTCGTGCCAACACGACGCCTAGCCTAAGCTAAGCAGAGAGTACGTTTTCAATTCAGTTTCTTACCTAGCTTGATAAGGAAGGGTGAGAATCAAGCAGGTCATTTAAACTATAAATCGAAACAATGCTGAAGTGGTACGAAATGTGAAAAACAATTGCATAAACAAAATTGAAGAAAAGTCAATGTGTCACTAAAAAGTCAGTGGGAACATAATGTCTGTTTTATAATATGTCCAAAGGAGGCATGCAAAATGTGATATTGTACAGATTCATCGAACTGAAACGCCATTGCCGATATAATAAAAGATACATATATGCTACCACTCACTTTTTTTATGTGAAATATTATTCTCTACCATACTACGGGAGCTCACCCCATATCCTTGGGGACAATGTTTTTCATAAAGATAAAAGCCTAAGGAACAATTTACACAAGTACCAAAAAAAAAACTGGCTGTACTTTCAAAATGGCGTCCGGTAAAAAAAAATAGCAAATATTATTTTTGTCATTTAACACAAAAATTAAAAAAGATGGAGAAAAGCTTTCTGCGCAAAAACAACACAGCTTTGTTCCTATACAATATTTGGATAGAAGTTACCATGTTCCAGATAAATGATTCAGTTCTTAAAATAAAATATAAAATTCAATATAAAACGTAACACCTTATTCGCTTTCAGATTCACTATCACTGTCTCCCGATACATCAAATATTTCTTCCAAGACTTTGTCCTCTATTGCTTCATTTAAGGAAACGTTATCATCCTCACTTTCGTCTATTATGATTTTATTTAGAATGATCTGAAGAATTTCAGTAAGCGATTGAGGCGGTATTTTATCTGCTGAACACCAAAGTGGTTCTCCATTTTCTTGGCATCCATAATCATTCCAAGGCTTTGGAATATTGTGAATACCTTCGTCTGCTAATCGCCTAATATGCTCGATAAGACAAGCTCTTGATGGTGGAATAGAAGAAAAATCAACTTTAGTGTCAACTGATAAAGACAAATCTTTGTCACCACATTTCTGTTTAGTGGCAATTAGGCGAAACTCATCCACGCTAGCGCATTTCTTAGATCCATACATAGCACATGTAAACTCCTTTAATGATGAAAGAAAGAAAAAACGAAAGAAAGAAAGAAAGAAAGAAAGAAAGAAAGAAAGAAAGAAAGAAAGAAAGAAAGAAAGAAAGAAAGAAAGAAAGAAAGAAAGAAAGAAAGAAAGAAAGAAAGAAAGTTTATTTAACCAAGTCACAAAAAGTTTTTGGCAAGTCAAAAATTATAACAAAAGACATGGAAATATAAACATACAAATACGTGCGCCTTATTTTTGAAGTTTTAATTTTTGGGGCGCGCCGGACGGAATTTTGTTCCATTATGTTTAAAAAAAATCCCCACCAATTCTTAGTTTAATGGAATATAAGTAACGGGCTCGTGGCCTAAAATTTTCAAAAATCAAAAATAATTTTGTATCGATTTTATTTTATTTTTAGCCCTACATCGTCTTTTAAAATGGTTTACTTTTTGGAAATCATATATACATGTTAAGTTATTAATTTATTTATTGTTTGATTCGAGAATATAAAGTTTTAAAACTAGTCCATAATCTACATTTCGAAAGTTTTCTGCAATACTTATTTGGTTGTCTGAGGATATTTACGGTGGTAATCTTGGACAGTCCAAAAAGAAAACCAAAGAGACAAATACATTAAGAAAACGAATCTTGTAAAAAGTTTAGAAATATCAATGAAAAAATGACCCACCTGCAATAAAAGTTGTTTTTTATCCTGGGATTTTGTAACTTTTTCGTTAAAATCTTGAATTAATTTTATTCTCCGTTCGACGGAGTCATTTACTAATTTTAATTCTCCAATGACTAGCTGTCCTTATTTATACTCATTATAATTTTGCCATTCGGATGGATGCAAATGTAAAAAATTGTCTATTTTAAATCGGTGAAATAAATTTATTGACTTATTACTAAGTAATTTTATTAAAATTTCATCATCAGAGAGTTTTAAAATTCGAAAATGTCTTCTTTCCTCTTTGGCAATTTCTTAAGATTAGGTATCTTCTGTTTCATCTTCTACATTTACTACTTCTTCTAAAATTTTTTGTGCCATCTTTAATTTTGTATTTTCTGTAATCGAGTCATCAAGCGACACATTCATCAGTCAAATAACACAAATGGTTCACAAATTTCCCAATAGCTACTTCGGCGATATTTTTATCAATTTCTTTATACTGATCTAATTCTCGCAAAAATTTGATATCCATTAGTGAAGCAGATATTGCTTCTGACGCATAAATCCAGTATTTTACGTAGCATTTTACAATGAAGCACGTTGTTTGGCAAAGTGATTTATCCTCGCCTTTTGTTAAATCGAATTCTGTTCGAAATAAAATGATTTTAAAGAAATATATGGCTTTTGCTATCCACCTGGCCATATGGTAAGCACCCGGCTGTCTAAATTCTCCTCTAGCCTCCTAGGAATATTATTACGAGATTCAGATAGTCTTCTCGTGGAAACTTTTTAGAAATCGCATCATTTATACTTTCTAGAATAGTTTCAGTATGATCGCTAACAATTTGTTTAATTTCAGGGATTACCACAGCTGGAACGAAATTGTGAACGTTGATTCTAGACCAATAATTTTTAAATCTTTTAAATAATGGAATATCTGAAATAGTAAATTTGCTTTTTTCAAAAATTGTTGCCAAAATAATTTCGAAAACATGGTAGGTGACGGCAACCAAAAAATAATATATTTCTTTCAAGTTTTTGTTCTAACAGCGCACAAGCGCCTTTAATTCTACCCGTATTTGAAGCAGTGGTGTCAAAACTAAATTCTTGACCTTTTCTATTAAATCCCAAAATGCGCACTGAGGGTAAGTGGGGCAAATATTTCTTTAAATTATTTTTCAGTGATTATTATTTGTCTAAATCTTACTGAATATAAGTGGGAATAATTATTTTAAGAAATACGTAGTCACATGAATGCATACATAATAATCGATGCCATTTATTAATTTCTTGTTTAATTTCAACTAAGAAAATTCTGTAATCGTTTTCTCCAGTCACTCCTAGCTACCCGGGTGATGTTATTTGTCGGGTTTCATTGATAATTTGGTATGTCTCTTTTATTCCTTCGATATACTACAAATCATAGCTAATTAGAAGGTTCTGTGGATTCTGCGATAGAAAAGCATTACGAATACACAGACGCCAAGCGCGACGGGTTAACAGTGTTCGATCGAGCTAAAATTTAGTAAGACTTATTTTTAGATCCATTGGAATAAAATTATGCCCGGCAATCCCCAAAATCTGAGTAAAAAATTTTGGTTATATAATGATAAGGGGGACCCTAAAATACAATAACTAATAAAATCATCATATAATAAAACAACTAACCAACTCACAATATGCAATCACTTAGCCACTAAAAAAAAACATTATACATTAAAAGAGCAAAAAAAACATAAAAATAAGGTAGCAGACATTTTTTAAAGTGGGAAATTCAGTGTTAAAATACTCTTCCACTGAGTAAAAATAGAAATTCATTTTTAACTTGCGTTTGAATATATTATAATGAAGGATTTTTATGGAATTTGGTAAATGGTTATATAGCTGAAGGTTTAATGAGTTTCTTGAAGATTTAACAAGTCTATGTCGAGGTTGTCTAAGCTGTGGGGCGGATCTGGTTGAATAATTATGAAAATCAGAATTGGTGAAAAATTTGCCCTTATTTTTGTGAATTTCCAATAACGAATTATACATAAACAAGGAAGGTACAGGCGGTATGCCCAGTTTTTTAAAAATTGGCAGTGATCCCTCCACCTAGCATTGCTGATGAACCTGAGAGCTCTCTTTTGTAATTTAAAAATTTTTGTAGCATGACATGAGCCACCCCAGAGGAGTATTGCGTAGGTAATGTGAGAGTGAAATAAGGAGAAATAGCAAGACTTTAAAGTGTTGGAACACAGAACATTTTTTAGTCTGCGTAGTAAAAAATTATACTGGATAATTTGCTTGAAAGTACCTCCACTTGTTTACACCAGCTTAGTTTGTTGTCCACAAGAACTCCAAGTATCTTGACACTGTCACCGTTTACCAGTGCGACTAATTTATCATCAATATTTCATCTGCCCCCCAAATCTTGAAATGTTCGGATATATTTGGTGTATTTGGGAGAAAGTAACATTTTTAGAGTCGCATCCAGTAAATGAATGGAGGCTCAGTAATGCCGAACATTTTTAAGATCCGTACTCTTCTGCTAATGCGGATATGTTAATAAGCCTTCTTTTATTGCCAAATTCGGTATCAAAGAGTGATTTACATTTAATTTTATTGGAATGAGTCAGCAGAATCCAAAAGATATCACTATCAACACTTTTAACTCTAATCTGCTCATAACCCATTGTTACCGTTTTCGAGATAAATTATAATAATATTATCATTAATTTTTTTCAGTTTATTTTATATGTCGTTATGTTAATAATGTAAAGTTATATTATACGCCTTACAATAATTGTCAAAGTTATTTCCTCTAAATGACTTACCGATGTATGAATTTCCATGTTTTCTTAATTTTGGACTCATTTATCTGGAAAATGTTAACTCCTATCAAAATATTGTATAGGAACAAAATTGTAGAACATTTTTTTGTCCATTTTCTTTAGTTTTTGTGTTAAATGACAAAAACAATATTGGCAACAGTTTTTTTTAACATTTGGACGCCATTTTGAAAGTATAGCCAGTTTCTTTTTGAAGACATGTACAAAATTGTTTCTTAGGCTTTAATCTTTATGAAAAACATTGTCCCCAAGAATCGAGGGGGGTACACGTACAGCTAGGGTGGGCTCCCAGACTAATACAGCTTTAATAATTTTTCCACATATTATGTCTAGTCATTTTCGTAGCATTTTCATTTTAATGTGCTTGCCAAAAAGTTTTAACCCCCGTTTCAGCACTTGTAGGTCGACTATTACAATATCCCGTCTTATCTCATGCTAAGACCTAAAAAGAACCCTCATAAAAAAATTCCAGTTTCCAAGTTCAGGGATGTGGGAAATACGGTGATTAGTTAGAGAGTTTTGCCTATTACATTATAATTTTACTAAAATTCTGTCCTCATGGTATGAAGTTTAACAAATAGATTTTATTTGGTTTTAATAATCATTTTCTTTTTGAGTCGAGAATACTACTTAGGATCAAATTATAAAAATATTAGACTTATTAGTTTAACGAAGGTAATTTCCGTGTAGTCGTACTCATTAACTACTAGTTCTTTTTGACAAACAGTATATAACTTTGTCCAGAGAGACGCAAAGGAACAAGTCTGTGTACATGTAACGTATATGTGTGTACTATTTAAAAAATATATACGTACGTACGTATATATCTTTTAATATATTAACGGAGTAAATATTATATATGGGATTAATACGCGGAAATTCTACATGGAAACTATTTAGTTAATTATTCCTGCTTCATGAGCTTTAGCACGACGTAATTATAAAGTAAAATTAGTTTGTTAATGAGCGAGATATACGAAATTAAAGAAGAACAAGTCAAGCCGAAAGATAATAAGAAATAAATTGCCGAAGACGTTCATTATAATATACAAAGTGTGATTCAAATAAGATTTTTTTTTCAATTAAAACCGAAAAAGTAGACATAGTTTATTTTTGTCTATCCATCAATTCGTGTTACTATTTGTATTAATTATTATTACGTAGGATCTGTTACTCTTTTGGTTATATTTTGGGCGGCAAATAATTATTAGTTTGGCATATTTTGTATATATTGATTGGTCATAAGAGGTCTATCCAAAAATAAGTGAGGTGTGATTTCCGGGATCCCAAAAGATTCCATACTGGGACTTTTGCTATTTCTTGTGTGTACTGCAAGATATTTATAATAACATACATTATTGTGCAATGTAGATTTATGCAGATGATACACAGCTAAAATACAGTTTTCAACCACACCAATACCAGCAAGCCATGAATAATGATCTGTCATCACTACGTAATTATGGCAAAAAAAATTAACTCTTATGAATCAAAGGCAAAGACATCAAATTGAGATTCGACTTGCGTGAACCAAATCTCTGATTTAAAAATCCAAAACGGTGGAAGTCTGACTGTTGTGACATGTTGGTTATTTGACAAAATTACCGGATTATCAAGTGAGATAAGGGGAGGAGGCTACCGAATTAAAAAAAAATTTCTCGCAAACTGCTTTTTTAATATTTTTAGTGGTCGTTAGAGAAGTGCTTTTCTAGATGTTATTTCCCATATTTCGTATGGGTACCATGCGCCACAGACGAGAAAAAAAAATGAAATTTCACCAGCCGCCACTGAAGATATGACCATTTTTGTAGACATTCACTATCTACAAAATATTTAATTTTATAGAATACCCAGATTAACCTTTTTGCCCATGATCTTCAGACTAATTCCCCTACAACTGTAATATTTTATTCACCGCGGTACAATAATATGAGCTAATAAACTGTCAGTAATTAATTCATTGGTAATATCCCTCAATCCGACTTTCATCAAATAGGTAGGCAACCGTAATCTGCAACTTTCGATTACAGCTATTCAAAGTGGTTTTGACTTTATGACGTTAGT
The DNA here is from genome assembly GCA_936432065.2 of Rutpela maculata. Lineage (NCBI taxonomy): Eukaryota > Metazoa > Arthropoda > Insecta > Coleoptera > Cerambycidae > Rutpela > Rutpela maculata. Next base: position 40,114,558 of record OW386285.2, read on the forward strand.
TCACAATTTCATAAAATCCTATAAAGCGTTCAGGATATTACCCTATTTATTTCTAGTAATAAATTTAATTCTGAAGTTTGATTTAGGTTGGTGATTCATTCGTTCTTTCGATTACCCGCTAATGAAATCTCAGCTACTTTACCTGAAATTATTCAAAATAATTCATGAAATTTTCACCTCATGAATGAGAATAAATATGTTCAAGCTGAGATCTCAAGTGGAGAGTACTATACTGAAAAGAAAGAAACAATATACAGCGTGTCCCGAAACTCCCGCCTTCCCCTTTAGGTGCTAATTCCCCATGCAAAAATAGTAAGAAGAGTTGCTATAAACATGTGTCCGGAAATGCTTCCTAAGGGAGCTACGGCCCTCTAAGGATGGCGCAAAAATAGGTGTTTTTACTAAATATCTCGGAAATGATTTGGGACAACTGTATGAAACTTGGTTAACTGTTTTCGATTATTAAAGGTTATTGTTTTACAGTATTAGCCAAAATTAATTTTATCCAGGGGCGGAGAAACGAGGGGTCGGTTTTCTTTGTTGCTACATATTAATTTTTCCATTTGACATTTTTAGTATTTTAATCCCTGATTATGATTCCCTGGTTAATTCTGCATAAAAAAGGGCCTCTTTACAATTAACCATATGGCAAGCCGTTTTCGAGTAAAAGCGGTCTAAACGAAATATTGCGTATTCGTTTGCTAAATGCACATTATTTATTTTTCAAAGTAGGCATAAAACAATAACCTTTATTAATCGAAAAAAGTTAACCAAGTTTCATAAAGTTGTCCCAACTCATTTCCGAGATAATTAGTAAAAACCTATTTTTGCGCCATCCTTAGAGGGCCGTAGCTCCCTTAGGAAGCATTTCCGGACACATGTTTATAGGAACTTTTCTTACTATTTTTGCATGGAGAATTAGCACCTAAAGGGGAAGGCGGGAGTTTCGGGACACCCTGTATATTTAGAAAAACATTCAGTGGACATAATTAATGTAATAAAAACAGAGGAATATAATAAAATGGTGATAATACAGGATGTTGTCTACAGTATACATATAAACAGCACAATTATTAACAAAGGAATGAATATACAACAATATCTCATTCACTTGTGTCACTGCCACTACATGACACCCGTACTGCCAAATGGGCTCATTTAGTGACATTTACTTTATAATTTATTTTTGCATCTTCCGTAAGTATTTAACCCTTTAAGTATATAGTGAAAAAATTAGGCCGCTAACATTAATATTAACATTAATATTTGATTTCGAACTCGTAACATATTTGAAACAGCCGACGGCGGGGATGATGTCACACCACTCCACTGGTTCTACGAGTTATGCGGTTATATTCAGTTTAAATGTGAGTGATAGGACTTATCACTCAACTGTTTAAGATATTGGGTTGTACACTGTGCGGGTGTGGTGTTACCTTTTCGTTATTTAACTTATTTCATTCTGTTACTTTTTATATATGAAAATATGTGTTCTCTAGAAAATGGATACGTTAAGGCTGATTCCAAAATTTTGCAGAGTGTAGACATTTTTATGGTTATGGAATATTTTAATAATAATAGAGATTATATAATTGCTGAAATGAGAGGTGCTAATTACAGAGATAGGTTAACTAGATAGATATCTACGTTAATAAAGTCTACCGAATTTATCTGATTTTTAGGTCAGCTGTACAAAAATACGGAGGAAACGCTGTTGGTTATATGCAAATAAAAGGTATTGATAATAAATATAATTTTCCATATCCTCTTCAAGATACAAATTTTATTATCGTATAATTTTTAATAATAACCTATTACACTAGACTTCATCTTCACAACAATATTTCGTCCCTTTATTATTAACAAATTTCTCCCTATCACTTGGTAATGAAATAAATATTTTATTGGGAGTAGACATTGATGTACTTTTACAGTGTGGAATTATACATGTTAGTAACAAAATACAGAGCACTTAAAAGATATGATCGAAATTAGCATGTCCGTCGTGCGTGCTGTATGAAACTATATGGGAACAGGCGAGCGGTCGACAACCAGGAGTGGTGTGACGTCACACTGCGTTTTCTCAAGCTCTATTTTCATTATGTATTTTGAGGGAGAGTAGTTGAAAAAAAATCTAATATTTTGCACATTTGCTAACTACAGGGTGGTACTTTCGAAATATTAATTAAAAGAAAAAATGCTAAATTGCTACCTAGCTGCAAAAAATGAATTTTAATGATGATAATAAAAACTATTATATTTTTTGTTTATTGTACCACAAAGTTTAACATTCGTTTATTAACTGTTTTACCTTAAAACTAAACAAATCATTTATGTCGATAACACGTATGATGTCGATGCGTAAGCAGCGACATAACTTTTGGCTAACAGCACAGGGCTGAAAAACGCATGAAATCTCTCTTTGAGCCGCTAACGCCAGCAGCGAAGGCATTATTTTGAGCATTTAAATAGGTCGAGGAATATTTATCTTTTTTTATTATAGTTTTTAATGTCCTATTATCGATGCAATGACCTTATAAAAAGAAAGACGTAGGTCGCGAAAAGATATTGAACTTGAATATTTCGACAACAGTTACGGATCTGCACATTAGCCGGGAAATAAGGAGAGTTATAAATGCACGTGATCGTTTCGTGCAACAGGTCCTATTGGCGTTAAAATTTGGAGGGAGGAATTCGAAATAATTTTTGGAATAGCTTATCATATCTACGTCGCTCAATGACATGCGTCGCTTGATAATATTGACAGTACAATTTATCACTATCCTCCTTTCTCGGCTAAGGCATCGTCAACTTTATCTGGTCTGAAAATATCGTACCTTTAAAAAATATTTAATTTAAGGGGAACCGTTGGAGAAGACAAACATTTTTTAACACTTTTTTGCTTCTTTTGGGTCAAAGTATTACTATACAAAATACTTGTACGTATGCTCAAGTCACCCTGTATAATTGTACAGGCTGTGCCTTTAGTAAGAGGACATAGGGTAACCACATGCAGATCAGAACAAAATATGTTTTATACTAATTTACCCTGATACCGAATGTCACCCCTGGGGAGATCACCAAAGTCTACGCTAAAATTTCGAAAAAATAAATATTCTGGAATCTGTTTGACTTACAGGGTTTAAAGCCTTATTTAGGCACGTTATATATCTTAATTTTTAATAAGCTGAGGTTAGGTAATTGAAGTACAATGAGTAAAAGTTTTGTGTCAGATTATGGAGAGTTTGAGTCAAACTCTCCATAATCTGACACAAAACTTGGGATTGCGCGATAAGCGAAATCTATTACCGATTATCAATAATGGAAAAATATCGATAACGACCGATTAATCGATAATTCCGATAATTATCGATATTAGCAACAATTATTATCGTAAAAGCAATAATTAGGTATCGGCACATCAATAATTATATCGATATAACAATAATTATCGATACTTATTGTTATTAATAGGATACAGATGTCGATAAATGATATTTATTTTAATGTCGATTGCTGCCGGGGAAATCCCATATTCCTCCTATTCCCTCAATAATCGTATTGAGAGAATAGGAGGAATATGGGATTTCCCCGGACGTGCGGACCTTGCCTTCATTTCAGTTTACTAATTTGAATAATATTCTTTATCTTTAAATAGGAATTTCGTACCGAAATACTAATACTATACATATTTCATGTCATAATACTACTAGGTAAATGTAGATAATAATGTCCGATACGATCAATATCAATAAAACTGTTCTTTGTATGTGGTTGAATTTCATTCTATTTCCAACAAACGATAACTTCGCCTTATCGATAAACAATAATTTGACGGTGAACTATTTATTGGTAAACGATAATTTATCGATATATCGATATATTTTTCTCGAATTGTCTTCCTTCGATACATACATAATTATCAATAAATATCGATATATCGAAAAGTTTGATTTCGAAATTTTTTAGTTTCAATAATTTTCATGAAATTTTTTTTATTTTGTTCAAAAATACTACTAGCAAGACGTAATATTCCGGGTATAGTAAGTATTAAATGAAACGAAAATAATTTTTTAAAGTTGTCAGCATTTTATCTGATACAAAAGTAGATTATCAGAAGAAAATTGTGCCTTATTCGTTGAATTTCTGAGAATCTCATCTCAATTTACAGTTATTTACAATCTGCTTTCTATCTTCCTACACTTTAATTGAAATCACAAGGGTTAAGGTCTGATGATAGCTGGACTGTCCTAGAGATAGTTGTTTCCTCGCCCCATCCATTTATTGGAAAATAGTCGGTTTAAATAATTTCTTAGATTTCTTCAAATTAAAATGTGGAAATGCTCCATCATGCATGAACTGCCTTTCTAGAAAATATAGGTAAATCCTCTATTGAATCTAGAAATAGTTATTTGTTTAATTAAGTAGCAAAATAGTAGATTGACTGTTGCGACTGGTAATTCCTAGCTGAGCATAGCGAGGCTAGAAATACAGCCGAGGCAGTTAATCTATTTTTCCGCTGAGTTGAACATATAATTTTTTAGCCGATTGTGTAAATAAGAATATTTTTAAATATTTAAATTATTACAATTCCCATAATCTCTTTATTTCGCTGACTAATGCCAATCAGCAAAGTGTCACTTTTCGTGCCTAGGTAGCAATGTTCTTACTTTGCTGCCTAGGCAGCAAAAAGATTGGTATTCATCGTATATGATTTCCATCATATTTATCCCCAGACTTATCCGGCAGTAACACAGTATAACATTTTTTGCCACATATGTGATTCCTGAAGGAGAAAGCACTTCTAGGTCTCTACAACTTGTCAAATTTGATTATTACGGTGACTATTGCATAGTAACCACACGAAGCAACTGCAATTTTTAATGAATTTTTCAGTACACCAGGAGAAAACAGATTATGGAACTTATTTTAATAATTTAAATATTTTAAAATACATTTAAACAATCTAGAAAAAAACTAATTCACCGCCATACATAGAAAAATACTTAATGTTCGACCAGAATGTAGTTAGTCTGTTAAAGGAAGAATTGGTGAATAACCAAATGATATTCGAAAGAGATAAGTGGAAATAAATTGACTAGAACTATTTCAAATGGCATTTCGGGGAAAAGAAGGAAACTTAAATAAAAGATTTGACTTAATATGCAAACTACAAAGAAGACGCCGGAAAATCACAAATTGCAAAAATTAAGCAAATGTTCTATTGGCAAGTGAAACTAACTCGACAATTGCTCTAAGAAAAAGCCGACCTCCCACAATAAAGCAAAGCATCTTCGAAATCACCAAAATTAAAGACCAGCAATGCACGGCAAAGAATTAAAATAGTCATCAGGAGCTTTAAGTTTACAAATTAACAAATGTATCAAAACTTATGTTAGTATCATACGCACGATGACTGGTCATGAAGGATATTAAGACTTTCCAACAGATAAAGACGACTGATTGTTCATTACATATTCTATATTGTGCCCGTAATACTAGATGTTCAACATACAGTTACCTAATATTTGTTGTAATAATATGGTCCTAAACCGACGTACGAACAAAGACAGAACCAGTCGCTTTTCCTTTAGGGCTTAAATTTAATATGCAGAAGTTAAACAGTTTATACGGTTTCAGATGACCTGCATAGCAAGAGTTGCCAAATGAAAGGAGCACACAATAACTTTCAATTCTTTATTTATAATGCTGGAAATATTCGAAAATAATAAGTTCAGCACGATGAATATTTTAGACCAGTTAAAATAACTCATTCTGGAATTTCACAGATACATTTTTAATTTTCTGTGCTAATTCAACGTAAAGATCTGACTTGTTCCTAGAGAAGTTCATAAAAACAAAAGAGTACTTACATTTTCCAATGTAATACACCCTTTGCCGAATTTTGACGGGTTTAGCCTTAGTGTTTTTCCGCAATCAAAATATCATATTGAATAAAGTGAGTATTTGATAGGAACAGTGCCTCTATTAAAGAGTGTAATTTTCTTGAAACTTGTTTTAAGCCAGAACAAGGATCTCCTTCCTCATGGAGACTACAGAGAACATGCTAAAGACTTACTAATACTATTGGGCAGAATTCACTGGCAAAAGCTTGGAGTTTTTCATAAAGCAAGATGGATGTCAACAATAATCTATGCAGCAAAAATGTGCGCATTTGGCGAGGAGCTGGGTTATGAGCTAGAAAAGGTTGATAAATTACGGCAAATCTGTCTTTTCACTGCTCTGGTTTACATTAAATGCTAGTTGAACGCTCCTAAAGCCCCATGAATGATTTACAGCTACGGCACTGCTTGAACAGTTACAAAACTATTGATCCTATAAAGTAGTTTAGGCCGCACTAAGAAGTGACAAATAAGATATCTGACAATGAAAAGAAAAAATCCTAAAGAATCCCAACTACATTCATTTAATTAGAGAAAATATATTTTTCAAAAAGAATTGCTTTTCTTAATTTCGGCGTTTTCTTATATAAATTTAAAACTGTTGCCACCAGGGGCAAACTTTCCCCTAAACCTACAGGCTTCAAACCTCATATCGTTTCATTAGGAACCATTAGGATCATTATGTATGCTATGAAAACTAGATTGAAACAATAAATTTTAGTTTAAATTGATTTCAAGTCATTTGAAATTTCTAGAAATGATTATTTAAACAATATATTAAATGAAAATGTACGTCAGCTATTGCTATAAAGGGGGAAAAATCGTCAGTTAGATCATACATTGGATTGCGCCATACTCAGATTAAAAGCTCGCTCATCGCTTATAATCCCTCAGCTGATGGTCTTACCCCATTGAAAGAATAGCTGACGACTGTTTTTATCATTTTAATAGTTTACCATATTCAGTTTGTCAATGCATTAGGCTGACTGGTCTTTCGACCTATTTATTCCCGCGTTCATAAATATTTTTGGTCTTTCGGGCCGGATTTTAACCAGCGACCGATCCATTTAAAACCATTTTAGGTTAATTATTTCATAACTGACATTTGTTGCATAAATTCATTTTGACACTAGCACACTTTCTTGTATTGTTATGAACCTGTCGCTATAATTTATTTATTTTCTTGTTTTTTCTAAACATATTTTCGCTATTTTATTGTCATTTTAACGTATTTGTACGTACTGTTTAATACACTTATTTTACAATTTTATTTACATTCCGTTAATGTAATTTTATTAACGAGCTTATTAATGTTTACAAAATGAAGTTTGAGGGATTTGTAAGAAAATGTAATTAGAAAATTGGCCGCCGTGTCAGAATACTAATTTACCGTTATGGTAGACACTTCAACGCACTGTATCTTTTATGCAAAATTTAAAAGATCTAACCTCATTTACAACGATTTTTAAGAACAACGCAAATCATTAAAACTACCTTAGTTGAAAATTTAGATCAACTGAATTTACTGGTGGAGGAAGTAGATGATTTTCATGATAATATTCAAGCTGTTAATATACAATTAACCAAAATGGAGTCTGCTATTACCGCAAATCAAAAAGTTAATGTTGAAAGCAATCAAAATACTGTTCATCTGCCAGAGATTCAGGTACCTAAATTTTCACATAATCCTTTTGAATGGACTTCATTCTATGAAGGTTTAAATCATTGATATACAGTCACACAAAATTATCTAACATAGAGAAATTGCAATACTGAATAAGTGCCTTATCTAACTATTAAAATTAGTGAAACATTTGCCATTAACCTCTGATAATTATCATATTGCATTCGGAACTCTAGAAAAAAGATATGACAATAAACGCCTTTCGACATTTCCCATATCTTGCTCCCTTATAAGAAGAATAGATATATCCTTTCGCTGTTGGATATACTCGTCAAGCCTAAGTATAAAAGAATCAAATGCGGATTTAAGTTCTAATAGCAATCATCTCCACCTTTCTTTATAATGGAAATATCTGTACATCGAATGGTGAATTCCGCCTATTATCAAGCTCTTTCTAGTTTTCCTGTCCATTTTTACGATGTACTTTCTCACCATTCGGTGTTTCATCTCGTCGTTGTCGATTTCCGTGATTATTATTATTATTGTAATTATTATTACGTGTATTCAAGAACCCTCTTCTATTTTGTAAAGTAAAAACTTTCACGTCTCGAAGAAAATGTTGCCATCCTGAAAAATGTGTCCTCCACCATTTGCAGTATTTGCCATAATTGATTTACAATGATGAATAATCACAATAGACATGCAATATTATTTTCAGCTCTAAAATTCGGAAACTAAATTGGGAAATACTCAATTCTACTATACTACTTATTATTAAAATGGGTGCTCTATGGATAAACTTGATTAGCCCTTGAGTGTACACCTAAAATAATCGTTTATATTCAATTTAAAAAATAAGTACATTTATGTACGACGCCTTCACATACCTTGTTGGCTGCTTTTTCCAGCCTTCTACATTTTTCAGTCTTCCTTGATCATCCGCATTATGAGGGAATGCAGGAAAATGTAATAGCCATTAGGCATCCCTACTATATTATTCCCCCTCAAAATCTCTTTTGACTCTCTACCTGCGGCAGGCAACAAATTGAATAAGGGTGCAAGTAAGTTTAAATTAAATTTGTGAATCTTTAATAGTTTTATGGTTTTATTATTGCTGATTCCAGTTATCTCAATGCCGCTATTAACAACAAATAATTTATCTTTTACAAATACGTCAAGTTCTGTTCTTAAAATCCAAAAGTATAATATAGTGTTTAATTATAATTTCATACGTAGGAAAAAAGAGAGCTTATTTATGGTACCTCTCAGCAATGCAATGCATTGCCTGGGAGAAAACAAATAAAAAAATTATTAATCAAATATAATTAGACTTTCAGTCTGAAAAATGTCTAATGCCACAGCCAAAAGCCCATCTTTCTTTTACTTCGTGTGTAATATTTCTGTTAAGAACGCTTTTATTTTAAAAGAAAAAGCTTTATTTAATGTAGTATTGGACATTTTTGTGTAGTTTCTAAGTAAAAACAAAAAATGTACTGAAATAGTTCTTGGGAAAGATTCTTCTGACCTTAAAATATGGATAAAGAAATTGATAATATTCGTTTGTCATTGTTAATAAATTTACAACAGTTTTCCAAACTACCTTGGCAGAGAAAACAGAAATGATCTTTATTTATGGAAATTGAAATCGTTGCATTAATAGAACGACTGAAATTTTTAACGACAGTCATCTCAGTAAAATGTCGGCCAACAGTATATTATCGTTTGACGATTTGAAGAAACTGGTTTAGTATGTAATAAAAAAAAATAGCACCAGAAATTCTGGACGAAGCAGCACAGGTCGAAGTTTTTTGGTCACTTTGTTATAAATCCATACACGCATCTATTTCGATAGTAGCTAATTTAACTCACTTCTTCGGTACATACATTATTTTCTTATAAAGCGAAATTTCATCAACAGCTCGATGATTAATCCGGAAGGATTTAATTTTGTGCAGAAATAGATAGAAACATATAAAAAGTTATTCAAATGTGTTCATAAATTTGTTTTTACAATGAATCGAACTTTCTGTTAAATAGCTTGACAGCAAATTGTAGGTAGTGGGAAAAGGAAAATATATGTGATTTGAAGAGACCAATCACAGTGTTCCGAGGAAATCAATGTGTGGGCTAGTATTTTAAGGGATGAGGTAATTGGGCCTATTTTAACTGAACTAAACCTAAGCAGGCACCTATATCTAAACCCCTTAGAAATACAATAAACTCACTAATCAGTCGCTAGGAAGTCAGATCTAATAAGAAAAAAGCATAATGTTGGATGAGCCTATTTGCATATTCAACACGACGAAGCTTCTCTCCGTTATGCTATGAGGCAATGACTGGGGGGAAAATTTCCTGGGAAATAGATAGGAAGGAGAGAATAGAGAGATAAAATTGCCGAAAAGATCTCTGGATTTAAGGCCGCTTGATTTTTTTTGTCAGGGGAGATTTAAAAATTAAAGTTTGAAAAATTCAGCCAGATAATATTCGTGAGTGCTAGGATAGCTTGAGAATATCGACAGATTTCCTGAGAGATATGTAAGAATATTTGGTCAAACTATTAAAATAGGCTTTATTATGACTTGATAAATAATGGAGCACATTTTGAACATTTAATAAAATAATTTTCCACATGTGTAAGTGCAATATTATTTTATATTTACTAATACATCTGGGAGCAAGATTACGAACGCGAATCTTTAATGTTGAAATCAGAAGTGGAGAGCAGCTGGAATCGACAATATCACATCCGAGACACTTAAGTTGGTTGGTGAAGATAGAGTGGAAATCCTTCAAGGAATATGTCAAAAACAAGAAATTAGGAATCTGACCTGATGACTGGAAAATCTCAATTTTCGTACTATTACATAAAAAGAGGACGAGAGATATCTGCAACAACTGCAGATTTGCTGACACTGGTACTGCATGTCAGTAAAATAAGGCCGAATATTCTTCAATCCAGAGCAAATATTGAATTTGCGACAATTTATCGAGAAAGCCTTTTGATAATGTAGAATGGGATAAACTGTCAGTTGCATTGCTGAAGACGGAATATCTCGTCTTTATTACTCTCCGAATTTGGAAGAAAACTCTACTTTATAAAAGTATAATACCAACTCCGATAAAAGTAAAGCTCGGAAAAGTGTCAGCAAGAACTGTGTTTTGTCACGTCTAACATATATAGTCAACACGTGATTCGATGTCTGTTGGAGGGCTAGAAAGGTGTAGGCGCTATAGGCAGAAAGAAAATTTCGAACTTAAGCTTTACAGATGATACCACCTTAATTGCAGCAAGCGAGGATGAACTCATGAGGATGCCATGAGTAGAACATAACAGTAGTTTCAAAATTCTCAATATCGTCTCTACTTTAGATTCAGAGTTATTTTAGATATTTATTTTTTAAATGAAAACAGGATATTTACTATAGTGTATCCCTTCTCAAGTGGACACACACATCTTGATATTTCGTTTATTTTTCAACAAATCGATTTTAAATTTTTCTCATATGGAAATCTTCAAGGAGCATCTTTTTATGATTTTCAATACATGTTCTCACCAACACATTATGTACACTCACTGAGGTTTTCTATATTTTACGTAGCGTCAGAGATACAGCAAAAATGTATTATTAAAAGAAGTTGTTCCAAATCAAAAAATATCCCTAGATACCGAATATCATCAAAATATGCTAATTTTGATTATTTTTAAAACTTTTTAAATAGTCCAGAATAGTAATTTTTCTATAATAATATCAAAATATGTCCATAAAGCTATGGTAAATTCAATCATAAACACTACATTTTCCACAGAATATCATACTACATAACGGACCTGACACATTATGATTCATACTGCATCTGTTGCCTAGCAATTGTTTCATTATGAACCATTATGTGTTAGGATGGCGCAGGCGGTCCGCTGTGGCTAGTGCGACGACTAGAGCGACGGCGGATTTGAGAATATGATACTGGCGACGGGATATTCGAATACGTCATCAGTACTTCTGTCAACATTTTTATGTTCATTAGAATATTAAACGTGAGTAGTAGATTGTCGTAGAAAAAGTATAGTATGCAACTCGTACAAAATGGCAATTTTGCACTCGTATAAATTGCAGCCTCGCCGTCGGCTCGCGCTGCAAACTTTCACCCTCGTGCAAAATGAGCCTCATTTTGTTCTTATTGCATTATGCAGTAAGTGCATAAATTGGTATTTTCTTTCACGAATGGGAAGTTTGACGCACGGCATGAGTGAAAAAAGGATACTTTATGCATGAATTTCATAGAATATTTTTTCTGGCAGTCCTCAATTTCTATATTTAGACAAATAAATTTTAAAATTAGCTTAAACGTCAAAACACAAATTTATAATTTGATGTTTCTAATACGAAGATCGTGAGACAACTTCAATTGTTTTCAATGCACTGATGGATCCGGCTATATCTAAGAGTGAAATAATGTTACTTTTTTTAAGGCTTTTTACTTTTTTCACAAACATATGTTTACGCACTAAAAATAATGAAGAAAAGTACAGTTTTTTTAACAGTCGTGGAAAAATTTACTTTTAAATTGTACCGACTTTAACAAAGATTGTCGTGGGAACAATATATTATGACAATTGTCATTAAAAACTTCAAAAGTCTACCTGTATTTAATTTTCCTCTTGCACAATGACTGAACAATGGTTTAGTCTCACTGAAAAAGTTGAGATAATTAAACTTTCTGGCGAACGGCGTAAGACATATGGCACTACTCTGGAGTTTGACTCATAACAAAATTTGGAGGTGTCTTAAGGGACGTTCACTACCAATGGTATAGTATCTTCGCAAAACTGTAGGTACTGGGCAATAGAAAACCCGAAATGGGTAATCAATTGTAGGCGGCAGTACTCGGAAAAAGTGAACGTATGGTGCATAATTATATGTGAAAGGATAATAGGCCCTTGATTTTTCTTTTAAACTTTAAACGCGGCAAAACTGCCATTTACAAAAAAATACATTAATAGAAGTAATTCATGATTTTCCACTGGCATTACTAAGAGATATGTTTTTTCAATAGGATTTCAACAGGATTCCCAACTCGATAATTGTCCGACGATGGTTGAATGTGAATTTTCCTCAAAAATGGATAAGGCCTTTAATCGATTGGCCTCTCAGATCTACGGATGTTACCCCGCTTGATTTTTATTTTTGGATACCATTAAAAATTAAGTTTACAAAACCAGGCTCCGAAGTAGGCAAGAGTTTTGTGATAGAACTGGTGAGGCCTGCCAAGAGATTAACGTTCAAGAACGACGACTAGCAAAGAATAATGAAAAACGTATTTGGAAATATATTGCTATTGATGATAGTTTAGTTGAAAAAGGCTTTATTTAAGTACTTTCTTTTTTATTTTATTTTTAATCGCTATATTTATATTAATGTCCTGGCGGAGTTTAGCTGTAGGCTACTATTCTTCCACACAACCAGGATGGAGACACACATATACAACATCGCAACACCCATTTCCTGCGACATTGCCATCTGCCGCAGCTGAGACTCAAACTCAGGAGAGGAAAGCGACTAGACCATGTTGTCTCTCACACAACCGCACTCTAGCTCACTGCTACCATCCCGGCAACACGTGAAAAACGCCACTACACAGTCATACTCTAAACAGGATTCGAATCCGGGACCTCGTGGTCGCAAGCCTAACAAATTACCAAAATTACCAAATTACGATATCTTCATTTTATTTAGCTGTGGGCTTACAACTCATTTTTTTTATCATTTTATTCATTTTATTTATCTCAGTTTACAATCATTTTTTTTACATTACGTAGCAATTACGCGCCTGGGCGCGTGAGTTACGCAACGGCCGGCTGCTGTTGGCAAATGATTTTCAGAAACTGTATTTTTATATTAATAAAAAGGTCCCTCTGTAGTTGAAGCGTAGGCTTTAGTATTGTATCATGCGATTTCTCATTTGAATTCATTGGGTTTCAATTGGCACCGGAGTAATCTTTCATTAATGCAGGGAAAAGAAAGGAAGAAGCCCTGCTTCTGGTGTCAGTTTTTAAAAACGCTTATTTGTTCATAAAACGAACAAATTTTTTGATGGGTTATAGATTTCAGCGAGGGGTCAAGGGAGGTAGATTTGAATTTGATTTTGAATTATTTCATAATAAATTGATTTTGACTACTTTTTGTTTCCACGGTAATCTTCTTTCGAGTCTTTGCTAAAGTCTGTGTACAATTTGAAAAATAAATTTCTGGACTACTGCTTTGAAAATAATTAAAATTCGCATATTATGATGAAATTCGATATCTAGATTTTGGACAACGTCCACTTGAGACAGGACACACTGTATAATGATACATTATTTTCTTAAAACACTATATCGAGAAGCTTTTTCTCCCGCTATCTCTGTTAGTAGACACTTTGTTCCGTGAATTATGAACCTTATTTGATGTATCCCAAGTGTAGGTGTTTTTCACATTAATCTATTAATTGTAGGACGAATTCATTACTTAAATCCATGCTTTGTAATAAAATATTAACACGCACGACGCACCCAGCCTTTTACGAGAATAGGTTCGTCTAGACTTAACATATCATTCCTCTGATAAAATTAGTGAAGTCGAAATCCAACTAGCCAAACTTTGTTTCAGCGTATTGAGACATTTAGTACGCGTTTTAACAACCTACTAAATAACATATTTTTATCAACACCTTACGTATGAATGACCCAAGTCACTATGTATCCTACGGTACCGTCATGTTAGCGTCAAGGAAAAAATAATTGAGAAATACTTGTAAGATATTATTATACAAGGAAAATAAATGCTAGAGTCTGGTTTGTAGTTTTCGTACTGCTATAATTAACATTTTTTGATACAATACAAATGTCAGAAACCCGACCACAGAACAAAACCCAAAAGCCACCATCTTGTTTAATATTTGGTTTAATTTCTCTTCCAGAAGCCAGTAAAATTAATCAAAATGCAGGTAAGGTAGGTAGCTCTTTTATTTCTTAACCCATTGTCCTTGTTTTGACAATTAGTTATTCTACGTTAAGATACTTACAGAGAAGTAATATTTTACCTTTTGTGAACTAAAATTCAATACCATAGCTCTTGATATTTTAAAAAAGTTCAATTTTTCATTGTGAAATAATATAATACATTTGTTTAATTGTCAGACCGAATAAGTAAAATATTTCCGAAACAGTGATGTATGATTATAGTAATAATAATACTAATACTTTATTTATGGGAAAATCTTAGCAGTTAATTACACAGAGAGTACAACAGAGAACACACCCCTGGACATAATTAATTGGAGTGAAAAAATATACTACATCTAACAGAAAATACAAAAAAGTTACAGACGTAGAAGGTATTTTTCAGTAATATACTGGAAAATTCAATTGTTTTACTTCCACATCCAGTCGAAGTATAGTAACGACAATAAAATGTTTTAAAAATTTTATTCTTCAAATAGGCTTAGAATGTCATGAAACGTCGAGATTTTAAGTCTGAGAGAAAAAAATTTCTGTCTGTCGGTCTTTCTGTAACTCTATTTGTGCGTACATTTACTCTGGAACCGTTTAAGATATTTACTTGAAATTTGGAACACATATGTACTTTAACGAGATCTGGAACTAGATTATATTTTCATCTTGTTCTGTCGAAGGGTTGGGGAGTAAATTAGGGTAAATTTGGGGTAAATAGGTAAATCAAGTAGGTAAGAGTCCATAAAATTGGTATTTAGTATATACAAGAGAAGCTAAGGTCTCAAAAAAATTTTTAGCATTAGCCGTTACCACCCCCACCCTATAATTAGAGAGGAAGAAACAAATTGTAATTTAGTGTGTGTACAAGAACTAGAAACCTCAAAATATTTTTTTACTTCATCCACCCCCACTACCATCCCCTATCACCACTCCTACACCACTACCGATGTGGGGTGTCGTTTTATGGGTTTTTGGGGTAGAGGATTTTCGTTGTGAGTGACTTGGATAGAAAATCTGGAATGTGGAAGTGGTGATTCCTTGGGCAGTGGCTTTTTAGATTTTACTTTTAAAAGAAGTCCAAAATTAAAATTTAGAAAATATATCCTAATATGTTGTTTATATTGAAAAATAGTATATTTTCAATATATTCACTGTATTTTAATTTGGACATGACATAGACATGCATAGACACAAAATCGCACATATCAATTTTTGACAAAAAATAACATTGGTGCAGTTCCCTATTTTACCCGTACACTAGTTGATATTACTTTACTCAGATTTCAGAAAAAGTAGACATATTCATGTGCAAATAAATACTAAACATAAAGCGATCAGGCAGAACTAGACATATTCACAATTTATATTTAGCAAAATTTCATTCAAAACTAGACATATCGTAATTGAATACCTGCTCCCGCATGCCTACTATTCAACATAGCACTTGAAAAAATAGTACGAGACTCAAGAATCGAAACGTCTGGGTCAATATTCACGAAATCGGTCCAAATTTTGGCATACGCCGACGATATCAACATTATAAGTAGAACAAAAATGGTTAACATAAAGGCTTTTAACGAACTGGAAAAATCGGCTCAAAAAATGAGTTTAGAAATAAACGAACAAAAAACAAAGACAATAGTTGTAGCACGAAACGCAGGCGGAAGAAATAGAGTAGGTCAAAATCTTACCATAAACGACTTTAGTATAGAAGTAGTATGGGAGTTCATATATCTAGGCTTCTAAGTAAATAATGAAAGAAAAACCGAAGAAGAATACTCATAGCTAATAGATATAAGAAAATCAACTAGTCACCAAACTGTCAGGAAAATATGTATAATATACAGAACACTAATAAGACCAGTGTTAATGTATGCCTCTGAAACGTAGTAAATTAGATGAAAACCGCTTAAGAATACTTGAAAGAAAAATATTAAGAAAAATATTTGGCCCCATTCAAGAAAGCCACGAATTGTACCAATTATATGAAGATGCTGATATAGTAAAAGCGGTAAAGTTAGGATGATTAAAATGGCCAGGGCACATACTAATAATGAACAACTTAGGCCTACAAAATGAATACTAAAAGGAAAGCCCGATGGAAATCGAGGAAGAGGCAGACCAAAACTGCGATGGATAGATGGGGTAGAAAAGGACTTGAGAAACATTTGAGTGATCAATTGGAAACACCAAGCCCAAGATAGAGACGGATGGCGGTGAATCCTTGGAGAGGCCAAGACCCAGCCAGGTTGTTGCGCCACCGATGGCGATGCTGATGAATTGAATAAAACTACAAGACAAATTTGTGCAAAACTGGATATATCCACTTGCTTGGGCTATTCATATTGAAAAACAGATAGTTTCCCTTGCTCTACTGAGTCATCTGAAATCGTTAGACCTTGAAGGAATAGAATCCTTGAAACTGTTCTGTGATAGATGTGGGGAACAAAATAAGAACTTCCATGTATTTCACGCTTTAAACTACTGATTAAAAACGGAGAGTCCAGATGCCTTCATTTCTCTATACGGGAACATAGTTTTTTTCCGGCAGATCGGATTTGATAGAACAGAGAAAATATTCAAGAAGAAGGCTATCATTACCAAGCCTGATGAATTTAACGAAATATATTCTATTGTTGGGCTCGTCAAATTGTTGGGAAAAGGCTGGCTTCTCTACGATATTAAAGAACTTTCTCTAACATACATCAAGCTTAGAGAAATAAGAAAAGATAAGAGCTATCGAAAATGTAATTATTTCACATTAATTTCGTCAGTAACCCAAAAATCATTAAACGTATATAATGTTTTGTTACTTTTTGTTTGTTATTGAGGGTAATATCAATTTTTTGAGAAAAAAAATCTCATGTAATTTACAAAAATCCATATCGGCTTTCATTGAAAGTCTTCGATTTAATTTCTTCTAATTAACAAGGCAGAGTATGAAAACAATTAACATTGCTAGTATTATTTTTATTATCGTGAAAACAATTCATGGACAATAAAAGTACGCATATCTTGTAAATGACATCTCATACAGACACATAAAGTCATTTTGTATTTATCGGAGAGTTATTGAAATACCTTTAATTTTATCACGCCGTTAAAAACGCAGTAAAATGTAAAAAATGAAGCTCCATTGAGCGAGTTTTAAACATAATTTTACTAAATGTGGCAGATTTATTATTATTATTTCATATAATGTGATTCAGCTAAAAGTTTGGCTGGATACCAAGATTTACGGAAACTGTTTTCTGACACCATGATCGTTAGCATATATACAAATATTTCGTGTCTGATAATATATTATAGTTTTAATAGCCTTATGGGTCGTATGATAGCATATTAGATTTTATTTATTGTCGAATGAAATTGCATACCACTAACTGATGTGTAAATATTTCACCTTCTGGACAGTTTGTTTAACAGGAATATATAATGCCTCTCAAAACATCACAATATATAGAATACGTGGAAATATATTATTCAAATTTTCACGGAGGATGTATTTGGGAGCGGTAAGAAAACAATGTAATTACGTTAATCAATGAAACCAGAAACGCCTTCCAAAACCTTGGGCTGATGTCACCAAGAAGCTGATGGGAAAGGGCTTTGGTGAAACTGTGCGCCTTACAGGTAACCGCTACAGATGGCGTAATGCCGTCAGACGTACCATACAGCAAACGGAAGTCATGTAAAACAATAGATGAATCACGACTGGCAAGACGTTGTGAATAAGAATAGAATAGAATAAAATAGAATAGAATAGAATAGAATAGAATAGAATTTTATTCATGCTATACATGTATATAATGTTTGCATACGTCAGAAATAAGAAACTAACTACTTAATTTAAAAACAATTATAAAAAAAAAGTCACGATAATACAATATAAAGTAAGTAGTAGTCATAAAAGCTGGTACCTCAAGTGGAGGGAAAAACGTAAAATATAAAATTGTTAGAAACACAAAAAAGACAGCTAATAAAAAAATGCTAAAATATAGCGTTAAATATAATGATCTAATTAGACAGACGATAAATTAGGCAAGAGTCAAAATGGTCAAAGTATTCGTCATACCAGTAGAAGATATTCTGTAACAGGATATTTTTTTATTTTTAGCTTAAACGTGTTTACACTGATATCAAGATTTTGTAAATCTTTAGGTAACACATTAAAAAAATTTATTGCTAGATATAAGTAGGAATTTTGAGATTTACTTAGTCTATATTTGGGCAATCTTAAACTTGTCCTAGTGTCATGGTTATGTATGTCCTCCTGCTTGGTAATTTTGCTACTTTTTGATTTTTTAATATGACACAAGCATTCATATATATATAATAATATATAACATGACGGCAGTGTTAATATATGGAAACTTTTAAAAATGGGCTTACAGCGGTCGTCATATTTAGCTTGAGTCATTATTCTTATAACTTTTTTTTGTAATTTAAAGATTTTGCTCGAATGACATTACGTACGTCATTATGCTGTGAAAAATGGAAAAATAGGCTACTCTTAAGCAATCTGTTGTAATTTTGTTGCTGAGTTGTCTTATTAGTGCGGCAGTTTAGCTAGGATATTCCAACATATTGTGCACTTTTTGATAAAAGCACCAAATTTGGCACAGAGGTAGACCGATGTAATATGAACAATTTTGGATGTGGAGCCATCGGCCAACTACCCCCTGGCACCAGTGGACACCCGAAAGAAAACAGAAGTTAGATAAAGTTTGCGGCTGAAGATTTTACTGAATGTTTATTGAATGTTTTGAATGAAAACATGCCGGATAGTTTGTAAGTTATATATATTTATTTAATAACTTTATATTTCACATTTCAAATTATATTGAAATTATTTAAAAAAATACAATACAAAATATTAATTTAACTTTATACTACTATATATACTACTACTCTGAAGTATATTGTATGTGAAATGTTTAAATTAATTTAAAGATTAATGGAAAACTAAGATTTATTACATTCAATAAATTTTTTCATTTCTGTACATTTTTCATATTGCATTAAAAAATGAAAAGACAAAATATTAAAAATCTGTTTCACAGTCCCAGTACAGTATACTGTCAGTTCAGAACATTCGTTTTAAGAATGCGACTTCAGTTCTCAGAGCACTCCCCGTCGCAAGCACACAGTGGTGTGCATTCCAGACCGGCCTTCTTACACTTGCATTTTTTCATACAGGTGGGATCAGCTGGACATTGCTTTTCTTTGCAAACAGTTTGCGACGTGCCTTGTCGATAGCGGTGTCTGTGCTTGTTCTGTCATAAAGCAGTATTATGAACCTTTCAATGGTGTGCATGGCGTCTTCATTAATACGATCTGGTGCAGTGGAGAGAAGAGTGAGTGTCTGCGTCAGCTCGATAGCACTGTCCACACGGCCCATGGTATCCTCTTTCCACGTCCGGCGAAGCAGGAGACCGTGTCGCAGCACGTCAAAGCATGAAACATCGGTAGTGCCTGAGCTTTTTCAGGACCCAGAGCCCGAGCAATCTCATGGGCTGCCAAGAAGCGAAACATCTTCCTCGAGCCGAAGGACACCCACACTTTAGTTTCCTCATTCAAGGTGCGTGCCAGAGCCACTGCCAGGACAACAACATCAGTGTCAACTGTGCAGATGAGGATCTTCTTGAGGCCATTGTGAGCAGCGTGGGCGGCATGAAACATAATGCAGGTGTCGGCCTCCTCGTGGTTGCAAGGAGCCAGTACTGAAGTATCCAGAAGCGGTGGCTTTCTCAAGACATCATCTCCTTTAGTGATGAGCAGCTCCTTGTCTGCAAGCTGGAATGAGTCGTAGAGGACGTCAGAGAGGAAGATGAACAGCTCTGTCTTGTTTTCGTCGATTCTGAGGAAGTTGGCCCAGTTCTCGGGTATAGTTGAACCACCATTTTGGAAAATGGTCGCCACGGCCACCAGGCGGCAGTTGGCCGATGGCTCCATATCCAAAATTGTTCATATTACTTCGGTCTACCTCTGTGCCAAATTTGGTGCTTATATCAAAAAGTGCACAATAGGTTAGCTAATCCGCTGTACTATATTATATAAATACAAGTCGACAACCGTTTTGATAAGCTGTGAATTTGGAACTGAAAGTTTAATGAATTATCCAAATGCACACCGAGGAGGTTAATAGGTTCTTTATTTATTTCTCTTTTTTTCACTGCAGTTTTTGTACTACCATTACCTATGGTAAGATAATTACTGCTTGTCCAGGGTTTTATTAAATTATCAGCTTCTTCTTCCTTAGTGCTTGCTTTGCAAAAATGTCATGTCATCAGCATACATTATTGGAGACACTTCAGTAGCACAATTGAATGATACATCATTAGTGTATATTATAAACAGCATAGGACCCAGAACTGACCACTGTGGCACTCCATAATCAACACTGGAAGGTTTTGATACTCTTGCTCTGATCCTATAATATTCCAATTTTTGTATTAGAACACATGGTTAACTATAACAAATGGTTTAGATATGTCGTAAAATTTTTCAGTGCATAGTTCTCATTTCTCAAAAGCTTCTATAATGTTTCCGTAGATTTCACAGATTGAGTCAATAGTGGATCTCTTCTGTTTATAGCCAAATTGGGAATCAGTTACTAAATTGTTTTTTTCGAAGTATTCTAGCAGTCTATTTTTAATAACAATCTCAAATATTTTTGAGATAATAGGTATAACGGAGATGGGTCTATGAAGAACTGTCTGTATTATTATTATAAGAAGAAGAATATTACTTTATTTATGTAAATAGCATCCTTGGCAACCATAGCAACCACATGGCTAAGCAATTGGATGTCATCTAAAAAAGGCATCTAATGAATAGTGAATGTAAATTTGTATTTAATTTTCTTACTTTCATTTTCTGCTGTGCTGGTAGCATGCAGTATGCACCTCGGTTTGTAAGTAGTTATTTGGTCTATAATGCTTGCAAACTTGGAAACTACACCGTATATAAAAAAATTACACTTACAAGTAGTCTACTGTATTAAAAAGTCGTAATTACGCTCCACCAACCTTGGAACTATCTGAAATTTGTTACAAATATAACTTATAGTGAACAAAAGCAAAAAAAAATGTTCCAAGAAATTCCATGAGCCATTATCGAGTACAACTCCCAAAGGCACCCTCAAAAAGGAGGGTCGCTTTATCTTGGAACTACTGGAACATATTTTTTTCTTAATATATCCTATATCCTGATTCTAGAAACAAAATGTCCCAGGAAATTTCCCTTAGAGTTTTCGAATGTGCACACCCCATAGTCATCCTCAAAAATGTTAACTCGCTCCTCTATCTTGAATTAAGGAAACATTTGTTTCCATCTATCCTGTTTGGATGAAAGAAAAATACACCCCAAAACAATAATAAATGTAAACTGAGTTCGCCAACTTGGAACTAGGCACCTTTGTTTTTTAAAAAATAGGATTTAAATAATTTCTAGTAACTATATATAGTTTCGAATAAAAATGCTATAAGAAGTTCCTTGTTTCGTTCCAGGACAAGAAATTTACTCCAATTCGGAACTTTTTGATCGATTAAATTAAAATGTCATATAGACGAAAAATTGCCTCTAGAGAGAACTAGGAATGTGCTAATAAAGCATACTCTAAGAACTAATTACTATTACTCCAGCACTGGATGATATAGGCTGCATCAAAATCATTAATGAGCTTTATATTGTAACGCCTCCTAGCGGAGTTGTTCCAACGTATAATAAATTCAGTAATATGGACGGAACTACTTAGCCGTTTTCTGTAAATTAATGTTTGAAGTAGAACTTCCCGGTAGTTCGTTGAAAAACCGACGCGGCGCTAAAGTCGTCCCCTTGGGCGATGTGAAAGAAATTCAACGCGAGCCCGCTCTCTTTACGTTTTCGCGGTGATGAAGGCCAGTAGCTAATGGCGTGTCGTTAAATCCAACATGAATGTTCAATATCTTTAGTGGAAATGGGATGGTTCTCAGATTGAACAATACTTACAAAAGTCAAAACTTGCAAAACTTGTAAATCATTACAAATTATCAAATCAAAAATCATGAAATCAAATACACATTAAAATTATCACAAATTACAAATTATGAAACTAACGACAAATTAACATGATCATTATCAGTAGATCACATCAGCAGTAAATCACCATCATTATTACCAATTATTAACTAAAATTATTTCATCGTTAAATTACTGAATTGCCATGCGGTTTTCACCTATCTTGTAGTCAAGACGGCCCAACTCGTTGCAACGATTGTATAATCACGTTACTTGGAGGCAGTTACGACGTTCAACTAATAATTTTATTGGGAACTACGTTATAAATGGTTATTTGCTGTTTAAATTCACCTGGGTAGATCACGAAGGAAATCTTTTTTTCAAACGTAGGAGCCAAAATTTTGCTGCAGCCACGAGGTGTGTCATTCTTCAAACGGCCGATTCCAGCTAGAGGGATTTCTCCGAACGCCTGACCAGCTCAGCTGTTCACAAAGTTAAGTTCATATTAGTAATTTATGTATTTCTAATTATTACCTCTCCAACAATTTGCGAGATTTAAATGGCCGATGCCAGATTTAATTAAAATCTTACGAGCTACGTAATCACTGCGTTAACTAAAGAGCAAAATTTTAGAGTGCCCTATGCATCTGCTAATCTTATTGGTTTTAAATTTTATGTACTTTAAGATACAGGGTGTTTATGATCACGTTGTAGTGGAAGTTTCCATTTAATTCACCGCGTGATTAGAGGTTTGTGTTAGACGTCGACACAAAGCCTACAAAGGGGTGGAATCTGTCGCCTTTTGCGTCCACTTCCCTTTTTTTTTTTGTAACTTTTGGTTATTACCAATTTTACCTTGTGTAGATATATTGTTTGTTACATTGTGTAAATTTGCCGTGTGGTTTGCCTTTTAAATTCTTTTGGTTATTACCAATTTTACCTTGTGTATATATTTTTGTTACATTTCATAATTCTACCGTTGGGTTTATATTGTAGAGTAAGTTAATGTTATCACTTGTACATTTTTATTAGTTGTTACGTGTTATGGCATTGACAAATTTATGATCGATTTATATTTGTTGCGTAATTAATCGCCAATTTATGATCATTACCTTGCCTATTATAGATTTCTGGTTATTACGTAATTTTATATTTGCTAGTTATTACTAAATTTTTTGAGTATCAAGCAATAGACTGTTTGAATTAAATTACCTACTAAATTGTTACTTTTATAGTAGTGTTTGTTTGCTCAGTATTTAGCTGCAGTATCTGAGTGCGATATCGTTAATTCTTTTGTCAGTGACTATACGGTAATTAATTTTTTTATAATAATATCGTTTCATAACCTCTGTTAAGCATTCTGCCTAGCTTAAGACAATTTTGTGTATTATATCTCAGCTACATTTTATTACCGCGAACCCTAGGATAGATTGAGTCACCATTCACCATTATCGCGCACTTATTATCATTTTGATCTCGTTTTTTGCTTGAACTACCTTAACTAACCCACACTGTACATATTAGAATATTAACTTAACTCTCTTATCAATTTTTATTTCGATTATACATCGAAAATTTGTACAATTGTCCTTAAATCGATATTAAATCGATACTACCATTACTTCTTGTTTTATTTGTGTTGTGTAGCACTTTCTCTGATTTCACGGCTTCACTAGAAAGCCTGGCGCCCATAAAGTTTTGAGTTTTTTGTGTACCAAGATTTGTTTTTTTGCTAAAATATTAGTCAGTTCCTAACCCTAACTCACGCCCTTGCCTCCAACAACACTGACTAGCCTGGGCCTAATCCGATTTGAGGCAGGCCTTTAGTTTACCTGGTAACATATTCGGTCACCCCAATTAGATTAGCTTTTTCTGTTTTTATGTCCCAGTAGCTTGATTAAACTTCATTATTAGAGTCACGTGTGTGCTATAATTTTTCTTATGTTGTAGTTGACTTACGTTGTGTACTAGAGTTTATCTTTTGAGCATTTTGATATTTTTAGTCAAGTGCCTACGAGGACATATTACTTAATAGTAGGAGCCATTTTACAAGATGGCGCCTCAATGTTAAGGTAGAAAGGTTACAATATACATTGACATTCAGAACAGATCAACCTCTTATAAACAAAGATTCCGTCTGTAAGTCGGACTGCAATACTAAACGGTGCTCGTGTCACGAGGCGGTGGTAGATTTTACAGAATTTTGTACGAGCACAAATTGCGGCAATATTATCAAGGAAGACGGAGCAGAAGATGAAGAAGCATGACAAGAAATAGAAGAAGATAATAGTAACTCAGATTATTATTATTATTTTTTTAATAAAATTGTTCATTACATATTTTAATGTATAAGGTTTATTTTTTGTTGCCACCTATTGGATATTGCATATTTTAATAAAGTTCTTTTATTGTAATATGTTCAGTTCATGATACCTCTAATTAGAAAATTGCCTTAAATTGGAAATTTTTGTTGTTGACCAAGTGATGACTTGAAGTATGATGAAGATATTTTTAATCATTATATTACTATCAGATGAGAAATAGAGTATATAAATTTTTTAAATCTTTTTTAAATACCTAAAAGGACAAAGGCAAATAAATATGTGAAGGTGTCTAGTGCCAAATTGGCAGATTAGTTGACATTTAGTATTGTTTTGGAGGTGAATTTTTTTTCATCATAACAGGAGAAATGAAAAAAAAATCTATTGCAAGAGAAATTCCCTGGAACATTTTTCTTCTATGATCAGAATATAGGACATTAAGAAAAAAATATTCCAGTAGTTCCAACATTGTGGAACGACCTTCCATTTTGAAGGTGCTTTTGAGGGTTGTACTCAAAAACTGTGGAACATTTATTTTTCTGATTTTATTCACCATAAGTTACATTTGTATCAATTTTCAGTTAGATCCAAATTGATAGAGCGAAACTGAACGATGGAAGGGTACTAGTCATAGTCTGAAGCCTTCGTACATAAATAACTATGAAATATATCCTATATTCTATTCTATATAGTCTATATATACATTTCTAAGCACATAATATTTAAGAATCCGCAAAACATACAAATAATATGAAGGAAAGGACCTAACGATAAATCGTGGGAGATACTATATGAAATACAGCCGGTAACGATTACATTTTCATAGATTTTTATTAAGCGGAAAAGTTTGAATTGATATATATTCATTTGCGCTTTTATAAGCTGTAAACTTTATAGATAAAACTTCGATGACCATTATCGGGAACTATACGCAAACACGAAAGCTATGACTAGAATGTCTGAGATGCTCTCATTTTGCTTTTTATATGCTCTACACTTCGAGGGGATTTTATTTCTGCATAATTTCACAACAGAAAATATCTGGTAAGAGAAAATATGAAAGTCTAATTAGTTTAATGTATCTTTGTCTGAAACTCAATACTGAAACGTAAAAAATCCCTTAATATTAAATCGATATTAAATGTACCATAGCATCTATGATATTAGATATTTTTTGTAATAAATGGCATTTCAGGAATCTTTTATTACACGAGAATATTGTGAGAAGCAACAGATTGAAATATCTCTTTACCCGTTTTTAACTATTGTTAGATGTTTCTACCCCCAGAGTCATCTATGTAAGTTGCCTCTAAGTTCTCATGTGTATGTAACAGGAAACAATTAAGCTAGTTGGTTGGTTCGGCTGTCGGCCCAGAGACATCGCGCAGTGTCATAATATGGCCTTCTAGAAATATCTATCTAGAGAGCTGGTGACATCATAACACAACATTCTGGATCCCTCGTCTTTGGGTATACAAAGGCAAGGAGAAGCACAAAGTAAACAGTTTAGTGTTGATAACAAGTTCAGTAAGATCAAAAAAATAGTAAATTGATCAAGGGACTAAAGTAGTGAATTATATTATAGTACTTAGTGAAATATTAGTAAAGTAATTAATTGTTGTAATTAGTACGCAAGTCAATAAATTAATGTTTCACCCTGGTGTTATAATTTCCGGATCAACGATACAGGATGTTTACAAAAAGTAAACACGTAACACTATTTTGTTGCTACGGATATATAACTCAGTTAAATATTAGGTTAGGTTAGTGGCCGAAATACACAAAAACGGGAAAGAGCATAGACTAATGGTAAGGGAGGCAACTCTAAAAAATTGGAAGTGTAGATAACAGGCATATGAGAGGACCTACTTTCGCAACATCGGGAAGAAGCAAGACAGCAGGTACATGCTGGTACTGCACTGCTCTTTTTAGTATGTAGTAGTATCTGGTCTAAGACACACATTTTAAATATAATGTCTGGAATTTAACAAAAAAATTGATTCACTGCCTTCAACAAATTTTTGGAATCAGAGTAGAAATAAGTTTCTAAATAATTTGTACAGATTGTTAGTAATTGCCCATATCCGTTCGTCAAAATTAGTTTTAAGGCATTATCTGCTTCCTGCTTCCACTCTGTTAATCTGTCATATAATTTGTCTTAATAAAGTTAAGAGGTACAACAAAACCAAAGGCAGTAACTGCTGATGCACTTACTAATAAAATTTTGAGAAACGTTTCTCTAGATACAAACAATAATGTTGATTAATGTAGAAGCTGAACTTCTGAACGTGAAAATTAAGCTGTGCATATATTATATAAAGTTCACAACGTAAAATTTAAGTTTTAGTACAGTGTAAAGGTTACAGTATATTACAGGTAAGCATATTTTGCCGTCCATAAAAATTGCACTATTTTCACTAATATAGTTGGTAAATGATTTGCCAGAGAAAACTATATGTAGTATTTACAATATAAATGCATACATACATAATTAACCTAATACTTCATACAAGTGCATCAAAGCACTGTGAATGACGAAAATACAAGTTATATCTAATGATATATTCATTTTTACTTACGTCTACAATCCTGAAATTACTTCTGGCCTAAAAAAACTTATATATTGTGTATTCCAGAAATCGAACACACTTTAAATATGCACTCACACAGCAATTCTTGCACATTCCTAAATTACGAAGAGCTGTGAAGAGGTAATAATTAAATACTCATTATAATTGTAATAATAGGACAGAATATACCACCAAAATTAAAATTATGAAATGAAAATAGTTATAATAATACTTGAAAGTAGAATAGAAAAATGCAGTAGAATAAAAAGAAGCTAAGTAATATAAGAACAGAAAAATAGAGACAAAGTTTGCTAAAATATTTTTAAGATAAAACAGTAGTTAGCTAACTAATAGTTGATGTCTTAAACTACTGCGAAGTTTGCCTATAGAAAAATATGTCTCATGTTGCTATCTATATTTGTAGTGTTTAACTGCATTATAAGTAAATGATTTTTTTTAATGCAGTGCAGTCACGAGATATTGTTAATAGTATATTACTTAATAAGTGTTGTAAGAAGCATATTACACACGAATGAAAAAGTTACGCACGATGCCGCGTAGCGGCGAGTGCGTATTTCCATGAGTGCGTAATTGCTTTACAACTCGAATTATGTACTATACTTTACCTCCGATCATATTTATTTATTTAGTAAAATCTGAATTTAGTTTACTTGTCAACAATATTATTCAACAAATATTATGTCAGTTTTGACAGCGTTTGAAAATTACGTAGGCGCATTGTCTTTTTAAACCCCTGCGTGTCCCGTGCGTTTTGTTTGCAGTGCGTTTTGTTTACAATATGTAAAATCCAACTTACATAGTTGGCAGGTAGTGTGTTTCTTACTATTTACAGTAGGGTTCGTAGGTAAATGATTATTACACGAATGCAACTCATTACTAGGTATAGCTTGTTTAGGTTCCTCGGTGTAGATGTAATAAGCAAACGGTGAACAAACAGCAAACAGTGGAGCTTCCAGATAAGTACCATCAATTCTCAAACAATGAAGTTCTGAATTTTTCTAATGACATGGTCGTATTCTTGCAAATCAAAAATAAACCGACACTTATTTTGAATATGCTGACAATCTCGCAAGAAAAGGGGCTGAAGCTCCATTTTTCGGACCCGAATCGTTCTGTGGCTTACCTAAGGACACATAACGGAGGAGGTCCAAAAATGGGAAAAGTAACAAAAGAAGTTCTACTGGAGAAATACTTCAGGCCAAGGCCCATTGTACATTCGCGACATTTAGGATCTCCTAGAAAAGATCAGTGCTCGCCACGAAGGAGAGCAGTTCTTTCCAGGGTAGATCCCGTAGTTCCTCCGGCTGTAGAAACTGCCTTCCGAAATACTTATACCTTGACACTCCTATTGGTGCACAATGGCAGATGATATGAGTGATGGTTTCATCATCCATTCCACACATTGTACAAGTAGGATCATTTTTCAGCTGAATTGTATGCAGGTGCTTTTTCAGAGGACAGTGTCCTGTTATCAGGCCTACCATCCGTCTCAATCGTTCTCTATCAGCCACTTTACGGTGGAGCAGTCGAGGATCCCTTTATATGGAGTATCGACTCTCTCATTCCGAGAGCCTGAGCCAAATAGTTTTTAAACTGTGCCGTAGCCCAGTCTTGCAGCTCTGATTGTATCAGACTTCTTGACAGACCGAAGACTGGCTCGAGGCCAGAAAATGAGTTCTTGCTCCTTCACCCGCCAAACGGTCTGCCTCTTCATTGCCATCGAGACCACTGTGTCCGGGCACCCATATAAGTTTAACTGAGTTGCGTTCACACAGCTCAGTCAGAATGTTTCGACAGTCCAGCACCAGCTTAGAGGTCACCTTGTTTGATGCAAGAGCCCTCAAAGCTGCCTAACTGTCACTACATATATAAATATGCTTGTTGACGAAATCTCTTCTGATGTTTTCGTTTGCACACAGTAAAAATGGCATATATCTCAGCCTGAAATACACTAAGCTACTCACCAAGTGGCGCTGATATACGAGTCCTTGGCTTGTATCCATGTATACCAGCACCCGTTCCCTCCTGAGTCTTTGATCCATCTGAGTACCATTCCAGACCTCCGGGACTCAGAAGAACACGACTGTATATGGAATAGTGCACTTAAAGACGGGGAGACCTCTGACTGAGCAACGACCTGGTCCCTTATAGATAAAGCTAAAACCTTTGTGTGCCTCAGCCCTTGTCCCGTCGCATTCCACAGTCTATTTGCTGCTTTCCTAGTTTCCAGTTCTACTTCGACAAGCAAGAGAGTGAGTCCAAGGATGGTCTCCATTGCAGCCGTTTTGGTGGTCCTAATTGCTCCTGTTATTCCTAGGCAAGCTAGTCTTTAAACTTGACATTGGCGAGCCCTAATTATGTAGCGCTCCTGAGAGCGCCGCGCCACCACACAAGTGCCATATATTATGAGGGATTTCACCATAACGGTGTACATAGAGAGGGTGGTCTTTGGATTTATTCCCCACTTAAGACCGAAAATACGCTTGCACATTACTTCTCTTTTCTTTCATAAAATAAGCCAAATTTGTACCTCGATGACACCCATATAATGATTTAGTTTCTTATTAGAAATCAATCACAATAATTCAATATTCAGTCTCAAAAATAATTAAATATTAAATTAGGTGTCCCATATTTCTCACAATCTAAATTTATAGCATGATGAAAGGTAATCAAATGTTAAGATATAGAATAATTCGGCTCTGAAATAGAATAAATGCGAAATTTATAACAGGCTCGCATGTCAACATGGGTAATTATTGCCGTAGCGAAACGACGTACTAAGCTTTACCCGTTTTGTGTAATAAATTGAATTTTTCACGTAGATACATATATTGAACAATTCGTTTATCGACGTAATTAAAATATCAAACGATTAAATAAAATTAACTCGTCAGTTTTAGTATTGTTGTACAACACATTTCGACGCTGAACAGTTAAATTAATTACAAAATAATAATTAAATTATTGCCAGGACCAAATAATAATGGTGAAGTTAACTAT
The DNA here is from genome assembly GCA_936432065.2 of Rutpela maculata. NCBI lineage: Eukaryota > Metazoa > Arthropoda > Insecta > Coleoptera > Cerambycidae > Rutpela > Rutpela maculata. The sequence continues at coordinate 40,144,992 of OW386285.2, forward strand.
GTGCATCACGTGAAACCTTTGTTGTGAAATTTGAAAATAGACAGCTCCTGTATGGTGTCAAGCATTAGATATACATCTTAGAACTACAAAGAATATATGGGTATGGTCGGAAGTTGGAAATTTTGAAGCCTGAGTATACAGTGTGTTTCAAAAGTCGTGGATAAAATGAAGCTGGATGATAGGTTAGGTCATTCCCAATCAAAATAACCATGTATGTGTGTATTTATTTCAAGTCTTGTATTTTTACCCAAAATCACCTAGTGCGTTTACTAAGAAAGTAGGAAAAGAAGGTTTTTTTGTTCCATGTATGAATCAAAGAACAGTTAAATTATATAACCAGAAAATTTTTTCTTCCATTTTGAGGAGTGCCGGGCATAATTTTATTCCAATGTATCTAAAGATAGGTCCTACCAAATTTTAGCTCGATCGAACCCTGTTAACCCGTCGTGCTTGGCGTTTAACCTAATAAGAATCTATGTGCAAGTGTATACGCAATGCTTTTCTATCGCAGAATCCACAGAACCTTCTAATTAGCTATGATCTTGTAGCATATCGAAGAAATAAAAGAGACAAAAAATTATCAATGAAAGCCGACAAGTGACATAACCCGGGTAAGTAGAAGTGACTGGAAAAATGATTACAGAATCTTCTTAGTTGAAATTAAACAAGTAATTAATAAATGTCATCGATTATGTAAGCATTTATATGACTATGTATTTATTAAAATAAATAATTATTCCCACTTATATTCAGTAAGATTTAGACAAATAATAATCACTGTGAAAAATAATTTAAAGAAATATTTGCCCCACTTACCCCCACTTACCCTCAATAAGCATTTGTTTACTGTCCCGCTAGTGTTATCGGTACTAAAAAAGACGCCCTTTTTTGTCAAATTTTTTATGTCTCCTAGATCTCTTCGATCTACTTATACTGCAGTATATAGATGTTCCAGATATTCCAGATGCTACCGTTGCTGAAATGGCTTCAGCGGTTTATGAAACGTTGGGAAACTGGAATTTAATAGAAAAGGTACAAGCATTTACTGTTGACACCACTGCTTCAAATAAGGATAGAATTAAAGACGTTTGAATGCTGTTAGAACAAAAACTTGAAAGAAATATATTGTTTTTTGGTTGCTGTCAACATGTTTTCGAAATTATGTTGGCGGCAGTTTTTGAAAAAAGCAAATTCACTATTTGAGGAGCAGATATTCCATTACTTAAAAGATTTAAAAATTATTGGTCTAGAATCAACGTTCAAAATTTCGTTCCAGCTGTGGTAAACTCTGAAATCAAACAAATTTTTAGTGATCATACTGAAACTATTCTAGAAATTATAAATGATGCCATTTCTAAAATGTTTCCACGAGAAGACTATCGTGAACTATTTAATCACGTAATAATATTCTTAGGAGGCGTTTCTCCCTGCGGAATAAAATTTAGAAAGCCGGGTGCTTACCATATGGAAAGGTGGATGCCAAAAGCCATATATTCCTTAAAAATCATTTTATTTCGAACAAAATTCGATTTAACGAAAGACGAGGAAAAATCACTTCACCAAACAACATGCTTCATTGTAAAATGCCGGATTTATGCGTCAGAAGCAATGTCTGCTCCACTAATGGATATCAAATTCTTGCGACAATCAGTATAAAGAAATTGATAAAAATATCGCCGAAATAGCTATTGGGAAATTTGTGAACCATTTGTATTATTTGACCAATGAATGTGTCTCCTTCGCATTATTTGATGACTCGATTACTGAAAATACAAAATTAAAGATGGCACAAAAAATATTAGAAGCAGTAAAGTAGAGGATGAAAATGAAAGTGAAGATGAAACAGAAAATAATCCTAAGAAATTGCCAACGAGGAAAGGAGACATTTCTGAATTCTTAAAGCTGTCTGATAAAGTTTTAATAAAATTACTTAGTAATAAGTCAATAGATTTATTTCACAGATTTAAAATAGTCAATTTTCTACACTTGCATCTGTCCGAATGGAAAAATTCTAATAGGTATAAACAAGGACAGCTAGTCAGTCATTGGAGAATTAAAATTAGTAAATGACTCCGCCGAACGGGGAATAAAATTAATTCAAGATTTTAACGAAACAGTTACAAAATCCGGGGATCAAAAACAATTTTTATTGCAGATGGGTCATTTTTTCATTGATATTTTCAAACTCTCTACAAGATTTGTTTTCTTAATATATTTGTCCCTTTGTTTTCGTTTTAGACTGTCCAAGATTACTGCCGTAAATATCTCCAGGCAACCAAAGAAGTATTGCAGAAAAGTTTCGAAACTTTAGATTATGGACTAGTTTTAAAACTTTGTATTCTCAAATCAAACAAAAAATAAATTAATAACTTAACATGTATTTATGTTTTCCAAAAAGAAAACCAATTTTAAAAGACGATGAAGGGCTAAAAATAAAATAACGTCGACAAAAAATTAATGTTTGATTTTTGAAAATTTTGGGCCACGAGCGCGCGACGTGTTACTTATATTCCATTAGGCTAAAAATTGGTGGGGATGTTTTTTAAACGTAAGGGAACAAAATTCCGCCCGACACTCCCCAAAAATTAAAACTTGAAAAATAAGGGCACCCTAGCTCTCATAGTATATGCTACTGAAGACTGTACCTTTCCGAAAGAAGAATTTAAAAAACCTAGTTGGCAATTGATGTTACGATCGTTGTTCGGTTCAACAAAAATGATCTGAATTTTAAAGTGACTCTCGCAGAAAAAGAAAGTACTATAGATAGTCATCTCGTAATAAGAAAAACTATTGCAGTTTATGTAGAGTTGACCAAATATTCTTACAGATTTTTTTAAAACACTCCTAGTAATCTTACTGTACCTTAGCTGGGAAAGGAACATAGTGATGAATTTAACTGTCAATAGTGTCAAACCGCATATTGAGCGACGTTGATGTGATAAAAATCTTTGTAAACATTATTTTGAATTTTAAATTTAAACGTCAATAGGATCTGCCACAAGCACTGATTACAATCCTCCTTTCCCAGCTAATGTATATAGGCAATTTATTGCAAGAATGCAAAAGTTGAAACAGCTTTTGAACCATCTAAAATTGAATAACCACATATACAACGTGATTTACCATAATATGCGGAAAATAACATGGTATACTAATCTTCAATGTGGGAAATCCCCTGCAAAATTTTAGAGTGCTCTGAGGTAATGTAGTATATTAAAAAGAGTTAAAATTTACAAGATACGCTACCGTTACGTGTCTGTGGTCAGTAATAGGGCGACGAACTTACTTGTGAGAGAACATATTGGAGATGTTTACATTTTTTTAATTGGCATAAAAAGTGAAGCTGGCGGGTGCGATCGATCGAACAATCAGGACACCGACAGGTACAAAGCCAAAAATGGTGTTTTTGTGTTATTGGTGGGTGTAAGTAAATATCTCTTATATCTACTTGTTGTTGTAGAGTTCACTAGCATAGGGTCAATGTCTTTTCGATTTATTTCGCTATTTTTGTAGTGTGATTTGACTAAAACCAAAAAGTCAATTCTACCCTCTCCAGCTTTGCTGTCAATAGTGTCAATCCCAAGTCTGATAAAGTGCTATGGTTGTACCGCGTTACGTCAGATTTCCGCATGTTATGGCAGATCACTCCGTATATAACCACAGACTTTTAGGTCACACTTTATATATTTGAAGTTAATGGCAGGATTGGAATTTACGATATAAGTACGTGGTGTCACTGAGATTATTTACACAGCCAATGTCTTCTTTTTATTTATGGTTCAAATAGGTATACGCACAGGGCAATTCCCGACTGCAGTTGCGATATCTGGTACCTCATACTGTTCTGGAAGTTCCATAGACCGAATTCTTTAAGAAAAATTATGAAAATGTATTCTTACTGGTAAAAATTTCGGAAAAAGCCAATGAGCTGTATATAAATCATTGGCTTTGTTAGTTCCACTTGAATGTTTCTGACTACAAAATTTGTATACCAAAATAGTATCGCTAAAATTTCACATTTTTTCCTTTAATGATGTAAGAAGTAATTTATATAATTCTAAATAGGATGAAAGAATTAATGGAACCTATAAGATAGTAATGATTTTGCTTGAAAGTTCTGGATGATGGGAAGGACTTTATGTCTAGACTTTTTTTGCAATTTTTTTTCATCAATCAGCTCCTTATTGAACGACTATGTTATATAAAAAAATTAAATTAATATTAACATACCTAGAATTTGGCTAAGAACGGTCCGTCCATCTTCTCCTAAACAAGCACTTCTCGCATCGAACGGATTCGTGAACTGCACAAAAGCGTATCCCTTGTGCATTGATATCCCTGAAAATAAAAAGAAAGTGTTAAACGAAACAGTACCTATTTCCATATAAATTTTGCAAAGTGATAATAAACATTTATCAAATTTTCTCTTTCATAAATTTTTGTTTTGTTTTTATTAAATATAATTTTAGAAGATAATATGACAGATTTTAATAAACAATCATGTTCAAAGTAATACAATGTACCACAAAGTTAACAGTAAAACACACAATTAACAACATATAAATACAAACAAATAAAGACCCGAAAGAAGTAGATGGGTTTAAACTCTTGCAGTTGTAATTCTTTAATTATAATTAATTTAATGTAGATAACTACTACCCAGATTTGACCTAGAATATATATTATTATACTCTTCGCAAAAACGAAGAGTATATTGCATTTGATCGGCACATTTCTAAAACCGGAAATATCGCTCGTAGAAAAAAAAAATTCATATCCGTCTGTCTGTCCGTCTGTCCGTCCGTCCGTCTGTCTGTCTGTCCGTCCGTCACGTTTCTTGAGAACACGATAACTTAAGAAAGAAAAGTCCGATTGTATTGAAATTTGAAAAGTAAGTTAGTGTTAGCTAGATGAAGGACCCTATTGTTTTTGAAGAAAATCAGTCAGTAAATAAGAAAGTTATTAATCATTTAATTAAAAAAATGTTTCCTTAATTTTTGACGCTTGCACTAAAATAGAAATCTTGCGAAATGTTATCTCTATAATATTTTTTTTTATTTATGCATTTTACTAATATATATTTTATAATAATATATCAAATGCATTGAAATATGATTCTCGAAAGATATATATTACAGACATTCAATTTTTTTAGTAATCAAAGAAGGCGAACAAGAACGCGAAGCTCGTCGGCAGTTATCGACCGATCTCGTTGCTGTTGACGACCTCCAAGTTAGTGGAGAAGGTCATCCTGATCAAACTAGACGCTGCTCAGGTTGAATTTCACAGCGATGACGAGTGCCAGTTCGGCTTCAGGCGGATCAGAGCACTGTGCAACAGGTCGTCAGGATCGTGAATGACGTCAAGGTACAATACAACCTCGGGAAGAGCACCGTCTTGGTACTCCTCGATACTGAGAAAGCCTTCGATACCCTATGGATCTCGGGGTTACTCTACAAACTAAACTCACTGGACTTCCCAACGCACATCACGAAACTCATTCACTCCTTCCTGTCTGGTAGATCGTTACAGGTCAGGGTGAATAATAAACTATCAACTCGGCGGGACATTCGCGCGGGCGTCCACCAGGGGTCGTGCCTGTCTTCAATGTTGCCAAGTACGCCGACGACACAGCCATGTACGTGCATTTGCATAACGCGCAGGCGACTAATATGCTGCTGTAAGCGCACATGGCCCATGCCACGGCATATTAAGACAAGTGAAAAATTCGGATCAACGCCGAGAAGTCGGAATCGATTCTCTTCAGGCACCGCTTCACAGAAAACTGGATTCTAACGCCACTTTCGATCGAGGTAGAGAAATTCCAATTAAGCGGTGCGTGAAGTATTTGGGAGTGAAAATTCTATCAGTTCAAACTAGACGGTAGTCCGCTAACCCGCAACATTACCCGAATCAGACAGCATAACGCAATACTTTTCGATATAAGACACACCTTACCATACTAGGCGTTGCCTATCTTCCGGCAACCTCCCTAGCCACACCTTCCCTCTACTATAACCCTACCCTACCCTACCCTTCATCTTTCACCAATATTTAACCCCTTCTCCTTCTTTTTTATGTCTGTACAATTTCGTTCCTTTATCCTTTTTGTTTTTTAGCCCTCTAGGCCGATAACATCCTATAAATCTAAACTTTTTAAATCATAAAACTTTTAATCTACTTTACCTTCCTCGACGGCGCACAGTGGCGAGAAATGCCAGTGTTCCACCCAAATTACTCTAGAGGTCGTAAATTTTGAGTTATTGAGACATTCTTTTTTTTCAAATGTTCATCTTGAATTTACCTATCGATCCCTCTAGCCGGATTTTGAAATTTCATTTTTCATTTTTTTTAATTTTTAATAGAAAATCATATTTTTACAAAAATATACTGTTTTTTCTATTAAATTTATTCTAACGGGCCGTAAATTTGAGTTTTCGTAACAAATTTTTTTTTTAAATCTTCGTCTTTTAATCAGCTATTGATCGGTCTAGATGAATTTTTGATTTAGTTGTTGACAACTGTCAAAATTACTGTCAAATATAAAAAAATACGATTTTTAGATAAATAATTCATACAATAACAGATTGGTGTTCAGAAAAATATATATAGTATCTTCAATGTACCTTGACAGGAAAATATGTATTTCTAAATTTGGCATCTGCCATAATTGTTGTCAAATTTCCAAAGATAGATGGAAGAGCTTATTAATTTTAAAAATACCCTGTAAATGTATAGAAAAATAGATATATTTTGTTTTTGATCCGTTTGATTTAGTAATTGACAGGAAAATATGAGTTTTAAATTTGGCAGCTGTCATAATTGCTGTTAGTTTTCAAAATACAGTACTTATTAATTTTAAAGATGCTCTATAAATGTATAGAAAAATAGATATATATTGTTTTTAAACTGCCAGATTTAGTAGCTGACAGGGAAATATGGTTTTTTAAATTTGGCAGCTGCCATAATTACTATCGAATTTCAAAAAATAGAAGTTAGAGCTTATTAACTTTAAAAATACCCTGTGAATATGTAGCAAAACGGATAAAAATTGTTTTTAATGTACCTGGTTCCGAAGTTGACAGGAAAATATGATTTCTAAATTTGGCAGCTGTCATAATTGCTGTCTCATTTCAAAATATAGAGGTAAGACTTATAAATTTTAAAAACACCCTATAAATGTATAGAAAAATAGATATATGTTATTTTTGATCTATCTGATTTCGTAACTGATAGGAAAATATCATTTTTAAATTTGGCAGCTGACGTAATTGCTGTCGAATTTCAAAACATGGAGGTAAGAGCTTATTAACTTTAAAAATACCTTACAAATGTATAGAAAAATTGATGTATATTATTTTTGATCTATCTAATTTCGTAAGTAATGGGAAAATATAATTTTTAAATTTGGCAGCTGCCACAATTGCTGTCAAGCTTTAAGGTGTGCAGATTAGAAGTTATTAATTTCAAAAATACCCTTTGAATGCATAGACAAATAGATATATATTATTTTTTCTCTTCCTGATTTATGAACTCACAGGAAAATATTATTTTGAAATTTGGCAGCTGCCAAATTTAGAAATGACATTTTCCTGTCAACTTCGGAACCAGGTACATTAAAAACAATCTTTATCCGTCTTGCTATATATTCACAGGGTATTTTTAAAGTTAATAAGCTCTAACTTCTATTTTTTGAAATTTGACAGCAATTATGGCAGCTGCCAAATTTAAAAAACCATATTTCCCTGTCAGCTACTAAATCTGGCAGTTTAAAAACAATATATATCTATTTTTCTATACATTTATAGAGCATCTTTAAAATTAATAAGTACTGAATTTTGAAAACTGACAGCAATTATGACAGCTGCCAAATTTAAAACTCATATTTTCCTGTCAATTACTAAATCAAACGGATCAAAAACAAAATATATCTATTTTTCTATACATTTACAGGGTATTTTTAAAATTAATAAGCTCTTCCATCTATCTTTGGAAATTTGACAACAATTATGGCAGCTGCCAAATTTAGAAATACATATTTTCCTGTCAAGGTACATTGAAGACACTATATATATTTTTCTGAACACCAACCTGTTATTGTATAAATTATTTATCTAAAAATCGTATTTTTTTATATTTGACAGTAATTTTGACAGTTGTCAACAACTAAATCAAAAATTCATCTAGACAGATCAATAGCTGATTAAAAGACGAAGATTTGAAAAAAAAATTTGTTACGAAAACTCAAATTTACGGCCCGTTAGAATAAATTTAATAGAAAAAACAGTATATTTTTGTAAAAATATGATTTTCTATTAAAAATTTAAAAAAATGAAAAATGAAATTTCAAAATCCGGCTAGAGAGATCGATAGGTAAATTCAAGATGAACATTTAAAAAAAAAGAATGTCTCAATAACTCAAAATTTACGACCTCTAGAGTAATTTGGGTGGAACACTGGCATTTCTCGCCACTGTGCGGCGGTCAAACCACGAGGTTTCATTTGTTCGAACGGGTTTTTTCGTTTAACTTTCCCGTATCAGCAATCAAAATTTTCCAAAAGTGCATTTGCCTAGTGAGTTTTTAGTTATTTATAGTGTATTTTAATTAGCTTTAGGCCCATGTAGGCACATATTTTTAATTTTTAATTAGTTCTTAAGACTGCCTGCGGCAGACAGGTGTTTCTAGCAACCAAATTTAATTACCGTTAAGCCGAACCGTACCCACCCCGCCCAGCCCCACATTTACCATGACGCTGCACCTCGTGATTGTCGGACTGGCTCAGATCTGGCGAGGCGCATTATTGTATCGTTAAATAACAAATAAATTTGTTTTGTTGTTGTTATTTGGCAATCCAAAGGTCTTGTGTTCGAATCCCAGACAGGTTGGATGTTTTTTTTTCAATTTTTTTTTCATATGTATATTTTTTTTCACAACAAAGTTGGTATCACAAAATTCAGGCTGTCCAACAACTAACATTGTTTACAAGAAAACTGCGAAGAGTATCTTATAGAATGTGTAACAATTATATAAAAAGCTCAGTAAATTGGCGAAGAGTACTTACGTTTTTAGCTTGTTTTGATACATGAAATTGTACTTGGCACCTGGCGTCAATTTGAACTAATTTAATCTCGCTTGCACTCAACCTTTCAATCACAAAATAAATCATTTGTAGTTGACCACATCAATAATATACAGTTTTATTTCAAGAGCATAGTTTACCTTTACTGTTAAATTAGCTTGAATTATTCATAGAGCGGAGTGGTGTTTAATTGGTGGACAAGAGAACTGTATTTATATTACAAGCCTAACCGTCAGCTGTATCAACATATGAATTGAAATATAAAATATTAATAGGCTGCGAGGGTTGTATAAAATTGCGCACAAGGGTAGGAATCAGGTTATCATTTTATAATGTCTGTCGCCTATCTGCAGAAATTTACGGCGTATCTTCAATATGGAAACGCAATTTGCATTGATTTATGACGCGTGAAACACCAGATTGCGTACATATTAAGATTTAATAGATCGAGAAATGTTGTGATTTAGGGCAGAGTGCTGTCAGATATGAAGAAAATTACTTTATTTTTTAATAATATTATTGGGAGGGGATAACTTGCCGATTTTAAATATTCTATATTTTATTATTAAGAATCGCTCTCATCTGTCATACGATTAGAATAGAATAGAAGAGAATTTACTGGTGTCTTTGAAAAAAAAATAATGATTACATAAGTCAAAAATTTACATAAAATTCAATAAAACATAACAAATAGTTATTAAAACATATAATACAACATTAAAAATATAATACATCCATAAAAGGGAAATATCTACTTGTCTAATTAATAATAACAAAGCAGCATAGGATGTCAGAACTGACAACTGCACAGAAAATGGTTGATGACAAATTACTCCTAAGAATTCATTCAAACTATAAAATGCAGAAGCTACTAGAATTGTTTTAACTTTTATTTTAAATAAATTTAATGACAACATTTTTAGGTAAGAAGGTCATTTATTATAAAATAGCTGACCAAAATAATCTAAGCTATTTCTTGATTTGTTTAGCTTTAAATATTTAATGTATTAGTTGGAGTTTGTGCGAGTATTGTGATTATGGTCTTCGGATACATATTTATGAATGTTTGCTTTAACGTAAATTAGGCTTTGATAAGCATATAGACTTGGTGTAGTTAATATACCAAGGTTTTTAAAATGTTCTTTGGCATCTGCCCCATATTCTAATCCTAGTACCAGCCTTGTAGTTTTCCCTTGAATACTAAAAACCCTTTCACTGAGGGCAGAATGTCTCCATACAAGTATTGCGTAGCTAATATACCAAGGTTTTTAAAATGTTCTTTAGCATCTGCCCCATATTCTAATCCTAGTACCAGCCTTGTAGTTTTCCCTTGAATACTAAAAACCCTTTCACTGTGGGCAGAGTGTCTCCATACAAGTATTGCGTAGCTTAAGGTGGAATGGATCAGAGCATGATAAGTCATCAGAGTTATCTCGCGTGTAGTTATTTGGGTTAAAGATTTTAGCAAATAAAGATGTTTAGATAATTTATTACATAGTCAACATGTTGGTCCCATTTTAGTGTAGGATCCAACATGGCGCCCAGAAATTTTACCTTTATAGGGTTAATAGGGTTATTGATGCCTTAAGCTAAAAACCATTTTCTCAGTTTTATCATTATTTAGTTTTAAAAAATTGCATAGGAACCATTGTTCTGCATCATACTTTGATTTTGCCATAGCTTGGGAAAGAGTTTCATAATTTGTATCGATATTTATAACTGTAGCATCATCGACAAACAACACATAGTCACATTCACTGCCAGGTCCAACAGTTGGTAAATCTTCAATATAGATTAAGAACAATATTGGACCAAGCAGTGAACCTTGCGGTACCGTATTCAATTTTTTGAGGCTCTGAATATTAATTGTTATAAAAAGTTTTTTGATAGCGCTCAGACAGATAACTTGTCTTCAAGAAAATAGCATTTGGTAAAAATTTATAATACTCTAATTTTTGAGTAGTATTTCATGAGATACACAATCAAAGGCCTTACTAAAATCACAGAAGGATGAGCCTACAAACATTCCTGATTCAAAGCCTTTGACTATGTTCTCAACTATGCTATTTATGGCGAGGGTAGTTGATTTCCCTTGCTGAAACTCAAATTGATTTAGATTTATCAAACTATTTGACTGAAAATAATCAGTGATTTGGTTTTTTAGTAAGTATTCGAAAACTTTTGATAGTATAGAAATTAATGATATAGGCCTATAATTATTTGGATCATCGGCAGTCTTTTTTAATATATTCCATTATATATACATAAGTTGAAAAGGTTTGTTAATGGGTAAATTAAAACATGTTTTGCAAATTTAATGATTTTGGAATTCAGATCAAAACATTCTTTACTGTCTTTAGGCTTTATCATATCATATCAATAGATGAGCTTTTGGTTTAGGTAGATTTTTTATAATTTTTGCGGCAATGTCAGTGAAAAGGCCATCGGCATCTAGGTTGGGGTTAGGGGTGTTTGATAAGGATAATTTTTTAAGTTTTCTGTTATCATTGACTATGTCCCACATGAATTTAACTGAATTTCCAGACTTTAAAACATAGCTATTATTTGCATTTCTTTTAGCTAAATTTATTTCACGTCTATACCCACTCTTAAAATCTCTTATTTTTTGTGGTAAAGTTGAAGAATTATAAATTTCATTTAAATCAATAAGCGTATTCCGCATATTTCTCTATTTGTCAGTAAACCAAGATACATTTTACTTCCACATCCAGTGGAAGTATAGTAACGACAAAAAAAATTTTAAAAATTTTTATTGTTCAAATAGGCTTAGAATGTCATGAAACGTCGAGATTTTAAATTTGAGCGAAAAAAAAAAAATGTCTGTCTGTCGGTCTGTCGGCCTGTAACTTTTTTGTGCGCACGTTTACTCTGGAACCGTTTGAGATATTGACTTGAAATTTGGTACACATATGTACTATAACGAGATCTAGAACTAGATTATATTTTCATCTTGTTCCGTCGAAGGGTTTGGGGGTAAATTGGGGTAAATTTGGGGTAAATAGGTAAATCAAGTGGGTAAGAGTCCATAAAATTGGTATTTAGTATATCCAAAAGAAGTCAAGGTCTCAAAAAAAATTTTGGCATTAGCCACCCCCCATTACCACCACCACCCCATTATTAAAGGGGATTAAAAAAAATGTGATTTAGTGTGTGTACAAGAACCAGAAACCTCAAAATATTTTTTTACTTCATCCATTCCCACTACCACCAACACCCCACTACCGATGTGGGGTATCGTTTTATGAGTTTTTGGGATTTCAAATATTATATTATTAAAATTCCATAAACAATTATTTCCACATACAAATTTTTTTCGTTTTGAGTGACTTGGAGAGAAAATCTGGATGTGGAAGTAGTGATTCCTTGGGCAGTGGTTTTTATTTATATGTTTAGTTTTCTTAACAATTGGAAATGAGCAATGTAAACATTTTAACAAAATTTCCATAAACTTATTAACTATGCTGTCAGCCATCAATACTATACATAAAATGCCACTTTTGATTTTCTAATAAATGTAACATAGTACTTAGACCTTTCTAAGTTATTGATTTATAATAATTAATCACGTTGACTTCAACTCATACCGCCAAAGCTCTGTGATCAGACATCTTTGGATCAAAAACATTCGTTTCATAGTTAGTTAATCCTGAGAAGTAAAAATATGTTATCTATGTAGTTGCCTAGTCTAATATTTTGAAAAATAGTTTGGTCGTAACCATAAGAAATTGTCAAATCAAAAAGTTTTTTTGTATTTAATTCATCAGTGTTAAATTTTTTATTTAGATTTAGATTAAAATATATTATGATAATGATAATGGCGTATCTTAAAGTATGGAGCTCAGAGGCTCAAAATATTCATGTAGGGTCTTAAAGACTAAAAATGGATAACTGACTAATTCGATAGCTTATATATAGATGAACTTCCAAAAAAAAAGTTGTGCAAAAATTATTCTGTGTAAAAGGGTATTATTCAAAATTTAGTTATGGAGTGCTTCACATAGTCAAAGTTCCGATCTTTCTTCATACTTCAGTAAAATAGGGCCAAATTTCGACCTTTGATGGAAATAACTGATGAAATTTTGGAATTTGACAAAGAAGATCATTAAGATTTACTATTAAGCATACTAAATGGTCTGAAAACAATTTGTTGAGCTGAAGCCGCCATCTTGTGGAAATGGTGCTCCAATTGCGTTTTTTGCTTTTATCTCGCTAACCATTAGCGTTATCAAAATTATGTTTCATATAAAAAAATAAAGCAAATTTTCTAAAAGAAATATTATACTAATGTATTTTTTTTGTATCTATTATTATAATTTTCTGATATACGAAAATTGCATTTGATCGACGCATATATAAAACTGTATATATCGCTGGTAGAGAAAAAAATCATATCATAGTATTAGCCATAGAATTCTGAACTTTCAAAATGTCCGTCCATAGACAGCCCATAGAATCTTAATATTACGAATATTTTCCGACTCAAAGGATCTGATTTTAGAGACGGGAGATATTCGACAATTTCCCTCGGTTAATATCACATTTCACATAATTCGATGGTGTAGTGCACATATATTGTAAGTGTACAAAGTACGTTTTCGAAAAAATAAGGTTTGAAGTTTAAAACTCTATACCAAGTCAAATTTTACAGAAAATGTTTTATCTACACCTACAATTATCCACCATACAAATAAATATGCTCTATTCCTAGAATAACCTATTCGGCATCTAGCCCTTCGAATAACGCTTTTATCTACCGGATAAAACAGCCACGTCTACGCAGTTGTGCTGTGATTGACAGAAGTGATATTAATTTCTAACTCAATATTGTTTATAATTTATTATTTGTGGCATATTCATGATTTCTTAGTTTGTTGGGTATTTTGCCACTGTAAAAATATTTAAAAATTTTGATGAAATAAACCTCTGCGCCAAAAGGATCAGACAGAGGCTGGTTTTTATACTTCTATTACAAAATGTCTCACACCTAAAAATATATAAACTGAAACAAAATTGTTAAATGATAAATTGAAAAATTAAAACGAAGGCAGTTGACGTTTCGGAAAATAGTTCTTTTTCCGTTATCAAAACTTTCACTTTTGAGAATATAAAACCAGACAGTTTGTTGTTTATGTATTTCCAACTCCAGTTTTTAAAAATTTTGTTTGTTTTGTATTGTATTTTAACTTTCAATTTATAATTAGATAAAAACAATCATATTTACTCATTAGAAAAATTGTAAAATGATATCATAGACACATAACTTAAATACTTTGTCCTAATAAAATAAGACTCTTTCTGTGGGTTGGAAATTCAACTTGTAATTATATAATTATCATTGTAATTATTAGCAGTCTATTTTTTTTTTTATTAATTAACAATACTGAAAAATTATTTGTGTAGCTTTTTAAACGATGGCCTGGACCCGGTATGGCCCTCCAAGCAAATAATGCGAGACTAACATTAAAAACTAGTGGAAGCATTATACTCTTCGCCGATTTACTGAGCTTTTTATATAATTGTTACACATTCTATAGGATACTCTTCGCATTTTTCTTGTAAATAATGTTAGTTTTTGGACATTCTAAATTTTGTGATACCAACTTTGTTGTGGAAAAAAAAATATATGAAAAAAAAAATCATCATGTAAGGAATCGAACACGAGACCTTTGGATTGCAAGGCTTATTAAATTATTTCTAAATTAAAATCTCTTGTTACTGTACTAAGAGTTTAGAATATGAAAGCGAAGTACTTAATGGTGTATAGTTGACTACAAATTTATTATGTGGGTAAAAAATGTGTAGTCAACTATATCTAACATATAACCACCCTTCTAGAAATGTTCTTTTTTATATTGAAAATCTTATGGCATATCAATGACTGAACCAGCAGATCACTGAAAATTTTGTTTGCAATTGTCGAATGTCTTATAACGTTAACTTTACCCACAAAATTGTAGTATATCATTTTTTAATAGTAAAGGAAGACATACAGTTTCTATTTGCTTTATGACACAAGTAGCATTACAAAACGAGAACCATGCCAGCATATTTTTATTGGCATTTTACTGTTTCTGCTGTACACGAATAAACAATAAAAGATTACTTTAAGAAAATATGTCTCTGGGAAGTAAAGGATATATTTCCTGTAGTTTGTAACGGTACTTACTTCTTGTTTTAATCCTATAGAGAGTCATAATAAAGCGCACCAGGTTAGTTTATAGTAAACATAAATGAAGTTTTCTTCACATCTAGTTTGAAGCTTATATTTTACTGCTCGAACACACATTAAATAAAGCAAAATAAAACTACACTCTAAAAAGCATTATCTGATTAGAGTTATATACAATATTATAATATATGTGTATTATGTATATGACATTAGGAACATGCTATATTATTATGCCTTAATTTCATAGTGCCATTGGTAGTAAAGAAGTGTTGAATCATTAAATTGTATGAACTAAAAACATTCAAACCGTAAATCGAAATATCGGTTTTATGTCATTAAGGTATTTATTGAATATAAGGACAGAATTAACTCGCATGCACGCCATTCATGAAGTGAATAAAAAAACCTTCATATTTGATATTTATGACTACAATTTATTCATACACTATATAATCACAGTGTTTCAACATAAGAAAGAAAATGTTTTATGTGAGAAAATTATTTTCTTAATGATGCGAAAGATAGCCTAGTAAATAATTTTTTATTTCGGAGATGTTTCTGAAATGTATTTACTGAAACATGTAATGTATCTGGAACCACGACAGACTCATTTCAGACATATTGCAGAAACTAGAGACATCTTACCCAAGAAACGCTTTAGAGAAATTTGTTGTCATTGGTTTTTATTTCAAATTGTTATATTCGATACTGTTTATAAAAATTTGGATTCGTATTGAAGT
This sequence comes from Rutpela maculata, assembly GCA_936432065.2. Lineage (NCBI taxonomy): Eukaryota > Metazoa > Arthropoda > Insecta > Coleoptera > Cerambycidae > Rutpela > Rutpela maculata. The sequence goes on from OW386285.2 coordinate 40,161,003, forward strand.
TTAGGAGTACATACTAATTAATAAGGTCTTTGCTAATGTAATATTTTGTCGAACTTCCCTATACACTCCGGAATATTGGCTACCATAATGGCAAGGTTACTGTATTTATAAAAACGAACTGTTTATTTAGTCTTGCGTACCTAGTATAGCTGCCCACTAAACACGAAACATTTATGAAACGTTTCGAAAAAATTGTAATCTGGAGGAAATGAAACATTTCCTAGAAACATATCTGTTTATATTTTTGACACATTTCAGAAATTCATAATATTTGTTATTTTGCAGAAACATTTCATATATATCCCACTAAACACGAAACATTTGTGAAACGTTTGGAAAAAAATGGAATCTGGAAGAAATGAAACATTTCCTAGAAACATATCTGTTATATTTCTGACACATTTCAGAAATTCATAATATTTGTTATTTTGCAGAAATATTTCATATATATTGTTCCGTCGGTAAAATATATATGAAATCATGAATTCAAATGACATTGGTAACAATATGTCCATTCCCCGCGATTTTTAAAATGCCTTGTTTGTAAAATTACAACTATTCTCGACTTAGGTTCCGTCTGGAATACTGAATGCTTGGTTATTAATAAGTAATTACTCGAAAACTAGACGTCAACGAATAATGTGGAGAATATAATAATATATATAAAGATCTGAAATATTGATATTTGTAAACTCTGCAAAGCATAAAAACTTTATGTCATCTCCATGCGGCAAGTTGTGGAATTACATTTATCGAAAAACACGAAGGAATAGTATACAATCGTTTACGATCGATACGATTCTGCCTATTTGTTTTACAGCAACTAATCAGGGGCGGCTTAAGGGCCGGGCAACCCGGGCGGTCGCCCGGGGCGCCGGCTCGGAGGGGCGCCAAATTGAGGGTAAAAGAGGGCGTCAGAGGGCAAAAAAGAATTCGTCACTTTCTTTTTCAAGGTGACAAATTTTTTTTTCCGATTTTTATTTGTACTCCCTCTGCATGAGGCGATAAAAAATTTTTTCGGATTTCTAATAGGACCTTATAGCGTTATCGCTATAAATAAAATTAAAATCGAAGTTAATATTCGTATATTTGTTTTTAATACATGTTCATATTTTATATGATTTTTGGTATTTTTAAGTATATTGATATTATTATATTTATATCGAATGTTTTTATTTTTCCTAGCGACTCCATGGAAACTTCTCCATTATGGATCGAGTTTTCCTTTTTGTTTCTTAGCGACTTCATGGAAACTTCTCGTTTTTGGAACTTCTCGATTTCCAGTGAGTGAGTCACTATAGTCGCTATATACACCCCCTCGTTAAAAAAGAAAATAGTCAATCAATCAACGTGTCGATTGCAAAACGTACTTTTTTAATCGGGGTAGGCAAAGTGTCACATCTGTCAACTAATACAAAAGCCGGTTTAACCCTATCAATATTGACAGTTATGACTTTGTCTCCTTTCTTAAAGGTAAATAACTTATCTGAACGAGATAAAACTTTAAACGGTCCTTCATATAAAGGAGTAAATGAACGTTTTAAACGTTCAATGCGAACGAAAATAAAATCGCAAGAGGCAAGATCTGAAATAACAAAAGTTTTGTAATTGCCATGCGAAGTTGGAGGAACAAATTTTAAATTATTAAAATAAATGCGTAATTTGTCAATGAAATAAGGAATATCTGGGGAATTATACGATTCAACGAAAAATTCGCCAGGTAAACGAAGGGTTTGACCATATATGAGTTCAGCAGGTGAACATTGCAGATCTTCCTTGGGAGTTGTCCTAAATGCTAATAAAATGATGGGTAATTCATCTGTCCAATGTGATGTATTGGCTCTAGTTAACAAGGAAGTTTTAAGTGAGCGATGAAATCTTTCAACTAAAGAGTTGCCTTCTGGGTGATATGGAGTTGTACGTATTCTATGAAAACCTAAAAACTTTGCAAATTCATTAAATAATCTTGACTCGAATTGTACTCCTTGATCAGTCGTTACTGACAAGGGAACACCGAATCGACAAACAAAGTTTTGAAATAAAGTACGCGCAACTGTTTCTGCTGTGATGTCGCGAAGAGGGTACGCTTCCGGCCACCTAGTGAATCGTTCAATCACCGTAAGAATGTAAGAGTTACCTTTGGATGGAGGTAATGGTCCTACCAAATCTATGTGGATGTGGTCGAATCTGATTTTCGGAATGGTGAAGTTCCCGAGAGCACTTCGCGTATGTCGACTGACTTTGACAGCTTGACAGTTAATGCACGATTTTGACCATAAATTGCAATCTGTGTTCATTTTCGGCCAAAAATAGTTATTTGAAATCAACAGTCTAGTTGCTTTAATACCAGGATGAGATAAGTTGTGAAAAATATCGAATATCGTTCGTCTGTAAACAAGTGGAACAAAAGGTCTGACTTTTGCACGAGAAACATCGCACCAAATAAAATCATTTGAATCTGGAATTTGTATCTTTTTTAAAATGAAATTGGTTTTAGTTAGTGATGATTTATCTGACAATAAATAGTTGAGATTTGAATCTTTCTCCTGAGCTTCACTAAGCAACTTTAGGTCAAAGTTAACATTAAGGAAGGGAGAATTTTTAAGTTGAAGTGGTAAAATATCTTGTTTTAAGGAAGAAGTGTCGTAAATACGTGACAAGCTGTCAGCTATTACATTATGTTTTCCTTTAACATGTTGTATTTTACAAGAAAATTGAGCTATGTATTCTAAATGACGTATTTGACGAGGAGATCTTTCTGCTTTTGTGAATAAAGCGTTGATTAAAGGTTTGTGATCTGTAAAACAATTAAACTTGCGACCTTCAAGTATAAACTTAAAATGTTTAATTGCAGTATATAATGCTAAAAGTTCTTTGTCAAAAATCGAATAATTGGTTTGTGCTGTGGTTAATTTACGGGAAAAGAATGCTAAAGGAGCAAGAAATCCCTTATTATCTTTTTGCTCTAAAACTGCACCCATGGCAAGGTTAGAACAATCTACTGAGAGAGATAAGATAGTATCGTCATTATTGCAAGGATGAGCTAAAACTACTGCATTACTTATTGCGTCTTTGGCTTTCGAAAATCCGTCTAAACATTGATCAGGCCAACTATTTATCTTTGTAATTTTATCATGAGATAAACTGTTACAAAGAGAATATAGGGGAAGTAATATTTCAGCAAAATGAGGTATGAAACGATGATAAAAATTCACCATACCTATGAAACGTTGTAGTTGTTTGAGAGTTGTCGGTAAAGGGAAATTATTAATGACTTCGACTCTCTCAGTTGATGGTAAAATACCTGATGAAGAGATGTGATGACCTAAAAAGGTTAAATTGTCAACTCCCAAGATACATTTAGATGGTTTAATGTTAATTCCGTATGTGTCTAATCTCTTGAAAACCTTTTCCAAATGTTCCAAATGTTGTACATCTGATTGACTTGCGATTAATATATCATCCAAATAGACGAAAACGAAAGATAAATTGACAAGTACTTCATTCATAAAACGTTGGAAAGTTTGACCAGCATTGCGTAGACCAAAAGGCATGCGGGAAAATTCAAACAGTCCGAATGGAGTTGTTATAGCTGTCTTATAAACGTCATTTTCAGCGACAGGTATCTGATGGTACGCTCGCACTAAATCAATCTTGGAGAAAATAGTGCAGCCGTGCAACTGAGAGCTTAAGTCGTGGATATGAGGTAATGGATATCTGTCTGGAATGGTAATCGTATTTAGTTGTCGATAATCTCCACAAGGTCTCCAGTCATTCTCTTTTTTCGCCACTAGATGGAGTGGAGAGGAAACTTGAGAAGATGATGGTTTGCAGATACCTAATTCTACCATGTTATTAAATTCTGTTTGAGCTATTTTAAATTTAAGATTGTCTAATCTACGAGGTCGTGAAAAAGGTAAATGACCTTCAGTAACTATATGATGTACAATAGAATGTTTAATAGGTAAATTGTAATCTGGGGAACTAATTAAATTAGGAAATTGTAAAAGTAATTTGTTATATTTATCTGTCAAAGGAAATAATTTAAGTGAATCTAATCTACAATTGTCTAAAGGACTATTTTTAATAAAACAATTAACTGACAAATTAGTCTTGTTATCAATTATTCGAGCTCCTTTAAGATCGACAACTAAACCAAAATGAGACAAGAAATCTGCTCCGACTATCGGTATGTCAACGTCTGCTATATTGAAAACGAAAGGAAATAATCTACGTAAGTTTAGATTGACTTTTAACAATTTCTTACCGTATGTAAAAATGGTTGAACCGTTAGCCGCGGTTAATATCGTATCGAAATTCTTTTTTAAATCTGTGAAAGCATTGCGTGGCACCACAGATAAATCGGCACCAGTGTCAATTAGGAAGTTCAGGTTGTTAGATCTATCGTAAATAAAAAGTCGACGACGTTTGCTGTTAGAAATGTCAAAATCAGACGTCATAGAATTATCAAACTTCAGTCATCTTTGAGAATTATCAGATTTTTTACAATTCTTACTGAATTTGCACCATTCACCTCCACAACGATATGCATTGGTACCATAAAGTTGATGGTAGTAACAAATAGTATTGTCTGTACGATCAAATTTATTGGAAACATTATTACGGCTGGGTGAACGATTGCGATTAGTGGTACGAGTTTGTGAATTGCTTCTACTTTTGCAATTGTTGCAGCATAAAGTAGAAGGTTGAGGCTCGAAGGATTGATTGGAAAGTCTGGATTCTAAAGAGTTTAATCGAGAATTAAAAATTTCTTGTTTTTGTAATACTTGATTAATTGAATCATGGAAAGTGATTGAAAAATTTTTGATAGTGGTAGTTAAATCTGATAACGGGGTGGACTCAGAGTCAAGAGGATTTTTGGAGTACGATGCAACCATTGAATTTTGACAGGACTCCCAGATCTGATCTGCAATATCTAGAATCTCTTTTGTGTCTGTTTTCCCTGAAGCTGTAATGGCAATATATACTGTTTGAGGTAAACGTCTTTTCCATAGCTTTATCAATAAATCTTGACTAACCATGCTGAATCCTCCAACCATATTCAGCATGGATCTATAGAAATCTGAAGGTTTCAGATCGCCCATTTGGGAACCTGATAACAGATCATTCAGACGTTTTTCCTCACTCGATGATAAACGTGAAATTAAAACTTTCTTTAAATTTATATAGAGATCCGTTTCCGGGGGATTAGATATTATATCGTATATATTATCTATCACATCTAATGGCAAATTAGCTATAACCTGATCATACTTTTCCTTGTCATTGACAATTTTTGCAACAGAAAACTGTGATTCGATCTGGGTAAACCAAATTTCTGGTTTTGATTTCCAGAATGGGGGTAGTTTGACAGAAGTGACATAATGGGTTTGAGGAAAATCCTCGTCTGAAGGTTGTCTTTGCATAACTGATCGATTGTGATTGATTGATTGATTGATTACTCTCTTAGATAAAAAAGGAAATGTACTTTAACTCACTCACCGACAGATGACAGTACTTGTAATGTACAACTTCAGTTGATTGAATTAGGAAATTACCATAAATTATAGGAACATCTATTCAACTTTGGAACCTCTATTCAAAATTCATCTGGAAAATTCTTCTCTTCATAAAATGGTCAATTTATAACGGTAGTTGATATATTGAATCTCTTCTGGTATATATTTATTACGTTGGACATAAAATTTTCACTTCTGGCATATATTTATCACGTTGGACATAAAATTTTCACTTCTGGTATATATTTATCACGTTGGACATAAAATGATCACGTCGGACATAAAATGATCACGTCGGGGTCACCAAATTTATAGCGTTATCGCTATAAATAAAATTAAAATCGAAGTTAATATTCGTATATTTGTTTTTAATACATGTTCATATTTTATATGATTTTTGGTATTTTTAAGTATATTGATATTATTATATTTATATCGAATGTTTTTATTTTTCCTAGCGACTCCATGGAAACTTCTCCATTATGGATCGAGTTTTCCTTTTTGTTTCTTAGCGACTTCATGGAAACTTCTCGTTTTTGGAACTTCTCGATTTCCAGTGAGTGAGTCGCTATAGTCGCTATAGACCTCCCCCCATTAGACGATAAATTTTTTTTTCACTTTTCTAATAGCACCTCCCCCATGAGGCGATAAATTTTTTTTTCAGATTTCTAATAGTACCCTCCCTCCATGAGGCGATAAAAAGGGCGCCAAAAAGTAACCTAACCTAAAAATTTACCTTGAGCCGCCCCTGCAACTAATTAGTAATTATAATTACTGGAAATTTCAACTCCAAATCGAGAAGTCAACATACCAGTATTGGTAGATTATTGTACAGAATACGCATCAATTAAAACGTCAAATTGTAGAAATTCATTTATTAAAATGAGAAACAAAAACATACGACCGATGACGATTCTAACATGGACAAATGTACAGAGCAGAGAAGCTAAAGCTGCCACCAACATCAACGCCATTTGCCTTTTGCTATCCTATTTTGTCTATGTTTGCTATTGTTGCAGTTAAGTAAGTTTTATCTTTATGCCTGGAAGGACACTGTGTGCATCAAAAATAAAAAAAAAATAGTGCGGGTGTCTGGTCAGTTAATTATTATTAATACTTAAATAATAATAATAATAATGTCTTTATTAACCATAATTACATAATGTATATACCAAATATAGATAAAATAAAATATATACAATATAATTACAGTTAGTGCTGTGATTTTTGAAAGATACATTGTTTTTCCAGTAATGGACGAGAAGAAGGTTAAAAAATATTCATTTGTGTTCTGTACATTCAATTTGTGATTGTTTTTATGACTTTTTCAGCCTCTGGAGAAGGCAGTATCAGCATGAATAAAACATTCGAAACTTAGTATCGGCGTGGTTCATATCAGGCCCAATAGCGGTTCATCAAATAGAAGACAAGATAATATACCTAATGGTTAACCACTTTTGAGGGCAACCGCCATGCAACTTGATTTTATGAAGCTGATATTTTATTTTATGGAGGAATAAGATATACTTTTGTTATATATTTTTATATTTATATACTATGTTTTTTTTTAGATATTTACAGTTTACAAATATTTAAGTGTTTCTAATACATGTTTTTTTTTATATTTACTGGGTAATTTTATTTATTTGTAGACATCTAAATGCCAAGGAAAGATTGATGGGATCGACAGCCCAGTGAAGATAAGTAAAGATGAAGACACTAGAAAGTTAAAAAGAAAATTGAACCCCCTTCCAAAAAGGTCGCTAAAAATTATGAAATAAAATTTTACGGTCGCCCAGTTAACTGAACCTTAATATTGTTATTGAAGTCGCTTAAAAATATATTTAAATTCATTACTTGTTTATTTTTACACCGGCTTCAATTTCGACATTAGGTAATAAAGTTCAGTTAACTAGGTGATATTGAAATTTTATGTCTCATAATGTTTATAGCAGAGATGTGCTGAGGATACTCCATATTTGATAAAAGTCTGTAAAAGGCATTTAAATAATATAACTGTATGCACTTATTTGGTATCAAAATGAAGTTTGCATCATCACGAATCAGATTTCACCATAAAATAGCTTATCAATATACCCAATGGAAAGTTAGAAGGAAAACTTCCTGGAAACTCTGAAAGTTTCAGGAAGTTTTCCTTCTAGCTTTCCGTGGGGTATATTGATAGCCTATTTTATGGTGAAATCTGATTCATGATGATGCAAGCTTCATTTTGATACTAAATGAGTGCATACAATTATATTATTTACATGACTTTTACAGACTTTTATTAAATATGGAAAGTTTTCTCAGCACATCTCTGGTTTATAGCGACCCTTCCTGAAGGAAATGTTTCTTTGAAACGTTTCTTGGGTAGAACATCTCTAGTATCTACAATATATCTGAAACGTTTCTGTAACAGTTCCAGGAACGTTTCATATTTTATATGCATTTTTTGAGACATCGGAAAATTTTTGTAAATATTCATAAATGTGTCGGGCACGTGTCTTTTGAAATGTTTCATTGAAACGTTTCTTAGGTAGGACATCTTGAGTTTCTGCAATGAGTCTAGAACGTTTCTGTCGTACTTCTAAAAACGTTTCATGTTTCAGTACATTCATTTCAGACACATTTCCGGAACAGAAAAATGTTTAGTGGGTGAAGTCCGTGGCTATTGTGATTAACAGTATCGATTTAAGTTATTAGAGTGATACATAATAGTTTAAAAGAAGAGAGAGCTTAGCAGCAGCCAATTCTAAACGTCGCCGTCGTGAAGTAAGGAATACATCATACTAAAAGAGTATTTAGAATATTTCACGTATAAGATCCAATAGCTGTTTGCGAAGATCTCCCAACACATTCCCATTATTTTATGTTCAGAACCATATTTTTCTAAATCAATTATCGACTCATCGACCCATGAAGCAAACTATTTTATTTTATATTGCTGCGAACACTATTTTGAACACTAAATGAATTACAACCGAAAAAGAAACAAAATATGCTTTCAATAATGATTTAAATAATGGCAATGGAGTTATTAACAAAGATTAATAAACAATATAAAAGTCCTATATTTATTGTGCGACAAGTAATTTTGATTAAAATACCCCAAAAGCAATTATTCCCGTTTAATCAAGCAGAGAACAAAGTTCATGTAAAAAAACATGTAAATTAAATACTAGGGAGATATTAAATTCGTAAAATCGTCTCAAAAGCTCATATGACATTTTAGACAATCCTATATCTATGCGAACGTAGACATGGCGCAGTGTTGTGTGGATGGGGGATGGACTCCTCTATGAGCACATACTAACTGAAATGAGGTTAAAAGAAAACAGTTGCCTTTATCAATACTTAATCTTCAACAGTTTTCTACAAAAATGACATTATTAAATAATTTCATCTATTCGTATAACCTCCAATAATTCGTAAGAATTTTTTTGTTGTTAATAGTTTTTGATAACTTGCAGTTTAAAAGTTGCATTCGGACGTAATCGATTGCGAATACCTTTTGATTAACATTTAGCTCGAATACAGTACAATGGGCTCATTTAGCATTTTTTTTTATTCATATTTCACCTTGCAGTTAGTAAATGTGCAAAATATTAGATTTTTTTTACAACTCAAAATAAATAATGAAAATAGAAAACGTAGTGTGACGTCACACCATTCCTGGTGGTCGACCGTTCGCCCGTTCCCATGTAGTTTCATACGTCACGCATATCTTTTAAGTGTTCTGTATTTGGTTATTAACATGGGTAAGAAAAGCGGTTTTATAAATCATGTATAGTTCCAGACGAAATATTGTTGTGAGGATAAAGTCTAGTGTAATAGGTTATCATTGAAAATTGTACAATAATTTATAGCTTGAAGAGGATATGGAAAATTATATGTAACTTAAAATGCCTTTTATTTGCACATAACCAACGCCGTAATTTTGTCTGGCTGACCTAAAAATCAGATAAATTCGGTAGACTTTATTAAAGTAGATATATATCTAGTTAACCTACCTCTGTAACTAGCACATCTCATTTCAGAACTTCTTTAATATTTATTATTATTAAAATATTCACAACTATAAAAATGTCTACACATGGCAAAATGTTGGAATCAGCCTTAACGTATCTATTTTCTAAAGAACACATATTTTTATGTATAAAAAAATAACGGAATGAAAAGTGTTAGTTGTACCTATTTAGTTATGCATGTATATATGTGTGTATATATATATATGTATATATATTTTATTCCTTATTCATTTTATACTTAATTCTTGACTTGTGCTATATTATTATGTAATGATCAAATGGACCAATAAATATTATTATTATTATTATTATTATAATAAGTCAAATAACGAAAAATAACACCACACCCGCACAGTGCACAACGAAATCTCTTAAGTCGTTGAGTGATAAGTCCTACAACTCAACCGCATAGCTCATAGAACCAGTGGAGTGGTGTGGCATCATCCGCGCCGTCGCGCGTCGGACCATTTCAAATATGTTACGAATTCGAAATCAAATATTACGGTAAATATTAACGCTAACGGACTAATTTTTTCACGATATACTTAAAGAGTTAAATACTTCCGAAAAATGCAAAAATTAATTATAAAATAAATGTCACTAAATGAGCCCATTCACGACCGGCTTTAATGTGAACAGGCCGGAATATGGAAATGTGGCAACATGTGGTTCAGTCCTTTCTTGGCAAAACAAAACAGTTGTGCAGTAATATGTTACGACTAAATTGGCATTATAATACATAAAAAGTGCCTCTCTGTTAGTGTAATTTCACAAATTATGTTTTATAAAGTAAGTAGTTATAAAATAATAACTACTTACTTATAATTAATTATATGGGTATCTATTGCATCTGAAATCACTTTTTGTGTGTCAAATTACGTTATAACCTTACTTTTTATGCAAGCTATATTTTTAATTCAATTCACTTTTACTACCAAAACCAATAAAATAATTTTAATTAATTCTAGGTCTGGGGTCTGAAAACAATAACAACATGCCAGATAAATATTGTGTGCCTGGCTGTACAACGAATTACAGTTCTTCATCTAAAGGTTATGTCCGAGCCTTTAGATTTCCCAAAGAACCAGAACTGAGGAAACAGTGGTTAAAGAGAATTTCTAGAAAAAATTGGCAGCCTACAAAATATTCAGTGGTGTGGATAAAACATTTTTATGACAGTGTAGTATCCAAATCTGAACGATACAAAGATGCTTATGGTGTGTGGAAGGAGAGAAAAATAAAAAGTTTATGTTAGTGTCTGGGATGTTTTTTGGCCGCTTCAGTGGGTTGGGGCGGTCAAAAACTTCTCCCACCACTTTCATCGTGTTCAGCACCCTCGAAAACGGGGGGGAAGGTAATCTCGTCTTTGCACGAAATGTTTACGCAATTTTTTCCTTCATTACATAGTAGGACTGACAGAGTTTAAGATTGCAACGTTGCCACATCGTACACACCGGCCTGTTCACATTAAAGACGGTCGTGGCCCATTGATTATTATGTGGTGCCAGTGAGATTAAATATATAGCTAACATACTTTTTTGCTTGTTGTTCAAATAGATATTTGAGTCGCTAACGCCCGATTGCCCTCGTTTGATAATAGTTCTATTTAAAACACCTCAATCTCATTCTGAAGAAAATTGATATATCACCTAATCTACGTTAAGTTCGTTCAAATTTGAGAGACACTGTATATTAAAGTTCATATTTTTATGTGCTTAATCAAGAACCTTAGTAACATTTTATTATAAAATTGTTATAAAACATAGCTATGATCGCTTGCATACCCTTGCCTCATGTGATGGGCATGAGTGTTTTACCATGCTATTTTACACATTCTAAAAAATAAAATATTTTAAATTTAACCGAAGTTATTGTGTTTACAAGAAATTGTTTACATGTACTTACACATCATCACATACACACATACGTACAGACACGCAGACATTTCTTATTCGATATTTAAATTCATCGTATTTTTGAAAGCATTCGAGTACAATAATTTTTTCTTACGATGATTATTAAAATTATTTGTTCTGTTATAATAAACCTATTTGATTATATCGAATAGATATAACTAGCTTAATACTTTGTTATTTCGAAAGTCAAGATTTAGCTTTCGGATAAACTCCAAAATAATCATGGAAGAGGAAAGGATCACCTTAATGTATCTGGAAAAAGTATGTAACGGTTTCTTGTCGGGTAGCTGGTTCGGAGATTAATCAGGGTCCAGATTAGTTAATAAGACAGCCCAATAAAGATATAAACAATTTATTTATTTTTCCAAACAGATAATGTGTGGCAGTGTTACATAACATACAGGTACAGGTCATATGTCCGTATCTTTTACGGTTCTTAAGACAACATTTTCTATTATCTGAGAGAGAGAGAGTGTAACGGTTGCGATGCGACGTCTCTGGCTTTGGCGGCGAAACGGCGCCGGGGAATGACTAACGACTCGAGGGGTCCCAGTTCAACACGCTGTAGGATTCCCAGGGTCAGATTGCATTCGTTCCGTCGTGTTTGCGTCGGGAGATGCACAAAACTGCAATATGTCCAGCTCAGCACGCTGTAGACAGATTGGCAGAATTATCCACTCTGAATTATGTTGATTTGCGGCCGGGCTTTTATATCCGAGAATCCTCGCTTACTGGTGACGTAGTACTGCGTATAGTTTAGTGTCGTGTGCAAATCCGCGCCTCTAGACGGGAGCTGGTAGATTTGCGGGCCGTGTGCACATTGGTGTCGTGTGTAAATCCGGAATCTTAGTAATGGAGCAGGAATTTAAAGAATGCTTCATTACAAGTAAATTTGTTATCGAAGAAAATTTAAAGAGTTTAACTGAGCAGGTCTCGTTCATGAATGTGTAAAAAATTATAAATAATAGCTTTTCAGGAGTGAATAATTACTTTGCATTTTGAAATACTGAGGTAAAAGAGTATAAATTATCACAAAATTACTATGGTGTGATAAAATTTACCTTAAGCTCTATGTGAGTTGTTAATTCTTGTATAAATTCATACATATTGCGGAAAAGTTATATTAATTATAATATTAAGATCATTCTTCTTCTATTTATTTACAACGTTTTCACAGACGTTTTGTGATTCATGTATTATCTAGTTAGCCTTTCGGTGTTGTATGGAACCTCTTATAGTATCGCGCCATCATCCCAACGATTCGATGATTGTCCTCTTCGTCGCTTGCCATCTGATTTTCTCTGAACAATTAATTGTTCTATATTGGCATCTCCTAGTTAATGTAGCCAAAAATCATAAGATGCAGAGGATAATACAATGCTTAAGAGGCGTATTTCTTATAAAATACACACATCTCGAAACCATCAATATGTCATTTCTGTCTGCCTTCTTATAAGTCAAATTCATGAATGCGGAAGTAAAAATGTAACTATCCGTAAACAAGCAGCATAGACAATTGGGACAAGGGGGAACTGACTACGACCCAGCCGGCGCTCTGCGGCACAAGAAGATTCAAATCATGGAAAACGGGTGAGTATGCAATCCATTCCACCCCCGATGAAGAAACCACCAGAAGATACATGACGAACACCCAATCCACTACCCTGCAGATACCAGTAGTCCCCCAAGCTCCGTGCAGGCCGAAAGTGCTACGAAAGCACTTAGGCCTGCGCCACTTCGAGCTATACAGCTCATCCTTACCCCTTCGATGATCCGGAAGACAGGATGTCAATTGACATTCTGTATACCGGCAGTCAATCCCCGTCAAAAATACCCACATAGCTCCTAACAGATCGATGACTACCCCTCGGGGGTGACAAGCTGGCGAGAAAAGAACATCAAGATAGAAGAGCGCCAGCAGAGGCCTTAGCCAGCAGGGTCTATCGGCCAGGATCAGGGGAAGTGGATCGAAATCCTCAACACAGCTCACATTTGTGAGTGGAGTTGTTGAAAAGTAAGTTCGCCCGCCCATCACGAGGCCGGTCCAGGTCTACAGCAATGATTAGGGTAAAGTGCAATAGTCCTTCTCGACCTTAGTTATCCGAGACCGCCGTCACTGCCATAGAAGAGTGGCGTGGAGCAGATGGCAATGTCGCAGAGAATGGGTGTTGTTATGTTGTCTATAAGTGCGTGTCCTGGTTGAATGGTGGAGTAGCTATAGCTAAACTCCACACGGACGTTAATGTAAATAAAACCTTAGAATAAAAAATTAACAAATATTATTATTATGTAAAAGTCTGGAATTTATCGCTGCCTCCAGATCACTGGCTATAAGATAAGGTTTAAAGTTCTTCGTATAAGAAAATTATTTCAGATGCATGACGTTTCTTTCCAAATAATTACTTCCACATCCAGTGGAAGTATCGTAACGACAAACAATTTTTGAAAATTTTTATTGTTCAAATGGGCTTAGAATGTCATGAAACGTCGAGATTTTAAATTTGAGCGAAAAAAATTCCTGTCTGTCTGTCTGTCTGTATGTACTTTAATGGGATCTGGAACTAGATCTTATTCCATCGAAGTGTTAGGGGGTAAATGGGGGGGGGATAGGTAAATCAAGCAGGTAAGAGTCCATAAAATTGGTATTTAGTGTATGCAAGAAAAGCTAAGGTTTCAAAAAAATTTTTGACATTAGCTACCCCAACCTCATTATTAAAAGAGATGAAAAAAAATTGTGATTTAGTGTGCATACAAGAACCAAAAGCCTCAAATTATTCGTTTACTTCAGCCACCCCCACTACCACTCCCCTATCACAACCCCTACCCCACTACCGTGTGGGATATCGTTTTATGGGTTTTTGTGGTAGACGATTTCAAATATTATATTATTAAAGTTCTATAAATAATTATTTCCACATACAAAATTTTTTCGTTATGAGAGACTTGGGTAAAAAATCGGGATGTGGAAGTAGTGATTCCATGGGCAGCGGTATTTTCAGAGAGTCTCCTCCTTGCGTTCTATCACTGGTAGGCATAACAGTGTAATAAAATGAAAACGGTGTCGCGTAACAAACTTGTTCAGGTTTACGTAAACTTTGGGTTTTAAGGTAGCAGTTTGGCCCGGTACCGAGTCGTCTTAAAGCATCACGGAGACCTAATGTGACTAATATGAGCTGTTTTGATTTATGAACATGCTAAAAAATCTGCGTAGAACGCAGGGGAAAGGCTAATATTTCGTTGTTATATTATAAAGCTGTTTTGCTCACGTTCCAAGCATAATCCATCAGCTAGGTATATGAGTTACTGTTATGAATATAAACGCTTTTAGAAACAATAAGAAAATTCCCCGAGGGCATGTAGGAAACGTTTGTATTATGTGCCAGTGTCTACCGAATACATTTGCACGTAAGGAAAGCAATTTTTCAATTTAAATATATATTTTATTTATTTACTGGATGGAGGTTTGTTTGTATACTTGAAATAATTTCGTTCCAGTGCTTAAAAATTACCAAAAATTTCCTACATATTAAATTAAACCGTGTAATTTTTTTAATTCTCTTAATATTATACTAAGTCTTAAACGTATATTAAATGCAAATTATTTTTGCTCATTAAATAAAAAAAATCAAATCTTAATGATTGGGATTAACTCGCATTAATCGCATGTTATAAGAATACGCTTTGGAAAAAAACAATTTAGAAACATGTTTTTAGTATTCAATTTCACTAAAATGATAATTAGATTTAAATATACTATTTCCAGATTACTGAATTTTATATTGTTGAATATTTTATAGTATACTCTTCACAGTTTTTAAAAAATAAGTTAATTTTTTAGGTATTATTGGTAGCTTTAATCATCTCCCATCTTATTATTGAAACGTTCGTCAGGATACTATGCAGTATTCTTATTTTGTAAAATCTTATGAAAGGTTACAATGCTCATCAAGTATTTTTTTCTTGAAATGTTTCATAACTTTTATGTTTATCGATTGACTTTTTTTCAGAAACAATACTCCAGTCAATGTGGAAATTTGTTCTTATTTGGCTAGGGTAACAGGGTTCTTCCTCTAGCTAACACGAACTTTGATAGAATTGGAGTTTTATTTTATAAGTTATCTTGTTTACAAAAATATGATGGAGAGAGAGAGACACACACGGACAGACATACAGACGGACAGACAGAGGGAGGGACAGACATACAGACGGACAGACAGAGGGAGGGACAGACGGACAGATAGACGGACATCAGTTCAAGTTGTTCGGAATTCGATCACTAACAATGACTTCCTTAGTATTTCTTTAGAGAATAATAGAGAATAATATTAATAATAATATCTCTATTGGGTCAGGTGCCAGCACTTCAATATACCGATGTCTCAAAGATATGAATATACCCACGAAAAATTTGTCATTACCAACGACGTCACATTTATGTGGGACATACCGACTGAAATATGACGGAGAAATTCGCGCAAATTGAGCAGGCATGGTCGTACATAATAAAAGGTAGAAATCATCTTTGGTTATCGATATGTCCATCTCAAATGATACCAAGGAAACTGAGAAGCTTAGCAAGCAAGAAAATCTCCAAATAGCAATTAGTAAAATGTGGAATGCAAAAGCCACAGTCGGGCCAGTGATTATGGATTGTGGAGTTTAGAACAACTATCAAGTCATATGAGCACGCAGGAAGTATGGAAAAATCGAATTGGGAATCGCGCATATATGACAATTGTAATTCTCTTTTTGTATGGTAGCACAAAGTTTGAGGATTTCCCAGTCAGATTTCTCTCTTCTATATTTATATACAATCATATTCTGTAACGAATTTTCGTTCAATCTTCATCAAGTAGTGCACTTCATCCCTAGTGATATTCTGACGCCATTAAGCACCAACTCAAAATTATATCACCGTCCAAATTCCGTACGTACATAGGGAATATTTAAGTTGATATTGCACTACAACTATGTTTACATGGTATATTGCCACGCGTTGCGAATAACTCAACTTGCATCGTGTTGTCATTTTATTGTACATTTAATCGATGCTGTTTCAGTTTGTTGGTTTAGTGTGTTTTAAAATATTAATATTATTGTCAATAGTATAATTAAAGGCTATAAGTAATAACTTTGACTTCATATACACAAAGTAAAACTGTGACGTCAGTTCAAGAGTAACGTGCTCCGATTGATATATTGCAACCACTTTAACACCGTTATTTTACTTAATTCTTGCAACACATTAAATCTCTGTACAAACAGTAAATGGTAAAAGTCTCACTCCACACTTAATCTTGTATCGTACTCAGCATATCGCTTTAAAGTTACTTGAAAACAAGGTGACCTCTTGTAGAACGACTTAAAAATAAGTAAGTTTATTTTTTACAAACCTACATTTGTTATTATATTTAATAACAGAGGACTGAGACTTACAAACACATATGTTATGCAATGGAGTTCATGTTAGTTGGAATTCATTTATTCACGTCATCAAAGTAGAGAATATCACAGGAACTGAAAGAATGTATAAATGCTTAAGTATGGGAAATAGACGGAAACATTATAAAGCTTGCTTTTATGATAATATGCTACTAGTGACTATGAGAATGCATCTATATAATCACTACGTACGACAAATGGACTGTATGGTTTATATTCACAGACAGCCTTTCATATTGCATAAGGAATTACTTGACATTTAAAAAACATAGCAAATACATTCTGTATGAAGCAGCTAAACAATATCAGAATAGCAAAGATGGACTAAATGAAACAACACCTACATTACATTATTATACGGTTAGAAAATTGCAATTTTTCTAGACATATTGACTTTTTGAAAGCGAAAAGAGCATCGAATATCCTACAAATTTAATATTTACGCTTTTTAATGTGTCCACTCGTTTTTTAGGTACTCATACTTTAATTTCAATAAAATCATATATTACAATACAGAACAATAAAAATAATGATAATAAAACTATAATCATCATTTTTTTGTTGCTTGGGCAGACCATGCTATGGCATTTTTCGTTTGTAAAAAATCTGTTATCTACAAAGTGGGTGAACTACAGAAGAAAAGTCTTCCAAGAAGACTCTTTAAGTCTATTATTCCGTATCTCATACGTACCCCTCTTCCTTGTGCTTACAAGAAATAAATGGCAGTGGCGTACCCAGCTTTTTGGGACGTGGAGGAAGTCCGTTTAAAAGACAGTGTAGTGCAAATAATTGACGAGCGGGAATGACATTTTTTAACGAGGGGGGGGCAAATCTTTTGATGAGCGGGGGCGCTAAAACATTTTTTTACGAACGATATAGTGTAATATGTTTTACCTATTTGGATATTTTTTCATGTAATCGCTCACTGTCGATTTATTTTCGAGGGGGAGGGAAGGGGGAGAACGAGGACGAGCTGTAGAAGGTACTTAAAACAAGGAAAAACATGGATACTGCCTACTGGGAAAATCATGTAAAAAAACGCGTCTTGCACTTTACCTCTGAGGTGGTGTGGAAGCGGATGCACCGCAGCTCATTATTTATCTAACGTATAGCGTGAAAACGGCTGTACGTTGGTTGTACGTAAAAAATGTACATAACCTTTTTTGTCTTCATTTTCTGTAATAACTAAAAGAGTCATACTACCCATAGGAAGCAAGATATTTGCGAAAAACTGATTTCCGTGACCTTTGACTTTGAAAACGCAAACGCGATACCGATTGGACTTTTGAGATATTATTTGTAATGACAAAATAAAGGTATATGCAAAATTTCAGCTCACTTGGATTTTTTTAGCAGACGGATCCTCTGTGACTGGATAAACTGAGTTGTGTTTTATTTTTCCACGTGCAATGAGTATATATATTTACGAGTGCTAATTGTTGGAATTGCCTATTCAGTAACCATAACAGTACGATGCTAATGTAATTTCTATTAACACCACAACACAACAGCTGCATACAAACACATATTTTGTCAAATAATTTGGCATCATCAGGGGATTAAAGCTTTAGTTTTAAATAACATAAATATATGAATATACACTACAGTAGTGGCATGTTAAAATATTGAGTCGATGCCAATGTAAGGTAGAAGAGAAGAGAAATGGACAAATAATATGCTGAAAAGAAAGAGATTTAACCTACGCTGTTGCCACTTTTCTCTCTAGCTATTTTTAGTCGTCAAGATAATCCTTCCTCTTTTACTGAATTTTCTTTGTGATACATTTGCGTCAACTCATTCTGTTTCTGTCATTTCTTCATAATTAGACAAAGATTATGTTTTGAGGACATGGGAGAACTATGGATAAAAAAAAAACGGCACGCCCATATTTGCCTGCCTGTTTAATTTAGACATCCCAACGGGAGGTGCGCACGTGTAGGCTGTGGGAGGAGCCTCTTACCTGTTGCCGACAAAGCTGCCTAGATTTGACATTGGGGGAGATTGGGGAACGTAAATTATTTTACGCCATGTTAAAATACGCAGCATAAATCTAAATAAATTTAACAAATCATGATGTTTCTATGAGCTACTATTAATTAAATTATTTTAACAAGAAACCAATTGCAAATAAAGCCGTATTAATCAATAATTGAATTTCATCCGATTTCGCATTTTCTTTTTACCCCACTTTATCCCATCATTGCAGAGTATTCGCTTAGACATCCCCACCTAAAATCTCTGTGATCTGGAAAGGGGAGAAATCAGAAAGACAAGTAGCTTTCAGATTTTTATTTTATTTGAGCCATTGCGTGTGCGTTAAACAGTACTATCGTAGTCGTAGGTAACTCTTTTAAAATGACGATTTATACAACGGAAGAACGAGTGCAAATTATTAAATGGTATTTTGGAAATAATACGGCTGCAGAAGTTGTCGCCCGATTTGTTTTTACATTTGAGGATCGACCCGTTCCGACGGAACAAACAGTTTTGAACATTGTTCATAAGTTTGAATCGTCTGGATGTGTAAAATCTTGCAGAAAATGTAATAATGAAGGTGGTGACAACGATGGCAGACAGATGAGTGACGAACGGGAACAGAGGGAAATAAATGTATGTAGTTTTGCGGAGGCACATGCCCCCTGTTCCAGCAGGCAAATCTCTGCCGAGCTCGATGTACCTGACCGTACGGTTCGGGCAATTTTAAAATGTAACAAATATCATTCTTATAAAGTTGCCGTCACACAAGAAATTTTTCCCGATACGACGTATGGTATTCTGTGAGACCATGATGGAAAAGGCGAACGAAAATGAAACTTTCATTAAAAATATTTTATTTACTGACCTGCACGGTCGTCACAATTCATCCATTACTAGATATTGGTCCCGGGAAAATAAATATTTAAGTATGCCACACCGAACTCAGTACCCACAGAAAGTCAATGTGTGGGCTGGAATTTTAGGTAATTCAATAGTTGGCCCCTTCTTTATCCACGGCAACCTTACAGCACCAAATATTTAAATTTGTTACGTGAACAAATTATTCCGGCCGTTCGAACTTTGGGCATTGACCTCGAAGAGATTTGGTACCAGCAGGATGGTTGTCCTGCTCATAACGCGATAGTGATACGTAGATTCCTAGACACTACATTTCACGATCGCGTTATAAGTGGGACAAGCACAATTAAGTGGCCAGCAAGGTCTCCTGACCTAACGCCCAGTGATTTTTTTTTATGAGGGTACATGAAAACAAAAATTTATGGACACGAACATCAAAGAGCGCGTAACCTTGATGAGTTACGTGAGAAAATTGTTACTGCCGCACAAAGTGTGACACCAGATATGTTAACAAACGTCAGGACGGAATTCTATGATCGTTTGGGATATTGTCTAGCACAAGAAGGCGATGTTTTTGAACCAATAATTCGTTAATTTTTAAAAGAGTTATTTTTTATTTTTCATAGTATTATTATTTTATTTATTTATTATGTACTTATTTATTTAAAGAATTTTTATTTATTTTATTTATGTACCTACGGAATGCTAGTTTAATTTTCACGCCACATGTCTAAAAATGTGCAAAAATAAAACAGTATTTTAGTTATTTGAGCATTAAAAAATGTATCAAATAACTACCCTCCAGCAAACTCCAATACGCGTAACATCATTTTTGACAAGAGTAGTACATACCCACGCATCTTGAAATGTACTAAACAATTTTTAGGAAACTGCTGTTTTCATCATAAACGTCTCAAGCTGTAGGAGGGACAATAAGAGGGGATAGAGGGCGGAACTCTTAACATGCACAAGTGCTGGCATCGTTGTTATAATATCGGTCTCTTTCGAGTACATTATTTTCCTCTTTATATTTCACTCTATCTTATTATGGGGATCGACCCAAGAAATTTGGCTGCCACTACTGTATACATATTGTACAAGACGTCGACAGATTAAAAAATAAACCGAATTTTTAAGATTCTTTCTCTTAAATAAACAAAACTAATGAATTAGCTATTATTGATTTAAATTTTGTCAGATGTGCCAGGCACTGTTCATTATTAAGTAAATAAACGTATTTTAAAATTTTTAACATTTCCATTTTCTTTTTAATATCTGAAAAAATATATCAAGTAAGACCATTGTATTGAGTTGATTGACACAAGAGATTCATACTGAGTAAAGTTCGCAGAGATAATATAATATTTGAACGAGTATCGAAACAAATCAAAAAGTAATAAAAGAATGTATTGTGTTTTTACAGTCAATGGTAACGCGATTTCTGTTAGGGATCCAATGAAGTGTCTTATCATCGTTGTTCAGTGTTCGTAGAGGCCGGGTAATTTCATATCACTAACCCAATTCCCTTGATTAGATTCTGGATGGGTGGCCAATAAATTGACTGGAGACTTCATCCATTTCTCATCGCTAACTTGATTGCTGTCTCGGGGACCTCGAATAGGATTTCATACTAAAGTGGTTAGCTTTGTTTCTGGATCATTTCTTCGATTTAAGGCCCTTATTAGTTTAATAACTGAATTATAACTTTACGTTGTCGGCTTCGCACTTGGACGATAAATCAATATACTAAGTTGCTGATTTCTGTTAACTTTTATTTTTTGCTGATTTGGAATCGACGTGTAATAATATAAATAATATACAACCAATGCATGAACATGAAAAACAGTAGATCTTTTAATACACATAATGATATATTGTACTGAAGTGGGTTTAGTTAAAGGAGCGCATAACGGACGCAATCTTTCTAAAAGAAAAGTCAAAACAAACAAGTGGAGGGAGGAAACTGTGCTGTGCCAATCAAAAAAATCAAAAGTGTGGAAATAAAGCACGCGCTTTGAACGTGACGTGACGCACTCACCTTAGTGACGTCGACGAGCCTACGACCTTCATACCGGTGTATCATAAAGTTGGTTCCCTGCTTTTTCACAGTTGACGTTGAAATTGATACTTTGACAGTCGTTTATCTTTAGTTTGGATTTTTGTGTTTAGAAAATGTTTAAAGAGTGTTTTGTACCAACATGTACAAATAATAACATAAATTGTCCAATCAACTTTCTGCAGACTTTCTGCACTTCCTTTAGAAAATCCTGGTTCCATTTTCTTCCACTATTATACAGAAACAAAGCAAAACACAATTCGTAAAGGAACACACAGAACATAACCCGAAATCAAAGCAAAAACAATAAACATGTGTCAGTTGTGGCGTTCTGGCAAATGCTGCCAACATAAGTCTGGGATGTGTGACGTCACTCAGCCTCAAGGTCAAATAAGTATTCAAATGCCGTAATAAATGTTTATTTTTTATTAAACACTGTGAGATTTATATTTGAAACAGAGTTGCACAAGGTGAATATCTATCAGTTAGCTTTCAAATAAACATATTCATTTTGAGATTTAAGAATCTAGTGAAAAGGCCCGTTCTTGGGTCAAAACATATTTTTTTCAAATGGATTAGTGCCGTGGGACCATTTATTACTACCATGAATCAGGGACTTATTCATATGCCTTATTGAAATGTGCGATAAATACAGTGAAAATTACAGAGAAACCGGAAGTGGAAAAATATCATTTATATGTCAAAAAGATGTTCCAAATTTCAATCGTTTATCTTTAAATTTAAACAAAACCATCCTTTCACGAGGGTGGGGATTGAGCGCCTACCAGGCGCGTCTCCAGGTGGCAGATAGGCGAATGGCCAGACTCCGCGAGGAGCAGGGTTAACATGGTCATACTGGTGGGGGGTAGGGCTAATAACCCAGTTCAGCCCGGCTAAAACCACGTCGCGGACCAGCTCACACATCGTAAACCGCTTGAAGTGGCAATGACCCCCTGACCCAGATCGGGGGTACGTCTCTCTAGGGGACACGGGGGTCTTGGCTTCAGCGCCCGAACCAAGTGGATGAAGTACCAATAGAAACTTCCACAATCCCAATCCCCCGGCATGGCCGGGGGGGGGGGGGGGAGGCGACCACTAGCGACAAATCTCGGGGCACAGGCGCACCCCGTCGTATGAATGCTTTCCGCGTATGTAAGGGGCTCCGTGCGTAGTGACCATCCTCTCCTCATTACTCGTGGAGAGGGGGGGATCCTCAGCACTTTCTGTGCAGACCGCCCGCCACAAAGCCCATGAGCGCAGTGCGGTAGGTAGCTGTAGGTAGAAACTGGGGGAGAGGGTGTCCGTGATCCCAGTTAACACCAAGGACCTTCCAAAGCACCTGAACTTCTCGTGTGGGTTCCCGGGCCAAGGGGAAGGATAGGGAAAATAGGCCCATTCCAGCCGAAGGTGAGAGTAAACCTACATCATAGTAAGGAGGCCACAGCAGTCCTTACTAAAGTGATACAGGAGTGTGAAGTGAAGCAACGTCACAAGCGGCGAGGACTTGACTGGGGTGACGGACCATCAAGGAATACCGCGTAGCGAGGCCGTTGCTGACAAGGAGCATAACCTGGGAGAGCAACCTTCAAAAGGTTGAACGAATAGGAAAATAGGTCCATTCCAGATAAAACTGCATCACAGTGAGGAGGCTACAGCGGTCCTCACTAAAGTGATGCAGGGATGCGAAATGAAGCAATGTCGCGAGCGGTGAAGACTTGACGGGGTTATGGACCATCAAGGAACACCGCGTGGGGAGGCTGTTGCCGAACAGAGCACCGAAGTAGAGCGACGTCGCGCGCGACGAGGTTTTGACTGGGGTGGTTTCCAGCGAGGAACGCCGCGTAGTGAAATCGTTGCTGACAAAGCATATTATAAGACTGCAGGGTTTGGACTGCAGGATATAATATCAACAGGGAAAGACAATGGACCTGGCAACTACCACTCCGCCCATTTCCTTAGACCTGCTACCAACGGTACAGGAAACATGGGTAGAATAGTTATAATATCTACGGGAAAACACAAACAGACTCTGAAACCATCATAACTCGCCCATTTTCAGAACTGTATCACCTTGTCAGTGGTACAGGAATATTAAAACGGACGGTGTAAACAAGACAGGGAGAGTACAATAAGCCCAGGAGGCTGCAGTGCCCTCGGGGTATTTTTTACAGACGAGCCCTAGGGCTCGTCTCTACTAGAGTTTTAGTCAATTTGAATCTGACACTCAGACCCATTCCAGTGGGATGGGCAGCCCGTGTAAGTTCTCCTCCTCGAAAAAACAAAAAAAAAAACACAAAAATGGAGTTTACCATGATACTGTAACACGCAGTATATTTAAGAAGTATGAACGGGGTAAGGCGGATCGTCGAGAAGTTTGCCTATAAAGCAACCAAACCCGATAAAAGTGACCGACAAAGGGTACCACTCCAATCCCCGCTCTTTCATTCTTCTATATATAATTATAAACGTCACTTTTGTATTGTATGTATTATCTCAGATCACCTTAATGTTTTTTGTGTAATTTATTGAGAATTCAATGATCTCTGATTATACTGCACATGTCAATAATATATTTTAACTAAGGCAAATTTTAATACTCATAGCAGTTGAAGTTGATTCCGTTTGATTACGGTACGGTCAAAGTGAAATCTACTTTCGTTTCGATAGTGAAAAATCTGGATTATTTTTTCATAACAATTGTTGTTAATTAAATTCAAGTATAATCTCTTCAAGTAGGATGAGGTGACGTCTGAGCATACTGAACATAAAGAAAATAAAATGAAATAGCGGAACTTCCTTCTTGAAAACTATGTAAATACGTTACAAAATTGTAATTAAATAATTCAAGAACTTAATTAAATTAATCTCACAGGAAAATGTTGTGGATAATGAGGAAAGTTAAAACAAATATTGGTTTTAGGTTGTCATATTTGCTAGTGAACTGTTTAGTACAATGTTTGTTCATCATTATGTTGTAACAGAGGAGAAAAATATCCGTTTAATGATGTAATAATAGTTCAAGCACGTTAGGAGAAAACGAAAAATTTTTCTGAAAATATCCAACTGAGCTGCATTTTCATTTGTGCCTTGGTTTAGAGGTTATAAAAAATGTATTGAAAGATTTCATTTATTGACCTTCAGCGTATTGTTTGATACAGAACAAAGGGTTTAAAAAAATCCCAAATACCTTCTTTCCTACATATCTTAATGCTATAAAGCCTATATACAGTAAATTATCTATCGAAAAGATATCTTCTGAGTTTTTTCATTTAACCACTCGTTTTCGTCTTATCTAGTGAAGAAAATTACACATAAAATAAATACTTTCTACCAGCGTTATAGTTTAACTGAGGTTTGGAAATCATATTGGATCGAACGCTGTTACAGTTTTTGATGGATATAATCACAGCAGTACTAGTTTAAAAACGGTGAATAACTCCGTCGATCTTACTCATCATCTATTGACGTTCTTTTGATGAGACAATTAATGTAACTAAGATAAATTCCTTTCTAACAACATGACAAAAACTAGATTGATTTCAATGTTATCAGC
This sequence comes from Rutpela maculata, assembly GCA_936432065.2. Lineage (NCBI taxonomy): Eukaryota > Metazoa > Arthropoda > Insecta > Coleoptera > Cerambycidae > Rutpela > Rutpela maculata. The sequence goes on from OW386285.2 coordinate 40,186,352, forward strand.
AAAGTTGGAAGCTAACAGTTTTCATGTTAAACAAGATCAAGATGGTGCTGAAATCTTAATAAAACAGCACTTGAACAACACTGTATAAATACAACTATTGTTATTGGAGGAGATGTCGATCTACTGGTGACTTTAATCGCATGCATGCCTGATAGCAAATCATAACATCTTATATTTATAGAATCCTAAGGACTAAAGACATATATCAAAACCCAATCTATGGTATCATATGAAAAGTCAGAGCCTGCTAGACCAGATTGTCTTTTAAACATGATTTCTTGCAATTGTGCAAAAAGTTACGGACCACTGCGTCGAAAATTAAGGTTCTACTATTCATCGGTTTATGATAATTGTCATAGACTGTCATGTTTGTATGTTTCATCAACCGAGGATTCATCGAAAACACATAACAATGAAGACGAGAAAACTGATGAATTAGACATGGATTCAGTGAATTTTCCCGAACGAACTCTCTACACTTAATCAAACGAAGAAGAAAATGTAGAACAAGTTGTAGAAGAAGAAACAGAAGAAGAAGAGGAATATCATGAACAATTTTATTATATTTGGCTATATTTTTTATATTTATTTATTATCTCGCTACTAAAATCATTTGCTGTGTAGTAAAAAAATAAAATTTAGCACTCTTTACACGCTCTTTACACGCTTATGATCTTTTCATTAGCCTAGGCAGTTAGGTTTTGTAGAAGAAAAAACAAAAAAAATAAGAATAAAAGTAAAAAAATGCGAAATAGAGTTATATAACTCTCTCCGTACATAAAAAAATATCTTGGACTGACTCTCGATGATAGTGTAAAATAAAGTATATTATACTAAAAACTGCATTATTAGAAGTGGGTCAATAGTCCAAAGCTAGCAACATTTTCGAAGAGAATTTGTTGTTGAAAGGCATGGAAGAAAACCACGAAGAAAACAGATTCTAATATGGATGAGTGATTTTAACTGAACAGACAATATACAGTAAAAGTTCAAAGGTTCGGACATCAAGGAATGTTGAAATGATCCGTGTCGTTATTCAAAGAAATCCGATGCGGTCTGCAAAAGGCATTCAGCAGCCTTGCAATTTTTTGAAAGAAACTTCTTAAGAAATGTTAAAAACGGTATGCATTTCCACCCCTATAAAATTAGGAAGTTCAAAGTGATAAACCATTATTCACCAGTTCATATGATATTCTGCAGATTTTGTACGAGGATGGAAGTAAGCTAAACTGTTGATTCATGCCTGATGAAACTCATTTTAATTTAGGCCACTACGTCAGCAAATATTGGTCATTGGAAAATTTTCTGCAAGCTTATCAGAAACCACTACATGCTTCAAAAGTGAATGTATGCTGTAGAGTGTCAATTTTTGGAATCGTTGAACCTTAATTTTTGAGAATAATCGAATAGTCACTACTTACACAAATGATTGTGTGAATCGAAAATTTTTAAAGATGGAATTGTGACATCTGGGACATGACAGTTTGTAAAAAATAAATATCTTGTATTTCTGCTTACATCATTGTTATAAAATATTATTTTGGGTATTCAGCAGATAACTTTCAAAGAAATCATTCGTTCCTTTCATATATTATTGATCTAAATCTGATCAAGCTAGAATATCAACGAGTAGTCCTCTTACAAACAAACTTGTCAATTTCTTTATACATTAACTATGTCTAACATTCAATATGAAAAACAAGAAAATAACCATTCTTTCTATATATTGAAGATCTAAGTCTGATCATGGCAATATATTGTAAGAAATCCACCCTTAAGAGGAAATCTTAAGGGTGGATTTCTTACAATATATTGCCATGATCAGACTTAGATCTTCAATATATAGAAAGAATGGTTATTTTCTTGTTTTTCATATTGAATGTTAGACATAGTTAATGTATAAAGAAATTGACAAGTTTGTTTGTAAGAGGACTACTCGTTGATATTCTAGCTTGATCAGATTTAGATCAATAATATATGAAAGGAACGAATGATTTCTTTGAAAGTTATCTGCTGAATACCCAAAATAATATTTTATAACAATGACAGTTTGGTTTCAACAGGGTGGTACGATGACTCATGCAGAAAGGTATAGCCGTACTGTTTTAAGGAATATAATGTTTCCTAATAAGTTAATACCAAGATATGGGGACATAAATTATCCACCAAGATTTCCTGGCTTATTGGCATGCAACTTCCTTTTGTGGAGATATTTCAAATGGAAAGTATACCAGACTTGACCCAAGACTATTCAAAAATTAAAATATATAAAATTGAAGGTATTACTGAAGAGCTTCTAGTTAAAGGTATATAGACTTTCAAAAATAGCTTAGCACAGCGCTTATAAGCCACGTGGATGTCATTTAAGGGATTTTAAGAAATAAAATATACATGCAATAGAGCATCTACTTTGCTTGGAGGTAAAACAAAACAAAAATCATAACTTCAAAATATTTGGTGGGCCTGATATATAAATTATAGTACTTTGCTCTATTGTGAACGACGTATTTATCTGTTGAGTTTGTGTTTTTTGCGTGTACTCTAAGAACATTTGACTTTCATTATGTATACTGATTATTATTACACTTTGGATGCTGAAAGTGCTACTAGATACAGAGAAAAGATTGCCATAATTAGTATAGACTCGTACTTAATAGATATCAGAAAATGCAGCAGTAATATAGAACATTTTCTTAAGACAATATATCCAGATATTGTTAATTATGTATTGTATACTCACAGTGCGTACTAAAGTGAGGTTATGGTGTATTATTTGTTTATCCTCCTGGCAAATGCCCTATATTGATATTGCTTATTTTATTCCGTTGTTAATATTTTTATATCTTATGAAAATGCCAGTTGCTGCACACGTTATTACATATTTTATCGTTAAGTTCATAGGAATGAAGATAGCCACGATTTTTTTTTTTTACCATTTTACGTGCTTTATAACAACGCTCTCAAAGTCAACCAAAGATCTTTAACTACTAAATGGTTTAACCCATAAGAAATTCGTATATGACAAAGCTGCAAACATCTCAACGGAGAAAGCAATATTAACACGCCTTAAAAAGCGAGATAGCAATGCTGGAATTGTCGAACTTTACCGTTGCTAGATCGGGTCAGTTCGGATTTGTCAACAAGATTTTTAGCTCTTAAAGCGCAAACGCAATCAAATCTCAACCGGCACTAACAACTAACTGCAGCAACCAGCGGTGTTGCCAGACTGCCACCATTTTCTCTACATTTTCTGATCGCACAACATTATTGCGTTTGACCACTTCAAAATTCTCCGCTTTTAACGACTTTTGTCTCTGATCTTTGACAACGTCGCGAAGGTTTGCGATTAGATCCAACTAGAAGCAAGGCATGCGCATAGCCAACATGCGTATTTAGAGTTGAAGCCGGAGTGGGAACAAAGTGAGAGAGATAATGGGCGGTTCTTTGCTTGAAAAAGTCAGGATATGTTGTACAGAGAATTGAGATAGGGTTGAGCGATCTAGGAGTTAAAATATCTTTGAAGTCAACCGATGTTGATCTTTGACACATTATTCATAACCACCAAACGAATGCACATATCAAAATTCAGCTTACTTGGTATTCTTACGGAGTGAAATTCTAATGTTCCTGAACTATAATGAAATACGTACAAACAATAATACATAATTAAAATCGCTTTCCAGTAATTTATTGCTGTTAGCTTTAGAATCTCATTCATTATCGAGGAAGGAAGAGCGAACCGTAACAAAAACCAACAAATTTTTATTAGCCAGCGAAACACAGACAAAAACACGCACGTTCTGTTCCTCCAAGGATAATACATAGTACGGTATAGCGATTAATTACAATTAAAGTCTCGTAAAATATTTATCAGCCAACTACTAAAAATAAAAGGAATTTGTAGTTATGGTGTAGTCAAGACGAAAACACCTGGTGGCACACTTATAAGGGTACCTTATTGAATTTATTAATGAATAATTTAAGCGAAAGTTTGTAAAAGAATACCGAGTTCTGAATTATTGACAAAATATGTTGTTTAAATATATATAAAAAATTATGTGATTTTACTTCAAATTATTATACAGAGGTTTAGATTTGGTCTGAAAAAACAACAAGAAATTTAATAGAACGAACGTAAAAACTTATTAAAATCATTATACACTATTTATCTGGACGAATGTAATTTAATTCGAATCCCGATAGTATTCTCCGCCTCTACTTTAGTCCTGGCATACATTAATCATGTCACATTTCGTCAGTTGGCTGTAATAATTCTGAACAGAGTAGTCAGCATGTTGTAGGTCAGTGGTGTTCCTTTGTTATTTTAGTGGTAACCTCAAACTTTCAGACTATTTTGAAAGTTCCTTTGAAATAGTTTCCATAAACTCCAAAACACTTGAACTCCAACTCGAATGCTATCACTTGACGTAAGTTTCGTCAACATTATTGGTATGATCTGGGACTGATTAAACCTTAGCTTCAATCATCCTGAGACTATATACCAACATGGTTGGAGTGGGAAACTACTTCGAAGGCAGCGTCATACCAAAGGTTCCGTCCCCTCTATGACTATTTTCAAAATAACACATATGTACAGCACCATAACGCGGAATTGTTTGACATAATTTTAATTCGTCCCAACAGATGCCTGGATGTGACGTATACTACGCGAAATATTTACATTAGGGCAACAAAATTGGATTTACCCAAACACTCTTGCAGATCGGCGTGGTGGACAAAATTTCGAGTAATTGTTGTCGCCGTAGCAGGTATGTACCGACTTCTGTTAATTTAAAATTTTAAACAGAAACTGAAACTAAACTTTTATCTATTTTAAAGATGGTTAAAGTTAAGTTATTGTCCTTAACCTTGCCGCTGTCAGTTTTGTTTATGACAACTTTTTACCTTCCACTGACGCAACTTTTGATTTATTGTTGGCTGTTCTATACGGTTTTATTTCAATACAGAATGGCTTTGGCCACATCCACTCTTAAGCTAGGCACACACTGTCTCCAGATGTCCAGAAGTAATCTGCGTATCTATGTAGAATTATTAACAGAACACTGCAGACTAAACAAACACCTCCATACACGGGGTGTTATAGACAACCCCAAATGTAGAGAGTGTAATCTGGATGACGAGGCTATCGAGCATGTGCTCTGTCACTGCCCTGCTCTCTCAACGGAAAGGGGTTCATATTGGAGGACTTCTGGCCCTGTATGGCCATTATAGGCGCCCTGCCTGGTCTGCTTAAATACATTACATGTGTTGGTTGGCTTGAAAAATGAGGGGTTCGGAGGACATGCCGTTACCTACGGGAGTAACATTTGGTATTTTTATTGGGTTCACCCATGAAGCCTGAGTGCACATAAGCATAAGCTCACCCCGCGCCAAACAATCCAGATCTGGAATACAGTTGACCTGATCCAATGACGTGTAAGTAAATATTATTATGAGATTTTAAAAGCTGTACATTCCCTCATTTTTTTAACGCAGTCAATCGGCACATAATTAAACCTACTGATATCTAACGCGAGTCACAGTGCGATTCAAGCAAGAATCTTTTTTTTCCCACGGCGGCATGAACTGCTCAGGTCATTACCCGCTCCCTCCACCAATCATTCTCTTCTAGGACAATTTTCTTCACTAATATTCTATAGATCCAGTTTTTCTTAAAATTAGATGCGTATCTACAATTTTTTGAAGATACCAATTTCCTTGATAAAATTTAATGTTCTCTCCACCACCTCTGTTCTTCATTACTTAAACATTTCCTCAAGGTGTTTGGTACATGTAAACGTGGCCGTGCTTGACTAAATTCATAACATTCTAAAAGGATATGTCTGGCAGTGAGTAATACATTACAACTAGCACATATTTTTTGCTGTTCTCCCCTTAAGAGGTGAAAGGAAATGAGATGACTATGACCTATTCTTAATCGGGTTAACACGATTTTTTCTCGCCTTGTAAGTTTGCAAGGGGATTTCCATTCGTTCATTTCCTGTTTGAGAGCTCTTAGTTTGCATTCACCCCCACCTCATTCTTCTTGCCACAAGTTTGCTGTAACTTTCTCAGAAATTAGTCATAGGTCTGAATGTCGTACTAAATTAGTATCTACTAATTCTAGGTTGTAAAATAATCAAAATTCATGGCGTATACACAAGTTTTCGAGAAAAAGTAATTTTAGCTAAATTGACAGAAGAAAATTTTAGTCTCAGTCTTAGCCTTAGTTATTAAACGATCATCAGATATACACCTGATGACCATTTAATTCAATTAATAGCTTCTATCTGATGTTTCACCACAGACAAGTTCCAAGAAACCTCAAAATACTTCTATATTTGGAGAAAGATTTTTATTTGTGTTTGAAAATGCAGAAAGATGCTACCCTTTTTATATGCTACAGTCTTGTTGAGATTCACAGCAGTGCGTCTAGTCTCTCTATCTAGTCTGATTACCGTGAGCACAACACACTGGACTTTTTAGAGTGCTTCGTTAAAGGTTAACTCTAAACGCAAACAATTTCCCCAATCTAAAGGCCATAGCCGTGTAAGCATAGTAAAATGCCCTTGACGCAAAACTGCTAATTTTTTTATATAGTATGTATAAGGACTGATTGTAGTTCTGCAGAATTTTAGCTTTCTAAAACTTATAGTTTTCGAGTAAAAAAATAAATAAATTTTCGAAAAAAAATTTATTTTTCCAAACTGAATTAACTAATTTACTTGTGCTTTATATATACTACATATATACTTTAGGTGGATTAATAATCAAAAAATCAAGCTGATATTCCTTTAAGAAATATGTATTTTAATTTTTTTTATTTAAAAAAAATATATTTTTGGCATTTAGTGCTCTCTAACATATATTTTTAAGAAATAGTTTCAATTGGTACAACATATTGAAAAATAAAAAAACATAATCAGATAAGTAACTTTTACGTGCATGTCAATTATAATTATTAAATAGAAACAAAAAACAACATTCTTGTGTATTAATCTTCATCATTATCTTCATTTATTACCACATTGATACCGTCCGTGGTAAATATTGTTTCGGAGGGTTGCGGAATTTTTGACAAGAGCCTCTCGTACGACAAATAATATACAACAGCTGCCACATGCGAATAACACCCAACAGTTCGCAATCCGTTAGCGCACTCACAAAAATATTGTTTAATTCCTTTGAGTCCTGTACTATTCGGTATATATTGCACCAAGCATCTATAATTTTTTTTAGAAATATGACGAGACCGAACTTGAATCTCTAATATATCAGATTTTTCTTTCACGTATGGCATATTTAAAGATCCATCATCGTTTAGCATTTCTGCTAAATATGAAATCGCTTGGGTCGGATTCAGTCATTTCTGGAAAATTCATAATATCAGTAGATGAAATAACTTCGATAGGGAATTTTTTACGTAGCCAATCTTCGTCTTCAATTTCTTTTGCTAGGGTATTTTCTTCATTTTTTTTGCTAGCATTGTAGAAGATCCGAACAGTTTGTGTAATCTAATGCAGGCAAGTGACATATTTATATTTGATAGAGGTTTTCGTGATGTAGCTACTTACTTAAAATCGAGATGCCTTCTGTCAAAAGTCGAAGCAAGCAGCTCACTACGCAAAATGCAAATGATTCCCGGTTTCTGACAAAGGTACGTTGGACTGTTGAAGCTGTGCATGGAATGCTAAAGGAAAAAAAATTTTTGACGATAGTTTCGACAAATGCTTGCAAAAATTAAAAGCTACTATCGCATAGCATCATATCTATTGAACCGTTTTGGCAAAAGACTTACTTCAGATAGCGCTATGTCCAATGGAGTATTGGAAAGAATGCTAGCAAAAAAGAATGAAGAAATTACCCTTGCAAAAGGAATTGAAGACAAAAGCTGGCTACGTAAAAAATTCCCTTTTGAAATAATTTCATCTACTATATTATGAATTTTCAGGAAATGACTCAATCCGACATGAAGATCTTGTTTACTGATACTTAGGCCAAGCGATTTTTCATATTTAGCAGAAATGCTAAACAATTATGGATCTTTAAATATGCAATATGTGAAAGAACAATCTGATATATTAAAGATTCAAGTTCAGTCTCATCCTATTTCTAAAATAAGTTAGAGATGCTTTGTGCCAATATATACCGAGTAGTACAGGACTCAAAGGAATTAAACAATATTTTTGTGAGTGCGCTAACGGATTGCGCACTGTTGGCTGTTGTTCGCATGTTGCAGCTGTTGTATATTATTTGTCATACGGGAGGCTCTTATCAAAAATTCTGCGATCCTCAGAAACATAGCACATACACAAGAATGTTTTTTTATGTTTCTATTTAATAATTATTATAATTGATATACTTAATACACGTAAATGTTACTTACCTGATTATGTTTTTTTTATTTTTCAATATGTTATACCAATTGAAACTATTCCTTAAAAATATATGTTAGAGAGCACTAAATGACAAATTATTTTAAAAAAATGGTGAGTGTCCCTAATGTTGAAATGTCACAAATATATATTTTTTTAAATAAAAAAAATTGAAATACATATTTCTTTGAGGAATATTAGCTTAATTTTTTGATTACTAATCCACCTAAAGTAGATATGTAGTATACATAAAGCACAAGTAAATTGGCCAATTTAGTTTGGAAAAAGAAATTTTTTTTTCGAATTTTTTTTTTACTCGAAAACTATAAGTTTTAGAAAGCTAAAATTCTGTAGAACTACAACCAGTCCTTATACCTACTATACAGAAAAAAATTAGCAGTTTTGCGTCAAGGGAATTTTACTATGCTTACACGGCTATGGCCTTTTAGAGGAGCGAAACAGAGGTAAAATTGTGTCTTTTTTTTTATCAGCTTAGAACAAGATCAGACACAGTGGGTATTACCGACAACATCATTCTACACATAAAAACACGAAATACGCCATTTTTTAGTGGTCACAGATATTCTTATTTAAAAAAAAGTGTAAAATTTAATTTTTTTTTTTAAATCATGTTTTTTTGTACATCTATTGCCATATCTCAAAAATTATTTGAGCTATCGATGTGAACTTTTTTTTGTTATCAAACACACACTTAAGCGCTTCTTTTTATACATAGGATTGCTAATAAAAAAAAATGTAAACATGCCAAAAAGGTAGATGACCCTGAAAGTTTAGAGAATACGCCATCAAATTTTCACTAAGCGAGGAACTTTTTTGTTTTTGAAAATTTTGTGTAACATGCTATGAAGAAAATGAAGTCAATAGACTAAAAAAGTTTTTAGAAAAAAATTTTTTCATTATTAGCAATAGTTTGCTAGTTACGAATTTTTTAGTATGGAGGAATTGTCGAAGCGTACGCGCGCGGCACTTAAGAATAATAATGATTATGTATTGTGTGTAACGGAACTTTTCATTATTATTTTTTTATATTTAGGACTGTTTTATCACATTTTAGGATCTGAAAGGATAACTTATTTTTTCCAGTGGCGCATTAAGGACTAAGGTTGAAGGCAAAAAGGGATTAAAAATCTTAAATAGAGTATCTGGGATAAAAATGCATTGCATTGGGATCTCGAAAATGGTAAAAAATAATATTATAGTAAATGGAAAAAAAAGTTGCGCAACTAGGGGGCTAATAAAATTCCATAAACAGAAGTTTAGGAAAAGTAATAATTTTGGAGTGTTTTGATAAAATGTTATCGAATTTTCCTTTTTTTCTGCGTTATTATTGGAGCTAAATAGAAAAGACACTTTCTTAAAGCACTTTTTTTTGAACGTGGCAATCTTAATATTTGTATCCGACATTTCCTGTGTCAGAGTACCTATCCGAAACTCCCATGCATTGCATTTTTACCCTAGATGCACACAATAATTGAGTAAACGTGTTATTTTCGCCTAAATTAGGTAACAAAAAAGAAAAAAAGATCCTAAATTAAGTGTCTTTTAATTTCCGCAGCCCTAATTATAGAAACCCTGTTTCCATGGCTTGTGCACAAGTTTATCGTTCTCCTCTATTACTACGCCACATAAAATCCACTCCATTTTACAACGAAACTTAGATTGCTTTTTTATCTTAAATATTTTTTTAGCAGATAATCCACGCACAATTCGCACAATGGCCGTACGATCTACAATATAATACAAGTGGTAATAAGGGAAAGAATATTGTTACACATTTTACTTCCACATCTAGTGTACCTAAGTATAATATCGACAAAAATATTTTTGAAAATTTTTATTGTCCAAATAGGCTTAAAATGTCATGAAACGTCGAGATTTTAAGTTTGAGCAAAAAAATTCTGTTTGTCGGTCTGACTGTAACTTTTTTGTGCGCACGATTACTCCGGAACCGCTTAAGATATTGACTTGAAATTTGGTACATGTATACCTATGTATTTCAACGAGATCTGGAACTTGATTATTTCATTAAAGGGTTGGGGGTAAATGGGGGTAAATAGGCAAATCAAGCAAGTAAGAGTCCATAAAATTGGTATTTAGTATATATAAGAGAAGCTAAGGTCTCAACATTTTTTTGGCATTAACCACTCCCATTACCAATTCCCACCCCATTATTCAAGGTGGCGAAAAAAATAAAATTGTCATTTAGTGTGTGTACCACTACTACCACCCCCCTTCCACCACCCTCAGCCCCACTACCGATATGGCATATCTTTTTATAGGTTTTTGGGGTAGACGATTTCAAATATTTTATTATTAAAGTTCCATAAACAATTATTTCCACATTCAAATTTTTTTCGTTGTGAGAGACTTGGATAGAAGATCTGGATGTGGAAGTAGTGATTCCTTGGGCAGCGGTTTTATAATTTGACCTTCGACGGAAACGAATAACGTTGATCGTACACCGCCCTGAGACTAGTTAGTTTTAGTGGACGCGGGCGTATTAATACTCAATTTCTGCAATTCGCGCGCTCCAAAAAAATCACTGTACCTAAACTATCAAAGACATAATAAGAATTATGCTATAAAAAACTTTTATGGTCTTTTGGCTTTATTTTCTTCGCAGCATGTTATACAAAATTTCCAAAAACAAAAAAGTTTGTAGCTTAGTAAAAATTTGACTGCGTATTTTCTGAACTTTCAAGGTTATCTAAGTTTTTAACATGCTTAAAATTGTTTTAATTAACAATACTATACACAGATAGAAGCGCTTAAGTGTGTGTTTTATAACAAAAAAAAGTTCATCTCCATTATATATATCCATTCGTTTTTGAGATATGGCATTAGATGTTCAAAAAAACATGATTAAAAAAAAAACAAAATTTCACACCTTTTTAAAAATAACATTGTCGTGACCACTAAAAAATGTCGTATTTCATGATTTCTAATGAACATCGACCTACTTAACGAAATTGTATGTCTCAGTTTGTTCTAAGATTAAAAAAAAAACTCGAGAAGGAAACGACTTTTCCCTTGTTTTTTACTCCACTATTTATATAATTATTTACCATCTCATACTAAGCTACTAATCTTATTGATCTCCAGAAAGAATGTAAAAAATTTAATTCTAAAGTATTGTTTTTACTCAGTTAATACATTTTCCATCCAACCACACTCGAGTGTATAAATTCTCATATTTTCAGAATGCTCTGATACTCTCCATATTTTTGCTTTTGTATGTCAATGTGAAATGTAATTATACATGTGTTTTTTGTGAGTCTAAATTTATTGTATTATATAGATCTGCTGCTGACAAGCTGCATCTCTGAGTTGCTGCAAATATTCAATTATGTACGTCTAGTGATGAAATAGAGACTATTTGTGAATATAATACATGAATAAATGCATAAGTGCAAAAAAACTAAGGGTAAAAATGACGATTTTAGAGCACTTACCAGCGAGCCGCCCGTACCGCTGAAACATTCTTTCAACGTCCGTTTTGGAGCACTGGAATGTGTTTAGATTTCCAACAAAAACCCTTGAGTTCACTGCTTGAGGGTCCTGCGAATTTGTTTGGTTTCCTACTTTGCTCATCTTCATTTTGGCGGACTGCCTGAAAAGAGAACAAAAGTTAATTAACGCTTTTTGCTTTTATAAATTGTAAATAAAAATTAATTATAGCACGGTAGTAAGTAAGATTCTTTTGTTTGCTCTTTTATACAAATTACATAGAAGTAATGATGTACTTTCATAGAGATACAAGTTAAAAGGATTCCTTCAAAAAAGAAACTGAAAAACAAACGGTACGAAAAATCTTTTCCTTTAATTAAGGAAGTAACGTTTTAAACTTTAAAGTATCTTTAAATAGAGGTACACGGTTTGTATATCGGGTTGGTAGATTGTCTAATTAAATCTTTCTACAGTTCTTAACGATTGTTAGTTAGGAACAGATCGTATAAACATTGTTTGTGTATAAGAATACTTGTATTGTTATACCGTAAATTATTAGTAATCAAGACAGTAATATATTACAAAGAAATTTGTCGTATAATAACCTGATATCGAATATCGAAAGAGGTTGTCTCTGTCTCAGTCTGTATGATTAGTCGTCGATATACATATCCCAAGCAGCAATTTTAGTAGTTTCTACGTAATAGTTATCATTAGGGGAACTTTAAAGGTTTCCGCAACTAAAGACTGTTACGTAATGGGAACCATCCTTCTACCAAGTATTCACCAAAATGGGGAATAATAATTACGTGGAAAACTACTATTCCGGTACTTCTACCGTTACCGTGTCGAGAACTAGGTTATTACGTAAACGGGATGTAAGCAAGTAGTAGAAATGACTAACTTTTGGAACAGCTCAGCTGACCGAAATGAGAGCGCAAACTATATATTTGGCTCTCTGTTATTCGAATAGCAAATTAATGACTTACTGAGTTTAAGCACATGATATGTCCAAGGTCCAAGTTAAGGTGATTATATACAACATGCATAAGCATATATTATAAATCATGATGTTTTGCATTTACCCTGGGTGTGGATATTAAAACCACCACTTGTTTTCTGTAAAATGTTATCATGATGCTTCGATAAAAAAGACGCCCCCTCGAGAAAATGGTTTTTTCGGAAAAAAAAATTTTTGCAAAAATTATGTGCACAAGCAAAACTGCAAAATTTTTTATGGAAAACGTTTTTTTTTTAATTTTATATATATTATAAAGTAATAATCTATTTAGAAAACATATTTGTAAATGACTATAATAAAAAGAAATTTTTTATTGAATTATATTTTTATCTGTGTCAATATGGCGTCTTCATTCAACAACAGAAAAATGACGATTTTAATTGCAGTAACTTAGAGGTTAAAAAAACCAAAATTATTTCCCTACAAGTTACATTTACTATAAAGTAGCAGATGCCACCAACGTTATAGTTGTTGTTACTTTAAAAGTGGTGACGGGAACTACAACATTTCACTGTGTAGTTATATTTACCTAGATGCAGCAAATGGGACCAATGACGCTATAAGATCTTAGTAACTGTTGCTACCAACTTATTTTCATGTTGGTAGAATTGGCAGAATCGATATAGGTAATTTTTTTTTTAATTGGCAACGCAGTAATAACTGTTAAAGTGTCACTGTCACTGTGTGTAATAGGAATATGTGGATTAAAAATAATTTTATAATTTTACAATTACTTTTTATTATCTGATATTATTAGAAAGATATTATTTGGAAAGAGCACATATCGAACAATATTTGATGGATGCCCCAGACGGTGAGCATCTTATGTCAGAGGTAGGTGTTTATTATGATTTTACTTTTGTGTACCTATTTAATTGTATGGGTTTTTTAGGTTGCATTGATATTGGGAGTTTACGGTGCCTGTCGTTGCGGTGAACTGACCTTCTTAAGCGTCGAAGATATAAGAGATAAAGAATAATATCTGTATATATCCATACCAGATACCAAGACAAATAAATTCACAGTTTTAAATGAAGGATTTTCGGTAAACTCACTTGATTCAATTAGGAAATATGTGTCTTTAAGACCGCAAAATGTGTCTCATAAAAGATTTTTCGTAAATTTTCAAAAGGGAAAGTGCACTGTCCAATGCGTTGGATTAAATAAGCTCTAAAAAATTCCAAGAATTGTAGCTGATTATTTGCAACTGCCAGATGCAGATTTGTATACTGGCCATATAGCATGCGCCGTTCATTTGGAAGATTCAGTCTTAACAAGATTGTTATTGCTAAAAAAATTCAGGGAGAGCAGCACAACGAGTCAGGCAATACAGACGTCGTTACTAGTATAGAGAAAAATTGTGTACAGAAGAGCAGTTTTCTTTGTGAAAAATCGAATATGATGACAATAAATGTTAACATAAATATAAATAAGTGTTAGTGCATGGATTCTTTGTTTTGTTAATTTTCCATATAATGGAGACAATAAATAAATTCCTTGGACTTTATTTTATATTAAAATTACTCTTTAGTGACTAAATCACTTTACCTCACTTTAGCTTACTACTTTATCTCACTAGCGACTTATGGGTCATTTTATACCTTCAGTCTTATCAATAAAGATCACTTTATATGAATAAAGTGTTAGATAAATATATTTATTAACGTAAGGTGTGTAATAATGGAAAAAATACATAAGAGTTTTCATATTTATTTAGTGATCAGTTTACATTTAATTTCATTCAATTCAATTTATTGTGCATAAATAATGTCTTATGCCGTTATACCGACATTGTCCGTTCCCCATCGACACAATATTTATTAAATTTGGAGTTTTTAATCGGCAAATTCATTTAATATGCTCAGTGGATCACCAACTGAACTATGGGTCAATCTGTGTGTTAAAGACAAGTTGTAATTTTCGAGCAGTACACAGTATCATTAATCACTATAACTGTTATAGTTTTCGATTACTCTTCTTGTGTTGATGGGAGCACTTTTGCACTTGTTGCCAAAGATGATGGTTTTGCTGTGGCGAAATAATCTTTCATGTTTGCATCATATTCTGAAGAATCACTATTTCTCTACTACTGTTTAACTGTTTCTTCAGTTTTCTATAAAACGTGGATGAGTGCTGATAAACTTTATTTCGCTTTCACTGAGCATTTCAGATGCCACCATTTTATTCAATGCCAATAATTATATAAATTGTCTTAAAAGTTAATATTACTCTATAGTAGATTTTCAAGGTATATGTAACTTTTAAGTCATTTTCAATTAGTGGGGAGTAGTAAAGATAACTTCAAAGCCCCTATGTTCGTAGAAATAACTTCATTTTTACTCGAGATGTCACTAATAAGTTAGACTACTTTCAAGTGGTCCTTTGGTAAAGCTGCGCAGTCGGCATTACTACCAATTTTCACTTTGCAGTTGAGGATGCTTCAAAGTAATGCACAGTAGTATCCGCGACGTTGCAGATTCTCCAGCAGTTACTTGAAAGTGTTATAACTATACAGTGCCTAAATTCAGTACAATCTACTTAATTGTCACTACAAATGCATACCACAAAGTGAATATTACCCTGAAGTCGCAAAATTAGTAACAGTTATGTCATTCCTACTATATTAAAGTTCCGATGCCTTAGATGCCAGTTCCCATCACTTTGAATGCTGCTTGGGATGTACCTATATTTCTGACCGTTTCCTGTAAGTATGATAACTTCTGAACTTAAAATCATATATGCCAGATAATATGATAACTAGAGCCTATTTCATAGCATCAGTAGTAAACAGATAAAGAAGGTAATAAAACACACTTCATATACAAAAAGATCTTATTTTTAAAAATTGAAGGATTATTTCAATATTTTTGTCAGCGTTTTGTATACAGGGTATTCTTTAATGTGGTGTTAATATTTCATAGTGTGATTCCTTAGGTCATTTTATGAAAAAAAGTTCATATGAACATATGTCCGTAATGGCGTAAATTTTTTGCTACAGTGTTGAATACTTTTCCTTTAATCGTTATTTTTTAATATCTCAGAAAGTACTTTATATATTATTTTCAATTTTGGTACGTGTTAATAGGATATAATCGTACACTGATTTGGGAATTTGCTGACAGCGCAAGCGGGGAGGTGCACGGGTGTAAGAGGTGAAAATTGACTTTTTTTTAAACAAAAATCATCGCGGTTACGCTTACAAATGTATATAATAAGAAATTGTGAATTGCGTAGTTGAAATGGTAGGGGATAAGTAGGTTGATGACAGTTTTCAACTTGTCAGAAATTTATGAAAAAAAAATCTTCAGTTATGTCAGCAACTTATATATTTTCTTGTTAATATGTCAAATAATATGTTCATAAAAATTGCTGATAGCTAAGTGAAGGAGATAGCCCCTAAAGTGGGATAAATTTGAAGCGGAGGCAAAAATAAATTATAGCGGTTATGTCATCAACTTATACATTTTGTTGTTAATATGTCAAATAATATGTTCATAAAAAGTGCTGACAGTTAGGTGAAGGAGATATCCCGTAAAATGGGGTAAAGTTGAAGCAGAAACAGAAGTCCGTACTATGCACGCGGTTAGGTACTTCGAAGAGAATCTTTGAAAAAAACACCTACATTTTTAAAATTTTATTATTTTTATATGAATTTTATATTTATAACAATTTTGACAATTAATGTATAACAATTACTTTGAAAAATTAATTTGTAAAAATTTACTTATGTCAAATAACATTCAGCTTGAAAGATAATATTTTAATTTTATTATATACAAATTTTTTATGTTCCAATTTGGAACCATATGCGATTTTCATAATTTATATGAATATAGGAGGTAGTTTATATTTAAAATTAGTATATGGATTAATAATTAATTTTTTTTCATATTCATATATACAAATTTATTTATTGTATAAATAGTATAATAAATTATATAAATGTAATGTACAATACTAAAGATATTAAAGATAGTGTTATTATTTTCAAATTTTTTGGCAATTTTCGTCGCTAGTGCAGTTATCATTATCGCTATAAAGTTCACCATCTTCATTTTCATCGTTTTCATATTCAAAATCATCAATTTTGGTATAGGGTTCTCTCACTAGCACAACTTCTCGAACAGATTCTGGAAATTGAGGACCTTCAAACCACTTAAATTTAATAAGTATTATCATATATATCCGTTTTCTAAAGGGTCAGGTTCTGTCGGAATTGGTTTAGAAGCGTTTAGCCATACATTTGTCACATAACGTGTCCGAAGAAGTGTTGGTAGAGCTCAGAATGGCAAGGTGATAAGCTTGAAGCGTCGAACTTTTTCATTTTTTTTTTTCACTACCAGGTTTAAACGCATACGATCGTCCAAAAGTGTCGTTGCTCTCAGTTTGTAGCAATTGGTTTCTAAATAGAAGAGGATATATTCAAGGGGCTCCTTCATTTAGTTGTCAGCATTTTTTATGAACAAATTATTTGATATATCAACAACAAAATATATAAGTTGCTGACCGCAATAATTTATTTTTGCTTCCGTTTCAAATTTACCCAACTTTAGGGGCTATCTACTTCACTTAGCTGTCAGCAATTTTTATGAACATATTATTTGATATATTAACAACAAAATATATAAGATGCTGACATAACCGCAGTGCTGACATAATAGCAACCTACTTATCCCTACTTATTCCTACTTATTACCTACCTCTCAGCAACTTCACATCTCGATTACGCAATTCACAATTTCTTATTCTATAAATTTTTCAGCGCAACCGCGATGATTTTTGTTTAAAAAAGAAAGTAAACTTTCACCGCTCCACCCGTGCCCCTTCCCGCTCGCGCCGTCAGCAAATTTCCAAATCAGGGTCCTCCCTTAGTGTACGACGTATTGTTACGAAAACTTTTCATGACCCGAGTCATATCGAAATTTCGTGCCCAGCTCTTAGACTAAAAGTGTTAATGGGAGTTTTACATACCAGGGTTATAAGATGACCCCACTAAAAGAAATACAAACTATTGATATCGGGTCATGGTCATTGCTGAAGTCCTCCGCGACCTATCCAACATTTAGGATAAACCACATGTAAATGGTAGCGAAAAATTACACTCTAATGAACAGAGCTCCATTATGCATGTACCACATTTCATTCTTTAACGCAATTGATACATCTTCAAACAACACAACACTGGTATATAACACAGGTAGTTCTTCTAGGAGAAAATGCAGGTAAGATTGTCCATTAAGGCGTCTTGGCAGAAAAAAGGACCTGTAAGATTATTACCAAAAATAATTCCCATCTATGGTGCTAAGGCTTTCGCGGAGCTGGTTTCCCGGTCTTCTTCCGCGTAGACTTGGTTGAGTGCTTGACGTTTCGATCATCTTGTCGTGGTCTTCTTCTGAAGCGAAGTGAGCTCTGCTGAACTGAGCTCCTCTATTTATACAGGTTATCAGGAGGCGTGTTGCGGATTATTGCTCATGCGGAACATTGACTTCCACGTTATTGATAGTTGTAGTCCGGTGTCACGGTTATAGTTATTCGGATGTTTATTTATTTCAATGGCTTCTCTGTATCTTCTTGGCCAATAATTCTTGGTATTGGCTAATTTCTTTGTTTTGTCGAATTTTATCAAATGGCCGGTTTCTTTTGAATGTTCGGCAACTACTGATTTTGTAGAATTTCCCTTCTTTGTATTTCTAATGTGTTCTCTGAGTCTGGTGTTTATACGTCGTTTGGTCTCTCCGATGTAAACTTGTCCGCAGGAACATGGGATGCTATATACTCCTGGTGTTTCTAGTTCTTCTGGACCTTGGTATTTGGGAAAATGTTGTGCCACCTTCTGTTTTGCATTATATATTACTTTGACGTTCTTTTTCTCCAAAACTCTTCCGATTCTGTCCGTACATCCTTGCATATACGGTAGGTAAGCTGTTGCCGTGTATTTCTTTTCTTCTTTTTCTTCTTCTGTTCTGGTTGTATCTTGTCTCTTTACTGCGTTATCTATGTCCTTCGGTTTGTATCCATTTTTCTGTAGTGATGTTTTTAAGGTCCGATATTCTTCTTGCAGGCGTTCTGACTCGCAAATTTGCTTTGCTCTATGTACTAGTGTGTTAACGACGGCCTGTTAAAAAACACTCACGGACAACGCCAAAGTAACAGTTCTGCCAGCGGACAAAGGAAATGCCACTGTACTAATGGACAGAGCAGATTACCAGCAGAAAGTACTAAACCTGTTAGAAGACCAAGTTTACGTCCAAATCATACGAAATCCAACAAGGACCATCATCAACAAAGGCGATCAAGGAATCATGCATACCAATAGAGCACCAGAAGAAACTGATACCATCGGAATTGAGGACACCACAATTCTACTGCCTACACAAGATCCACAAATCAGGAGTTCCGTTACGACCAATTGTAAGTGCAATGAATTCACCAACCCATGCGCTAGCAAGATATTTAGCAGACATACTCAAAGCATTTATTGGACAAACAGAACACCATTTCATACAAGAGCTGAAGAACATCACAGTGGACCAAGAAGATATACTAGTCAGTTTTGACATAACATCACTCTTCACAAATATGCCAGTTAATGAGGCGATAGAATTACCTCGGGAAGAATTGCAGAACAACGGTTTGGACACCACCTTAGCAGACCTGATGGAGCTTTGTGTCAACTCGACCTACTTCAACTTCAATGGAAGTCTATATAATCAAAAAGATGGAGCAGCAATGGGTTCACCTTTATCACCAGTACTCGCTAGCTTATTTATGGAAGCTTTCGAAATATACGCTTTGGACAACTACCAATTGAAACCAAAATGTTGGTTTAGATATGTGGACGACACTTTCATTATATGGCAACATGGCCGTAAGGAACTGGAAAATTTCAAAGACTACCTAAACAGCTTACATCATAAGATCAAATTTACCATGGAAATAGAAACAGAGAACCAAATACCAAGGTCCAGAAGAACTAGAAACACTAGGAGTATATAGTATCCCATGTTCCTGCGGACAAGTTTACATCGGAGAGACCAAACGACGTATAAACACCAGACTCAGAGAACACATTAGAAATACAAAGAAGGGAAATTCTACAAAATCAGCAGTTGCCGAACATTCAGAAGAAACCGGCGATTTGATAAAATTCGACAAAACAAAGAAATTAGCCAACACCAAGAATTATTGGCAAAGAAGATACAGATACATTGAAATAAATAAACATCCGAATAACTATAACCGTGACACCGGACTACAACTACCAATAACGTGGAAGTCAATGTTCCGCATGAGCAATAATCCGCAACACGCCTCCTGATAACCTGTATAAATAGAGGAGCTCAGTCCAGCAGAGCCCACTTCGCTTCAGAAGAAGACCACGACAAGATGGTCGAAACGTCAAGCACTCAACCAAGTCTACGCGAAAGAAGACCCGGAAACCAGCAGCCAAATTCCCATCTATAATTTAGCCGAAAATTGCTCTTGGAAATAGGTTTCGGCTTTGGCATGGGAGTTTTCATCCGCCCACACATGATTATTATGGAAATGTTGAATAGCACTCCTACAAAAATTTGCTTCATCTGTGAATATAATTTGTGATACAAACTGCGGATTTAGTGTAACATTTTGAAGGTATCACTGACAGAAATTCACAAGCTGTGGAAAATCCCTTGGAAGTAATGACTGTACTCTTAGAATAAGGTACGGATACAACAAAAAATCAACCAAAATTCGCCAAACAATCTTCCTCGTACTCGTCTTAGGATGTTCGTCGATTTTCCTGCTGTACCGCTTCCTCAATTTCGGGTGTTCGACAGTTCGACGTCTAACTTCCTTAGTACCTTTTTGAAAACTCACAGTTTCACAAAGACGGCGATAAATAGTCGAAAAGAATCGAATATCTGGCAAGGCACGATTAGGATATATTTCCTGATACATAGCAGAACTATGTATCAGGTTTTTGTTGCATTACCATCTTGTTACGGTCGATTTTCACATTTAATAATGGCCAGAAATTTATGTACTAATTTTCGTTATTTTCCCAAATTTTATTGTGTATTTGAGCCTATTGATACCGTCTCTCGCCAGTAGATATTAATAGAGTATAACTGGTTGCATAATAGCACTACCTGGTTCACGTTTGCCATTGAATGCGTTTTGTTACAGGAAGTACGGGTGAGTGCGTTCAGATATTCATTAAGAGAGTACATTGCAAAAACGCCCTTTTAAAGCTTCTACAATGGCTAGTATTGTCGATTAAACCTTCTTTTGGTGGGTAGATTTATGAGGGGACGGCTTTCAGAGTATATTATGATAATATTTGGGGATATAAACGAAGTTAGGAAAATCTATTCTAGTTGTAGGGTACGCCGTGGAGTGGAAATTCTGAACGTACTGAGACGGAAGACAAGAACTTGACATTTTGATAGAGGACATTTTCTTGGTCATTTTTTCCTTTTGTTGCTAAAAGATTGAGTCGTCTGAATACGAGTTTTAGCAATATTGTAAGTTTTGCTCCATTTATGGGATTTAGTATTCATCACGACAAGATGATTGTATTTTCATTTGGTTTTGAGTATCGTTTTGGGGAAATGCAGCTACGGATTTTCGGATAAAGTCAATTTTCAAAGTACGTGGCTTCGTCTGAATGCAAGATTTTGGAGTGCCATTTTGACGGTAAAGGACCTCTTTCAGCCCACATCACATCTCAGGTACGTCTCTGAAAACTCACTTAAAGTTGAAATAGATTTGTAATTTAGGTTATTTTATTGCAGGGCTGTTTGTTTGTTTGTTTGTTGTTCGTTTGTTAGTTGTTTCCTTGTTAAGTATATTACAAGTATTTGGATTGATACCTTATGGTTTTACTTGGATCTGTTACTTGCATTCTACTTGAGCTTTGTAACATTCTACACTTTACGAGGGACTTCCAGCCTGACTCGAGTTTCAACTTCTAGTCCAGATTTTGGTGTCTAGATGGTGGATTATTGACTGACATCTTGTGTATGTATGGTACTGGGGATCTCGGCACGTTACCTCGTAGATGGTCTACCACCTGCGGCTGTTATCACCTGAATTACGCTACCCTGGTAGGACGGGAAAAGGTATTCAGACACTACCAAAGGTAAGCGGAATCATATTCACTTAACGAGGGATCCGGTACATCAACTCAACGTCCACGGGAAGTAAATTTTCAAGGGATATTGGTAATATTTTGCTCGTAACGTAAATCTCAGTAACATTTTAGATTTCAGTAATATTTGGTATATTTTGTGTATCGTTACTTCACTAATTGAATAGTTTTGCCTAATTTACAAATAGATGTCAATAATTTTAAGTAATTTTATATTTTACTGTAACTTGGGTCACTTGTAGTTTTTTGTCACGCTTCTGGCATGTGACCTTTTGTACATGTATCAAGGATTTATTATTTTGTAAGTTACTTTGTGTATATTAGGTTAAGCGTATGGGCCCCACTTACTAGTGCACTTTTTAGGGTATATTGTGCTACTTGTACTGCGTATTGAGTTATCGGTGATACCTAATTGTGAAATATTTTGTACTACGTACCCTTATATTTTATTATATGTTTAATTAGAACGACGTTGTCTTTTATATCTGACCACCTACACCACCCCAATTATCGAAGCCACCCCCAAAGACCTGACTAGTCGGCCGTGTGAGACTCCCTCCCCACTAGTGTATTGCAGAGGGGGTACTGCACGTAAAATATTAAAATTTTGTTCAGGGCACAGGGTGACTACCCTACCCTGCGTTCTAGGTTTAACAGCCTTTGGGGCCCCCTTTTATAAGTGGGCCTAGGCCCTGTAACAATCTACGAGACCATGTACGAAGTGCATTGGCGCCATTTCTGTATTCGTATAGTTCACCATATTTACTGAGATATTCGAATAAAAACAGCGAAAAAATAAATTCAATGAAACACTAAACATTGAAGAATTAGTACGATGAGATGGTTTCGAACATCAACAACTTACTTTATGTCAACAAATATTGTTTTGAAAATGATGTTTGTAAATACGTCATTTATTCCAAGATAACTAGATTTATGTTTTCAAAAATTATTAGTCAAACTTTTCTTCATAAAATGACCTAAGGAATCACACCCTGAAATATTAACACTTCATTAAGGAACACCCTGTATACCCAGACACGCGTTTAGATAAATTTACTTGCATATAACATTTATCTAGGTATCGATGCAAATTTTTGATATTTACTGGGAATAATGTGCTTATTATTATCTTATTGCAATTGTTTTATACGTATTTAGTCCACTTGAGGAATAAACTGAAATATTACGTTTACATTGGGTCATAAAATTCTTTAAAATATGCATTATTCATTTAGACAGTAAGTAATACGCAAAAATGTTAAAAATGTTAATTAACAACATGACATACGCTGGTAATGAAACATAAAACATATTATACTGCCAGGACGTCATTAGCGAGCAAAGTATAAAAATAATTAATGAATTTAAAACAGATTTTAATTCGAGGGTGAAAATATGAGGCAAATACATTCTATACAGTAATATATGAAAATAAAAGAAAATGTTCGCTCTGATATTACATATTCTTTATAAATTTTCATATTAAACTACACAAATCACATTCTAATATACATACAAGCAACATATATTCAAAGTGTCTGAAATATTTTCCAGAAAGACCGAATACTATCACTCGACATGCGACGATTAATCGATCAGTTTTAATAAACTCCTAATGATGCCAACATGATTGGTGAAAGGCACGTCAAGTGTTAGTAATCAGTGTAGTATTCAAGTTTATTTATGTTGTGTTTATTAATTGAGAGGCAGCGTCACACCGACGGTTCTAATCCCTTCCAGGATAAATATTTGTTTGTCAAAATAATCGTCATTGATGTCAATGTATCTGTTTAACATGGGTTCATTCAAAAACATGTGAAATGTTTTCAAAGAGTTTGGAAATCTTGAAAAATTATTTCCCGTAGAAGCACGACAAGTACATTATACTGAATTACACATAAATAAGCTGACGACTTGAGATGTTCCTTAAAATAAAAATCCAAAGGGTTGAAATCGGGAGACTGAGCTGGCCAGACTATTGGATTTCCTTTACCAATATTCCCTTTACCAAATGGAAAATAATTTGTAGGTACTCACTATCGGCAAGCTCGTGGTATTTATCTTTATATTTATGCCAATGAAATATCTAATATTTTAAATTGTCAGACACCACAATATGGGGATATTTTTGAACAATAATATTTTCATAATGAAATAGAACGTTGCTGATTTATTATTACATTGCTTTTAATAATAATATAACTCTCACAATACACAAGACCTGTAATATGTTAGGCATCACGTCTCCTTTTTCGTAACGTTTTGACAGACCTTTGCTGTCTGTATAGTACCTCTAACGTATCACACCATGTCGTAGATGTCTGAAGGCCTACGTTGAACATAAGTGCGCAGATATGGGCAGCCTTTTAGCCGGTGATTGTATTATTTTGAGTTTTAGTAGACAATTAAGATAATTAATAGTATATTGAAGAGAAGGAATATTTTTGTATAAAATATTTTTACAAAAGTTTACAGGCCTGGTGCCAACCATAGCCTACCATATTTGGCGTGTGCTTTCCGTTGGGTTTTTGACTAAATAGCAATTTACTTGTGCTTTCCGTCGGGTTTTTTTCTAAATAGCAATTTACTGTATGTACCGAATGACAGGTATAACTTTAAAATCTGAGTTTTCATAAGTAATTTCATCAACATAAGGCAGTACCTTGTAGCCACGGATTTTAGTCGTCAGCGATTTGATTTTCGTGATATACAACGTAATCTAAGGTTTACGTTATTTCCATACCGAAAAATGATGTTACGGGCTTCCTGTGTATAATCCCAAGTAACCATTTCAGTTTTATCACAATCTACAAGTCTATATAATAAAACTGATCGTAAAAATTGTTTATACTAGATAACCTCTTAAAAACTATAATAAACCTGCCATAAAACCAAAAAAGACCTTTTATAAAGGTTATAAATATCTTCCTTAAAACTATCAATAAAACCAACAGTACTTTAGAACCCAATTCTGCAAGATGTAATCATAAATAATTGTGTCTTTAGTAATTCTTTGTCGAAAACTTGTTGCACTTAAACTGTATAAATCAGAAAATGTGGCAAAGTAATAAAATATATCTGCCTCGACCCTCGACTGAAATATCTGCACGTGCTAACGTTTTAAAATTTGATATTAATAAACAACCTAGTATCAACAAATTGTCAACGCAAACCACTTTATTGAAAAGTTTTTCAAAAAACTTAAAAAAAAATCACATACCTTTCATTTGTCAGCTTATTAATTATTATTTACAATTAATTAAAAAAATAGTAACCCTAGTTTTAACTTATTCAGTATGATTTTGGGCTTTTTATGGATTTATATGGCATATTAACACATTTTAGATAGTTGCAGGTAGTTAAATATAAACAGTAAACATAACAAAAATATAACTAAACACTGTTGCCCCAACTTTGTTCAAACATGTCTATTACAGAAAAAAAACATGGCTGAAATATTGATAAAACCATTTATTTTAATAGAATACCCTATTAAGAGTTTGTGGCTTTAAGAAATATTTTTATAAAAAAAAAGGTTTTGTTAAATTCCAATTGCTCCACTTTATTACTATTTTAAAGCCTGTAAGACTTTACCCACTCTTCTTTAAAACCCTTAAGATTTGTCTCTGATAATCTCTAATCCAAATGTACTTAGCTTAGATAACATAACCTAAAACCCATAATCACAAAATGCCCCCTCTATCAAAGTTAAAGGTGTAAGTGGGGGAACCAAAAAAAGAAAAAGTTTTAACGTAGCTTAATAAAGCTACCAAAAAACTATTAGGTTTTAAGGAACCTTTACCAATTATCGTGAAAAGCAAATAGTATTTATGATAATATATATCAAGAGTTATTAGTTTTATTGCTTGATCATAAGGAGTACTCAAAGACCATATTTTAAAACACCCATAAAACTTAAAGATTTATAGATGTATACCACACAACTTAAAATATTTAAAATCCACTATAAAACTTAATGAGTTTATTGTGGTTTTGAATAATGCAGCAATTAAGTGGCTATAAAACCAATAGGTCTTAAAGAGCAAAAGGGCCTTTTTTTAAGTACATATTATCTGCAGATGAATTGGTATGCACAAAAGAAATAATAAAACCCAGTTCGGTTTATTTACCTTCTTAATCTGTGATAAAACCCGATAAATACTTGTTGGCATTTAAATTGTTACTTGGGATACCAAATACAGTTACTTCATCTTACTGTTCCTCCAGCACGTGCTTATTATAGCTGTAAGGTGAGCACAGAGCACAGCTCAATTGGTGTCAGCTATCACCAAAGCGGAGTTTTCTTCATACCGTCTACTAATAATGATGGCCAAGTCTGAAGTATTAATATTGTTAGATTAATACCCAGACGAATCGAAGACTTGGTAGCACCCTAGTATATTTTAGGCTGATATATACCATTTTGCTGTGTGCGAAAACCTCAGAAAATGGTTTCGTTGATAAGCACATTTATAAATGTACCTCTTGCATCAAACAAGGTGACTCTCAGCTGGTGCCGAATGACCGACACATACTGACTTAGCTGTGCCAACCCAACTCAGTTAAACTCATATGGTTTCCCGGACAGAGTGGCGTCGAAGGCAATGAAGAGCCAGACCGTTTGACGGGAGAACGTGCAAAAACTCCTATCCCTGGCCCGTAGCCAGCCAAAAAGCCTGATTGAATCGGAGCTGCAAGACTGGTCTATGGCACAATTTAATAATTATAGACTAGGCAGGTTTTAAAAAAAGAACAATGCAAGAAGCATTTCATGTAATAATTGGGGATACAACGTTTTTAGAGTATTTCGACCCCGCTGCCTATTGCCAAAGCAAGTCCGGTATCCAAGATGGTGACCAAAAATCTGTTTCCCTATATCTCCCTTGTCCGTTGGCTTAAAATAATGATTTAAACGTCTGCTTAGGGGTTTTCTCGGATGCCAACATATTGCAATGCTCAAAATTTACTTGCCTTAAGTTTGGAGTGCATGGGTTCCAAGATGGCGCCCAAGATGGCCGCCAAATTTTTGTTGCTCGTAAGTAAGCAAGGAAGCAAGGAAGATAAAGTTCAAACATTGTTTACTGCAAGATTGCAAAGAAGATGAAACAATCATTCAAGTATTTTTAGCTTATGGCAAGGTTGCAAGGAGGATAAGAAATCAACCATTTAAAGAGTTCAAACATTGTCGAGAGCAGTGGCACAACTTGGTGCAAGTAAGTCTATTCTTCTTGCACGCGCACACTGGACTCAAGCACTGGGATGAACAATTACAGGCTAGGATATCCGTACAGGCTTTGGAGACGGGCTCAAAGGTCATAAGTATGGGAATGTACTGGTCTTGGTGAAGCCTTCACCCATATGACTCAGGAAAATATACTTGTTAATGTCCACACAGTCAGTCTGAGCCCCGGTGACGTATGAGATGACGACGGTTCTATAGCAGCACATCCCTCCTCTTGAGAAGGCGCTGATTTGTTCCTCAACCTTTCCAATCTGCCAGAATTTGCAAAGTTTGAGTAGCATCCGCGGTGGTACTTAAATTTCTCTTCACTATTTGTCAACGGTTGTTCGAATCTAACAATTGTGGCAGCAAAATCAGCATCATCAAGTTCTTTCCTCAAGCCAGCGTACTTCAGAAGAGTCTCTTTGCCGTCATCCGTCAGATGTGATAATTTGTCCTTCGAACATTTTCTCTTCTGGCAGATTATGCATAGGTTGTCGTTGAACGCTCCAGCTGTATCAACTAAGGAGCACATCGTTCACGCCATATCCTGCAAAAAAACGGTAGCATATTACAAAAATGACTAAAAATACTAAAATTGACTACAACTGCAAAGCTGCCAATTTTTGGTTTCCCGGTTAATTAAACATGATTCTTCTCTGGAAATTTCTGGTTGAAGAGGTTCGTCTGCAACTCATTCTTCAATTTCTAGTTCATCTTCTGCGTGTCCACTATTACCGCAATTACGTGTCCACTATTTCTCACATAATTTTCAAATCCGGTGGAAATAGTGGACGCGTCCCTGCATGAAATCGGCTGAAGAAAGCGGGGAATTTCCTGTTGGAGAACATAACCTCACTTCCAAATATCTTGGATTAATACCCAATTGACTTCCAGCACATATATTTTTTTTGGATTCGTAATTATGGACTTCGAAGGCACGAACTTAACACTTCAATTTATATGTAAAGCATTTTTCAAATTATGCTATTTATAAAAATAAATTCACTTACCGGCTTAACGCTGCTTGTATATCATAAATGGAAGGTTAAAGTATGACTTACACTTCGTCCACTACCCCCCCCTCCACTATTACACGCGCCTCCCCTACCTTCAGTAACACAATTTTGTTACCAAATTGTATTTCGGAAGGTGTAAAATATTCTTAAAAACACGTAACACACACACAGTAGTTCACATTCAACCACTAAAAACTATATATGTGACAGATTTTACACTCCAAATACAAGACGCACGGAGCGCAAGTAAACACAACATAGTTTCGGCGGCAATCTTGGGCGCCATCTTGGAACCCCTGCACTCCAAACCTAAGGTAAGTAAATTTTGAGCATTGCAATGTATTTGGCATCCGAGAAAACCCCTAAGCAGATCATTATTTTAAGTCAACAGACAAGGGAGACATAGGGCAACAGAGTTTTGGTCGCCATCTTGGATACCGGACCTCCGGTCCAAATTTGGCTTTGGCAACAGGCAGATTCGTATTCAGCGGGGTCGAAATACTCTAAAAACGTTGTTTCCCCAATTGTTACATGAAATGCTTCTTGCACTTTACAGAGATGGATTTCCTACTTATGGGATTAGTCTATTATTGGACTCAGGCGCCCGGAATGAGATAGTCAAGGCTCCATAGTTAGGGTCCTTCGACTGACTCTACCGTGAAGTGGCTGCTTGAGCTCGATAGAGAACGATTGATATGGATGGTAGGCCTGAGAGCAGGATACTGCTCTCTGAACAAGCACCTGCATACAATTAGGTTGAAAGATGATTCTACTTATCGGATGTGTGAAGTGAAAGATTAAATCATCACTCGTATTCTATGTCGTTGTGCACCAATAGGAAAGTCAAGGTGTTGGTATCGCGGAAGGCAGTTAGTTTCTACAGAAAAGGGCTGTTCTCCTTCGTGGAGATCACTGAACTTTTCTAGGGAATCCTAAATATGGTGAATGTACAATGAGCCGATAGGCATGAAAACTATGGAACTTCAGAAATGCTCGCATTTCTAATCATAATAATAATACTCTTAATACAGTACAATTTTTTTTGTCAAACGCCATAGAGCAGTCTATGCGGGTAATACTCTCTAGTACCGCATCCCTTAGAAAAGCCTGTTTGCTGAGAATATATTTGCTAAGATGGATGGTGCTGAAGTCCGTATTGAAGAATTATATTACTAGTGTATGACGTTAATGCCTGAAATCTATAGATATTACAAACATCTGTGTCATATCATTTAATGTTATGGCACGAAGTTTGAGTTTATCCTATCGTCGGGCCAGATTTCACTCTCTCATGGTTTTTAGCATATTCTGTGAAGGGCGCTCACTCCACCACTGCCTGAATGCTTTACGGAGCCCACGGAAATTATAATTTTCAAAAAATGGGAGGTAGTTTATTCGTACAAAACATAATGAAACAAATAATCAAATTTCGCATTATGCAGATTGTTAATTGTGTCTGCAAACCATCGGAAAAATTTATGACTCTCATAAAATAATCATTTATGATATTCCACGTGGTCATGCATACAAATGCAATTGTCATTAATATAAAATGAATATATGAGTAACATGAATAACATTGAAAATGTAATCAAAATGGCGAATGTTGCATAGGCTGAATTTGGCATTTTTATTTCCTATTAATTATTGCAATGTTGGAGCGACCGTTATTGTCCAAACATATCTGCCCTGATGTGAGCTATTGTTTGAAACAATAAAGTTTCTATTTTTCCATATAACAGTTGTTTCATTTGGTGTGTAACTTTATTAGCACATCAAGGATTATATTTTACTATTTCGCATAATACATCCTAAATTATTTCCACGTAAAAGTATAAAATTAAACAAACCGTTATTTTCGAATAATTACATCCGGTGTACTTGGTGGATATATTTTAATTATTTCAGGAGAAAACTCACTTTTTGATTTATTTATAGAGAGAGCTACTTTAATAAAATGGAATATATTACTCTTATTAATTAACTCACACAGGCACATATACAAAAAAAGTATATTGTGCATTTAGGTGTGAAAGCAATACATTGGGAATGTGCTTTCACACCGAAGAACACATACTATTTTTTCTGAAATCACAATCAATATTATTATAAATTAAGGAATTTGTATTAATGCATAACATTTCTTCATTACCATCTAACTGCTTACTAATAAATGCAATTTTAATGTGAGTTGATTTGTCTGCGTGTATTTATTTACTGTCTAAAATATATATAAAAAACCATACGGAAATGTTATTTTTTCTACTCCCTTATGTAAATTTGCTGTTTTCTGTACAGTCTGTAGAATGAATAAGTAGGCAATACCAGTTAGCTGAACGGATATATTTCATATCAGTTCTAGGATGGATATGAAATGAAATCGACCAATCACAGTTCGTGTATTAAGTACATAGACAACTGTTCGTTTTAAAATCAAATTAGTGCGTAAGCTGTCAAAGTAACTGTCAGTGTGTACTGTCAGTGTGTATTTGTGTAATATATTAATGTTTAATAAATTTTGTAGTTTTTTTAAGCTGGTCGTAGAAAAAATATACTGTACAACTCGAGTGGATTATCCATATCGGACTCAAAAGATTTGAAGCACTCCCCCTACGGCGTCGTGCTCAAACTTCTTTATCGTGCGATATGGATATCATATCCACTCTTGTTGCACAAACTACTATTCCCGGCCTAGGCCTTGGAAATAATAGAGAAATGTTGCCCAATAAATAACACAATAACACACTTCACTAAGTACGTCTATGAACTAAATAAATTATACCCAAACTGTACCTACGTCGCCCGCACTGTTTTCCAAGGTTTTAAAAAACATAGAAGGTCGACCTAGGTACTGCTTTTGTCTTTGTGGTTGGAAAATGATGAAATCTTATTAGCGATTTTTTTATTTCAAATCTGAGTACTCCGCTGGATTCGGCAACCCCTCAAATGGGTTTGTTCCAAATTTCGTGAAAAAAAAACCTATTTTGGATTTTTCCTGAAAGAAATAAAAATTATGAAATTGCCAATGAAAATCCACTTTAATTGTCAATTTGTGTTAAGTTTTAATTATTTTAATGTCTGATTGCAATAATAATTATTGCCATGCAACTTTCATTACATTTCATAATTTTCCACTCACAATAACAAACGCAGTAGGTCGACCTTTTTCGTTATATAAAATTTAATGTATCACAAGAATGAACTTTTCAGAGATCTACGTTAAAACAAGCCCCAAATCGGACCTAAAATACATGTTTTATGGTGATGATTCCAAACAAAAGGCAAACAAACTGCAGAAATAAAAATATTAATTACATGAGATAAAAGCAGGTCAATCCCACGAGAGACAAAACACTGAACTGGTGAACTGATTGATAAACTTCTTCGACATGTGCACCCAGTATCGCGGCATTAATTGACTGAAACTTGCGAGCTGAACTTCTAGCGGCGTGACATCTTCGACATGTCCGTACCCTAAGTCTTTCGGCTGGTGTCTGTTGCAATCGAAACTTTAGCATATTGTGGCGATATATAGTTATTGCACTTTATTTGCGGCCAAGCTTGTAATTCAAATTTCAGCGCTCGGCGGGGCATTAGTCCGGAGAATAGCTGTCGGTTGCAGTCTGGTTTTTTATCCCCTATATATTTAGGGAAACGCATATAGGAGTCGACAAAATATTTCACTAGTAAATGTAGTACATGTTTGTAAATGTAGTACGTGTTTGAAAATTAATATATGTATTCGGTACGATTTGTCTTTAAGAAAATAACAAAATGACTTTATAACCAGGGGGCTCCTAGAGTTTAGTTAACAAGCGTTATTGGAGAATTCAGGCGCAGAAAGTCATGCACAAAAATAGACTTTGCTACACGGGATATTTTGTTTTAATTCATTTGTTTTTTTTTATTATTGGGGAATGATAAGCAATAAGATATACTTTAGTTACATTTGTGGAGATTTATTTTTCATTATGAGTATATACTTTGGCATGGTACCAAATACATAGTACACATTACAGTGTACACAGTTTATACAGTGTGTACAGTCCACTATGCATAACAAATATGCGGTGCGTAATTTGTACCACCATGCATTAAACGAGTCAGTTTGCTTGGTTTAAACAGTGTACCACCTTGCCTCAAATAGATAGAAGATGAACTAAAGGAGCCTGTGAAGGACACCAAAGTCTCTTTAAACCATGTTGTATCTTACAGAAGAAATCGCCTCCAACTCTTGTTTTTCTAATGGGATTCTCTAAAATTTTACGCTGACTTTATTGTGAATACTGTGATTATGCCATTTTTTTTTTAATTTTAAGTATGATTTCCTCTGTGGGAAAACAATAGATTGTCATGTAATCACACCAGTTATAGTTACAACCGCTTTCACAAGTTGCAGATTAATATTTTATTATTATTTTGTAACCTGTTATAATTATTACACTACTGTAAAATATCGAGTATATCACAGTATTCACAATGAAGTAGACATTCCATTATACTCTAATTTTACGAGGTGAAATTAAAAAAAAATAAAGTTTGGGGTAGTTTCTTAAGAGTTGTACAAAGCAACAAGGTTTCAAAAGTGAAATTGGGCCTGATGGCCTTCGTAATTTCTTTTAATCCATCTTTTATCTTTCCTATAACGAAGATCACTTATCCCTATAGGAATATTTTGTGATCTAAGTAGGGTATTCGACTGCGTCAATTATGTAAAACTGTCAGGTATCTAAACTTTATTCGTATGGTATACGTGGGATAGCTCATGAATTGAAATGGGTAGCCTCTTTTTTGGATCATCGTACACAATATGTTAGCTTATTATATTTTGATAATAACAAGAGAAATACAATAAAATCTAAATATCTAGACATAAAGGTGGAAGTCCCACAGGGCTCTGTACTGGGTCCGATATTATATTTATTAAATATGAACGAGCTTGATACTTTATCTACTGATACATTCTTTGTTATGTACGAGGATGACATATCAATTCTAATATCGGATAAGACACATAAAATGTTGGAATTCATGTGTAACAACGTTTTACAAATTATGAGTGATTAGTATAAATTTAACACACTTTACCTTAATACTGAAAAAAAAAACAGGTAATAAGATTCCATAACAGCTAAGAACAGTGTTCTCCTTAAATATTGTTATTGTATAAGTTCAGGTATTTTGAGTTGTAATAATGAAATTAAATTCTTAGGTGTTACAATCGATGAATCTCTCACACAGTTAATTCAGAAATTAAATTCACTATGTTATTTATTTCGAAACCTAAGAACTGTTTTAACAGTTGAACAGCTTATTATGGTGTACCATGCTCAAGTCTCTTCTAGACTGCGATATAGGGTATGTTTCCGATATAGGGTAGCTCCACGCAATCATTGGGTGTATTTATTGCACCAAAACGTATTTTAAGATGTATTGCCAGTGTGTCTAATATGTATTTTTGTAGAGACCCTTTTAAAAATTACAATATTTTAACCCTTGTGTGCTTGTTAATATATGAACTATGTGTTGTTATTTATAAAAATAGTGGGAACTATATTTTAAACAAAAATGTTCAACAAATACATACTAAACAAAAACACCATTTTCATGTGCAATTTTTTTTTATCTATTTATTTAACGTCGGTCTATTTCCGCTACCAGGGCCTATCACCGACGCCAGGAAATTTTGCTCTGATCGTAAGAAGAATAGGGATCTTTTACTTGCTAACATTTAATAGACAAGGGACCTACTGCTTTACGTCCCATCCGAAGGATGGTATATCCACTACGTAATCCTAGTCTTGAAATTACATAGCTTCCGCATATACACTGATATACAAGCCGCTAGAAGGTGGGACGAGATTGCTGCGTTTCCCAAGATGGGTCACCCATCCAAGTACTAACCGCACTTCACTGGAGTATCGAGATACATACAGAGTGAAGACGCATCTACGCTCGCCCCGTGCAATTTTGTAAATATAAAATAACTTCAAACTCACCAAATTATTTTATTTTAAGAAATTACCGACACATGTAAAGAATGTATCAAGTTTAAAATTTTTAAAAGACAATTAAATAATTATCTTGTTGATAAATGCTTTTATAGTCTGAACGAGTTCTAAGAAAGTAACAGTTAGTTTGTAAGTAAGCATATGACTATTCCTATACAGGTGGTCCACTTTGTCTGAGAGGAAAATAAAGTTTACTTATTTATTTATAACTAAATTCTGGTACATGCGAAAAGAGCGTGTATACATGTATGCATAAGCTGGCGTACAAAAAAAGTATTAGAATTACAAATACATAAGAATTTATGAAAAAATGAAATTTATCATGTAATATATTCAATGCCTAATTTATAAAATAAATTAACAGATATAATAGTTGAATTTCAACAATGTACATTGTACAATATCCTTTTTAAAAATTACAATATTTTAACCCTTGTGTGCTTGTTAATATATGAACTATGTGTTGTTATTTATAAAAATAGTGG
Organism: Rutpela maculata; assembly: GCA_936432065.2. Lineage (NCBI taxonomy): Eukaryota > Metazoa > Arthropoda > Insecta > Coleoptera > Cerambycidae > Rutpela > Rutpela maculata. The sequence continues at coordinate 40,221,085 of OW386285.2, forward strand.
GAACTATATTTTAAACAAAAATGTTCAACAAATACATACTAAACAAAAACACCATTTTCATGTGCAATTTTTTTTTATCTATTTATTTAACGTCGGTCTATTTCCGCTACCAGGGCCTTTAACCGACGCCAGGAAATTTTGCTCTGATCGTAAGAAGAATAGGGATCTTTTACTTCCTAACATTTAATAGACAAGGGACCTACTGCTTTACGTCCCATCCGAAGGATGGTATATCCACTACGTAATCCTAGTCTTGAAATTACATAGCTTCCGCATATACACTGATATACAAGCCGCTAGAAGGTGGGACGAGATTGCTGCGTTTCCCAAGATGGGTCACCCATCCAAGTACTAACCGCACTTCACTGGAGTATCGAGATACATACAGAGTGAAGACGCATCTACGCTCGCCCCGTGCAATTTTGTAAATATAAAATAACTTCAAACTCACCAAAGTATTTTATTTTAAGAAATTACCGACACATGTAAAGAATGTATCAAGTTTAAAATTTTTAAAAGACAATTAAATAATTATCTTGTTGATAAATGCTTTTATAGTCTGAACGAGTTCTAAGAAAGTAACAGTTAGTTTGTAAGTAAGCATATGACTATTCCTATACAGGTGGTCCACTTTGTCTGAGAGGAAAATAAAGTTTACTTATTTATTTATAACTAAATTCTGGTACATGCGAAAAGAGCGTGTATACATGTATGCATAAGCTGGCGTACAAAAAAAGTATTAGAATTACAAATACATAAGAATTTATGAAAAAATGAAATTTATCATGTAATATATTCAATGCCTAATTTATAAAATAAATTAACAGATATAATAGTTGAATTTCAACAATGTACATTGTACAATATCCTTGGCTAACTTTTTTGTAAATCGACCACTATTGAAATGGTAGAAAAACATAATTATCAGCTTCAACATAAAAAATAATTTCATACGGCCTGTATTTATAAAGAGAAATCCATATCTTTGAAATACGTTTTTATTACGTAACCCAAACACAGCAATTTTTATGAAATTGGGGCCTGTGATTCAAAAAAAATTTTTTGACAAAGCTGAGTGATACTCCATATAAGAAAAAGCATGGAATCCACCAAAGAAATATGAGTATTGATTTTGTTTTATCGAATCTTGATAACTTTTTAACAACAATTAAAAATAAAGGAAAAGAAGGATGATGCCAAAAGAATAATTGAATAATGTACAAAATGTATTATATCATTTAGAATAATTTAGAATAGTTACACTAACCGTAGGTGATATGTGACCCCAAGTGAAGAAACATTTTTCTTAAGCATACTGTACAAAATGGAATGGCTGGCACGAAAGCTCCTTTGAGTAGGAATAAGTCTTTCGGCTGGTGTCTGTTGCAATCGAAACTTTAGCGTTTTGTGGCAATATATAGTTATTGCACTTTACGCGCCCAAGCTTGTAATTCGAATTTCAGCGCTCGGCGGGGCATTAGTCCGGAGAATAGCTGTTGGTTGCAGTCTGGTTTTTTATTTCATATATATATTTAGGGAAATGTATACAGGAGTTCGACAAAATATTTCACTAGTAAATGTAATACATGTTTGATTTCTTTTATATTTCAGAAATAAATTGATTTTCTGTATATATGTGTTACTTTTGCGTATCTATTATGTGATGATTACAGTCAATTTATACACTTCGTATATTATTAAGATAGCCGCTGAATTGAATTAATTAGTCATATTGCAATAACCAAACCTCTCATAACCAGTATTCCCTCTTTCAACGCAAATTTTAATAACACCGTCCACCTAATTTGAACATTTAATTGTTAAAGGTAAAGTTCCGAACCGCACAGGTCGAACTGAATGAAGTACATACAGGTGTATGCTTTTTCGCTTGACTAATTTTCTATCTGGATTCTACGGTTCGTTGATTTCTATGCAATGCACAATGCAGATGACAGGCGGTGTCTGTGAGCATTTCTAGAATTCTAATATTTGTCTGTTAAAATAGTAAGTAAACGCTTTGTGTTATATAACCTTTATATACAGTGGTAATGTACCATTTTATTAATATCAATGGAGGTAAATATTTTAATTACACATATTCATACATATATTTAGAAATTAAATTTTTATCATTTTTAAATGGGACATGAAACACCTACAAAAGTGGAGAGTCAAAAATTGGTGAGGATGTTTATCAAGTCATTCTCTGAACGTGTGTAGTCGGTCATTGCAATCCGGGTTGCAGCGACGCAGGGGCAGCCATTTTTGTTATATGGCTCAAACAATTTTTGAATGTGAAGGTTTTCCATGATGTCCAGTCAAAAAAAGTTTTTCAGTTTCGTGGGCTCTACATAATGGCACTATGATGTTTTACTTTTAATGGAGTTTTTATGGGTTAACATGTTTTTTTATATAATCAACTCCTCTTTTTTTATAGTGGATTTCGATTCTACGCCAAAAAATATCAATCTTTTTTTCTTTATAATTTTTTACTCCGAGGCCAATTTGCGCCAGAAATTTTTCTTTCAATAATTTTTACAACGAAAGTATGCTCTCTAGAGAAAACTGTAAAAGAGAGAAGTTATTTCTTTTTTATGTAGAATATACATGTATTTTTTCAGATTTTTCTGGCAAAAAAAAATCCAATTTTTGCAAAAAAATTCTGAAATTCACAAAAATCTGAAAAAGTATATGTATATTCTACATAAAAAAAGAAACAACTTTTCTCATTTACAATTTTCTCTAGAGATAATACTTTCGCCGTAAAAAATTATTGAATGTTGAAAAATTTGTCGCAAATTGGCCTCTGAGTAAAAAATTGCAAGGAACAAAAGATTGTTATTTTTTGGCGTAGAATCGAAATCCACTATAAAAAGAGGAAAAAAACATGTTACCCCATAAAGACCCAATTAAAATTAAAACGCCATAGTGCCATTACGTAGAGCCCATAAAATTGAAAAACTTTTGTCTGAAACTCTTTTTGATTGAAGGTCATGTCTTTATGTACACAATTTTTCGCAATTTAAATTTTTTACCGGGGTGGTAATAGTTAGTAGTGGTAGTGTGAGTGGCTAATGTCAAAACATGTTTTAAGTATTTTGGTTTTTGTACACAAACTAAATCACAATTTTATTTTTGTCATTCCCTTCATTAATGGGGTGGGGTGGTGTGGTGACAGTGGTGATAGTGCGGGTTGCTGATACTAGAAAATTTTTGAGGCCTTAGCGTCTTGTACATACACTGTACCTAATTTTATGCACCCTCACTTGCTTGATTTACATATTTACTGCCCCATTTACCGCCAAGTCTTCACCAGAATAAGATCAAAATATAGTCTAGTTCTGGATCTCTCTATAAACTGTTCCAGAGTAATAATGCGCACAAAATAGAGTTATAGACAGACAGACACACAGACCGACCGACAGACAGACAGAAATTATTATTTTGGCTCAAACTGAAAGTTTCAACGTTTCATGACAATCTAAGCCTAAAATGTTTTCAAATTTTTTCACTGATACTTCTTAAAAATAACCCAGAATGATCTGCTACTACGTTGAACTGGCAGCTTGTATAAAATAATTCTAAAATTAGGAGCAATGCTTTGTCACGAGACAAATATGTCTAGGTTTTATACTGTTTATATGGGGACCACCTTGAATGTATTTGTTAAGAGTTTGTTTAAAAACCCGTTGAAACAAACTAGCGGTAAAAGATTTACCTCAGAAACTAAATAATAAAACTTTCTGAATTGACGTTAATATATATGGTTTTGCACAACTAATAGCAAATTACAAAATTCGAATTGCAACATGAAAGTTGAGTGAGCAAGATTAGAATGCATGTAGGTAATTAAAGGGTAAAATCCAGAATTACGTTCCTTCGGGCGCGGTATATACACCACCTGCATCCTAATTGGTTGTTTTTCCTCACAGCAAATAAACGCGCGACGAAACTAATATCTTGAGTTAATATCTCTTTGCATTTCCAGCTGTTGACGCCAACTTCTTTAATTACAATGTCTAAATGAGTTAATTTACACTCTATTTAAACTTAATTTGTATTACATTTATCCTTTTATATTTGATTGAGAGTAATATCCACACTTAAGCATAGGCGTGTAATATTTCATTGTACAAGTTTGTGTGAAATTCCAAGTGGTACTAATAGACCAGGAGCCCGCCGACCACTAATTGTGTGTCATATGTTGTTTACGCCCAAAATGTGTGAATTGATGTTAATTTGGGGTGATAGAGCATAGAAATGTTCATGCCAGCCCTTTTTTGTTGGTACAATGGCGTAGGCCCCCCAAACGTGTAAGAAATATGACTTGTAAAAGTAAAAAAAAAACAGCCACAAATAAATCATAGGGGGGGGGAGGGGGGTTGGAGGGATTTCTTAATTTACTCCCAAAAATCATGAATCCACACTCCCATTCATTTTGGGTGGTACAAAGAAGCGTTACGTTCGCCTAATTTTGAAAAAAAGTCAGGTAAAAAAAATGATAAGTTTATGAATGGCAATCAGGAACTTGGTAAGTATGAACCTCTGAGTGTAAAAATATATTTGCCTTCTCTGAAAAGTGGTACGACGGCCTTATCATTCACGATAATTGATGGAGTACCAGAATTTCCTAACGCATATACTGTTTACCTCTGTAATTCGATGAGTATCACAAATTTACGACTGGCAATCAGAAACTTGGTAAGTAGGAACCTCCTGAGTGCGAAAATACATACGCCATCTTTGAAAAGTGGTGCATTTCACGAGAATAAGTGATGGCGTATCGGAGCTTGCAACCGCATATACTGGTTACCGGTGTAGTTCTAATTGCCAGCCGTAAATTTATGGTATTCATCGAGTCCAAGTCCAACTTTGACGCACTTTTGAAAAAGCAAAATGATCAAAATTATACCTTTATTTTCAGTATATTTTCCCATGGCCATAATATACTTGTATTCTTACGGCCTGGACATAAACATATTTTTCTAAGTAGAAATTCGGTGTTTCTTCAAATTTCCACCTAGTAGTGCCTTATGTCTCTGCGAACATATATGAGTTCTTTTGTGTCAGTTTCGACGATGATGTCTTTCAATCTTGTATGTTATGCTCAAGAGTGTCTTTAAATGAATTTTTACCTAAGTCGAAATTTTTATTTAGTCTTCGACTTAGGTCGATTCTGGGTCAGTCAAAGTACTGCAACACTTCACCACCAATTTAGAAGTCACTTGTTTGATCACTACATGTATAAATATTATTATATATGTTTTTCAACAAAAACTCTTCTGAGATTATCGCTTGTACACAGTAAGATGGTATTTGTCTCGGAAAGGAGTACTTGCCAAGTCAGTGGCGTCTACATATGAGTTTTTGGTTTGTATACGCATACGCCAGCAACGGCTCCCTCCTAAGTTTTCAATCAGCCTGTGTAACATTCCAGGCCTCCAGGTCTCAGAAGATGTTTTCATCGTAATCCCACTAATTTCATCTAGGGAATATGACTGCCTATGGAACAGAGAACCTATAGATATTAAATGGGGAGATACCGGCTATCTTTCGACTGAGTGATGACCTGGCCCAATGCAAATATAGATAGAGCTTTTTGTGCCCCAGCTCTTGGCCCATCTCATTCCACGTTCCATTCTTGAACAGTCCATTTGCTTCTTTCCCAGCTTCCAAATCCACTTCAGCATGCAAGGGAGTGAGTCCATTGCCGTTGTTGGAGTGATCCTGATGTCTCTTACTATTTATAGATAGGTGAGCCTTTGACTTGACTTACTTGATGTATGTGAATGGTGAACGCCTCTGAGAGCTCTAGCACATCAGTGCCACGTATGTTGTGAGCGGTTTTACCATAAAAGCATACGTATATGGCCAAAAAATAGTGATCGGACTGATTCTACCCTTAGAACCAAAGATGTGTTTGTCATCCACAGAAATGCGCATATTTTCCTCATTTCAACTTCCACATGGTCCTTCCACCACAGTTTGTAGTCTAGTGTTACCCCCAAATATTTTACTCTGTGGAATAGATACAAACGTGTACCCATAAGAAAAGGAAACTGACAATCGCTCACATAGTATTATCAGAAAAACCTGATGTGCATTAACCCACCCTACCGCAAACTGACGGTTCGTGTACAAAAATTTTTTTGTAGACGGCCTCCTTACAAGTTTACCTATTAGAGAATTCCTATACTATTTCTGTATATTTATCTGAAAAGGAAGGACGTTTCTAAATAAAACTTGTAATTTTCCAAATTAACAAGATAAATGATAAATCATCAAACATTTTTTTGAGTCTTTGCAGATGAGTGTTGAATTCCAAGCATTATTATGTGGTGAGAATTATAAAAAATATATAGTATATTTTTGTCCTAGTAAATATACAAGCAAAACGTTCATCATCAAATATTAATCACAATCTTTCAAAATAAAAAAAAAGTAGATAATAAACTAAACATGACACAGCTATGTTTTTTAAATTACTGAATTTATATCAGTTAATTTGTCAACTTTATTTCATCAGCCTATTAATTTAGTGGCATATTTAAGTACACGAATTATTATGAAACATGGTCGATCGATTCAAACTATATTGGAATATTAGCAATAAATTATGAAATAGTATTCACGAAACAAATCATGATTAACAAAAAAAGACTTAATTGTTTACTTATAATATATACGCCTTCTGTATTGGTTAATTAATTTTATCATTAACTCTTTCACATCCTTCGCTTACCGAAGGGAAGTATTGTAATCCTCAAAAATCATTCTAAGAAATTTATTTGGATTTTCACGTTTCAGTGCGAAAATTAAGGCCCCTCAATTCCTTCAGTCTGTTGGCGCTATATCTGCAAAACTATTTGAAGGAGAAAAATAATATTTGGTATGTAATTGGCTATTGCCAACGAAGAAATGACATAAGTTTAGTGAAAAATATACAGGGTGGACACTTAAAGAAAATAATTAATGAGATGAACCCGCTATACTTTTAATGAAAACTAAATTGAGTAGAGACTCTTAAAATAAACTACGAAGAGATGTGACAGTGGACAATAACATCTAATTGTAGCTGATACAACTGTCAAAGAAAAAACCCGCTATACTTTTAGTGGATAATAGTGTGGTCACTAAAAAAATAATTAGAGGTGGGAAATAATATTTGGAATTAGGTTGTCATTACTGCCAGAAAAATAAATTCGTGGCATACTATTAGCTTAAAAAATAAAATTATAGCATTACTTCGGGACTTAGGGATTTGCCATGTATGAAAAACACATTTCTTTGTCATATTCTTGCAACGTATTTACAGTGAACCATTAACAAAACTGCTCACTTAGTTCAATCAAAAATACCAAATCTTTTTGAATTTGGATGGCACCTGAAAGACGGCAATATAATGCCAATTGTGATGACAATTAATGCAAATATTAATACTTCATTTGCAGTATAGCATGTTTTTGTGCAAAAGCGGATGTAAAACATTCCCAAGTTGTTTATGGGAAGGCAGGTATACACATATCGAATAAATAGTATATTATATTACTAGGAGTAGAACGCACTCTTTTTTTGTGTTGAGCCCAGGATTTGCGGCTGAGGTGAAGCCGAAGCCGCAAACTGGGAGAAACACAAAAAAAGGCGTTCTACTCCGTGTAATATATACTATTTTTTCTTCAAGCGTATTAAAATGCAAAAATTCATTTATTTATCATAAATGTACAAATATTCAAACTACAGTCTTACATGTTGACATAATATGACAAGTGGCTAGTGGATAGCGCGCCACCGATGGCTTTCGGTATTAACATTATGTTACTAGTAAAACAATACCCACTGCGGTGGCGCTTTCGGAACTAACATTATGTTACTAGTAAAACAATGTCCACTACGGTGGCGTTCGGTACTAAAATTTTGTTACTAGTAAAACAATGTCCTACTTCTACTTCTGTTTTTGGTGTCATAATTTAAACATTTTAATACGCTTGAAGAAAAAATATATTTATTGTGTGCCAGTGCGAAATTTTAGTACCTAATATACTATAATATTATGTACTTTATCAATATATCTCGAAACGAACACAGTCATTTCACGTTCTTTTCGAGGTCTGCTGTATCGGCAATACGATTAATGCTTCGCGTACAAGGCTCAAACTTAATACACTTCTATAATCAGCAAACTTTTATAAATGAAAATATTTTGTTTTTCTAGAAGAGGCTAAACTACATTTCACTCTCTTAGACTACTACTCTATCTTTAACAATAAAAATCTTACAGACTTTTTCAATGCCGCTACTGAAAAACTCGTGATTTCGAATGAAAATATTTTTTGGTACCAGACTTTTTATCTTTAACATAATTATTTGTGGTAGTTGATTCACATATTCCAAAATATTTGTGTAGAAATCTTCAAGCAGAGTCAATAGTTAGAAATAATGTTATGGGATAAGATATGTAAAATACTGTAATTTAGGCAAATGACCTCGATATCGATATAAACTGTAATGAAGCGTATTTTCAACCCGAGTAAACCATTTATATTTTCCAAAAATAAATATATTTCTGTTGAATTATTTAATAAAAACTACCAGGCTATGAAAACAATTATATCACCGCATAAACTGATAGGCCCCACCAGGCACAACCGTTCTGAAAATGCATACTAAACCGTGATCTCTGCAGAAAGCATTCAGTTGCTACCAGTGAACGACAGCGAGCAGAAGTGCCTTCTCCAGAGAACCCGCCAGCAGACGTAAGTTACAACATTTGAATTATATTTCTGCGACATTGTACTAAGTTGCGCCTACGTCAATCAATATCCACGCGCACCGTCTCCCCGTCAGAACCGTGAATAGAGGGGATAGTGGACTAGATACCCGACGCGCTGAGATCAGAGGGTTCAGTTCCTCACGAGCCACCCAACTGACTGGACGTACTGCAGCGAGCTCCGGAGCTCCTTTTTCTAAGACCGGGAGACAGAAAATAATGGTAAAATTGTAAAATATTTTTCATCTAACCGTTTCACCTGTAAATAATACAAGTTTCCATTTACCGCTACGCACCGTGTCTGCATATTCTCCCACTCTACCGGCTTACGGAGAGAGGAAAGTTTGTATTAGAACTCGCGAGAATAAACAGTCGTGGTCGGCCGTTCCACGACTCTAGACGTATCCAGCAGTAAACAGGAGCCCCCCCAATCGTGCAAAGACCGATCCTTGAAGATTGCTCCTACCGCGACTACGTCATTACCGCACGCAGCAAATATAGAGTCCCCCACGCTAACCGTGAATCTTCTGTTATAGTCACCGCTGAGAAGACCGGACCAAACAGTGCTGCTCAAGACCGCAACCGAACCAGACGTGGGACCAGGACGAAAGTGAGTAAAGTAAGATAGTAGCTAAAAGTAATGACTTGGCTGGTATTAGAGACCTATTAATCATCTGCCTTATCTTATCTTTTGTCACTGTTGGCTAAATTCTGTGCCCTCGAGATACCCAGTGTATCCATTTCGCTGGAGGTATCTCGTGAGCATAAGATCAACACACCACTATTCTGGGCGTTATCCAATTCACCCAACGTAGTGGATGTGAATGCCTCTCTAGACGCCCAAAAATTGCAGGTTGGGAGTACGAGAGGACGTGCCCACCGGACGCTGCTGTTACTTTTATTACCCTCTGGATACCCAGTGTTATCCCCTTCGCTGAAAGTATCTCATGGGCCCAGAAAAGGTACCCTGATTTCCCAGGCGTTATCCATTTCACCTGGCACGATCAGTGTACGCACTTTACTGTATTCATACCTTGTTTCAAGTTGGAGTGCTGTTGCTGTCACTTTCACTGCCCTCAGGATACCCAGTGTTATCCACTTCGCTGAAGGTATCTTGTGGACAGGGAAAAGGGTACGCTAATTTCCCAAGCGTCATCCATTTCACCTGGTACGATTGGTGTACGAGGCGCTTTAACCATAACTTGTTTTCAGGTCAGGAGCTGCGGGCTGCCTATATAACTAATACTATCTCTTTTCAGCTTTAGGGTTTCTCGTATTAGCCAAGTCTTACAATACTTATTTTGATTGTTGCCTTGTTTTGTGTATTGCTTGCTCCTTCCTGGTATCTATCGACTGTACCGTCCCTGAACTGTAACCTGTCACCTTGCCATTTTCGCGCTGTTAACCGTCCATCATCGCATTACTGCGACTTCATAAAGCTGTTTTGCTTCTGCCTGCTCTAAGTAACATCACCGTAACATCACCGTAACGTCACCGTAGCATAACCTTAACCATAATATCATAGCCTGGGTTTTTGTCTTGTATATACTGGTATATTTTAGCGTAAATAATAATAATAATAAATAAGATAGTACTGTAGAGTATAGGAAATAAATAGATATTTTGTTTTACCGAATTCTATGTTTTACTGCTGTTTGTGTGACAGTCCAATTTTCCCAATTGACCCACTGGAAGTTACTGTTTTCTCCACTGTAGCTATCCCAGCCCTACTGTAACAGGCTGTATTAAGAGGCTAGTGTGGGACCTTTGCCCCACGTAAAAATTGTAAAGGTGGCGCCCGAGTAACCGAACCGCTGCTAAAGTGCCAAAAGTGACCGCTTTCCGGCCTCACCGGAAGGGATACGTCACAAAACCTCGAGTATCACCTCAGTTATAAACCTCAACCGCGTCCGTCATGTGTTATGCAGTGTCCTAATGATCTTAATTACTACAATGAACACATAAACAATACAGTATCCTTAATTTACAAGAACCTCGGCTGTGAACTAACCCAGGGAAAGATAGACTAATCATATTTTGCCACAAATGGTTAAGTGGAAGAGCAGAAGATTACTTGTAACTATTTCCGAACTTCGCCATTTCTAAATTTTACAACTTGTATGTTTACAGTAAAGATATTTATTATTATTATTATTATTATTAACACGCTCCAGCCTTTGCGCTACCCTATTTGATACCGTGCTCGATGTTCACTAAAATAAAACGTTAGGTTTATTTAGATGATACTGCTAATATTATTAATGATTTTAGAAAAACTTTTTTTATTTATTTACTTATCTACGCCTTCCTTAAACCTCAACTCTCACTTCTAACCTTTTAATTTAATCTGTCAGTTTTAGAAATATGACAATACTGAATTTAGCAGGAATTATTACTGAACCAAAGTTATTTAGTTATCACGATCTTCATTAATGTGTAAACAAGCTATACATTTGTGTATCGTCAACAAAGAAATTAATAATTTGTAGTATCTCTAATTTACAACGAGCAGTTTATTAAAAATCATCCAACTCTCTGGTCTTTTCCACGTATATTCATGTGGTAACATAATGTATTCGCAACGAATTTCAACAGAATTCAGGGTAAAAAATTAGAGCTATTGTTCAAAGTAAATCGCTCTGGATGCATATTTGATATGTGTGTAGCGCATTCCCAAAATTGAAACCTATTTATGTTCAGTGTAGCTTGATTTGTTCAATGTGCGATTTCATACTGTGAAACTTGGTGCAATGAGTTTGGCTGAGTCATTGTTGCTAATGCTGCAGGCAGTAGAAATGTGCTAATACTCGACTTGGATCAGGCTACGGTAATGAATTGCAGTGAATTATGGCATGCAGTGATTGTGACGGCACAATTGATTATGGCCATGTAGGATGGTATTTGCAATATTGAAATCTTCTAACGTGAGAATGTTAATACGGACCGATGTTAAATAATAATGGTATCAATTAACCGGTTTGCTCCTGTGCAGTATAATTGAATCAAAACAATGTAGTCGCTGCAGATGCGCATTAGCAACAAATACTGTTCTTAGTTTAAACAATTATATCAAAAACGAGGTATATGAGATAATTACGTTGGTATTGAGACATGTTTTAATGTGACAAAAGAGAGGAATTAATCATTTTATACAGGATGGGCCAAGGAATATATGTCAATTATTTAATGTTTCCTTGAACGAATAACAACCCTGTAAAAATTGGAAATTCAGATTCCAAATCATTTCATTAAATGTTCGAAACGCATTTGACCAAAATTTATTTTATTTTTTTAATTTTTATTTGAATGCCTTATTTATATTAACGTCCTGGAGGAGTTTAGCTATAACTATTCCACCACTCACACATAGACAACATCACAACACCCATTCCCTGCGACATTGCCTTCTGCCGTAGCTGAGACTCGAACTCAGGAGAGGAGAGTGACTAGCTGTGTTGTCTTTCACACAACTGTAGTCTAGCCCACTGCTACCGTCCCGGCAATACGTGACAAAACGCCACTACACTTCCATACCCTAGCCAGGATTCGAACCCGGGATCCCGTGATCGCAATCCTAACACCTTAAGCAATGTGCCACTGAGTCGGTTAAGTTAATATCTTTATAACACTTCACGTTTTTCTTAAATTTAGTTCATGATATTTCAGTCTTAAACTAGATTGCACTAGTTTATCGGTAGTTGAATAACCTATAATAAAAGATAATAATTTATTTACCTAAAAAAAAATTACACAGCCTAACAAAAAAAGTATATTGTACCAGAAACCAAACCATCATGCCCCACGCATTTTGACGCGCTGAATCCGAATCTCAATCAGCTTTTATGGTGTCAGTTTTTTGTAAGTCGCAAGGCAGAGTTGACCTGATTTAAATCAATTGATTTAAATCACGATAATTATTACGATTCAAATCGTTATTTAAATCAATTGAGGTAGCAATCGATACACCTAAATATTTAACGTTAGTGGCAATTTATTGTTAAAAGGTGAAAACCAAACCACCATCTTTAGTTTTACTTCCACATCCAGTGGAAGTATAGTAATGACAAATTTTTTTTTTAATTTTTATTGTTCAAATAGGCTTAGCATGTCATGGAACGTCGAGATTTTAAGTTTGAGCAAAAAAATTGCTGTCTGTCTGTTGGTCGGTCTGTCTGTAACTTTTTTGTGCGCACGATTACTCTGGAACCGTTTAAGATATTGACTTGAATTTTGGTACACGTATGTGTTTTAACGAGATCTGGAACTAGGTTATATTTTTATCTTATTCCGTTGAAGGGTTGGAGGGTAAATTGGTTTAGATGGGGGTAAAACAGGCAGGTTAAGAGTCCATAAAATTGGTATTTAGTATATACAAGAGAAACTAATGTCTCAAAAAAAATTTTTGGTATTAGCCCATGACTACCCCTCACCCCATTATAAAAGAAAGTGAAAAAAAAAATGTGAGTTAGTGCGTGTACAAGAACCAAAGGCCTCAAAATATATACTTCATCCATCCCCCCTACGACCCTCTATCACTATCCCCACCCCACTACCGATTTGGGATACGTTTTATGAGTTTTTGGGGTAGACGATTTCAAATATTATATTATTAAAGTAAACAGTTATTTCCACATAAAAAATTTTTTCGTTGTGAGAGACTTGAGTAGCAAATCTGGATGTGGAAGTAGTGATTCCTTGGGCAGCGGTTTTTAAATTATAACTCTGCTCTTTTATATTTTTTGATATTTTTTTGAGACCTTAGCTTCTCCTGTATATACTAAATACCAATTTTATGAACTCTTACCTGCTCGATTTACCTATTTACCCCAAGTTTACCCCGATTTACCCCCAGTAGCCCTTCGACGGAACAAGATGAAAATATAATCTAGTTAAAGTACATATATGTACCAAATTTCAAGTCAATATCTTAAACGGTTTCAGAGTAAACGTGCGCACAAAAAAGTTACGGACAGACAGACCGACAGACAGAAATTTTTGTTTTCGCTCAAAAAATTTAAAAAACTTTTTTGTCGTTACTATACTTCCGCTGGATGTGGCAGTAAAAATAACAAAAAAATGTTTACACACTGTGTTTTGTATTAAGTAAAGATTCTAAAAATGCCAAAATTATATTTTGTGCAAAAGGCCTATTACACAGCCCCACAAAAAAAAAATTTTGATCTGGATGACTGACCATGGTATTCCTATGTATTTTTCGACGCTGAATCCGAATCCGAGGTCAAAAAAATTCGTATACCCCCAAACATTTGCGCTACAGCCAAAAACAACCACGAATATGGGGTAAAACCGTCCCATACATCAGGATTCAATGAATGGATGTAAATGAATGGTGAAAAACATAGGAAGGGAAAATGTTTTATATTCAGCAGTCACTTACTTGAATATTGACTGGAAAACTACCCTTATAATATGCTGAAAACTCCCCCTGTACAAGCATAGAGTATATAAATGCCAATAAATCGCGAGAAATGTTAAAGTTTTTATAGTTTGGAATACAGTACATGAATCTTACGCGTGTCTCAAAACCACCCATATAACAGGGTGGAAACCACCCTTATATAAAAATAGACTGCGGGAATACCAATAGATTGTGGGAAATGGAGGAGTTTTCGATGTTTTAATTCCAGAATAGAATCTTGGGTGACCCTGTTCTACCTTATTCTTAGTCAGTACAAAAACTACCCCTCTAATAGGGTGGAAATCATCCTTATTACAGAATAAAGCACAAATGCCAATAAATCACGGGAAATAACTTTTTTTATAGTTTAAGTACAGAACATGAATCTGGAGTGACTCCCAGGGCACCTCGCTTACTCGTGACCCAAAATCTCTTCTATAAAGGATAGTAGCCACCCTTATATAAAAATAAATTGCATGAATACCAATAAATCGTGGGAAATGTTGGAGTTTTCATTGTTTCAGTTCCAGAATAGATCCTTGGGTGACGTTGATCTACCTTATTCTTACTTGGTACCCAAAATCATTCCTAAAAAACCACCCCTACATAATAAAATGTACATATGCCAGTTTTTCAATTTTTCTTCTCAGAATACCTTTTCTTTTCATTTTCAAATGATCTCCTCACTAGCTCTCTTTTATGTTCTTCGTGCGTGTCTCTTTTCATAGACCAACAGTAGTCGGCCATCATGTGGACATCCTACCTTCCTTGATACCGCTTCTCCATCTTCGAAATATCCTGGTGAAAGAGTTCGCCTTACTCTTCATTGTATTCACCCAAATTGTCTGGATGGCGGACAACTGTTGGTCCATAAAAAGAGACACACACGAAGAACACAATAGGGAGCCAATGAGAAGATCATTTGAAAATAAGAAAAAAGGTATTCTAGGAAAAAAAGATTAAAAAAATATTCATATTCTTCAGTCAAGCTGCATTAACCTTTTCGTGCAATAAATGCAGCTGGACTGAAGAATATGAACATTTTTTTAATCTTTTTTTCCTAGAATACCTTTTTTCTTATGTTCAAATGATCTTCTCATTGGCTCCCTATTGTGTTCTTCGTGTGTGTCTCTTTTTATGGATTAACAATTGTCCGCCATCCAAAATTTGGGTGAATACAATGAAGAGCAAGGCGAACGCTTTCACCAGGATATTTCGGAGATGGAGAAGCGGAAGGAAGATCCCACCTTCCTTGATACCGCTTCTCCATCTCCGAAATATCCTGGTGAAAGCGTTCGCCTTGATGGCCGAGTACTGTTGGTCTATAAAAAGAGACACTCGCACGAAGAACATAAAAGAGAGCCAGTGAGGAGATCATTTGAAAATGAGAAGAAAAGGCATTCTGAGAAGAAAAATTGAAAAACTGGCATATGTATATTTTATTATGTAGGGGTGGTTTTTTAGGGATGATTTTGGGTACCAAGTGAGAATGGGGTAGATCAACGTCACTCAAGAATCTATTCTGGAACTGAAACAATGAAAACTCCAACATTTCCCACGATTTATTGGTATTCATGCAATTTATTCTTATATAAGGGTGGCTACCACCCTTTATAGAAGAGATTTTGGATAACGAGTAAGCGAGGTGTCCTGGGAGTCACTCCAGATTCATGTTCTGTACTTAAACTATAAAAAAGTTATTTCCCGTGATTTACTGGAATTTGTGCTTTATTCTGTAATAAGGATGGTTTCCACCTTATTATAGGGGTAGTTTTTGTACCGACCAAGAATAAGGTAGAACGGGGGTCACCCAAGATTCTATTCTGGAATTAAAACATCGAAAACTCCTCCATTTCCCACAATCTATTGGTATACACACAGTCTATTTTTATATAAGGGTGGTTTCCACCCTGTTATATGGGTGGTTTTCAGACACGCGTAAGATTCATGTACTGTATTCCAAACTATAAAAACTTTAACATTTCTCGCGATTTATTGGCATTTATATACTCTATGCTTGTACAGGGGGAGTTTTCAGCATATTATAAGGGTAGTTTTCCAATCAATATTCAAGTAAGTAACTACTGAATATAAAACATTTTCCCTTCCCATGTTTTTCATCATTCATATACATCCATTCATTGAATCCTGATGTATGGGACGGTTTTACCCTGTTTTCGGGGTTGTTTTTGGCTGTAGCGCAATAGTTTGGGGGTATGCGAATTTTTTTGACCTCGGATTCGGATTTAGTGTCGAAAAATACATAGGAATACTATGGTCAGTCATCCAGATCAAAAACTTTTTTTTTGTGGGGCTGTGTTATCAGTATATAAAATTATTGTGTCATCTGCAAAAGATACTATCTTTCCTGTTTATTTTCTCCATTACTTTTTAGACGTTTTTTATGAGAGCTGTAGGGCGGCAATTTGAACATTGCGATTTGCTTCTACTCTTATCTATTATACCTTTAATGGTTTTGATGTACATTATCTGTCTAATTTTAGATCTCTAAATGATCATAGGATGTTTGTGGGAACATTTCTTTCCACTTGCGAAGATATACTAAGAGTTGAGCCGTTGGCGGACTTTGTATAGAAGCAAAATACCTGCTCTGAGGTCTCAGTTCTCTCTATATAGAAGCAACACATTTCGTGCTCATCTTTATGGTTAGTAGCCCATGAAAAAGCCTATTATTAGTAGCTTTAGTTCTGATTTGCTGAGTTCGACTAACTCTTTTGCTCTCTTTTACGGATATCTTATAATTTTTTCCTTTATTTTGGCATGAAGCTACACTTCTGGCCATCACCATAACCTAGAGGATCATATCTATAGTTGCCAGTTTTGTGAGAAGATAATAAACAATTAAAGACCATCACAAGTGTAATAGTGTTATAGAACATCCCAGAATCGTCGAAAGTCGAAGACTAAATAAAAATTTCGACTTAGGTAAAAATTCCTTTAAAGACATTTTTGAACACAATATACAAGATTGAAAGGTATCAGCGCAGAAAACTGGCACAAAATAACTCACGTACGTTCGCAGAGATGTAAGGCACTACTAGGTGAAAATTCGAAGAAACACCGAATTTTCACTTAGGAAAATATGTTTGTGTCCAGCCCGTAAGAGTAAAAGTATATTTATCGTCATGGAAGAGTATACTGAAAATAAAAGTATAATTTTGAGACAAAAATACATTATACGTTTACAAAAGTGCGTCAAGGTTGGACTTTCATGGACAAGGAAAAAGAAACAATATACTTTTTACGAAGTATGCCAAAAATGTAACTTTGAAAATATTTATGAATATTTTTAACTTATTAATTGCTCCACGAATCACAATGAAAGTGGAGATACAGTCATTGTGAATATCATTCAAAAGAATATAAAATTTTAATGATGCGACGTACTAAAAGGATGAAACCGACAAATGTGGCAAAGGTGCGAGTCTATAGGCAATTATTTGGCAAACATTAGTAAAAATGGCAAGGCCGATTTCTCGGATACAACAAATTTGGATTCATCCAGCGGCTCGTCAATTGGACGAGCGCGTTGGATAATCAGTAGAAAGCGATAGTAGGAAAACCAAATGCAGGTCTTTCCAAATGACAAAGTTATAGAGAAGACCGCCTTGTGCATAAATATGACAAAAAGCCATTTTGCCAAAGAGTCACTCGAAAGCGAAGTCGTGTCACATCCCCTACATTGAACCTATATGAAGACCGGTACGTCGTGAGACTGACAGAAATTTGTAAACTTATTGTATATAGCTGTACTCATATGGAACTCCGTTTTTGTGAATGATATAATCACGATAAAGAATTTTAAAGCTAATAACAAGCGACCCAAAATTTTAAAAGAAAAATATATTAATATTACTTAAAGTTAGCCACAAAGAACTCAAAAATGCTTTCATCAATTTCTAGGAATTTGTGTGAATCTTTTCTACCAAATAGATTGTTAGCGCACGCTCTCCATTGTATGGTAGCATTAAAAAATTCTTTTGAAGAGGTGATCGACCTTGCCCTACTTGGGGGGGGGGGAGGCGATTCTATTCAAATTATATAATTTATTAGATAGGATGTCGCATAACTTAATTGTATTTATTTTAAACCTAATTAATAAATGGTATTCTTTAATTTATTGCATTTTATTGATCGAATGACTTGTAAGTCTCAACCCTCGAGGATGATAGGCCGGAACCGAATAAATTGGGTGTCTCAGGACAGAAAGTGTGTATATCAATACCTCGGTCACATTAAGGAAATTCGAGAGGAATTTTTTTATGAAGGCAATTAAATAAAGGAAGAGACAATAGAGAGAAAAACAATTTTTAGAGAGCGCCGTTAATAATCTACGGTAGTGCAGCCTTAGCCTATTTCTTAGCTATCAAATATCTCGTACAACTTATTGAACCCACCTGAGAGTGGAAGACCACATGCAAATAAGGGAGAACGCGACTGGCGCCCTTAATAAATAAATTTGTGTCGCGTGTGGTAGGTTCTTCTACAATAGAACCTCTCATTGTGGCAGTTGTGGTCACTTAATCACTTCTGACTTCAATAGAGTTTTTACAATTTAGCATGTATAGTAAACCGCAGATTTAACAGGCACTTAAAAAATGCTGGCATCTTTGGCTTTGCGATGCGGCGTGTTTGATGGGTCAAAGGCGCCGACATTTTTTGAATGCCTGTTAAATCTGCGGTCAACTATAATAGATCCATACTGTAGATAATGGCTCCAGACTTCCCTTTTATTATGCCCTTTTTATTGACTCATAACAGGAAAAATTTAGTCAATCGTATATAGTACTAATATTACAGTTCACTGTTAGTGCTAATCAAAAAATCCCTGTTCAAAAACACAAATTTTATAGTATTATAGTGTTACATAAGAATTAATATAATTTTTTATTAAATTAAAAAATGCATATTTTATAATTTATATCGTAACACAAGCCAATAGTACAAAATTAAGGTATATGAAGTTTCTGGACTGCTGTCAGGTTTAACAAACCAAAGATATTACCGATACCTACGTTTATTTAACAGTCATAAATCAATCTCTTAACTTACAATTACGAAACAAGTAAATAACTATGTAGCTATCCGCATTAACTACTCTACCACACGGAATACAATAAAGTAGATAGCCGAAAGGAAATAAGATCCCTCAATAAATCTAAGACCTGTTTCAGTATATCTAGTTAGCTTTGCAGCAAGGGAAAAGAAGAAACAATACCTATGTAACTTTACTAAATGAAACAAATATTACCATATTGTTAATATAGGAATAAAATCTCAGATATGAGATCTTGGCATATAACAATAATAATAAATAAAGATTTAATAAGCAATGTGTTTATTATTTATATAAAAATTAGAAGAGACCCCATTATAATTTTTTTTGAATTCTAATGATTGTAAGTAATTTACTATGGACAGTATTACTATTACTTTCTGCGTGATTTAGATTGTGATATCCAAAAAAAATGTTGTGACTTGCTTGTAATAATAAGTGAGTCAAATTTTGATCACTGTGGGAGTGTCTATAAGGGGGGCTCTGCTTACGCAAATACGATATTCAACGTATAAAAAGTTGTAAAATTCGTATATTCGTTTAATTTATAGAAATAAGTGGCGGCAAAGAATATCTCATAGATACAAAGAGTCTTCTTGGCTGAATATATGAAATCGACATGTCTTTTCTATACAATAATAAAATCAAATACTCCTTACAATTTACATAAAATATTAACTTGCAGGACAGATTTTCATAATTAAATGTTTCTGACTGAATTTACTTACCATCCCATGTTACAAGACAATTTTTATGTGCTCATATTCTTACAATGTTACTGATGCTTACGTCAATGGTAGATACATTATTTTATTAATTAGAGAATTTGTACAATTTTTTTTTTTAGAGTAATTTACAAATATAATTTCCTACGTAAATGCATGCACCTAAAAACATTCAAAGTGATACATGTATACAATAAAGATAATAAACATTATTAAATTAGTTATAGTTCTTGTACCATTCAGCTAGGACCCGGGTATACAACAGACAACCAAACAACAACAATTACTCGCCAAATTTCCGTCTGCCTCAGCTGAGACTCGAACTCATAGACCATCATACAGAAACAGAAATGTACCTCACTCCATCTTTTACAGTCTATTTGTTAGTTGGTGCAGAAGGAGGTGGTGAAGTGACGTAGAGTGAAATTACTTAGAGAAGATAACATCCGCACAAACCGATATCGCTAGCGAATGCCTATTGTCTGGGTCGTGTTCTGTATTTATTATATATTTATAGTGAATATTCAACCCTTTCTATGAATAGAACAGATGAAATGAAATTTATTTTAATTGCGACTGTCCAATATTATTAATAGACGAAAATAGTAAACTTAGTAGTTTTAGTATGTTATCTTCTCTAAGTAATTTCACTCTACTTTCCGATGAGGCCCGAAAGCGTCACTTTTTTCACCTTAGCAACGGCGGTATTTACGGATCGGTTGCTCGGGCGCCAGTTCCCTATATTACGTAGGGGAACGCTACGTCCCTAAAACAGCCGGAACAGTAGAGCTGGAGTAACTACAGTGGAGAAACGATAAATTCCAGTGGGTTAAATAGGGAAAATTAGACTTTCACACACAATTCGTAATACCATAAACCTTTATTTCCTATTATTTTTAAAGTAATTTACGCGGTTTACTTACAACGGGCACAAAATTACCCAAAAGTAGAGTGGGGGACTCTATTCCTTCTTCGCACCGGTGATGACGTAGGCTGGATTTGTGATTTTTAGGAACATGGATACTTGCACGCCTTGAAGGACTCCTTTAACTATACTTACTTGCTGGTCCTGCTGAAGCACGTCTTCCACGGTCGGTCAATCAGGCGGAACTGCCACTCTGTCTCCACTCCAACTGTTAGCTCTCCTATTCCAAAATGAAGGCAGAGTGGGAGACATGAGCAGGCACGGTGCGTATAAGTATACGGTGACGTCAACGGAACTTATAAAATTTTCACCACAGCGATTTCGTGGACTTTGTTAATATTTT
Source organism: Rutpela maculata (assembly GCA_936432065.2). Lineage (NCBI taxonomy): Eukaryota > Metazoa > Arthropoda > Insecta > Coleoptera > Cerambycidae > Rutpela > Rutpela maculata. The sequence continues at coordinate 40,242,341 of OW386285.2, forward strand.
CGGTTTTCGGTCTTAGAAAATTTTCTATCCCACTTACACAGTTCTGGATGCTGCTTCGGCAGTCGGTAGCGGAGCTCAAGAGGAACCCACTTCTTGTTCTCATCTCAACTGGTAGCTAGCCTGTATCTCTCCTCGGCGGAAAAGTGGGAGAGATGACTACAACTCGATGCGTACAAATATCAAGTGACATAGGCTCGAAGTAGTGACGTAGTTTCGCCAAAACGATTTCAGTGACAGAATAATTTTATTGAAGTATTTACACTTACGTTCGGCGGTTGGTCCCTGGTGACACTTCTGCACTCGCGGGCGGGCTGGAATCGACTGCCATATCTTCGCATAAGGCAGTGGCTCGCATAGAGGTTTCCCTGCGTGCTTTGGAGCGGTGCGGTGTTCGGATGATCTAGCATCGACGCGGAAATTTTTGGGTGCAACCTCTTGGCTGTCAGAGCGGTCATGTGACTTGTAAAATTAAAGTTGACATTTTACATGGGATTTTTAACGAAGTTTATTGCTATTCAGTTAATACATGTTTTAAAATGCCCTAAAAAAATCCAAGAATACCTCTGACAGCATTTTTCGCGGTCAGGTCTGATGTCCAGGTCCAACTTTCGGAATTTCCGGATTGTAATATCAGATTCTTAATTAAAGATACGAAGTGCATCGAATCATTTTTGTCCAAATTTATTAGATAATTTTTAAGGTTTCAGTGCGCTATATTGAATCCACCATCTTGTTTCTGCAAATTCAACCATCGGTTTTATAATCAGCGAGTCAAAAAACATACAGATGTTCAAAAAATATGTCAGAATAATCGCTAATCTACGATTTCACTGTTTTCGAAGATGCTATGTCATTCTTTACATCCTTTAATGTACTATAGCTAACAGAAAATACACAATAAATGAATTAGATGTAACATTATACTATTCGGCGGATTGCTGAATTTTCTATATAATTGCCGAATATTCTATAGTATACTCCTCGCAATTTTTTGGAAATAAGTTAGTTCTTTAGTTATAATTGCTATATTTTTCATTTTAATCCATTTTATCAAATACATAATTATATAATTAAACACAATACTATTCGTGTGCATTTTTTCCTCAAAGCATTTCATAAGTTTTATATTTATTGATCGATTTTCTCAAAAACAATGGGATCCTTTCCTCGAGATACTACTAATTTACTGTCCAAATTTCAATCGATTTTTGTTCGTAAGTTATTGTGCTTACAAGAACCGTGACAGATGGACGGACGGACAGCCTACCAGGTGTGTAAGTCGTCTGCAGACAATTCCGAGTTCCAACATCGAAACATCGGGTTCCAACATCGGCCGTCAACAAGTGAGATCAGGATCGGTCCCACTGCCGACCGTCGATCTCGACGGCGAATAGGGCTAGTGCGTCGATCGCAGCAAACCGTGACCGCCTAGTAAAGTCACATTGTTTTGAGCCTTTCGACTCTCGGAACTCCAAGAGATGTCGTTGCCACCTTCAACTAGAAAGGATACGGCACAATCCCACGGATGGTAGCTTCGCATCACCGCCCGTTCGAGCGAGTGCGTGAACCATATGTCCGAACCTGCAGTTCCTCTCGTACTGAGTAGGATTACTATCTCAGCGGCAGTCATCATGACGATCTAAACGCGGCTCACGTTCCCTATTCGCGGATAGACATTTTGAAAGTTTTTCAGAATTTGATATCTAACACAACGTTGTGAAATTTTTTCTCTACGACCTATATTTGCTGTTTCAGAAATGTGTGGATCAAATGCAATATTAGGCATATTGCATTTGATACACACATTTCTTCATTCCCGTTCTTCGTATTCGTATTTTTGAAAAGTAAAATAAAAACGTCTCTGTACTCGCCGTACACACAACACAGGTATACATTAAAAGTTCTCGAACTGAACAATCAATGCCGCTATATGCATAGAGCAATGATGTAAAGAAAATACAAGGTCAATACAGCAGCTGTTTTGCTCATCAGTGCCGATTTTACATACAAGAAACTAACGTGTAATGCTTAAATATTGTCACAAATTACAATTTATTTGATTACTATTATATCGCACATTCTTCATAATATAGTATTAGATTTCAAGTCCGTCCCTGTCATGACGTACAAAAATCCTATGTTTGATAATAAAATATTATTGTAACGTACAAATACAAAAAAAGGTGTTTTCAGATTTTAAAGGATCTTAAAACTAAGACGTGTATTACAGAATCATTCTTACAGTAATTATATCAGTTAGAAACTACTTCCAAGATATTCACATAAGTTGTATCCGTTGACAGTTTCACAACTACTTCAATGAAAGACATTTAGTAGACCGAAATATTCAGGGAGTCTGAAAACTGTGTAGGAAGCATTAGATATGGGTTAAATCGTAGTTTTATATCATGTGAGAAAGTGCGTTGGCGATTGTGGAAGTCAGAGTAGGATTAAATAAAATAATTTGTTGGGCGTGTCAGTTTCCAAATAAAGTTATGTTACAACCTATAACCATAATAACAGATCCTAAATATGGTAATAGCAAATGAAGCTATTTATACGTATGTATACGTACACCGTAAAAATTTACCGTTGTTGCGTGTAAAATTTTAATGTAACTTTACCCGCAAAAAGAGTGTAAAATTTCAAAAGCCTTTGACAGTCTTGATCATGGTATATTGTTAAATAAGCTTCAAATTGTGGGCTTCTCTCAGTTTCTAATTAGCTTCTTCAAATCATATCTTGATAATAGAACACAATATGTAGAATACCGTGGTCATGGGTCAACTGAAATTAATTCCACCTCAAGAGTGCCCCAAGGCTCTATCTTGGGACCTGCGTTGTCCGTACTATTTATTAATGACATCGCGGTTGACCTGAATATCGATGTCTTATTATATGCAGATGACGTCAAGCTCTTTTATGTCATAAAAACTTCAGCTGATTGTAAAAAACTTCAGGATAAGTTCTGAAAATACAAACTTGGTGTGACCATAATGATCTGCCCCTCAACGTAGATAAATGCAACGGATATCATTTTCTAGAAAAAAAGAAACGTTTCTCTATGACTATAATCTTGACTTCACATCACTAACAAGAGTCGAAGTCTTCAAAGTCCTAGGTGTCCTGTTTGACAACAAACTGACATTTGATAGACATGTTGAAGACACAGTTTACATTTCATGTGTAACACTTACAACCACCTGCAAGATGAGCTCGATATATTTCACTGTTCTGTATGGTCCACTAAACATTTGAATTTTTAATGATTTTTGTATACATTTTGTAATTTTTACTTGTGTTATACTATTGTTTTGTATTGTTTTTATTATTTTGAGTTCTCATCCTGTAATTGGTCGTACGACTGTTGGATGATGTTTCTAAATAAATAAATAAAATAAATAAAAAATGGTAGTAGGTATATTGATATTAATTCGTTTTCTCTTCTAGAAAGAATATGGATGTTTTCAACACTTTAATTACTCTTGAAGAAATAATTTTTGTGGTATAGATTCTTAAAAAGTATCATATATACTAAGATGAATTCCATAAATGTAGCTGTAAAAGGTAAACTTATCATAAATAGAAATAAAATCTCCAGTTCTTCAGTTCAGCTACGATGTAATGTTACATGAAACCTTTTCAGGTAAATAGTAAAAAAAGGAAAAACGAAAACGAATGTCGTTTGAACAGTATAGAAATCGCAACACATTGCAGTTAAACCAAGCAAACTGAGGAACTCTATTTGAAAATAGTAAATCGTATCCTTCTAAAGAACAGCAGCATTTAGACTAAGTTCGACCACAAAGTTTTAACGAGAATCTGTACGTTTTTCTACTTAATTCTTTTCTGAATATTTCCTTTAATATTACCCATACAATATCAAGACTTTTTTACACCTATGATCGCTCGAAAGTAAAAATGAATGTTGCAGTAGTTTGTAATATTTATTATTTTTATATCTAGGGAGCTGGTGGCAATACGGGTATATGATTTCATTGTAGTTAGCAATAATAGTCCAGTCAATGAATGACCTAAAGGGTGGTGTAGAGTGCGTGAGCACTGTGAGCAGAGACCTAAGCGATTACTTTAGAAAGTTGTTCAGGGTGTTTAGGGAGTGAACATACTGAAAGTCCTGACGTCTAGGAGGTGAGCCGGAGGAGGGAGGGGCCAAAGAAAGTCCCACTTTTGGTTTTTTCGCTTATATCTCTAAAATGAAAGCTCATAAAATTCTCTACAACTTTCATTCTATATATTTTTTTCCAATTTGCAACCGTTTTCGAGCTGCACTCTCCGGAAGTGAAAATTTCCGAAAAATAGATTTTTTAACTCATCAACTTCAAGGAAAAGCAAGGTGGGCTTTTCAAAATTATACTTAAGTCAGAAAACATCAAGGAAGTCGCAGTGATCTTTTACAACCCCTCCTCCACTCAAGGCGAGATTGAAGAGGCTGGGAAGATTTGCTTCCTCAAATGGTATGGGGCATCAGCAAGACAGACCTCCCTCAACCAGTACCACTTCCAGTTGTTCATGAGGTCAGTGGCAATATTAAGCCTGACACCAACTCCCTCCCACCAACTGAGAGCGCAGCTAAACAGCATTCCCGGCGCACCTACCACCAAGTGCAGCAGTGGCTCGGGAATAATCTGCCCCCTCAACAGTGGGGGTGGAAACATGTGCATGGTGCCAATTATAAGCACCGGAGCTCCTACTTTTTTTTATCGTCTTTGAAATACAATTTTCTATTTTTCAGGTAAAAATCTGTTTCTCGAAAATTTTCACTATTCCGGAGCGTGTAGCTCGAAAACGGTTGCGAATTCGAAAAAAGCATGTAAGATAAAAGTTGTAGAGAATTTTATGAGCTTTCATTTTGTATCAGAAAATTTTTCCCTCCGACGCACCATTTTAGAGATATAAGGGAAAAAACCAAAAGTGGGACTTTCTTTGCCCCCGGCTCACCTCCTAGACGTCAGGACTTTCAGTATGTTCACTCTGAACACCCTGAACAAGTTTCTAAAGTTCACGCACTCTACACCTCCTTTATTGACTGGAGTATAATATGGAATGAAGGTATTGATAAAACTGAAAGATTAGAACAGCTGCCGAGCTTGGTTGCTGCTGATTTTTTAAATAAATGAATTTCAAATTTGCAAAAAAATTGCTCCTATATTATTTTATTGTTTCAGCCATTGCTATAAAATTATTCATTTATCAAAAATATCAATAAAAAAATTTTTGGCTGAAATCCATTTTTATAAAACTAATTGTTAACTTGCTATTAATTCATTTCATTGTACTTCGAATTGGTTTCAATTTGTTCGTTTTTATAACCATAAGTAGAGAAAAACATTGGCTGATGTGTACGTTGCTGATTTTCAGAAAGATTCCCAATTTACTCCAAAAAATGTCAAAGTAAGAAAACAGTCCAATCAGTCGGGGACTTTGCCCTGCAAAAGGTGGAGTAGTAATGATTTTGATATATGTTGTTTAAGCCAAGGTCGTGATAAAAACACAAGTTTTCGACTAGTTTACACATACAAGCAAAGGAAAAAGAAAATAATTGTAAAAAACATTAGAATATGTCTTGGACTACCTAGATAGCGATAAAAGCTTTGTAAAATACGCCGACAAAAAAAGGGGCTGTTATTTTAATCAGAATCGCCTTATTCTGTTTTTGACATGCTGAAACTGATTCTGATATTAAAAAAAATCTACCGCATCAGTTTTTGTCTACCACCCCTTTCATCTCCTAAAAAGGACAAAAAAAGGTCTTGATCTAACTTTCTGAAGTATTTTGATGTGCCGAAGCTAATTTTGGTCAAAAAAAATTTCTATCGAGTCAGTTTCCCTCTGCTACCCCTAGGAGATAAAAGTGGGTTTTAGAGGGAAACTGACAAGATAGAAATTTTTTGTCCAAAATTGGCTTCAGTGTGTCAAAATACTTCAGAAAAGTTAGATCAGAGAGTTAGAACAAGACCTATTTTTGCCCCTTTAGAGGATAATGGGGGTGGCAGACAAAAACTGATGCAGTAGATATTTTTTGTTAATATCAGAATCGGTTTCAGCATGTCAAAAAACATGGGATAAGATGGTTCTGATCAAAATAATAGCCCCCCCCCCCCCCCCCCTTTTATTGTCGACCTGTGTAATTATTAAGAAATGCCATCCGATGAAAAATTAGCATAGCAGATTTCAGCCACTATTTTTTTTTATTTTTATTTTATTTATTTATTTATTTGTTACGATATCCAACAGGCACAAGGCCCAATTACAGGATAAAGAGAGAACAACTACAACTACAAATAAATTAGGATACAAAGATATATAAAGATATAAACAAAATTATACGTACAGTAGGTATATATACTTATTTTAGAGTAATATGAAATGTTAAAAAAAAAACAAGATGGAAAAAAAAAGTGAAAACATGACATTCTTTAGGATAAACAATTAGTTAATTAAAAACATATTTCTTTATTTGCGATGGGTTAGTGCAAAATATATCAAGTCGACTTTCCAGGTTTGAGTAGTTAAGGTACATTTGATATAGCGGTGAAGACAAGAATATTTGTTTTGGAAGTGGGGAGATGAAAAAGGTTGCAATTTCTTGAGGAAATTCTAGGTACTTTGTATATGATTTGATTGGAGAGTCTGATGCAATCGAGGCGATTATTTACTATTTTATACAAGAATATTATAGAAGCAGCGATTCTCCTTTTGTCCAGTTCGCAAACATTAAAGCGATTAAGCAGTATATCGTGGGGAAACCCGATTTGTGGATAATAACCGTGAATTATATATGTGGCCGATTTGAGAAACCTACGTTGTATTTTTTCAAGTTGGAGGATATAAACGTTGTAGGTAGGGCTCCAAACCACTGAGGCGTACTCGAGGCGGGATCTTACAAATGTCACGTATAGGGTGCGCATAGTGTCAATGTTCACAAACCCCTTTCGTGCGAGAAATCCTATGGTTTTAATGGCGCCGGCTACTATTGACTCAATATGCTTTATAAAATTAAGTTTAGGATCACAGTGAACTCCTAAGTCTTTAAAAGAGTCTGGTCTGTGCAATATGACACCCCGAAGATTATAATCATAGAGAAATATGTTATGCTTTCTGGTAAATGACAAGGTGTTACACTTCTGTGGATTGAGTGGCAGTTTATTGATAATGCACCAGTCATGGAGTTTATTTAGATTATTTTGCAATCTCTCACAGTCTTCGATTGATGTTATTTCGAGAAATATTTTTAAGTCGTCTGCATAGAGCAACGTTTCGGCATCGAGATCGATCGTAATATCATCCACAAACAGGTTAAAGAGAAGCGGACCCAGTATAGACCCTTGGGGAACACCGGATTCCTGCAAGAATTCGACGGACCTGTAACCACGGTGTTGAACATATTGGTATCTGTTTTGCAAGTAAGTTTTAATTAAGTTTATTAGATCCACTGATAAACCAAATGTGGCAATTTTTGATAGTAGAACACCGTGATCGAGTCTGTCGAAAGCTTTGGAGAAGTCTGTGTAAATCACATCAACCTAGACAGTCTAGACAGATCAAGTTTTTCACTTAAGTATTGAGTGATACAAACGAGGTTGGTTACTGTAGATCTGCCCCTCATAAAACCATGTTGGTTGGGCGATATCATGCCAGATATATGGTCATAGATAACGTTTTTGTCACCTTTTTTAAAGATAGGACAAACTCGTGATAATTTCCATTTATCCGGAAAAGAGGATGTCTGTAGTATCAAGTTAAATATATGCATGTGGGGTTTAGCAAATATTATTGCACAATCTCTCACTATAAAAGCTGGGATAAGGTCAGGTCCCATCGTCATGTTAGCTTTTAGTTTTTTGGTTGCGTTTAAGACTTGTTCTTCAGTTATTTCTGTTAGGGTAAGCAATAAGTTGTTATTGTTGGATTGAAAATTCTGTTCTTGATTAGCGGATGGTGTGAATGACTTGGCAAAATAATCAGCGAAGCTATTAACAATTGTTTGTGGATCTGTTACTTCCTCATTTTTATAGTACAAGGTGGTTGGTATAGGCGAGATATTATTTTTTAAATTGAGAAAAGACCAAAAGTTCTTAGGATTAATTTTAATTTCTGTTTCAATAGTTTCAAGGTACAGTTTATATGAAATATCAACCTCTTGTTTAATTTGTGCTCGCAGTTGTTTAAATTTCTCGAATTCGTAAGCAGAACCTGTTTTTTATATTTGTTGAAATGTTTATTTTTCAATTTTATCTTGTAGATAATTTTTCCGTTAAACCATGGTGGATATGATTTATTGGTAACCTTAGTCCTAGGAGTATGTTTCTCGAAAATTTCAACCAGTTTAGTATAGAATAAGTCAAGTGATTCATCTACAGTAGTATATTGTTCAAATTTGGACCAGTCAGTATGGAAAATTTCCGCATACAAATTATGAAAGTTGGCTTTTTTAAAATTGTATTTTGTGATCGTTTGACAAGGAAAGTTGTTAGTACTTGATTTGGGAATATCAACTTTAACGAGCAGTGCAGGATGATCTTCAGGGAGAATAACTTCGGGGGCTCTATTAACAGAACAGTTATTATTTTTTATTACTAAGTCTAGTATTCGTTCAAGGCTATTAGTTGTATAATTATATTGTTTTAAGTCAAAGAAGTTGAAAAAGTTTAATAAGGAGTTAAAATTGATAGTAGAAGCATTATTATTCATAGCACAGTTTAGGTATTCAGGTATGTTAAAGTCCCCTAATATTAGAATGTCTGATCCATAAATGCAATACAAAGAAGCTATTGATTCGTATAGTAATTCGAAGTCAGTGTTACTACATGCTGGAGGAATGTATATTACGATTATGTGCAACGTGTGGAATTTTATATTTAATTTAACAACTAGAATATCTATGTGTTTTATATGACTAAAGCCATCCGAGATAGAAAAAATATTGACTTTAACCGCATTAAATTTCTTATTTAGAGCTAGGAGTACACCGCCTCCTCTTTTAGTATCCGTAGAAGTAAAATCGCGGTCGCTTCTGAATACGTCGTAATGGTTCAAATCGAATAACTCACAATTAAAGATATCTTTACTTAGCCAGGTTTATGTAAAAGCAATAGCATCATACTGATTGATGGTTGACATAGAATTAAAAAGAGTGACAGTTTTGGACCCCAGTCCCCTCACGTTTTGATAGTAAAACATCAAAGTAGACTTATGAGTGTAAGTAGAATTCAGACATTTGGCATTGGGTCTGGGCACAGGGCAGTTTGATTGCTATTGTCCGCCTAATATTCTAATTTTCATTTTACTTTGGATCTCCTTATATACGTGACATTTAGGATCCCACGCCGCATGTTGTATGTCTAGATTCTTATTTTGCGTAGAATTTAAATTATTGCAGTGCACGCATTTAAGGTCCGTGGCAGTGCATTCCTTTACTGAATGTGCTTCAGAGCATTTGGGACAAACAGGAGTATCTCTAACGCAATTATTGGCTATATGGTGAAAACCGCAACATTTAAAACAACGTCTCACATCGATCGCATCATACACCGAACAGTAATCATATCCAACAAATATTTTCCCCGTATCAATAATTCTGGTATAAGTTTCAATATCTACTTGAATTAACGCTTGATATATTTTATTATTATTACGTAAAGGTTTTACATGCACTAAATCACAAACACTATGATCCATGAATAGGTTACGATTGCCTGCCCTTATATAATTGAGTAGGATGTTGTCTTCGTATTTATCTGATATTCCGACTATCTTGAGCCTTGGATTAAGGGATGATACTTGCTTAACGTTATAGTTTTCACCAAGTTTTTCATTAAGTAGTTGGTTAAATTTGGTTGATTCCTCACCTTTATTACAGCTTATAACTAATCCACCATTACGTACAGGTTTAACATTGGCAATATTAATATTCTCAAGCACAGGATCAACTTTACGTAATACGTCTGTTTTGGTTGTATGTGTGTAGATTGGTCTGTTTTTTTAGGCTGTACTACAAAAGATGCCTTAGTTTTTACCACATCAGCGAAGGAGGCCTTTAGCATCGACTTATCATTATTTGATAAATTTTTGTTTACTTCCTCAAGCTTAAGTGTAAATACCTGTTGAAGATCTTCTTTATAAGTTTTCAATTTTACTTCCATTTCGCATAACATATCAGTGTATGTTTTGCTCATTAACTCGTTAGGGACTTCGGTGTTGTTTATTTGACTTAAGTTGTTAACATGAGATTCAATATTTCTTATATTCTCACATAACTTGGATATATTGCCCTTATTAACAACTTCACAGTTTATCTTGCATGTATCACATAGATAGAATAGGTTTTTACACTTATCGAGTAACTTAAAATCATTCACTTAGCTGAACACATGAGTAGTGAAACCATAACTTACATGAGCCTTCGCATCCAACCAGACCATCTTTTTTTCGTACTCGACATTTTGCACAATTCTCTACCATGCTTATTTATTATTTAACATACGTAGCTTTTTGTACTCTAGCACAACAACAATGTTCTTTATAATTATGTTCTTTACAAACAAACAAAGCTTCCTGCAAAGTGGCTGACACAATATAATAATATAGAAGCGTTTTTTTACCTCATTTTTGAAAATTCACCTCCGTTAAACGCAGCAGTACACAGGTGACTGAAGTTTGTTTTATTGTTTCTTATCACGTTGCGAAACTTAACATAAGTTACACCGACAATAAGACATAAGTTACACCGACAATAAAATCACTTAATTTTTAATATGTCAAAAATTGATAAAAATAATTAAATTGCAAGAAAACGCAGACACGTAGATTTCAGCCGACTGCATTTATATCAATGTCATATTGCCAAGCAGCGCTTAAAACAAGTGGCTGACACAATAAAATCATATAGGAGCGTTTTTTTTATTGAATTTTTAATTAAATTAAAAAATCAGCAACGCCGTAATGACTGAAATGGTTTTTCCAGGTTTTTGTTTTGACGCCTTTACACTTTTCAACTTCAGTCATGCAATAAAGTCATATAAAAATTTCTGCCACCAGCTCCCTAGCTATCACTAAAATAATAAAGAGTAGAAGTTGCAGTGGGGTATGGCAGACTGTGAATACCTATTTGATTTACATTTTACTGCAATACCACAGAATTTCTTTTACGTTCTGCCATCGAGATTAATAAACAGTCAATATATTTTTTTAAATTTTTATAGACCAGGAGAGTAAATCGAGAATGCACTTTCTAACGGCAAATTGTGAGACATTATGGCGACAGGTGTTTTCTGTATGTTTAAACCCTGCTGAATCCGAATCTGTCGATCGCATGCCGAAATTCAAGATGGTGGCCAAAATGGCGGCGAAAAATATTTTTCTTATTTATTGCTTATTTCGATTCAAATTTTCGGGCATATTTACGCCACATTGTTCATACACAGTCATGTTCAAAATATGTACCACCACCCTCCCCTCCCCTCCTCGTCCCCCTCGAAAAAATTGAAAATAAAGAAGTTCTCTCTGCCGTTGTTGCAAGCCCCTGTAACAACGGCATAAATGTGTGCACATTAGTTGCACCATTTTCTCCCTCTGTTCTGAGAGTCTTGCAATCCTTCGGTTTTGGCTCTTCCCCGTCAACTCCCCACCCACAATCTGTAGCTAGCGGAATATTCGGTGGAGCCTCATTTGCCTTACGCCAAATAAGTGTTTATAAAAAAAGTAAATCAATTACAACAGATGCCCAAATGAAGCTCATACACACATTTTTATAAGCTTCATCTTAATTTTACTGTACCTGATAATGGGCACGAAGTATATGCTGTCGAAGGGAATCACTATAGAATAACTAGGAAGGCAGCGCACGCGAAACCTGTGCCAAAATTTCTTTTATTATTGAGATTTATACTACGTTGGGGGGGGGGGGGGGTGGTACATATTTTGAGCATGACTGAATAGTGTATAAACAATGTGGCGTAAATATGCCCGAAAATTTGAATCAAAATAAGCAATAAATAAGTAAAATATTTTTCGCCGCCATTTTGGCCGCCATCTTGAATTTCGGCCTGGCGACCGACAGATTCGGATTCAGCAGGGTTTAAATATACAGAAAACACTTGTCGCCAAAATGTCTCACGATTTGCCGTTAGACAGCAGAAATATGCACTTTACAGATTTTCTCCCCTCTATTATTATTCAAATCGGTAATTGCCGTTGGCGTAATAACCGACTGTAATTTTAATTCGCTTCAACAAAAGGAGTTAAAAAAATATGTTTAATTCTTAGAGATAACTTAGAGAATACAATTCTAGGACCACTGCTGTTTCTCATGTATATTAATGATTTTGTAAAAATATAAAACTTAAAAAATACGTTTCGATGATCTCAATAATCAGTAATAATCTCAATGTACTAGAGTGAAATTACTTAGAGAAGATAACATCCGCACAAACCGATATCGCTAACAAGTGCCGATTGTCTAGGTCGTGTTCGGTATTTATTATATATTCATAGTGAATATTCAACCGTTTCTATGAATAAAACAGATGAAATGAAATTTATTTTAATTGGGACTGTCCAATATTATTAATAAACGAAAATAGTAAACATAGTAGTTTTAGTATGTTATCTTCTCTAAGTAATTTCACTCTAACAACAATGACATGCGAGGGACAGTTAAATGCCGAAAAATAGTTGCCAGTGACTAACAAAACTAATAATATCATAAACACATGCGTCTTATTTAAGACATGCAGACGGTTTTAACATTCAAACAGTCAATTCAGAAAATTCCTAGAAGTATACCTAAATTCAAACTTAAATTGGGATATATGAATCTTTGCATATACGTTTGAATTCGTTATTTCTTCATTTTTACTCCGTGCTCAATAACGGTATTAGGTAATAAGGTTCATTTAACTGGGCGACGCGCGACGGTGAAATTTATATCATAATGAGAGCGACCTTTTCGAAGGCGCAGGGGGTTCAATTTTTTTTTAATTGTTTTCACCCTTCATAGTAACCTCTTTATTTAGTTTTTCAGAGTAAAGGAACATATCCATAGTTTTGAATGTTTAAGCTTTAACGTCAGGGTCGTTATGAGAGAATCCTAAAATCTCTATATATTGAATGTCATGTAAATCGGCCAAAATATTGCAATAATTGCAGCTATGTTGGATTCACCGTTTTGAATTCTTAATTTTTAAGATCAGATTCGATATCAACTACTATCTAAATACCTACTAACTACCGGTTTTAACGCAATCCTGGCGAAATTCTGGTGGCACCTTCGCCAAATTTGGCCAAATCTTCAACTAAAAAAATCTTGTTTCCAATTTTTGCTCACCTTGCATTAGACGCAGTTCGATGAAGTTATTATTAGTATTATTAATAAATTTATTTTAGATGGTTATTTCCCATCAGAGTTCAAAATCCCGGTTTTCAAACATACATTGGGAATTATCGTCAAATAACCGTAGTGTGTGTTCTGTAGAAGGTAACTGAAAAAATCGTATCCAATAGAATAATCTCATATTTAAATAAGAATTCTACTTTGATTGAATATCAGTATGGATTCAGGCCCGGGAGATCCATTGAGCATTTAACTCCGTGAAAAATGATATACTTTTCAGCAAGCAAGTTAGAAAATATTGGAATAAGTTAGAAAATATTGAAATAAGAGGTAATCTGTTGAAATGGCTAATTTCTTACATGGAAAATAGAAAATATATAGTGAAATATAATGAGGCTGAATCCGATACACATGATGCTTTGTTAGGTGCCCCCAAGGATCAATCCTGGGGCTCAATTATGTACGCAGATGATTCAACTATTTCTGTATCAGCCACTAGTAACGATGATATACATGAAGCTATCAAAAATGTTGTAGATGAAATGAATGATTGGTGTAATAGAAATAAATTAATACTAAATGAGAAAAAAACGGTATTTATAAATTTCAGTCAAAGAAAAATTATTTCATTTAACTCTCTACCGCTAAGCACCACTTCGAAATTCTTGGGTACCTATATAGATAGCACACTCTCGTGAGAACCCTAGGGTTAGGGTAACCATGTCTGTAGCAAATTAAACAAAGCATATTTTGCCATATTGCAACTAAAGGATACTAGGTGAGGAGGGACTCATGGAAGAATTATAAGGCTGATATTTAATTTAAATTATAGAGAAAGTTGCAAACGTACATTCATTACAAAGAAATTTCTAACTGCAGCCTGTATTTACATTTATAATGCTTAATATACGCAAAATCAAACTTGCATGAATTTAAAACTTTAGATAACAGCCATGCGTATAATACGAGATATGGGAAGCTGCTTTTGATACAGCGGCATAAGACAGCCAAATTTAAAGAATCACTTCATTATAATAGTGAAATACTATATGTATAATTGCCTAAATGAAAATCTCAAAGTATTCTTGTATGTTCTATACTATTATTTATGTTCTATATTCGTGATTAGGTATATATTTTATATATATATTTTCGTGACTTGCCACATGGACATGATTATGTATCTATTTATTGACCATAAACTATCTATCTGTCTATTTGACCTCCACCGAGCTATACCTTGCAGTTTGCAAAATATTTCATAGATATCGCTTAAGCTAATCCAGAGTGATAATTGGACAAATATATATAAGAGAAACACATACATGTCGAAGTGAGAACTTTCACTTTTTTTTTACATTTTTTTAAGTCTGTTAAAAAGATATCTAGACAATTATACATTCAATGAGTCAAATCACAATCCCTATAATTAGAAGTTTTATAATAATTATAGATTAAAAAGCTCCAAATAATCTTTTATTCTACAAAATATCTTAACAAATTGTCAATTTCACTAAGAAATTGCCCGTTCGTTGAGATACTTCATCGATATGTGTAAATAGCTTTGGTTGAAAAAAGCAATATGATTCTCAACGGCAATGATAAAATTTTAATCTAAAGAAGCATAGTTACGTTTACATACTTCACTTATAATATTTCAACTGGCAAAAGCTACGAAAAGCAAAGGATGATAAAAATGTATTAAATTTGTTTTTATTACGCTTATTTTTAGCACTTAGTTTCTATGAAAATGTAACTATTTTCTCATATTCATAAACAGTTTAGAAATCTTAAAAATTTACACGAAGCTTTAAGTTTATCTAAACTCGCGAATAATCGTAAGCATGAATTCTCAATCCCATTTGCGGAAATATAATATAATACAAAATGAATATAAGATTTTGCGAGGCAATAAGGCCACATAACTTCGTTATATATCACCTAATAAAATTTGAATTTGCTGAATTTTTTTAATAAAATTTGTAGGAGTGTTTATACAAAACGGTCCTCTCTATTTGCCACCTTTTATTTATGTATTAACATTTTCAAGAATTTCATCTATTAAGTCATTCCAGTAAGATAAAATAATTTATAAATAAATTTAAGATTACAATTACCAGCACTCCTAAATGCTTCCCTGGCAAGCATTCATTCGCGTCTGGTTTCCATGACAACAAGTTCCTCCCTAAAGTCTGAGAGCGTGTAAAGCTATGCGAATGCCGAGGCGAGTGCCATCTATTGACGGCAAAATTGGAAACTATTTATTGAATCTATGTTTGAAAATTAAGAGGTTATATTTTATCCACGTAATTAATTAAGGACTATCTAGGTCGTCACGATTTCGTTTTTTGTAAATTCCAATTTTTCGACGTCAATTTTTTCGTTGATCACGTGTTTTTGATTAAAACAAAAAATTAAAAAAGGTGACGAACTAGAATATATATTTTAATACATACGTACAAAATTTGAAGTTTCTATCTTCAAAAATAAGCCGAATAATTCGTTTCTTCATTTCACTGACCGCAGATTATACTCTTAAAACTTTAGATAACAGCCATGCGTATAATACGAGATATGGGAAGCTACCTTAGATTCCGTGGCATAAGACAGCCAAATTTAAAGAATCACTTCATTATAATAGTGAAATACTATATGTATAATTGCCTAAATGAAAATCTCAAAGTATTCTTGTATGTTCTATACTATTATTTATGTTCTATATTCGTGATTAGGTATATATTTTATATATATATATTTTCGTGACTTGCCACATGGACATGATTATGTATCTATTTATTGACCATAAACTATCTATCTGTCTATTTGACCTCCACCGAGCTATACCTTGCAGTTTGCGAAATATTTCATAGATATCGCTTAAGCTAATCCAGAGTGATAATTGGACAAATATATATAAGAGAAACACATACATGTCGAACTTCCACTTTTTTTTTTACATTTTTTTAAGTCTGTTAAAAAGATATCTAGACAATTATACATTCAATGAGTCAAATCACAATCCCTATAATTAGAAGTTTTATAATAATTATAGATTAAAAAGCTCCAAATAATCTTTTATTCTACAAAATATCTTAACAAATTGTCAATTTCACTAAGAAATTGCCCGTTCGTTGAGATATTTCATCGATATGTGTAAATAGCTTTGGTTGAAAAAAGCAATATGATTCTCAACGGCAATGATAAAATTTTAATCTAAAGAAGCATAGTTATGTTTACATACTTCACTTATATAATATTTCAACTGGCAAAAGCTACGAAAAGCAAAGGATGATAAAAATGTATTAAATTTGTTTTTATTACGCTTATTTTTAGCACTTAGTTTCTATGAAAATGTAACTATTTTCTCATATTCATAAACAGTTTAGAAATCTTAAAAATTTACACGAAGCTATAATAATATGTTTAAGTTTATCTAAACTCGCGAATAATCGTAAGCATGAATTCTCAATGACCGCATTTGCGGAAATATAATATAATACAAAATGAATATAAGATTTTGCGAGGCAATAAGGCCAGATAACTTCGTTATATATCACCTAATAAAATTTGAATTTGCTGAATTTTCCAACTTTTATTGCATTATAAAAGGTGTAAATTGACTGTTAGGTTTTTTTCTATTTCGGATATAGAACTTAGACTATAATATATTTGAATTATATTTGAAGCTTCGTTGATATAACTGTAGAGCTTATGCGGCTGTACGTGGAGTGAAAACGGCCAAGAATTTTTTTTTTCCATTAATCACTTGGCCTATATATGGAATAGTTGCCTCTTTTAGAAGTGAATTACTGTACAAAAAATTGATTTGCTGAGACTTCATCTTTGGCTGCCAATTTAACATCTAAATTTCAAAAAAAAGTAAAATACTTTTATGCAGGTCTTCCCTTATTCTCATAATAAATAACTAGAAAAATTGCTTCCTGAATGAAAATAACTCAGAACTCACCATATGGAGGTGGCTGCAAGTCGAGTTCCACCACCCACCCACCATTTTAACCAGTTTCTTTATATTCAGTTGTCTTTAAAAACTTGGTGATAGTGACCTTTTGTCTCGAATTTTGGTAGGGATATTCTGGAGGCATTTCTAGACCTAATAAAGCAATATATTGCTTCATAACCACATACTGCCGCTGATACTTCTGTAACTAATTTTACACAGCGTAGCGTTCGACGGCTTGGGAATGACACGGAAATTTTAAAATATCAATTTCAGCAGGAACGTCAGAGGTCATTTCCTGGAGATCACTGTTCAAAATTTCTACTGTCAGAGGCGGCTCTGTAACTGTTATTGACGGCCAGTCAACTAGTTCAAAGTACTCGTCTGCATTAAAATTAAAATTGAGAATAACAAATTGACGAACTTGGTTTTCATTATGTTTTGCTTGTCTGCATTTTCATATCCTCCGAAGACCTAATTCTCTCGCTAGCTGATGAAAGGAAGCATATTACTTCCTTTCGTCAGCTAGCATTGCCAATAACAAATTTTCAGGGTGACCGTAGTAACTATTTCTTTGCAGTACTGGATCTACTACCTTCTTAAGCACTTCAAGCAAAAATCTACTTTTTATAATGCCAAAAAAATGATAACTACCATGTCGGCATGACGGTCGGACCTAAAGTTCAAACCAGGTTGGTGCGTAGACTTTCATAACGTATATTCTGTAATTATATTTAAATTATATGAAGGATTTTCGGTAGAAACATACAATCTCAAGATTCTGTTGGCAGTTGTTAACCATCTTGAGTGTGTTAGACTTGGCGAAATTGTTCCTTTGGAAATTGCAATGCAGATCTCATAGAGATATTTTTGATCTGTACTTGGCTCGGTAAGATCAATTTTAGGAAAATTAGCGTCTTTTTTTCTAAACTTCACAACCGGGTGTTTTTCGCAGTTTTCTAATTTTTTCCAATTTCTCCGCAATAACCTTTTGGTCCAGTAGTCTTTCCATCTAAATGCTGCAATAGATGTCGCAATGGCAGTTCATTCGTGTGCATTAAACACACAAACCACTGCAGAGGACGCGCCAAAGAATTTTCAAGTTGCCGTATTATTCCATTTTTATAACCTGTATTTACCACTGTCCCGTCGCATCAATTCCTTGCACCTCGGAAAGTTCTATGTTTTTCTCCAGAAATTCCAATAAGCTTCTTTTAATATTTTGAGCACTTCCAGATGACGGAGCTATGTGACCGAGATAAACGGAACCCGGTTCTGAAACTAATACTATATGTTCTTCTGTGATTGCCTTTCTTGAAAGAGTATCTCCTTTCTACTTTCTTTACTTGAATCAATGTTTTATCCTTTCTTCCATCGAAATATATTCCATAGACAGTCTAGGGTGGCCCATCTCTATAGGGGGTGAATTTTTTTTGCGTATTTTTTAAGTCTCACCCCACGAAAATATACTATTATACTAGGAATAATTTATGTCAAAGTTTCAAATAATTCGGTGAACGGTAACCCGTGCCGCATTCAGGTAGAAATTTTTAGATAAGATTTTATTACGGTAACCCGTGCCGCATTCAGGTAGAAATTTGTAGATAAGATTTTATTACGGTAATACACTTAAATTTTACTTAAAATACAAATATCTACCTCTGTTCTCATAATGTTTTATTGGTGTAATTATTTCCTAGAAATTATTTGTTTTGGAAGTTTGGAAATTTAATGCACCTACGGTAGGTTTTTATGTCAGTTTGCAATTGTGTTTTACAGTGGTGACATTATAAGTTCTAGCATACGTTCCTTTTTGAAAAAACATTTAACGATGGCTGATGTTAGATCCTTACGAAAGGATACTTTCATTTACTTAGTTGGACACTATTCGTCACAAATCATTGGCAATAAATTGCCGTCTAATAGACAAGTATTACAAGTGCTCTTTTATAACATTCGTGAAGTGAAGCTAAGTGTACATGAAAGTGCTAAATTAACAATAAAAGAGGTGTCAGTTTTTTGGGATAAAGCTCGCATTCCGACACGTCAGGATTTTCATTGTGTTAAACAACTAGATAAACTTTATGCAGAGTGGAGGAACTTACAAAAATCGGCTAAAAGGGCCAGTGCGGGAGGTAAAGAAAAAAATTTCGTTGAAAAATTGGACGATCTCTTTGACATTTCTCATGCAAATGTATTGGAGTTGATGAAAATAGATGAAGATAAGCAGTTTTTAATTAACCAAAGAAAAAAGGGACGTCCTGGATTTATGCATGGTATTGTTTACCAACTTGCTTCTCAAGAAAAATCAGCTGAGGAGAAATTACAGAAATTATCCGAACGAATGCAACGAAGTCAACAAGAAAAAGCTAGATTAGAGGAAACAGTCACCTGTCCATCATCAAGTAGTAATTCAGCCGACTCCAACGAAAATGAAGATGAAATAATCGAAGCCCAAGAAGAGTTGTTACAAGACCAGCCTGGCCCGTCACAGCCAAAAAAGAGGAGATTGTATGGAACATGTAACATCATCACATCAAAAATAGCCGCTGCATTTGATGCTTGCAAAATAAGCGACAGGTATGGAGTCCATATTTTGACGGCAGTAGCAGAAGCACTAAGACATGACACCACATCTTTGTCCATCAGCAGTACCACACTTCAGCGCTCTAGACAACGCATCCGCGAAGAAAGAGCTGAAATATTAAAAACTGCCTTCGGTAATTCTGAATTGCCGGCCCCAGTCATCCATTGGGATGGAAAACTTTTACCTTCTCTTACTGGAATGGGAAATATCGATAGACTTGCTATCTTAGTTACTAGTGGAGAACAACTACTTGGAGTACCAGCTTTGCCCAATTCAACTGGAAGAGAACAGACTGAAGCAGTTTATGATGTGGTTTGTGAATGGAATTTGGACGAAAAGGTAATAGCTTTGTGTTGTGATACAACAGCATCAAATATGGGTTATATAAATGGGGCAGCCACACTATTGCAACAAAAATTAGAAAGAGATATTCTATATTTTCCTTGTAGACATCATATTTTTGAAGTGGTTTTGAGAAGTGTGTTTGACACAAAAATGCCTTCCTCATCTGGTCCAAATGTGCCACTATTTAAACGTTTTAGGGAATTTTGGCCCAAAATAGATCAAAATAAACTAAAAACTGGATTTCAGGTATCAAAAATTAAACACATTTTACAACCAGTTAAAGCCAAAATTGTAAAGTTTCTAAATGCAGCTTTAACTTTGCAACAGCTTCGTGATGATTATAAAGAATTTTTAATGCTTTCTAAATTTTTTGTTGAAGAAGAGCCCACTCACACGACATTCTATTAACCAAGGGCATTTCATCATGCACGTTGGATGGCCAAAGTCATTTACTGTCTAAAAATATTTTTTTTCCAAGATCAGTTCCAACTAACTAAAAAAGAAAAATAGGTATTGAAGATATGTCTCTTTATTGTAAATTAATTATCAAAATATTGACAAAGAAATATCTCAAGCCGCAAGTAGGAAAATAGTGAACCATTTGTGGTACCTTAATTCAGTAAATGTTGGCTTATCTTTCTTTGATGACGATATTTCAGTTACCACTAAAAGAGAAATGGTTAAAGCTTTGAATAGGTGTTGTGTGGCTGCCTTTAGTCTGCGTTTAGCAGAGCACTTTCTTACCGTAGATGGTAAGCTTCCACTATTTATGATAATTATGATAACTTCGAAGGACCACTGCTTTTGCAGAAATGATAAATAGAAAATCGTGCTAACAATATATTTCATGAAAGATACATTTTTTAAACTGATGTTGCTATGTTTTTGACAGATTGTTTTATTAATTTTATTTACTGACATTTGTTAACTATGCCTTCTATTTTATTTATTAACTAAAAAATTAACAAGAATAACAAAATTAACTTTTGAACATAAGGCGCCCGCCTTAAAGGACATTGTTCTTTAATTGCGAAGCACTACACTACCTCACAAGGTAATACACAGATCTTTGAAATTGGTCGTTTGTATACGCCTTTCGTAGTTTTGATCGTTACCACACGAGTAATGCCGTCACTTCCAGGATGCAACTCGAGTACTCTACCCAATTGCCATTTAAGGGGGGGTAAGTTCTCCTCTTTGATGAGCACTAGGACTCCTTTCTTTAATAGTTCGACATGTTGAGTTTTCCACTTCTGACGTACTTGAAGTTCGCTTATGTACTCCTTTGACCACCTGGTCCAAAAATTTTGCGTCATTTGTTGGAGTCTTTGAAATCTATTTAACCTGGTTTCTGGTGTGCCCATCAGACTTGGATCGGGGATTGTAGTAATAGCTTCGCCGATCAAGAAATGCGCCGGAGTCAATGGTTCAGAGTCATTAGGATCACATGATAGCGGGCATAGTGGCCGAGAATTTAAACACGCTTCTACCTGCGTTAACACTGTTATGAATTCTTCGAAACATAAAATAGACTCACCGATAACACGTTTTATATGGTATTTTGTGGACTTTACTCCGGCCTCCCAGAGTCCGCCAAAATGCGGTGCTCGGGGAGGAATGAAATGCCACGTTACTCCGTCGAGACTTAAATCAGTTGAAATCTGACCATTAGTTTTGAGTAAAAAATTACGTAGTTCGGCATTAGCTCCAACAAAGTTGGTGCCATTGTCTGAATATAAGTTTAGACATTTGCCTCTGCGGGCCATAAATCTTCGCAAAGTTGCTAAAAAGGATTCGAATGTCAGGTCGCCCACCAGCTCTAAGTGTAAGGCTTTAGTTGCGAAGCAGACGAATAGACAAACGTATGCCTTGGTAGTTTTATAATTTCGCGTTTTTCTATCGCGAATTAAGAACGGGCCGGCGTAATCCACGCCGGAGTTTAAAAAAGGTCGAGATGGAGTGACGCGAGTCTTTGGTAAGTCTGCCATAATAGCTTGAACATTTTTAGCATTGAAACGAAAACAACGAATACATTTATGTACAATTTTTTTTACCAAATTTCGCCCACATATGAACCAATATCGATCTCTAAGTGAGGCCAGCAAAAGTTGCGGACACGCATGTAAGAGACGCTTATGTTCATGTTCTGCTATCAAATACGATAAATGATGATTAGTAGGTAGTACGGCGGGATGTTTTTTCCAATTGTCAAAATTGGAATGTTTCAATCGTCCTCCAACTCTCAATATACCGTCTACATCTAAGAACGGAGCTAAAGCAAACAACTTGCTTTTTGAATTCACTGAACCAGATTTAAGCAAACTGTTCAATTCTTCTTGGTAGTGCGATTTTTGAACTGATAGAATTAAACGATTTAATGCGTCTTGTATTTCAAGGGGTAATAAGGGACCATTGTTCCTACTGTTTTTTGCCAATGAGGCATTATTTTTGAACCGCAAGCAATAAGCTGTGACTCTTATCAATCTGTTTAAATCGGAATAATTTTTAATGAAAGATATTTCCATTGCAACCGCACCTACAACCCTCTTATCCTTTCGCATTTCAACTAACACATCCTCGGGATAATTTTTGGGTTCGAGTGTTTCCGGATTATCTATCGGCCATAGGTCTGACGACAATGAGAGCCATGTCGGTCCCTTCCACCATAGCTTACAGTCGAACAATAGTTTGGGCTCAATACCACGGGAAAGTAAACCCGCTGGGTTTTCGGTCGTGTTTACATAATGCCAGTCGTCGGGCGAAGTTAAGGACTGAATTTCAGAGATTCGATTAGCCACGAAGACTTGCCATCGACTGCATAAAGATTTTATCCATGAAAGCGTTATTTTGGAGTCGCTCCAATAGTAATATTTATTAAATTTAAGTTTCATGGTTTCATGGAGTTCTGTACTTTGTTGAACAACCTAGCTAATAATAAAGCTGCGCAGAGCTCTAGCCTGGGAATAGTTATAGTTTTTAAAGGAGCTACTCGGGTTTTAGCGCATAAAAGTTTACAACAAATATTGCCAGAGAAATCAATACTCCTGATGTAAATACATGACCCGTAAGCTTGCTTGGAACTATCTGCAAACCCATGCAGTTCCAATGTTTTATAATTTTCGCATGTTACGCGTCTGGGAATTTCAATTTTATTTAGCATGTGTAACTGATTCCGAAAGGTTACCCATTTGTAGTTTAAATGCACGGGTACAGCTGAGTCCCAAGAAAGTTTTTCTTGCCAAAGTTGTTGTAAGATTATTTTTGGTGCTATAGTACATGGACCTAATATGCCAAGAGGATCGAAAATCTGTGCTGCTTCGGACAAGATTGTTCGCTTGGTTATCTTCGTTGGTCTAGGTTTTGAGTCTATATCGAATGTGAAATTGTCAGTTTCGCAAGACCACATTAGACCTAACGTTTTTGCATTTTCGTGTTCACCAAAGTTAAATTTTGTGGAATCATGAGCGTTTAAATTTTGAATAACTCGTTTGTCATTGGCACGCCACTTCCGCAAGTCGAAACCGCCCCGTCTTAAAACATTTTGTATTTGAACTGAAATGTTTGCAGCATGTTCAACGTTTTCAGCGCCAGTTAATAGATCGTCCACATAAAAATCAGATTTAATTATTTCAGAGATTTCTGGTTGATCTTGTTGACACTCATTAGCCAACTCAAATAAACATCGTATTGCAAGATAACTAGCTGCAGCGGTACCATATGTGACTGTTTGTAGCTCGTATGTTTCCAGGGATATGGACGGGTTAGCACGCCATAAAATTCTGAGGAGAGGAGTTTGCTCAGGACATAAAAGCACCTGTCGATACATTTTAGCAATGTCGGCAGTTACTACATATTTATGAATACGGAAACTCAAAAGAATGCTAAATAATTCTCTCTGTAATACTGGCCCTACCATCTGTAAGTCGTTTAATGACTTCCCAGTTGACGTTGGCGCTGAAGCGTTGAAAACACAACGTAATCGCGTTGTCTCAGAATGCTCTCGAAAAACGCCGTGATGAGGCATATAATAGCTAATTTTTGCTTGCTCGGGATTTGTCACTTTAACCATATGACCCATTTGTTCATATTCATTTAAGAACTCGGTATACAGTTGTGAAAGTTCAGGATTCTTTTGGAGGCGGCGCTCAAGATTGTAAAATTGTTTTTCAGCTTGTTGCCTCGATTCGCCGAGAAGTTCAAGAGATTTCTTGAATGGGATCGCTACAACAAACCTACCATCTTTATTTCGTTTCGTGTTTTCATTAAAACTTGTTTCACAAGCCCGTTCTTCACTTGTGATTGTTTTTGAATTATCAATGTTTTCTAGTTCCCAGAATTTAGTTAACTGTGTATCGATGTCATTACTACTAACAAAATGACACACGGTTTTATTCACTTGTTGATTTACGTTTGGCAAGTTCAACAATCCCGAAACTATCCAGCCTAGTCTTGTTCGTTGTAAATTAGCTTTAGCTTTACCCAATTTTATTTGCCCCACGCTCAACAAATCCCAAAATATTTCAGCCCCAATGAGAATATCGATGTCACCAGCCTGATCGAATTTTGGATCGGCTAGCTGTATGTTATGGGGAATATTTAAGGTAAATTTGTCAAAGGAAACCGATGGCAACTTATCCATAATTGTAGGTAGCACAAGACAAGATAATGTTGTTTGATAATTATCCAATTGAGATTGTATTTTCAGTTGACAGCGAGCATTTATGTTGCTTAACCTTTGATTGATCCCCAAAATCGTATATGAGATTTCTGAAGTCGAAAGTTTTAATTTCTTGCATAAAGAGTTAGTTATGAAATCAGACTGTGAGCCGCTGTCAAGCATTGCTCTGGCTTCGTGAATTTTACCACTGCGATCTATTACTTGTATAATAGCTGTAGATAAGAGTACTTGTGAGGTACGAGAGTAATTTGCTTGATTAGATAAAGCGTGTGTCTTTTGAGGTATGGCATCATCATGTGTGTCTTGGTTGAGAGCATCGCTCTCCGACCTTTTGTTAATGCATGGTTGGTCTATTTTGCTCACGTTTGTTTGGTCTGAACTACTGCGAGGAAAATTTGTATAAAATTCTGGATCATGAAGTAACGTATGATGTCGTCTGTTGCATTTCTTACACGAGATTAATTTGCAGAATTTTATATTGTGATTTCCCTTCAAGCAATTGTGACATAAATTCAGACGCTTGATCTCTGTCCATCGTGACTTAATAGACATACTGGAGAATTTTGGACAAGAGTTTATTACATGATTCTCTTTACATAACACACATGATACATTTTCGATTGAGAAATGCGAATAATTTTGACGTGAGTTGCTTCCACGATCGTTTGAAATTTTACCCTCTATGTTATTTAATTGTAAATTTTCCAAGAGTCTACATTTGTTTTTGAGGAAAACTTCTAACTCGGTAAATTTTGGCAATTCTGGCCCTGTGCACTTTTCCTCCCATTCTCGCCTAGTTTTTGAATCAAGTTTCGACGTTACTAAGTGAATGAGCAATATATCCCATTGATCTACAGGTAATTTCAAAACCTGCAAAGCCCTTATGTGCTTTGTAAGATTATCGAGTAATGACCTTAAGCCAGCAAATGATTCCTTTGTGACATTAGCTAAATTAAAGATAGATTTAACGTGGTTATTGATGAGGAAATTTTTATTTTCAAATCGCTCATAGAGGAGCTTCCAAGCCACGTTATAATTTTCTGATGATATTTCTAATGCATTAATTACTTGTGCCGCTTCACCTTTTAGTGATAATCTTAGGTAATGAAATTTCTGAATGTCAGAAATATTTTTGTTGTTGTGAATGAGAGAAGTAAAGGTGTCCTTAAAAAATAACCAATTTTGAAAAGAACCTTCAAACGTTCCAAGATTGATGGGTGGCAACTTTATGTCTCTTTTTAAATTCTCCATAGCCAACAGCTGATTACTGGCTACCGACACCGTTTCCTTTCCTGCGACTTCATCTAAAATTTTCTGTGCTCGAGATAACACCGAATAGTAGGAACTTTCAAATGCTACCCTGTTTTTATCATGTTCTTCAGGATTTGTATCAGTGTCTGAAATTTCCAAGTTTGTTTGGATATCACTAAATTTGCCCAATAATGATTTAAAATCGCTTAACCTATCTTTCAACTGATTTAAATCTGTTTGGTTTACGTCGAAATTGTCCAAAAAATGTATAAATCGGGTTGATTGGCCATTTATAACACCACGTTTATGAATAAGAGATTTTATGTCAATTTTTTCTGACATTTTGACAATTTAAATGTTTATTTAAATTTGAGATAATTTAGCAATGCCCGAAACTGAGTTAACACAAGTAAACGTATAGACTGGCAAATGATTTTGTGAATAACTAACCTTGACTCTGACCAGAGCGCTTGATGTCAATTTTTCGTTGCTTGCTAACTGATATTCGATGATTTCACTGGTACTTTGCAAATTTGAGGCTTGATTGCTCAAAATGCTCGTCCGGCTGAAGGACCAACTTGTTGTGTGGCTGCCTTTAGTCTGCGTTTAGCAGAGCACTTTCTTACCGTAGATGGTAAGCTTCCACTATTTATGATAATTATGATAACTTCGAAGGACCACTGCTTTTGCAGAAATGATAAATAGAAAATCGTGCTAACAATATATTTCATGAAAGATACATTTTTTAAACTGATGTTGCTATGTTTTTGACAGATTGTTTTATTAATTTTATTTACTGACATTTGTTAACTATGCCTTCTATTTTATTTATTAACTAAAAAATTAACAAGAATAACAAAATTAACTTTTGAACAATAGGAAAGCACCAAATCAAGAGGGTATTAAACGACTTATGATTAGTAACATTACTGACGTTGAAAACAAGGAAATTCAGGACTTCATATGCAAGAACACTAAACAGTTTTTTCAAAAATTAGGTTTGTCTATGGAATTTTTGGAAAATGACCCAACAACATGGAGGGAAAATGAAAGTTATACCCGATGTTTCAATATTGTAAACAAAATTAAAGTTGTAAATGATGCCGCTGAGAGAGGAATCAAACTTATTACTGACTATAATGACATTTTAACAAAAAATGAAGACCAAAAACAGTTTTTACTCCAAGTTGTAAATGATTATAAATCACAGTTTCCAAATGTAAAAAAAGAAACCCTGTCGCATGCTTTGGCCTAGTGCAAAAAATATTGTTTTTATTACTATATGTCTTGTAGATTTAGGATAATATTTGGTACTATGTATGAAAAAAAACGTTTCATAATAAAATACACAAAGATAAAACGAGAGTTTTATTTCAAAAACTTCTAGTCTAGTTTTCTTAGACTACGAATTTACAGTAGTCATAGTCACAACAGATAATGTCTTTGATATTTGCATGACTTGATTAGTCATTCTAAAGATAAATGTTGCTGATTAAAAAAAAAAACAATGCATCAACCAAAGAATGTAAATAATTCCATTTACTTTTATTATTGCATAATAATGCATTCTGCGGCACCCCTTACAGGGGTGAGAAATAAAAAATTTCGATTTCGAAAAAGATGGGCCACCCTAAATTAGACACAGGTTATTTCTTCTTCATGCACCTTGCCCTGCAACAAGAGCGTGCTTGTTGCTAAGGCACGACTCTAGACGATTATTTCCGAAATCTATGGTCAATTTGTATTAAAATTAATATAGTAAAAGCTCGAATCGGCCTAAATATTATTTGCATTTACTTCTACTATACAAGTCTTTTGGCTATTTATTTAGAGTACAAAGCTAAAAAAACAAGGTCGTTGTGGCAGCCAAAGGACAAATACGATTTAAATGAGATTTTTTACAGTAATTACATTTAATCAAAGGCAACTATTCCGCACATAGGCTACATGAAATTCAAAAATGCTTTTTTTCGCTCCACTCTGTGTACATATAGTGTTATTGGAGTCCTGAAAAAATTAAGGAAATGCGAAAGCAGACACTAAATGTATTAAAAATATCAAGGACAGTTATCGAACGTGCGGAGTAATTTTATATATATTGATATATCACGCCTTATTTTGAATACATGTGGAGGTAGTAACTGAAATATGTCTCTCTACTATACGAGATGTTTGCAAGTGTAGGGAAATAATCTGCGAGTGTATGGCTTGTGTCAAAATAACAGTAGAAGTCCATGTAATTGTTTTTCTAAATGTTGTTAGATTTTAAATCTAGAAATCTAGAAATGTTTAAGCTCATAACATCTGAACTGATCTATCCGTTGTAATAAAATTTGAACAGGACGCTGTATACCCCTAAACGTTGACATTTTTGAAATTTTAACATTATTATGCCTTTAAAAATTTTCTAAAAGAAATGCCCGTGTTTGATGGCAATAAAAAAACTACATGTTTTTTATCAAAATCGATTATTTTCATAAGCAGATATATTCATCACATTTTGTGCACAAAGACAGTATGTTTATTTTGCGAGGGCCAAATTAGCATGAATTGTATAAAAAACTCATGTATGCATGAAGACGCATTTACGAACAGAAGCGAAAAATAAATAAATAATAAAGACGAGAATCTTAGTAATAATAAATGAATAGAAGCTGCAGTCGAATGTGACCTACTACGAATATCTATCTGGTTAACCTTTTGCTAGAATTTCTAAATTTGGCAATGTATAAAACTTGTACAACTTTTCTAGAATTGAAATAGGATGTAAGGTTCAGTAATTATTTTGATTGACTGAATTTCAATATATGATTTAAGTATTTTCAATATGTATTTTGCTTTAAAATGCTAGGAATTCTCTCATGTAATTCTATACTTCGTCAGTATTAGCTAGGAGAGTAGTTATTTTGACTAGTTCTCCAATAATGAGTGTTTTAAAGTGTTTACCTAGTATATTACCGTGATCAGATTATGGTACCAATATACAGAAAGTAGATAATTTCAAATTAATTTAAAAAAGTGTGAATGACTGAATGTAAATAAGTGATTTAAGTATTTCCAGTTTTTCTTGCTTTAAAATGTTAGGAATCTTGTTATGTAATTCAATACTTCGTCAGTATTAGCTAGAAAAGTAGTTGATTTGATTGGTTCTACAATATACAGAAAGCAGGTAGTTTCATATTAAATAAAAAAGTGTGTACGTTGTGATTTGCATAACACCTAAATAATATTTTCTGTATTACATATGTTCCAAGGAAATAAATATTTTAAACCTGGCAGAAGTTATGGTATTTCATAGCTATTCACCGCCACCACGACCGATTTCAAATATTATTCATTTCGTAATAGTTTTATTGAAAATGCATAAATTTAACTTTAAAGTAATGCTGATTATCACCAAATTTGCGTTCGAGCCAGAACCACAGCGTATATTGCAATTTCTATATCTTGTACATCTGCTTATTTCTGCATGCCAAATAGAAAACCTTAGTAACATTTTGCTCTAAAATATTAATGAAACGTAGTTTATATAAGATAACATGGTTTACATCCTCTGGCGATCACCCTGTATGAAGGAAATAATCTGTACATCTGCTTATTTCTGTATGCCAAATAGAAAACCTTAGTAACATTTTGCTCTAAAATATTAATGAAACGTAGTTTATATAAGATAACATGGTTTACATACCTCTGGCGATCACCCTGTATGAAGGAAATAATCTGTACATCTGCTTATTTCTGCATGCCAAATAGAAAACCTTAGTAACATTTTGCTCTAAAATATTAATGAAACACATGATACTAAGAAAGTAAGATACGCTCTCACGCATACCTCCCCTTACCGCAGTCTCCGCTGTTACGTCAAAAAAAGTCAACTAGTTCAGCGGTCAATTTTTATTTTAGACGTAAATTAGAATTACCTTAACCGAAGTGTTTGGAAGCTTATCTCTCAATGAAATAAGAAATTACGATTCTTTTGGTTGATCGAGACAAAAATGTGAGAAAATTGTAAAATAATAGATACAATTATTCTTTCGTTTAACTTGCCCTAACTCAGAAACGGGCCAACGAATTAATCTCTAATTTTTACTACGTCATGACTCTATATCTGTTAAGAAAATGTGTTAATATGAAGGTAAAATTTTAATAAGTAAAGAAAATATGATTTTTTTTCTAAGACCATGTCGATAAACTGTGATATTTTACAGGCTCGAATATGACAAGCGAGAAGCTTTTTTAGCTTTCGAATTAGATACCAACTATATCGAGGACGTATGAAGATAAAGAATGGAGCTAACTTTTTTATTTGAAACTTTTTTTTCTAGGACTAACAGTTTTCGAGAAAATTGCAATTAAGTATACGGAACGCCCTCGCGAACGATAAGCAGCGCAGAGAATGCGGTGTGAGAAATAACGTACCTTAGTGTTGTTTAATGAAATCGAATTCAGATTTTCTTGAGATTTTTCAGCAAATCAATATAGAGGGTTATTAAATATTTGTAATAATTACCATGAGAGAACACATTGATATATCCTGCGCTATTGAATTAAGTTATACTGCGAAAACAGTATTTTGCAGATGCAAAATG
This sequence comes from Rutpela maculata, assembly GCA_936432065.2. Classification (NCBI taxonomy): domain Eukaryota; kingdom Metazoa; phylum Arthropoda; class Insecta; order Coleoptera; family Cerambycidae; genus Rutpela; species Rutpela maculata. The sequence continues at coordinate 40,273,100 of OW386285.2, forward strand.
TTTTTCATAATAGAAACATTAAAGAATCCGGCAATTTATTTCGAAATAACAGAAAAAATATTTTTCATTCTTGACTGTTTGTTTATTTTCCTGAATAACATTAGATAAATGCACTGTATCATAATTAAACTAATTAAAGTGGTCCATTATTTACTGCTACTATTTATTGCGTTTAATTAAATGAATTACAATTTAATATTAAATAAAAACAAAATAAATAGCTTACACGTTGAAAAATCAACAGTGCAAAAGATCATACGTGCTTGCATCAATTATTTTGGAGGTGTTTTCACAAACATTTAAATCCACAACGGCCTTATACAAAATGAAAAGTGCTGACAGAAGCAGTCATAGAATTCTATGATATTAAAAAGTAAAATTGCCTGCAATCAGCTTTCTAGGTCTTATATTACGGTTTTCGATGTATTTTTAGGTAGATATTGGACACGGGACTGTCGCGGGCGCGGGCTCTATTTGAAGTTGACTAGAGGGTGACGCTATGCGCACAGCAGGTCCAAAGCTGGTACTCGTACCGAGCATATCTTATATTTCTTAGTATCATGAATGAAACATAGTTTATATAAGATAACATGATTTACATACCTCTGGCGATTACCCTGTATGAAGGAAATAATCCAATTTTAGGAGATTCTATACTAATATACTAATATACTAATATACTAATATACTAATATACTAATATACTAATATACTAATATACTAATATACTAATATACTAATATACTAATATGCTAATATACTAATATACTATTTTACGTATGTTCCAAATTTAAAAATAAAATCCAACAGAAATTTACAAGAAATGGTCTACACACATACACAAACAGATAATTTTATTCGATATTTGACATTAGTGTGTTTCAAAACGGATTCCTTCTCACAATTTTCTCTCCACGATAATTTTTAAAAACATTTGGCCGCTTGTAATATACCTATTTGATTACATTGATGTGCAAAATTGAAAAATAAGATAATAAATATTTTTTATTGGTATAATTTGTCGCTATCATTCCAAGAGTATATTATTAGATGACTTACAGAAGAACAATTCCAGAAATTTTTAATAAGTTCGTTATTTTTTTGAGGTTTCTAGTTTTTTTACCCAAGTAGGTGCATAAAATTTACACTCCAATATTTATTTCGCAGTTATGACGTGGCTATGAAGAAAATCTGCATAGATATGCATAACCGAATTAAAAACTTCAAGCCGTGAAAAATTTTTCGAATTAACAATACAGAGAAATGCTTAACTACACATTATACAGTGTGGAGTGTTTATCTGGACTAAATTCTATAACTTGGACATACATTTCTGTAAAAAAATTCTAAAAATCGACAATATTTCTTTTTCATATTTCAACGGAAATGTTCTCAGTTTACCCTTACCCGGAAAAGTGCAACTAGAGTAACTTTTTTTTCAAACGTAAGGACTTATGAAGTGCACATCATTTAAAAGCTCATTTCAAGAGGAATACAATATTTTTTTATTTTCAAAATTTTCCAAGTGATTAAGCGGTAAAAAAATTAAAAATTAAATTTTAAGTTAAAAGCAGTGTAATACGCGAAGCGAAAAAAATTGTTTTAATTCTAAACGCCTGTATGGAGAATAAGTGCTTATTATAATTCTAAGTAGTGACCAAAAATGATTGGCTGTCGAAATTGAATTTTAATTATCAATTTAATTTCCAATGTTTACTTTGTTTTCTTCTAAATCAATGATTAGAGTATCGTACATAATACAAATTGCTTTCATAACTTTTGTTTATAAATAAGTGCATAATGTTTTAATGATGTTTCTTTACATTTTATTTAAACACATTTTTATTAGGGCATCTTAAGTTGAAATAGTTAACACCAAATAGATTAAGCCAAATCTGTTTTTAATAAGACATTGATTCAAGAAAGAAAATGAGTTAAACATTACGTATAATAACGCGATCACTGAATCCCGTTATATGTTGGTCTCTAAGTCAGGTTCAAATCAGACTTTAGAGACACATTGTATACTGTACAATTTTGTTATCTTGTACACCTTCGTATCTTTGTGTGCTTAAACAAAAGTCTTAGTACACTCAAAGAAAATGATATGTAAATTCAACCAAAAAGAGCATATGAAATCGCGCCTATCTAGTTTCATAGTTAAATCAATCAGAAAAGAATAGTCATACAACTTTATTTGTTTTCGTAAACAAATAGTAGTTTAATAATCACATCTTCTTGTAACAAATTAAATAGTACAATGACATTTTTTTATGTTCACTAACCATTTTCAATTTGGTCTGCAATTAAATAGTACAACGACTTTGTTTTTTGTTCACCAACTAATTTTTAGATTGATCTACACTTTATTGTATGATGAAGCTTTTTTTGGTTAGCCAAAATATCAGTATTGAGACATCAGACCACCCAAACCAAAGATTAGAGATCGTTTATAAGACCCATCCAAATATATCGATGATCCCTGAGAGAATTTGAACATTGCAATCATGTTATTAATTTTCTATAAATTCATAAGATAATGCATGATTGATTATTGTCAGTGATTTGTCTGTAGCGTCATCTGGGAATAATTTCTGTAATAGACTACGTGGCAAGCAAGCAAATTTTATGGTAATTCTTTTAGAACTTCTAGAAGACGACAATAATATTGGTTTGTCTACCAAGTACAATAATACAGCGAACTAATACTGGGTTAGAATTACAATTCGATAATAGTTAAAAATAAAATATACTATTATCTAATTTAATTTGACAGAATTCAACAAAATAATAGTCAGACGAAAAAAATAATAGTCTTATTCACCTATTTTTTAAGTTAATGTTTGTTTTGTTGTACGGCAACTTTTTATTAATTAAAATAACAATCACCTCTTGTTTAAAAATACCATCAATATAATTTAGTTTAACAAAATTAACGATATTGTTAGTTAACCATTTTTCTTTGTTGAATTTACCCATACTATTTCTTTGAGTGTAACAGTTTACTCTAAAATTGTAACATAAACTGCGTTATATTACAATTTTAGAGCAAACTGTTACTAAGGTTATTGGTATTGAGAGGTATTTACTGATAAACAAGGCTTGAGGAACACATAATTGCGTTTATTATCTCATAAAGCGATGTTACTATATGAGAAAATTGTACTCAGTTAAAATATAACATTTGTTGTTCCAAAATTTTAAACAAATGCTAGATCGGTATTTGGAAAAGTGAAATTCAAAATTTCTGTAACAATCATGACACAAATAATATAGTATAAGTATTCGCACAAAATTTCCTCTCTATTTTGCATCTTTATTTATTAATTATTTTTTCCTTTGGTTCTGCATTGTGACCATATTTGTTTCATTAAAAGTATATCAGGTGTTCTTCCTCAGAAACATTCGAAATAATTTTCTCCTTCGTCGGTTCTTAATTACGCTTTTATTGCATAGTACGCTGTGCCACTGCGTGTTTTCAATAAAAGCAAAAAATCCAAGTGTAAGTTTCTATTACTTCGGGTGGAATAAGAATGTAGCTGAGCGAGTGATAAATATTTTGATTGATGCTCTTTTATATAAAGAAGGCATTGCAAAATATAGATGCTACATAATGTTGAAATTATCAGTTTTTTTTTAAGTATTTCCTGCAATCCTCTCTGCAACTCAAACCAGCGATCACCCTTACTATATCTCTTTGCACCTCAAAAGTAGTTGCAGCATGTTATCTAATGTGTGTTGTCTTAGACTAAAAATCATCGTTTCGGTTTTGTTCTCATTTAGCGTTTAATTATTTGCTAAAAACCAGTCTTGAACGGTGGATTGAATATCGCGTATATTTGTGAGTAATCTGAGAAGATTATTATTATATATTAATATGGTGTCGTCCGCAAAAAGGATAAATATTGCTGAGACGCTGTTGTATGGCAAGTCATTAATAAAAATAAGGAAAAGAGTTGGGCCTAATACAGGGCCCTGAGGTACACCATATTTTACATTTATAGGTTTGGAATTCGTGTTGCTAGAGTTAACAAATTGGGATCTGTCTTGAAGATATGATGATGGTAAGTTCTGGCTGGTAATTAAATACAAGAAATTGCCTATACACACATATACACATAAATACATACGGATATTTTTTATTCCATATTTGAATTCAGTCCTTTGAAACGGTATAAGTACAAATATTTTTATAAGATGATCATTAATTTTTTTTCCTGTAATTATATACCTATTTGATTAAATCAATCAAAGAGGTATATTATAACTAGAGAAGTAACAAATTTCTCTAGTTGTAATATACCTCTTTGATCACAAAGAGGTATAATAAGTCAAGGATTATTGGCAACTAACAACAAGAAATATTTCAAAATCATTTAAGAGGGAATACATACATTTTAGAGCAACTCATCTTACATAGAAAATAATAACTTGCGTTTCAATGAATTTTAAACGTGAAAAATAGGAATTATTCGAAAATGTTACTGACATTCTACTTCTAGTTGATCCGCATAAGCATATTACAATAGAGTGGAGTGTTTAATGTGAGCTTTTATTGCTGCTATCGTCTTCATAGTCACTCTCAGAAGCTAAGTTTAGCTTTTCTCTAATATATTTGTAAATCAGCCGATATTTGAGCCATTTTTAGATCATCATCATCAGAAAAATAAAAACTAATTCTAAAGGAACAATATTATTTATATCGAAAGTTTTTATTTCAATAGTTTCGATCTATTTGCCAATACATCAATTATTACATATACTATAGTTACCGGTAATTAGCTTTACATAGAACAAAATTCTACATATGTTGGAAGTGAAAGAAACAAAGGCATATTTTACTACCATTAGCTTCACGCTGAGACAAAATTAAGATATATCGAATTATCAACGAAATCAATGATCGAAGAATAATTAGGTTACTTTTCACTTGGAGTTTCATGTAATATAGCTTCAACCTGAATATCTTCGCACTCATACTATTGAAATGTGTTAAACTACTCATCGATTAATGCACAATTAAATAATACTAGAAAATTAAAATTTGCAAATTGGGTTTAATTAACAAATAAAAGATCTTGTAAATATATAAACATGCATTGACTCTCAAACTAACAGCTGGTACCACCTAGTGACTTCGATGTCAGAATAGGATATTTCCACTCTTAAACAACATTGTTAAGTTAGTATCGGAGTAGAATGTCTAGTTTTATTTTATTTGTAAGTTTTTATCTTTCTTGGAATCTAGCTTGAAATATTTTTAAAAAATGCATTTTATCCCCCCGAAATTGGTTTCAAACGATGTTCACTCTATACGCCCTTACATTTAAAAAAGAGGTAGGGTTGGTTACACCGCTTGGGGTGAAGATAAACTAGGAACATTGGCGCTGAAATGTTGCCTGCGAAAAATAAAATCGACGAAAAATAAAATCCAAGACACAAAGTTTATTTCTGTTAAACTTCCCACACAGTATAATTGATAGGGATAACTATCGACCAATTTCGATTATCCCTGTGCTTGGCAAGATAATTGAATTTATTTTAAAAAATTCTTTGTCGAAATATTTTAAAAAATATTCCTTATTGCATGCTTGCCAATATGGTTTTAGGCAAAAATATTATACAATAGTTGCAATATGTAAGATTGTGGGTGACATAGATGAAGGCCTTGAAGATGGTAAACATACTGTAATCACGCTGAGTAATCTCAGCAAGGCCTTCGACTGTGTTTCTCATACTCTCATCATCGAAAAACTTAGTTTTTTATGAAGTCAGAGGTATACCGTTGTCTCTGTTAAAGTCATATCTGGAGAATAGTCAACAATGCGTCTCACAAAACAATATGACATCTTATTTTAGATCAGTAAAACATGGAGTGCCTCGGGGGTCTGTGCTGGGACCTCTACTGTTTATAATTTATGTAAACGATTTATTTTATTACTTATTCTCTAGTAGTATTGTTCACAGCTAGTGCCAAGAATATTAATAGCTTACAAAATATCAATGATGAATCTGAAAGTCGACCGGAACATTGGTATAATGCTAATGCACTCAAAAACTATTTATTTCTACCAGATATGACGTTACGAAGGGAGAAAGTGTCATTTTACTCGGTATAGTTCTTGATGATACTTTAAGTTGGAGCAATCATATTGAGAAACTCAGCAATAAGCTATCAAGCTATTTATTTCTTTTACGAAAATTAAGAACTGTTCTACGACTACACACTTTGCTGTCAGTGCACTATCCATTAATCCACTCACAAATAAGCTACGGGGTTATATCTGGGGGAACTCGAGCAGCGCTGTAATAATATTTCGACAACAGAAAGAGTCTATAAGAATTATAACTAGAGCAGGTTTCAGAGAACACTGTCAACCATTATTTATTAAATGTGGTATAATGCTTATTCCTTGCCTATATATTTACTACTCTCTTTTAGAGATTCATAAAGATAAGAAATTGCATGTAACTCCATCTGAGCTACATAACTACAACACGAGGTCGGCCAATTTGTTAAAACCTTCTAAATATCGCTTAACAAAATCAATTAAAAACTCACTGAACTTGAACTTATATAATAAATTAGCTGATAATATAAAACAACAAAATTTTCAGAAATTTAAAATTATCATTAGAAACCATCTCTTGAAATTTTATTTCTATACAGTTGAAGATTTTATGACTACCTCCGTGACTGTTATGTAATATACTGTGTAACTGACGTCGTATGTTTAAGGTAGTTTTTATTTATTATATTATCCTTGTTTTTACATTTTATGTCGGTTTTATAAACTTGTATTATATTTTACACTTCATTTTTAATATTATATGTATATTATCTACAGATAATAACAAAGTAATGACTTGCTACAAATGTATTCGTATATGTAAAGTAGTCAAATAAACGTCTATCTATCGATCTATCTACCAATTTAAATATTTAAGTAATATGAACAAAATTTAAAATTTCACAATAATTGCCGCCATATGAACTTTTTGCAGTATAATTTTCAATTAAATTTCAGTCAATTTAAACTTTGCAGTATAAATTCACTATTCTTCTATCGCTTTCAGAATAAATGACCGAAATGTATATTTGCATTCCGAAATACGTTACGGAACAAATGCACTTCTGAATGTACATAATGTGGCGGTAAAGTTGGGGACTATTTTCAACTTTTGCGTTGAACTCCTCGTGTGTTTAAAAGTTTGTTCATTACAAAGTAGTAATGGCCACATATAACGATATTTATTACGTATGCCGACGTTTGCATCCAGTGTCAATTGCAATACCATCGAGGCATCAAACATGGCACCGCATTGCTGAATACAGAAATCAATTAACATTACCCGTAATTAGGGTTATATTGTAGTGTCAAATGGTATACAGAATTGTTGTCTATTACATCGATGCTATATTTCGATCCATAAATCAACGCCGTATTATATTCCTTCCATAATTAAATTATTGCTCAATGAAATATGTTGTTGACTTTCAGCAGGCGTTTATATTGGACGCTCCGGATGAATTGTTAAATATTTGCATATAGTCGATATGTACTGATTGTAATAATAAAACGCAAAGTTAAAAATTCGATGAAAAATTTTGTTGAAAGGACCCCGCATGAAATGGATGGGTAATTTGTTGTCGACGGAATCGTTGCAAATTCATAGAATCCTTAGATCATTCTCAATGAAAACTGTTATGAATAAAGTTTGAAAATGTAAAAACTGTAAAAAATATTTAATTTGCTTTAAGAATATAATACTGATGTACAGTTTAACTTAGGAAAATACATTATTCTAATATTCATATAAACAAATAAAAGATTCTTACGCAAATAAGAAGAATCCTATTTTTATTCCAATGGGAATCAGCAAAACAAACAAAATACAAACGAGATCGTATGATTCGTTTTCCTGGTAATATGTATATTTATAAAAATTTCCAAAAATTATAAAAACCCTTTTTATAAGAGTATTATAATAATGTTTTTTCCTGTATTGCACTGAATATCAGCAATTATTTTATTCTTAATGCAAACCAAATAATAAAAGTAAAAGTAAGCTTTTGCATACTAATAACTTTTGCGCCTATTGAATCCTACTGGTATATAAAAAAGGGAAAAAGTAATTATATATTTATTTAGATAAGTACACAATATATTATTCATGTAACTGCTTCATATAAATCAATACATAAGTCCGTTTCGATAAAAAATACGTAAAATCGCGTTTTTAAAATTTTGAATATTGGAGCTTCTGGAACTTTGTCCATAACAGTTTTCATTGAGAATGACCTAAGGATTCTATGCCTTGAATTTGCAATAATTCCGTCGACAACAAATTTATCCATGCATTTGGTGTGGGGTCCTTTTCATAGAAACTTGGTTCCATTTAGATATTATCTATGTGGCCCCCCTTTTGTTTGTTTTATATACAAATGACCAGGATGATTACGTCTACATTCTTTTCTGCTTTTCCAAATATCTCATTGCTGGTGGTAAATACTTAACTGACATAATACCTGTGTTAAACAAAAACTTACTCTTTATTTCGGATTATTTCAGAAATAAAAAAATTGTGTTGAATCAAAATAACACTTTTGTTTTGAAGTTTCATCCTTTTGGGTTACATTGCACATCTAGTGTATATGTAAATAAAATTAAAGGTGAAAAAAATTAAAAACAAGCTCCTATTATTATTTAGGTGTACGAAATCGAAATAAAAGAAAAGAAAAGAAAAAAATTTGAAGATTTTTATTGTTTAAATAGACTTAGAATGTCATGAAACGTTGATAAAAAAATTTCTGTCTGTCTGTCTGAAATTATGGACTTTTTTTGGACAAAATTCGCCCGACAACTGAATTCGCAACGAAAGCTAACATTTTTTTTTAAATTACATAGAAAGGTTGTCGATACAACTTGATGCTGCTACAAAGTGACTAAAATTAAATTTGACCTGCAAAATCTTAAAATAATTCCTATCGAACCTTTCAGTTTAGTCAATGTTGGGTACTCTTGACGTTTTTATCAAATTATTTCAAATAGAACATATCTTTATTACAAAATCCAATGAAATTATATGTTTTTTGGGTCGCTTATTACAAATATAATAGATATTTTGACCAACATTGAACATATTTAGAGATATCGGCCATTTCTGGATATCTTTTGACGTTTTTATCAAATTATTTCGAATATAGCATATCTTCGAGGGCAAATTGCGAAGGAAATCTGTGTACCTACACTAAAAAGGAAATCCGAGGAAATTTGAGGAAATCTTTTTTTTTTTTATCTCTTCCCCGTTTTTTAAATTTTTTTTTATCAAAGAGGAATTCTCAGGGAAATCCGAGGAAATCTGGAGAAAATCTTTGAGAAAATCCGAGGAAATCTGTGTAATCTTCATCAAAGAGGAAATCTGGTGTACAAAAGATTGGGTGCGGTTGACCCTTCGTATATCTTTATATTGTTTATAATTCATTATTTGTGACATATTCATGATTTCTTATGTTTGTTGAGTATTATGCCACTATAAAAATATTTAAAAATTTTGATAAAATAAACCTCTGCGCCAAAAGGATCGGACAGTGGCAGGTTTTTAATACTTCTATTACAAAATGTCTCACACCTAAAATATATAAACTGACATTTTGTAAAAGAGGTATTAAAAACCAGATTCTGTCTGATCCTTTTGGCGCCGAGGTTTATTTCATCAAAATTTTTAAATATTTTTACAGTGGCAAAATACCCAACAAACACAAGAAATCTCGCAAGAAATAATACATTTTTTTTTTTAATGCCTTATTTATATTAACGTCCTGGCGAAGTTTAGCTAATGCTACTCTACCACTTAACCAGGACGGCGAGAATTTCGATTTCAAAATTCAACAGATTATGTTTTGCAGGTCGCTGATCACTAATAATTACACAGGCACACAAAAAAAAAGTGAATTACCAGAAATATGACTATCATTTCCGGATAATATGGGGGCACCTGAAAACGAATTTCATAGTCCCGATGGCCAATTTCGCTCCAATTTTTCGGAAATCACCGTACAGAGTGCTTCCGCAACGATATATTTATTCTTATCAGACAAAGCAAATTAAAATAACAACCGATTGAGCTGAAATTTTACATACACGTTTAGTTTGGATGACAATGCATGGTTAGCTAAGTGACGTCATTCCAAATCCAATATGGCGGACTCCCAAAGATGGCGGACCAGTTATTTTTTATGCACCTCCATGATATGGGTATCAAATGAAAGGGTTTGCTGAGAAGAATACGAAAATAGAATGACGTCACACTGAATTCAATATGGCGGACGCAACTGAATTTTAAAACAGTTATCCCCAACCGATTGAGCTGAAATTTTACATACACGTTTAGTTTGGATGACAATGCATGGTTAGCTAAGTGACGTCATTCCAAATCCAATATGGCGGACTCCCAAAGATGGCGGACCAGTTATTTTTTATGCACTTCCATGATATGGGTATCAAATGAAAGGGTTTGCTAAGAAGAATACGAAAATAAAATGACGTCACACTAAATTCAATATGGCGGACATCCCAAGATGGTGGACAAAATTTTTTAGTTTTAACACTATAATTTGATCGTATAGTGTATTCACTCATACATTGCATTCGAAGAAATGGTGAAGGATTCGGTTTAAACTATAAGTTTCATATCAGATAGGAACGATGCAATGAATATACACTTCTTCAAGAAATTAACGCACCACCAAAAAATAACCAAAAGTTTGAAGTTAGTTAATTTTTAACCCCCGATCCAAAAAGAGGTGTTCCGTCCTTCCGTCTGTCTGTCTGTCTGTCTGTCTGTCTGTGGCTTTATATTTCTTCAACGGCAGATCCGATTTTGATGCAGTTTTTATTAAAATTAAATATAACACATAAATATATTTATAATAGAACCAGTCTTGTAGGCCGTGTGCGACTAGTAGACTACAAAATTGGACCGCGTCGGCTTAAAGGTTAAAAAGTTCTGTGTGGGACTCGTGATATAATAATACGCTATGTTGTATGTATATGTTTAGTTTAAAAAGTATAAAATAAAATTAAATTACAAATTTTAAAAAACGCCCGACACAAAAATATTGACTAAATAACTAATATAAAAAAAACAAATTAACACAACTTTAAAAATTATGAAATAATTTTGATTCCATATACGAACTCTTATGATTTATTTAAATCCAGCAAACCCTTTCATTTGATACCCATATCATGGAGGTGCATAAAAAATAACTGGTCCGCCAACTTTGAGAGTCCGCCATATTGGATTTGGAATGACGTCACTTAGCTAACCATGCATTGTCATCCAAACTAAACGTGTATGCAAAATTTCAGCTCAATCGGTTGGGGATAACTGTTTTAAAATTCAGTTGCGTCCGCCATATTGAATTCAGTGTGACGTCATTCTATTTTCGTATTCTTCTCAGCAAACCCTTTCATTTGATACCCATATCATGGAGGTGCATAAAAAATAACTGGTCCGCCATCTTTGGGAGTCCGCCATATTGGATTTGGAATGACGTCACTTAGCTAGCCATGCATTGTCATTCAAACTAAACGTGTATGCAAAATTTCAGCTCAATCGTTTGTTATTTTAATTTGTTTTGTCTGATAAGAATGAATATATCGTTGCGGAACCTGTATGGTGATTTCCGAAAAATTGGAGCGAAAATGGCCATCGGGACTATGAAATTCGTTTTCAGGTGCCCCCATATTATCCGGAAATGATAGTCATATTTCTGGTAATTCACTTTTTTTTGTGCCTGTGTTATTAATAATAATAATAATAATAATAATAATAATAATAATAATAATAATAATAACGACATAACCATTCTATACAAGAAAGATAAGAAAGCACTCCTGATAGATGTCGCAATTCCCAATAACCACAATATAGAGTCAAAGTACAACGATAAGCTAACTAAGTACACCAACCTGAGACGCGAAATTCAAGAGATGTGGGAGCTGCAAACTGTACGGGTGGTGCCGATCATCATCTCCTCCATGGGACTGATACCGAATACATTAAAAAACGGTGTAAAAGACATAGAAATACCCTGGAATATCTACCGAGTTATACAGAAGTCGGTTATCTTAGACGCTACGAACATAGTCCGGTCGTTCCTAGAACAGTAGGGTCGCAGTCTCTATCTTGCTAACAATAGCCGATTTAGACTGTAAGACCAGAGTAATCTCAGTGTTAAAAAAAAAAAAAATAATAATAATAATAATAATTACTAATAATTACTAATAATTTATTTGGATTTTGTAATAAAGATATGTTCTATTTGAAATAGTTCCATAAAAACATCAAAATATGCTCAAAATTGACTAGAATTAAACATTTAATAGGAATTCGTTTAAGATTTTACAGGTCAGATTTAATAGCAGCACCAGTTGTAGCGACAAACGATTAAACATAGGGAACCCTGTATGGCATTTAAACAACAAGAAACGTTTATTCTACCGTGTTTATATATTTTGGAAACTTTGAAAAGCATAATTTATATACTCATCAATCCTGACGTTGAAAGGTCTACATGAGTCACCTACATAATATTTACTTCATTCACAAGGTATTGAATAGTATTTATCGGATTAGTTCGGAAAACCTATTTCCGATTCTTCATCATTTATTCGATAAACCATGTATATATGAAATAACTGCTAAAATTATAAATTCAGGTTGTTATTGTTGACTGTTCACTATATTTTCAATGTTTGTCATCTGGCTATCAACAAACCTCTCGGGATATTGATTATATGTATATATGGTTTCTCGCTGGTTAAAATTTTATCGCCTGAAAAAATTATTTTATCGCTGCCATATAACCATATTACAATTGAAGAGCTAAGTGGATAAAGGTGTTATGTGACATTTTTGAAAATTTTGAGATTTCTACACAGACAACTATTTTAACTTATAATCTATCATTTCAATACGTTTTTGGGATAATAAACCTTTCCTAAATGCGTTTTAATGTTTGAAAAATGTTATGTACATAGGGTTTTTATATAATTTAATGGATAAAGGTGTCATGATCACATACCATCTTTATCCATTACTGTGCGATATTAAATTGTTTTAATCCAAAACACTTTGCTTTTAAAGTTATGTTATATTGACATTAATGTGACAAGTTGTGTTAAGTGTTTCTTACTATCATAGGGAAAATGGCCAGTCGTAGTAAACTGATATTACAAATGGCAATGAATAAACGATTTCATGAATCATGTTTTAAATACAAAACATTATCAATATAAAATGCAATAATAAAATACGAATTTACCAAAGTATTCTAGCAAATTAGTCTGTAAATCAGAAATACTGTAAAGTGACGCTTTGCGGTGTTGATTTTTGTATAAACATTTTTATGCAGACAAGTAGAAGAGGGCTGGACCGTAGAAATTTTTATGACAAGAGCAAAACTGATATCTGGTATGGCTTCTGCCCACCCAATATTTTGAAAGAGCATTAAATTGTTTAAGGCAAATCTGGCGAATTCCGAAATTCTTGCGGAAAAAATCATAAGTATGATAATTACGTCAATCAAGTAAAAGGTCATTTGGGTTTATAAGGTTATCGTTTAAGAATTACAGAGTTCGCTATGCTTACATTATTGGGTTATCTGTGAAAAATCCCTGCCTGCCCAATAAAAATGCTGAAATTACGTCCATGGTATTCAAAATCGTTTAATTGAGATCATGAAATGACTCACATTTTTTCCCAAATGTGATGCTGGAAAAATAATACTAAATAATACGGAGAAAATTACAAACTAGCTTTCGAACAACAAAAGCGTGACGGAGCAAAAGTTACAGAAGATAGAACGATTTGCTTTCTTTAGATCTTCAGCAAACCATGCCGCTGCCAAAATTAAGTACATCGAAAGCATTTTACCTTCGTCAAATGTGGTTTTACAACCTTGGCATACATACATTGAGGAATACTAAAAAAAAAAAAAACGTTCTTTTTCACATGGACTGAAGATATGACCAGCCGCGAAAGCCGCAGAAATTGCTAGTTTCTTACACACGTTTTCACAAATTTACAATGAAAATTTCCAAGAAAAGATCGATCACATTATAATATGGCCCGACTCCTGTGGTGGACAAAATAAAAACTTCAATATCATTACACTTTACCAGTTGTTGATTTTAAAGAGAGAATTTAAAGTTATCGACCATAAATTTTCGGAGGTGGGACATTCATATTTAGATTCAGACAGAGACTTTGGCAGAGTCGAGAAAATTTTAAGGAAACATCAAAATATAAAATGGCACCTATGGGTGCTACTATTACATCACTAGATGAAATGACTCCATTTTACAAAGTCGATATTTTAAAGAAAAGGAATATGCATAAGATAAATTCCGACGGTATTGCTCTAACGGTATTTAATGAAAACAAGGGCAGCCTAAGTGTAGAAAAACTGGCCAATCTTAAAGAACAATTACCATTCATAAATGAAGAATAAGGCCGTATTATCACAACATACTTGGAAATGACCAAACTGTGGCTCAAAACCGTAGAACTGTCCGACTACCTAAAAATTGTAGAATGTTTTAATAATAATAAAATATGTTTAATTTCTTAACACTTTTATTCACTAATTCCTTATTCATTTCAGAGAAACTTATGAACGGATAAAGGTGTTATGTACATTAATTTTTTAGAATTTTCGAAAATAATGACAATTGACAACTTTAGTTATTTTTATCTGAAAAGTACATCAAATGTCAATATCATCGCAAAATACAAGCTATATAGTCGTTATAACAAAAAAGTTCTCGCCTAAAAACTTTCGAGTTAAAATACTCAATAACGTGTTTTTGTGACATAACAGCTTTATCCACTTAGCTCTTCAATTTCTTTCTTAATTCTAATATGTTGGTTTGAATTGAAATTTAAATATCACACGGGCAGATATTTAAATTCAAGCCCAAATCAACGTATTAGCGTTAAGATAAAGATCAGTTAAGTGACACTGAATAGCAAGATACTACGTGTTAGAGGTGGAACTAATTGCAACAAAAAATGAATTTTGTTGTAAATGATAGGTAACACGCTCCTAATCAACATACTAAAAATATACATCCATACTGTCGCGCAAAATGCGTTTATTTGCCCTCCATCATGAAAAAACATTAAAAAATGTAAAAAAAATCATCAGTAATTAGGTAAACGAATTTTGATTTTCTTTATTATCTGTTATAGGTAGGTAATCGTTGTTTTGAGTGAAGAAATCAGAAATCATCATAAGGGAAATGGAAGAAGAAACCTGCCTTTTGTGTTCCAATGTGCTTTGTGACGATACTCCCTGTGTCACATTAACAGCTAAAGGCTTGACAGGAATTATCAATGCGAGCAAACAAAGAGATGATAAAATTCATGAACTTTTCAATACTATGCTTACTGGTGCTGTTAAAGTACATACAGAATCAAGTGTATACATCCTATTAAAATTAAAAGTAAAATAAAACTGAAAACATCGCAAGAAGATATTCCTTCGATCAGCTCGAGAACGCTAAGAGGAAGTGCTCAAAGAGAATTGTTTGTTTTGTAGCCAGATTATTACGGAGTATGAAAAGCGTAAACAAATGGCAGTCATTTCTGTGCGTACTTTCCAGTTTCGCGAGACAATTTTGAAACTATGCAGTACTAGAAGTGATCTATGGGCAGCAAATGTACACGCGAGAATGCTTTCAGTCATAGATTTACCTGCTGCAGAAGCTCGATATCACCAAGTGTGCAGTGTCAATTTTAGGTGCGGCAAATCTATTCCTGGAAGTATACTCCTGAAGGTAGATTGCCCACATCAGTAGGACGCCCGGTTGACAATGATAAGTTCAGATGCTTTTGTAAAGACATGTGAGTGGTTACAAGAAAACTGTGAAGAGCCAATATCTGTCAGTGACTTAGTGGAAAAAATGCGTGTTTTTTTACCAGAGGGAAGTGAGCCTTACATTTTTAGACATTTGAAGAAAAAATTGCAAGACTGGTTTGGAGACAACATCATAGTATCAGGCACAAATGGGAAATGTAACATGATAACATTTGGAAAAACTGTATCAAACATAATCTTGGACTATCACAAACAAAAAAGTCTTTTTTGTTTGTGATAGTCCAAGATTATGTTTGATGACACTATGGGGTTGGCAGCTGGTTGATGGAGAATTTCAGCCGATATTAACTGACTTGAACCCAGCACCGAACAAACTCTTAAATATGATTAAACATGCCTGCCAAACTACAGTTGAAGAACCATGTGACACCATGAAATGTACATGTCGCCGATATGGACTTCCATGTTCGATAGTTTGTAAAAACTATTGTGGAAAGGACTGTACAAACACAGGAAACAGTTTTGATTTAGATGAAGATGAAGATTTAGATGAAGATGAATGATGATTTGATTTTAATGAAATAAATATGATTTTGTCATAAAAATATATTGTATAACTTTTTCAAATTTTAGATTTTGTTTAATGTGAAATTTTAAGTTTAAATAATTAGACTTTTAATTATTTTTCTTAATTTAACATTTTTTTTTAATTGTGAGTGAAATTAAAGCGCTACTTAGGATTTTTAAGCCGCTTACGTTAATAAAAAATGTTTTACAACACTGCAAAAGCTTTCAGTTTTTCGGCCACCATTTTGTTATTTCCCTTTACTTTTAAAAACCAATATCATATTCTTTTTGAGCATGAAATTTCCTGTAATTTGATACCACACATGATTTTTTATGATTTTCTTTTTGTTTCATGTTTTTTTAAGATGGCGGCCAAAAAAACGCATTTTGCGCAACACTACGGATGTATATCTTTAGTAGGTTGATTAGGAGCGTGTTACCTATCATTTACAACAAGAATCATCTTTGTTGCAATTAGTTACGCCTCAAGGTGTTTTTTCGCTTATTTCGATTATACTAATGTCCCACTACATAGAAAGTTGTGGATAATATAGGACATTATATAATAAGTAATTAATGAATGGTTGATTTTTGAACACTTAGAGAACCACAATAAAAGAATAGCATATTTTTTTGCCGCTAGCTATATAACCAAATAATTCACGTTATTTTCAGCCAAAATCGTATCTTCATATTTTTTTGTTCGTTTTTGACATTATATTTGATACTTATTATTAAAGCATGTTATCCAAAAAATCGTAAATATCACACAACTAATAGAAAAGTAAATCTCCAGTGATCCTTACCATTACACGTGGGACTGTGTAATATTCTTTAAGATAAATAAAGGTTCAATTTTGCTTACATGAGGTGATTCCTACGAAAGCGTAGAACGGACATAGTTGAAAATATTTTATAATTGTCACTTTGAACTTACAATTATGTATAATTGTAACTTTAAACTTACAATTATAGATACTTGTCACTTTAAACTTGCAAGTTTAAAGTTGCAATTATATATAATTGTCAGTTTGAAGTAGCAATTATACATAATTGTAAGTTTAAAGTGACAATTATGGATAATTGTAAGTTTAAAGTTGCAATTATATATAATTGTAAGTTTAAACTGACAATTATAAAATATTTTATATATGTCTTTTCTACGCTTTCGTAGATTCCAACAGATAGTCAAAAAAAAGTTTTATAAAAACCAGTATCTAATTTTTTTCTTGAAAAATAATAGATTTCGAATGTGGTCTAGTATAACATTATCACCTTTATATCTTTTTCCCGTAAGGTATTAAAATTTGTACAATATTGTCGTTCTAAAGTTACAAACAAAGAAGTCATTTAACTCCTCATCGTGTATGTGTATATATGTTTACCAAGTAATAAAATTATGTTTAACATAATTAAAAACGAGTAGTAAATATTTCAACATCGTCACGAAACATTTCAAAATTCATAAATGTGGAGCGTAAATAAATCCATGCTGCCGAGGTACATACCCTCGAACTAAACGTAATTGCCTGCCTTAGTCAATGAATCGGCAATACGCGGTGAAAGAGCCTTTCATAATACCACTTATGAAGTTCAAATACTTGAACAAGTACGCGGCTGATCTTTGTCAAAATCAGCTTATGTTTGATATCAAATTTATTATTATGCATGTACCAATCTACATGTATAATATTCTACAGTACACAACCACCATTTTAGAAATAGTGGATTTGCATAGAAATACTGCATAATGGCATAATTATATCGATGCAAACTCCTATAGGAATACAGGTAAGAAATAAAGTAAAAGCTGAGAATGGAAATATTTTAAAACAAACTGGACCAAAATTTTGGGGAAAATCACTTGTTAAATTTTTTAAAATAATTTTGCATTTTTTGTTAAAAAACATGACTAGATTGTTAATCCAAAAATGTATTATTTATTTCCACAATTGTTCCTGTCACTTATTAAGTCCATTGTAGAGTGTATCTTTTTGCAATCGGGTTAAAATGTCACGTCACAGACGTAGTAGTAATTGTTATTTAGAACGCATGTACTTTGCCTCGCACTTTTTATATAGAGTTCGCTGAAGAATTTTTCTGTTCTGAACTTTCTTCCCACCAGCTTAAACTTGAAATTTATTCATATTTGCCCATTCGGAACTACCAAGTATTTGCAATAGATGTCGGTAGGGTTATATTTTACAAGTCGCTGACTTATTTTGGCTCACCGTTGACATGTTCACTGGGAATCCGTGTCAGCCCAAGCAGGGGCAAGTTATGTAACAGACTGCGAAACAACTTATGACAGGCACCAAACCATATAGGATCCCCACTCAGGGACCGACATATTCAATATTATTCTGTAGGCACTTTCAGTCTGTTAACAAGCCTGAAACCGGTACTCGGATGACTGCAGTAACTGCAGAAATGCAGTTATGGGTGTTAATATATTTTATCCAGGACTATCGTGTAATTATTTCATCCTGCATTTAACAATTGACAAATAAATAGTTATATCACATAATAAATAACATAATTAGTAGTCATTATTCCAACCTAACATAAAATGAACATAACCTCATTCTAACGCACCACTGACCAATTGACCAACCAGGAACTAGTAATTTTCAACAACGGTCGAATCCATATTTTCCTAGGGAAAGTCCATGTTTTCGTGTTTGACGTTAAAAACAAAGTTTCACTGTAAACTAACTTTATTTTTCACTTTCAAATGATTAGAACAGTTAAAATATACGATAGTCGTGGATAAAGTATAGTATTCAACTCACGTAATGGCTATTACACGCTCAGATGATTTACGACTCTCTTCTTCGGCTTGTGACGTGATCATCACCCTTGCGAGTAATAGCCATCATTATACGCTCGCTGAATAATCTACTATTATTTTACGCCACCCTCTACACTGACTCGAAAATATTTTTTTTTGTGTGGGAAGAATTGTATAATTGTATTTTACATTTTATTTCATTTCGCATTTATAAATTATTTAATTATTTTGTATTGATTTTTTGAACAAAAGGCATGACAGTCCAGGCCAATAGAAAGGGCAACATGTAGATGTATACAGGCTACAAATTGTATAATTACACGTTAATAATCAGGAGTTGCTAAATAAAACTGATGACATAAACTCAGTAAATAATCTGAATATGGTGAGTAATAAATATAAGCAGTTATTTCAGTAACTGATTTAGCTCATAAAAGCTACAACAGCAGTGATACTTGTTCTAGTGAAATCAATATGTTTACACAAAATTTAACAAAACTATTCATTGTTTTTTCTTTCCGTGTCCCCCTCTCCAACATTTCCACGTACCAACTACTAACAAAACTCCATCAGTGTACAAAAATTAGGACAGTAGAAAATAAAATCAGAAAATATTTTAATACAACTGTAACTTAATATTTTAATTTGTATAAATATTTATAATACAGTCTGTCTCACTTAAAAATATAACAGCGTAATAATTCTTTTCTATTTTGTCTGATTTAAATCAAACTGATCTTAAAAGATAAAGGTCACCAAGATCTATTTAAGATCACAAAATCACTTTCCATCTTTAAAGGCCATCTACGATGCTAAATTATATGAAAAAAATTAAAAAATCATAGTAGAAATTTTTTAATAAAAAAATTTTTTTAACAATGCTTGTTCGAAATCATTCAAAAACCCTGAATTCGAAGTTTAGTTAAATTCTATAAAAATGAGATTTTAATGAAAAAAATTCCAGTCCCAAATTTCTCGATTTCTCTCCTTTGTTTCTACTGAAAGACTGTGAATGTTAGATTAATTGTCAAGTAAATCTGTTAGCATTCTGTCTGATTTTTTGTATTCTATCATATTTTATTTCAATTAAAATGCTTACAACTGCGGAAAAAGTGAAAATTGTTAGATTAGTTGGTGATAATTCTCGTACAGCTACAGAATTTAATAATCGGCATCCAAATCGACCCCCAATAAACCTGTAAAAGTTTGGCGAATTAATAAGTTATTCAGTAGAACTGGCAAAGTGTGCAACAAACAAGAACAACGTGTGAGGGATCAGGTTAGACATGCAGAAATTCTTCAGTTTGTGTAGCCTAAGGAGAACGTTCACAATTTTAAATATACCCAAGGATACAATTTGGCGATGCTTTCGTCGAAATAAATTACGTCCCTTCAAGCTTGTTTTCTTACACACATTAGAAGAAGGAGGCGAAGAAAGGCGGCTGGAATATTGCTTTTGGTGTCGAGGAGAGTTCTTGAACAACCCAATTTTTTTTTTAAATATTCCATTCTCAGATCAAGATCAAGCGACATTTACAACTAGAAATTGCTTCATTGAAAACCTTCATTGGGTTGTAAACTGTCGACGTCAGTATTCAGAAAAGGTGAATGTGTGGTGCGGTATTTTGAATGAACAAATAATTTGGCCTTTGAGGGAAGTTTTTTTACAAACATAATTTTCAATCAAAATTTAAAACCTGCCTCTTATTACATACAACAGTGTGATATTTCAACTTGATGGAGCCCCAATCTACAATACAATGGTAGTATGGAATTGGCAAAATGACAACTTTCCCCGGAGGTGGATTGAAAAAAATAGCCCTTTTATTAATTGGCCTCCGAGGTCACCTGACCCCACGCCTTCGGACTTTTTCATGGGGGTTTCTGAAGAATGAAGTCTACAAAACGCAGCCACGAAGTAGACTACAAATGGAAAACCGGATTAGGCAAGCCTGCGTTAAAATTACGTCTGAAAAGTTATGAACAAGAACAGAAATCGAATTGAGACATGCATTAGGGCTGATGGAGGTTTGATTGAACATACTATTTTATTCTTTCGGTTGTATTTATTATTCTCTTGGTGCTAAGGCTTTCGCAATGATGGTGATCTGGCTGCTGGTTTCCGGGTCTTCTTCCGCGTAGACTTGGTTAAGTGCTTGACGTTTCGACCATCTTGTCGTGATCTTCTTCTGAAGCGAAGGCCTCGCTTCAGAAGAAGACCACGACAAGATGGTCAAAACGTCAAGTACTCAACCAAGTCTACGCGGAAGAAGATCCGGAAACCAGCAGCCAGGTATTTATTATTCATTTGTGTAAATTGTGTTTCAGACAAATAAATTTAGAAATAATTTGTATTAAAATGCCTTAATTATTTTTTTTTAATCAAAACTTAATTTTTTTCTTAGAATTTAACTATCGGATTCAGGGTTTTTGAATGATTTCGAACAATTTTTGTTAATAAAATTTTTTTATTAAAAAATGCCTACTAGTTTTTGATTTCTTTCATGTAAATTAGCATCGTAGATGGCCTTGCATTTAAAGATGGAAAGTGATTTTGTGGTCTTATATAGACCTTGGTGACCAGTTTGATTTTAAATCGGACAAAAAACAAAAGAATTATTACGCTATTATTACGCCGTTACACTCTTAAGTGAGACACACTGTAGACAATATATAATTATAAAAATTTAAGATAAAATGAAAGTTTGATATCAATAATATCCACTGCCTTGAGCGGCCTTTCTGGCCAGCTAATTTCACTAATTATTTGGTTTGATTTCAGAATTACACAAAAATGGTAAAGAGTTACCAACGGTACCAGAAGTTAGGAACACTAATCGAGTTTACCGGTCAGAAAGAAAGAGGTATAAACCCAACTCCAAAATAAAGGAAAACAGTTGCCCAACTTTGTACTTCAAGAATACCTTCTAGTTATACATAGTTGTTTTAAAAGAGGTCTCTAATCAATCAATAGTATATTGGAAGTGTCAGACTCCTCCCCTCCTCCCTGAGCTCGGATGTATACCCCGAGGGCACTGCAGCCTCCTGGGCTTATTGTGCTTACCATGTAATGCCCGTAAGGTGTTTTTACTAGCATTACTAGCAACTGTTTCGCTGCGCGGTGCCCCTTAGATGGTCTGACCACCCATCACCTATCCAAGTCCTCACCGCGCGCGATGTTGCTGCATTTCGGTGATCTGGTCTAGGTCTGGTTTAATACCTCCCTAACTTCTCACCTTTTACAAGAGGTTACACCGTAGTCCAAACATACCGGCACATGTATTAACACTGCATGTAGACAGAGCTGGGCAATACTCGAGTAAATTGTACTCGTAATTGAACCTAAAGTACTTAGTAACGAATACTCGCGAGTACTTTTATTTGCATGGCACTCTGTACTCGAAATTTTCAAGTACTTTACATTATTAGGTACTCGAGTACTTTTGGCGGCCACAACTGACGAGTAACGAGTAACAAGTACTGACGTGCAACACAGGCAAGTCTCAACGTGTCTTTTTCCATACAAGTGTGCAGCGCAGTCAGTGTCAGTCAGGCGGTGTGAAAAGTGAGCGGTTGACGTGTGAAACTATATCACGCAGTGGTAAGTTTTTGCTTTGGGCTTTGTTAACTTTCGTAGTTCTTCAGATTTGTAATAATAAATGCGGATTTTTAAAATAAGAACCGACAAAAAAAATTGTGGTGATTCATGTATCAAGTCATAGGGAGCTGGGGGTAGAAATTTTTATATGATCTTATTGTGTGAGTGAAGTTGAATAGTGTATCGACGTATCTTTCGAAGTACTCGTACTCGTTACTTATTTTTAGAAAAGTACTCTCCAAATTTTGCAAAAGTACTCAGTTTTTAGAGTAATTCAAAAACAAGTATTCGTACGGAAGTTTTCACGAGCACTTTTTAAAGGTACTTGTTGTGAATTACTCGTGAGTACTTTATTGCGGTACTCTACCCAGCTCTGCACGTAGACAGGTATATTTTTTTAAATATAACCAATTTTTTCATTTATCAAACTTTAACAGTGGTTGAAATTGTAGTATTCTCTTTACGTATAACTTTCAGTAATAAAGTGAAAACAATTGATTATACACTTTCAGAATGAACAAAATTGTGACCACACCTTTTATATATCTATGTATGTATTATGTTTTGTGCACAATAATCAGAAACATTTTTTCTAACACAGATATACATCATTATAACTCCTGTGCAGCATATAAAATTCACATTGACAATTATAGTCCTTGTAAAAAATTTAAAAAAATCCTATTATATGGGTTCTTATTTGTTCAACATACTTCCTAATAAATTCAAAACTGCACCGCCATTCAAATTATTTCGAAATGCATTTTAAAAATTTAGGAAGAAATAGCGCCAATATGCCTTAAAGAAGCAACGAAGCAGCTACGAATACGAGTTTCGGAATTACTACTTACCACTAGTACTTATTACAACTTACTATAAAACTGTTTCTACATTGTACAAATTGTACAATACAATATAGATGATATTATCAGTTTTGCTGAATTTTATTATATTATTAGTTGAATTTTTCTCTATTTAACATGTACACCTCTCTGTTTCTGAATATGTTTTACGATTAATTAATAAAATGTGACATGGAAGGCAAATATTTAGTTCATTTTCAAATAACAGATAAAACACCAAAATGAATAGAATTTTATTAATCAGCTAATCAAATTTATTACGTATATAAAATCAGACATTATTTTATAATGAACTAAATATCAAACTGTTCATATTTATTCTATTAAATTCTCTATTTTTTTTATTTGCTTGGAGTACACATTTATGAAATATGAACCAGCAATATTTAATTTGTAATTATTTTTCTTTCATGTGTGTTTCTATACACAATTAATTATATGTATGTATGTAACGTTTGTCTAAGAAAATATTTGTGTATTGCATTGCAATTATAGTTGCACCAACTTATTATTTAATTACCTAGATATGTTATGTGATAATACTGAAATTATATTATAGTGTATCATGAACGTTTATTATGTACTCAGCAAATGTAGCATATATTTCCGACTTACTGTCAGTGACTTACCTTATCCATGTAGGGTAACAAAAGTCAATAAAGTATTATTACTAATTATACTATTATTATACTGTGTGTCCCCAGGATTGAGTTTGCGATAGGTGTAATACACCAAAAAAATTAGTACGGCTTTCATTTTCTGCAGTCTCGGTCTAGTTGACGTAAAATGGATTTTTACCAAATTTGACTTAATGTAAGAAGAAAATAAAAGAAAATAAATCATTGTAGGTAAACTGGTCTTTCTGTTCATTTTACGGAAAAATTCTATTTGGATAAAATATTTGGCATTAAAAGTTAGAGCCATATGCCAACTTTCATTGCATTTGAACAAAGAGTAATAATAATACTACTTAAAGTAAATATTTTTTTATTTTTTAACACAATTAACAATTTCAACGAATTCAACTAAAAACCTATTCAAATAGTACCCCACCTAAATTACTACATAATTCGAAACTTCTTCTAATTCTTTCTAACTTCTTCTAATTTCTTCAAGAGTTATTATTATTATTGTTAATATAATTATTATTATTATTTCTTGTTCAAATGCAATGAAAGCTGGCATATGGCTCTAACTTTCAATGCAAAATATTTTATCCAAATAGAATTTTTCCGTAAAATTAACAGAAAGACCAGTTTACCTACAATGATTTATTTTATTTTATTTTCTTCTTACATTAACTCTGCGAGTTAGATCCCATTTTAACTAAAATTTGGTAAAAATCCATTTTACGTCAAGCAGACCGAGACTGCAGAAAATGAAAGCCGTACTAATTTTTTTTTTTTGGTGTATTACACGTATCGCAAACTCAATCCGGGGACACACTGTATATTGTTTAGTTAATAATATAGTTATATTTCTATCAGCATACGATTTGAATTTTCGGTAATATTCTAAAAGAGTAAATAACAAAAATTGGTTTTTTACATTTTCAATAAATAAGATAGGATGTTTCATTTTTGAATCATAGACTTTACGACGTTAAAGAAGAAGCTATTTGAAACACTTAAGAACAAGTACATTTATACTTTCCAACAATGAAGGCAAAACAACTTTGTATAATTATCTCAGAAACTAAATACCTTTGAATATATTCAACTTCTGTTGATGTAAAATAAACATAGGCGTCTCGTTTAGGAGTTCCTGATTTTTCTTATCAATGAGTGGTTGTTAAGCTGTATCATTTTCGAGAAATTTAAATTTGTGTAGTTGGTAGCTCAGTGATATTAGCATGTCTAGTTTGCAATCTGGACGTACAGCAGTGATGCCGCAATTTTGGGACATTTTGGACATTTTGGCAAGAGTATGTAATCCAATAGTTTACGACACTTGTTTGGATATTTTGAATGTTGTTGATAAGAAATATATATAGGCGCATAAGGTTGGGTCATTTTACTTTCAGAAATTAAGACGTTTATTAAAATATCATACACTACTTGTCAAAATGATATTTTGTCTCTCTAAATTACAAGAATTCCACACTGTGTGTCGTTGGAAGATGTACTGACAGGTGGCTCCAAGATTTTTTTTTGAATCTATTTATTTAATGTCGGTCTATTTCCGCTACCAGGGCCTATTACCGACGCCTGGAGACGAGCTACCCTCAACCTGGAAATTTTGCCGAACCTCTTCTGTCGAAGAGTAGGGATCTTTTACTTGACTAGCATTTAATAGACAAGGACTGCTTTACATCCCCTCTGAAGGATGGTATATCCACTACACAATCCTCGTCTTGAAATTACATAGCTTCCGCATATACGCTGATATACAAGCCACTAGACGAGATCGCTGTGTTTCCCAGTACTAACCGCGCTGAAGGTTACGCTGAACGTTGCGAAATACATGTACAGTAAGACGCCTCTACGATCGCTCCAAAGATATACTAATTGCACTGAAATTTCATGAATGCGAGAGAATTTCAAATATTTAATACATTATTTTAAGAGTACTTTATGAAACACATTTATACCAAAAAAGAATCTGTAAAGGTACTTACACAAAACTTGCATTTTGTTACTAGAAGTATCAGACATTTTTCGAGGCAATAGTGACAACAAGATTCTAAATATATTTTCGTCCGTCCTCCTTTAAACATTTTTTTTGTGACCACCCTGCATAAGTATGCCAGGTTTACTCGTGGGTAATAGTGTCAACAATATTCCAAGTATTATCTCTAATGTCGTTTCTCAGGTTAGGTTTGGTTTGCTCCTCGATAATAACTAACTACATTCCAAATATTATTTTCTCCATACATTTTTTAATTATTTATTTTTCTGTAACCTGCCTGTATAATATTTTTCATTATACTAATGGCAAGTTTCATCCTTAACAATTGCATTAACTACATGAAAAATATTATTCTTTTCCGTCACGTCTCTTTTTTCATTAATTATTGTTTTTAAGAGCATCCATCCACTTGGATATTCTTCACTAAAAGTATAGCATATCCTTGATAAGGATGTTAACTGCATGCTGAATACTACTGCCTTCCATCACATTTTCTTATCATCTCTAATATTTTAAAACTAATTACTTTCTGGTCGTTAACTCTGTATTCCATGTCTTCGTCGGCAATAGGGTCAACTGCCTACCAAAAAGTATTCTTCTCTATCAAACATTTTTTGTAGATATACCAACAGACAGACACCAAAATGACAGATATTGATCTTATAAGCTTGGGGCACAAACACTTCGGCAATGATTTTCCGGCGCTAAGAGATGCTCTCAAGGGAAGTATTTTGGCCTTTGGGTTAGAATCCGGTCTGAACGGGGGAATTTCCTAAATTTTTAGTGGATGCACAACCTGCCAAGACTTGTGTTCGGCGAACTTTCGTCGTCCTGATAAAAGAAGGAAAGGAAGAAGACAGACACAGATGGAATAAAAATATTTTAATTTTTGTAATCTACATAGTCTCAAACGTCTGAAAAAATCTCGGAGGGGATTATTTCTCGATTACAATACTTCTCTTGGATAAGGAGGAAATAATGAATATAAATTTTCAATAACAAAAATATAAAATTGCATGCTAGCTAGTATTGCCAAGCAGTAATCTCTCAAAAAGATAAGGACTTGTAATAGTCGAAGTAAATTAAGTTTTTCAAGAGAAATAATTTATAAAGTTTGGGTACAAACTCTCTAAAGGCAAGTGAATATAGATCAAAAGAGTTCCCACCTCTCAGGAGGGTGCTTCATCCCCTTTAGCTTCAGAAACCACCCTTCAATGTTACCTCCTGCTAGTTTTTTACATTTATCTCGAAAACCGTTACCCTGACGTCAAAAATGAATAGGAATTAAATTATTCGCTATAAAATTCTACATAATTTATGTCCTATACAATTTTTCCCTATATGGCATCCTAATCTCACAAATTTAGATCAAATACTAAAGTTACGCAAAAACAAGTAATAAACAACTTAAAATACCTTGACCACAGAAAAATGTTACATAAAAAGCAGATTGTTGTTTACAAACCTAGCAATAAAAACAAAAAAAGACTTCAAAAATGTTTTTATTACTACAATATAATACTACTAAAAACTAACAACTGCTTATTCAATAATTGGATTATCTTCAGGTAATTCTTCCTCTACCAATGAATTAAAACATCCTTGTCCATGACAACTGGAGCACATTGTTGAACATTTTAATCCAACCTTAGCACAACCGCACCGTTTTCCGCAACCCTTTTTACAATTACAAGAATGAAAGTAGGAGCTGGTATCTCAGTTGTAGGATTAGGCACCAAAATTTTTCTGACTGATTTCCAACCCCAATCATTAGGCTTCAAAATATTTCCACGCCAGGAGTGAATTTGTTGGAAAACGCGATACGAATGTTGTCCTAAAGCAGCAGATGTGGGTGGTAGTTTTGATAACAGCACCGATTGATTAGATTGACCGACAAATTTGTTAAATGAAATGAATCTATATTGGTTTAATGATGTAACAGTACGAGGTGCCTTGTAGAGAGCAAGTGTAATTTTTTCTCCAGCTCGAACAATGTCAGGCTTCATCGATGATGGATTGTTAAATATATTCAAAGCATCGTCCAAGTCCCTTCTAGTATTTATCAACTTTATAGTTTGTGCTTTTCCTTTGCCAAAAAATGCCGATGTAGTATCACATCCACTGAATGCGTGAGCAAATAATATGTTATTTTTACAGTTATAAAGGACTTCCGAGCTCTGAATATCGAGAGAACTATATGCCCTTTCCTTGATATTTCCTTGAACAGCAGAGAATCGAGCCGAGCGTCACGATTAAAATTTTGTAAAAATATGCTTGCTTCTATCATCGTAATTTTAGGGAATTTGTCTTCTCTACCATCCTTAATTAAATACAAACGCTATTTCTGCGATTAGGGCTCGATGTAGGAAAAAAATGTATATGACATGTAAGATGCAGAAGAATAAATAGAATAAATGAAGTTCTATACATTTTTCTCGCCAGGGTAACGGTTTTCGAGAAAAATTAAAAAAACTGGCAGCATGTATCATTGGAGGGTGGTTTTTGAAGCAAAAGGCGATGAAGCACCCTTCTGAGAGGTGGGAACTCTTTTGATCTATATTTGGATGGCTATTAAGACTCTGTACCCAAATTTTTAAAACTTTATAAATTTTTTCTTCTAGATGCCATTATTATATCTAATTTACGTCGACTATAATTAGTTTGTCTCAGCGAGAGCGTAAAACACAGCTGACTCAAGAAGCTGACTCATGTACTCAATAATTCGAAGTGTTACTAATGAATAGTACTACTTTTTTCTAGGTAACTAGGCAACAAAGGAGGGTCATTTGCAATTAGGGATCTACTATTTATCCTGGGCTTCAAACCACGGTCCGCGGCCACCAAATCTAATTCACCATCTTCCTGGCAATTCAACGGCCAGGAAGTTATCACAGCTGCAGGGGTCATCACCCGCCTTACTTGCCGCCAGGTTAATGGCCCTGTTGATAGCCTACCGACTGTTAGATGAGATCCAAATTCCCGACTCATTCAGCGTTGCCTCTTCCACTGATCGAGTATCAGAATTTAAACCGGTGAACGTCCCTCATCCCCCAAGCTATTTTTAAATGTACTAGATTTTTTAATATTTAGTTTTAAACGAAGAAGGCCGCGATTTTTCCAAAATTGTTAAAAAATCACTACTTCCACATTCAGATTTTCTATCCAAGTCACTCACAACGAAAAAAATTTGTATGTGAAAATAATTGTTTATGGAACTTTAATAATATAATATTTGAACTCCTCTACCCCAAAAACCCATAAAACGATACCCCACATGGGTAGTGGAGTGGGGGTGGTGATAGGGGGTGGTAGTGGGGTGGATAAAGTAAAAAAATATTTTGAGGCTTCTAGTTCTTGTACACACACTAAATCACATTTTTTTTTCATCCCCTTTAATAATGGGGTGAGGGTGGTAACGGGGGTGGCTAATGCCAATTGTTTTTTTGAGACTAGTTTCTCTTGTATATACTGAAGTACCAATTTTATGAACTCTTACCTGCTTGATTTACCTATTTACCCCAAATTTACCCCAATTTGCCCCCCAACCCTTTGACGGAATAAGATGAAAATATAATCTAGTTCTAGATCTCGTTAAAGTACATATGTGTACCAAATTTCAAGTCAATATCTCAAACGGTTCCGGAGTAAACGTGCGCACAAAAAAAAGTTACAGACCGACAGACCGACAGACAGACAGAAATTTTTTTTCGCTCAAACTTAAAATCTCGACGTTTCATGACATTCTAAGCCTATTTGAACAATAAAAAATTTTTAAAATTTTTTTGTCGTTACTATACTTCCACTGGATGTGGAAGTAATAAGTCTGAAAGTACTGTTAAAATATTATCTCTTCAGATATTAACATTAAACACGATTTCTTCTTCATTAAGTTCAACGATATTTTTTTTAAATAGAACTCCTATGGGACAAGCTATTATTTAATTAGATCTTTAAGTTACGAAGAAAATGATAATCATAATGTCTACCTTCTGTCTGTACTAAATTTATAATTAAATAAATAATAAAAATTATTCTGTTTTTTAATATTTTTTGAAAATCAAAATAATATTTGAGAGTCAGATCATATATGTGTTGGCCAGCAGGATCCAAATATGCAAAAATATACAGTTTGTCCCATTTAAAAATTTGATTTTCATATAAATTGCATCGAAACCGTAAGTCGGCCATTTTGGTTTTTTACATCATATATTTGGAAATGTCATCCCATATCACTACACTAAATTTGAAAATAATTCATTCGCCCATCCAAAAGTTACAAGAGTGTTCCTATCAGCTGAGCCATCCGGTATGCAACGAGTGTTTCATCAATCAGATTGGCAGCAGTTGAAAATTATTAAAAACTGAACTGTTTTGTTACTGAGAGGTTCGAAATGGTTTATTGTGTTTCAATTAAACAATGTTGACTAAATGAAATATAAAGTTTAATTAATTTGTTGTTTACTTCGAGAATAATTTATATATTATTACTAGCTGACCCAGCAAACGTTGTTTTGCCATATAAATTATAAATTTTTGTCCAAAAAATAAAAATAAAATTTCTGGATAGGGCCACCCTTATCACCTAGGGGTATAAAAAATAGCCTACGACCTATTCTCAGACCTACCAAATATACACCAAAAATTTCATAAAAATCAGTCAAGCCCTCAGTCAAGCCGTTTCGGAGGAGTTCGATAACAAACACTGTGGCACGAGATTTTTATATATTAGATTTATATGTCTCCCAGTGCATTCACATGCTTATTGTAACAGTATATTCGATATCGATCACCGTACTTTTATTGCTGTAGAAAAAATATTTCATGAATACTAAAAGCGTAGTGCATTATGTCTATTTAATTAAAAATGAATAAATCAAATTAAACACACATAAATTCAAAATTAGTGCTTTCATGAGTTATAAAATAAATTAATGATATTTAGAATTACTGTGTCTGGTGGACAATTTGTCACATAAAGGGGAAAATAAAACTATTTTTATTACACACCGTAAAAACGATACCTTCCTTAATTTTATTTTACGTATCTTTAATTTTAATTTAGCAACAAAAGTAGGTGTTATTTTATTTAACTCAGGATATTGTCTGAACGAAAATAGATATTACAGGAAGAGACAGTTTGCCTTTAGAAGGTTTCCGAACACATATTTTAAATTAAGTTCCGTAAGGGGTGAAATCGACAAGCTACCCTATGCATACGTACGCAAGTTGAGGCTTAAACAGCAGTTTTATCTTCTTAGCACCTAAACCTAAATTGTAGTCGAGCTTAGAGTCGATTGAATGGGAAAATTGGACCGCTTAGCGCGCGATGAAATGGCCCAATAAGCTGTTAGTGCGTCATACGCTCCGGTATTTTGAAGGGAGCTCACCACTTTTTACTTTTAACTCAAACTTACTGAATGGGATAAATCCAAATTACTCTTAATTTGCTGGATCTGGCGTCTGGAATTTTACTGAATTTCGCTCCACTTAGATTTTTAAGCGGATATAATGTTTATTTTTCATAGCTCTGAATTATAATATTCTAGCACTACCCATATACAGTGTGTCTGTCTGTAGAAGAACCTTACACCCAGAGACTGATGGACGCGAACTAATTTATTTTTTATGGGCGCCAGTCGCGTTCCCTCTCGATTGTCTGTGGTTTTTTCCACTCTCAGTTGAGGTCTATATGCTTAAGAGATGTTTGGTAGACGACAAAGGTAAAAGCTGAACTTACCGTAGATTGCTAACTACCTTCTCTTTCAATTTGGCTCCTCTGGTGATACACTTTAGCTTATATTCCTAACACTGTAAGGGATCTTGGGCTTAGAGATCTCTTAATCACTTTTATAGAAAATACCTCTCGAGTTTTCGTGATCCGATCGGTGTACCGAATTATAAACTTGGGGGACCAGGAGACGCCCGATATTCAACTCCGACTTAATACACGAAAGCCCTTGAGGGAAAAGTTATTCATTCAATCAGGAAAATGCAACGGTTCGAATAATACCTTTTATATTGGCTGATACAAAGAATACAGATAATGTTATGCAATCTTATTTAAAGAATATATGAAATTTTTAATTGAATCGCCTCCCCAAGCAGGGCAAGGACGAATGCATAGAGGGAGTTTATATCGTATAACTATCATATAATAAAGAGGGTGTAGTAGCAATAGCTTAGGTAAAAAGTTCCACATAACTTCCTCAGAAGTTTATGAAGGCACTTTGGTTTTGGGACTGACTGAAAATAATATTAAACTATTTTACTTAAAAATTTTAGGACACTAGTGGTTCCTTTTAGTGATTATATCATTCACAAGAACGGAGTTGAACTATATATGAGTTTACTTCGCTCTCCTGCCTCCTGTACGTGACGTATTGGCCCTAGGTTCGAATTAGGGTATGTGACATTGACCTCGCTTTCGAGCGACTTTTTTTGCAAATAACCTTTTTATCTTACTTATGCGCAAGGCGGTTTTCTTAACTTTGCCATCTTTAAAGACCTGCATTTGGTTTGGCTACCACAGCTTTCTGCCGATTCTTCAACGCACTCGTCCAAGTGACGAGTTGTTGGACGAATCCAAATTTGTTTTATTCGAGAAACCGGCCTTGTCCATTTTTGATGATTTTTGTCTAATAATGGCATATAGACGCTACGCGCTTTGCCACATTTTTCGGTCTCTCTTTTTTAGTACGCCGCCTCATCAACATTTGAAGTGCAAAGGCCATTAAGGCTAGTCATTCACATAATATCTGGTGAGGAGTTTACCCATATTCTTTACACATCCTACTTTCTACATTGTCCCTCTCATCTAGTTGGTTAGGTATTTGTTTAGTACGCACTGTTCTAATAAAATGCCTACTGTTTTCTGCTCAGCTTTAGTAACTCCTTGGTTTTCCTGGTTTGAAATCTACTGTCCACTGTAATGAACGCACGTGACTGCCTCATTCCTGACGCCCCATCCAATACAAGAAGTGATTCTGGCTTAATCGTTCCTTTACTAATCTGCTTCCGATGTTGTATAATATTCCGCAGGTTGGAGCGGGTACTATTAAGACTCATTTGCACCTTTTTTGGCCAGCTTATCTGCTTTTTCATTATCTTCATTGCCTTGATGTCTTCGCGACCACTGTGCTGTTCTGCCAATTTCGCCGGAGAATCAAGGCAGTCTTTTACCATTACCATCTTTTACCTACTGCATACGGATCTTTAAGAGCTACTCATCTGACATATTCTCTTGGCCATTTATGAGGTATAATTTTTCTGCGTACAGATTTTCATAGCTGTGATTTCTGCTTAGAAAACTGTTGAGGTGCTACACAAGTTCAGGCTGATGTTTGTTCCTGGTAGATCCTCTATACCTCCCGCTTCTGCTTCTTCGCTAATATCGTGATATGGAGCCAACTTTAATATCCTTTTTGATTCTTCTGGCAGATTAAGGAGAACATCAAATACGTTTTCCTCATTTGTTGCGGACTCATTTCGATCAGATTTATTTGTTTCTTGAAACTTCCACAAAATCCTTGAATAGCAGAATTTCTGTAAGGGAATGTTGCACTAAAAAAAGTGAACAATATCAACGCAATTCTTTCGCATTTAGTTAGTTCAACTATGTTCAAACATAAATTTCATTTTTGCACATCCAATCTACCTATTGATTCAAATTGCCAAATAAAAAACCTGATACCTTACCTGTCAAAACAACTGAATGTGCTTAATTTTACGAAAATGATCACAATTCACCTAAAGTTTATTGAAATATCAAAAGGTTACAGCTCCTTCAGTCTTTAAAAATAATCTTTTAAGCTAACTTAGGTTAGGTCAACAGATTAGAAGCGAAATTATTACATTATTATCACTTGATACAATTTGCCTATCAACCTGGCAAATCAACAATAAATGGCATCGAAAAGACATTTACAGCAAAGGAACTGGCTCTGTGTACTTTCAAAGATATAGAGGGTGCTATTGACAACACCTCCTATGAATCCATACAAAGAGCCGCGGAAAAAAGGGGAATGCAATTCCCAACAATCAAATGGATACAATCCATGCTAAGAAGCAGAAGAATTACCACCGTGACTGCAGTTTGGGGCTGTCCACAAAGTGGAGTTTTATTATCCTTACTGTGGTCAATGGTGGTCGACAATCTTCTCCATAGGCTGAGTAATTATGGCTTCAACGTTGAGGGCTATGCTGATGACCTGGTCGTTACTGTAAGAGGCAGGAATGCAAATTGCCTTAATCATAATATCTAAGTGGTGCTCGTCAGAGGGCCTTAGCGTCAATCTGAGCAAAACAGTTACTATTCCATTCACCAAAAGGAGAAAATTAAATTTGAGAGCTCCTATGTTAAATGGAACATTACTGAATTTTTTCAGTAAAGTCAAGTATCTAGAAGTAATTCTGGACTAAATACTTACCTGGAACTCGCACTTAGAAAGGACACTTACCACGCTATTTGGACGTGCTGTAGGCTGTTTGGTAAGACTTGGGCTCTAAAGCCAAAAATGATACATAGGTCCTACCTTTCGATTGTCGGGTCCAGGATGACCTACGCACCATGTGTATGGTGGCGAAAAGCGGAAGAGAAAATAGCACAAGGAAAGTTGCAGAAACTGCAACGCCTTGCCTGGGCTACAGGAGCAATGCGCTCCTGTCCCATAGCAGCTATGGAGGCAATGCTGGACTTACTTCCTCTGCCTTTGCGTGTAAGGAAGGAAGCAACACTTAGTGCCCTAAGGCTGCATCAGGCACTTAAATTCAGACCAGGTGACCTGTCCAATTTAAATCCATGACCAAACCCACTGACTCAATCCCAATCAAGCATGACTTTGACTGTCCGTTTGATGTGCTGATTGAAAGATGTCGGGCAGCAGGGTCGAAGTACTGCGGTTTGAGAAAGAGTCATACATCTGGTACACAGATGGATTCAAGATGGACGAAGGGATTGGTGTGGGCGTAGCGGGGCCTAAATGCATGATATCTAAAGCTCTTTAACACCCCAACCATCTTGCAGGCAGAAATCTATGCTATAGAGCAGTGTGTCCAGGAATGCCTAAATAGAGGCACTCGAAGGGCAAAGATCTATATACTTTCAGATATCCAGGCAGCACTAATGGCTCTCAAGTCCAATGGGACAAAAAACTTCAATGGGACAATTAGAGCTTCGAGTAAAATATATAATCATATATTTTTTCATTATTTTTAAGTGAAATTACTTGTTCAGTATACATATAAAAAAAATAAAAGAGATGTGTTCACAATCAAATATTATATAAACACGAAATATGCACAAATATACAGGGTGGACCAGTTTAATTTATTGTTACAAATATCTCATCGTGTAAGTCAACAATAGTTGTTGTGTTCTAAGGGGGCCATCTGATTCTGTGGTCGGGCACCGAACCAGTGACCTTGGTGAGGTCCTGTGATACCCAACTTTGTTTTTTTGAATGGGAACCCCCATTTTTTATTGCATAATCTAATTCTACGAAAAAAATACGTTCAAATATGATTTTTAAATTTTTTTTCCAGTGGGCCTTACTCGGGCCCAATACCAACAATTGAAATCAAAAGAACCCATTTATCTCGCCGGTTATTGAAAAATGACTTAAATAAAAGTTGCAGGATTCGATGGGGGTCAAATAATGCTATGGATCAATACCCGATACAGGCCCTTGATACGGCCCTGGGACCCCCAACTTTTTTTTTAAGGGAAAATATAATTTTTTTATTGCAGATTTGCATTCTACAAAAAAAAATACGTTCAACTGTGACTTTAAAATTCTTTTCCAGTGGGCCTTACAAATTGGTCCCGAGTAAGGCCCATTGGAAAAAAAATTTGAAAATCATATTTGAACGTACTTTTTTCCGTAGCATGCAAATCTCCAATAAAAAATTGATATTTCCATTAAAAAAAAAGTTGGGAGCCCCAGGGCCCTATCAAGAGCCAGAACCGGGTACTGAACCATAGCATTAGATAACCCCATCGAATCCTACATCTTGCTTGATTTACCTATTTACCCCAATTTACCCCCCCCCAATCCTTCAACTAAATAAGATCAAAATATAATCTAGTTCCAGATCTCGTTAAAATACAACCGTGTACCAAATTTCAAGTCAATATCTTAAACGGATCCAGAGTAATCGTGCGCACAAAGAGAGTTACAGACCGACCGACAGACAGAAATTTTTCCCCCTCAAATTTAATATCTCGACGTTTCATGACATTCTAAGCCTATTTAAACAAAAAAATTTCAAACATTTTTTTGTCGTTACTATACTTCCACTGGATGTGGAAGTAATTTAGCTACAAATTGTGCAACTAAATTAAAAAATTCTAGAAATAAATTTAGCACGAACGAAAGGCGCTTAAAAAGTAGAATTATAGTAGAACAACTTATATATTTATTGTATATATAATATATAGATAGGCCTTCCTATTAAAAGATTCCTCTTAAAATAATATTTTAAATGCTATAAAAAACGAACAGTAGCACTGGTCCCACATTATGAAGCGGCGGTCGCATAAAATGTGACCGCCGCTACGTATTGTCGCAAATTCATTTTTAACGCAGAAATCAGGGAACCCCCAGTCACGATATTAGTTTCGGGAAACGTGGTGGCCTACCTACTGTATTTACGTGTTTAATTTCTATAGCCTATCGTGAAATGTGCTATTGTTAAACAATGCGACCGCCGCTACTTTCTAAAAACATAATATATGAACTTACGCAATTATTAATTTTTTGGTAACTTATCAATAACGATGAAGAAAAACATAAATTATCTTTATTTGAAAAAAGTCCACAATATTTGGCAGTAAAAGTGTACAATAAACTTCCAAATTCATACAAATTACTTGATCTCAAAAAATTTAAAAATTCTGTTAAAATAATGTTGTGTAATAAATGTTATTATTCACTGTCTGAATACTTTGATGACATCTTGTGATATTCCGTGTTATGTATGTTCGTTTGTATTAACTGTTGATGTTTACATTTGATATATATGTATATATCTATTATATTTATGCTAGTACTGACGATGTGATATTTTATATAGTATTGCATATATAATCTTGTTTAACCGTATATACACTCATATTATGTATTCCTTTTATTAACTAATTTCATGTAATTTTTATTTATACTCTGCAATGTGTTGACTTATCCTATATCATGTTATGTGATCAATTGGATTAATAAAGTATTATTATTATTATTATTATTATAGATGAGCGATATATTTACTTCATCGTATCACTGCCCACTCACTACTGGCCAATAACTAGTGCTCTAACTGCTATCTAGCGATAAGTAGAAGAAATTAACTATGTTGCGACCGGTGCTACATGAAACCTAAAGGACAAAGTTTTACTCAATATATAGTATATTATATTACTAGGAGTAGAACGCACTCTTTTTGGGCGAAACACAAAAAAAGGCGTTCTACTCCGTGTAATATATACTATTTTTTCTTCAAGCGTATTAAAATGCAAAAATTCATTTATTTATTTTTCTCATAAATGTACAAATATTCAAACTACAGTCTTACATGTTGACACAATATGACAAGTGGCTAGTGGATAGCGCGTCACCGGTGGCTTTCGGTAATGACATTATGTTACTAGTAAAACAATACCCACTGCGGTGGCGCTTTCGGAACTAACATTATGTTACTAGTAAAACAATGTCCACTACGGTGGCGTTCGGTACTAACATTTTGTTACTAGTAAAACAATGTCCTACTTCTACTTCTGTTTTTGGTGACATAATTTAAACATTTTAATACGCTTGAAGAAAAAATTATTTTTCTCTGGAGTATCCAGATAAAAGCCTTTATTCGTATAAATTATAGATTTTCGCTAGGTAGAATACTCAGTTTAGTGGCCACTTTCTCTCAAACTTTAATAAAAAAAAAAATTCTCTTCGCGAAAGTCTAGGTAGAGACATGCGACCGCCGCTACATTTAAAGGTTATTAATTTTTTAATTATGTATTATTATTTATATTTTCATAATTATACAACAGAATATTGTTAACAAGATTGTATCCTTAAGTTTGAGGTTAAAAAAATATATATGAATAGCTGTTTTAAGGGCGTAATAATCAAAAGACACTAATTGTCCCATTTAAGTTTTTCGTCGCCTATACTATTTATATTTTTTTGGAACATTCGGTATATTTGAATTCTCCTCTTAAAAATGACGAGATAATTTGGACTTCAGATTCGGATTCAGCGCGCCAAAATGCGTGAGGGTATGATGGTCTGGTTTAAATAAATAAATAAATAGGTACAATATGCTTTTTTGTGTGTGGCTGTGTTATTATGTAAATATATAAATATATAAGAGTGTCAAATTCCATTATATATTATACCTCGATAATAAAATAAATTGTGAGCTGTACGAAATTTGAATTATTTTGTATAATGGTTATAAATAGAAAGATACACGTTTTAAATATCCATCATGAAACGTTCATCAATTTAATATTTAATTAACAGGACTACGGTGAAGGAATGTAGTAGTAATATTAAATATCAAAATATTTAGTAAAATAAATGGAATTATTCGACTTACATTAATTTTATGATTTTCTACGGATATAATTTATTTCCTCGAGTTTGTAACACAAATAGCCAAAAATATATTAGGCGTTCATTTTAATATCTCAGTTGAATGTAGAAATTACATATAATTCCTGCCTGCCTTAGGCCCATACACGTATAAACAATCAATCTCAATACATAAGCAGGGCTGAAAATGTGGTATTAAAATGACATAAATCACGTACGTATCAAATACCTCGCAGTAATTGGACAAATCCTGCAAAATCCCCATAACCCAAATCTGTCTCCTCTGGGGTATATAGCTATTTGCGTTTCTCAGCATCCACCACTGGAGTTCCCCACCACCTTCCCGTACCGCTTTCATATCATTCAATCAAGAAATGTAGCTGGAAATATGGGGTTTGTCTCAGACTTACAAAATTAGGTTTCGCAGCGGAGAACGAAATTGGCTAAAGTGCGATATTTCTCAAAGCCACGCGTATAATGAAACCGTGGGTAACGGCATTTGACTTTAAAATATCTGGATTCTTATACGGTCTTAGCACTCCCTTACCCAATGTTACAGCGGGCCGAGACCTTCAATTAAATGCTTATGCTGCAGGTGCCTTTATTGCGGTTTAATATTTTGTCTTTGAAAATTTATTAACTGACAGAAATTTGTATA
This sequence comes from Rutpela maculata, assembly GCA_936432065.2. Classification (NCBI taxonomy): domain Eukaryota; kingdom Metazoa; phylum Arthropoda; class Insecta; order Coleoptera; family Cerambycidae; genus Rutpela; species Rutpela maculata. Next base: position 40,312,678 of record OW386285.2, read on the forward strand.
ATAACTTTTTATCGTTTCGGGTGGAGCAATTTGTGAAATATTAGCCGAATTAAAATGTTACGCGAAAGCGATAATTTATAGGTGTTAAAAATTAGAACGGGGATATAATTTTGCAGATAAAAATGAGAAGAAAATAAAAGTTACCAGGAAATGTTGTTAAATGAAAAAATACCATATAATGCGTTTAAAGAGAAGTTGTTTGAGAAACCAATATTTTTAAACGGTTGGGTATTTCTATACTGCAAGAAATTTTTGTTTTGGAATTGTATTTTGGTTTTATTTAAAAGGGTGTAGCAGAATAAGCATGTCAGTAGATCGATAATAGGAAAAGAAATGTTTTCCTCGAGTTTTAGCCCCCCATCGCCACGGGTACCAATAAACATGACATTTTGTTTTCATTTTTTATCTCTGCAAGTTGTGCGTTAATTATTATGAAAATGTAATTTAAGTGCATCTTAGGGAAAAAAATCAGCTGATTTTGCGGCCTCCTTCGAATAAAAAAAATATATTTAAAAATTAGAATATTTATTTTTTCATGAAAATATTGATTCGCATACACAAAACTTTTACCAAAAATACATTGTTATGAGTAGTTTATTGTAGATTTTTTCAAATTTTTTGAAGCGGTGCGCCATAATTAAAAAAAATAAAAACTGTTACGACGCATTGTTTAGTGGTGCTTAACCATTTGGTTTTGGAAACCGTTCGGCATTTTCGAAAATATCCTGATAGTGGATATACCTACGTAAATATTTTTACTTCATTCGAACGGAAATATTGTATTCGTGAAAAAATCACTATCAGAGGTTTTCCAGATTTTCATTTTCCAGGCTCTGTAGATTTTGAATATTAAGGCTTTAATTCCATCAGTCTGTCTGTCTGTCGATCGTCTGATTGCCTGGTGATTGTCCAACTGTCTGACTGACTGACTATCAATCGGTTTGGTGTCTAGTCTGTCTATCTGAGGGCGCTAGATCTACAATACTATTTGAAGGGGAACATAATAGTATATCGGGTACACCAAAGAAAGCTGCACTTTTTGGAATGTGCCACTTTCTATGGTCATAGTTGCTGCCAAAAGGTAACTTATTAGATAGAGAGGCACCTGAAAACTCGTGTAGAACACGAAAATGGCGCCTATTAAAAATGGCCGCCATTAGCTGCAATACATTTTTTTGTATCTCAGCTCCTAATGGACCGATTTCTTGAGAAGAGGACACTTTTTTGTCCCTATACATTTATCTCTACACCTTAAAGGTTCCGCACAATTTTCAAAAACCTGAAAATTTCACTTTTCTCACGAATTTCGTTGATAAGTAAGTTTTTAGTTGTGCTCAATATCTCTTTCTTTCCCCACAAAAAAGGGTTTATGTATATGGGGTTCCATTATGTCAAGGAAGACTTGTTTTCATAAACAACAGTGATTTTAATTATTTTAGAAACATCATTACATTAAGGAAACAAATTTATACAAACAAAAAACGACTAAATACTAAGAAATACTCATGTAGATAAACTTCTTCTATATAGATCTTATGACTCTAAATCACGCAATCATCTTCCTCATCTTCCAATTCATCCCTGGAACAAAATAATTATATACTATTATTATATTAAGGCATTGGATCAATAAAGCAATATTATGATCTTGAAATTGTGAAACGAATTTAAAAATAATCAATTAAACACATACCTTTTATACTTTTATTGTATTTATTGCTGCATTGTTGACCCCCAGTGCAGTTCGTGCAAAGTAACGTGCATGGAACCTAGGCTTTTGAACAGGAGCATCTTGTACGGCATCCGGAGCAACTACACTTAACCAATTCTCTGCAGGCTGCCATAGTAAAAGGAAGAGAACACCAGACCGTCGTCCACTCCCCAGCAACCATGGTCCATCCCCATATTTCTGGCCCTGGAATGTTGTCCATCACTGAGCACGCACAATCCCAAACTTGTGCTACCTGGTATGCTGAACAAAGGCAATGCTGCCTTAGTGCCTCTTTTGTTGGGGGTAGACCTTATAGACTGCGACTTTTTGAAGTAAAGGGAAGCTTTTTAACATTATTGACTAAGAAATCTTCTGCGTCTTTGTAGTAAAGCAAAAGTCGACTTCTCCAGAACTTGAAAATTTTCGTCAGAAATAGACTGCTGTGGTGGAGAGATAGCTTGGAAGGCTTCAGCATCTTTAGGAAATCATTTCCACGCTTTCCAGGCAGTCTGTTTCCCTTTATTGCAAGTGATGACATTACATCTGATCCAGTGAATATATGGAATGCTCTCAATGCAACAGCTTTATGTTCACCCATACTTTTAAACGTGGTATTAATGCTCATGTATCTCTGACCCTTCCCAGCACCAAAGAGAATCCACATCTCCTGAAGTCCCGCAGTTTTGAGAATGTGAAAGAAAGAGATTGCCAAAACAACTATATCAGTAGCTACTGTGCAAATAATTAATTTTTGCTCCATGTTCAACACTGTGTTTCCAGTTTTTTGATAGAATATTTCCTTGTGCTACTTGGCGACGAAGGCCGACCTTATCTCTCACACGTTTCTTCAGACAAGTTTTTGAGTAAGTATCCCAAGAAATGTGTATTCTATTTGCACGAAAGCTCTCAACATCATTCAAAACATTCTATATTTGGTAGCTAGTTGACGCTACTGTCAATGAAAAAATAACATAATACTTTATGTGAAAAATATACAGTACAAAATATACAGCCCGAAAAAAATATTACACAGGACAAAAATATATGTCCTGTTATTAATACAATTATTATGGAAGATATCTACTATGCTTTTAGTTAAAATATACTGGATGGACAAACTTAAAAAATATTGAAAGAAGACAATGCTGCCAAGGAAGAAATTTGCTACAATTTGAAAGATACGTGGTGGTCGCTCTAAAATATAATTTATTAAGCAACTATGGTGGAAAATATATGTATATTTTACTTCCACGTCCAGTGGAAGTATAGTAACGACAAAAATTTTTTTATAAATTTTTATTGTCCAAATAGGCTTAAAATGTCATAAAACGTCGAGATTTTAAGTTCGAGCGAAAAAAAATTTCTGTCTGTCGGTCTGTCTGTCTGTCTGTCTGTAACTTTTTTTTGTGCGCACGTTTACTCTGGAACCGTTTGAGATATTGACTTGAAATTTGGTACACATATGTACTTTAACGAGATCTAGAACTAGATTATATTTTCATCTTGTTCCGTCGAAGGGTTGGGGGGTAAATTGGGGTAAATTTGGGGTAAATGGGTAAATCAAGCAGGTAAGAGTCCATGAAATTGGTATTTAGTATATACAAGAGAAGCTGAGGTCTCAAAAAAAATTTTGGCATTAGCCACCCCCATTACCACCCCCACCTCCTTATTAAAGGGAATGAAAAAAAAAAGTGATTTAGTGCATGTACAGGAACCAGAAACCTCAAAATATTTTTTTACTTCATCCACCCCCCCATCTCCCACCCCCCTATCACCACCCCCACCCCACTACCGATGTGGGGTATCGTTTTATGGGTTTTTGGGGTAGAGGATTTCAAATATTATATTATTAAAGTTCCATAAACAATTATTTTCACATACAAAGTTTTTTCGTTGTGAGTGACTTGGATAGAGAATCTGGATGTGGAAGTAGTGATTCCTTGGGCAGCGGTTTTTTAATTTAGTTGACTGATATACTTTTAGTGAAAAACGTACAAAGTGGTCACTTAGAAAAATAAGAAACAACGATGGAAAATAATATTTGGAATATAGTTGTCATAATTCAACAGAAAAATCAATAAATAAAACAAGCTACGGAGAATACAGAATGTTAAACAATTACACAAATCCATCAATTAACCGACAAAAAGTAAAATTCTTATATCTCATACAAATTAAAGAAAAGGTAACACTTGATTATAAATATTTTCGATTTCTATCGCGAAGAGGAGTTCATTGACGGTAACAAACGATTTTCATGATGACGTCTTTTTATCTGTCGATATCTATATCATTTTGTCTGCGTACCACCTAGCACCTACACGATTTAAATCTACATTTTCTTTAACACCTTAAGCAGTCCGAAAATTGTGTGGTTTTAGAGACCACAAAAAAAAAGATTTCAATGAATTTGATAACATTTTTGTTGTCGCTACTACTTCGTCTAATATCTAACTAGAAGGCCTGATAAAATGGGGTAAATTCTCAATCCAATTTTTTTTCTATCGCTTAATGAAAAAATCACTCTTTGAGTGGACTACATGTAGATTACGAGAATTCAGTCAGTCAGTCGTGTGTCTTTTTTGTTGAAGTTACATATTAAAAACCATTTGACGAAGAAAAATAATATTTAGCAGATAGTTGCCAAGGAACAAAACTTGATATAACTTTATTGAGGCAAATATGCAGAATAGTCTCCCAAAAGAAAAAAAAACAATTAATAAATACAAGTAGCCAAGTAGCCAAATAGAGAAAGGAATTTTTTAAAATTCAGTCACAAAATTTGTCATAACATAAGTAGCTTATAAATGAATTTCAATATACAGTGCATGTAATTGCCGATTAGGTATGTACATTCACGGAGCGCGAGAGATATGACAACACAGCAGCAGCAAACTCGCCCGTCGGCGAAGCATCCCAGCTCTCAGTTATTTCATTTCAGCCAGCTGGCACACGCGATGTTGTAATTCTTACTCCCTATGCCTAGCCTGCCACTACACACCCTGTATTAAACTGCATTCCCATCCATAAGGTACTTCATTTTAGGGAACATTTTTGCTGATTTGATTCCAGAAGGACTGTGGCACGAATGCCAACAAAGCCAGTAGCAAACGTGGTTACGGACAGAGTAGGTCGTCGAAAAGCTTACCGATGAAGCAGTTAAAGTCAAAGGCTACCGCAAATTTCCCCACTTCTTTGTTCTATTGTATGTATTTCCTCAACTATGCCGGTAATTTGAATAACGTTTTATTATTTTTAATAGACCAACCAAAGTCGGCGAATACCAACGACGGACCTGCACTTTGCAGCCATTTGCATTACTGCTTTCAACCTTTCAGATGATAAAAGTATCAGACTAGCTATGTAGTAGAAGGAGAATATTTGGTGTACTACACAGATGGTTCACGTGTGAGTGAAGGATGCTCATCTGGAGTAACGATATTTTTGGAGAGCATAGAAGTGTAAAACGTTATAGGAGTAGACAGGGGCATTCATCACAGTATCAACTGAGAGTCAATAAAGAAATAAAATAACAGTACAAAACAAACATGTTATTGTATTAATGCCTTCACTATCAAATGGCTCTTGGTTCATTCCGTATACTCTACAGGACTCTCTAAGCAATAAACCACTATATGAGGTTAGTAATCTATCCAAACGAAGTTTTTATAGGCCAAATATCACTGATAAGAATGGAGCTTGATCAATTGACCTTACCAGCACGAGATGTGGATGTATAGCAATAGCATTATATTATCTAAGGCATTCGGGCTAATAGGACATGAAAGCTTAGGCGTTGAGAGATGAATTCTTTTGAATGGAAAGATATATTTAATTAAAATGTTGAGGGTCGGGGAAGAGTAAGTAACAGGCGTTTCTGCTCATACAATTATTTGGGTAACGGTTATTTAGCGATGATTCCTTTCGTATACTCTATTTGTGCCAGGCGAAGGAAAATTCTGCGAATTTTTAGTTTCTAAAGGCAAATTGTTAATAAATTTATAAATGATAGGTCGTACATTAGATCCTTGAAGTTCCTCAGAATTTATAAAAGAACTTATGGATAACCTCCTGTCTTATGTAACCTCAAAAGTTGTGTTCTGATTTGTTACGAAAAAAACATGGTTATATTGTAACAAAAAGTTTACACGTGACTCCATAAACTATATTCAATTTGTTCAAACGATTTTGACAGAATTGGTGCTAGATCTGGACTGATTTAATTTTCAAAATTTATTATGTCTACTATTATGAATCGGTGTACAAATGGGATCAACTGGATAGTTTTTCAAATGAAACTACTAGAAATCATTTAGAGGGTTCAGGAACAGTGAGAAAATGCATTCAATGGTGAGTCTCAATAGTTATTTAAGTACACTATGCTTTAATTGATTAACAATACTTATTTCTAATGAACTATATAAAAATTAGACAAGCGATGAAATAAAATTCTCTTCGCAAGAATTGTAACATTTTAGCAACACCGTATGCATTTTCTTATAAAGTACGTAAAACATGTGCCGTATGATACGGGCATATATGACATATTGGATGTAGACAGTGATATATAGTTTATTACACGAAAAATCTGCATTTAAGCAGTATTCCGTGTTACAACTCCTATTTTATAACTTAGTGCGTGTTAACAGACGGTATATTGGTTTCAGTAAAATCTTTAAGGAAAACGATAAAGTGAATAAAAAGCAATATAGATTTAGATTTGATTTATGTGAGACGAGAACGCCAGGGAATTTTATTCTCGCCATACTTTACTAATGTTTCAAAGTCTAAATCGACAAAATATTGAAATTTTATGAGAACTGAGTTTACGATTTTATTTTAAATTGTGTAATTGCCTGTGAGTAATAGTCAATTTATTGGCTTATATTTATTTTTTACTTAGTTTCTTATTAAATTGATATTTGCTGTATAGGTTATAATTATTAGTATTTTACTTTTTTTTGTCAATTTACTTGCCAATTATTATAAAGGTGGGGTTATTTATTTAGTAATTGCTTTTTAACTAACTTTAAAAAATTTAAAAAGATGGTTCTCAATTCAACCCGTATGCACGTTTTTTTTTTATGTTCAGTTATTATTCAGGGTTGGCTTAAGCGATTTTTATCAAATCTTTTACAAACTGTAGATTATGACTGCGGAGGTTCTATTATAGTTTCATCAGGCTACGTCTAGTATAAGGTGAGCAAAAATTGGAAATATTTTTTTTAATCGTAAATCTGGCGAATGCGCAATACAAGTGATAATAAAAAATTGTGTTTCACAATATTTTGACAAACTCGGCAGTGGGATCATTGTATAGTTTCATCAAGCTGCGACCAGTGCACAGTGCACGGACTCCCAAACACCACACAAAATTCAAACGATTCCCCAAAAATCTTATGGGAAATTGGCTTACGGTGACCCAAATTTTGATTGGTTGTTCTACTAATCCAGTACTGATCCAAAGTCCCCAAAAGCACACTCTTCTAATCTTTTTTACCCTCTATTGGGGTAAAAAACGCTCGTATATATTTAATAACTACATTTCTATAAAAAATATTTGTATCTTTCAGCGTGGTAAAAAACGTCAGTCGAAGGATATGACATACATTTAGATACCCTTCCATTTAGATGAGTACTATATCTCAAAAAAGGTGTAGCAATTACCTTGAGCCGCCTCCTAACCATTTTGCGCCCCTCGCGGAAGCAAATGTAACTAGAGGAATGTCTATTCAGAGAAATTGCTACACCTTTTTTGAGATATAGTACTCACCTGAGTGGTTCCCTAACTTTTTTGTTAGAAAAATACCGCTGTGCAGAGGTGAAAGTCATTTTCACCCCCCGTAAAAGGAGGAAAAGCATTGTGGATAGCTCATATTAATTGCTACATCATCTTTTCAGGCCTGTTGCTCAACTGAGCAGTTCAATAACTTTTTTCCAGAAAGATACCACTGTGCAGCAGTGAAAGTGATTTTCACCTCTTGAAAGGGTTGGAAAATGGTCAGGGATTGGCTCAGAGTCATTGCTGCATCTATTTTTGAGATGTACTTCTCATCTGAGTGGATCCATATTTTTTTTGGCACAAAGATATCGCTGTGCAGCCGCTTTATTGAGAATTAGCCACTAAAGGGGTGGAAAAGCGTTACTTCAGAGTGATTTTTGCACCGTCTTTTAAAGTTCTCTGTTCAACGGAGTAGCTTCATAATTTTTTTGGAACAAGGATACCGCTGTACAACCGTGAAAACGATCTTCAAATTCAAATATTTTTTAAAGAAATATAGTTGTTAAATGTATACGAGCCCTTTTCACCCCAATAGAGAGTAAAAACGATAGAAGGTGTGCTTTTGGGACTCGTGCCCATTGAGACTTTTGATCTACTGGATCCGTATCAACATATCAAAATTTAGGCCAATTTCACCGTAAGCCAATTGCCCATAAGATTTGGGAGGGTCCTTTCGTCGGAATTCCATTAAAATTAGTAGCTGATACCCTAAACTGATATTAAAAGTTAAAAAAATTTTTTTCGTCCATTTTTTCAAAATTCTGCAATTACGTTAAGCTAGGAAAAAATAAAAAATACAGATGGATAAATTACGTATTTATGAACAAAATTTATCGCTAAAGCCTCGGTTTTTCCGGAAAAAATAGTCAAGTGTAACGTTATAACTCGGAGCGAGATTCATGCGTGCGCGCGCTTGAGTACGCATGACTGTGACACCGACGCGTGACGCACTGAATTACATGTCACTAAATCAGAATTTGTTCAATCCATGTGAGTGTTGGTTCATTTAAAATATGGAAATTGTAGCTTTCTGATGTTTTTTTGTTTTAAACAATACATGTAAAGGATGGATGGGAAAAATATACTTATATATATTATTACGCCCGAACTCAATCGTCGCAATAAAAAATATAGAAAAAAATAAGGGCCCTTCAAAAAAACTCTGTTTTCATTTAGAACTGTTAAGAAGTATGTACACTTCATGATTATTATGGTTTATTAAGTTGTAGTAACGTGGATTCAAAAAAAAACATCTCAAGTCATTTTAATTTCCTTGCTTGATGATTTTCTTGATAAGTATATATATATTGTAACTTGCCGAGAACTTGAACCATTGGAAAAAATAAAATATCACTATTTTGGGAAAAAATGTATACTTTTCAAATGTTCAAACACACATTCGTTTACTTGTATGCATTTTTTCGAAAATTTGATCAATCAGGTCATGATAAGAAATTGCGATTTTCACGATTTTATCCTTATAACTATAAAAATATCTTTGATTGTTTTGAATATAAATTCTGGAACTATTTCAATTCGTTAATTAATGTAAAAGGAATCCATTGGATATAGCTGAAATGTGGATAGGTGTATCTGTAATAAATACAATAAAGTAAAGGCACGTAAAAATTCATGCGAGCGATTCAGCGGCTATGTGTGGTGTCTGCGTATGCGTTCATAATTATATGTTTTCCCCCCATCCCCTATACCCACCCACTATTTATCCTCCTACTCACCAAGAAAAATGCTAAAAATGTGTAATCAGAAAGAGCAAAAAGCTTTATTTTACTCGTTAGAACTGCTAACAATTTTTAGAGGTTCCACAGTATGCATTTAACAGTACGCTTGGCCGCGCAGAGTGACAAATTTACTTCACTATTTTTTCCAGGAATACCGTGGCTTTAACGATAAATTTTATTAAGACATTTTTTATTCAGAAACAGGTGGTCTATCCACCTGTATTTTTTATTTTTCCTACCCTACTTAATTTCAAAATTTTGAAAAAATGGATGAGAAAAAATTTTTTTTCACTTTTTTTTATGTTATGCATCCGAGCGGAATATAAACTTTTCAGGATATTATTTTATATACTTTCACGAACTCATTAAAAAAAAAAGTTAAAAAAACTTATTCGTTTTGTGGATTTCACTCTGTCGCGTCGTCTGGGCTAAGCGGGATTTCTTTACGAGTATTAAGATTTTAGGTACACGGGAAGTGGGTGAAAAAACAACTACAAAATTTGATACAATAAGCAAACAAACCAATAAAATACGAAGAAAATGGGTTAAATAAAAACATCTAAAAGCTTATATAACGCAAAATTGGAAAATCCTATCATGCCTATAAATTGGTAATTCCATATTTCAGATTCTCTACAAATTTAAATGTAAGACTATTAATTATGATTATTTTTACCATAACCTTTGCCCCAATTTAAAAAATTTAAACTCCTATTAAATCGGTTCTTATTACTAATTTATAACATAATTTAAAATAAATTATCAGTAGTCTAAGTACTTATTACGGCATCGAACCATAAAATCTCAATTTATGGCGCTCTTTGCTCCTTGTAAAGGCACTATCAGTTTTAATACGTTATACGGCTTCCGGTTTGAAAGATAATTTAAATTCATTCCGGCTACCTAGGATGAATTCAGCAGTATTGTGATAAAAAGTAGCTTATATTCTTTCTCTGTTTCCATTTTAAAGTGTCCCAGTGAAAAATCCCATTTGCTTCTAGTGCTTAATTTAAAGGATATAAGCATGCTTTTCACAAAGCTAATCTTCTTAATACTTGGTATATTCTCTCCCTTGAAAACGTACAAAGGGGTTCATCAGTTTAACCCCATATTGGCATTTGTTTCTGGAATTATAGGGTTAAAGAGCGCATTGCGGAAATGCATGGATTCATTCAGAATAAAGAAAAATATCGATCCCGAATTTTTATTATGCGGTATCCAGAATGCTCTGTCGTTGTTTAGGATGTTTTGCAGGTTACAAATAAAATTTTTATTACCACTATATAATAATTTCATTGGAAGACAGACACTTACCATATGAAATATTACTTTTACCAAAATGTTTTACAGGTAGGTATTAAACAAGTATCTGCTTTTCTTTAAAAATATTCGCACATAAATTATGTCACATGTATTTTTTGTTGATATAAAACGGCATATTATTGTCTATTTAAACTAAATGGGTGTATGTACTAAACTCGTAGAAAAAAAAAGAGTTATTCCCATGAGGGTTTTCCTTGAATACATACAAATTCACGCATGGGGAAAACTTCAATTCTTATGGATGACAGTAGTAGCCCATAATAATTTTCACATACCGATGAATTTGTTTGGATCTTCACGTGATTCATTTATCTGATTTGTCCCAATAAAGACACATTTGAAGACGGAGGAAGAAAAGAAGAAGAAAAAACAATGACAAGGAAAATGTAACCTCTTTTTTGTTAATATTGATATTTTATTACTTCCACGTCCAGTGGAAGTATAGTAACGACAAAAAAATTTTTAAAAATTTTTATTGTCCAAATAGGCTTAAAATGTCATGAAACGTCGAGATTTTAAATTTGAGCAAAAAAAAATTCTGTCTGTCGGTCTGTCTGTCTGTCGGTCTGTCTGTCTGTAACTTTTTTTGTGCGCACGTTTACTCTGCAACCGTTTAAGATATTGACTTGAAATTTGGTACACATATGTACTTTAACGAGATCTAGAACTAGATTATATTTTCATCTTGTTCCGTCGAAGGGTTGGGGTGTAAATTGGGGTAAATTTGGGGTAAGTGGGTAAATCAAGCAGGTAAGAGTCCACGAAATTGGTATTTAGTATATACAAGAGAAGCTAAGGTCTCAAAAAAAAATTGGCATTAGCCACCCCCATTACCACCCCCACCCCCTTATTAAAGGGGATGAAAAGAAATTGTGATTTAGTGTATGTACAGGAACCAGAAACCTCAAAATATTTTTTTACTTCGTCCACCCCCCCTACCACCCCCCTATCACCACCCCCACCCCACTACCGATGTGGGGTATCGTTTTATGGGTTTTTGGGGTAGAGGATTTCAAATATATTATTAAAGTTCCATAAACAATTATTTTCACATACAAAGTTTTTTCGTTGTGAGTGACTTGGATAGAGAATCTGGATGTGGAAGTAGTGATTCCTTGGGCAGCGGTTTTGCGATAAGTGATTATTATTTAGTGGTAGCGACGCGTAAATCTATGAATTCATTATAATGAACACAATATGAGAAAGTTCACTCTTCCCATTTGTGAGGTATGAGATGATTTTAATGTTTATTTGTAGAAACAATATTCGTAGATTTTTTCTTTTTATTTTTTTTTATCTATTTATTTAACGTCGGCCTATTTCCGCTACCAGGGCCTATCACCGACGCCAGGAGACGAGCTACCCCCAACCTGGAAATTTTGCCGAACCTCTTCCCTTAAGAAGAGTAGGGATCTTTTACTTGCCTAACATTTAATAGACAAGGGACCGCCTGCTTTACATCCCCTCCGAAGGATGGTATATCCACTACATAATCCTCGTCTGAAATTACGTAGCTTCCGCGTATACGCTGATATAAAAGCCGCTAGAAGGTGGGACGAAAACGCTGTATTTCTCAAGATAGGTCATCCATCCAAATACTAACCGCGCTCGACGTTGCCTCAACGGAATATCGACTGACATTCACATTGAAGTCGCCTCTACGCTCGCCCCTTATATTACGTAGATCTATCAAACTTAATCAATATCTCTGCCCTGCTGTATTTTGATAAAATATAGGTGTGACGTAATATTAGGGGAGATGTGGGAGAGTTGGTAACGTGGAAGAATTGGGACAGTGACTTTGTATACCGATTGGTTGGTAGTTTTATATTGTGTGTCATACTAGTTATGTATATTTGTGAGAAAAGTAAATAAACTGACGTATTTCGCTCGTGTGTTGTGTACTTCGAATCTCTGGTAATTTTAATTGTTTTATGTACTGAAAAGTAACTTTTTTTTGTTCAAATTATCCAGTTTATTGTTTTGTGGGTGCAAGTGTTGCTGGAGAGTTATTTTATATGTAACGACCGACGTTTTAGCCATTAAATGTTGGGGTCATTTCATGATTCACTTTCACCTAAAAATAAATCTGGTCACTTTTAATGACACGGAGCAGTGAAAGAGAGTTGGTACGTTATTTTAAGGGAGAGTTGGTCCATTCTATGTCTCCCCCATTCCATATATGAATTAATTTTCTTATATTTGGATTGTTTTTAGGTACCCCGTTACTCTACAAGAGAAAAAGAACAATCCTGATCTAAAAAATATGGTCGAATTTCCACGTAAATATTTTTGCAATATTAGCGATTTGCGCCAGCAAATTTTTTTTTATTGTTGGTTGGAATATATTTTTGTTTTTCTTCGGAGCTTTTGTCAGATTGATATCCTTTCTCGTTGTTAGTTATGTTTTGGAATAACAAAATATTTTTCCAAATCTCCCCATCGCCTGTCCTAACTCTCCCTCGTAAGAGGGAGTTAAGAGGGAGATTTGGGACAAATATATGACACTTGTAGCGATACCAAGTCGATATCGCTCCACCTAGGCATAATTAATGCAACATGAAAGACAACTTAATTAAAATTCGGTAATATCGGCTAAAGTTCGCATTAGATTACTGTACTCATCGCAGTAGTTAAAAACGATTTTACAGAAAACGCGATAACCAACAGTTAAATTAGGCGGAGCTACTATCGTTTCTTCGCGTTGGGAACTCGAGATCGGGTCATCGCTCTCTTTGAGCTGGGTGTTCAAGCCAAGCGCCTTTGCTTCTTGCGATTATTTACTCTGGTGTATTCGATGTTATCGTGCAAAACTTTTCTTGCATTTAAGCCGTTTTTGTGGCCTAGTACTAGTTTCCTATTTTGCCGGATAACATTGTAAGACAAACGTCCTGTTTTGCCTTCAGCCACCATCTTGTATAGCACAATTTGCCCCGGTGCATTTACAAGTTATCAATTGTCAGTTTTAGGCTTTAAGCCTTGCTTTTTTAACCGTGTTATATGTGGTTTCGACCCTTTTAAACATTTAGCTTGTGTAAATAGTTTTGGCCAAGGTTTTTTTGTAAATTCTATCTCTACCGGGAGTTGTAACATTTACCTCTACAAGGTGTTTTTAGACCTGAAGCCAACTATCTCCTGTATACATTTAAGGTTAGCAATTAAGTGTTGTTTATCGAGATATACTAACCATTGAATTGTAAGTGCTATTTAATCGATATTAAATCGATAATTTTATTATATCTTTGTTTTAATATCTTGTTTTGTGCTGTATCTTCCTTATTTGACGATTCTCCTATAGAATCTGGCGCCCAATTTTTTCCAAAAAAAAAAAATATTTAATTTAAAAAAAAAAAAATTAAACTTTTTAAAAAAAAATTTCTAAAATTTTTTTTTGACTTATTCACTCTTGGCCGCATTAGTGAGACTGTTGTTTACGCTTACCCATGGCCCTTGGCCTCCTAAAAAACTGGCTAGCCGAGCCTAATTTGTTTTGGTAATAGGTTTTATTTTATGTGTTTGAACATTTTAAATAACCAGACAAATTAGTTTTGTGTCATACAGGGAATATTTTAACTTGTCTAATTCTATAAATTAATTTGTAAGTGATGATGTCAGTTTGGGCTCATCCCATTTAATTTTATAGTAAAACGTCATAGTCAAGAACTCAACCATTCAAAGAGTTACCAAAATTTCCCCAGTTGACGAGGAAATATTATACACTCGAAAATATTTTTCCATACCACTATTTGCCACTTAAATTTAACTAAGCAAGAAGTGCCCAATATATGAAGGTATATTATTGTGTTTTTAATTTTTACCAAATATTGCCTCAATACCGATGTATGCTGATAGTAAAGGTCTAAAACTTGACAGTTTTTTTATTATCAAAGTATTTATTTAACCTCTTTGTGAAAATATTAGGGTGCCAACAATCTTAAACGTTGGCGCGTATGCCAATGTTTGGAATATTTGGGTAAAATCTGGCCCCATAGATTGGCATTCATGCCACTCTTTAGCTGTTGAGAATACTTAACGTAGTTGCCAAATATTGGCGTTTAAAATTGTTGCTCTTTTTTCAGAAATGCCAAAGACAAAGCAAAATAAAATACAATAAACCTTATTCGGAGGATATTCTTCAGAAGTCCTTAACTGAGATTCAGACTAGAGCGCCTAAGAAAACTGTTGTCTTAAAGTATGGTGTACCAAGGTCTACCCTCCAATTTCGATTGGAACCAAAGAAAACTGAGATTAGTCGCAGCCATTAACTCTTAAAAGAAAAAGGAAACAAAATTTTAGAGTGGATTTTAGAAAGTCACTGGGAAGGTTTCTCCTCGAAGTCATGTAATGTGCGGTATAGGCTTTTACAGAAGAAGACAAAAGACCAAATCCTTTTCATAAAAATACCCCTGGAGAACATTGGTATAAACTATTTCTAAAACGCCACCCAAACCTCACCGAACGCATTCCAGAAGAAGTCACAACTGCATCTGGAAATGTCTCAGAAAATTATATTCGGAAGTGGTTTTCGCAAATTAAAACATATCTTGTGGAAACATACTTGATGATCCTACAAGGATTTATAATGGTAATGAGATAAATTTCCATTCTGTCCTAAACTAGGTAAAGTCGTTGTACCTAAAGGAACTAAGAACCCATATGAGGTTGATCCAGCTGACCTAAAAGAAAACTTGACTGTCATGCTGACCTCCTCAGCTGCAGGATATGTGACCATTAATTGTTTATGCAAATAAACGATTGTCCAAAGCTGTTGCGGATTGTGTTCCTGGAGACGGGTTTAAGTGACACGTGGTGGATAAAATCAGAAATATTTGAGTATGTTCAAAAGGTGTTATATCCACATGAAAAAGACAAAAATATTAGATTCCCTCTCATACCTTTCTTAGATGGATATAAGACCCATTTAACTTATGAGTATTGTGTTTTATGTGAAAAATTAGAAACCATTGTAATAGCTTTTTATCCGAATTCTACGAGAATAATACAACCTGCCGATGATACTTTCGGCCATTAAAAAATCTTTGAAAGAAAGGTGTTCTTGGATGGCGTAAGAGCAATCCCTATTGTAAGCTGAAAAAGGCACATTTCGCTCCAGTTCTTAAGAACGCAATTGACAAGCTGAAACCTGAGGTAACCGCAAATTAGTTCAAGGCTTGTGGCCTTTACCACTGGAATCCTGATGCCATCGACTATACAAAGTGCCATGGAAAGCAACACAACAAAAATGGCGACAAAGATATAGAAAAATCCAAATCATAAATTATGAATAGGACTAATTAGTTTAATCTTGAAGTCTTTTGTAAAATTGTTGGTACTGAAAAAATTTAAGAGATAAAATATGATAACAATAATACTGGTTGTCAAGATCAATGTGAAAACTATATTCTTCTGAAAGAAATTTATGAAGTATTGAGAAATATTAATTAATAAACAGAAGCTGTTTCAAGAAAGTAGACGACCTCCAGAAAGCAGACGACGATGTTAGCAACAAAGAATATTTTCACATATTTTCTGAAGAAAATTTGGATACAATGCCCATTGTATTTGACATAACGGATGTAGATATTGAAGACATTCCTTTTAACGAAAATTATATGCTAATAGATGGTGAGACTGATGAAAATACAGCAATTAAAACCAATAATAAGAAAATAGTAATTCTAGAAAATGAAGTGGTTACGAAAAGTTTCGAAGAAGAAAGTACTTGGTTAAAATCTGAATCTAAAAGCTGTGAAGATAGAAGAAATTAGTAAAACATCATTGAGTACACCAGATCAGGAAAATATAAGCTGCAGTCATTTAATGAAAATGAAAAATGAAGAACGAAAAAAGTCAATCCTCACAGATTCAATAATAAACGAAAATCTAGTCCAAATCCATGAAACCAAATCAAACATAAATAGCGTTTTGCAAAGAGACTGTGATAAAGAAAACAATGCATTCTATAATACATTGAAGTTTGAGAACAAAAAAACAGCATTACGAAAAAAAATACCTAAGATTGAATGAAGATTATCTTGCAAAAGTCAAAAGCCCAGAACAGAAAGGAAAGACGCAATCTCAAAGATCCACTTTTGTTATAACGTCAACCCCATACAAAAAAGAGGGGGAGGACAGAGAAGAGGAAAAAAAAGAGAAGAAGGAACAGAAAGAAGAAAGTAAGCAGAAGAAAATAAACGGAAACGATTACTTCAGCAGCATATAAAGCAAAATACCAAAGATAAAAAGAGTCAAGTGAAAAAAAATTAGATGCAATATTTTACTAATAGTAAAGATGAAGGAGAGCCTCATTTGAATATTTTAAGTGAAAATTATACGCCCATTTTTACTGAATCTACTTTCTGTACACCACCGAAAAAAAAAATATTAAGGATAATCATGTCAGAGTTCTCTTTGAAGATGATGCATTAATCGAAAAACTAGCCAGTTACCAGAAAACAATATAGTCATATCCAAAGGATAACATATATTTGACTAACGTAGGAGTCAAGTGTCAAAGTTGAACGAGAACTTACCATAAAAAATATTTGAGAAAATTTAACATATATACAGAAAATTTCACGTTCCAAACTTGACAATGGAAGACCGAAACAAATATATAATATTTCATATTTTTGATACTCTTGCCTTGTACCTAGGTATTAATAAAATGGGAATGTTTTCTTTTGGTTTTAATTATTTCTATGAATGTACTCTAAGTAGTTTGGGTCAAATTTAATTTAAAATGCATAAATTTAAACTTTTAAGACTAGAATAATTCATCATAAAAAATTCTTAGACCCCAAATAAGCGAAATATATGAAATTATTTAACCCTATTGCCTTAAAGTGCCAATCTTTGGGTGCTTTACCCTGGGTGCCATGATATTGAATGTTCTTGGAAAATTTAAGAGATCCTCACAAGGGCTGATATTAAAAACCTTGATTAAGTCACTAGAGGAGGAGGGATATTATGTATTGACTAAAAAATTGCCTACATTTATCCGATAGTAGCCACTTCACCTAGCGATAAGCAATTCCATTTCATCACATCAATTATATTCTGCGGTACCGCACTGTTGGGGGACATGTCCATATTCAATTGCGCGGTTTAGTAGTGGTATATCTTACAAGGATCGCGAATCGGTTTGGCATAGAGTTACGGCCCTGCCATATGACGCAGTTAAAGGGTGTTAATTGGCTTCAGGCGAACCAAAATTATCAGATGGCGTCGACAGCAAATGCCAACGAGATATCTTACTTACAATACAAACTATGCTTTATTTCTATATGTGTATGTTGGACGTGTACTGCATACAAATATTATTCGAGTCGTTGGCTTTGAGATATTTGTGTATGATTTATGTGTTATGTACATGTGGTTCATCAAAACAAATATTTCACAACTAATTGTTACTAATTAACTAAAAATATACTAAGAATGTTTCAGTTTTGACAAGAAAGCATGTGAGAAAATGTCATAGTAATTTATGAACTATTCTTATCTAATATTACGATTCAAAATCATAAAGGAGTTGTACAGCATAGTTCCCACAAATTATTCTATGAGAAAAATAAATATAAAAAATGTAAAAAACTGTTTTACACATGAACAGTTTAACACATGATATTTTTAATTAAAATTTTAGAGTAAATATTTGTATATACCAATTTACGAGTCATTACAAACTACTTAAGAAAATTGGAACACAATTGAATTATTTCTTTTAAATCAATGATTACTAAAAAGGATGTTGGGAAGTGTCTATTAAGAGGCAAGACGTCAGCATACATATGTAAAAGGCATTAAATTAAAAATGAATCTTCAAGAAAACGCATACCATACATTTTTAGTAACAAAATGAAAGAAAATCAATTAACAAAAAGTTAATTACAAATCAAGGTGCTACTAAGAAATAAATAGATTCATAACATCGAAATTAAAGACAAAAATATTAAAAACCGCTGCCTAAGAAATCACTACTTCCAGTCCAGATTTCCTATCCGAGTCTCTTACAACTAAAAAAAAATGACGCTATATTTGCACTCCAGTATGTGGAAATAATTGTTCTTAGAACTTTAATAACATAATATTTCAAGTCGTCTACTATACCCTGAAAATCCATAAAACGATATGTCACGTCGGTAGTAGATGTGGTTGATGCAACAAGAATTTTTGAGGTCTTTCGTTTGGGGCGAGCGTAGAGGTGTGTTGAGTGTGATTGTATTTCAAAACTCCACTGAAGCAACGTTCAGCGCGGTTAGTACTTGGTTAGGTGAAATCCATCTTAGCGAACTCAGCCATCTCGTCCCACCTTCTAGCGGCTTGTATATCAAAGTATACGCGGAAGCTATGTAATTTCAAGACGAGGAATACGTAGTGGATATACCATCCTTCTGAAGACATGTAAAGCAGGGTCCCTTGTCTATTAAATGTTGGGCAAGTAAAAGATCCTACTCTTCTTACGAGAAGACGCTGGCAAAATTTCCAGATTGGGGTTCGTCTCCTGGTGTCGGTGATAGGCCCTGGTAGCGGAAATAGGCCGACGTTAAAAAAAAAGTATAAAAAAAGAAGTCTTTGGTTCTGATTTACACACTAAACAACAATTTAATTTTTGACTTCGTCTAATAACGGAGTGGGGGTGGTAATGGGAGCAAAAAATGCCAAAAAATTTTGAGATCTTGGGTTCTCATACCAACAGTAAATCCCAATTTTATAGACCTGCATACTTTACCTATTTATTTCCATTAACCCCCCAATCCTTCAACAGAATAAGATTAAAATATAATCTAGGTTCAGATTTCATTGTAATACAGGTTTATCAAACAAGTCAATATCATAAACCTTTCCGAGTAATCGTGAGCACAAAAAACAATAAAGTTACAGACAGACAGACCAACAGACAGACAGTTTATTTTCTGCTCAAACTTAAAATCTCGACGTTTTATAACATTCTAAGCCTGTTTGGACAAAAAAAAATCAAAATTCTTTAATACACTTCCATTCCAATATGTGGATGTGGAAGTAAAAAAATATTTAGAGGTTTCTGGTCCTTGTACACACACTAAATTACAATTTTTTTTTCATCCTCTTTAATAATAGGGTGGGGGTGGTAATAAGGGAGGCTAATGCCAAAAATTTTTTTGAAACCATACCTTCTCTTGTATATACTAAATACCAATTTTATGGACTCTTACCTGCTTGATTCACCTATTTACCCCAAATTTACCCCAATTTACCCCCCAGCACTTCGACAGAACAAGATGAAAATATAATCTAATTCCAGATCTCGTTAGTACATATGTGTACCAAATTTCAAGTCAATATCTTAAACAGTTCCAGAGTAAACGTGCGCACAAAAAAGTTACAGACCGATAGACAGACCGACAGACAGACAGACATATAGATAGACAGACAGACAGACAGACAGACAGACCGACAGACAGACATTTTTTTTTTCGCTCAAACATAAAATCTCGATGTTTCATGACATAAGCCTATTTGAACAATAAAAGTTTTTTAAAATTTTTTTGTCGTTTTCCACTGGATGTGGAAGTAAAAAGTAAGAAAACAGTTTATTACAATATTTAACGCAGTTAAATAAGGTGGTTTAAAATTTCTCATTCTCCTTGAGTATTCTTATTTTGGGTGCTAACCGTCCTAAGAATATTGGAAGAACATTTGTAAAATGATACCAGCCACCAATTATGTTACTATACTAGTCTAAAGTATTCTTATATGTACGATGAAGTTTTTAATTTTGTCTTGGTTCTAGGTTTCTTAAAGTTTAGATAAGAATTTGTTCACAGAACAAGGGCTAAGGTACAATCGGCGTCAGCTTAAACTCACCACTGTTGGAGATGCTCTCTTTCTAACACGCGCCACTGCAAATAAGGTTAGAAAGGGAGCATCTCTAACGGTGGTGAGTTTAGGGTGACGCCGATTGTACAAAGGTGATTTCATATAAAAGAATCGGTATTAAAATCGGCCAAAAACAGCCTTATGTAAAAAAAAATTATAAAAATTTTATTTTATCAAAAGCAACGGGATACTACGGAGGTTTAGTTGATAAAATAATTAGGAAAAGTAGATTTAAGATGGACTCGGAATTATTCGATCTTTTGCCAGAAAGACAAAAATTAAATTCGTCAACTGTTAGTTCTAATGGAAGGGATGTACCGGAAAGTTTCGTAATTATCCATCTATTATAAATTAAGATTCTACAATTTTTAGCCAATACCAAATTGAAGTAAATGAAAAATTTACAAAATCAGACGTGAGTACTGCAATGTAAAGTGTATGGGACAAACTAAGTATTCAATTATAACTAGATTTAAGGGACATATGTCGCATGCCAAATATGAAAGGGCAGACAACTCTAATGCAATCTTTGAGGCTTTGACAATTATAGGACGAATATTAATACTTTAAGTGTAATTAAGAATGTAATAAATTATAAACAGCAAACACTTTTAAATATTGAAAATTACAAAATGAAAAAATAATAGAAAAAATGACAGAGCAATTTTTTCTTAGATTTATATTTTATATATCTAATGATACCAGCCTAATTGGTGACCAGAATATAATGCTCAGTATTTTGATATCAACATCACAGCAAAAGTTGCACCAATGCCCTTTCCTTCAGAGGGATCTTACTAATATTAATATATAGTTTAAATTTGAATATAATTTTCAACCTATTTTTAAATATGCAATTAAGCATGAAACTATTTGAAAACACTAAAATTTTAAATTGCTCACCTGCCAAAAGAAAATGACCTAATAAAATATTCGCTAATTAGCGTTTTTTGCATGAATAACCAGGTATAAATAAATGATATATAAATGGTTCAAGGTATATTTATGCGACGTGTGAGTTAAACATCCACGTTAGAAATAAAACTTAAGTAGTTTTATATAAGACACCGTGTTGGCACGAGCTGTCGCCACACTACAACAATTCTGGTTCGCGGTTTTTTAACTCTCTAATTGCCAAAATATTGTTTGATCATTGTACACAACCGGCTCGTAAAGTATACACACTTTTTGTTGATGACACAGTAAATTTACATATTTTAGGAAGGAATATGAGTAGCAATTAAAATACACTTTATTTATAAACTTCCGTCTTTTAAATCAATTTTAATTCCTCAAGTCAGGAAATGAGGATAGTAATAAATGCACGTGCTCAGAATGTTCACTATATCCTATTGGCGTTTAAATTTGGAGGGGTTTGGAGGGGGTGCAATTCAAGATAATAATTTTTATATACGACTAACAAATAATATGAAAATTAAATGGGTGATTTTTGGTATACAAGGTGTTTCGAAAAGATTGGGACAACGCTTAGCCATAGATTCTTGACATCAAAACAAGCCGATTTAACTCAAAAAGTAGTGGTCTAACTCTTTTCGTTTTCAAGATACAGGGTGGCAAAGTAAAAAAATTGTATTCGTAATTTGTCTCTATCTTAGAGACTATTATACGCATCTACTTCAAAGTTGGTAACGACGTATTCTTCAGATCGCTAATTACAATGGTTCTATTACCGATGCCATATTTTATAGATGGCACTAGTTACAGGACTTTTACGTGACACTTTAAGCCATAACCTTTTTGAGATTAGGTTTTGGACATCGTCTTCTACTATAATCGAAACGAAATTTAGTGTCCTAAAGAAAAGGTGTACTTGTTTAAACGCGATAAAATGCACCCTTTCAGAGAAATACGTGATTTACAACTTTATCACACACCAGTTCGAGGAAATTCAATTTTCCCTAAAAGCGGTTTTCTTATCTAGTAGGTGTACGTCAAGTATGATGTCTTGAAGTCGTCAATAGTGCTTGTTGTAGATACGTATAATATTCTCCAAGATAGAGACAGAATATGAAAACAATTTTTTTACTATACCACTCTGTATCTTGAAAACGAAAAGAGTTTGACCGCTACTTTTTGGGTTAAATCAACTTGTTTTGATGTCAAGAGTCTACGCTAAGCGTTGTCCCAATCTTTTCAAAACACTCGGGGTGTTGAATTTCTTTGAACTGGTGTGTGACAAAGTTGAAAATCGCGTATTTCTCTAAAAGGGTGCATTTTATCGCGTTTAAACAAGTACACCTTTTCTTTAGGAAACGAAATTGCGTTTCGATTATAGTAGAAGACGATGTCCAAAACATAACCTCAAAAAAGTTATGGCTTAAATTGTCACGTGAAAGTCCTGTAACTAGCGCCATCTATAAAGTATGGCATCACCATTGTAATTAGCGACCTGAAAAACATGTCGTTACCAACTTTGCAGTAGATACGTATAATAGTCTCTAAGATAGAGACAAATTATGAATATAATTTTTTTACTTTGCCACCTTGTATCTTGAAAACGAAAAGAGTTAGACCACTACTTTTTGAGTTAAATCGACTTGTTTTGACTAGTATCTACGGCTAAGCGTTCTTTCCGAAACACCCCGTATAATGCTATCAATTAATCCCACAAGGAATTATGATGAGGGAATTTTGGTCATTATACCCCCGTGCACCAACCAGAAAATTATGCATGAATTAGTTTATCTGTGCACAAATGCCATAGAGACTGGAAAAATATAAACAGACGCCATAAACAATAAAAGTTTTGGAGAATTTTTTGATTGTGTTAATTTTGTGGTTGAAAGAATGGAAAGTGATTCAGAAGATACTATTCCCTGTACTCCACCAGAAATAACTGAAAGAGCAGAAGCAACAGCATCTAATTTACTACCACAGAAATCAAAAAGTTTTTATGATAAAGCGTACCAAAGTTTCATGGACTGTCGCATTCAGAAAAAAACTAACTCGCTTTCTGAAAATCTATTATTAGCCTATTTTGCTGACTTAGCTGACTTCTTCGTTATGGTCATTTTATTTCATGCTAAAAGCAGTTTTGAAAATAAAATAGGACATAGATTTGGAAAAGTATAGAAAACTACGTTCTTTTCTGAAAAGAAAATCTGAGTGATATGAAGCGAAAAAGGACAGAACTTTGACACCAGAAGAAATTAATAAACTTATAAATGAAGCACCTGATAGAGTTTATCTTTTACATAAGTTAAGATTGCCAGATACTAAATGACTCAAATCTAACATATTAATTAGTCGGCACTGGAAAGAAAAATATAACCTTTCTTTGCTTAAAAATATTACATAAATATTTTGCGTTGAAGACTTCCAGTGTTCTATCAGAGAAGTTGTTTTCCACTGCTGGTCTCATACAACTAGGAGAAATAGGATGGGTCAAACAATCCTACAATTAATTATTGATTTTTGTTTTATATGGTTACATGCTTGCCCAGGGTTGGCACCAAAGAAAGAAACGGTGGGTAAAATGGGTGGTTTTTTGTGGGTTTTTGTTTGATTTTCGTTTTTTTTTGCAGGAAAAAAAAGCGATTATAAAAAAATATATATTTGCCTCATAAATACTTGAACAAAACAATAACAAAAATGTAACGTGTCAATATATTAGTAAACAATAAAACAGGTAAATAATAAACTTGAGAAAAATAAAAATATGAAACAAATAACAAAAACTCAAAAAAAATTCCTCAAACTGGAATGTGAAAGGCAAAAGATGTTTATGTTTTATTTAGATGTCTATATCTTAACTAATTTTGACGCCTTTTCAGTTCCAAGCTTATTCCTTGGTTTGCTCCAAATATGGCCGAATGTAGAAAAATTATTTCTACTGCGGCACTAGAAGCGGGACAACTATGCAATTTTGAAAAAAAAAAAAACACACATATTTACTAGGTTTTCATAACTGAGAATGTGAGAATATTTCCAACATAGCCCAGATGTTGTCACACGCTATATTGTCAAAGCACCGCCGAACGAGGTGAGAAATTAGACGGGAAATTTGAATTTTATAAAAACCCAGTATAAACCACAATTACCCAGAAAAACTCACCTAAGTACCCAGTGGGTCGTCTTTTTCTAAAGAAGGTGGGTTTTTGCACAATCTTGGCTTGAGTGGTAATAATTTCCAATTCAGTTTTATTTTATCTACCAAGATTTTTAAGTGGGGCATTTTCATTTACATTATTTACCTTAATCCCTTAAATTGAGAACATTAATAGTAAACTGACTTTATATGTACATTATAAGTGGTTGCTTTTAGTAATTAATAATAAAATAGTTTTAATAAAAACAATTGCTTTTTGTTGTTATACTATAAAATTTAACTAAGTTTTCTAGATAATCGTAATCGTATTCGTAATCGGCGATTATCACTAATGATAATCGTAATCGGAATCGTAATCGTAAAAGTAAGAATCGTTGCCTCACTAATATTAATTTATTTAAGGTCCTATTAACCGTGGGAATTATGGGTGCATGTCGCTATAATGAGCTCTACGAAATGAAAATTGAAAACGTGAGAGATCTCAGTACAATATTAATAACTGTACCTAAAACGCAAACCAGAGTGGTAAGAAGTTTTGTTATTATTGGTCAATTTTATGGGATTGTAAAAAGTACATGGATCTTCAGCCGTCGTACGTGACAATAAGCTCCAAAGAGGTAAATGCACCATTCAACGAATTGGAAAAAAGAGTTTACTGTACTTGGAAAACAAATAACAACTTATTTGAATTTGCCAAATCCTGACCTTTACACCGGCCATTGCTTTCGGAGATCTTCGGCTACACTGTGCGTAGATGGAGGAGGCAATATTACGGGGTTGAAGCATCACGGAGGCTGAAAGTCCTTACTTGTAGCTGAAGGATACATCGACCAATCTGTTAAAAATAAAATGACAACAGCCGAAACTATTTCGAAGCAAGTGAACAATGCTACGGCTTCTACAGCTGCTAGAGTGGTTAATGCTGATGGTATTACTACCATTAAAAATAGTACCAATCATTCTATAACACGAAATATACTCTCATCAGTTCAGTTTATTAACTGTAGTAACATTAACTTACATTTTGTTGAAAATAAATAAATAATTTAAAAGTTACCATTTTTTATGCGTTTATATATTATGTATGTATTACTATATTTTATATACAGGTTAGTCGTGTATAAAGTATAGTATACAACTCACTATAATGGCTATTATTACCTTGGATGGTTACAATACTCACTCGCTGCGCTCGCTCGAGTTGTAATCTCCATTCTCAATAATAATAGCCTTCATTATATTTGTTGTATAATATACTATTACAAAATTTATTAAATCAACATCGCTCAATGACATGTACCGCTTGACACTATTTACAGTTCAATTCATCACTATCTGCCTTAAAAGATGTCACATAATAATACAGCGAATTCTCATTATAAAGGTTAAATGCTACTTCAGCATCATTCGACTCCGCTGGACTTTTCTATCAATCAACATCTTCAGCATTGCCAACTACATCCCGTAGTGGGTTCTGGCCTCCAGTAATACTCCCCTTCATTTGTTCCTATCCTCCGCCAGCATTCTCCATCTTCTTATTCCAATCGTCTAAAGGTCTCGTTCTACATAATCTTTGTATTGTATCGTAGCCTTGGTCTTCCTATTGCTCGTTTACCCACCGGGCCTCTTCTAGTGAATATCTTCTTCTAGTGAATAACCACTTTAATATGTTTTACGATATCCAGGATTTGCGGGTCCTAGAAAATTAGTGTCTTGTACAGAATAAACTTGATCTTTCTTGACAAACCCGATGATGCCATGTATTGTTTTTTAATAGATTGTTACGTATACGCTTTCCCTGAGACTTATACGTACGACTGAAGAGTCGGTTTTGGTGACGTATTTCTTGCAGAATCGAAGTATCAGTGCAGGGAAATTATAATATACCTAAGTGTTAATTATAATCTACCTAAGTGCTAAAATCAAAAGTTATAACAAGAACAAAACTTGTTAAGTATAATTTTTTATTTTTTCCGCATATTTTGGTACCGCAGGTGGCTTTGCATTTGTAGCAAGCAAATGTTTTTTTGGGTCATAAATAGATCCTAATTTGTTCTATATTTGGGTACAATTTGATTCAAATCGGAAACAAAATAAAAAAGGTTTAATGGTGTCTTCATTTTAAATGAGTCACACTGTATATTTAAGGAATGTATAGATTTCGACAAAATATTACGTTAGTAAATACGTCGAGAGTTGTAAAATAAAGACTGTCTTGTGACTGATTTTCGCTGGCGAATATCGCGGAAACTATAATGGAAAATGGGTATAGACATTCTTGTAGGAAATTTAATATAAATTAATAGAAAGCATAGAAAAATAGCATAGCATAGCATAGAATAATTTTTCGCGTACGACGCATCGTTTCCGAGTCATAAGCGAAGAATCGAAAATGGACCTTTCCAGGAACACGATGGTTGAAATATTTCCCCCCTGAGGGGATAGTACTAATTTTTTTGGCGGGAAAAGTACACCTCTATCATTTCCGTGGTACGATAGAACGTTGGGAGTATGTGACTAGAGCCACTTTAAACCATTCAGTAGTTTTATTTCAACACGTATCGTTCTATTAGATTTAATAGCCGAAATTTGCGAAAAACTGAGCGGTGAAACATATATTTTTGACGTGATATTTGAAATCAGTGGCTCAAAAAACATAAGGATAGAGGTCTTTCACTTTTGGTGCTGGACCTCATTTTTCTGTACCGGTCCGGGCTCATCTGAACCAGCATTATACCAACAGATGGTTGGTCGCGGAGGTCCGGTAAACTGACCACCGAGGTCTCCTAATCTTACACATCTAGATTATTTTTTATGGGGTCTTCTCAAGTCAGAGGTGTACAATGAAGTGTTCAATACACGAGAACAGCTTCTAGAAAAAATTATTACTGTATGTGATAACATTAGAAATAACCCGGAAGTGAAAATGTATTGAAGCTGGGGGCATTCATATTGAAAACCAGTTATAGTTTTAATTATTAGCACCGTTTTTATTATTTTTTTTTGTTCAATTATTTAAAGTTCTAAATAAATTTTGTCAAAATAAAATTGCAAACTTTTGTCTTTAATATTTTCAAGTTATTCTCAAAAGGTGTTGAATATTTTTTTAAGTTGTGCTTGTTAATTCAAGCCTCTTCACTAACATTATTTTTCTTCATAAAAAAAATGGAATGTATTATTTTGGATGAAATTTAAACTAGAAAAAGCTTAGAAACACTGAATGTCAAAACAAAAACAAATAGCAACCTCTTCTGCGGGGTATTTAGCTAAAATTAATAAAATAATGATGGAATGTGTTATTTGTAGAATGTCAAATTTGGTCTTTCAATACTTTTGAAAATTTATTGAAGAATAACCATAAACGTGCCATCAAATATTATGACATTATTTTATAAACTGGTCCATAGGCTTTTTAAAATTTTACTAACATTTAACAAAAAATAATATACAGTGTGATGTTAACGACCCTAAGAGCCATATTAAAAAAATGGAAGTCGGTCCTGGAATTTTTCCAAAAGTACTTAAGCTATTCATTAACCTAAAAGAGTATACTATGTATACCAAATTTTATCTAAATATGTGCAGTCATTTAAAAAATATGGCAGACTAAAATTCTGGTCAAAAACCATAAAACATCCCGTATCTCAAAAACGGTTCACATTCAACGGTAAGTATAGGGGTGTTTTGAACTCAGCTGAGTATGCTCTACCTTCCACTAGAGTATGTCCGTTTAAATCTGGGACACCCTGTATAATATACAGGCATATACACTGAGTATATATGCCTCTTATAGCCAGTTTCACAATTGTTTGTTGTTTGTTTGGTTGACTAACCAAAACCTGAAAGTTATAATTATTGGTAAACACAACTTTACCAGACATTCTTATCTTTATAGTAATAAATCATTGGTCAGATTATTAACTATTCATTAGCCAACAATTGTAAAACTGTCAGTTAATGTCACAGATTTTTAAAACAAACTATTAGTCAAAGCCTAACCATTAGTTAACCAACGATTGTGAAACTGGTTGTTACTGTCATACTACTGATAGAGAAAAGTGGAGTTGCCACCACAATAAAAGAGCGCTACACTGTATAATATACATAGGGATATTCGCAAGATAGTTTTTTAATTTTGATTTACTGTAATAGTTACTCAAAGGACGTATATTTCCCACTCGAATAAAAAATTGTGTTGACCCAATTTCTAAACAATGGAACTGCGCATCTGCTCAATTTAATCAAAAGCTGTCAATTATGTACACGAGGCTATTATTATTCAATAAAGCTAATATAATAATATCCATTTGTTACATAACTATTCGATTATCAAATAGGGCAACTAAAGCATTTAAGATTAAATTTCATGCAAAATTTTATCACAAATAGGTTTGAATATTCATCCGCATGCAAATACCTCCACAAATTTCAATGTGATTGCACATATTCAATGAAGCTTCGATCTATATTTATATTAGTAGAATTATAGAATTTCGAACATGCAGTTTGATTACTCATTGAAAATTGTATTAGATGTGGTTTAATAATATTAATACAGATAATAGCAATTCAAATTTGACAATTGAAACTTTGCATACAATTAATATTTGCAAGTAGTTATATCTAGATTTAGTGACTTCTCAAAGTGTTATTACTGAAGATGCATAAAGCTGCGTCTACACTAATCGCGCTCGGGCTAGGGCTTTAGCTCGCATTGCTAAGTTTGTTGTTTTTCATTCTTTGTGAGAAAGAAAACTAAAAAGAAGCAAGGCGGTGGATAACATTTATCTTAAAAATGGGATTATCTACGAATTAGTGATTCAATGAACCACTAATCGATCATTTATTTATATTTAAGGATCTTCTGAAGAAGCTACAATGCAATTTATTGATTTAGTTTTGGTTAGTTAGATATCAGATCAGTTTAGTTTAGCTAGTTTCAGGTTTTCATATAACTGTTAATTTATCACCAAATAATCCATCCCCTTCTTGATCTATTGTTCATTACAGTACAGTAAAATGAACAACGACCATTTTTAGATACATTAGTAATTAGGAATGGTGAAAATAAGTTAGAAATTGATATATGCAGAAAAGACACTCCAAATTTAATATAAATTACTTTTCTGAACCCAAATGGACATATTAGGACTTTTAGATTTTTAATTACACTTGAAAGAATAAGAACATTTTTGAGATTCTTTGTTATTTGTACTTTTTCAGGTGGCCAGGAAGTTTTTAGAAGTGTAATAAGCTATATTTATAGCTATATTTTCTGTGCACTTCATCTGAATGTACGCCGTGGCCATTTAATTGCTTCTTAACTGCATTTATTTATTTGGTAACGAAACAGGAAAAGTAATGATACGCCTAGCGTGGGTTTTTTAATAGTTAAAGTTAAAAGAGAAGAAAAGGTTCTAAATAATTAGATTTACTGTTTTTATTACTCAACGGTAGTGAGCATAATTGCAACATAAACATAATTATTGCACTGTGGCTGGCCTCTGGTGAAAAGTTAATATCTAGAACATATACTTTAAAACACAATCTTTACTTTAACCGTAGAATTAGTGACAATAAAATAAAATATAAACTAAAGTGAAAATATATTTTGTTCTTTCTCATAAAATTTTCGTTTACTTTAAAATTACCGCTCAAAGTAAAGTAAATGTAGTCAACAAAGAATGCTGATGCGCGGCACCAGCATTACAGCCAGTCATATGCAACTATATTGGTAATCAGACCAATAACTTTTCGCGTTCGTACTTTAAATAAGACAATATACAATGTCAGTGCTAGAAGACTTTTCAAAGGGTATGTTGCTATATTTCAACATTTATCGAAAATTAGATATTGGTTGCTGATATCTACCAAGAAAAATTCTTGTGCAAATTGCAGAATCAAATTGGCTCATATTATAGAAATTTCGTTTATTCATACTTCGTACTTAACGTATAAGATTAACTTATATCATCTGTCTGTTTGGAACTGTGGGTTATTATTGACTGGGATTGGCCGCCGTTACATAGAATGTCAATTGACATCCTGTCATCCGGATCGTCGCGCGGCGGGCGACGTAAAAATTAGTCAAAATTGGTCGATCCTTCGAATTTTTCACTTTTGGTACCCAATCAATTAATCAAAACAAATTTATTCAGAATTAATATTACAAGAGAATGCCCCTAATCCGATCCCTGTCCGGAGCCAGCCATGCACCCACGACGCGTAGCGTCGTGATGGGCGCGTGGGTGGGCGGAGCGTCCGGTTTGGCTTGAACGGTGTTCAGTGGCGGCGTTCCTGTCTTAACTAATAAAAACTTAAAACTAACAATTTGTTTGTGGTACTTATCGAAAAAACGATTTAAAAAATTTAAGGTTAATTTTAAAAAATAATGACAGACTTAAAGTTAGACACTTGACGCTCGGGTTTGCGGCACTCGCGCACTACGCACTTTTTCAGTTTGGGTTGCTGGTACGGGGAAAACGCAACGAAAAATCCCGTTCGAACTAACGACAACCTTCGTCCGGTGGTCAGCCTGCTTCCGAAAGGGTAGGGTGGAAAGGAAGTTGTGGTTTAAAAAGTTCGTGATTTTAAGAGGTTATTGGTCGAGAGGGGATTTAGAAAAGGAGACAAAAAGACAAAAGAACAAAAATTAACAAAAATGAGACGAATGGAGGGAATGGAAAGGGGTTTGAAGGTAAAAGGTGATAAAAAGTAAAGGTTGGTGAAAGGGAAATTGTGGTATAGGAAAGTTTTGGCTAGGGAGGTTGACGAAAGATAGGCAACGCCTGGTATGGTAATGGGTGTTTCAGGTCGAAAAGTATGGCATGATGCTGTCTGATTCGTGTTATATCGCGGGTTAGCGGACTGTCGCCCAATTTGAATTGATAGAATTTTTGTGATGTTTCCTGGGCGAAGTCCGCTAGTGGGGTAGTGGGGTTATGTCGTGGAAACGTGCATAGAGATCTCTGAGGGAGGTGTACCAGCGGAATCTGAAATGAGGCGCATAATTTTATGTTCTAAAACGCATTGTCGTGGCCGAGATGCTGCACCACACCGGCGCCGCGTATGTGATGGCCGGCCTGATCACCATCTTATACAACAATTTTTTGCTGGTCCTGTTTAGTCCGCTACCCCGCACCCGGACCGGATACAGACTCCTGAACAAGGAGTAGACCTTTCGTACGGTTTCGTTAACGTGTGTGTTGAACGTCAGTCTTTTGTCCAAGTTCACCCCCTGTCTGATTGGAATTTGGCGTCCCCCGTTCTAAATTGACGTTAGAATGCGGTTCTCAGTGAACCGGCGTGTGAAGAGTATGGCCTCCGACTTTTCGGCGTTGATCCTAATTTTCCACTTGTCGTAATACGCCGTGGCACGGGCCATGTGCGCTTTCAGCAGCATGTTCGCCGCTTGTGCATTGTGCGAATGCGCGTACATGGCCGTGTCGTTGGCGAACTTGGCAAGGTTCGTGTTTGAAACTCCGGAAATTCGAAGTCGTACAAGTTGTATAACTTGAGTGACAGGCACGACCCCTAGGGGGCGCCCGCGTGAACGTCTTGCCCAGTTGAAAGTTTGTTATTCACCCTGACCTGCAGGGATTTGCCTGTCAGGAAAGAGTGAATTAGTTTTGTGATATGCGTAGGAGGAAGTTTAACGAATTTAGTTTGTGAAGTAAGCCCGGAATCCACATTGTATCGAAAGCTTTCTCAATATCGAGTAGCACCATAACTGTGCTTTTTCCGCGGTTGCACTGCACTTTGACGTCATTCACGATCCTGACGATCTGGTTCACAGTGCCCCTGCCTTTCCTGAAACCAAACTGGCATTCATCGTCGATGTGGAATTCATCTTAGGCAGCGTCTAGTCTGACCAGGATGACCTTCTCCAACTTTTGATACCCCACGTCTCTGAGAACATATAAAAGCATTTTTGTGCTAAATTTTGGAGCCGATGCCAAAAATATGGTCCGATGTGCTCTAAAGAGTATTTCTCTATGACATTTCTCGATTTTTTACTATTTTTCAACTTAGACCGATTCTCCGCAGTTCTACAACAATAACAGAACACTGTCCTCTGAATAAGCACTTATATATAATGAGGTTGAAGGACGATTCCATTTGTTGGATGTATATTTGTGTGGAGTGGAGGATGAAACAATCACTTATATTACTAGGAGGGTCAAGCTATAGGCACGGAATAAGGAATTAGTTATCTTGAACGGCAAATGTACAGCCAGGAACTACGGGATTTACTCTGGAGCAGACTATAATCCTTCGTGGAGAACACTGATCTTTTCTAGGAGATACTACATGTGAATGTACAAAGGGCCGGCAGACCCGAGTACGGCGGATCTTAGTATCTGCTCGAGCTTTTAATAATAAAAATAACTTCCCCCAGACATCAAAATACCCTCCAACAAAGTTTCATTATGCAAAAATGTAAAAAAAGGTTTGCTACGACAAAGACCCTAAGTTTTATTTTGTCTATGAAACTTAATTCTGTGTCTATTTTACCCTAATCTTTTCTATACTAGAACATATACATAATGAATGGATGAATTTTAGCGATGCATTGCATTTAAAAGGCAAAATAGACGATTTTGACAAAGCCGGCGTAGTGCCGATAAGCAAAAATTGATCAAAATCAACGCACATGCACAAGGCCGGTTTCTCGCATAGAAAGAGTTTGGATTAACTCAGCGGCTCGCAATTTGGTCGAGCGCGTTGAGTGGTCTCGACAAAGCGATGGTAGGAAAGCCAATAGCGGGTCTTTCCAAGCGACAAAATTATAGAGGAAAACGTCTTGTGCTAAAAAAACCAAAAATTCTATTTTGCCTAAAAATCTCTCGAAGGTGGGTTGCTGCCATATCGATAATATTGAACAACTGCATAGGGGCAAGTAAGTTATTGTGGACTGATTGAACGTATGCAGTCATAAGCCCTCACGAATGTGTTTGAGTAGGTGAACCGCCACGATACAAGAACTTTAAAGCTAAGTAGGCTCTAGAGAAACTAAATTCATTTAGTAAAACTTTTTTAAGTTAAAATCAGTCAGCCGTAATTATGAAATTACAAATAGTCTCAGACTTCTCTAAAAAGCTCGCATTTTGATTCTGAGAAGGTATGCATGAATCTTTTCTACCTAATCAATCGTTAGCGTAAGCGCTCTCGCTTGTATGGTCTGAAAGCCGTTTGTTTTAATTGGAGAAGGCGCGATTCTTACAATAAGAATTTTGTTATAACCCCTTTTTTGTATAACTTTATCTGTTAAATAAACGGATTCTTTGAACTATTGCATCTTAATTGATCTTGAGACTTGTTGCTAGTCTATAATCCCTGGAATTTTCGTACCGAAAACCGGATGTGTCGAGTTATTGCATCATACTCGACCTTCTAGTTGCTGTACGGGGGTTCGAAAGGGATTTTTGTATGCGTTTTTCTCAG
Source organism: Rutpela maculata (assembly GCA_936432065.2). NCBI lineage: Eukaryota > Metazoa > Arthropoda > Insecta > Coleoptera > Cerambycidae > Rutpela > Rutpela maculata. Next base: position 40,346,604 of record OW386285.2, read on the forward strand.
AATTCCTAGGGTGTAGAGTCCGTTATTAGCAGACAAAAACGTAATCAGTACGACAAAAATTAATCCCATCGGAGAGAAATTCTCCGATAGGGATTTTTTTTATTCAAAAATTTAGCTTTTCAAAAGGTACAAAAACATAAATTGAGGAATTCACGGCCAGAGAGAGCGTCGTTAAGATCTGGGGTAGTGCAGCCTTGGTCCATTGTTCGATTATCTTCAGTGCATCTTATCTCGAACCCGCCTGGGAGGTAGAAGAACGGGGTAGCACGCGACTGGCGCCCCCTGAGAAATAAATTGGTGTCGCGTCATTTTGACGCCCGGTAGTGCGTTCTTCTGCATCATGACAATACAAAACTTAATTCATTAGTAACGTCAAAAATAGCAAGTATATAAAAGTTTAATTTCGGTAATCTACCAGCAATCAGCTGGGTTGTAATTTTGTATTATGAATCAATTTAGTAATAAAGAATATGCTGATATGCATTTGATGTATGCAGAAATGAAATATAATTCTCGAGCCGCTGAGCGAAAATACAGACAAAAGTACCCGAATCGAAGAACACCATGTCATAAAACATTTATTTCTGTTTATCAACGTTTAAGGGATGCAGGATCAGTGTGTCTTGTAAATAATACTAGGAGTAGGACTTCTGTAGTAAATCCCGATTACGAGCAAATGATTTTAGATGTTACTGATGAAAATTCTGAAATAAGTATCAGAAGGTTAGCGGCAATGCATCAGGGGTTTTCAAAGAGTACTCTTTGGAGAATTATAAATAAACAACAACTGTACCCGTTTCATTTTCAAAAATCCCAAGCATTATTAGAACGAAATTTTCCACCTCGAATGGAGTTTTTACTTTGGTTAAGAAACTAACAAAACCAATATCAAAATTTCATTTCCCAAATATTATTCACCGATGAAGCAGCATTCACGAGAGACGGAATATTTAATTTACATAATGCTCATCACTGGTCATCTGTTGATGAAAATCCTCATGTCATAAAGCAAACGAAACAACAACAGAAATTCTCAATAAATGTGTAGATAAGTATAGTTAATAATCATAGGTCCAGTTAAATTACCAAAATGTCTAAATGGACAAGAGTACTTACACTTTTTGCAAAATGGTTTACTACCTCTGCTCGATGATGTATCTTTGGAAATATGACGTAATCCATGGTTCATGCACGATGATAGTTTTGTCGAGAAATCGAACATCGTCTAACAATTAATACTTGTTTTTATTCTCTCATAACAAAAACAAATAAAGAAGTTATTTATTTAATACATATTTATTTAATACATCACACAATGGGATTGGAAAGATGTATTTATGGAAACATAAAATTAATTTTTAACAAAATTAAAATAATAGTTATTTTCGTACTACTAGCTCTGTAAGTGTCATTTTTAACGTCTGTTCATGTTATGGAAGTGTCACTTACAGCTCATAGGCAAAAAAGTACAAAATTTACTTTTATGCCCTAGGTCAAAAAAGTAAAGTAATAAGGAAATTGAATAATAATGAAATTCTGGCATAAACGAAGCACACGCATTTTTGGCTGCCTTCTGAATGTCGATACTTTCATCATTATCCATATTTTTATTGCAAAAACTCACGTAAATAACTTGAATGGCAGAAATTATTATGAAGTTATCAATTTGACAACTTATTGACAGTAACCATAGCAGAAAGCAAACACACTCCAATTAGAGTTTAAGCTAACTAATAAATGAGTTCAACAAATCTTGAAACATAATAATTTTGAATGAATTTTCCTAAAAATTGTAATATTGCTAGTAGTACGAAAAACATCGCATGCACCTCGGCTTGTATTGTGTATTTACAGGTCTCGAACATTGCAAACCTCAGCTCTACGGGCTTCGGTTTGCACTGTATTCTCGACCTATAAAATACAATTACAAGCCTTGGTACATAAATAAGTATCATGTACCAAGGAAGTGCACTTTGTTTTGGTCGAGAATATAGTTTGCAATCAGAGGCCCATAGGGCCGAGGTTTGCAAGTATTCGAGACCAAAAAATCTCACTGTACGACCCACGGTGCATATTATATTTTTCGTCAGACCTCAGACCCATAAATCATTAAACTAGAAAGAAATTTGAGAAAAAATAATGGAAAACTATAATTATTTGAGTCAGGTTTAATATTGCTAAGCAAATAGTAAAGGTAGCGATGCTAGGAATATCCATGGCAACTGCCAATAAAATAAATTTATGACGCGGCTTCTTCTCTAATGACTACTACTGTCAAGATAAGTTAAATCATATTATTATAATAACTCTGAACATTTTTGAAAATAATGTCGGATATAGAAGATATAGCAAGTAAGGCTTATCTGGATTTACTTCAAAAAATGTTAAAACATGTAATATTTGTTATATAAAAGAGAAAATATTCCCAAATTTACTTTATTGCCCTAGGGGCGTTATACCAATGGCAACAAGTATTTGGTACATGAAGCAGTTACGATGGTCAAAACAATGAAATTAGAGTGTACTTATGAGGGAGGTATTACTAAAATATTTTAATATGATGTTAACGGTTATAGAAATACCTAAAGATAGTTTTTATTTTAATAAAGAAATAATATATTTGAGGGGCTTAGAATAAAACGGGTATAAGTGCATTTTTTACGTTCCTGTGATATTCGCATTCAAAGTTGAATGAATATTAAAAATTCCAGAAGAAAGTTCGGACAGGCTTTTTTTTATTGGTTTACTAAGTCATTTAATATGTGTTGTATTATAGTTAATATATTTCAAAATTAGTAAAGATTCAAAAAAAAATTGCAAATGTACTTATACCCATTTATCCCGAACTTTCTATAGTACACAATAATAAATCATTACTTGTTAAAAAAATCTTACGTAGTCAGAAAATCACTTGGATAATAGCAAAAAACGTAGACTTTAGATTTTCAAATCTGTACTGTGAATTCTCAGTAATGTAAGTGGAAAATGATAAACATATAAGTACCAACTTTTCTATAACACTAGAGATATTAAATAACACAGCATGCAATTCAATATCAAATGTTACGAATATTATAAATTCCATGAAGACTGGAAAACTTTAAAATACTTTGATTTTGCTCGAGCTTGCCCCATCGAATGTTACGCTCCAGTTAGTTACCAACCATACAGGGATTATTTAAATATTTAAACTGAAATATGTGATATCATGCACATTTCTGCCGTGATATTTGATCAATGCACCAATCAAATATTGCTTGAAATTCACGCACAATTGTTCGTCGTTCCCCATTATGTTTCAATTTTCATTTAAATAAACACTGTATAGGGTGGACCAAATTCTAAATTTCTCTAAAACTAAGGCAGATAGACAAAAACCAATATAGGTGTCCTGAGCTCGATTTTTGAGAAACAAATAATGGCGCCAACTGCGAGCGTCTATTTTTTTCGACTATCTAGCTACAGTGTTTTTGAAAAATTGGCATTTTTGGATGACCTCTCTATCTCAATTAGCAAGTGTTGATTCGAAAATCGAGTAACACATTCTTAAGGCACTTTTTTGAATAGAATCCGTTGCTGATAAGTAGAAAATTATGCATGCCTCAGTTTTCGAGATATAGGCATTAATTTTGTTGTAGCCTTTTGAATATTTTTATGTCTGGCTGTCTTTTATCTGGATATCTAAAAATAATTTTTAGGCGGCATTTTTGCCACAAAGTTTTGGTGTCTATAACTTACCTATTGAAATAAACCTCGGAAGCTAAATTTGAATCTTCTCCGCATTCTATAAAATACTTAATCATATCATATTTTTCACTGTTACTGAATTCAACTATTTTTAACAATGCTCACTCACAATTAACTCACAAATTAGTTTTTGACATTTACGATTATTTTGATTTTCTTTTTTTTTACCGTGACCTTCTCAATAAATATTAGAAATGCGATAAATATGCATAGATATCAATGGAAGACAATTCGAACATTTATTGTAGTTCAGTTTTTCGTATTTTCGGCAAAATTATTTTATATTAGATGAAATGTTGTTGTTAATAGTTTTCCATGGCCTCCTCACAAATATATTAAATTTTTCAAAAATTAACCACTTTTTCTAGAGATTATTTCACTCATTAACGCTATAGCCAAAAAGAGCCCATTTTTTCAGAACATTGCACCAATCAAATGTTATTATTAGTGGTAATTCAAGCTAGATTGGCTTTTGACAGTACCAACATGTAAAATTTATCGCTTCGTGAAATATTTTCGGCAAATAGGGCAACTCACGCTTTTAAATTTTATCTAGCTTATTACTAATTGTTAACTTACCTTGTAAATTGTAATATTGTATTATGTACTAGCAAACGTAAACACACCACATATATAGTAAACAATAGTCAGTTCCAAAGAGAAGCCTGTCTGAAATATATAGGCTATAACCCTTGCCTATCTGTAACAATTTGCCTACTTTTCAATCAGGTAACAATAATATACAAAGATTGTACTTAATATACCTAACTCATAATACAGGAACAAGTCAAGCACAGCTTTCAATAGCTCAATAACTTAGTTACAAAGTTAAGCAAATCATTTATTATAAATGTCAAGTAAACACATTCGCTCTGGAAACAAACTAAAAATGTACCTAGGTACCTACTTACATACGGTAATCTATCAAAAAGTAACTAGTTGAATCAAATCTGTGCAATATTTTAATTTGTTGTACTTAAAATTCACTCTACCTAACGAAGCAAACCTCAACATAACTTGTAAACTTCGTAAGTTAAAAATAAGTAAATACGTAAATATGAATCAATGAACAATTATTATGGAATATAACTCTAGTAGCGGTAGCGCTAGATGGCGCTCTCTATGTCAATCTCGGAACCATGAGTGTATAGTAATAAATAGGCGGGACATCGGGAATAAAGTAGTGCTCGCAGATTAAAGATGTAGTGCTCTCTCTATGGTTACTCGTTATATTACCAGGCAATACGCTTTCGACAAAATTTTCGATAAAATTTTAAGCACTAGTGATATTACATACGATAAATATGAGATATGATATATCGTTGGATAGCTAATTTAAGTTGTGATCGAATAATGAAATACTTTATAGGGTGTTACATTTAAAAAAACAAAGTTATGTCTACATCGTCTATTAACTGAGGCATGTATAATTTTCTTCTTATCAGCAACGGATTCTAGTAAAAAAAGTGCCTTAAGAACGTGTTAGTCGATTTTCGATACTTGGTAATTGAGAATAGAGGTCATGCAAAAATGCCAATTTTCCAAAAACGCCCTGTAGCTCGGTAGTCGAAAAAGACAGACGATCGGGGTTTGCGCCATTTGTTTGTTTTTCGAAAATCGAGCTCAGGACACCTATATTGCTGCTATAGTTTTAAAGAAAACCAAAAAACCCATCTAATTTGGCCCACCCTGTACCATGAGGAACTAAATAAACTACTAGGTAACTCGATAGGAAAAAAAAAAAATTTGGCTTTTATTAACATTTTCTAGTGTCAGGTTGGTATTTTGCGAGGTTTTTTGCGAATGATAAAACAATTCAACAAATATTTAGGCATATATTTCATTTCAGTTTTAGAATCCTATAAATTCTTTGAATATCAATACTCCCGAGTATTTTTTTAAAAGCTTTTATTTAACTTGCAATGTTTGTATGTTTGTTTGTTTGTTTGTTAGTTTAGGTCAAATCTTGCAAGCTGAATTTCGACTAGTTCTAATTAAGCTACAGCTTTGAAATTTGGCACACGTGTATAAGTCCGGTGACAATGCAACATAGTAAAGCCACACCACAACCCCCTTGATATGGGCATCAAATGAAAGGGTTTGACGAGTAAAATACGATAGTGTGTGACGTTATTCTAAATTCAATATGGCGGACGTGGGAGAGGTGGGGAAGGGGTGGGAAGAGGTGGGAGTAGGGGTGAAAAGAGGTGGGGAGAGATGGGAAAGGGCAGGGTAAGGGGTGGGAAGAAGTGGGAAGTAGTGTTGGTGATAAGACGGGAGAGGTAAGGGGTGGATGGCGGTGGCAAATGAAGGGGTTTTGTCTGTCTGTTTGTAAAATAAGTAAACTAAAATGTAAAAAATAAAATTATATAAAAAAAATGTTTCTAAGAAAAAGCTTTTAGTTGAAAAAACTACTAAAAAGTAAAAAATTTTTTTTTAAATTCATACACCTGGAAACCAAAAGCTTTGGGGCGGTCAATTGAGCAAAGTAACTATGCAATAGCGCTATATGACCGCCCCCAAAGCTTTTGGGGGTGTATGAATTTTGAAAAAATTATTTTTACTTTTTAGTAGTTTTTTCAAATAAAAGCTTTTTCTTAAAAACATTTCTTTTATATAATTTTATTTACCATTGCTATTTAAATTAATTTTGAATTTGAGGAGTATTTTAAGTTCAAAATTAGTTTAAAGAGTATTTCTTAAAAAAGTGGACTTTAGCTCAACTCCTTCTCACATAAAGAAATAATGTATATTTTAAAGAAGGGAGCTATTTTATTTCGTTAAAAATATACAAAATCTCTATAATTTTTATTTTGTATTATACTCAAAAAGATTTTTATTTGCCGAATAAGATAATAATATCTATTTACAATATAGATGGTAAAAACTATATTTTATTTTGTGAGAATGTGAGGAGGGAGTTATATTTTTCTCCAGATAATGCCAACATGGTTGGCGAAATGCACGTCGTTGGTGTTTGTGGAGACTACTTCAGGGGCAATGAAAATCTGATTAAACTATCAATTTTTATCTTTTACAAAAAACTATCTCAAGCCTTTAAATTGAACAGGACCCACTTCGAAAATCAATCACTTAGCCCTTGAAATAGTTTCGGCCTTGTTATGAGCTCCTTAGAAGGATATAGAACCATTCACGAAACATTTCAATCATAAATCAACATAATTAAACACTTTTCATAAAAAATGAAGTTTTGCAATTAGTTGCCAGAAGAATGCAAAGTTTTAAATTAATATGAACAAAAATATAAAAATAACGTATTTTGCTGACGTTTCGGAAACCGAATCTGTTTCCTCCCTCAAAGCTTATTATGAAAGTGTTTCTGTGCTGTGTATACTAAAAACACAGCTTTAAGAATATACAGTATCGGCAAGCGTTTGATTAGGTACGGTAATAAGAGCAAGCGAGACGAAGCAATTAGGCTATTCTTTTTTATCGTATAACACACATCCTACTCGTCCCCACCACATGTGCGTGGGCAGCTCAATCTGCGGGAAATGTAAAGAATTATTTGACTCGTTTTGAAAGTAAAACGGGTTAAATAATTTCAATTATTAAAGTACGTAATAATATTACATATGCTGGACAGAGCCAACTACAATCCTTCCTTTGAATAAATGGTACTGAGATTTTTAATAGCAATGATGTACATATGATTTTCTTGATGTGTGTGTCACTATTTGTCACTCTTCTAGAGCACTGGTAGACGCCTTTATTGTGGGCTGTCGGTTAAGTCGTCGAAACTATGCAATACCTGATCCAGGACTTTCCGATACTGTATGTGTTTTACCAAGTCCCACTTTATTCTGTATGTCCGTTCTCTCAATTTCATTATTCCTGATGTAATTCTTGTGTTCGCTCAATCTTCCACCGAATGCGAATGGTCCCGACGACTCACCGATATAATATTTGTTACACACTCACATGGAATACGGTAAATGCAAAAAACTGCACCACCAATAAACTTACCTAATTTTCTATATGTAGATAGTTAATTTTGAATAATAAAAAAAACACCTACATCATTGATATATTCAGATCTATTAAGCAGAACGTCGCGGATAAGACCCACGAAAAAGTGCTTTTTATGGAAATATGGTAACATATTAAATCATTTGCTTGTGAGATTGTGTGGTATTAATATTTGCATTAAAATAAATGGAGTTTGCCAAGAGAAAAAAAAAATTCTGATATAATTTATTGTCGTTTTACGACAGTCATATTTCGCCTTAATAACTATGAAACGACATTGTAATCAATAAACATAAAATTACTAAATTCAATTAAAAAAAACATCAAAGCCTCGACTCTAATTGGCGTTACATTTTATTAAAATTTCCATTAATATAATCAGTCTTTATTCCGCATTTTTACAAGTAGAGAGGATTTTATAATATCCCTTTGAAATTTCTATATAAGATAATTTGATTTAATGTCTCTTATTGATGCTACTGTATTCACTGGGATTTAATATCCAGTTGCTGGCTGCTGCCATATAGTTTTTTTGCTTTCAAGCTATTATTTTTATAGCTGTGTAAGAGTAGAAGTCCCGAAGCGGAAAATCGCCGTATTATTTAATATCTAATGCAACGAAGTATAAAGTAATTCTCCTATAGTATTTATTTATTTAATTAAATTCTTTATATAATAATAACGGGCATCGTTAAACTCAACTTCCCGACAAGAAATTTTTTAACAGTTTTTCGATTCATTATAGTAGATTTAAGTTAAAGTAAGTGATAGTATAGAAATATATTACTATCGTACTTGGCTGAGGAGAGGCACAGTTAGATAGAAAGAATTTTGTGGCAAAATGTGCCACCTCACTCAGAGCCTCTAATCCCATCTACAGTGAACAACAATGTTAGAGAGAATTTAAATAAAAAATGAAGAATGACTTTTTTTCGACAATTTATTTTCATGCTATTAATTATTTGATATTTAAAAAATGTAGTTTTAGGGGGGCCGTAATTTTAAAAAAACAAATAAAAATGTTACATTTTGGATGTAGGGATTCTAAAGCATATTGTAATGCAAAAAAGTAATTCCTTAATTTTTTTACGAAAAAAAGAAGTTAGGGGGATGAGATTTTTTTGAGGTAGGTGAAATAGATGAGAATTGACGGAGCCGGAGGATTGGGGTGGTGGGCCAATTAGGGGAGGGGAGGGAGGTAGGGAAAGGAATTATTCAACCCCCTCTAACTTTTTCCCTGTCGTGCGATTTTCAAAAACCAAAATGGAATTTGTTTGTTATTACGTCTAATAATTGACTGAATAATTTTTTTTATTTTTTTCAAATAAACAAACTTGTGGTAGGGGAAAAACCTTTTGCAATTTTTTTTAAATGCGTTTTTGAGTACGAAGGAAAGGGCGCAGAAAAGAAATTTTTTTACAGGTAAGCGAGATTTTTTTTATCTTTAATATAAAAAAAAATTATGGCAATCCAAGCAATAGGAAGGGGGGAGGGGGCATATTGCGTTTGCGGGAATAAAGGGTTAAGGAAATAAGATAGGGACTCCGGAGCTTAACATTTGGATATATAAATCTTTTTTCCATCTTAATATTTTATCAGTCTACCCTCCATCAAATATGAAACTTATTATAAATAATTATTTAACACCGTCACGAGTTTTCGCGGCGCATTTCTCTAGTTTTAGGTGTGTATTGGATATATATAACAATTATTTTTCCGCTTAACTCGCTCTAAATCAAAAACGGCACAATGGATTACTCTTAAATTTTTATCGTGTTATCACTATGTATTTGTTAACATAATGTGTCAATATGTAGATCAAATTTTAATGAGTGTAGAAAGCATTATTTTTTTTCTAAGGCTATGTCGAAAATTTGTATTCTCAAATGTAATATGCGGGAAACTTTTTTATCTTTCGAAATATATACCAAGTGTATCGAGAAGTAACGAAGATAAAAGATGGACGTAACTTTTTTATTTGAAACTTTTTTTTCTAGAATTAGCAGTTTTCGAGAAAATTGCAAATGAGTGATTGTTGGCCAGGTACTGCAAACGTGTGGAAATCTAATAGCAATTAATTGCAGTACCAAAACTCTTTTTCTCGCCAGATCCGCTCCAGTATATTACCTAATATCAAATTGAAGTCGGTGCAAAAATCACTAATTTCAAAAATACGTTTTGCACCGATTTCAAATTTATATTAGGGAATAAGGTACTACTTTCTACGAATAGGTGGACAGGTATTTGTAAAACTGAGTGAAATATTATTTATTACTTTCTGGAGATATTTTTTTAAGGATTTTTTCAATTTTTCTTAATAAAAATGTACGCTACTGACTGAAACGGGGTTTGCTTTACTCAAAAAGTACATAATAAAGGTCATTGATACCTGTCCAAATTTGATTAAAATGGGAAGAAAGGGGGACACGCTGTATATGGAATTATTTTATTATTCGTCAATGAAATGTCATGAAATTGTTCTACAATAATGTGAAATCGGAACTGTAATGTTGACAAATCGTTAAAGGCTGACAAGTTAAAAATAAGAAAATTCTAGTTTTTAATTTTATTTTTCACCTGACAATTTGTAATAATTTGTCAGCAACAAAACTCAGTTTATACATTACGCTATTATTGAACATTTTTTCATGGCAAGTAAGTACTAAATATTTTCAGCAATTTCTTAATTCTACTTTGCAAATGTTTACACACTAATGTTTTAAGTATTCTATATTATTTTTTTCAATTATTTTCAGTAAATTATCCATGTTTTAATGATAAGTGACCCTTGGAAAACTAACTAGACTAATTTGATTATGATTAATTCATAATTCATTCATTCATAGTTAGCCATCATACACCTAAATATATTCCGTTTATTCTCCTTTCTTTCTGTAATATTTGGCTTGTAGCCAACTTCGTAATGAAGTGATTACTTTGACATTAGTTATGATCAGCTAATTCTATATTTTCTGCAGTGTTTGTGAAATGTACAGATATTTCTTTGCCATTTCTAAGTGATCAGATGCCTAAGTTCGTCTGCCAATGCCATTATCTAGGACCTAGGTCGATTTAAAAGGATTGTGTCAATATTTTCTGACATAGTATTTTTTTAAGAACAATTTTGTTGTACCTTAACATAACATAATACATTACACGTATCACGTATTAAACTACGCCCTGAAGGGGCTAGAACTTTCGGCGTGATGCTATCTCCGAGGTAGTTTCCACAGACGTCAAATACTTAAACACTTCATTCACTCGGTGCGCGTCTCGCGAGATGATGCTAATATGGTTGGCGAAATGCGTGTCGAGTGATAGTATTCGGGTGTAGTGTTCATGTGTTTTGGTGTTTGTTGAAACTACTTCAAAGACATGTTAATGAACCTCCAAATCCAAAGACAAGGCTGTCTGGAAGGGGATTACACATTTCAGAAAACGCAGACAACATCAATTACCCACCGACATTACCAGTGTTGGAGCTGCAGATTGAACCCAGCACAAGATAGAGTGTGACCAAGCGTGTTCGCCACACTACATGCTTTAGCCCCCCCCCTCAATACTACAGATAACTTTGGGCGTCATCTTTTTTTGAAATTTCCTCCTATGTACCGTGTGTCCACGGATGGACTCATGAAGAAGTAAAACATTTTAATTCTAGATGTTACGAAACAAAGTAATTCTTAATGAAAAGTCTGCTTCACTAGAAAACCCCTTTTCGGTTAATAGATCCTTGCAAAGGGTTAACAAAAAAATCTTGATATGATTATGGAAAACTTTCCAAATATTATCAAAATATTTTCGGAAATTAAATGACGTTTTTACATGATATTAGGGGAACAGCAATAATTTATTTTTCTAGTGTGATTCGCTTCATAGCAACAGACACCGTGAAACTGATTTTAATGATTCCCGATCACACACGTTCTTTTAGGTTCCCTCAGAAAGTCCATTTGGGCAAGGTCTTAGGTGGCCAGGTAATGTCACCACCTTTGGAGATAATAGTATCTGAGAATGACTGAGTCACAGCGTCAATGGACAGTTATGCGGTATGAACTTTTTTTTAAATCTATATTACTTTTCTATTTGCATATCTAATTAGAACATTTCTAACTTAGAGTTAGATTTAATATATTTTGAAGTTTATTTTGACATAATGCTTATTATTATGTTGCAGTATTAATGCTTTGTTGATAAATGTAAGTTTGCAAAAAAATCATTGAAAGGGACTAGGAAAGTATGTATCAGATGTTAACTATATTATCAAATAGAGTGATTTTCAAAATTAAAAAAAAATGGAGATGTAGGATATTAGTATTCTCATGTAAACAACAAAACGAAAAACATTGAAGTTTGTAAGAGGTATGACTTAATAGTGGATTGTGTGAGTCGGACGAAAACCCGACTATTGGCTGATGCAACCAGATTAGTTCTCCCCCCGTTTTCGAGGATGCTGAACACCATGGTGGTGGCAGAATTTTTCGTTGGGGTGACCCACTCCCGAAAACGGCCAAAAACCACCTCCAAACAGGATCAAACGCGTATTATAATTGTTTGACTAGTGATTCCTCGTCTTCGAGGATGCTGAATACCGTGGTGTTGATAGAATTTCTCGTTGGGGTGATCCACCCCCGCAAACGACCAGCAACCACCCCCAAACGGGGTCAAACGCGTATTATAATTGTTTGGTGATCCCCCGTTTTCCAGGATTCTGAACACCGTGGTGATGGTGGAAAACATTGAAGTTTGTAAGAGGTAAGACTTAATAGTGGATTGTGTGAGTCGGACGAAAACCCGACTATTGGCTGATGCAACCAGATTACGGTTGGTGATCCCCCGTTTTCCAGGATTCTGAACACCGTGGTGATCCACCCCGGGGAGGGGTGGATCACCCCTGTAAATGATCAATAACAACTCTCCAAAGGGGTTAAAGTGCGTTCTCAACATACCCCCGGGTTTTGCTACACAGGAAAAAAGATTAAGATGTCACCTCGATCTCGTCAACAAAGTAGTCATCTTCATTTACTGTGGAGCTGAAAAAAGATTAATGTATATTTTTTGGGATAAATAGGTTTATATAGTAATTGAAACATCTAATTTATTTAATTATATTATATTATATAAAATATTTTTAGTGAAGGGGTATTTTATTGCCATTGAGGGGGTGAACGGTGTCAAGCACTCGATTCGTGGTCTTCTCTATGTTCGGCATGCTCGAAAATGGGAGAAAAATCTTTTTGTCCAGTGGTCTGATGAGGGTGGTTGATGGCCGTTGAGGGGGTGGGCGGGTGTCAGGCATGCGTCCCAATGTCCTCCACATAATTGGCATGCTCGAAAACGGGGGATCAATAAGTTAGATTCCGTGAAACATTATTAATGCGCGTTTAACCCTGTTTGGGGATGGTTTTCGGCCGTTTGCGGGGGTGGGTCACCCCAACGAGAAATTCTGGCACCACCACGGTGTTAAGCATCCTCTAAAACGGTGGGGAGAATTACTTTGGTTGCATCAGACAATTGTCGAGTTTTTCGGGTATTTTTCTGACTCAGGCAATCCACTATAAGTCGGTTAAGCCTGTATCGAGTAAAAGTATGACCAATAAAGGTTATAATGTAAATGGCAGGTATGATAATATTACATAGAACATCAATATCATTGAATTTCAGTGTAAGATAATTATCCTTCTAGCATTTGTCACACTGGCATACATTCTTAATTCGTAAATTTCGACTCGCCAATAGTGCACTCTGATAAAACAGTTCGCCTGGCGCAAGGTGTGCTATGATTCACCGAGGAAGAATCGACCGGTGCCAAAATACTACTAAGGTAAACCCACACATGCATACACACAAGCATGAGTAAGACACTCAAACATAATTCAGACGAAGTTATGGAGGTCATATATTATTTAAAATTAGAAGGAAGCTACCACAACAATTATTTTCGGCAAGTTTAAATTAAAAATAAATAATTGTACAACGTTCTAGTATTATTAGTTTGAGAACGGAATATTTTACACGGCATCGTTAAGCTTTGGAAGGCAGAATTTAGTTGTTTGACGATAAATACGTAGGTAAACATTATTTTTGGAATTGGGATCGGAATTAGGCCATACCTCAAGAGAGGGACGGGATGTTTTCATTTTTGAATAATGTCTATGAAAATATGATTTTAGGTTAATGTTCAGGTGACAAATAACTATTACATATTACACTGTATTTTTAAATGGCTAATTAAATACTAGCTCATGAGAGTAATATTAACTGCAGTTTCGCTATTTGTAGGTATTTGAAAATAGTAAGCCAGAAGAAGTTGGTGTAAAGTAGTATTACTATGAGAAGATGCCAGCAAAAAATATGCGCAGAAACGAGTTTGTGCCCTCCATCATTCTAAACCAATGAGAAAGAATTACGTGACATTCAATGTCAACACCAGTGGCGGCGGTGCCCTGCAGTAGAGCGGCGGCGACGGTAATAATGATAATAAAACAACTTTATTAGGCAATGTTTAGTAGAACTTACTATTCTTACACTTCTCCCGAACAAAGGTTACTCGTAACAGTTGGCAAGTTTTATTCTACTCCATTTTCACAGTTCCTTGACCGCGAAACTTTTATTGCAATTACACATTCCTATACCCCAGATAAAGCTATGCCACTGGTAAAAATATTCGCGCATTTAGGCTCCGCCCTGGCATCTTCTCATAGTAATACTAGTCTAACACTCGCAATGAAGTCTTCAACAACATAAAAACAATACTGTATATAGGTTATGCACGAATATCATTGGCCTTTTCAATCACGACCTTTGAATTGATTGCATATTTTTGGAAAAATAATTTATAGAATATTGATTCTATAGGTAATAAATAGGTATAGTAGTTAGTATTTAGATATATAAATCGAAAATTTTGTAAGAATACAAATTTGACAAATAAATTTATTGAAAAAAATTGTTTGACTTCAAGAAGTTTACTAAAAAATTTCGCCCAGTCGCCAGGCTAATTAGACCTTATGGCCTAATATCAATATTGAAGTGATTAAAATAAATATAAATAAATATTTTTGGATTTTCGTAAGGAAAAGTACTAATTTAATACCTTCTTTTGTGGACCAAAATGCCGCCTTTAATGTCGCAGATATTTTAAATATTTACAGAAGTCCCAAGGTATATATTAATGAGAAACAGTGTTTGAAATTTCTTTTTTTTAATTACTGGCTAATTACAGTAACAAAATGGCGACGTTGTTATTAAAAAAATGTGTAGACGCACATTGCTTCGGTCATAACTTATTTGTTCTTTATGCTACAGAAACAAATAAAAAATCAGTTGAAAGCTTAATAACCTATTATTCTACCTATTAGCATCCTTGACGTAGGTGTCATAGTTTCTGAGATATTTAAATCTCAATCTAAATAATTATCTTATGAACACTTGGATGCCAAATGTAAACTTAAACATCTCCGAAATTATAAATCTTACATCAATAAACAAAAAATATAATTAATTCCAAGTTTGTACTTTCTGTTATTGGTCTGTAATATTTTTTGGATAAAGTAATACATTTAGAGATACTTGACGAAAGCCGTTTGAAAATACCTTTTTTTTTAAGATAAAATCGCAATTTTGAAGTCGTTATAACTTAAAAACTATCAATTTATGTGAAAAATTGCATAGAACCCTTTCTTCTTAAAATTTGATTCTACTTCAGCTCCAATATATTTAGGGTGGCCCATCTCTATAGGGGGTGAATTTTTTTTGCTTATTTTTTAAGTCTCACCCCACGAAAATATACTATTATACTAGGAATAATTTATGTCAAAGTTTCAGATAATTCGGTGAACGGTAACCCGTGCCGCATTCAGGTAGAAATTTGTAGATAAGATTTTATTACGGTAATACACTTAAATTTTACTTAAAATACAAATATCTACCTCTTTTCTCATAATGTTTTATTGGTGTAATTATTTCCTAGAAATTATTTGTTTTGGAAGTTTGGAAATATAATGCACCTACGGTAGATTTTTATGTCAGTTTGCAATTGTGTTTTACAGTGGTGACATTATAAGTTCTAGCATACGTTCCTTTTTGAAAAAACATTTAACGATGGCTGATGTTAGATCCTTACGAAAGGATGCTTTCATTTACTTAGTTGGACACTATTCGTCACAAATCATTGGCAATAAATTGCCGTCTAATAGAAAAGTATTACAAGTGCTCTTTTATAACATTCGTGAAGTGAAGCTAAGCGTACATGAAAGTGCTAAATTAACAATAAAAGAGATGTCAGTTTTTTGGGATAAAGCCCGCATTCCGACACGTCAGGATTTTCATTGTGTTAAACAACTAGATAAACTTTATGCAGAGTGGAAGAACTTACAAAAATCGGCTAAAAGGGCCAGTGCGGGAGTTAAAGAAAAAAATTTCGTTGAAAAATTGGACGATCTTTTTAACATTTCTCATGCAAATGCATTGGAGTTGATGAAAATAGATGAAGATAAGCAGTTTTTAATTAACCAAAGAAAAAAGGGACGTCCTGGATTTATGCATGGTATTGATTACCAACTTGCTTCTCAAGAAAAATCAGCTGAGGAGAAATTACAGAAATTATCCGAACGAATGCAACGAAGTCAACAAGAAAAAGCTAGATTAGAGGAAACAGTCACCTGTCCATCATCAAGTAGTAATTCAGCCGACTCCAACGAAAATGAAGATGAAATAATCGAAGCCCAAGAAGAGTTGTTACAAGACCAGCCTGGCCCGTCACAGCCAAAAAAGAGGAGATTGTATGGAACATGTAACATCATCACACCAAAAATAGCCGCTGCATTTGATGCTTGCAAAATAAGCGACAGGTATGGAGTCCATATTTTGACGGCAGTAGCAGAAGCACTAGGACATGACACCACATCTTTGTCCATCAGCAGAACCACACTTCAGCGCTCTAGACAACGCATCCGCGAAGAAAGAGCTGAAATATTAAAAACTGCCTTCGGTAATTCTGAATTGCCGGCCCCAGTCATCCATTGGGATGGAAAACTTTTACCTTATCTCACTGGAATGGGAAATATCGATAGACTTGCTATCTTAGTTACTAGTGGAGATATTGAACAACTACTTGGAGTACCAGCTTTGCCCAATTCAACTGGAAGAGAACAGACTGAAGCAGTTTATGATGTGCTTTGTGAATGGAATTTGGACGAAAAGGTAATAGCTTTGTGTTGTGATACAACAGCATCAAATATGGGTTATATAAATGGGGCAGCCACACTATTGCAACAAAAATTAGAAAGAGATATTCTATATTTTCCTTGTAGACATCATATTTTTGAAGTGGTTTTGAGAAGTGTGTTTGACACAAAAATGCCTTCGTATCTGGTCCAAATGTGCCACTATTTAAACGTTTTAGGGAATTTTGGTCTAAAGTAGATCAAAATAAACTAAAAACTGGATTTCAGGTATCAAAAATTAAACACATTTTACAACCAGTTAAAGCCGAAATTGTAAAGTTTCTAAATGCAGCTTTAACTTTGCAACAGCCTCGTGATGATTATAAAGAATTTTTAATGCTTTCTAAACTTTTTGTTGAACAAGAGCCCACTCACGCGACATTCTATCAACCAGGGGCATTTCATCATGCACGTTGGATGGCCAAAGCCATTTACTGTCTAAAATTTTTTTTTTTCCAAGATCAGTTCCAACTAACTAAAAAAGAAAAAATAGGCATTGAAGATATATGTCTCTTTATTGTAAAGGTTTATGTAAAGGCCTGGTTTACAGCGTCATTTGCTAGTAAAGCACCGCTTCATGACTTAGACTTTTGTAAAGAACTCATTAATTATCAAAATATTGACAAAGAAATATCTCAAGCCGCAAGTAGGAAAATAGTGAACCATTTGCGGTACCTTAATTCAGTAAATGTTGGCTTATCTTTCTTTGATGACGATATTTCAGTTACCACTAAAAGAGAAATGGTTAAAGCTTTGAATGGGAAAGCACCAAATCAAGAGGGTATTAAACGACTTATGATTAGTAACATTACTGACGTTGAAAACAAGGAAATTCAGGACTTCATATGCGAGAACACTAAACAGTTTTTTCAAAAATTAGGTTTGTCTATGGAATTTTTGGAAAATGATCCAACAACATGGGGGAAAATGAAAGTTATACCCGATGTTTCAATATTGTAAACAAAATTAAAGTTGTAAATGATGCCGCTGAGAGAGGAATCAAACTTATTACTGACTATAATGACATTTTAACAAAAAACGAAGACCAAAAACAGTTTTTACTCCAAGTTGTAAATGATTATAAATCACAGTTTCCAAATGTAAAAAAAGAAACCCTGTCGCATGCTTTGGCCTAGTGCAAAAAATATTGTTTTTCTTCAAGCGTATTAAAATGTTTAAATTATGTCACCAAAAACAGAAGTAGAAGTAGGACATTGTTTTACTAGTAACAAAATGTTAGTACCGAACGCCACCGTAGTGGACATTGTTTTACTAGTAACATAATGTTAGTTCCGAAAGCGCCACCGCAGTGGGTATTGTTTTACTAGTAACATAATGTTAATACCGAAAGCCACCGGTGGCGCGCTATCCACTAACCACTTGTCATATTGTGTCAACATGTAAGACTGTAGTTTGAATATTTGTACATTTATGATAAATAAATGAATTTTTGCATTTTAATACGCTTGAAGAAAAAATAGTATATATTACACGGAGTAGAACGCCTTTTTTTGTGTTTCGCCCAGTTTGCAAATCCTGGGCTCAACACAAAAAAAGAGTGCGTTCTACTCCTAGTAATATAATATACTATTTTATTACTATATGTCTTGTAGATTTAGGATAATATTTGGTACTATGTATGAAAAAAACGTTTCATAATAAAATACACAAAGATAAAACGAGAGTTTTATTTCAAAAACTTCTAGTTAGTCCAGTCAGTGAAAGAGTTGTAGAGAACATTTTGGAGGGGAGAATTTTTCTCTTCAGGAATGTGTTGGGGGTAGTCAGGAGGTAAACATACTAAAAGTCCCCGCCCCTAGCCCCGCCGCTTCAGTAGGAGAGGGGGGTGGAAAGGTTCCTTTTTTTCGATTCTTCGCTTATAACTCGGAAACGATGCGTCGTACGAAAAAAGGTAATCTATGCAAAATTAAACGTAATTAAATTTCCCACAAGAACATTTATATTCATTTTCTTCCTATGTGTTATATTTTACGAGATATTCGCCAGCGAAAATTGATAATTAATAAAAAAAAATCAATTGTGTACTTTGAATATTTCTATCAAAGCGGTTTACCGTGGTCTGCTAATAAATCACAGTCACAAAACAATCTTTATTTTACAACACTCGACGTATTTACTAACGTAATATTTTGTCGAAGTCTAGGCATTTCCTTAAATATACCGTGTGACTCACTTAAAATGAAGATATCTTTATAACTTTTTCATTTTGTTCCCGATTTGAATCAAATTTTACTCAAGTATAGAACAAGTTAGGATCTACTTATGACCAGAAAATCATTCACCTGCTATAAAGGCAAAGCTACCTGCGGTACCAAAATATGAGGAAAACGATTAAAAATCATATTGATTTTTAATCTTACGAACGATGAATTTTACGTAGCCTCCACAAATTGCGGAAGCTGAGGACCCCATTTGCCAGATGAGCTTATGTATGAAATATCCCCCATCAATAATCAAATCAAATTTTGGTGTATGTACGTTTGTGGCGCCGATTGGATGCATTTTTTAGAATTTCTAACATTCAAAATGTTTTATTTTTTTCAGCATATTTTGGTACCGCAGGTGGTTTTGCCTTTATAGCAGGTGAATGATTTTCTGGTCATAAGTAGATCCTAATTTATTCTATACTTAAGTAAAATTTGATTCAAATCGGAAGCAAAATGAAAAAGTTATAAGTGTATCTTCATTTTAAGTGAGTCACACTGTCTATTTAAGGAAATGTCTAGACTTCGACAAAGTATTACGTTAGTAAATACATCGAGTGTTGTAAAATAAAGATTGTTTTGTGACTGTGATTTATTAGCAGACCACGGTAAACCGCTTTGATAGAAATATTCAAGGTACACAATTGATTTTCTTTTTATTAATTATCGATTTTCGCTGGCGAATATCTCGTAAAATATAACACTTAGGAAGAAAATTAATATAAACATTCTTGTAGGAAATTTAATTACGTTTAATTTTGCACAGATTGACTTTTCCCATACGATGCATCGTTTCCGAGTTATAAGCGAAGAATCGAAAAGAGGAACCTTTCCACCTCCCTCCCCCTGAAGCGGCTGGGCTAGGGGCGGGGACTTTTAGTATGTTTACCTCCTGACTACTCCCAACACATCCCCGAAGAGAAAAATTCTCCCCTCCAAAATGTTCTCTACAATCCCTTTTTGGGCATTCATTGATTGGACTAAGTCTAGTTTTCTTAGACTACGAATTTACAGTAGTATGACACATGTCATAGTCACAACAGATAATGTCTTTGATATTTGTATGACTTGATTAGTCATCCTAAAGATAAATGTTGCTGATTAAAAAAAAAAAGATAAAACGAGAGTTTTATTTCAAAAACTTCTAGTCTAGTTTTCTTAGACTACGAATTTACAGTAGTATGACACATGTCATAGTCACGACAGATAATGTCTTTGATATTTGTATGACTTGATTAGTCATCCTAAAGATAAATGTTGCTGATTAAAAAAAAAAAAACAATGCATCAACCAAAGAATGTAAATAATTCCATTTACTTTTATTATTGCATAATAATGCATTCTGCGGCACCCCTTGCCTTCAATTTGCCTCAATAATATTTTGAGGGGACTGTTTTTTCTTCAAATGGAACCATTTGCAGGGGTGAGAAATAAAAAATTTCGATTTCGAAAAAGATGGGCCGCCCTAATATATATGTATATATTTTAAGTACCACCCCCTGAGAAGAAATTCTGAAGCACCGCCATCTTATGAAAAGAATAATTTTTCGGAAAGTAAAAACCGCACTAAAATTTGTTCATTTCTACGAGGAATATAAAATTGTCAAAATTCAACGTCCACCACTGACTGTGTGTATTGAAAAGCACATGAGCATATTAAAGTTGTTATTTTCAATGATGTAACCAAGCCCTGACTCCATTAAATAGTTTTTTCTCATACAATATTCTCACTATTCCGAGTGTACATTAGACAAACACAAGTACTCCGGAATAAACTCTCTTTGTATAATTCGCTCTTTGTAACAAACAATTTCAGTCACCATCACAAATGTGTAAAGAAGAGGGTTTTGTCTGAAATGTCATCCTTTAATCCCCGTCTGTATTATCTGCGAACGTAAAAGTGTACTTTGAAAACTGTATTTTATCTTTAGATGCTTAAACAGATTAACAGCAGCGGATCCTCTGGTTTCGTTTTGCAACTTTTTCAATGTATACAGATTTTTTTTTTAATATCATGTCTTAAAATGTTTCTTTAGTGCTCTTTACTTAATTCACATATTTTTATTCAAATACAGGGTGTAATTAGTTTCATGACATTTAAAAAAAACTGGTAATGGGGACCGACTAGACAAACAAAAAACCTATGGCTTTTTCCTCTAGGGCCACTTTGAAAAAACTGACCTAGGTCAAAAATTTGAATGTTAAGGTAGGAGACATCTGAGAACCAGTGCTGGGTCAATGGACGTATAATTACGAATCATAGAAGTTTCTTACTTACTTTTAAAAAGTCATAGAAAAATTGTAAAAATTACCGACTTGTGTCCTTGTAGAAGAACGCACTACCGGGCGTCAAAATGACGTGACACCAATTTATTTCTCAGGGACGCCAGCCGCGTGCTGCCCCGTTTTTCTACTCCCAGACGGGTTCGAGATAAGATGCTCTTCGATAGCCGAGTAATGAATCAAGGCTGCACTACCTCAGATCATTAACGGCGCTCTCTCTGTACGTGATTTCCCTGTTTTAGGGTTTTGGTACCTTTTGAATATTTAAATTTTCGCATAAAAAAATCCCAATCGAAGAATTTCTCTTCGAATGGATTAATTTTTAACGTGGGGTCACGTTTTTATCTGCCAAAAACGGACTCTACACCTTAGGATTTCTGAGAAAAACGCATAAAAAATCCCTATCAAACCTCCGTAAAGCAACCAAAAGGTCAAGTGTTAATGTGAGTTAACTCGACATATCCGGTTTTCGATACGAAAGTTTCAGGGATGGTAGACTAGCAACAAGTCTCAAGATCAATTAAGATGCAAAAAGTTCAAAGAATCCATTTATTTAGCAGATATGGTTATACACAAAAGGGTTATAGCAAAATTCTTATTTTAAGAATCGCGCCTTTCCCCAATTAAGGCAACGGCTTTCAGACCATACAAGCGAGAGCGCTTACGCTAACGATCGATTAGGTAGAAAAGATTCATGCATGTCTTCTCAGAAATGCGACCTTTTTAGAGAAGTCTTAGGCTCTATGTAATTTCATAATTACGGCTGACTGATTATAACTTAAAAAAGTTTTACTAAAAAAAATTAGTTTCGCTAGAAACTACTTAGCTTTAAAGTTCTCGTATCGTGGCGTTTCACGTAGTGAAACACATTCGTGAGGACTTATTACTGCATAAGTTTGATGGCGTCCGATCAGTTCACAACTTACTTGCCCCTATGCAGTTGTTCAATTTTAGCAAAATTACAACGATCCACCTCCGAGCGACTTTTAGGCAAAATTGAATTTTTGGTTTTTTATGCACAAGGCGTTTTCCTCTATAACTTTATTATTTGGAAAGCCTTGCTATTGGCTTTCCTACCATCGCTTTGTATGGACTACTCAACGCGCTCGACC
This sequence comes from Rutpela maculata, assembly GCA_936432065.2. Classification (NCBI taxonomy): domain Eukaryota; kingdom Metazoa; phylum Arthropoda; class Insecta; order Coleoptera; family Cerambycidae; genus Rutpela; species Rutpela maculata. Next base: position 40,369,188 of record OW386285.2, read on the forward strand.
AAATTGCGAGCCGCTGAGTGAATGCAAACACTTTCTATGCAAGAAACCGGCCTTGTGCATGTGCATTGATTTTTATCAAATTTTTGCTTATTGGCGCTACGCCGTCTTTGTCAAAATCGTTGGTTTCGCCTTTTAGATGCATTGCATCATTACAATTTTATGCTCATACTACAGGACATTCAATGACCGTACCTCAATGGTCAATGCCTTTTGGTGGAGGAATAAAAATGGAAAATATTTTAATATTTTTCAAAGTGCATTTTTGAAGTACTTTTTAAACTAGTTCATTTTTGGCGTACTTTTAAAAAATATTATTTTCTTCAAAGTCAAACTTTGGTGCACCTTTGAAAAAGTATATTATTCTTAAATCCTTTCCACTGTATACTTTCACTCTCATATCCAGAACCAAAACATATTTTCCTAAGGGAAAATTCGGTTTCTTCGAATTTTTACCTGGTCACTTCTTATGCCTTATAGAACTCATGACGGTCCTTATGGATTGATCTGTGGCTCTGTAGTCCCTCAGACTTTTAAAAATATCCTTAAATGAAATTTTTGCCTAAGTCGAATTTTCATTCTGCCTTCGACTTGGGTGGATTCTGGAGTGTTCTACAACATCCTCACCGCCGCATGGCACTTTGTTGGGACCGCATTAGCATGGTTGATGGTCAAAGGTGCCGACATACGCGACGATAATAAAGCCTACCTAATATTCCAGCAGTTCTCAAACGATAATACTAAAAATTTCGAAATTTTGGTTTATTTTTTCTCTCCAAAACTATGGACTTTAGACCCCCATGTTATATAAGGTTTTCTTTGTTTATCTAGTCGTTTTCTACCACCAGTTTGTTTTAATGGCATGAAACTAATTACACCCTGCATATACAGCATGTGCTATTTAATATCGCAACACCCCATTATTTTGGAACGCGTTGGCCGATTTTCATTTTTTCTGAGATATAGTGCTTGATGAGCTTTATTTGACTCTTTTGATAAATTTGTAATTTTCATATTTCCAAGGCCTACTAAGCTCCTCTAAATGGGTTCAAATTTCGAGTTCGATTATTAGTCAATTTTTTATCGGAAAATTGGATAGCTTATTCGATTCGCAGTTATCTCAAATACCTCTATACCAAATTTTAGCTCGATATCTCATATGAGTGATTGCCTGTAAAGTGTCATTTGCCTTGTCCTTACCAATTTTATGATCATGTAAACGATAAAAATTGAAAATAAAATATGGGGATGAATCAGTATTTTATTATTATTTAAAGCATAGCCCAAATTGTACTGAAGAGCTTTTGATTTTCTTTAAAAAAAATGCATTTCTTCCTAATCGCCATTCCCGTGTCATGTCCCCTGTGGTGTTGGATTCATAATATGCCATAACTCGAATAAATAATTTTCTTTTGCAGTCTCTTTTCTAAGTTGGTCTTATTAGATTAATAAGCTTATACTGTGGCCAAATTCGATATAAGTTAAAGAATATTCACACGACAGTCATTATTTAAAATATGTCCCTAAAAAAGTGAGTCATTCCCATGTACACTACATTAAATTATGAAATAGCAACTCCAATGCGCATGCTCCAATAACGCATACGGTATTTACAAAGGAACATTTCAAGGGTCTCATCAGTTTGATGTTGACTGGCAAAGTGGATACCTAAGTGACATACAAATTTTTTGTTGGTGTTGTAACACACAGTAGTAACATTCCCGTAGTAAGTAATATTTGCAAAATAGTTAATAAATTACTATCTTTGCATGGTTAGAAACATTATAGGTACGTTCATTGACTAAATAAAATAACAAATTTTCGTAAATAAATTATTTTAGTAATTTAACTAACGAAATACCTAATATTTCGTCATTCCCGTGGAACCATTCCCGTGATTCTTTGTGATCACGGCAATGATTCATCTTACACGGGAATTATTTCCATAGAATGTTTTTGTTTTAGACATATTACACAATCACAATGGCAAGCAAAACAAGTAGAAAAATGAATCGTGAGGAAAAATTAAGAATGAAAAGAGAAGACGAGAGGCAACGTCGTAAAAAAAATTAGGGAGGATCCAGTTAAGAAAGAAGAACAAAAAGAAAAAGAGCTTCAGAAGTTCTTCAAACAAAGAGAGAAAAAAGTTAAAAAAACATTGAAGAATTAGCACCTAGAGAGCAACGTAGAAGAAGGAAGCAATGGACAATTAATTCCATGAATTATAGGATTCGGCAAAAGAGAGGTTACGAGCAACAAAACTCACTAGAAAATCTTACTCCTCCACCTTCTAATCAAGAGAATCAACCACCAAGGGAGTTCTTTTGCAGTCTAGACAGGACTCTGGGAAAAAAGGGCAAACAAGAACTGGGTAAAACGCCACCAGGAAAGAAAAGATGTGATCCCAAAATTGAGTAACTACAAAAACGATGTCAGCACCTTAAAAAAAGAAAAAATTAATGAATGAATCCGGTCACGGAAAAGGTGCCCCTGGAGGAGTAGGAGGTGTATGCAAGCGTACTGCTGACAGGTCTGTAGTCCAATGAAAAGACATCTCCAATTTAAGTTCTTTATTTGAAATTGTTCCGAAAAATTGCACAGGGGTTCGCATTTTCAAAATAGTCCCTGCAGAAATTGAAAGCTTTGCCAGAGTTATCGAAGGAGGATTAATAATTCCATTTCCTGGTACCATGAAGGTATGTCAGGTTGTAGCAGTTTCTCGGAAGTTGTGGTTGAGAACCCTTTCTTATTTCACGTGTGTACAATTTTGTCAGCATTATGAGATTGGAACTTTTGAATATGAAGAAAATAAAGAAGAAACATATGAAGAAGGATTTGAAAGTTTAAAGGAAGATTTGTTAAATGTTGGCGAAAGCAATGGTCATCAAAGAATTCATTATAATGAAATATACAACTGCACTGATGACGAGCCATTGACTTCTATTCTACAAGGTTCATCAAAGCCTGCTCCAACATAAAAACCGGTGCATATGTATTAGAAGAACTTGGGGAAGCAGTAAAAAAAATAACTGTGGTACAAAATATAATACAAAGTGAAATTGAGGAAGATGATGAAATTAAAGTTCTCTTGAAAATTTGTGACTAGTAGGACCAACTTTTTAGAATGGATGAGAATAATTTATGTTATGTGACTATCGAACAAATTTTATCCATTTTGCTTGATCCAAATTTAATACTCAAAGGAAATAAGAGTGTATTATAAATATCCCAACTTTATAAACGTATTTGCTTAGTTACAAATCAACACTTTGTTTTCAGTTTGTAAGGATACAATCTGTACCTGCAAGTAATAGAAGGCTGTTTATTTTGTAAGAATATACATTTCATTTTATACTATTTTACTTTTATTTTTAAATATATAATAAAGCGGATTTATTCGCCATAGATAATTGAAATATAATATTCTGTCATTCCCATGTGGATATCAACATTCCCGTGGCAACAAATTTTGCAAAACTCTTAATAAATCGAGACAAAAAAAATATTATGAGTGTTCCTGAAAATAGTGTTCGATACTGAGAACACTTAAACTAGTAGTAATGTCAAAATTGTTATTTATGGTAATTTAATGACAATTTCACCGTTTGAAATAGACACTTTCCAGGCAATTACCCATATAGAGTGTTTGTTATTCCATAATACATTTTAAAATTTCTCATTTTTCGACTGGCCTTGAATAATAGTCGGTTAGGTTTGCTAAAAAGGTAAAGTAGTCGTATATTAAATGAGGAAGATAAAAGAAAAGTTATTCTTTAATTAAATAGTGCTTCTATACATTATTCCGTAATAGGTGCCTTAATAAAAAATTTTCAAACGAATAGCTTTTTTTTTCTTCCCCATTTAGTATCTGATGTTGATGTTACCAAATGAAGAAGAAAAAAGGAAAGCTATTCTGTCCAATCCAATTGTTTGAAAAATGTGCATTAAGGCATCTACGTATAGCAACTGAATAAAGTATTGAAGCACTATTTATTTAAACAATAACTTTTCTTTGTTCTTTCTCATTTAGTGTCTGATGTTTCTTAAGTCGAATGACTACTTTACCTTTTTAGTAAACCTAACCGACTTTTATACAGGGCCAATTGAAAAAATAAATTTTAAATTAGGCTATTGAATAACAAACACCCTATGTGAGGTATCGAGCTAAAATTTTGTATAGAGATATTTGAGACAACTGAGAATCGAATACGCTATCCAATTTGCCGATAAAGCTCATCGAGCACTATATCTCAAAAAAAAAAAAAAAATCGGTCAACGCGTTCCAAATTAACGGGGTGTTGCGGTATTAAATAGCACACTTAATTTTACACACTCTAATGCTTTACTCGACACTCGTTTCGAATACTATGCTGGCATCACATGGAAATTATTAAAACTCAGTGTTATGATTATTTTATATTTTAAACATTTTGGTGTTTGTGGAAATTGCTTCATCGTTGTTAACGGTAACATTTTTTCCACCTGCTATTTATACTTAAAAGTTAACTTAAATAAAGGATAATCTTTGAATCCTCATCCCAGCCATCTAAGGTTCAGAGTGCAAGCTGTAGCAGAATATTGCTACGTGTGTCGATAATTATTTGTGTGCTCAATTTGACAATATTTGTTTACTATGACTTAGGAGCTATTGCTTTTCTCCCATAGATGGTGCTACCTACGTACACGAAACTAATTTATTTTTCTATTCAATTTAACGTGCGATCAATTAACACTACTACTAATACTCGAGAGTGAGAGTCAGGCCTCCCGCATCAAATCATGGGCCCCGGTACCAAATTCACTGGTGAGCCCTCGCGCCTAGTAATTGATAAGCGGGGGGAAGAAATTTGAAAAAAAAATGTTCAAGATCTCTGACGGGCCCCCGCGCTTAATAATTGAAGAGCGGATGGGAGGAATTTGAAGAAAGAAATTGGTCAGGATCTCTGGCGGGCCCCTCGGAAGCCAACATCTTTGCTGGGCCCCTGCGCTTAATAATTGAGCAGAGGGGGGGGATTTGAAAAAGAAATTGTCAACATCTCCGGAAGGCACCCACTACGGGTCTCTCGGAAGCTAAATACTCGAGAGTGAGAGTAGGGTAACCGCCATCTGAAATTGTCCCAAGGTCCTTGAAAATATACATACTAGAGTCATAAAATCTTGACATTAGAACCATTGGCGTGCCAATTTACTAGCTTCGCAAATTCCATAATTTGTTTTGACTGTTATTTATTATACTCTTCGCAAATACGAAAACGAAGAGTATATTGCGCTTGATCGGCACCAGTGGCGCAGCCAGAAAATTCGTCTGGGGGGGACCAATAGAACCGGCCTCCCCGGAGGTTGAGGAAAACTTTTCAGCAAATGGTTGAAAATGGATGTGTATAGATTCCTCTACTAGATAATATGGGCATTAATTACAAAATATTAATTTCAAGAGATGATTTGGATACTGCCTTTAGTCCCTTCAAATTAGTCAAGAAATCGCTGTTTTATGGAAAATCTTCCCACAGATGAGGCCTGTAAGGTGAAGTATTTGGGTTACCTAATCGTAATTTTCACCCCTCGCAATTCTAAAAAAGGGTGGTTTTTGATAAATATATACATATATATGAATTTTAGCGTCTTTTCGTCTTTTTCTCTATTTTGAGGAAAAACTATGCATTTTAGTGAAAAATATCAAGAGAGTAAAGTTGTATAAAGTTGTAATTATGCCCACCTTAAAATAGAGCATAAAATTTCCTACAAATTTTGTCTCTACTATTTTTTTCGAATTCCACTTAGTTTCGCCGCTAGAGGGCAGAAATAAATAAATATACCTTCGCCTTTTTTTAAATTTTGAGACAAAATTATGCATTTTTATGAAAAATTACGTGGGATTAAAGTTGCAGAACATAAAATATATATATCTTTTTATGAAAAAAAAAAAAACCTAGAAAACACTTAAAGATAGTGAATTTTATGTTCTACAACTTTGATCTCATGTAATTTTTCATAAAGATGCATAATTTTTGCTCAAAATCTAAAAAAAGGCGCAAAAGTCTATATGTATACTTATTTCTTTCGCGCCCTCTAGCGGCGAAACTAAGCGGAATTCGAAAAAGGTAGAGTTATAGTAAAGTTATAGGAAATTTCATGCTCTACTACTTTGCTCTCTTGATATTTTCAACCCAAATGCATAGTTTTCCTCAAAATAGAGAAAAAGATGAAAAAACGCTAAAATTCATATATATGTATATATTTCTCAAAAACCACACCTTTTTTAGAACTGCGGGGGTGAAAATCATGTTTAAACAACTCAAATACTTCACTTTCTACAGGTCTCATAACTGTGGGTAAATTTTCTTAAACATTTCCTAATTTGAAGGCACTATTTGTACTAATAGTGATATTGCTTCTTTATTTTTTCGGTCATCGAAGATGGCTTGGGGGGGGGGGCCGGGCCCGATGCCCCCCCCCTGGCTGCGCGCCTGATCGGCACATTTCTAAAACTGTAAATATCGCTCGCAGACAAAAAAATTTCATATCATTGTGTTAATGAACGAATTCTGAACAACTTTCAAAATGCCCGTCTGTTCGTCCGTCACGTTTCTTTTAAGCACGATAACTCGAGAAAGAAAAATCCGATTATACTGAAATTTGGAAAGTACGTTAGTATTAGCTAGGGGAAGAACCCTATTGTTTTTGAACAAAATCGATCAGTAATAAATCTTTCATTTATTTAATGATTTAAATTTGAGAATTTTTTTTTTGATTTTCATGTTTCTGTAAAAATTTACATTTTTTTACGTGTTAGGTGGTGGTGTAGTTCTTATGCTTTTGACTCGGAATCCCAGGTTTGAAACCCACGTGGTGTATGGTATAGTTTTTTTTATTTTTATTTTATTTTACAGAACTAAATTCGTACCATAAAATTAAAAATGTCTTAAACTAACATTATTTACAAAAAACTGCGAAGAGTATCCTATAGAATGTGTAACAATTATATAAAAAGTTTAGTAAACCGGCGAAGAGTACGTCTTTAGCTTGTTTATTAAATTTAATAAATAGCTCCGCGGGCTTTAACGGTCTAAGACCGATAAATCTTTCACTTATCCTAAGTAAAATCTTATCTCCATGCAATTGACTAATTTAAGGAATAACATATATTTCGAGAAAATCAAAGCCTTCGATTGTGCTAATCATGCATGTTTAGAAAATTTTAAGGCAGGAAAAAAGTGAAGGGGATATTCGGAAACTTAGAGTAATTTGGAAGGAAAAAAATAACAAACGATTTGGGGGAAAATGGAATTCGGTCCATACATTTTTTCTTTGATAATAACATCCCGACTTTAAAGAAAATTTTACAGTTTCACATTTTTAAACGCACCAAACTATTCTTAAAAAAAGTACAGTTGCTTGACACCGATAAAGCAAAATTGATTTTACTGATAAATTGTCAGGAATAACATCTCCGTCAAGTTTTGTACACAAAGGCAATATAATCAGTTTGAGAGGGCGAAATTATCAAAAAAATATTTACGCCCAGAAAAAAACATTTTAGAAACTAAAAGCAAGCAAGTAACGAGTAGACATACAATACAAATAGTAGGATATATGTGAGAATATAATAGAATAATTATAAACGTTAAACTTGAATGGTAAACAAAGAGTGACCGCAAAACTCGCCTGTTTTTGTATAGTAGATAGCGGGCCAAGGGAAAGAGCAAAATAAATCCTAAATTAAACTTTGAGAAATTGTAAGGTGAGCATATTTTTTACTTTTTTGAAAAAATGCAAAAATCACCCCTATTCAAAGGTAGAAATATTTTAAAAATGCCGTATATAATGAATACTTTAAAAAATAAAACAACTGTTATTACTCAGATTTTATATTGTATGAATTATTTACGGATTTTATATAATTCTGTAGCGTATTTGGAAGAGTTTAGGAAATTGCCCTACAACCCTCCAACCCCTTGTAATAATTAAAATACCAACCCCAGAAAACGAAAAAATTCATAAGTCTTACCCACATAAAATTGTCATGGGATTTTCTCTAGAATTATTGTTATGACTAGTGGTACCCATATCTACAGGGAAATTGAGCTACCTCCCTCCTACCTCTGGTAATAATAACCCCCCGAAAATCGATATGAGATTTTCGCTAGAATTATTGATATGACTAGTCAAACTCACATGTACTAAGAAATTGTGCCACCACCCTCCTTTGCTTGAAATAATAAGAAAAGCACCCCGAGAAAGAAAAACAATTCGAAGTCCTACCTCCATGATACAATAGACTTGAGTAATAACAGTTGTTTTATTTTTTTAAATATTCATGATATACTGCATTTTTAAAATATGTTCTACCCTTAAATAGGAGAGATTTTTGCATTTTTCCAAAAAAGTAAAAAATATGCCCACCTTAAAATTTCTCAAAGTTTAATTTGAGCCCTATATGATTTATTTTGCTCTTTTCCTTGGCTCGCTACCTATTATGCAAAAACAGGCGAATTTTAGACCATTTTTGCTTTCACTCTTTTAAATGGACCTTGTACGATACTAGTAAAATTAATGTTTTGTTTGGTGTCAATCAAGAGTACCTTTTTATTGAGAAATTCGTCCATGGAATTTAAAGTACCACCTTAGAATACAAAAATGTATCTATGGCAAAGTTTAGGAATAAATACCATTAGGGATATTCCACCTCTAACTCCCAAGACAAGATAAAGGAGGCGACATATTTTTTAATCACAGATATCTTTACTTATTGTATATATAGCCCAAATTATAATCGATACAATGACAGCTTTTAAAAAAAATACGTACACTCTTAATACTATTTCGACCAAAACTCTACGCCCCAGGAGTCGTGTCCCGTACTTCTAAGACACCCTGACATATTTTCTTCCCTCTTTCCATCTACATTGTGACATTTCGAGGCTGAGCAAATCGATGTTCGAAAAAATTACCGATTACAATAATTATCATTTTACTATTTTATACATAGCAAAAGAATACTGAAAAACATAATTTAGTACATTATAGCGAAGACAATTACACAAACCTGTTAAAAATAAAACGACCGCGGATGGTCTACAGGTCTACGAAACCAGAGCTGTATATAACATGAACATATGAGAATATAAGATCATTATTAATCATTAATTGCGTTGCTATAGACACTATATCCGCTTACAATTCCTTGATTTAAACTCTCAGATGAGCGATATGCTCTTCAAATCGAGTTAAAACAAAAGAAATATCGTTTATACAATAGGAGAGAAGTGCTTCATTCAATCCCCTGTATGATTTTCACACTCAACGAAGTCCTTCTGTCCCTTCTTGGTTTATAATATACTATTAGTCTTGTTACTTGCTCATTTTCATATGTATATTAATAACACTACCATCCTTTCAATCATTTTTCTCGAAACATTTCAGGACGGGTAAACTGATGAACAAAAATCGAACATTGCGATACTTTCAGTAATGATAATGATTAAGAAGTAATCACAGACAGAAACATGCAAATATTAGAAACCCCATATCCGCAATTTATAACACATATTACCAAAATATTTACTGAGCGATATGCTATATGAGTTAAATCAAAAGTCTTAATTTGTCCAATTTAATTCAAAATTCAAACATATTCGTAAACTCTTTAGGAACCCTACTAATATTAAGATTATTAAGAGTAAGCTGGGGTTCATATATTATCTTTTTTATATACCCATGCAAACAAATACTAGCTGACTCGGCAAACGTTGTTTTGCCACTGTGTGAAAGAGACAGGAGACCGGCTTCTTTCTCATCCCTACTCCGTGCTGTTTGCTGGGTGAGAGGTGGCACCTGTAGACGCCTGGCGGGCGACCACTGAGAGAGGAAGATTTCAACTTTAAAGTTGCAATATCGACTGGACGGCAATCGATTATTACAATCGATTATAAGAATCGCACTTTCTGTTTTCACTGGGTTAAATACCATCTTGCAACCCTATTGCGCATCTGTGGATGAAAGTAAAAATACTAAAATCAAGATTAAAAAATGGGGGTTGGTAGTAGAAGGGTGAAAATTTAAGGTTATAAGTATTTTTTGATGCCAAATCATAAAAAAATAAAAAATAAAATTTTTGTCCAAAAAATAAAAATAAAATTTCTGGATAGGGCCACCCTTATCACCTAGGTGTATAAAAAATAGCCTACGACCTATTCTCAGACCTACCAAATATACACCAAAAATTTCATAAAAATCAGTCAAGCCGTTTCGGAGGAGTTCGATAACAAACACCGTGACACGAGATTTTTATATATTAGACTAGCTGACCCAGCAAACGTTGTTTTGCCATATAAATCATAAATTTTTGTCCAAAAAATAAAAAGAAAATTTCTGGATAGGGCCACCCTCGGGGCCACCCATATATCACCTAGGGGTATAAAAAATAGCCTACGACCTATTCTCAGACCTACCAAATATACACCAAAAATTTCATAAAAATCGGTCAAGTCGTTTCGGAGGAGTTCGATAACAAACACTGTGACACGAGATTTTTATATATTAGATTATTATTCTGGGTCGTTATTAAATAAATACCTGAAAGCATTAACTGCAGTATATGAAATGCGTTGATTTATTTACATTAATTTTATAAATCCCTAATCAAACAGTAATGTTCTAAAGAATATAAAATTGTTGGAACAAAGTTGTCTTTTCTGTTTCTTAAACTTTTCGTCCGCAAAGAGTAAGCTTATTTCTCTTATTTTCAGAACAAACCGCATCATCTATTGTACTTTTGAGGATTTTCAGGATAATCTCTGGTGACAAACGTCTTATAAGTGAATTTTAAAATGATAAAAGTTGTCGTTTAGCATTACTGAAATATATGAAAATAGTTGCTTTAAAACTACCTCATATCATTTCATTTTCTAGCTTGTTGTTGTTAAATTGTTATGGATAATATGAACATTTAATGGAAATTTAAGTAAACAGGGTGTACAGTGAAATTCATTAGAAAAAATCTCCGGGCTGGTGACACGTTTGCAACTTAATATTTAAAATAATGGTAATACTGAACACAGTGGGCGAAAAGCATGCAAAACAGCCAAAAATCGATAATTCTGGGAGTAATAATAATTCTGTGAACTTCCACAGGTACTTAAAATAATTGTAAATGCATCCTTTCTTGTATTCCCACTCGGATCAACCGATATTTTTACTGACCACACAAGGGCGGATCCAGAAAGGTTACTGGGGGGGGGGGGGGGGGGAGGTGCACTGCGGCCGTACTGCGGTCATCTACCGCCAAACGATCAATAATTATGTCCACATTTTCAATACTCAATAATAAATAATATTAGATCCTATTCTTCTCGGGGCCCTCGTGGGGGGGAATTGCCCCTGGTGCACCCCCTTGGATCCCCCTTTGGGACCACAAAGACCCAAATATTACCATTTGTTTCAAGCTTATTTATCGATCACTGAGCTCACTCATTACCAATATTCATCGTGAATTGATTGTATCTAACCTACGTTAATGTAAAGTAAAATTATTCAGGAAGCTGCTTTTAAGTAAGTTTAAGGTTATGTATAAAAAACAAAAAAAATTCAGCTCATTTCTGCTGGTTGCATCATTTAGTACTACCTTTCCCCTTCAAAATTAGTTTTCGATTGCCCATCTATGATTTTTCTTATCGAAGTTATGGCTTTTTAAAGATGAATAAATTTGATTATTTCACTCATTAAGGCTATAGCCAATGAGAGCCTGTTTTTTCACAACATTGCACCAATCAAACGTCATTATTAGTGGTAATTCAAGCTAGATCTGCTTTTGACAGGACCAACATGCAAAATTTATCGCTCTAATTTTTTAGGTCGCTGCAGCGGCAAATATTGCGAAAATTTTTTGACGTTTTGTGTCGTGACATGTTTTCGGCAAATAGGACAAATCGTGCTTTTAAATGTTATCTATAAATATCTTCTCTAGCTTATTACTAATTGTTAACGTAAATTGTAGTATTGTATTAATAACCTAAAAAGCCAATGCTGTGTGGAACTTATATAGGTTCGGGGCAAGTTATAGGTACACAGCTTTCAATGGCTTAATACCTAACATAATTACAAATTAATTTTCACAACTAAAATTAAATATGAATATCTACGAAGCACACAAATCAGTTATTTCATGATAAATACACAAATGTAGGTACTTACATATGGTAATTCATCAATCATTACAAAGCAGCTAACACTTATTTGGAAAATCAAAACTCTGCAGTATCACTATATACATTATAATTCGTTGTACTTAAAGTCTCTCTACTTAAACAATCTTAACTTAACTATCAAACTTCCCAAATTAGAAACAAGGATTAAATACATAAATATATATTAATAAACACTTTAATATAATAATTCACTGTTCAGGCTAGTAACTAAGTTAAGCTAGCGTTACTAGATGGCGCTACCATACCATCTGAGCCGGCAGCCTTAGAACGTAAAAGGGATAGATTGGTAATATGCAATTTGTGTGATTTCACCGGTAATGTGATTGGTCGAAGCGTGCTTTGTTGTGATGACTAGTCTTATAAGTTACAGTACCTATGGTTTAACGTATATTGTTTTTCTTGATTGTCATAATTTAAACCTACTTTGTTTTTTATTAGATGAGTCGCTTTGGAAATGCATTTTTATGTGACGTAAATGATGAAATTGAAGATAAAGGTGAGTGAGTAATCTCTAAAAAGCAACAAGGAAACGTCTGAAGGCAATTAATTACTGAACATGATATTGAAGATATACTTAATGAATTATTTATTCGTGAAATATTCTCCACAAATACCACTCGTGCTTTAAATTTTATCTAAAAATTTTTTCTCAAGCTAAGTCGCCCCTAGTTAATATAACTCGTGCAAATTGGCACTTTATTATCAAAGATTAAATCCCTCCCGCTAAAGCGGTCGGGATTTAATCAGATAATAAACTGCCAATTTGCACTCTTTATATTACCAGGCAACACGCTTTCGAAAAAATTTTCGACAAAATTTTAAGCACTAGTGATATTACATACGAATATTTATAAGAGTTGCTAAATGAATATCTGAGACTTTAGAGCGATGGCTTTTTGAGTCTCAGCCTCAAACAAAAGTCATTATACCTATAACACCTGAATCCATAAACCATGAACCAAACTAATTAAATTCCAATAATAACCTGATCACATAAATGCTGAACCTTTAAGCCCTCAAGTCAACAACTCCAAGTCTAATAACCTAATAACTTATAAATCCTAAACCTATAAACTCTAAACCCATAAACTCTAAATTTAGAAATCCTAAACTTATATTATTTTAATGGAGAAATTTGCGAAGACCATTCTGTTGCTCCATTCGTTCAGCGGTTGTGAGACTACCTCCGCTATTTACAACAAGAGGCAGGGAGGTGTGGTGAAAGTATTTTTGAAGGCCGAGAAGCAGGTCACAGACATCTACAAAGTCTTCTGTGATCCCTCAGCAACACAGGACATGGTAGCTGATGCAGGAGAGCAGCTTTTTTGGCATTGAACCAGGCCCCACAAGGAGCAGATCTGGACCGGGTACGGCACCAGGCCTTTGTTAAAACCTTGACAAAGCCAAATCCTGATTTTGCGGCACTTCCACCTACCAGAGGGGCTGCTCGCCAACACTCCCTTAGAGTTCATTTGCAGGTTTGTATCAATGTATGCTTGTTTACATTAACTTATGTTTTGTATTGTGCTTAGACAAGATTGTGTCACATTCTTTTTTAAACTACAAAGGACGAATTACTGCAATGGCTATATGGAGATCAGCAGCAGGAGCCAACTGATTGGGGATGGATGAGGGGGTCGGATGGTTTCCTTACTCCTGTTACAAGCACGGACCCAGTTGCGCCAAAATCCGTCCTAAATAACATATTTTGCGGGTGTACAACTGGTTGCGGGGGCCGTTGCGGGTGCCGCAAAGCAGGCATATCCTGCTCGCTTGTGTGCAGCAGTTGCCGCGCTTCGTGTACCAACGACCCTCCAATCGTCAGCATCAACGGCGATGAAGATGATGATGATCTTGACGATGAACTCAACCAATTACTAAATATGGCCTTGTAAATACTTGTAATATTATAAAATTTTCTACTTGTTAAGCATTACACAATATACAGTTTTTCCAGCTATTCGCATTTTCAAACTCACGTACACCCTTAACTACTACCCCTAGCGAAAAAATGAATAGAATATTTTTGTAGACAATTTAATTTACTTTCATTTTGTATAGGATGACCTTTTCGCTAGGATGCTTAGTTTTCGAGATAATAACGAAAAACCTACAAACCGACTATTTCCACCTTCCTCCCGCCTAACGCATGATTCCCACGGCTGGGGACTTTTGGTAAGTTACTCCTAAGGGTCAACCCTACAACTTAAAACAATAGTCCTTTGAGCACTATTTATTTCCGAATTGGGGGATTTTTCGGTCTTCGTTTCCTGTACTAAAATGAACTCAATATTTTTCAAACTTCAAGTTTTTTTTTGTTACTACTATTAAAATTAAAAAGATAATAAATATTCCATAAATAATTTTTTTACGTGAATTAAGTACTTCAGCAATACTAGAACTAGAAAACCCTATTCTGATTTACTTGACCTGTTCTATATCCTGTATATGATCGCCTGGACCAATAAATACATTGTCATTGTTATTACTTCGCAAGGAAATTGATATAAACTTGTTAATTCTGAAATTAATGACAAATAATGAATTCCACATTTTTTTTTCAGCAGTTTATGCGTATAGGCCCCTTTTCGTAAAATAAAAGTTGATTTACAGCTGGTACATTCCAGAATTAAAAGCGAAAGCAAACAGTTACTTGCTTATTCGATGTAAAAGGGGAACTGTTTCGTTGTAGTCTACATCAATACGCCGAGTATGATTACTCCCGCAAGCACGCGTCTAAATTTATGCAATAACACTATACGCGGTCCTCTAAACGGATTACTCCGGACGTAGCGATTAGCGGGGAAATTGACTATTACAACCCGGAAAATATGCGACCCGGCAGATGGCGTCCTTTCTATTAATAAAAAACTCAATGCTAAATTAAAAATAACACCACAACTTCAAACAAGCGTGATTCCAATTTGCATGTAGTGTTCAGTAAAAACAAACAACAAGATAATGTTGAAATTTTAAATATTGTGTGTGCAGTTACATGCGTTTAGGGTTTCACTTTAATGAATGAGCCCTTAAACAAGAGATGTAAAAGCTTTGTGTTAAAAAGAAGTCGCTATATAATGAGTGAAAACGTAACAAGGTACAATGTTGGGCATACTGTTTTTATATTTTATTCCATTAATTAAAATTTCGAGAGACATGTAATGTTGGAAAACATCCTAAGGTAAAAGGCATTTATTTTTCGTATCAACTTTATAAAAACTTTTTAAAATATTAAGTATGTTTCAATGTGCTTATACAGTGCGTCCGCAGATAAGTGCCAGTACACATTACACTTTAGTGTTATTGTATCTAATAAATAGTTCAATTAACTTACTCAATGTTTCCGTTTCAGTTTAGAGAAGACAAAAATATTCAGGTAGTCAAGAATATACAAGGTGTTTCGAAATAATTGGGACAACGCTTAGTCGTAGATTCTTGAGATTAAAACAAGTCGATTTGACTCAAAAAGTAGTGGTCTAACTCTTTTCGTATTCAAGATACAGGGTGGTAAAGTAAAAAAATTGTTTTCGTAATTTGTCTCTATCTTGGAAACTATTATACGTATCTACTTCAAAGTTGGTAACGACATGTTTTTCGGGTCGCTAATTACAATGTTGATATTGCCGATGCCATATTTTGTAGATGGTGCTAGTTAGAGGACTTTTACGTGACACTTTAAGCCATAACTTTTTTGAGGTTAGGTTTTGGACATCGTCTTCTATTATAATCGAAACGCAATTTAGTCTCATAGTGAAAAGGTGTACTGGTTTAAACGCGATAAAATGCATGCTTTCAAAGAAATACGCGATTTACAACTTTATCGCACTCCAGTTCGAAGAAATTCAATTGTACCTAAATGCTGTTTCTTATCTAGTAGGTGTACGTCAAGTATGATGTCTTGAAATCGCCAATACATTTTTTTTTTACTATACCACTTTGTATCTTGAAAACGAAAAGAGTTAGACCACTACTTTTTGGGTTAAATCGACTTGTTTTGATGTCAAGAATCTACGCTAAGCGTTGTCCCAATCTTTTCAAAACATCTGGGCTGTTGAATTTCTTTAAACAGGTGTGTGACAAAGTTGTAAATCGCGCATTTCTATGAAAGGGTGCATTTTATCGCGTTTAAACAAGTACACATTTTCTTTAAGAAACTAAATTGCGTTTCGATTATAATAGAAGACGATGTTCAAAACCTAACCTCAAAAAAGTTATGGCTTAAAGTGTCACATAAAAGTACTGTAACTAGCGCCATCTATAAAATATGACATCGGCAATGTCACCATTATAATTAGCGACCTGAAAAAGGCATCGTTACCAACTTTGAAGTAGATACGTGCTCTAGTCTCCAAAATAGAGACAAATTACGAAAACAATTTTTTTACTTTACCACCCTCTCTATCTTGAAAATGAAAAGAGTTGGACCACTACTTTTTGAGTTAAATCGTCTTGTTTTGATGTCAAGTATCTATTGCTAAGCGTTGTCCCAATCTTTTCGAAACACCCTGTATAACTTTGAAAATTATTTCTCTGAACATCTGGTTTTTATTATTTGGTGACTCTATGAAAAAAACACTGCTTTGCTGAAGATAGAAAACACTGACGAATGTAAAGTTAGCAAAGGCGTCACAAATTCACTTTAATACCTATAGAAAACACGTGATGCGACGCGTGCTGAAGGACTGGTAGGATAAAGTAGCTATAGACGGAACCAAGAATACTAACTTGAAAGGACCCCACACCCAAAGCATGTGAAAATGGCGAAAAGTTTTGTAACTTTGGGAAAAGAGAGTTCTCGTTGTCGTCATCAGACTTTCAAATGTAACCTGGGTCTGAAAACCCGCCGTTTCGGGGTTACAGACAGTCGAAAAATGTATAAAGTAGGGATCTTCGCTTCTTACAGATTGATTGACAGTGGATAATAATATATGTACAGTGTGTCCACGAAGGGACTTAACTACACTCATAAGTAAACATTTTTATTTTGTTTTTCGAAAAAAAGTCATTGTGCATAATTTATTTTGCTTGTTTTATAAATACGATTTAGTTTGAGAAACTTCGATTTCGTTGTACAGGGCGCGCAAAAAATATAGAAATATAGATTTTCAAAATTAATAATTTTTAAATCATCAAACTTCTTGAAGCATTAAAACTAAAGAGCTTAAAAGCTAAATAATTCTTTTTCATGTTCATTATTGTTACTAAAATATATGATATTAAAGATTAAATCGATTTTTTTATTAATCTTATTACCGATTATTACTTTAGTAAATGCTCAACCACATGTGAATGTCATTATCTCGTTCTGCGTGCAGTTGTCGACTTTCCGTGGATGAGAAATTGCTATCTGAGGCATCATCAGAACCGTGAAAAATTTATAAGAATTAAGACTTTTTCATTGTTTTATTTGTCCACAATCCACATGAATACCAGTTTAGCATTATTTTTGCTATACACATTAAATAGATCACCACTTTTGTGAACTTTATGGGCTAATTAGTCATATGTATAACAGGTCACGTGATTGTCCCACAAACTGTCAATGCATCATGGTATATTTTTATTTTATTTAATACATTTTATATCCATTATTATTATTATTAACAATATTATAATAATGTGACTATTCTTAATATTTGTATATATTTAACTAAAACCTATACTTTATATGACGTCGTATCAAATGGAGCCATGTGCCCCATATGCATTTTCTATATTTGCATTTCAGATGAATTACATGATCAAATTTCACATATGTATATTTTGCTTTGTCAGGGTTTCTGTATAGCAAGTCGGGTGGTGACTGCTTTACAAAGTTTAAGTGCGTCATGTGACTACTTGGTATTTTGTAATTTGTTGGGGTGACTACTTGTTCTATATATCCATATTAGTTGAATCATGTAACTGTTATACGAGATAAATAAACATCATTATGGTCACTCCTCACATATGAATACCCCGTATATCTCGTTTTGTCAGAGTTTGTGTATAGCAGGTCGCATGGTGACTGCTTTACAAAGTTTAAGGGCATCATGTGACTACTTGGTACTTTGTAATTTGTTGGGGATATCAATAATTGCTAATTTTATTCCAATTTATTTAGTAGCAAGAACGGTTACGACAAAAAATGATCCTACAGTATTTTATGCAGGAATTATTCACGTTGATTCATACAAATTACAAATTATTTTTCCATTTTTCTGGATGCTCATAGTATTTTTGTAAAATAGTGAAACAATCACGTGATTGTGTGCCAGTATGACAAAATACATGTATGCACTACGTGTATGTATGTAATCGTTTTGATTTTAAATAGCAAGTTACTAAATAAGTATATGTATATGAATCGGTTCTAAATAATGACAGTTCTGCAAATTTGATATATTATAACAATTTTCTACTTACTTAATTTTAGGTTGTCAGTAAAACCGCCTGAAAAGAAAAAAATAATAATCTAATTTTTTATAGTTGTCTTCAGGTCTACGAAGCACTCAAAAAATATCGGCGTCTAACTCGCACGGCACAAGAAAACGAAGTAATATCTGACGGCTCGACTGGTAAGGGTGAGAGTGGATAAGAGGAAAAAACTTAATTCAATCGATCAAGAGACGGAAACTGCCTATGTTATGTAATTGTTGAAGGAAAAAATTGTGAAATATAATTATTTATTTTAGTTGCATATTTTAATTCTTGAGGAATGTCAGTCGGAAATTTTTGTTTGAGGTTATTTATCGATTTCTATAATTCTTTTTTGTTCGGATTATTTAACTGAAAAGATAAATAGGGAGCTTTTTACCTTTTCAGGGCACTTGTTACAAGGTTGCGAAGTTGTTTATAAGATTTGTAATCATTAAGATCTCTGCGTTTATATTTACTAAGGGTTTTATTTCTGAGTGTACAATTATTGTTTTCAGGACATTAAATTACTGTTCTACTAAACATTTTTAAAAATGCGATAACAATTTTAAACATAATTTGAAACTGTAGAGTTTAACTTTTACTGATTGTGCCTATATTTTTCATTTTGTTTGCTGTTGTTACACTGTGAATTGGAAACATATATTATATTAAAAATGAGATACTATATAGATGCATATCATAACACCAACAATTAATTTTTCACGTTTTGCTATTTTCATAAAAGGCGAGAGAAGAAGAAAAGAAATCAATCAAATTACCTCATTCGTTTAAGAAGGGGAAACATACAAACAAAAATATTAAAAAGCCAAAGCCTAAACATATTGCAGGTCTACACAAAATCATTATTCAAAATTTCCATTGTTTCAAAGTAAATTTGAATAATGAATGGTATGGCAGAATGTGCAATATGAAACAAATTGATTACAATAAGACCCAGCAGATATATTTATCCTGTGACACTAGTGCACTACACAATCTGTATCTGTAGTTCCTAGCCTCTTATCCTTCGACAGTACAAACTGCCGATTAGTTTTACTTTGCGCATTATTTGGATATAATTTTCCACATGTAATTAGAAATAATTTTTCATTATTTAAATGTATTTTTAAACGCTACATATTGCAATCAATTTGTTTTACATTTGGCAGTTTCAAATAACATTAATTTATTATTCAAACGTATTTTTGAATATTGTTTCAATATTTACCTATAATTTTCCAAATGACAAGTAGTTATTTGATGTCTATTTTTATTACAAAAATACTGAGAGGGGGATAGAGATGTTTTTGTATATTTATTGTATTCAATACAGAAGAAGTCTTCAACTTTGTATTGAATATAGGTTCCTACGTATAAATGTAGATGTCCACAGATACTATTATAAGCTAATTATTGATTACTAATTGAGTTTTTGCATCAGAAAAAGTATTGTGTGCGACCCGGCCAACTAAGAAGCGTATTCATAACTCCTTTTTTAGACTTTATGAGTTTTGGCAAACAGATTTACCTACTTACCCTTGGACAAGCCAACGCGGCTAGATTTTTATCTCCCCCTTGCCTTGGTGTAATTTCATCGTTTTTTTTTACGGTTCAACTTAGTATGCTATTATGCAGTGAAGTTTTAAATGATCAAATTACGTGGATCATATATTTTGTGTAAACTTTTTACGTGAAAATGAGAGGTCAACATAAGAACCTGAATTGCTCTCTCGAATAATTATCAAAAATAATTAATTTTAAAATATATTGAAACTAATTTGAATAACTTGGTTTACCGCAGAACTATAAAATTAGTCATAATGATCTCATAGAATTCTCCGGCGCTCAGTTACTAATATTTTTTATCAATGTAACTGCAACTTACTATACCTATTGAATGGATCAAATTTCTATTAAATTTAAAATTTTCATTTGAAATTTAGAACGTATGTAAAACGCAGGCTAGTAGTCTCCCTGTTGAAACTGGGCCATATCTGTAATACAGAGTGACAGCCAGAGACGCGCAAACTGTCGTGCTTTATATGAACGATAATTTACTATAATTTTAGTGTAAAATGTTACTACGGTTTTGGATCACATACAAAGGAATACGAAGAAGTACAAGATAACAACACTTTAATGTACAGGATGTCTCTCAGGTTCGAACGAACTTTACGTAGATTAGGTGATACATCAACCTTACTTTAAAATGTCATTAATATGTTCTTAATAAGACCATTACGATTATATTCTCCTCCGTGACCTCTCGTATGAAATCAGGTCTCAGAACCTGCACGGAGTATATCCGACTATCTCCAAGTATGCTGTTTTCCTACCTCATCATTCTCTCAATGCATGTATACAGGATGTTCCAAAAGTGGAAGATCAAACAAAGTATGGTGATGGTGAAAGGTTATCTCCGTTTAATATAATCATATAAGTAGTTAGTAGTTATCCAATGGTTTAAATTGTATATTCATTTTCGTATTATTCCTTGAAATTGCATATGTGCGTCTACTAATAAATTAATTAAAATAATTGTTTGCTTTGTTGTTTCTGTTCTGAACAGGTGCACCTGTTCGATGAAAGCATTTTTTTCTGATAAATAAAAAATGCTTTTAGGAACACTTTTTCGCTCATGAGGTTTATTTTATTTTTTAGTGACGTTGACAGAAAGAAAAATGTATTACTTAGAATTAATTATCAGATAAATGTGTCCACTTAATGCAGATTTTAACATCGTGTAACCCATGGGGTTATCTAGAACAATGTTTTTAATCATTTTCTGTCATGTTTGTTTATTAAAAATACATTTTACTTTGCGAGGGTGCCCTAAAGTTCATGAAAATGTTTTTATTGGAAATGTGCACTCACTCACCTTTAACTAACTTAAAAAACCAACAAAATAACTATAATTTTTTTTTATTAATTTTTATGGACACAATAGTGTATTTCAGGAATGAGAAAAAATTGAAAAATTTAAATAACCTCTTAACTATTAACAACTGGCTAACCACATGTATGATTCTTTTGATTGGAAACAACCTCGCCCATTGCCTGAGTTTGATTGTTCGTCCACTTTTCGAACATGTATGAAGTCGTAAGCACTCTGTATCTAATAACATGATAGAATACTCCCTATTGGAACTGGGCCATGATCATTGCACAAGGTGATCGCCGAAGGCATGTAAGGCATGTTTTATGTAAACTTTATTTTATTATTTTATTAGAATGATGTCAATGCTTTTATCTAAATACACTAAGATGTACGAGATATCGAAACTGGAAGCTTCTCAGATTCGAACGAACTTTACGTAGGTGGATTAGGATTGTACCTTAAAATGTTGTAAAGTTATTTTTACTTCCACATCCAGTGGAAGTATAGTAACGACAAAAAATGTTTAAAAATTTTTATAGTTCAAAAAGGCTTAGAATGTCGTGAAACATCGAGATTTTAAGTTTGAGCAAAAAAAATACTGTCGGTCGGTCGGTCTGTCTGTAACTTTTTTTGTGCGCACGATTAATCTGGAACCGTTTAAGATATTGACTTGAAATTTGGTACTCGTATTTAACGAGATCTGGAAATAGATTACATTTTTATCTTATTCCGTTGAAGGGTTGGGGGGTGAATTGGGGTAAATGGGGAAAATAGGTAAATCAAGCAGCCATAAAATTGGTAATTAGTATATACAAGAGAAGCTAATGTCTCAAAAAAATTTTGGCATTAGCCACCCCCATTACTACCCCCACCCCATTATAAAAGGGGGTGAAAAAAAATTGTGTGTACAAGAACCAATGGCCACAAAATATTTTTTTTTCTTCATCCATCCCCGCTACCACTCCCCCTATCACTACCCTTACCCCACTTCCGATGTGGGATATCGTTTTATGGGTTATAGCAATCACAGCATAACTACTTTACATTTCATTGAATACATATGAAATTAACGAAGATAAAATGTACACTAAATCGGTGCACGGGTATAAATACGGCTATAAATATCTCGATCGGTACAACATTCCCTACAAATGATAGAGTGTAACGTTCAAGCTGTGGTGGTGAAACGTCAGGTCTACCCGATTTTCGATGATATGTTGAAGGGAGCCGAGAACCTCTTATTTAGATATAGATAACAAGAGCCACCAAATGTTCGATGACAAGATCCTCATCAAAGCTATTTATTTATGCAATGTGTCTGTGTTTTAAGGGAAATGTATTATTGACAAAACACGTGGTTGACCCAATGTGACTACTAAGAGTGATTTACAATCAAACTATTACGAACGTTTCCCTCAGCAAATTGTATATTGAAATCGCTTTTAATATTTCAACGGACACAAATTCCAGCGATCTTGATCAAATGTCTTAAAAAATTTTAATCGTTATTTTATTATCATGTGTTTAAAACAAAAACTAGATGAATTCTGTTAGTTTGATCCTACCAATAAAAGTATCATTTTCACAGTAAAACAAAATATTTCTCGGTTTGAATTTTAGAGCTTTACCATAATACCCGTTATCACAAAATGTTGAAATCTTCATATATCGAATTTCTCATAAATCTGCAAAAATATTATAATTATGACAGCCATATTAAGTTATCCATTTTAACTTGTAAAATCATATTCGGTATCAGGTACTCCTAAAGCACCTAACTAATAATTTTAACCCAATTAAGATGATATTTGAATTTTATAACACACACGCAGGCGCCAGTTTTGCGAATAAAAAAACTTGTTTCAAATTTTTGTTCACCTTACGCTCGATATAGCTTTACAAGACTATAAAGGTACATACCACTACTGAGCTATACCCTTAAAAGTTGAGAAAAATTTCATAGTCGCTAAAGTCAACAGATAATGCTTGAATACGCATATAAATCACATATAGATCCAATTGAGAACCTTCTTCTTTTTTAGATTTTTTGAAGTTGGTCAAAAAAAAAACGAGATCGATAGAGACATAAAAGTCTCTAAACAAGATTCGATGATCAAACTAGTTACTTCCTATTCTGATGACCCATACGTTGTCCCTAGATTATTCACAAGAAAAGCTAACACGATAGCACTCCTCTCCACCCATGGTAATTTAACTCATACAGAGGCCGATATTTGCAACCTACCTACCTACTGAGTTCTTAATCCACGCATATTAGGTAAAAAAACCCGCTTCCACATCCAAAGAGTCTCGCCGGTTAAGTATGTGGAATTAGGCCCAGCGGCTTATTGGACTATTCATTCACATGAACGTTGCTTATGACTAGGGATTCTCAATAAAATATATAATAAACCTCTATCCCCATATTACCAAAGTTTACTCAAAATTTATTTAATTAATTTTTTTCAAAACTATTGAAGATGATTAAATGAAATGAATAGGAGACGTTGATGTAAAACAGCTTTATATTTTAAATTTTTTTAGTCATTTAGTATATAAAAAAAAATTAATTTTTGAGGGTGCTGCTTTTATATCAAATCTTTGTGTGGACACCTACCAAATAAATCTATATTATTTAATACTAACATAATTATCGTGTGTAAAAATTACTTCAAGGTCAGATTGGTGGAAGATGCTTAAAAATATAAACCTAGGTAATGAACACAGGCACCCGAAACAAAAAAAAAAAAAATAAGTGCAAAAACCTAGACCACTTAATTCCTACTCATTTGGAAACTAATAATCGAAAAAATATACTACTACTTTTAGCTTGGCTCTCAATTATTTTTTTTGTTCAAGAAGTATTGGTTAGGCCATTTTAATTAATCCACAGTAATATATTCTCAGGAAGGGACACTAACGAAAAATGTTTCAGGTAGAAGTTGTTACGTTCAGAAGAGGAGGACATCTTTTGGGCAAAAACAATTTTCCATCCCCCACCCTTGATAAGCGGAGGGTGGGGCTAAGTTTTGAATTTTTAATGGCACTCTCCATTTTAGATCGCGTATTCTGATTCTACGAAAATTACATAACTTTTGTGCCACACATTTCTTATCCCCCGCCCCACCCTGATGAGCGGGGATGGGGGTGTAACTTTTGAATTTTCAAAAACCTGCAGGCGAACATCTCTGAACTAGGGCATTTTTAGGAAAAATGTTTCAAACAAACGATGTCCCTCTCTGAATTAAACAACTTTTGTTTGAAACATTTTTCCTAAAAATGCCCTAGTTTAGAGATGTTCCCCCGCAGGTTTTTGAAAATTCAAAAGTTACCCCCATCCCCGCTCATCAAGGTAGGGGGAGAAAAAAATGTTGCAAAAGTTATCTAATTTCTTCCGTAGAATCAGAGTACGCGATAAAAAATATACGGTGCCATTAAAAATTCAAAAGCTAGCCCCACCCTCCGCTCATCAGGGGGGGTGTGTAAAACTGTTCTGCCCAAAATATGTTTCCCTCTGAACGGAACAACTTTTGTCTGAAACATTTTTCGCTAGTGTCCCTTCCTGGGAAAATATTACTATGGATTGATTAAAATGGCCTAAACATATTGTCAATAAAATTAATAGTTGCTAAAATTAATAGTTGTTAAGCAAAAAAAAAAAATTGAGAGCCAAGCTAAAAGTAGCAGTATATTATTTTGATTATTGGCATCGAAATGAGTAGGAATTCAGTGGTCTAGGTCTTCGCATTTAATTTTGTTTTGTGTGACTGTGTTAATGTTTATTACCTAAGTTTATATTTTCTTAAGCACCTACCACCAATTTGACCTTAAAGTAACTTTTACACACGATAACTATGTCAGTGTTAAATAATATAGATTTTTTTGGTAGGTGTCACTCAAGGGGTTCATATAAAAACAGCACCCGCAAAAATTAAATTATTTTTTTAATATAATAAATAACGTAATAGAAATGTAAAAAAAATGTAAAATATAAAGCTATTTTATATCAGTGTCTCCTATTAATTTCATTTAATTATCTTCAATAGTTGAAAAAAATAATATTAAAGTTGATAATATAGGGGATAGAGATGAATGAATAGCCCAACAAGACGCTGGGCTCAATTTCACATACTTAACCGGCGCGGCGAGACTCTTTGGCTGTTGCAAAAGTACATTTTGAAATTAACAACAACTCTTATTCTAATTCTAAAAGAAATCACATTTTTCTGAACGTACAAGCGAAACATATTTGTATGAATGTATACAAAAGCCTCATGGAAGACCCCGAAAATTATGGTAAAGAGCATGGTAAAGAAAGCAGCATTAACGAAAATTCCATATTCGACAATGAGCCAGCTTGTCAGGCAAAGCATTTGGTATTAGGTATTAGAGAAAGGAAACAGATTTTGTGTTATTCACCGTTAAAAAATTATATCATTAAAAGTTTTCTTAAAAGAACACCAGTTTTTGTCTTTGGCTAAGTTATCTTAGCCAAAAACAAGCATAAAAACGTGGATTTAATTGTATTTTATGTAATTATTCTCTATTTGTTATTAGTAAAACTGAATGAGTATTCAAATCCTTGAATCCATTGTTGGAAACTGAAAATACATTTTAAGTCCGGTCCTGGGTACTGCACGACTTAACGCCGGCGGTATACTAATCAAAAGCGATCGGTTTCCTTTACGCTTTTTTGCGAGCTTTTTTATCTCTGGATTATATATGGGACCTACTATAAAGGCCGCCGTTTCCAATCGCGCAGTGTTGTCAATATGTTCGATTTATCTAATTTTACAGTAAAAATAATAAAACGATGTAATGAACGAGGTAATGAATTGAGTGTTTATTGAAATGAAATTAACTGCCATTAATGTAATTACTACAGTGGTTAAAGAAATTTTCTATATTAAATTTTAAAAAATGGTAATTTTTTTAATCTCATGGTTAAAATACATTTTTTGCAGACAGTAAATTACTAAGATCAGTGACATGTTTTCAATAAAGACACAAGGAGCTTCAGAAAACCGACCTGGACGTCCTACCTTTCCTAATAAATCCTATGGAATAATTGTAGTTTGTGAAAAGTTGCTATGATGGCAATGAGTAAATTAATATTAAATGTTAGTTAGTGTTTTCATTCCAGAACTGATTAAATAAGGTAAAAGTAAAACTGTTTTATTATTTTTAAATGACAGTCTTGCAACGCTGTCAAGCCCATGTTATTGATACAAGTGAGCGCGATAACCTTGTCTCTTCCGTTTTCTGTTTATAGTTGTACTGTCTAAACTGAAAACATTGCATATTTCTAATTAATTTTTAATAAAAAAATAGGTTTGTGTTAGAAAAAAAAAAATGGATTTGCGGATCTAGGAGAATTCATCGATGGAAAATTTACCGAATTACAATTCACCTAATCATCAATTTATCGAAACGTTAATAAACCGAAATATTATTAGTCAAAAACTCAATTCACCGAAAAGCAATTCAACAAAAACAGTTTATCGATGGAAAATTTATCAAAATGTAAAATAAACAAAATCAAAAACCGCTGCCCAAGGAATCACTACTTCCACATCCAGATTCTCTATCCAAGTCACCCAAAACGAAAAAACTTTGTATGTGAAAATAATTGTTTATGGAACTTAATAATATAATATAATATTTGAAATCCTCTACCCAAAAACCCATAAATCGATACGCCACATCGGTAGTGGGGTGGGGGTGGTGAGAGGGGGGTGGTGGTGGAGGGGTGGAAGAAGAAAAAAAATATTTTGAGGTTTCTGGTTCCTGTACATACACTAAATCACAATTTTTTTTCATCCTCTTTAATAAGGAGGTGGAGGTGGTGATGGGGGTGGCTAATGCCAAAAATTTTTTTGAGACCTTAGCTTCTCTTGTATATACCAAATACTAATTTCATGGACTCTTGACCTGCTTGATTTACCATTTTACCCCAAATTTACCTCAAATTTACCCCCCAACCCTTCGACGGAACAAGATTAAAATATAATTTAGTTCTAGATCTCGTTAAAGTACATATGTGTACCAAATTTCAAGTCAATATCTTAAACGGTTCCAGAGTAAACGAGCGCACAAAAAAAAAGTTACAGACAGACAGACCGACAAACAGACAGGTCGACAGACAGACAGACAGACCGACGGACAGACAGAAATTTTTTTTTTCGCTCAAACTTAAAATCTCGACGTTTCGTGACATTTTAAGCCTATTTGGACAATAAAAATTTGTTAAATTGTCGTTACTATACTTCCACTGGACGTGGAAGTAATAGAAAAAATACGGACATATTAATTAACATTTATATTTCAAACAGGCAAACGCCAAAAAATAAAGGTATAAATAATAAATAATTACTAATAAGATAAATTATGAGCTATACCATGTAAGTAATCGCACAAATTATCTCTATCAAAATTTTGTGCAAGACGCGCTATCCTTTCCGAACAATCTCTGTATTTTACTTCCACATCCAGTGGAAGTATAGTAACGACAAAACATTTTTTAAAAATTTTTATTGTTCAAATAGGCTTAGAATGTCATGAAACGTCGAGATTTTAAGTTTGAGCGAAAAAAAATTTTCTGTCTGTCTGTCGGTCTGTCTGTCTGTCGGTCTGTCTGTCTGTCGGTTTCTGTCTGTCTGTCGGTTTCTGTCTGTTGGTCTGTCTGTCTGTCTGTAACTTTTTTTTTGTGCGCACATTTACTCAGGAACCGTTTGAGATATTGACTTGAAATTTGGTACACATATGTACTTTAACGAGATCTAGAACTAGATTATATTTTCATCTTGTTCCGTCGAAGAGTTGGGGGGTAAATTGGGGTAAATTTAGGGTAAATAGGTAAATCAAGCAGGAAAGAGTCCATAAAATTGGTATTTAGTATATGTATAAGAGAAGCTAAGGTCTCAAAAAAAATGTTGACATTAGCCACCTCCATTACCACCCCCACCCCATTATTAAAGGGGATGAAAAAAAAATGTGATTTAGTGTGTGTATAAGAACCAGAAACCTCAAAATATTTTTTTACTTCATCCACCCCCCACTACCACCCCCTATCGCCACCCCTGCCCCACTACCGATGTGGGGTATCGTTTTATGGGCTTTTGGGGTAGAGGATTTCAAATATTATATTATTAAAGTTCCATAAATAATTATTTCCACATACAAAATTTTTTCGTTGTGAGTGACTTGGATAGAAAATCTGGATGTGGAAGTAGTGATTCCTTGGGCAGCGGTTTTTAAATAGTTTAAACTTTGTTCCCTCTGAATACCATCGATAAATTTCCATATGTTGGGGTAGTCAGCCGCAATTTGAGTCTCAAAACCTCGATGCCATCCTTCTATGGAATTATTCGTTTTTGGCAGGCCTTCTAAAACTCCGTCAAAACAATTCCACATGCAGTGAGGAAAATGCGGTGTACGACAGCGATTGCGTCGTTGAAAACGGCCAATCCAAGTATCTTCAAAATAGTCTACCACAGGTTGCACCTCACAAGGAAACACATTTTTATCACAAAGTCGCTCAAATGCTTCTACTACACTTTCTTCCGGCACAAATGCTAAAGCGGGTAATAACCGAAGCATCAAAGCAAAATCAGCATCTGTTCTGTACCTCTGCTTAAGGCCGTTTGATTGAACTTGGCGAAAAATACTTTGAGAGAAATGAAAAAACATCCACGATGCCTAGGTTGCGAAAATCCCCGCGAAATTGCTCCAATTATAGCAGATTCAAAATCTGTTGAAAGGGTAAGTGGCGACACTGCTGGTTCAAGTTCCTTCACTTTCCTAAGAAATTTGACGTACGTCGCTTTATTTTTTATCAGGTAGTAAGGCAAATACCAAGGGAACAGAAATGTTGTTCTGCAAACCATGTAGGGTATACAATTGATAAAAAAGATGTGGTACAGTTTTAAATGTACCTTCTGCGAACCAATGATCAGAACGAGCCAAAAGTTGAAGATTAATTCTAGTAGAGAAAATAAGCATTCTATCTTCGATAGGTCCTGAATCGAATGAATAGAAGAAAATCTTCACCATTTTTTGTTCTGTAACAAAGAAAAATTTAACAAATGGAAACAAAATGATTATACGAAAGGTTAAATTTCTCTACTTAGTATATTTCTCTGGAAATATAATATCTCTACGGTGAATAGGCAAAACAGGAAGATTTTGATGTTTAGTTCGTACAATTCGTATAGTTCTTTTAATGCTGCTTACTTTTGCAAAAGTTGTTGCCGCAGCTGAACTAAGTCCGACAGATGCGGGATATAATTAATTGTGGTGCATCTTGAGTATGCTTGGCATTTTCACGTATACGGCTCATCACTATGCCTCCTTCCACATTTGCTGCATCAGCGACATGATTATGATATCCACTTTTCTTAATAATGTGATCAATGATCATCCTCCGATACTAAACATGCGACACACTTTTCGGTAATTTTCGCGTGTCCAATATATCTTATTTACATCAACTTCTTTGTCTTTATAATATAAATGACCATCAAATAACAGTTTTGGCTTCCCTTTTTCACTATTAACAAATTTCAATGCCATTTACCACTAGCAAAAATTAAATTGAATAAATAAATAATTCAAAAAAATTTTATATTGACAACTAAACCAGACATTAAATTACAACGCTGACTTACAAAAAATTATGTGTATAAATTATTCGTTCGATGAATAGTATTTCGGTTAACTGAATTTTAGAGAAATTCCAAAAAAATTAATTATTATCAATTCTCTAAATTGCAGATTCAATAAACAAAATTAGGTGGATAGCATTAGGTCAATTTACATTCAAAAAACTGTTTTAGGTGAACTTTCCGGCACTGTTTTTTACTTTTTTTGGGCTAACATGTCATCCTCCAAAATATTTATATGCATACAGTAGACACCCTGTATCACACGTGACCAGTAGTGGAAACACAATCACAGATGTGACATGCCATATGACGTAAACAGTGACTCTCTGTGTCACATTCACCGACGACGGCTGATGGGACAAGCGACAAACATTTTAACGACAGTTGCATCTCCAAGACCGGTAAAGTCTCCCTAGTAACGAATTTCTTCTCATTTCAGCTTACTTGTAATACTCGTAGAAGCGCCGTCAACGTGCAAATTTTAGAAAGTGGTATACAATTACCCTTATCAAGTGAAACTAACATGAGGCGCTAATTTGTTTAGCGAAACTAAAGCTAAAGGCAAGTTAAGAGCATGTAATATTATAGCGTAGTG
Organism: Rutpela maculata; assembly: GCA_936432065.2. NCBI lineage: Eukaryota > Metazoa > Arthropoda > Insecta > Coleoptera > Cerambycidae > Rutpela > Rutpela maculata. The sequence goes on from OW386285.2 coordinate 40,399,926, forward strand.
GATGGAAAATTAATTAAAAAGCAATACGGAATTACCTTAATTAAGTGATTTCATTATAGATAATAACAGCAAAGTGTTAAAGTATAAGTTAGGTAGTTTTTATGTTTATTTTTAACACCGGTAACTCGATAATTGATCACATCGTAATAGCATGTCCACAGTGGGAGACGCGCAGCTGCGTTTCACGGCTGATGATTGATTGCTTTCTAATTACATTATTCATTGGTGATTGACACCACCGAGACTACAGTGGATACATGGGTCGTATGACCATCTATAAATGCGTGGAATATCACACTCGTGCAGCCCATGTGTCCTCTAATTAAGTTATCTAATTCGGAATAATGAGCGGTTGGGGTTCAACATGTGTTTACCTAATTTGAATAAAAAGTTAACATGCGATTCAATTTGCTAATGATTGTTCCACATCTCTATAAAGTTTCATTAGAAGAAGTAACATCAAGGCAAAACAGATGAGAAATCAGCGAGATGTGATGTAATGATAAAGAACTTTGCCTCCGTGCAGGAAACTGTTTCACAACTTCTTGTAATAAAAAAACTGGAAAGAACTGAAAGTTAAATTATGTCTTAATATTGATCGAATATACGGCGTGTCAAATTTTTGTAAATCGTGTTTTTCCTTATGATTATAAAAAAGCCCCGCCGTATATACAACAAAAATCGTGGAAACTGCCCTACCGAGCGTAATACCCTGCAGGTACGTAGTCGTCTACAGACAATTCCGAGTTCCAACATCGAAACCTTTGTGCGATCCATGATCGGCCGTCAACACTAAGTGTGAGATCAAGGCGGACACGGCAAGGATCGACCCTACCGCCGACCGTCGATCTCGGCGGCGAATAGGGCTAGTGCGATGATCGCGGCGAACCGCGACCACCTAGTAAAGTCACATTGTTTTGAGCCTTTTGACTCTCGGAACTCCAAGAGATATCGTTGCCACCATCGACTAGAAAGGATAAGGCATTAGAGGCGTTCAGGCCTAATCTCATGGATGGTAGCTTCGCACCACCACCCGCGGTTGCTCTAGTACTGAGCAGGATTACTATCGCAATGACGAGTCATCAGTAGAGTAAAACTAACCTGTCTCAGGACGGGAAAAGCACCGTCATGGTGCTGCTTGATATCGAGAAGGCATTCGATACAGTGTGGATCCCGGGCTTACTCTACAAACTGAATTCGCTTAACTTCCCAACGCATATCACGAAACTTATTCACTCTTTCCTGACGGGCAGATCACTGCAGGTTAGGGTGAATAACAAACTTTCAACTCGGCGGGACATTCGCGCGGGCGTCCCGCAGCAGTCGTGCATGTCACCAAAGTTATACAACTTGTACGTCTCCGACTTCCCGAAGTTTCTGAATACGAACCTTGCCAAGTACTCTGACGACACGGCCATATACGCGCATTCGCACAACGCACAAGCAGCGAACATGCTCCTGAAGGCGCACATGGCCCGTGCCACGGCGTATTACGACAAGCGGAAGATTCTGATCAACGCCGAGAAGTCGGAATCAATTCTCTTCACGCGCCGCTTCACCGAAAATCGTATTCTTACACCACTTTCGATAGGGGGCCGCCAAATTTCAATAAAGCGGTGCGTGAAGTATTTGGGGGCGAACTTGGACAGGAGATTGACATTCAATACGCCCGTAAACGAGACGATACGAAAGGTCTACTTCATGTCCAGGAGTCTGTATCCGCTCCTGGCGCGGAGTAGCGGACTAAACAGGACCAATAAGAAATTGCTGTATACGATGGTGATCAGGCCGGCTATCACATACGCGGCGTCGGTGTGGTGTAGCATCCCGGCCACAACAATGCGAAAACTAAAAGTACTAAAACACAAATTTATGCGCCTCTGGTAGGTACACCTCCCTCAGAGACCTCTATGCACGTTGCCACGACATAACTCCACTAGCGGACTTCGTCCAAGAAACATCGCAAAAATTCTATCAATTCAAACTGGGCGACAGTCCGCTAACCCGAGACATTACACGAATCAGACAGCATAATGCCATACTTTTCAACCTGAAACACCCATTACCATAATAGGCGTTCCCTAGCCAAATCTTTCCTATACCAAAATTTCCATTTAACCATCTTTTAGCTTTCACCACGTTTACTCTCAAACCTCTTCTCTATTCCCTCTATTAGTCACCTTTTTTTTAATTTTGTTAATTTCTGTTCTTTTGTTCCTTTTTGTTCTCTTTCAAAATCCCCTCTCGACCAATAACTTCTTGTAAATCAAACTTTTTAAATCACAACTTCCTCTCCACTCTATCTTTCCGAAGGCAGGCAGACCATCGGAAGAATACTGTCATTGGCTTGAATGGGTTTTTTCATTAAGTCTTTTCCCGTATCAATAATCCAATTTTTAAAATTGTGCGCGTGTGCTGTGCAAACTAAAACCTTAGTGTAATTTTTAAGTGTTTTTAAAACTCATTTTAGTTATAGTTCGCCAAATTGTTAGATTTAAGTTTTTTGTTCCAAAGAACAGGAGTTCTGACCTTATACTTCTCCATTTATTGTTTAAGCCGGAGTTAAACCCGTTTCACCCGACCACCCATCTACCATGACGTTGCGCGCCGTGGTGGTGTGGTCGGCTCTGAATCGGGACTTGATTCAGGCGCACTTTTGTATTATTAATTATAATAAAACCTTTTTGAATTGAATTGAATGAAATTGTCTCACGACGCGCGACGGTCTAAACTCAGATCACGTTCCCTATTAGCGAATTGGAACTATATTGTGACAGCACGTTCTTATGAAAAAGTGGGCGGAGCTCTCATGAAAACTAAACTGTAGAAGCGCTCACATCGCGACAAAAAACAGGGAACTTCTCTTAATAAATCTTGAGGGAAATGGGCTGTTCTTGAAAGAGAAAATAACCTCACTTTTTGACGAACTATCATTTCGTTTGTGACTTGGTAATTGTTTAGTATTTTATAACAACTTTAAAAATCGAGTTTTGTGCTACGTAGGAATTAAAGAGTAACGATATTGTCGATGTACTTATTGCCAGTGAGGTACTAAGAAACCTTCAAAGTGCTCAAGGAGAACGTCAACTTCTTCATATGACCATTCCCTTGGGTTTAGCAAATGAGACAAAAAATTCGAGTGAACATAGATCTTGCTCAGGATAACACGAATTATTTCATGTTTTCAATTCACACACTAATTTTACAATACTGCATGCACATCATAAAAAATGTGCGTCATTTTGATAGGATGAATTTATTGAATTTCCCACCATACCGCACAAGATCTTCGACTATGACGTTGGTGGCTCTCCTATTGGTTGAAGCAAAACTGTAATTTCTCGAGAAATCACATTACATCATCGCATGATCTCTATGTTTGGAGAATAGTGTTTTGCATCCTCTGAGAAGGGAACGTGATGTGAGTTTTCTCCACGACAAATGCTCACTTTCACTGAAATTACAGAATAGCCGTCTTGATGTGATGCAGACTTTAATGTATTTATCCCCCAAGCACAACACTCGACAAGCGTACCGCCAATAAAACTATAAAAAATTATAACTGTTACATTTCTGCCAAAAGATGAGATAATTTTGAATATTAATAGTAAAAAACTGAAAATAATTTCGGCTGTGTGAACCTGGAAACCAATTCATGGCAGAAACAAAATGAATTGGTCTGAAAATGATGTGAACGTTTGTGTCACTTTTTAAATAAACCGCTGCCCAAGGAATCACTACTTCCACATCCAGATTTTCTATTCAAGTCACTCCCAACGGAAAAATTTTGTATGTGGAAATAATTGTTTATGGAACTTTAATAATATAATATTTAAAATCCTCTAACCCAAAAACCCATAAAACGATACCCCACACGGTAGTGGGTTGGGGGTGGTGAGAGGGGGGTGGTAGTGGGGGTGGATGAAGTAAAAAAGTATTTTGCGGTTTCTCGTTCTTGTACATACACTAAATCACAATTTTTTCATCCCCTTTAATAATGGGGTGGAGGTGGTAATGGGGGTTGCTAATGCCAAAAAATTTTTTGAGACCTTAGCATCTCTTGTATATACTAAGTACCAATTTTATGGACTCTTACCTGCTTGATTTACCTATTTACCCCAAATTTACCCCCAACCCTTCGATGGTACAAGATAAATATATACTTTAGTTTCAGATCTCGTTAAAGTACATATGTGTACCAAATTTCAAGTCAATATCTTAAACGGTTGCAGAGTAAACGTGCGCACAAAAGAAGTTACAGACAGACAAGACCGACAGACAGAATTTTTTTTTCGCTCAAACTTAAAATCTCGACGTTTCATGAATTCTAAGCCTAAATAGGCTTCAAATGAACAATAAAAATTTTTTAAATTTTTTTTGCCGTTACTATACTTCCACTGGATGTGGTAGAAGTAAAATGGAAGATTTTCAAAAAGTGGCCAATTTTTCAAAATCATGGAAATTCGAATTTTTCAACTGTAATAGGTTTTCAGACATTTGTGGCCGTTTGTGCCACCGAAATTTTCGTTTGTGCCATAATCCTGCGTGAGAGAGGGGGCGAGGAGAGAGGGGGCAGCAATAAATAGAACGATGCATATTTTCACCAAATAAATTTCATAGATACTTTCTCCCGACTCATGAACTTTTCAGTAGACCAATTCGTTTTGTTTGTGCCACAAATTGGTTTCCAGGTTCACATAGCCAATAATTCCAGTTGCTTTTATTTATTTTTGATCATAACGCTCAGAAATTTAGACATAGTCTAACCGAGACTGTCGCACTTCAACTACATCGCAATAAAAACTATCCAACTACTCAAAACTACCGTTTTGTTTGCTAAGAAAATTGTTTAAGAAAAAAAAATACACGCTAACGACGATGAAAAGAGAACGCTTCTAGTGATAATACGTTTTCGGTCCTTTATGGTGTGATCCTGTCATGGGCGACTGGCAAGATGTCCTTCAAAACTTATTTTCCCTTACTCTCTTGAAAGTAGAAGAATACTCTTCACCTTTATTTGCTCATACGCAAGTCATGTCGTAGTACAGAAAGAGCTGAAGTCGAACGTGACCGACTGCGAATACATATTTGATTAACATTTTGTTCGAATACGATACAATACACACGAATACCGATGTGCTTGATGTCTTAGGAGTTCAAGCAGAGTGTATATGAAAGATTTTAGAAATATTTTGATGACCCTTTCAGGATAATGCTCTGCTGCCATCTTTGATACAATTACGTGTCTACATCCCTTTGTAAATACCCTATATCGTGAATTACTTCACTAATATTTCTCTAGATACTATAAATAACTACTTTCGTAACTATTTTAAAAGTAGAGTTTTGTGCTACGTAAGTGTAGGGATTAAAGGAGAAAAAATATTGCCGATGTACTTATTGCCAATGAGGTACTAAGAGACCTTTAAAATGCTCAAGGAGGACGTCATCTTCATATGACCAATCCCTTCGGTTTAGCAATTGAGGCTTTAAAAAAATCAAGGCTTACTGTACTAAAAACTGTCCTAAAACGGCTTCTCCATTCCTTTATATAGCTAAATATGAGAGCCCTGGAATGTTCTCTCCTCATTCTGACATTTTCTAATAGACTCTCTGCAATATTCAGATTCTGACACAACGCGCCATCTCTGAGCCGATTGCCAAACCAACTAACTTAACTTGTTTTCTTTTACCTATACATGGAACTTAGAAAATACCCACAGATGTCTCTGGAGGTAAAAATATGTAACACTGGCCCCTCCTTAAGCCTGAATGTCAGGTCAGGCAATTCAGTTTCTTCAACATATTTAGCTGGTCTGTCTAAGAGTACGATTTTCATCTTCGACTTTTTACTTCTTTGAATTAGACAGACGTCATCGGGTGATGACAGAATACGGTCCTTCCCAAGTCGGTTGAAGCTTCGGGATCTAGATTTTTTCCACTGTGGGTTGTACAGTCAAACCAGAGCTCCCACCTTGAATTCTCATGTACTGGCATTACAATCCGAGAATCATAACGAGCCTTCATTCGATTACTAGCTTTGGTAATCTGCTCTCTGACATTCTTCGGCTGTCTCTCGATTTTCATTCGCATAGTTCCTTACGGAAAGTGGTTTCTTATTGGCAGCACAATTCTTACATTTGCGACATCAAGGACATCCTGATGACTATTAACCCAATAGAATCGTTCTCGTACTTTACTCAGCGTCTTGTTTCCAGATCTTAATTATTTTGAATTCGTCTTTCTCATCTTGAAGTCTTCTTTCTTGTTCCTCTTTCTCTTCTTGACGTCGTCTTTCTTGTTGGCTTTTCTCTTCTTTTCATTCTTGACATCTTCTTTCTTGTTCTTCCTTTACTTCTTAGTGTCTGATTTCCAGATCTCCCATAATTTTCGTCAATTTGACTCTTTCTTCCTGACGCCTCTTTCCTTCCTCTTGACGCATTCTTTCTTGATCTTTTCTTCTTGACGTCGCATTTCTTGTTCTTCTTTGTCTTACTGACGTTGCTTCTCCATCATCCTCCTAAACTCCACAAGTAGGTCCTGCATTTGATTCTCCGCTGCCATGCTTACTATTAAGGGTGTACGATGACGTTAACCAAGTTTGTCGCACAATGGCGTTAAGAGAATACATATATTTCGTCGATATTTCTAATGGGACTTTCTAGAAAAATCTCGAAATAGCACAAAAGAGTCTTATATATAGTCTAGGTCACTATTCAGTTGAAAGAATTTCACCATCTCCAGTAATTTCCAAATAGAATGTTCCAGATATTTTCTTAAACTAACACAAATAAATCTTATTTAGTGTATCTATCACTTTTCAGTTGAAAGAATTTGATTATCTCTACTAGTTTCCAACTAGAATGTTCTAGAAATTTTCGCAAGCTAACACAAATGAATCTTTCTCAGCGTCTCTATCACTTTTCAGTTGAAAGAATTTGATTATCTCTATGAGTTTCAGAATAGAATGTTCTGGAACTTTTTCCGAAAACGCACGTTTCACAGTTTTTAGTTCAAAATGAGCCCTTACACAATGTCCTGTAAGTCAATTCTCCGTGTCACTACAAATTCCCGAGAAGAACACTGTAGAACCTAATCTTCTGTTATAATTCCGCTTGTGACACCAATTGTCACGTATTTACATTCCTTTGTAAACACCCTCTATCGTGTATACTAAAAACTGTCCTAACTCGGCTTCTCCATTCCTTTATATACCTAAAGATGAGAGCTCTAGAATGTTCTCTCCTCATTCTGTAATTTTTTAGTAGGCTCTCTGCAATTTCCAGATTCTGACGCCGCGCGCCATCTCTGGGCCGATTGCCAAACTAACTAACTATCTTAATTGTGTTCTTTTACTTATGCATGGAACTTAGAGGGAATTCCTACAGATGTCTCTGGTGGTAAAAATATGTAACAATACAAAACCTTAACTTTAATGTCATTAGATAGATAGATAGATAGATAGGAATTTATTGACTACATTATATAAAATAGTTACATTTGTAGCAAGTCATAGTTGCTGCTATTACCTTAAGTAATGCATTCATTAATTTACAGTTAAAAAAATGCCTATCTACAGACTAGAAATATAATGTTTAAATCAAAACATTTAATATGGACAAAACAATTAAAATGATTAAAATGATTTTTAAAAAGTGTATCAGAGTTAAAATTAAACACATGTCTAATAAGAAATACATAAATTTCACTATATTTACAACAGAATATAAAAGAAGGATAAATGTAAAAGGTGTAAGCATATTCCAAAAAGAGACAGCTATCAAATATGATCAGTTTTCCATAGAGAAACTCATATATTCATCTACCGAATAAAAACAGCATTTTAAGAGATGTCTTTTAATGCTTGTTTTGAATCTGATATAGTCCAGTTTTTTTACATTTTCGGGTATTTTATTATATAGTTTAAAATCTAGTGAATTTCTTGCGGATTTTGTAAGACGATATCTAGTTGCTTTTAATTCATTTGATGATCTAGTCTCATAATGGTGATAGTCTGAGTGTGTAGAAAAGGTACTTTTGTTTTTATGAATTTCCAGCACTGAGTAATATATATATAAGCTCGGCAAGGGCATTATGCCATATTTGAGGAACAAAGGTTTGCAATGATCCCGATAATTAGCACCAGCAATTATTCTAATTGATCGTTTTTGCAAGATAAATATTTTATAGGCATGAGCGGAATTTCCCCAGAGTACAATCCCGTATGTAATCTGTGATTGGATTAAAGCATGATACGCAGATAGCAATGTTTTGACATTTATATACTTTTTCAGTTGACGTAGTAGAAAAATATAACTAGAGATTTTACTACTTAACTGTACAATATGAGCATCCCACTTGAGGTTATCATCAAGTACAATTCCAAGTAGCTTAACACTGTCGCCTTTGATAACAGCGTTGTTGGTCGAAAAAATCAATTTTTGGGTTTTATCTCTATTTAACTTTAGCATGTTATTATTATACCAGTGTTCTGCAGAATGTTGAGTTTCATATATAGATGCTTGTAGAGCCATTAAATTGTCATTTTTATTTATTAAAGTTGCATCATCTGCATACATAACAGTTTTGTTTGGAAAGAGATAGAAAAAAAGATCGTTAATAAAAATGATAAATAATAGAGGGCCCAGTACAGAGCCTTGGGGTACTTTACATGATATGACCCTAGAATGACAGTCCGTGACTGGATACTGCTTTAGGTAAATATACATTATCTAAGATTTAACTTTATGATTTCTTAATCGTGATAGAAAATGCTAGTTTCACAGGAAACTGTCTTGATCATGACTCAAAGATAAGGTTTGAATGAAAAATGACCGTCTTTGTATTCTCCCGCTGTGCCCAATTTATGAACTCGGCGAGGATTTTGCAATTCATCGAACCTGCCTACAACTCCCTCTCGATATCGGCATCGTACAATCTTCAAGATTCGAGGAAGTCCAGCAAAAGTCTATAAGATACGTCTGGATTTATCAATCTAATGATAGGGCCTTCGTCCTTACCCCTTGCCCGATCTGATCCCAGTTAATCTTATTACATGGATTTGTATGCACATGTACCAAAATTTATAAATAAAATATGATTGAAGGCAATGGGATTTTTTTAGTAATGTTCAATTAATTATTACTTCATATTGACTTAAAACTAGACAAAATTCAAATTTAATTTGAATTGCATTAAAATTAGTAGTCAGGCATTTCCGGAGTAGCTGACGTATAATCTGATGTCAAAAGTTAAAAACTCAAATAGGCGTATCTAATAAGGCTGAAAAATTTTAGTAATTTTATGTGAAATTCGATACACGAAGGTTTGAGAATTCATTAATAATTTTGATGCTAAAGCTTGAAAATTAAAAACAACGGGTATTTTCTTTCACTTTGTATAAGCTAAAGAGATCATCAAAAAGGATGAAAAAAATTTCAGGAAAATTAAACTGGCTTTATTCAAATTCAAATTATTTACTGGTGTCATTAACATAGTACATGTTTTACACAGGTCAATACATAGCACAGAGCTTTGGATAAATATAATTTATAAAAACATATAGTTTATAAAAATTTGGCAAGACAATAATATGCAAAAAATAAATAAACATTAAAATAAGAAACACACTACATGAAATATCACATAACACATTGCGATGCGTCTATATTTAGATATTTTAAAAACATTTATAAAAACATTTATACATCCACAATTTGGCTAGAAAAGTTCATTGTTAAGGTTGCAATTCAAATATTCGTTCGCATCATAAAAAGCTTTCTTTGATAGGAAAGTTCTTATTGTATTATTGAAAGTGTTCTTTGGGAGACTTCTGACGTGTACAGGTAATTTATTAAAGAATTTTGGTCCGAAAAAATTGAATCCATTCCTGCTCGAGCTTAGTCTGATAAAATCGGTTCTTAAATTATAATTATCTCTAGTGTCATGCGAGTGTAAGCTTTCATGAGTATTAAATAAATGAATATTTTCGTGTGTATATTTTAAGCAGGTAAATATGTATAATGACGGTCACATTGAAATTAATTAACTAAACCTTAATACCTAGTATCAATATTTAGGTCGGTGAAAAAATAAACAAACAAGCTAAAAACGTACTCTTCGCCAATTTACTGACCTTTTTATATAATTGTTACACATTCTATAGGATACTTTGCAGTTTTCTTGTAAATAATGTTTGTTTTTGGACATCCTAAATTTTGTGATTTATTACGTTATTTAATAAAATCTGAAAATTTTTCTACGGAAGTACACCACTACAGGTAAGAAGAATTGGCTACTATGAACAGTCGGTCGCGGTGGCTTTGACAGGTAACCGGTAGCAAAGGTGTATAGAATTGTTGCTCAAAATCGTCATACCATAAAGCGTAATTTTTTGATATTGTTTACGAGATGCTATAATAATTCACGTCCTCCACTGCCAGACACTTTCTATGTTGGCAACCCCCCCGCCAGACCCCTTTAAAGTATAAAAAAATGTAATTGTACTTACGTCATTTTCTAAATTTTGAATTTTAAATATGTTACTTCGGCAACTATTTTAAGGTGTTTCCCAAGCAGCCAGACAGTTTCGAAGGTTCCAACCCCCTACGAGATATAGTTGAAGGTCAGCTGTAGGTATGAGCGCAAAGGAAGGCAAATGTATATAAAAGCGAGTACGAATGAGAGAGTCAGTTAGGTTTATCGGATAATTGAATTATGTAGAAATTATTTATAAACTAAAAATAAAGGAAGAGGGTCGATTTGGGCGGTTTTTGCCCCAAATTATTTTCAGGTGAAAAAATCAGAAAACGTTTTTTTTTTAATGTCTACTAACAATAATAAGTCGATTTTACCCTAAGCGGACGACCCCCCCCCATTCCCCTAGCCCCCCTCAATCCTGAATACGCCATCACTTCAGAGACGCCAAAAACGTATTTTCCTATTTTTCTGGATTTTTTTGTAACCTATTTTTCAATTTTACCTTCAAATGACCTTATAAACTTGATGTGATACAGATTAACGAACTTCGGGTTCGAAATCAGCGAACCCAAAAATCCCAGGATACCCTGGTCAAGTCTGGTGAGCAAGCTTAGATATTTTGTTATATTTCCCGCAAACGAATAAATAGTAAAACCACCCTCTCCACCCCCCCTTTTGTAAAAAGGGAATGTGGTATTTTATCAAGCAAATATAAGTTTGAAAGCGATATATCTCCCCAAGAACGCTGTTAGCAAGTTATGGCATGTTCAGGATTGAGGGGGGGGGGGGGGGGTCGTCCGTTTAGGATAAAATCGACTTACTATTGTTGGCAGACATTAAAAAAAAAAAATTTCTGATTTTTTTTCTTCCAAAAATAATTTGGGGCAGAAACCGCCCAAATTGACCCTCCTCCTTTGGTTATTACCATAATTTTACAGTTAATAAATTGTTAAAAAATAAATTTAATAAACTAATAGCAAATTAATTTCCGTTTATAAACGTGGTTTTTTAAAATATATTTAAAAGTAATTATGAACCAAATTTCAATATTTTATTAAAATTTTATTGTTTACTATGAACCTAATAATAAAAAATAGTTTGATAATAAAATGTCTGATGGACAAATTGTTTATTTATAATCAGAGCCCGTATACTTATAACCATTATAACCATTTTTGAAGTCAAAGTAGCCGATTCGGAGATATTCGCTGTGAAAAATCGCGTACCACCGATTTTTCGCCGAGCGCTCCAAACTACCCCCTACTCTGAAGTCGATAGCGAAAAAACGGTGGGGAGTACGCAAATCGACCATAGAACTTTTTTTATGTAGAATTTAATGAAGAATATTTTTGTGCCTATACCTGTTTTTCGTGGGAATGACGGATCCGAAGAAAAATGAGAATATCCGTAACTAAGTCCCATCTGGGGGTGGTTCTTCGCCCCAAAAAAGTGTTTCCATCAACGGATAAGGTGGGAACTCTTCGGATCCTTAATTCTATTCCTATGAACTATACATAGCCCAAATATAATTTGTATATGAATTTTTTCTCCTAAAAAGTCTAATTTGCGTGGACTATACAGCTGACTTTCAACTATGTCTGGTAGGGGGTTGGAACCTTCGAAACTGTCTGGCTGCTTGGGAAACACCTTAAAATAGTTGCCGAAGTAACATATATAAAATTCAGATTTTATAAAATAACATAAGTACAATTACATTTTTTTATACTTTAAAGGGGTCTGGCGGGGGGTTGCCACCATAGAAAGTGTCTGGCAGTGGAGGACGTGAATTATTATAGCATCTCGTAAACAATACCAAAAAATTACGCTTTATAGTATGACGATTTTGAGCAGCAATTCTATATACCTTTGCTACCTGTTACCTGTCAAAGCCACCGCGACCGACTGTTCATAGTAGCCAATTCTTCTTAGCTGTAGTGGTGTACTTCCGTAGAAAAATTTTCAGATTTTATAAAATAACGTAGGTCTGGCGTTCACGGGCTCTTGGTCTATTAGTAAAATCTATAAACAAAAAAAAAATATTATAGAGATAACATTTCGCAAAATTTCTATTTAAGTAAAAGCGACAAAAATTAGGAAAATAGTTTTTTTAAAATGAAATGATTAATAACTTTCTTATTTACTGATTGATTTTCTTCCTCTAGCTAACACTAACATACTTTATAAATTTCAATACAATCGGACTTTTCTTTCTTAAATTATCCTGCTTACAAAAACCGTGACGGACGGACAGACGGACAGACGGACAGACGGACAGACGGACAGACGGACAGACGGACAGACGGACAGACGGACAGACGGACAGACGGACAGACGGACAGACGGACAGACGGACAGACGTACATTTTGAAAGTTGTTCAGAATTCGTTCACTAACACAATGATATGAAAATTTTTTCTCCACGAGCGATATTTACGGTTTTAGAAATGTGCCGATCAAATGTAATATACCCTTCGTTTTTGCGAATAGTATAATAACGAAATCAAATCGATTCAATAACGATATTAGACAATAAGGTTTAATTCACCGGGTGACATGGAAATTTTAATTAGTGATTTTTAATGACCTTTTTTAAAAGACGGTTAATTTTTTTACAACAATTTTTTAGTTGATATTTCGTAAATAGACATTAAAGGACCCAAGACCTTAATAAGAATGTTGATATTAGATATTGAGATCACGGGGTGGTAATTAACTTATTTTTATAACAACTTTGCAACAACATGGCATTTTTACATTTTCAAAGAATTACGAGAAACTGCTGTAATTTAGTTTTCATCTAATTCGGTCCCATTTCACCCAAACACAAAAATTCAGTAATACTTTCCCGACAGCTTTATTGCAAATAGTTCCACATGCATCAGATACATTTTTAACTGCCCAAGTGCAGACATTGTAGCTAGTCCATATTTATAACCGACACCGATTAAAATTAGGGGAATTGAATTTTTATGACCGGAAAGAATGCCTTAATGAATCAATATGGTATTGCCATTTTTTCATTATTGCAGTTGAAATCGAATACGAGAGTTCGAACAGAACAATGGACAGAATGAAAGGAGAACGCAAAAAGTCCTGACATCCTCGATAGCCTTTTGTTTAAATTGATTCGGCGGCAGCGGAATTTAATACCATTCCAGACCTCAGTAATTGTAAAATAGACGGAGCAATCGGTTTCAACCTACCCCATTCAATACAATTTTATACTATTGCCTATGCCAGATCGACAACTATTCAGCATATTCAAGCATCACTGGTGCATTTGATACATCATTAATACCACATGGGTTTTTCTATATACTCCCACATAAATACCTATTGTGAGGAGAAATAATATACATTTTTTTTTCGGGTACGGTCAGTGAAATCAACGTTCATGTCTGTTAGAAATCTCTTGATAAATGTTAAAAAGAGCATTGTTCAAGCCAAATGAATACGAGATTACTATTGCATATGTAGAGTTGGAAGCAGAATTTCGATTTGGTTTACATTTTTGAGGCAAATGAGAATTTAACAACAATCTTTATTTTTCTGTGTTTGTTGTTGGGACCTCTACCACATGTATTTTCTTCTGAAATAATGTCCGTGAAATCTACAAAATAATGCAATTATCCAGTATTTTCTGGAAAATAACCTCTACGCTTGTCACTTTTAAGTCAAAGAAGCAGTTATAGGGCGTTCTTTAACAAATAATGAATAATAACATATTTTATCTATTTCCACTATGGTAAATAGACTACTGTCACATTGTTTTCAAGCAGGTAGCAGGTAAGTTGATTTTACCGGTAAAGTGCTAGTTGCTATTGACGACGGGAGGTAAGTGAGCTACTTACCTCCCTTGGGTAAATAAGTGTTTTCAAGTAGACTACGTGACATTCATTAATGTCATTAATGTCAGAAAAATCACAGTCAAAACAAATTGATCAAGAAGTGTAAAATCTGATTTGTTATTTCCTGAACCAAAATCAAAATCAAATCAAAGATATTTATTAACGTTTAAAGACATGAATGCGCCTAAGCTGGGTCCAGTCTAGAGCCGATCACCCCACCGCGGCGTGCAACGTCGCGGTAGGTAGGTGATCGGGTGGAGGGGTTTAGCTTCGGCTGTAACAACAGATGAAATTGGGGCTTTAGAGCTCCTGTTTAACATATATAAAAAACTTAAACCTAACAATTTCGTTGAACAATAATACGGGAAGATATTAAAATACTTAGAAATAGCTAGAATTACGAAGAAACAATTGCATTTTTAACACACGCGCACTATCGCACGCGCGCACTAAATTTATGAAGAAAATCTTGTTGTCCATACGGAAAAACCTGTTCGAGAGTCACGGATTTATCCAATGGTCTACCTGCCTCTGCAAGGATGGGGTGAGGGGAGATTATGATTTTAAAAGTTGGGATTTAATAGCAGTTATTGGTCTAAAGGGAATTTGGAAGAAGAACAAAAAGGGACAAAAGAACAAAAATTGACAAAAATAATAACAATGAAACTAATGGGGGAATAGAGAGGGTACAAGTTAAAGGTGGTGAAAATAAAGGGTGGTGAAAGGAGCAGATAAAACGTTAAACACCACGCAGCAGGTAAGTAACTTTCACCAGTCTCGGCTCTGTTGCCAGCCCTCGCTACGCTCGGGCACAAAATCATTCCAGACCAGTAAAAACTACTTACCTCCCTTGTGGTGTAAATAACTATTGCTGGCGTTTCGGAAACCGAATCTGTTTCCTTTCTCAAAAAAAAACAAGAAACACAGAAAAGTTAAGAAAACGCCACAACCAATATTTAGACAATAATCTTTATTTTATGTCACCTTAATTAATTCACTATTTCAGCCGTAATATTCTTTACAATTTGTTGATAAAGTGGTAAGTTCCAAAAAAAAAAAATGATTCTTGTCCATCGCTATTTTCAATTAATAAAATGTTTCTCACCTGTGTGGAGAACCAAAATATTTATTTAATATTAACCAGTGCACTTCCAAAGGCAGCTTTATTTTAGATCAGCTACGGTGTTTTCATTAGGCAATGACATTTCTTCCCCAAGTAAACAAAACAGATGGATCTTCTGGTTAGGACAATAGATGATTGCATGGTATGGTAATTTGTTATATCACTACTAATGTCTAGTGATAATAATCAAGTATGATTTACGAAGATGAACATTTCATTTGAAAACGTATACATGGACATTTTGCATTGGTCATATCAAAACAATTGAAACAGTTAATTTGCGTATATGCCTGAAATGTTCACTTCCCGAGAATAGCTCCTCCCCCCCAGGCAGTGGAAGCTGAAAGTTACGGGATACGATCAAAAACGAAACTCTCGATAAATCTAGGAATATACGTCATAGTAGGTAAGACACTATCAACCAGTTATTGATATATTTTCCGATATCCAAGCAGCACTAATGGTAATTGGTTCCATTCAGGTCGATTCAAGACTAGTATGAGGGTAAAAACACAAAGAAAGCAGGTTGCCTGCATACTGGTAATCAGCGCCTATAAGCGCCAATAATTAAGTACGCTTTTAAACGTTCCCGTATATAGACAAAGCTGGATACCAGTAAGCAGGCAACCTGCTTTCTTTGTGTTCTTACCCTTTTAAAAGCGTACTTAATTATTGGCGCTTATAGGCGTTGACTACCAGTAAGCAGGCAACCTGCTCTCTTTGTGTTTTTACCCTGAGATTATATGAATGCCTTTACAGACTTAGGAAGTCAGAAAAAAGTAACGTGGGCATCAAGAGAAATGAGATAGCTGATGAACTGGTCAGGGAAGGCACATCTAAGGTACTCGTAGAACCTGAACTCCTTTGCGGTGTGGCTAAGCCTTGCAATGCCCGTGGCTTACATTAATAAATGATTACAAAATAAATCTCTGGACCGGTGACAAAGATAGGCCAGAGAACACAGCCCCACAAAAAAAAAGTTCAAAGCAGCGAACCAGATCCATGTATCTCCATGTATTTTCGGTCGCTGAATCCGAATCCGGGATCAGAAAAAATCGTACACCCCCAAAATCATTAGCTAGAGCCAAAAAACACCCCTGAAATGAGATAAGAAGAAGATTAAGCTATGAGAATAGTTGTTACTTCTTAATCAATCAAATTAAGGTTAAACAACAGCGTACGTACAACAGATATGAAACACACCCACAGGGAGGGAGGGGTGAAAACTAACCCCCATATATAAAAAAATCGATCCAAAACAGCGATGACATCCAACAGGATTTCTATTTTCATGGATGCTATGATTGGCTGAAATTGTGTAGTACTCTAAAATAGGACCAGAAACTTACGTACCATCAACATCCTGCACTGTCAACCCTCAGAGGGTGTGAAAACTACCCCTCATGTATAATTTAACAATAAAAACTTTCAGCGATTTCTATAAAAATTCGAAACACCTGCGTTGTGTGGAAGAGAGAAGAAACTAGACTATGTTCGACGATGTACTTGAAAACCACCCCCACGGGGTTGCGAGATACTACTCCTTTATCAATAGGATGCTGGAAAAACAGAGAGAAACTAACCGGATTTACATTTTTATGGATGCTGTGATTGGCAAAAATCGTGTTGCACACTTAGAGTTTGAAACACATGTCCTATAAATGTTATTAGGAAGGATGTAAACTACCGTAATTCAAGATGTACCGAAAAAGCTATACTGTTGCTTATTCGTTTAATTTCCATAATTTTTTTATTTAGGGGTGGCGTCTCTCAACCCCGTGGGGGTGGTTTTCAAGCACAACGTCGAACATAGTCTAGTTTCTTTTCTCTTCCACACAACGCAGATGTTTCTATGTTGATGGTACGTAAGTTTCTAGTTCTATTTTAGAGTACTACGCAATTTCAGCCAATCATAGCATCCATGAAAATAGAAATCTTGTTGCATTTTACGTTATTTCTTGTTTTTCTCGTGTCCTTTAAACTTGGGGGTGGTTGTTCTCAAGGGACAGTTTATGAAGATTACGTCGGACCTGATGCAGTTTCTTATCACTTTAACTAAACTTAGACATTTTGAGTTTTTCGGCAGTCATTACTGTTTTGGATCGATTTTTTTTATATATGGGGCTAGTTTTCGCCCCTCCCTGAGGGTGTGTTTCATATCTATTGTATGTATGCTGCTGTTTAATCTTGATTTGTGTAATTCGATTGATTAAGATGTAACAACTATTCTCGTAGCTTAATATTCTTTTTACCCAATTTCAGGGTTTCAGGGGTGTTTTTTGGCTCTAGCTAATGATTTTGGGGGTGTACGATTTTTTTTTATCGAAAATACATAGGAATACATAGGTCTGGTTCGCTGCTTTAATTTTTTTTTTGTGGGGCTGTGGAATCCATTAAGAACGATCTACCAAATTTACGAAAGACCTATTACGCGAAAATAAAACTGCCATTTAGATAGTGGTGGATCTTCTAACCACACACTATCGGCTTAACAGATATATGAGTCTAGTGGTTCTGGCAGAGGACGCTACATGCAAATTGTGTTAGGAGGAAGAAAATATCTCAGTACATGTGCTATGCTACTGTGAAGATCTAACTAGACCGAGATTCCAACTACTCGGCAAGAAGAAACCAAGGGCTGATAGTTATAGTAAAAGGCCCTTATCAAGGCTGTGAAGTCTGTTATAAAGGAAAATGCTGAAAATGCGCTAGTCAAGGTCAATCAGACAGCTCCTTCCTTCTAATCTTATCTAGTGGCATTTCTTTTTAAAATGAATAGTGTTATAAACATGAATAATATAAAAAAAAAATTAATATCTATCTTACTTCGAAAAAGTGCAAATTGAAAATCTTTTCTAACACAAGCATGACAAAGTTTATACGGAAAAAAATAGAAGAGTGTTAAGAAATTTCAATGTAAACATGTGCAATAAATGCTAATTAACTCTGCCGAAAACAAAACAAAAAAATACGATTTTCTGTTTTCCGTGTCCGGTTATGGAGAGCGGAAAAGCCGAGATCGTGCTTGCGTTTCTATTGGCATAGTGAGTTGAAACATTTGACAGAGTAAAAAGACAAAATTAGCCTTATGCTGCTGAATCCGTAGTAATGCGAAAAGTAGACATAAAAATAAACTACACTGTGCCTATCAGAGAAAAATTGTTCGGCATAATAAAAATGTAAGATAAAACAAATTCATTTGAGAAAATTAATAGGTTATTTAGTTTTGTGGGGCTTTTGAATTTGATTTAAGAGGATGTGACTGAAACACTCAGTTCACAAAATACAGGTATTTTTTGCACTTTAGATAGCGTGAACACCGTGGCATAGACCAAGTAAAATCAAAATAAACTTGATCAAAAATTAAAATTCGTGGTTACGATTATAATGGCTTCTGAGAGTCGGAAAAAATCTCGAAAAGTGTAACTAATTTATAGCTTAAGGAGACTATGTCTCCCCCCGTTTTCGAGGATGCTGAACACGATGGTGGCGGTTTAAACTCTTTCCGAGTTAACCCCACTCCCCAAACGGCCAAGAAACCACCCCCGATAGGGGTGAAACGCGGATACGCCGTCTCATACCGACAAAACTAGCGTCACCCCCCGTTTTCGAGGATGGCGGTAGTTTAAACTTTTTCCGCGTTAACCCCACCCCCCAAACGGCCAAAAACCACCCCCCAAATGGGTTAACGCGGATACGGCGACTCATACCGACAAACCCCCCCGTTTTCGAGGATACTGAACACGATAGCGGTGGTTTAAACTTTTTTATAGTGGACCCCACCCCATAAACGGGCAAAAACAACCCCCGAATGGGGTGAAACGCGGATACGCCTAAACCTGCGTCAGCCCCCGTTTTCGAGGATACTGAACACGATGGTGATGCTGGATCTTCTCCCCGAAGCAAACTAACCCCTCTAACGGCCAAAAACTACCCCCTTGATACCCGGTTTAATGAGTGCACCGGATAAGACAAAATGAATCATATGTTCACAGATCAGTGAATACACACCGGATGATGATTCCAGGTTTCTTGATGACTGAAAAAATAGGCGCATACTTTGTGTCTAGTTTTTAGGTGGGAAAACGTCATACACTAAAGAATTACATTCAAAAGTACGCAGGCTCGCGTCATAAAAACAATCACTATAATGCCTATACGACTCATCTCGTGATAATTCTGTGTTATTGCATAAATAAGTGGCTGTTTAACAACTGCAGAAAATGCAAAGTAAAGAGATTTTTAATAATGTAAGCTCGATATAATTAAAAATTGTAATAAGTATGGTTACGTCAGAGAGTAGTTTGCTTCGGGGAGAAGATCCAGCATCACCATCATATTCAGCATCCTCAAAAACGGAGGTTTTGTCGGTATGAGACGGCATATTCGCGTTAACTCCTTTCTGGGGTGGTTTTTGGCCGTTTGGAGGGGGTTCGGAAAGAGATTAAACCACCGCCATCGAGTTCAGCATCCTCGATAATGGGGGGTGACGCAGGTTTTGTCGGTATGAGACGGCGTATCCGCGTTAACCCCTTTCGGGGGTGGTTTTTGGCCGCTTGGGGAGTGGGATCAACTCGGATAGAGTTTAAACCACCGCCCTCATGTTCAGCATCCTTGAAAACGGGGGTGACGCTGGTTTAGTCGGTATGAGGCGCCGTATTCGCGTTAACCCATTTGGGGGGTGGTTTTTGGCCGGTAGGGGGGTGGGATCAACTCGGATAGAGTTTAAACCACCGCCCTCGTGTTCAGCATTGTTGAAAACTGGTTTAGTCGGTATGAGATGCCGTATCCGCGTTAACCCATTTGGGGGGTGGTTTTTGGCCGTTTGGGGGGTGGGGTTAACTCGGAAAGAGTTTAAACTACCGCCATCGTGTTCAGCATTCTCGAAAACGGGAGCGGGACATAGTCTCGTTAGGCTATAAATTATTTACATACCTGTCCGACTCACAGAAGCCACTATTATTACAATTAATTTCTCGCAGGCGATTATTCGGTTTTTAAAATGAAAAATATACTTATTTTGGGACTATCAAAAGCCACACAAATTAACTACTAGAATCAATGTTAAAGGTGTGTTTGAGTTTAGTAAACATGGAAATAAAACGGGAATCTCATATTGTAATCCAGGAGGGCATTTATATAAAAATGAAAATAATGTTTATTGTGCTGTATTTTCTTGGTGGTCAAATTATAGCTTTCCCAATTTATTGACACAAAGGTACGGAATTCTACCCACAACTAAAATTCATTGCACGCACTGTTTTATTTAAAGCGAACCTATTGCTATAGAAATTTTGGGGTAGGCACCATAATAACTTTGAGCTACCAAAAAAATATATTAGTGTGGGGCTCATGTATATCATGTTAAACTTTTACCCTCTCATCATCGTCTAAAAATGTCTAACTAATCAAAACGTTGACTAAGTTAAATAATTGTTCTAATATTAATTAGCTTCATCATCACAATAGTAAGAAATAAACTTGTATATCGAAATGACCAAATGATAAAAAAAAATATGTAGACATGTCCTGAAGTTGAACTTCATATTGTGATCTTATAAGAACTCTAGTACGAATCATCTGACGAGACGAATCAACCGAATTGCAATGTTTATCTTGATTTATTCTTTATACAAATATGTAGGTATACAAGCATACAAAATTACGCAGGTAACAAAAGATCATTAAGCACCGTTGGACACTGTCAATATAGATTTTCATCAGGTAATGGTAGAATCAGTCAACTAATAATTTATATAAATTTTAACACAAGTTCCTCAAAGGAAAGTTCCAACTTATTTTCTGCAAGTAAATTTATCTTTCCCACTAGTTCCACGAAGCCATTTAATTTAATGACATATACACAAATTTGTTTAAATCGTTTGATAAATTACGCCACGGTACGCTGCTAAATGAATTAAACAGTTTTGAGTCTCTCACACGTATTTAATTAAATTTACCTCCTATGTTTAAAGAACTAGAAAAATGATTTAGAAAGATATAGGAAAATAATTACACTTATTAATTTATTATTATTATTCCTAAGTGTGTAGAGAAATATATTTCATAACATTCTCAACTCAAATCTATATACAATACCAAAATAGATGCATCGGGAAGTCTTATATACTATTGTGTCGAGCATTGAATACGTACATACTATCATTTAATTACACAGGTCTGCGAAATTTTGTTGTTGGGCAGATAGTGGATATTTCCGAAGTAATTTTTTGCGCTGAATTCAAATCTAGCATCAGAATTGGTCCACCACGTCAGGATATTGAAATATTTGAAGTTAAGTACTTAAAAAATGGCGTTTTTGTCAAAAAATGCCATTTGACAAAAATGGCATTTTTGCCATTTTGCATTTCTGCCTTGTTTTTGAGGTTATGTATAGGATTCGAAAATGTTTGCAGCTTATTTCTAATAAATACATAATTTAGTATCATCCTTCATCTCTAAAATAAGCTTTTGAATGGTCATCTATGATATTTCCTCGCAAAGTTATAGCCATTTTAAGGTGAAACCATGATTCCCTAGAACTCAACAATCCTAAACACACGAGTCTAAAACAATCAAATTTAACACAACAGAAAAGCAAACATACCGAGCTCTTAATCAAACTTAAATTGGTTTTCAGACAATCTAGGCGATGTTAGCGAATAGCAAGGGGAGCGCTTTCATCAGGACATCATAGAGATGGAAAGGAGATATCAAGAAAAATGGTCTACTTCGATGCTAGCTGACTTTTGCTGATCTCTTCAATGCTCATCATAAAAGGCGTTCTGACATAAGGTCTTTGGAAAACAAGAAAAAGAGATTTCATAAAATTTCATAAGATTACGGGAGGTTTTAGCGCTTTAAATTTTGGAAGTATAGTTTATAATTTTGGGGTTTTATCATGTTTAGGGCTTAGTGTTAAAGACTTTTTAAGCGTTCTGATGTTATAATCTTGGCGTTTAAGAGTTCTGGACACATTTTTCTTCGGTTCCCTTTGGGGTGAGAGCTAGGTAGTTTGGTACTGTATAAGGATAGTTTTCACCCTCCCAAGGGTTTGGTCTCGATACAATTTGGGGATGCGCTGGTTGTTGCCCCAAAAATATATATTTGGTAATCGAAAATATGACAATTTTTTCTTTGACTAACTGGTAAGATTGTTGCGTTTTCCCTTCTGTCGTGTTAAATTTGATTCGTTTAGAGTCGCTTGGTTAAGAACTCGGTATGTTTTCCCTTTTGTTGTGTTAAATCTTGATTCGTTTAGAGTCGTTTGGTTAAGATTGTTGGGTTGTAAGGGTTTCAAATTCATGTCAGCTTAAAATGGCCATAATTTTGCCAGGAGACATCATAGATGACCATTTTAAAACTCATTTTAAAGAGAGAGAATGGTACTAAATGATGTATTTATTAAAAATAAGCTAAACATTTTTTTAGTTCTATACAAAAGTTACCAAAAAAGTCGTTTTTTAAGTACTTAATTTCAAATATTTCAAAATCCTGTCGTGATGGGCCAATTCTAAGGCCGGATTCGTATTTAGCCCGAAAAATTACTTCGAAAATGACCCGTCAGCTGCCCAACAACATTCATGACCCTTTTCTTCACAGATCTGAGTTATTTGTACTTTGTAATCTGTTAAACAGTTATTCATTTTAACAGATTAATATAATATTGAGAGCAACACATAAATTTCACAAAGATACCTTGAATATGAAAGTGAAGTCAATTTTTCCATTTATAACATTTTTCAAATCGACATATAAATTTTTTTTATTCGCCTTTACCAGTATAAAAATATGTAGCAACAACCCTGACTAAACATTAACCAATTTGGCTAAAATGTTTACCCAAATTAGTTTTAGATGGTTACAAATTATGAAGCGTCCAGAGAAAAAAAATTCCCCAATTTAACAATTCGAATGAGAAATTAATTGGTAATTCGATAATTCGATAACTCTACGCGTTACTGAGACATGGAGGGTAGAAAAAAAACATTGAAATTTATCAGTGATTTTATGACACAACCAGAAAAATCAGAACTGATTGACGTATCGAAGTCATCTTTTTTTTTAATAGCAAATGGTGAATCCATTTTTGTAAAACTTATTTCCGAGGGATAGTCTGTGTTCTAGTTATAAGGGATTGAATCATTCAGATACGCCTCCGTTTCAACGCCTGTAATTCCCTATGAGTAGATAATGATATGGGGGATCCATTTTTGTATAACTGTTTTTCGAAAAATAGTTTGCATTCTGGTTATGAGAGATTGAATTGTAACCGTCGATTTTTTAAGTACTCGTACATTTCTATTAAAATCCGCTAAATTACATTATTTTATCTCTCCATTGCAAAAATTACCCAATTTGTTATTTTTGTTAAGAAATATTTAACGCCGGCCCTGCCAGACGACTTGTTGCTTACAAGGCGACATTTTTAACATTTTAGATTCTCGTGGTAAATAACGGGTACAAGCGCCAACGTGGAAGTTTTCCTCCAATGAGAACGCAGAGATATGACATAATGTGGACATTTGGTCCAGAAGGTAGTGTGTGAGCGGAGATAATATAAAACAAAAATTTAGTGTGATGTATATAACTTTTTAGAAAAGTCCTGGTTAAGAATATTAAGTACCTATGTGTTGTTTGAAAGAAAAATGGTGAATTTTACCAAATAGTTCAAACAAGGTATTAACAATACAATTTGTCTCGTAATTGTGCATACAACTGCTACTAATCTATAACTGTGTGCTTTTAATGACTTTAATGCTCAGCAGATTTTGTAAGTACATAAACAATTATTATCTTCCATTTAGTCGTCAACGATTCATAGAATCGAGGAAGAACTGATCCCGTATTTTCCGTTGGCTGGCTTTTCAATATTTTGGTCGCTAGTGCAGTGCGTTATTGTTACATTTGCGTTACCCTAAACTTTAGGCCAATTTTACCTTTTATCTCTCAATTTTCCGTGTAAATAAACAGACAAAATTATTTCCGCGAATGCTGCGTCTTAGTTGTTTAAAACTCATAATAATTTGCCTTTAAAGAAACTTATGTAGCATTTAGACTGCGTATAAACTCAAAATTTTGTACTATTTTACTTTTTGTACTATTTTGTACTAAATAGTAATTTTTTATTTCAAAAGTCCATTTAGTTTACGAATTTTGATTTTAAAATATAGTTTTTTTTTTATAGAATAACAGGGCTATATAGGAGGTAAACGAAATCATAATCACAACCAAACTGTTTCACAAGTAAACAGTACTTGGAACCTGGTGATTTCTAAAGGACCCCGCACACCATATAGGGGAATTTCTGCCTCCAGTCAAATTTAATCTAACCCACGTAAAAATGTTCTTTTGAACCCCCTGAACAAATGTTCAAATGCAGCCAGGTCCGAAAAGGTCTTCGTTTCGAGATATGGAACCCTAAAGATTGTTCCAAATACGTTTTAAAATTGAAAAAATTAAATTAAGTTGGCTTTGATTTTATGGAAATTCAGAACTGGATAATTAATTCTTAAATAACACCATATTTCTTACTCATGTTAATGAAACCGTGGGTATTCAAGGGCTTCGCTGCAGCTTTTTCAATTCAAGAATAAAGTTGTGATACTTTTTTTTTAAATAAAAAACTTCTGTTAAGTTCTGTGACTCAAAATCTTATGATGAATTATTGTTCTTCGAGCTTCCTAGGATTAAATTGTTCTTTTTTTATCTGAACTTTCAGCGTGTATCATGTTTTTTATTTTAAATGCCCATTAAATGGGCAATTTAATCAGGTTCAATGATTTTTATTTGAACTACGATTATGGAATTTTTTTACCTAAACAATTTCGATCAGTAATTCGTGTCCACGTACTCAAAAAAAGCCGATATTTTTAAAAAAATAACACACTCGTTCTTGGATAGTAGGAAACTCAATGAATCAAAACAATGTCATTATTGATAAGTGAAAAATAAATAAAAAAGTGTGAAATAAAACTTAATATTTCGTTGTTTTACTATTGATTTCTATGGAAACAGCAATAGAATTTAGTCGTTAAGACAAGCTAACTTTGGGCGATTTTGGATTTGGAACGATCTTTAGGGCTCCATATCTCGAAACGAAGACCTTTTCGGACCTGGCTGCATTTGAACATTTGTTCAGGGGGTTCAAAAGAATATTTTTACGTGGGTTAGATTAAATTTGACTGGAGACAGAAATCCCCCCACATGGTGTGCGGGGTCCTTTGAGGCGGATTGTTATTTGAAACTTTTTCACATTTTAATGCATGCCATCACCTTTGGAAATAACAATGAAAGAGCAAATGGTACATAATACATTCGTTTTCAATTCAATATGGTCAAAATAATGTCACCCTCTGTGTCTCATCTCATACAATTTAAAATCAAAACGTTATCCATCTTTAACAGTGAAGATATCATTGTTAAACTATTTCCATACTCATTTTGTTTATACGTCAGAATATTTAACAACGAATTTCATAAACTGGCTGTAAAATAACTTAATATTTTTTATCTAATTCCTAGAAAAAGTATTAAATAAAATTTCACTTACTTTTGGCTCGCTTTGGCCTTCTGAGCCACGGCCGTTATTTTGTTAAGTTCCAGAATATCCATCCATGTGATTTTTAAATCTGAAACAAAAATTATTATTGAGAAACGGCTTCATTAAATAGCAGTGCTTTTATTGTTTGTCCTCCACGAAAACAGATAAATCAAACAATTGGCGAGTTCCCAAAACAATTAAAAGAAACAATACATTTTTTAATTGACAGGTAAGAAAATACCTTTTGCATACCTCAATAAAGTAAATATAGAATTAATGCTTCCTGGTTTATGTGTCATTCATATTTAATATTTTGTTTGCGTGCAGCTCGTTTATTCCTGAGGAGGGAATAATTAATAATGAAGGATAAAGGTAATAAATGCAGAATATCAAGACAAGGCCATAGCTGGAACTGCATAAATACTTTGTAATAAATGGTTGTAAAATGGAAAATTATAGAAACAATGAAGATGAAAAATTTTTGAAATTATGTTTACTGAATTAAAATTAAATAAAATTTGAGTATAATGGGCATCTCCACGAATAAAATAATATACATTAATTAATATTAGCTAAAATTATATATTAAAGAAGTTATTACCAATATCTGAAATTTATTTCGAAAAAGAATTAGTCCTAATTATAACAGCGGACATAGAAATTTCTTGCTTGTCTCCTTTGAATTAAATAAACGGTGTTTGCTTACCGTTTATGTATCGTGTTATTAGTTGAAGTAGTTTTCCAGAAAGAAAAAAATCCTATTGGTCAATTTTTGAAAATGTAGGTTTTGATTGGTCAATAAAGTAAATAGCTATTTGTTTGACAAGGGAGAAAAGTGCATAATTTCCTCCCGCGGATAGTTTGATGCCCCACGCGAAGCGGAGGGCATCAATATCTAAGGGAGGAAATGGCACTTTGCTTCTGTGTAATACATATGATTTTTTCTACGACCATTTACAGTGTTTTTTACATTGGTTTTACATATATTTTATTCTATTTTCAGACAATCAAGAAGCCAAATATGTCAAAATGTCATAATAGGTATTTAGATAAGTAAATATTTTTAAAAATCAAAGTACATGGAACGTTGCTAAGGTTGCTTTTTGTTTTCAAAATAAACAAACTTCCAAAAAGTTTATAATAATGTATTCCGAATGTGAAGATGAAGTTCCTCAAGATATTCTGGAAGAAGCAAACGTGGTTTCGTTAAATCTATTACCGTTAAAGTCTCGTGAAAAATATGAAAAAGAGTACCAGCTATTTAAATGTTGGATGGAGACTAGGCAAATAAGAAAAATATGTGAAGAAGTGGTCTTATTTTACTTTGCCAAAAAATGCGCCGGTTTGAAACCTTTGTTACGTGTTCAAATGAAATTAAGCCTTAGAAAAAACTAAAAGTACTAAAATGCTCATTTAACTCAAGGTTAGCTAGCTCCAGCAAGAGACTTCAGTGGTGAGATTCGTTTATTTTTAACGATTTTATATTTTGCCAAAAAAAAGTTTGAGCGCCAGGTAATTTCCAATAAAATTTCACCAACCTTAAGCTCCTGTTCGACACACCGATTTAAAATTACCAAACTCCGTGTTTATTCTAATACTTGAAGTCTCCTTTGACAACATAATCAATAAACAGTAGAGTCAATTTTAAGATAAAATTTTTTATTACAGAAAATAGGACAAGTATATCCAAATAGAAAAAAACTTATTACAAAATGGTGAAAGGTTCAGTCATGAGGTGACTATCTCTGATTTACTCTAAAAAATTCGTACAAAAAATTCTTACCTGATGTTAAATCGCTTCTAATTTAAATAAATTCAGTATACTGTACGGACGTTACTATCATCCAACATCTTTCTAGTATCCTAAGATATGTGCATGTACAAGACAATTCAATATACGTATATAACTGCGCAGTTACTCACATTAATTGTAAAAAAAACAATAAGTATACTACATGAGTAACATATCAAATATTTAGGCACTCAAACTGGCCATCGGTATAAAAAATTACATGAACAAAAAATTACATGAACAAAAAAATTGAAACGTAACAGGGGGTCCTTTATTCTGGATATTACTGTAATGCAAATTAAAAATAAGTCACCGACCTCAAAAGTCCTTAAAGGTGATGAATAATGATACCAGAAACTCCAGGCTCTCCAGGTGAATTCTCGTCATGTAACTGTAACCTGATGCGTGACTGCAGTCTACGTACTTAAAGTCTGTCCTAGTAGCGTCCTCACAACCACAAACTCGTAAATTCGTAACCATAACAGCAAATTCAAATCCAAAATTCGGCACGTGGCCTCCAACAAAACTTCCATAACAAGAAAAATCTATCTCCCAAACTTGAAAGTAAAGACTTAACTCTCCAATAGATTAATTAACCATATACAATGTCTTGCCTATTTAAAAGGATAAAATGTTTAGAATTTGATATTCTAAGAAAATCGCAAAAATGCTCTTACCCAACAAAACCGGAATGGGCTCACACAAAAAAACAAAGATCCATTAGCTTCGTTTCCTACCTATTTAGAAGTTCCACAATAACCATAATCGGCTTCAAACAGCTTAACAAACAATCAGGCCCTTCTAAACTTTAAGACTTTCCAGCATGATCCCCAAAAGTGAATATCGAGATGTTTTTTTTTTTAAAAAACAAGTCAGGAAAATTCTCGACTGAATGGCGGAACGACGCGCTAACCAGTGAACAGAAACCCACGTTTTCTTTTCCGGTCAACCACATGTTCTCGAGCACCAATCACAGCTTACCATTTCATTAGGAACCTACCCATAATTCCTTTTCGCGTATTAATTTATAAATACACAGAAAATAGTCCTAACCATAGAATGATTAAAGCAATTCTTAAAATAGAGACTAATAAGCATAAAGCCCATGATCGAACCATATTTACAATAAAAATAAATAAAACTAGGATTAATAATTTAAATGCCATAATTTTTCCTCCATAACCAATGTTGGTAACACTTTTCCTCAAACTGAAATATGACAGCTGACAAAAAGGAATAATAAAAAGGTCTACCAGGCTTATTCTTTTAAATAAATAAATAAGAACTTGTTAACTACAGGTAAGAGAGTGTGGTTTTGTTGTAACTAATAGAAGTGTAACTAAATCCTTTTTCCAGACTATACGCCCTGAAATGTGTATATTTGCCTACACTTACAGACATTCCCAAAGATGTTTACACACTTTGTTGGAACCGAATTCCTGAGAAAATAGCAAGGAAAAATAATAGGATTAGCTCAATTCAACAGTAAGTCATACAATATAAACTCTCCCTGGTAGCTATTACTAACTTGTGTTTTGTTTATCGTTTTAGGTTAGGCAGCCAAAATACCTCCTGCCAGCAACCAAAGGAAAAATACATAAAATAAAAACTATTATAACCCTCCAGACATGACAAATCCATGAACCTAAATTATAATGATTCTATGAAATAAAACCCATAGGTAACAAGAAGGTTTCCAGAGTATTTTTATTTAACCAACGATACACAAACAAGTTACCTTCTCTATCCACTTTGCTATCAACAAAAGAAAAGAAGCAAATATAAATACCCTTTTCCTCAGGTATCAACTAAAACATTTAAAAAAAACAAACGTAGCCTCACTCATTTTTAAATTTACAACCGCATATACAACTATAAGATCGGAACCCAATTTAACGTTACACCTTCAACATTATGGAGCAAATACAGCATGTTGCGATCTACACTCCAAATTAAAGACAATATCGACATTGAGTTTCCTAAATTAGTAGCTTTTTGTTTATACAAGTACTTCATCAGCGACCAAGACTTTGGAAAACAACAAACAGAACTGATCTCCACCGGCAGAGCCAATATTTCTTCAGGGGGACTCTCCATTAGTAATTTAACTAATTGTACCATAAATTTTAACAATATTTAGTTACTGATGTTAATTTAAACCTTGATTTAAACTGTTTTCAATTTTTATAAATAAAAATAAGTAATAAAAAATCTATTTCAAAGAAAAGCATAATTATACATTTTCAGGAAGTTTGTGTATCAATAAAAGAAGTCTATACGCTACTATTACAGCTATTTGAAGTTTTTACTTGTTTGCTTCCAGAGGGAGCCACAATATTTTCCTCCCTAGGAAGGCAAAGTATTTTCCTCCCGAGGGAGGAAAAGTACTACTTTGCTCCCTGAAATGAGGGAGCAAAATAGTATTTTCCATGTAGGGAGTAGAAAAAATATATTAATCGATATAAGATAGGAAATCTGTATTTAGAAGTAGTGATTCCTTAGGCAGCGGTTTTTCTAAATAATAACGAAGGTTTTGGACAAACGCTATCTTAAACGTATTGTCCTGTAAATTGTTATCTGTTATCTAACGCAATTGATTTAATTTAATTCAATCTGTGTCGCACTTATTTACTTCTATATCTTGCTTATAGTGTTTATTTATTTTTTAACAATATTTTAGAATCAGGCGACATTTATTTCAGTTGAAGTACACTAATTTTTATATTTTATATATGTATATTTTTTTATCTCGACTCAGAGATTTTTATAATTTCTATAATGTATATTAAAACCTATAAAACTATATCGTGTATAATACACACAGGCCTTGATTTAATGCAAAGGCCTAAAAGCGTAGTGCATTATTTTCAGCAGACAACTGCACTTAGAAAATACTTTTACGTAACTTTTGCCCTGAAAACAATCCGTCTGTTATAATCGGTAAGGGAACGAGCAGGATAGACAATCGAAAGTTGCATACACCAAAGGCTGGGTAGAGAACATCTTCAAAGTGCATTGATGAATCGAGGTTTGAAAGTTTTGAATTCAGCAGCTTACTGCTCGCTCGCTATACTAGCGCGATTCCTATGGTGGATCCTTTGTCGATATAAAGAGCCTAACCGCACTTTTATTGCCCTTTGTTATGGAAGATAATTCCTTTATGATGCAAAATTTCCGAACAAGTTTGATTGTAATGAAGTTGGAACATACGACTCACCAAACTTTACATTCAACTTTTATTCTATAGGGCATATTTATTTCTACAAAAGCTCTGGTTATGATAAATAGGTGATAAACTTTGAGGCAGACGTTACCTAGTAAAAAGAACTTTTAATAGACTTTACTTTTATGATGACGTATAAATAACAAACAGTATTTATAATAATAATGCTGTCTTAATTCATATTAATTTTTCGCATGAATAAAAAGTGAAGTCAAATTAGGACTAAAAAATTCGCAATGTGAATTGTCTGGTCAGGGATTCTTTAAACAATTTATTGTTTATTTAAACAATTTAATTTTTTTAGACCGTGTTTTCCATCGGTTTTCTTTGAATATCTCGAAATCTATAAGTCCCATGGAAAACAACAAAAAGGAGGAAAAGCTCATAAGCTGTACAATAAAAGTACATAAACTATAATTCATTCCAATTGTTATTATTCGAGTTATTATTATTTAAAAAAAATTGAATATTGCAAAATTATGAGTTTCCAAATAAATCACTGTTCTTTCAAAAATAATGGATATTATTCAATGAAACTTTGGAGAAATATAGCTCTTATAAAGTACAATCACCACTTAAAATTTCAAATCAAAATGATTATTGAAACGGCTCAAATATACAATTGTTGCTAAAATTGTGCACCCTTGTGAAATCCTGCCATCAAAGCTAAGAAATGTGTACATAGCTCAAATTGTAGCTTCTTACAAGCACTTTATGATCGCGGAGAGAGATTTTTTTTTCTAAATTTAAATCTTTTTTATTGCAGTTGTTTATAATTTTCGAAATTGTAGTTATAAATAAATTTAAATGACTCTCCGGCTTTTTTTAAAAATTAAAAACGGTAAAGGAGTAATGAAAGTAGATTTAAAAAGACAACTTTAATGAAATAATTGAAGAGCTAAGTGGATAAAGGTGTTATGTGACATTTTTGAAAATTTTGAGATTTCTACACAGACAACTATTTTAACTTATAATCTATCATTTCAATAAGTTTTTGGGATAATAAACCTTTCCTAAATGCGTTTTAATGTTTGATAAAGGTGTTATGTACATATGGTTTTTATATAATTTAATGGATAAAGGTGTCATGATCACATACCACCTTTATCCATTACTGTGCGATATTAAATTGTTTTAATCCAAAACACTTTGCTTTTAAAGTTATGTCAGAGAACTTATACCATATGATATAAGTTCTCTGGTTATGTTATAGTGACATTAATGTGACAAGTTGTGTTAAGTGTTTCTTCATATTATAGTGAAAATGGTCAGTCGTAGTAAACTGATATTACAAATGGCAATGAATAAACGATTTCACGAATCATGTAAGATGTTTATAAATTGGCTGATATTTGGAAATAGTGCCTATAGTGTTTTAATCCATATATTCATTTCGTTCAATTTCGAAATGGTATGAGATAGTACATGAGTCGAGATGATACTTGAGTATCTAATTGCTGTAAACACATTTATACCTTTTGGCAATTCAGCAGAAATCAGTCACATAGTGGCAATTTCTTCCCAGGCAAGTTTTAATAATGTTTTAAAAACAAAACATTATCAATATAAAATGCAATAATAAAATACGAATTTACCAAAGTATTCTAGCAAATTAGTCTGTAAATCAGAAATACTGGAAAGTGACGCTTTGCGGTGTTGATTTTTGTACAAACATTTTTATGCTGACAAGTAGAAGAGGGCTGGACCATAGAAATTTTTATGACAAGAGCAAAACTGATATCTGGTATGGCTTCTGTCCACCCAATATTTTGAAAGAGCATTAAATTGTTTAAGGCAAATCTGGCGAATTCCGAAATTCTTGCGGAAAAAATAATAAGTATGTATGATAATTACGCCAATCAAGTCAAAGGTCATTTGGGTTTGTAAGGTTATCGTTTAAGAATTACAGGGTTCGCTATTCTTACATCTATTGGGTTAAAAAAAAAAATAATAATAATAATAAAATAAATAATACTAAAGAATACGGAGAAAATTACAAACTAGCTTTCGAACAACAAAAGCGTGACGGAGCAAAAGTTACAGTAGATAGAACGATTTGCTTTCCTACTTTAGATCTTCAGCAAACCATGCCGCTGCCAAAATTAAGTACATCGAAAGCATTTTACCTTCGTCAACTGTGGTTTTACAACCTTGGCGTACATGCATGGAGGAATACTGAAACACAAAAAAACGTTCTTTTTCACATGGACTGAAGGCCAGCCGTGAAAGCCTAGAAATTGCTAGTTGCTTACATACCTTTTCACAAATTTACAATGAATATTTCCAAGAAAAAATCGATCACATTATAATATGGCCCGACTCCTGTGGTGGACAAAATAAAAGCTTCAATATCATTACACTTTACCAGTAGTTGATTTTAAAGAGAGAATTTAAAGTTATCGACCATACATTTTCGGAGGTGGGACATTCATATTTAGATTCAGACAGAGACTTTGGCAGAGTCGAGAAAATTTTAAGGAAACATCAAAACATCTACGTTCCGGACCAGTATCGAGAAATTTTAAGAACTCCCAAAGACGCCGTTGTCATAGATATGAAGAATCATTTCAAGAATATTGATGGAATTGCCTCAAAACTCAATTTGTACAACAGGAAGAAAAACTTGAACAATGAAAAGGTTTATTTTCACGACAGTATAAAATGGCACCTATGGGTGCTACTATTACATCACTAGATGAAATGACTCCATTTTACAAAGTCGATATTTTAAAGAAAAGGAATATGCATAAGATAAATTCCGACTGTATTGCTCTAACGGTGTTTAATGAAAACAAGGGCAGCCTAAGTGTAGGAAAACTGGCCAATCTTAAAGAACAATTACCATTCATAAATGAATGGTAAGGCCGTATTATCACAACATACTTGGAAATGACCAAACTGTGGCTCAAAACCGTAGAACTCTCCGACTACCAAAAAATTGTACAATGTTTTAATAATAATAAAATATGTTTAATTTCTTAACACTTTTATTCACTAATTCCTTATTCATTTCAGAGAAACTTATGAACGGATAAAGGTGTTATGTACATTAATTTTTTAAAATTTTCGAAAATAATGACAACTGACAACTTTAGTTATTTGTCTCTGAAAAGTACATCAAATGTCAATATCATCGCAAAATGCAAGCTATATAGTCGTTATAACAAAAAAGTTCTTGCCTAAAAACTTTCGAGTTAAATTACTCAATAACGTGTTTTTGTGACATAATACCTTTATCCACTTAGCTCTTCAATTTAAGACTCTACTTACATTTGGAGCTGAGATACGTTAGTTTTTACGTTTAGGTCACTTATAAATAAACAAATCGATATTTCTTATTGAAATTTGAACTGGCAATTCTCCAATATCTATTATTTTGTCTCTACTAATTGAAAATAATCCAAAGCTACAATTGTTAAAAGATACTGTATAGAGGCCGAAAGTGGGGTCTTTAGCGATTTTGTTAGAGATCCAAAAATATGTCTAAATGTTATATTGTTTTTACAAACTGGACTTTAGTCGCTAGATAGCTTAGTGAGTAAGGCGACCAGCACTTTTTATTCAGAATGCGAACGTCTCGGGTTCAAATCCTGCTCCCGAAATATATTTTTTCTGAAATCGATGTCTACATTTTCGGCGCGATTTCAGATCGAAAAATGCACAATTCCAGTATTTTAGTCCGTTGCTAAGAAACTATCAGAAAACAGACCGGGAAAGATCCGTTGCCAAGCAACGATCAACAAAACCGTACGGGAATGTTACTTTCCCGGCCTAGGCCGGGAAAGTAACATTCCCGTACGGTTTTTTATGTATATTTTAGACAGTAAATAAATACATGCAGACAAACCAACTCACATTAAAATTGAATTTAGTAGCAAGCAGTTAGATTGTAAAGAAGAAATGTTATGCATTAACACACATTCCTTAATTTATAATAATATTGATTGTGATTTCAGAAAAAATAGTATGTGTATTTCGGTGTGAAAGCACATTCCCGGACTTCGATGCTTGTTGGCCTCGGCTAGCGCCTCGGCCAACAATTTGCATCGTCGTCCGGGAATGTATTGCTTTCACACCTAAATACACAATATACTATTTTTATTGCATCAGTAATATTAAAAGTTTTACAAAGCTGTATACATTAGGGTAGTTGGTCTAGTTAGGTTGGTTTACCATTTTACCATTTTCGTGACAAAAATTATAAAAGTTATAAAAAAATTGAAAATGTGCATTATGTTCTCAATGCCGCTTTATTCGATGTTATTTTAACAATTATTGTAGCCTTCGATTAATAGCAGAAACAAAACAAGCCAAAAACGTACTCTTCGCCGATTTACTAAACTTTTTATATAATTGTTACACATTCTATAGGATACTCTTCGCAGTTTTTTGTACATAATGTTAGTTTTAGACATTTTTAATTTTATAGTACGAACTTAGTTGGTGAAAGACTCAGTGTAAAATAAAGTAAAAATAAAAAAAACTATACCATACTCCATGTGGGTTTCGAACCTGGGACCCTCGGATTCCGAGTCAAAAGCGTAAGAACTACCTAACACGTAAAAAAATGTAAAAAATGTAAATTTTTACAAAAACATAAAAATCAAAAAAAATTCTCAAATTTAAATCATTAATAACATTTTTATTTACTGATCGATTTTATTCAAAAACAATAAGGTTCTTCCCCTGGCTAACTCTTACTGTTCAAATTTCAGTACAGTCGGACTTTTCTTTCTTAAGTTATCGTGCTTAAAAGAAACGTGACGGACGGACGGACGGACGGACG
Source organism: Rutpela maculata (assembly GCA_936432065.2). Taxonomy (NCBI): domain Eukaryota; kingdom Metazoa; phylum Arthropoda; class Insecta; order Coleoptera; family Cerambycidae; genus Rutpela; species Rutpela maculata. The sequence continues at coordinate 40,435,720 of OW386285.2, forward strand.
GACGGACATTTTGAAAGTTGTTCCGAATTCGTTCACTAACATAATGATATGAAATTTTACTAATTTAGAAATGTGCCGATTAAATACAATATACTCTTCGTTTTTGCGAAGAGTATAATAATAAACAATGGAAAATAGCCAGCCCAAATTTCAAGAAGAAATATCGATTTGTTTAGTGACCTAAACGTAAGAACTAACGTATCTCAGCTTCAAATGCAAGTAGAGAATTATTTTTTTTTTTTTCAAAAGTGGGCTTGTTTAATCTACTTTCATTACTCGTTTACCGTTTTTGATTTCATAAAAAAACAGAGAGTTACTTGAATTTGTTTATAATTAAAATCTCGAAAATTATACTGCAATAAAACGGGTTTAAATTTTGAAAAAAAAGTTTTTCTCCGTGATCTTGAAGTACTTATAGAATGCTACAGTTTGAGCTATCGTACACATTTCTTGGTTTTGATGGCAGGATTTCACAAGGGTGCAAAATTTTAACAACAATTGTATATTTGAGCCGTTTTAGTAACCATTTTGATTTGAGATTTTAAGTGGTAATTGTACTTCATAAGAGCTATATTTTTCCAAAATTTCACTGACTATTTATTATCCATTGTTTTTTAGAGAACAGCGATTTGTTTAAAAACGCATAGTTTTGCAATGTTCATTTTTTTTTAAATTATAATAATAATTGGAATGAATTATAGTGTATGTCCTTTTTTTGTACAGCTCAAAATGAACATTTTCCTTTTTTTTCATTGTTTTCCATAGGAGTTATTTCGAGATATTCAAAGATAAGCGATGGACAACAAGGTCTAAAAAATTATATTGCTTAAATAAGCAATACGTAGACCTCGCAGAAACTGCAAAACTGAGCTGTGATCTTAAGTTGACTCCTTGAACACGTTCAAATAGAAAAACTGCCCTGACCACATTAAAATCCTAATTTTACTCCACTAAAAATACTAAAGGTATATTTAAATGAGAGATAAAATATGTGGTATAAAAAAGTAAGACTTGACTATATAGTTTACGTAAGAATATGCAACAGAGAAACTAATTCCAATAGCAACTAAGCATTTCCTGTAGAGCTGGTTATTCAGAATACCAAATGTCGGTTCAGTACGTAATTACTTCAAAACATTTTATTTTATCTATTATTTATTTAACGTCGGCCTATTTCCGCTACCAGAGCCTAGCACCGACGACAGGAGACGAGCTCTTCTCGTAAGATGAGTAGGGATCTTTTTCTTGCCTAACATTTAATAGACAAGGGACCACCTGCTTTAGATCCCCTCCGAAGAATGTTATATCCACTACGTAATCCTCGTCTTGAAATTACGTAGCTTCCGCGTATACACTGATATACAAGCCGCTAGAAGGTGGGACGAGATCGCTGTGTTTCCCAGGATAGGTCACTCATCCAAGTACTAACCGCGCTGCACGTTGCTTCGCTGAAATATCGAGATACATAACAACAACAATAATATTTTATTTTAAGTTCAAGTACAATATATATGCCTCACCGGATCCTAGCCCGGAGTCAGCCAGACAACCACGGCGAGGTGGGTGTGAGGCTGGGCGGGGTAGGTCCGGTTCGGCTTGGAAATAAATTCGAGGGGGGGTGCTAGAAGCTCCTGTCTGCCACGGAAGACTTAAAAACTAGATTAAAATTTTTGATGTGTCCACATGGACCTAAAAGTAACTTAAAAATAAACACAACACTGAGAACACTAAAATCGTAGGCGAGCGCACTTCGTAATTTTGATTGTTGATACGGGGAACACAACTAAACGAAAAAACCCGTTCGAACAAATGACGACCTTGTGGTCTGATCGCCGACAAGGAAGGTAGGGTGGAAATAAAATTGTGGTTTAAAAAGTTAGGATTTAGGTAAGTTTTCGGCCTAGAGGGGATTTAGAGAGACAAAAATGGAACGAAAATAACAAAAAGGATAAAAGAACAAAATTGTACAAACATAAATCGGGAGAAACAGGGATTGGAAAGATGTAAAGTTGAGGAAAGATAAGAGTAAAGATAAGGGTAGGGGTAAGTTATCGTAGAAGGAAGTGTGGCTAGGGGAGCTGCCGGAAGATAGGCAACGCCTGGTATGATAGAGGCTATCTTATAGCCAAAAGTATGGCATTATGCTGTCTGATTCAGGTAATGTTGCGGGTAAGCGAGCTACTGTCCAGTTTATACTGGTAGAGTTTTTGCGAGGTTTCTTGGACGTAGTCCGCTAGTGGGGTTATGTCGTGGCAACGTGCATAGAGATCTCTGAGGGTGGTGTACCTACCAGAATCTGAAATGATGCGCATTTTGTGTTCTAATACATACACAGTGAAGACGCATCTACGCTCGCCCCACTTCAAAACTTAAAAAGTGTAAAAAAATGAAATTTTTCAACATCGTGCTTCAATAACAATAGTATACTGTTTTATAAGGGACCAGGTCATTGCTCAGTCAGAGTCCGACCGGTCTCTCCCCGTATTTGAGTTCACTATTCCATATACAGTCGTGTTCCCTAGTCGAAACGACTGGGAACGCGATAAAATGAATCTTCTGAGTCCCGGAGGTCTGGAATAGTATACAGACGGATCGAAGACTCGGGAGGGAACCGGTGCTGGTGTACACGGATGCAAGCCAAGGGCTCGTATATCGGCGCCACTTGGTAAGTATCCTAGTGTATTTCAGGCTGAGATATATGCCATTTTACTGTGTGCAAGTGAAAACCTCAAGAGAGGCTTCGTTGATAAGCACATTTATATATGTAGCGAGAGTCAGGCAGCCTTGAGGGCTCTTGCATCAAACAAGGTGACCTCTAAACTTGTGCTGAACTGTCGAAATATTCTGACTGAGCTGTGTGAACGCAACTCATTTAAACTTATATGCAACGAAGAAGCAGACCGTTTGGCGGGCGATGCAGCAAAACTCCTTTCCCTGGCCCCGAGCCAGCCTTCGGTCTGCCAAGAAGTCTGATACAATCAGAGCTGCAAGACTGGGCTACGGCACAGTTTAATGACTATTGGGCTCAGGCCCCCGGAATGAGGCAGTCGAGGCTCCATATAAAGGGGCCCTCGATTGACTCCACCGTAGAGTGGCTTATTGGGCTCGATAGAGAGCGATTGATAACAGGACACTGTCCTCTGAACAAGCACCTGCATATAATGCAGTTGAAAGATGATCCTATTTGTAGGATGTGTGGAGAGGAGCATGAAACCATCATTCATATCCTGTGCCATTGTGCACCAATAGGAGTGTCAAGGTTCAGGTATTTCGGAAGGCAGTTTCTACAGCCGGAGGAACTACGGGATCTACCCTGGAAAGGACTGCTCTCCTTCGTGGAGAGCACTGGTCTTTTCTAGGGGATCCTAAATGTCGCAAACTTTAACCTCCGTTGTTAATGGTAACGCATAGCCGTCTAATAAGTCAAACTTTAATGTCATGAAATGAGTTAAGAAATGTCATGTTTTTCTGATGTTTGAAGAAAAAAATATGTTGTTTTCCTTATCATCAGGGTTGGGACGATTAAATCATTTTTTCTGAAATCATTATTTAAAGCAGTGATTTAAATCAAGTGATTTTTTTGTTTTTTTAATAATAGGAACTATTTTAAAGAAGACTTAGTTATAATTCTATTTTATAGTTCAAGTGGTATTATATAGTTAGTTTCATTATATAACCTATATATTTAAACACAAGCCATTCTCTTCTTTTAATTACTCAGCGGCCCCCTCAAAACAAAAAATCGAGGAGCTTTGCTACTGGCTCTCGATTTAGTGCTTCTACCGACATCTACTTCATACTCGCTTTAAAAAATCGCAACTAACTGCACAGCGTCAGCGCACAGCATTAATTTCTTTCGATGCAGCCAGCCCATTAGTCCAATTAGTGAGGACATTAAAAGTCGAAAACCTATCAATTATTACAAAAGTTTTTAAATTTCAAGAAATGATTGAGCAAGATATAAATACAATTAAACTCAATTTTGCGGCTGTTTGCAAAGTCCAGACATTGTTAAAATTAAAAAAAAACGTAATTTTACAATAATTTACAGAAAAAAAATTCCAAAAAAGCAGCAAAGTTGTAAAAGTGTTTTTTGTTGCATATCCCACAAATATTGATATTAGCTGAAAATTTGGGAATCAACGTACCTATAATTTTTTAAAAAATTAATGTTTTTATTAATAACTTGTAGACAAAAATATCAAAATAGCAGCAAGCTATTATGAAAGTCTCAATTATTGCCTCTAACAACTTCGTAAAGGAGGAGGGTCTCTTAGGCCGGTTTTCGGCCTAATTTATTTCTTGAGGAAAAAACTCGAAAAACAGTTTTTTAGTATCTACTAACAATAATTAATCAATTCCACCCCAAACGAAACTTTCTCCCTTTTTACCCCATGTCACTCCTCCTCCCCCCTCCCACCTCCTCCGAAACAATTAAAATACACGTTCAAAATCAAAAATATTCAGATTCAGCAACAGTCATGTTAAAATGTTTCAATGATCTGCAAAAAAATCAACTAAATGCTGATTATTTAATTTTAGGGGGGTATAAATAAGGGAGGGGAGTGCGGGAAAGTTTCATTTGGGGTGGAATCGATTCGATATTGATGGTAAATAATAGAAAAATGTTTTTCAGTTTTTTTTGTTCAAAAATAAGTTAGGCCGAAAACCGGCTTTATGGACCCTCTTTCTTTGCTAAATTTTCTGTTTACAACATATCTTAAGAGTGCAATCTTTGCATTGGTCACTTAGTCTCTGTCACAAAAATTACAAAAGTTTGAAAATTAGTTAGCAAATGTTAGATACAAATCGTTTACTAACACTTATATGAAACGGAACCTTGCAAAATCAATAACAATAGTGATTGTGCACTTTTCGAACCAAAAAAATTGCAAAAGTGTAGCAAATAGATTATAATGTTTGAAACAATATTCCTTAAATAAATATAAATTTGCTAGAATTGTTTGCTATTTCAAATCGTAATTGTTTCCAACACTTGGAATTACTTTTTAGTCAGAAAACATATTGGTGTGAGTCCCCTACGCTATTTTACGAAAAAAATATTTCAATGTAAATGTGTATCGCAACTGCTTTAAACCGCAGTACTTAACTGTTTAAATATATGAAAATGCAGTCTTGTTTTCTAATTATTAAAATACTCCAAATTTAATATGACATTCTGCTTTTATTGGATTAAAGTATATTTATCCATTACACCAGAGTACAACAAAGTGAAAATCAACAGAAATATAAATTATTTATATTTCAGTGTATTGACTATCGCTAAAATCAACAATAATGTAGCATTATTTCAACGACAACTAGTATTCTAAATTAAATATTTATCCAACATTCCCACTATTTTATTTAAAAGATATGTTTCAATTATTTGAAGTAGAAACACTCAGTTTTAGAATAACTAGAGAAAATCCTATCTATAGATAAAGGTTTTGTCAATATATCAACAAGGTGTGGTTTATTCCACGTTTTTCAATAACATCACGAATAAAATGATATTTTACATCAGTATGCTTTTTTGTGAAATTTCGAATTATTTACGACTTTGAAGCCACTTTTAGTACCAACATTTATTACTGTAACAGAATCTTGTATAACTTTTAGTAACTTCTTTCAGAAAACTTCTTCGATTTCCAATGAAAAAATAATATTCTGCCTCCGTTGTTGACATAGTTACAATTTGTTATCGCTCTAAGGACCACGTAGTTGGTGCTGGATTTAATATGAAGACATAAACACTTCCAGATTTTTCTTATGTCTATATCTCCCATATAATTCATCATCTGTACGTCCATACAGGACAAGTTTTGCAGGCTCAGCAGTTTTCTCATAACAATTCCATGGTTGTTAGTTACACAAATATTTAAAAATTTTCTTTATAGAGTTATAGTGTTCCAAAATCCATTCAATAACTGACTAGTATACTTGAGAATATAAGCAATTGGCGAACATTCAGTTATATTAAATTACATTTTCTCAATAGAGCTCTGACATAGTAATCGATGTTCGTTCTCTTTGTCTCTTAATGTCAATTCTAATAGAGGAAAGGACAAAAAAATTCACTTTTGTAACAAGTTCATAATGCAAAGCAAGTAAATTGAGATGAAATGTATAAAATATAACATTTCATCTGCTGTAGTTTTTCATATCATTAATTTAACGTCACGACTAAGACCAATCACAACCTTCAGGAGACATTTAATAGTGAAGACGTCGACTATTTTACATCCCCTAATATATCGTAAATTCTGTGCATACGCTGATATTCAAATCGCTAGAAGGCAGGGAGAGGTCGTTGCATTTCCTGAACGTCATTCATCTAAGTATTAATAATGGCTGCCATTGCTTTTCTTTTCCTCTCCCGATACAGGTATAGCCACGACTGATCCTCGCTTATCCCTTCTGCTGTAGTTACTTCAAATTTTTTTCTAAAATTTGTCAAAATATCAACAATGGATAGTCTTAACGTTAAACTAGACAATCTCTAAGTGCTCTTCAGCAGAAATTGCAAAAAAAACTAAATCGATTCATATCTTACAGTAATAATGAAAATTTCTTGAAAACCTATATCTTTTCTTTGCAAAAAAACTCTCGTGCAAGTCTACCTTACATCTTTCTTAATATCAAAAACACTCTTGCAAACAAGACAACTTATAGCCAATAATATTTGTCTCATTAGGTACTATTAGAAGAGTCTAATATTTGTTTTTCTTTATTTAATCGAAATCTTCTTCCTTTACAGAAATGTATTTCTGAAATTTTACTGAATTTATCGCATCCACAACAGACGATGATTGCAGATAAATGATACTGTTGGTTAATCTAACTTAGTTTCCTCGAATTGTATCTTCCCTTTCATTTCTCACATCTTCTGTGTCTCTGATTTCTTCATTTTCATTATTTACTTCTCTTGCATCTTTGCTTTCCTCTTGATTTATATTTTCGTATGTAACTAAAGATTATTCATTTTATAGGTTGAAATTACTACATACATCATTGCCATTTTTAACTCCATTTCCTCATAAAATTTAAATTTGCACTGATATACCTTTTCCGAGTTTGAGGATCCCATAAACGATAGTTCGATGAATCTCTGTCATCAATCTATTTACTGTTCTCGTCTCCCACTTTCTTCTCACCTTTTTTGGATTATACAGAAGCAGTGGAACTAAATATTATTATGTGTTTCATATTAGACTTTCTCCCAAACCATTTTTCATAAGACCTATATTCCTTTAATTTGTTTTCAAATCGTTTTGCTAACACATACAGCTGTAAATACATCATCTACCGTTAATTTCAAAGGAAACATATTTCCACAAATTAGGAAGTTTCTTATTTTAGAAATGTCATGTACATTCAACCTCATTTAGTAATCTTTCAGTTAACTAGCGAAACAAAAAAAATCATCTCGATATCTTAAAAACTCACGAACTTATTTAATTTCCTATTGGAGTACTTCGCGCTTGACTGAATTCCACCCGTGATCCACCCGTAACGTCACATTACACAACTCGCTGAAATCTCCATGCCGGCGGCGTGCCGTATATTCCCTTTATTTAGTGTGTGCGCTTGCTCATGTTCATTTAGTGAGGTTAAAATTTTTCATCTGGTAAAAATAACACTTAATGAACCAAACTAAAGGTGTCCGCGCCCGCTCGCTGTTGACGAAATTATGTACTGTGACGTAATCCAGTCTCAGACCAGATGAGCGCGGCATTTTAAACTTTGAAGAAAGATAATTTTTTTATTTATAGAGATAATTAAAAAAAAAAATTCAAATATATTTTACATTTTTACGACTATTTATTACGAGAAAATGAAAAAAATGGAAACTTCCTAATTACAAAGCAAGTATTTATGTCCACAATGCCAGAATGGATATATTCTCGATGTATATCAGCCTTTTGAAGTTTTAACTGGGAAAACGTTCTGTACGGTACGTTTGCCACAATGTTGTTTTTAATTTAAACCACCATCTTCAATGAAACCAAAAACAAACAAAACAAAAGCACTTGCCAAAATAGCAGTTAGATCAAACTATGTTCTTCTTTATAATAGCCCAGTCGATGAAAATTACCCACAGAAATTTGCAAACTGAATAATTTTTTTTTTAATAAGTTCATGAAACTGTATAGAATAATATCCTGAAAAGTTTACATTTCGCTCGGATGCAGAACATAAAAAAAAGTGAAAAAAAAAAATTTTCATCCATTTTTTCAAAATTTTGAAATTAGGTCAAGCTAGGAAAAATAAAAAATACAGATGGATAGATCACATATTTATGAACAAAAATTTTCTAACAAAATTTATCGCTAAAGCCATGGTTTTCCCGGAAAAAAATAGTCAAGTGTAACGTTATAACTCGGAGCGAGATAGATACGTGCGCGCGCTTGAATACGCATGACTGTGATACGACGCACTAAATTACATGTCACTAAATCAAAATTCGTTCAATATACATGAGTGTTGGTTCATTTAAAAGATGAAAATTGTGGTTCCCTGATGCTTTTTTGTTTTAAACAATACAAGCAAAGGATGGATGGGAAAAATATACTTATATATATATATATATATATATATATATATATATATCACGCCCGAACTCAATCGTCGCAATAAAAAATATAGAAAAAAATAAAATCCCTTAAAAAAAATAATTCTTTCTTCAATGAGAACTGTTAAAAAGTGATGATAAAAGTCATGAATATTATAGTTTATTAAGTTGTAGTAACGTGGATTAAAAAAAAAGTACACCTCTAATCATTTTAATTTCCTCCCAAAATATCACTGTTTCGGAAAAAATGTATACTTTTCGAATGTTCGAACTCAAATCCGTTTACTTGTATGCATTTTTTTGAAAATATGATTAATCAGATCATGATAAGAAATTGCGATTTTCACGATCTTATCCTTAAAACTATGAAAATATCTTCGATTGTTTTGAATATAAATTCTAGAACTTTTTCAATACATTAACAAATGTATAAGGAATCCATTGGATATAGCTGAAATGTGAATAGGTGTACCTGTAATAAATACAATAAAGTAAAGGCACATAAAAATTCATGCTAGCGATTCAGCGGCTATGTGTGGTGTCTGTGTATGCGTTCATAATTATATATTTTCCCTCCAGACCCACTATTTATCCTCCTATTCACAAAGAAAAATGTTAAAAATGTGTAATAAGAAAGAGATAAAAGCTTTATTTTACTTGTTAGAACTGCTAAGAATTTTTAAAGGTTCCGTAGTATGCATTTAACCGTGCGCTTGACCGCGCAGAGTGACAAAGTTACTTCACTATTTTTTTCCGAGAAAATCGTGGCTTTAGCGATAAATTTTATTAGGACATTTTTTGTTCAGAAACACGTGTTTTTCTACCCTGACTTAATTTAATAAATTTAAAAAAATGGATGAAAAAAAATTATTCACTTTTTATTATCTTCTGCATCCGAGCGGGATGTAAACTTTTCAGGATATTATTCTATACACTTTCATGAACTCACTAAAAAAAGATTATTCAGTTTTCAAGTTTTTGTGGGTTTCACTATAAAATGTTTTCTGTCGTCTGGGCTATAATCCAATATTGATCGTAGCATTTAGCCGGCAAAGTAGTTGTTTATACCTATCTATGATAAGATTTTTTGTAAGGGTTAAATCAATTACTAGTATTTTCTGGTAATGGTTATTCTAAGTTATATGTTCATTTAAAACACGGTATTCTTTGTTGTGACAATAACGAGCTAACGAGCCATGAAGAAAATACAATGCAGCCAATTAAGCGGCAGAAATTTTAGAAAATACGAATATATATTTTAAACATATAATTGTGTAACTAGAAGCAGGATCTAGGTCGAACCAAATATGGAGCCTGGTGCACATAATGGCTAAACAACTTTCAGAAAATACATAAGATTTAAAATTCTTTTAAGTAAATTTCAAAAGGCATACATTTATAACATTACAACCCGGGTTGTTGCTGCTTTATAATGTGTAAGAACAAATAAAACTAGATAGAAATATATTTATTTAGGTATGACTATTATTTAGGTTAATGTGGCATTTTCACTACATTAAATGCATGAATTCAATGACAATAATACACGTGAATGGATAATATGTAATAATTATAATAGGGAACGTCTTCATTATTCGTTGTACAAAGAAATATGCATTATATGCTGTGCCGTAATTAATTATTTAATTAATTAATTTGACGAAACAAACGGCGAAGGTTAGATTTTGCATAATTGCAACATGCTTCCTATTAGCTTCACCTGTAACATTGTAAGCCAATCTTACAACTCACTCTTCACCCACTTCTAATTGTCGTATCGATTTGAAACTTTGCAAGCTTACGCAAGTCTGGTGACAATGCAATAATATCGACCTTGCACGACAGTGGAGGTGGGAGATGGTCATAGGTACTCCTCAATGGCGTATCATAGGCGACTCCGCCATAAATTAGAATTTTCCGCGGCAGAGAGGGAAAATAAATTATAGTTTAAAGAACTAAAAATTACGCTTTCATGAGCAGCGCACTAAAAAGTTAAAAATAATTATTAGGTAATTAAATTTAAAAGCGTGGAACGCACTTATATAGCAGTCTAGGCATAATGAACAAAATGTAATGTAGTTGTAGATTGTAGATTGTTTAAGCGGTCGCTTGGTCCTGAGTTGGCCTTCCCTCACTTCGACCTAAAAGGTTTTTTGTGAATTACCCTACAACTAGTTGTTGCCCAGGATTCCAAGGCTTTTTGCAAAGCTTGTGATTTTCCTGGGAGCTAATTTCCCTACGTCTTCAGGCGTTAATTCCGCCTATTCTAGGTACTTTAGCCTAATGCGGATTAGTACCTTGCATTCACAAAGTGTATGTTCCGCAGTCTCAGTTGCAGCTTCACAGTATCTGCATTTGTCATCTTCTGCTATGCCCATATTCTTGATATAATATCTCAAGTTAAAAGGCCTGCGATTAGCCTTAGGTCGGACTTTTCAAGTTCGAGAAGCCATGTGGCATTCTTTGTTGAATAGGTTATAAACCTTTTCGCTTGTCTTTGGCCTGGAGTATTCCTCCAGTAGGACTTCTTTTGTTAATTTTCCCATTTTTGGACCTCCTCCGTTATGTGTATCTTAAATAAACCACAGGATGGTTCGGGTCCAAAAAATGGGGCTTCAGATTCACCAGATGTGTGACTCTTTCTCCAACCGCAGTACTTCGAATCTGCTCGCCTGGCGGCTTTCAATCAGCACATCAAACGGGCAGTCAAAGTCATGCTTAATTGGCACTGAGTCGGTGGGTTTGGTCACGGATTCGAATTGGACTAGCTCCAGAATTCTTAAGTGATCAATCAGGTCGCCTGGCCTGAATTTAAGTGCCTGACGCAGCCTTAAGGCACTAAGTGCTGTCTCCTTCCTTACATGCAAATTCAGAGGTTTAGTGTAAGAATAGAGAAGAAGAAGTCCAGTATTGCTTCCATAGCTGCTGTGGGACAGGAGCGCATTGCTCCTGTAGTCCCTAAACAGGCAAGGCGTTGCAATTTCTGCAACTCTCCTTGTGCTATTTTCTCTTCTGTTTCTGGCCACCATACACATGATGCGTAGGTAACCATGGGTCTGAAAACCGAAAGGTAGGACCAATGTATCATTTTTGGCTTCAGATCCCAAGTTTTACCAAACAGCCTACGGCACGTCCAAATAGCCGTCGTTACTTTGGTAAGTGTCCTTTCTAAGGGTGAGTTCCAGCTAAGTTTTTGGTCCAGGATTACTCCTAGACACTTGAATTTACTGGAAAAATTCAGTACTGTTCCATTTAACATAGGAGCTCTCAAATTTAGTTTTCTCCTTTTGGTAAATGGAACAGTAACTGTTTTTCTCGGATTGACACCAAGGCCCTCTGACGAGCACCATTTAGATAAGTATTATGTTTAACGCAATTTGTATGTAATGTAGTTACATACATACCTATATAAGTGGCCCCACGTTTTTAAATTTAATTCTTTTTAGTGCGCTACTCAAGCGTATTTTTCAGTTTTTTAAACTTTAATTTATTCTTACACTAAACCTGAATGCAGCACTTAACATCAGAGCTGTCTAATAAAATTATTGACAATGAATACATACTTAGAATAAGAAAAACGCGGTCTAAGAAATCACTAATTCCTCATCCAGATATCCTATCCAAGTATCTTGCAATGAAAAAAAAATTATACTCTATTTGTACTCCAATACGTGGAAATAATTGTTCATAGAACTTTGATAATATAATATTTGAAATCAACTACCTCAAAAACTCGTAAAAGATCGGTTGTGGTGAGGGGGTGGCTGATGAAAAAATTGAGGTCTTTGGTTCTTGTACACACATTAAATCACAATTTTATTTTTTACCCCATTTAATAATGAGGATGATAGTGGGGGTGGCCAATGGGCCAATGCCAATTTTTTTTTGAGACCTTGGTTTCTCATGTATATACTAAGATCCAATATTATGGACTCTTACTTGCTTGGTTTACTCATTTACCTCCCAACCCTTCAACGGAATAAGATAAAAATATAATATAATTCCAGATATCGTTATAGTACATAATTGTAACAAATATTATGTCAATATCATAAACCGTTCCCGAGTAATCGTGAGCACAAAAAAAAATACAGAGCTCTAGACAGACAGTCAGACATTTTTTTTTGCTCAAACAGGATAAAATTCAAAAGTTTCTTTACGATTACTATATTTCCACTCAATTACGTGGATGTGGAGGTAATTACAATTTATAGCATAATAATAATAATAATTTGATTGTTGTTTATTAAATGATAATAATTATATTTTTTTAAGCGGAGAGATTTTTAAATTTTTTAAGCTTTAATAAAATGACTGTACCTCAGTCAAACGCGAAAAAATTTCGACGATTTGAAACTTGGCAAAAATGTTCATTCGGGTCTACAGTTGAACATACTGAAAGTCTTGAACTCAATCCATTGCACTCAGGCCACCATATTAAAATAATGGTGGTCCGATTAAGTTTTTTGCCTCTATCTCGCTAACCATTAGCGATATCGGAATTTTGTTTATACAAAAAATATAGTTTATGAAGTTCTCTACAAAATATCATAGATATCGCTCGTTGAGAAAAAAGAAACTCATATAATTGTGTTAGTCATAGAATTCTGAACGACTTTCAAACTCTCCGTCTTGTCTGTCGGTCTCTCCATCTGTCCTCTTGCCTCTTCGTTCATCAAGTTTTTGCATGATAACTTAAGAGAGATGAGTCCGAATCGGTTGAAATTTGGACAATAAATTAGTTTTAGCTAGAAGAAAAACCCCAGCGTAGAGAACTTGTAGGGAATTTTATAGTCTTTATTTTTATATGAACCATAATTTCGATATCGTTAATGGTTAGCGAGATACAAGCAAAAAACTTAATTAGAACACCATTTTTTCAAGATGGCGGGTCAAGCGCAATAGATTGAGTTCAGGACTTTTGGTATGTTTAATAGCACACGTTATTAAACGTCTCTAAATAGTTTCAAAACATCTCCTCCAATTTTCCCTACTTGATTAGATTACTGCGGTATAAAAAGTCAATAGGAAAAGATCCAAAATGGAACCCTGGGGAACGCCATATTTTAGCATATTGTCGGTAGATTCCGTATTATTCATGGATACTTGTTGGGTTCCATTTGTCAAGTAATTACTAATAGCCCAGTCGATGAAGGTATTTACCCACAAAATTTTGCAAACTGAGTAAACTTTTTTTTAATGAGTTCGTGAAAGTGTATAGAATGATATCCTGAAAAGTTTACATTTCGCTCGGATGCAGAACATGAAAAAAAATTTTTCATCCATTCTTTAAAAACTTTGAAATTAAATCAAGCTAGAACGAAATAAAAAATACAAATGGATAGATCACGTATTCATGAACAAAAAATGTTCTAACAAAATTTATCGCCAAAGCCACGGTTTTCCCGGAAAAAAAATAGTCAAGTGTAACGTTGTAACTCGGAGTGAGATCCATGTGTGCACGCGCTTGAATACTCATGACTGTGACTCCGACGCAGTTAATTACATGTCACTAAATCAGAATTTGTTCAATCTATATGAGTGTTGGTTCATTGAAAAGATGGAAATTGTAGCTTTCTGATGCTTTTTTGTTTTGAAAAATACAAACAAAGGATGGAGGAAAATATATACTTATATATATTATCACGCCCGAACTCAATCGTCGCAATAAACAATATAGAAAAAAATTCTTTCTTCATCGAGAACTGTTGAAAAGTATGTACACTTCATGATTATTATGGTTTATTAAGTTGTAGTCACGAGGATTAAAAAAAAAGTATTATCCTTATAGCTATGAAAATATCTTTGATTGTTTTGAATATAAATTCTGGAACTTTTCCAATATATTAAAAAATGTATAAGGAATCCATTGGATATAACTGAAATGTGGATAGGGGCACCTGTAATAAATACAATACAGTAAAGGCACGTAAAAATTCATGCGAGCGATTCAGCGGCTATGTGTGGTGGTGTCTGTGTATGCATTGATAATTATATATTTTCCCTCCATACTCACTATTTATCCTCCTATTCACTAAGAAAAATGTTTAAAACGTGCAATCAGAGAGAGAAAAAAGCTTTAGTTTACTCGATAGAACAGCTAAGAATTTTCCATAATATGCATTTAACCGTGCGCTGGCCACACAAAGTGACAAAGTTACTTCACTATTTTTTTTCCAGGAACATCGTGCCTTTAGCGATAAATTTTATTAAAACGTCAAAGGACCTACTAAAATCAAACAGAATTAATGCAGTGCACAAAGCTTGATCGGTTGCTCCACGAAGCCATATAGCAGATATAAGGGTGCCGTGGAAACTGTCTTTTGAAATTTGAAAATTTAAGAACGACACATTACAACTTTTGATTACAAAACAAAATAATAAACTGACAAACAAGGATAACATAAACAACTCACAGTGGTTTTTGTTTACGGACCAATTAAGCAGCGTATAGCAAATCGAAACTTCATTCGCTAATATCTGAAGTCAGTTCTGAGAGGTGTGAAATAAACAACAATCGAGTCAATCAGGTGTTAATATCAAGTTAATTTAATTATAATAGAAATTAAGTTTCTAATTTTATGCTATATTTTCCATTTTAATATCTATTTTTAGTCGATTGAATAGTTAGATTTTCCAACCGCGAAATATTTGAAAGTATCGACGGGTGTTTCGATGCCTTCTTTTTCTCACGGTCATAAAAGGAAATACTGTTCACTTCTAAAGTTTCAACTTTTGTTCATGCACCCAAGTTTGTCTTGATTTAAGATTTACTATTCAACTTATAAAATGCATTTAACTTGGACATTTTGTTTGCACCACAATTTTTATACTTTCTAAATTAGCAAAGATCTTTGAAGTTCATTCATTCTTTCAAAGTTGTTAGAATACTTTAACAACCTATATTAACAATTTCATTCATTATCATAAAGCACAATTATTATTAGACAGATATTTGATAACAATAAATCAATCAATCTTTCGATTGTTAATTCTATGAATAATGTTTATTATGATACGAGTGAAACTTGCAGTCGGACGTAGCCAACTGCGAATATTTATTTGACTAATATTTTGTTCGAACAAGGTACAATTCAGTTTTATCTGAGATTAAGTTCACAGTAAATATAATTTTAAACTTCCCACCAATAAAATAGGGAGGTCACTGGATTAGTACAAAATCAAAATTTGAGATAAGGCCCAGGTCTTTACGTTTTGAGGTTCCAAGAACACAAAAAGTTTTTTTTTTAATTTCTGTATGTATGTGTGTGGACACGATAAAGTTGAAACTACCGAACCGGTTTTGATGAAATTTGATACGAGGTATTTATAGAATCTTATCAAGGATGTTACAACGGTCTTCATGTAGAATGTTTTTCTTAAAATATTTCCATATAAATACATATTTATTGATCTATTACTTCCACATCCAGTAGAAGTATTGTAACGACAAAAAATTTTTTAAAATTTTTATTGTTCAAATAGGCTTAGAATGTCACGAAAAGTCGAAATTTTAAGTTTGAGCAAAAAAAATTTCTGTCTGACTGTCGGTCTGAAATTGGGGTAAATTTGGGGTAAATAGGTAAATCAAGCAGGTAAGAGTCCTTAAAATTGGTATTTAGTATATACAAGGGAAGCTAAGGTTTCAAGAAAATTTTTGGCATTAGCCACCCCCATTACCACCCACACCCATTATTAAAGGGGATGAAAAAAAAATGTGATTTAATGTGTGTACAAGAACCAGAAACCTCAAAATATTTTTTTACTTCATCCACCCCCCACTACCACCCCCTATCACCACCCCCATCCCACTACCGATGTGGGGTATTGTTTTATGGGTTTTTTGGAGTAGAGGATTTCAAATATTGTATTATTAAATTTCCATAAACAATTATTTCCACGTACAAAATTTTTTCGTTGTGAGTGACTTGGATAGAAAATCTGGATGTGGAAGTAGTGATTCCTTGGGCAGCGGTTTTTTTTAAAAACGCTAGTGTTCTTCCTTTGGCTAACACTAACTTACTGTTCAAATTTCAATAAAATCGAACTTATTTCCTTTAAGTTATCATACTTACAAAATCATGATGGGCGGAGAGGCAGACTGGACAGATTGGCAGACAGATGAACAGACGAGAGACATCTTGAAAATCATTCATAATTTTGTAACTAACACAATTATACGATTTTTTCCTCTACGGACGATATCTACAGTTTTAGAAACGTGTTGATGAAATGCAATTTTCATACATCCAAAGATTATAGTAATAGAATGGGAAAAAATGCATTTTGCATTTTTTGTAAAGACTTTTACAATTTTTATTTTTTATATGAAACAGAATTTCGAGATAGAAGCAACAAATTAAATCGGAGTACCATTTTTTCAACATGGCGGCTCAAGCGCAACAGATTGAGTTGAGAACTTTTGTTATATGTATTCATAGCCCTTAATGAACATCTTTGCAAAGTTTTAAAACTTTATCACTTTCCTCTAATTTTCCCTATTTGAATGGAGTTTTATAGATCAAATTCTTACAAAGTGAATCAGATATTCTTCTATAGCGAGTGTCAACAAGATCACTTTTTGGCCACTATTTCTTTATTTTTTTTACGGGTCAAGATGAAACGAGGTATGTGTCACATGTTACCAAAACGACATTTTCTAATTTATCTGTCAAGTTTCTAAGACTTCCGGTTTCACTTTCGACCTTCATGTGGCACAAATTAACGACAAAAAAATTCAATACGTATTTTTCTTCAGTTATTTATGAACACATAACAATTTTTGGTGCGTCACGGCAGACTAGACTGAAAATTAAAATTGGCTACAAAAATTTCAAAATGGTGAATAGAGCTATGAAATTAGCATAGTTAGCAGAATGACCTCTAGATTTCAAAAATGCAAAAATATATACTGTAGTCCATTTAAAAATCAAAAGTAGGAGTCACTTTCGGTGAAACCGGAAGTCGTAGAAACTTGACAGATGGATAAGAAAATGGCATTTTGGTAACATGCCTCACATGCCTAATTTCATCTCTATACGTTATTAAATAAAGAAATGACGACCGGAAAGTGATCCCGTTGACACCCGGTATACTACGAGTTTACGATATATAAACCTTTTAAAAATGATACGTTATGGATTTTGTCATTAAAAGGACATCAATTACTCGTCCTTTTAATATTAACTATTTGAACCAAATACATAATAATTATCTTACCTAAATACTTCTCTTTTTATACATTTAGAACTTCCACTTTATATCAAAATATCGATAATTCCTCCAAATATTTGTTTTACTCGTACACATTACAACGGTTTTAATTACTTTATAATCTAAAGTACTTTGTCGAGGCCAATTCCATCAGGCTTTTGGCCTGAACCCAAATTTGAAAACAAAAGGAGAAAATACAGTTAAGCTTCATGTTTCATAATGTTTAATGTTCGACAAACGATTAGAATTTTAAGCAGTTTAAACTTCTAATGAAATTTACTCGTCATCAAGCTTATTGTGCTAAAAAGTTAAAATTGAAATTGGAATAGTGTCGTCAAGACAGAATGCTTTATTAGGCGGGAATGGTTTATTTTCATTAACGTAGATGGTTGCCATTGTAACAAATTAAAATTTTATCACTGGAAACTTTTAAGAATATTCCTCGTAGTCATCATCGTTTTATTTCGTGATGAGGTCTGACATAAGTCCGGCGAGGCATGAAAATTGAACATGATATGATATAAGAAATTGTAAGAGTAACCTTACAGGATAAATAACTAAAATGTTTACCTACTTAATATACTCTTCGCAGAGATACGAAAACGAGAAATATATTGCATTTGATAGGCACATTTCTAGAACCATCAATATCGCTCATTTTATATCACTGTGTTAGTGAACGTTTTCTGAACAACTTTCAAAATGTCCGTCCGCTCACCAGCTCATTCGGTCCGTCCGACGCATTTCTTGTCGGCACAATACACGTTGTAGTTACTAAATGTAGTTGTTATTTATTGCCTGGGTTGGGTTGTTTGTTTATATACTCATTTCTTTAAACTCGTTTCTTTATGCACCGCACTGATTCCCACTAAATAATTCTGTATTAGTTATTTTCCAATATTAATTATATTTCAACTTTTTTCTTTTGTAATAACACATCGATTTACGCGGAATTTGTTGAGCTAAATTCACCTGAGCTTTATCAAATTTAATTTTACCCCATATATTCGCGTGTTAAGTGGGAGTGTTTCAGACGCACATCCGTTCACTCCGACTATCCCACTGAACTCCACTCAAACGGTCCAAGGCATAGTTGTCTACAATGAATTTGCGAATAAAAAAGGCCATAAAAATATCAAAGTCGGCGTTATTACATGGTGCCAAGAGTACTACAGAGCAGTACTTCAAATTTTTGAATTTTAGAATGAACACCGGCTCGGTGGCGCAGTGATTAAGGTGTTAGGCTTGCACCACAGGGACCCGGGTTCGAATGCTGGCTAGGGTATGGATGTGTAGTGGCGCTTTTCACCTGTTGCCGAGATGGTAGCAGTTGGTTAGACTGCGGTTGTGTGAGATACAACACGTTCTAGTCGCTCTCCTCTCCTGAGTTCGAGTCTCGGCTGCGGCAGATGGCAATGTCGCAGGGAATGGGCGTTGTGATGTTGTCTATGTGTGTCCGTCCATCCTGGTTGAGTGGTAGAATAGCCTACGGCTAAACTCCGCCACGACATTAATCTAAATAAGGCGATTAATAATAATAATAATAGGTCTTAGCCGGCAGAATGCAGAAGGCCGTCATCCTCGGTTCATTACGTCTGCTCAGGGCACACGATTCTCGGACCCAGTAGTCACTTACCCCACGGGTGTGGGGAGTGGCTGCCGGTACTACCAGCTCCACTCTGTGAGGATCGGAGCCACAGAGAAGGGTGACTGGTTTTTAACAAAAAAAAATAAAAATAAAAATAAAATAATACTAGAGATTAAAAAATCATGTTTTCCGTAAAAAAAAAATCTTACTGTTTTGCGTCCAAGATAGAAATATTTTATGCATTGGTGGATGCGTTGCCCGCCCTTTGCGTTATTGACAGATAAATTCAAAGTACGACTCTGTTCATCTGTTACCCTGGTATTAACGTCGACAATAAACTCCGCGCCATTCTGGTTAGGGTGATTCGCGTAAATACATCACAAGAGTTAACGTAGATCTTAATAAAAAAGGCATACTTTATATAAAAGTAATTATGTTTTATCTATTAAGTAATACATCTAAATGTATTGTAACCTAGAGTAACATTCAAAAATTCATTCCTAAATTTACTTCCACATCCAGTGGAAGTACAGTAACGACAGAAAATTTTTTAAAACTGTTTATTGTTCAAATAGAATTAGAATGTCATGAAACGTAGAGATTTTAAGTTTGAGCGAAAAAGTTTTCTGTCTGTCTGTCGGTCTGTAACTTTTTTGTGCACACGTTTACTCTGGAACCGTTTGAGATATTGACTTGAAATTTGGTACACATATGTACTTTAACGAGATCTAGAACTAGATTATATTTTCATCTTCATCCGTCGAAGGGTTGGGGGGTAAATTGAGGTAAATTTGGGGTAAATAGGTAAATCAAGCAGGTAAGAGTTCATTAAATTGTTATTTTGTATATAGGGTGTCCCGGCACTATGGCGCAATACTTCGAAAACATATAGTTTGGGTCAAAATAACACTAAAAGTACCTATAATTTTTTTTCTTAGGGCGCCCTCCTACGGAGATATTACCCTCTAAAGGTTACATATTCAAGAAGGTTTTTTGCCTATTACTTCCAAACCGTTCTATCGATTTTAATAAAATTTGGACTGGGGACATATTAAATGAGTATCTTTATTCCATAAATATGGCACCCTTCGTATCTTGTCTAGGAAGCCAGGGGTGGAACACCCTTGATGCTTTTTACCCCTGAATTTTGACATAAATTAATATTTGAAAATTAAAGTCACATTTTTAAATTCCTTAAACAATTTTCTAAAAAAAAGATATTCTTCTTTGACATCGATAAAGCGATCCGTTTTTGAGAAAAAATGATTTTACTGATAAGGAATTAAGGAATATTAGTAATACAAACTACTGCATAATACCTGTGAGAAAACAATTGAATAAATTTAAACGTCAAATTTGAGTAGCAAGTAATGTAAGTTGTAAGTAGTTCTGTGATAGTAGTTTATTGACATGGCAAATTTTTCATCTGGTAAATATGCCGACATGCAACTTGCCACCGGTAATGGTTCGGAGGCCAGACGGCTTTATGGGGAATACTTTCCTAACAGGAAAACTTTTGAATGGGTAAATCGTCGAATACAAAAACAGGTAGATATCCATCTTAGCAATAAAAAAACAAAATAATAAAAATTGAAGAATAAATAACTATTTAAAAAAATAACCCTATTAATGTTTAGGGAGCGTGGAACCGAAACGAGGAGGTGAAGGTGGTCGTAGAACTGTTCGTACAGTTGTACTAGAAGAAGCTGTATTAGATGCTGTTGCCGAAAACTCATCAATAAGCGCCGAGAGTTTCTTATCTCACCCAGATGAGCCATCAGATGGCATTAGAGATGGTGCTGAGTGGATTTTCTTCGCAACAGGTCCGAACTGTTCCGAAAAGTACCATCTCTAATGCCATCAGATGGTTCATCTGATGAGATAAGAAACTCTCGGGCGTTAGGAAGCTCTCAGCGCAATTTAACACTTCAAAGTAGGTGGTTCACAGAATTTTGAATGAACAACTTCTCCACCCTTTCCACATTCAGAAAGTTCATGCAATGTCCCCGGATGACTACCCTGCTCGAGTTCAATATGCTAATTGGTTCCTGCAAAAGCAACAGGAAGACCGCAAGTTTATTGCTAGTGTTTTGTTCATGGATGAAGCAGGATTTCGCAGGGATGGTGTAATAAATTCTCACAATCTACATAGTTGGAACGATGAAAATTCTCATGCAATTATTCAAACTCATCACCAACGACAATTTCAAATTAACGTCTGGGCAGGAATAATTGAAAATTATTTAATAGGGTCATTTGTTTTGAAAAATCAGTTAAATGTGGAAAATTACTTAAGGTTTCTACAAGAAAATCTAGATGGTTTATTGGAAGATGTGCCATTAGCAACTATAAGAAACATGACGTACATGCATGATGGAGCTCCTCCTCATTTCAGCATCACAGTCAGAGAACATTTAGATTAAAAAAATGTCCCCACCGATGGATTGGCCGAGGAGGTCCAGTACCGTGGCCTCCTCGCTCTCCTGATCTAAGCCCATTAGGTTTTTTCTTTTGGGCTCATCTTAAAAATTTATTGTATAATACACCGGTACAAACAAGGGAAGATATGTTACAAAGAATCACTACCCAATATGAAGCCATTCGGAATGGAATGCTATTTCAGGTTAAGCGATCCAACTTATCTCGCTTACGAGAATGTATTCTTGTACAGGGTGCTCACATCGAACATTTATTTTAGTTATGTAGTTATTGTAGTTATGTGTGTATTGTAGTTGTAGTATGTAGTGATGTGTTGACGAAATGTCAGTCTTTGTCCCTTATCAGTAAAATTATTTTTTCTCAAAAACGGATCGCTTTATCGATGTCAAACAAGAATATCTTTTTTTAGAAAATTGTTTAAGAAATTTAAAAATGTGACCTTAATTTTCAAAAATTAATTTATGTCAAAATTTAGGGGTAAAAAGCATTGGGCTTTCTAGACAAGATATAAAGGGCGCCATATTTCTGGAATAAAGATACTCATTTAATATGTACACAGTCCAAATTTTATTAAAATCGATAGAACGGTTTGGAAGTAATAGGAAAAAAACCTTCTTGAATATGTAACCTTTAGAGGGTAATATCTCCGTAGGGGGGGCGCTCTAAGAAAAAAAATTATAGGTACTTTTAGTGTTATTTTGACCCAAACTATATGTACAAGAACCAGAAACCTCAAAATATTTTTTTAATTTATCCACCCCCACTACCGATGTGGAGTATCGTTTTATGGGTTTTGGGGTAGAGGATTTCAAATAATATATTATTAAAGTTCCATAAACAATTATTTCCACATACAAAATTTTTTCGTTGTGAGTGACTTGGATAGAAAATCTGGACGTGGAAGTAGTGATTCCTTGGGCAGCGGTTTTTTCTAAACAATTTTATATAAAATATCTTCATAAACCTTTCGCCCATTGCGAAAATACTACTTGACGATGCATATTTTGTGCTCTTGAGATACCATTACAAAATTCTAAACATACTATATGACAGTAACAATGATGGTTTAAATAACACATGATTCTAAGGCACACATTTAAAATTGCATGGTCCACTTGAAGTAGTTTTTTATGAACACTCATTATATAAGGATAATAAACCCCGAGAAACTCTTTGTAATCATAGTTGCTCTCTTTAATATGCAAAGCACGGCGGATTACTACAACATTCACAACGACGACGTACGGTTCTCCAAACGAAGTTGTAAATTGCTGCAGACATTAACTTAATAACTTACCCAAAGCTGATAAGTTGCGCTAAGTCATAAATTTCGGTATAAACAAAATATTTTATTTAATCCTGCACTGCTACAAGTTAAATTACATTCGTGGAACACAACAGGAGAAAGCGCAAGGGGTTTTGAAAACAATAGTGACACATAGGCTCCGAAACAAAACATTCTATCTACTATCTGGCTTGGGAAACAGAATTGTCATAAGTTAAAGTTGGTATGAATTCAATGCAACTGTTGTTTGAGATATTCCATCATATCTAGGGAGGCTTAGGAACGTGACCCATAAAGACTAATGAAATAATGCGGTATGCCACGGCGGCCTTAACTAAGCTTGATTTTAGATGAGGCTCATTTATATTTTACTTCTGAATAAGTACGCTTTCTAATTATTAATTTCGCTCTATTGTTGTGAAATTGAGCTTTGCTACCACAGGCATATTGAAATTAAGTTTTTTAATAACTAAATCTAGACGCATCGCAATTAATAAACAGTAATCAGTATGCTAAATATAGCTCCGTGCTTAATTGCGAAAAACTGGTAATAACTTTTTATTATTCATCAACAAATTAAGTTCATTTACAATTAAAATGTTAGATAAGGTAGATAGGTAGAAATTGTTGGAGAGTAAGAAAGACGTCTGTTAAAAAGTAATGATACGCCATGTTTTACTCCGAAGTACCACAAGACTCTGTCTTAAGTCCAGTTTTGTTCTTGATTTATGTAAATGATCTTAGTGTGGCGGTACACAGCGCCGAACTCGTGTTATTCGCAGATGATACCACACTTATCAATACGAATAAAGATATAAAGCGAAACCTACAATAATAATAATAATAAAGAATTTATTATTTATCTAAATTCACAAAGTTAACAAAAATAAAGTGTTACATTTACACTACAGGTAAATAAAAGGCGAGTAGTTCAGTTTACTGTCGAAGCCAGCAAACTGTTCTTCCACCACTGCCTATAAATAACATCAGAAGTGAAAACTATAACTACATATAATGGGGCTTTATATTCTTATCTAGACAAAACAATACATAAAAAAATTAAAAAAAGAAATACATCAAAGCAGAGCGAAAAAGAGGCAGACTAGAGCTGAAAGTGGGAAGAGACTAGGAAATGAGAGGGAAAATAGATAAAGAAAGGAACAAAAATAAAAAAGGTAGAGAAAGTTAAAGGTAAAGCTAAGATTTTACTTTACTGGTTTCGCATTAAATATTTTTTAAATGTCTTTTTAAAACTTACACATGAAAGGGTGAGTCCATTAAAGTGGAGCTTATTTATACAGGCAGCAATGTTATAAGAGAATGACCTTTTGAATATTTCCTTACGGTGTTGTGTAATGGTGAGAATATCTCTTCGTCTAATATTACTGTTATGAATATCATTTCTAAAAGAGAGCTTGTTAAGGAGATAAGTTGGTGATCTGAACATTAAAATTTTTTGAAAAAAACAAGCCATGTGAAGTTTGCGGCGATTGTACATATTCAGCCATCCTGCAGTTTTCAATTTGTGAGATATTCTTTGACGGCGTTGAATTCCAAAAATTAAATGAAGACAAGCATTTTGCACTTTTTGTATACGCCGCGTCTCGATGCTGTCAATACAAGGGCCATAAACCACATCACAATGGTTAAAATGGGACAAAACTAAAGAATCACATAACATTTTTTTCACTTCCATACTTAAAAAACGTCTCTGAGTATATATCATTTTTAGTGCAGCATATGCTGTTTTTAATTTACTCGTAATATGCTGTTTAAATCTTAATTTATGATCAATAAAAAGACCAAGACTTTTAGAGGTGTTATTAAAGGCGATTGTATCATTTCCGATCTGAATATTAATTTCTCTTGACACAAATTCACGTGCATTGTCATTGCAAAATATTAGAGCAGATGATTTACTAGGGTTAATTTTAAGTAGATAGTCAGTAGAGACTGGCACCAAATTATTTATATCGTTGTTAATTAAATTTCTATATTCATCTAGATCTTCAACATGAAACGAACAATAAATCTGTGTATCATCAGCAGATAAATGGTAATTGTAGCATGACAAAACTAAATTTGAGGAATTTCGTTCAAAGCCACAGAAGTGTAGAAATGAAAAAAGTAATTGGTGATTTATCATTTATCAAAAGCTTTCGTATAATCTAATAATACCAATACACTGATTTTATTATTATCGGTAGCTCCAATGATTTCATCACTTACGTCAGCAAGGGCAACAGCACAAGGGAAAAAAGATCTAAATCCCGACTGTTTTAATGGTAGGATATTATCGAGATTCACAAATTCTCTAATTTTCAGTTCCAAGATTTTTTCAATAATCTTTGATAAAACAGGTAAAACACTAATGGATCTCAGGTGACTCAATTGGTTAGGTTGATTGATTCTAGATAGAGGAAATAATAAAGCTATTTTTCAAGCTTTGGGAAAGTAGTGTGTATTTATACACTAATGATAAATATGTGTTAAGAATGGAACTATATAAGGGCAGCATAAATGTATTAAAGTTATATTTAATTTATCATATCCATAAGCTTTGGATTTTATGTTTTGAATGATTTTAATTACGTCTAAATCAGAAATCAGTTCAAAAGAAAATTAACCATCTATGCCTTCTTTAACATTGGTATTATAAAAATTTATTAACGCATCCACATTACTTAACTGTTCAGGTATATTAATCTTTCGGTTTTTAGCGATATTTAACTTTTTCAACTCTCCCCATTTCTCTTTAATATTATAATTATTAAATTTGTATCTTAAATAAGCCTTCTTTTCAGCCTTGATAGCTGCATTAGTTAAATTCCTGAGTTGTTTGTAGTAGACCCAGTGGCCATTTTGTCCTGTTTGTTTAAATTTTGCCAAAGCCTTATTACGTAGTTTCTGCATAAATTTAATGTTAGTCGTTATCCACGGAGCATAGTTTTTTTTGGAATATTTTATAGATTTGATAGGCGCATGCGTATTGAACAACTGCAAAATATTATCGGTAACATATTCAATCTTATCGTCAATATTATTCATATAGAAAATGTTATTTCAAGATGTTTTCTAAATCCATTTGAAAATGTTCAAATTTATATGCTTTAAAGCTCTATAATTAAATATTCTATCCGGTTCTTCCATAATATTAAACGTTGTAGTACAATGAACTAAGAAGTGATCGGATATTTGTGCATCGACTACCCCAACTTCACGAACATTTTCAAAATTTACCAGAATTAAATCTAACAACGACGTGGTGGTATCTGTAATTCGAGTGGGTTCGTTTATTACTTGCACAAAATTGAAAGTTTGATATATATTTTTAAATTGCGTGGAATAATTAGTATCTAAGTTTAGCATATTAATGTTAAAGTCACCTAAACACACTATATTATCATAACTTGCAAAAACATTGTAGAACGTGTCCTCAAAGTAGTTTAGAATGGAGTCATAATCGGAATTTGGCGGCCTATATATATTGGCGATGACAAGTGCCCAATCCATGAATGATTCTTGCGCCAACGTTACCGATTGGTTTTCAACAAACAGGCTGCCACTTAATCGCGCAAAAACAGTCAACATGGTTCTGACTCATAAACTGGTACAAGATTTTACAAACCCTGATGTGGTAAAGTTCTTGATTGTCTACATGAATCCAAAATTGTATTGGTGCCTCCTTGTTCAACATGTAGCCGAAAGAATTTCCAAAAACACGTTTGTTAGTGCCTTCTAATGTACTCTTGCCTATTATTCACCGATATTATCTCTCATGCTTTGATGAACTGGGGTCACGCACCTAGTGCAAAACGGATTTTTGGGTTACAACGGAGGGTAATAAGAACAGTTACTAATTTGGGCTATAGAGATGATGTCAGACACAAGTTTATTGAACTCAACATATTAAATTTTCCGTCATTATACATATTTACCAGTTTAAAATATACACATGAAAATATTCATCTATTTAATACTCATGAAAGCTTACACTCGCAGGACACTAGCCATAATTATAATTTAAGAACCGATTTTATTAGACTAAGCCCGAGTAGAAATGGATTCAAGTTTTCGGACTAAATTCTTTAATAAATTACCTGTATACGTCAGAAGTCTCCCAAAGAACACTTTCAATAATACAATAAGAACTTTCATATCAAGGAATGCTTTTTATGATGCGAACGAATACTTGACTGCAACCTTGACAATGAACTTTTCTAACCAAATTTAGACGCTTTGCAATGTGATATGTGGTATTTCATGTTCTGTGTTTCTTATTTTAATGTTTTATTTTTTTGCATACTATGATCTTGCTAAATTATTATAAATTATATGTTTTTATAAATTATATTTATCAAAGCTCTGTGCTATATATTGACTTGTATAAAACATATATATCTATGTTAATAACATCAATAAATAATTTGAATTTGAATTTGTTTGATTTTTGGCCTTATTGTTATATTACAGGGACAATTTTATCCTTATAACAACTGCCACCGCAAAGCTCCTGTAGGTGACGCCACACTAAATTAAAAGATGCTGACGGTTTCAATGGTTTGAACATTAGATAAGAAACGTTAACGGTTCGGCAGCAGTTTCAATGCTAGTGGATATGATTGGACTATATAATACGAGTTGGATAAAAAATAATGGGGACGGTTATAAGGACATACTATTAAAGTATTATGGAACGTAATAGACAAAATGCTTATGGAAAAATACTTTACGGAATATGAAAGCATACTGAATTTAAGGCGGCAAGATAAGGCAAAATTACGGAAAGATATAAATTTCAATAAAAGGGAAGAAAGCTCCAGAGTCTATTAAATACTTGTGATATAGTGAAATACTATAATGATGGCATTTTTTCCCATGTGTAAATAATGACATTAAAACAATGACATTTCAAATTACAGCGATAATTTGACCTTGCTTTAAAGAAATATTTTAAAATTACTTTGTTAATTTCCTTATAACGCACAAAAATTGCATGCGCGATCAAGTGCATTTATGGGTTATTGAAAATTTTCTACTTTTACGTTAATTATTATTAAATAAAAGAAACTAAATTCGTTACTTGTTAACATTTATTAAAATCTTTATTAATTTCATTTAATAAACTATCCTCAAATGCCATTCGAACTCAAATTTATTGTAGATAGTTTTTGTGACCGTGTCGCCTATATGCATTATGAATGAAAACAGCACTCATGCTTCATTGTGATACGCACGCGTCCTATCTCCAAGCAAAATAAACATTCACTACTCAAAAATTGTCTATATAAATTTGAACTCTTTTGGTGTTCTTTGTGAAAAACCCAAGAAAGTTTACAAAGAAAATAATAATAATAGGGCTATGTGGTATAGAATAGACATAGACTAGCAACTCCTATGAGCAGCTCAGCTAATATATAATAAACACACCACACCACTATATTGACAACCCCCCAAATCCAAAGCCAAGGCTATCCTAAGGAGGTTATAAATTTGAAGAAATGCTGGAAACGTCAATTATCCGTCGACATCACCACTGCGGGAGCTGGGAATCGAACCCTAGCACAGGACAGACATTGTAATCAAGCGTGCTTGCTACACAACACGCTTTAGCCCGCTGCCCTACTAATGAGTAGAATCGTGAAAAAATATTGATATTAAAAAGAAAAATGGCACATTAGAAAAAGCTAAAAGTGCTACATGTGCCAACCATGTTGACAAATTATAATTCCTAAGATTTATATGTAAATTTAAATTGATCAACTTCTCAGTATAATAAAAACAAGCTATATTTTATTTATAGAATTAATCTAACAAATATCATTGAGACATCAAATATTACAGTATATTCCGCATTTTGCCTTTTGTAAAACACACTCGCACTATTTAATTGTTATTTGGAATAAAATATTTCCTATAACTATCAAAATAATGTACTTGACATTTTTGCATAATGGCCAGTAATTTTATATGCGATGTACACATTACTGTGTACATCTAAATATATAATACGCGGCCAAGTCAGAATGCTTACATTATCATGAAATTAGCAGAACTTACAGTTGCTCTACATTATGGTAATAAATGCTAGTGTGGAATTTTCAAACCACTCTGTCAGTAATAAATCTATTTTATCGATTGTACTTCACGAGTGCTTAGTTTTTATCCGGATAAAGTTGCAGTTTTAACAACAATTTTAGCATTTTTGGCAGATTAACGAATCGAATTGTCTGATAAAAAGAACGACGAATTCACAGGATGAACCGTTATATCTGACAATTTAATGAGTAGTTAAACTGCATGAAAATGTAAATTTTGGTTTTAAAAAGTGCAGCTGTATTCGGAATGACATTGAGCTCTAGTGTACTTCGACATGATACATTTTTAATGAATGAGAAAATTATTTCTAATAATGCATTTATCAGAAAATGAATATTTATTAAAAATAAGATAGATATAACATCTTTTTATGGTATAAGTGTTAAAAGTGATATTTTATTATTGAGAAGGGAAATTTGGGACACGGCGCATTTCCAAGTGATCGAGCACTTAGAACAAAATAAAATCACTTTCAATAAGCATATCAGGTACTACTTTTCTACTAAGTGCATTAAAATAGAGTAAAAATACCAAAAGATAAAGAAATAAATAGTTATATAATATTTTGATTATAATTAAATTTATAAAATATCTTTAAAATTCGCAATGACTATAATCAAGATAACGAAAGTCTGGTAAAAAGTTTCGTACATCTGTTATAAAACGGATATCCACAAGAAATTACACTTATTTCAGCAAAAATTGAAGAAGCTGATAAGAAAGCTACTTTCGATTTGTTGTCTAAGAAGTCGAGACATTTGCACAAAACTAAGACTGGAAAGACTGGAGATAAAAGTAAACCACTTCTAACACTGCTGCCATATAATAGCATTTTTGACTCTGACAACAAACGTTAAATAGACTACTTTTAATAGTTATTGTAAAAAATAGTTACTTATATATTTAGGTACTAAAGTTAAACTTTTTATTGCGATGTGAAATTTAGTAATCATAGTCCATACCAAAGTTGCAAGGGTAGCGACCAAACACGATGATAATAATCGGGCGGTCTTCACCCCCCTCGAACTACTCTCAAAGGAAAAAAACAGCCCCTTTTCCCATATTTCGTTGTCAGGCATGCGAGGACTTGTTGGATCGTTTTTTTTTTGAGGAAACACAGTATGTTCTGTAAAATTTCGGAACAAGATATCCCAACGACCCCCGGCGGTTGAAACCACTTCTCCCTCAATACCGAAACATGCAAAAAACATACAAACGTGTTGAAAATTGTTTTCTACACGTTTTCAAGAGCGGGGGATACAATGCCGATATTACTTAGCCTCCCACCTCTAACCAACTACCCCTAAAAGCATCATCCCTTTTCCCTATTTCTCGTTTTCAGGCATGCGAGGACTTGGTGGATCGGGGCTTTTCCAATATCTACAATACCATTATGCAAATAAATAAATGAATGCGATGAAAATAAATATATAATAAAAAAGTCGACCATATATGCATGCGCATAACCCATCCTATCAAACTCCTCTTAAGTTGCAATAAAAAAAATTTCTCCCTAGAAAATCTGATCCAATGAGCGCTTGAGATCTCACTGTAAGAAAAACTGATGGTTTTGGGCATACAAGGGTAGTTTTTGAGGACTAAGGTGATTCCACGATCGTGTTCTTCACCCTTGAAAACGAGGGATAACTTCCTTAAAACCTTCTCTTTGAGTGACACTCCAGGATTGAGGGAAGCGATGATTTCAACCCCGGGGATTATTAGGATGTCTGGTTACTAAATTTTACAGGACTTATTGAGTTTCCTCAAAAAAAAACAATCCAATAAGTCCTCGCATGCCTGATAACGAAAAATGGAAAACAAGGGTGGTTTTATAGATTTAGAGGTAGTTAGTTGGGGTTGGGAGGCCAAATAATATCAGCATCGTATTCTCCGCCCTTGAAAACGAGCAGAAAAAAAATGTTCAGCACGTTTGGATGTTTTTTGCATGTTTGGGTATTGAGGGAGGAGGTCGTTAGGATGTCTGGTTGAGATATTGCGATATTTTACAGGACATATTGAGTTTACCCCCCCCCCATCGGTAGTTCGAGGGGGGTAGCTATGTTTGGTCCCTATCCTTGCACTATTAGCAACTTTGCCATGGACTATAAACCACATAAGCGATAAAAAGAAACTTTAGTACCAAGTTGCACATTAAGTTTCTTCTTGAAATCCAGAAGTTGTGAAATTAATATTATTCAACTCTATTTTTTTAAATATTTTTAAGTGACATTAAGAAATGTCATTAGTATATTGTGCAACGACCATTTAGTGATGACTGTTAAGACACAAGCATCTGAAATATTCGCCTACGGCTCATGTCATAATGAATACAAGTGTCTTAATAGCCATTAAATGTGAGTTGCATACACTATTTTTTCTACGACCAGTCATAATAAAATGGAAAATTAACACATTATTTCTGAAATTTGTTAATTATAGATTACAAATTAAGAAATATTATGAAAACTAAACTTGGGAAATATTATGGATTATTATTTCAATTTCACTTTCACTATCACACATGCCCACTGATTTTAATTGCAAGAAGCACAAAGTTTAAAAATTTGCTAGTTAAACAGTAAGTATGACTTGTCAAATTTGATAAATTTTAGGTCTGTCAGATGTTCAAGGCAATAGTGGATATTGACAAAATATCTCTGTGTGTCGCGTTTCTATCGGTTATAAACTTTTATCTTAATGAAAAATTGGTATCTTAATGAATCTCATTAAAATACAGGTAGGGAATATCTAACAAATGAATTACAGTATGGGAGCAGAAAAAATTGTTTAAATACTAAATCTGAATAATTTATTGTAATGTAATTATGTCAGAAGCAATGAAAAATGTATGTTGACATTTATCTTTCATCTCCGTCAACTACAAAAAATCGTACAATATTAGATTACTATTTCCAAACAATAATTTTTTTATAGATAACTTATTGTATCGTTTAAGATTATAATATTAGACTGGTGAAAATCAGTTCATCCTAGATTAGTTTGTCTCCCTTCGCATGATGTTTTCCGTACAAATATATCTTCGCACGATGTTTCACTTACAAATACAGTTAGGAACCATCAAAGTTGCAAGTAGAGTGTCTCGTGATCATTATCAATTTTTGGTCACTTATTCTTCTCTGACCTATTTTGGCCATTCATTTTTTGGTTTAACCACATGATATCTCTCTTATTCTATAAGGAGTTTTTTTACCCACCCTGTTTGTATTTTGATTAAATTAAAGAAAAAGGAAACATTAACCCCCCCCCCATATTTCAGCAACAAAGCATTGGTACTATTGGTACTATTGATGTTACCAACCTCAGGTTATCCTAACCCACATCATAAAATGTGTTGGATAAACGGATGCGGTCAACATACTCTTTGACCTAAGGATAAAATTATGGAGTTAGTTAACACGCAAAGAGTGACCCAAAATTTCGCCCCTTTCGGGGACCTCATGAATTCGATTCAAATGTTGTCTAAATGATAGCTTATGGTGATCCTGTTACAGTCTATTTTCCCATTTAGTAATTGCCAGAATTTTAGGTACTACCTTCGTTATTTTCACACATTTTATTTTGCATTTGAGCATATTGGTATCATCTTTCGGCAAATAGATATTAATAGAGTATAACTGGTTGCATAATAGCGCTACCTGATTTTCACGTCGGCCATTAAATGCGCTTTGATACAGGAAGTATCTGGGTGAGTGCGTTCAGATATTCATTAAGAGAGTGCATTGCAAAAACGCCCTTTTAAAGCTTCTGCAATGGCCAGTATTGTTGATTAAACCTTCTTTTGGTGGGTAGATTTATGAGAGGACGACCTTCGGAGTATATTAAATATAAATAAATATAAATAAATCCATTCATGGGATTTAGTATTCATCACGACAAGATTAGTCGTATTTTCATTTGGTTTTGAGTATCGTTTTGGGGAGATACAGCTACGGGTTTCCGGATTAAGTCAATTTTCTAGAGAATGTGGCGTCGTCCAAATGCAAGACTTCGGAATGCCATTTTGATGGCAAAGGACCTCTTTAGGCCCACATCACATCTAAGGTAAGTCTCTAAGAACCCACTTAAGGTTGAAATAGATTTTTAATTTAGGTTATTTGTTTTATTACAGGTTTTTTTGTTTGTTGGTTGCTTGTTTGTTGGTTTGTCTACTCGTTTGGTTGTTGTCTGGTTGTTAAAGCTGTTTGTTAAGTTACGAGCATTGAGATCCGTTTGGTAGTTTATGGGTATTTGGAGTTGCTACGTTACGATTTTACTTGGAACTTCTACGACACGTTATGTACTTTACAAGGGACTTCCAGTCTGACTCTGGATTCGATTTCTAGTCCGGAGTGTGGTGCCCAGCTGATGGATTATTACCTGTCATCTTGTGCTTGAATGGTACTGGGGATCTCGTCACGTACCTTAAGCTCCACGTAGATTGTCTACCACCTCACATCGAGTTACGCTATCCTGGTAGAACGGAAAAAGGTATCTAGACACTACCAAAGGTAAGCGGAATCATACTACCTATTCTAACGAGGGATCCAGTACATGAATACTACATCCACCGTACCGTAAAAATAATTAGGGGTTGTTTGTCCGAGTCAAGAGAGCGGACAGGACTGTTCGTCATAACTGGCATATGATTTTCAATGTTAGTCTTATTTTGCACATAACTAATTCAATAATTCAATAATTTTGGTAAAGTGTTGCTCATATCGATTTTAGTAAATTTCAGTAAATATTTAACATATTTTGTGTAACGTTAACTCGCTACTTAAATAGCTTGGCCATATTGTACCAACTAAATCTCAATAGCTTTGAGCCATTTAGGTGTTACCGTGCCTTGGGTCACATGTAGTTATTCTTTTGTCACGTTTCTTATATATGACCTCTTCGTATGTTTATTAGTTTGTAAGATATGTTGATTATGTTAGGATAAGTGTGTGGGCCCCACTTATTAGTACACCTTTTGATTATATTGTATTGGACTACGTACCGAACTATCATTAATTGTGTATTTTGTACTACGTACCCAGTTATCATATTGAAGGGTTAATTAGAAACGACGTTGTCTTTACCTTTTGACCACCCTACACCACCCCAAATTATCGAAACCACCCCCAAGGACGACTAGTTGGCCATGTGAGACCCTTTCCCACCAGTGTATTGCAGAGGGGGTACTGAACGTAAAACACTAAAATTTTTTTCAAAGCACGGGGTGACTGCCTTACCCTGTGTTCGAGGCTAAGCAGCTTTTGGAGCTCCTTGTATAAGTGGGCCAAGGCAATGTAAAAATACTTTAAAGTAGGCAACATTTCAAGTTGAGCATAGTTTTTGTTTTGGAGATATGGCGAGTCGAATCTGTTAGATGACCTGTTCACGGCAAGATGAATCCAACATGCTTGGCAATCTCTTTCATTATGTTCAAGATTCTCAAATACGTAAAGCGTACCATTTTCTATGTAAAATCTTCCGTTAGGTATAGCTGATTTTACAGGAAAAAAACAGAATTTTTGCTGACAATATTCATTTAATCGGTATCTTTATACTGGAGACTTAGCAAATCTCGATAGGTACTCCAAACCTTGCATCCGACGACCTTTAAGTTAAAAAGTAAATATATATTTCTAAGAAAGATTAGGTTTGGTTATATTACTAAAATATATTTCAATAGTATGTAAAAAAATAGAAATATTTTGTAACTTTATGTTTATTAAGGCTTATATAAGTCGAATCAATTTATCTTTGAAGCATGTCACTAACGCGGGAAACAAGCAGGCTATCGTTTGTATGTTGCCATCTCACTTTTTACAATCGAACTGCCTGAAATGGACGTAAATACACCCTTACGTCCATTTCAGGCAGTTCGATTGCAAAAAGTGAGACGCCAACATACAAACGATAGTCTTTGCTTGCTTCCCGCGTTAGTGACGTGCGTTCAAAGATAAATTGATTCGACTATAAGATAGTTTTGGAAATAGTGATCTTATGCATCTTTGAGTTTTGCCTTTAGTCTGTGGTGTCATTTTGCTCCAGCTCATCTTTCTTCAGCTAAAAGTTTTTTAAATCTAATTGGCATATATTTCTGGTAAAGTCTACTGAAAGATTGGTACTGCTTGTATCTGTTGAGAATTTTAAGATAACGCAAGAGGTCACCGAGAATGTCGGATTCGCCTTGGCGTGGATGAATTAAATAACGAGTTTCTCTCATATCTCCAAAAAAAAACTACTCTCAACTTGAAATTTCGTCTACTTTTAAGTATCACCATAAACTATCATTTAGACCACTTTTAAATAAAAATCATGAGGTTCCCAAAAGGGGCGAAAAACAGGGTTTTTTTGGGTCGCTCTAACCCTGCACTGATAAACCAGTCCTTAGTCATAAAAATCAGAAGCAGAAAAAATTATTTTTTATTTTTAATTCATTTCTGACGAAAGTCGTGTTTATAAGAAGTTTTTTTGAATATTTTTATTTACATTTTACTGTTAACGCTATCTAAGTTCTTAAGATGATTGACACATTATGTTTCGTGCTGGTGCTACTTATGTTGATTGAAAATTAAACCTATTCTAGATTTAAATAAATTTAAATTGTTTAAGCCAGTCACACATTTTAGGGCAAAAGTTCTCCGAACTATTATTGAGTAGACGTGATGCAAAACACCTCGTTTAAACTACATTTCCCAACCCAGTTGTATTATTAGCATATATTACACATGGATGCATGACACACGGCTCACGCACGGAACTGATTCTCAGTTTGATGGATTTTGTTATCCCCTTAGTATTTGTGTATTATCGTGTCAGTCATCAATCGTGTGAAACAGAAAGTTTTAAATAGATATACTAAAACACAGACATCTGCTAGTTGGTGTGTCGCTCTCGATATCATTGCAAATATTTTAAACGGTGTCAATCATTAATGTTTACAAGGGCAACAACACGCTTCTCGTTGCTGTTAAGTGAATAATGATACACACTTAAATTAAATTCAAATACACATCTTTGGCCAGTTTTATCCTTTAGACTAATTTGAATCTTGAATTGCTTTAATATAGATTTTGATGAAAAGTGTACCATGACAAAATCACTTGAGGATCTGTTAAGTTGTTATGAACTTATAGTAACTTCAACAGAGAGTACTAGAATATTTACATATAGAAATGGCCACAGTAGTTCAATTCGCATTGACTACATGATTACTGATATGCCAGCAACTATGTTTGACTGCCGACTGATAAATCCTAATATTGCAGATCATTTAGCGCATTTGTTATGTATAAGCACTATCGCCGTAGAAGATCAACAAAACCAAGCAGAGATGTACAAACAAAAGGTGAAAGTTAAAAAACGTGTCCTTACAAATAGTAACATAAAACGTTTTTACACTTATGAGTAAAGTTTATTGGTTTTACATATTTTATTTAAATGTAAATGATGGTTTTCTGTCTCTAGTTGATACGATTGTATGGAATCTTAATTTTTATTGTCCGGTCAAGTATACAGAACAAAATTGTATTAAAAGTAAAATAAATGACAAAAGAAAATATGTTTTGGCTTATGAACTCTCTAAATTGTAATCAAATTAAAATTGATTATCAAGCTAGAAAAAAAGAGAAAAAAAAATGTGAAAGTAGCCAAACAGAAATACTTTAATGATAAAATAACAAATTCTTCGAATAAAAGCAGGGAAACCTGGAACATTATAAATAGTATACTTGGTAGAAATGATGAGAAAAATAAAAATATCTCTCTTAAGTACAACGCCGACTATGTATCTGAATCTTATGAAGTGAGTGAATTATTCGCTTCCTATTTTTTCACTGTAGCCGAATATAAGTAAGATTGGGGAGCATTTCGGGCAAAATATATCACACTACCAAATATTTCAACTAGAGAGAAAATCAACTGGAATTTATTATTGAGCCCGTCACAGAAGAAGTTATGAATATAATTAGTAATTTAAAAAATTAAAATTCTTGTGGCAATGATGATATATCCCTACGGATGTTAAAGCATATTAGTTTGTTCACTAGTTTACCTAATAAACCAGTCGTTCTGTCAGGGTTGTTTTCCTGATGTTTTCAAAATTGCATTTGTTATTTCACTTTTTTAAAAATGCTGTCCAGAAAACATTGACAGCTACAGGCAGATATCTATACTCAGCACATTATCCAAAATAATAGAAACGGCTTTTTGTTATTTACTTAATTATATATAATTCCTGTTTAGATGCTGGTAAGTATGTTGTATCAATGTTTTTTGACTTTTCCAAAGCTTTTGATATCATTGACTATGATATACTATTATCAAAATTGTATCATCTAGGATTTAGAAATACTGCTTTGAGCCGGGTCAACTCTTATAGGGAAGAAAGGTCATTAATAGTAAATTAAAATCATACAAACTCAAGGACTCATAAAGTCAAATATGGAGTCCCCCAGGGTTCGGTCCTAGGGCCATTATTATTTATGTTATTTGTAAATGACCTTCCAGATTATGTAAGAAATTAAGGACATGTTACGATGTTTACTGATGACACCACTATTTCAACAACGGTAACTAGTGTGGATGAAATTCAGTTACAGGCTGAAAATATTATTAATATTTTAAGCGTGATAGTGATAGTGATAAATTAATATTAAATGCTGGGAAAATTGTAGTAATGAATTTCCATATAAGAAAATCATATTTTAATATCTTGGATATCGAATTGAAGGATGAAACGAAATATCTTGGTACTGTACTGGATTATAAGTTATCGCGAGATAAACATATTGACACTGTATGTAAGAAATTAAATAAAGCATATTTTGGCATCCTGCAAATGAAAACCACTTTGGATGAAAATGAATTACTGAATATTTATTATGCTTTGGCCTACTCGCACATCTCATTAAATATTATGAGTTGAGGATGCGGCGGAGAAATGAGCAGGATATTTATTCTACAGAAAAGGCTAATTCGTTTAATATTCAATTTAAGATCTAGTGAAAGTTGTAGAACCGTTTTCAAAGGAAGAAAAATTAACTCTATCATCCATATACATAATTAAACGTATAATGTATACTAAAATTTTAATGTTTGTCAAAAAATCAAAATATAAAATACCCACCCATATCACACTAGGCATAGGGAACTCTTAAGCATTCCATCCCATATAACTACCACCTTCAAGCATTCCCCATGGATAATTGTGTCAATTTGTACAATGCACTACCAAACATAGTGCGAGAAATCAGCAGCACAATATTATTTAAAAAATAGTTAAGACCATCTTACTGGAAGGCAGTTTTTAAAGTATTGATGAGTTTGCGTCCGTGGATATCCTAGTTATATGTTCTCTAAGATAATTCTTTTATTTATTATTGGAATAATTTTTACTTTTATTTCACGTATTTTTATGACAAAATGAAAAACAAAATGTGTACATGTATTTGTTATTTATATGCCTTTCATTTTTATCTAACATATTTTTTTATATTGTTTATATTGTTTTATATTGTTTTTATATTGACATGCCATATGTACCATGTGTATCTCTTGTGTAGCTGATAAATATTATTATTATTATTATTATTATATCTGATCAAGTTAAGAAAAATTATTTTTTATTTCAAACTGGAATTTGAAATAACTCAGACAAATAAGTTAATATAAACTATATAAGTAAAAACAAGAATTATAATGCAATATTTTATAGTGAAATGTGTTGAAAGTAGAGTTTCTTTCTTCTGCAGAATGGCTACATATGCACACCGGGAACCATCATTTTGGAAAAATGACGTATTTTGTAATTTTTTCGCAAATGTATAGAAAATTATTAGTGTAACGGAAATTTTGTCCAAGTTCCGTCATAGTGCCATATTTTTCATTTTATTTGTGTCAATAGCATCATGGTGCCTAAGTGAGTGCGTTCCATGCACAGATCAGTGATCAAACCTGGGTAAGTGTGCGTAAATGTGCGTGTTGGTTTTGAAACTTTGTGATAGAAATTCTCAGTTCGCAACATTGGAGAGGGGATTCTATGATTTTTCTTTTGGTATTTCTAGGCAACAGGTGCGTGTATAGCGTTGGCAATTTTTTTTTACTTTTACCGATTTTTATCTGTTAATTATTTAAGAATTTTATATTGATTTTATGATCTTGAATGTGTAGTGCATATTTCTGTGAAGATATTTTGCCGAATCCATGGAGATTAATATTATCTTTAATAAATTATAGGTCCACGTAGTGTGTGGCTGATCTTTCCTTATCTTACTTTTATTACCGCATAATTGTTTAATTAATATTGTTGAACAATTACGTGTAGCCTAGTTAAAGGACCACCTTCTGTATTTTTACGTACTGTTTTGTGAATTACATTTTGCGAGACAAGAAAATCAGAAATTCCCATATACTGCAGCCTGGCGTGGAATAGAACCTCTGCAGGATCCAGGGATTTCGCCAAATTGTTCCCAGTCTGCCCTGGAAAGAGTTTCCTGCCTGAAAGTTTCTTCATATATATACGAGGTGTATGGTCTTATCATTTTTGTTATCTTTGGTATTTAAATCTAAAGAATTTAAACCACTCAGCTCGTGGGAAAAAAGCAGACCGCCGCATTTGAGGGAGGTTCTGACATTTCTTGTTCTATACAAATCTTTACCTACGTCCTGGATTAATTTTTGATATTTTTCCTATCTAAATTAATCTTGGATTATCTCTAAATTATTTCCTACTAAAATATCTCTTATTTTATGTGATTACTCCTTGAGTAATTTTTGCTCACACAAATTTTTACGGTGCCCTTTTATGTACAGTTAGAATCATAATTTGTTAGTTGTTTTCGTTATCACATCTGAAGTTTAAAACCTTATAACACCACTTTTTGCATCAAACCCCCAATTTAAAATTTGGCTTATCGCAACTTAACTTTATTACAATCTTGTTTGGATTTGGATTACCTTCACCTTTGCTATAATTTTTGTAAAGTTTTACTTTAATAATGACTATATTTCGTATATTTAATTTGTCAAAATGTATTACCTTAAGTAGTTTAAAAATTTTCTAGTCAGTTCAATCTAGTTAGTATTTTAATTAAATACCGAGGCATTAAGTCCAAGTAGAATTTCTTTTTCTAAATATCTTAATACATCATTGCTATTTTGGTTACCTTAATTTTCAGATACTTTTGTTTAACGTTAAAATTTAAACTTTGCTTCACAGTTTCAGTTATTATCAAGTATTAACATAGTTAGCAGTTCATTTATCTTATCGCCATCTATTTTGCATATATAATTTTTTTTACTCGTAATTTTTACAGTTTTCCCTCCATTTCCCAAACTCGTTTTTAAAATAATTGTTTTTCTTTTTATGTAAAATCTTGGACCAACCAACGTCAAGTGCAACTGCAAGGAGGATCATTTAATAAACGTCTACTGTTCTGGAGCTTTTGGATTCACTGAGTGGTCCTGATACAATCCTCGTTGAAAGTGAACAGACGCATAACTTTGGATTGAGCAGGAGTTTTTGCCAGCGGCACTTCCTGTAAGACCCTCATCAAACTTCGAGTATTCGTGCGCCATCTTCAGGAACAGGAACCCACCATCCACCGAAAAGTTTCAAGTATATGAACAATGTTTGTGAAGAAAGCATTTGGGCATATCAACACGGTGTATAATGTACACTCCTGATAAATAAAAGTTCAGTTCGTGCATTACTTTCTAAACATGAAATAATTTTTCTCGATTAATCTGAACTTCAACCCGTATACTTTGGAATTATTCCTTGATGTGGAGGGTAGTTGTTTAATATTCAGGTAAATGTACAATTTGTTACAGCTAGACAGATACCGTGTAATGTCTAGCCTTTGATACCTTAATTACTAGCGTTTACCTTCCACGTTATTTTAAGTTTATATAATTGCCATATTACAGGGTGGAAATTTCATTTGGTGTACTTAAATCAAATTAATTAACAGTGTTAATGAAGTCATTGTTTCCGAATCAAGTTTGGTTTCCTATATTTCACTAGACTGAAAATTATTAGCTGAGGGTCAATATGTCTTAATCATGACTATATTTCGTATTTCGCTTTTACTAGAAAATAATAATTACAGAATTAACTTTAATATAGGTGCGGCAAAACTTTAATAGAACCAACTTCTAGAGATAGTGCCCTAATATGTTGCGTGACTAAGGTTGTGCCGTTATTGGATTCCTTTAAGGTCGGTATTTAGCAGCAATATGAAACATTTCTGATAATTTTGCATCTAATATGGTTATAAGAATAGGCAAATTATGGATGATTGCATTAAGTTAATTATTGTTAGTTGATACTATATACGTTATATTATTAAGATATCGCCTTGTGTTTGTGAACAAGTAAAATATTAGAGAGGGAGGTATTAAAATCTATATTACGATTTTTAGACATAAAAAATGTGTATAACCTGTTAATTGCACTGAAGTTTATATACCTTCATTATCTATTTCATAATATTTTACTATAAACGATAATAAATATTTTTTCAAAACTTCTACTATACTTTGGAAAAGACGTTTAATAATTTATTCAAGCGAGAGCGACCTTGCGCATTCTACTCTTCTCCTCACATTCATGAAAATTATATTAAAATAAATCTACTTCTCTCCTCGATGAAGCTGAAAATTTGTTGAAGGCAAATACAAAATCATTTTCACATTATAACTGAATTAAGGGAATATATAAGTGAAGTCAATCTATTAAATGACAAAGATAAAGATCCAAATGCCCTCTGGTGTTCTCTAATAGAGAATATTACACGAGCAGTGACAGAGCGAGAAATGTGAAACAACCTTGGATAATTGCCGATACTTTAACTGAAGCATAGGCCAAAAAAAATCTGTAGGCTCAACTGGAATCACATGCTGACCACAATAATCTTTTTCAAACAGTAGGAGTGTTTGATTACACGGAAGCCTAAAATGTAGTCAGTAAAAGACTTCTCAAGTACTCTAACAACTGACATATTTGGGGTCAAAATTGCAAAAAAATTTTTGAAGGAGACTATCTTGAGGTAATCCAAATGATATCATATGGTATACTGACAGATCAAAAATATTAAGAAGTACTGGAGCAGGAGTTACGGGGGACCAACCAGGGACAAACATTGGTGTGAACCTGGGCAGTACCGTAACGGTGTTCAAAGGAGAAGTCACAGCTATAGAAATCTGTGCACAAGAAATGATACGGAGCTCATATACTGACAAAATAATCCGTATTATCACTGACAGCCAAGAAGCTCTCAAAGCTCTGAATGCAATAGAGATACGTTCTAAAACGTTCTAAAACTGGCGGAACACAAGAGTATACAACCGTAGTGGACGCGAGGACATCAAGGCAATGAAGACAATGAAAAAGCAGATAATCTGGCCAAGAAAGGCACAAGAACAGCCCTGATGGGACCCGAGCCAACCAGGATATTATACAATACAGCAAGAGGAATGGTTAAGGAACTATTGAGTCAGAAACACAACACCTTGAACTGGGGCGACAGGGATGATACAGTCGCGTATGTTCATCACTAACAGACCATCCAAGATAATGACCAATGAACAGCTAAAGCTGAGAAGAAAATAAAATGTGCACCTAATCAATATAGGCGCGAGGGACAGTCCAGAATGTGTGGTGAGGATGAGGAAACTCCTCATCATATACTATGTGAATGCCCAGTATTGGTGGCTTTCATACTTTGGGGGATGATTCGTGACCCCGGAAGAAATAGCCAGAGTTCCCATTGACCGTACACTCGCTTTTTGG
The DNA here is from genome assembly GCA_936432065.2 of Rutpela maculata. Lineage (NCBI taxonomy): Eukaryota > Metazoa > Arthropoda > Insecta > Coleoptera > Cerambycidae > Rutpela > Rutpela maculata. The sequence continues at coordinate 40,478,702 of OW386285.2, forward strand.
AGAGACTATGAAGTACAATAAGAGGTGCAATAAACTTAAGCTTTAGCATGGCGGGGTTTCGGTACCGCAACCCACAAGGAAAAAAAAATTCTGAGGTAGACGACTGGCAGCAGTATTATGAAAGCGAACCTTCAATACTGAAATCGGAAGTGGTGGCGGCCATATAAAAACTAAAAAATGGCAAAGCAGCTAGAGTCGACAATATCACGGTCGATGCCCTTAAGATACTTTGTGAAGCTAGAGTGAGAATCCTAAAAAAAAAAATATGCCAAAAATATGGGAGACAGGAATATGACCAGATAATTGGAAAACCTCAATCTTCGTACTATTACATAAGAAGAGAGCGACAGATATCTACGACAACTACAGATTGTAAGTATTAATATCACATGCCAGTAACATAATGCTGTCTATTCTTCAATCCAGACTACGGCATTATCTGTCCTGATAAATACCTTCTGAGCAAGCAGGCATTTTTAAAGAATGCGGAACAAGACAGCAAATACTGAATTTGCGAGACAACTTATCGAGAGAAAGATACCATGTACATTTGATTCTTAAACTACTGTAAGGCTTTTGGCAATGTGAAATGGGACAAACTGTGGACAGTATTATTGGAGATGTGGACAACCAAACATCTACTTTTTTTTGCAGACTTTATGAAGAAAACTCTGCTTTGGTGAAAGCAGACAACATTAGCTACGACAAATATAAAGTTAGAAAATGCATCAGACAGATTTTGTCACCAGTCCTCTTTAACGTCTACACTGAACACGTGATGCGAGGTGAGTAGCCATAGGAAGAACTAATGTTTCTGACTTGAAAAACCCAAACCAAAATTATGGTTGTAGACCGAGCCAATGGTAACTACCTAGGCATGTTAAGGGTAAGTAACCGTGAGGTCATAAACAAGACTGTATACTTTGTCCTCAATAACTGTTGAATGCTTCACTGCCTCTGCTATAGTGCTTCAATTTGTATTTTCTAGTACTCTTAACATTGACAAGTAACCGCGCATTGAACAATTTTCCTCCAATACATTCACTACCTTCTAACGCAGGTATCCGTGGCATGGTCCATGCAAACCCAGATGTATTTCCCCTTTAACACAAAAGAAATTTTCTGTGCAATAATGTCAAAGGAGGAATATGTGACGATTCCATAATATGTATCGCTCACAGTCATATCTAATTCAGAGGCGAGGTCGCAGTCTGTGACTTCATACACTCCCTCTCTTCTATCACGGTTTGATTAGTTGACCCATGTTCGTAGGTAGGTACATTTTAAGTGTTGGTATTACACATATAAAAAAATTTATTGCGTTAGTACGCCTTTTGCAAATCTATTACGTTATTCCATTTTAGTTTATATATTATAATTTTAAAATGAAATAAAATTCAATTTACTATGCATAAATATCTTTCACTGTATATTTGAGAAGTAAACAGTAGTATATCTTATTTATTTGTTGTATTATGAATAATAGCAAGCTTTCAGGAAAAAAAAATATGTTAAATAGCTAATGTAAATGAAATTTTAAGATGAGGGAGCGAGGGGCCTTTGTTTTCGATTCTATTGAAAGTCGGACTCAGAAGTGCATAAAACAAATAGGTGGAGACTCGAGAAACTTTTGTAAAAATTTTGTGGTATGTTTATTAAAACTAAATGTGTGAATAAAATTTAGTTAATTCTTGTAAAATAAATAATATTAATAACCTAACTTAATGCATTGTATGGTAACTTAATGGGAATCAATACAAACATTGCGTTTTTATTTACGTAAACAACCCAGCACAATTTTCTAACGCTTTTTTCATAAAAATGTTCTGAAAATTATGCACTCGATTTAAAAAAAAACGAAACTATCCTGAAATACCTCGCAACTCCACCAAACGTATTTATTCTTCATACAGCCTTAAGCAATTCCCAATACTAGATTTATTAGAAGACATGCCTTTCCATCAGTACATATTAGCTTCATTGTACCCAATGCTAATTCTATATGCTACGTTTTAGTAAATCCTTCCAGTCATCTAAACCCTAATTATTTCTGTGACTGTGTAAATCCTTTGTAGGTCCTTTACCCGAATACAAAGTAACTGTACAGTTTTCGACTGGTATAACGGATATAACTCTAGAAAGTGCTCAATGAGGTTTACAAAATGAATTCCTGAATATAGAAATTTGTAATATCACGAACTTTTAGAAAATCTGAAGTTTAGTGACGTAGGACCTCAGTCTTTCGTATACTCAAGTAGAAACGCATTAAGGATTGTTGCGCCTCTAAAAAGATGTACAAATAAAGTTACTCAGATGTTAAAAGTGTGCTGCTGGGGGAAAATTATCACACTTTAGGTAATTTTGGTTTTTAATTTATTAAATAATTATGTTTGAAATTTTGAAGTTGGTTGGTAAGAAAAAATAAATTTGGATTGTGTGTGACAGAGTGTTTGTTTACCATGGCAGGCAAGAAAAGAAAAGCTGACGCTATAAAATCGATCAAAAGGAAACTAAGGAAATTAGAGACAGAATTGGAAATTATTTTTTTCAAACACGCTTAGGAATATTTAACAGTGTAAATTTGGTTTTCATTTCGAAAACTGAGGATGTTTACGGCTTAACTGAAAACGTCCGACATCAATGCGAGCTCATTTTCTCTCCGCATAGGGCTTAAACATATTTGACAGTGCAAACCTGGTTTTCATTTCGAAAACTGTGAATGTTTACAGACAATGGCCTTCACTCCGATGGCTTAACTGAAAATCTTTTTCCGACATCAATGCGAGCTCATTTTCTCTCCGCATAGGGCTTAGACATATTTGACAGTGCAAACCTGGTTTTCATTTCGAAAACTGTGAATGTTTACAGACAATGGCCTTCACGCCGACGGCTTAACTGAAAATCTTTTTCCGACATCAATGCGAGCTCATTTTCTCTAATTTGAGTGATGCTGTTTGTAAGCGGACTAAATATGTGAATGTTCCGGATATATAGCTAGATTTAAATCATATTTTGATAATTGAATATTATATTATAATTTAATATTATATTATTAACGTATGTTAGTAAAATATACAAATAAATACTTCCCTTGGATAAGCCAGGGTAGTAAAAATAAACTATGATATGAAAGAAATAACATTTCGTAAGATTTCTATTGAATTACAAGCCATAAACGTTAAGAAAATAATATTTTAAATTGTAAATGATTAATAACTTCTTTATTTACTGATCGATTTTGATCAGAAATAGCTATCACTAACTGTCCAAATTTCAGTACAATTGACTTATTTTTCTTAAGTTATCGTGTTTACAAGAAACTTGATGAACGAACAGACAGACATACGGACATTTTGAAAGTTGTTCAAAATTCAATGACTAACAGAATGATATGATATTTTTTTTCTCAACGAGCGATATTTACGGCTTTACAAATGGGCCGATCAAATGCAAGATACTATTACTCTTCGTTTCTCCGAAGAGTATAATAATGCCAAATTTCAAGCATTTTAACTTCCCAACCCATATGATGCGGCACGGGTTCGATTCAGTGTAAAAGATTAACGCATGTGAGTTAAAGAAATGGTAATAATAAACTTTTCTTTATTGGTTGTTGTATACTATATTACGATATTTTCCACCTTAATATCTCTATTAATGAACAAAATTTAAGTTTTACCTTTTCCTGTAATTAGATATCCGAGATTAAAGAACCGTAAAAAGTGCATACTCCACCACATTTATTGCAAATTATATTGTTTTCAATTTATTTTAAATGCTTGTACACTATAAACATCTAGAAGGCTCTAAAGTTTCCTATTTTAGGCAATAAAATATTACATTGGCAACAGCAATATACACGGCGTTAAATTGTTAGGATTTTTAATTCAACTCTATTTAAGGATACCTCCGATTAAAGAACTCATATCTAGATACATAACAGGCTATCTTTTCACTATATACCTTATTTGCTCCTAACATAGTCACATTATATGTCCATTAAAATGGATAGATGAACATCACATCCCATAGGCAACAGTGGCGTTGTGTGTGTAGAAAATGTGTAGAATGGTAAATATTTTCATTAAAATGAATTATTGCAATTCCTGCATTACCGGCTCTTTATATAACGTGATGTAGGCATACGATATTACAGTAAGATAAAACAGTAAGATAAATATGTATTGAAAGGATATTAAAATTTAATTGCTATTTACTTTATAACTGTAAACTGAACTTCATCATGTTACGACTATGGAACGATCGATTTTCTTCTTTTCTAAACTACTTTCTGCAAACGGCACGGCACTTCACTATTTATTTGCACAAAATATATTGTCACTAAACTGTGTAAATATGAATAGAGAATATTATTTAGGTATTAAGCAAATCACAACTTAAAATAAAATTACTTTTTCACCAGTTTTTGGTCGGAGAACACGAAAAACATTTATTGACATTAATGGCCGAACTGTCAACTGAGACACAGAAGATTGTTTAGTCTTCTGTGACTGAGATTATGATAATCGAACTGAAACCGATCGTGCACAAGCGGCCGCGAATACGCCGATGGGCCAATCAGCAACGTATGGGAAGAAGTGCCTTAGATTGTGAGTCTTTCAGCGACAAATAAATCAATGCCATTATGTATCTAGATATAAGTTCTTTAATCGGAGAAGGGTACCTATTTAAAAAGTGAATAGGTACAAATAACACAGCCCCACAAAAAAAAAAGTTCAAAGCAGCGAACCAGACCCATGTATCTCTATGTATTTTCGTACACCCCCAAAATCATTAGCTAGAGCCAAAAAACACCTCTGAAATGGTATAAAAATAAGATTAAGCTACGAGAATAGTTGTTACTTCTTAATCAATCGAATTATACAAATTAAGGTTAAACAGCAGCGTACATACAATAGATATGAAACATCCCCAGGGAGGGGCGAAAAATAGCCCCCATATATAAAAAAATCGATCCGAAACAGCAATGACTGCTAAAAAAGCTGGAAATGTCTAAGTTTTGTTAAAGTGTTAAGAAATTACATCAGGTCCGACGTAATCTATAGGGTTGAGAACAACCACCCCCGAGTTCAAAGGACACGAGAAAAACAAGAAAAAACGTAAAATCCAACAGGATTTTTATTTTCATGGATGCTATGATTGGCTGAAATTGCGTAGTACTCTAAAATAGAACCAGAAACTTACGTACCATCAACATCCTACACTGTCAACCCTCAGAGGGTGTGAAAACTACCCCCTATGTAAGATTTAACAATAAAAAGTTACAGTGACTTCTATAAAAATTCGAAACACCTGCGTTGCGTGGAAAAGAGAAGAAACTAAACTATGTTCGACGATGTGCTTGAAAACGACCCCCACGGGGTTGCGAGATACTACGTATATCTGTAGGATGCTGGAAAAACAGAGATAAACTAACCGGATTTACATTTTTATGGATGCTATGATTGGCAAAAATCGTGTTGCACACTTAGAGTTTGAAACTCATGTCCTATAAATGTTATTAAGTAACACCCCCAGAAAGGATGTAAACTACCGTAATTCAAGATGTAACGAAAAAGCTATACTGTTGCTTATTTGTTTCATTTCCATAGTTTTTTTTTATAGGGCGGGCGTCTCTCAACCCCGTGGGGGTGGTTTTCAAGCACAGGGTCGAACATAGTCTAGTTTCTTCTCTCTTCCACACAACGCAGGTGTTTCGAATTTTTATAGAAATCACTGTAACTTTTTATAGTCAAACCTTACATAGGGGGTAGTTTTCACACCTCTGAGGGTTGACACTGTAGAATGTTGATGGTACGTAAGTTTTTAGTTCTATTTTAGAGTACTATGCAATTTCAGCCAATCATAGCATCCATGAAAATAGAAATCCTGTTGCATTTTACGTTTTTTCTTATTTTTCTAGTGTCCTTTAAATTTGGGGGTGGTTGTTCTCAACTCTATAGGGGCAGTTTATGAAGATTACGTCGGACCTGATGCAGTTTCTTATTTCTCTAACAAAATTTAGATATTTTGAGCTTTTTCAGCAGTCATTGCTGTTTTGGATCGATTTTTTTATATATATGGGGGCTAGTTTTCGCCACTCCCTGGGGGTGTGTTTTACATCTATTGTATGTACGCTGCTGTTTAACCTCAATTTGTATAATTCGATTGATTAAGATGTAACAACTATTCTCGTAGCTTAATATCCTTTTAACCCCATTTCAGGGGTGTTTTTTGGCTCTAGCTAATGATTTTGAGGGTGTACGATTTTTTTTGACCCCGGATTCGGAAATATATGCTTTGAACTTTTTTTTGTGGGGCTGTGTAATCATTGCATTGTGGGTACTGCTTTACATCACACTACCATACTTTTAATAGAGTTAAATATCAAGGATTATTTATTATTATGTTTATTAAAAAATAAGTGTAATACTACTGTTACTAGCACCATAGAAATACACATAACTTTTAAAAAAATTAATGTCAGGCAATTTTATTATAATTGTCTGAAAAAAAAAAGGAAAAACTGTTTCAGGTCTTCTCGGACCACGAATCACTTGCTTGCCTGCCAGAAACATTACACAGTGAGATACTAAAACTATATGATAATGTAAAAATTTGTATAATAATAGCTACCAGAGTAATCGTGCGCACAAAAAAAAGTTACAGAGATACAGACAGACAAACAAACAAATTTTTTTGCTACAAAAAAATATTAAAAATTTATAAGATATTTTTAAAAAATTAGTGTAAAATGTCAATTAATGAATGGAACGAGTTAAACAAAATTTATGAAGACGTATTTATAAATCTTACATATATTTAATAAAATGCACAAGAGAAATAAATTAATATCAGTTTTAATAAAGTGGTATAAAAATATTATTTTAAAAATGTTTATAAACGAGGACGCACAACACGACAGATTAAAATGAACAATAGGTAGTAAATATACCAACCTGATTATCAATAATAAAATAAGGAGGTGGATAGAATCCTCTAACCATGTATTGATAAACAAGTTATTAAATTAGTAAATACAATTAAAAGAAAACAACGTATGAAGTGCTTTCTTTTCTTTGTTGCAGGAGTTAAAATTGAAATAAATTCATTAACCTCTTGACATGCTGGAAACAATTTTATATTTTATGAATTTCGTCCATTTTATTAAACATGTAAAAAAGTTATTTACCTTATTAATATCTTCTATACATTATATTTTATATATTTTTACCCGTGTCTCACTATGTATGACATTTTTATTCTCTACAATTTTTTTTCTCTACAATTTATTTCATATTTATATTTATTTCCATTTTGGCAGCGTTTTCATTTTGAATGTTATATATAGGCCATAGTTCAAGGGTAGATCAAAATATGAGGATATAACCAAACATGCTTTAGTAAATTGTTGATGTGGAAAAAGATACAGGGTGTCAAAATTGTAATTTTTTTTTATTTATGGCAATATCTTAACTACCTCTTGATCGATTTTCTCCCAATTTGATAAGGAAACATCTTTTAAGATAAGAAACGATAACACAGGCCCACAAAAAAAAAGTTGTCTGCGCCTGGGTACTGACCATACCTATCCCTTGTATTTTGTGCCGCTGAACACGAATCTGACCTTAGTTTTTCCCCTATACGTCGGGTTTTTTTAACAGCAAATAAATATATAAATATCACGATTCAACACGACTTTTTTTGTATTTAAAATAAATAAAACTTCACAATCATCCAAATAAGTAGCTTTCAATAATACCATAAATTTAATATCTTTCTACACACTTTCTATCCAAAAATTTCTTTATGGTATTATTTTCAGGGTACATATTCTCCTTAAACGTTTTCTGATAAGATCTGAAACACTTTGTACAAATATTATTATGCAAAAAAGGACTTTCAAAATTAAATAACTTTCATGTATCTAACAGGAATAAATAGCTGCAAAAATACTTTTGTTTTGCAGCATTTTCAAAAATGCATATTGAAATTAATATAATGCTATTATTATTCTCAACACCACATTTCGCATCCTTGGCTCTACGTTTTTTTATTATTATTTATACATGTGAAACAGGCTCCCAGCTAATCAACCGCGAACATATTTTTAAAACTGTACTATCAATATAAAATACATTTTATATTAATTGAAAACCAATGTACTCTAACTCATGCTATTAGATATTACTTGTTTGGAAATGTTATAGAAGAATTACATGTGTTAGTATGTCAATTATAAACTCAAAATTAACATGCATGTTTGACAATAGTTATTCTCTTGTAGAATTTTTAACTAAGGTATTTTTTAATATAATAGAAAAAGAAAAAATTAGTAATATTTATTCAAACAAGTCTGTTACGAAAACTTGAGATGTAATATGTGCTTGATATAAAAATCAATTTTGTTACGGACCTGCACTAATAGGATTCTCTTTTTCTTGAATGATGTCCATTACAGATGACGCTTCCTCGTGGCTTAGTGGATTCTGCTGATGTATAAACGAAAGTGAGTTAGGAAAATGCCAATACAACATTTTACATGTAGATGAATACAAAACAACATTCATTTTTATGAAATAGTCTACCCGGGCCAAGATATGAGAGGTCGTGGTTGAATATAAAATTATTAAATAAAAAAAAATCGCATAAACTTAAAAATAACATAACATTTCTACAAAACATCATATATAGTACACGGAAATTAGCAAAAATAGAATAAAAAAATTATAATAAGCTGATATTTTCTGAATCGACAGTTGATAAGGGTAGGAATAGAGGATCAAAAAGATCCCATCCTTAACTGGTGAGCTTCATCTCTTTTTCACCCTTATAATGACACTGTGCTGGTTTGTCAATAATATTTTGGAAATGTGATGTTCTACGACAAAACTAGAGGTACTGAAAAATATTGAGAATGAAATTTTCTATAAAACATGTCTTATAGGTCGTTAATCGACGGCAAACTTGGTAGGTAACAAAAAATGTAGTATAGGTTTTGCATATTTCCAGTGGACCATCGAAACCCGAAAAAAATGTCGGATCGAAATGAAAGTCGTATCTATCGACTCGGGAGCGAATTTAGAAAATTCCGTCCGTCGGTCGGTCGGTCTGTCACGCTCAGCCCCCCTAATCCGTTTTCGGATTTCGATGAAACTTGGGTGGTTGATAGGAGGCCTTTAGAAAACGTTAACGCTGGAAACTCGGCTCCGTTCGGAAACCGGAAGTACCCGATATAGACGTTTCAAGTTTTTCGGGAAAAATTAAATAACTCTGTAACGGGCAGTCGGATCGAAATATTTCAAAAAAGAGATGGTGCCGCTGGTAACGATCTACAGATAAGTATACTGGAGACTATGTCGAGAAACAAATGGAAATTGAATTTTTTTGCAAAAAAACTGGTTTTCTCGAAATCGGGCGAGGAAGCACAATAACTGTCCAGGATATTGATCAATTTCGATGAGACTTGGTGGGATCAAAGGTATACGACCACAAATGACGCCTATTGCTGGCGGCCCGAATCCGTTGACCGCAAGTATTTTTTCCAAGGCCGAGTATGATTTTCCAACGAAATTGGTAACTCCCGAACCGAAGGTCCGATTTTGATTTTCAAAAATGGCGAATCTACAAATCCTGGAAAACTTGATTTTTTCGATAAATTCTACAAATACCGAACAGTTTCCTAATAAAAATCGAAAATTAAGTATTCCATCGATCAATCTCTATAACCAGTATAAGGCACGACCTTTTTGGACAAAATAATCTGAAATAGAGTTTTTTCGAAAAATTAAAAATAAACGAATTATTTACAAAGATGCATGACCACCATATAACCGATGCCATTTCTGTATTTCAAAATGTAGTTAGCCTTTACTATAGTCAATGCAAAAAGAAAAAAAAAGCAAAATAAAACATGTCAAAATGTACTGAGTTATCCTACGACATTCTGCTGAAAAGGTACTGAATCATCCCAGTAGGGATAAAAAGTATATCAACATGTAGTTTTTTTTTAGCCCCACCCACTTATAGGTCATAGGCAGGTCAAAACAACCTCTCTTTCTCTTTCTCTCTCTCTCTCTCTCTCTCTCTCTCTCTCTCTCTCTCTCTCTCTCTCTAGCGTGTTTATGAATAAGGTGGTTAGGATTGTGTTGGATCATTTGAAATATTATCAGGCTGAGTTATGTTCGATTAAGTAACGTATTCAATATAATCAGATTTTCATTTTTGTCTAACCCTACAGTTTACGATTTAATAACATAAAAAGTAATAGAAATATTGATACATAACACACAACCTTTTTTTTTGTAGAGAATTTTGTGACAAACCTTTTCCTGTACTTATGTTTTTTCCCTAAGATAAAGCGTTTAAAAGATATTGCAAAAAAAACAGTGCGGTGTCCCTAAAGGGGGGTGAGATAAGGTGAAGCTTACCTCTTAGGAGTGGGAACTTTTTTGATATGTATTCTTACACACATAAGCTAACTATTATAGACATTTCAGCTTATTATAATTTTTTTCTTCTATTCCACATAAATTTGCCTAATTTTCGTGTACTAATAAGTCAATACCATGATACTATGAAACAGGAGATACGTTCGGTACGAGTACCTGCTGCGCACATAGCGTCACTTTTTAATTTATGAGGGTTAACCAATAATAAAAATATAAAATGTAATTGAAAGTTTTATTATCTATTTTAGGTAAAATATAACATTTAATTGAATTAATTGACATTATTATTTTTTTGTTATCATCTCTAAGCAACATAATTTCATTTTACAATAAGGCCGCTTTGGATTTAATTGTTGGTGAAAACACCTCCAAAATATGATGCAAGCACGTATGATCTTATGCCCCGTTGATTTTTCAACGAGTTATAAGTTATTAGAATATGAGTCGCTATTTATTTTGTTTTTATTTAATATCAAATTTTAATTCATTTAATTAAACACAATAAATAGTAGCAGTAAATATTATACTACTTTTAATTCATTTATTTAAAGATATTCAGGAAAATAGACAAACAAGAATGAAAAATATTTATTCTATTAGGTATTTAGTAATTTTATTTTTTTATTTATTTTTTTTTTTGATAACTTACTATATTACTTCCACGTCCAGTGGAAGTATAGTAACGACAAAAAAAATTTTAAAAATTTTTATTGTCCAAATAGGCTTAAAATGTCATGAAACGTCGAGATTTTAAGTTTGAGCGAAAAAAAAAATTTCTCTGTCGGTCTGTCTGTAACTTTTTTTGTGCGCACGATTACTCTGGAACCGTTTAAGATATTGACTTGAAATTTGGTACACATATGTACTTTAACGAGATCTAGAACTAGATTTTATTTTCATCTTGTTCCGTCCAAGGGTTGGGGGGTAAATTAGGGTAAATTTGGGGTAAATGGGTAAATAAAGCAGGTAAGAGTCCATGAAATTGGTATTTAGTATATACAAGAGAAGCTAAGGTCTCAAAAAAATTTTTGGTATTAGCCACCCCCCATTACCACCCCCACCTCCTTATTAAAGGGGATGAAAAAAAATTGTGATTTAGTGTATGTACAGGATCCAGAAACCTCAAGATATTTTTTTACTTCATCCACCCCCCACTACCACCCCCCTATCACCACCCCCACCCCACTACCGATGTGGGGTATCGTTTTATGGGTTTTTGGGGTAGAGGATTTCAAATATTATATTATTAAAGTTCCATAAACAATTATTTTCACATACAAAGTTTTTTCGTTGTGAGTGACTTGGATAGAGAATCTGGATGTGGAAGTAGTGATTCCTTGGGTAGCGGTTTTTTTTTAATGTTTCTATTATGAAAATAAATTTTGCATCTGCAAAATAGCGTTTTCACAGTATGACACGGTATTAAATAGCCCGGATCATATATATCAATTTGTTCTCTGATGTAATTATTACAAATATTTAATAACTCTCCACTGATTTGCTCAAATATCTCTTTCATTCTTTGACCCTGCAAGAAAGTCGATTCGATTTCATTAAACAACACTCTAACGTACATAGTTCTTACACCGCATTCTCTGGGCTGTATCGTCAGCGAGGGCGTTCCCTATACTTAATTGCAATTTGATCGAAATCTGTTTCAAATAAAAAAGTTAGCTCTATATGTCCTCGATTTACTTGGTATCTATTTTGAAAGATATTCAAAAGTTTCTCGCTTATTATATTCGCTGCTGTAAATTTTCAGTTTATCGACGTAGTCTTAGAAAAGAATTCATATTTTCTATAGTTATTAAAATTTGACCTTCATATTAATACATTTTGTTAAAAAATTTGGAGTCATGACATGGTAACAATTTGTGAGTAATTCATTGTTCCGTTTTTTAGTTAGAGTGAGTTAAACGAAGGAATAATTGAATATATTATTTTACGATTTTCTCACATTTTTGGCTCTATCTTTTGTCTCGCCCAATCAAAAGAGTGGTAATTGTTTATTTCATCGAAGGATAAGCTTCTAATCGCTTCGGTTAAGGTAATTTTAATTTCATCTAAAATGAAAATTGACCGCTGAACTAGTTAAATCTTACGTGACGTAACAGCGGTAAGATAAGAGCGTACCTCTCTTCCATAGTATCATACTTATATTAAATAGTATATACTTATATTAAAAATTTTTAAAATATCCCATATCCCATCCCATTATTTGTCTGTCTCTTTCTACTAACAAAAAAACCTGTAACATTAGCACTATACTTGATAGTTAGTACCAATAGTTGCAGTAAACGAGGATGAGCTCATACAACTATTGGACACGCTTCAGACAATAAGCTTTGAGTATGGTCTAAGTGTAAATTACAACAAAACGAAAATCATGATTTTAGATCGACCATCCAGACCTCCGATTAAAGAACTTATATCTAGATACATAATGGCTACCTTTTCTTCATATACCTAATTTGCTCCTAACATAATCACATTATATGTCCATTAAAATGGATAGATGAACATCACATCCCATAGGCAACAGAGGCGGGTATGTGTAGAAGGGAAAATGTCAAATATTGTACCTCTTTTATGTGATAATTATTGGTTAACTTCTAGGAATATTAACGCAGATTGAAAAAATACAATAGGTAAAGATGTTTTATTCAAGGGAAATATGCATTGGAAGGATATTATTTATAATATTATTATTAAAACTATAAACTGAACCTCATCATGTTACGACTATGACCTACTTACTTATGAAACGATCGATATCTGCAAATGGCACAGCACTGTTGCATGTTGCACTAAATTGTCACTAAACTGTCTAAATATGAACGGAGAATATTATTTAGGTATTAGGCAAATCACAACTTAAAATAAAAAGACTTCTTCACCACATTTTGATCGAAAAACACGAAAAACACTTATTAACATTAATTACGGATACTGTCAAAACTGTCAAACTGAGATTATGATAATCGAACTGAAGCCGACCGTGTACGAGCGGCCGCGAATACGTCGATGGGCCAATCAGCAACTTATGGGAAGAAGTGCCTTAGATTGGGAGTCTTTCGGGATCATAAAATTCATGCCATTATGTATCTAGATATAAGTTCTTTAATCGGAGATCCAGACACACTAAGAATAGGTAAGGTAATAAACAAGACGGTATGCCTTGGAGCCCTTGAGGACAATACTGGCTACTGCGATGAGATTCGGCAACGAATGCAGATGGCAAGATGGTAACTTGCCAGTTGCGCAACATTCGGTGTGACAAATATCACGAGACGCACGAAGATCAGACTTGCTAACGCTCATCTTTCTTTACACCTCTGAGAAATGGATCGTTAGAGAAGCAAACAGACGTCATACTGATGCTTTCGAGATTTATGTGGAGAGACTCTTCAGGATCGTATCCTTTTGAATCCTATCTTTCTTTTACCACATCAACCGAGGAAAAGACAATATAGAATGATCGATAGTTCAGAAAAAAGCAGATGGCAAGTGACGAAGAGAACGCCCTCTAAAACGTTGGTCTAATGTCACCAAAGGATGGGAAAGAGCTTTAATGAGGCTGTGCCCCCAAATGTGCTATTGTCGGAAAATATCCAAAATTAAATTAAATTATTGTATTTTACGTTAGAAAATAGAAATTATTTAAATCGTGTAATTATTAGAGACATAACTTCGCGTATAGGCAACGGAGGTAATAGGATATTCCGTTGTCTATGCAATCTTTCACATATTTATTGGTGTTCTTCCATAGAGCAATGAACTCGGCAAATTGCTGAGTAAGGAAGAGCACGAATAAGTATTGATGAAAGAAATTAGTAGAGAGGATTATTATTGCGTTAGCTCCGGAAGGAGACGGTAGCCGAGAGTCATTGAAGAGAAAAATCCCGAAAGGGTGAAATTAATATTAATTATCGCGTTAGCTCCGGAAGGAGACGGTAGCCGAGTCAGTGAAGCGCAAAGTCCCGAAAGGGTGAAACTAATTATTGAAATTTTCTAAGTCCAGCCGCCAGCCGCCTACCCATGTTGAGAGTTCAGGGAAGAATACTCCTGTAAGTATAATCATTCTTTTGTGTACCAGTTTTCAAATAAATTGTATTTGCCGTTCAGTAACAGATAGTTTCACTTGTGTTCGTGTGTGTGGTCCTACCCATTTCTGTTGAAGATACCCGGTTCCTCGGGAAAATTAAGTCGAGTACCCAAGCGAGTACAGCATTTTGAAAGGGGCCGCCCCCAGAGGCTCGACACTATACAGCAAGCGGAAGCGAGCTAAAATAATTTTGATGAATCACAAATAGTGTTGCCGCGAGACTCGTCTCGTCGAGAAATTGGCTTTTCTCGTCTCGTCTCGACATTGTCGGGACGAGATCTTTCAACCATCTCGTCTCGACATATTCTCGTCTACCCAAAATATCGTCTCGAGGTCGAGATCTCGTCTCGTCTCGACAAATGTGAAATTTCCCATTTTTTCCTTTTTTTTTCACAAGTGAAATCTCTATTTAATTTATAAAGTTAAACTTCAATTTATATGAATATTTGACTTTTGTTTAATTTTTAAACGTACCTCTAACTAAAATAACTATGTGAAATATTGTGAATTTTAATTTTCTCCATATTTTAAGATTTTTTTTGCCTCCATACCGTATACTCTAATAGACCGGCGGTACATGACCAGTCAGGTACCACTTTTCTAAAATGCATGCCAATCATTATATGAATGTAATTACCATGAATATGCCAGAAACGCAAATTTAAGGCAGTCGTCGCGTGCAGAAGGGTGTGCAAATCGATTTTTTTTTGTTTTTTTTTGTTTTTTTTCTTTTGATTTTAAAATGGATGCCAATAGTGCCAAACGAAAAGCCGTGAAAAAAAATCCAAAATTAAAATCATGCAAAATCAAAAATACCAAAAATTTTTACGATTTAATGTGCGCACCAAAATTTGTTTTGAGCCCGTAAACTGCATGCTAATGAATTTCCGCTGGATTTTTCTTCACAGCTTTTCATTTGGCACTATTGGCATCTATTTTAAAATAAAAAAACGAAAAAAAAAAAACAAAAAAAGTCGATTTGCACACCCTTCTGCAAGCGACGACTGCCTAACATTTGCGTTTCTGGCGTATTCATGGTAATTACATTCATATATATGATTGGCATGCATTTTAAAAACGTTGCATCTGATTGGTCATGTACCGCCAGTCTATAAGAAGATATAAGATTTAATAATTTAAGTTAATCAAGTTCGTATTATACTGAAAATATATACGTTGTTGCTAGTTTCTATAGTAAGTAAATACATAAGATTAATTACAAACATTTCGATCACCATTTCTAAGAAATACGGAAGACGGCAACATTACACTTTCCTAAATTATATTCATTTCCAAGACAAAAAAAAAAGTCGAGAAATTCTCGATCTCGTCTCGTCTCGATTTTTGGAGACGAGAAAAAAATTTGGCCTCGTTTCGACAAGTCGAGACGAGACGAGACGAGGCGAGACCGAGAAATGTCTCGCCTCGGCGGCATCACTAATCACAAAACGTCTAGCAAGACGTTACGAATGAAAAGAAAAACAAGACGAGGAGAAAGTTCACTGTAATTAAAAAATTAGGAGACCGGTAAGTTGCCGCGTTGAGAGAAATAAGGTAAATAGGGAGTACAATTACACCAAATGCAGCAAATTTATGTTATAAAATGGCTTTAAAATTTACATTGGAATTCGTGCATTTTTAATAACATCTGCTCTTTGAGACTTTACATTAAAAATATTTCGTTTTTTAGCTGTTGACGCGCATTATAAGTAAGTCAGCAATGTTCCTCTTATTACCTAGACACGGCAACACGGAGCGCCGCCGCTAGATGGCGTGGTGCTACTGCCACATTCATTTTATTTTTATTTAGCACTTACATGCATCTGTACAATTAAAGTAGAGTGTTTGTTAGAGAAAGATTTTTGCTTTATACTATTAATTATATTTTAATATTCAGAAGGAGAAGGACAGTATAGATAAATGAAACTAGGTAATTTCTCATTAGTATGAACTTACGTAATATATAATGTATAAATATTTATCTACCAAGAACTAAAATTGGAGAAATATTATGTCTAGAAAAAGATAGGCTTATAAATGGTATGAATGTAACAGGTAATATTACGAAGGCGTAGAAGGGCCACTGAAATATTTTTTTTTAATTCCGAGTTTAATCTCGGAAATTAATCTCGAAATTCTGATTTTAAACTCGGAATTCCGACTTTAAGAATTCCGAGATTAAAGACGGATTTATGATTTCAATTGAAAAACGTTCATGTAGCGATGAAGCCACTATCTGAAGCCAATACCATCACCACCCCCTTCTCCACTACCAACGTGGCATATCGTTTTATTGGTTTTTGGGGCAGACAATTTCAAATATATTATTAAAGTTCTAGGAACTATAATTTTCGCATACTGAAGTGCAAATTTACTATCATTTTTTTCCAGGCAGCGATTCTTGAATACATCAATAACAATAAAATATTTATTTCTGGCGATTACATTATCGCCCCCACCTTCATACTAAAAAAATGGCACTGAAAATAAGTTTATTCTCGGTACTTAGTTTCTATTACCTCCTAGACGAAACTTAGTTAATATAAAGATGTAGATGAGAATCAAATTTTCTATAACTAACTCTAGTTTTAATCTTTTTTAAAATAAATATCAAAATCCATATAAGGAACATAATTTACCGTTTAACAATTGAAAGAAATTTATTTTGTTTTTATTGTTAATTTATTTTTTGAATCACTGTATTCTGGTAATCCGTCTGTGTATACGAGGTTATTCAGATTTTTATTCGAAAAACTGTTTGAGAAAGTACAGGGTGGTCTCGCTAACATTAAAACTCCATTTAACTTCATTGTTTTCGAAGTTGGGTGAACAAGTTTATAAATAAAAGTTAAAGTAGAAAATCATGTATATTTTCCAAAAATCTTATCAGAAAAACTAATGAACGTCTCATTTTGGAGATATGAGCTTTACTTGGGTTTTATGTAATTTAACGTATATTTTTACATCATCTGAAAGGCCGTAAAAGAAGCTTTTCAATAATATATAAAACATAGTATTGATATCGCAAACTGTGTTCTATTTACTCTATATTTACAATCTATCAAATTAGTAAAATGGAAAACAAAAGTGTGCCATTTAAAATAAACAATACGTTAGTTCTGTCAAGACATGTGTTGGTAATTAATTTCATTTTGTTTTAAATAAAATGGAAAATTTCAATTATTGATGTACAATGTGTCCCATTCTCCACGGTAACACATTCGTAGCTAAGTTATTAGTCATCCAATTTCAACCAAATATGGACCGGTATCAAAGATCTCTACTACGTCTTTCTTGAGTAAAACAAAATTTATGTCAGTCATTGACGTACATTTTTATTAATAAAAACAGGATGGATTTTTCGAGAGATCATAATAGCAATTTTTCATCTTCATCTTTACACCGACGCATTTCAAACATTGGTTTCATGTTTCCACCTCTAATTTACGAACTTTGAGATGAAAGTCAGAATTCCGAGATTAAAGTCGGAATTCCGAGTTTAAAGTGAGAATTCTGAGTTTAAAGTCGGAATTCCGAGTTTTAAGTCGGAATTAAAAAAAATATATTTCAGTGGCCCTTCTACGCCTTAGTATAATATCAAACATTACTCTGAATAGATATTTGTGTCCATTTCTTTTATGAATAAATTAATTAATGTAATTCGTACGAAATAATTGTTAGTGATAGAATTTTCCAAAATTCAACAGTGGTTGAACGAAGATCTGCTTACGCCAAATGTAGATAAAACACATTTGTTTTTCAGTATTTGCAACAAATTTTTACCCAATATTCACGCAGTAAATTTGCACACATTATTTTGTATTTCAAATAATTATTTTAATTGCCACTGTGCCCAAGTATTAAAATCTACAGATAGTATGAAATACCTAAGTGTTACCATAGATCAGAATTTCAACTAGACTGAACATATCAGAAATCTAAAGATTATTTCTATTAACTGCAAATTATTTAACCTGCGTCCATATTAAAAACAGTGTATTATGCCTTGGCCAAATCAGTACTACGATATGGAATTTCAATCTGGAGTGAAGCATATCCTTCAAATTTAATAAAATTATATGTCAAAAAAATTCTTAAAAACAAGCTTTTGTTATTATTTAGGTGGACTCAAAGGAAAAAATAAAACTGATTGTCTTAAAAATTTGTCGCGTGAATGGAAAGAAAAAATACTTACATAGAGGAGATTTCTGCAAATCATTTTACAATTTCTTTACATTTCTCGCTTACTGAAGTGAAATATTGTAATCGTGAAAAAAAACTCTTTTCCACATTACTTGGGATTTTCACATTTCAGATTTAAATTATAAAAATTTAGGTATTTCAATTCAGTCATCAGTTCGTCTGTCCGTCGCTCTCTTGGCTCTATATTTAAAAAATATATTTGACAGAGAAATAATATTCAGCATAAATAAGACTTATTGCCATGGCAAAAATCTGGTATATTTTAATTGAAAAATATAGAGGCTAAACAGTACTAAACACTCCAAAAAATAATTAGAGGAAAAATGTTAAGGAAAACAATATTTGACTTGTCGTTAATACAATTGCTAAGGAAGAAACCTATTTTAGTTTTAGTGAAGAAGATATACGGGGTGATCCCTAAGAGAATAAATTAATTAAATGGACTAAACACGTCAACATTTGACGAAGGATGTTTAAAGTAGACTCCCTTGTTTTTATGAACTGCTCTAGGGCCGCGAATTTCTCAAAAATGCGAATATCGGTGTTAAGTTCAAAGGTGTGCCCCTAAAGAATAATTTCTAGGATTAATATCAAAAAATATTAATTTTGTAATAATTTAACAATTGAATATACTTATCTAAGAATGTATCACTATACACATAAAAATTATTAAAAAAAAAATGAATGAAATTAGTATTTTTGAAGTAGAAAACCAATATAAATTAAAAAACTAAAATCTACAATTAATAACGTAAAACAAGAGAAGTGACATTCCCAAAAAAATATAAAATTTTTATGTTTAGCGAAAGGTTATGTACACTTACTGATATAAAACAAAAGAAGTAATATTCCCCAAAAAGATATTAATAATTGAATTTCCGTGTTTAACAAAAGGCTAATCATAGAAAGAAGTAAGTCAAGCTTAGTCGAGACAAAAACAACAATCATCAAATTGTGGTATAGAGGGTGTAATCAGTTTCATGTCAATAAAAAAAACTGGTGGTGGGGAACGACTAAACGAACAAAAAACCTTATATAAAGTGGGGTCAAAAATCCATAGTTTTAGAAAAAAAAAAAATAAACAAAAATATCGAAAATTTTCAATAGTATTGTTTGAGAACTGCTGGAATGTTGGGACAGGCTTTTATCTTCGCGTATGTCGGCGCCTCTAACCATCAAATACGCTAATACGGCTTTTTCAAAGTATCGCTCTCCTTTGTTAAGAGCCGCGCGTCGGCGAAGATACAAGTTGATAATCGCACTTTTTTAAGTACACACATCGAGCCCGTTCGTTGTTTTCGTTCTTTTTGAATTTTAGGCCACGTATTTACAGTTAAGATTAATTTTATTGATTTACCGTTTAAGTCGTCAAGTTCTTGATTACGTACAGACAATACTTGTTCGTCCTTTTTGTGTTACTTTTTGGATTTTGGACCAAGTTTTTATTTTTATTTTCTTTATTGATAACGTTAGTTGATAGTTTAGACGCAGATTTTGAACGCTATGGGAGATTACACTTACCCAGAGCTCTCGGATATGTACATGATGTATAGAGAATGTCGTGGAAATGCAGCAGTTGCGGAACAGCTTTATCGTTTAAGATTCCCTAATCGACGTCATCCTTGTGCACGTACATTTGTAAGCATTTCTCAGCGTCTTCGGAAAACAGGCCGTCTCGATGGACATGAAGGAGAACGAGGTCCACAACGCGAAGACAGGGTAATTGAAGTGGAGGTTCAAGTTTTGGAACTTGTAGAAGAGGATCCAACTTTAAGCACCCGCGATATCGCGGATCATGTGGGAGTATCCCATTTTGTGGTGTGGAGGATTTTAAGAGATATGAACTTACACCTCTGTCACACTCAACGTGTGCAAGCTCTAGAACCTCAAGATTATGTAGGGCGAATGGAATTTTGTAGGTGGATTTTGGGAAAACACGCAGCAAATGAGGATTTTTTAAAACTTTCTCTGTTTCTCCAATGAGTCGTGTTTTACCAGGAGTGGAGTGTTTAATTTTAAAAATATGCACTATTGGGCAGACGAAAACCCACATGTAATAAGAAGGGTGCATTTTCAACGACGGTTCAGCGTTAATTTGTGGGCAGGAATTTGCAGTAATGAAATAATTGGACCTATAGAATTACCCGCTAGATTAAATGGGGATGTATACTTAAACTTTTTACAACAAACATTGCCAAATTTGTTGAAAGATGTACCTTTGGCAAGGCGCAGAAGAATGTAGTATATGCATGATGGCGCGCCAGTTCATTTTAGTCTGGCTGTTCGAAATTTTTTAAACACGGAGTTTCCTCAACGATGGATTGGGCGTGGCGGACCAGTACCATGGACTCCTAGGTCACCCGACTTAAATACGATGGATTTTTATTTTTGGGACCATCTTAAATCTCTAGTTTACCGTGATCCAATTGACACTTTGGAAAAATTGCAGCAACGTATTTTAATGTGCATAGAAACCATGAAAAATGATCCTAATTTACCAAATGTGTTGAACGGAGTGCGTATGTCCTTAGTTCGGCGTGCCGAAAAGTGTATTGATGCAAACGGAGTCCATTTCGAACAATTTATGTAAATCAAAAATAATTTATTGGTAAGTTCTAGATTTATTGAATATTTTAGTTTACGATACCTGATTGGCAATTCGTTAAATAAATAAGATTTTTTTTCTAACTTAAAATACACATAATTGTTTTCTGTTGTCGTATCTTTCCTAATGTCATGAAATAATTACTCGTTTTTTAAGCTTAACCCAGAACACTCATTTAGGTTACAAATGTTAATAAATCACATTTAAACAACAATAAAAGCTCCGATATTTTCTAAAAAACACACATGTAAAGAAATGCTGTGTTTAAACCTCTTCTGCGCCTATGAATTTCTTGCAGTTCTGCAAAAAGAGATAACGAGTTACTTACATTTTTATAATTTGTTTCAGTTGAGGCGCTCATCAAAGTTGCCGCCCTTCTTTGCTTTGAACTGCCGCGCCGGCCGGCGACGAGTCGGTCGGTAATCTTTGCACTTTTTTATGACAATTTAAAAATTGTAGAATTATACCTAGTACACGTCCATTGACCCAAAAAGGCAGTGGTTCTCAAATGTTTCCTACCCTAATATTTAAATTGTTGATCTTGGTCAGTTTTTCAAAGTGCCCCTAAGGAAAAAAGTCCTAAAGGTTTTTTGTTTGTCTAGTCGGTCCCCATTACCAGTTTTTTTAATGACATGAAACTGATTACACCCTGTATAAGTACTACTCAACCATCCTAGGATGGCAAGTAGCCGCGCAGAGAGAGAAGAAATATCGTCACTATTGGACAGATACAAACAAGTTTCTTTAGCTATGAAAGTACAGTCAGAGGA
Source organism: Rutpela maculata (assembly GCA_936432065.2). NCBI lineage: Eukaryota > Metazoa > Arthropoda > Insecta > Coleoptera > Cerambycidae > Rutpela > Rutpela maculata. The sequence goes on from OW386285.2 coordinate 40,500,836, forward strand.
AGGAGTTTCAGCGAAACGTGAAATGCGCGCCCTATTCACCGAGAATCCCGGCGTGTCATAGGCCAATTGGCGTTTTCGAATGAACAGTATGAACACTTGAACAGTCATTTGTTTTTATATTTGATATGTTTAATTACACTCCTAATTATATATAATTTTAAACTGATAATGGATTTGTACACTTACTTTTGATAATAGTATAATAGGGGCTCCAGCTATAGATTCCTGCTTTTCTCGGCTTTGACCAGACAAAGCCTTATGTTTTACTTTGCTTTCAAACATCATGATATTTTCTTATATCTTGTGATAATAAACGTAACAATGCTTATAAGTGGATACTTATAATAGGTATCTAAGTATTAGTCCAGTCAACGAATAGCTCAAAGGGTGGTGTAGAGTACGTGAGCAGGGACCAAAGCGATTCCTTTAGAAAATTGTTCAGGGTACTTAGGGAGTGAACATACTAAAAGTCCTGACGCCTAGGTGGTGAGCCGGAGGGGTGGGGGGGGAAGAATGTCCCACTTTTGGTTTTTTCGCTTATATCTCGAAAATGGTGCGTCGTAGGGAAAAATTTTACTTATACCAAATGAAAGCTCATCAAATTCTCTACAACTTTCATTTTATATACTTTTTTCGAATTCGCAACCGTTTTCGAGCTACACGCTCCGGAAAAGTAAAAATTTTCGAAAAACAGCTAAGGTAAATGCACCGGTTGTGGCCACTACTGTTGTTTTTACTTACCCTCCCTTCCCACAAACCAGTGACATTATGTCAATTGCGAATGGAGTGGTGGGAGAAGCCACAATAAATTGCTACGATGCTGTTCGAGTTGGTAAAGAGGCCATTCTCAGACATCAAGTTGTCCCGCAAAGATCGTGCATTCACTCTTTCCTCTGTCAGCTCATCGATAAAAATTCACGATGAAAAGGTTGCAGTTGACCTAACATGTGGGGGTGGAAACATGTAGGAGACACCCTGGTACCAATTACAACGGAAGATCCACCAGCACCGGAGGTCCTACTGAAAATGATATTTTGCCGCTGCACCAAGGATTGTGGTAGTGGCAAATGTGGATGCCGGAAAGCAATGCTGAACTGTTCTGCGGCGTGCCTCCACTGCCAAGGGAAATGCCTCAACGGCGTGCCTGTTTACGACGAGGACGACGATGAAGACGACGTAGAGCCCCTTCAGCAAGAACCACCCACCACTGAGGATGCGGATGCCATGGACGAGGAACCCTCGTCAGGAGCCTCACGGCCAAAGAGGATGAAAACGTGAAGGAAAGGAATATATAACAATAGGAAAAAACAAAGAAATGGATATCTAGTCTATTCTAAATGTCGATTTTAATGTCTGAGCAATTCGAGTATTACGTCATAGATATTTTTTTATTTAGAGCTAATAAATGACGGATATTATTAAGAAGGTAAATATTCAGACTACTTTATTTTTTATGGAATACATCGCTTTCTACTTAAGCAGTCAAAACATATATGATCCAAGTCTGCAGTGACATTGCAAGTATCGCACAAGTCTGTGTCCACAACTCCTATCTTCTTGAGGTGCATCGGGTAGCACCCGTGTTATAGTCTGTTTACTGTAGTTACTTCTCTTCTTGAGTATTTTAAATCTTTATGTTAATAACAAGTAGGAATATCTGGCTGAATGTTGTGTAGCGAGTAGGATTTGTTATGCTATATTCTTTCCATAAGGTTGACCACGCATTTTTACTTTTTTTTTCAATATACTTATACGCTCTTGGACGTGTAGTCCACTGTTCAAAATTTCTCCATCACTAATACTTTTTTTGTTATGATGTCTACTTCTTCATTATGTTCTAAACCTGCATGAGCTTTAACCCACACAAATTTGATTAACCTTCCTCTTTCTTTTAATTTATTTACTAACATTTTAATTTCAGCAATACGCGTATGAATAGTGTAGTTAATGTCTTGACTGTTAGCAATACTTTGAAGAACAGACAGTGAATCCGATAAAATAGTGCAATGTTCATGTTCATTTCTGACGACGTATTCTAAGGCTTTGAGGATAGCCATAGCCTCGGCACTATAAATAGAGGTATCATCGTTAAGTTTATATGATCTGTGTATAAAATTAAATTAATAAAATTACTTACCTTATATCTGACTTTTCTTATCATCTTTAAAAATCTGTTTTTCGAAAATTTTTACTTTTCCGGAGCGTGTAGCTTTAAAACGGTTACGAATTCGAAAAAATGTATATAAAATGAAAGTTGAAGGAGAATTTCATGAGCTTTCATTCGGTATAAGAAAATTTTTCCCTACGACGCACCATTTTCGAGATATAGGCGAAAAAACCAAAAGTGGGACATTCTTCCCCCTCCCCACCCCTCCGGATCACCTCCTAGAAGTCAGTACTTTTAGTATGTTTACTCCCTAAGAACCCTGAACAACTTTCTGAAGGAATCGCTTAGGTCACTGCTCACGCACTCTACACCTCCTTTATTGACTGAGCTATATGTGTTAAATCTAGTTACATACTGCAAGCACTTTTCTCGAGACTGTACCGATCTCTACACAGAGAAGGAACATAAGCAAATGAGCTCTTTAACGGCTGACTGGTTTCGACCTCTGCGCATCATAATCTCATCTGCCATTCTAGGATGGTTCACTAATATCTGGTGCACATAACACTGGTGCTCTTCAAGGCTCCCAACATCCTTTTTTATGGTTAAAATTTTCTATAACCAATTTTCATCAAGAAACTAGATAGAAAATAAATAATATAACGTAAGTAGAAAATTGTTCGGACGGCATTTCAAAATCATTTCTCCCGTCCTTATTTCACGACGATAGATAAAAGAGATATAACAAACGCCAGAAAATTTTAAAGCATTGCGGTAAAATTGAACCGACTATAAAATTTATATACGTTCAAATACAACTCAACCGACCATATTACCTCTATGTCGCGAGAAAGAAAATAAATGCTGGGAAAATCTAGTCATGTTCGCAATATCAGTAAACGACACCTGATGCTGACTTGAAGCTAGATGGGGTCATCTTAACCTTTGCTATAGCAGGATTGATTTCGTAGCTCTACGTTTGGATGGCATAAAGTAAAACTGTACGCTAAACTCTCTGGAAGGGAAAAGCATCGCTGGTTTCCAATTACTATTTTAACAATAAAACTCTGAGCTGAGAATGCAAAATTAAATTACTTGGTAGTTTGCAGAAAGCGGCGGCACAAAGGCAGAGATACATGGTGTACAGTAAATACCGATCATTTTTTGAAACAGAATTTACATGTGGCAGAGAGCCACAGAAAGACAGAAAAAAATATGATAATTCCACAACTGATATTTAGGTAATATTTATGTTTATGAGATACATAGATAGATTATATAGATAGATAGACGTTTATTTTATTATTTTAGATATATATTTGTAGCCATTATTTTTTTATTATCTATAGATAATGTTCATATAATATTTAAAATGAAGTGTAAAATATAATGAAAGTTTATAAAACAGACATCATATTATTATGTAAAAAACAAGGATAATATAATAAATAAAAAACTGCCTTAAAACATACGTCAGTTACACACTATATTACATAACAGTCATGGGGGTAGTCATAAAATCGTCAGTTGTATATAAACAAAATTTCAAGATATGGTTTCTAACGATAGTTTTAAATTTGTGCAAATTTTGTTGCTTTTTATTTTCAAGTTTTTAATTGATTTTGTTAAGCGATATTTAGGAGGTTTTAACAAATCGGCCGAACTCGTGTTGTAGTTATATAGCTCAGATGGAGTTACATACACATTCTTATTTTTATGAATCTCTAAAAGAGAGTAGTAAATATATAGGCTAGGAATGGGCATTATACCATATTTAATAAATAATGGTTGAGAGTGTTCTCTGAAACCTGCTCTTCTTATAATTTTTTTTTAACTATTTATTTAACGTCGGCCTATTTCCACTACCCCCAACCTGGAAATTTTGCCGAACCTCTTCCCTTAAGAAGAGTAGGGATTTTTCACTTGCCTAACATTTAATAGACAAGAGACCGCCTGCTTTACATCCCCTCCGAAGGATGGTATATCCACTACGTAATCCTCGTCTGAAATTACGTAACTTCCGCGTATACACTGATATACAAGCCGCTAGAAGGTGGGACGAGAACGCTGTATTTTCCAAGTACTAACCGCGCTCGACGTTGCTTCAACGGAATATCGACTGACATTCACATTGAAGTCGCCTCTACGCTCGCCCCTTTTATAATTCTTATAGACTCTTTCTGTTGTCAAAATATATTTACAGCGCTGCTCGAGTTCCCTCAGAGTATAACCCCGTAGCTTATTTGGGAGTAGATTAATGAAGAGTACACTGACAGTGTGTAGTTGTAGAACAGTTTCTTAATCTTCTTAAAAGAAATAAATAGTTTGATAGCTTATTGCTGAGTTGCTCAATATGATTGCTAAAACTTAAAGTATTACCGAGCAAATTGACCCTTTCTCCCTTTGTTACGTCATATCAGGTAGAAAAAAAATAGGTTTTGTGTTTTGTCATGATTTAGTTTGAGTGCATTAGCATTATACCAAAGTTCCGCTCAACTTTCAGTTTCATCAATGATATTATGTAAACTGTTAATATTCTTGTCACTAGCTATAAGAGTTGCGTCATCATAACAATATTGCTAGGGAATAAGTAATAAAATAAATCGTTTACATAAATTATAAACAGTAGTGGTCCCAGCACAGATCCCTGAGGCACTCCGTGTTTTACTGGTCTAAAATAAGATGTCATATTGTTTTGTGAGACGCATTGTTGCCTGTTCTCCGGATATGACTTTAACAGGGACAACGGTATACCCCCGATTCCATAAAAACTAAGTTTTTCGATGATGAGAATATGAGAGACACAGTCGAAGGCCTTGCTGAGATCACACAGCGTAATTGCAGTATGTTCACCTTCTTCAAGGCCTTCAACTATGTCACCCACAATCTTACAGATTGTATCTATTGTGGAACATTTTTGCCTAAAACCATATTGGCAACAATGCAATAAAGAATATTTTTCGACAAACGATTTTTTAAAACAATTTCAATTCTCTGGCCAAAGACAGGAATAATCGAAATTGTTCGATAGTTATTCGGGCTATTTGAGTCACCTTTCTTAAAAAATAGGCACAATTCGAGCTACCTTAAAGATATCACTATAACATTCATTTATAATTCGAGTTAATGGGAGAACTAGAAAATCTATTGTTTCTTTAACAATTTTACTATTTAAATCGTAAATATCTAAATTGTTTGAATTTTTCTGCGAATGCATTGCATCTATAACCTCTAAAGTGGTGACAGATTTAAGAAAAAAAGAAATATTAGGCGTCGGAACATATTCAAAAAAGTTTGAAGCATTTACGTTATTTAATGGTAGACTATGTATGATTTTATCTGCTACCGTTGAAAAAGAAATCAACAAAGCTGTTAGGATCAACACTAGTATCAGTATTATTACTTTTTCGGCCACTGTTACTTCCAAAATATATTAATTTCCTGGATTTATTATTAGAGTTATTTATAAGTAAATCGTAAGCGGTTTTTTTTGTTCTGATTATGGAATTTTTATATAAATTTTTATATGTGATATAAGCATCTTTATCATTAAGATCCCTTGTTGCACAATGGACCTGTTTAATGGCTGTGAGTGTATTACGTAGGTCGTTGTTAAACCATTGAACTGGTGCTTTCTCTCCCGTAAGGACGATAGAACGTTTCAATGCCGAGAAAGAATCATCAAAGTAGAAACATAAGAAACAAGATTTCTTGATATCTATTGAAACTAAAAATCAACCCATATGAATTGGAAAAATATAATATAGTTGGAAAGGTTTGACTTTTATTAAACTTATATAGAGATGCCATAAAAATAATTAGTTAATGTAAACATGAAAGAGTAATTTCCACAGTTGATGCATACGCAAGTGAATTAAATTAATTTACTAAAACTTAAACTAATTTACCGAACGATTTTATAGAAATTATCAGACAAGGAGCGAAGCAAAAGTCGATTGTTCCGAAAATATTCTATATATTTTTTTGAACCTTCATTTGTTGGTTATTCTCTATAAAAGATTCTATTCATCGAGACATAAAATAAGTATAAAATCGACTTGCTTAGTATATCAGCGAACAGCTGGTTGATTAGCAGAACTATGGGCTTATCGACAATTGATAAGCCTCCACTGGAGAAAAGATGTAAAGCTATGAATATCATCATATAATAATAATGTGTTTATTGATAATAATAAAATATAACGATAATGAAGGTATACAAAGAAGTGTAAGCCCATTTAGGTCCACATAAGGGCCTGTCTATGGGCTAATCATTCCATCACAACACTGTGGCTGGATGGAATGATGACTTAGTATAAACAATATTAAAGTATAAACAATATAATCAATATAAACAATGTAGACAGCAATATAAAAAAACAGTTTAAACAATTGGGTGATAATACACCAAATAAATACTTTACTTAACCAAATAACCAAAATAAATTACACACACGTACAAACAGAAATATGCACAACATAAGCGTACAAACGAACATAAACTGTGATTTCATTTTTTAAAGGGCCAATACACATTCTTCTTTTTTTTTCTTCTCTTTTAAGGATCTATAATATTATGCACCGTATTTCGGTCGGATAGAGTAAGCCAACGTTTCAAGTGTTTCTTATAGAGATGTCTTATATTCATAAGTTTAAGGAATTCGGGTAAAATATTATGCAATCTAGGTTCGATATAAGAAAAACATCTTTGTCCGATTGTTTTCTGTGCTCTGGGTAAAAATAAGTGAGCTCCCGTGTTAAGTCTAGTATTGTATAAATGGTTTATTGAGGTGATGTATTGATTGTTATTAAATAAAAATAAACATGTGGTTTTTGCAAACAACTGCCTAACATCCAATATACCTAATTCTTTATATAACTGGTCGGAACGATATCTCAAGGGTTTGTTATACATGACTTTTAATATTCTTTTTTGAATTATGTCTAAAGGTAATAAGTTAGTTCTTCTTATACCTCCCCACCCAATTATTCCGTATTGTACAATTGATTCTACCAAACCATAATACAATATCTTGAGTTGGTTCAATGAAAGAATGCAGCGAAGTTGATACATTTTAGGAATTATACCTCGCAGCTTTCTAATGACACTTTGTATATGAACATCCCATTTTAAAAAGGAATCAATATATATGCCAAGGTATTTGACAGAGGATACGGTTGAAATACTTTGGTCACCAAAAGGTACAGTGCTGTAATCCGGTAAGTATTTTTCCAACGACGCAAACGGTATAACTTTTGTTTTGTTGACATTTACTGTTAACAAATTAGCATTGAACCAGGTCTTTATTTTTTCTAGGTCATTTTCGGCTTTTGTTCTTACATCGGTCCAAGAGAACCCCGTATAGAGAATAACCGTGTCATCAGCATACGAGATAATGGTTCCGGATGATTCCAAGGTAAGTAACTGGTTTAAATATATACTAAATAGAATGGGTCCTAGGACCGTTCCTTGTGGTACTCCACAAGCCACGGTTTCCTCGTCACTGAGCACTTGATTTATTTCTACCATTTGTTTACGATTTTCTAAGTAACTATTAAATAATTTTAGTACATTACCCTTAATACCAAGGTGCTCAAGTCTATCTAGCAAAAGCCTGTGACTCACAGTGTCAAAGGCCTTTGCCAGATCGACAAACACACCCAAACATGGTTTCTTACCATCAATCGCGCTATATACTAAAGATGTTAATTTAGCTATCGCATCCTGTGTTGAGAGATTTTTTCGAAAACCGAATTGCATTTCAGAAATAATATTATTTTTTTCTAGGTAATTACACAGCCGCTTTTTAATGATTTTTTCGAATACTTTTGCTATTGATGATGTTAGGGAAATGGGACGATAGTTTGAAATATTACATTTATCTCCCTCTTTAAACAGTGGCCTCACTATTGCTTTTTTAAAATGTGTAGGAATTTTTCCACACTCTATACATTTATTAAAAATAAAGCATAACGGGTCTGCAATATAGTCAATTGTTAACTTTAAGTTTTCATTGGTTATGCCATCTGGCCCAGGAGCCTTATTTAATTTAAGTTTTAAAACAATGTTTTTTATTTCAGTTTTATCCGTCCATTCTAAAAACATGCTATTAGTTATGTTCTCGTTGTTGGTCACAGAAACTCCTTGCTGGATTTTTGAGGCGAGCTTTTCTCCTATTTGGCAAAAGTAAGTATTATAATTATTAGCAATATCTTTAAGGTCAGTTATTTCATTTCCTCCTTCTGTAATAATTTTAGTAATTTTTTTATCATCTTTTTTATAGTTGTTTGTAAATTCTTTAACTGTACCCCAAAGATTTTTTGAACAATTTTGATTTTTTGCAATTTTAGTTTTAAAATAATTATGTTTTGTTTTTTTTATAAGGGCATTTAATTTATTTCTGTAACTAATATACATATTTTTTCGGTTTTCATCAAGGGGGTATCTAATATGAGCTTGAAATAATTTATCCCTTTGTTTGATAGAAATTACTAGTCCTTTGGATATCCACGGCTTCTTTTTTTTAAGCCTTTGTACTGAATAATATCTGTTGATAATTGTAATAATCGTTCATACTTTTTAAAAAATATATGTGAAGCTTCTTCTGAGTCATTGCATTTGTATATATCATCCCAGGTCTCATTTTTTATAAGTTGTAATAATTTATCTGCATTAACTTTTTTGAATGATTCATTAATTTTTTGAATATGCTCAAAATTTATATTTTTGTTAATAATTTGTGCTGTAATTGTATAATGATCAGTAATATTTGTTTTAATGATTGCTGGAATTAAATCTACAGTTACTCCTGGTTTGTTTTTTATAAATATATGATCAATGCATGTAGAAGATTGATTAGTTACTCTTGTGTTTTCATTTATTATAGATACAAAACCAGTTTCAGATAATAGATTTAGATATTCCTCCGTATAGTCAACATTTTTACAATTGATATCAATATTAATATCTCCCACAATAATCGTATTATCATAAATATTAAAATTATAATTATGTAAGATATCAGCTAAATTGTTTACAAAATCGTACACACATGTAGAAGGTGGCCTATAGACTGCAAATATTTTTATTTTATAGTTTTTAAATAATATATCTATGTCAATTGCATTAACTAACCCGATTTTTATAAACTTATGATCAGATATCAGCTCACTTTTTATGTATATTAATATACCATCATTCTGATTGAATCTATTAGTGTTGTGTATGATTTCGTATCCTTCAATTTTATATAAGTTTGTTTCTGTTATATTCCAGGTCTCCGTTAGGATTATACAGCTAAAAAAATTATGGAACTGTGATATATACACTAGAAACTCATCAAAGTTTTTTTGGATGCTTCTAATATTGTTATGGTATATAGAAAAGGAGCTTTGTGCGTTAGATATATGAAAAATGTTATTGAATTGTTCCATATCACTGATCTCATTTGTCTTAATAGATTCATTCTCATAATCTCTAATAAATTGATCCATTTTGAGATAAGTGTATTTTTTATAATTATATACCAAGTTAAATGTATGTGTGTGTATATTAACATAAAAGAGGTTACTATATAAGAAATTACATCTAGTTATACAAATAAAATAAGTTAATGCTATGATTAAAAGTATTAAAATATTATCTAAAGTAGCAACATATAAAAGGTTTAACAATATAGAACAGATTTATTATTAGACACAGACACGTCATCAATTCATGTTCACTTTAGGTTTCTTTTTGATCGAAGACCATGCTCTTTTTCCTCTGACAAGTTGTTTCTCTTCGACTTGGAACTTGCTTCACATTGACCTGGAGTAGAGGATTTATTTTCTACAATATTTTTTTCTGTATTGTTTTTCTTCAGTACTTCCTTGTTTCCCTGCTTTTCAATATCCAATTGCTTATTTTGGTATTGAGGATTTTTTCCAAATGGACTCTTATTACTTGTTACGGGAGTGGCCGGAGCAGAATTATTTTTAAAAGTTTCTGAACCTTCGTCTAGTGGACTTGTGGTACTGTTTTTAAGATCTTGGTAAGAATATGATTCGCCGTTAACTACTAGCTTATTTCTAACAATTTTTGCATTAAGCTGTTTTTGCTTAGCAATTTTGAGTTGCTGGTACAAGAACGTTTGTTCCTCCTTATCCTCGGGTATTTGATCGTTTGAGAAAGTAATCCCAGTACCTTTCAGTTTATTTACTACATGAAAAATCTTCTGTTTTTTTAGGTTAGATATTAATTCTAATATAATTGGTCTTGGTTTTTCTATAGACTTTTGACCTACACGGTATATATTATTTATGTCTCCCACACTAAATGGAATTTGTAGTGTTACCTGTATTAATTCAGTTATAAATGGCAGAATGTCTGTAATTTCCTCATTTACTCCAAATATGATAAAATTATTTCTTTTTGTTTTTCTTTCTGATGCTAGTAATCTTTTTTTAAGGTCTCGATTTTCTTTTTCTATAGCGTCAACTTTACTATTTATTATTTCAATTTTACTATGTTGTGTTGACAAATCAACTTTTATTTGTGAAATATCTGCTTTTATTTCTTCGTTTTGTGTAATGATCACTTGTAGCAGATTTCTAATATCATTTTGTTCATCCATGCCAGTGCTAAGTTTTATCTGAAGAATGCTGTATAGTTTGTGGGGACTTTTTTTAGAGTGATAACTGTATATAGTTTTTGTATCTAAGTTTAAATGTTCGGCTACTAAATTATAGATGTCTTGATGATTTATAACTTCAGCACCATTTTAGTGTTTGTTTATTTCATGTTTACTAATTATTTAAAACAATATTTAGCATACCTTTTATTGTTCAGAGTACAATAAATTATTTAACTTTACACTGATCAGTTTTTGGATTTATTTTCTTTGTTTTTTCACGATATTTTTCACTATTTATTAGCATAACCCAAACAGCAAACGACCAGAACTACCAACTCATGGAACAGTAACAGACATAAGCAGATATATTTGACACCTTTCACGCCTGAATCATGTGGTATATAATTACATCAACCAGTTGTTAGCAGCAAGGATTTTGAGTCAATACTTTGAAAAATGTCCTACCCGGTAACCGAAAAAGTTGCTGGTGTCATGCAGATGCCTTTAGAATATGTTGTTCTTCTTTTTAGATGCATATATAAAAATTGAATAGAGGTTGGATTCTATTCATAGCAATTATTCCTTATAATAATCATCGCCTATTTTCAATTATGATTAAATTGATTTATTTTCTATTAACCCTTTGTGACCTAGTGGCTATCCTGTGGAACCACCTTATGTACGCAAAAATAAAATTTGACAAAAAATAAGGAATTAATGAAATAATGAAATTATCTGAATTTTGTGACAAAGAAAATGTATAACCTGTTTATTTTTCATTAACTGGAATAAAGTTGAGAATCGTTTCCCAAGAGTTGTTTGATTTCATGTATTCCGTGAAACAATGACGTCCCAGTGCCCTACGTGTAGGGGTACGCTAGTAAAAGATATTTGAATTACAAACTGTCCATTGGAAAAATAAATTTGGATAACGATATTAGTAGAACTCGTAGACAGTACCTTCACCACGATTTTTTTTTTTTTCAACTCAGATAGGTGGTCTCTAAGAGTAGACATGTTTATATATTGATGATTACCAAAGGGCCAACAATCATATCTCTTGTCGTTTTTTATCAGTCCACAAAGGGTTAAAACATGCATAATTACTTTGTGGAAAATGTATGCTTTGTTGTTTTTCTTTTTCAAAATGTAGCTTTACTTCATGTTATTAATATTAATGTCAAGTATTATTCTAATAATGACCCTTTCACTGATTAAATCATTTTCGTATGTAATATCACTAGTGCTTAGAATTTTATTGGTCAATTTTTTCGAAAGCTTTGTTGCCTAGGAATATAAAGATGGTAAATTGACAGACAGTTTATTATTTGCGCTTTAGCGAGAGGGATTTAATCTTTTATAATAATGCCGATGATTTAGACGAATTATATTACCTTTTGGCAACTTAGCTTGAGCAAGAATTTATAGACAAAATTTAAAAGCGCGTGTGATATTTGGGGAGAATATTTCACGAACAAATAATTCATTAAGTACATCTAATATTATGTTCTGTAGTTATTTGCCTTCAGACGTTTCTTGTCATTTTTTAGAGTTTATTTTCAATTTCATCATTTACGTCACATAAAAATGCATTTCCAAAGCGACTCGTCTAGTAAGAAATAAAGTAGGTATTCATATTTATCACATGCAGCTGCAGAAACTTAAAGTTCACGGAATTCTCCATATTTTAAATATAATGATAATCAAGGAAAACAATAATCCTTACTCCATAGGTATTATAATGCATAGACTGGCCTTCAGTGTAAAGAGTTCTCGGGCATGTTTCGACCAATCACATTACGAGTAAAAACATAGAGCACTATACCACATTTGACCAATCTCCCGGCTTTACGTTCTAAGGTTGCCGATATCAGATGAAATATTGCTATAGTACCACCATCTAGTAACGCTATATTAGAACCACACGGCAAATTACGTACTCTGAATTATTGGAAAATTATTATAATAAAGTGTTCATTGTTATTTATATTTACCTATTTAATACTTATTTTTAAGAAGTTTAGTGATTAGAATATTAAGCACAACGAATTATGTTGCATAGTGGATAGTTTTGATTTTCTTAACTTACTCTGTGATGAGTTACCGTGCGTAAGTATATTTTTAGTTCATTTGTTTCCAGAGCGAGTCTGTTTAACATATAATAATTGATTTGCCTGCTTGGTATTCATTCCTGTTTAATTTTAGTTATGATAATTATTTTGTAATTACGTTTTTATAAGCCACTGAAAGATGTATTTGACTTGTCTCTAGCCTATATATTCCAGACAGCCTTGACTTTGAAACTAGAGTTGTCAACCTATGTGTTGCGTTTATGTTATGTTTATATCATTACATTACTACGTTTGTAATACAAGCCTACAATTTACAAGTTACGTTAAGAATTAGTAGTAATAAGCTAGAAAAAAGTTATAGACAAAATTAAAAGCACGAGTGGTTCTATTTGCGGAAAATATTTCACGAAACAAAACATGACATATGTCAAAATATCATTTCGATATTTGTCGACGCGTCGATACAAAAAATTAGAGCGATAAAGTTTTCGTGTTGGTACTGTCAAAGTCGATCTAGGTTAGTTTACCACTAATAATTATATTTATCTACTCTTATTAGGTTATATACTATGTAATGTGTTACAACCCTAGAATGATGTATTTGCACCTACTCGAAAAAGAACCTACCAGAAGATTCCAAAGTGACATCCGGAATTATCTAGAGAATGGTGGCGTCATCACAGAAAAATCGAGATCTGTCATTTTTAAGTATAAAAGACCGACCGCATTCTCGGCGAGTAGTTCAGAAAGTTCAAAAAGTATAGAAAGTGAGGTTAAGACTTCAAAGATAAACATTGTGGATTTTAGTCAGTAAAGTGTATTTAAATTAATAATAGTATTGTGAAGTATCCAGTAAATATTTAATAAAGTGTGTTAGTGGACATCTCTTGTTATAATTTTTGGAACCCACGGAATTTGCAAGGGGTAGTTTCCTAAGGGTGGAAACACGTTACAATTGGTGTCAGAAAGCGGAATTTTATGACAAGAGGGACTCTGAAGTTGTGCTGGAGTGTTCGAGACGTATTCTCGAGGTTTAGTGCTAACACAGTGGACTAATTTACTGGACATTGTTCGAGGGTTATTTTCGGACAGGAAAATAGTGTTAAGTGCATTTTTGAGACATTGTAGAACATTTTATTAGGACATTAGTGTGATAATTAAATCCTTTGAACTGAGAAGTGATAGAGACACTGAAAAAGACTCATTTAGTGCGTGAAAATTTCTAGAACTTTTCTATTTGGACATTAGTGGAGATTATTAAATTCTCTGAACTGGATAGTGACAAAAGACTCTGGATAAGACTTTTTCGTGCTATTTCGAGATTTGTCTGGAAAGTTCCATTACCGATATTGACGTGACAGTTAAATTTATTTTATTTTAATTTCGTCGTATGCCCGTAACAACAAGAAGTATGGCATCCGATAAACAAATACAGGACTTATTCGAACAATTCCAAAAAATGATGGCGCAGCAACGGCAGGAAGACAAAGAAGAACAGGAGAGAAAACGTCAAGAAGAGCGAGATGAATTAAAGAAAATTATGGAAGACCAGGAAATAAGACGCCAAGAAGAAAAGGAAGAGCGAGAAAAACGACGTCAGGATGAAGAGAGAAGACGCCAAGAAGAAAAGGAAGAGCAAGAAAAACGACGTCAGGATGAAGAGAGAAGACGCCAGGAAGAAAAGGAAGAGCAAGAAAGAAGACGTCAAGAAGAAAAAGATGAATTGAAGAAAATGATGGAGGACCTGAAGATACGACAGCAAGAGGAGAAAGAAGAGCAATAAAGACGACGTCAAGAGGAGAAAGAGGAACAAGAAAGACGACGTCAAGAGGAGAAAGAGGAACAAGAAAAACGCCAAGAAGAATTAAGGAAAATTCTGAATGAACAAATGAAAATACAGCAGGACGCTATCATTTCTGTCAACGAGGAATTAAAGAGTGAAGTCAAAGAAGAGATAAACAAGGTAGAAGAAAAAGTAGGTGAAGTCGAGACAGAAGTCGGTCAAGTTAAAGAAAAAGTAAACAAGTTCGAAGAAGAAGTCAAAGGAGAAATAGACCGGCTTAAACGACAGTTGAGAGATAGAGGAAGCCAGCAGGTGGTATCATCAGGTCAGCGACTAAAACCTCCTTCTTTTGACGGCCAAGGTTCCTGGACGACGTACAAGAGGCAGTTTGAGGCGGCAGCGTGTGCGAACAACTGGGATAATGAGGAAAAGGCCATGGCATTAGTTCTGGCGTTAAGGGGCCAGGCCTCAGAGTTACTCCAAACCATCCCAGTTGAGAAACAAAGGGACTTCAAAGTCTTGGAAGCTGCATTAGACTTGAGGTATGGCGATCAACACCTTGCCCAATTATACCAGGCTCAGCTGAAATCCCGGATGCAAAAAGCTGGGGAAAGTTTACAAGAATTTGAAGCTGCGATAGAGAGACTGGCACACCTGGCGTATCCAAATGCACCTAAAGAATTCCAGGAACAATTAGCCGTGGGGGCCTTTTTAGATAGTATAAGGGACGAAGAGGTCAGGCGAGTTCTGAGGCTGACGAGACACCAAAGTAGTAGCGAAGCTTTGGTGCGTGCACTCGAAATAGAAGCCGCTTACAGGGATACTCCAAGGTCGAGAGTGCGAGCTGTGACTCTCGAAGAATCGCAACCAGAAATGAACCAGAACCCTATGTTGACTGAGATGCAGAAAATGTTTACCAAACTATTGGATAAATTAGATGACCTTGGAAAGCAGGAAAAACAGAAAAACAAAGGAAAGCCGAGTGGTGGTATTAAATGTTACAACTGCGGCAAGGTAGGACACATGAAGCGAGACTGTCGACAGCAGAATTCGGAGAGTCGAGTAAATGCTGTGAATCTTGAAGAGGAGCAGGAAAACAGTACCGGGGGGGTTGTTCTGGCTAGGAAATGCAGTGCCCCCAGAGAAATTAAGATTTCCCAGCTTCGAAGAATCGCAAGCAGACTGTTGTTGCATGGATATGTGAACGGAAGAAAATGTTTGTTTACCATCGACACAGGTACTACGTCATCAATAGTACGTCCAGGATTTATATCGGGCATGAAGATTACCAAGAGGCAAAATGAAGAAGTGATCGTCCGGACAGCTACGGGGGACAGGGCTACGGTTCATGGAGAAGTAGACCTGGGTTTGCAGATTGGGCATTTGAGGTTCGACCACAGGGTCATCGTGGCTGACATTACGGATGACTTCATTTTGGGACTGGACATTATGGAACAGTATGGATTTATTGTTGACGTAGGAAAGCGAATGTTAAGGATTGGGAACGAACAATTTATTTTGTCAAAAGTGAACGACCATTGTGAGAAAACCAGGCTGTTGACAACGCAGGCAGTCAAAACTCCTGCATTATCCAGAAAACCAGACAAGGAAGATTGCAAGCGCTACCCTCAGGTGGGAAAATTGCCGAACATGGTTGAAGTCAACATTGTCAAGGTCGATCTTCCAGACAGTTGGACAAAGAAAACTCTGAGGCAAGAGCAATTGCGCGATGTAGAAATCGGACCCATGTTGAGAGCAAAAGAAGAGGGAACGCGTCCAGCAAGGAAGGATGTTTCCAACAAAGAAGTGGGGCTGAAGGCTTTATGGTCACAATGGGATTCACTTATGGTCGTAGATGGGCTTTTGAGGAGAGCATGGGAAAGCCCAGATGGGAAGCAGGTTGCCATGCGTCTAGTGATTCCCAGGTGTCGTGTACCAGAAGTACTCCAGGAAGCACATAATGAAACATCCAGCAGACACTTCGGCATAAACAAGACATTGAGTAGAGCACGGGAACAGTTCTATTGGGTTAATAGTCGCCAGGATGTGGAGGCCTGGTGTCGCAAGTGTAAAAATTGTGCTGCCCGTGGAGAACCATTTTCGATGAGCAACTACAGAAATGGAAGCCGAGAACAGCCGAAGAATGATCGAGAGCTGATGAACAGAACTAGTAACCGCTTGAAGGCTCGTTATGATCAGAATGCCAGTACAGGGGGATTCAAGGTGGGGGATCTGGTTTGGCTGTACAACCCACAGCGGAAGGAATGGAGATCCCCGAAACTTCAACCTCCTTGGGATGGACCGTATACTGTTATTACCCGAATTAATGATGTCGTTTATCGGATTCAACGAAACAAAAAGTCCAAGATGAATATCGTACACTTGGATAGACTGGCGAAGTATGTGAAAGAGGCTGAATTGCCTGACCGGGACGTTCAGGCTTAAGGAGGGGGCAGTGTAATGTGTTACAACCCTAGAATGATGTATTTGCACCTACTCGAAAAAGAACCTACCAGAAGATTCCAAAGTGACATCCGGAATTATCTAGAGAATGGTGGCGTCATCACAGAAAAATCGAGATCTGTCATTTTTAAGTATAAAAGACCGACCGCATTCTCGGCGAGTAGTTCAGAAAGTTCAGAAAGTATAGAAAGTGAGGTTAAGACTTCAAAGATAAACATTGTGGATTTTAGTCAGTAAAGTGTATTTAAATTAATAATAGTATTGTGAAGTATCCAGTAAATATTTAATAAAGTGTGTTAGTGGACATCTCTTGTTATAATTTTTGGAACCCACGGAATTTGCAAGGGGTAGTTTCCTAAGGGTGGAAACACGTTACAACTAATTAATGAACTGCTTTTGATCAATTAATAGTATCCATAAACAAACAGCGTGAGTTATAATGCGTGTGTTATTATAACTCACTAGGTACAGAGCCAATCACCTTTATCTTGATGCCTAGCCTGTCCAATCGACGTAACGTGCAACACACGAAGGTGGAGCCAGTGAAGTAGTGACATATTATTCGCGTTAATATCTATAAAGATTTTCTGAAATGTCACAAAATGCTACTTTTGATTCGTTCGTGCCGAGCCGAATTTTCGAATTTCGCCGTGCAATTTACGATCAGGTTTATCTGGAAGACTTCCTCTTTACGTCGTGACATCGTACAGCCGTCCCAATGGTGTTTGTCGAAAAATATGAATATGTCAAGATTGCATGTTTTTTCGACTCCGAAATATTTGTTATTTTTCGCAGATATCTCCGAAACGGTGGGAGTTAGCTCGAAATAAAAAACAAGGTCAAACGAGTATTTTCCATTACGAATCTTTTGCTACTATCAGAATTTTGATATTTTTTTTCGTTTCGGAGATAACTACTGAAATGTTGGCCATGTACGGCAAAAAATCGCAAATTTTGACAGTTGGCAACTTTTTAATCTAGGCTCCTACGCCAAAAAACTACTCTAGTTAACTTAAATACAATTAAATTTGCTAAAACTGCTTTTTTAATTTTTTGAATTCCGACAAAAATGAAGGGATTAGAGGGGGCGGGATTTGGCACTTTTTTTGTAAAAATCTCCATTTTGTCACTGTAATTAATCGGTAATTAACTGAAATCGATCTCATATGCAATGTTCACTCCGTTAATCTTGGCCCTTCGAAACAAAGGTTTCTGAGAAAAATTATTTTTTAAGATTTACATACACTCTATAGGAAAACGTGTAATTTCCTACATTTCCTCGAATATCTCGATAATTATCGTTTTTTTTTTGAAAAATTTGTAGATAGCTTATGTAAAGAGTATTGACTGAGCTTTCCGACGCTTTTTTAATTTTTTCTCTAACATAAAAAACAAGACTTTTGACCGAATATGCCCTACGAGCTATTGCAGTTCGCGGAGAAGTTTTGCATTTTCAGCCGCGTAATATTAATCTACAAAGTTGATTTTTTGTCTACAAGCAGTTTATGCACTATTTCGATTAAAAATCACATTTTACCTCCGCTTAAAGGTAGCTAAATCTTTTAAAACAACAAATATAAAAGGGTGAACAAAAATTAAATTTTACAGTTAATTTTATTAATAAACAAACTGAGTAATTTAAACAAAATTTTCTCAATTTAATATTTACTGTTATAATCGTAGATAAAGTATAGTATTCAACTTGCAGTAATGGTAATAACACACTTGATGAATTACAGTAAACTTTCATCTGCGTGAGTTATTACCTACATCACCGCTCGTTATATAATATACTATTGGTTGATGCAATGTTGTCAAAAAACGGGCTTTCATTGGGTATCACGTTAATGAGTGAAATGATCAGCATTAAATCATGAGATTTTAAACTAACAATTACTGAATATTCACCTGACGCGCAGTGTATATTAATGATATAAAATTTTAAATATAAATTCATAGTAAGTAACAATAAAATGTAGAAAATCCGTTTAGACTGTAAATGAAAAATAATTATCAAGATTAAATATAGAAGATATGAATATTCATTTATGTATAATGGATAGTCTAATTTTAATTTTTGCATATTTTAACATACATATACTTTTACATTTGCTATTAATATTACATGAAATATCCTGTGTGATAAATTATTTTTGACGTCTACTTTAAATAACTCTTTTTATACTTTCTCCTATACACAAAACACAATTTGTCGCGTGTCATATATTATTTAATGAGTACAATTTTTATTCAACGATATGTAAATGTTGTACAACGACTAAATAACAGCTTGAAAGTACCTGTTGTGTGGGTGATAGGTGATATGTTACATATATCACGAATTTAATTACTACGAACTGTTTCTTTTGGGTTGCGACCAATAAATATTAATTCCGGTAAAATGTACGTACTATTGTTTTTTTATATTTTTATTAATTAGGCATGCTGATATGAAATGAAATTTCTTAATATATCAACTGATAAGTAAAATTAAAAATGTTCTGTCATATAAAGAAAAGCAGGTCGATATTAGTTGAAACATTAACTAGCCACGGTAAAATAATTAACTCTTTTTTAATGATGTGCAGCTCCCTGAATACCTACCGCGATGAAACCAGGGCCGGGCCCAAGGGGGGGGGGCTCCTCCCCCCAAAGGTCGGGCAGTTGGTTCAAAGGCGGTTGGCGTTGGCAAAATCTAACTAATCATCACATACAAATATATAATTTGAATTTTACAATAACTCCCACAATCGCGAAATTAACACAATAATAATTATTAAGCGATTGCAAACCCTGTAAATATTTTGTTTTATCAGTAGTGTGTTTTCCATTGAAGCTATGGAAGCAAACCTTCCTTTACACCACACGGAATCCCTATTTTTAATATTAATTTATTATACATAAGTAAATTCATTTACTAAAAATACTAGAACTAGATATACATACCTATTAGTTTTGTTTGGTAGTGTTTTGATATTGTGATATTAGACAACAAAGTCTAACTTGGTATTTACGGAACTTTTTCCTGTTTCCACCTATTGTAATTATTTTTTATTGTATTGACGACTTTGGTCAATCATTTCGACATGTCCCACACCATGTTACTGTATGATCTTTTGGACAATAAAGTGTATTATTATTATTCTTTTTCTTTACTTTGTTTAGGCTTATTTTTTTTAATTTTTAATATGATCAAAGACCTAGTTTTGTTTAACAGTTCTTATTTTTTAATTTTATTAAACTAAGGACTTTTTAAATTTCTTTTAAGTACTATTAGGTTTAGGTACATGATCATCCAACAATGATTGAACAAGGTCATTTTTCCAACGATACAAATGTTTATGTCGAAAACCAAAAAAGCCATTCGATATATTTTTTTCCGCAGAAACCAAAAATTATAAACGAAAACAAATAAATTGAAAACAAAAGATTTTTGACAAAAATATAGGGGCTCATATGGAAAACCTGAAGAGCGTGGAAAATTCAGGGAATTTTAAAAATCCTAAGAAAATCATGGATGGAGATCTCAGTGAATTTTAAATATTTCGCAAAAATCATGGAATTTTAAGTCACAATATGAAAAACAATAAACTACTTACGAGTTCCTACTGTTATTATACTCTTTGTAAATACGAAAACGAAGAGTTTATTGCATTTGATCGGCACATTTCTAAAACCGTAAATATCGCCCGCAGACAAAAAAATTTTCATATCATTGTGTTAGTGAACAAATTCTGAACAACTTTCAAAATGTCAGTCCGTCTGTCCGTCCGTCACGTTTCTTGTAAGCACGATAACTCAAGAAAGAAAAATCCGATTGTACTGAAATTTGGACAGTAAGTTAGTGTTGGCCAGAGGAAGAACCCTATTGTTCTTGAACAAAATCGATCGTAAATAAAAATATTATTAATGATTAAAATTTGAATTTTTTTTTTATTCTTATGTTTTTCTAATTGAATAGAAATCTGGTGAAACGGTATTTCATTTTAATATTTAAATATTTATATATTTTACAAATATACATTTCATAATGTAATATACAACCGTAGAAATATGATTTTAGCTCGTCTCTTATAAAGTTCGTACTACCAAATTAAAAATATCTAAAACTGACACTATTTACAAACAACTGCGAAGAGTATCCTATAGAATGTGTAACAATTATATAAAAAGTTCAGTGAACAGGCGAAGAGTACGTTTTTAGCTTGTTTTAAATTATTTCTAAATTGCAACCTATTGATTCGCTGACGATTTTATGAAACAAATAATTTTTTTTATAAAATCGAAAATTAAAGTAAAAATCACCTTTAACATATTAATAATTATTATTATTTGACATTGAAAAACATTTTTTTTTGGAAAACCTGGAAAATTCAGTGATTTTTTTTCAGTTTTGTGAAGCCTGAACTAGCATATTTTATATTCGTTTTTTTATTATAACTTCTGGATTCGGCGGAAAAAATACATCTAATGGTAATTTTAGTTTTCGTTATAAACGATTCTATCGCCGGAAAAATGTCCTTGTTCCGTCTTTGGTTAGGGCACCCTGTAGGTACATTGTACATAGTGAATTTGAATTCGATTTAAATTCATTAGTCTTAGTAGCTTTTCCCATTTAGTTTAGTTTTATTGAAATTATGCAATGTAAAGGTATATGAGTTGGCTTTTTTCCTTCTCTCCCCCCCCCCCCCCCAAAGTAGTAGGCTTCGGTACGGCCTTGGATGAAACCTTGCTCAAACCTTGATGAACTGCTCTTTGAAATAAATGAGAACTAAGTTTTCAATTTAAATAACTGGTGTATTCGTCATATTTGCGAATGACATCCTTCTTACCGAATAAATTTTAAACTGAACAAACCAAAACCAGAACATTACCGATATCATTATTAATTTAAGAAAACATATAAATTCTCTTTATCTACTCTTATTAGGTTATATACTGATTAATGAACTGCATTTGAATAATTAATTGTATCCATAAACAAATAGTGTGAGTTATTATAAATCATTAGGCATAGAGGTAATCACCTTTATCCTCATGCCTAGCCTGTTCAATCGACGTAGCGCGCGACACACGAAGATAGCTCTGTTCGAAAGAAATTCTATTCCGACACGGTGAAATAAAACGGTCCATTATTATTGTGGGGAGGAAGGTGATTTATCATGTTTGAATAGTTTCGACGTTTTCAAATCAAGTTAGTCAGTGTATACGCAGAAGTTACGTAATTTCCGACGAGGATTACGTAGTGGATATACCATCCTTCGGAGGGGATGTAAAGCAGGCGGTTCCTTGTCTATTAAATGTTAGGCAAGTAAAAGACCCCTACTCTTCTTAAGGGAAGAGGTTCGGCAAAATTTCCAGGTTGGGGGTAGCTCGTCTCCTGGCGTCGGTGATAGGTCCTGGTAGCGGAAATAGGCCGACGTTAAATAGTTAAAAAAAAAAATCAAGATAAGCAATAATTGTGCCAAAAATGATGAATTCGTTTAGTGAAGATGAACTAATATGTACTGAAACACCCCTTACCCCAGTCGTATATTTATCTCTTTTTGTTGAGACAGAAAAATACACAAATTTGGCAGTTTACGTGATCGTCTAGATTTTTAAAGTTAGGACCCAAATTTACGTTGTGATAATAATTTTATTAATCAGATTCTTTTTAAAGTTTGATATTACTTGTTTCGGTTTACTGATTTAATTTATTTGTCTTAATTTTGAAAACACTCAGTTCATAAATATAGTTACTTTAATTTGACTGTACTTTATTTAACACTTGTAATTGATTTAGTTTAGGTAATGAATTATATTTTTATTTAAACTCACTTAATCCTGAAAAAGTAAATTAGTGAAGGAAAACACAGAAAACGTTTTAATACTTTTATTTTAAAACGGTGGACAAGCATACAGGTAAGTTGGAGCAAAACGCCTCTATTAGAGTAGCATATGTAACATTCTCGTTGGGATAAATCATCCTAATTTATAGCAGATAAATAAAGAGTTCGTAGGGATCATATTGTCATTTACGATTCTGAAATAGTCAGTACAAATCGGCAAACAAACAATTACCGAATAGCAGTACGGTATTTACCGTATCGTTGAAATTACGTTCGTACACCATAAAACCTCACAGTATACTCCGGGAAATTTCCCATAATATTGACAATCAAAACCAACACAAGATCTAGGTGACGACTTTTACAATTGTCGAAGATTCATCGCACCCACAACAAGGTGATGTGTAAGTAGGTCAACCGACCCTTGCGTATTTGCTGGCGGGGTAGCCAAAACAAGTTGACTATTACCCGAGGATACGCTCCGTAGATATTCATTTTAGATTAATTGGAAAAACCATCACCTAAAAATCTGTGTTAGCACTTCGGATTATTACCGACTATATTACTGAGCAAGGGAGTTCCTGTAAAACCTTATGATAATTAAGTAGTAGTACATTTACTGTGCATACCTCCCGCGTCGAACACTTGACAGCCAACAAAGTAGGTCAACCACTGATGGCTCACAAAAGTTAAACACAGAAGTGCTGAGAGGGATGTTTATTATCAGAAGGACAATGTCCAACCCAGCTGACCGCGATACAGAAGTCGTTGCCCGAAATAGTTTGTTTACTATTCTTTTACTAACCATTTCACAGCTTGCTAAACCATACAAAGAAAGAATAATCCCCACGTAATCTTTACCTGACCGAATAAAATTCATTTCATATAAGTAATCGAATAATCTGAATAAAATTTTACATCAAGGTAGCATCATTGCATTACTATATTATACAAAATATCTATCTATGTAGTCTTACCTCTTTATTAAATTAATAAACCACTAATAGGTCCTACGTTGCTTTAATGAGTTAAACAATTATAAAATGAAGGGATTAATTGTAGCCTTGAACTCGAATATTAAAAGATTCATTAAAGATAACTTACTAATCATTCTAAAATAATACATCAAGGTATCACAGTGACCGGTGTAGTAATAGCTTTCGAGAGTTTTAAGAAAAATATAAAGTCGTGAATTTGGTACATGTAGTTTAGGTGAGCAGAAAGAAGTTACTAAAAAGCAAGCCAATTAATTTGCCATTATGTGATTAAGTTACTTTACCTGTGTATACGGCCATGTTGCCCGGGTTCTCTCCCCCAATCCCCTGTAAACTCTCATGACTGGACTCCATGCTAGTTCTTACGCTCGCGTTCAAAGAATAGACCGGATTAAAATATTAGAAATATTGCATAGAGTAAATTAGCGTAACTAGCGGGCGTACTTTCTACCGGTCTCCCTCAATTTTACAACTCTAAAATATCATTATTAGATAGTCATCTCCCCGCTAAGTTGGAAAAGTAATTAACTTGACAAAATAATTTTAAGAAATTGACGACCAGCCACTTTTAGGGTGTCGTAAATGAAATTTGGAAAATAATTACGAGCAGCCACCTTGCAGTGTCACCTCTCGTTTAGATAAATAATGAAAGTTGCTAACTTGAAATTTTGAATAAAATAGCAAGCAGCCACCGTTCAGTGTCACCTCTTGCACTTGCAAATAATTGAAGTCTTTAAGCAAAAATTTTGAATAAAAACCCAAGCAGTCACCTTTCAGTGCCACCTCTTGTAATTATAGATCAATGAGGTGCCCATAGGTCCCGCCAACTGATACCGAGTTCGTTTTCTTGCGGCTTTTTATATAAATCCACGGTCCCTATGAGTTCTTTATGTCACCCTACATTAAGGAACTGCATCGTGCTTACGTCATCTACCTTCGACGGACCCCGCTAGCTTGGATTATGCTATTAAAATTCCTTAATATACGATATAGTTTTCTCTCACACTGGATTTGTGACTCCCCGGTAATTTACTATAGGGTTCTTTATCGTTTGCGGTTACATTTTGTTTGTTTATATTTTCACCCTAGCTGTTATACTTTGTGCGTGAAGGTTTTGTTGTTTTAAAACGTTTTTTAAAATGTATTTATATACTGTACGAAATATTATTTACCTAAATAATGAACTTAATATTTCCGAATTTATTAGAACAAGGTCTTTTACTGGAAATGACATTTAATTTATATTTAATTTTATATTGAATTATTATGAAATCCAGAAATAAGTAAATTTTGATTAAAAACTTAGGAAATTATTGAAAAAAAAATGTACCCAGGTATGGTTCGTTTCACTACACCATCAGAATGAAGACAAGTAGCTAATGATACAATACATAATTTATTACCCGAAAAATCGCAGAACAAATATAAAAGTGTGTACAAAAATTAAGTTTTACACTTAACTTTGTTACTAAACAAACTGAGTAATTTTGTAGTATTCAACTTGCGGTAATGGTAATAACTCACTTGATGAATTACAGCACTCGTCTGCGGCTCGTGTTGTAGACTTCATTGCGTGAGTTATCACCTACATTACCGCTCGTTGAATGATATACTATTTTCTACAACTATTGAATAATGTATTAATTGTCGATACGTTTTTGAACAAGTAATAAGGCACGTTCGTGGATAATAATCATTACTCAATGGGCTCGGACCAATCACAAGGCTTCATATTCATTTTCAATAGTTTTTGTGGAGCCATCGATGTGCGTCAAATGCAATTACTCCTCTTTCCAGAATGACATAGTATGGTCTTTCATCTGATATATTAAAAAAGGTCTGAACTTTAAAGGATTTAGTGTTTCACCTTCTTTGCAGATTGGGAAAACGGGCGCCTCAACACGGTTTTTGTCGAATAAATCGAAAAAGATCACTCGTAGCTAAAAAAAAATCTCCAAGGAAAAGTTCATAATCCGAGGAACAACTTGCTGTTTTCAAAATCTTCGAAACTTTTTGTGTTTTCGGAGATGTGGAGGTTTAAAATGGCGCCAATCGTTTTTAAGTCAAAATATCTCTTTAAAAGTTAAAATATCCCAGAAATTAGGCACTTGCGCCAAAAATGTTAAGAAGCCAATTAAAGATTATTGATTGAACTAAAAGTTATTTTTTTTCCTTCTAAATATGGCCTTACATTCACAGTGTTTTGGCCACGAACATATTAAAAAATATATAGTTTTTTAAGTAAAAAGTAATTAACAAATAATAGATATAGATAAAATTATTATGACCGATTATTATAATATATGAAACAAAAAAAAAAATTCACTATTCCTACACACAACTGAAACATCATTCATACTCACTCACTCAGGATTGGTAATAGGGAATTAGACGAGGAGGACACGCTTCTCGCCCAGGGGTCTTTCAGGGCATTTTTATAAACGTACAAGGTGGACCACGGTTAAGATTGGTTAATAAACAGTAGGAGAAAAACAAAGGTTTTATAGGAGGTTAGCTAGATATTTATATTACAATTAATAAAAAAGGAGAGAAGATTTTTCATACAGTTAAGTTTAGAGAGGCTTAAGAGATGTGGTAACCATATAGGTGAAGGAAACCCATTTTCATTCAGATAACTGACAAGGATTTTAGAGTTTATATCCGTTAAAGGGCAGTTGAAAATTAAGTGATTAATATCTCCAAATTGGCCGCAGAGGCAGAGTGGGTCTTCTCGTATTCCGATTTTATGCAAATAGGCGGGGAATCTGCCATGGTTAAGTTTAATTCTGCTAATAGTCGAAATAGTTTTTCTACTAAGGTGACAATTTCTAAACCATTGTGAAGACGGGATACTAGGATGGATTTTAAAATAATACGTGTTGGACAGTTTTCCATATTCTTGCCATTGGAAGTTCCATTTTTCTAAAAGTTTTTTCTTGACGACAGAATAGAAATCAGAGAAAACTGTAGAAGTTTCCTTTTCAGCCATAGCAGCGTTGGTGTGCCTTGCTATATTATCTGCTCTGTTATTTCCTGTTATATTTGAATGGGATTTTACCCACAAAAAATGAAATTTGATATTTTGAGTCGATGCCATAGCCAATTTTTCCATGATATTTATAATAAAATGGTTCGGGTAAATGCAGTTAGCTCCAGGAAAATTATTTAACTTTTTTAAAACTGATTGAGAATCAGTGCAAATGACGACTTGGTTATATTGTTTAGAGATTGCCCATTCTACAGCTCGAGAAATAGCTGCTGCCTCTGCCGAAAAAATACTGAGTACGGGATTTAGAGTGAAGGAATATTCGAACTGAGTGAAAGGAACATAGAAAGCTCTGCAGTTTTCGAGCCGTCAGTATAAATTTTGATAGAGTTAGTTGGGAAGTTTGACAGAATCTCACAGAAAGTTTTATAAATAGATATATCATCGTCTTTAGGGTAGGTTGGTATAAGAACATTTGGCTTAAAGAAGAGGATGTCATAATTCATTTCAAAGACACTTTTTTCTTTGGTAGAGTTTACAGCCAGAAGATCGAGATCATGACAAAGCCCATATGCATTGCATTTATTTTTTAAAATATATTTTGACGCTAAATATTCTCTCCGGTACATTAGGGGCTGCTCCAATGCTTCCACTAAAGCCGCTTGATTAGGGGATGAGCTCATGACTCCCAAACATGTTTTAATAGCTTTAAACTGAATTCTGTCGATTTTTTTGAGATGTGAGTTACAGGACGTGCCATGCAATATACTGCTATAGTCGATTATAGATCTTATAAAGGATCTGTAAAAAAGTAGGGCTATATCCTGGTCTGCTCCCCAGGAAAAACTACAAACTTGTTTCAAGATGTTGATTCCTTTTTCACATCTATTCACATTTTCTATTTGATTTTTCCACAGCAGTTTAGTATCAAGTATAATTCCTAAGTATTTAAAAGATTTAGATACAGGAAATGTAGTTTTATTTAATGTAATGGTGTCTTGAAAAATAATACGTCTTCGGGTGAAGAACATAACAGTTGTTTTGTTTGTAAATATGGTAAATCCGTTTATAAAGCACCACTCTTTTAAGCAATAGGTAATGTGAGATAATTCATTAGTACAGACTTGATGATTTTTCCCAGTAGTATATAATGCGATATCGTCGGCATATTGAATGCATGTGATATTATTTGACCATATATCATGTATATCACGAGTATATACATTAAACAACAACGGACTCAAAACTGAGCCCTGTGGTAATCCTTGAGATGTAACCCTGGGGCCTAATATTTTGTTATTATATTTAATAGAGACTTCTCGTAGCACAAAGAGGTTTATTATTAGAGAATATTATTTAGGTATTATGCAAATCACAACTTACACACTTTTTTATTAGGTTTATTATTGTTTTGGCTATGTGAAGAGGAATTTTTAAGTATAGCATTTTTTGGAAAAGGATAAATAGGTTTACATTTTCGTAAGCATTCTTAATATCAACGAAAAGCGCACCCGTACATTTATTATCTGTAAGGGCTAACTGAATGTCAGATACCAAATGTACCATAGCATCTGTTGAACCATAGCCGGGCTTAAAACCGTATTGATTTTGAGGTAACATGTTATTGTTTAAAATCCAGTATTCGAGTCTAAATTTAATAAGTCTCTCAAAGGTCTTAGTAAGACAAGACATGAGGCTAATGGGCCTAAAAGATTCGCCTATAGAAGGGTCCTTACCAAATTTCTGGAAAAGAATGACATTGGTCTGCTTTAGACAGTTTGGTATATAAGAATTGAGCCACATATCGTTAAAAATGTCTAGCAAAAAAGTATTGGCAAGTATTCCCATATTTTTTAGCATAGGATAGGAAATATCATCTGGGCCAGGAGAGGTATTAGCGCGATTTTTTATTGCTTTTTCTAGTTCCTGCAGGGAGAATTTTCTTGAAAGAAATGTGTTATTGTGGTGATTATCGGAAAAGTCAAAGCTATAGTTATATTCCACGCTTGGTGGTATAAGTTTGTTTAATACTTCCGTCGCCATATCATCAGATATAAGAGTTTTGATAGTGTTTCTCTTTTTTAAACGCTTTACCTTTTTCCATATTTGGCCAATTGGAGTGTTTTTATTTAGGTTGTTACAAAAGCCCTCCCAGTGTTTTTTGGCTTTGTTTTTAAATAATCTTTTGGCTAGCGCAATAGTTTTGTTACATTCTATAAAATTACTCTCATTGGCTAGAGATTTATATCTCCTAAGTGCTTCTTTTCTAGCGATGATCATTGAATCGCATTCGTCATCCCACCATACGGGTTTATCACGTTTTTTAGGAATGAATGGTTTGTTTTGTTTAATGGAAATGGAGGCTGCACTATTTAGACTATTTATAAAAAATAAGATTTTATCGTCAATATTGGTGAAAATTTGTTCGTCGATAAAATGATTTTCCAAATGACGACTGAATAACTCCCAATTGGCAGTGTCCAAACGCCATTTTTGTGATGGATAAATTATTTGTGGATCTTCTTCAGGACTGTTAATATGTAACTGCATGATAATCGGAAGGTGATCAGAGCCTAGAGTATCATCTGAGTTTTCAGTCTATTGGTGGTGATATGTTTGACGAGGATAGGCTTACATCGACACAAGATTTAACAGTATTGGGGTAAGCTACTCTAGTGGGTAAGCCGTTATTTAAAACAATTAAATTTGAGTTGTCAATGGCGTTTGCAAGGTTGACACCCTGCTTATTTGAAATGTTGGACCCCCATAGTCCATGGTGAGCTTTAAAATCGCCCCCGATAATTAAATTAGAATAAAGTGAAAAAATGTTATCCCATTCAGTACAAGAGATGTTATTAGTGGGGGCTCTATAAATTGATAGGAAATGAAACCATTTATTGTTGATTAAAATTTTTACTCCACAACATTCGGGTTTAACGGAATTTTTAATGATTAATTCCTGAAAGGTAAAGGAAGATGCAATTATTATTGCTACTCCTCCCTTGCCGTTAGGTCGGTCTTTTCTTATTATATTGTAGCCTGGGAGGTTTAGTTTTAAACTGGGCTTTAGCCACGTTTCAGATATTAAAACAATATCAATTTTTTCTGATAATAGGAACTGTGAAAAACTATGTTTATTGGAAACAATGGACCTAGCGTTCCACTGAATTATTTTAATATGTTTTTTCTTTAGCTGCGCCATCAGGAGCGATCCAGTAAATTATTAATAAATTTAGAAATTGAAAGATTAACATCGTTATCTAAATCGTTCATATTAATAATATCTTTATTTAGAAACTGTCGAATAATTTCTTTTGTATAAACGGAAACTTGTTCAACCAACTTTTCTCTATAATTCATAAAATCGTCTCTATGGGGATTAGGTAAAATTGATTGGTTACTAGATGTGGATTCTCTTCTGGGAAGGGGGTAGTCATCAGTTATGTTACCTACTTTTCTTTTTTTAGACTGTTCATACGTGGAAGAAGATGGCTGGCTGGTAGAGAGTCGTTGAGTTGTATATCTAGGTTTGGATATAGACATTTGAGAAGTTCTCGGAAGAGGTGGGTATTCTTGGTAGTTTTCAAGGGCTTGAAATCGATTTTGTGTCGCTAATTTATATCCACTATTATTAAGTTGCAGCTCTTTAGCCTCAATGAAGGATACGTTAAGTTTTGCCATAGACTCTTTAATTTTTTTCTGTTGAGTAAATTCAGGACAGTTCTTGGACAATGAGTTATGGTCAGAGGATTTGCAGTAAACGCATTTGATCTGGCAATCTATCGTGTTATTATCGTGGGTTTCCCCGCAAGTTTTGCATCGTACTTTTCCTTTACAATTTTGCTGCACGTGTCCGTATCGTAGGTAATTTAAACATTGTATAACAGGGTATACAAAAGGTTCGGTTTCAAATCTGACTTGATTAATGTAAATATAATTAGGCAAAGTCGATCCCAAAAAGGAAATGGAGATTAGCTGTCTAGGAATTAACTTCTGTTGACCATTTTCATCAATTTGTTTTCGCATAAAACGTTTAACTGATGTTACATTTGGGTTTACATTTTTGATCTCATTTAAAAGATATTCCTCGTCGAAAAATATGTCTACGCCTTTGACTATACATTTACGCTCAACAAAAAACTTAGGAATGTAAGCAATAAAATTATCATCTGTGATACATTTGTGGTTGATTATTTTATTGGTGGCTTCGTAATTTCTAAATTCGATTTTTATTTTATTACGGCCTAAAGGTTTAATATTTGTTATAGCTGCTCTGATTAATGGATCTTTTTTAAGATAATGACCAACTCGTATGGCGTGCAGTTTACCTATATTTTTATCTTTAGATTCCACATGAACAAAAAAGGGTCCTTTATCAATGGGACGATAACGCGTGTTTAGATCGTAATGTTTTGGTGTGGATTGATTTATTAAATTGAGCATTTTTATTAGGCTGTTCTGCATCACTTGATACGTATAAATTATTTAATTCAGTGGTTTTGTTGTTAATAAATGGAACGGACTCACCCAGATCCATGATATTGTTATCTGGAGGGTCGCCACCCTCCCCGTACATTCCACTAGACATTTTTTAAATAAAATAAAGGATGGGAGAACAAAAGTAATAACACTATTAATGTAAATAAAGTAATCGGAGCACTGATTATACGAGGTAACACAATAATTAATCACTTCTTCGGGAACTCGACCGTCCTTGACGCGATTCTAACGAAGACTGCGTAAAAGTTATGACCGATACAATATGCGTCTTCGCATTTTTCCCTAACAATCTAGCCATTTGTCACAATTATTATTTTCGGCAAATTTAAATTAACGTGCAAATTCCTGTTGAGTAGTAGTAGAAAAAGTATAGTATTCTTGCCGGACAAAACTTTTTGCTACACTCGTTGTAATATTTCCGACAAGTTCCAGCAACAAAATTGCTATTGTAAAACAATTTCCTACAAATTTTAATTTGACTACATTATTATTAATAGCCACATTTTTGTCATATTTATGTCAAACTTTTTTGTTTAGAATTTAATTAAGTTTCATTTTGATAATAAATTTCGTTTCTATAAAGTCGATAATTTTCGAGAAAAAAAAATGCAAAAATCTACAAAAAGAAGTGTATTTTCCGAGATGGCGACGATTCCTCATGGTCCTGACAGCTTATATTTTGGAAAGTGAAAGAGGGACCTTAAATACGTATATACATTTTTATCTCTACCCGTTATGACCTCAGACCTTATTTGAAGCTAAGATGACTGAGTTACCATCTCTTTACCTCTTTGAGATATAAAGTTTTAAAGTTCGAGTAATTTCGATGATGAGTTGCATATTAACCGTCTTAGTTTAATGATACAATGGAAGATTAAAAATAAAAGGTATACACATACCTATTCATTTTTAATTTTAATGTACAACTCATCTCGACCGAGACAGATGGCATGATGCCGTCAGACGTATTATACAGCAAGCGAAGGCCCACTAGAACAATATAATAGAATAATATGGATCACAAAACATCTGACAAGGGACCTTATGAATGAAAACAAAGTTAAGAATTTTATTTCAGAGTGAATTATTCTTAATTTCTAAAGTTTATATTCTAGTACTTCATTTTTCTCTGCGCAGTTCTTTTAGCTTCTAAACGTAACAAAAACGTGTAAAATACGTCAGCTGTTGTAAATGAGCCCAGCTTTGGCCTTTGTAATTCTGAGGAGCAATACAAATAAACATTATATATTATATAAGCATATTGCATTTATTAACAAACATTAAATTATATTATGCAGCTCAATCATTATAAATATAAATATAAGTTACTGGTGGCATAACACGAAGTTTATACAAATTACATAATAATATGTAGCGACGGTCTCGAAAAGTAATGTCACTATTCAAAATAGTTGTGACTACGACTCGACTGTGGGATATTATTTCACATATATTCTTAGTTAAATTATCCACATAAGTTTATAAAATTATTTCCAGAACAACTTCGAGATTTTATGTCCAGTATAAAATAAATGCCAGTGTAATTCAGGTACAATCGAATTCTTATTTCAAAATGTATTTAATTTTATATTTTATTTTCGAATGTACCTTTCATACAACATATTGAGTATCGGATTTTACTCCATTTATAGCTATACTATCTTACGATTATTATTAAATATACCATTTTAAATAAAAATGTAATCATTAAACTGTTTTAATGAAATTTTATCCAAAGTTTTCTTCCAGCACGACACTTTAGTGTAAAAATTGTTGAGGAATTGACAAATCCACTTCGATTTCAATTGCAGTTATTCACTCCGACAAACATGATAGTTCGTGATATCTCATCCCGAGCCTATTGTATACGAAATCTAAGATCGTTCAAACTATCTGGAATTCTCCATGAAAGCGTCACGCCACCACATTAGCTTAATGTAAGAATTTTGTTGTAACTAATGCTGTTAGAAGGCAGGCATACCTCATAAAAAGTTTCTCAAACAAGCCACTCTTCATATGAGAATTCAAGATTGGGTCGCCATTGACCAGATACAAACATATCAAGGTGATAAACATAGACAGTAGGAGACACCATCCCAAAATTGTTCACGCTGACGTTATAATCAATTATTCCTAGACCTAGGTTGAAAATAAAAAGGAATTGACATCGACAGGAAATACACCAGCGATCAAGACGAACTCGGCAACATGCTACGGGAATTCAAGAAAGCCTCGAAGTGATAAACCAATACGTGTATTGCTAACAGGGAAGAGATCATCAGACGGCAGAGATGAGTAGAAGACTTTTACCAAAGAACTTTCTTACAGCATGTGAAACACCGAATTGCTATAAACCTGGAGTGACATAAATGTCTTTGAAATCTGCATGTTCTCCGTCACAGATATGAAACCTAAATGTCAAAAAGACATAATGTGGGGCATGCCAAAGAGCCCTAAAACGTATCATTTTGGTAATAAGCCCCAGGAACAAAGTGAAGAGTGTAGTTAGTAACATCACGAAGGGCGCTGGACAGGTTACGTAGCTCTCATTACTCGGAACAAAAATTAGCGGTATCCTACTATATATATATATTATATAGTAGTAGAGAGCTCATGCGTCCGAAAGTGCCTTAAAAAATGAATCTGTAGGGCTTTATATACTAAAAGCTGACAACTGGATAAATCGCTCTATAGCTATAAGGCTGTAAAAAAATAAACTATTTTCAAAAAAGCATTGTGCTTTATGGAAAACGCAAACTTTAAATGCCTGTATTTCTGTTCGACCTTCGTTGTAGTTAGTAGTAGGTTAGTGGCCCGGTCACTTTAGGGGCTCACTAATTATGAGATCTGGACAAAAATTTTGTTTCACATTTCTCCCCCAGCTCATTAATTATTAAGCGCGGGAGCCCGTCAAAGATCTTGACAATTTTTTTTTTTCAAATTTCTCCTCCCCGCTCATCAATTATTAAGCGAGGGGACCCGCCACAGATGTTGCCAAAATTTTTCACATATCTTCCCCACGCTCATCAATGATTAGGAGCGGGGGCCCGCCGCCAGTGAATGTGGTACCGGGGCTCATGATTTGATGTGGGGGGCCTGATACCAACGGATGATTTGGTAATAGATCAGGCGCTTTTAAATTACTTACCAGCGTTTCACGCAATCACAGGGTGTGAGAGTACTAGTCAATTTTCTGGCTCCTCTAAAGTATATTTTACATATTACAAATTGCTTGATCGTATTGGAATAGCTAATTTTGACGATATTCTAAAATTATATACAAGCAATGAGGAGATATCGTCGGTGACTAATTTATGTGGTATCCTAGCAGCTTCGAAAATGCTGGATAAACTCCACCTCAAGCGCGGACTTATGGGGAGAGTAAAGTGTAAAAACATCCATTGACCAACATAACTTTTACATATTTTTTAAATTTATCAAAACTTGAAACATTTCTGAAATCAGTAGGCAATTTCTTGTATAATTAGAATTTGCTGAACGTTTGTAAATAGTTGTAATATGATGAGGAATATTCATTCACCGTGCCTTGAGCGAAAATATGCCATAGACAAATAAGAAAGCTACTACTAAATTAAGGATAAATTTCGTTTTTTTTCTAATATCCTTAGAATTAATGATTTTAGAAATAAAAAGATAGCGTCCAAACGTCTATAAGACGAAGTATTTAGTTTAAATGTAAAACATCTTAGAAACTGTTAGCGATGTCTGAATTCCCCACGGTTCAAGACACACGCAATTTTGGTAGATGAGTGTATTATGCTAGTTAGTATGTATGAATACTACTTAGTGTAATATAATTTTTGATTGATGTAATCTGTTACTAATATTCTAACTGTATTTGCAATTATAAAATAAACACTCAGATAATTATAAATATCGTGTCTTCCAGTTAATTCTATCAGGTTATGTGGCCCAGAACGATTATAATACTGAGTTGTGAATTTTTGCGTTTATAATCAGTGAATCAATAGAGACTTGTAAAATGGCATCGAGTGCATCAAATTCTGCTCGAATTGAATCTCTGTCCAAGGACAATTATGAAACTTGGAAGATGCAAGTGGAAGCACTGTTGACCAAGAATGATCTCTGGGAATATGTTAGTGGAGAGAAACCGCTTCCGAAGGAAGAAGCTGAAACTGACGCTACAGCAGCCGCAAGTGTTCGAGCAAAGACAGAATGGACCAAGGCGGATAAGAAGGCCAAATCAGATTTGATCCTGTCTATACATCCAACAGAGTTGCAGCATGTACGAGGATGCACGACGTCACGTGAGGTTTGGCTGAAACTTGAATCTATTTATGCATCAAAAGGACCTGCTAGAAAAGCAACGCTACTCAAGCAGCTGATGCTTCAAAAGTTAAGTGAAGGTGGTGATATTAGAGACCACATGAATAGATTCTTCAATGCAGTAGACCGACTGGCCGCCATGGATGTACAGGTACATAAAGATTTATTGGCAATAATGCTGCTTTATAATCTTCCAGCTAGTTACGAGAACTTCAGATGTGCAATCGAGTCTCAAGATGAGCTACCATTGAGATGCTATCAATATAAAAATACTAGAAGAAACTGATGTAAGAAAGCAATCTAATGTAGTTGAGATGACCGGAGCTCTTGCAGCTGGCAGTAATGGAAATCGACGACGTCAATGGCAGGGTAAAAAGAATGAGAAAAGTACGCCTGTAGGTACCTTCAAGGGAAAATGCTACAAGTGCGGTATGCAAGGTCATAAGTCGCCAGACTGTCCAGCTAGGAATGATAAGAAAACTCTCGAAAAAGGCAAGCAGTGTGCAAAGGCCACAGATGATACGTTTGCAGCGTATTATAGTAAACGTCAAGTGTCAGCTGAAGTTACAACTCGACCATGGATCCTTGATAGCGGTTGTACAACGCATTTGTGTGGAGATAAGGAGTCATTTAACTGTCTAGATGTGTCCACGTATGGAAAAATTAACCTGGCTAGTCAAGCATCCAGTGAGATCAAAGGAAAAGGTACTGTAGGTTTATCAGTAGTCAATGAAAAAGATTCTAGGTGGATACAATTCCTTGATACTTTATTTGTACCAGAACTTCGATCAAATTTAATTTCAGTTGCTAAAATCACCGACAAGGATCATCATGTGTTGTCCAGACGTGATTCAGCTATTGTTTTCGATAAACAAGGACAAGTAAAATTAACAGCTGAACGTCAAGGTGATCTGTATTATGTTAAGGAGGAAAATAGCATGGCTGGTATGACAGAGACGAGAGAACAAGTTGAAGTGAAAAGATGGCACCAACGTTTGGGACATCTGAATTCAAGAGATCTTGTGAAGGTCATCAGTCAAGTAACCAAAAGGAAAATCACCATAAAGGATGTGGGATGTTTATCGCAGTGTGACGTATGCTTAAGAGGTAAAATGACGGCACTACCGTTTCCTACTAGCGAATGTCAAAGTAATGAAGTTCTGCAGATAGTCCATTCAGATGTTGTGGGACCATTCAGAACACAAGCTGCAAATGGCGCTAAATATTTTGTCACGTTTGTTGATGATTATTCCAGATGGTGTGAAATATATTTCTTAAAGCATAAAAGTGGAGTATTGGAGGCATTCAAATTGTATCAAGCACACATTGAGAGGCAGACTGGGAAGAAGATTAAGTGTGTTCAATCCGACAACGGGAAAGAATATTGGAATAATGAACTTAATTCACTCCTAGATAGTCAAGGTATTGAACGTCGATTGACAGTTGTGAGGACACCACAACAAAATGGCGTCGCTGAGCGCATGAACAGAACACTGTTCGATATGGCGCGGTGTCTGTTAATCCAATCAAGATTACCACAGATTTTTTGGGCTGAAGCAATTGCAACTGCAAGTCACATCAGAAATAGATGTCCGTCTAGTAGCCTGCATGGAGGAATACCTTACCAAAAGTGGACAGGTAGGAAGACGACATGGAACTATTTGAGTACATTTGGATCAACTGTTTATGTCTTAAATAAAGATTCATCGAAAGGAAAGCTCGCTGAACGATCTATTAAAGGAGTGTTTGTTGGATACCCACGTGAGACAAAAGGCTATAGGGTATGGTTACCAGAAGGTAGAAAATTTATTGTCGCAAGGGATGTCAAATTCCAAGAGGAAAACACTGACGGATCTCAAGACAACCAAGAGGAAATTATGTTGATCGACGATGACATTAATAGAACTGAAAATGATAATCAAATCGAAATAATGATAAATAATCCTAATGTGAGTAGTACACCTTTAAGAGAGTCATTGGGACAAGAGAGATCTCCACAGACTACACCAGCGTCGCATCATGAATTCATACAAGAGAATCGAAGAGGACGGGGAAGACCAAAGATACTTCGTACTGGATCCAGAGGTCGTCCTAGGAAATTATTTTCATCAGTTCGAGAAAGTGATCGAGAAGGTGAAAATTCAACGATTCAAATTAATGATGACGACAACGATGAGATGTTTGCTGGAGTTGTAGAAGTAAATATAAAGAATGCAATGATGTCTCCTGAAAGTGACGAATGGAAAGGAGCTATTCAGTCAGAGTCTGGTAAAAAATAATACTTGGGAAATTGTTGAAAAACCGCAAGATCAAAATGTGGTTGGTAGTCGCATTGTGTTGACCAACAAGTATAAACCAGATGGAACTATAGAGAGAAGAAAAGCTCGAATAGTCGCAAAAGGATACAGTCAGCAATATGGGGTTGATTATAACCAAACCTTCGCCCCAGTAGCAAGATTGGAGTCAATACGACGCTTGTTGGCTCTTGCAGTAGAATTTGGCATGACAATTCGACAGTTTGATGTGGTAACGGCGTATCTAAATAGATATTTGGAAGAAAAAGTATTCATGGAAATTCCAGATATGTTACCAGAAATGCTCGAGAAGATAGCCAAAGACAAACGAGCAGTTCAAGAAGTGAAGAAACGAGCTGCAGGAATGCTGAAAAGATTAGAGCAAGGAGCAAATGCTTGTCGATTGCAAAAAGCCCTTTATGGATTACGCCAAGCAGGTCGGCAGTGGCATGCTCGTCTTTCAGAAAAATTAACTAGTATTGGATTAGTACCAACGAAGTGCGAACCTTGCTTGTATCACGCAGAACGCAGTGGAGTTATGTTGTTACTAATCATTTATGTAGATGATATATTGGTGGCATCGACGGACCTT
This sequence comes from Rutpela maculata, assembly GCA_936432065.2. NCBI lineage: Eukaryota > Metazoa > Arthropoda > Insecta > Coleoptera > Cerambycidae > Rutpela > Rutpela maculata. The sequence continues at coordinate 40,539,382 of OW386285.2, forward strand.
GAATGGATAGATGAAATCAAATCGAAATTATTAGAAGAATTTGAAATCAAGGACCTAGGCCGAGCAAAATACTGTTTGGGGTTGGAGATTAACCAACAAAAGGACTTCATCACGATAAAACAAACGCGATATGTCCTAGATATACTAGAGAAGTATGGAATGAGTCAGTGTAATCCAGTGGCAACACCGTCTGAGCTTCAAAGTAAGAAAGTGGTTAAACCCACAGAGGAGACCAAACATGGTAATTTTCCTTATCGGGAGCTAATAGGAGCTCTAATGTACCTTGCTGTAGGAACCAGGCCAGATATTGCAAATACCGTATCAAGACTAGCTCAATTTACTAATGAACCTAGTAATCAACACTGGGCAGCAGGTAAAAGTGTTTTAAGGTATTTGGCTGGAACCAAAGACATAGGATTAATGTATACCAGTACAAATGAGCCTTTGTTCGGATATTCTGATGTCGACTGGGGAGGCTGTGTGATTGACCGACGATCTTTTACCGGTTATGCTTTCATCCTAGGAGGAGCAGCAATAACTTGGAAGTCGCAAAAGCAACGAACGGTTGCATTATCCTCGACGGAAGCTGAATATGTCAGCATGTCTGAAGCCACGAAAGAAGCGTTGCATCTGCGCAGTCTATTATGTGAAATAGGACTTGAAGGTATGTCTAATGTAAAATTGTACCTTGACAACCGTGGAGCGCAGCCCTTGGCGTCAAATTAAATCTATCATTCAAGAACGAAGCACATCGATATTCGCCATCATTTTGTTCGTGAATCTGTTGAGAGAGGACTAGTTACTCTGGAACATATTCCAACCTACCAAATATTAGCGGATGTTCTCACCAAACCATTGTCAAAGGTACCACATTGGAGATGCGTGCATGATCTTGGACTTACCACTCTGGAGGAGTCTCCACAGCGTGCATCTTGAGGGGGCGTGTTAGCGATGTCTAAATTCCCCGCGGTTCAAGACACACGCAATTTTGGTAGATGAGTGTATTATGATAATTAGTATGTATGAATACTACTTAGTGTAATATAATTGTTGATTGATGTAATCTGTCACTAATATTCTAACTGTATTTTCAATTATAAAATAAACACTCAGATAATTATAAATATCGTGTCTTCCAGTTAATTCTATCAGAAACTATGGTACTTACGTTAAAACTGCTAACAATAAAAATGAAAGTCCATTAATTCGGCTTTCTAATGACTTTATAGTTATTTCTTTAGCATAAAAAATTAAAAAGTTGAGATACTGTTTTTCGTTAATATATAGCAGAACCTAGACGGTCAAATTGTTTCCCCGCTTACAGCGCTTGTTTTAGAAAAAAATTGCATTTTAATCTGTAAAGGAAAGCAAAATTTTTGTTTCTCTGCAAATATCTCAATAAATATTAGTTTTAGAGTAAAAACGGTGGACATCAAAAATGAAGCTTATAAACTAAGAATGAATTAATTTTTTTTTAATATATTATATAAGGTTGATAGTTTCGGAGATATTTAATTCGACCGTATTTAGGATGCAGTATTTAGTTTAAACGCCGAATATCTTAGAAACTGTGACACTTTCATCAAGAATTCTGACAAACAAAATTAAATATGTATAATTAATCAAACTTTAAAATGATTTTTTTGTTTGTTTCTACATCAGAAAAAAATAAAGAAGTTACGGCCGATACAATATGCGTTTTCACATTTTTTTAAACAAAATATCGTCATCTTGTTATTGTAAATGCTCAATAATTAATTTTTTCAAAAATGATGTTTTTCGTTAATATATAGCATCACCTAGATGCTAATTTTTTTTGTCCTTTCAACAAATTTCCATCCACCGTGTTAGAGCCGCCATATTGAATTTAACTACAGATTCGTAGTCAACGGTCCTAAAAACATAATTAACCTAAGTTTCAATAATTAATTAATTATACTTTTTCAAATATTGAATATTTAAATTTAAGATTTTTTTCTCCCCTTGGGTAAGAGGAAGTATCCGAACCATATAGACATTGAAGACGATACTTTTTACTACAATAATAATCGACATATACAGATGGATCAAAAACAGATCATGGGGTAGGGAGTGCGTTCTCAATCCTGAACAGAACCTTTTCATGGTCACTTCCACATTACAGCTGAATTATATGCTATTTGGCAAGCATTACAATATATAGACGAGGTCTCTCTGCGAAATACATTAATATGTTCGGACTACTTGTCTACAAGCCCTTTCAAATAGCCTTGATCCTCTCGTACAAAAAGTTCTAACACTTATAAACAATCTCAAGAACGATTCCAAGAACATAATCCTCGTATGGGTTTCAAGTCATATAGGAATTCGAGGTAATGAACTTGCGAACCAAGTACCACGGGACGCAGCCGAAAATGAAACTGCCGAAAACATTCCATCGCACCATCTTGACATGAAAAATTACGTCAAAAACAAAAGTATTGAAAGCTGGCAGGAGGATTGGTCTCGAAATGATGCACGTCTCAAAACGACGAAACCTTCTGTAGGTTTTTGGAAGTTCCCACTAGGACTGACCAGAAGAGAAAAGGTAGCAATCACTCGACTACGAATCGGAAATACCCGACTTACAAATTCATTTATGCTGACTGGTACTAGACAACCCAGATGTGAGGTGTGTCAATCCTACTTGACTGTGAGGCATACAATTCCCTTTTGCACCAAGTATGCAGAAACAAGACGACGACTTAATATGCCTAACGAATTAAGTACATGCCTAAACAATGAGGCCAAAAATGTCGAAAAACTTAAACAATTTCTACAAGAAAAGGGATTACTAAAGAACCTTTAATCAAATCGACGAAACGATTACGTGACAGCGCCTGATAACCTGGGTAGTTGATGCCGCTAGAAAAAAAAAATAATAACCCGTAAAGAAAAATTATCAATACATATGGAATTATTCCGAAATTTTACAATTTTTATATTTCTAGGTACTTTACTATTATTTCACTTCGCTATTTGGGGAATAACGTTTATTTTATAACATTGAATTTTTTCATGTGCACACTTTATACACACAACTTTTCGTTGATACTCGTATAGTGATTGTGTAATTAAAATAGAACGTTCCATATTGCGACAAATAAGTTGCAGACCAAACGTATGCATGACTAAAAATTCAAATGTAATATTTTGCCCAGTATGTGGTCCTATAAATAAAAAGCTGTTAAATTAAAATGGAATGCGAATTGTTGTTTTGTTCCCAAATCATTCGTTCATATGTTGTAGGTATTCCCCAAGTGATATAATAAATCACCACATCCAATTTTCATGAAAAATTTACAAATTTCCAGCGCGTATAAATTTGCAAATTAGCTTAATAAACTGCGACCGAACCAATTAAAACATTCTTTGTTAATCAAAAATTTGAATGTGTTTTATAAATGATTAGAAATTTCGTTCATTTTAACGCGTTTTGGCATTCATTTGAACAACAATTTATGTTAATTGTAATTGCAACCCAAATAGTATCATGGATTATTATTTCGAAACCAAATTATAATTATGTGATTAATTATACATGGATTACTGTTTGTGAATATACGTGTACATTAAAATTTAAAACGTGTGGATGAACGTCCATTTTCCAAAAATAATAAACAAAATTATTCAGAGACGATTCAATAAAAAATTAAGAAACAATTACACAGCCACACAAAAAAAATGTCAGACCAGCGAACCAGATCCATGTATCCTTATGTATTTTCGGTCGCTGAATCCAAATCTGAGGTCAAGAAAAATCGTACACCCCCAAAATCATTAGCTAGAGCCACAAAACACTCCTGGATTGGGCAAAAAGAAGATTAAGCTCCGAGAATAGTTGTTGCATCTTAATCAATCGAATTATACAAATTAAGGTTAAACAGCAGCGTACATACAATAGATATGAAACACGCCCCCAGCGAGAACTACCCCCCATATATAAAAAAATCGATCCAAAACAGCAATGACTGCTGAAAAAGCTCGAAATGTCTAAGTTTTGTTAAAGTAATAAGAAACTGCATCAGGTCCGACGTAATCTTCATAAACTGCCCCTATAGGGTTGAAGTTTAAAGGACACGAGAATAACAAGAAAAATCGTAAAATCCAACAGGATTTTCATGGATGCTATGATTGGCTGAAATTGCGTAGTACTCTAAAATAGAACTAGAAACTTACGTATCATCAACGTCCTACAGTGTCAACCGTCAAAGAGAGGAAAACTACCCCCATTCAAGATTCAACTTGCAAAAAGCTTCGGTGACCCTCGAAAAAGCTCGAAACTCCAGAGGTTTGTAAAGGTGAGAAGAGTATGCATGAGTAGTTTTGGCTCAATTATTGAAAACTACCCTGACAGCGCTGCCAAAAATCACCCCTTATCTTAAATGACACAGAAAAAACAAGAGAAAATCATTGATCTAAAAGTATTTCCATTTTTATGGATGCTATGATTGATTAAAATTGCGTAGTACTCAGACTTAGACTTAGAATGTCACGTACCACTGTTGTTATTCAATTCAACTCCCCTAGTGGGTGAAAACTACCTTCTTAATAATATTGATGGGACATAAGTTTCAAACTCCAAGTGTATAACACGATTTTTGCCAATCATAGCATCCATAAAAACGTAAATCCGGTTAGTTTATCTCTGTTTTTCCTACGGATATAAGGGTGGCATCTCGTAACCCCCGTGGGGGTGGTTTTCAAGCGCAGCGTCGAACATAGTTTTCCACACTTCCACACAACGCAGGTGTTTCGAATTTTTATAGAAGTCACTGTAACTGTTTATAGTTAAATCTTACATAGGAAGTAGTTTTCACACCCTCTGAGGGTTGACACTGCAGGACGATGATGGTACGTAAGTTTCTTGTTCTATTTTAGAGTACTACGCAATTTCAGCCAATCATAGCATCCATGAAAATAGAAATACTGTTGAGTTCTACGTTTTTTCTTGTTTTTCTCATGCCCTTTAAACTTAGTGGTAGCTTAATCTTCTTCTTACCCAATTCCAGGGGTGTTTTTTGGCTCTAGCTAATGATTTTGGGGGTGTACGAAAATACATAAGGATACATGGTGGTTCGCTGGTCTGATTTTTTTTTTGTGGAGCTGTGTTATTGAGAAATTTTCCAAAAACTGTATCACTAAATACCCGTTGTCACTCGAACTGTTCCCATTAGTTCATTGCATTTCCATGCTTTTGTTATTGATTTCCGTCCTATCAATTGTGCCTTGATCCTGATATTTGCGACTTTACTATTAAGAAAAAATATATTTAACAATTTTACTGGAGAAGGTCGCACTGCTCGCGGCTACTTTCAGCCTGGTGGCAATATGATGTGAGAAAGAGTTGCACATATTAAGTGTAAACAGTTGTAAATTTTGAGGGCACCGCTTAGACAATGCAAATCTATGAAAAAGTATTACATTTTCCACTGTTCTAATATATCGCAAATTATGTAATTAAAATTAATGCAAATAATATTGTAAATTATAAAATTACTACTGAATTTGTACCATTTTTAAACATTTTCCTCAAATAACGTTATTCTTAAAGTTATTCGTAAAGCAAAAAATTTAAATATCTCAATAATGTTATTTCAATAATTATAATAAACATAAGATAATGTAAAATGTATAAATAATGTGAGGTTTGGTACCTCGAAATATACAGTATGTTCTATTTAATACAGAAACATCCGTTATTTTGGAACGCGTTGCCCAATTTAATTACTTCCACATCCAGTGGAAGTATAGTAACGACAAAAAAAATTTTAAAAATTTTTATTGTTCAAATAGGCTTAAAATGTCATGAAACGTCGAGATTTTAAGTTTGAGCGAAAAAAAATTTCTGTCTGTCTGTCGGTCTGTCTAACTTTTTTTTGTGCGCACGTTTACTCTGGAACCGTTTGAGATATTGACTTGAAATTTGGTACACATATGTACTTTAACGAGATCTAGAACTAGATTATATTTTCATCTTGTTCCGTCGAACGGTTGGGGGCTATATTGGGGTAAATTTTGGGTAAATGGGTAAATCAAGCAGGTAAGAGTCCATAAAATTGGTATTTAGTATATACAAGAAAAGCTAAGGTCTCAAAAAAATTTTTGGCATTATCCACCCCCCATTACCAACCCCCACCCTCTTATTAAAGGGGATGAAAAAAAATTATGATTTAGTGTATGTACAAGAACCAGAAACCTCAAAACATGTTTTTACTTCATCCACCCCCACTACCACCCCCCTATCACAACCCCCACCCCACTACCGATGTGGGGTATCGTTTTATGGGTTTTTGGGGTAGAGGATTTCAAATACTATATTATTAAAGTTCCATAAACAATTATTTCGACATACAAAGTTTTTTCGTTGTGAATGACTTGAATAGAGAATTGGATGTGGAAGTAGTGATTCCTTGGGCAGCGGGTTTTTTTTGAGACACAGCGCTAGATAAAAAATTTGTAATTTTCATAGTTTCAAGGCCTACTAAGTTCTTCTAAATGGGTCGAAATTTCGAGATCGACTATTAGACAATTTTTTATCGGCAAATCGGATAGCGTACTCGATTCGCAGTCGTCTCAAATACCTCTATACAAAATTTTAGCTCGATACCTCATGTATAGGCTGCTTGTTATTCAATAGCCAAATTTAAAATTTCTCACTTTCAACTGGCCCTGTATAAAAGTCGGTTAGATCTACTAAAAAGGTAAAGTAGTCCTAGTCATTCGGCTTAAGGAACATCAGATACTAAATGAGAAAGAAAAAAGAAAAGTTATTCTTTAAATAAATAATGCCTCTTACATTATTCGGTTGCTGCACCTAGTTGCTTAATGAAAATTTCACATCAGAGGAAGAAAAAAGAAAAGCTATTCCGTTCAATCCATTCGTTTGAAAAATTTTCATATTGAAAAATGCAATTCAAATGTTCTAAAAAATTCTCTTTTTTGTGAAGGTCTTAAACTTTTTAATGAATTGCCCACAGAAATTAAAATGTCAAAAAATATTCAAACTTTCAAACAAATGACAAATATGTTATATTTAAGTGCAGGTACATGGTTTCTGTTTTGTGTTAATGAAGTTATATTTAAAATTGAACAGTTTTTTAAATTTGCATATATTATTTTTCTTTATGTTTGTAACAAATGGTATTATTTCTTGTAACTAGCAAACTGCTAAATAAACTGTTTCTTTATTTATTTATAGTTTATATAAATAATTAATGAAACAATATTACCGTGAATATGACTTTTCTTGTCATAAGACCACCTATTTTATTTCTTGTCATTATCTATAATAAAATCTGAATTCGAGGCTTACACCTACACTGTATAGTTCATATTATATACTATGCATTATTGTTTCGTTCTATACAACATAGCCTGCCAATCCATCGCATAAATCTAAAATAATTTCATTAATGCTGAAGCCACATCTATTGACGTCGATTTTGAATAAGTCACTTTTAAGCCAGATTTGCTATTTGTCCAAGTCATTATGTATCATGTAGCCTATATAGGTTCGGTACATTAACCAAACATGTTCGACTGCGATGTATGTTTAGTTGCGGTCATTGGAAATTGCAAACCAATATTCGAGAATGATAAATGGGTCGTTTGATTTAGAGGGATACAGTTTTCCATTGAATAAAACTTCCCAACCAGTCTATGTCTTATTGAAGCACAAATTAATGATATATTGTAGGGTATGGGCTTTTCAAAATTCCCGTTATATACTGCTATATATCGTTGCAGCAAAGTTTGTTTGACGTTTTGTAGTTGTATTGATAAATGATTATTGCGGTAAAATTAGTTGGGTGTTTTTGGTACAGAAGTTACCAGTTGCTTCTAAGCGTATTACGCGAATCATACATTATTCAACAGTTGTTTGTGATAGGTATTAGCCCATCACATATTTTTCTGGAGGTAGAGAGTTAAATATTCAACTTATAGTGATTTGAATTGTTAACCAAAGCGTTACTTAAAAAACTGTATATCGTAGTTGCAAGAGTGCTAGTATTAAATTGACAAAAATCAATTCTAAGAGGCATAGTGTAGTTCAAACTCATATTATCATAATGATAATAACGAGTTACACAACCACACAAAAAAATATATTTTTGGCCTGGGTAGTAGGGTGCATCGATTTTCTTTTTTTTACCTAATCCAAAATGGCGGGCGCCCAAAAGTTGTGTGATAGGGTTGTAAATAATACGTCAAAATTTCAAATTAAAATATTAACCCTTAGAGGTAGCGGGTTTGGGTCAAAGGTAAACATTTTTGATATTCTATATATTCAAAATGGCGGGTGCGCAAAAGTTGTGTTTTAGGGTTATAAGCAACAGGTAGAGAAATTTTAGTGAAAAATATTTAGGTTCAGGGGTAGCGGGTGAGGGTTAAAAGTCAATTTTTTTTATTTTGTGCATATCTAAAAAGGCGGGCGCGGAAAAGTTTGGTCTTGGGGTTGAAATTAGCTGGTAAAAATTTTAAACCAAAATATTAAGACTCAAGGGTAGCGGGTTAGCATCAAAGACCAAAAAGATAGTACGTACCCTTACAAATATTATCGATACTTATCAATTAGTAATATTTTTAAACTATGTTTGCGATATTAAATTTAAATTACTTATTACTATCTACGTATTTGTTATCTAATGTACGCATGCCCATAGTACAGCATGCGCTGTGTTCTGCATACATGAAAGCTCGGTGAACAGTGAACACTGTCAGTTTTAGCCGAAACTTGAGGTAGATGCGGTATTTCCGATAGAGCTAGAGCACTGATTGCTTCTTCAGTACTCCAAGATTTTGGTTTAATTAATGACTCTAACACAATGCATGTAATTGATAAAAACAAAATTGCAAATGAACTTCCACTAAAAGGCACTTGATCGAATATATTGACGGAACTGTATTTCAGAATTTTCAGATATAATAGGAAAGTCGTTAGTCAAATGCGAGCAGATGCCAGTAGCTGCATTTAAGATTATTAAATCCGAAATTCCTATAGTTAAGGTGAAAGATCTTAACACATATCAGTTATATTTTTATGAAATATGCCAAGCAGTAATAACGGGATATGTTTCTATTAATCTTTCAAAACGAGAACCTGGCAAAATAGTCCACTCGCGATGGCTGAAGACAGCAAATAGAATACTTCGCTTATATGTTGCTCTGCAGATTTGGTTATATCAGCCACGTATGTTGTCAAAGTGTATGCGCCAATGTGGTTCAAAATAGAAGCACATCCATCATGTCTGCAAGGTGCTTCAAATGTATAGAAGACCATACAATTATCCAGATATTTATCAGAAGAGTTGAAGGGAGTAGGTAGTTGATTCCGTCGTAATACGAAATGGATATTTTGCACATCCTGAGAACATACTACTGGAAATGCTGGGCGATGAAAACCGATGTATTAGGAAGTTGGTCGTTAGCAAAATATTAAAAGCTAGAAAAGGCAACAATACCGACTTAAGAAAGTTTACACTTGCTCCGTTGAAACTAAATGCTACAAATTAGTATGAGATGATTGATTGGCAAGAATGTGAATATAATGAGCCGCCATTAACAGTTGATTAATCCGAAGAGGACCTTAATCAAATTATAAATAATCCTGAATTGTCTGATAATTGAAATAAAGAAATTTCCTAATCACATACAAGCTGTGAAAAGGGCAGTAAAGCTTGTAACTGAAGCTTCAGCGCCGGATGGATTAATTAGAACAACGATTAGATCCTGTGACAAAATTTCCAAATTCAACACAAAGAAAGATTACTCCAAGCAAGCTTTACCATAATGTTTATAGTATTTTTATTTTTACTTTTTATTCTTTAATAAAATCAAGTTTATTTTCACATAAGTACCTTTGTTATCAAAATTCCAATAAAGAAATTAAAGTAAAAATAAAGTTTATTGTTTCAGACTGTGATGATAAAACAAATAATTTCCCTTAAAAAAAATTGGACCTTTGAGCTTGTAGGGAATAGAAATGGATCCGATGCAGAACAGAGAAAATATCAAGTTGACTTTTAACTCTAACCCACTACCCTTGAATCTTAATGTTTTTACCTCTTATATATAACTGTAAAGCACAACTTTTCCACATCTGCCATTTTGAATATATAGAATATCAAAAATGTTTACCGTTGACCCCAACCCGCTATCCCCAAGGGTTAATATTTTAATTTGAAATTTTAACGTATTATTTACAACCCTATCACACAACTTTTGGGCGCCCGCCATTTTGGATTAGGTAAAGAAAAAGAAAATCGATGCACCCTACTGGGTAGTACACTAGTATTTTCGCGCGCTAAATCCGAATCCGAGGTCAGAATTGGCCGATTGGCTCATATGTTCAAGATAACCTCAAAAATAGCCAAAAATTACTAAAAACAGGCACTGGCGTATTTCAAAGTATGTTTTTCAAAAAAAAATTAAAAGAAAAGATTTGATATGTATTTTTATCAACTAAATTCACATTGGACTACAGAATTGATTTATATTTTTTAACTCATATATAACCTCAAAAAAATGCTTGATATCACTCAAAAATGAAATTTTCATATTTCGTACTCTACATTTGCGAAGCAACGAAATCAAAACAGTTTTGTATTTTATTTGTCGAGGAAGTAATTTTCAATGCATGGCCAGAATGTGTTTTATAAGTAGGGTGTTGATTCCTAATCTCAAAAAAAAATGATCGAAATCACTTAAAAATGAAATTTTTATATACCTCATCAAAGATTTGCGAAACAAACAAATCAGTGCAGTTTTTTTTCATACATATTGAGTAGTTTCTATTCGGTTGATATCAAATTAATGATAAACGAAAAAAATTATTTTTTTTTTTAATTTAGCCACTTTTGAAAATTCATTGTACAAGCGATGATTCCTTCGAGCAGCTGATTCTAAAATCACGTTTATAATAATTGGTCTGCTCTCCCGGATAAGTCAAAAGAATAGTTACAAATTCTAATGTATCTGACTGATAAAATCTCGAACATTCATTTTATTTTTAGTTATAGAGGAGAATATTCCGTATTTTTTTTTATGGTGTTGCTGTCTTTTACATTCAAAAGATCGGTGCACAGATAGTCTTTTGCATTTTATTCCTCTTGAAACCACTTTTCTTTTTAACTTTCAACAGTCGTCAAATTTATATCTCACCTTCCTTGATATCTACGTTCAATTTCCTTGATATCCTGATAGAATCGCTCTCCCTATTCTTCTCTATAATACCCAAGATTTTTTGGAAAGTAATATACATGTGAATTTAAGAAATTCAACCTTACATTTATTAGACAGTCCAACTCTTCATAAGTTTCAACCATTTCCTCTACTATTTCTTTGTGATTTTCACTCTTATTATTTCCTAAAAAATTCTTCACTTCATTTTTGAAACTGATCCATGCAGCTTTTTCAATCTTATTCATTTTCACTTCTAATCATCTTTCTGATTTTTGGTCCATAAAAAATTGCCTCCTTTAACCCTAGAACGGTATCGTACGTAAAATTTACGTGTGCAAGATTAATAATTTGCATTTACAGATCCATACGCCCGCAAATTTTCTCGACCTTCCAGATATGCTTCCCTAAATATCTTGGCGATAGGCTGTTTACATTGCCAATATTACGCATCGTTACCAATAAGGGGCCGTTCAAAAATTACGTAATGCTCTTAGGGGGGAGGGGGAGTACTTAAAAGCGTGACAACTTGTGACATAGGGGGACAGGGGAGTTACATCAAGTGTTACGTAACGTAATGTTATTCTTTTTTCCACAAAAATTCTGATCTAAAGAAAACAGCTATTTTTGTATAAACTGTACGAGGTTTGTCCTTAGTCACAAGACAAACCAAGTTTACACAGGACTTTAATATATATGACATTTAAAAAAGAATTATATTTTGATGGGGGGGGAGGGGGGGTGAAATTTGTGAAGTAATTTATTTAGGGGGGAATCTTCAAACGTGACAACATGTGACAAGGGGGAGGGAGGGGGCAAATTTGATCAAAATTTGCGTTACGTAATTTTTGATCGGCCTCTATTCGCTAATTAGTTTATAATTTTTACGTGTCCGATACCAATAAACATTTACAATGTCGAAACGAGGTTTAACAGATGAAGACTTGGAGGAAGCTAGTAAATTTACTTTGTTCATTATTAATTTAAGTTAACATGTATATTGTATGTACACTTGGCAAAATAAACCTTTAAGCAAAATATTAATTGTGTTTTATTAATTTATTTAACCGCATTTTAGCATGAAGCTTATAGAAAAAATATGTAAGTAAAATTTACGTACGATACCAATACAGTACAATAAAATATCGATACCGTTCTAGGGTTAATTTCGCATCTGAAATATTTGGAAGTATTAGTTATGTATGCTGGAAACAATCACCATCTATATGAAAGCCTTAACGTAAATACTTCACAAGGCCTAAATTTATATGAAAGGTGGAACAATGTATTTTGAACCAAAAGCTTGTTTAATCCTCCAAAGGTTCTTCTCTCACCTCTTAATATAAAGTTGGGCCTTGTAAAGCAATACGTTAAAGCTTTGAATAAAGATGATGATTGCTTCAAGCATATTCAACAAATGTTTCCAAACATTTCAGATGCGAAATTGAAGGAAGGAATTTTTAATGGACCAGAAATCTGAAAGATGTTAAGAGACGAAATTTTGGTTACAAAAATGAACAAAAGTGAAAAAGCTGCGTGGTTCAGTTTCAACAAAATAGTGGAGAATTTTCTAATAAATAATAAGAGTTCGAATTACAAAAAAACAGTAGCGGAAATGATTAAACATTTTGAACAGCTGCTTAATGAACTTAAAGCTGCATTTCTTAGACTCACATGTAGACTACTTTTCAGAAAACTTGGGGATTATAGCGAAGAACAGGATATCAAGGAAATTGAGAGTCGATATCAAGGAAGTTGGGATTTAAATATGATGGCTGATTCCTGTTGGGCATTGAAGAGAAGTAAAAGAGGAGTAAAACGCAAAAGACCGCCTCTCCGCAGATCTTTTGGATGACCGCTTCGAAAAATTCCCTGTACTCGCGATGAGTTCTTCGAAATCAGCTGCTCGAAGAACTCATGGCGAGTACAGGGAATTTTTCGAAGCGGTCAAATTAAAAAAACAATTAGAATTTTTGTAGTTTATCAGAAACTTGATACCTACCATATAGAATCTGGAATGGAAATTAGCTCCCTCAATATGCATGAAAATTATTTTGGTTTGTTTGGTTCGCAAATCCTGAATTCAGTATATAAAAATTTTATTTTTTAGGGATTTCGAGCATTTTTTTGAGATTAGGGATCCATACCCCACCTACAAAACACATTCCGGCCATGCATTGAAAGGCACTTTCTCAACAAATAATAATAATAATAATAATAATATTGTTTATTGTAAAGAGAATAATAATGACAATAATTTTACATAAAGAACTTACAACAAACATAGAAATTAGTCTAAATACTTGCATAGACTCTTAAAGTAAAAATTTAATGACAAAAAAAAAATAAAATTATATATATAATGTTAAATACAATCAGTAATTGAAGTTATTTAATTTTCAAAATCCTACATTATTAAAATTAAAATTAGGTACTATTAATTAACTAATTAGTTGATATTAATTATATGCTAATTTGCTTAAGCTACGTAAAATCCATACAATCATATTTTCCTTATTGTACAGAGGGTGTTTCAGGATTTGGCTGTGTGGAGAGTTAATCACTTAATACAACGAAAAAGTGTTAGAACAGTACTAGTCATAAAAACCGCTGCCCAAGGAATCACTACTTCCACATCCAGATTCTCTATCCAAGTCACTCACAACGAAAAAACTTTGTATGTGGAAATAATTGTTTATGGAACTTTAATAATATAATATTTGAAATCCTCTACCCCAAAAACCCATAAAACGATACCCCACATCGGTAGTGGGGTGGGGGTGGTGATAGGGGGGGTGGTAGTGGGGGGTGGATGAAGTAAAAAATATTTTGAGGTTTCTGGTTCCTGTACATACACTAAATGACAATTTTTTTTCATCCCCTTTAATAAGGAGGTGGGGGTGGTAATGGGAGGTGGCTAATGTCAAAAATTTTTTTGAGACCTTAGCTTCTCTTGTATATACTAAATACCAATCTCATGGACTCTTACCTGCTTTATTTACCCATTTACCCCAAATTTACCATTTACCCCCCAACCCTTCGACGGAACAAGATGAAAATATAATCTAGTTCTAGATCTCGTTAAAGTACATATGTGTACCAAATTTCAAGTCAATATCTTAAACGGTTCCAGAGTAAACGTGCGCACAAAAAAAAGTTACAGACAGACAGACCGACAGACAGACAGACAGACCGACAGACAGACATTTTTTTTTCGCTCAAACTTAAAATCTCGACGTTTCATGACATTTTAAGCCTATTTGGACAATAAAAATTTTTTTGTCGTTACTATACCACTGGACGTGGAAGTAATACCACAGTTTAGAAAATATTTAGTTTGAATTAACTTATAATTTGAATATATAAAAATATTAATCAATAAAATTTAATATAAATATTAAAAAAATGAAAATTTAATAAAGTAATAAAATATTAATAAAAAAATCAATAGAAACATTAAAGCTAATTTTACTTCCACGTCCAGTGGAAGTATAGTAACGACAAAAAAATTTTTAAAAATTTTTATTGTCCAAATAGGCTTAAAATGTCATGAAACGTCGAGATTTTTGAGCGAAAAAAAAAATTTCTGTCTGTCTGTCGGTCTGTCTGTCTGTAACTTTTCTTTGTGCGCACGTTTACTCTGGAACCGTTTAAGATATTGACTTGAAATTTGGTACACATATGTACTTTAACGAGATCTAGAACTAGATTATATTTTCATCTTGTTCCGTCGAAGGGTTGGGGGGTAAATTGGGGTAAATTTGGGGTAAATAGGTCAATCAAGCAGGTAAGAGTCCATAAAATTGGTATTTAGTATATACAAGAGAAGCTAAGGTCTCAAAAAAATGTTTGGCATTAGCCACCCCCATTACCACCCCCACCCCCTTATTAAAGGGGATGAAAAAAAAATGTGATTTAGTGTATGTACAGGAACCAGAAACCTCAAAATATTTTTCTACTTCATCCACCCCCCACTATCACCCCCCTATCACCCCCTATCACCCCCCTATCACCCCCCTATACCCCCCTATACCCCCTATCACAACCCCCCACCCCACTACCGATGTGGGGTATCGTTTTATGGAGTTTTGGGGTAGAGGATTTCAAATATTATATTATTAAAGTTCCATAAACAATTATTTTCACATACAAAGTTTTTTCGTTGTGAGTGACTTGGATAGAGAATCTGGATGTGGAAGTAGTGATTCCTTGGGCAGCGGTTTTTAATTTTAGTCAATCAGATCGTGTATTTCTGGTCGCCGCACTGTAGGCAGGTATATTTTTATTCTTTTTCTAAATGCTTGTAGATGCATTGCATTCTTTATTGCCACTGGTAAATGATTATACAATTTTGCGCTAAGGAAATAATAACTTTTGTCCACGACTATTAAATAATGTACTCATTATGTGTGTTTCCTCAAAGATAATGCTATCCATTATTCCCTGCAGTGAATAATGATTTCATTATTCACTAGTGAATAATGAGGACAGTCAGTTGTTTATAAGAAATCACGTTAGTGACTTTTACTGAAAATTTTAAATGTCAAAATTGCAGCAACCAAAAGACAGTGTTGTTTCTCTAAGTTTTCTAGGAAGCACTCCAATGGTACATGCCGATGATGTACTTTAATGAACACTCAAAAACTACATTAGTAAGTTTATTTCAAAGCATCATATATTAGCAACACGCGCCAGTCTCCAACATTGTTTTTAAAACCATTTACCTACGTGCCTACAAACTGTATTATTTTATAAGTAAGGCATGGCAATGCGTCAAAACGTAATTTTTTTATTGATTTGAAACGTCAAAATTTGTGCGTCATATTTATCTCGTTCAGTTAACGTTTGTTAGTTGTCTAAAATAAAAAAAGTGAAACTATATTACCAAAACTGCTGAAATCACCTCTATGCATTTATGGCCAGAAAAATCGAGAAAACTGTATATTTCGGTAAAGAAATCTTTCATGCATTGGAGAATTGTCAAAAATGCTAATTTCTCAGAATCAGTTCTACTGGCGTACTTTTCCGAACTATCTACAAAATTTTTTATCATACAATTTTGTTTTTAAATTTTATTGAGTAGGTGGTTATGTGTCAAAAGAACACGACTTGTCAAATTTAACTTAAACGTCAACATTATTTACAAAAATTTTACATTAAAATGTTAAAATAAATGGGACTTATAAATTTTTTCAGTAAATAATTTAATCAAAAATATTTAATTGTCGTGCACAAAGTATAGTATTCTACTCGCATATAATGGCTACTATTCACTCTGGTGATTTAAGACACTCGCCTACGGCTCGTGTCTTAAACTTCACCCTCGTGAATAATAGCCATCATTATATGCTCGTTGAATAATATACTATTTTGTCCAACAGTTTTATACATAAATGGAGGTAAGTAGTTATTTTTATGTCTTGTATTGTAAGTGTGTTCATTTCTCTTTAATAATGTTTTATGTTGGAATTGTTTAACGTTGCATTGGATATAAAAAAGCTGACGCGGGTCCATTAAACCAGCCTCTTTATATAATAAGACAGTGGGATAAGTATTTTCTTTGTTAAAGATTACTTTTATTATTCTTTTTTGTACTAGTGTTAATTTTTTCAAAATTGTTTTACCAACACCTCCCCAACTTAAGATGCCGTAACTAATATGGAGTTCTACTAAGGAGTAATATATGGTTTTTAGGTATCTAATATCTTTGATAGTTTCTCTAAGCTTTTTGAATGTATAAATTAAATATTGTAGTCTTTTTATGACGTAATTTATATGTACGTCCCATTTTAAGTGTTGGTCAATCATTATTCCGAGATATTTTACTTCTTTAGTAGGATTTATGGTAAATTCAT
This sequence comes from Rutpela maculata, assembly GCA_936432065.2. NCBI lineage: Eukaryota > Metazoa > Arthropoda > Insecta > Coleoptera > Cerambycidae > Rutpela > Rutpela maculata. The sequence goes on from OW386285.2 coordinate 40,556,436, forward strand.
TATTTATATTGAGGTACTCGAAGTCTGGTAATAATGTTTTATTGCAGCTTAAAGGTAAGTAATACGTTTTTTCGGTGTTTAGAGTAAGTAACTTATGATCAAGAAAATCTTTAATTTTTTTGAGATCTAATTCGACAGCATTTTTTAATGAACTCCATGTGTCGCCTGTATAAAATATAGCTGTGTCATCTGCATAGGTGACAATTTTACCACAGCTTTGGACTGAGACTAGCGCATTTAGGTATATGTTAAATAATATAGGCCCTAGCACAGTACCTTGTGGCACACCATATTCAATTTCCTTTGGGGTGCTGTAAGTGTTATTAATTTTGACACATTGTTGCCTATTTTTAATATACAAAACTGTTTTGATTCCCTTGCTTCGCAAATTTAGGGTACGGTATATAAAAATTTCATATTTGAATGATTTCGTGCATTTTTCTGAGGTTATGTATGAGTTAAATATACATAATTAATTCTGTAGTCCAATGTGAATTCAGTTAATAAAAAATATATTATCAAATATTTTTCTTTAATTTTTTTTTAAGACACCTTGAAATATGCAATAGTGCCTGTTTTTAGTCATTTTTAGCTATTTTTTTGAGGTTATCTTGAATATATGAGCAATCGGCCAATTCTGACCCTCGGATTAGGATTCAGCGCGCGAGAATACATGGGAATATACTAGTGTAGTACTCAGGCCATTATTTTTGTGGCTGTGTTATTATAAGTAGGTACTTTTCTATTTTTACAGATATTAACGAGGGTTGTAAGTAATAAATATTAAAGCTTGTCAATGAGCTTGGGTGGAAAAAGAAATGTGAATCTCGTGTCAGAACACAAATGCCATAAAAGTTTCAAGATTCACAGTATCTGCTATTTGAGATGGGTACAGCTTAATATTTTTATTACTTCTAAATTGAATTAAATTTTTCTTTGCAATTATAAAACCGGGAAAAACTTATTATTATACTCTTCGCAAAAACGAAGAGTACATTGCATTTGATCGGCACATTTCTAAAACCGTAAATATCGCTTGTAGAGAAAAAAAAAATTAATATCATTGTGTTAGTGAACGAATTCTGAACAACTTCCAAACTGTCCGTCTGTCAGCCCGTCACGTTTCTTGTAAGCACGATAACTTAAGAAAGAAAAGTCCGATTGTATTGAAATTTGGAAAGTAAGTTAGTGTTTGCTAGAGGAAGAATATTGTTTTTGAAGAAAATCAATCAGTAAATAAGAAAGTTATTGATCATTTAATTTAAGAAAAAGATTTTCCTAATTTTTGTCGCTTATACTTAAATAAAAATCGTACGAAATGTTATCTCTATAATATATATATTTTTTGTTTATACTTTTTACTAATATATGTTTTATAATAATATATCTAATGAATGAGTTGAAATATGTTATTCGAAAGATATATATTACAGATATTCAAGTTTTGTAGTCATGTGTGACGGTGCACTAGTTAAAGTTTTTTTTTTTTTCATTACGTGCGTGTATCGTCCAGAGAGTTTAGTTATTTAGTGTAATATTAATTAGTTTTAGGTCCATGTGGACACGTATTATTACTTTTAATTTAGTTTTAAGTCTTGCTAAGGCAGGCAGAAGCTCTAACCACAAACCACTGCCATTAAGCCAAACCGGACCTGCCCCGCCCAACCTTACACCCACCACGGCGCTGCGCATCGTGGTTGTCTGGCTGGGTCCGGGCCAGGTTCCGATGAGGCACATGACATGTACGCCCAATTACTAATAAATTATTTTTGTTTTTTTTTGCAATCCAGAGATCGTGTGTTCGAATCCCAGACAGATTGGATGTTTTTTTTTTCAATTTATTTTCATATATTTTTTTCTCAACAAAGTTATTATCACAAAATTTAAGATGTCCAAAAACTAACATTATTTACAAGAAAACTGCGAAGAGTATCCTATAGAATGTGTAATCATTATGCAAAAAGCTTAGTAAATTGGCGAAGAGTACGTTTTAAGCTTGTTTCTTGCTCCTATCTTTTCCCCAGCAAATTTTTTCAGTGAATTCTTGCCGTTGTGGAAATTTCCAGACTCCTTTGATGTAAAAGAAGCTACAGATGAATAATGAACAGTCTCTTTCATAATAAATTTAAATAATTTTTTTTTTGAATAAATCGATAAAAAATTGAAAGCAAAGATTTAAAATTTTATCCTCCTTAATATTTTAAACATCCCAGAATCTGAGGACTAGAAGAAAGAGAATGCATTTCATGAAAAGTATAGGATCTAGACGGATTTCTTGGATTCGACCGTATAGAGAGGACCACGCACCATTCTTATCAAATCGATCACACATATCAAATTCGTTACAGAATTAATGCAAATCTAGTATAAGATAAGAAAAACGTTTGCCCAAAAACGCTATTTTTACCTTAGCCCCAAAATCTATATTTCCATTTTACCCGCGACGAAGAAAATAAATTCAATAAATTTATTGGGAAAGGAAGTTAAAGCATGGCTGTAAAAAAAATCTAGGATGGACATTCTTGAGTTAATTGATCTGAAATATAACTTGAGAACTGATGTATCAAATTTTTTTTAATATTGGGTTTATAATCAACTTGTAACGCACTATAAATTTGTATCCTATTGTTAATTTGACTCCTTCTCATAGTAACAAATTATTAGAAATAAAGTCTTTCGCCTTTCACAGTTGCATTTTAACAATACGTGAATTCGTAAGCCTGGATCGACTTTAAACTTGTGACACACATAGCGTGCGAAGAAAACCTACGGTTTTAAATATAAAAACTGACAATCAGGTGTAAGAGTTAAGCTGGCCCATAATAGATTTTGCTAAGGATAAGTTTCTAACCGAGAAAGTGTCATGCAAAAAGTTATCTGATGATACTTCAATTTTAGCTCCTTGAGAGTCTCGTAAAAACGTTATTAATTACTTTTCGAGTTTCTGCTTCGAACACATCGAGTAGCTTTAGTTTTTAAGTGGTATTTTTATTTCGTGCCTATATACCCAGTTTAATTAACACAGATTGTTGAGTAGCTGAATTGCCAGCAGAAGCACCTTTTAACTGAAGTATGTTTTCTCTTTGAAGGATTATTTTTTATAGGTATTAAGGAACTTCGGAAAATATATCAATTTTAATACTTCAAATACAAAGTTACTATTTTTAATTAAAGGTGGGAAAATTGATCACCCTACTCTCTTTGTATAAAAGAATTGAAAAACTTTAAATTCTCTGTTTCAATGCAAAAGAAATAATTTGTATAAAAACTATAATCCTTATATAGGGTGTAGGGTAGAGAAGCATATACAGTAGTGGCATTGTAAAATAATGAGTCGATGCCAATGTAAGGTAGAAGAGAAGAGAAATGGGCAAATAATATGCTGAAAAGAAAAAGACTTAACCTACGCTGTTGCCACTTTAGCTACTTTTAGTCGTCTAAATAATCCTTCCTCTTATTACTGAATTTTCTTTGTGATACATTTGCGTCAACTCATGTTTCTGTCATTTCTTCATAATTAGACAAATAATATGTTTTGACGACATGGATGAATTATGGATAAAAAAACGGCAGGTCCATATGAAACTGCCTATTCAATTTACACAGCCGAGCGGGAGGCGCACACGTATAGACTGTGGAAGTGGCTTCTGACCTGTTGCCGGCAAAGCATGTAGATATTTGACATTGCAGGAGACTGGGGTAACGTAAATTATGTTATACCATGTTAAAATACGCAGTATAAATCTAAATAAATTTAACAAATCATGATGTTTCTATAAACCACTGTTAATTAAGTTATTTTAGCAAGAAACCAATTACAAATAAAGCCGTATTAATCAATAATTGAATTTCATCTGATTTCTCATTTCCTTATTTACACTTCATCCCATCACTGCAGTGGATTGGCCTAAAATAACTATGATCTGGATTTATTTAAAGAATTTTCATATTATTTATTATCAGATTTATGATTTTATGTACGGAATATTAGTTTAATTTTCACGCCACATGTCTAAAAATGTGCAAAAATAAAATAGTAAATTTGGTTATTTGAGCATTAAAAAATGCATCAAATAACTAGGTACTCTCCAGCAAACTCCAATACGCGTACATCATTCTTGACAAGAGTAGTGTACTAAACAATTTTTAGGGAACTCCTGTTTTTATCATAAACGTCTCAAGCCGTAGGAGGGACAATAAGAGGGGATAGAGGGCGGAACTCTTAACATGTTGAAAGTGCTTGGCATCAATGGTAATATATCTCTTTTATTTATATTTCATTCTATCTTATTAAAGGGATCGATCTAAGATTTTTAGCTGCCATTAGTGTATATGAAAATCATTCTCCGTGGAGAATGATTGAAGGGAAGGAGGGGGTTTGCTCTTTTCATAAAAGACTATCTACGAATAATTTTTAAGTTGTGACTTCGTGGTGTGTAGCATATAGCATTTATGACATCATCAAGAGAGCCCAAAAGGTGAGGGATTTTGCCCTGCAAAAGGTGAAGTGGTTACAACTGTAACGCTTGATCTACGAGAAAAATGTTCGAGAGAAAGTTGAGGAAGACAAAATTGTAATGTGTAACGAGATACAGCGGCAGAAAGATAGATTTATATAAAACAAATTTTAAAAATAATAAGCGGTTATTAGTTGTCTTCTTATTGAATTGATAGAGAATCGTTTTGTAGGTATATGCATATTTCTGGATGCCACATGTCATGTATACTTACATCCTCAGCGTATATAATAATTTTGCCTGTCTACGGAGATCATTTGCATATATAATAAATAGGAGTGGACCTAACACGCATCCCTGAGCCACCCTTATTATCTAAGTTGTAACTATGGAATTTTTAATCATTTACTTGTAATTTTAAACTCATATTTGATAAGAAAGGTCTTATTCATTTTACAATATTGTCTTCTACATCAAGGTTACTGTTTTTTTATACTGCGTTAACTTGAACGGAGCCAAAGGCAAGGTTCAAATCGACATAAATACCTAGTACATTTTTATTCACATTTTTTAGTTACACCCTTTAATTCTGTAAGTAATTGTATTTTTCAGTAAGACGGGGCTCAATATTATCTTATCGCAACTCGCCAACACCTGTGTGATACGTTCCTGGGCTACTGCAATAGAAGGGGAAGTTCTGTGGAGTACACCGACATGATTCATTTGCAATTACCATGTAATGAGAAAGCAGATCGATTCAAGATTTTTATTTTACGGTTTATACGGAACGAACATAATCCTGACCTGCTAAGACAACGCAAGGATAACAAAGGGTAAGGGAATGTGAAGGGTAGATCCTGCTCGAAGTAATTATTATGCACATCATTGCGTGCCGACTGGTCAGATTCTAAGGAAGTTGTATAACGATACGTGCAACGGCTATAGAGATACCTTATCATGTCGAGACGTTTTTACTTGCCGTCTTTTGCGATAACAAGTACAATCAAAAAAAGAGACATTCATTATACTCATTTCAGCATGATTTATTTATAAAATACTGCCACTGTGTTAATAAATTAGAGTTAAAGTGCTAACAAGTCGAAAAAATCAGATTTTTTAATAGGACACGCAACGTTATGTTAATAAATTGTTTGCATTTGCATAGCTATTAAGACACGGCTATCAAAAATTTACAATTTAGATTGCTAGACGTGAAATTAATAAATAGTATCTCAGGCTCTGTGTTTTGTGGACGCCAACTACAGCTTTGTCGTAGAGAAACAACTTAGCAAATAAGTTATCGATCTGAAACATTACTATTTAATATGAAAGTACTACAGTTGTTGATTTGTTTATTTGCCAGTAATGCCGGTAACTGTTTGCTCTAAGAAAGCAAGTCACTTGGGATGAAATGAACGAGTAAATTATAAAATTAAACGTAATATGTCAAATACAATTTTAACTAATATAAATGTCGCACAAATTTCTAACCATTGTACAGAAAATTATAAATCGTGACAGTTCATAGATTAGGACATATTATTGAGAAAAAGGAAAATGAAATTACATTGACACTGCTGTAGACTTAGAATCATGTAATGAAACAAAACTTTCAATTCAAATTTCATATTTGGAAATTCAGTCATTTCTTGCAGAAAAAGGTTTTTATTTTAGATTATTGATAATTTACTGTGCTCGTTAAGGATAGATGGCCGTAGAGTAGTAAATAGGATGGTAGCCCTGAAGGTCTTGTGTACAATACTGGCTACTGCGAATATGATGGTAGGATCGGCAACTTGCCAGTTGAACAAGATTTGGCATTAGAGAAATATCACAGAATGCACAAGAGTTAAAGTTCCTAATAAAGTAAAATTCTACTATATAACCTATTAGATGAAATACTCGATGTGTACTAAGCTTTCTGACTCATTTAGAATTTCCTGCAAAAATTTGCCGTTTTAGGAAATAAACCGTTTTTTAAATCAAGTACCTATTTGATTTGATCATTTTATGAGACGCATTCGAATTAATTCGAGTTGTCCAAGTACCTGGGCCATTATTTCGAATTATGATTAAACTCCTCCATATTGTTTCATAGGTTTTTGGGGTAGGTGATTTCAAATATTATGTTATTAAAGTTCCATAAACAATTATCTCCACATAGTTGAGTGCAAATATAGTATCAATATTTTTTTCGTTGTGAGAGACTTGGATAAAATCTGGATGTGGAAGTAGTGATTCCTTGGGCAGCGGTTTTTAAATTATAATCCTTTTTGAACCCCCTTAAATCGATCCACTTAGTGCCTAAGTTTTTGTACATATTTTTGACATATTGACGGCTATAATGTTGTCAAATTCACAAAGTTTAATATATTATTTATTTTTCAACCCCCTCAAAAATGACCCCCTTAGTATTTATATTTTTGTCACTATTTTAGGCCCGATACTTTCATCTGTAGATAGTGATATTTAATCTGCAGAATAAGTTTTGTTTTTTGAGATAAGCAAAAAATCGATGTTTTCACCTACAAATAGTGATATCACCATCTCTTATAAGTTTCTTCTGGAGCATCTCTTATACATGTCCAACAGTAGTCTGCCAACATCGCAGAAGTCCATTTGCCCTGATATCTTTTTTCCATATTTTGAATATCCTGGTGGAATCTCTCTCCATGCTCATCACTTACTACTGCACCACAGTTTTCTGGGAAGTAATCTAGGTGTGAATGTAAAAAGTGGACTTTTAATGACATATTGCATCCTAATTTCTGGTAGCAAGAAAGAAGATTCCCAACAAGGTCTCTATAGTTTTCTGCTCTCTTGTTACCGAGAAAGCGTGTTGTTACCATTTTAAAGGAATTCCAAGCAGTTTTTTCATTAGCTTCTAGAATGTTGTCAAATTCAGCATATTTGAAAAGGTTCTTGATTTGAGGATCCACAAAAATTCCCTCTCTCATTTTCGCATTACTGAGTCTGGGAAATTTTTGTATTAAATAACTGAAAGCACGTCCTTTGTCCATAGCTTTTACCAAGTTTTTCATAAGACCCAGTTTTATGTGGAGTGGTGGCAGTTATTACCTTTTGTGAATCAATCAATGGAATGTTAGCAACATTTTTTCTCCTGGTTCAAAACCCAGCAATATTTGGTATACCCTTGCTGCATACCAAGTAAGACAGCTATCACTTTTAAGTCTGCACAAATCTGCCACTTATAGTTATTATATTCTATAGTCTGTAGCAATACATTCATGTTACTGTAATTTTCCTTCATGTGGACAGCATGGGCGATTGGAATTGATGGCAATTTATTTCCCTTGTGGAGTAACACAGCTTTTAGACTAAGTTTCGAGGCGTCAATAAAAAGTCTCACTAGGATCATGGGGAATGTGTAAAGCACTCATTAAACCATCAATGTCCTTGCAGGCAACCAAGTCATTTTCCATTTTGAAAAGAAGATCTTTTTGACGACTTCGATACATGGAAGCTTTAACATTTTCTTGTAGTAAATTCCATTGTTGTAATCGAGATGCCAAAAGCTCTGCTTTTGCCTTGGGCAGATCAAAGTCTGTTATAAGATCACTTAATTCGCGTTGATTAATTTTGTGTGGTTCACCACCGAACACTTCGGCAGAGAAATCTGGATCTTGTGATGTTGATGGCTGGACTAAGTCGTCATCTACATTATAATAATAATAATAATAATAATAATATAGTTTATTTAGCAACAGTAATTATTACAATACGGTACAGTATACAATATAATATAACATTAGAATTTTGTATAGTGTTACAGTGTATAACATACAATGCGTAAATAAACAGTTACAATCACTGAAACAGTAGCAATGTACTGTTTGTGCGTGACTGAAGGAAGATAGGTAGGATATAGGCATAGAATAGAATTACATAACATACATACTTGAGAGCAATATAAGGTTATATCGATTATGCTAGGCGACAAGAAGAAAACAATAATATAGTTTATTTTTGAGGAGAAAATGTTTATTTTACTTACTTATTTCTTTGGTTGATTATATCATGAAATTGAATACGTTCATTATTTAGAAGCCATTTTTTCACTTTGATTTTGAATATTTTGAATTTTTTAATATTTTTAATGTAGCTTGGCAAGGTTTCATATAGGCGGGGTGCCAGATAATTGTAGTTGCGTTGACCTATAGTCTTGTCACTTCGGGGCCTGTTATACTGGCTTTGTCTTTTTCTCGTGTGGTAATGATGGTTAATTGGTTCTATGTTTATTTAATTTTTTTTTATGTTTAGTATCATATTTAAGCAGAATAGTTGTCTAATATCAAGAGTGTTGGTTTCTTTAAATAAGGTGTCACTTGGATAAGTGCGCTTTTTATTATAAATTATTTTCAAAATCCATTTTTGCACAGTATTAAGTTTTTCGAGATGATTGTCATTTACTCCTCCCCATCCCGCAATACCATAGGAGATCTGTGACTGGACTAGTGAATAGTAAAGAATTTTTAGCTGTTTTTCCTGGAGGTATTCTTTGAGGTACTTAAATCTTGTTAGTAATCCTCTGACCTTTTTAGTTAAGTTTAGTATTTGTAGATCCCATCTAAGATGCCGGTCTATAGTTATACCTAGATACTTTATAGAATCGGCCTCTGGAATTTGTTGGTTTTGGTCAATATTTAACGGGCCAAAATTTGACAGGTTATTAGCATAGGAGGTGAAGGGTAAGTATTTAGTTTTGTCGCAGTTCAGTGTGAGTTTATCCGATTCTTCGTCAAAATCAAGGCTGTATTCTTGAGGTGGATTAGGAATAGGTAGTTCATCACTATGGAGAACCGTGCGAATGGCAGATGGTAAATTGGGGTATTGTATTACCATCCTTTTTTTCTTGTTAATACCCTATTTAATAGGAGGTATCACGCAAAAATAACAATCGGTAACATGATCTGTAGGTTCTCGCCAGATCATGGGCACAGCAAAAGCCACTGAACGTCCTCTTCCGCTTAGCCAACTGCAAAGATTGTTCGCACAATTATTGCTGCAACATATATGAGGTGCCCATTTTTTGTCTTCGTCTCCAATTGTACAACCAAAATACAACTGGTACGCCTTCTTAATTTTGGGAGTAAAATTATGTTTTTGATGCGGAAAAGTCACTTCACCACTAATATAACAAAAGTTGTTAGGTGTATTTACACAATCTCGTGGCATATTTTCAAAATAGCACTATTTACTTTCGAAAATGAACGCTTATCATGCACAAGGTACAAATACGACTACCTAAGAATGAATATTAGTTTTAGTGACAAATAAAGAGGAAGGTAGTTAGTAAGTCTATTTTTCGTAGAATTCTAATTCTACCTGTTATTTGTGGTAGGACCGCCCATACACTAGGGTTTATAAGGGGTCTACACACGATCCAGCGGCAGGGAGGCCAGCCTTGTCGGCATGCTTTGAACTCATTCGTAAAAGTGAACTGGTCCGCTGGAATTTCAATTATCTTCAAAGCGTACCGACAATGTCGGGCCCCTATACCTGCGTTACACTTTATTACCTGTATTGGGAAAACCAGAGCCAACTTGAATTTTTGCTTTTTATATTGTTATTTAGCATGACGAAGTTACTAAGAATTTGCTATTTTTTACTTCCAATACATGTAGGCTGTAGAATAGTGAATTAGATACAAATAATCATATTTAATAAAAAAACATTTTTGAAATGATATTATAAATTATTTATATCGTAATATGCATATTTTAAATACTTTGTCCTGACAAAATAAGACTATTTTTGTAGGCTGAAAATCTAATATATAGTTATATATAATTAGCAGTCTCTCCTATTACTCATAAAAAAAAACGTGGTCTCTGCTGGGGTACTGACCGTACCTATCTCTTGTATTTTGAGCTGCTGAGCACGAATCTGGCCTTAGTTTTTCCCCAGCAGGTCACAAAAAAGTCTCTTGGATCGTAATATTGCTTACCCAGCTCATTTAAATCAGACTCCAAAAGTGATTAAAATTTAAAACTTTAACCTAATTAACATTGTGGCACTTCAGTATTGACCACACAACTCAAAGGAAACTGGAAATCCCATAACTCCTTATTGTCATAACCCGTCAACCCCATTGAAATCCGATGAAAACAGTGGGGAAACTTGATCGAGGAGTTAATGAGATTGTGACTTCGGATCCTTGAGCTTGAGTATTATACATGCACAACTTCATGATCCCATAACCTCAGCATCCCACAACACCAGAACTGCTTAACTTTGAAGATCTAACGGAAAAGATTGACATCCTACGTAGGGTGATTCGTGTTATTGTGACATTGGAATCTAGCACCATTTGGTGTCATAGCTTTTCAATGGCAGTCCATGACCCCATGATTCAATGAAAAAATAGGGGGCTTTCGATTGGGAAATCAATTAGATTGTGCCCTCGGAACCTTGTTACCTTGTTACCAATTAAGCTTATTCCAGCAGAAAATCCTTCCACTACATAACGCAGTAACCTCGTAAACCCATAACTGCATAATTCTGGGAATAAGAAGAATGTGATGAATCTGAACAGGAGAATTCATGAGATTGTGTTCTCGGAATCTTGAAATCGAGTAGCCCGTGACCCCTCATCTCTTGAACAGCAAAACTTATAGCCGTTTAGCCCCGTGGTTATGGGGATTCACTAAAAGCAAATTAGGAAATCTTGATTGGAGATTTAGTGAGAATGTAACTTTGGAAGTGGAGAATCTTTTCAGGTGATTTCTGCAAGTCAAACACTTGAAAGCAGCAATGACAATTTGCGCTCGAATTACACACATAATGTTATCTACGATCGTTTGAAAATATCAAAATAAAAGGAATAATTAAGTTGAATTTTTGATGGAAACGACGATTCATCAACATGTTATGAGTATGCCTTGCATATGTGATCAAAATAAACAGACACACAAAACACAACCACGATCAATTGATTTCTTCGTATAAATAAATTAGGTAATTAATTGTTACTCTTACACCAACTCTCATTATATTAACAACAGTTTTGGCGCATTATTATTTCATAAAAATACATTGTCAATGTTCCGACCAAGCTTGTTTAAGTCCAGATGCACTGAAGCGTGTTTTAAAGAATTTTTCGTCATACCTCCCTCGTAAGTGATGCTTTATGAACCAAATACTTGTTGCCACTGGCAATGGATCGTTATTTTTCATAACGTCCCTAGGAAAAATTTTCTTTTTTATTTAACAAGTATTAAATGTTTTAACTTTTTTGGAAGTAAATCCAGACAAGCCTTACTTGCTATATCTTCTATATCTGACGTTATTTTCAAAAATGTTCAAAGTTATTATAATAATATGATTCAATTTATCTTGACAGTAGTTGCCATTTGAATAGAAGCCGTGTCCTAAATTTATTTTATTGCTGCAAAGTGACATTATTCATAGGCGTTCGGCAAACGTCAACTTTGTGCTTTCAAAATGCTAGTAAAAAAACCTACTTTATATGTCGCTCGTAGATAAAATGGTATAATTATAATTTCTTGAATAAGGCATTTTAATTAAATTGGCCATTCGTCTCCCATTAATGGGGACAGTCCCCCTTTTGATGGAACTGTGCCGCCTGTGCAGCCCCCCTGTGAGTGTCCCACAAAATGTCCCCCATTCGCGTGGTTTCACTAAAAATGTCCCCCATTCCCGTAGTTTCACATCCCCCCCGGTCATCAATTATTAAACCTGGAAATTTTTTTACATATGTCCCTCGTTAGCAAGATTCAAATATGGTCACTTTAATTTTAATACGTTATTACGTTTTTATAATCGCTCATTTCTTTGCCTCACCCTGTACTTTTGTGCTAATGTAAACATAATGTTTGAAAATCTCATAGAGTTATAGGGTAGTAAACTAGAAAAAAATAACATTATTTGAGCTAGAGATGCCTTTCACAAAAATTATGTGCTGGGATGTAATATGCCACTTTCAAAATCTAATAAAACATTTCCTTTCTACTTCTTCTACAACGCTAATAAAAGCGCATGGTAAAGTTTAAGCTTAATTAAATTTGTTTAAGAAAAATATTAACTTCTAGTATATTAAATAGGATATAAAATAATAAAACGGCTACAAAAAGTGCAATATAAAACGAGTTATAAAATGCAATAAAATGTATCTTTGTAAGTTTTTATATAAGTCTTCATTTTACTTAGAACTGCATTTTTATAGTGCCAGCAGACTAAAACGCTAAATGTTTTAACTCGAAGGAACGTTCGTTGCATGTCTGTAGATATTAAGCCCGTGCGGCTCTTTCAGCGCCAAATCGATATACTATACGTTAAGTAAAACTAAACACCTCCAACACCCCTTTTATCGGAAGTGAGGATATTTAATTTTCAAGAGTTACTTGTATTATTTTGTAATTAGGAAATTTCACGCCCTAAGTAATTTTCTAATTTACCCTACTAACAGTGATTGCGCTAAAGGAAAATGAACTAACGAGAGGTGTGTTTAAAATTAATCTTCTTTTGCCTCTTAAGCTGTTAAATTCATTGAGGAGGAGGTGCCCTATTTATTTTTGTATTATGTTTGCTTCAGTTATTTGATATAATTACTTTATGTAATATACCAAGTGATGAAGACTGACTGTATGCTCCCAATTTTTTGTCTGTTTTTAATTTTAAAATTTTGTTTTAGACACAAAAACATATATTAGTCAACTCTGCCTACTTTTAGATTAACAGGAACGAAAAGATCATTTCCACCTGGACTCTTAAATAAAACAAGTATATTTTTTAAGGTTTCTTAAAAAGCATAAAATTTTCATTGCAACAGTTTTTTTCTGATTAAAATTCCAAAAAAACTAAGATGAACTTTAAATTTCTTTGACAATGGCTACGTCAGCTGAACGAGACATACGAGACATAGCAGGTGGAATTTATCAGTAAGGTTGTGGATATTTCGGTATAGAAGAAAACAGATATTTAAATTACTTTAAAGTACTTTTAGAATTTTTCAAAAAACTAAATTTTCATTTTATTTCTTTCTTTCGAGGTCCTATGGCAAGTGTCTTAATCGATTATTTACTATTTGCTTTTATTAACCAGAAAGAGTAATCCATAAAAGGTATATTTCTTGCAATTAATCATTTCTTAGTTATTTTTCTCTTGATAATAAAAGCATTTTTAAAAGGTAAACACCATAGAATAAAATCAGTAAAGTATAAAATGCTTTTCGTTGTTAAGAGCCATTCAACAAATACGTAAATAAGTTAGTTTGACAGCGAGGTAAAATGTGACAAAAAGAACGACACGAGTCATAGAAAGTGGACGTTTCGACAAAAACAATTTGATTGTTGGCTAATGCTTTTGCAAAAAAAAACTTTCTGCATTTTGCACAATATACACTTTTATCGTTCTCTCTTGTGCAATAACTGCAGCATCCAAATGGTCACTATGAGTTTGGCGAAACGAGTATTTCTTCCTGGAGAAACAACTGTCTCGTAGTGTAAAGAACTTTTTTTAGGCTTATACATCTTCTCCAGAAGATCTTCTTTGTGAGAAATCGTTTGTTGAAAGTCATCCACGAGACCAATCAGGTCGCTATATCGTTGCACTTCCTTTTAAAAATACTGAACCTAGATAGATATCAAACAAATGTATCGCCATATTTTAGTCCAATCTTGTCACAGAGATTATAAAAGAATTCTTTGGAGGTTTTCACCCATATAGCTAATTCAAGATTTTAGGCTAAACACCGTTACGTATGGTGTATCATCTGCAGCGTTTCGTCCATTTCTAGCCATTCGTACAGTTTATCAGTTGGCCCAAGACGAAAAACTCCAATTTCCTCATGCCTCAGATTTTCTTATTTAAAAAATTAGAATTACACACATAATGTTATCTACGATCGTTTGAAAATATCAAAATAAAAGGAATAATTAAGTTGAATTTTTGATGGAAACGACGATTCATCAACATGTTATGAGTATGCCTTGCATATGTGATCAAAATAAACAGACACACAAAACACAACCACGATCAATTGATTTCTTCGTATAAATAAATTAGGTAATTAATTGTTACTCTTACACCAACTCTCATTATATTAACAACAGTTTTGGCGCATTATTATTTCATAAAAATACATTGTCAATGTTCCGACCAAGCTTGTTTAAGTCCAGATGCACTGAAGCGTGTTTTAAAGAATTTTTCGTCATACCTCCCTCGTAAGTGATGCTTTATGAACCAAATACTTGTTGCCACTGGCAATGGATCGTTATTTTTCATAACGTCCCTAGGAAAAATTTTCTTTTTTATTTAACAAGTATTAAATGTTTTAACTTTTTTGGAAGTAAATCCAGACAAGCCTTACTTGCTATATCTTCTATATCTGACGTTATTTTCAAAAATGTTCAAAGTTATTATAATAATATGATTCAATTTATCTTGACAGTAGTTGCCATTTGAATAGAAGCCGTGTCCTAAATTTATTTTATTGCTGCAAAGTGACATTATTCATAGGCGTTCGGCAAACGTCAACTTTGTGCTTTCAAAATGCTAGTAAAAAAACCTACTTTATATGTCGCTCGTAGATAAAATGGTATAATTATAATTTCTTGAATAAGGCATTTTAATTAAATTGGCCATTCGTCTCCCATTAATGGGGACAGTCCCCCTTTTGATGGAACTGTGCCGCCTGTGCAGCCCCCCTGTGAGTGTCCCACAAAATGTCCCCCATTCGCGTGGTTTCACTAAAAATGTCCCCCATTCCCGTAGTTTCACATCCCCCCCGGTCATCAATTATTAAACCTGGAAATTTTTTTACATATGTCCCTCGTTAGCAAGATTCAAATATGGTCACTTTAATTTTAATACGTTATTACGTTTTTATAATCGCTCATTTCTTTGCCTCACCCTGTACTTTTGTGCTAATGTAAACATAATGTTTGAAAATCTCATAGAGTTATAGGGTAGTAAACTAGAAAAAAATAACATTATTTGAGCTAGAGATGCCTTTCACAAAAATTATGTGCTGGGATGTAATATGCCACTTTCAAAATCTAATAAAACATTTCCTTTCTACTTCTTCTACAACGCTAATAAAAGCGCATGGTAAAGTTTAAGCTTAATTAAATTTGTTTAAGAAAAATATTAACTTCTAGTATATTAAATAGGATATAAAATAATAAAACGGCTACAAAAAGTGCAATATAAAACGAGTTATAAAATGCAATAAAATGTATCTTTGTAAGTTTTTATATAAGTCTTCATTTTACTTAGAACTGCATTTTTATAGTGCCAGCAGACTAAAACGCTAAATGTTTTAACTCGAAGGAACGTTCGTTGCATGTCTGTAGATATTAAGCCCGTGCGGCTCTTTCAGCGCCAAATCGATATACTATACGTTAAGTAAAACTAAACACCTCCAACACCCCTTTTATCGGAAGTGAGGATATTTAATTTTCAAGAGTTACTTGTATTATTTTGTAATTAGGAAATTTCACGCCCTAAGTAATTTTCTAATTTACCCTACTAACAGTGATTGCGCTAAAGGAAAATGAACTAACGAGAGGTGTGTTTAAAATTAATCTTCTTTTGCCTCTTAAGCTGTTAAATTCATTGAGGAGGAGGTGCCCTATTTATTTTTGTATTATGTTTGCTTCAGTTATTTGATATAATTACTTTATGTAATATACCAAGTGATGAAGACTGACTGTATGCTCCCAATTTTTTGTCTGTTTTTAATTTTAAAATTTTGTTTTAGACACAAAAACATATATTAGTCAACTCTGCCTACTTTTAGATTAACAGGAACGAAAAGATCATTTCCACCTGGACTCTTAAATAAAACAAGTATATTTTTTAAGGTTTCTTAAAAAGCATAAAATTTTCATTGCAACAGTTTTTTTCTGATTAAAATTCCAAAAAAACTAAGATGAACTTTAAATTTCTTTGACAATGGCTACGTCAGCTGAACGAGACATACGAGACATAGCAGGTGGAATTTATCAGTAAGGTTGTGGATATTTCGGTATAGAAGAAAACAGATATTTAAATTACTTTAAAGTACTTTTAGAATTTTTCAAAAAACTAAATTTTCATTTTATTTCTTTCTTTCGAGGTCCTATGGCAAGTGTCTTAATCGATTATTTACTATTTGCTTTTATTAACCAGAAAGAGTAATCCATAAAAGGTATATTTCTTGCAATTAATCATTTCTTAGTTATTTTTCTCTTGATAATAAAAGCATTTTTAAAAGGTAAACACCATAGAATAAAATCAGTAAAGTATAAAATGCTTTTCGTTGTTAAGAGCCATTCAACAAATACGTAAATAAGTTAGTTTGACAGCGAGGTAAAATGTGACAAAAAGAACGACACGAGTCATAGAAAGTGGACGTTTCGACAAAAACAATTTGATTGTTGGCTAATGCTTTTGCAAAAAAAAACTTTCTGCATTTTGCACAATATACACTTTTATCGTTCTCTCTTGTGCAATAACTGCAGCATCCAAATGGTCACTATGAGTTTGGCGAAACGAGTATTTCTTCCTGGAGAAACAACTGTCTCGTAGTGTAAAGAACTTTTTTTAGGCTTATACATCTTCTCCAGAAGATCTTCTTTGTGAGAAATCGTTTGTTGAAAGTCATCCACGAGACCAATCAGGTCGCTATATCGTTGCACTTCCTTTTAAAAATACTGAACCTAGATAGATATCAAACAAATGTATCGCCATATTTTAGTCCAATCTTGTCACAGAGATTATAAAAGAATTCTTTGGAGGTTTTCACCCATATAGCTAATTCAAGATTTTAGGCTAAACACCGTTACGTATGGTGTATCATCTGCAGCGTTTCGTCCATTTCTAGCCATTCGTACAGTTTATCAGTTGGCCCAAGACGAAAAACTCCAATTTCCTCATGCCTCAGATTTTCTTATTTAAAAAATTAGGTTTTGAACTTAGAAAATGGGCTAGTAATCATCGTAAGCTACTTAAGGCCATCCCAAATGATCTTCTACATCAACAAGCTTTATCATTTGACAGCGAGGAAAATTTAGGAATTAAAATTTTGGGACTAAAATGGCTTCCGTCGACCGATTCATTTTCGTACAGTGTCGAACCTTTGGGCAGACCTTGTACAAAATGTACAGTTTTGTCTGAGTTGGCACGTATTTTTGATCCGTTTGGTTTCCTGGCCCCTCTTTCCTTCTTTGCCAAACATCTTATTCAACATTTATGGAGTTTGGGGCTGGAATGGGATCAGACATCTCCCCCTGAGGTTGTGAGTCGTTGGAGTCAGAACTACCAAACTTATCGCCTTATCATGTTCCTCGTTCCCTAAAACCATCGCACTTTCTCTCGCATTTCCTCACAGAACGATTGGCTTACAAAAAAAGACCCCACTTCACTCCACAATCCAAGTGTACAGCATTCAAACTGCAAATATCTAGTCCCCCTACTTTTGAAGGTTAAAAAAAGAGTCTAAATAAGGTAGGTACTGTCGTGCGCAAAAAAAATGGGACAAATCTTATAACGTATGTTTGCTAAAATCTAGTTGTGTACATATAACTTTCATTTTTGTGACATTATCAGTTATTTGTCAAAATTCATTGCAAGTGTGCAAATATAGACAGATTTACATTAGAAAAAAAATAGTTATCCTATTTTTTTTTTGCTCCCGACAGTACCTATCATATTGTGATTATTATATTAATCAATATTAGAGGCAAAATTATCGAAGGAACATTATGTAGAATATTATATTTCTAATTATTATCAAATTAATGTTTCTAACTATTGTGTATTGTGTGGTTGTGACTACTTCTTAATTTTTCTGATATTCTTACTGGAATTCTCCGCCACATATGTATTTTCTTCTAAAAACAATGACTGCCAAATATACAAAGTAATCCAGGATAAGGAATGTGCATCATGTAACTAACATAACCTTTTTTAAGTTTTTAAAGTTTATTCTCATTTTTAATGTTTGTATACGCAATACACCACACTAGCTCCAAACAAATATTAAAAAATCACGCAAATAATTTTTTAATACTGTTGATTAGTAAGTAGACTGCTAATTATAGGTTAGATTTCTAACCTGCAAAACGTGTCTTATTTTATTGGGACAAGACAAAATAAATACCGCCTAAACCGTAAGTTTCTGATATAGAGTACGCTACATAAAGACATTACAATGTACTGTACAATCTAAAAACCCAAAACATTCAGGGTGTTCCATTTAAAATAAGTAATAATTCTAATTTACAATTAAATGTATAATTATTGTACGTACTTAATAGATAGACAAGGTTCTACTTACAGTTCACAGAATAATAGTAGAATTCAACAATGCGATGATAATAACTCACCTGAAAAAAAAATTACATACATTTATCATCCACAAGGATATGCTTAAAGGAGTATCATATCAATAGAAAAAACATCACACAAACTGTAAAAAGAATTCATTATGTGAATTCAAAAATTTTATAACATTCCTTCAGAAACACTTATTGGAGATAAATCTGGTGATGAATTTGTCAGCTTTTATAATACGTTCTTGCGTTCACTAAATCTACTATATAATACTACTATATAATATGCTGCAATATGGTGTATTGACTTGTTAGACAAATAACTTTTTTCTGAAATCGATCGGGAATGTCTACATTTTCGGCGCGATTTTAGAGCGAAAAATACACAATTCCAGTATTTTAGTCCGTTGCTAGGAAACTATCAGAAAACAGACCGGAAAAGATCCGTTGCCAAGCAACGATCAACAAAGCCGTACGGGAATATTACTTCCTGGCCTAGGCCTGGAAGTAAGATTTCCGTACGGTTTTTTATATATTTTTTAATATGTTAATATTTTTGATTTTTATATGTTTAAAATAGTATTGATTGTGATTTCAGAAAAAATTTTTTTTAAATGTTTATATTTTTGATTTTTATACGTTTAAAATAGTATTTATTGTGATTTCAGAAAAAATAGTATGTGTACTTCGGTGTGAAAGCACTTTCCCAGACTTCGATGCTTGTTGCGAACAATTGCATCGTCGTCCGGGAATGTATCGCTTTCACACCTAGATACACAATATACTATTACTGGATAAACCAGTCTTCAGAGTGAAAAATCAACCCTCGTATAAAATAACTATATTATTGTTTTTTGAAGTGCATAAATTTTAAGAATTACATTTTGCATAAACGAATCGAGAGGATAATTATAATAATAAAAGATGAAAACAGCGCGATTATTTATTTTTCACATTATTTTCTCAAAACAATGAAGAATGTCACAATAGTCTTTTTTCGCCACAAATTCTCCATGATAAATAATTTCGGAGACATGGATTTAAAATTTTACCTTTACGTAGAAATGCTTCATTTTTATATTTTTCGAACAATTATGATATCGTCAGCTAATCCAGATTGACTGGAAAATAGCATAAACCACATTTCTTCATTGCAGAGAAATTGATTATTTGACAATTTAATTAAAAATGTTTCAATGTCTCGGATGAAACAGAACTTAGTTGTAGGATCTCAGAGCGAAATCGTCAATTTTTCATCTAGGAAAATCTGTTCTATAGGATCAAGAGTCAAAGACGTCGATCTTCAGTTCTTTTCACACATTTTGTATCTCTTCGACGGGTTTGTCTGACGTCCTGTAGTCAATTATATTATCTGATAATATGTTACTTGCTCTCAAAGTAGGCAATCCCTCGAAATTAATTTCTACTCTCACACAACTCGATGAGCCCACGTGATAACTTCAACTAATTACGGAATAATCTGGACTTGTTTGGGGAGTATTCATGAAAATAATGAAAGAACACTCGAATGCAAGTTCATACAAAGGATATTTTAAAATGATTTTCAAACCACTAAATTCATTTTAGAGAAAAAAGTAATATAATAAAGACACAAAAAAGTTACGGCATATTTAGAAACACCCAGTATTTCTTACGGAAAAAATATTTGACATTACAAACCAGGATGATGCTTTCTCCATGACGGGTGCAATGTTTTTGTACAATTGTACTTGAATATATTAAAATGTTGTAATAGTTTAAAGTTATAAAAAAATGTCAAGAGAGGAATTCTATTTTCCCACAAATTGTTATTTCATAAAGACTATTAGGCTATCTTGACGTAAAATCCAAATTATTAAATTTGAGAGTTGGCTCATATTTAATTGTTTGGTTTGAACCTTAGTTTGGAAATTAGTCAGTGAAAAAAAAAATAGATTTTTATATTCCTTTCACCCTTTGCAATAACGTCTCACATGGAAATAAATGTCAAAAACTTAAAAAACCACTTATTAAAAAAAATAAATTTATTGATTTGTTATATTAGTTATATTCAAAAATTGCATATCAGCATTATATAGATTATTTTTTAAATTGCATAAAAAATTTAGATTCATTCATTCAATTTGTTGGTCAACCTTAAATACAGGAGGTGTTATTTATCTACTTCACTTCAAAAAGGAATTAGGTACTTGGGTCCCATGTGACACAGTGACCGGTCTTAATCAGAACAAACAAGGGTTCGGTAAAATTTCCGGTCAAGCCACTCCCCGGCGTCTAATGATTCACACTATTATTAGTTTAAGTGTTGTTATAAATAATTAGTATACAGAGGGTTTAATAACATTTGCTGAACTATGTTTAGTGGTTATAGTACATCTTAAAAGGCGAAAAATGGATTTGTAAATATTTTCGCGTAGCTGTCTTTTCGGAGGTACCTTTGAATTACAAGTCATTTATAAGATTATCAAAATAAAACAAGTGAAATGAAAATTGTCGATAATTTTTGGAAAATGTGCCCGAATACTAGTTAATTTGAAGCGTGTGAAGTTCACGAGTGTCTTTTTTAGTTTAACTTGCATGAGTGAAGATTTGACAAAATTATAAATACATTTTTATTGCACAAGTTATTTTTATAAGAAAATTTCATGAATATACATAATCTCTTGACTAATCCCATATGAACGTCTGACCAGGTAAAAATGACTAAGCGAATTTTTAGGTTGAATTAAAAGCCATAATTTTTGTGTGGGAGTAGAAATTATGAAATAGCGAGTTTTGCCCGATTCTTTTATTTTGTAACATGTTACTTTTTACGGGACGTGAAAGAAAAGCGTGTTTCTTTTTATCAAACTTTATAATTACCGTTAAAAAAAAATTTGTACATTTCTTTGATGCCTTTTTTTAGTCACTGGTTTATGAACAAAAAAGAAGCTTCTCAAATTTTTGATATTTCTCTTATTTTTAAGATATCGATTTTTCTCTAAAAACCTGTCATTTTTCCATTTTCTGCCTTAGTGTGTTTTGTTTAAGATGACTACTATATATAAAAAAAGATATTAAGTAAATTTTTTGCACTGGTGACCAGTGGAGTATCCAAAATTGGTATATATTCACGGATTGGTGACTATTCTTTGGATTTCCTGCATCAGAATGTAAAAAAACTCAATTATCTCCGGAACAGTTGAAGATATCAAGTAACCAACATTTAGACAATAGATGTAAAGGGTTTTATCTGTAGATACAAACAACATTTTTTTAAATTTTCTTGATGTATTTTTTGACACAAGGCAATATACAAAAATGCCAGAAATTATATGTATGTCGTTTTAATGACAAAAATTGGAATCTAAATAAACAATACAAGAATATTTATTTATTTATTTTTATAAGGACTATAATTATTTACAAGGTCAACTAAAGAAAAAATGAGGAGCCAAACTTTTTATTTTTAATGTAGCAATAAAAATAAAATGTGTATCAACAAAGAAAAAGATATTTATTCACCATGAACTGAAGGTACAAAAAAATTAACGTATTATTATTAATTTAAATGAGAAATCATAAGATATTACAATAACACACAACGATCGGTTCTTATGAAACACAATAAGGCCTAACTGCAAAGAAATTAAAAAATTACAGGTTTAAAAAAAAATCGGTATCTTATAGAAAGAAAGATATCAGTACTTCAAGAAATTGTTTTTCCCCCATATCCTAGTGACAAAAATATGCCGGCCAAAAAAAATATAATTTTTTTTGTATCTCGGTAGTTTTAAAGTTTGATAAAAGAAACACCATTTTCATTCACGCCCTGTAGACAGTAACGTGCTTCAAAATAAAAGAATTGTGCAAAATTCGCTGTTTCACAAATAAATTATCTCTTAAATCCTGAAAACCACATTGATTGATTTGTTTTCCTTCTCAAAAAATGTGGTTTTAAATTCAACCTAAGAATTCGCTTAGAATTCGCTTCGTATACAGTATATCATCGTCAGTAGTTATCACGTTGCTACTTGTCACCTGTGGTAATAATGGTGTTCCTTCTAATCACAGTTACCGGTTATGTACGTACATACTAAAACCATCGTTTTTAAGTTTTAAGTTACTATGGAGAATCAGCAATTTAGTCAACAACTCCAATTTAACTTTTTACTGTAGTTAAGGTGTTCTTCACTTTTAACCTCTGCATCAAGCAGTGTTGCTTCTGACCAGCGACAAACTTCCACTGATTCAATAATAAATTTCAATAATTGTGTTTTCAATTGCCAAAATTTTAATAAGTAGGTTGAATTTTGTAGTTAATTTAATGATACTTTAATGCTCTTGCATAATATATTTTGATATCTGTAGAGAACAGTTATAATAAATATTTTTGACTATGTAGCTTAGAAACAAGATTTTCACTGCGATATTTCCAACCCAATGAAATGTCTATGTCTCTAAAAATTTAACCCTTATAAGGACAGGTGATACAGATGAGTTATTCAGTATAGAACCGTGATTATTACACGTATTTTGCCAGTTGTGAAAACGTAAAGTTTTCTTATAACTAAAATACGAAGAGTTGCTAGAGTACCATATATTTAGATTAGAAAGCGTAACATCGCATGAATCTTCCGGGCTAGGGACAGATGTATCATCGGCATAAGTTGTATTTGGTACTACATCATTAATATAAAATGTGAAGAGAATAGGACCTACAGCGAAACCCTGAGGTAGTCATATTCGAACGTTCTTAGTTTCAGACTGCGAAAAGCTTTTAGAGCTGTCAGTGATGAAAGTCAGATGAGCATATTGATACCGGTTGTTTAAGTAACAGTTTATCCAGTTTAAGGCTGTATCTTCTACACCATATTTATACAGTTTAAATGGCAGCAAATTATGATCAACGCAGTCGAATGCTCTACTGAGGTTACAGAATACCCTAATTGAAGCACGAGCGCAGAACTAGTACATTTATTTATTTATTTATTTATTTATTTTTAAAACAATATTGATTATCAATAATAGTAATGTTTTCCACTAAATAGGAATTAAGTTTATTAAGGTAAGCAAACTCAAACACATTCACAAATTCCAAGATTTCTGTAATCTACCTGTAATTATTAATATCGTCCTTTTTTAATATTGGATTTACTTTTCCTATCTTAAGATAAAAAGAAAGATATATTAAAAAAGACAATGGTTTTACAATAAAAGATCTTTTTGATGATTAGGTTATTGATCTACACCACTGGATCCAGTATTCTTAAGTTTATTTGCCAATAGTTCTAGGAGATTAGATACAATGTAAAGATACAATAAAAATTTATTCAGCTTTCCCCGTTTCCTTTGTTTATATGATTTTTTTGTATTAATTAAAAAGGCGTTTGAGTAAAATAATAATTGATAAAATTGTTTAGAGCTCACACCTCCCCATCCTCACTTTTAATAACTGTCCTATTTTTATTACTTAAGTCCAGAAAGTACTTGCCAACATATTTTATTTGGGCTATCCTGTGTGCTCATTACCTGTTTAATTAGTATATAGTTTATATCAACACTATCAAGGTAAAACATTATAAAATATGTAACTTATATTTTTTATTTACATTTGTATAACACGACATAATATTTACTTTAAACTCTTTATTAGCCGCATCTAAAGGTTCATGAAAAGTATTTTTTAAATAATAATAACTAAAACTCTTTCCTGTAAGGCCTTAGTATTCAAGACTATGAACTAGGTTACGCGATATCACTGTGAGTATCATCTTGCATTGAAAATTCATATCGTACTTGTTTACAGCGCAAGAAGATACCAGGAATTTCTAATAAAGCAGCAGCGCTAAAATGATTTTCAGTATATAAAAGAAGTTACTTTTTATATAGTTTTCATACTGTAAAAGATGTCTTAAATAACAACATGATGATAAGGATCTAGCGTAAAATAACACCGTTACATCTCCGTAAAAATGATTTTGCAAAGACATTGCAAGTAATTATAGTAGGAACTATTTTCGATGTGATGCATTTTAAATGTTTGGGGGTTGACCAAGGTATATACACACAGATTACTGAAATTTTCATTCGGAATTTCGCAATTAAAAAAAAAAGGTATCTTTCCCAAAGCTGAAGAAAACATGAAAATATGTATATTTCTTACTCAGTATCTTTGTTCTGTAAAAGATATTGATCTCGAATTTTATGAATATTTTGCTTTGGTATTATTCCGCTTTTTTGTGAAGCAATATTACATTGTAAAGATTTTTTTTATAAAATATTTAGAAATTATTGCACGTAGTATAAAAATGTGAAAAAACAATGTAAAATACGATAAGTGAGAAACTTTTAACTGTAAAATAATTGTTAAAATCTTCCGTATCTGCAACACGGAGTTTGGTATTAGTGACTAACTATGCCTGCTTCAGACAAATTAGATTGGATACGAAACAATTATTTCTTCGGAAAGAATTGATTTGTTGAAAGATCATCGTCGACTTGTCTATCTCTTCGTAAGGTGTGATACAAATAACACGCTACAATTTGATAATATATGCAATACATAATAATAAAATTTTAAACATCAGATATACAACACATGAAGATTAAAACAGAATTACTTACACCAAGAAAAAAGATCATGTTAGATTAATGTTTGATACAAGCTTTGACAGTATAAAGATTGCAACTGAATAGTTCAAAGTTCTGACAGCTATTATCGTAATTGTTGCAGAAAGTGTTAAGAGGAGAAAATTATAAGATATTTGTGCGTAGTTGCGGTAAGTAAAAGCTATGACCCTGCCTGGAAGATATACGTGGAATATGAAAATTAACTTTCTCTAAAATAGTGGACAGTCGTCCATGTTATTAATGACTTTGTAAAGTGACATTTCAGAAAAATATACAAAAAGCGAAGACATGCCTAATCTTTGTAATAATTCCAAACATTATAAATACCGGAGATCCAAGAATGGTCCTTGTGGAATACCAGATTGTGCAAAGTAGCCAGATGATTGAAACCCGTTAAAAGCCACAAATTGTGAACGATTTAATTTGATTTGATTGAAATGATTGGTAAGATTAAAAAAATAACAGTAGAGAATCAGAAAAGCCAAATTTACTTAAATAAGTAAATCCTCCGATAGACCACTCTGTTCTACTTAATAAATATTAAGTAGAACAGAGTGGTCAAGTCTATCGGAGGCCTTAAAAAAGCCTGTATAAAAACAAACAAGGTTTGTTGTCCCACCACCACAAACCTTGTCGATCCACACATCGACTTCGGCATATTTACCCATGTACATGTATATTTTTCTTCTTAACATTTTCTCCTTTCTTATCCTGTGAGAAATTTTTTAAATATTCTTTTCAGCAGTTAGGTAATATTAAGAGTTAAGGATCAAATTTAATTTTATCTGCATCCCAATTCTTATGGATATGATTGTGATTAATCAATTATATATGTATTATGTAAGATAATGTACTAACCCTGGTTAGTCTTTATTTTACAACAGCTTTGTGAGCTAACATCTTGCCAGATTTAATAGACATTTATTTTATTTACCTATTTGTCTTAATCAAACAGGTATATTATAACTGGAGAAAAATATTTAATAATCATCGTAGAAAAAAAATTGTACAGAAATCCGTTTCATAACAGACTAAACATAAATATGGAATTAAAAACGTCTGTCTGTATGTGTGTGTGTGTCTGTATGTGTGTGTGTGACCGTTTCTTGTAAACACGATAACTTTTGTTACACTTAAAATTTTTAATTCAAATTTGGAACATATGTAAAGCAGCATAGTAGAATATTCCCTAATGCAATTGGGTCATATCTGTCACGCAGGGTGATCGCCAAGGGCCTACAAACTCTCACTTTTATGTAAAACAGGTTTTATTTCAATTTTAGGGCAAAATGTCACTAAGGTTTTTGATTAAGCACTTAAAAATACGAAGACGTATAAGATTTCTATATCTCAATATACAGGGTGTCTCCCAGGTTCGAATCAGTTTTATGTAGAGTAGATGATATATTAATTTTACCTTCAAATATGGTATATCGTATTTTTAATAAGACTATTATGAAATGTATAAAGTTGCAGTCGGACGTTGCCGACTGCGAATATCTGTTAAATACGATAAATTCCTTTGGACTTAACAATTGTCTTTAGAATTTGGAATATATTTAAAACAGAATGGTAGAATATTTTCCATTGAAATTCAATCATATCAGTCATACAGAGAGGCGTGTAAACTGTCATTTTTTATATAAAATATGTTTTATTATAAGTTTAGAGTAAAATGTTATTGAGGTTTTGGGTTAAGTTCACACAAATATGAATACGTAGAAGATATCTAAACCGCAATATACAGGATATCTCTCAAGTTCCAACCGACTCTATGTAGGTCAAGGCAATATAACAATTTTACCTTGAAATATCGTTAAAGTATTTTTAATATGACTATTTTGAAATAAATATTAGTTGCCATCTGGAATTGTGGATTGTCTGTTAAATGCGATGATTTTTATTGAAATTAAAATTTTTATTCCGAATTTGCAACATATGTAAAACAACATAGTAGAATACTTCCTATTGAATTTGGACCATTTTATCATATCGTCGGAAGTAGGGATTGCAATTAACCGGAAGTTTTAATAACCGGTAAATCGGTAAATAAAAATGTAAATAACCGGTTAACCGGTATTTACCGGTAATTTTTAAAATGAATGATTAGGGTGGCGAAAATGGCAATTGTCTTTTTCCATGTACAAAATTATCTAAATTTAACAAAAAACATTTTTATATATGTATATTTAATATAATGAACAAACTTAAAAGGTTTTTTATCAAAAGGAAAAAATATGAATGAAATATATTTAAATAAATAATTATTCGGTAAATAACAAAAATGTCAACTTAAATAACAAAAATTATAAACATAAACTCAAATGGGGCATTTACTGAATACCTAATCTAAAAATACAATATTTTTAAAAATAGCCCGTTAAAAGGGTTAGTTTTTCAAAGCGATATCGATATTAGTCGTCTGATATTTGTGCATAGAATACCACCAGCTGAAGGTGCCCTTCCTCAATCGATATTGGTGGGTCGATAAGTTAATAAGAATTGGTAATAACATACTTCTAAATGTATTCCGCGGATATTTGCGGCAGTGAAATATTCAATTTCCTGTCGCAAGATATTGTCAATGTCTCTCTTGCATTTCTTAGTTCTTGGTGTTTGGATTTTACTTTTTATAATATTATGTATTTATTGTTAAAAGTGCTCACTGTTGGGACAGTCACTCTGTATTTAGTGAATACTAGTTACTGAAATAAATAGAAACGTTGAATACGTGACATATCGTAAGTTCAGAATTTACCGAAATAACCGGTAAAAAATTAAAATAACCGGTAATTATCATCATGTGTTTTTTGTCCTGATAACCGGTTAACCGGTTAACCGGTATTGCAATCCCTAGTCGGAAGCGTGGTATAAATCGGGTGTTTATATAATATTATTATAATTTTAGAGCCAAAAACTCCAACGGTTTTTGATTAAGAACATAATAAATACAAGAATATACACCTGACCTGCAATATAGAGTTCGTCTATCAGGTTCGAGCGATCTTTACTTAGGGCGTAAAATGTTATTAAGGTATTTTTAATAAGACTATTACCAATAAAAATGGAATTTGCAGTCGAACGTTGCCGAATACTTAATAAACAATATGATTTCTGACAGAAAAATTTAAATACAGAATATCATGGTCAGGGCTCGGGACTTTTATACTTTCATCTCAGAGTCAGAGACGGCTCTCATATAGACATAATATTATATTGCAAACACCTACTGAGACATTCAGGAAAACGACGAGATGGTGAAATATTCATCATTGCCAGCCACAATGTATTTTTGGTAATAAATTTAACCTAAAAAGGATAAAGGTTCTTACAAAAACATGTCATACATATCTAGCAAATAAAAAAACAATTTTGAATCAAACATATACTTTCCTTTTCTGTTTAATATGTGTGGCGTGTTTGTTATGTTTATTTTCATAATGATTAAATATAAAAACCCAATAAGCTGCTGGCAACATAAAACATTTTTTCCCAATAAAATAAAATATTTTTATATAATATTAAATCATACATAACAAACAAAGTTAAGGATTGATCGCATAAAACTGGCATATACCGTGTGCATCACAAATGTACACAACGTGATAAAGTGAATTTTATTTCATTTTAAAATGTACATTTGTGAAACGTGCTGAAAATTACCTAAAGACGTAGTTGATTCTTTTACAATTATTGTATTGTTACAATTCTGGGCATTTACTTGAACATTTAATAAGGAGAAAGAGTAGACCATCCGAGATCGTAGTTTCGCAATCCGTAGTACAAATCTAGCTATATGTATGTACGTATCTACAAACCCAGCGTGAAATTAAACAGAGTCGACTGTATACAAGAATGTCTCATGCTTCTCAGGCTGCAGTATACTTGTGGATTCTATATTTTATATTCGTTATAGGTCGTGGAAAATTACATACGTGTGTGTTACTTGAAAGTAGTGAAAAATACATGAGTGTGAGTTAGTTCAATGCTACATCCCCCAATACCTCCTCTTCGGAAGCGTGGTATCAATCGGGTGTTTATATAAACACTAAGTATTTATAATAAATTGGCCATATTAACTTTGGATATTAAGGAATTCCCTAAAAAAGAGTACAAGTTAAGATATATTGAGTCAAACTTGCAAAAAATTTCCGCGCAGACCTAGAACCAACCCTGATTTTGACGTTACAGAGATAAAATTTTCGATCTCTGAATTCATGGTATACTATTACGAAACGAATGAAAGTTACAGTCAGGCGTTACCCAGTTTGAATATCCATTTCAAAAATGATTAAAAAATATCTATAGACTGTGTACTTAATCTTAGTGGCACCCTTTAAAGGCGAATCGTATTCGCGTGTTCGTGCAAAAGATGAATCAAATAGGTATTCGCAGTAGGACACGTCCGACTGCAACTTCCACTCGTTTTTTATTAATAAAGCTTATTGGGTTAATACCCCGACAATATTCTAGTCACCACCTACCACCATTATACAAATTACACAAATAAAAGAATATAAATTACTAATTAGAATAAATTGCAATGCTTAATATGAATCTGTCACCGAAGTCTAAGCTGTAAATTCAACAGTTAGTTTCAGACGTGTGAACTCCACAATATAATTATGCAGCCCTCCCTCGGAAGACGGCTTTTGTCACTGCGTTAACATTGGGTCGTCTCATCAAATGCGATAATCAAATTTAAGTCTATCTTCATTATATTCCTTTCTGACAATACGATGTTTCATATTTCACGAATAATGTAATATGTTAACAATTCGGTTAATACCAAACTTGAAGTGAATACAAAACAAAACTGTTGTAGGAAATATTATCTGCTTTACCTCAGAAATTCCCTTGAGATATAACGCAAATATTTGTAAGAAATAATAAATTATCATTTAAATTTCAGCATGTAAAATAGAAAAAAAATGTCATCAACTTCGATAAATTTTGCGTTGCCGATATATCAAGCAAATCCATAATTTTTGGTATATTTTGAATCAACAAGTTAACTTCAATACTAGAAGTATGTATATAAAAGGTATTGTTCATGCAAAATATATTATATAATTTTATTAGGCTCTTTAAATTTTTGTGTAATTGTTGGCAGTTGTCAAGATATATCAGTAGCCAGCGCAAGAAAAAATGTTCGTGTAGAAGAATTTGCTGTAAATAATAATGTTATTCAAGTTTAACGTGTGATTTTAAAAGAACTTATAATATAATAGTTCCTTTACGTATCTTTATGCCTTGGGTTAAATAAATGGAAAGTTCTTGCGAAAAATTTTTACAGGATGACCTCGATATTAAAAATCATATCTTTATGTACAGTGTGTTTCACTTCTCGTGAAGACACTGTATATATCTTTTTTATTTGTGGCCCAAATCATTTCAAATTTTTATCAGCCATACAACTCCATATGAAGACTTTATTCAACACATAAATGCCGCCCAGGTCAAAAACGCCGGCCTACTGCGATAAAAAGAAAATAGCAATTTTCGAGAAATAATAGTAGGCTTAGAGATAGTCAAAAATTTTGTTAATAAAAGTTGTTCGGAATCACTTGATATGTCCCCCTGTAAATTTTTATCTTTTTTATTTGTGGCCCAAATCATTTCAAATTTTTATCAGCCATACAACTCCATAAGACGACTTTATTCAACACATAAATGCCGCCCAGGTCAAAAACGCCGGCCTACTGCGATAAAAAGAAAATAGCAATTTTCGAGAAATTATAGTAGGCTTAGAGATAGTCAAAAATTTTGTTAATAAAAGTTGTTCGGAATCACTTGATATGTCCCCCTGTAAAATTTTATGAAAATCGGAATATTTTCAAAAAAAAATGTTTTGTTTCACTTCTCGTGAAGACACCCCTGTATCTTTTTTATTTGTGACCGAATTCATTTCAAATTTTTATCAGCCATACAACTCCATAAGACGACTTTATTCAACACATAAATGTCGCCTAGATCTAAAACGCCGGCCTACTGCGATAAAAATAAAATAGTAATTTTCGAGAAATCATAGTAGGCTTAGAGATATACAAAAATTTTGTAAATAAAAGTTGTTCGGAATCACTTGATATGCCTCCCTGTAAAATTTTGTGAAAATCAGAATATTAAAAAAAAAAATAGTTTCACGTCTCGTGAAGACACCCTTGTATCTTTTTTATTTGTGGCCGAATTCGTTTCAAATTTTCATCAGCTATAGAACTCCATGAGATGACTTCATCTAACATAAAGAGAAGTTTTTGTCTATCTCTAAGCCTACTATGATTTCTCGAAAATTGCTATTTTCCTTTTATCGCAGTAGGCCGGCGTTTTAGATCTAGGCGGTATTAATGTATTGGATAAAGTCGTCTTATTGAGTTGTATTGCTAATAAAAATTTGAAATGAATTCGGTCACAAATAAAAAAGATACAGAGGTGTCTTCACGAGAAGTGAAACAGAATAATTTTTTTTGAGAATATTCCGATTTTCACAAAATTTTACGGGGGGGCATATCAAGTGATTATGAACAACTTTTATTAACACAATTTTTGTCTGTCTCTAAGCCTACTATGATTTCTCGAAAATTGCTATTTTCTTTTTATCGCAGTAGGCCGGCGTTTTAGATCTAGGCGGCATTTATGTGTTGAATAAAGTCGTCTTATGGAGTTGTATGGCTAATAAAAATTTGAAATGAATTCGGTCACAAATAGAAAAGATACAGGGGTGTCTTCACGAGAAGTGAAACAAAAAAATTTGTTTTGAAAATATTCAGATTTTCACAAAATTTTACAGGGGGGCATATCAAGTGATTCTGAACAACTTTTATTAACAAAATTTTTATCTATCTCTGAGCCTACTATGATTTCTCGAAAATTACTGTTTTCTTTTTATCGCAGTAGGCCGGCGTTTTAGATCTAGGCGGCATTTATATGTTGAATAAAGTCGTCTTATGGAGTTGTATGGCTGATAAAAATTTGAAGTGAATTCGGCCACAAGTAAAAAAGATACAGGGATGTCTTCACGAGAAGTGAAACACACCGTACTATAAGGGAACGCACAATAATCCAGTCAACCCATTTTCAGTATGGAGGGCGGCAGAATTTTTGATTTCAGGGATAGGTTTGGGGTTTAGGAGGTAAACATACTTAAATGTCTCCGAACCTAGGAGGTCTGCACTTGCGGTGGGGGGCTTCCGGGAGGCCCTAAATTCTTACTTTTTTTGGTTTTTTGCTTATAACTCGAAAACTATTGGTCCTAGAGAAAAAAATATTCTTTTTGAAAGCTGACAAAATTTCCTATATTTTTACTTCAACAAAAAGTTTCTGTTCTTCAACCTATCTTCCGGAAAACGCTGTTTCGAATCACATTTTTCGTCATACTCTGCTCTTAATCTTTTTGTAAAATAAATTGTAATTTGCGCACTATATTCTTATTAGGCACCTATTAAGTACATAACGTTTTGCAGTTAAGTAAAAATGGGTTTTAATTTTGGTACTTCATTTCCGAGACAACGTTTTCCGGAAATCGGCGATTTTCAGAAGCGGATAACTCGTACGTTTAAACGTTTAAACCAATGTTTACACATCGTAAATGGCATTGTGTAAGCTTCATTCTGGTGTTAATAAAACCTTATTATCTTGCAAACTCTTTGTGTAACACTTATTTCAAAATCGTCCGGTTCCCAATTGTCACATTGTATAAGAAACCATATTCTGATAATCCATTCAATTTCATTTCAATTTTAAATACAGAAAAATAAGTACCTATGCTCGTAAATATCTTGGAATCAAAGTTATTCACGTACGTTGATGGTTGAAATCTTGACTTTTTTTGCATGTTTGTATTCTGCTTCAATAATTTTGGCATATAACATAGAGAACCTCATCTGAACGTATAAATGGATCTCTGAAAACTTAAGTTTGAGGCGCAAGGAATTTTGGTACAGCCTAACTGTCTACCTTCCCTTGAAGGGGCAGAAAGGATGCCCTCAATAATACTGAGTACGTACTTAAGTAAAAATCGTATGAAAATATTTAAAATAAAATGAACTTTTTCCTTTTGGGCATTCAAATATACTAATTTGGAACATTTTGCATTTTAGTTTAATATTGTTAACCCCCAATTTCATACAATTAGTTGAAAGTATAAAAAAGTAAAACATATGTAACAACTTCTAGTTATATTACTACAAACATACAGTCACCTATTGGCGGAGAAATTAGCTAAATTAAAAATTTCCTTTTAAATTAATAATCAATTAATATTTTTGATATCCAGTATCAACCAGAAAAATCTATGAGTGGTAAAATATCCACTTAAATGAATTTAGAATATTTGTACAAAGAAAAACCTAGGCCCGACACTTAATAAATTTTGTGTCTTTAATTCTGTATTTATATTGATTTATTTGGTAATAAATATAATACATAAAAAACGCACGTCGGTTGACAGTGATTTGTTAGGGTTTTCCCCTGTATTTTAGACAGTTTTATGTGTTAATCTTATTTCTCAGGATGGTAACATAAACCTTTGGAATTTGTTGCTTTTGGCCTCTTCTTTGTGATTCCTGTTTTCAGTTGACTTCTTCCTGTAAAATTTACCGATAATCTCATAATTTCCTTCATACTCAATCAAGAAAGTTTCAGTATAGTTCAAATTTCAAACACTTAAGATAATTAATAAAACTCACTTAATATTAATTTCGACTTTTACTTATTTTGTGTACTTTTATATAAATATTTCATATGTAACCGAGATAAATTTGTTACCATTTTCGAGTACATTACTTAGAAGAAGTTATGTGCAGGTTGGTCAGTCGATATCATGCTTGATTCTTCACCAGGAAGAAATTCCAAAACTATACCTGTACATTTCAAAGAAATTCGGAAGCTTCTGTGGAGGATTAAAGAAATATATAGGTTTAGTTGAATTTTATAAAATATAGTGCAGGACGAAAAAAATATTCGCAGTTAAAACTTATGGTTCGAAAAAAAAATTATACTAACAAAATCAAGCAGATTTATTTGGGCAAATGACCGATCTTTACTCGTTCAAAAAACAAGTGCATTTTTTTCGACTTATAGAAAACTTATTGATACCCTTAATACCCCTACATAAATGTTTTATTAGACTTGTCACGTTCTGTACAATGCTTATTAGTTATTAATTACTTTTTATAATTTATTAATTCAACCAAACAATCTTACTTATTAGATCAGCTGTCAACTCGGTTTCTGGTCATTGCCAACTTTATGTAACTAAACTAATTAAAATAACATAATCATGTGACAAGACTACAAATTTCATTGCATTTTAAATTTGCCGCTATTTAATGCCTCTCTTCTCATCTAAAATTCAACATGGATGCAACTGGGAAGAGTTACGCTATTGGCTAATCCTGAAAGTTGCCCATAAGCACACCTTATTTCCTTACATCATGTGTATACAAATTTAATATTTGAATAAAGATTATTATTATACTCCTCGCAAAAACGAAGAGTATATTGTATTTGATCGGCACATTTCTAAATCAGTAAATATCGCTCGTAGAGAAAAATTTTTTATATCGTTATGTTAGTGAACGAATTCTGAACAACTTTCAAAATGTCCGTCTGTCCGTCCGTCTGTCCGTCCGTCTGTCCGTCCGTCTGTCCGTCCGTCTGTCCGTCCGTCTGTCCGCCCGTCTATCCGTCCGTCACATTTCTTGTAAGCACGATAACTCAAGAAAGAAAAATCCGATTGTATTGAAATTTGGAGAGTAACGTAGTGTTAGCTAGAGGAAGAACCCTATTGTCTTTTAACAAAATAGATTGGTAAATAAAAAGTTATTAGTAATTTAAAATTTAAAAAAATATTTTTTACATTTTTTTTATGGTTTGTAATAAATAGAAACCTTGCGAAATGTTATTTCGTATCACTGTTTTTTTTTTAATACATTTTACTAATGTGTGTTTCCTAATACTCACAATAAATTTTCTAATGGTATATATTACACTCATTAACCATTTTAGTAATAAGAAATGGTGATGTAGCGGCAAGAGTTTCGTCTCGCAATCCAACACCCATTACCATACCAGGCGTTGCCTATCTTTCGGCAACTTCCCTAGCCAAACCTTTCCTATACCACAATTTCCCTTTCACCACCCTTTACTTTAATTTAACCGCCTTTTACCTCAAACCCCTCCCTATTCCCTTTATCCATTTTGTTATTTTTGTTAAGTTTTGTTATTTTTGTCCCTTTTTGTCCTCCAAAATCCCCTTTTGACCAATAACCTCTAGCAAATTCCAACTTTTAAAATCACACTCTCCCCTTCACCCTACCTTTCCGGAGGCAGGCAGACCACCGGATGAAGACTGTAACTTGTTCGAACGGGTTTTTTCATTGAGTTTTTCCCGTATCACTAACCAAAACTCTAAAAACCAGTGCGCGTGTGTTGTGCGCGCGCCCTCTAATCCAAGTTTTAAATCTAGCCTTAAGTAGCTTTAAGTGTTTTTAAACTTAGTTCTTAGTTCTAGTTAATCCGCAATTGTCAGGCTTAAGTTTTTCTATTTTTAAACAGGAGGCCTAACCCTCATCATTTGACCTGCTGTAAAAGCCGAAAACCGACCCCTTTCCATCCGACCACCCATCTACCACGGCGTTGCGCGACGTGGTGGTGTGGTTAGCTCTGAATCGGGGCTCGGTCTAGGCGCATTCTTGTACTAATAATGTTAAATAAAATTGTTTTGAGTTGAGTTGAGTCTCGCAATCCAAGGGTCTCGGGTTCGATCCCCTCACATCGTGATTTTTTTTTTCATATATTTTTTTTTCACTACAAAGTTGGTATCACAAAATTTAAAATGTCCAAAAACTAGCAGTATTTACAAGAAAGATGCGAAGAGTATCCTATAGAATGTGTAACAATTATATAAAAAGCTCAGTAAATCGGCGAAGAGTATAATGCTTCCTCTAGTTATTATTATTATTATTATTATAAATAGAAATAATGAAATAAGAGCTCATATGCCATGAAAAAATAATATATCTGATTCTGTTCCTTCTCTGAAAAAAAAAAAAAAAAAAAAAATAGAACGCGAAAATCCAACTGTTCGCTTTCCCATATAAAGTACATATTACTTACATTTGACATATAATCCCCCCAGTGGATCTCTAATTGGCTTTATCACGTATTTGTCGCCTAATTATCTGAAACAATTATTTATCAGACGGCCCCTTTAATTATTTATTTCTCATAAAGCTTTATTCTGTTTTCAAAGTAGACTGTTTGAGAGACAGGTAAATATTTAATCACCTATTCAGTTAGTTCGTAAATGTGAAGTTCCATAGGTCTGACCTCTGTTCAAACAATCGGCATCACTGAATACTCGACGCAGTTAAATCATATTTATTATTACCTAGAGAGTGGAGCTTTCGAAGCGTTATTGAAGTTTTTAAGCGTTCCTTTCTAAGCTGTGACAATGGTAACCAGCATTAGGAAAGTGATAAAAATATTAACCAGGAGAGAAATTGATTGAAAATGATTGATTTGTTCGAGTAAATCCTCAAATGGATGTCATTTTTTCTAAACATGTGTTAATGCTTTGTTGGCTAAAAACATTTTTTTACACAAGATGCAAAAATTTCAATATTTAAAATTCAATAAACCGGTGCAAGCTAAGTGGAACTGCGATTTCTTAAGAACGAGAAAGAAGCATACTATGACGCTCGAATTTGAAAGTCGAGTACATGAGACCTACGAATTTGTAAAAGAAGTGATGACGTGAGAATAAAAAAATTGGAAAATTACAAGCTTGCAATATTTTACTTCAATGATCCAGATATCATTTCCAAGTCAAATCGTGTATAGATAGCAATGGAAATGATTCATTCGGGTGTGTGTGTGGACAGATAAAGATACAATCTAATAAATATAGTCCAATCAATAGGTTCTTTTTCTTTGCAAAAATAGCGTAAGTCAATTTTCTTTTTTTAAAAGGTTCGGGGATGCCTTCCGAATATTTTGCCAAGTTAGCGGGGCTGGGAAGAGGGGTGGTTGGGGTTAGCCGCTATCCTTACTGAAAGTCAAACGCAAGTATCTCGAGAACCATTGATGCTAGGGCAAAAATGGTAAGAATATTTTCTGTTTAGCACTAAATTCTATACAAATTACCCATTTGACCTTATTTTCGCAAAATTAACCGTGTACGAGTTATAACGCGTCAAAGTTTTGAGTATTGTTTTACATTTTAATGTACGATCAACAGTTTACGAAATAATCCGCAAAAAACTACTGTTTTTAGAGATTCTTGTACTGTTTAGATTGGTAAAAAAACAGTCTCCCCTCAGACCAAGATGTCATCACAGATGAGTTTTGTGGCCGAATTAGACATCAGATGATTCTATCAATCGTAAGAAAAGCCCAGTCAGTTGGTAAGGGCTACTCTCAACATCCAGATATCGACTACAATAGGTTACTTAGCCCTGTTATCGTCTCAATTTGGCAAAGATATTGATGGCTTCTACTACTGAACATAACGTTAAAATACTTAAACTAGACATTGAAACAGCCTACTTGAATGGCTATTTGAATACATAGAGCTTCTGGAGCTTTTGTGAAGTATTTTGAAAGAAGCAATAAAATTAAAGACTGAAGATGTATCTGCAAACTAATAAAAACTTTCCATCAACTAAAACAAGCTTAGCGGCAATTGTACAAATCTATATCAAGCTATATTAAGCTCCATTAATACAACCATTAAATATAGATCATCGCTGATATTTCCAGAAAAAGAATGACCCACTTTTTGTAGAAGTCTTCATTGAGGATTTGATCATCGCTTCTGTGAATGACAATTTAACGGAATTCCTGAAGAGAGGTCTTATGAGTGAGTTCAGAATGAAGGATCTTGACATAATAAAATACTGCCTTGGTATACAATTCAATATGTGCCAGAATAAACTTCCTGTACTGTTAACTTCTTGAGCCAGTTTAATAATTGCTATGAAAGTATAAAGAAGAACACTGGAAAGCAGTGAAGCAAGTTTTACAATATCTACACTACCTGACTTTAGAAAAATGAAAAGTCCTAACGTTTGCGAAATCTGCAAAAACTGCAAAATCTGATAGTCTGTACCTATAGAGCTCCACATGGTAATTTAAATATCTTTACTGACTGAGTAATGAAATTTGTGAATAAGGGTAAAAGTATGATTATATTAGGCGATTTTAATGTTAATTTTAACAAGAAAGAAAAGGAAGTTTTTAGCGATGGTGATGTTTTTGCTTCTTTTGATTTTTTCTACCATTCCGCGTAAAACCCGTAATAATGACTGATTAGATAATATATTTGTAAATTTTCATGACTATTCAACAGTAATCTTTGATCCCAATTTGTCAGATCACTGTGTTACATTCATATATGTGCCAAAAAAAGAAAAAATCTGCTGTAAAGAAACAACAATTTATAGAATGCGAGAAAAAGTTTAATCAATTATTTTCAGTCAGAAAATTTTAGCTTTATTGATAATAATAATATAGACTCAAATAATAAATGTGACGAATTTATAGATCTTCTAGTATGCGATTTAAACGTCTCGTCCTATGGTTTCAAAGTAATTTGAGGGAAAAAACAACAGATCCAGCATAAAAAAACAGGAATAACCAAAAACTGCATAGCTGCGGAAGCATTTAAGACTACTGATACACTCAAAAAAAAATGATAGGTAAATTCAACCAAAAAGAGCATATGAAATCGCGCCTATCTAGTTTCATAGTTAAATCAATCAGAAAAGAATAGTTATACAACTTTATTTGTTTTCGTAAACAAATAGTAGTTTAATAATCATATCTTCTTGTAACAAATTAAATAGTACAATGACATTTTTTTATGTTCACTAACCATTTTCAATTTGGTCTACAATTAAATAGTACAACGACTTTGTTTTTTGTTCACCAACTAATTTTTAGGTTGATCTACACTTTATTGTGTGATGAAGTTTTTTTTGGTTAGCCAAAATCTCAGTATTGAGACATCAGACCACCCAAACCAAAGAATAGAGATGGTTTATAAGATCCATCCAAATATATCGATGATCCCTGAGAGAATTTGAACATTGCAATCATGTTATTAATTTTCTATAAATTCATTAGAGTATAAGATAATGTATGATTGATTATTGTCAGTGATTTGTATGTGGCGTCATCTGGGAATAATTTCTGTAATAGACTACGTGGTAAGCAAGCAAATTTTATGGTAATTCTTTTAGAACTTCTATAAGACGACAATAATATTGGTTTGTCTACCAAGTACAATAATACAGCGAACTAATACTGGGTTAGAATTACAATTCGATAATAGTTGAAAATAAAATATACTATTATCTAGTTTAATTTGACAGAATTCAACAAAATAATAGTCAGCGTAAAAAATAATAGTCTTATTCATCTATTTTTTAAGTTAATTTTTGTTTTGTTGTACGACAACTTTTTATTAATTAAAATAACAATCACCTCTTGTTTAAAAATACCATCAATATAGTTTAGTTTAACAAAATTAACGATATTGTTAGTTAACCATTTTTTTTTTGTTGAATTTACCCATACTATTTCTTTGAGTGTAGAAATTAAAAAACAAGCCCTGCGACTTTATTCAACAAGAAATAACAATTGCTCGAAAAAAATATAAAGCAGAGTTATCTTATGTAAAAAAAGAAGTAAATGTAAATTATATAAAAATTGCGGAGATCTCCAAACAATTATGTGGAGCGTTATTGACAATGTAAATTGGAAAAATTAAAATATAAAAACTACCCTTCATGCTGCCGATTTGAATAATTATTATGTCGAGGTTGCAGAAAATAATATCGAACAGCTACCTGATCTAACCATACAAAGCACATGTAAATTCAGAGAAGTAGGAACTATTGAGGTAAAAGAAACTTTAAATGAGCTAAAAAATAATGTTTTTGATATGAACAATAAAATAATTAAATGTGTCAAGGATATTATAATTATACCCTTAACAGAATTATTTAACACATGTATTAGAGAGGGTACATATCTAGACTGTTTTAAAATTGCTAAAATAATACCAATATACAAAGAAGGTTAGGCAGACGATCCAGTAAACTACCGACCAATATCGTTATTCCCAGTAATTTCAAAAATATTCGAAATTCTGAAAAAAATAAATCTGTAAATACTTTGAAGCCCTATTAATTGATGGTTAGTTTGTTTTCAGAAAGAGTCGCTCAACTTCTCTAGCTGTTTTGAAATTAATAAATAAAAAATGTAGGATTTATTTCTTGCGATTTAAGCAAAGCGTTCGATAAAATTTTTCACAATATCCTATTAGGCAAATTACATTTCTATGGTTTCAATGACGTTAGCTTAAAGATGATAACATCCTTCTTTTCAAATAGGAAACAGAGTACATTTTTTAATAAAGTAATTCCCGACCTCTTACCAATCAATCACGGTGTACCACAGGGATCTGTACTGGGTCCGGTGTCGTTCGTTATTTATATTAACGACTTAATATACGAAAATGCCAATTGTAGTACTATATTATATGCCAATTACACCACAATAATCATTAAACATAATAACTTAAAATGTTTACTACATGATATGGCCAATAAAGCAGTAAACTATCAAAATTGGTTCACAGCAAATAAATTACTACTAAAATGAAAGAAACATGGTATTTTAATATCGTAATTTAGACAGCGCAAGTAACCCGGACTGAACGAAATTTCTTGGAGTGTACTTAAAGTATCTCCTTACTTGGGAGCATCAAATAGATTTTGTGGTTAAAATATTTAATAAAACTTTACACTTAATAGAAATCTTGTACATGTCGTACCTATGAATGTAGTAAAAACAGCCTACTTCAGTCTTTTCCATTCGGTAATGGGCTATGCAATCATCATTTGGGGTCATTCGGCACATACTGGTCGAGTATTTTCTATACAGCCATTCGATCTATGTGTTTTAGAGAGGATGTTAGAGGGAAATTTAAGGATTTCAAAAAATTAATTTTGCCCTGTGTATATATCTATGAATGTCTTTGTTTGTTAAAATAAATTTAAGTCAATATAATCTTGTAAGTGACATACATTCTCATAATACTAGAAATAATGGTCACATTAAAATAAATTATATAAGTCTAAACTACAGCCGAGACTACAGCCGAGGTGCCAAAAATTATTACGGACTTTTATTTTTTAATAAACTGCCAAAAGTGACCATAAATCTAGATTTTAAGCAATTCAAACAAAAGATAAAAATAATTCTCACGGAAAATGCATTTTATAATTTTGATGAGTTTTTAAATGCCGACATAAATTATTGCTTTTAATTTGTTGTCACATTGTATCTTTGTATATGTAACCACGTATTTTATTTATAATTTTGCAGCTGTTTTCTTGTAATACTTTATATTTTACATATCTTAATTTATGTATGTACCAATTTATACACTTCATTATCATTTTCCTAAACCTTGTATATTATACTGACGTGTCTGATTGTGTAATTACACTGCAAATGCAAATAAAAAAATTTGAATTTTAAATTGAAAAACTTGACCTCTTGCAACTTTTTTGCGCTGTATCTCAAAAACTAGATGTAGGGTCGAATCGAATCTAGTCCATGAGAGCTTTTAGTCAGAAAGTCGAAATCTACAACATATTAAAATTTCAATCAATTAGACTGAAATTCAATTTTCATAAAAAAATAGTGAGGTCAAAATTTGTACGCATCTGATTTTTGACTT
Source organism: Rutpela maculata (assembly GCA_936432065.2). Taxonomy (NCBI): domain Eukaryota; kingdom Metazoa; phylum Arthropoda; class Insecta; order Coleoptera; family Cerambycidae; genus Rutpela; species Rutpela maculata. The sequence goes on from OW386285.2 coordinate 40,598,552, forward strand.
TTAATATATAATTATTTGTTTTGCATGGAATTTTTGTATTGCAATTTTCCTTAAATCATACATAAAATTTCTTTTTCTTTAAATCATACCTACATAATTTTTTCACATATGATCCAAAATTACAAATAAGGAGGTAATTGCGTAATCTATAGGCTAATATGCCCCGAGTATATACTGGACAGAGAGGAATAACTTGCTCAAATTGAATTCCCTAAAAGCTTACACCTATAGGAACCAAAATAGACAATGTTAAGAGGAAAACCACTCTTTTTGAAAATTTTGAAATTTTACGTTTAAAAAATATGTAGGTTTCATACGATATAATAATAATATGTTATATAAATAAATATTATTATTATTTCCAACAAACTTTAATACATTTGTTCAATGTAATACTTAAATCACTTTTGAATTGTAAGATTCAGTCATACTTTACTTGTTATAGTTATTATTATAACTATTCCATTAATAAATACCCTTAGGACAATTTAAATATTTTAGTTCCGCATTTTTTTGTTTTCACTGAACTTGTAAAGTAGCCAATTAAATGTGTGGTGTGGTGGTAAAACAACTGAATAAAAAAATACATTTTTTCGAAATTCAAATAAACCAATTTTTATTCGAATTTATGCAGATATTCTTAAAAAACGTTATTCTAATATACCATTGTCTGGAAAGAATTGTTAAATATGAATTGCGCTATTATATAAGTAAATATGAATTCCTTAAAAATAGATATAAATATTTATTTTATTTGTTATATCAGGATAAGTCCATCTTGTGTGGATATTCTATTCTTCGTCAACTGCTTTTATTTTCCTTTTCCTCGTCTCCATTCTATTGTGATATCTCCCCTTATATCTATTAGGTTGTCGAACTGTTGATCATGTCATTTCATAATAATAAAGTGATTCTTAAAAGCTTTGAACCTAACAAGTTATTTCAAGATATAATCTATCAAGTGGAAAGTGTTCTGAAATACTTATTATTTCTGACTGAAAAAATAAAAATATATTTCTTCTTTCTATAATTTTTCCATTGATTTTATTATTTATAGTAATTAACAACAAAGCAGACAAAGATATTTATGAATCGAGATCATTTATGCAGATAATTTAAAAATAAATTAATAGGGATCGATCGGTTTTTATATACATTACATGTCTTCATCAAAATGTATACGTCCCGTTTCCTGTGTTTGCAAATCTAATAACCATTTGAAGAATATCAATATTTAAAAATAATTCATCATAATCCTCGTTCCTTAGCACAAAAACGTTATAAATGGTCAAGTGCTGTTGGGGCTAAAAAATAGTAATGATTCATTTTCCGTTTACTAATATTGTGTTGTCAGCGACTTGCACTGAAAGATCCAAATATCCCACTTATTATACGAATTGCATTTGATCGGCACATTTCTAAAACCTTAAATATCGCTCGTAAAAAAAATTCAGAGTGTGGGTGAACGAGTTCTGAACAACTTTCAAAATGTCTGGTTACCTGTTCGTCCATACGTCACGTTTCTTGTAACCACGATAAATTAAAAAAGAAAAGTCCGATTGAAATTGGGACAGTAAATTGGCGTTACCTAGAGGAAGGGCACCATTGTTTTTGAACAAAATCGATCAGTAAATAAAACAGTTATTGATCGTTTAAAATTGTTTTCTTAATTTTCACCGCTTGTACTTAAATAGAAATTTCGCGAAACATTATTACCTATAACTATTTTTTGTTTATACATTTTGCTAAAACACATTTTAAAATAATATATCTAATCGTTGAAATATGATATTCCAGTAATATATATTACAGACATTAAGAGTTTCCGTAATAACGAATAGTGGTTTAGTAGCTAAAATTTCGCCTTGCAATATAACCCGAATCAAACAACATAATGACATACTTTTCGATATAAGACAACCCCCTATCATACCAGGTGTTACCCATTTTCCGGCAACTCCCTTAGCCACACTTTCCATTACCACAACTTCTCGCTATCCTAAATTTTATCTTTCCTCAACAAACATCTTCAACCCTTTTCTATTCTCTCTCTGTTTGTTTATTTGTTCTCGTTCTATCTTGTTTGTTTTTTTTTGTTGTTTTGTCCATTTTTGTCCAAATTCCGTTTAGGCTGATAAGTTTCTAAAATCCTAACATAGTTGAGGGCCTTGAGGAAGGCAAACATGTAGCTATTAGCTTGTGTGACCTTTCTAAGGCCTTTGACTGTGTCTCACATGAAACACTTCTGGAAAAGATTAGTTTTTATGGTATTCGAGGTCTGCCATTGAACCTTTTTTATTCCTGTCTTAACAACAGACTTCATTTTTTTCACCTTATGTCACCAAAAAAATGCATCGCTTATGCTGACGATACATGAATAATCTTAAATTGAACGAAGAAAAAACTCAACAAATCATTTTCTCAACAAATAATTCACTAATCAAGGGCAAGAGTGCTAAAATTCTTGGCGTTGTTTTAGATGACACTCTTAGCTGGCCCAATCATGTGGAGCAACTGTCACACAAGTTATCAAGTTCAATATTCATGCTACGTAGGCTAAAAAATCAACTCTGTTCTAAAATCTTAACAACACGCTATTTTTCGTTATTTCATGCTCATATTAATTATGCTATACTCCTATGAGGTGGTTCATCTCGGGCAGCTGTAATCTTTCGTCTGCAGAAGAAAGCAGTCAGGTTAATTGTTAATGCAGGTTGGAGAGACCACTGTTTACCAATATTTAAAAGTCTTGCTATAATGCCAGTTCCTTCTCTTCACATTTATGTTACTTTACTTGAAATTCACAAGAACGTAAATTCTTTTTGTACTAACTCAGATTTTAATTCGTATGGCACTATGCCAATCAACTTAGGCAGCCTCGTCTTAGATTAACAAAATCACAGAAAAACTCAATTATACAATCACATTCCTATTAACGTAAAATTTCTTAATTTTAATAGTTTCAAGAACTTAATTAAAAAACACATTTTAAAATACTGTTTCTATTCAATTGATGAATTTTTAAACACACAAATTTGTTGATATCTTTTAGCTTGTTTGGTATGCTCTGGCCATTTCGTGTGAGCGTGCCTCTTCTTTTTTTTTATGTATATTATTTTGTATTGTGTGAAGTATTTGCAGTTTCCCTAAAAAAAAATTTCAGTGAGCGTATGCAACACTAATTTTAAAAATTGTTAGTTTTAGCTAATTTTAAGTACCTTTGTGTATTATTTGTAAAGTTACTGTTAATTTTAAGCCTTTTAGTTTTAGGCAGAATTTTTAACGGTTTTATCAATCATTGTTTAGCTGAACCGGACTGCCCCGCCCAGCCTTACATTCACCACGGCGCTGGGCGTCGTAGTTGTCTGGCTGACTCCCAGCCAGGCTCCGGGGAGGCGCATGTTGTATGTTTTTGATTTATAACAAAGTATTGTTCGATTCGATTCGATTCGACTTGCAATCCAAGGGTCGTATGTTCGAAACACACACCGGTCGGATATGATAGTTTTTTTTAACTTTTTTTAATATATTTTGTTATACTTCGCCACAAAGTTGGTTTGACGAAATTTAAAAATTTAAAAATTAACATTATTTGCAAGAAAATTGCGAAGAATATTCTATAGAGTGTGCAACAATTATATAAAAAGTTCAACAGACCGGCGAAGGGTATTATACTGTTTACTCTAGTTTATGATTTGTTGTTATTGCAAACATTAGCTTTTTATATTGTTCATTTATTACTCAAGCTCAAAAGGCTTTGTCATTGCAGAGCTTGAGAAAGGATAGTAATTACAACGTGTAGCAGATGAAATACAGTAAAACTACCATTTTCTATTTGAAAAGTAAATGAATAAAACCTCAATGTAGAAAATAAGGTTCCAGTTGTCCAAGAAAGTCAACATAAACATTCGGCGAGCAGTCAGTGCAATGTATTTCTGTACAAAATTTTGCAACTACAGTCTGTAGTAGAGGCAAAGGACCCCGCAAGGAAATTGGTTCTCGGTCAATTTCGCCCAAACTCTAGTACACTATTCCTTTGACCTACCTGAACAAAAGTCTCCATGGGCATAACCTTCTAACTCCTTTCCTTTAAGCTGTATAAGCCTCAGAAGATGCTGGGGTGTCAAAGAATGATAACTTCGTTATTATACATAGATTAGTCAGTAAATGGGTATTTAAAAGTAAATAGGGGCTTAGCATGGCTAGTCATATGTAGAAATAGACAAAGTCGCAAGTTTCCACATATATATTACCCCTCAATAATTTCTGTGTTAGTTTCCTCATCCTTCACATACACATGAGTGCTCAATTAATATTATTACTATTAAATCTCGCATATTCTAAAGTTTTTGGTCAACGTCCATTTGCCTTTCACTTATACGAAAGTGCTTGATTAATGTGAGTCCCCTCGCCTCTCGTACATACCAAGGTGCTTGAGTAATGTGAGTCGTGAGTCACTTCGCCTTTCATGCATACCAGGGTACTTGATTAATCAGTCCCCTCGCATTGCATTGCATTTAATTATCTTTTGACGCATTTCAAAGAGTTTGAAACGTAGTTTTCACTCTATGAGACCCCAGCATTTTCTGAGGTTACTGTAGCTTAAAGGTAAGGAGTTAGAAGGTTATGTCCATGAATACTTTTGTTCAGGAAGGTCAAAGGAATATCATACTAAAATTTGAGCGAAATTGACCGAGAACCAATTTCCATTGCCACCTTGCGGGGTCCTTTCTCTGCCTCGCCGTCGGTAAAAACAGTAACGGAAAGGTTAACAGAAGCAGGCCTCTTCAAATGCGCAGAAGCCAAGAACCCACTAATAAGCGAGTAAAATAAAGTCGGAAGAATAAAATACAAATATCTGGTTCGAGCACAAAATTCTTTGAACAGTGTGGTATTATGTTATAAAAATAAAATCTCAAGCCTCCCATAAGAAGCAGTTGTGGGTTTATTGGCCAAGAAGGCAAAAACTTTAGAAGGCCTACTTGCCCAAAACTAACAATAGTAGATTTTCTGTCCATATATGTACTAAAGGATCAGCAGTGTCCCATATTGTTGATGGTTACAGAATATGGAAATACTAACAGTGTAATGTTTCGCACGTGCGAATTCATTTTCCTAATGACTTTAAGCCACAATGCGAAAACGATGGAAAACATTTAGGGATTTATGAGAAAAGAAAATATACAACTATGAGTTTGGACATTAAAACAGAGATCAATTATTATTAACGAGTAGGAGATGCAGTTTGTTCGAACCTCAGAGACATCACTGAATATTATCTTGTACATCTTCATATTTTTGTTTGCTAAATCAAATACCTTAGTAACACTTTTCTCTGTAATTATAATAAAACATGGTTTATATAAAATATGGTAGTTTACACACCTCTGGTGATCACTTTACATGGGGAATATGTCCCGGTTTTAACAGAGAGTATTTTACTGCTATATTTTGCATAAAAATTTTAAGTCCAACAGAAATATTCGCGCAGACACACAAATATTTTTTATTCTGTATTTCAGTTTAGCGTGTTATGAAATGGATTTGTGCACATTTTTTTTCTACGGTCACTATTACAATTTTTTGTAGGGTTATAGTATACATATTTGATGAAATTTAATAAGTATAACAAATATCATTCAAAACGAATAAAAAAATTGTAGGAAAACTACAATATCACCAACTTAAACGGTTCTATGCGTTGAAGACTTCAAGACAGCATATCGTACTGCAATGAAAGTTCTATATATATTAGATTTCTCTCTTTTTTTAGATCTAAAATACACTTTGTTCTAGGCGCAAGGTTTCAGGTTGTGGCACATCAATGAATTTCTACTAGAGTGCCATGAATATTTGGTTTGATACAAAAGACAAAATTAGCCCAAAGTAATTATACAAGAAGCCAACTATTTTTCCAAACGCTATAGTACACTTACCAATTTAGCCAGTTTTTTACATTATCATTACATGGTTTAAAGTAAACAATATGCAAAAAACAGATAACAACGTTTATTAGATGATTATTCCGGCAACCAAATCTTTGGATTGCTTCTTAAATATGTAATATGGAATAAATCAGGTGACTGAGCTGGCCAAGGAAAACGTTAACGTAGCAGTCTTGCAGATATTTTCTTTAATTGATGTTATATGAGATCATAGGTAAACTCTGTTACAGCGTACAACAAACAATAGATGTATTACACAAGCCTCCCAAGTATTCAGAACATTTGTGTGTTGTATTAGAATTCCCAAAATTAAATGTGTTTAGTATCAACTTGACTAGAGACCTCCTTATAAGTATTACAAATCTTCTTAAATGCTTTGGAGACGATTTAAAATTAAAAAACAGCTGCCCAAGGAATCACTACTTCCACATCCAGATTTTCTATCCAAGTCAATCACAACGAAAAAATTTTTTATGTGGAAATAATTGTTTATGGAACTTTAATAATATAATATTTGAAATCCTCTACCCCAAAAATCCATAAAACGTTACCCCACATCGGTAGTGAGGTGGGTGGTGATAGGTAGTGGGGATGAATGAAGTAAAAAAATATTTTGAGGTTTCTCGTTCTTGTACACACACTAAATCACAATTTTTTTTCCAATATATATCATATTATATATATCATATTGTTTATTTATTTATTTATTTAAAGGTACAACTGCACAGAGAGAAAAATCAAATTAAAGGGCAGGAAGATACAAATGATAAAAACAACAATATACCTCTGTATAAAGACAATCTCAAATACAATCCTATTATATAACTTAATTACCTAAAATGCATTTCCTAATATTAAAAATATTGTAGTTAAAAAGATCTAAGTCCGCTTGATATTGGGTAAACTGTGAGCACATAAATAGGTGAGAATTTTAATAAATTAGTACGAGGAGTTGGTAAATAAACCAAAGAATATGATCGGGTTTGAAAAGAGAGTATATTGTAGTATATTTCATTTAATAGCTCAGGACAGTCAATTTTGTTGGTTAAAAGTTTAGGTAAAAAGAGTACAGCAAAGTATGCTCGTCGTAACGCTAGTCCATTTAAGTTAAATACAGCCGATAATTCAGATTGCAGTGTAGCAACAGTTGGATAAACGCCATCAGACTGATAAGAAAGGTACTTAACATGCTTCCTCTGAACTTTTTCTAAGTTAGAAATATGAGTTTCATAGTTTGGGCTCCAGACAACTGAAGCGTATTCTAGTTTAAACCTGACAAAGTCATTAAACAGCAAAGTAATTGTTGAAACATGTTTAAAGTGCCTTGAGTTTCTCATAATATTATATCCCACACTCTTATTGGAATTAGCTATAGTATGAGGAATAAAAGTTAGTGTAGAAACGAAGATAACACCCAAGTCTTTGAATTCGGTAATGGCTTCACTACCTATATTATACGAAAAAATTACTGAATTAGTTTTTTTTGTGAAGGACATGGCATTACATTTCGATGCATTTAACGGTAACTTATTAGTACTACACCAATTATTCATTTTTGTGAAATCCTGCTGTAATTTATCACAATCACTTATTGACCTAATCGAGGTAAATAGCTTGAGGTCATCGGCATATAGGACAGCATCAGATGTCTCAATGTCCTGACAAATATCATTAATGAATAATATTAAGAGTAGGGGTCCAAGAACTGAGCCCTGCGGTGTTCCCGATGTTGCCGACACTTGAACAGATGTGAAATCACGACAATGTACATTTAAGAGCCTATTAGATAGATATGATCAGAAAAAATTGATGAAGTGCGTGGTTAGTTTGGTTAGTCCAAAGGTTGATAATTATTTCAATAAGATATCATGATCTAGTCTATCAAAAGATTTGGGGAGGTCAGTATAAATTACATCAACCTGATCACCTTGGTCAAGTGATGTAGCAAGATAATTGGTAATACTTACAAGATTAGTGGTTGTTGATCTACCAGTTAAGAAACCATGCTGATGAACTAATGTTTGAGATTTCGTATGATTATTATTTATTTCTCTAGTTTTTCTGCTTTTATTGATTTTACAGACATTTGACCACTTTTGACTCTTGTACGACTATCACAACTTCATTCAATAATTTATAAAGGATTCAATTTGACGTAAATCTGTGGATAGTATTTTTAAAATTTCATAAGATTCAGAGACATTGTAAACGTTTCCATTACTGGACATTGCTCGATACCGGATTGTCCATTAAATGGTCTCACTCTGCGGTTATTTGAAATAAAGTACATACGGTGTCATGTATGTAGTTGGTGTTTGTGTACAAACATTTTCATTTAACAAAAATCTCTCGACGTTTGCCCTGCCGCCGGCCTTTATAACTCTGCTATAATGTAGGCGGCGAACAAATTCGTTTTTTAATGTTTGGGGATTAAAAATATTGTTTATCGGCTTTGGGATAAACCAGCCTGATGGATCTATGGACATAGCTGCTGCAATATAACTAAAATGAAATATGCATTTATTAGTACATAGTAGTATTTGAATCCATAGTGGCCATGAGAGTGACATATTATTTTACATCTACAATCAAACAAAATATATTAGAATGAGTAAAATTGTATGAAGTCAGATATAAAAACTTGTACAGCCATTCTGAAGAAAAACGCCTTTTTGCCAAAATTGAATTAATGATATTTTTGGATTAATCAATAAATTTCCTATCTGAAAAGTTTAAAAAAAATAAAAATTGTAATTTACAATTATTTTTTAAAAATCGTCATTTATTTTAAAAAAATAGCATATAAAAAATATTTGTCTTATATACTTGTAGTTTTCTGACGATGGTTGTATAAACCGAAACGTAAAGAAAGAGTAATTTTATTATAAAGTATATATTATTAGTCCATACGAAACTTGCAAGAAAAGTCTAAAACCCCAAAGTGCAAAGGTAGCGACAAATCATGCCCCCCGTTTTTGAGGACGGCCAACACAAGGGTGATACTCGCGCGGTCCCTACCCCTCTCGAACTACCCCTAAACGCAAAAAACCACTCCATTTTTTAATTTTCGATCGGGTTTTTTTTGACGAAACTCAATATGTCCTGTAAAATTTCGGAACCAGACATTCAAACGACCCTCCGGGGTTGAAACCACCCCCTCCTTAAAAAAAACCGATCCAACAAGTCCTCGCATACCTAACAACGAAAAATGGAAGAAAAGGGGTGGTTTTTGCGTTTAAGGATAGTTCGAGAGGGGTAGGGACCGCACGAATATCACCATCGTATTGGCCGTCCCCGAAAACGGGGGAGTAGACATATTTTGTCGCTACCCTTGCACTTTTGGGGTTTGTGCAACTTTCGCACGGGCTATATAGACATAATATACTAAGATAATCACTTTGAATTTTGTATTATAATAATTCTTATTTTCTGTTTGATTTTATTATATTAATTTTTTGTTTTAAATTTGTTTTTTTATTTGTTCATTATATGAATTACTGTTTACTTATTTCTAATTTTCATCCTTGCTATATTTCCGAATTCTAAAAATGAAATGAGAAAATCATGAAAATTAGCAATTTAATTTTCTTTGATTTCATCCCATTATTTTTTTTTATTTCGTGGCACTTTTTTTCAAAAAAACTCACAAGATAAAATTACGTTCTTCAAGATAAGTACTTAAATGCCTACAGCAAAAATATACATCTAAATATATACGATTTGAAAGCTGATGGTAGAATTGGTTAATTTCAAAACTAATGACGTCATTTTAGATAATAAACATCGACTCCAGGATGACCAATCATTTTCCTATTGTTATATGCAGGCTCGGCGACAGGAATTTTGTGGTCCCTCACGCTGATCGATTTGTGGGCCCTATATCTTGACCTAGTACGGAGTGCAGCTGGTGCTAGTGATAGGTAACAGTCGCCTGAACATAGCCAGATAGGCTATCAGCCCCCCCGTATGGGGGGTCTATTAGGTACTGAGTTTGGGGGATCCGGGCTTCCGAGGGGCCAGCCAGAGATCGTGACAAAAAATTTGTTTTCAAAATTCTCCCCCCACTCATCAATTATTAAGCACGGGGGCCCGTTGGCTTCCGAGGGGCCTCCGCCAGAGATTTTGGCAAAAAAATTTTTTCCCGCTCATCAATTATTAGGCGCGGAGGCCTGTCATTGAATTTGGTACCGGGGCCCATGATTTGATGCTGGGGGCCTGTACGCTATTGCTGTGATTAATGTATATTAGGTGGTAGGGGACTTTTACCGAAGCAAACTCGTCTATAACAGCATTAAAATCAATTTCTTGTGCTATTTGATGCTCCATAGATACAAATGTCAAACAATTTATCCGATCTTGAAGCATCGTTCCGCGCAAGGTTTTTTATTAAGACAAGTTCGCTGAATGCTCTTTCACCTTCTGCGACTGGACTGCAGAAAATATGCAATCCAATACAAACTTCTTCAGAAATGCTTTCCAGCTGCAACTTGTAAATTGCATTCAATAATACAAGAGGACCTGAGGCCGAGTCTGCGATTTCTGTAAAGGTCGCTTTATAAATAGTTTTTAGATGAATAATTTCAGTTTCCAAGTTTGATGTAAGGTCCTTCGGCTACTTTTCAATCAACATTTTACAGTTTTCATTCATATTGTGAAAATTGAGAAGCGATGAAAATACACTACAGATATGATTCATGTGCTCAAATCGATGCTTGAGTTCTGTTATAGTAGAGTATTAGAGATTATTTGGTTGGTGGCATCGTTGCTGTGCTGACATTATACGTGATTTCATTTATCTCATTATATCATCTACCTCACAGTTCACACCCGGCGCGGGGCCCCCTAAAATCTGGGGCCCGGTGCAACTGTACCCGTAGTACCCCCCTGTCGCCAGGCCTGGTTATATGCCTATAATGCAAAATAAAAAATGCCGCAAACTTGTATCATCAAGGACTACACGGGATGACATAATTGCTCACACTATTGGCGCACAGACGTCGTTATGTGTAGAAATATTTTTAAATTTCTGTGTCTGTTTCAACAACGAAATCTAAATTAATAACATACTGGAACGCGCAATCAGCTAGAGGAAGTGAAGAACGTTTCCTCCCACAGGTTTCCTTCAACCAATCAGATCTTGACAGGAAAGGACAGAATAAGTACACGCAAGTTTCTCTTTCTGCTTCAATTATTTTCTATACCTAAAGCATTGAGTGCGCGTTCCAGCTTGTTATTAATTTCGATGATGTGCCCAGATAAGACTTTTAGGTTTAGCATTTATGGGAATTTTAGAGCAGCTTGCTTTTTCTGATGTATTACGTTAATATTACTTTTGATTTTTTGTTTTAGTTATTATTAATAAAATTTACTTTTTATAAAACTTCTCTTATTTTTTCTATTTAATACGGTTTTGCCCAGTAATATTACGAATTTATTAGTAAAGAATGCCGTATGTGATTAATGTTTATACATTATATACATGTAATATGTCATGTAACTGAATTTACCTACGATCACTACGGTAAATAGTAAAAAACACACTACCTGCCATCTATTTAAGTTGAATTTTACATATTGTAAACAAAACGCACTGTAAGCAAATCGCACGGTAAACAAAACGCACGGGACACGCAATTATAGGTGGCTTATATCGCTAACGCGGGGTTTAAAAAAACAAATGCGCCTACGTAATTTTCAAACGCTGTCAAAACTGACATAATATTTGTTGAATAATATTGTCGACTAGTAAACTAAATCCAGATTTTACTAAATAAATAAATAAATATGATCGTAGGTAATAGTATATTACGTAATGAGTGTTGTAAGAAGCATATTACGCACGAATGGAAAAGTTACGCACGATGCAGCGTAGCGGCGAGTGCGTAATTGCTTTACAACTAGAATTATGTGCTATACTTTACCTACGATCATATTTACTTATTTATTTAGTAAAATCTGGATTTAGTTTACTAGTCAACAATATTATTCAACAAATATTATGTCAATTTTGACAGCGTTTGAAAATTACGTACGCGCATTTGTTTTTTTAAACCCGCGTCAGCGATATAAGCCACCTATAATTGCGTGTCCCGTCCGTTTTGTTTACCGTGCGATTTGTTTACAGTGCGTTTTGTTTACAATATGTAAAATTCAACTTACATGGATGGCAGGTTGTGTGTTTTCTACTATTTACAGTAGCGATCGTAGGTAAAGTATAGTACATAATTCGAGTTGTAAAGTAATTACTCACTCATGGAAATACGCACTCGCCGCTACGCGGCATCGTGCGTAACTTTTCTACTCGTGCGTAATATGCTTCTTACAACACTTATTACGTAATATACTATTATGTCGCAACTATTGTACAATTAATTATATAGATGTAAACAGAAAATAAATATATTTGATGCAAACAATATTTAAAAAAAAAACCGCTGCCAAGGAATCACTACTTCCACATCCGGATTTTCTATCCAAGTCACACAACGAAAAAATTTTGTATCTGGAAATAATTGTTTATGGAACTTTAATAATATATTATTTGAAATCCTCTTCCCCAAAACCCATAAAACGATATCCCACATCGGTAGTGGGGTGGGGGTGGTGACAGGGGGTGGGAGTGGGGGGTGGATAAAGTAAAAAAATATTTTGAGGTTTCTGGTTCTTGTACGCACACTAAATCACATTTTTTTTTCATCCCCGTTAATAATGGGGTGGGGGTGGTAATGGGGGTGGTTAATGCCAAAATTTTTTTTGAGACCTTAGCTTCTCTTGTCTATACTAAATATCAATTTTATGAACTCTTACCTGCTTGATTTACCTATTTACTCCAAATTTACCCCAATTTACCCCCCAACCCTTCGACGGAACAAGATGAAAATATAATCTAGTTCTAGATCTCGTTAAAGTACATATGTGTACCAAATTTTAAGTCAATATCTCAAACGGTTTCAGAGTAAACGTGCGCAAAAAAAAAGAAGTTACAGACCGACAGACCGACAGACAGACCGACAGACCGACAGACAGAAATTTTTTTTTCGCTCAAACTTGAATTCTCGACGTTTCATGACATTCTAAGCCTATTTGAACAATAAAAATTTTTAAAAATTTTTTTGTCGTTACTACACTTCCACTGGATGTGGAAGTAATACACTAGTTTCTTTGCACTCAAAGCTTTCATCAGGGTTGGAAAAAAAACAGTTTTTTTTTTGTTTTAAACAGTTTTTTTTTGTTTAAAACAGTGTTTTAAATGGTATATTTTAAACTGTGTTTTAAACAGTTGCTCATATTGTGTATTAAGTATGATTTAAACATTTGTTTAAAACATGATAGGATGTTTTAAAAAATGTTTTTAAAATATTTTGTTTTAAACATGCCAACCCTGGCTTTCATTGTGATTATCTCAGTATGCAGTTACTGTCAAATATGGCGTTCTGATGTAGTGGGGCAGCTATCATTATAAAATATTGTTTTTCACCTACAATCAACCAAATTGTATTAGAATAAGTAAAATTGTATGAAAAATTAAATATATTTTTTTTTCCTATTGTTATAACTAAAAGCATAGCACTTATTGTATTACCTAATATAGTTAAAAGTATTATATCTTTTTACGATCGCGACGAGTAATAACTTAAGTGTACTATTATTATTTAGCTAAGTGCAGAAGCTAATACCCCTAACTTGTTTATTTATTGTGTCTTCATGTACGTGTTCATTGTAGATAAGTATGCCCTCGAGTGTACCACGTAATAATCAATAGTCTGTTCTAACCTTTCTGATAATAACAAAGTGGAAGACACAATTGGTCAAGAAGCTATAGTTATAGAGAGCAATATTGAAAATATAGTTATGAGGAGATATATACAGTGTGTCTACAGACCGAGTTCGAAAGAAATTTTTTATATTCATAGATTTACGGAAAAAGGTCGCCATTGATAATAAGGTATATTTCTGTTTTAATATCGAATCGTCGGTAATTTTACTGGGTTTGTCCTAAAATTCGATTTGATATGAGGACAACTTTCAAAAATGTTGACAAAAACTTGAAATCATTTCAGAATTATATGAGTGTGAAAACGTGATCCAAATGGCACTTGCAACATTTACGATACCATTAATGAAATATTTAATACTTCTGTGTCGTATACAAACAAAATCTACCCATCCTTGATGAAGTGAAAAACATTTTTGAAGCCTTTGGTTCTTGTACACACACTAAATCACAATTTTATTTTTTTCACCCCCTTTAATAATGAGGAGGAAGTGGTAATGGGGGTGGCTAATGTCAAAGACTCAGTGTAATTACACAATCAGACGCGACAGTATAATATACAATGTTTAGAAAAATGATAATAAAGTGTATAATAACCGGTACATACATTAAGATATATAAAAAACATAAAATATTAAAAGAAACTAGATGCATAATTACAAACAAAAAATGTACGTACGTGGTAACATATACAAAGATACAATATCACAACAAATTGAAATTAATAATAATTTATGTTGGCATTTAAAAACTCATCACAATCATAAAATGCATTTTCTGTGAGAATTCCTTTCATCTTTTGTTTGAATTGCTTAAAATCTAGATTTATGGTCGTCTTCGGTAGTTTATTAAAACATAATGGTCCGTAATAATTTTTGGCACCTCGACAGTAGTTTAGTCTTATATAATTTATTTTAATGTGACCATTATTTCTGGTATTATGAGAATGTAATGTCACTTACAAGACTATATCGACTTAAGTTCATTTTAACAAACAAAAGACATTCATAGATATATACAGAGGACAAAGTTAAAATTTTTAAATTCTTAAATTCCCCCCTAACATCCTCTTTAAAACCCATAAAACACAAATCGAATGGCATGACGCTGTACCGAAAATACTCGACCAGTGATGATTGCATAGCTCATTACTGAATGAAAATACTGAAGTAAGCTATTTTTACTACTTGCATAGGAACGACATGTACAAGATTTCTTATTAAGTATTAAAGTCTTATTAAGTCTTTTAACCATAAAATCTATTTGATGCTCCCAGGTAAGGAGAGAATCTAAGTACGCTCCAAGAAATTTCGTACAGTCTGGGCTGTCTAAATTACGGTACGAAAATACCATGTTTATTGTTTATTCATTATTTAATAGTAATTTATTTGCTATAAACCAGTTTTGAAAATCTACTGCTTTATTGGCCATATCATATAGTAAACATTGTAAGTCATTAACTTTAGTGATTATTGTGGTGTCATCGGCATAAAATACAGTACTACAATTTACATTTGCATAAATTAAGTCGTTATTTTATATAATGAACAACACCGGTCCTAGTACAGATCCCTGTGGTACAACGCGATTGATTGATAAGAGGTAGGAAATTACTTTATTAAAAACTAACGTCATTGAAACCATAGAAATGTAATTTGTCTAATAGGATATCGTGAAAAATACAATCTAACGCTTTGCTTATCGCAAAAATAGATCCAACGTACTTTTTATTTTCGATATATATTAATTTTAAAACAGCTAGAGAAGTTGAACGACTCTTTCTGAAATCAAACTAACCATCAATTAACAAGGCGTTTTCTTCAAAGTATTCACAAATTTGTTGTTTCAGAAGAATTTCGAAGATTTTTGACGATATTGACGACATTGGTCGGCAGTTTACTGGGTCGTCTGCTGAACTTTCTTTATATATCGGTATTATTTTACCAATTTTCAAGCAGTCCAGATACATATCCTCTTTAATACATGTTAAACAATTTTGTTAAGGGTATAGTTAGAATATCCTTGACGTATTTAATTATTTCATAGTTCATATCATAAACACCCTTGCTAGCATTTTTTTTTCAGCTCATTTAAAGTTTCTCTTACCTTAATAACTCCTACTTCTCTGAATTTAAATGTGTTTAACTATGCCAGGTAGTCTTGTGATGTAAGTATGATTTATATCAGGTAACTATTTGATAATATTTTCTGCAACCTCGACATAATAATAATTATTCGCATCTTCATTTAAACCGTTCTTTTGAAACCTGTTTACAATTTTCAAAATTATAGTTGAAAAAAAATTCAAATTCAAACTGTGGATTTTTTATCAAACCAAAAGCTTCAAAAGAATTATGAAAATAGATGAAATACATAACATTTTTCTGAAAAAATTAATAATCAAATTTGGACTGGTTGTTCTCTAATGCTTATATTTTTGTCTCTGCTATTTGAAAATAATTAAAAAATACAATTTTCAAAATTACAACGAATAAAGCGGCTTTGAGAACATAGCGCACATTTTCAATATTTTTATAAATTTCTTAATTTTTGTCGCGAAAATGGAAAACCAACTTAACCTGAACAAATTTCCTTAACCTTGACAGTTGAATGATGGTACGGAGCGGGGTCTAGTCAATTTCAAGAGATAAAATTTTGACTTAAACTCCTTTCACCAGAGGGCAAATTAAAAATGGTATTAATACACAAATTTCCAAGAACTGGATAGTAAAACTTAATATCAATTGGAAGTAAAGCGCACTGTTTTAAATTTTGATATGCTCATACGGGAAAAAGAACGAAACCAAAAAACCCGCGTCAGAAAATGGTGGTTACGAAACGAGGCGGATGCCAACCCGCTTAATGTATAGTTTAAAATGTTATCAAATGTAGAAGTTAAGATAAAATAATGGTTATAATTAGGAAAAATAATTTAGAACAATAACAAAAGAAACGAAAAGGGGACAGAACAGAAAATAAGGAATGAATGTTATTGTTAATGAAAGGTTAGAGATAGGTTGCCTAAAGATAGTCGTCTTACACACTGGGCTATCTCACTACTAAAGTCTGATTTGTAAAATCATAATATAATGTTTACCTTTGGGTCCCTGCATCAAAATTTAAAAAAATGGAACCCCAATTATCTCCTGAACTGTTAAAGATATCAAGTTGAAATTTGAAACACATGTGAATGGCTTTACTTGTAGATACAAACAATATTTTTTTTAAATTTTCTTGATGTATTTCTCACCCAAAAAATACAAAAACATGCGAAAAATTGTATGTGTGTCTAATGGAATAAAATGGACTCTAAATAAACAATAAAAAAAGATTTCTTTATTTATTTTTATAAGCACTATTATTATTTACATTGTCAACTAAACAAGAAGGGAAGAACTAAACTTTTTTACTATTAATGGAGCATTAAAAAATGTGTAATATCAAGGAAAAAGATATGTATAAAGATGTTATAATAACCTACAACGATCTGTTACGAAACCGAATAAATAAGGCCTAACAGCAAAAAAAATGGAAAAGTGACAATTTTTTAGAAAAAAAATCTGTATCTTAAAAAATAAGAGAGACGTCAAAAATTTGAGAAATTCCTTTTTTTCCCCATAAATCAGTGACTAACAGAGTGCGCATAAAAAAAATCTAAAATAATTTTTGTGGAATCTGGAAAGTTATCAAGTTTCGTAAAAAACACAGCTTTCTTTTACAGCCTGTAGATAGTAACGTGCTTCACAGTGAAAGAATCGGGCAACACTCGCTGTTTCACAAATAAATCCTGTAAACCGCACATTGATATCAATTCTCGTTCTCAAAAAATATGTATTTAAATTCAAACTAAAAATTCACTTGGTCCGTTTCAATTGGCCATCAGTTTGTATTGTTTCACATCACTAATGCTGAAATGTGAATGCAACTTCAACTATGGCTGCTCACAGCGATCCCAACATACATGCATTTCAGCATAAATAGCAGAACTGTAAATTAGTCAGTTTATAAAAACCTTGTACGTCTTTTAGTCTTAGATTTTAAGGTTTGAAATGAGCATAGAATCTGGTATAAATATTGTAGTCCGAAAGTGGCGTAATTCATTAAACAATATTAAAGAACAATGTTAAAAACGATCGAAATTTTTCCCCTCTGATAAAAGTAAATCGATAGCATATAATAATTGATTTGGTCTCAAAATAACTTAAAAAATACTATATTTAGCCGAAAACATTTTTCAAATGCGCTATTACGTATATAAATATAACATTTTTAAACTATATCTACTTGACATCACAGGATCACAAAATACCAGTGTAGCACGTATTTTTGGGGTCGTTGAAATCGAACCTGGAACTTACTTTGCCCCATCACGTCAGGATTTTCTTTTAAATTAAGAACATATTACGAGAATATTCAAAAATTTGGCGGAATCGCACATAATATTAATTAATTCACAGACAGGGTATTATTTTGGTAGTAACATTCACATGGTGCTCAACATAAAGAGAATTTCACAATAGTTTCCTTCATTATGTAGAAGTTAAATAAATAAGAGAAGCTATTCTATATATTCCGTTTCATTCTATTCGTTTCCTACTTCTTTCTCCTCGCCACTATCTTTACTTGATCTCTTAGAGAAAAGTTTTGCATAAAAATCTTTTAAAATGTTAGAAAACCAACTATTTTTATTTGCCTAAAATGAAATGAAATAAATATTAAATAGATATAGTTTATAAATGCATTAGTAATAATGTTATACTTATATACGTAATAGCGCATTAGAAAAATGTTCCCGACTGTTTTCGGCTAAATAAATACTTTTTTAAATTACTTTTTAGGATCAAAACAACTATTTTATCCATTTATTTTTATCAGAGGGGCAAAAATTCGATCATTTTTAACATTGTACTTTTATTCTACTTAGTTACATGTAGAAGTACTCTGTTACATAATTATCAAAAGATGAATGATTATTAGATTAACAATTTTTGGCCAAGGTAAACGGATATTATTTCTGTGCATTGCAAATTTATGATAATGTAGTAAGGATGAAAACTAAATGCTAATTATCAATTAATCATTAAAATTGCACTGTTGCCAAGGTAAAACCAAAAATTGTTTCTAAAATTATCATCTATGTTGCACATCAAATAAATCGTAATTATTGCCAGGCATGATACATCCTTTAAGCCACCCGGTTATAATTTTAGTTAATGTGTCTCTTTGATTTTGTACCAATGAGATTTATTGTGTCCTGATTTTAATATTTTAATTATTGAGTGGATTCATTCCAATGAACATGAACAACAAATTCCACAGTGCTACTAATAGCAGTGCATCATTGAATATATTTGAATCGAGAACATTGAGAACGTAATCATGTAATTTATACACGTTGTTGTAATATCATCTATAAAATATTTGTAGTAAAAAAAGTCATCTCTAATGGATATTATGTCGAATTTTATGATAGTATACATAGTTTGGTACATCGATAGGCAGCTTTAACAGTGTGATATAAGAGGTCATTTAGAACCTATATGGTCGTATATACCAATATACAAAGTATCACAGATTTTGAGATAACGGCCTTTTTAGATATTGCGACCAGCAAGGACTCTACTTTCATATCTGGGAACGACTGTGACTTGTTGAATACTTTTACCGTAATTTTGTAATAAATTACTTTCATTTTTTTGTTTCTGGGAGTGAAATTAATAAAAATTATTTTGTTTTTACTTAAAAATAACAAATTTGAGTTAAACCATGTAAGTAACAAAATTAAGCATATTTCGAGCTTTATTTACGACTTCGCTGTCGTATCTTCACAACAAAAGTAGCTGTTATCGTCAGTAAACATTACTAAGTTAATGAACTCATCTATACAGAGTATAGTGGAAGACCAGACCCTCTGAATTCGACACCCTCTATACAACTCTCGAACACCCACCTAAAAAATAGGTAATCTGATGTAAAATAACCTGCTAAACTTGATTTTTGAATTCGCCCACTGATTTGAGATTGCCAAAATGACCAAATTGGCAATTTTCAAAAAAAATAAAAATTATGTATTATTTTTTGTTTTTCATATAACACGTCATATATTTTTTTTTTACTTCAGAATAATTTAAATTTTTTGCATAATATTCTCTAACTATTCTTTGATATGTTGAAAGTAAAAAACTTTACCTAAAAAATAATTAGTTGGCAAAAAAAAAATAACAACTTTCTTTGACGCAAAATCTTTAAAATTTGCAGAGGAAAATGTCCGATCGAGGTATCTTTTTTATTTTTAAAGTTAGGTGCCTACTATAACCGAAGAAAATGTTCCGAATGAACTAAATAAAATCTTTTATAGGAAGTTTTTTTTGAAATTTTGCTCCCTGATCGAAATATTTATTGATTGGTTCAGCGTCCGAACGAATGCGCGCTACTATGAATCGGCCGCAATCGCACCTAGAGCTAAACGCAGGCACGTGCCGGGTGATTATTATTTTCCAGTGTCCATTTATGTTACGTTGAAAGTGCTTTTTGTCTCAGTCCTTATATTTAGTGCGTTATAAACACATAGTTTGGCATAATAAATTATAATTACTCGGATAGGAAATCAAAGGAAACAAGCTAAAAACGTACTCTTCGTCTGTTCACTGGATTTTACTTCCACGTCCAGTGGAAGTTATAGTAACGACAAAAAATTTTTTAAAATTTTTATTGTCCAAATAGGCTTAAAATGTCATGAAACGTCGAGATTTTAAGTTTGAGCGAAAAAAAATTTTCTGTCTGTCTGTCGGTCTGTCTGTCTGTCTGTCTGTCTGTCTGTCGGTCTGTCTGTCTGTCTGTCGGTCTGTCTGTAACTTTTTTTTGTGCGCACGTTTACTCTGCAACCGTCTAAGATATTGACTTAGAATTTGGTACACATATATACTTTAACGAGATCTAGAACTAGATTATATTTTCATCTTGTTCCGTCGAAGGGTTGGGGGGTAAATTGGGGTAAATTTGGGATAAATGGGTAAATCAAGCAGGTAAGAGTCCATGAAATTGGTATTTAGTATATACAAGAGAAGCTGAGGTCTCAAAAAAATTTTTGGCATTAGCCACCCCCATTACCACCCCCACTTCCTTATTAAAGGGGATGAAAAAAAAAGTGATTTAGTATAAGTACAGGAACCAGAAACCTCAAAATATTTTTTTACTTCATTCACCCCCACTACCACCCCACTACCGATGTGGGGTATCGTTTTATGGGTTTTTGGGGTAGAGGATTTTATGTATTATATTATTAAAGTTCCATAAACAATTATTTCCACACACAAAGTTTTTTCGTTGTGAGTGACTTGGATAGAGAATCTGGACGTGGAAGTAGTGATGTGATTCCTTGGGCAGCGGTTTTTATATAATTGTTATACATTCTATAGGATACTCTTCGCAGTTTTTTGTAAACAATGTTACTTTTAGACATTTTAAATTTTATAGTAAAAACTTAGTTGGTAAAAGACTCAGTGCGAAATTAAGTAAAAATTAAAAAAAAAGTATACCAAATCCCATTTGGGTTTCGAACCAATTCAATTAAATTCAAAACAAATTTATTGCTGTTAAATAATACAGTCGTGCGCCTCGGCTGGGGACTAGTCTAGAGCCGATCACCCCACCGCGGCGTGCAAAGCCGCGGTAGATGAGTGATCAGGTGGAGTGGGTCCAGCTTTGGCTAAAACAGCAGATGAAGTGAAGTGGTGTGCGTTAGGGCTCCTGTTCTTAAGATATATTAAAAACTTAAACCTAACAATTTATTTGACAGAATCAGAAAAGATTTTAAGATAATTAGAAACTACTTAAAGGTAAAGATAAGTTTGGATTTTTAGCACACGCGCACTGCCGCACACGCGCACTAAATTTATGACGATAAGATTGTTACACGGGAAAAAACTCAATGAAAAAACCCGTTCGAGCTAGTCACGAGACTCATCCAGTGGTCTGCCTGCCTCTAGAAAGGTGGGGTGGGAGGAGGTTGTGATTTTAAAAATTTTTAGATTTACTAGAGGTTATTGGTCAAAAGGGGATTTGGAAGAAGAACAAAAAGGGACAAAAGAACAAAAATTGACAAAAATAGAGGGAATAGAAAAGGGGTTTGAGAGTAAAAGGTGGTGAAAGTAAAAGGTGGTGAAAGGAAAATTGTGGTATAGGAAAGATTTGGATAGGGAGGTTGCCGAAAGATAGGCAACGCCTGGTATGGTAGGGGGTGTTTTATATTGAGGTTTCGAACCAGGGACCCTTGGATTCCGAGTCAAAAGCGTAAGAACTACACCACCACCTTACACGTAAAAAAATGTAAATTTTTACGTTATAAGACACGAGCTAAAATCATATTTTCACGGCTGTATATTACATTATGAAATGTATATTTGTAAAATATATAAATATTTAGATATTAAAGTGAAATATCATTCCACCAGATTTCTATTCAATTATGAAAACATAAAAATCAAAAAAAAAAATTCAAAATTTAAATCATTAATAACGTTTTTATTTACCGATAGATTTTGTTCAAAAGGTTCTTCCTCTAGCTAACACTAATTTACTGTCAAAATTTCAGTTCAATCGGAAGTTTCTTTCTTGAGTTATCGTGCTTACAAGAAAAGTGACGGACGGACAGATGGACATTTTGAACGTTGTTCAGAATTCGTTCACTAACACAATGGTATGAATATTTCTTGTCTGCGAGCGATATTTACGGTTTTAGAAATGTACCGATCAAATGTAATATACTCTTCGTTTTCGTATTTGCGAAGAGTATAATAAGTAGCTACTTTTTTTCATACAAGCAATAGAGTGATATAATATAGAGAATATGTATCGACAATTAAATTTTGAACAATGTATTTTGTGCCAGAGAAGCAGTTGTGAAATAGTTCAAGCTGTCACAGCAGATGTATTCTACTATTTATTGCAAGCAGCGTCCGAAAAATCCGATGACATTTCTGTGGCTCTAAAACAATATTTAGAACAGAAAGATTTATTTTTATCACTAAATATAGTTTACCATGCACAATGTAGAAGATCGTATATAAAAGAAAATCCTAGTACAGAGATTACAAGTAAAAAGGACATTTCTGCAATGTGCTATTTACAAGACAGCCTACCAAATTAAGCCCAGAATTCCAAATGTTTTAGATTTTGGATGGTACATACCTAAAGGAGGAAATCTTATTTCCAAATATTATTTCAAAAAGCCCAAAACAGAATTTTATTGAGTTAACTATATTTTGTAAATGTAAACTATATAACGGTACCTACTACAAGCTGCAAGTGTAGCAAAGCAAACGTGCAATGTAACATAAGTTGTTTATGCGAAGGAAAATGTATTCTTTAGTACCCACTTGCTGTTATAATTAATGAAAACGTATTTTTTAATGTGTATGTTTCGAGATTATCTACATAGTTTTATAACATTTAATTGCAAATATAAACTAAATAATCCGTAGGCTCACTTGATCGCTTAAACGACACCACAGATGGGCGACGTTAACAGAAGTTATGCTTTAAATTAATGCGGACGAGTTGCGCGGCCGCATTCAACAGCGTCATCTCGTTACATGAGCCGAATTTCAAAAAAATCTCTTTATAAAAAAGTTTGTTTACAGTATATGGAACATTTTTCTCATTTATACTATAACCCTCTCTTTAAAAATAAAAAAGTTACCTCGATCGGGTATTTTTCAATGCAAATTTTAAAAAACCGCGACAATAGAGGGTAATTATATATTTTTTAGGCACTATATTATTAGTTACACTATATTCTTTGCCTTCAGCCTATCCAGGAATATTGGAGGGATAATGTGTAAAATATTGGTCTAAATCGGAATTAAAATAAAAAAGATATGATGTGTTATGTGCAAAACAAAAATTAACACATAATTTTAAAATTTTTCAAAAAATTTGCGAATTGACCGATTTGGCAATCTCATATTAACGGGCGAACTCAAAAATCAAATCTAGAAGGTCATTTTACATAATATCTGTTTTTTAGGTGGATGTTCGCGAGTGGTATAGACTACTTTTAAAATGCTTCCTACAGATTGGCTGCTCTCCGACTAGTAAGTCATTAACAAATAAGAGAAACAGAAAAGGCCCTAGGACTGATCCCTGCATAATATTTCAAGTGTTTCCAATTTAACTTTTTTAATTTCAACGGGTTGCTTGCGTTCTGATAGATATGAGGTCAATAGCTAGTATAATTTGTGAAACTTTTTTGAGTACAAAACTACATCCTAAAATAAAATGTAAAAATAGTTTCCTAAAAAGTAATAATATTGGCCTTGTATCAATTTTATTTAATACTAGGTCGTTTTATATAGACAATGATAACGTACCAGTTTTTAGAATGAAATTTTAAATACCTGTTGAAATTCTATTGTCTCTAAAGACGGAAAGCGCTCTTGAGATTCAGTTGTAATTATTCTATTTTCTCAGATGTAGAACGCAATAATACTATCTTTCAGGTACTTAGTCATTAAATAATGTTAAGCAGTAAGAGATTATAGAGGTAATAATGAGAGTTACGTTTTGATCCCCTTTTTTTCTTCGACTTCATACAAAGTCTCACTTTAATTGTTATTGACATTTCTGAGTGCAAACTCCTATCCATATTTCTATTATTCAACAGATTCTGTATTATAAACCAGGCAAATTAGATGTATTTTGAATTGAATCTCATTAAACTTTTTAGATATCTCATTGACACGTACGGATCATGGTTTAGAACTCGATATCTATAGAAAATCCACTTTTACTGACACTCTCACACATGCAAATTGTAATCAATCTTGGAAGATAAAAATGTCACCTTTCCATAGCTATGTCCAAAATTAAATAAAGCCAACTTTGAAAAGGAAGTCAGAACACTTAAAATAATAGCTATCAAAAATGGCTATGACACATCAATTATAGATAAACTCATAAAGAAAAAACAAAGAAAAATGTTGCAAAAACATTTTTACAATGTACGTATGTAGAAAAATTGAAAGGTGGCATAGTATATATTATGTAAAAGGTATTAGCAATTCTATTTGTAATAGATTAAATAACTTAGAAATTAATACAATATCTTCAAACAAAAACAACTTAGGTCGTTTATTAGTTAATAATAAAGAAAAAACGGAAAATATAGAAAAATCGGGGGTATAAGAAATAAAGTGCAGAAGCATAGAAGTAAGGGTCAAGGAATATAAAAAGTCAATTGTAGATAACGTAAAATCCACGGGGTTTGCAGAACATTGTATTCAACAAAATCATTTCTTTAGCAATAGTAATGTTAAACTTTTACATAAGGTCAATAAAGGAGATAATCTAGATATGCTTGAAATTTTGGAAATAAAGAGGGCCCTAAAAAACCACAAAAATGTTACAAATACACAAATTATATTTGCAAATACTCCTGTACTAGACACTGTGTTAAAATTATAATTAAATTCATAGTACTATAAGTAAGTTCCTAGTACCAGGTAGGATTATATTTAAACAATAGCAATAAATGTAAATTAGCTATCATCCTATTCCAAGCTTATTGTACGTAACAATATGCATATATATATATATTGTAAGCGGTCACTTTTAGGTTAGTTATTTAGACTCTTTGATAATGGTCGTGAGACCGAAACATATGTCAGAAAAATCTGAACAAAATACCAAGTGTTTAAATTTCTTAATTTTATGTATTTTGAGTCATTTTCTCCGGATTAAAAAGCTACATGAATCGTAATAGTGATTTTTAAGAACACTGAATTGATATGTGGTGCAGATTGCTCCATTTTTTTAATTTGAAGTTCGCACGCTTTCATCTCAAATAAAATTTGATAATTTTAAACCTCGTTACAAACTGTCAAGTCATTGAATTTATAATAAAAGAGATACTTAAATTTTGTCTGCAAATAAACCTAGCTCCGTGGGTAGGTATGTAGAGTAAAACATTTTCAATGATCAATTTTAAAAATGGTCAATTAGTAAATGCCATGTATTTGTACAACAAATTAGGAAGTCTTTTTTTCCATATTACGTGTAGGATTTTTGATCGAGGCAATAACCGATTGTTAAGCTGAAATCACCAAGGAATCACTGGAAAGAAGATTGGCGGAGTCATACCCTAGCAGACAACCCCGACAGATGATGTAATGCTGTGTGACGCAGCGTACAACAAAGAGCAGCCATATAAAATAATGGATCACGGAAGTCCGCCAAGACGTGAGCAAGAAGACAAAGAAGAAGATTTCGAAAGCGACGATTCAAAATTTTGCGAAAATGCATAAGAAAATTTGATACCTGACATTCTGCTCCATAAATCCTCATTCCTCAGTGGACGTCGGGATCAAAATGGTCCATTGCCACAAATTTTGTAGCAATTATATTCTGCATCTTCCGTCTCCTCTATTTTACTTCCACATCCAGTGGAGGGTATGGTAACGTAAAAAAAGATTTTGAATTTTTTTTTGTTCAAGTAGGCCTAGAATGTCATGAAAGATCGAGATTTTAAGTTTTCGCAAAAAAAAAATTCTGTCTGTCGGTCTGTCTGTAACTTTTTTTTGTGCGCACGATTACTCTGGAATCGTTTAAGATATTGACTTGAAATTTGGTATACGTAATTTCAACTCATTTTCGGGGTAGTTTTGGACCAATGATGAAAATTGTAACCCGATAGAGTAAAACAAATATCAGTTTCGGTTTCAGCGATACAAAATACATAGGATAGGACTATTCAGGTACCGGACATCAAAATTGTATTTTTTTATAGGCCTTTGTTATTTGTAAAATATTGTGAGATAAGCAGTCAAATATTTTGCTGACAAAATTCAAGTCATCAACATGAGATACTTTTTCTTACGATCATAATTTTGGTTTCAGTTGTATTAAGACAATAGTTTTACTCATATTCATTTACCATAACAACAAAGATTAGTGTCATTATTAATTTTTAATTTGTTCGTAACCTCTTATCTATTACGTTCTCTGAAAAATCTCAAGAAAATGCATCGACGAACAATAGAGATACCACGCAGGTTACACGTCCCATCGATTTATAAATTACTAACCAATGTCCTAGATGAGAAGTTTAGTATAGTCTTCTTTCAAACAATGAACATAGTTGTCACGCAATAAAATATCCTCTACTTAAAGCTAGAGGTACTACTATATTTTTTTGTGATTGATAGTGACTTCTCGTAAAGTGGAATTTCCTTATTAATCTTTTTCAGACAATGATGTATTATTATATGTTCAAAGTAATTTCATCGATTAGCTTTATTGGTATGCTATCGTGGTTAGAACTAATTCAACAGTTACATAAAGAATAGAAAATTTATTTGTTTTTGTTTTTCATATTGAATATTATACAGGGTAACTCAGAGTAAAATTCAGTTTTGAAAAAATCATAACAAATTTATTTAAACTGTTCAAAAAGTTTTATTTTAAAATTAAGATACTACATACAATTAAGATACTACATACAGATTTTATTTTTTAAACACTGCGTTATCCAAATGTCGACCATCTTGAATACAACAGTCCTCCAATTAGTCTATGTAATGGAGGCAAAAATAATGTAAATATTTCGTGCAAAGACGAGATTGCCTTTCCCCTCTGTTTTCGATGGTGCTAAACACGATGGAAGTGGTGAGAGAAGTTTTTGACAGCCGCAACCCCCTGAAACGCCCAAAAACCACCCTTTTTATGGGGATCCCTTTATGTTTCCATATACAGTGTGTCCCGCTTTTCATAAATTCACCCTAATATCTCAGTTATTAATAATGCGATTTTCTTCAAATTTGGGTGGTAATTATATGTTGGAAAAATGAATTATTTGGCATAGTAAACATTTCAATTTTTCATTTCCGTGCGGTTTTAGGGGTCGATATATCGGCAAAAGGATATTAGGGCTTATTTTAGACAAATTTTTCTCTCATATTTGGATTTAGCATTGTCCAAAAACCCCTCAATTCATATTCTCCATGATCTCAAAAACGGATTATGGCAGAAACGAAAAATTAATTAATTTCTTAATATATCAGTTATTAATAATGCGATTTTCTTCAAATGTGGGTAGTAATTATATGTTGGAAATATGTATTATTTGGCATAGTAAAAATTTTCATTCTTCATTGGCGTGCGGTTTTAGGGGGTAAAATAGGGTAGGTTTTTTGGCAAGGATATTAGGCCTTATTTTAGACAAATTTTTCTATCATATTTGGATTCAGCATGTCCAAAAACCTCTTAATCCATATTCTTCATGATCTCAAAAACGGATTATGGCAGAAACGAAATATTAATTAATTTCTTAAAAAACACTTTTTAATTTTTTGCTATAACAAACCAAAAAACAATTTTTTTTTATAAATTCTGGTCTCTTCAACATAACCACCTTCCAATGATACCACACCGTTTGTCGTAAATGTTGCCTCGTCACTAAACATTATGTTCTCTAAAAAAATATGTCGTTAAGATAGTTACCTTGCAACCATAGGCATTAATCAAAAGTGCTTTGAAAAACAAGTTTTTATTTGATATTTGGCGATTCATAAGAATTGTGAAAAGTTAAATAGTGTTATTTAATTTATCAATCTTACTGATAATGGCAGAAAATCGGAGAGTAGGTCTTACAATTGAAGAAAAAGTTGAAATTATCCGCTTAATTGGTGATAATGAAAGATCTACGCGTCAGGTTGCTCGAATATTTAATCAACGTCATCGTGATCGAGCACCAATTTGGCACAAAACCGTTGGTGACATCAACAAACTGTTTGCAAGTACCGGAGCCATTTTCAAAACAAGACGAAGAAGGTACAATTTAATTTTACGACAGTATCCAGACGACGAACGCATTTTAACAGAATTTCGGAACAATCCAAATGGTAGTATAAGGGCAGTTGCGAGAACACTAAATTTAATCAAAAATAAAATATGGAGGTGTTTGAAACGTAGTAGGATTAGGGCATTTAAACCAAAATTTTTGCATACTCTCTTAGAAGGTGATTTTGAATGGCGGTTTGAATTTTGCCTATGGTTGCAAGGTAACTATTTTAACGACAGATTTTTTTAAAGAACATACTGTTTAGTGACGAGGCAACATTTACGACAAACGGTGTGGTATCTAGTCAAAATTGTAGATATTGGGCAGCCGAAAATCCCAACTTTGTAATTAACTGTAAAAACCAATACAGTGAAAAAGTTAACGTGCGGTGTGGCATATTAAACGAACAAATTGTTGACCCCTTTTTTTTGGATAACCTCAACGCAGAAAATTTTCTACATTTTTTACAAAATGATTTAGATGATTTTTTTATGCAAATGCCTTTAGCACAGAGAGAAAATGTATACTTTCAGTTAGATGGTGCCCCGGCGCACAATTCTCTGATAGTTAGAAATTTTTCAAATGCAAATTTCCCTATGAAGTGGATGGTAGAAATAGCCCTTTAGAACCGTGGCCCCCTAGATCGCCTGATATTACCCCTTGTGACTTTTTTCTATGGGGGTACTTGAAAAATAAAGTGTATGCTACTCGGCCGCGTAACAGACAAGAGCTTTGCCGTAGGATTAGGCAAGCGTGTCAAGAAATTACTCCCCAAACTTTAAGAAAAGTAATTGAACGGTTAAGAAGGGTTGTTGAAAAGTGTATTTTATTGGAAGGTGGTTATGTTCAAGAGACCAGAATTTAAAAAAAGTTGTTTTTAGGTTTGTTATAGCAATTAAATAAAGTTATAAAAAATTAAAAAAGTGTTTTTTAAGAAATGAATTAATATTTCGTTTCTGCCATAATCCGTTTTTGAGATCATGGAGAATATGGATTAAGGGGTTTTTGGACATGCTGAAGTCAAATATGATAGAAAAATTTGTCTAAAATAAGCCCTAATATCCTTTTGCCAAAAAACCTACCCTATTTTACCCCCTAAAGCCGCACGCCAATGAAGAATGAAAATTTTTACTATGCCACATAATTCATTTCTCATACATACAATTACCATCCAAATTTGAAGAAAATCACATTATTAATAACTGAGATATTAAGGTGGATTTATGAAAAGCGGGACACACTGTATAAACGGGTCTGGGGAGTGATTTATCGTTGGGTTATATGTATATTTGAAATAACATGGAAGGGAGTTATAGAGTAAGTAGCATTTAGATAGCAGGCCTAGGGGGTTGATTAAATCCTCCCGAGCGAGGGGTGGAAAATCTTTTTTTTTTCAAATGATTCGGTTCAAACGCTTATTCCCCGTTTTCGGTGCCGCTGATCACGGAAAAAATATTCATTTTCAGCTCAAACCCCTCATCATCCCTCAAATGGGCAGAAACCACCCCTCTCTCACCAGAAAGCATGCTATCCAGGATTTACAGGTTTTTCGGCACATGCATTTCTGCCCGTTTGAGGGATGAGGAGGGGTTGGAGCTAAAAATGAATATTTTTTCCGTGATCAGCGACCCCGAAAACGGGGGATAAGCGTTTAAACCAAATCATTTGAAAAAAAAAGATTTTCCACCCCTCGGGAGGGTTTAATCAACCCCAGGCCTGCTCTCTGGATTCTACTTACTCTATAATCCCCTTTCATGTTATTTTAAGTATAACCCCTCGATGAATCACTCCCCAGACCCGTTTATATATAAAAACATAAAGGGATCCCCATAAAAACGTAAAGGGATGGCCGTTAAAGGGGGTTGCGGCGGTCAAAAACTTCTCCCACCACTTCCATCGTGTTTAGCACCCTCGAAAATGAGGGTGAAAGGTAATCTCGTCTTTGCACGAAATATTTACAAAAAATTCGTCAAATAATGCTTCATTACGTAGACTAAATCTGGGCCTTAAATTTTGGAAAACTCGTCGACACATTCCAACAGGAATATTGGTAATGTTGTTCTTTAACTGGTTTGTATTGGCCTGGGGATTGATGTAAACAATACTCTCAAAAAAAAAAAAAATCCGGGGGCATTAAGTTCGGTGATCTTGTGGGGAATCTGGAAACAAGTACGCCTGGAAACAATTCACGTAGACTGAACAATGATGCTAGTGCTGTGTGTGCCGTGGCACCATCTTGTTAAAACCAGGTCCAATTGGGGTCGTATCCAGGAAAGTTCTAAAGAGCCAGAATAAAAAAAGTGCGAATGTTGAAATGTGTCGACGAGGTTTCCATTTCCAATTTAAGGACCAGGTTGGAGGAGTGCTGTAGGCTAGATGATGGACATTTGGATAACGTAGTATTTAAAAAATAAAATCCGCATGTATGTAGTATCTTAATTTTAAAATAAAACTTTTTGAACAGTTTAAATGACTTTGATTTTTTACAAACTTAATTTTACTCTGAGTCACCCTGTATATTAAAAGTTATCTGCTAAATACCCAAAACAACATTTTTTTCATAAACAGATTTTGTTTCATAAAATCTAACCATGCCTGTATTTTAAATGTATCCAGGAGAAATTACAACGTGGTAAATTATTTGATGTAAAATAATCATCACCAAACGTGTAACTTATAATAAAAGATAAAAAATCAATCTGAGCGTGTTTCACTCATTATTTGTATGACCGTCTGCACGGAATGATTCACACAGTTTTTGTCAAACAGAGACTAAAACAATAATGCATGCAAATTAAGGCATTTAAATTAAACCACATGGCGGTTGTCTCCAGTTGTTCCCAGAGATAAGTGGGATTAGGTTTAGCGGTCTATCAATAAATAAATTAAATTGCAGATTACGTCGTCAATAGCGACTGGTAAAATTGGCTCACTATCGAAAAAAGTTCATTTTATAAATTTTATACGTATTTCTATGAGAAATGAACGTACTTTTTCTAATGCTCATTGCTTGTTTGAAAATTATATTTCAAACGAGTGGTTTCAACGAGGAAACTTATGAAAAAATTACAGAAATTATTTCAATTATCGCATACTGTTACAGATTTCCTTTTGCCATCAAAATCCAGGCACTTTACGACAAAATATATAATGCCTGTCGCAAAAGCAACTTGTGAAGGCAGCATCCTAGCGTATTTCGACAGCGATCTTTCTCAGTATAAAATTTCATCACTAAATATTCCATGCTACGATCGACCATTAATCAACGTGAAGGAGTTGATTAGTAAATTTCAAAGTGTTGTTCCGTTTTTGAAACGAAAAGGAGGATATAAACCTAAATTTGTTAAAGCTAACAATAAGAAATATTTAACAAAAGCTATGAATGTCTGATAACCAATGATCGGCATTTGGGTTTAATTCCAGTGGTGCGTATAGGTAGTATATAAAATTTTACATCAAAAACTTAAAGTTTGTTCTTTCTTACAAAATTAATAGTCCAGTCAATGAATATATTGTAGAATGCATGGAATATGCGAGACTTTTTGACTTCAGAACTTTGTTAGGAGTAGTTAGTAAGTAAACACACTAAAAGTCCCCGCCCCTGGTAGGGAGGGAGGGAGGGGGAGGGGGGAAGGTACCATTTTTTGATTTTTCGATTATATGTCGGAAACGGTGGACTCTAGAAAAATATGTTCTAAATAAAAATGAAGGCAAATTAAATTGCCTATACATATTTGTCGAATTTCCAACGGTTTTCGAGATATACGTTATTGAAAATCGATAATTTTCGAAAAAATTATTTTTTAAGTGTATATCAAATTGAAGAAAATTTAATGCTCTTCAACTTCGTTTCTGACAATTTTTTTGAGAAACGATCGTAGGAGGCACTAGAAGCAAATGTTTGACAAAAAGAGTTAGGTGAAAATGATTTTTTCGAAAAGTATCGATTTTCAATAACGTATATCTCGAAAACTGTTGGAAATTCGACAAATATGTATGGAAACAGTTTTATAGGAAATTTAATTAGCTTTCATTTATTTAGAACATATTTTTTCTAGAGTTCACCGTATCTGAGATATAATCGAAAAACCTAAAAATGGGACTTTCCCCCTCTCCTCCAAACCATAAGCTCACCTCCCAGGGGCGGGGACTTTTAGTATATTTACCTACTAACTACTCCTAACGATGTCCTGAAGTCAAAAAGTCTCGCATATTCCATGTACTCTACACCCATCTTTTAGCACTCATTGACTGGATTATAAATCGAAATTAAATATAATACGAACCTACCTCACGAGTTTCTCATTTATTTTGGCATAATAGAATACATGTATACATATTTACATATTTACAACTAATGCATATTTTAATAAATCCTTGTAACAACGCACCTGAAATTAAACCCAAAATTTCGATCACTGCTGATAACGTATCGTAAAAATATAAATTGTGTCAGATTGTCCTCATATTTGGTGTAGATGTGAAGTAATCACCTCCAAAAATCTAATTTTCCTAATAATAGTTAAAACTGCAATACAGTGTGGTACATTCTCTATTTATATGACCATATGCACAGAATGATTCCCAGCAACTTAGCTTTTATCAAACAGAGACTAAAACAATAATGCATATAAATTAAGGCATTTAAATTAAACCACATGGCGGTTGTCTCCAGTTGTCCTGCGGAATAGACGGGATTAGGTTTAGCGGTCTATGAATAAATAAACAAAACTCCGGATTGCGTCGTCAATAACGACTGCTAAATTTGACTCACTATCAAGATAAGTTCATTTTATAAAATATGTAGCCATTCCGTGAGAAATAAGTGAAGTGTTGCTTATTGTTTGTTTAGAAATTATATTCAAAGAAATATTTAAACGAGCACTTTTCACAAAGAAAGACAAAAGGTAAAAAAAAACAAAATTCGTGTTAGGTTGTTCTCATATTTGGTGAGGCTGGTGCCTACAGGCGTAAAAAATTAGTGATGTTGTTGGCATCGGTTGAAGATTTTAAAACGCACTTTTTAGTCAAGCATTAAAACATCAAAACCAATGTAAATCGGTCTTTTCTAATAGTACCAGTAATAGTAAACTAGAAATGATTCTACTTGAACTTGTCAGAAGATTCATGGCACTTCGGCCGACCAGGGCATTATAAATAATTCGATTATACTAAAGAAAAACATAGTGTGAACACACGAAATTAGTAATGTGCCAGCTCTCGTGGCCAAATATCTAGATCTAGAAAATTGTTCTTCATACGATGCTTGATTTCCCCTGCCTATAACTCCAAGAATATTAATCTATCAATAAATAAAAATGTACATAAATAAAAATATATAATAATAACTAAAAAATGTAAAAATGTGTCCGAACTATTTCGATACAGAATTTCCTTATCTTTAAATTTTATTATTATTATTTTTTGTAGGATCGTTCAGAACCGAGATATTGGCAAAAAAATGATTTTTAAGTGATATTGTCCCAACATTGGGGGTGTTCCGGGGGGCGGACGAGGAGGAAAAATTAATATGTCAAAAAGAGGCCTATAATGAACTGGTTCCAACAGTAAAATCTTTTGCCCGATTGAAAACGGTATTTACGCATCCTGAGCTCCCTGACACCTGACCTATTATGGTATAATGAAAATTGGTGTGAATTATTCTTTTTAACCCCCGTTATAAGTTTGACGCGTATGTTTGTATGTCTGTCTGTCTGTCTGTCTATGGCTTCATATCTCTTCAACGGGTGAGCCGATTTTGATGCAGTTTTTTCTATTTGAAAGAGTATTTTGTCGAGAAGGTTATAGGTCATATTAGATTTTGCTCTTTGGTGGCCATCTTGAATTCGCCATGTTGAACTTCTCTAGAAATTGTCCGATTGAACTAAAATTGAAAACGTGCAGACAATTATGGTAGCCGAATATGATTTAGGCCTCATTTTAATTCGGTCATATGAAACTGATACGATTAGATACATCATTGTTCGGGTATATTTGCTATGTTTTAACTGTCGCGCTGAAAATTTTGTATGAACAAAGATTATTGATTGAATAATGTACACCAATCTAGTATTCAGTAATTTGGTTTCATCATATAACAGTTGCGTTGAATATAATTTAGGTTTTTTTAGCATTATTTTAATTATGTAATTTTGTGTCACCTATAGCATACTGAAAACACTGTTACTTAGTCCTCCCCAGATTGTAATAGCGTATCTTATTACGGGTTCTGCCAAGGCCCTATGTACAAACATTACCTGTTTTGTATGCAATATACTTCTAAGCTGATAAAATATAAGGTATAAGAGTTCTTAATTTTTTGGAAATTAATTCTATGTGGCTCTTCCATGTCAAATATTGGTCAACTATAACTCCTAAGTAATTTATTTCGCCAACTGACTTAATTTTTATTTCGCATTTACAATTTTGGTACTCTATTTGTATACAGTTATGTTTGTTCCAAGTGATCTTTTTTATATGGTATTCATTAATACTTGACATGGAAAAGCCGATGAGTTTAGTTTTATGATAGTTGGGAGTTAAAAGATTTTTATCTAGCCACATTTTCACCGTACTCCAATTGATGCTTTTCGTTTTATGTTGTCCCAATCATTTCCATAAAAAAGCAGTACTGCATGATCAGCATATGATATTATTTTAAATTCAGTTTTATTTTGAAGCAAACTATTTATATAAATTATAAATAATATTGGTCCAAGCACAGTTCCTTGTGATACTCCAGTTTTTGTTATTAGTGGGTCACTCATCTTATTATTAATGTTCACATACTGTTGCCTACTTTTTAAATAATTTATTATTGTGGTTAGAGCAGCAGTTAGAGCAGCTTATCCCGTTTTTTTCCAGCTTATCTATTAATATATTGTGCGAAACTATGTCAAAGGCCTTGACGAGGTTTAAGAACACGGCTATACATTTGTTACTCTCGTTTAAGTCACTATTAACATAATTTATGACTTCATAAATAGCTGTTTCAGTTCATTTTTTTCTAAAAGCAAATTGATTTTCTGACAATATATTAAATTGTTCAAGATATGCTACTATTCTACTCTTCATTGCTTTCTCGAAAATCTTAGCTTTGTTGTTAATTAATGTTATAGGTCTATAATTACAAACATTTGTTGAGTCAGGGGCGAGCGTAGAGGCAACTTCAATGTGAATGTCAGTCGATATTCCGTTGAAGCAACGTCGAGCGCGGTTAGTACTGAGATGGGGACCCATCTTGGAAAATACAGCGTTCTCGTCCCACCTTCTAGCGGCTTGTATATCAGTGTATATGCGGAAGTTACGTAATTTCAGACGAGGATTACGTAGTGGATATACTATCCTTCGGAGGGGATGTAAAGCAGGCGGTCCCTTGTCCATTAAATGTTAGGCAAGTAAAAGATCCCTACTCTTCTTAAGGGAAGAGGTTCGCCAGAATTTTCAGGTTGGGGGGTAGCTCGTCTCCTGGCGTCGGTGATAGGCCCTGGTAGCGGAAATAGGCCGACGTTAAATAGTTAAAAAAAAATAATAAATTTGTTGAGTCACCAGATTTGTAAACAAAATAACAATCATTGTTATAAATATGAACCATTATTATAATAATAATTAGCAATAGTGGCATTTGTTGTACTTAATATTTAGTTAAAATGTAAATTTAGTTTCACTGTAAATTTAAATAAATTCTGTTTTACAAGTACTAAAAAGAGGTACTTTATGACCACAAAACTATGTCATAAACAGTACTTTATAATGAAGTCGTACACACATTTTGTTTCGTAAATTCTTCCCACGACTATTTTAAAAATATGTATGCAAGAAATTACAATCTTGTAAATTCTTTGACGCTAAATAATCACAACCAAATGCGTGAGTTTCATAATAAATGATATAAAGGAAATACAGCGCGCCACCTTCTCTATTTGTATGACCATCTGCACATAATAATTCACAGCAACATCGTTTTTATCAAACAGAGACTAAAACAATAATGCATGTAAATTGAGGCATTTAAATTAAACCACATGACGGTTGTCTCTAGTTGTCCTGCGGGATAAGCGGGATTAGGTTCAGCAGCAGTCTATCAATAAATAAACAAAACTCCGGATTGCGTCGTCAATAAGTCGTAGTTTTGTAAGGATAAGTGGGTGTTCGGCGGAATGCAGAAGGTCCGATGGGACATCATCAACGGAAAGCAAATTAACTCCGAAATCGCTAGGGAGGCATAACTCCTGGTTTTATCCTTCGGTCGCATAATGTCAAGTCGCTGCCCCTCCTGCTCGTTTACACCGTGCGATGTATAACTATGGGGATTTATACCGAACTGAGATCTAATTATGGAAACAGCTTTGTAAAATCTTGATAGCAAGTTTTATTTTGTTTGCCTCCTAATTCTGAGCTAAACGATTCTTTCCTCGTAAAAATATTGTAAACACCTCGATGTATTCATCTATGCAAAGGGTAAATATTTACTCAGCTCAAGAATGTTTAGATTGTTCACTGGTATTTATGGTTTTATTGTATTTATTTATTTCATTTTACTAACCCAATAAAGTGTCCACTCCATAGACACAATATACAAGGTAGGAGTATCTCTAAAGATCTAATTTCAGTTTCGTATCCACATATACGTATTCTTAGGAGTAAAATATTAGTTTTCTGGACCATCTTTAATAAAATATTTCGACAAAATACTTGAAATATATAGCAAGATCTGTATGAAAAGCAATGATATAATTATCTAACCTTGCAGTATGTCACACGATAGCAGAAATATACCTCACTCCATTTTTAGTGATAAATGTATATTTATCAGTAGGTGCAGGAGGGGTGGTAGGGTTGGACCTCTGGTCGTTGGAGCGGTCATATGATTTGTAAAATTCAAATTAAAATTTGACATCGTATTTTTATTGAAATTTATTGCTGTCCATTTGATACATGTTTTAAGATGCGCTAAAAAAAATCAAAAACACCCGTTACAGCATTTTTCGTGGTATGGTCTGGCGTCTAGGCCCAACTTCCGGAAATTTCGAAAAAATTACTCCAAATGCCAAGATGGAACGTAGCGATTTTTTTTTCAAAAATTGAAATATTGCTTAAACGTGGTTTCTATGCAGCTAAGATACTATTGACAGCATTTTCTTGTGTCGAAAGGGTTAATATGCAAAAATATGTTTATCCAGGTCTTCCAAAGGAAGCTGTTGTTTGCAGAGGATGTAATATCAGATCCAGTGATCTAAAAAGGTTTTCTTGATCTAAAAATGTTTGTGTGGCTGTTAAGTAAAAGTTTTAACACTTGACAGCATTTTTCTATGTAGTGGTGTGTTTTGTTTACCTAATTCATAGCCCATGCGAAAGTTGCAAAAACACCAAAAGTGCAAGAGTAGCGACAAAATATGTCTACTCCCCCGTTTTCCAGGACGGCCAACACAATGGTGATACTCGCGCGGTCCCTATCGCTCTCGAACTACCCCTAAACGCAAAAAACCACAACTTTTCTTCCATTCTTCGTTGTTAGGCATGCGAGGACTTGTTGGATCGGCTCTTTTTTTGAAGAAACTCAATATGTCCTGTAAAATTTCGCAACCAGACATCCTCACGACCCCCGGGGATTGAAGCCACCCCCTCCCTCAATACCGGAATATGCAAAAAACATCCAAACGTGCCGAAAATATTTTTTGCACGTTTTCAAGGGCGGGGAACACGATGCTGATATTATTTAGCTTCCCACTCCTAATCCAAATGCATAAAACCACCCCTTTTCTTCCATTTTTCGTTGTTAGGCATGCGAGGACTTGTTGGATCGGTTTTTCTTTGAGGAAACTTAATATGTCCTGTAAAACTTCGCAACCAGACATCCTAATGACCCCCCGGGGGTTGAAACCACCCCCTCCCTCAATACCGGAACATGCAAAAAACATCCAAACGTGCCGAAAATTATTTTTTACACGTTTTTAAGGGCGGGGAACACGATGCTGATATCATTTAGCCTCCCACCACTAACCAACTACCGGGTAGTTGGTTAGGGATGGGAAGCTAAATAATATCAGCATCGTGTTCCTCGCCCTTGAAAACGTGTAGAAAACAATTTTTAGCACGTTTGGATGGCTTTTTTTTGCATGTTCCAGGGAGGGGGTGGTTTCAACCCCCGGGGGTTGTTAGGATGTCTGATTGCGAAATTTTACAGGACATATCGAGTTTCCTCAAAAAAAAAAACCGATCCAACAAGTCCTCGCGTATCTAACAACGAAAAATGGAAGCAAAGCAATGCAGTGGTTTTTTGCGTTTAGGTACTAAACTACCATTCGAGAGGAGTAGGGACCGCGCGAGTATCACCATCGTGTTGGCCGTCCTCAAAAACGGACGAGTAGACATATTTTGTCGCTATCCTTGCACTTTTGGGGTTTTAGACTTTTTTTGTAAGTTTCGTATGGACTATCAAGCAAATTGCGGTTATGAACTTGCACCTACTGACAGATAGACAGCAAAAAATAGAGTAAGGTATATTTCTGCTAAATTCTGTTAAACTTACATTACTACACACACACGTAAAAATTTTAAAATGTTCCGAAATCACAGTGGTCTTCAAGCTGCAGAAAGTTTGACCAATATGGATCCAAAAGAGGTTTCAAAGAATGTTTTCAGCATATCTGTAGGGTCAAAAAATGCAAAACGGAAACCTAGCTGATCCCCTTCGCGAGATATTTAATTTCTAATTACACAAAAAAAAGTGGTCTGTCCGGTGGACCAGAGCAGTGTATGCTTATGAAATAAGATGGCTGATGAACTGGCTCGGGAACGCACGTCTAAGGCCTTAGTAGGATCCGAACCTTTTTGCGGTGTGGCTAAGCCATGCATACGAACATCCATTAATGAATGGGTACAAAATAAATCTCTAAATTGGTGAATTTTTCATAACAGAGATAGGCCAAAAAGTTCATTAAAGAACGATCGGCTAAATTCACGGAAGACCTACTACGCCAAAATAGAAAGGACATTAGGATAATGGTAAGTCTCCTAACTGGACATTGTAGGCTTAATAGACATATGAGTCTAATGGGCCTGGCAGAGGATGCAACATGCAGAGGATGGAACGTGCAGCTTTTGCCAAGAGGCCTAGCTAGACTGTGATTCCAACTACTTGGCGAAGAGAAACCAAGGGCAGATAGCTATACCAAGGAGCCCTAATCAAGGCTATGGAGTCTGATACAAAAGACAAAGCTAGATAAGGAGATAAGTAAAATTAGACAAGTGCCACATTAGATCCACAGAGGTCGCGGTCAAGGCCAATTAGCCAGCTCCTTTTTCAAGTCTAATCTAATCTAAACCATATGAATTTTGACCCGCTGAATCTGGATCCGTAGTCTGAATTTTCAGATTGACTCGTTTTTCAACTCCAAGAAACACCTTTAAGACGAAAATGGTATGTTCGGCGGATCAGACCAGGGTATCCTTATTTATTTGGACTCGCTGAATCCGAGTCCGAAATCAGAATTGTCAGATTGGCTCGGTTTTTATGTCTAACCTCAAAAAACACTCCTAAAATCCAGTTTTTCGACTTTCACACTCAAATGAGTAGTTACACTTTTTTTTTTTGAGGCTGTGTAATTAGAAATTGAATATATCGCGAAGGGGATCAGCTAGGACTTTCCGGTTTGCATTTTTTTACCCTACAGATATGCTGAAAACATTCTGTGAAACCCGTTTTTGGATCCATTTTGGTCAAACTTTCTGTAGCTCCAAGACACTGTGAATATGAACAAAAAACATGATTAATGGCACCTATGCATTTTTGAACACATGTCTTTTGATTAGATCTTAACCGATAAAAGAAAATAGTGATGAATTGGCTTGTCAATAATGTCAAGCTGCATATGTAACAGAGAGACTTTGATTTGACAAGTCTTTGGAAAATTTATTTAGAATGTCATCCCTTCCCATTCAAACGCCAATGAATCCGGTGTACTCGCTGATCACGAGCATTTATTACTATTCTCGTTTTACGATTAAGCTATAGACTATTATTACTCTAACTTCGTTGTTAAACCAGAGTGAAATGTTAGATGCTCGCAAAGTTTCAGATGAAATGGTTATTTGAAAATATCTCGAGTTCAAAATGCTTTCCATGCAACAAAAACATTACATTCGAGTCACATTTTAGAAATTAATCCAATATGGCAAGTAGATGTATTCTCGCCACTGAAGAGAGTCAGGGAGCGTTTTTCCGATTCAACCATGAACTACAAACAATAGGGTCATTTAGTGATATGGCAGTTCCCTACTTTTTCTTCCTCATTTTAAAGCATAACAAACCAATAGCCTCAGAAAAAAATTTCAGCTCAGTTGAATCAATAGCCACAGAGATATTCGCATTTGAATAGAAACACGCTCGGCCGGCCAACAGTCCGTAGAGTGACGTCACTTGGCGTGCTCCGATACCTATATTAGAGCAGCGATTTCGTAAGTCTATCGTGTCGTTTTTTTTTTTTTTGGCGTAGTACCAGGTCAAACACGTTAGGTTCCTTTGAGTATGTCACCGGGCATATGAAATCATATTTTACATTTTTTTGTGGTCTCGAACTTTTTAAATCAATAAAAAGTGAAGAAAGTGTATTTTTAAATAAAATTGTTTTTTTTTTTGTTTCTTTAAAACTATTAAAGGTACCGAAATTTGTTTTGTGTCAAATTAAAGCATACACTGTAGCGCTTTTACCAATATAAACGGTTTGGGCACAATTCGCACTTTCATTTCTCTAAAAATCAGAAACTAAAAATATATATTTTATGTATTGAAATCTTCACCAATCGATAAACTTTTTTATTTTTGAAAATATTTACATACATGCAGCGAAGAAAATAAAGCCTAATAATCACAAAAGTTTTTGAAACAATATATTTTTTCCTAAAATGTACCGTGTGGCAACAGCGATTTTTTTTATCAGCGCTAAATGCGACATTCGGACGCTTCGCATGCAGGGTTGGTCAGATTAGTCGCGTAGAAGTGGCGGATGTCGAAAATCATTAAGTATTCATTGTTCGGATAAAATTGTGACAATCGAAAATGTGCTTGTTTTAAAGAAGGCCTAAAATGTTGCAACGAGTGCAAATGTCGTTCCTGTAACAACATTACTAAAGATTTCCAGGCAGTTATGAACGAATTAGAATGCTATTAATGTAGGGCCTACATAATAAACTACATACTACATATTTATCTATCCAAATAGAAAATTTATTTCAACAATAAAACTCATTTTATGCGTACGTTTTTACTTTCATTCATTTAAAAATGTCTAATAAACTTACTAATTAGGTGGGTAGTTAGTAACACTGATTGATATTTATAGATTAGGTATTTATATCTACCTACCTGTCTTTTTATTATTTATTGTACAATTTCTTAATATTAACAACATATGATCAATACTACTGCACAATATATGAAATATT
Source organism: Rutpela maculata (assembly GCA_936432065.2). NCBI lineage: Eukaryota > Metazoa > Arthropoda > Insecta > Coleoptera > Cerambycidae > Rutpela > Rutpela maculata. Next base: position 40,640,553 of record OW386285.2, read on the forward strand.
GAACAATAATATTGATCCCCTAGATGCTTTTGATCACTACTGGTTTTGTATCTATTGATGTAAGTTAAACTACTACATACACCCCGACCGGAACCGTCAGATCGTTGCAGTCGGCAGGCTTGCTACAGCTGAGTGCGCAAGAATATGACTTTGGCCCGTTAAAAAAAATCGCTGACTCAATACTATGAACGGAACATGAAAAATGTTTATCCTAAAAACTTTTTTCAACTATTGGCTTCAATTTGTACGCAGCATGTATACACAAATTTTCATAAATATTTTTTTTTCTCGATTGTCTAAAATTACGCTACTGAAAATAACAAGATTGAGTTTCCTATTATTTTTCCAACTTAAAAAAAATAAATCGGATTCACGTGGGACGTTGTTCGAAGCGCTATTGTGTCTACTTTAATCTAAAAAAAAATAGCTTGATAGCACAAATATTTTCAGAGATATAGCGGTGGAGACGTTAAAAAACATATTTCATTAAAAATCCATTTTTTTGAGTTTTTCCGAAATAAAAAAGTTCTCGACCACCAAAAAATGTCGTAAAAAATGATTTCGTGTACACGATTATCTTACTAAAGAATCCCACTAAGTCTGGTTTGGTTCTACGCCGGTTTTTCTCGAAAACTAAGCGACTTTTCTTCCAGATTTTACTCTACTAACTTGCATTCACAGCCGTGTTCACTGGGCGATTCAGTCATCTGATGTCACAACTCGACTACATGTTTATCCCGAGCGTTTTTAAGCGCGCCGACTTTAATAATTTTTTTATACATGAAGGCGGCGTCAGTAAATTCTAATTTTTGGCATACTTACTATACTCACCAAGCTCTTTCAGAATATGTAATAATAAAAAATTGTTAAATGAGCCTATTTTGGACATTTCCTCTAGGATGGTGACAATTTTCAAAAATTAGACATTGTGGGAAGACGAAGTAAAAGAACAGAAGAAGTACTCAACAATATTAGACTCATGAATATTAGACTTCGAAATTTCTATCCACTAGTAGATGAAGATAATTATCTACAATCTAGATATAAAGTAAACCTTCTTGCTGACACATGATAGCGCGAAGTGGACGTTTACTGAAGAGCTAGGAATAATATCATTGCTTGCCCCTCATGGCAACAAGCATTAAAGTATTTTAACGCTCCCGACCGCTCAACGTGCGTCAAAAACTATCGAGCGGCAGTGAAGCACTTTGCGCTCTTAATACACAAATTGCGATTGTTTATCTTCATTAACAAACACGGTAGCGTAGTGAGCTCATCCACACTATCCAGCGAGACGTAGCTATTTAACAGTTTACTTCTCCTGGGTCCAATTTCTAACTGCTGCAACGTCGAAGGGAATAGTTGCACGTCTGTATTTTTTCAATAGCTATTCGTTCCAGATAGATCTTTGGATCTGAGAGGTGTCTAATTTATTTGGCGTATTTTACGTTTTCCAACACATTTTTTCTGCTTTTTTCACAACTAACTTTCAATCTGACACTTTTATCTTGTAAACCGTTCGTCGGAAGAGAAAAAAGTGTGAGGAATAGGAAATAAAAAATTTGTCGTTAAATTCTGCATAAAAAAATGTCCTATTAAACTTGTAGCTTGTCCTCACCTATTTCGCGCTAACAGCGACCGAACAGGGAGGTAGTTTGGGGCGCAGAGGTAAAAAATCGATCCTATTCCAGGTTTCACAGCGAATATCTTAAAACCGGTTACTTTAACGAGAAAAATGCTCAGGAATGAATTTATAGAGCGGAATTTTCTCTATAAAATGCATATATAGCGGGTTTTGACGCAGGTGATTTTTATGTAATTTTCCCTTTTTTCCACAAAGCTGTGTTTTTCGACTCCACGCAATTATATCAGAGGATAATCTGTACTGTTCACTAAATAGAAGATTTGCAGTCACGTTTCAACTTTGAGCTTGCTTCAATTCCTCTTCCTCTCTTCGATGAGAGAGGGTTAATGAGAAAAACTAAGAAATCATCTCTGTATGATATTTTCAATGCTGTACGAGAGGCCAATAGATTTTTCCAATTGCCAGTTCATTTTTATGGCGGCAATTTAATTCATCGTGTAGTATGGCCGAAGCAGGCTACCTTTGACGACGTTTATACAGCCTACGTTCGCTTTATTCGTAATTATTACGGCCAAAAAGTGACTGTAGTGGTGTTTGACGGATATGTTGTCAATGCCTGCAGTACGAAGAGCGTACTTTTGAAACGCATTTCACCGGAAATTATTTTCAATGAGAACACACCACTGACTGAAACGCAAAATAAAATGATAAACAATCTCACAAACAAGGAATGGTTTATTTCGCAATTGGTGGAGAGATTTAAAAACGAGGGAATCAAAACAATTACTGCTGTAGACGACGCAGACGTACTCATAGTTCAAACCGCCTTAAATGAATCTCATGAAAATGATACAGTGGTCATCGTCGGACAACATATTGATCTTCTCGCATTGATTATCGCTCTCGCACCTGAAGATAAAGATATCCGTCTCTTAAGAGAGGCTCAAGGAAAAATAAAAAATAAAGCTTACAGTTCTCGTGACTTGCAGTACTCGGAAGTTTTAAAAAGCTATAAGGAGACAGTTTTGTTTGTCCACGCGTTCAGTGGATGCGATACCACTTCAGCTTTCTGAAGGAAAAGTGAAAACGGTGGAAAGCGTCAATAAAATAAAAGATCTTGAAGAGGTTGTCCGTATATTCAACAACCGTAACTCAACGAAAGAAGAAATTACAAGTGCTGGAGAGCAATTCGCGCTAGAAGTATATAAAGCCCCAAAATATCAAAGATTTATTATCTTCAATAAGTTAGTCGGTCAATCTAGTACTGCCGGGATTCTACCAAGACTACCACCAACATCTGAGGCATTGCGTCAACATTCTTACAGAGTATTTCTCCAAATTCATACTTGGCGAGGAGAAAACTTGGAACCAACGGAATAGGGTTGGAAAAAAGTAGGCAACATTTTAGCACCCATTTATATCACCGAGTTGTCAGCACCGATTTCCACCCTAAAGCTGCAGCTACGGAAAAGGATGCAGCTGTGTTAAGGTTGGATTGCGCTGTTCAACGATGTGCTCTAATTGTCATGTGCAAGGATGTTTAAATTCTGAATTCGAAGAAGAGTTCGTCGATGAGGAACCCCTTATTGAGTAAAATTGGAAAGAATTTTAGTGAAATAGGCCTACAGGGGAAACCACCTTAAAAAAAATACACCGAGAGCTCTACCTCGTGGCTGGTGTGGAAACGAGCTCAAATTGAAAACACAGCTTTGTGGAAAAGAAGGGGAAAATATATAAAAATCACTTGCGTCAATCTTACAGAGAAATCTTACAGAGAAAATTCCGCTCTATAAATTCATTCCTGCGAATTTTTCTCGTTAAAGTAACCGATTTTAAGATATTCGCTGTGAAACTTGGAATAGGATCGATTTTTACCTCTGCGCCCCTCTGTTCGGACGCTGTTAACGCGAAATAGGTGAGGATAAGCTACAAGGTTAATAGAACATTTTTGTGCAGAATTTAACGACAATTTTTTTATTTCCTATACTTTTTTCTTATTCAACGAACGGTTTACAAGATAAAAGTGAAAAACCAGCGTTAAGTCCCCGTTTGCAAAACAAAATCTGTGATTTATTACCCTTTTTTTCTATTGTTATTATTGTTTTTTGTTTAGTTGACTTGCTACAAATGTACAAACATGTATATAATGTGGTTAAATAAATGCTATACTCAATATTATAATATGTTCAAAATGGCCGCCGCCCCAATATATATGTGATCAAAACTTAAAAATTCATAATGGCGACGTCAACATGGCGGATAGGTTTTATCAATTATCGTCGGATTCAACTGAAAATTGGTATCTGTGGTTGTAGATTACAATTATCCGGTCCAAATTGGTCAATTCAAAATGGTGGCGTCAAAATGACGGATAAGTTTTGTAATTTGTGGTCTGATTCGAATGAAAATCGATATCTGGGGATTTTCGAAGTCGCAGGTTATAAATATTTAGTTGAATTCTTTACATAAATGTCGAAAGTGCCAGAATTTTCTCCTTAAATAAAAGACTAAAAAGTAAAAAAAAAACCGCTGCCCAAGGAATCACTACTTCCACATCCAGATTCTCTATCCGAGTCACTCACAACGAAAAAACTTTGAATGTGAAAATAATTGTTTATGGAACTTTAATAATATAATATTTGAAATCCTCTACCCCAAAAACCCATAAAACGATACCCCACATCGGTAGTGGGGTGGGGTGGTGATAGGGGTGTGGTAGTGGGGGGTGGATGAAGTAAAAAATATTTTGAGGTTTCTGGTTCCTGTACATACACTAAATCACATTTTTTTTTCATCCCCTTTAATAAGGAGGTGGGGGTGGTAATAGAGGTGGCTAATGCCAAAAATTTTTTTGAGACCTCAGCTTCTCTTGTATATACTAAATACCAATTTCATGGACTCCTACCTGCTTGATTTACCCCAAATTTACCCCAATTTACCCCCCCAACCCTTCGACGGAACAAGATGAAAATATAATCTAGTTCTAGATCTCGTTAAAGTACATATGTGTACCAAATTTCAAGTCAATATCTTAAGCGGTTTCAGAGTAAACGTGCGCACAAAAAAAAGTTACAGACAGACAGACCGACAGACCGACAGACCGACAGACAGACCGACAGACAGACCGACAGACAGACCGACAGACAGACAGAAATTTTTTTTTTTTCGCTCAAACTTAAAATCTCGACGTATCATGACATTTTAAGCCTATTTGGACAATAAAAATTTTTAAAAAATTTTTTGTCGTTACTATACTTCCACTGGACGTGGAAGTAATAAATTAATAGTTTAATAAACTAAAAAAACACGCTTTTATAAATACTGCACTAGAAAGCAAAAAATCATCGAACTTGTTCTCTCTGTCTATCTCGCAAGGGGCTTAGTGTAAGCCGTGAAATTAAGTATAATGTTTGAGTATAAAAGTATAAAAACGTGGGGCGTGATTTTAGATTTGAAATATTTTCTAAAGAAATTTTAAAAAGGTAAAAAATGTCGTTCCAATTCCATTGTTTGAGTTTTGGGGTAATTGAAAACAATTTTTTCTCACAACTTTTTTCTATAAAAAACGCTAATATCTTTTCGCAATTTTTGTAATACTTTATTGACAGCACGCGACAAATATTAATGTTACAAAATTGATAATTTGTGGAATGATGTTCTGTCTTAAACAGAATTTCTACTGATTCGTTATGAACCAACAAAATTATTGAGTTGTTGGACTTTAAGATACACCCTTTATATATAGATATAGGTGCATTAGGGTGGCCCATCTCTATAGGGGGTGAATTTTTTTTGCGTATTTTTTAAGTCTCACCCCACGAAAATATACTATTATACTAGGAATAATTTATGTCAAAGTTTCAGATAATTCGGTGAACGGTAACCCGTGCCGCATTCAGGTAGAAATTTGTAGATAAGATTTTATTACGGTAACCCGTGCCGCATTCAGGTAGAAATTTGTAGATAAGATTTTATTACGGTAATACACTTAAATTTTACTTAAAATACAAATATCTACTTCTTTTCCCATAATGTTTTATTGGTGTAATTATTTCCTAGAAATTATTTGTTTTGGAAGTTTGGAAATATAATGCACCTACGGTAGGTTTTTATGTCAGTTTGCAATTGTGTTTTACAGTGGTGACATTATAAGTTCTAGCATACGTTCCTTTTTGATAAAACGTTTAACGATGGCTGATGTTAGATCCTTACGAAAGGATACTTTCATTTACTTAGTTGGACACTATTCGTCACAAATCATTGGCAATAAATTGCCGTCTAATAGACAAGTATTACAAGTGCTCTTTTATAACATTCGTGAAGTGAAGCTAAGTGTACATGAAAGTGCTAAATTAACAATAAAATAGGTGTCAGTTTTTTGGGATAAAGCTCGCATTCCGACACGTCAGGATTTTCATTGTGTTAAACAACTAGATAAACTTTACGCAGAGTGGAGGAACTTACAAAAATCGGCTAAAAGGGCCAGTGCTGGAGTAAGGAAAAAAATTTCGTTGAAAAATTGGACGATCTTTTTGACATTTCTCATGCCAATGCATTGGAGTTGATGAAAATAGATGAAGATAAGCAGTTTTTAATTAACCAAAGAAAAAAGGGACGTCCTGGATTTATGCATGGTATTGATTACCAACTTGCTTCTCAAGAAAAATCAGATGAGGAGAAATTACAGAAACGAATGCAACGCAGTCAACAAGAAAAAGCTAGATTAGAGGAAACAGTCACCTCTCCATCATCAACTAATAATTCAGCCGACTCCAACGAAAATGAAGATGAAATAATCGAAGCCCAAGAAAAGTTGTTACAAGACCAGCCTGGCCCGTCACAGCCAAAAAAGAGGAGATTGTATGGAACATGTAACATCATCACACCAAAAATAGCCGCTGCATTTGATGCTTGCAAAATAAGCGACAGGTATGGAGTCCATATTCTGACGGCAGTAGCAGAAGCACTAGGACATGACACCACATCTTTGTCCATCAGCAGAACCACACTTCAGCGCTCTAGACAACGCATCCGCGAAGAAAGAGCTGAAATATTAAAAACTGCCTTCGGTAATTCTGAATTGTCGGCCCCAGTCATCCATTGGGATGGAAAACTTTTACCTTCTCTCACTGGAATGGGAAATATCGATAGACTTGCTATCTTAGTTACTAGTGGAGATATTGAACAACTACTTGGAGTACCAGCTTTGCCCAATTCAACTGAAAGAGAACAGACTGAAGCAGTTTATGATGTGCTTTGTGAATGGAATTTGGACGAAAAGGTAATAGCTTTGTGTTGTGATACAACAGCATCAAATATGGGTTATATAAATGGGGCAGCCACACTATTGCAACAAAAATTAGAAAGAGATATTCTATATTTTCCTTGTAGACATCATATTTTTGAAGTGGTTTTGAGAAGTGTGTTTGACACAAAAATGCCTTCCTCATCTGGTCCAAATGTGTCACTATTTAAACGTTTTAGGGAATTTTGCCCTAAAATAGATCAAAATAAACTAAAAACTGGATTTCAGGTATCAAAAATTAAACACATTTTACAACCAGTTAAAGCCGAAATTGTAAAGTTTCTAAATGCAGCTTTAACTTTGCAACAGCCTCGTGATGATTATAAAGAATTTTTAATGCTTTCTAAACTTTTTGTTGAAGAAGAGCCCACTCACGCGACATTCTATCAACCAGGGGCATTTTATCATGCACGTTGGATGGCCAAAGCCATTTACTGTCTAAAAATATTTTTTTTCCAAGATCAGTTCCAACTAACTAAAAAAGAAAAAATAGGTATTGAAGATATATGTCTCTTTATTGTAAAGGTTTATGTAAAGGCCTGGTTTACAGCGTCATTTGCTAGTAAAGCACCGCTTCATGACTTAGACTTTTGTAAAGAACTCATTAATTATCAAAATATTGACAAAGAAATATCTCAAGCCGCAAGTAGGAAAATAGTGAACCATTTGTGGTACCTTAATTCAGTAAATGTTGGCTTATCTTTCTTTGATGACGATATTTCAGTTACCACTAAAAGAGAAATGGTTAAAGCTTTGAATAGGAAAGCACCAAATCAAGAGGGTATTAAACGACTTATGATTAGTAACATTACTGACGTTGAAAACAAGGAAATTCAGGACTTCATATGCGAGAACACTAAACAGTTTTTTCAAAAATTAGGTTTGTCTATGGAATTTTTGGAAAATGATCCAACAACATGGAGGGAAAATGAAAGTTATACCCGATGTTTCAATATTGTAAACAAAATTAAAGTTGTAAATGATGCCGCTGAGAGAGGAATCAAACTTATTACTGACTATAATGACATTTTAACAAAAAATGAAGACCAAAAACAGTTTTTACTTCAAGTTGTAAATGATTATAAATCACAGTTTCCAAATGTAAAAACAGAAACCCTGTCGCATGCTTTGGCCTAGTGCAAAAAATATTGTTTTTAATACTATATGTCTTGTAGATTTAGGATAATATTTGGTACTATGTATGAAAAAAACGTTTCATAATAAAATACACAAAGATAAAACGAGAGTTTTATTTCAAAAACTTCTAGTCTAGTTTTCTTAGACTACGAATTTACAGTAGTATGACACATGTCACAGTCACAACAGATAATGTCTTTGATATTTGTATGACTTGATTAGTCATTCTAAAGATAAATGTTGCTGATTAAAAAAACAAAAACAATGCATCAACCAAAGAATGTAAATAATTCCATTTACTTTTATTATTGCATAATAATGCATTCTGAGGCACCCCTTGCCTTCAATTTGCCTCAATAATATTTTGAGGGGACTGTTTTTTCTTCAAATGGAACCATTTGCAGAGGTGAAAAATAAAAAATTCGATTTCGAAAAAGATGGGCCACCCTAAGGTGCATACATACAAACACACGTCTACTTCAATATTCGGTTTCGGAATATTATATTAAACGAATATTTATGCAGATTTTTATCTCTTATAATTTTTTTGAAGAAATTTCCGCTGGGGCACGTTTATTTGTATAAATTCATTATTAATTAACAAATATGCTCATTTTGTTTACCCTGCATTTTTATTGTCATGTTGCTGGCGATTACTCTGGAAAAACTTGTTTCCTATGTTTTGTTTTCCGTATTAAAATAAAATCTCTCTGAAGAGTAAATCTCTCCTTTGTTTCGTCGTTAGTGTTGAGTACTTCCACTTTTAGCGGAATTTAAGAATACGCTTGAAGCTGAAGTTTTCCGCATTAAATAAAATTCATCGCATAGTTAAGGTAAAGTAATACATACAGGGTACACAGTTTAGTTGCCCCTTATTCCAATATCCACTAAAAGCCTAAAAAAAATGGAAACGCTTACACTCAAAACGCATAAGATAAATTAAAAATTAGTATCTCCCATTTTCCCAGTAATTTTGACGATTCCAGTAAAACTGATAAAAGTAGAACGATATTATTCATTTAACGGAATTAACGACACATTTTCGGAACCTATTTATCCTAATAACAGGTTGTATCTAACCCATGAAATCTTAACGACTTGGAATAGCGCTCTGATCTATATCTCAGCAAAGGTGAATTGCCTAACTCTCGTTAAAAATAGGTAAATTATACTGTTTATGTTTACTAAACGTGTATATTAACGTGGTCAAATTCTAGGTAAATATATCCAATTGTGATAGTCCGGTAAACACTGATTTATTTTTGCAAGGTCTAAATTCCTTTTTTGGTTTGACTTCGTGGTAGGATAAGTTTCAATTTTTTTTTTGTTACAATTTTCGCTGAATTTCATCCTTTTCTTCTGTATTTGTTTACACCAAAAATTATAACAGTAACAACTGCATGCAATATTCGCTCATAATGAATAAGATTATTGATGAGGACTAAATAATAGGCATACATAATCTTATTTTTACAAAAATTTGTTTCCTCTGTGAACATAATTTGTGAAACTTAGGATTTAGTGTAACATTCTGAAGGTACCACTGACAGAAGTTCAGACGGTATGGAAAATCGATTAGGATATCTTTCCTGATACATAGTTCTAGCTTTTTTTGTATTACAGAGACCATATAAGTAATGCATTGTCGCCATTTCCGAATTCGTATAGTTAACCATAGTTATTGAGATATTCGAAGAAAAACAGCGAAAAAATAAAATAAATTCAATGAAACACTAAAAATCGAAGAAATAATACGATGAGATGATTTTGAATACCAAATAAACTTCCTTTATGCCATTAAACATTGTTTTGAAAATGATGTTTGCAAAAACTATTCCAGTATAACTAGATTTATGAGTTCAAAAATTATACAGCCCCACAAAAAAAAAAGTTCAAAGCAGCGAACCAGACCCACGTATTCCTATGTATTTTCGGTCGCTGAATCCGAATCCGGGGTCAAAAAAAATCGTACAACCCAAAATAATTAGCTAGAGCCAAAAAACACCCCTGAAATGGGGTAAAAAGAATATTAAGCTACGAGAATAGTTGTTACATCTTAATCAATCGAATTATACAAATCAAGGTTAAACAACAGCGTAGCAATAGATATGAAACACACCCCCAGGGAGGGGCGAAAACTAGCCCCCATATATAAAAACATCGATCCAAAACAGCAATGACTGCTGAAAAAGCTCAAAATGTCTAAGTTTTGTTAAAGTGATAAGAAACTGCATCAGGTCCGACGTAATCTTCATAAACTGCCCCTATAGAGTTGAGAACAACCACCCCCAAGTTTAAAGGACACGAGAAAACAAGAAAAAACGTAAAATGCAACAGGATTTCTATTTTCATGGATGCTATGATGATGTTAAATTGGCTCTTTTGTATTATTATTCGAAGATGTTTATTTGTTTGATTGGCTCTTTTTGGTGTGAATGATTGGCTCTTTTGATGTTATATGGCTCTTTTGGTGTTGTATGTTTCTTTTGTGTATTTCTGATCTAATAGTAGTGGTTTTATTTTTATTTTTTATGTTTTTTTATGTATATTTTTTTTATTTATTTTCTTTTTGTTTTTTTTTTTTCAACTAATGGTTTTAATATTTATGTCTTAAGAAAACGAGAGGATCAGGAGTATTAAGGAGGGTCAGGAGTGAAGATATAGTTTGGGTGCATATAGGAATTTCGTGACTAGAAGATCTCTTAAGGTAAGGTTGGTGGATTGTGTAAGTGTGTTAGCGAAATTGAGGATGAAGTTGGATGGGGTTGGGACGCCACTAATTTCATGTATGGTTTGTAGTGAAGTATACTGTGGGAGACGGTTAGCGATACGCAAAATTTTATTTTGTACCTTTTGCAGTTTTCTCTGCATGGTAAGGATGGTTAGGGGGTATCAAGTGACAGCAGCATACGTCAAGATAGGTCGTAGGTATACTTTGTAAATGAGGACAAAAATATGAGGAGAAGATGCTATAAGTATTGAGAATGAATATCTGAGCTCCTGCATCGGCTTTTATAGTAAACGGTTGCTAGGTCCATTACATTTCTTATTTGCGTCATTGTCATAGTTACTGGGTAATACTTTGTTCGTAACGATGAATCTGATTTACTCTTGTTCGTAAGTATTAACCTATTATTAATACTTCAAAATTACTATTTAAATTATTAAATGAGATTCATCATTTCATCGTTACATACAATATAAATTATTTAGAGTGTACTTGTCTATTAATTTTGTATGTCAATCTGACTGTAAATAAATTCAGTTACCAAAATGGAATTCAATATTGTTTTATTCAATATAATATCACAAAATTCCATATCTTTCCAATAAATATTAGGTATCTGTAATAAATTTAAAACACTTGAAAAATTTTACTGTACTATAATGGGTTAGTAATCTATTTCTTTCACTTCGTCATGCGATGCTTTATCACGGACATGTATCATAAAGTAATTCCGAAATTACTTAATTAAATTCATTACATGACTGTAAAGCTTTTGCCGATCACGTTTCTAGAATAGCAACAGAATATACTGCAAGAGTTTTATAAAGGTTGTTGCCCATGTATAAAGTCAAGAGTTTTGCGAAAGAAAATCTGGTTCTTGAAGCCGACGTAACTTTAAAATTAATTCAATAAATGCATTACATAACACAGATCCACAAAAAAAAAAAGGTCGTGATCTGTATGACTGACCATGGTATTCCTATTAGACTAGGAGCCCGCCGACCACTAATTGGGTGTCATAGGTTTAGTCCCAAAATGTGTGAATTGTTGTTAATTTGGAGCAGTAGAGCACAGAAATGACCATGCCAGCCCTTTTTTTGGGGGGGGGGGGGCAGGGCTCCTCCAAAGGTGTAAGAAATATGACTTGTAAAAGTAAAAAAAAATGTCACAAATAAGTCATAGGTTTATGCATGGGGGGTAGAGGGATTTCTTAATTTACCTCCAAAAATCATGAATCCAGAATCCCATTCATTTTGGGGGGTACAAGGAAGCGCTACGCTCGCCCAAATTTGAAAAAAAAAGTCAGATAAAAAAATAATAAGTTTATGAATGGCAATCAGGAACCTGGTAAGTACGAACCTCCTGAGTGCGAAAAGACATTTGCCATCATTGAAAAGTGGTGCGAACGTCTTACCTTTCACGATAATAATTGACGGCGTATCGGCTGTTCCTACCGCATGTACTAGTTACCCTTGTGATTCGATGAGTATCACAAATTTACGACTGGAAATCATAAACTTGGTAAGTATGAACCACCTGAGTGTGAAAATATATTCGCCATCTTTGAAAAGTGGTGCGAAGATCTTGCCTTTCACGATCATTGACGGCGTATCGGCTCTTTCTACTGCATGTACCAGTTACTCTTGTAATTCGATGAGTATCATAAATTTACGACTAGCAATCAGAAACTTGGTAATTATGAACCTCCGGAGAGCGAAAAATACATTCGCCATCTTTAAAAAGTGGCGCGAAGGTCTTGTCTTTCACGATAATTGATAGAGTATTATCGGAGCTTCCTACCGCATATATTGGTTACCCGTGTAATTCGATGAATATTATAAATTTACGACTGGTAATCAGATACTTGGTAAGTATGAACCTCCTCATTGCGAAAATACGTGCGCTATCTTTGACAAGTGGTACAAGGTCCAGCTAGAGAGGGTTGAAACGTCTAAGCGCCTGTTTCCACTATAATTATTTATTTTCATTCTAATAAAGTTTGTTTTTTTCTGATTAGTTTCTCTTCTAGTTGTAATTATTCTCTATTTAATTACCCCCTCGTACATATGACACATACACACAGACAAACACGCACGCGCGCACACAAGTTTCTGATTGAATTACACGGATAACCAGTACATGCGGTAGGAAGCTAAAATACTCGGTCAATTATCGTAAAAGGCAAGACATTCGCACCACTTTTCAAAGATGGCGAATGTCTTTTCGCACTCAGGAGGTTCATACTTACCAGGTTCCTAATTGCCATTCATAAACGTATCATTTTTTTTCTGACTCTTTTTTCAAATTTGGGCGAGAGTAGCGCTTCTTTATACCGCACAAAATGAATGGGAGTCTGGATTCGTGGTTTTTGATGATAAATTAAGAAATCCTTCCAACCTCCATGCGTAAACCTATGACTTATTTGTGACTTTATTTACTTTTACAAGTCATATTTCTTACACTTTTGGGGCCCTGCCGTACGCCTCTGCCCCATGGTCATTTCTCTGCTCTACTGCCCCAAATTGACAACAATTCACACATTTTGGAAGTAAACCTATGACACCCAATTAGTGGTCAGTGGGCTCCTGGTCCATATGTAGTTTTCGGTGCTGAATCTGAATCGGAGGTCAAAATAGTATATCCCTTAAATTTATGTGCAGAGCGAAAGATATCCCTTAAATGGTGGTAAAGTTATGAATATCAGTATCATTACGGAAAGAAGCATGAATGGGCACTTTGCAACCCTCGTGCTCTTATTTATTATTGCCAAGGGCGTAACAACCCCCACCCCCCCCCCCGCTAAGGGGTTGGTACGCCTTCTATCTACGTCATCAAAGCTTCTAGCTTACAAACTCTTGAGAATGCAAGGGAGACATGGTGGAAGGTGAACACAGCCAAAGAACCAACTCCCTAGAGGGGTGAAAACTACCCTCTGCTGAACGGGGATGGAGGAAGATGTGGGAGAGCAATTCTTGTTTTTACTGTGCAATGGTCGCGGTGTACTGTGCAGAACTGCCCTCAGTTGCTTTGCCTGTACCCGTCTGAGAAGTGGAAACCACCCCCAAATTCACAAGAAGTATTCGAAAAACTTTTAAGACCGGAAAGATGAACTCTGGAGTTTTTCAATCTGAGAGAAGAGAAATCTGCCAATGGTATTGAGTTTGCACAGCCAAACCAACCTTAAAGCAGGTAAAGAACATCCCTCGATAAGTGTGAAACAGGAAGGAACAGAGACAAAATTTTCCTCACTTATTTTCTCTGCTTTCTTATCTTCGCCGACACCCTATATCTCAGTCATCATTATCCGGCCTCATACTCCCTGTATCCTTTATTCTATTTCATGAATTCTCTCACGATATCAGCAGTATAATAATATCATGTCTTTTCGTCCATACATCCCATTTTATCTTCAATCATACTTGGTTCTCTAAAATTCTTGTCTCTCTTCAGGGCTTCCTCTTATACTCTGTCACTTTCTTATAAACTTACCTCCCTTTCTATCACTCTGTCTCGATCTCTGATGGATCTTCTGTCACTCTTTTTCATGCTTTACTACCCATACATTTTTGTGCACTCCCTGATACTATCTCACAAACTTTCTGTATGCAACTGGCATGCATCGTCCATTCTTACACTCTTCCGCACTCTCTCACTCCTGCTTCACTGGAACCCCTTCTTACTCTCTCTCTCTCTCTTGCTGCTGTAGCATCTATTCTCTTTTTTTGTAGTATATCTTGCTTTTGATTTCATAGGATCTTCTAACTGACTGGCGCTTATGGTGTTTTGTTGTACCTCTCTTCAATGACCAACAGTAATCCGCCATCAGGTGCACATCCCACCTCCCTTGATAGCGCTCTCCATTTCGGAGATGTCCTGGTGAAATCGTTCACCTTGCTCTTCACTGTAGTGGTCCAAAATTTCTGGGAAAAAATCTAGATGAAAATGCAGGAAATGTACCTTCAAACTCATCCTACACCCTAATTTTGCAACATATCGTCAACAATCCGCTTATAATCCTGAGCTTTTTTATTGCCCATAAAATTTTCGACTACACTTTTGAAGCTCAACCAGTCCTTCCTCTCAATGTCATTCATTTTAGTGATAAAAGCGCCATCTTTCATAGCTGTGCGAATTTGTGGTCTATCAAATATTCCACCCTTTAATTTTTCCTTTGAAATTTGAGGGAACTTTTCGACAAGGTACAGAAAACAGTCAGTCACTCCTTATTGAGCGTTTTCACTAATTGCTTCATGAGTAGCAATTTGACGTGGAATGGTGAAAATAACAACAAAGAGTTAACAAAATAGACAACAATAGTGTAACGTAACAAATAACAACAAAGAGTTAACAAAGTAAAAGAACAAAATAGGTAGTTTCCTCTAGGGGGTTGGCTTTTTGGCTGTGTTCACCCTCCACCATATCTCCCTTGCATTCTCAAGAGCTTGTAAGCTAGAAGCTTTCATGACATAGATCTATGTCCGGAAGGATATAAAAGGGATGTAGAAGGTGTACCAATTCCTGGGGGGGGGGGGGGGGTGGAGAATAATAAATGAGAGCACGAGGGTTGCAAAGTGCCTATTCATACTTCTCTCCGAGATTATACTGATATTCATAACTTTATCCCTATTTAAGGGATATTTTTGGCCCTGCACATAAATTTAGGGGGTATACGAATTTTTTGACCCCGGATTCGGATTCAGCGTCGAAAAATACATAAGAATACCGTGGTCAGTCATCCAGATCACGACCATTTTCTTGTGGGGCTGTGTAATAGGGTGGGTTGAAAAACACGAAAATTTGAATTTGCAGATGGCCTACTTACTAACTTATTACTATGTATCTAAAACTAATCCGGGTAGATTTTTAGCCAAATCGGTGAATATCTAGCTGTCCCACCAGGGCCTTGAAAATGAAAGAAATTGCCAATTTTTCGATTTTTAACATTTTTTAAATTGACATTTGAAATTTTTTTGACTCTTTATTATTGCCTAAATGCGTGTAGCAAAAATTTTCCGAATAAAATATTTTTCAGTTCCAGGGAAATTAGAAATTTTATACAGAAAACCTTATTTTCGTCGAATTCTACGTTTTAGTGACAAATTTCTAATTTCCCTGGAACTGAAAAATATTTTATTCGAAAAACTTTTGCTACACGCATTTAGGCATTAATAGAGAGTCAAAAAAAAATTTCAAATGTCAATTTAAAAAATGTTAAAAATCGAAAAATTGGCAATTTCTTTCATTTTCAAGGCCCTGGTGGGCCAGCTAGATATTCACCGATTTGGCTAAAAATCTACCCGAATTAGTTTTAGATACATAGTAATAAATTCGAAACTAGGCCATCTGCAAATTCAAATTTTCGTGTTTTTCAGCCCACCCTACTGTATAATCGTGAGACTATTGTCGATTACTTTTCTAGTATAGCAACAGAATATACTGTAAGATGTTTATAAAGGTTGTTGCCCATGTAAAAATTCTAGGGTGTTGCAAAAGAAAATCTGGTCAAATCTTAGTTAATCAATCGAATACAAAGAACTTGCTTAGATAACACTCTCTCATTTGGAAAAGTTATTGGAAAAGGAGTTGCTCAGGAGTCTATGCTTGGATTCTTATTTTTTATAATACATACGTCTGATTTTAATAAGGCACTTATTAAATAAATGCAGAATGCATAATTATGCTTATGACACAAAAATTTAGTACTTCCAATTATAATAATATGATAACAACCTTAAATAATGAACTTCAACAACTGGTTGGATTATCTGAAGATCATCAACTAAAAATAAGCCCAATTAAATGTGTAGTTGTGATTTTTGGACCAAAGAAAAATAGAGCAGTATTAAAAAATAATTGTAATAAAGATTGGAAATCAAACACTACCAGTAGTGCAAACCCAAAACTTGGGTTTACTCCTGGATGATAATTTAAGATTAAAAAATTATGTCAGGTCCCTAATTAAACGTACGTATGCTGCCTTAAAAGTTTTGTTTCGATCTTTAATATGCAGTCCGCTTAACAGGAAAATGTAGAAATGCTTCTTAGTACTTTCAAAACTTAGTTACTGTTACGCGTATATATGCCTTGCTTGAATCAGATAACTGGTAATCGTTTACAAAAACTACAAAACTCATCTGTTCGATTTATAATAGGAATAAAAATGGGGGGAGCATGTAAGCAACAAAATCAAGGAACTGTCATGGTTAAAGGTTAGGGATACATTCAATTTGCATCATGCATGCCTTGTATATTTGATTATGATTAATAAGCAACCTGAATATCTATTCGAAAAATTGGAAAAGAAACTTAAACATACATAGTCGGAATACCCCATTTAATTATAGGTTGAGAATACCTCCCCCAAAACAGCAATTCTTCAAAAAAGTGCTTTGTATACCGCTGTATCTATCTAAAAACATGTATCTGATAATATCAAGCATCTCAGTAAATCTTCATTTAAACCAAATATAAAAATTATTTATTAAGCCATAGTTAATGTAATTGAAGACAGTTGTGTATTGTATTTTCTTTAGTTTTTCTGTTATTATTACAATTATCTAGATAATTAGTTATTTTATAAACTAATAATCTATTTTTCTATATATTGATTAATTTAAGTTGTAGTGAAAGAACAATTATTTCTATATTGAACTTCACCTAAAATAATGACCATATATTATTATTATTGTTATTATCATTATTATTATTATTAACAGACTTTATTGTAGGACTTCACAAAAGGTCACGGCAGGTTAAGATAAGTGTCCGTGCCTTTGCAACATTTTTGCGTGTGGTTCCTTCCAGAAAACTTCATAATATCTGTAAATTTTGTTTCTTTTTCGAAAATCCGAAAAAAATTTTTTTCTTAATCAAGTGAATCAATTTGTTTGTATTTCACATATATTGTAAATCTACTCAAGACAGTTTATTAATGACATTTTCAGGAAATCTTTTCATGAAGAAAAAAAATTGATGCTTTTGAATTTTTTGAAAAATTTAAATACGGTCTTACGTTAGAGACCACCATCATTTTTTTAATTAATTATACACGATGCAATAAGCAATAACATATATTTTTCACAAACTCTATAAGGGGTAACGTAGTCAAATTGGCAAAGATAATGTTAAGTGTTTACAAAAAAGAATTATAAAGCTATATAAAAAAATATATATATGAAATTATGTGACATAGTGTAAACTATGATTACCATAACATGATATAATCTAATAGTATGATATTACATAAAATTAGTAAAACTATATAAACAATAATCAACACTAATTGTGCGTACTAAAAGAGACATTAGAACGAAACGATGCTCAGATATTTAATTTGGGTTAAATGGTAATTATATTAAGATAAGTTATAATAAGATAAGGTATAGTAGTTAGTAATATAACATTTATAAAAATAAAAAGGAAACAGTATAATGCAGTTTTTTGCAATTAATTATTTTTATTTATTTGCTTTTATCATGATTAAAGAATATTATTTAGGTATTATGCAAATCACAACTTACACACTTTTGAATGACTGAATTTCAATAAATAATTTAAGTATTTTCAATATATTTTTTTTCTTTAAAATGCTAAGAATCCTATCATATAATTCAATACTTCGTCAGTATTAGCTAGAAGAGTAGTTGTTTTGATTGGTTCTCCAATAATGAGTATTTTAAAGTAATTACTAACTAGTATATTAGCTTGCCCAGATTAGGTCAACAATATACAGAAAGTAGGTATTTTCATAATAAATAAAAAAGTGTGTAAGTTGTGATTTGCATAATACCTAAATAATATTCTTTAATTAAGTATAATGCAGTCTCAGAACAATAAGCCACTAAGGGTCTAAATTTTTAAGTCAACCATATCATGAATCATGTCTCTGGGTGTGTAAAATATAAATTGCTTGAGTTGCTTTTTAAATTTATTGATATGGTTTATATTTTTCAATTCTGCAGGTAAGTGGTTATAGAGCCTAGGGCTCAAATAGTTGAACGATTTCTGACCTACGGTTTTCTTCACAAAAGGTGGTAAATATGCATGATTCTTATTTCTCGTGTTATATTTGTGGTCATTTTTTTTCAATTCATCTTTCGTTTTTTGTTGGTGGAGAATGGACTGATAAAAAAAGAGTTGCCGTGGGTCAAGTAGGCAGGCCTCTTTGAACAGTATGTCAGAAGGATATGTGACTTCTTTATTAAACATTATTTTAAGGATTCTCTTCTGGACAATTATTAAATTATTAAGAATCGTCTTACCAACTCCACCCCATGCCAATATTCCGTAGTTAATATGCGACTCAACTAAGGAGTGATATATAATTTTTAAAGAGTCTATGTTCAAAATAGTTTTCAAAGTTTTTAATTTATATATGAGCGATTGTAGCTTTTTAATTACATAAGTAACATGTTTATCCCATCTTAGGTGGGAGTCGATAATAATGCCTAGATACTTGAATTCCGTTTTACGAGCTATTTTGAATTGATTTGAGACTGTGAGGTTTTGGAATGCTGGCAGATTATTATTGTTAGTGCATATAGGTAAGTAATATGTTTTATTAAAATTGATTGTGAGTAATTTGTGATCAAACCAGTCTTTAATATTTTTTATGTCTTCGACTATGGATTTGAGTGACATCCAGTTTTCGGCTGTGTAAAATATTGCAGTATCATCGGCATATGTTATTATACTTTAGTTTGGATAGAAAATAAATCATTTAAATAGATATTAAACAGAACTGGCCCTAGTACGGTTCCTTGTGGAACGCCATACTCAATCGTTCTAAAGTCACTTACAAAGTCGTTTATTTTAACACACTGATGTCTATTTGAGAGATAGCTTTTAAACAGATCTAACGTGTTTTCTCTTACACCAATACTATCCAGTGACTCCAAGAATAGCGCATATAATGGAACCTCTTCGAGATATGACGTCCAATTGAGCTGAAATTTTGTATACACATGTAGTTCTAATGACAATACAATATTAATATACCATAAAAATTTTGCTGCCATATTATGAATCTGATAATGATATAATGGAACTCCTTCAAGTTTGAGCCAGTTGATTTTGTCTCGATGAGTACTCCTAGGTGGTTTTCAGGGTCTAATGATGGAGCCCGAAGCTGGTCGATGCAAGACGTAACTAAAAACTTAAAAATAAAATTATATTTAAAAAACTTTTTAAAAACAATCTTTTATTATTATTAGGTGCACTAGAACGAAAAAAAAAAAAAAGTTGAATTAATCATCTTAAAAAAACTTACTTAGGTACTTACAATCTCTATCAAACAAAATTAATGCTTAAATGAACTCGCGCGCGACAAGCTTTTAACATAATTATTTTTTTTATATTTTTCGTTTTAGTACCTACAAGCAAATAATAATAAAAACTTGATTTTAAAAATTTTTTTACATATAATTTTTATATATCATTTACAATGGTATTCGAAAAGGTATTCAGCCAATTCTAATTTGTTATGAATAATCCGTGGAACCGAAGCAGAGATGCTATCAGACGTGCCATTCAGCAAATGTAGACCAATTAGAATAGTGCATGGGATATAAAACATCTGCTAAGGCGTCGTGAATGAGAAGAGGATATAATTCCAACGTTAAATGAATTTTATTAGAGAAAGAGGTCAATGTTTAAAGTACTACTTAGTAGTATATTAATCAAAAACTTTAATGGATGCATGCACATTTGCCGGTATTTCCACGGGAATTCTAAGGCGTTATAAAAGTTTCACAAGATTTGAAAAGTCGTAAGAACTTTATTCAGCTTTAGCCTCTAAGAAATTTAGTATTTCTTTTGTGACTGGATGACACCCAAGTTAGTGACCTATTAAACTTTAAATCTGGCTTTTCCGTATTTTAGTCAACGCGGATTTAACAAATATTTCAGTGTAAGAAATATGTGATGATACACAACAATGTGAAATGCAGGAAAGAAAATAGGCTAAGTATGCGGCTTGTAGCTTTAAGCTAAAGCAAGACAGCTTGATTGGCGTTGTCTGTGAAATAGAAGGAAAGCGCTTGACTCTGCATTTATTTAGAAAGTTACATTGTGTCACGTAGGGTTGTTACTCTGGTACGATTCATTCGCTTTTCAACGTGATTCCGCGATTTTTCCTTTTCCTTTTTAACAATATATCGGCGGATTTCTTTTAACACATCGAATACCCAGTTATTTCAATGTTATTTACGTTAACACCGCATAAGTTTCACCGAAAATCAATCGAAATCTCATTAGCTGAAGAGCATCCATCATCTATCAGTAATTTATTATAGCGTGGTATATAATTAGCGATTGGGTTGATATAGGACTCATTATTTTACTATAAAGTTAGCATCTGTATTTGATGTGAAGTAAGTTTGACGTTGTCATTTGGACATTTATATTTGAATTAACAACTAATTTCGGCATTAAATTGTAGTATATATATAGCTAGATATTGTTTCATTATTTTGATGCTAAATAGTTCGTGCATTGTAAAATATTATTACGGTTGTGTACACAATTCTATGTTTAAATGATTATGCATTTAAAACTGTATCGTGAATATCATACAATGTGTTCTGTGCACTACAACAGATATTTCTATTTTAAACTTTAATCTCAAAATTGGTAGAAGGACGTTGCTAAGAAGGTTTTTATTTTAATTCCCTTATTTATATTAACGTCCTGACGAAGATTAGAACAAGCTAAAAAGAATTTTTGTAAATTAAGCATATGCAAATATGCGCCCCTCGAAACCTGATTAAGCTCAGAGCGAGCCAGAAAAGCACGGTGCGTAACGCCGCGCCATGGTGAATGTGAGGCGGTTCGGTTTGGCTGGAACAGTAACTGGATTGGAGGGTTAGTGCTTCTGTTTAGAAATAAAACTTAGAACAATCACTTTTGACATAATACACAAAGGTACTTATTACTAATTAATATTTTACACTGAAACTTGCATTATTGCGCGCTCACAAGCACTAAAAAATTTCGATTGGTGACACGGAAAAAACTCTACTGCTAATTGCTTGACAACAACCTGGCAGCTTGGGTTTAATTTCACACAAAATTGTCATAATACAGTTTTATATAAAAAACAACATTAAATTGATATTTTCGGTCCTGGACATTATTTTAATAAAAATTTCAACATTTATTTAATTTGATTAAATTTTGAACTTACGGTTTTTGGACAATTCCGAACAAGTTTCATTAACAAAATTTTCGGATAAAAAAAATGGCTAATATGATTTTTTGATTTTTCCCGCTTATTTTAGTACCGCAGGTGGCTTTGCATTTGTAGGAGGCGAATGCTTTTCTGGTCATAACTAGATCCTAATGTGTCGTAAACTTTAGTAAAATTTGATTCAAATCAGAAAAAAAAATAAAAAAGTTATAAGGGTGTTTTCATCTTAAGTGAGTCACACTGTATATTACATAATTATTTGTTAAGGTAACCACCCTGTACATTTTTCATAATAAGTATAAATATCATTTTCTTTTGTTGTTACTAGCGATTTTTTAGGGCGACCACTCTGTATATTTTCGCAAAATATATAGTATGTCTCTTTCTCGGTAATGATGTCAACTACATTCTAAATATTATTGTCCGCGACCTCTTCTGAATTAGGTATTCTTTTTGGATGATCACCCTATATACTTTCGCTTAAAGTATAGCAGGCTTCTTCGAGGTGATGTCATTTATATTCAAATTATTTTCTTCCATCGTTTCGGAGTTAATTGTTTTATAGAATGACCACCCTGTATATTTTCGCTAAAAGTATAGTAGATTTCTTCCTCTTCAGTAATATCAATTACATTTCAAATATTACTTTCCATCATCATTCTTTAATTAATTTTTTGGGTATATTTTCACTAAAAGATTATTTCTTAACATTTGTGTTAACTACACATGCCAAATATGAGTATTTTATTCACATTCCTCTAGTTAATTATTCATTTTTGGGCGTCGACCATGTATATTTTTCATTAAACGTATACCAGGTTCTTCCTTGACAACTGTGTTAACTATACGTGCCAAACATTACTATATTCTGGTCATATTTTTTCATTAATTATTCTTCAGAGTGTCCAGCCTGTATGTCTTTCACTAAAAGTATACAGTGTGTTCCATTTTTCACGGTAACACCTTCGTAGCTCGATTAGTAATTTGATTTCAATTAAATGCGGATTGGTATCGAAGTCCTTACTATATCATTTTTGAGCAAAACAGAACTTATAAAATGGTCGGTTTTTCAGGAAGTCATATTAGGCAACTAAAAGGTTTTAAAAATAACCGCTGCCCATGGAATCAGTACTTTTAAATCCAAATTTCCTGTGAGGAGGGAATTTCCGGTCGTGAGGGTGGCTGATGTTAAAAAAAATGTTTAAGCATTTGGTTCGGTACACACATTAAATCACAATTTTATTTTTATACCCCCTTTAGTAATGAAGCGGAGGCGCTAATGGGGATGGCTGATGTCAAAAGTAATTTTGAGGCCATTGGTTTTTATACACACAATAAATCAAAATTTTATTTTTTAACCCGCATTAATAATGGGATGGGTAGTAATGGGGGTGGTAGTGAGGGTGGCTGATGTTAAAACAAGTTTTGAGGCCATTGATTCTTGTACATACACTAAATCACAATTTTATTTTTTTCACCCACCTTTAATAATGGGGTGGGGGTAATACTGGCGATGATAGTGGGGGTGGTTGATGCCAAAAAAAAATTGTAGACCTTGGCTTTTCGTACATACACTATATCTTAATTTTATGGACTCTTACTTGCTTGTTTTACCTATTTACCCCCCAACCCTTCGACAATAAGATAATATACTTCCAGATCTCGTTATAATACTTAGGCGTATCAAATTTTAATTCAATATCATAAAACGTTACAGAGTAATCGTGCCGACAAAAAAGTTACAGACCGACAGCCAGAATTTTTTTCTCAAGCTCAAGGTCTCGACGTTTATGATATTTTAAGCCTATTTAAACAAAATAGCCCAGTCAATGAAGGTTCAATAAGGGAGTCTAGAGGGAAATGCCGAGATCACAATTTTTGACTTGAGTTTGTGTTTAGACTATTTAGGAGGTAAACATACCAAAAGTCCCCGAACGTAGGAGGTGGGGGAGATGCAGGGGGGCACTAAGAAGGTCCCGGTTCTTGGTTTTTCGCTCATATCTCGAAAACGGTTAGTCCTAATCAAAAAGTGGTTATATGCAAAATTAAAGTTGACTAAATTTTCTACAATAAAGTTTCTATTAATTTTTTTATTATCTGTTATGGTTCAGTAATGAATTGTATATCTTTTGACTGTATTCTAACTTTATTATAAATTTATTATAAATTGGAAATAAATTTTAATAATCATCGTAGATAAAAATTCCTTGTACAGATATCCGTTTCACAGCAGTCTGAACAGAAATATCGAATAAAAACTGTCTTTGCATCAGTACGTGTGTGTGTGCGTATATATTTATGTGTGCGTGTATACCGTTTCTTGTAAAAATGATAACTTCTGTTAGACTTAAAATATTTGATTTCAATTTGGAATATATGTAAAACAGCATATTACCATAGTCCCTATTGAAATTGGGCCATATCTGTAATACATGGTGATAACCAGAAGCCTACAAACTCTCATACTTAAAATACGTTTTATTTTAATTTCAGAGCAAAATATTACTAAGCATACAAAAATAAGAAGATGTACAAGATTTCTAAACCGCAATATACCGGGTGTATGTTAGGCAATCCAATTTATTTAAATTAGATGATATATCAGTGTTATCCTAAAATATGGAACATAGTATTTTTAATAACATTATTATGAAGTGAGAATTGTAGGCCTCTGGTTTTCACCATGTATTACAGATATGGCCCAATTTCAATAGGCATTATTGTAATATGCTGTTTTACATATGTTCCAAATTGTAATCAAATATTTTAAGTCTAACAGAAAATATCGTGTTTACAAGAAGCGGTTATACATGCACACATAGATATACACGCACACAAAGACATTTTTTATTCGATATTTTAGTTCAGTCTGCTGTGAAATGGATATCTGT
The DNA here is from genome assembly GCA_936432065.2 of Rutpela maculata. Lineage (NCBI taxonomy): Eukaryota > Metazoa > Arthropoda > Insecta > Coleoptera > Cerambycidae > Rutpela > Rutpela maculata. The sequence continues at coordinate 40,665,384 of OW386285.2, forward strand.
ACAATAAATTTTTCCCTACGATGATTATTAAAATTTATTTTCAATTTATAATAAAGGACAAGGGTAGATAAGGGCCTTTTTCCGCCCATAGACCATGTTGTATGTCATTATATTTTCCGAGTAGTATATGTCTTGACCAGTAATAAAAAACTGTTCGTTGGAATAGTAGATTATTCAGTGAGCGTATAATGATGGCTATTACTCGCGGGGGTGATGTTTGCGGCACGAGACGAAGGCGTGTCGTAAATCATCCGAGTGTGTAATAGCCATTATACGCGAACTGAATACTATAATTTATCCACGACTATCGCATATTTTAACTGTTTTAATCGTTTAAAACTGAAAAAATAAAGTTCATTTACAGTAAAACGTTGACGTGTTAAACGTCAAACACGAAAATATTCACGAAAACATAGAAAAATGGATTCACCTTTTCCTTATGAAAATTGCTAGTTCCTGATTGGTCCAAGGTGCGTTAGAATGAAAACAACTAGTTCCTGGTTGGTTAAATATGTGTTAGAATCAGATTATGTTCATTATACGTTTGGTTAGAATAATGGCTATCATTATTTGACAATTGTTAAATGTAATATGCAATGATTATACGATGGTCGTGAATAAACATATTTTTATTCAATACATACAACAATATGTGGTTTTGAGCGCTGACACGTTTAAATTCGCACGCAACGTCGACACTACTACGACTCCCGCGGAAACGATTTTGTTTTTTATACATTGAAGCGCTCGATGAAACAATATAAATTAACCATTATTTAAAAGCTTAAATGCTCAACAATGAAATGAGGTATAGTTTATCTTGTTTCATCGAACGCATCTAACTGAAATACACATTAAAAGTTCGGAAAAAGGTAAAAAATTACTAAAAAACTGCAAACATGCCCACTTTGAAATGATATTACTATGACCTACTGTTGTTTTTCAAATGTAAAACATATAGAAACATAAAGATCATATGTTCAACTATAAATAAATAACGCTTAATGACTTTAAGGAGAACTTTTGTTTTTTATGAAATTGGTGGGCGAAAATTTTATAGCTTATCTACCCTTGTCCTTTATAATAAAGTTAGAATACAGTCAAAAGATATACAATTCATTACCGAACCATAGCAGATACGAAAAAAATTAATAGAAACATTATTGTAGAAAATTTAGTCAGATTTAATTTTGCATATAACCACTTTTTGATTAGGGCTAACCGTTTTCGAGATATGAGCGAAAAACCAAAAACCCGGACCTTCTTCGTGCCCCCTGCATCCCCCCCACCTCCTACGTTCGGGAACTTTTGGTATGTTTACCTCCTAAATAGTCCAAACACAGCCCTTTAGTCAAAAATTGTGATCTCAGCATATCCCTCTAGAAACCTTCTGACTGGACTAAAAACAAAACAATTTTTTTTTGCGTTACTATCCTTCCACGATGTGGAAGTAAAGTTACTTAACTAGATGTTCATATTGACGCCATTTACCTCAATACATTTTCTTAAACGTTTATCAAAAATTATCTAACATACAAAGTTCCTGAATTATTTTTATTAACATTGGCTGCTTCTAAATGTTTACTCAAAGATAGACGAGGAGCAAATATTCATTTTATACACTGAAAACTTTATGTAGCTCCAAAAATAAAAATCCAATGGACTAAGGTCTGAGCTTCATACTGGCCAAGAAAATTCACTTCAAGGTTCAATCCAACGTTATGGAACGCGTATGGCTACCACTCAAACTGAAGAGGTGCCTCACAGTGGCCCCAAAGTGACTCTTTTTTCAAATCAGTCTGCAGGTCTTAATACTTAAGCAATCGAAAAGTTTTTTTTTTTAATTTTCGTTAGATTTTCGATTTTTGTCCCTGATTTTTGAAAATTTTCCAAAGAAGTGTGAATTTTCATCCAAAATTTTGAAATATCAGGATCAAAAATAAAAAATCTGGCTTGACAGATCGACAGGCAATTAGAAAACGAAGATTAAAAAAAACTTTCTGATTAAGTATTAAGACCTGCAGACTGATTAAGTAATCTTTATTAGCAAAAAGAGGAATGCTATATCTTACAATTACAGTATAAATACAATACACTACAATTAATATAATATGACATATAACATATAAATCACAAACGAATAACATAATATACAAAATAATTGACTTTAAAATGGTGAATTTATAACAATTTTTTTCATTTCCTTTTTAAATTTTTTTAGATTTAAATTTTTGATATCATTATTTAATTGGTTATACCAATTCAGGCCCTTGTAAAAAATTGTATTTTGCCCTGCTGATGTCCTTTTGTATTCTAGTACATAGTTTTCTCCATATCGAGTATAATGTTTATGAGTGTCTTTTACTTTATATAACTTGTCAGTTAAGTACGGAGGAACTAATTTTAGAGTCATTCTATGAATTAATATAAGAACATTATACATTATTATTTGTTTAACAGAAAGAATATTTAGGTGGCTTAACATTTTTCTTACACTAGTGTGTCTGTTCTTGCTTAAGATAATTCTTAACGCTCGGTTTTGTACCATTTGTAGATTATGTATATCACTTTCATTTAGTGTCAGTAGTAATGACGAACAATAGGTAAGGTGAGGTTCAATGATAGTTTTATAAATAGTTCTCTTACACCATTTAGTTAAATCCTGCCCAATTCTACCCAAATAGTTAACTTTTTTATTAACTTTCCGCACTACATATTTCACATGTTCTTTAAAATTTAAATGTTCATCCAAAACCATTCCCAGATACTTATGCATTTTAACACATTCAATGTCTTCATTGTCAATATTTATTTTAAATTCTGATATATCAACTTTATTAAATGCACTACTAATTAACATTGATTTAGTTTTTTTTATATTCAGCTTTAATCCTTTTCATTTAACCAGTCCTGCACCAATTTAAGTACCTCATTTAGCACCTCTACCAATTTCTTTACATCAGTATCATGCCAATATATTATAGTATCATCAGCGAACATTTTTATTTTACATTCATGTGTTATTTGATTTAGGCCATTTATGAAAAGAATAAATAGAAGTGGTCCCAATACAGAACCTTGCGGGACCCCATAGTCATTTTTTAGATTACTAGAAACACTATTTTCATATGACACGTACTGACATCTATCATTTAGATAGTCATAAAACCACTGTAATACCTTTCCCGACACTCCATATTTATATAACTTTTTCAGTAACCGATCACGGTCTACGGTCTCAAAGGCACGCTTTAGATCAAGAAACACTACCCCAATTTTACTATGACTATCATTATCTAAAATGTCTTTTCATTCCACAATTACACTTTGCAGTGCAGTTTCACATGAATAATGTTTCCTGAACCCGGATTGATTTTCAGACAACAAACCATTCTCTTGTATGTAACTAACAAGTTGATCCTTTACTTCTATTTCCAAAATTTTTTCATAAACAGGAAGGACATTTACCGGCCTAAAATCAGCACAATTTATTGCATTGTTTACTTTGGGAATAGGTACTACTTTTGAAATCTTCCAATCAGGAAATTTTCCTCTATACAGAGAATCTTCAATGACATCGTAGAATCTGTTTCCGATAACTGTGAAAGCTAATTTAATAATTTTAGTGTTTAGTCCATCACCAAGACCACCTGTGTGTTTTAATTGATTTATTTTGTTTTTTAGGTTGCCGAATTCAACTTTTTCAAAACAGCTAAAAGATGCCGAACTTTGTGGTATTTTATCCAGAAAATAACAATTACTGTTATTTTTCTTAACTTCTTGTACTATATCTACTATACTAGTAATATAGTATTTGTTAAATTCTTCTGCTATAATTTGTTCATCCGAGTACTCCTTACCATCGAAAACAATATTTGCACCAGTATTTTTACAATCTTTATTTAGTTCTTTCAGTGTTTTCCACATTCTCTTTGAATCATATTTAACTTCATCTATTTTTTGGTTGTAGTAAGACTTCTTTGCTTTTCTTATTTCTGCTGACACCTCATTTCTTAGCTTTTTATAGTCATTCCACCTGCTTTCATCTTTTGTTGTACACACAATATACATTCTATCTCTTTCATTGATTTTATTTTTTATTACATCATTAAACCATCCTGGATATACTTGTTGTTTATTTATAGTTATTTCTTTTTCTGGAGCATATTCATCAACAACTGCACGTAAGCTATTAATAAGTCTCAAAGCCATATTATTATCTCTTTTCCATTCAGTGTTCATTAAACTAACTAGCAAATTTTCTTCATTTATCTTGTCTAAATTCCTTGTTTTAAATGTTTTTCTTTCATCTGGTTTACGATCTTTAGATATAACAAAACTTACAATGTAATGGTCTGAGATACGAGGGGTTGTATGCGCAAAAGTCTTTATTGTGGTATTACAGAAGATTAAATCAATTATTGTTCTCTTTTCACCATCGACTCTTGTGTACTCTCCTACAGACTGTATAAGTCCTATTGAATTGGCTATTTCCAGCAGTTTGTTTGTATAAAAAGAGTTTTTACTTACATCTATATTATAGTCACCTCCAATGATGGTCACACCTTTTTTGCAAATATATTTTTTAAATATTTCTTTAATTTTTATTTGAAAAAAAAAATCACTTTGGGGGCACTGTGTGCCGCTCCATTCTTCGCTCTAGCTCTATTGTCCAAGAAAATCGTCCCCAAAAGCGACTCTCCGGTATCGTATTCTCCCTTCATTTTATAGCCACTTTTTGATTAAGCTAACCGTTTTCGAGATATGAGCGAAAAAACAGAAACTGGGACCTTCTTCGTGCCCCTCTGTAACCCCCCCCCCCACCTCCTACGTTCGGGGACTTTTGGTATGTTTACCTTCTAAATAGTCCAAACACAGCCCCAAGTCAAAAATTGTGATCTCTGCATTTCCTTCTAGACACCATTCATTGACAGACTATAGTACCTACACAATAGATAGTTTAATTATGCACGCTCGCTACATAAGATATCTAGTCCGCTGTGCTACCGTGTGGGTTGTGTATATATATAATTCCTTTTATAAAGCTAAATGAATTTATTCTACAAAATCATTTAAATTCTAAACACCTGGATGAAATGGCTGGAATAATACCTTTAAATCCACTTGAAATATCAATATGTGTTACAGAATTCAGTGTTCGTACCCGTATTTGATGAAATAAGAAATTTAACGTCCCTATCGAAAAGCCTTTGTTCTGCAAATTCGAGAGGATATGACCGATAAATCTTTTAAATTAAATTTAAATATTACTGTATTACCCTTTGGAACTTTGAGACGATGTTCTCAATTTTCATACAAATCATATTTATGGCACATGCACGTAGAGCTTATTTCAAAGACTACTCTCTACCTTATTTGATTAAATTATAGGAACTATTATTGTACGGGGTGTTCTGGGAGTATGGAGAAATACTTTGGGAGAGTATAATTTGAAACACACTGACGTTACCTGTATTTTTTTCTTAGGTCTTAGCCCCTAACTGTTAAATCTTGAAGATTTGCTCATAACTTCATAATAATACTGTATCGATTGTAATGAAATTTGGACAGTATACACAGTAAGTAAGCATACGTGATGAAGAATATAAAATTAAAAACTTTTTTAAAATAAGCTTTTATTATTATTTAGGTGTAAGTACTAAAACGAAAAAGAATAAATTTCTTAAGAGATTATCCCACGCGAAAAGATCATCAAGGCATTAATTTTGTTTGATAGAGATTGTAGGAACTTAAGTAAGTTTTTTTTTGCGTGAATAACGCGACAAGCTTTTAAGACAATTATTTCTTTTAATATTTATTTTTTTCGTTTTTGTACATCTAAATAATAATAAAAGCATGTTTTTAAAAAGTTTTTTTTCACATTTAATTTAATTTTTAAATTTTTAGTTACGTCTTAATTAGTTTTATAAATTCACTGCGTCGCGTCGGCCTTGTCCGATATAAAACTTATAGTTTAAACCGGATCCTTCGCCATTTCTTATAATGCAACATATAAGTGAATACATTATACGATCAAATTATAGTGCTAATACTAAAAAAACACACTTTTTGGAGCCATATTATTGTATTGTCACCAGAACTGCACGACCCCCTACCATCCGGCAACCTCTATCTTAGCCATACTTTCCTATACGACAACTTCTTATTTCCCCTCCTTTAATCTCTATCCAAACTTATAGCCTAACCTTAGTATTCCCTTTACATGTTCTACTTGTTCGTTTTATCCTTTTTTAGTCGGAGAGCAGCCAATCTGTAGGAAGCATTTTAAAAGTAGTCTATACAACTCGCGGACACCCACCTAAAAAACAGATGATATTATGTAAAATGACCTTCTAGATTTGATTTTTGAGTTCGCCCGTTAATTTGAGATTGCCAAATCGGTCAATTCGCAAATTTTTTGAAAAATTTTAAAATTATGTGTTAATTTTTGTTTTGCACATAACAAATCATATCTTTTTTATTTTAATTCCGATTTAGACCAATATTTTACACATTATCCCTCCAATATTCTTGGATAGGCTGACGGCAAAGAATAGAGTGTAATTAATAATATAGGGCCTAAAAAAAATATAATTACCCTCTATTGTCGCGGTTTTTTAAAATTTGCATTGAAAAATACCCGATCGAGGTAACTTTTTTATTTTTAAAAAGAGAGTTATAGTATAAACGAGAAAAATGTTCCATATACTTTAAACAAACTTTTTTATAAAGATATTTTTTTGAAATTCGGCTCATGTAACGAGATGACGCTGTTGAATGCGGCCGCGCAACTCGTCCGCATTAATTTAAAGCATAACTTCTGTTAACGTCGCCCATCGGTGGTGTCGTTTAAGCGATCAAGTGAGTCTACGAATTATTTAGTTTCTATTTGCAATTAAATGTTATAAAATTATGTAGATAATCTCAAGACATACACATTAAAAAATATGTTTTCATTAATTATAATAGCAAGTGGGTACTAAGGATTATATTTTCCTTCGCATAAACAACTTATGTTACATTGCACGTTTGCTTTGCTACACTTGCAGCTTGTAGTACAGTTATATAATTTACCTTTACAAAATGGAGTTAACTCAATAAAATTGGGTTTTGGGCTTTCTGAAATCATCTTTGGAAATAAGATTTCCTCCTTTAGGTACCATCCAAAATCTAAAACATTTGGAATTCAGGGCTTAATTTGGTAGGCTGTCTTGTAAATAGCACATTGCAGAAATGCCCTTTTTACTTGTATTCTCTGTACTAGGATTTACAATTTCTGATTTTCTTTTATAAGCAGTTCGGGTATACGATCTTCTACATTGTGCATGGTAAACTGGATTTAGTGATAAAAATAAATTTTTCTGTTCTAAATATTGTTTTAGAGCCACAGAAATGTCATCGGATTTTGCATTTGATCGGTATATTTCTAAAACCGTAAATGTCGCTCGCAGACAAAAAATTTTCATACCATTGTGTTAGTGAACGAATTCTGAACAACTTTCAAAATGTCCGTCTGTCTGTCCGTCCGTCACGTTTCTTGTAAGCACGATAACTCAAGAAAGAAAATTCCGATTGTACTGAAATTGGACAGTAAATTAGTGTTAGCTAGGGGAAGAACCCTATTTGAACAAAATCGATCGGTCAATAAAAATGTTATTAATGATTTAAATTTGAAAAAGAAATTTTTCAGTTTTTATGTTTTTGTAATTGAATAGAAATCTGGTGAAATGATATTTAATTTTAATACCTAAATATTTATATATTTTACAAATATACCTTTCATAATGTAATATAAAAATATGATTTTAGCTCGTGTCTTATAATGTAAAAATTTACATTCTTTTACGTGTAAGGTGGTTGTGTAGTTCTTTTGACTCGGAATCCAAGAGTCCCGGGTTCGAAACCCAAATGAGGTTTAGTATAGTTTTTTTACCAAGTCTTTTACCAACTAAGATCGCACTATAAAATTAAAAATGTCTAAAAGTAACATTATTTACAAAAAACTGCGAAAAGTATCCTATTGAATGTATAACAATTATATAAAAATCCAGTGAACAGGCGAAGAGTACGTTTTTAGCTTGTTTCCTTTGATTTCCTATTCGAGTAATTATAATTTATTATGCCAAACTATGTGTTTATAACGCACTAAAGATAAGGACTGAGACAAAAAGCACTTTCAACTTAACATAAATGGACACTGGAAAATAATAATCACCCGGCACGTGCCTGTGTTTAGCTCTAGATGCGATTGCGGCCGATTCATAGTAGCGCGCATTCGTTCGGACGCTGAAACAATCAATGAATATTTCGATAAGGGAGCTAAATTTCAAAAAAAACTTCCTATAAAAGATTTTATTTAGTTCATTCGGAACATTTTCTTCGTTATAGTAGGCACCTAACTTTAAAAATAAAAAAATACCTCGATCGGACATTTTACTCTGCAAATTTTAAAGATTTTGCGTCAAAGAAAAGTTGTTATTTTTTTTTGCCAACTAATTATATTTTAGGTAAAGTTTTTTACTTTCAACATATCAAAGAATAGTTACAGAATATTATGTAAAAAAATTAAAAAATTCTGAAGTAAAATAAAAAATATATAACGTGTTATATGAAAAACAAAAAATAACACATAATTTTTATTTTTTTTAGAAAATTGCCAATTTGGTCATTTTGGCAATCTCAAATCAATGGGCGAATTCAAAAATCAAGTTTAGCAGGATATTTTACATTAGATTACCTATTTTTTAGGTGGGTGTTCGCGAGTTGTATAGAGGGTGTCGAATTCAGAGGGTCTGGTCTTCCACTATTTGTTCTTTTGTCCTTTTTGTTTCTAAATTCCATTTAAAAATTCTTTAAAAACCCAAATATTTCGAACATCTTTTTATTTTTTCCAAGATATCTTCCTGGCGGCGGGAAGACCACCAGGGTGGAATTGCTTTTAACGGTTTTTTTCGTTGAGTTTTGTTTTCTCGCGTCAGCAATCAAAATTTGATTAGTGCGTGAGTGCAATGACCAAGCGTTATTTTCAATTATCTTTAAGGATTTTTATATGTTCTATTCCAATAAATTGTTAATGTTAAGTCTTTAATTTTAAAGACAGGAGCATTGACCCCTTGCATTTGTATCGTCGTTAAAACCGAACCGGACCTGCCCCGCCCAGCCCCACACGCCACGGAGCTGCGCGCCCGAAGCTGGCCACTTCGGGCCAGGTCTCGGCCTCGACTAGGTGTATATTTGTAAATTTTTAATTGAAATAAAGTTGAGTTGAAAACTGCACGTGTATGCAAAATTTCAGCTCAATTGGACGTCGTTAAGTGGTTCAAAATTGACTTGCAAGAATCCTCCTTAACATACTGACATACAAAGCAAGTTAAATAAAAACTTGTAACAATATGTTCATATCTAGTCTAGGAAGCCATGGTTGGAATACCTATAATGCTATTTACGCCTCCTGAACGTTGATATAAATATATTTTTGGAATTTGAGGTAACGTTTTTAAGGTTTGAAAATTTACATTCTTAAAATACGTACTTTAAAAAAAAAATGGAAATTTTTGCAAAATCACCCAAATTTGACTTAAAAAAAAAATTCAAACACTTGTAGCAAAAAAAAAAAAATGGTGAAAAAGAAAGTCCATCCGTGCCTGTTTGATTATAATACTACATTTAACCTTCGTGGTGCCACCTTAAAAAACTTACGCTGCCCAATGAATCACTACTTCCACATCCAGACTTCGTATATGAATATTTAATAATATAATATTTGTAATTGTTGACGCCAAGAACCCATAAAGCGATATGCTACATATTTAGTGGGAGTAGGGGTGGTGGTATGTAATAATTTGTTTATTTAAAGATGATTGTTTATAACAAATTCGAATGAAAACACCTTTTTTATAAAAAAATGATTTTTTAAAATTATAAATTAATTTTAAGGAAAATAATATTATACTATTTGTTGTCAGATCGCAATTTAAAGGAACAAATTTGTAATTTCCACTTTCGTAAAAATGTACTGTTTTTTAACAACAAATAGTCATAACTTGGTCATATTTTATCGTAGAGAGTTGTAGGTACTAAGAGCCAAATTCTAGGGAATTAATTTACCCTCAACATTGTAATGAACATTTTCTTGTAAAACCTTAGTTTTGAATTAATCACGAAAAACATGCGTTGAAATTGGAAATGGAAAACGCTAGACTTTTGTTTTAATTAGTGTACACTAAACTTTTAAAATATTATATCTTGGTCAACTTTTGAACAAATTGAACGGGACTAGCCTCAAATTGAAAGTAATTTCGTCATCTTTATGTTGCATGTTTTAACACTTTTTGATAAAATTTACAGTTTTCAAGATACTTGTAAAAAACCATTTTTAACCCCTTCCCCCTCCCCAAGAGTTAGATCGGCAGTGGATTTTCGATGACTTTTTTTACATGTTTAAGTATGGGATCATAAACAACAGTTTTTGCAATAAAATTTTAACTTCTGTGCCCATCAAAAGTGCCTATTAATACACCATTTCCGAATGAAATTCATCACATAATGTTACTTAGTACCTTTTTCGTTTTTTTTTTGTGTTAAAAAAATAATTTAGCTAGATTTAAATAAATAATTCTGGGATAAATAAGACGATAAAATTAAAAAATAATAATAATTGTGTGACGTCACACTTTTATGGATCACTCTGTATATATCACAATATTTTAAAACTATACACTTGTGCCATCTACCACTACATTTTTGGAAATAATCGATAAAAGGGCCAGGATCTTTGGACAACGTTAGACAGAGACACCCTCTATAGAAAATAATCTCGAGAGGTAGTCAATAATCGTATAATATTAAATTCATCTCTTAAATACGATTCATAAGAATCTTTAAACAAAATAAATTTAAAAATAATAGAACATCAGAGTTTACGAATAGGTACGTAAAATATACTAAGACGGCTGTGAATAGGTATTTGGGTTTGATAATTCGTTTCCCAATAAGGCTTTGCTCTATTTAAAAATATATGCAAAATATGTGGCCTCCTTTTTCATTTTATTAACAAGTCTTAGTGGTTAACACCACCTTTACATAAATATGTATAACTACCAAAGCATGTAAATAATAAGTTTAAAACTAATCAAATTCGTCAACGTAGTTCCTATGTAGCTATACATGTGCAGAAAGTATTTGTTATTATTACATACCTTTAAACTTTGAGCCAACATATTAACGAATTGATGCACAAACACATACTTTAAAAGTTTTTCATAGAATATAAATATTATTAAGCAAAAAGCACGTTAAAACTGCAATATTACACGAAATCTTACTAACAACACGAGACAACGCTGTCAGATCACAAAACTAAACATGGCGCCTAAAACAAAAGACAATCGCCGTTTGATTTGTTGCGAACTGATGGTCATGGCTAACTTTACTAAGTAGAACATACCCAAGGCAGCATTTTTATTACAGTTCTATTAGATTTTAGTGATTTTCCTGTGTATGTTTGGATATTTTAATAAGTATACATAGTAATCGACATACATGATTTAATTTATCAAATAGGCACCAGAATAAAATTCAAACTTGAATTAATTAGTTAACCAAAATATTTTCTTTTGTTTTAAATTCGTATTTAGAGTATAAAGAGTATAAGGATTATTAAATACAATAATAAAAATCGTAATTTTTTGCATTCGGATATGGCAATAAAAAATTTGTATAAATAGTACAATCTATATCTATAAAAGAATACCTACCCTGACTGACTGACTCACTGACTGATCTATCAACGCACAGCTCAAACTGCTGGGTCTAGAAACTTCAAATTTTGCATAGAGGTTTCTCGAATGACGTAAGCAACTCCCAAGAGGGTGAAAAATGAGGTTAAAATTTTAGGCTTTTTTGGAAACGGTTATATCTAGATGCGTGAAATTTGGCAGATTTTTTGTTGAAATCTATTAGATACTTGTAGGACAAGATTTCGAGATTTCACTTTTTGTAGGGGTGAAAACAAGGGTGATAGATAGTATAAAGCGCTCCCATATCTTTGAAATTGCGTAAGTCAGTGATTATTCGATCGATTGACTCTTCTGAGGAATTAAGAAGACGTATTAGATGATTTTCAAAATGAGACCTCCTAAAGGGTGAACGGGGAGGGGGAGGTTTTTAAGCTTTTCGGAAACGGTTAGACCTAGAAGCGTGAAATTTGGGAGAAATACTCCATATTGGAATCTATTAGACTTGAGTAAGACGAAATTTCGATTTTCACTTTTTGAAGGGGTGAAAGGGGGGGTGGTAGATAGTCTAAAGGGTACCCGTATTTCTGAAATCGCGTAAGTCAGAAATGTGATGTTTCAGCGACGGGCTCTTCTGAAGAAATAAGGAGATACCTATTCGACCCCCCCCCCTCCCCGAACGGGTGAACAGTCTTTAAGCATGAAATTTGACACATATCCGCCCATGTGCTTTATTGTCGATTAAAATAATTATATTTTCGTTTAACTCGCCCTAACACAAAAATAGAATGATGAATTGTTATCAAATTGCGATGCGCAGTGGGTTCTCCCGGATATCATGGATGCGCAGTGGGTTCCCTCGAGTGTACTTCCTGAGTACTATAGGAGTACTCAGTGAGTATGTAGTACTTCTTTATAAGCATAAGTTAGTAATTCCACGCGCAAGAAGTCTTCCATGCGAACGAAGTTGCGGGCATCAGCTAGTATATAATATAAAGTAGTAATCACATTGTTCATCTTTATTATCGACGATTAATTAAGAATTAAAGAAATCCTACCTCCTTTACCACCCCCTTTACCACTCCCATTACCGCCCCCACCTAATTATTAAATATATACAAAAACAAAAGAATTCAATTTTTTTTTACCTTCAGCCACCCTCACTACCACCAGCTCCAAATAAATATTCCATCAACATAATTCCTCCGACAACCATTATTAAAGCGAGAAAAAAATTAAAAATGAGATTTAATATTTATACAAAAAAAAGTGTCAACATTTTTTTTGCATTAGCTACCCCCTCTACCACCCCCACCATATTATTAAAGCGAATAAAGAAGTAAAATTGGGGTTTAGCGTGTAGACAAAAACCAAATGTCTCAAAATTTTTTTGACATTAACCACCCCCCTGTACCCCCCCCATTGCCACCTGTTCTCGTTATTAAAGGACGCTCTCTGAAACGTTGGGCAGATATCAACAAAGAGCTGATGGGATAGAGCTTTAATAGGGCTGTGCGCCTAACAGGCAACCGCGACAGATGACGTGGTGCCGTCAGACGTGCTATACAGCAAGAGGAAGCCAATTAAAATAATTTTCATGAATTACAAAACATCTGGCAAGACGTTGTGAATAAGAAGAAGAAGTGTCTGTACAAGAGAATCAAACATTTTTTTGGCAACAGCCCCTCCAAAAGCCAGTGACCGTGTGGTATATCGTTTTATAGATTTTTGGGTTAGACGATTTCAAATACTATATTATTAAAGTTATATGAACAATTATTTCCACATAGTGGAGTGTATATACAGTGTGTCCCGCTTTTCATAAATCCACCCTAATATCTCAGTTATTAATAATGCAATTTTCTTCAAATTTGGGTGGTAATTATATGTTGAAATAATGAATTATTTGGCATAGTAAACATTTTCATTTTTCATTGACGTGCGGTTTTAGGGGGTAAAAAGAAGTCGATTTTTCGGCAAAAGGATATTAGGGCTTACTTTAGACAAATATTTCTATCACATTTGGATTTAGCATGTCCAAAAACCCCTTAATCCATATTCTCTATGATCTCAAAAACGGATTAAGGCACAAACGAAAAATTAATTAATTTCTTAATATATCAGTTATTAAAAATGCGATTTTCTTCAAATTTGGGTGGTAATTATATGTTGCAAAAATGAATTATTCGGCATAGTAAACATTTTCATTCTTCACTGGCGTGCGGTTTTAGGGGGTAAAATATGGTAGGTTTTTTGGCAAAAGGATATTGGGGCTTATTTTAGACAAATTTTTCTATCATATTTTGGATTTTTTTTATAAATTCTGGTCTCTTCAACATAACCACCTTCCAGTGATACCACACCATTTGTCGTACACGTTGCCTCGTCACTAAACATTATGTTCTTTAAACAAATCTGTCGTTAAGATAGTTACCTTGCAACCATAGGCATTAATCAAAAGTGCTTTGAAAAACAAGTTTTTATTTGATATTTGGCGATTCATAAGAATTGTCAAAAGTTAAACAGTGTTATTTAATTTATCAATCTTACTGATAATGGCAGAAAATCGGAGAGTAGTTCTTACAATTGAAGAATAGTTGAAATTATCCGCTTAATTGGTGATACGCGTCAGGTTGTTCAAATATTTAATCAACGTGATCGAGCACCAATTTGGCACAAAACCGTTGGTGACATCAACATACTGTTTGCAAGAACCGGAGCCATTTTCAAGACAAGACCAAGAAGGTACAATTTAAATCTACTACAATATCCAGACGACGAACGCATTTTAACAGAATTTCGGAACAATCCAAATGGTAGTATAAGGGCAGTTCCGAGAACACTAAATTTAACCAAAAATAAAATATGGAGGTGTTTGAAACGCAGTATGATTAGGGCATTTAAACCAAAATTTTTGCATACTCTCTTAGAAGGTGATTTTGAACAGCGGTTTGAATTTTGCCTATGGTCACAAGGTAACTATCTTAACGACAGATTTTTTTTTAAAGAACATACTGTTTAGTGGCGAGGCAACATTTACGACAAACGATGTGGTATCTAGTCAAAATTGTAGATATTGGGCAGCCGAAAATCACAACTTTGTAATTAACTGTAAAAACCAATACAGTGAAAAAGTTAACGTGTCGTGTGGCATATTAAACGAACAAATTGTTGGCAATTTTTTCCTGGATAACCTCAACGCAGAAAAGTTTCTACAAAATGATTTAGATGATTTTTTTATGGAAATGCCTTTAGCACAGAGAGAAAATGCATACTTTCAGTTAGATGGTGCCCCCGCGCACAATTCTCTGATAGACAGTTTTTAAATGCAAATTTCTCTATGAAGTGGATAGGTAGAAATAGCCCTTTAGAACCGTGGCCCCTTAGATCGACTGATATTACCCCTTGCGACTTTTTTCTGTGGGGGTACCTACTTGAAAAATAAAGTGTATGCTACTCGGCCGCGTAACAGACAAGAGCTTTGCCGTAGGATTAGGCAAGCGTGTCAAGAAATTACTCCCCAAACTTTAAGAAAAGTGATTGAACGGTTAAGAAGGGTTGTTGAAAAGTGTGTTGAACAGACCAGAATTTAAAAAAAGTTGTTTTTAGGTTTGTTATAGCAATTAAATAAAGTTATAAAAAATTTAAAAAAGTGTTTTTAAGAAATTAATTAATATTTCGTTTCTGCCATAATCAATTTTAGAGATAATGGAGAATATGGATAAAGGAGTTTTTGGACATGCTGAATTCAAATATGATAGAAAAATTTGTCTAAAATAAGCCCTAATATCCTTTTGCCAAAAAACCTACCCTATTTTACCCCCTAAAACCGCACGCCAATGAAGAATGAAAATGTTTACTATGCCAAATAATTAATTTTTCCAACATATAATTACCACGCAAATTTGAAGAAAATCGCATTATTAATAACTGAGATATTAAGGTGGATTTATGGAAAGTGGGACACACTGTATAATGTCTTTTTTTTTTTGTTTCGTTTTAAGAGACTTAGATAGTAAATTTGGACATGGAAGTAGTGATTCCTTATGTAGAGGTTTTTACTTCCATATCATGGAAATACAGCAATCGTAAACAGAATTTGAAATAATTTTGTTAAAATAGGCTTAAAATGTCGTGAAACCTCGAGATTTCAAGTTTGAACAAAAAGGAAATCTGTCTGTCGGTTTGTCAGTCTGTAATTTTTTTTGTGCGATCAATTACTCCGGAACGATTTATGACACTGACATAAAATTTGTTACACTTATGTGTTATAGTCAGATCTGGAACTAGATTATTTTTTCTCTTATGCCGGAGAAAAGGTTAAGGGTAAATTGGGGTAAATAGGTAAAACATGAAAGAAAAAGTCCATAAAATTGGGATTTAGTGTATACACAAGAACCAAAGGCCCCAATATTTTTTGGTATCACTCACCACCACTACCACCCCATTACCACCCCCTACATTTTTAAAATGGGGGAGTAAATAAAATTGTAATTTAGTATGCGTACAAAAGCCAACGGCCTCAAAATTTGTTTTGACCTCAGCCATCCCCCACTATCAACCCCCATCACCACCCCCACCTCTCTATTAAGGGGGGGAGGAGGGTCAAGGAAAATAAAATTGAGATTTAGTATACAAGGACAAAGGCTTCAACATTATTTCTGGCATCAGTGCCACCCTCCGATTAAAGAACTTATATCTAGATACATAATGGCATGAATGTTATGATCCCGAAAGACTCCCAATCTAAGGCACTTCTTCCCATAAGTTGCTGATTGGCCCATCGGCGTAGTCGCGGCCGCTCGTACACGGTCCGCTTCAGTTCGATTATCATAATCTCAGTTTGACAGTATCCGTCAGTAATGTTAATAAGTGTTTTTCGTGTTTTTCGATCAAAATGTGGTGAAGAAGTCTTTTTATTTTAAGTTGTGATTTGCCTAATACCTAAATAATATTCTCTGCTCATATTTAGACAGTTTAGTGACAATTTAGTGCAACGTGCAACAGTGCTGTGCCATTTGCAGAAATCGATCGTTTCATAAGTAAGTAGGTCATAGTCGTAACATGATGAGGTTCAGTTTATAATTTTAATAATAATATTATAAATAATATCCTTCCAATGCATATTTCCCTTGAATAAAACATCTTTACCTATTGTATTTTTTCAATCTGCGTTAATATTCCTAGAAGTTAACCAATAATTATCACATAAAATAGGTATAAATATTTTACATTTTCCCTTCTACACATACCCGCCTCTGTTGCCTATGGGATGTGATGTTCATCTATCCATTTTAATGGACATATAATGTGACTATGTTAGGAGCAAATAAGGTATATGAAGAAAAGGTAGCCATTATGTATCTAGATATAAGTTCTTTAATCGGAGGTGCCACCTGTACACCAGTATCATCGCTATTACCACCCCCACCCATAATAAAAGGGGGTGAAAAAAAAACAGGGAATTGTAATTTAGTGTGTACAAGAACAAAAGACCTCAAAATTTATTTTGACATGATCCATCCCCCAGTATTAAAAGCGCTAAAAATAGAATTGTGATTTAGTGTGTGTAAAAGAACCAAAGGCTTCCACATTTCTTTTGGCATCGTCCACCCCCATCGGAAATTTGGATGTGGAAGTAGTGATTCTTTGGACAGCGGTTTTTGAAGATTAGGTAAACTGTATTTTGTTGATATAGACAAATTGTAAATATAGCTAGGGAATTTGTGACAGAAACTTTTTTATGAGCTTAGTTTGTGACTTAAGTTGAAAAGACGTCATAATAAAAAGCCGGAAAAACCATTTCAGTCATTACGGCGTTGCTGAGTTTTTAGTTGAAAGTTAAATAAAAACGCAATAAAAAAAACAGTCCTATAATTTAATTGTGTCAGCCATTTGTTTTAAATGTTTTTGTCAATGAGGGAGGACATTGATATAAATGCAGTCAACTGAAATGTGTCTGCGTTTTTGGTGTACTTTTTGCAATTCAATATTTTTTATCAATTTATGATATACTAAAAATTAAGTGAATTTATTGTCGATGCACCTTTACAGTTATTTATTAGTGTACTGCTGCGTTTAAAGGGAGTAAATTTTCAGAAATGGGGTAAAAAAAGCTTCTATATTATTTTACCGTGTGTTAAAGTTGATGCGTGAACATTTCGATTAGAGCATAGTATACTAAATAAAAATTGTACTGTCTGCCGCTACCAACCATCCGAACACAACGCGTTAGCTAGTGTCAGCAACAATAAATCTATCTATTAGCACTGCACTGAACGAACATTGCCCGGTATTTAATGTTGCCATTTTTCCACTTCTAATTGGATGTAACGCAAAACAATTGAATTTGAATCTGTATAGCATAAATTTCAGAAATTTTAACTAGTATGTACATTTATACGAGGTGTACCTGTAAGAAATTTTTTTTTATATAAAATACCTCCTACATTAGGATACGTAGGGAATCCAGAGATTTGCAAAAAAAAATTTAACATTTTAAAATAATTTTTGTTTATACATATTAACGTGAGAGCCCTCGCTCACTGAATTATCTGGTTGCTTCCATTTCCAATATACGTAAAAGGCACAGCTGTCGCTTATTAGATAGTTATAAAACTCCGCTACCTAAGGAACCACTATTTCCACATCTAGATTTCCTATCCAAGTCTCTTACAAAAAATATATATATATATATATATATATATATATATATATATATATATATATATATATATATATATATATATATATATATATATATATATATATATATATATATATACATATATATCATATTTGCTCTCCACTATGTAGAAATAATTGTTCATAGAATTTTAATAATGCAATATTTAAAATTGTCTACCTCAAAAACCCATAAAACGATATGCCACAAAATTTGAGACCTTGGCTTCTCGTACAACACTAAATCCCAATTTTTTGGACTCTTACTTGCTTGCTTTACTTATTTACAATGTGTTAAGTTTAGTGGTAGAGTATCAAAACTTTCTGGTGTTGATTATGGAGTACCACAGGGGTAAGTTGTGGGTCCTGTGCTGTTCCTAATTTACATTAATGATGTATCATTCAATTGTGCTACAGAGGTGTCTCCAATAATGTATGCTGATGACATACATTTTTGCTAAGCAACGAACTGTTCTCCAACTTGTGCACGAAGGAAGAAGCTGATAATTTAATAAATAACTGGCCAGGAAGTAATTATCTTACCATAAATAATGGTAAAACAAAAACTTTAAATTTTGTAATGAAAAATAGAGAAATAAATAATGAACCTATCAAACTCCTCGGTGTACATTTGGATAATTTATTAAACTTTCAATTCCAAATTCACAAGTTATCAAAACGCTTGTCGACTTGAATTTATATAATAAAACAACTCAGCAACAAAACTATAGCTGACTGCTTAAGAGTAGCCTATTTTTCCATTTTTCACAGCATAACAACGTATAGTATGGAGTGATAATATGAGGGTCATCATGTAATTTGAGCAAAATTCTTAAATTACAAAAAAAAAGTTATAAGAATAATGACTCAAGCTAAATATGGTGACCAGTGTAGACCCCTTTTAAAAAGTCTCCAAATATTAACACTGCCGTCTTGTTATATATATGAATGCTTGTGTCATATTAAGAAATTAAACAGTCATAACAAAATTACCAAGCATGAGCGCATACATAACCATGACAATAGGACAAAAACAAATTTAAAATTGACCAAATATAGACGAAGTAAATCTCAAAATTCATCCGTATATCTATCAATAAATTTTTTTATTGTGTTACCTAGAGATTTACAAAATCTTGATGAGTTTAAACATGTTTGAGCTAAAAATAATAAATATCCTTTTACACTTCATATGAAGAACACTTTGACTATTTTGGCTCCTTGACTAATGTATCGTCTGTCTAAGGAGATTATTATATTTAACGCTCTATTTTAGCATTTCTGCATTAACTGTTTTTTGTATTTTAAAATATTTTTATATTTACGTTTTTTCTCTCTACTTTGAGGTACCTACTAGTTTTTATGACTACTACTTATTTTTACATTGAGTTATCGTAACTCTGTTTTTATAATGGTTTCTAAATTAAGTAGTTATTTATAATTGACGTATGTAAACATTATTTATATACGTATTGTATGAATAAAATTATATTCTATTCTACCCCCCAACCCGTGCAATCGATAATCACGGCACATAGCGTGGTGTTGTCAGACAGCAAAAGCCTCCCTAAAATAATTCACAAGTCATAAAATGTCTGCCAAGACATTGTTTATAGAAAGAACAAGAAGATGCACCAGAATATTAAACATCTTTAAGTACTGACGTTATAGGTTAAACATCCGTTATAAGGAGCAATGGGCAATTGTAAAACCACGACCGATATATCAGAATAAACATTTCAGGTTATTGCACCAAAAATAAGTTCTATGTAAATTTCGCGATTAATAAAAATATCTGAAATCTATAGATACCTATTCATATTATCATAGCAATACCCATTGCAGAGAGCAAAGCGCAATTATAAAACCACGGCCAGTTTTTCAGGAAAGATCAATAATATTTGAATAAATTACAATTTACTACAGTGCTATCCATTCCAACACTGACGTGATTACAAGGCGGTTCCCCTTAGTAATTATCATTAGGACGCTTAAATAATGTAAGACGATAAAAGAAAACGGACATAAATAACAATGTTGTAAGAAAGAGTAGACAGAATTAGTAAAATTGTCGGAAAAAGATTATCTTAAATATTTAAAATAAACAACTGATTAACTGATAAATGCCTTATTATAATATCTATATATAACATACATTTATTAATAGTCTCAAACCACAGAAAAAAATTGTTTGTATACCGGGTGATTTTTTTAGTTGGTACAGAACCTTTTCCTCGCTGATTATTAAAAATAGAGTTTTGAAATTTTGCAGGCATACTTAGTGACATATTTTGCATGTAACGCACATTTTTAAAATTTTCCGCTGTTTCCCGTCTAACTGGAAGTGACGTCAACTTTCGATTTTCAAATTAAACACTATAGTTTTTCTTTTGGATATCAAAACTAGATTTTTTTCTGAGTTAGAATATGCAAAAAAAGTATTAGGTTAGAGAGGAAAGTTTCTGAGATAATGCGATTTTAAGGTTTCAGATGTTGAGAAGCACTAAAAATCGAATTACCTATGGAATGATTTTGTGGCAGATTAAAATTGTCGTCAAAACGCGTAGTACGCGCATGTCAAGTCAATAGAAGTTTGCGTTGTCATCTTTGAATTGGGCATTTCAGTTTTCTGATGTCAGTTCACAAAAAATTAGTGACAAAAATAGAAAATGATTATACAAACAAAGATTTCTTTAACGTCCTTATGATTTTTAACCAAAATGGTCAAAAATATTTACCAACTTGTCGTAGATTCAATGCAGAATATCCCGAGAACAATTTAAAGTGAAACGAAACAGAACTTGCTATGTGACGAGGAAAGAGGATAATGAATTAAATATTCTATTGGCCGTTACGGAAAATTCAGGTATTTCAATTCGTCAACTAGAAGTGCAATTTGACATATCATATTCCTCCATCCAGAAAATATTGAAACGATACGGGCAGCATCCTTACAAATACACGATGCATCAAAAGTTACTTCCTGGAGATTTTCCCAGACGAACTGCATTCTGCGAATGGTTCATGATAAAAAATCAAGAAGATCCGGGGTTTTGGCGCAAAGTAATTTGGAGTGACGAGGCTAGTTTTACCAACAACGGAATTTTAAATCGACAAAACGCACACTACTGGCACGGTTAACTTACACTTAACTAAATCCAGCAACTTTCAGATAGTTTGGAAGTTCAATGTTTGGGTTGGGCTTATTAACAACCAACTGATTGGACCTGTTGCTTATGATCAAAATCTCAATGCAATGTTTTATTCCCAAAACATATTGCCTTTCTTGGAAGAAAATTATCTAGACAATTTACCTTTGGCAGCACTTTATTTTATGCAAGACGGACCTCACTATACAAGGGGGTGGACGGTCTTCTAACAGTTATTTTTGAAGACA
This sequence comes from Rutpela maculata, assembly GCA_936432065.2. Taxonomy (NCBI): domain Eukaryota; kingdom Metazoa; phylum Arthropoda; class Insecta; order Coleoptera; family Cerambycidae; genus Rutpela; species Rutpela maculata. The sequence continues at coordinate 40,687,200 of OW386285.2, forward strand.
GGTGGATCGGAACCTTCGGGCCGATTAGATGGCCAGCGAGGTCCCCGGTTCTCAATCCATTGGATTTTTTATGGGATCACATTAAAGATAATGTTTATGAATTCGAACGCGAAACAAGAGCGGCTTTGGAAGCACGTGTTCGTGAAATCTGCCAAGAGATGAGTCCCCAGTTTATTGAAAACACAACAGACAGTGTCAAGAGAAGAGTTGAAAAGTGTTTAGATCAAAATGGTGGCTTACTTGAAAATTATTTGTTATAATTTCCTTGTTATTGTAGCTACATGTTTGAATTTTTGTCACTATTTGAAATAAAAATGTTTACTGTTTTGTATGTTTTTTATTGTTTGAAATGCTAAATTCAAAGACGACAACGCAAACTTCTATTGACTTGACATGCGTCTACCTCGCGTTTTGATGGCAATTTTAATCTGCCACAAAATCATTCCATAGGTAACTCGATTTTTAGTGATTCTCAACACCTGAAACCGCATTATCTCAAAAACTTTCCTCTTTAACCTAATACTTTTTTACATATTCTAACTCAAAAAAAATCTAGTTTTGAAATCCAAAAGAAAAATTATAGTGTTTCATTTGAAAATCTAAAGTTGGCGTCACTTCCGGTTAGACGGGAAACAGCAGAAAAATTTTAAAAACTGCGTTAGATGCAAAAAATGTCACTAAGTATATCTGCAAAATTTCAAAACTCTATCTTTAATAATAAGTGAGGAAAAGGTGCTGTACCAACTAAAAAAATCACCCGGTATTTATAGGGTGGACCATTTTAATCTATTATTGCAAATATCTCGTCGTGTAAGCCAACAATTAAGAAATGACCTGTACGAAAGTTATTGGGTTCTAAAGAGGCCATCTGATTCGTTACAAATTGGGCCCGACTAAGGTCCACTGGAAAAAATTTTTGAAAATCAAATTTGAACATATTTTTTTCCGTAGAATGCAAATCTGCAATAAAAACTTGATATTTCCATTAAAAAAAGAAATACGGGCCCCAGGGCAGTATCAAGGGCCCGGATCAGTAGATGACCCCATCGAATCCTACAACTTTTATTTGTCATTTTTTAATTGTTAGCTTAACCGGCGAGATAACTGGGTTCTTGTGATTTCAATTGTTGGCCCAAGTAAGGCCCACTGGAAGAACATTTTGAAAATCATATTTGAACATATTTTTTCCGTAGAATTAGATTCTGCAATAAAAAATAGGGGTTCCCATTTAAAAAAAAACAATGTTGGATATCAGAGGGCCTCACCAAGGTCACGGATCCAGTGCCCAACCACAGAATCAGATGGCTCCATTAGAACCCAACAACTTTTGTAGAAGTCATTTCTTAATTGGCGGCTTTATACGACGAGATATTTGCAATAATAGATTAAAATGGTCCACCCTGTATAAAAGCATATTTGTTGATATTTTCTATTTGATAAGACTTCTTAGACTTAATAATTAATTTACACTGTATTCATGTCGAAGCTGAAAATCATTGTTCCTTAAGCATTTTGAAGCGCCGAATTCAGAAATGATAATAAAAAGAAATTCATCACTTCACATTTTTAAGATATTTCATCTATTTCAAAAAATACAAGATTTACTTATTAAGGTTTAAATGCACAAAACATCAATAAATTTTTTTAATTTTATTTTATATATGTTTGGATCTGTTGCCCTTATAGCTGACCAACAATAATCCCAGGATATTTTCATCTCAAAAACTCTTGCATATTCCTTCAAAAACTTTTAAATCCTAATCCTCGTGTTCTCGTTTATATGTCCCAAATTTTATAAGAAAAAAACCAAGTGGTAATGGAGGAAACTTATTTTAAGTGACATGCTTACTACCATTTTGTCAATATATTATCAGAAACGATTTGTTTATATGTCACTGTCACTTTTGCTATTATCCAAGAATTGTATAACTATCATTTTCAATGCCCTCCAAGCAGTTCTTTCTGTTGAAGATAAAATACTTTCGAACTTATCCTCTTTAAAAACTTTTCGTTTTTGTGGAATCATAAATAATATGCTTTCTTTTAGTTTGGCATTTGAGAGAGTTAGAAACAAATTATATAAATATTTGAAAGCAGGGTTATTTTTGTCTAACGCTGTTACAACATTTTTGATGAGTAAACGAGATAATATAACGTTGTTTGGGTCAATTAACGGTTTTTCTTTCACGTTCATTTCGCTAGGAGCATATTCGTTTCGTAAAGGCCAATCTTTTTTGACATAATGCTGTTTATTTCTGCTACCCCATAAGTACAGAAAACAAGCGTACTTAGTATAGTGCGCACCAGTTATCACCTAACGTGTTAATATTCTCAGAGAGGGTAGGTAGAAAAAATTCATCTTATTAACATTTTTGTAATAAGAGAAGGTTACTTGATAACAGCTGTAGTTAATAGTACCAGAAAGAAATGAAAATTTGTAAACAAGTGTAATTAGCGCATTTCTTACGCCCAAAAGGTCTTTAATTCGGTAAGGTAAAAAACGTTTTCATTAAAGTGTTAATATTGGCTTTTGCCCTCTAGTGCGAACGCCTTTGTCATCCCGTGTGCTCCTTGATGAAGCAAGGTACAGGAAATGGGAAGGCTGATGAATTGTCCAGAGTAGGTCAGGAAACCTTTTGCTGAGTGACTAATCTACCATCTATTAATAAATGGGAACAAAGTACCTCTGAAATGGTGGAAGAGTACAGTAACAGGCCAAGAAGTTCATTAAAGAACGATTGACCAAAATTAGGGAAGATCTACTAGTCCAAATAATGGTGAACACTCTCGGCTTAATAGATACACCATGTGTATAGTCGCGAGCTAGGCATGGGGAGTAAGAATTACAACATCGCGTGTGCCAGCTGGCTGAAATGAAATAACAGAGCTGGAATGCTCCACCGACGGACGAATTTACGGCTGCCGGTGTTGTCAGATCTCTCGCGCTATGTGAATGTATATACCTAATGGGAAATTACACGCACGGCGTGAGCCTAATAGGTCTGGTAGACGACGCATATGCAGACTCTCTCAAGAGGAATAGGACATTTCCATATGCCAATGCCATTCCAAGTGATCGAATTTATAAAAATTTGGACAACAGAGAGGAACGACACACTAAAGCTAATGGTGACGCTGGACGCCAAAAATGCGTTCAACTTCGTCTCATGGGGAGGAATAATGAGTGAGCTATGAGCTCCGTACGAGAGGGATCTACCAATACCTGATCTGTCTCATAAGGAACTACCTGAGCGATAGGAAGATCGTAGTGTCCAGAAATGAGGAACTACAGATGACGAGAGGTGTTCCACAGGTGTCAGTGCTTGGATCTATGCTGTGGAACATCTTCTATGACGGGATGTTGAGGATACCACTAGGGAGAAATGTTAAATTGGTAGGTTTCGCCGACGAACTGGCCCTAATAGTAAGAGCAAACGAGGGGGGCACGTTAAGAACACTGGCTAACAGTGCTCTAAGAGAAATCAACAGATAATCGAGGAGCACGAACTAGCACTAGTCCCGGGAAAGACGGAGGTGATCCTACTGAAGGGGCACAGAAATAAATGCAGAATAACTCTTGCTCTTAGTATAAACAACCAAGAGATTGGACTAAGTAAGCATATAGGGTACTTTGAAGTTGAGATTGACGTGCAGGGTACCTTCAGCGAACACGTGAAAAGGAGTGTTGAGAAAGCGGAAAAGAGGGTTGCGTTATTAACCAGGTTGATGCCAAATATTGGAGGGCCGAGGGCACAGAGGAGGTTAAGGAGAGAAGGTGCTTTATGGAGTAGTACAGTCAATCATCCTGTACGGTGCGCCGGTATGGCACACGGTGCTAAGAAGGATATAGAGGTACAGGATGATGCTGGATAGGATTCAGCGAAAAATTCTCCTTGGGGTGGTAGGAGCGTAAAGGACGGCGCACATTGGGGCTTTTCGTAGTTGGTAAAAAAACCCCTTAGTGTAAATTTTACATGTTAATGAATTTTTTATAGCTTTATTTACTACTGAGGTTTCAGAAAAAAAGCAATTTCTTACATCAATAATCAAAATGTAAACCAACTTCTATTAATGCAGAGTAACTTTTTTTCAAAAATGCTCGTGAGGGATTGTTTAGAAAGGAACATTTAAGAAATAATTATTTGTGTTGGTCAACTTTGATAGGCTCTAGTGCACGTAGTGGCAGGAGTACCACCTACAGACCTGTTGGTCATCGAAAGAAGGAGGTTATATAAACCAGGGGAGGGGCATAGAAAACAGCAAAGAAAAGAGGAAGGGGAGGAAACCATAAGAAATGGAACGAGAAGGAAAGGGTGGCGGGTTGGACAAAGACTCTTATCCCGGTGTTAAAAACATGGCCGGAATGTAAGCATAGAAACGTGGAATATTACCTGGCACAAGTGCTGATAGGACATGGGTCCTTCAGAAAATACACAGGCCGCATAGGAAAGGCTAGGAACGCAAACTGCATCTATTGTGGGCAGGAAAATGTCGTTAAACATACTCTGTTTAACTGCCCAAGGTGGGAAAGGGAAAGAAGTAGGATGCAAACGGAAGTGGTTGTCATTATAAACGAAGAAAATATGATCGAAGAGATGGTACTAAACCCAAACAAACGGAAGGCGATTCACCAGTTTATGAAAGCAGTTATGAGAAAGAAAGATAAAGGCGAAAGAGAATTCCAGACCATCAACGGAGTAGGTTAAAATAGGAAAATCAGCGAGGAAAGGAGGACAACCTGGGTTCGATTAGGACAAACTGCGCAACCTGAAAACATGTTTGTATATCCGGTTCCGGGATGCGTAGGTTGACGAAGAAAAGGAGGGGTTTTAGCTATGGTCAAAGTCCAGCACTACCCGGCCGCGATAGACCCTAAGTGGCGGGTGTCAAAAAAAGTACTATGCCATTGTGAAGGCTAAACTAAGATTCCAACTACTTTACAAGGAAAAACCAAGTACTGATTTTTAATATAGCGGTACTAAGGGGCTCTTATTAAGATTATGAAGTCTGATATAAAGGAAAAATCTAGATAAATAACTCTAAGGAAAACTAGAACAGGAGCACCACATCAAATCCATAGGGGATCGCGGTAGTCAATCACTCCTCTCCTCCTTTCTATAATCTCATCTACTCCTTTCAAGGGTCTGTATGTCTCTTATGAACCAATTTAAAAAAAAATTCTTATAAACGAATCTCAGTTTATATTTTGTGTTCTACCTCTCCTCTTAAAAGGAGGAATACCTTGTACTATTAGTATGGGCTGATTGGTATGAAACTATTCTTTTAAATTTTGTAAAGGATCCGAGATTTTAAAAAAGCATAATTTTAAATAAGTAATTGTAATCGACAATTTCCGAATACAGTTATTCTAAGTTAAAAATAGAACTCAACTCTATCATACAAAAATCATTTCTCGCTAAAATAAAGCATTTCGTGCAATGTCGTGGCTATAATTTTAACTGTGTTGTTGAATAACAACAATGATTTGTTGGGGTTGAAATTTAACTGCGTTAGAAAATATTTCTCGCTGTAATTCATTCGTATCCAGGAAATTAGAATTTATTTTACTTATTCATATATTCTTTTACATTCTTTTGATTTATTGTTCATTTTATTAGCTTTTTCACAATTCTTTTAAGATTAAAAAAATTGTAGACGCTTGTATTATATATTATACGTATTATATGAATTTTCGCGAGTTTTGTTTACGAATATAAAATATGGTAAATGAAATTCCCTGTTGGGAAAGTTGGTTCCGGGTTATATTCCATGTATTTATTTTATTTACATAAATAAATTAACTATGTAATTATTTGCAAAACATACTTTGTATTTGAAAATGTGTTAAGAAATTTTAAAGGATATTAATTGTTCTTACTTAGTTCAATTTTTTCTTGAACCAAGAAAACTGTAGTCGCAAAAAGAAGAATATAGTATAATTTTACCAAATAATTTTGTTTTTGTAATTTATTACATTCTTATGAGTTTGTGATTAATAAAAACGTAATACATAATTTTCCCATTTAAAATATTCACTAATTCTAGCTTACATTTACTATAAACTAACTAACTACATTTGATTTCCAATGACTACAAAAATTGTAAAAGTCATCTTACCTTTGGGGTGGAAAGGCATCCCTGAACAACGCGAATCCACTTAAAACTGAAGAGTCACTCACCTGCAAATGAGGAGGAAAATGTTAAGTTAGCTCAAAAAGTATGCACTCAAAATATTCACCAAAGATAATATAAATTTTAATAGAAAATAAAATACCGTTGCTAATTAGGGATTTGAAACAAAATATGAAGTCGAGTGGCACAGATAAAAAAGTAATGAATAAAGTACCATTTCATCATTTTTATTACCCCATTTTCCTGTTTAACAGCTCTTCTCCAAGGTTCGTGTAATTATGCAACACATAAAATGTGAATCGCATAAATTAATAGTCATTTTATTCTGCCAGCGTACAAAAGAGACTTATGGCCCTTTAGATTAACCCCAACTAATTTATTCTTTAAACTATTTATGTATACACGTTAGACATGTAAATGTCAGGTCCTTCCGTGTGTTAAGCAAATATACCATCGGTAAACATAGTCCTTGTCTAAACACAGGATGTGCAGGACTAGTAAGCTAAGATTTGTAGAACCCCCACAGCGGCTATTTGATAAAGACTACCTCCTTCAAACTGCCCGCTGTTTACCTTGTCAGTATACGTTGAGATAATGATACTTTACTACTAGTTTACTTACTACAAGACAATATTCGCTTGATGGTCATGGATGTTTATAAGAAATCAATAACTCATTCTGAATTTAATGGAAGACTCCTTGCTCGAACTTGAGAGTATTAACGTAATAGAATAGGGTGTTATTTATTTACCAAAGTATAAATATACTCATGTACTCGTACATGATGTAGTCAAAACAAGAAGATAAAAATATATAGTATATAAAAATATATTTAATATATCAAAGAAAAACTTTATTAATGTGCAGACTTTATAAATAATGAACAATTATTTAAATAAACAAATATTTATGTATGCTGGTTGTATGCATTTTTCTTTCTACTACCGTCTATATAAATGACCTTTGCAACACGACGCGATAACGATAACGAAAGTAAATATTCGAGTTACCTGGTTGCTAAGGTGTTGCTAGCTACGAAAGTAGAACTTTCGTTGTCAAGACAGAAAAATAAAAAAAAATAGTTGATTGTAATACAAGTGTGGTAAGGGCTGCATTGCAAAACGATGTATGAACACGAGCGCAGCGAGTGTTCCTATCATACGAGTTTTGCAATGAAGCTTGCCACATGTGTGTTACATACTATTTTTTCTACGGTTGTTAAGTTATTTCCCTTTTTTAAAGTCTCCAAAATTTTAAATTTGCTGCCTGTCAGATTTTATTTAAAGTGACATTTTCCGCAGTCATTCTGAAGTTAGAAAATTTGACTTTGTAATTGCAATTCATGTGTAATTAATGTACATTTCTAGAATTTAATTGTTATTACCAGTAAGTAATATAAAATTCTTTAAGGTAAACACACTATTTTATTCCGGTGTGTGAAGATGTAATCAAGGCGTGTGGCAAATTCTTTGCCACACGACGTGCGGCAAAGTAATATTTTCTGCAGTCATATTGAAGTTAGAAAATTTGCCTTTCAGCACAATCGTAGAAAAACAAATTTTAACGCTTCACAAGTTTGCATATACCTTGCTTTGGATTTCATAGGGTAAAGCGAGGCACAAGTAATATTGGTTGCTTCTTGTATCCCATCTTCATCGCCACCAAACATATTCGTTTACTTTAGTTTGAAACAGCCACAAATTAAAATGTTTAACGTAACCTCAATTACGGATAGTGCTTGTTTCGTTGGCATGGAAACAATGTTCACAGACAGTCTCCTTAACTATAAAATTTATCAAAAATGTCAAATAATTTCATGAAATAATTAATTTAAAATTATTAAATCCCATGATATCTTTCGGTAGTAGAGAAAAATACAGTACATTACACGATGCGAAAGCCTTTTAGGTTTGAGCTGATTTTTGAATGGTCGAGGCGAAGCCGAGACCTTTCAAAAAAATACCGAACACAAGTAAAATTTCGCATCTAGCAATGTAAATAACTATATTTCAATATTGTATAAGTCTATGTACACATTTGAATTACAGAAATATAAGTTTATTAAAAATTTATATTCAAGGCCGAAAAGTGGGAAAAGTCATATAAACCATGAACGATTTGTACATTACTGCTCCCTTTGTTAGTAAAAAGTGTACTGTACATCCTACTTAAGTCAGACACAAGCCGATAAAGCCTTTATTTTTTTAGATAATCAAATTAATTATTTTTTGTTATTTAGATAACAAACTGCATTTTTGGGTCTTATTGCCATATTCCATATGTTGGAAATTATATTAGACATTTTTATTTAAAATAGATAGATCATAGATACCATTAATCAGGTCATTTTGAAGAACATTTGTATAAAATCTCATCTAAATGCGTCCTTGTAATGAAAAGCTAAGTAGACCCTCGAGAAAGAAAAACAACTGAATGTGGGAATGGGAAAATATTTTATTAATGGGAACAACTGATGAAATCACCATTTTCTTGGACATTTTAATGAATAACCACATACGTTTATACCCAAGAAAGTCAATCATTTTTCAAAATAAAGAATTTACCCCTTTCCGCATTCTATTCTTTTTTTCTCCATTGTCTGCTTAGCTTTCTACTAGAAGGTTGAACCGTGCTATAATTTAAATGATATATTTGGTTCAAAGGCGTTTCAGAATCATCGACACTGTGATGAATTTGTTGAAAATAATTCCTAATATAATTTCTTGAATTTTCTAGGTGTAAGAAAAATTGTGATAGGCTGGAACATAGCAATGTGAAAGGAAATGCGGTTTCCATACTCTAAATAACCAAAAAAATGCATTCGATTATCTCAAAAAACAAAGATTCTACGGACCCCTGTTTGCCTTAAGTATAATGTATAATGTACATTGCACATTAGACCAACCCAAAAAAAAAAAAAAATCTTGTCATATTTTATGTCTCACCCTGTAAAAATGTTCCTTTTTATGTAAAAGAAGAAATGCTCTTTTGATTAAAAAAAAAATGAATTTTAAAATGTGCTACCACGCTCTAAAGTACGATATTTCAATCATTTTGCGTTATCTACAAAAATTAGGCTGCGGGCTTCATCTAATATATGTTTTTTAGTGCCAAACTGGTTTTTCACTTTAAATATTATATAAATAATTGAAAATTATCGAGTAAAATTTTTTTGTAAGAAACCCGACAAAAAAAAACTACTTTAAAATGTTAAAAAATTGACAAAAGGAAAATCTCATATAAATCTGCTTTAGGCCTGCCGAAAATAATTTTTCAATATATTCCAAAACATATCTAAACCAAAATTTACTATAATTACTTGCAAGCTAGCAGAAACTAGAGCGCGAAAATTAAAGTTTTCGGGGTGTATTTCACAATTTTACTAATAAAAGCACCAAAAATATATCATTAAAATTGTAAATAACTAATGAAGTTACTTAAATAATATTTTTTTCCCTGGAAAATTATATTAAATATAGAAAATAATGTTTTTTGATGCCCCGGGTTTTTAAGGATAGGCTCGAATTTGTTTAACTTATTCACCATTGTAAATAATTATTATTAATAATAATTTTTTAATTTATTATATATTTTTTTGTTTTTGTACATTTCTTTGTTTCTGCACTTTGTGTTATCAGTAAAGCTTGTTTTTGTTCTTCATCTATTGTAATAACATTATTAAATCGAGAAGTCAATTTGACATTCAGCAGAATCACTGACAACTTTAAGATTTATGCATACATTTTTTCCACACACATAATGATGGCCTGAATTCCATAGATCTGGATTTTTCTTTAAAGAGTTAATATTTGTAATTTTAAAAAAATTTAATCTTTTCTTTGATATAAAATCGGATAAACAAATACCCGAATCATTTTTTTTGGATCTACAAAACCTCTCCCTTGCGGCTCCCGTAAATTTTCTTTTTCTTAACTTTTGTATCATTTTTCTTTTTATTTGATGAGTCACTTTATCATCAAAAAATGCAAGGCTTACGAGTTCCTCCGATACCAGAGGTGAATTTATTTACTAATAATGGAGACAATTTTTTATTTATTTTTTCATATTCATATAAATCTTCTAATAAGTTCATGACGAGGACAATAAATATTATTATTATTAAATAAATTCACCAATCACTTCTGGTATCTTTCGGAGGAACTCGTGTGCCTTGCATTTTTTGATGATAAAGTGACTCATGAAATAAAAATAAAAATGATGCAAAATTCAAAAAAAGAAAATTTACGGGAGCCGCAACGTAATGTTAGAGGTTTTGTAGATCCAAAAAAAAACTGATTCGGGTATTTGTTTATCTATGGAATTCAGGCCATCATTATGTGTGTGGAAAAAATGTATGCATAAATTTTAAAGTTGTCAATGATTCTGCTGAATGTCAAATTGCGTTGACTTCTCGATTTAATAATGTTATTACAACAGATGAAGAACAAAAACAAGCTTTACTGTTAACACAAAGTGCAGAAACAAAGAAATGTACAAAAACAAAAAAAATATATAATAAATTAAAAAATTATTATTAATAATAATTATTTACAATGGTGAATAACTTAAACAAATTCGAGCCTATCCTTAAAAACCCGGGCCTCAAAAAGCAATATTTTCTATATTTAATATAATTTTCCAAGAAAAAAAAAATTATTTAAGTAACTTCATTAGTTATTTACAATTTTAATGATATATTTTTGGTGCTTTTATTAGTAATATTGTGAAATACACCCTGAAAACTTTAATTTTCGCACTCTAGTTTCTGCTCGCTTGCAAGTAATTATAGTAAATTTTGGTTTAGATATGTTTTGGAACATATTGAAAAAGTATTTTCGGCAGGCCTAAAGCAGATTTATTTGAGATTTTCCTTTTGTCAATTTTTAAGCATTTTAAAGTAGATTTTTTTTATCGGGTTTCTTACAAAAAAATTTTACTCGATAATTTTCAATTGTTTATATAATATTTAAAGAGAAAAGCCACTTTGGCATTAAAAAACATATATTAGATGAAGCCCGCAGCCTAATTTTTGTAGATAACTCAAATTTATTGAAATAGCGTACTTTAAAGCGTGGTAGCACATTTTAAAATTCATTTTTTTTTTTAATCAAAAGAGCATTTTTTCTTTTACACAAATAGGAACATTTTTACAGGGTGAGACATAAAATATGACAAGATTTTTTTTTTTTTTTTTGGGTTGGTCTAATGCACATGTCTAACGAATTGCATTATTTCTTGTTATTTATATTTAGTTTTTATAAAATATTGTCAAATATTTGATAGTTTCGTTTTATATATTATTTTAATAAGCTTGATGTTTTTTATAGAACTTATATTAGGAGGAAGAGGATTATTGAATTTAGAAGCGCATTAAAGTATCTGTTTCATTTAATTTTGAAATATTTAAAGAATCATTAGCACTATTTCTAGTATCATAATTATGGGGTGGTTTGGTACATAAGTTCGTCAGTACATACGTTGTTAATAAAAATTAACCAACTATAATAATAATACAGATGACTAATGTTAAAAACATTATAGCTTCTTGACTCAGATTTTTTGAAAATATTTTGAGAAGTTTATTCTGACAAATAGTTAGGTTTTTCAATGCCTTATTGAGAAATCCATCCCTGATAGCAATGCAGTATATCAACATAGACTCCACTAGAGCGCTATAAAGAATTAAAAGAAGGTTTTTATTTAGTATGTTTTGAAGCTGATAATGTTTATCGTTTATAGAACATTTTGGAACCTGTTAACAATTCGATTAGAGTGATTATTTCATCTTAGTTATTAATCAACGACGATATTTTATTTTGTCAACCTTTTTTAGAAATGGGCAATTTCGGAGTGTTTTAGATTTTCGAAAGTTGTTTTACGAGTTGTTTCGTATATCGTTTAGTTGTAGTTGATCTATATTAGACATGGATAATAGTTTTAGTTATGTTTAAACTTAAAAGGTTCGAATTTAACCAATTTCATGTAAAATTATGTCACGATCATTAGCATAAGATATCGCACTACCAGCCTTATTATGTGCCGTAGGGTCATTTATACAAATCAGAAACAGGACAGGTTACAGTACGGTCCCTTGGGGAACGCCCGTTGCAATCACTTGTGAGTTACAATTACTTTGATTGATTTTATTATTTTGTGTTTGACTGGACAAAGCTGGACAAGCTAGAACATCAACAAGGGTCTCCTTACATATATAAAGAAATTGACAAGTCTCTTCGTAAGGGGACCCTTGTTGATGTTCTACTTTGGTCAGATTTAGATCAATGATATATGAAAGGAACGTAAGTTTTCTTTGAAAGTTATGTGCTGAATACTTAAAATAATATTTTATTATTTGTCTTCATTATTATTATCTATTATTATTTTATGAACTATTTGAATTATTGGGTCTTCTGTACATTTATGCGATCTAAAACCAAATTATTTATCATACAAAATATTTTATATCTCTAAAATCTTTACCGATTTATGTTTAAGGCATTTTTCAAATATTTTTGAAAAATTGTTGATTAGACTTATGGGTCTGTAGTTGGTTATTTATTGTGTAAGATTTGCCTTAAATATTGGGGTTGGGACTAGTGCTAAATATTAAATTTATAGCATGTTTATTATACATAATAGAGATTTGTGGGTTATCTTTATAATCTTCACTAATATATTATCTGGAACAGAGGCCGAGTTGTTTTCAAAAAATAATTATATTTAAAATAATGTGATTTTCATTCACTTAGTTTATTAGACATAAAGCATAAATAAATTACACAAAAAATAAATTGTGCTTAAAGTGAGGACAATTTCAAGGCACATTCTTTTGCTATTTTGTCAATGATTTCTAAAGATTCCCCAAGATCTTATTAAATTGTTGCTCTTTCTGTCAAATAAAATCTTTATTTTTAATGTAATGGCATAGCACCTTGTTATTTATGGCAGCGGGACGGGTGGAATAAACAGTATTTATTAGAATATAATCTATAGGAGAATCCGCATCACCACTGATTGCCAAGTAACTCTTGAGTCAGTGGAGGTACATTCTAAAAAAAAAAATGGACTGCAAGACGCCCCTTGTCGAAGCTGGCTGAACACAATACAACTAAATTGGACGCGAGGACACCAAGACAACATAGGCAATGAGAAAGCGGACAAGAGAAGAAGCAAAAACAATCATAATACCCGTAAAATTTTCGGCCTTCAAGGCCCTTGCATCAGTTAGGACCAAGTCAATACTGGTTTAAAACGGTAAACAGGCTCCCTGTGAACTTGGCTCATCCAAGTGGGTCAAACTTCTCTAGGTGCCTGAACACAGCAACACTGAAAGTAACCAGCAGGCTGATCCTCTGGCGAGAGGGGGTTCTCAGAGACCCCTACTGAGTCCAGAGCTAGCTCTCGGCTGCCCTAAATCAAATGCCAAGAAGGTACTAGAAAACTGGACTCGTTTCCAGTTCTGACTTCTGGGCCTCCTACCCAGGACTCCGGCAAGTGAAGCTCCTTATCTTATCTTTGCTGGAGCAACCAAAGCAAATCCTGCGACTAAGCAGGAATCGTGGTAGGTCTCTTGACTGGGCACTGCCCTTTCAGAAAACACCTGAACACGATCGGGGTGGTTGACAGCCCCGACTGCAGGTTCTGCGGGACAGAAAAAAACTTCCATCCCCGTCCTAACTTCCTGTCCTAGTCTTATGAACTTGAGGCACAAACACTTCGGCATTGGTTTTCCAGTGATGGAAGATATAATAAATGCCCCCTGAATGGCCTGCGTGCGGTTACCTTTCATCGCCCCGCTAAAATAGGAAGAAGACCCGTAAGATATCCTGCGGGATATCTTACAGAACCGCAAGAATCATTATCATTTTATGCACCTGGCGGCGTCAGAAATGGTGACTGTTTATAAGCAATGTTAACATTATATAGCTAACTTTTCGGCGTTCTGCTATTATTACTGGCCTACCACGGCCTAATTAGCAATTTTTTAAAAAGCTGTTATTTATCCCACAAATTGTAAGTTGAATATGGATCATTGAATATGGAATTTAAAGCTGAACATGACACTCTAAAAAGGTTGAGTATTGCCATATGAAATACATAAGTTGATGTGAGTTCCAGTTAAACCTGAAGTTCTTGGTGTGATAATTACATGAAACACTAGCTTTAGTTACTTGTTTTGAATATCCAAAATTTAAAATGGCAGCTTTCATAATAAGTACCTTCCGTAAGCAACTATTTCGCGGCCACCCGGTATATGAAATATTGAGAGATAAATAAATTATTTATCTCCATGTGGATTATTGTAACCAGAGACACCATAGATGTCTACGGTGGCTGTAGCCACAGACATAATATATGTCTATGAATGTAATCTATTCAATAAAATGAATGCCAGTTGTATAGTTGAATAGTTTGGAACTACTTGAAACGATATTTTCGCAGTTTATTTGCGATACATTTCTGCATTACTCCGAAGTCTTAGGGGACGTGTTGTAGGGCAAACGGTCAGGATTGGTGCTATTCAGCAAGTGTCCTAGGGGATATGCATTCGCTTTAAATGTCGGCTTTGATGCATTACTACACCAAATTATTCCAACTTAAAGTGGGCTTTTTGACTGTAGAACAACTATGCAAACGGTTCAACACAGCTATTAATCCTGAAATGTTTCGTATGTTTTATTTCAACCGGCAATAAATTCCCACCTGATATGTAGAATATTATTGCAAGAATTTATATCCGTACTTAAGGTGCTTCCATTCATTCGCAAATGTAGACGTTTTAAACCTAAATTATTGTGAACATGCTCACTAGATTAAAGATGTAGATTTGTATACGGGCTATTCAGAGAACGGCTTAATAGAGATTTATTTGTTTTTTTTTTCATAATAATCCTTTTATATTCATTTATACACCAACATATGCAAATTTAAAAATTATGTTTTATTTTGACTACGATATTTTAACGGTAACTTCGTTGTGACTATGTTTCCATTGACGTCAAGGAATGTGTATCCCGTTGCTCCATACTCTTCAATATCTTTCCAGCTCAACTTATTTATTTTGATAAATGGAATCCACTAACCTGTACTTGAGAAGGTTTTTGTTTCTCCATGAATGTTCGGAATATACCAATTAAAATACGCAACTAGTAGCTTTATTTTATTAATTCCCTAAAAAAATGTCGAAATTTTGTTAAATATGAGATAAAAGTACATACGTAGATCACGAAAATTAAAGCCATGTAGTTAACACGACAGTCAAGGAAGAGAAATATGAAAAATAATGAAAAAAATGCGGCGGAGGACGAGGACGAAATTTCGTATGTAGTTAGCACAACTGCCAAGGAAGAAATTTTAGTGAAATGCATACAGGGTGGTCACTTTAAAATATAACTAATTAAGAAACTGAGGAAAATAATACTTGAAACATAATTGTCACTATTACCAGAAAGAAAACGTATACTTTTAGGTAAAACCGCTGCCCAAGGAATCATTACTTCCACATCCAGATTGTCTATCCAAGTTTCTCTTTCACAACGAAAAAACTTTGTATGTGGAAATAATTGTTTATGGAACTTTAATAATATAATATTTGAAATCGTCTAACCCAAAAACCCGTAAAATGATATCCCACATCGGTAGTAGGGTGGGGGTGGTAAAAAAATACTTTGAGGCTTTTGGTTTCTTTTGGTTCTTGTACACACACTAAGTTACAATTTTTTTTAATTCCCTTTAATAATGGGTGGGGGTGGTAATGGGGGTGGTTAATGTCAAAACATTTTTTGATACCTTAGCCTCTCCTGTATACACTAAATACCAATTTTATGGACTCTCACTTACTTGATTTACCTATTTCGTTAAACAGGTAAATCAAGTCCAATTTACCACCCCCCAACCCTTCGACGGAATGAGATGAAAATACAATCTAGTTCCAGATCTCATTAAAGAACATACGTGTACCAAATTTCAAGTCAATATCTTAAACGATTCCAGAGTAATCGTGCGCACAAGACAGACAGACCGACAGACAGACAGAAATTTTTTTCGTTCAAACTTCAAATCTCGACGTTTCATGGCATTCCAAGCCTATTTGAACAATAAAAATTTTCAAAAATTTTTTTTGTCGTTACGTAAATATTGCGTAAATATTTTTACAAATTTTTTATATAGCTTGCCACTCTGTATAAAATAGCAACGCTACTGTAAAGTAAACAATGTACGTTAACGATTTGGATAATAAAAAATGCATAATTTAATAACATTTTATTTTACTTTGGAACTTCAGTAAATATAAATTCTTTCCTACTTGTCTTTAAATCACAATTTAATTATAAGTGAACATACTCTGATAAGAAAGTTGAATTTATATAGGAGAAAAACACTGTGTATAGATTCATTGGAGAAAATATTCATATTCATGATCAACTGCACGTTTATAAATATTTAATATCTCTTGAAAAAGTGACTGTTCAGGAAACAGATTTACCTGAAATGTAAAATTGTTAATAATTAATTTTAACCACAAATTTTTTAATTCAGGCATTTTTGTTTCATTATCTAATGAATTCTGTTCCCGACTCACATTCTAAATATATGGTTTTCTAGAAAGAATTTGAAATTCCAACTCTTACATTTCTCAAACTTATTTTTCAACAAGAATGGTTATACACATTCGCAGTTAGCTTTGTTATCGAACTATAATATTCGATAACTTTTTCCTAAATACCAACTCATTATAAGTTTGTTCTTTCATACTAAAGTTGAGGCCCTTTAGTGTTTCAATAAAATAAAACCATTTATGTTTGATATAACTAATATAACTCGAATACTTGCGTAATATTATTTATTTCTGAAATCAATTTGTTAATAAAAAGAAAAGAAAGTATACAGAATGATATACAATATTTAACTGAAAACGGTAGTAACTACTTTAACTTTCACATTAAAAGCTTATCAGGACATAAGAGAAAGACATTTATTTCTAAACGACTACTTTCCCAGTCACAAAAAATATTGAATTATACAAAAGAATATGCACATTCTCTTATTCGCAGTGGATTGGTAAACATTTTGTTATCCACGCTTTGATTTGACTGGCCACTACCTACTGTATTGCATGTCTAACAGCATCATTTTGTCTATCATGGCATCATCAAAGCTCCTTCCCATCAGCGCCTTGCTGACACCAGCCAAACATTTTGGAGAGTTTTCTCTTAATCTCTTGCCATTTGGTGTTCCCTGAACTATCAACCGTTCTATATTCTCCTCTCTCCGGTTGATATGGTCAAGAAATGATCAGATTGGGGAGAATACGATGCTTATGCTGGCTGAATAAAGAGTTGTTTAACGTTGTTACCCCCCCCCCCCCACACACACACACACACACACACGCACAAACTTCTTGCATATATTCAGCAAATGTAGGCTGTATATGTTCCTAACTTGGACATGCATATTGTTACAAACTACCCCCTCGGAAAGGTAGTCGTGGACCTCACACGCTTTTCAGAGGCTGGTACGTAGCCCTGACAATTTGTACAGTGCGCCGGCTCAAATCCTTGGTAACTGAAAACCCAGGTTTACCTAGGAACGACGACCACGTCGCAATTAAATAAAAAACAAGTCTTGATAAATTACTAATTTACTGCGGTAAAAATATGACGATGAACACACAACTTTTACATTGGACAAGAAACCGGAGGAAACAGCTGGTTTCCCCGGACCAATTCGATTATATAACTGAATTTATCACTTTCTTTACAAAGTGACCATCTAGGGTCAAGGGAAAATGGAACGTTCTACGTACTCACCCCCCTCTTGCAGTGATTCCCGGGCAGTAAGCCCCGTATTCTACGCTTTGTGGTTACACTTCACCTATGATTCGAGAATTTATTCTCACTCTTGAAACGCTTCTGAAACTACATAAATTTTTGTCGTCCGTTAAGTTAACAATTTACGTATTTGAATTAGAAAATATTAGTGTTTAGCGACCAAAAATGACTTTAAAATATTTCGGTGGATATCGCGTTCTCGCCGGAGTCGAGCCTTTTCAAACGAAGCTGTAGACCGAACTGACTTCACTTTGTCCCACGTCCCAAGACTTTCAAAAGTCCGTTGGGTTATCTTTGCTGAGCCCAGCGTCTGGGCCAAATCCGGTGGGAACCGTTCAGATTTGCTTATCGATTCTGGGAGACTGTTAATAATTACATTGATGGTAACAACGCTAGCTTCAGACATAATTAAATTTTATTAATAGTTAGGTAGAGATTTGAAATTAATTTAATTTGGAAAAATTTTATTTAGAAGAAGAGGAAGGGTGCTTTTAGCACAATATGACAACTCATATATCTCTATTAGGTACCTAGGTGCGTGAGAGAGTGAAAGTGTGTTGATATGTGCAAATACATTAGAATAACAACGTTAAACAACTCCTTATATCATATGATACTCTCAACTATGATATTAGCGAGTACCGATATTCCTGAACTTTGGCCTCTCATATCTCAAGAGCTGGCCATTTTCAGACACTGTGCCCATGAAAACTTTTGATCAGGATATTATGAAGTACAACATACTATACAGCATCGGAAAGTATTTGTTCTGGGATGGTAATAAGAGCAAGCGAGAGCGACAAGCCAAAGCGAAGATTGCAATCGTGTACATGCTTCTCTTGATGGGCGTGTCACTTTTTACCTCTGCTAAAGTACTGGTGGACGTCTTTGTTGTGGGCGGTCGGTTATATCGTTGAAACTAAGGCAATACTAAAACAAATGCTTTCCGATTCTGTATTTTCAGCCCATTTGACCTGTCCTTTAAAATTTAACAAAATAAGATGTTACCTGTAATCTCTTTTTCATCATCCGTAAAGTTATTGTTTACTGAAGGTTCCTTTACTATATTATTTCACAGGTACCCTTCAAAATAACACCCATTTTAACGGAATGGAAGTAATTCATGTACAAATAGAGATGTGTTAAAGTAAAAATCATAATTCTTTTCTTATTTTTTACTGATTATGTAAGAATCAGTTTTAAACAGTTGATAGACTACTTTGGGTTTCTAAGGACAAAAGTTTTTTATATCTGAATACATATGAGCTAACGCTGTCATTTGCGAAGAGAGGAAAATTTGCAAGGCAAGTCATTGACGTAAGTAGAAACAGAACCGATCGCAAAGCAAAACGTTGATATACATCAAGTTTAATATCATTTGGACATGAATTGGTGAAGGCCATGACAAGATGGTCGAAACGTCAAGCACTCAACCAAGTTTACGCGGAAGAAGACCAGGAAACCAGCAACTAGATCACCTGCTCCGCGAAGGCCTTAGCACTAAGAAAACATCCATTAGTCAAATTCAACAGCAACTATCGGAATATTTTGAAAATATCAATTCGCTAATTAATATTATGCGACACACAGTCATGAGGCGCCCTCTACGGGCTAGTGTGATATATAAATTATTGTTTCTTAGCCTTAGGAGTTGAGATATTGCAAAAAAAAAGAAAATTTTGATACCCTGTATCTTTTTCTACGGCAACAATTTACTAAAGCATGTTTGGTTATATTCTCATATTTTGATCCAAAGAATCTACCCTTGAACTACGGCCTATTATTAATGTTCCACCCTGTATACAACAGACAGGATATCGTTTGTACATTTTCAGCTTTAGGAAAAATTCTCTGAATATTTAAATGCCATGATACTTTACAATGTGTTTCATTGCAAGTCTTTTACTCGAATCTACTTTCTATCTAGTTCGCGTACTATTAGTCATCATCTAAAAAATGGCCACATCTAAAAAAGGGCTCAGTCTTTCCGCAATTTTATTATCAATAATACTTCTTGTGTTGTACATCTCATGTTTTTAAAATCAAGTCTTCTATAATATACCCTTTTTGATCAACATGCTGGTTCGTAATAATTGAAATCTGCAGCAACCATGTAAAACTTTAACCTTCTTGGTTCTTTAAGATCTTTAAGAGTTCCAACAATAAATTCTTTTCAAAATTTCTTTTACGTTCTCTTCTGTTACTTCCTAGAGCACCTTATGTAGACAAAGCACCCTATATAAACAGCCTTTGATTTTATACCTTTGAAATTTTCATCACTCTTCTCTGCTAGTCCTACGTTACCTTTGTTTGCCCACTTTTTCCCTTACACTACCTACTAATTTTCATTGTCATTTTGATGTTTTTGCGTTATATTTTCATCCTGTGTTGTTTCATTTGCTTCTATGTTAGTTATGTCAATCATTGTTTCTTTGGTGATTTTCTTGTGTAGCTAAGTTATTTTCATTAGAAGTAGTTTGCTTGATTTTTAAATTAGTTTGTTGAATTACCTCTGTACAATTGTCTGTATTTGATTATTTAGGAATTACTATACTTTTATTTCTAGGCAGTGCTTGTTGTTTTATTACTGAACAACTGAATGTAAAATTAAGTTCTAACCAAAAATTGAATAATAAAGAAATAATAATACCTGTATATTATACGGAAATGGCTAATGTCACAGACAATTTTGCTTTAAAATCACTTTAACCGATTGGAATTTTCAAAACAATTAATAATATTAAGTCCTAAATCAAAATTTTTTGCAAATATAGACACCGTTGGGCACAATAGAAATTGTTGGGCAATTTGCATACATTTTCTCAAAACTCTTCTATTAAACATGCAGAATAGGTAGTAAGCATCTTTAATAAGAGAAAGAAAGAGTGACCCAAAATTTTGCCCCTTTTGGGATCCTCATGAATTCGATTCCAAAGTGGTCTAAATGATAGCTTATGGTGATAATTTAAAGTAGGTAAAATTTCAAGTTGAGCATAGTGTTTGTTTTGGAATATGACAAGTCGAACCTATTAGTTGACCTGTTCACGGCAAGATTCTTGGCAACTCGTTCATTATATTCAAGATTCTCAAATCGCAAAGTGTATCACTTTCTATGTAGAATCTTCCGTTCTTTTCAAATCTACCATTGTATTTTATCACAAACGTTGTTCAAGTGAGGTATAGCCGATTTTACAGGAAAAAATCAGGATTTTTGCTGATAATATTCTATTAATCGGTATTTTTATACTATACTTTATCTCGATAGATACTCCAAGCCTTGTATCCGACGGCCTTCGAATTAAAAAATAAATATATATTTCTAAGAAAGATTAAGTTTGGTTATATTACTGAAATGTATTTCAATAATATGTAAACCTCTTCACCACGTCACGGTACTAATCTAGGAAGAGTTTTATGTTTTTTTATTTTTTTCTTGTTTTGTTGTTTTTGCAATTTTTTTTTACTTTTTATCTTTTTTTAGCCTTTTTTTCATTTTTTTTTTAAATTCACAAATAAATTCTGCCCTGCTAAGCAAGAAAGTCGTAACTGACATTTTGTTGCTTTTGAGATAATCGCATTTTTCGATTATTTACAATTCCATCCATATTTTTAATGGGAAATTTATAATTTTCTGAATGAGAGCTTGTTTTATTAGAACAATTTTTTTTGTTTAAGTTTCTCTTTGAAATATTAAACGTTTTTCAAAAAAATGCGACATTTTTTAAGGAAAAAAATAAAAAAATACAATAAATAAAAGACGTAAGTGAATAAAAAAGTATATTTCTGAAAAATATTACAACAAAAATTGCTCTGATTAAGTTAAAAGAATGTTATTTATTAAAGAGTCAGCCGTTAAGGAATTCATACATTAAGGTCATCGTGAATAGTTTCCTCCTGGTCGTCATTAGCAACTGAGAAATTTTTCCAGAAGTGTTAAAGTTATTTCTTAAGTAAGCAAGCAGGATATAATTATTGCTATCATAACAATTTGACAAATTTTCTGGCACATAATCCTTGTCTGCTACTGAATTATCGCTATCAGTCAGCATATACCATTCCAACATTAGACTTCATTCCTTTATTCAGATGCATTGAACATGATGAAGTAAAAATATTTTCAACATCATAAAATACACTTTTTTCAGGAACACACTGAATCATCAGATGTAAACAATCCCACATAACTTCAAATCAGTAGTCGTAACTGAACATCTTTATTTTGTATTGCCAAGTTAAATTGTCGTATCTAACAGAGCCTCCGTATGACAGATATCACATTTATGCTTGGTAATATCAGATAGGACAATTTAGCTTAGTAAAATCAGTATACTTTGCAGATACGACAAATTTTAAATTGAATTTGCATCGTTTATTATGAATATATGACCTTGAAAATTTACCAGAAGTTGCTTGGGTGGCTGTAGATATGACAAATGTCAATAATTCAATTTTCATGAAAATGTCAGTTACGACCTTCTTGCTTAGCACGGCAGAATTAATTTCTAAAGCCAATGCTAATAGCAAGTATATTTAAGTATGCGAATCTACTTCTTTAACTCATCATATCTCCAAAACAAACACTATGCTCAACTTGAAATTTCGCCTACTTTAAAGATCACCATAAGCTATCATTTAGACCACTTTTAAATAAAATTCATGAAGACCAATAGGGGCGAAAAATAGGGGTTTTTTGAGTCACTCTTTTACTCGTGGAAGAGGTTTTTGTTTACTGTATAAGCACATCCAAATATGCTAACCTTATATAGTCGACAACACTAATGGCTACCCAAATTTAATGGTTCATAATTTCAATTTTAGGAATTGGCAACTTATATTCACTGAAAATCAATAGCAAAAACAAGAATATTAATTACTACATGTTGAATCACAGTTTCCTTGATACAACTATGCTGAAGTAAAAGTATCAAAACCGATCTCCGACAAATATTCTGTAAATTTTCAGTTAAAAACATTGCCTAAAAAGTCGTTTCGTGTATAAGTAATAAATCATTTATTGGCGGCTTAATGTTGTATTAAATATAACTTGTACCTCAAAGTTTTGACGTGTATGTGAAACCATTAATTTAAATATACCACTCTAGGGTAACATTAACGCACAGATTTTTTTCCATTTCCATACATAAAACATTTTTATTACAGATAAAAACCCTTTTACATCTATCTTCGACATATTTATTGATAAAAAACTGATATGAATCCATTAGGCTAAAGTAAATTATTTAACATATTTGTTTACACATGGGATTTCTCCATAATTATTTTTATATACAGGGTGTCTCACATTTAATGGCTCCATCTCCATATCTCAGTTTTTACTCATGCGATTTCAACCTTTAAACTAGTATCAAAGACCTTTCGTATGTCTCTTTTAAATCAAATAAAACTTATTTCGGCCATTGGCATGCGCTTTTATTAAGTAAAATGCGGTCGATTTTTCTTGGAGCCATATTAGGCATTTTTCATGGTAAAACTAATGCAATGTTATTGATCAGCATGCTTATGTCCAAAATTTAACTACATTTTGATTTTTGGTTTTCAAATTATGGCCCACATAAAATTACATTTCTCAAACATTAAATAATTAGAACCTACGCATTGTTTTTGAAGAAAAAAGTCATTTCCAATTTTCTCTTTAAATTTATTTTTTCTTCCACTCAATGTCGTCAATATTTTTTTCGTATTTCTGCATCTTTATATTGTATTCATTTTTCCTCTGTAATAATTAGTCGATTTATTGTTACTATTATAAGCAAAGCGTGGAAAGAAAATTCAATATATCCAATATAGGTATATAAACTTAGCTTTTTGTAATAAACCACCCATTGCATATTGGGTATAGTAACTTTCAGGGTGTGCACTTTTGGTGTTACCTCTACCATGTAAGTATATCGATTTAAAGTGTAGAACAAATAACGTAAATAGAAATCATAGACACACCGTTAAAATATTCAAGAGCCATAAACATTAATCCAAGTGGCTCTGTCATTAAAAATTCATCTACTGAACACTTACAAATTCTACTTTATCGTATGTTTAAATTACTTTGAATATTTCTAAATTTCACTGACATGAGCTCATTCGTAAACCATTCGATAACTCATCAAGTGTTAAACTAGTAACAAAGAAAATCGAAGATAATAATAATAATAATAATAATAATAATAATAATAATAATAATAATGATAATGATAATGATAATGATAATGATAATGATAATGATAATGATAATGATAATGATAATGATAATGATAATGATAATGATAATGATAATGATAATGATAATGATAATGATAATGATAATGATAATGATAATGATAATGATAATGATAATGATAATGATAATGATAATGATAATGATAATGATAATGATAATGATAATGATAATGATAATGATAATGATAATGATAATGATAATGATAATGATAATGATAATGATAATGATAATGATAATGATAATGATAATGATAATGATAATGATAATGATAATGATAATGATAATGATAATGATAATGATAATGATAATGATAATGATAATGATAATGATAATGATAATGATAATGATAATGATAATGATAATGATAATGATAATGATAATGATAATGATAATGATAATGATAATGATAATGATAATGATAATGATAATGATAATGATAATGATAATGATAATGATAATGATAATGATAATGATAATGATAATGATAATGATAATGATAATGATAATGATAATGATAATGATAATGATAATGATAATGATAATGATAATGATAATGATAATGATAATGATAATGATAATGATAATGATAATGATAATGATAATGATAATGATAATGATAATGATAATGATAATGATAATGATAATGATAATGATAATGATAATGATAATGATAATGATAATGATAATGATAATGATAATGATAATGATAATGATAATGATAATGATAATGATAATGATAATGATAATGATAATGATAATGATAATGATAATGATAATGATAATGATAATGATAATGATAATGATAATGATAATGATAATGATAATGATAATGATAATGATAATGATAATGATAATGATAATGATAATGATAATGATAATGATAATGATAATGATAATGATAATGATAATGATAATGATAATGATAATGATAATGATAATGATAATGATAATGATAATGATAATGATAATGATAATGATAATGATAATGATAATGATAATGATAATGATAATGATAATAATAATAATAATAATAATAATAATAATAATAATAATAATAATAATAATAATAAATGTACGTATAATGTATATTGTCTAACCCAAAGAACTACCGGCCGATAACCTGTTTAAACGCATGTTACAAGGTGTTTACGCGCATCTTGTACATGCGAGTGCTCCACGCAGTTGAACCGGTTTACGAGCGGAAATATGAGCAGCGAGGGTCAAAGAGAGGTGTCGCTGACTGTAAGGAGAACCTGCTGATTGACAGGTGTGTCACGCAGGACTCCATGCAGTATAAGCGTAACCTCTCCATGGCCTGGATCGACTACCGCAAGGCATTTGACATGACATCGCACGAGCTTATTGTACACTTGCTCCGATGTCTTGTGGTACCTGGTCCCGTAGTGAGATGCATCGAAGAACTGATGCCGCTCTGGAGGACTCGCTTTACCATTACATCGGGTAATGATAGAGTCCAGACGGAGTCGGTAACATTCAGAAGGGGAGTATTTCAGGGAGACTCCCTCAGCCCCCTTCTATTTTGCATCTCATTACTGCCATTATCCGTTTCGCTCCGGAAAACCCGTGGATACAACTGCGGTACCCCTGGCGATAGGAGGCATAAGGTCACCCATCTGTTTTATATGGATGACCTTAAACTTTATGCCTCCGGAGAGAGGGACCTACACCAGTCCCTCAGGGTGGTACAGGAGTACACGCAGGCTGTCGGCATGGAGTTCGGATTAGACAAATGTGCACTGGTCCATCTCAAGAGAGGACGATGCGGGAACTACGGAGAGGACGCGCAGCTCGTGGACGGAAGCATCTTACATCATCTAGATGCCGGAGAGTCGTACACTTACTTGGGTGTCGAGCAACGCTCCACCCAAGAAGTGAGTGTAGTGAAAAACGCTCTCCGCGGCAAGTATCAGCACCGACTCCGACAGATCTGGTCTTCAGAGCTGTCGGGGAAGAACAAGGTGTCTGCTACCAACATGCTTGCCGTTCCGATCCTTCTCTACTCCTTTGGAGTAGTGAAATGGACTCAAGAAGAGTTGCGTCAACTCGATGTAGGAACCCGCAAGAAGATGCATCTCAATAGGAGTTTGCATCCTAAATCGTCTGTTCCACGGCTATACCTCCCACGACATCGGGGAGGCCGTGGACTCTTGAGTTTGGAGAGTCTCCATAATAGGATGGTTCTGGATGGAGCCTGTAAGGTCATCAGGAGTTCGGATCCCCTCCTCTGCATGGTCCGAGACCATGAAAATGCAGGGGTAGGAGCCTTTCTGTTTAAGGCAGCACAGAGAGCAGCCGATGAACTTGGTCTCTCCTTCGACGTCGAGCGGGTAAATCGCGACTCTGTCACCGAGTTGGAACCTGCTCGGCGAAAAGCCCAAATTAAAGCTGCAGAACACAACAACTTTCTGCAGCTTCACACGGATAAGCCAATGCATGGAGTTTTCTATAAAAATATAGAAAACCTTGGCTTATCCGAAAGGCTGACCTTTGCCTTCTTAAGGTCAGCCGGGCTGAAGTCTGAGACCGAGGGATTCATAATGGCTTGCCAGGATGGTGTATTTAACACCCTCGTCTATCGTAGTCGTGTCATGGGTATAGAGGTCCCTGATGTCAGCTGCAGGGCCTGCCGCAGGGCGCCAGAGACTCTTATGCACTTGCTGTCGGCTTGCCCGACATACGCAGTCTCGGCCTATATCCAAAGGCACGACGGAGCATTACGAGTGCTTTACTACCATTTAAGGCACTCGTATGGGATAGACGAAACACCAGTGCTGCCTTACGCTACGGGGGATATTGAGTCCGTTGTGGGAAATGAGAAGTGTCTAATTTATTGGAACTACTCTTTTCCCACCGTCAGGCAAATACAAGCCAACAAGCCTGACGTAGTACTCCTCGACCATCAACTCAAGACAATGTTCGTCGTGGAGTTCTCGGCTCCCGCGGAGAACAACATTGTCTTGAAGGAGGAGGAAAAACGGACAAAATATCGAGATCTGCTGAACTCCGCAGACTGTATCCAGACCATACTGTTAAGATAGTGGTACTGATTATAGGAGCCCTCGGTGGAACGAGACACACACTGCTTTCGGAACTTAAGATCATACCGGCATGCCGAAACTCGGCAGAGGTCTTAGCCGGCAGAATGCAGAAGGCCGTCATTCTTGGTTCATTACGTCTGCTCAGGGCACACGATTCACGGACCCAGTAGTCACTCACCCCACGGGCGTGGGGAGTGGCTACCGGTACTACCAGCTCCCCTCTGTGAGGATCGGAGCTACAGAGAAGGGTGACTGGTTTTTAGCTAGCTAAAATTAAAAAAAAAAAAAATAATAATAATAATATTTATTTACATTAATTTATATAGTACATACGCATATATTAATTAGGTAACAGTGTAAATAAATATTGAAAATAGTGGCAGACTATAATAGTTACTAAAAGTAGGTGTCCGAGACTTCCTTAAGTTTTCGAAAAAACTTGACTGTAGGTCTCGAATTCCTGGGGAGTAATATATTCTTTCAACGCTATTGCTATATTAAATGTAATAAAATACTAAAATAACAATAAAAAAAAATCAAATAATAATAGGTGACTAAAGTGATACTTTAGTATTATACAATAAGTAAACATGTATATACATTATACGTACACATATCTTATGAAAAGGGAAAAGACAAAATATATAAACATAAACATAAGGAATGCAAATATATATAAAGAAATAACAACGATTCTGTCTAATGTATATTTACACCATAGAAGAAAAAGGTAAAAAGAAGAAAAGCGGATATAATGATGAGCTTTCATAAAAGCGTAGGTTTATTTTCAGTTAACCACTGGCGAAATTTTATTTTTGAGGACTTTTTATATATTATTTCCTTTAATTCGGGTGGTAGAAGATTGTACACTTTTATACCAATGTAGTGGTACACTCTCTGTCCAATGGTCTTACTTTTTTTGGGTAATAATAGATTTTTTTGTGTTTTGTGTCTTGTATTATGTATATGTGAGATATAATCCGTTATTAATTTGTGTTTTGACATATTTGTTAATGCAGTTAAATAAAAAAGGTTTCTTACGTCACATATTTTGGTATGTTTAAAAAGCTCCTCAGTTGAAAACCTTGCCGGAAAATTAAAAATGATTTTGAGTATTCGTTTTTGTATGACTTCCAGAGGTTTTATTACATTTGAGTATGCTCCACCCCAGCCAATAATACCGTAAGTAAGCAGTGATTGTACTAACGCATGGTAAACGGATTTAAGTTCGTGGATACTCAAAATGTACTTTAATTTTTGAAACATGTAGGATAGCGATCTCAGCTTCCTGACTAAGTTTTCAATGTGGTGGTTCCATCTTAAATGATTATCTACAATTATTCCAAGAACATATTCTGAGTTTTCCAAATTCCATATAGTATTCCTATGTTTGAGTTCAACGTCGATAGTTGTATAGGATGGTAAACCCCTTTTGTAACTCGAAAATGATATATACATTGTTTTATTTAAGTTAATCGTTAGCAGGTTGTTAGCAAACCATTTTGTTATTTTGTTTAAATCTTCCTTTATTTTGTTATTTATTTCAGCCCAAGTCTCTCCTTCTACAAATAGTACAATGTCATCAGCATATGACACTATGTCTCCGTAACAGTCTAGGTTAAGAAGATCATTTAGGTATATTATGAATAAAATAGGTCCCAAAACAGTTCCTTGTGGGATACCAAATGTTATTTTTTGTTTATCACTGATGTTGGTGCCTATTTTTACCGATTGATATCTGTTTTCCAAGTAGTTGCTAAGTAACTTGAAAGTCTGTCCCCGTATTCCCATATTTTGTATTTTGCGTAGAAGTAATTCATGGCTTACCGAGCATTTATATATAATATTTACCTAAATACAAGGTGATTTTCATGAAAATTTTATACCAATCATTATTAGCCAATCGGACACGTTTATTTTGTCATTGTTGCTATGACAACTATAAAATTTTTTGGAAATCTTACTTACCCATAAGCACCTACCTATGTGATTAATAAGTGGAAATTTCCCTGGTTTGACAGCAATGATTAGACAATGGCGTTTATATTATGAAAAATATTTTTATATTTATTTTAAATTAAATTAGTACAATTCTGGCTTACTATGTTTCTTTACATCATTCACTAATTCCAAATGCTTTGAAAATTCCACTTGTACATCTCCTTTTCTCAGAAAATAAAGCACAGAGCCGTTTTATGACATATAGACCTTTTCATCATAGAAGCGCGCATGTGCTGCCTCTATGTTTGTTTGCGGGAACTATGAAATGTTCGGACACTTGGATTGTCAAAATGTCTGGACCGGTATCATTTTTTCACATTAATTTAGACACACATTGACGGTGCAAAATTAGTACACAAAATTGTGGAAGAACACACTTGCGCTCAACTAAGGCGCTGTCTCAAGTATCCTGGCCGTAAAATGACTGGAAGTAAGAATAAAGAACTGGTTGCAAGGTTAGAATTCAACTATCAACTTATCAATTTATATACAAGTGCGTTAAAAGAAAACAAATGTGTTTAGTCTACAATATGCTTAATAACATTCTTCGTGCAGTAATTGATAATGCAGTAAGGGGGTGGTAGTGGGGGTGGATAAAATAAAAAAATATTTTGAGGTTTCTGGTTCTTGTACACACACTAAATCACATTTTTTTCTTCATTCCCTTTAATAATGGGGTGAGGGTGGTAATGGGGGTGACTAATGCCAAAATTTTTTTTGAGACCTTAGCTTCTCTTGTATATACTAAATACCAATTTTATGAACTCTTACCTGCTTGATATACCTATTTACCCCAAATTTACCC
The DNA here is from genome assembly GCA_936432065.2 of Rutpela maculata. Taxonomy (NCBI): domain Eukaryota; kingdom Metazoa; phylum Arthropoda; class Insecta; order Coleoptera; family Cerambycidae; genus Rutpela; species Rutpela maculata. The sequence continues at coordinate 40,717,263 of OW386285.2, forward strand.
CAATTTACCCCCCAACGACGGAACAAAATGAAAATATAATCTAGTTCTAGATCTTGTTAAAGTACATATGTGTACCAAATTTCAAGTCAATATCTCAAGCGGTTCCAGAGTAAACGTGGCACAAAAAAGTTACAGACCGACAGACAGACCGACAGACAGACAGAAATTTTTTTTCGCTCAAACTTAAAATCTCGACGTTTCATGACATTCTAAGCCTATCTGAACAATAAAAATTTTTAAAAATTTTTTTGGCGTTACTATACTTCCACTGGACGTGGAAGTAAAAATGATACCGGTCCAACCATTTTGACAATCCAAGTGTCCGAACATTTCGTAGTTCTCGCAAACAAACGTAGAGGCAGCACATGCACGCTTCTATGATGAAAAGGTCTATTCCAAGACACTTGTGATTCCATGGCTAACTATTAGCGATTTTCTTAGGGAATATTATTTGTCACCACTTAAATCACAGCAAATATCATTTCATCTTGATTTGCCTTTTCTGTAGTATAAGATTGCATACGAAATAAATTATTATGACTAATATTAATTGGCTATATTATTTTTATGCGACTAGAGCGTAGGGAATATAGGAAATAAGTATACTAAACTTGTTTTAATTTTAACTCTCATTATTCCATATTTTATCTACTATTAAATATTTCATTTTATTAAGATATGAGGAAACCACATAAAAAAATAAAAACCAAAAAAATTAATTTAACACCGGCACCAGCCTACAAGATTTTGCAAACATTTCTAAAGTTTTTTTTTTGTCAAGTAATTTTGGTCTAAAATTTTCTTACCGAATCTACCCCGCTCTTGAATTAAACATCCGGAAATTTTTTCTCGCTCACGAATTTTTAAAGAAAACTCGGACCTCAAAAAAATGTCCGGAAATAATTCAAGCACTAGGGAGATTACAAGTGAAAATTAATTTAAAAACAGACAAAAAAAGTCAAAACAGTCAAATTGGAAAAAAGACGTTTCGCGGAAAAAACTGATAAAGTTTTGAAACTTGGCAAAGATGTTCAAGGCCACTGTTAGACATATTAAAAGTCTCCAACTCTATCTCTTGCTCTCGCGCCGCCATTTTGGAAAAATGGCGCTAAGTTTAAGTTTTTTGCTTATATCCTTAGCGACATCGAAATTATGTTTATATAAAAGATAAAGCTTATAAAATTCTCTACAAAAAATGCTGTATGCATTTTTTCGTATCTATTATTAAACTCGTAATTATTTTTTATTTATTTGCATTCATCACGATTAGATAATATTATTTATGTATTAAGCAAATTACAACTTACACACTCTTTTATTTATTATGAACTTACCTACTTTCTGTATATTTTTGCCCTAATCTGGGCACGCTAATATACTAGTTAGGTAAATACTTTAAAACACTCGTTATTGGAGAACCAATCAAAACAACTACTCTTCTAGCTAATAATGATGAAGTATTGAATTACGTGATAATGTTTTCAATATATTTTTTGTTTTAAAATGCTAGGAATACTATCATGTAATTCAATACTTCGTCAGTATTAGCTAGAAGAGTAGTTGTTTTGATTGGTTCTCGAATAACGGGTGTTTTAAAATATTCACTTAACTAGTACATTAACGTGCCCAGATTAAGGCAAAAATATACACAAAGTAGGTAAAACGTGTGTAAGTTGTGATTTGCTTAATACCTAAATAATATTCTCTTATTATTATACTCTTTGGAAATACGACAGCAAAAATTATATTGCATTTCATCGACACATTTCACAAATTGTAAATATCGCTCGAAGAGAAAAAAAGATCACATCATTGTATTGCCATAGAATTCGGAACAACTTTTAAAATGTCCGTCGGTCTGTTCGTCTGTCCGTCTACTTTTCCGTCCGTCATGTTTCTTTTAAGTTAAATAACTTAAAAGAGAAAAGTCTGATTTTATTGAAAATTGGACAATAAATTAGTGTTAGAGGAGGAGAGAGCGCTAGAGGAAAAACGTCAGCGTTCTTGAAAAAAATCGACAAGTAAATGAAAAGGTTATGAAACATTTTATGAAAAAAATACACGTGAAGAGTGTTGTAATCTTTGATAAGTTTGTAGGCTTAAGTGCCACTCTTGCAATTTTAATGATCTCCTGATGATACCATCTTGACTGTCGAAACATTGGTCAGTGTACTATGAGGTATCTTTGTACTTATAGAATCTTAACAAATGTGTTACAACACTCTTCACATGTATTTTTTTCATAGAATAATAATAATAGTTTATTTGCATTCAAGTAGGTACATAATGTAATATACTGTATAATGTAATATACAATACATGTCGATATATATTACAAACAAATAAACAAGAAACTCACAAAGTCGTACTCTGTCTCTAAGGAAACAATAGTGTCAGATTCATGATGTGTTATATCTGTTTATAATGATCTACATACACTTCTCATATTTGCATAATATATTTCATAACAAGTAACTATTTGACCACTACAGTTTAAAAAGCTTCAAAATATTGGCTAACAACAATTTATATATAAATAATAATTAAAAAAAAAAAATCTACTAAATTTAAGCATACATTTTTAGATAGAATTAGAGTAAATCTATTTTAATTTTAATAGTAATGACTAATAATAAGTAATAAGAGATTACGAATTAAATATATACAGTAAGTTTAGGGTTTAGCTAATTTTTCATTTCCACGACTTTGTGTATGTTAATTCTATTAGTTTCTAAGATAAATATCTTTACTTTTCTTTTAAATAAGTTAATAGAGTTTAATTTTTTTATTTCGTCTGGAAGATAATTATAAAATCTGGGAGAGAAGTAGGAGGCATTTCGCTGTCCTATTGACTTTGAGGAAAATGGAATTCTGCAAGAGGTTGTTTTTGTTCTCGTCTGATAAGTATGGTTAACAGCGATTAATGAATGTTTATTATTAAATTGATTTATTGTTACAGTATAATAGATTAATTGTCTGATATCAAGAACATTTCCATCCTTGTATAGATTGTCCGATGGGTATGTGTTGGGTTTATCCAACATGATTTTTAAAAATTTCTTTTATATTATTTCTAATTTTTTGTTTATGTTTTACTGCACTTCCCCATCCGATAATACCATAGGATAGTCTTGATTCAACCAATGCATAGTAAATGATTTTTAAGTTAGCTATGTCTAGGATGGTCCTTAAGAATTTAAACCTAAATATTATGCTTCTTAGCGTATTACATACATTATTAAGGTGTATATCCCATCTCAAAAATCTATCGATGGTAATACCTAGGTATTTTATGGAAATTTTATACCAATCATTATTTTTAAATCTTGCTCTGCCTGTGTTTTCAGATCTTGCCAAGTGCAGTTTTCATAGAAGATTACCGTGTCATCGGCAAAGCTTATCACTGTGCCCTTGCTTCCCAGAGTAAGTGAATTGTTCAAATATAATATAAATAATAGCGGTCCTAATATGATACCTTGAGGTATGCCGTATTCAACCGTGCATTCTTCACTTAAGGTTGAATTAATTTTAACCATTTGTTTTCTGTTCGTTAAGTAGTCTTTTAAAAATTTTAATATTGGTCCTCTAAATCCCCTATCCTCTAACGTATCTAACAGTTGCAGGTGGTTAACTGTATCAAATGCTTTGGCAAGATCTAAAAACACACACAAATTGGGTTTACTTTTATCCAAAGCTTGAGAAATTTGCAATGTTACAAATGCAATAGCATCTGGGTAAATTTATATTACTGAAAACCATCTTGTCTATCAGAGATTAGGTTATATTTTTCGATGTAGTTATTTATCCTATCTTTCACAATTTTTTCAAACACTTTTGCCAAATTACTAATAATAGATATAGGTCTATAATTGGATGGTTCAGTTTTGTCACCATTTTTAAATAAAGGTTTTATTATTGCAGTTTTAAAGGCAGATGGGCATGTACCCGTATCAAAACTTTATTAATTAAAAACGATAATTATGTGAAGATCTCTTCTGCAATTTATTTTAGTATTTCTGCTTTAATCATATCCGAACCTGGTGCTTTATTATTTTCTAATGACTTTATAGTCCCATCTACCTCTTTTTCATCCAGGCTCAGGGTATAAAAAAGATCAATTTTTTACATTCCAAAGCAACAAAATTTGCACAGGAATACATTACACTGTCTGATGTTCATACATGCTGTTAGAGGTTGGATACAACCTCCGCGCCCTTTAGAAAGAGCAAGATTAAAGGCTTATGCCTTTTAGAACAAAACCCGAATCTGCGAGACTATTGCATTATTTACGGAGGATGCTGTATCCCAAGATGACATTGCAGCTGCATGGGAAAAATTTCTGCTTGCCATTATGGGGCAACAAAGTCCCAGACGCTTGATGAGTATAGATATTTTTCATACAATCGTCTGATCAGTAAGTAGCAATTACATTCTAAATTAACTTGACAGTGTTGCCTCCTACAAGTGCAGCAGCTGCCAATCACTCATATCGCACATACCACCAAGTCTAGCAGTGGATGAGTAATAATTTAGAGCCGACTGCCTGGGGTTGGCAGTTAAGCCATGTATGTGGCTTTGAAACCAGTTTTGAATGTTTAGATCCAGTTCCTAGCAATTTTGTAAAGCTCATATCCTGTGGTTGCAAATCGGGATGCACAAAACGTTGTGAGCGCTCATCAGCAGTGTTCTGCCATGTGTGAATATTGCCAGGGCTTATCTTGCAGCAACTCAGAAGATATGTTACCTGACGACGACATTGATAATGATGAACTAATGTTATAACGTATTTTCGTATTTTATTCTGTTTGTTATTGACTTCATAATTACAGTACATTTTTCTTCTGTTGTGGTAATTTACCTAAAAAAATGTTTTATTTTTTACTTGCAACCTATGAACACACATTTTACAGTGTATTTTGTACACAATTGGGATTTCTGAAAATTCAATAACATTTTGCATCTCATAATTCAAATACCGTTCGATTTAGAGAAAAAATGTTAATATCAAAAATTGTTTGTTTTATTATCGCCTACATTTTTTATGCCGCCATTTTTCAATATGGCGGGCGAAGCACAGCTTCGATTTTAGGGGACTTTTAGCATATTCCTTAGGATGACAAGTGGAATATCTCCACCAAATTCCTTGATTGTACTAATTTTTTCGAGGTCAAAATTTATTTTTCCTGCACTATTTTCTTGAATTGGTTACTCTTTTCAACTGTCGCACATGTCTTTACTAATTTGCGGCACTTGTTTTTTATTCTTTGGAAAAATGTCCTGAATTTTTTTGCAGAAAAGCATGTCAAATCAAATCAGTTCCTATTTACTTCACTATTTTAAAATGTATTAAATTTAAAGCAATACAATATTAACTCTGTTAGTCACCACATTTTTAAGAAACCAGTAATACATAAATTTACAAATAACGGATACATAAATTATATTGAACTTATTGTTTTATACTGTGTGTGTGTATATAGGCTAGAGTAATTTGTTTGTCTATAATATTTCTGTGTGTATTAAGTCGTTACACATTAGTTTATCCTTGTAAAAATATTTAATCTCATCTCTAATCATTATAGAATCAGTATAGACCGTCGTGGGACAGGTTAGTTTTACCCTACTGATGACTCGTCATTGCGATAGTAATCCTGCTCAGTACGAGAGGAACCACAGGTTCGTACGTTTGGTTCATGTACTCGCTCGAGCGGGCGGTGGTGCGAAGCTACCATCCGTGGGATTATACCTGAATGCCTCTAAGGCCGTATCCTTTCTAGTCGAAAGTGACAACGATATCTCTTGCTACTATATACAATTTTGCTGTTATTCACATTAACTAAAATTCTTTTAATATGGTAAGGTTAGTTTAGTAAACTGTAATAATTGGAAAATGAAGACAGAAATAAATTCGCGTGATCAGTGCATGCAACAGATCCAATTGGCTTTTAAATGGGGGCTGTATTCCAAAATCATTTTTACAAAGGCTTATCAAACCAATCCAAAAATCAATCAACGTCGCTCAATGATATGTGCCGCCTGACACTATTGAAAGTTCAGTTCACCACAATCCTCTTTTCTGGCTAATATTTTGGGCAATAAATAAACCAATATTTATGAGGGTTTTATCTTCTTGGTGAATAAATAGACCGGCAGGTGGTGACAGATTTTGGGTTGTGATTTTACCCAGTATGCCTTTTGGAGTGTATTATGATATGCATATTCTGTTGTTAATAAATGATAAACTATAGAGTCATCCTGGGTCCTTCATATATTAAAGTTAATTAACATTTGTTTGCAAATTAAGCGTTTCGATACGATTTCATCCAGGCTGCCATGAATCCACAATAAAATTCAAGTAAAATACGACAATTGAATAGTCAAAGGCATACCGTTTGCGTGAGTACAATAGGTGATCATGGTCAGGTGTACTTGCATTTAAAAAATGATCTATCCGGGTTTCTGAACAGGCTGCCATTAAGAAGTATACTTAGTTGTACTATAAAGCAGCTACAGAAAAAATGACATACCGTTTGCGCATATCCGAGTATACCTCACATTAAAAACATCTAGTACATCTAGTAGAGTTATTTGAATCCACAATAAAATTCAAGTAAAATACGACAATTGAATAGTCAAAGGCATACCGTTTGCGTGAGTCCAAAAGGTGATCACGGTCAGGTGTACTTGCATTTAAAAAAAATGATTTATCCGGGTTTCTGAACAGGCTGCCATTAAGAAGTATACATGGTTGTGCTATAAATCAGCTACAGAAAAAATGGCATACCGTTTGCGCATGTCCGAGTATACCTCACATTAAAAACATCTAGTAGAGTTATTTAACAAGATTTCGTTATTTAAATCAGTATTGGCAGTATGTTTCTTTGTTTTTCATTCCATTCAGATGTATTTATATGGTGTATTGAATTGCATACCGTTTGATAAGGTCTGAGGCTAGCAAAGCATAAAATTATGATGAAAACACAAAAATCGCTAGTGTAAAATAAACGACAGAATTTTTATGATTTAACTCAGTATGCCTCTCCAATTTTGAGTCAATCATAAGCGGCATAATGATTGAGAAGGGTCATGGTTCCCAAAAAATTTAATTTTCTTTATTTAGTGCAGTGCAATTAGTCATTATATATGAAAAATGACGGAACCTAGCAATAGTGAATGGATTTGAATGATTTTTTTTATTGGATTTCTAATGCCATAAACTAAAAAGTTTACCCATCCGAAATCCGTAAATATGCATACCATAATACCCTCCAAAAGGCATACTGGGTAAAATCACAACCCAAAATCTGTCACCACCTGCCGGTCTAAAATTAAGATTGTTAATTTGTTTAATAGAAAGTGGTAGGAAATTGTAGAATTTTGGGGCATAGTAGGTAATACATGTTATGTTGTGGTGTGAGTCATTTAACTGATATTTATGTTTTGGGAAGTTACATTAGAAATTTGAATCTACAAAATATTTTATTTTCTAATATGCGTTTCTAAGCCTGAATTTTTAACTTGTCAATAAATATTTAATAGATTAATATCATACAAACTGTAAATTGTAAACTATTTTATCAAGTTAGTAGTTAACATATTTTCTAATGACCATGCTGGATTTTGGAATATTATGAAACCGCCTTCTCCATTGCCTCTTTTCAGTTATCACCTTTAACTATATGCAAAATATCATCGGCAAACAATTGTTTTACCATCTATATTAAGAAAAATAAATTCAATTTATATAGATGATAAATAAAATTAGTCCATGAATGGTTCCTTGGGATACCCCAAGATTTGTATTTTGCATTGAGTGAATAAAATATTTGATAATCTTCGTATACCACAGCAATGCAGTATGACAGACCGTATGGAAATGTTTGGCTAAGTGTAACGTTGATCACTTAATACGTATACTATATGAATACCAGAAGAGTTATTTCTTTTGGAAAATTCTGTATTTCGATTATACCGTAACCTTTGGCTTTATAGTACAAATTACTATAGCTAACGATAAAATTAATTAGAACTCAATTATTCTGCATTTCAAGGCCTCAAGCTCCCTACTCCTATTTAATTTCATTTAAACTATTGGACATTATTTACAAAGAGCCTTACTATACTGATATGGCTTTAAAGAGAGTCGATTGCAACACAGAAACGCTTTTATTTTGCATGACGAATTTTACAATGTTACTACTAATTCGAATATAATAAGTTTTATACATGGTATTTTTATTTCCATCTGAGAAAACAATATGCTTCTTTACTAGATGCTCACAACTACACATTACATGTTTACACGTTTACTCGTAGCATATGAGAGACATTAACTTCCTGTAAAACCCTAATCAAAGAGATGGAACCAAGAGAGAGCGCTGGTAATAGTTCTAAGAATGTCTAGCACAGTCTGGAATTAAAAGACGTTCGCATTGTGCACATCGGTCGACTTGCTATCCATAATATATTTTGAAAATTTATTGTAAATTATGTTCTACGTTTAGGAGAGTAATACGAGCTCAGTAAGTATCAATTAGTAATGATTTGATCTCATTTCTTTGTTTAATATAATTCAAGCAATCATTTCGTCATATTTCTAAACCTAAGATATATCTTATTAGATATATTTTCCATGTAATGATAAGATCTGAAAAATTGTTTCTCTCATCTTCATTCTATGTGCTCCAAATCATAGCAACTGTGGATGATTGGTGGTATGATAATTTGAATATCAGAGTAACTTATTGATTTTTGTTGAGCAGTTATTATTTACATAAGTAGTATGCTTATTATCGGCAGTTCTTTTTAAATAACACAAACAAAGGAAACAAACTGCACTAAGGGTAATTCAAGTCCAGTCACAGACACTTCATTTTTCCACTGTTATTCAGGTAACATCTGTAATAGCCAAGTAAGACGTAGAACTTGAACGAATATGATCATAAGCCTCGTGATGGAAACTTTATTGAAAATGACTTCCATGTAAAACAAGCTGAGGGGGTAGATTTATTTTTATTCAAACTTCAATTAACTCTCAACGTCCAAACAAAACTATGCTATACTGTTGACAGGATTTCCACCTGCGACATCTGCCGGAAAGATACAAAGGTGCTAACGACGCAGTATTCTGTGATTAGCCAGAATAATAAACGACTTTTCTAATACATCTGCCAAGATAAAAATGGAATTAAGCAAGATGCTGTAAAAAAGAGAAAACCTTGTTGAAGTTCCTCAAACTTTAATAGCTGCAAAGACTTCACAGCAGCGGAATAAAGATTTTCTTTGGTCTATACAGTGCACACAAACAAGCCGAATCATTTCATAATCATCGTTTCATATGTTTTAAGGAAAATGTTTCAGAAAAGAAAAAATGATTATCAGCGTTGCCACTTACGCAAGAATTTGCAAACAGACGCAGCCTTCTTGTCTACTGTTAACTGTAACTGTAAACATAAAATTGCAGCTGGTGTATAGAACTGCACTTGTCTCAAATTAGATCAATTTTGGAGCCCCACAAAAAGATTTTGGATTCCATTTTTTGTGATTACTTTAACGAATGTAAATTAGTATTAAGGTATTCGCATATTTGCATGCAATGCAGTTTCGTGTGATAACGCTGGAAGGAGAGAGATAGGCGACGACGAAGATGTCGCTGTCAATTAGGAAATAGTTGATCTATGGCAATCGACATTCAGGCAGATGATAATTAAAACACCAACGAGCTAGTTATTGGGATACTGAAAATGTAGCAAAAGTTGACAACACTTACTCACAAGAAAAAAACACCAATATCGGATTGCCCCGAGGAGCAGTCCTCTCTTCCCTGCTATTCATAATTTTTATCAACGATTTGGAAAGTCATATCAGTAAAAACATTACATTGGTCTTATACGGACTTGTATCGGATTCGCTAGAAGAACTAAATAATGCTGCAAACAACCTACTAAAAGGCGCTGAGCTAATGATTTATTAATAAATCAAAGGCAATATTGCGAGTACTACTACTACTAACCTAATAAAATCATTATCATCTTGGTGTACACGAAATCAGTTGATATTAAATTAAAATAAAATAACTTGTATACAGTTTCATGAAAGATGACAGCCACCTGCTTTAAATTTAATATCCAATAAAGGTACCATTACACGATCGGTATCCATTAAGTTTCTAGGTCTAACTCTAGACGAAAATTTTACTTGAACAAATAACATAGAGTTCGAATGCAAAAAATGACATTTCGCATCTTTTGCAATACGAAAGGACTCAGGACTCGAACATTCTCATTTCATATATTTCATTATCCTGTGGAGCGTAGGTTCAGAAAAAGAAAATCATTCGCCTCATATTTTCGCTCATGCCACTAGACTCACGTCGACCAGTATTCATAGAAAATAATATTCTAACTTTAACTTCAATTTTTGCATTCGAGGCAGCTGTGTTTCTCCAAAATAATGCTTACAGAGCCAACCAATTGCTGTTAAAAAATTAACAAAAATGACTGTCATTCGTCAATTATATGTTCATTACTTTGTGCTCTAGCTAGCCTTCTAGAACTGATGAACTCTTCTGGTGAGCCATCTAGTCCATAAAGCTATTTAATCCATATATCCATATCAAAATTTCTTTGTATTAAAAAAAATTTCACCCACACTTTGATTTCCTTCTATTTTTGATATTAAGTATCAGCTAGTTTATGTACTTCAGTTTGTGTTAGTGTTTCCAGAAAGGGGATGGAGTAAATAAGTGTTTCTGCGGTACTGTGCCAATTTGTCGTTGTATTTGTACAGAAATGCCAATTTTTGTGCAGTTCAAGTAAATTTGGCGCCCCCTACTCACCATTCTTTTTGCCGACTATTTTATGTTTTCTACTGCTTGTAATGCAATTTGTGTAATTTTGGGACCTTCTATGCACATTTTATGGATTACGGTTATAAGATAACCTCCCTTACTAAAGTGATTACGATGGTGGGGCATTTCACTAAGCAGACACGATTTCCATATGCCCATCAACTTGTTTCACGTTACTGAGGATCAGAAACTAAAACAAAAAATTGTCTATTTGCTTGTAACACTAAGTTGCACACGGTACTGCATTTGCTGATGCACTAATATCCAAATGAACATACATACGAAAATCTAGCTATCTATCATTTTTATTCGCAATATAGCAAAAAAAACTAAAATTACTGAACTACTAGAAGATTTTTATGCTTTCATCATTTTATTAAACGCTTGTTACTCTATTTTAAAATTTATTAATTATGTATATTTTCTGTACGCCCCTGTTAATTCAGCCATTTAATAAACCAATATTATTAATAAAAGTGAATAACACGCATTGTTTATTACCTATTTTATGGATGACATTATTTGTCATATGAATGAAAGTTAAATTTGTTTTGTATGTAATTATTAATAATTATATTTCATCTACTAATTTCAATTAAAACTAATTAAAAACATTATTAACATTCTGAAATATTGTAAAATCATACTTTGTATGCAATGCGGGACTTAAAACTAAATTATATGAACAGTGTATGTGTATTATATTTAGAAGTAAAATGGAAAATTCTCTACAAATTTTATTTGCTTATGTTGCGTTCTTATGGTGCTTATTTTTTTAACAAATCATTAATACACATTTTTAGCAGTTACTTTACTGTGTGCATGTGATCAATTCATATTACGCCGCACAAAATCTAAGTAATATAAATCTAAATTGAATACTTTAACAAGAGTACAAACCAGTCTAGATAATAGAACAATACGAGATATTATATTTGTGGAAACAATTGGTAATGGAGACAACAGAAAGAATACTTTTGGTGAATTTTAGTCATAACAAAAAAAAACCGCTGCCCAAGGAATCACTACTTCCACATCCAGATTTTTTATCTAAGTCACTCACAACGAAAAAATTTTGTATGTGGAAATAATTGTTTATGGAACTTTAATAATATAATATATGAAATCCTCTACCCCAAAAATCCATAAAACGATACCCCACATCGGTAGCGGGGTGGAGGTGGTGATAGGGGGTGGCGTGGCAATGAAGGTGGATGAAGTAAAAAAACATTTTGAGGTTTCTGGTTCTTGTACACGCTCTAAATCACAATTTTTTTTCATCCTCTTTAATAAGGTGTGGGGGTGGGGGTGGTAATGGGGGTGGCTAATGCCAAATTTTTTTTGAGACCTCAGCTTCTCTTGCATATACTAAATACCAATTTTATGGGCTCTTACCTGCTTGATTTACCTATTTTCCCCAAATTTACCCCAATTTACCCCCCAACCCTTCGACGGAACAAGATGAAAATATAATCTAGTTCTAGATCTCGTTAAAGTACATATGTGTACCAAATTTCAAGTCAATATCTCGAACGGTTCCAGAGTAAACGTGCGCACAAAAAATGTTACAGACAGACAGACAGACAGACAGACCGACAGACAGAAATTTTTTTTCGCTCAAACTTAAAATCTCGACGTTTCGTGACTTTCTAAGCCTATTTGAACAATAAAAATTTTTAAAAATTTTTTTGTCGTTACTATACTTCCACTAGACGTGGAAGTAATACAGTTTGTTGTTCTTATTCATTATCTTTTGTTTTGTTTGTACTCTATTAAGTTACTCTCAGCCCCACAGAGATACGATTAAAGATTAAAACAAACAAACAGATATTGCGGTAAAAACAGCCTAAAGAGAGTATCGCTGATTCGTTATTACTGCACTCAAAGAAAATGATAGGTAAATTCAACCAAAAAGAGTATATGAAATCGCGCCTATCTAGTTTCATAGTTAAATCAATCAGAAAAGAATAGTCATACAACTGTATTTGTTTTCGTAAACAAATAGTAGTTTAATAATCATATCTTCTTATAACAAATTAAATAGTTCAATGACATTTTTTTATGTTCACTAACCATTTTCAATTTGGTCTACAATTAAATACTACAACGACTTTGTTTTTTGTTCACCAACTAATTTTTAGATTGATCTACCCTTTATTGTATGAAGTTTTTTTTGGTTACCCAAAATCTCAGTATTGAGACATCAGACCACCCAAACCAAAGATTAGAGATCGTTTATAAGATCCATCCAAATATATCGATGATCCATGAGAGAATTTGAACATTGCAATCATGTTATTAATTTTCTATAAATTCATAAGAGTATAAGATAATGCATGATTGATTATTGTCAGCGATTTGTATGTGGCGTCATCTGGGAATAATTTCGGTAATAGACTACGTGGTAAGCAAGCAAATTTTATGGTCATTCTTTTAGAACTTCTAGAAGACGACAATAATATTGGTTTGTCTACCAAGTACAATAATACAGCGAACTAATACTGGGTTAGAATTACAATTCAATAATAGTTAAAAATAAAATATACTATTATCTAGTTTAATTTGACAGAATTCAACAAAATAATAATCAGACGAAAAAAATAATAGTCTTATTCATCTATTTTTTAAGTTAATGTTTGTTTTGTTGTACGACAACTTTTTATTAATTAAAATAACAATCACCTCTTGTTTAAAAATATCAATATAATTTAGTTTAACAAAATTAACGATATTGTTAGTTAACCATTTTTTTTTGTTGAATTTACCCATACTATTTCTTTGAGTGTGTTATTAGCCATTTTTTATTAATATACATGTTATAGGGTTTTGTAGCTAAGCGATACTCTCTGACGGAAAACATGCGAAGCGCGACATGCTCCATTAACCTGTCACTGGTTATACTTTCAATTTAGAGAAAAAATCGGAAGACACATCAAAAACTGTATTTTTGCAAAAAAAACTTTTCACGATATAAAAAAGAGATGAGCCAGAGCAAAATATGCATTCTTTTAAAAATGAACATAAAGGCACAAAGCCCATCTGAAACATAGTATTTAAAGAAATGATATGGAGTATTGGCCAGCATGTGTTCCAGAACAATCATAGAATACATGATAATAACTTTAGGTTCATTTGTAACAAGCTGTATGCCTCTAAACTCGTGGATATTACACTATGTAGAAATAGTCTGATTAACGGCAAAGGGTTTATCCCAAATCGAACCGAGGGAATAATCTCGGATAAATTGGATATATTTCTAGATTAAGTTTAATTTTAATCATTTTCAGATGAAGCCAATTTCAATACCGAAACAAGCTCCGAGTGTCTTTAGTTTTGGCATTTAAGTAAATAATTTCAATGACATTGCTTTAGATATTGTGAAGAAATGCGGATGATAGAGAACATCTGAATAAAGTGAAGGGGAAGATGACCCAAAATTGTCTCTGGGTAGTTCCTTGGCTTCCGACCCAAATAAATAAATCAAAGTTTAAATTTAGATGTATCCCATCTGAATATCAGTGTACATTAGAGTAGTCCAAAAATGACTTAATTTTTTATAGAGGGTCTCAATCCCCCGTTTGTTTCCAAATTTGAAAAATGTAAGTACGTATTTTTTTGCTTTTCAAAATTTTGATTTTAAATGGTGTCTATGAAGATATGAAGTTTCCCATTAAAATTGCCTAGGGAAAAATCACTTTTTGGGATTTTTTTAATAATTGTTCAGGATTAGAGAAAATCCTGTATTAAACTTATATGACTTGGAGGAGTCTATCCAACGAAGAATTTGATGTATATACATATGGGTTTGGCGTCCCTAACCACCACCACGGTGTCCCGAAAACTACCTGAAGAATTTACATTTTTTTATTTAAGGGTCTATAAAAAATTAAGTCATTTTTGGACCATCCTAGTGCAAATAGTGTCAGTCAAACCATCTCTTCTACTTGAGGAGTAGTTTTAGGGGATGGCTGTCAGCATTTTATCACAAAATTTGTACTTTTTTCATATTTCAAGAAATAAAAAGAATGATTGTTAGATCATTATAAATAAAAACTGTATTTTCATGGCATTTCGATAAACCGAGCCATTCACAAGTAATTTGCGTTAGAAAAACAACATGCATTTACAACATTTTAGTAAGGAATCCTTTTACACAAAAATTGCTTTGAAATATTACTTTGGCATTTCTCAAAATAAGCAATTTGATTATAATTGATATTAATCAAGTGACATTTATTTTAATTTTTGGTAATTTGTTACACTTTGCTGCTATTATTTTGCAATATTTCACTTTAATGCTAATATCTAAATATGATTACGCATTTTCTGTATGGGATAATGTTTCGGTAATGCTGCGGCAGCTGTTATAAAGAAGAATTTCCGAATAGAAACATTCCTGATGCCAGAACCTTTTTAAGTACACATAGGTGACTTAGGAAAACAAGAAATCTACAAGTGAAAAGGAGTGATGTGGGCCGTCCAAAAATCGAAGAAACTGTTGACATTGAAGAAGAAATATTAAATACTGTAATGGATTATCCTAGTAAAGTACTAGAAGATTAGACTTAAGAATGAATATATCTCACCAAAGCACAAGTTATAGTCGGGGAGCCCTCCCTAGCTGTACGTGCACCCCCCGCCCGATCCTTGGGGACAATGTTTTTCATAAAGATTAAAGACTAAAGAACAATTTAAGACATGACCTAAAAAAAAAAAGAATTGGCTGTACTTTCAAAATGGCGGCCATATGTTAAAAAAACTGTTGCCAATGTTGTTTTTGTCATTTAACACAAAAACTAAAAAAGATGGATAAAAACTTTTTTCACAAAAAACAACGTGCATGAAATTTTCTACAATATTGTACCTATACAATATTTTGATAGGAGTTACCATTTTCCAGATAAATGAGTCCAAAATTAAGAAAACATGGAAATTCATATATCGGTAAATCACTTAGAGGAAACAACTGTGACAATTATTGTAAGACGTATAATATAACATTATATTATTAACATAAAAATAAAATAAAATAAACTGAAAAAAATTAATAATAATAATAATAATATAATTTGCAGACATTTATCTCGAAAACGGTAACAGTGGTATCTGGAAAACGGTAACTCCTATCCAAATATTGTATAGGAACAAAATTGTAGAAAATTTTATGCACTTTGTTTTTTGTGCAGAAAGTTTTTCTCCATCTTTTTTAGTTTTTGTGTTAAATGACAAAAACAATATTTGCATGTTTTTTAAACGGACGCCATTTTGAAAGTACAGCCAGTTTTTTTTTTAGGACATGTTTTAAATTGTTCCTTAGGCTTTAATCTTTATGAAAAACATTGTCCCCAAGGATCGGGGGGGTGCACGGACAGTTAGGGTGGGCTTCCGTAGTGTTACGTTTTATGTTGAATTTTATATTTTACTTTAAGAGATGAATCATTTATCTGGAAAATGGTAACTCCTATGCAAATATTGTATAGGAACAAAATTGTAGAAAATTTTATGCACTTTGTTTCTTGTGCAGAAAGTTTTTCTCCATCTTTTTCAGTTTTTGTATTAAATGACAAAAACCATATTTGCAATTTTTTTTTTAAACGGACGCCATTTTGAAAGTGCAGCCAATTTTTTTTTTAGGACATATCTTAAATTGTTCCTTAGGCTTTAATCTTTATGAAAAATATTGTCCTAAAGGATCGGGGGGGGGGGGGTGCACACACACTTAGGGCGGGCTCCCGTAGTATTAAGAATACAACTGAACATTATCGAAAAACTTAGTAACGGAAAATATACCAATAAGAACTCATTTTCTTGAGTTGCTTGAACGAATACAAAATATTTCAAATTTTTAAAATAAAGTTCTGTTTACTGATGAGGCTAAATTCCCGGCAATAGGGAACTTGCCCATTTTTTAAATTTCACTAAAGCTTGTGTTTATGTATAAAAACTGCTGCCCAAGGAATCACTACTTTCACATCCAGATTTTCTATCCAAGTCACTCACGACGAAAAAATTTTGTATATGGAAGTATTTGTTTATGGAACTTCAATAATATAATATTTGAAATCCTTTACCCCAAAAACCCATAAAACGATACCCCACATCGGTAGTGGGGTGGGAGTGGTGATAAGGGGGGTGGTAGTGGGGGGTGGATGAAGTAAAAAAATATTTTGAGGTTTCTGGTTCTTGTACACACACTAAATCACAATTTTTTTCATCCCCTTTAATAATGCGGTGGGGGTGGTAATGGGGGTGGCTAATGCCAAAAATTTTCTTGAGACCTTAGCTTCTCTTGCATATACTAAATACCAATTTTATGGAATCTCACCTGCTTGAATTATCTATTTACCCCCAATTTACCCCAACCCTTCAACGGAACAAGATGAAAATATAATATTGTTCCAGATCTCGTTAAGGTACATATGTGTACCAAATTTCAAGTCAATATCTTAAACGGTTCCAGAGTAAACGTGCGCATAAAAAAAAGTTACAGACAGACAGACCGACAGACAGAAAATTTTTTTTTTGCTCAAACTTAAAATCTCGACGTTTCATGACATTCTAAGCCTATTTGAACAATAAATTTTTTTTTTAATTTTTTTGTCGTTACTACACTTCCACTGGATGTGGAAGTAAAACACGCTACACCGAATATCAGCTCTTAAATCGCAGTACTTACTTTGCAATAAATAATTAAAGGTGAAATCCTCGCGAAAAGCGCTATGAGTCGGAAACCGAAAAGTAAACGACTATTTGATATGTACTGTGAACTAAAAGTATATTATTATAAGAAACTAAAGTAAGGTTATGATGTATTATGTGTTTACCCTTCAGGCAGGGACCTTGAAATATTATATGTGAAGCTACTAAAAAGATGAAAAAAATTTTCTTTAAAATAAGAAGTAAAATTTCACTCAGTTTTACAAGTACCTGTCTACCTATTAGTGGGAAGCAGCAAGGAACTGTATCTTATTACCAAATATCAATTTGAAGCCGGTGCAAATCGTATTTTTGAAATTAGTAATTTTTTTGCACCGACATTAAATTAATATTTGATAATAGGTACAATTCCTTGCTACTTTCCACACAGTTTTCACAATCAAGAAGATATATTATTATTTTGCTAATAATACAGAGGGTGTTTTTCTTTTAATGACATAAAACCTTAATCAAGAAAAAGTTACTAGTGATAAATCTTCACACACATATTTGTTTGTTTTATCTCCACGATATAATCGCGTCTCATTGCTTTCTGTGACAAGTTTCTCCTAACAAGATCCTATGGTAGACAAATAAACAGTTTATTGGGAGTTTTTACTATTGTGTTTGTACATTTGGGCACAATACAGTACTTAAAAACGGAGCGTTTTGCTTTAGTTTTTCCATCACATTACGGTATTTGCACTTTCCATGATACAAACGGTACTTTTAATCCGCATGACGCATAAGCGGCATTTAAATATAGCCTGTTAGGGATCTAGGCAAGTGGCTACGTCTCCCGATGCGAGAGGAGTGATTGACGTCACGCAGCTATAACATGAAAGCGCCCTGCGTTGATGTTCTTGATTAATTTTAAAGCCTATAGAGACCCTAGAAAATACTTTTGCTTTTCTCTCTAGAATTAAAAGATCTTTCAGGAAATTAAATTTAAAAAAAAATGCTAAATGAGCCAATCAACACCGTTTTTTACTTCATAAATAGCCCATGTTCGTTAAAATTGTGTCCCTTCGAGTGGAATTCCGAATTTTTCAACCTACCCAACCCCATACAGCAAAACTGATATTTATAATTATCTGTGGTGGAAGCCGTTACTTTGTGACAGTCAATCATGACGATATATTGAAACACTTTACTTTGTTTCTATCACTAATTTATTATAACTTGAACGTTACTGCAGTTTCGATACTTAACGTACCATTATCAAACGTATGATTCAAATGAATGAATTTACCAGGGGATGACCGGTATTTATATACAATACAATCTGAGTTATGTAGATGAAATTAAATGAACGGATTTACAAAGGGAAGTAACGAATTTACCTAAATTGTCACTGAACATTACCAAGAATTATATGCAAATTAGTTTTCAAATTAAATACATTGAAACAGGATAGATTGGTATAGGTCTACCTGGTCATTCAGAAGATTATTGTCGGTACTTTTATTGGATTTAATAATTTCTATTGCCTCTAATAAATTAAATTTAAAACATTTCTCTTTCACGTGTAATATATTTAGGTTGTTTATATTCGGAAATGTATGACTTGTCTCTAAAAAATGGTTTGCAAAAGTTGAATCTGTTTTTTGAAGTCTAAAAAAGCGTAAGTGTTCTTTGTACCTGATTTCAAATGAACGACCAGTTTGACCTATATAGGAGGCATTACAATCCGGGCACACTAGTTTATAAACTCCAGATTTTTTAAGTTGGTTGGTTTCATCTTTGGCGTTATATAATATATTTGTAAGTTTAGATGGTGACTTGAAGCTATGTGATGACAAAATATTTTCAATTTTTTCCGAAATGTTGCCATAATACGTTAGGGATACATATTTATCATTACTGTGATCTTTAATATGTGGATATATACTAGAGCAAGCTAATTTAAATTGTTTTTTGTTAATTAGATTTTCTATTGTTCTTCCTTGAAAACCATTATTCAGTGCTATTGTTTTTATGGTGTCTAATTCAATTTCTAAATGTTCCTTTGAAAGGGGGAGTGATAAAGCTCTATGTATCATGGAGTTATATGCTGCTAGTTTATGTGATGTGGGGCTGAGTGAAGAATTTGAAATAGTTGTGTCTGTAAATGTTGGTTTTCTATAGATATTGAAATGAATTTTATCATCATCGTGGGTTAGGGTTAAATCCAGAAAATTGATTTTTTTATCTTTTTCTATCTCAACTGTAAATTTAATGTTGGGATGAATACCATTCATGTAATTTAAAAAGGTATTTAGTTGCCTCTCTGTCCCTGTGAAGCAGGCTAGCACGTCATCTACATATCTATACCAAAATTTGATATGCTTTTTACTTAACTGTGAATCGATTATTTGTTGTTCTAAGTGAGACATAAAAATATCGGCTAAAAGAGGGCTCAGCGGGGATCCCATTGCTAACCCCATATTCTGAACGAAAAATTTTTATTGTTATATTGGCAATAATTTTGGCTAATGCATAAGTCTAAAGCTAATATCAATTCATTTTTTACTACGGGATTTATATGGGATTTATCCAGAATATCAATTATTAAAGATTTACATTCAGTAGTGGGAATGTTAGAGAACATGTTTGAGACATCAAAAGATACTAATTTACTATTTTCTGGGATTACTTGGTTCTGTAATATTCTAGTGAGTTCTACCGAGTTTTTTACAGTGTGCTGAGGTTTGAATTTAGTAAGATTTTTGCAAATCGAGTTAGTTCTGGTGCTCAATTTTTGTGTAGGACTATTTATATATGAAACTACTGGTCTTATGGGGGCATTTTCTTTATGATTTTTAATGAGGCCATAAAGTTTGGGGGGTTGCGGGTTCATATTTACTAATTTATATTTATCTGAACTATTAAATAGCGTGTTATTTAATGACAAAAAATGTTTTAATTTGGATTGAAAGATATCTGTGGGGTCTTTTTTAATCTCTTTTAGTTCAGACTGAATGAAAACTTGCATTTTGTCATCATAATCTTTTTTAGGTATAACAACAGTTGCATTTGATTTATCTGCCTTTGTTAGGATCAAGCTATTGTCTCTAATTTTCTCTCCGATGGATTTAATTGTCTGGGTATCGCTATTTTTGTATTTTCGAAATTTATGTTTTTTTATAGTGTTAGCAATTTTTGACTTTGTGAGTTGTGCATTTTCTAGATTTTTTAGGGCTTGTTCTGTTTCAGTTATAAGTGTCACTACAACCGAATTGTTATTAATATGTGGGGAATGTTTCGAACCCATTTTTAGCAGTTCTAGTTCTTTAGCTGAGAATTCTGTATCGGAATAATTAATAATTCTGTCACTAAACTTGATATTCTGGACATTAGTAATTTTCTGTTTTCTAATTTTAAGTTTAACTAGATTTTCTAATTTCTTTTTCTGTGTAGTATATTTTAAATAAATTGCTCTACTAATTTTATTCCTAACATAGTCATCCAGTAAATCAAATTCAACCGGGTGGAGTTTATAAGTGAGCTCGGAATGTATTACCTTAACATAATGAAGAATAATATCTCGTTTCCTAAAGAGCGACTTCGATTCCTCTCTTAACCAGATCTTCTGTGCACTGTTGATGGCTTTTCCGGCGGCTGTGGACTTGGACTTCGTTTTAAGTGAGATGTATTTTGGGATGATATCTTTTCTTAAGCACTCTTGATTAAACCAGATATTTTGACTGATGAACTTTTGTTTCTTCATTAATTTGAGGTACTGTTTGGCTTGGATTGATGTACTTGCATTTTTCAGAATGTCGATTGTAGAAGCTGTTACTTTATGATAGTCAATCATCAACTTTGGTTTCTTCATTGATTTGGTTTGTTGTTTGGCTTGGGTTGCTGTACTTGCATTACTCAAAGATTCTGTGGTGGAAGCCGTTACTTTGTGACAGTCAATCATGACGATATATTAAAACACTTTACTTTGTTTCTATCACTAATTTATTATAACTTGAACGTTACTGCAGTTTCGATACTTAACGTACCATTATCAAACGTATGATTCAAATGAATGAATTTACCAAGGGATGACCGGTATTTATATACAATACAATCTGAGTTATGTAGATGAAATTAAATGAACGGATTTACAAAGGGAAGTAACGAATTTACCTAAATTGTCACTGAACATTACCAATGGTAATGTTCAGTAAATTCATTCATTTGAATCATACGTTTGATAATGGTACGTTAAGTATCGAAACTGCAGTAACGTCCAAGTTATAATAAATTAGTGATAGAAACAAAGTAAAGTGTTTTAATATATCGTTTATAATTATCATTTACAGGGTTTTATGTGCATTATTATCAATTTTAGGAAATAATTTTACATAAAAGAATACTTTTGTTTTTAGATTTTGGACCACCGTGTAGCGAAAATGCCACGTGCCACAACGGATAAACGGCAAATTAAAATGTGGTGACCATAACCCACTGGGCGCTACATGTACCCAAGTTAATTGTTATATAAAATGGACGCCGTAGAAGACCGTATATGTACATAGAGTGAACATGAATACAATGAAACAGTTATAAAGTCATCCTATGTTAAATTCAGCTTCTATATTATGCATTGGGCTTGACTGAATGGCTTCCAACATTCAGCTCTTGCTGGAACTTATGAAGCCAAATCGTCTGCATTATTTAGTATAATAGTTTTAGTATCCCACTCATGAAGATAATATTGGCAACTAATTGTGAAAGGTTTAGAAAATTAATAAGTTGCACTTATGAATACTAACTACTCCACTATGATTTGTCTGCGATATTCTCTATACCAGTGGCGCAGCCAGAAAATTCATCTGGGGAGGGCCAATAGAACCGACCTCCCCAGAGGATGAGTAGTAGATTCCTCTACTAGATAATATTGGCATTAAATTTATTTCAAGGGATAGTTTGGATACTGCTTTGTACTTATAGAGATTATGCTTCTTTATTTTTTTGCTCATGGAAGATGGCTTGGGGGGGGGGGGGCGGGTCCCATGGCTCCCCCCCTGGCTGCGCCCATGCTCTATACCGAACAATTAAAATAATCTTGGATGTAGATTCAGAATAGACGATATTTTAAGCTATGTACATTTCTAAGCATACTTCAAAAGATATGAAAACATGCATTGTACCAAATTACTGTATCGATTGTAATAAAAATTGAGTACAAGTAAGTGTCTGTGATTAAAAAGTATGGCGCATTTCGCATCTTATTTAGAAAGCTCGTGGTGAATTATCTTTAATGTTTCTTTGCCTAATGGCCCAGTCAACGAAACCTAAATGAAAATAGAAAGTATTATCATTTTTTGAGTTGGTCACTGAAGCTTTATATTTGAGTTAAAAAAAATCCTGAAGCATCCACTAGTTCAATGTTATATTTTCCTCTAAACACCTTCGGAAATATTAATTTCTTAAAAACAGTAGTCTATATCAAAATTAAAGAGTAAAAAATTTGCTGCTTTTACCACTGTCATATTGAAAAAGAAATACCGGGTGTCCCGTTATATATTCCTCTATCCTTTATATTTATTTCTTCCCAATATATTTCGTATATATTTTGAGATATAAAAGAGTTTCCCTATGTCTAATTCTAATTTCGCACGATGCACAGTAGCACGAATCGTGATTTTTTTCGTTCAAAATTACCTAGAGCACTTGTTCCGCAACCGATTGGGATGATTTATTTTTTAAAATACTCGTTATTTAATTTCCAAAAAACGTAAAAGAGCCACTTTTTGAATTATGTTAACCAAAATTATTGAGCTCAGCCAAAATTGCCATTTTCTATTTAAATCTTAATAAAACTTACAAATAAAAACTTTTTTCTTATCCAATTTACATAAATCTTGTTACTCGGGGGTTTTTGAGGTCGTTGATTATGAATCTGATATCCAAATTGTCATAAACCAACCTGCAAGATGGCGGAATTAATGGTGGCTATAAAATGCTAAAAAATGATGAAAAATGAAATATTTTTGTTAAAGTTTATGCCGCGAAGCTTTGACTATCTCTGATAAGTACTTTTATATTAAAATAGGCTAAATTTTAAGTTCCAGGAAGAAATTCAAAATGGTGGATTCAATATGGCGGCAATAAGATGATAAAACTAACTTAAAAATAAATTAAATGCATTCAAGTAAATAGGTTATTCCTAATAATTAATAAAAAATGTAGGAAGTAACAAATTTTCTGAAATTTTCAAATATATCCAATATCAATCCTAAATTAATTTTGAACATAACCTTAAGTAGGACATATTAATATTTCTTTTTTTTATCTGCAAATAATATTGTTTAAATATATTTAGGTTAATCAACAATTAAAAAAATTATCAACTCAGTTGGAGTATTAATATTATTTAAACAACACAAATTAAACAGAGAAATTTAAGATTTAAATAATGAAAAATTTTTGCACTAAATTAAGTTTAAAGTTCATGGTGTAAAACTCTTGCCTTAGGTTATGTTGGGTATAGAATTCTTGGTTTAAGGTTCTATTAGGCTTACGTTATGTTATGTTAGGTTTAATGTTCTTGTTTTAAAGTTCTTGGTGTTAGGTATTTATTGTATTATTAGCAGATAAAAAATAGAAATATTAATATGACCTACTTAAGGTTATGTTCAAAATTAATGGAGAATATCTATGATTGATAATTAATGAATGTTTGGCAGCCATATTGGATATATTTGAAAATTTTAGAAAAATTGTTCCATTTAAATTTTTTAATAATTCTTAGGAATAGCCTATTTAGTTTAATGCATTTAGTTTATTTTTAAGTTAGTTTTATCATCTTATTGTCGCCATATTGGATTCGCCGTCTTGAATTTCTTCCTGGAACTTAAAACTTGGTCTATTTTAGCTTAAAAGTACTTATCAGAAATATTCAAAACTTCTCGGCATAAACTTTAACGACAATATTTCATTTTTCATCATTTTTTAGCATTTTGTAGCCGTCATTGATTCCGCCATCTTGCAGGTTGGTTTATGACAATTTGGATATCAGATTCATAATCAGCGACCTCAAAAACACCCCGAATAACAAGATTTATTGGATAAGAGAAAATTTTTATTCGTAAGTTTTAATTAGACTTAAATAGAAAATGGCTATTTTGGGTAAGCTCAATAATTTTGGTTAACATAATTAAAAAATCGGCTCTCTTTAGTTTTTTGGGAATTAAATAACGAGTATTTAAAAAAAAGTTTATCCCAATCGGTTGCGAAACAAGTACTCTAGATAATTTTGAACGAAAAAACCGCTGCCCGAGGAATCACTACTTCCACATCCAGATTTTCTATCCAAGTCACTCACAACGAAAAAAATTTGTATGTGGAAATAATTGTTTATTGAACTTTAATAATATAATATTTGAAATCCTCTACCCCAAAAACCCATAAAACGATACCCCACATCGGTAGTGTGGGTGGTGGTAGGGGGGTGGTAGTGGGGATAGTGGGGGTGGATGAAGTAAAAAAATATTTTAGGTTTCTGGTTCTTGTACACACATTAAATCACAATTTTTTTTCATCCCCTTTAATAATGGGGTGGGGGTGGCTAATGCCAAAATTTTTTTTGAGACCTTAGCTTCTCTTGTATATATTAAATACTAATTTTATGGACTCATACCTGCTTGATTTACCTATTTAGCCCAAATTTCCCCCAATTTACCCCCCAACCCTTCGATGGAACAAGATGAAAATATAATCTATTTCCAGATCTCGTTAAAATACATACCAAATTTCAAGTCAATATCTCAAACGGTTCCAGAGTAAACGTGCGCACAAAAAAGTTACAGACAGATCGACAGACAGACAGAAGTAAAAGAGAGTGCGAAGCTCTTCCGTTGTGCACAACTTGAGATTATTTTGCATTTGAATTTAAGTGAATTATAATGCTAAATGCATGCCCAAGAAGAGCACTTTTCCCAAAATTATTCCACACGAATTAGAAAAATTATTGAATCTCATAGACATATAACATTAAAATGTAATCATTTTTTGTTTTGGTCAACGCTACAGACTTAAATTACTGTTCTAATCCATTTTTTTTACGTAATGTTCCATTTTATTACTTAATATAATACCTACTATTTCTAAAGAGTGGCTGTGTAATGATAATATACTTACTAGCATAATAAAATTTATTATACCAAGTTCTGTCCATTTTTATACTTCGGGGAATCCAGTAATGTCACCTGTTCGTGTCAAAACTCAAATGTAATTCTATCGGCAATTCTATATCCCATTCAGTTAGGTAAAATCGATAACTTAAATATTTTATACATATCTTTTTCGGTGGAAATATACATTTATAGGAAAACGCAACGGCATGGTTGAACTTTTCGTGAAAAGTGTCATGAAGTTTCTTTTACTTTGCTTGCGATCCACTGGGAAATTTATAACAAGTAAATGTAAATATGTCCGTTTTTGAAATATTTGTAAAACTGGAAATCTAGTTAAACACAAAAGCGTGTCCATTAATAACGTTTTAGTGTTAAAAATTCATACATTAGTAATATATATTGGGTCATCTAAATATGCAGTGTGTACCTGGATTGAGGAGGATTTACAAAAGGAAAAACTATATTATTTCTGATTTTGCCATAAAATCTTATTCTAGATAAAAAAATCTCTCTTAGTTGAAAAACATGAATGAAATTTTCAAAAGTAATATGAGATATAGGGGGCATTCGAAAAGTATTGAAAAATTCTAGAGAAAAGTTTCCTTATTATTTCCACTTTGTAAGAGTATAGTATGTAACGCTAAATAAAATTTTAATTTTTTTTTGTTCAAATAACAAACGTATGTCTGTTGGTCTGTCGATTTGTCTGTTTTTAACTTTTTTTGCGCAAGATTACTCTGGAACCACTCAAATGAGTATTACATCTCAAAAAAGGTGTTTTTATTATTTCCACTTTGTGGAGTGACAAGAGCAATTAAAAAGATACAGAAGTATAGTCTCATTGAAAGTATTTCGATGTTCAGAAAATCACACAGTTTAGATATCTCCTCCTATATTTCCTACTATTTATTTATTTATACTTTTTTCATCTAAACCCTTGTGACAAAAAAGTTTCTTGGAATGTTTAAGGGAGTTTCCTACCTCTCCAGGGCATTCTAAAAACAAATTCCTCCTCCCCGTGTGGCCTGGGATGCATTTATGTTATTTTTACGTAAATAGTTTATTGTAAAAGTGATCTTGAATACATTTTTCTTGTTTTCCTTATACTTTTTCTTGTTCTAGAATGGGGTTGGAGGAATCTTTAAGGCTATAGTCAAAAAAATATAAGGGTGTCTAAATGCTTTCTACTCTTGTATCGACCGTTTAATTGATTTTCACACCCGGAAGGGTTAGAAAATGGTCAGGGATTGGCTCAGAGTCATTGTTGCAGCGATTTCTGAAATGTACTATTCATGAGAGTGGTTCCATATTTTTTTTTGGAGCCTGCAGCTTGCCCTGAATCTGCCTGTGTTGACCTGCGTTACAAGACCTCTTTCCGGTCTTGAAAAATACTACTGACTGTGACATTTACTTATAATTAATTGGTTTGTTAGCTATTGATATTAAGTATCATTAGCAAAATCTAGGACTGTCCAGTAATACAATAAAACGGTTTTTTCTTGAATGCAGTTGGCCCCAGAAGTTCCCAACAGTAGGACCACTTTTATGTAAAAATGTGGAAGAAATAATTTCAGGAGCAAAACTACGGATTTATTGAAAATAAAGTATAGGAAGGAAAGTGAGGGGCATCGCTGGTTGACACCCACGATGTCTGAAACTTTTTGAAAAATGTCCTAATGGAGATAGCCTATGTACCAAATATCGTTGTAGCTCAAACGGTTCCAAAGATAAGTATTTTTCATTTTTCTGGGTGTAAAATTAGCCCCCAAACCCGATATTTGTTATTGAATACCCTATTTGAAACATATTTAGTAAAATACTAAGTGGGTAATAGTAAACTGTTCAATAAACAATTTCATTTTATTTAGTAAAAAATATAAGTGAACAGTACTTAACAAGACTTTGCCAAGCAAACGAAAACAGGAAAATATTACATGCTGTATTATTAAAAAGTGAAAATAACCACTATCTCATGCATAGTATATTACTAAGTTTCGGACACTATGAAGGGCGCTAGGAAAATATATCAGATACACAGTATTTTATTCCAATTTGTCCAGTAAAAATAATACACGCTCAGTAAAGACGACTTTGACCCCTAGTTCATATGCCCATGGTGCAGCCTCTGATCTTTGTAAGAATCTAACCTTCTTTTTTCTCGAATTATTCGCCTATTTTCATAATTTTATACATTCTCATGTTACCTGCAGTGCCATTTGGTGAGCATGTCAATATTATCCCTTTATTGAACATTAAGTAATGTAGACTGAATAATAATTATTATTGTATTTGAATATATATTATTTTACTGAACAACGAACATTTATTGTTTCAAGTAAAGATGTGATTTTACTGTACAGTTTTAAGCACGATTTTTTTTTAGGAAATCAGGAGTCATACATGCATATACCTACGAAACTCGACTATCAGTTCGTCTAATAATATTTTGCTTGCCGGATCTAGCATTTTGTATAGATTATTAATTTCTAAGTGGTTTAATTTTTAAATCAAATTAATACAGACATCTGTATATAATATGCATTGTCTCTTTGGAGACCCTTTTTGTAGATTTGAAAGACTCCCAATTAAAGTGCATTCTGTTAGAGAGTTAATGATTCTGACGAATTGACTTATACCTTGCATCTAGTTTAAGGCAATCTTCAGAATAACATGTTACCAATAATATTATGATTCTGAACGTTTATTTTTTAAATAATTAGTCAAATCATCAGAGTACTATCCTACTCCATTCTCTGAGCGATGCTTTATATATTTCAGTAACTTAAAGTCGAGCTATTGTGGAAGCTACGACAGAATTGTAATCCCATTGTCATATAATACTTCTTGAATCTGGATGAATGGCAGATCTGAATTCATCTGTTGAAGAAGGAACCCCGTTGCTTATTGTATATGTATAGTATATATTTCAGGTTTAAAGGGCTAAAGTGGCTCCCTCTTTCTCTCTTTCTAATTTAGTGAAACAGGGAAGGGCAACGGCATCTTAAATAAATGGATTTTACGCCACAACTTAAAAGCAACTCACTTTTGCCTAAGGTTCAGGGTAGAATTTCGAGTAATATCAAGCATATTCGGTTGATTAAAAAATAAATCGAACTACTTATACGAAATTAAAAGAGGGCACAGTTGAAAAAGCAATGTAATTATTGTGGCATACCTCATAAACTTAAAAGAATATTAAATTCCTTACAATAAAACAAAAATTTATATCATAATGATAATTGTAAATACATTTATTCACAAATGGCACAAATTCAGTAATAACTTTCCGCCTCCATTTGCTCAGTATTACTAACTAAAACTAAAAATAAAAGAATACCTATTTACATGAAAGGATACTAGGAATAACCTAGTATCATATTTGCATGAAATGACGTATTGCAGAATAGAATAGCAGGGGCGTGTGCGAACTTCCCGCATAAAAGTCCGATCAACAATATGTGTAACCCATACATAACTTGAAATACAAGGGACATTACAGAATTATTGATGTTAAGTTGCAACAATTAATTACTTCCACATCCAGTGGAAGCATAGTAACGACAAAAAAAATTTTAAACATTTTTATTGTTCAAATAGGCTTAGAATGTCATGATTTTAAGTTTGAGCGAAAAAAAAACATTTCTGTCTGTCTATCTGTCTGCCTGTCTGTCGGTCTGTAACTTTTTTTTGTGCGCACGTTTACTCTGGAACCGTTTGAGATATTGACTTGAAATTTGGTACACATATGTACTTTAACGAGATCTAGAAATAGATTATATTTCCATCTTGTTCCGTCGAAGGGTTGGGGGGTAAATTGGGGTAAATTTGGGGTAAATAGGTAAATCAAACAGGTAAGAGTTCATAAAATTGGTATTTAGTACATACAAGAGAAGCCAAAGTCTCAAAAAAAATTGTTTCATTAGCCACTTCCATTACCACCCCCACCCCATTATTAAAGGGGATGAAAAAAAATTGCGATTTAGTGTGTGTACAAGAACCAGAAACCTCGAAATATTTTTTTACTTTATCCACCCCCCACTACCACCCCTCATCACCACCCCCACCCCACTACCGATGTGGGGTATCGTTTTATGGGTTTTTGGGGTAGAGGATTTCAAATATTATATTATTAAAGTTCTACAAACAAGTATTTCCACATACAAAATTTTTTCATTGTGAGTGACTTGGATAGAAAATCTGGATGTGGAAGTTTTTTCAATATATGTTGAATTTCTTTTTATAATTTTTGACTTTACATTTGTCCCATACATGGGCTGTATATAAGTGTGTGATTTTTAAAAAATAGTTGTACTATGAGGGACTACGACAAATTTGGTTAAAATGATATCATGACCATGGTATATGCAATTAATGTAGATTTTAAATAAATTGTATCATTCGTTTTAATGATTTTTCATATCAAACAATATATGTGTGATACATATGATAGCCTTTATTTTTCCTATTTGAATTTGTATGCTCATTTAGACAGAGCAAAATATTATTGCAGTAGCGAATATTATAAATGTACCTCATACAAGAATTCTTAACTTTTTGAATAGTATGTTTCATTAAAAAAGGCCCCAGCCCCATATTCAAGAAAAGATAATATTAATGCATTCTAAAATATTTGTTTACATCTTTCTGGTATATTATGTTTTATATAGTACAAAAATTCATCCAGTTTGACAGGAGGCCAAACTCACCTATAAAAGTTTGCATTATCCTTTGCAACCTATATAAAATAGCATGGTGGAATACCTCCTATTGAAATTGTGCCAACTCAGAGAATATGGTTTAATTTTACTCAAACTGAGGATATCGGTAACCACCGGAGACGTGTAAATTGTCATGTTGTATACAAGCTATGTTTTATTACGATTTTAGAAGAAAATGTTACTAAAGTGTTTGATTAAGCACACAAAACACAGAGATATACAAAATATCAAAACTGCATTGTACGGTACGACGTGTCTCTCTGATTTGAACGAACTTTACGTTGATTAAGTGATATGTTAATTTCAATTTAATATATTATGAAAATATATATTAAGATTACGTAAGAAACGAATGAAAGTTGCCTATCAAATGATAATTTCCTTTAGGGTAAGATCTATTATTTGAAATTGCTAAGATATATAAAATAGCAAGCTGAAATACTCCTTATTGAAATTGAGCCATGTTCATCATACAGGGTGACCGAGAGAAATATGTAATCTCTCGTGTTTTATATAAATTATATTCACACCAGTGGCGTCTGCGGCGCATGGGATCAACACGAAATATGGGAATTGACATCTAGAGAAGCACTTCTCACTTCTCTAACTCTAACTCAAACATTTTGAAGCAGCAAATTGCGAAAATTTTTTTTTAAATTCGGTTGCCACCCCTAGTCTAGGGATTCTTGTTAATTTTTTTTGTCATATACATTTGACTTTTCATAAAAATACAACAATAGGTTTCAGAGTTTATGAAAATATTTTCATTATTAACTGAAATACTATGAACTGAAATTTTGTAATTTACAGTTTAACAAATTACAACATTTCAATTCGTTGTATATCAGTTAATTCACACAGAGTACTGAATCTTCGTATAGTTTAACCCTTTCTGGCATGGTCGTACTCCGTTTGAACCAGACAAACTACCTCGTTCAATGCATGGTGGTACAAATAACGTACCGCATATTGTATATGCTTAGTGGACTCTATACACTGTATATACTGTAATGTATATTATGTATAGAGGTACCACGCCAAAGTATATACTTAAAACAAAATATAAATCTCCACAAATGTAACTAAAGTATACTTTATTGCTTAGCAATCCCCAATAACAAAAAAAAATAGATTAATTAGAAGAAAATATCCCGTGCAGCAACGGGGCTTTTTGTGTATGATTTTCCGTGCCTGAAAGAGTTAAATCGTGATATAAACATAAACATAAACACACACCATATAGTAGATATGTTAGTTAAGAAATTAATATGGCGATGAAATGCAGGGAAATATTGTTTTAAAACAAGCTTTAAAATCGTTTTTGTAGAAATAAAAGTAGGTAAGTTTGATATTTTTTGATTACTACTACTTGTAGGTATTACCTGTGCGGTACGCCAAATAGCGAGCCCCTTTCGGAAAATGTAATATCGCATGAAAGGGAAGCGCTAACTTTAGTTAATTATGTTTTCTGTTACTTTATTCTGCCTTAACAACGGCAATGTATTTTGTCTATATTGTTTTATTTTAAACAAACACGCATTTAAACTCTTCTAATTGTGCATACTTCTATCAATTATACCCTATAGGTCTGGAGGTGACGGCCCTTCTCTATTTCTACAGGAATTTGAAAATTACTTGCATTTTCTTTAATATCTTCTACCGAATACTGCTCGATCCCTGTTTACTTACTGTACTCCTCTTCATTCTGCGAGGGTAAGTGAGTAGAAATGAATGCAACAGATCCAGCGGATAAGTGCAGTCACTGTACAATGCGGGTAAACAATGCACGTCTATTTCGTTTAACTCTGCATAAACAGATATTTGCAAAAAGAAAACTTTAAATATCATGAGCAATGGATATGCTGTAAGTTTAGTTAAAAAAATAAATAGAAAACTTAGATTTAAGGAGACTTTCAGCCAGATCGGGAGAACTCGAAATTTATGCCATTTCACATGAACCTCGGTGTGGTTTAAGCACGAATTATAAAAACTTAAATATGGCAACTGTCCATGCTTCATAAAATTGGATTAAACGGAAGGTCCGATTTACAAAATCAGTTGTGAGGATGGTAATTTGAAGTATACTGGGCTGACGAATGTCCAAATTATAACACGACTCAAAGAGCATAACTCGAATATGGAAGTACTGAAAATTCTTGTGTTGTCCAACACATCTTTGACAACAATCATAGAATAGGTATTAATAACCTAAGGTTAATTAGAAATATTATGACTCATAAACAGCTGGATGTTTTGAAAGTTTAGAAATTGGAAAATGCAGAATGAGTGTGAAAAGTAACCTACTCCACGTAGACTGTATAATATTTCTACATTTTTAGAGGCTCTTCTGTGATAACTATTAACAACTTTTTTATAATTTTACGTGCACAACTTTTTGTTAGGTGTTCTTGTTCAACTTATTGTCTAATTTCATTTTAGTCTTGTAATTCAATTTTTAACTTTTTTGGGTAGTTGAATAAAAAATATTGTATTTTTGAAATAAAACCTTATCAAAATTCTCAGATCACCAAATTTTTATCCTGTTTCTCGAAAATCCGAAGAACCGAATATCGGCATTTTCACATTTTTATTAATACAATCTTTGGTTTTGTAAAATTGCCACCAATGCATATTGCGTAGAACCATAATAGTTTCATCGTTTGACTTTCGCTTTTGTCGAAAAACAATACAGCTAAACTGCTTTAGACAGATTAGTCCGGTTCTGTTCACGATAAATCCTAAACCTTTTCCTTGATCTACTTTTGGTTTTCCAAAGGTGGCTTATTGCCCGATAAAGAAGATCCGACACACGCAACGATAAGATAAGCTGATAACACAGCCATGATTCACCTTTAAACATACAAGGGAGATCATTCAGGCACGATACACATCTTAAGTAGCTTCGACAAATAAATTACAATGGTGTCAGCTATGAGCGTTATTATTTAGAAAAAACATATTGTCTATAATTATTTATTTGTGGCATAGAACAGTTTTTATAAATTGTCTCTCATTAGTTCTGTTCTATTAAATAATTAATATCCCGAGAAATTTTTTGATAGCCAACTGACAAACATTGAAATCAGAGTAAATATTTACAATTATAACCTGAATTTAGATCTTAAGCAATAATCCCGTATACGCAACATTTATCGGGTAAATCAGAAAAGTTTTCTGTATGAACAATTCTTCAAACAGGTACCACATAAAGATCTGTTCCATCGAAAATTAATCCGGTAAATATTGTTAACAATTCCAAAAGTTGTATTTACAGCATTCCATGCGAGTGCGGTAGACTTTATGTGGGTAAGTCTCTTTCAACGAAAGGCTTGATGAATATTATTATTAGAAAATGCGAGCAGATCCGAAGATCCGCAGTACTCAGGCCTATCGGCCCATTATACATTCGCGACATTTAGGATCCCCTAGAAAAGACTAGTGCTCTCCACGAAGGAGAGCAGTCCCTTCCAGGGTAGATCCCGTAGTTCCTCCGACTGTAGAAACTGCCTTCGGAAATACCTATACCTCGTCACTCCTATTAGTGCACAATGGCATATGATATGAGTGATGGTTTCATTCCACTCCACACATCAAGGATCATCGTTCAACTGCATTGTATGCAGGTGTTTGTTCAGAAGACAGTGTCCTGTTATCAGGCCATCCATTTTAGTCGGTCTCCATCTAGCCCAATTAGCCACTTTACGGTGGAGTCAGTCAAGGGCCCCTCTATATGGAGCCTCGACTGTCTCATTTTGGGGGCCTCAGCCCAATAGTTGCTAAACTGTGCCATAGCCCAGTCTTGTAGCTCTGATTGTATCAGACTTCTTAGCACACCGAAGGCTGGCTCGGGCCCAGGTAAAGGAGTCACCCGCCAATATTTGATGAATATAGAAATTATGCTAGAAGGGGTGAATTCGGTGTTCAAAATTGAAGTAAACTCTTTCTGAGCCTTTGAAGACAGTTAAAAAGTAACTTCACTGCAAAACTCAACAATCCGTAAAGCAAGGGTAAGCGCTCTGATGAACAGCTTTTTCTAAATTGTTTATAATCAGGAGAGGGAGATGGATCTGGTTATATTCTTTTTTCTTTATAAATATCAGTCATCTTCGCCCTTCTTCTCTGTAAATGTAGAGTTACGTAGAGAAAAGAAGAGCGTTCTGATAAATATTGTAGCTATGTGGGTACAACTCGTTGAACATTGTGGATGTTCCTGTAGGGTAGTTAATGATGGTGCAATATTCATATAAGAATATAGATCATTTAAAATGAGTCCTTCAAAAAGCTTGGCGAATGCTGTGAAAAAGATTTTTCAGACACTGTTACAAAATGCTGCTATGAGCTAGTCGTAACGTTTTGGTTTGGAACAGGCATACCGCTGATAGCTTAAAGAATACTGTTAGACAGCAGCGGGAATCTAGTGAACGCCGACAAGTAGCTCCAGTTTCAAAAGTACCACGCAATGAGGAACAACTTTTTATCCTGCTTGCGAATTATGTTCTGCATGATTTCGGTCAAGTTTACATTGCCACAAATATCGACTCACAAATTGTTAGAAGTGATCTAATAACTAAGACACATTCCTAGCTGGCGCTTCATGTGAGAAAATGGAAAGCACATGGTCGGTAGATCTTGCATGTGCCCCATATAGCCTGCCAAGGTGTTAACGATGTCCTTCTTTGTTCTACGGATACTGACGTTGTCAAGTTAGAAGTATCCTAAAATTCCTGGAACTAACTGAGCTGTTAATCCAGTATCGCTTTGGCCGAAACCAAAGACGCCGACCAACCCTTCAGGTAGCAGAAGAAATGTAAGAAGAAAAATATTTCACTCTTGGTTTCCACACGTTTACTGGCTGCGACGCAGTATTGGGTTTCAGTTGTAAAGGCAAACACTCCGCCTAGAAGATATGGAATGACGGAAGTAACCAGAGTCTTTATTGCCATTTTCAATCCATTACCTATAATACAGCTGAATATTAAACAACTCTTTGAACGCTTAGTAATCATTCTGACTATTAACGTAGCGCGCAAAGATCTGTTCAAATCTTCCTCCTGCATTTGACGTGTGCCCTTTTCACTATTCGAACCATATACTGTCCATATATGGCGTCAGATAAACAGCATCATCCTTGACATATATTGGTAGTGGATATAGTGAGGTAAAGTGTCCGCAGGGGACCATACAACCAGCAGTTTGGTAGACTTGCAAGGAACTGCTGAAATGTGTGTAGAGGAGGGGGATGTATGTCAATTAATGTTCTTGTAAATCTGCTGCTGTCCCATGCATACTAATGTAGAGGAAAATGTTGAAGTTCTGAATGAAGTATTTCTTGTTTCTTGTTAAAGGTTTTCGATTAAAAAAAATGAACATATTCTGTTTCATGTAATAAAATCATCTTGCTTTGATTAATTTTAATGTATTATGTTCATTTTACCTTAGGTACGTGTTATCCGAGTCAAGAACTTACATAAATGACACCAAAAACGATATGACTCTACATTTTCCGGAATATTTGGCTTCATGATGCCCTTTAAGAAATAAAATGTTCTCTTAGGTTCCAACTATAACTGTGCAAAGCGGCAACCCACATTAAAGAGGAGAAGTATACTAACTTCTTATTTTTATTCTAGAATAATAGTAAAATATTGTTTTGCTTTATATATTTTTGTGTGAATAGTATTAAAAATCAACCTCCATCTGATTCGTTTACTGTTTCATAAAATTTTTACACATTTCTGCAAAAGTGGTAAAACACGCAATAAAGAAGTTCAAGAAGATCAAAATTAGGTATCGATATTTTAAAGTGTGGCCGGAGATTTAATTAGTGTCAACATTGACTTAAAGCGATGATGCAAATTTTCAATCAACATGCTTTTAGTCTACACACAACCTAATTAACGCTGAGGGTATCTCTGATAGAAAATTAATATGAACGTATTTCTGTCGTAAGTAATTAATTTTGTCTATAATAATCTCGAAAATAATATAAATATAGTAGTTTTTATCCTCGATTTACACTGTTGAATTTGTTCCAATATTTAAAGAAGAGAAAATGAAGTACGCTGTCTGCTGGCCGGGCAAAATTTGGTTGGTTATATTATAAAGTTTTATATATCGTTTTCACAAATAAGTATATTATTTCAAATCAAGAAAAATTTCTTCTTTTGAGCAAATAATGCATTAAAATTCTTGAACAGATAGGTACATTCAAAACAAGAATACTTTTTTTGTGTGTAACTGTTCCAAGGAACAGTCAGTCCGTAGTTGTTATAAAATATCATGTCCAGTATTTCACAGCCATTTCTAGTCACAACGTCAGCTAAGTGAACTACAAAAAAACATTTCAGTTTTCTAAAAGTAAAGTTTTTCTCTTGAGTGATGAGTAATGGTGACTAACTATGATAGAATTCGCTTGCCTGGACCCCAATACACCTGTTTTTCACTTCATCGTTCAATATTCTGGACACGTTAAGTCTAGTCTATAAATTATATCAATATGCTTCTATTTATTTCTATTCTAGTTCAATATTATTTTTTGCTAGTGTATATAAAATTCGAGTAAATGGGTCTATTTTCCATAAATTAGAACCTAAATCTATTTAGAGTGATGAATAATGCAATCCATTAATAGCCAAGCGTCCTAAAAAAGCTATGTAAATGTAAATTTTACAATATTAACGAATCAACGTTTATGATTTACTGTTTTGTATTTCATTTTCGCAAGCGGGATGAGAGGTTTGAAATACTATAATGGCCATGTCGTTGGTTTGGAGATGTTTGGTGTTGACAGTTGCAACTGAAAAATCCTATAAATCACGTTGCCTTCACGCTACAGCATTAGTAAAGCACCATCTCAACTAAAATATGTCGACTTTTTATAAAACATCCAGCCTGCTTAATGTGGATATTTTGCAATATTAGCTATTACTTCAAATCTCTTTTCTAAAACTATAAAAACGGAATTCTTATTTTAGGCACTTATATTTAGTCGTAGGAAGAAATGAAATATACCTGGTGCAGTGGTGAATAACGAACTTAAAGTTCGGTTAATTTTTGCACTCTTCAGAAATATAAAACAGGGAGCATATTGCATTTGTTCGGCAGGTTTCTGAAAACTACTACTTGAGAAAAACAATTCACTGTATTAGTCTTCGAATTCCGAACAATTTTAAAAATGTCTATTTGTCCATGCGTATGTCCATTTATTTGTCTATTTGCCTGTCCGTCTGTCCATCCGTGTGTCCGTCCATTTTAATACAATCAGACTCCTTATCCGATTATATTAACATTATTATTGGAAGAAATCGATTAGTAAATATAAAAGTTATGAAACATTTCAAGAAATGTTCATGAGAAGGGTTGCAGCCTTTAATAAGATTCTACAAATACAAAAATACAGCGTAGCATACTGACGAGCGTTTCGCCAATCAAGATGGCTTCTATCAAAATGACTTCTAATGGATCTGTCTCAGTTGCTTGCTCTGCCTCATCACAGTCCTATCCTGTCAGTTTCTTGGTAATATCAATTCAATGTTTTAAGCAGTGAAATAGTCCTATTAGCCGTTAGCTATCTGGATTTTCCTTAATTTTCCTGCATCTGGTTTATCTGGGCAAAAAATGGGAGATTGAACGACCTATGATGCAGGAAAATCGTTTTGCAGAACGTGTTTGCTGAAACAAGCTGTTCAAGGAATCTGTAATAAACGTTTCCAAACTAGCATCTCGAAAACACCTGTATGCTACCCTCGATGTTACCTATAGTAATCTGCTTCCCTAGCGCTTCATGTGTCAGACACGAGGGGCGTTAGTAGGGGGTTAGCAGGTTCGCTCTTTGTAAATTTCCAAATTTGGCTTAACAGGTAAGTTGTCAATCTTGCTATCTGCATTATTCTTCTAACTTTATATTTGTAGTTGTCAGTATTACCGTCCTATTTACTACTCCATCCTTAGTGTGTTTGGACGGTTCTTATTTACTCAGTTTGTGATCATAATTCTTATTTTGTTGTAGATCACACTTATACCGCACTCGGAGCCTAAGGTTTGAAGACTTTCGAGCAGGAGTGTGAGCTCATCTGTACTCGCTATAACAAAGGTGTTACGCATCCACAAATATCAAATTAGAAATCTTCCACTTATGGCTACTTCAATATATGTTTTAGAAGTCATTCATGGCTGATTTGATGGCCCCTTTTCATAGACTTTCGTCCCCTTTCATAGTCTATCATGGGCTGCAAAAGGATGGTACCGAACTGTAAAAAACTG
Organism: Rutpela maculata; assembly: GCA_936432065.2. Classification (NCBI taxonomy): domain Eukaryota; kingdom Metazoa; phylum Arthropoda; class Insecta; order Coleoptera; family Cerambycidae; genus Rutpela; species Rutpela maculata. Next base: position 40,755,902 of record OW386285.2, read on the forward strand.
TACTACGAACGGTATAAACTGGTAGAAGCTGTTCTGGCTCCGCCGTAACTTTCCGCTAAGTGAAACTTTATCAAACGAGTTAACTTCGGCTATGGGAAATTCCCTTAAAAACTGGAATGAACCTCGATGAGAGAAATCATGTATTTTTGATTGCGAACTTCCATTTCTTATATACTTACTCTTACTCAGCCAGTTTAGAACACCTCATTTTTCTAATTTAAAAATCTGAATACACATTTTTGACATCCCAAAAAAAAATGATCGAAAGAACATCCAGGATCTGAAGCAGATAAAGCATTATCCGCTGCGAGATCAAACATTAATTGGAAAAAATTTAGGCTTGGGACCCCTCCTCCTTTTATTTACGTCTATTCTAGTTGACCTCCCTTTGCCTTATGATATATCTGATAACATCACACTGCCTGTTGGGTGTACCGCCCCACTAAAGTTTTTTCCCATCATTGACGTTAGCTCAACGTTTTGGTAAGCGTTCTCTGAATCATTAGCTGCTCTGTGTTGTGCTCTCTTCTGTAGCTATGACCAAAAATTTGGGAGAATACAATGCTAGAAGCAGATCTCATAAACATTAAGATTTTAGTTTAATGTAGTTTCAGTTTTACTTTAGCAACATATTTCACGAGTATAAATGGCAAGAAATAAGTCAAAAATAGGTCCTTTTGCTGAATGATAAATTGTGGAAAAATTGATAATTCAATTTTAGTATCAGTTGCAAAACCAAGTCCATGTTTAAGACATCATTCTGGTTTGGAACACAATAATGAATGGTAAAAATTAGATAACATTTCATCAAGTAACTTAAATTTATTTTTTGTCTGCAGCAATCTCGAAAACGAAGAAAATAAATAAAAATTAAAACTTTTTATTTAGCATTTTCATTTAAACTTACTCTGAATAAGTATGTAGTATTTAATGCTTGTAATTTTTTATAAATAATATCTTTATATAATTTATTCTATATTCTACTACAAAACATAGAAACGTTTATTTTAGCAATAAAAATGTCTTTTATTTTAAGTATTACATCATGAATAATAAAAGGTGCGCAACTCTTTCTGCCGATGAGGAGGATATTCTCGTAAATTTAATAGAAAAATATAGAAATATTATAGAGAATAAAAAATGTATGATCATCTCAAGTTAATTCTTCTTAACACGCATCTATGTTCCTTATTGCAGTAAGTTTTGTTACCATGACATATTTCGTAAAAATAAAGAATTTAAATAGAGATCTGTGATTCTCTGGTAAAATTTATCAACTGTACTTTTAGGCCTAGATAAGTATCAGAATTAAAAAAAAAAAAAAACATAAGTCGTTACAGCAAACTGATAGCAGAATATCTAAAGAAGGAAAAATATTCCGAACCACCTGCGATTTTCTGGGGTGAAATGGGGTGGATTTTTAGGGGCGAAAAACGTTTTTTGCGATTTCTGGCTAAACTACTCATTCTATCGAAAAGAGTTAAATGTAAAAGTTGTAGGTAATAAAGAGATCTACAACTCATGTGGAGAGCACTTTTATCTTAACCAATATTTTTCGAGAAATACGCAAAAAATCGTTTTTTCGGTTTTTTATTTTTTTCTTCCACAAAAATAATTCGATTTAGCTCAAACTTGGTGAAAGTATACCTTTTGATGTCCCACATAAGCATTATTTTTTTTTGACCAAAATAATTAACGATTGCTGTTTTATCAATTTTTACAATTTAAAAATTATTAACAATCAAAATTAAAAATAATTATATTTAGATTATCAAATAAATAAAAATGCGGGCATTTATACGCCGTACCAATACCGTTACAATAGAAGGCATAGAAATCTAGATCATACTTTTTTGTTTGTTTAATAATTCAAACGTGGTTGAGGAATGTAATTAATTATTAATTATTTAACTTATTGTTTGTGGCATACACTGATATTACAAAACTATATTAATTTTAATAAATAATAACAAATCTTTGACAATAATTATAAAACATACAACGAAAAAAGGCATTTTTTCGGATTTTTCGATTTTCCGGCAATTTTTTCCATTGCACTATATATATTTTTTTATTTATTGAAAGTAGAAGTAAAAACAAAAAAATGAGCGCACTCCGAACTCTGTCGGACAAGTACTTTTATGAGGAATCGCAGTTGAAATTTCATTTTTTTTTTAATTGAATTTAACAATCGTTAAATATTTTGGTTAAAAAAAAATAGTGCTTATGTGGGACACCAAAAGGTATACTTTCACCAAGTTTGAGCTAAATCGAATTATTTTTGTGGAAGAAAAAAATAAAAAACCGAATAAACGGTTTTTTGCGTATTTCTCGAAAAATTTTGAGGTTAGGATAAAATTGCTTCCTACAAAAGTTGTAGTACTCTTTATTACCTACAACTTTTATTTTTAACTTTTTTTCGATGGGATGCGTAGTTTAGCCAGAAATCGCAAGAAACCGTTTTTCACCCCTAAAAATCCACCCCATTTCACCCTAGATAATCGTAAGTGGTTCGGATTATTTTTCCTTCCTTAGTTATGATATGTTCTACAATATGCCACTATCGGTTTGCTGTAACTAATTATGTTGTTGTCCAACCATTATCTAGCCTGATCTATTTGTAGATGGTTGCAATGGGGTCCTAAATGTCCATCAAATAGCTAATTAGTTAAAGAACCGTGTTAATTTAAAGTGTATTGATTGATATTTGGCAATATAAGTAGTAATAAATTAGATGTTTGCTGCATTTGGATGCAGCGGAGTCTAAATATGTCACGTCAACTACGGACAGTTGCAAATTGACTTCGCTTTAGTTTTATGCATTATTAACAGAGCTAAAAATATCATAGCGTATTGATTATTAAACACAATGGTAGATACAGACCAGATGAATAAAATTTTGAATATAAATCAACAACTTGTCTTTGTATAAATTTATTTAATGACAACGCGTCGAAATTTGAACTTAAGCTGTTGCTAATTTGCTTTGGATTTATTTCGCGATTTAATCTAAATTTTTAAAGTACAGCCGTGTTTTTATTTGATAATAAATTATTCCCTTGGTTGTAATTCATTTGCTCAATAATATTTATTTTAGAATAAAAGATTAAGGAAATCAATATATCAATAAGATATCTGGTTGAAGTTTAAATTAGAATTCATAAAAAACACACCTGTCTACGAAATTAGAGCACAATTGTACAAATTCCATTTATTTCTGAATAATACAAATTTCAGGACAACCCACATAATTCCACAGATTTTCTAAGGTTTGATTATTTATAGTTTCTAATAGTTTGATCAGTGAATGGTACGCGATTTGTCAACGGCTATGTAACGAAAATTTAAAAATTGTTCAAATATATTTCGTTTTCTCATTTTCCTTCCACGTCTAATGGTAGTAGCGACAAAAAAATATTTTATTGTTCAAATAGGCTTAGAATATTATGAAACGTCGAGATTTTAAGTTTGAGCAAAAAAAAATTCTGTCTCTCTGTCGGTCTGTAATTTTTTTTGTGCGCACGATTACTCTGGAACCGTTTACGATATATATAATATTAACTTAAAATTTGATACACGTATGTATTTTAATCAGATGTGGAACTAGAATATCCTTACATCTTATTCCGGTAAATTGGGGTAAATGGGGGTAAATAGGTAAATCAAGCAGGTAAGAGTCCATAAAATTGGTATTTAATATATAATATATATATAATCGTTTTTATTTGAAATTTTAATGAATTAAATTAATTAAAGTTAGGTAATTTAAATTATACTTGTCCGTCTATATTATCTTGTTATCTTGTTTTTAGAATTAACCCCATGACAATATCTATACTTATGTAAATAAGTCACAGAAATAAATATCTGTATCTATCTATAGAAGAGATGTCTCAAAAAATTTTTTGGCATTAGCCACCAATGCTACCCTCACCCCAGTATAAACGGCGGTGAAAAAAAATTGTAATTTAGTTTGTGTACAAGAACCAAAGGCCTCAATATAATTTTTTTACTTCATCCATTCCCACTACCACCCCACTACCGATGTAGGATATCGTTTTATGGGTTTTTGGTGTAGACGATTTCAAATATTATATTATTAAAGTTCCATAAACAATTATTTCCACATACAAAATTTTTTGTGGTGGTTCCTTGGGCAACGGTTTTTGTGTTATATATATTATAGAGTTTAGGTTTTACTACAATAAATAGAATATAAATCATTTTGAGGAACAACGAGGCATTTCCATTCATAAGGTATTACAGTTTTATTTTGACTTATTTTAGTGGAAAACCTATTTTACTTCCACATCCAGTGGAAGTATAGTAACGACAAAAAATTTTTTAAAAATTTGTATTGTTCAAATAGGCTTAAAATGTCATGAAACGTCGAGATTTTAAGTTTGAGCGAAAAAAAATTTCTGTCTGTCTGTCTGTCGGTCTGTCTGTCTGTCTGTCGGTCTGTCTCTCTGTCGGTCTGTCTGTCTGTCTGTCTGTCTGTCTGTCTGTCTGTCTGTCGGTCTGTCTGTAACTTTTTTTTGTGCGCACGTTTACTCTGGAACCGTTTAAGATATTGACTTGAAATTTGGTACACATATGTACTTTAACGAGATCTAGAACTAGATTATATTTTCATCTTGTTCCGTCGAAGGGTTGGGGGGTAAATTGGGGTAAATTTCGGGTAAATGGGTAAATCAAGCAAGTAAGAGTCCATAAAATGGGTATTTAGTATACAAAAGAGAAGCTAGGGTCTAAAAAAAATTTTTGGCATTAGCCACCCCCATTACCACCCCCACCCCATTATTAAATGGGATGAAAAAAAAATGTGATTTAGTGTGTACAAGAATCAAAAGCTTCAAAATATTTTTTACTTCATCCACCCCCACTACCAACCGTCTACCACAACCCCCACCCCCACTACCGATGTAGCATATCGTTTTATATGTTTTTGGGGTAGACGATTTCAAATATTATGTTGTTAAAGTTACGTTGAGTAGTATGGATGCGCAGTGGCTTTCCTCGACTACTATGGATGCGCAGTAGGTTTCCCCGAGTATTATGGATGCGCAGTGGCTTTCTTCGAATATTTGGATACTCAGTGACTTTTTTCGAGTATTATAGTAGGTTACCTCAAGTAGTATGGATGCGCAGTGGGTTACTTTAAGTAGCATGGATGCGCAGTTGCTTTCCTCGAGTACAATGGATGGGCAGTAGGTTATCACTAGTAGTGTGGATGCGCAGTGGCTTTTCTCGAGTGCCATAGATGCGCAGTAGGTTACCTCAAGTGATATGGATGCGCAGTGGGTTTCCTCGAGTAAAATGGATGCGAGTGGGTTACTTCAAGAAGTATGAATGCGCAGTGACTTTACTCGAGTAAATTGGATGCACAGTGGGTTACCTTGAGTAGTATGGATGCGTAGTAGGTTTCCTCGAAGAAAATGCTTGTAGTAGAGGCTTTACTTCTATCGTGTAGTTTACGGCACACAACGATTTTTTATATCTTTGTCTTGCAATTTTCTGCGTATTAGTTCGACATTCAGTTGAAGCATATTAACGCAAAAAAAATTTTTGGAAATTTTCATTGTTTAAATAGGTTTATAATATCAAGAAACGTCAATATTTTAAGTCTGAGCAAAATAAATTTGTCTGTTGCGTCGGTGTGTATGTTAATCTTGTATCGTTTTGGTGCTCACGATTACTCTGGAACCGTTTAAGATATTCACTTAAAATATGGCACACGTATGTTTTTTAACGAGATCTGGAACTAGATTATATTTTCATCTTATTCCGTTACAGAGTTGAAGGGTAAATTGAGGTAAATGGGGGTAAATGGGTAAATCAAGCAAGTAAGAGTCCATGAAATTGGTATTTAGTAAATATAAGAGGAGCTAAGGCCTCAAAAAAAAAAATGGCATTAGCCATCTCTATTACCGCCCCCACCCTATTATTAAAGGTGGTGAAAAAATAGTATGATTTAGTGTATGTACAAGAGTCAAAGTCATCAAGAATTTTTTTCACTTCATTCACCCCCACCTCCATTACAGATGTGGCATATAATTTTATGGGGTTTTGGGGTACATGATTTCAAATATTATACCATTAAAGTTCCATAAACAATTATTTCCACATAGTGGAGCAAATATAGTATTTTGTTGTAAAAGACTTGGATATGGAAGTAGTAATTCCTTGGGCAGCGGTTTTGTTTTTAAGTTATAACTTTAAAATATCAAAACTGAGAAGTGGATGGTCTGGACCGGGGGTATAAACGCAACATCTGTAACGACTTTTTAACTCTATTCCGGTTTTCATTCTAAATCTGACCATGCTAACGTATCACAAATTATACACTTTTTTTTATTTATTATGAAATTATCTACTTTCTGTATATTCTTGCCCTAATCTGGGAACGCTAATATACTAGTTAGGTAAATACTTTAAAACACATTATTTTAAAACCATTCAAAACAACTACTCTTCTAGCTAATATTGACGAAGTATTGAATTATATGATAGGATTCCTAGTATTTTAAAGCAAGAACATATATTGAAATTGCTTAAGTCATTTATTTAAATTCAGTCATTCACACTTTTTTGTTTAATATGAAATTATCTACTTTCTGTATGTTGGTACCTTAATCTGGTCACGCTAATATACTACTTAGGAAAACACTTTAAAACACTCATCATTGGAGAACCAATAAAAACAACTACTCTTTTAGCTAATACTGACGAAGTATTGAATTACATGATAGTATTCCTAGCCTACCCAGATCAGTGCAACAATATACAGAAAGTTGGTAATTTCATAATTAATTAAAAAATGTGTAATTTGTGATATGCCAGCATGGTCAGATTTAGACCAATGGTATATAAAAGGTTTCTTTGAAAGTTATCTGATGAATATCAAAAATAATATTTTCTACATGTTTTTGTTTGGAATTAAATGAAATCTTAGTGTCTGAGGTTCCTGTACTTAATTGGACCGAACTGTAATAATAGGTATTAGTTGGTTGTGAAGTAATTCGAAATAGACCAGAAAGTTTTGAAAGACTATGACTATTAATAGCAAACCGTCTTCATAATTACCTTTAAATGCGTCTTGGTTACTTTGAGTAACTATCAACTAATCCTGCTCCACTATCGTCCTTAGCCTTTGTTCCACCTTTAGTTCATGATTTTCACAAATAACTTCAAATAAAACCAGTTCTTCCCTTTCATTGCTCTTTTTTTGTGTATTCAAATGTGTGTAGGCATGTATTTGCTTTAGTATTAGAAATTTGAGATTTCAGATGCCCGATGATCTACCACTCAGAAAATCACTGATTGTGACGTTTACCTATTTTCTTTTATCCCTGGATAATAAACGTGAATTTAGGAGGAAAATCCTAAATATTCCTAATTTTCATGGCAATGGAAATATAAAAATTACCTACAATATTTACTTTTAATTTTAAATTCAAATATAAATTAAATTATATTTTATCATCAAAATTAACAAATCACCAAAAAATTATTACACAAACTTCCTGTAAAATATGTCTGGGTCTGCTGTAAATGTACTGTTAAATTTATGCATGGATAGGTTTAATACCGGTTTAGATCAGAGCCCCATCACGGCAAACATGTATAATGGACTTTTTGACAAGTCCGGGATAAAAGTGTAAAGTCGCCCTAGTTGATTTTGTCCCCTGTAATTTTGTTCTATTTCCTTGGGCTAAAGGCGAGGCTAAAGGTTATTTGAAGGGTTGCAACTTTTCATTTAAATCTAATTAATTTTTGCAAGCGAAAATATCTTTTAGATGTTTTCTTCAATGCTCACTTTGACCTTCGAAAGGAATTTTTCATAAAGCGCTCGCGTATTTATCAACAGCAAATAATAACAATATTGTTAATGTTTATACATAAGCTAATCGTTGCTGAAACCAAAAGTGTGCACCTTATAAGTTGCTTTACTCAATAAATGCTATTCGTATGACTTCAGTTCAAAATATTATTATTTTTTAAATTTATGGTTAATATTTTGTTATAAACAAGTTGCCAACCGTGAAGGACTGGCACTATTGGAGAACGAAATTATAAGAAAATTACATACCTAATAATAAAAATCTTCATGAAATTCATTCAACAAATTGACAGAGATGGGTCGAGGAAACTTTCCATATTTGATAAAAGTCTGTAAAAGTCATGTAAATAATACAATTATATGCACTTATTTGGTATCAAAATGAAGCTTGCATCATCACGAATCAGATTTCACCGTAAAATAGGCTATCAATATACCTAATTGAAAGTTAGAAGGAAAACTTCCTTGAAACTTTTGGAGGACTTGTGGAAAGTTTCTTCGACCTACCTATATGTTGCCATCAACACCACGTTACAATGTCAAAGCGAGTACAAGAAAGTTGTTTCTATCCTCCTTTATTTCTTCTCAATGTACTTGGTATCTGTTTCGAAAGATAAAGAAGTTTCCCGCTTGGTATATATAACACTGCAAAATCTCATATTTTATCGAAATAAACTAGAAACACCAATTTCTATTAAAATTTAACCTTCATATTAACATATTCTGTTAACAAACATGTAATGGTAACGCGGTAAGGAATTGAGATCAAGTCACTGTTCCGTTTTTGAATTATAGTTAAACGAAAAAAATTTTTTTTAATGTATCCAATAGACGCCGAGAACGAGAGACATTGTTTATAATAATTAAACTATTCGACGGATTGATATTTATTAAATTCAGTAAGGTTATATACTTGTAGTGGACGAAGCGATTAAAAAAGTTCAAGTGGATCCGTTACAGACTGCGACGAAGAACCGTAAACGCCAAGGATAGTCAGTCAGATTAAGCAAATCTGTCCGCACGGTGCCGCCCTATTCCAGTGTGCTGCCGTTTAAAATGCATTGTGTGGAACATACTATTTTAATGATATTAACGCACGTGCACAATTTATTGAAATTATTGGGGCATACAATATCTGCAGTATTTTTTGTATACAAATAGCGTGAACTAAACGTGTGTGGAAAGTTTCAAGAATGTAGCATTTTTTTCCTTTTCCACTCAATGTCAAATTATAATATATCCCACAAAAAAAAAGTTCTGTACCAGAGACGTAAATACATAGATTTTGTAAATTTTTTTATGCTGAATCCGAATCCGTAGCCAAAAATGTGGGTTACCCAGGTAGTTTTTCAGTAAAACGCAAAAACATCCCCTAAAATAGAGTGATACGGTAAAGATTTATAATGAAATGCAACAATTTGTAAATACTTTGGGAAAACATTTTAAAATAAGATTTTGAGCACTAGAAAGAAATATATGGAAATTAAATCCATACCTACCCCTACGAGGGCGTAATTCCACCCCCGAGATCAAATAACGTATGTTATGGTGCAAAACAATGTGAAAAGCCATAGTCTCGTAGTTTGTAATTCCAAATATAATATACCTAAAAAATATAATATAATCTTATTTTTATTTTATTAATATAATCTTATTTTTTAAGGGTCTTGAAACCACCTCTGTAGACCTAGGTATTTCTTACTCCTTTGAGTGACATATTTTTCTATTCAATGGTTTGGTCTAAATTTTGTTACCGCGGGTTTTTGGAGTCGCTGATTACGAATCTGAAGTCCGAATCCGAAAATTCCTGAATAAAAGATGACGGATCCAATATGGCGGATGCAAAAATCGGAAAAGCATTCAAAATTTGAAGATTATGGCTGAAACTTGTTACTCGGGGGTTTTTGGAGTCGCTGATCACGATTCTTAAATCCAAAATGGCGGACCAATTATGGCGGATTAAAAAGTACCATAGAAATTGGTATTTACCACTCAAAGAAATATGTTATGAATGTTTAAAAAAATTGAGGCATTTGAGTAAAAATAGGTAAATGTCTAATAATGAGAAACAAGAATATAAATTCGATTTGCAGTGTGTAGTTTCGCTTAAATGTGAAAGTGAGGACGAACGAAATAGGGACGATTTGGAGCCAAACATATAAAACTGATCATCGTGGCCATATCGTGGGAAATTATAATTTAGAGCTTGAAAGTACCCCTTTCCTAACGAGTTACAAGAGCTGGGTGGAAAATTTGAATGGCGAATAGTACATTATTATTATTAATCTTATGACCACGTCTATCCAGGCAGAGGGGGTAGCTGTTAGTTTGATATATGTCAAAGTGACGTTTATCCCGTTTGACATCTGTCTGTAAGTTGGCATGTGCCAGTTTGACATCTGCAAAAATGGTGTTTATCCCGTTTGACACCTGTCAGTTTGACATCTGTCAAAATGACGTTTATCCCGTTTGACATCAATCAGTTTGACATCTGTCAGGTTGGCATGTGTCAGTTTGACATCTGTCAAAATGACGTTAATCCCGTTTGACATCTGCCAAAGTGACGTTTATCCCGTTTGACATCTGGCAGTTTGATATTTTAACGTTTGTTAAAAGAATTTAAGATAATAAAGTAATTATTCTGATTAGAGTATATGGAAATAGATGCCCAAAATGTCGACTAGATGTAATATGTTTCTGCAGGATATTTAAAGTGTGCCGCGAACAATTTTTTTTTTTTATTTTTTACCAAATAGGCGTCTGCGGAGAATCGTGATCAGCGACTCCAAAAACCCCCGAGTAACAAGTTTCAGCCATAATCTTCAAATTTTGAATGCTTTTCCGATTTTTACATCCGCCATAATGGATCCGCCATAATTTCTCTCCGCAGCGCCATCTCTGTGCACTGGAACAATTCCAACTGCAGTTATTTAAGACCTTTTTTGGTGTCAATTATCCGCGATTTACAAATTTTAAATATCTTTATTATTTTACGAGATAATGACCCGGAGACTTCTAGATGAAACACCCTGTAAAATCATCAGTCATATTTTGCCGTATCTCTCCATTTGTTATCCAATTTCAATTTCAATTCAATTCAACAAGACTTTATTTATAATTAAAAATACAGGTGCGCCTAGTCGGAACCATCAAACTTGTAGAAATTTCAATATCTGTATGAAAATATTGAAAAAATAGTATTTCTATTTAAAATTATAATATTAAAAGGAGAGGGGGTTGAAATTCCTCTTGTTAGATTAAAATAAGTTTCAAGAAAATGAAAATACTGAACATCAGCGGGTGTTTTACCTACTTTATATCACGATTAGATAAACAATGATGTAGTAACCAATGAAGTGGACTGTTTAGAATAAGTTTTATGAAGTATTTTATCCCATAGTTTAAACCTTCAAAAAAATTCAGCTATATGTTATAATGAACTTTAACTTACTAATTTCTATTCGAGGATTGCTCTCAAAAGCATCTGGACAAAGGCGTGATATATAGAACTAATGTTGAACATATGACATCCTAATATTTCTAAGAAAAGTTTCTTTGCATGCATAGTTTATGAATCAGCGGCTGATGTATATTTAAAGAAGTTAGAAGTAGTTGGGAAAAAATACAAGGATATTTAAAAAAGTTAAATCGTTGATAAAATAGAATGGACAAAAAAATCATTTGAGTTTTGATTTCTTAATCGACTAAGAAAATTTTAAAATATTGATTTCTTTCATTGATTTTTTTATTAATTATTATTTTTCTAGGATTACTAAATCCTAAATATTTTTTGCCAAAAGCAAATTGACATATATGTGGTTCTAGAACGCACGTAAATCTGTCCACTTATAAACCTAAAAATAATAAAATAATAGTAAATAATCCAGCAAAGAAAACCGTAGAAAAAATAAAACGCAGTCACTACACAAACTTAGATATAAATTTTCATTTACACTAAAGGTAAACTTCTGTAATATTCCAGAAATCTTGTCATTCTCATGGCTTAGTTGGACCCCTCACACAACAATTTGTGATATAAGGAAAAATCCACCTTTTATTTCCTTACTATAAGTGCAAAATCGGATTGTCAGATAACCCAGATACAATGATGTGACGAAATACTCGATTTCAACTTGACTCTGCTACGTTTCTAACTTGTTTTTAGAAACACGTAGCCTTTTAAGAATATCATCATATATTTAGCTGAAAACTCTTATTGATAAATATGGACATTAGGGTGGAGTAAAAATGGCAACAACTTCTTTGTTCATAATTTATTGTTTTTATATTTACAACAGTTATTGCCTATTATTATTCTTAAAAATCCTACAAAATCTTTTTATTCTACTGTGTCATCTTCGCGCGACGCAGACAAGCTACTTTTTAGAAAAAATGGCGTTTTACATTGAATACCGGTAAATCTTTTCTGGATGGAATTCGAACTCTTATAAAGCAATCTCTTGCTTCTTTCCCAAAAGAGACGATGCAGTCTCTGTACCAGTTTCACATGTCTTTTTGACACTTAAGAATGACGTGGAAATTTTGCAATGTCTGGTTCCTCACATCCAGAAACAATCATTTGTTTCAAATTTTCACATTATTTCTTCGTAAGATTGTTTCAAAATTATTCTATTAGCTAATTTATATGTTATATGCTGTCTTTCGTCTTGTAGCACCGCGAAGAAAGCATCTGAATGCACAAAGTACTCATTCTTTGAATAGTTGAATATACCATATTTCTATGATCTTTGACAAAGTAGCGATATATTTTCATCAAGTCCAAGATGTGTTTTGGAGCGTATTTGCGGGTAGATATTTTTTAACCTCCCCACAATAAAATTGTGGGAGGTTGCTACAATTAGTCCAAAATCGAAAATTGAGATAACATCAAATATTTACGTTTTGAGGTCCCAGGTATGTTAGCACGATAGCGGCGAAGCTATTAAACGGATTTGGATGAAACTTTGCATGAGGGTTTCTTTAGTGCTCCAGAAGATCTAAAAAGGTTTTGGTTGAGATCGGATTACATTTAGTGCCGTTTTTGCACAACAAGTTGTTTATTTTATGATTACCTACAATTTGTAATCGAACCATTGAAAAACAGTAAAAATTCCAACTGCAATTCCAATTTCAACGATATATCACACTTGCACCCTTTCGATTTGGTTTCCGTTAAACAAATTAAAAAGAATTCGTTATATCTGCACACCTGGCAGCATCCAAAATATATTATTGGTATTATTGTTAGGGGAAACTGTATTTTGTCATCTGTCAAAAATATTTGGGTTGTAAACCTATCTGAATGTTGATTTATAGGTTATAGTACGTGACGTCACAACTAACCTCAAAAATATATATTTCTTAAGATTTAGGAATATTACGTAGCTATTATTAAAGTTTCTGCCTGGTTCCCGTACTTTCAACTAAAATCTAGTACAGTGTAATGTTTATGAAGTTCTAAATACTTTGTCCTAATAAAATAGGACTCGTTTTGTAGGTTGGAAATCTAACTTGTAATTAACAATCTATTTTTATTAATCAACCATTTTAGTTGTGATTTTGACAATTTTGACATTTTGCTTAAGGAACAATCAAACGCAGTTTGCGTGGTTTTATATATTTTTTTTTTAGTTTTTCTTGAGAAACTGTGTGTGTTTTCGTAATAATGTCATATAGTGAATATTATTCAATCCTTATGGGTGATGTAAAGTGTTGCTATGATGAGAAAATCAAAATAATAGACAATATTGACCCATACACCATTGGAGTGGAGACTGGAGACCTTTCTGTAGATTTGTCTATTTTACCTTATGTATCCGTAATTAATATCGTAAATTACTTAGTGTTGACTCACAGTTTCTACACAGGCCAACAGTTAAAGGCATACAAATCTTTACAAGCATTTAAATATTATGAGGATGGATTTGTGCAAGAAGTTTGTGCAAGAAAGATAAACTCAAATGTATTCATTGTTATGGGCAAGGCAAGTTTATATTTAAATAACTAAGTGTTAGATTTCAGTGAGAAGCATGTTACATTATGCGTATATGTAGTATTCAATAGACTACCAGAAAGTGATTTCTTTACCTTCCTCCTAAGCTTTTTTTACATTCAAAATAAACCTTATCTCACAATCGCACCTTATCGCACAAAAGGATGGCATTTTATTTTTATTTCACGTTTATAACTGAGATTACTTCTTTGTTTACAATGGAATAAAAAGTTTGGTTGTACCTCAGGCAATATGGTCGACTTATCGTGACGTCATCCTAAAATGGTCTATATTGAAAAATTATTTACGTGAATTTTTAAATATTTGCTTGGAGCCAGTACGGCTTCAAGCTAAAAATGCGTATACAAATATTAAAAATGAGAATAAACTTGAAAAACTTAAACAAATTATGTCCCTAAATATATTTCATAACCCAAAAATCAACATTTGTAAAGGTTTACCAACCCAAATATTTTTGACAATGTCAAAACTTGTTTTAGTTGGTTTTCTTAAAGGTAATAATTGTTTATAGCTGTGTTCGGATATTACGTCTGATTAATGGGATGCGTCACAATCGTTCATTTAATGCAAATCGAGCTAACCGAGCTAAATCTGAAACGTTCGAATATTACAAAATAAAAGACTCGGACGAAGCTCGACTTGCTCGTAGTCTGCGTAGTCTGCTTGAACTGTCCATAATGTTATTGATTTGTTGAGGTTAGAGTGTCATTTGGGCTAAATTTTGTATTATTATTTTTATACGCTATTCAATGTTCCACAAAATCTTCGAAACGTTATCTGTGAATACCCTTGTAATATCCGGAAATTGATTAACATGCAATATGAACAAACATGAAAGGTTATGTTTTAACAGATTGCTTGTAGTCCACAATAGTTCGTTCCATATTTGTTCATGAAATAAATGGCTCCAAAGTCACGTGTAATTTACCTGTTTGCTCAGTGCTCTGATTTTCGATGTAATATCCAAACACAGCTGATTTGGATTCTCCGTGTGGGGAGGTTCTAGTCGCTTCCAGTAGCTGCCGATTTTTTTTTATCTAAAAGCACTATGCAGGGTAGTCTTCCGATTCTATTTGTAGGTGCTACCTGGAATGTGCCATTTTCTCTGGCTCTTTCGGATTATTAGCTACAGCTTCTTGGGCAATAGCAGAACATATATTTGGGATAAATACTTTTGGTCAGTACTCAAGTCGTTTTGGCAAATGTCAGGAAATGTTGTTTTAATTTTTTTGAACATAGAGAGAGGTAATTTTCACACATTATTTATATTTCAACGTAATTATTAGGATCACAAGTGGTTAATAAATTGGAAACAAAATGTCGTAATGGCACTTCATTTGTAACGACTCGGTAAATAATGGATGACATAATTTTATCTCATCAATCACTCCATTTTACTTCTACATCCACGTAGTTCAGTGGAATTATAGTACGGTAAAGAAAAATCTTTTAAATTATTTAGTTCTAATAGACTTAGAATGTCATGAAACATCGAGATTTTAAAAAGAAAATGTCTGTTTGTCGATCTGTTTGTACAGTTTCTTGTGCGCACGATTGCTCTGGAATGGTTTTTGATATTTAACACAGTCCCATTACTGGAGTCACGTAAAAATTTTAGTACTGATTTGTCTAACCAGCAGAATCGAGAAGTACATATAGGAGAGTCAGAAAAAGTTGGGTAGATATCACCATATTCTGGACCGGGCGTTTTAGATGCCATTTTCCAAAGTGGCCGACACCGATTTTATTTTGTATATATTTCTGCTTCTGAGACAGTCATACTCATCATTTAGGTATCTAAATATATGTTTTTAAGGGCAAGGAATCGATCAAGATGATTCGTGAAGTTGCCTGACGCTATTTATTAAAGAAAATCAGTACTAAAAGTTTTACAGGACTCCTTTATTACAGGGCGTAATCCGCAATTTAAAAACTGGCCTACTTTACTATAATATTTATGCTGATTCATCTTAAAAGATATTTTTATTTTACAGCTAAACTAACATTGATGAAAATGGATGATCATCAAAGGATGGGAACGAGACTGACAACTGTTCGCCAGGGCCGTACCGAAGCCTACTACTTGGGGGGGGGGAAGATGAAAAAAAATCCAACTCATATACCTTTACATTGCATAATTTCAATAAAATAAAAACTTTTTATGGGAAAAGCTACTAAAACTAAAAAGTTTAAATCGAATTCAAATTCACTATGTACAATGTACAGGGTGCTCTAACCAAAGACGGAACAAGGACATTTTTCCGGCGATAGAAACGCTTATAACAAAAACCAAAATTACCATTTAATGTATTTTTTCCGCCGAATCCAAAAGTTATAATAAAAAAACGAATATAAAATATGCTATTTCAGGGGTCAGACTTCACATAGCTGAAAAAAATCCCTGAATTTTCCAGTCTTTCCATGACAAAAAAATGTTTTTCAATGACAAATAATAATAATTATTAATATGTTAAAGGTGATTTTTATTTTAATTTTTATTTATTTATTTTTTAATTTAATATATTCGATTTCATACAATCGTCAGAATATTTCAATTTAAAAATAATTTAAAACAAGCTAAAAACGTACTCTTCGCCTATTCACTGAACTTTTTATATAATTGTTACACATTCTATAGGATACTCTTCGCAGTTGTTTGTAAATAATGTTGGTTTTAGACATTTTTAATTTTATAGTACTAACTTAGTTGGTAAAAGACTCAATGTAAAATAATGTAAAAATAAAAAAAACCTATACCATACCCCATTTGCGTTTCGAACCCGAGACCCTTGGATTCCAAGTCAAAAGCGTAAGAACTACACCACCACTTAACACGTAAAAAACGTAAATTTTTACATTATAAGAGACGAGCTAAAATCATATTTCCACGGTTGTATATTAATTACATATGAAATGTATATTTGTAAAATGTATAAATATTTAAATATTAATCATTTCACCAGATTTCTATTCAATTACAAAAACATAAAACTAAAAAATAAAAAAAATTCAAATTTTAATCATTAACATTTTTTTACTGATTGATTTTGTTCAAAAACAATAGAGTTCTTCCTCTAGCTAACACTAACTTACTGTTCAAATTTCAGTACTATCGGATTTTTCTTTCTCGAGTTATCGTGCTTACAAGAAACGTGACGGACGGACGGACAGACGGATGAACGAACATTTAGAAAGTCGTTCAGAATTCGTTCACTAACACAATGATATGAAATTTTTTTTTCTGCGAGCGATATTTACGGTTTTAGAAATGTGCCGATCAAATACAATATACTCAAAATTCCATGATTTTTGCGAAATATTTAAAATTCACTGAGATTTCCATGAGTTTCTTAGGATTTTTAAAATTTCCTGAATTTTCCACGCTCTTCAGGTTTTCTATATGAGCCCGAACCCTGTATTTTTGGGTCATAAATCTTTTGTTTTCAATTTATTTGTTTTCATTTATGATCATTTTTGGTTTCTGCGAAAAAAAATACATTGAATGCCTTTTCCGGTTTTCGACATAAACATCTGTATCATTTGAAAAATGGCCTTGTTCAATCATCGTTGGATCATCATGTACCTAAACCTAATACTTACTACTTAAAAGAAATTTAAAAAATCCTTGGTTTAATCAAATAAAAAAAACCGCTGCCCAAGGAATCACGACTTCCACATCCAGATTCTCTGTCCAAGTCACTCACAACAAAAAACTTTGTATGTTAAAATAATTGTTTATGGAACTTTAATAATATAATATTTGAAATCCTCTGCCCCAAAAACCCATAAAACGATACCCCACATCGGTAGTGGAGTGGGGGTGGTGATAGGGGGGGTGGTAGTGGGGGGTGGATGAAGTAAAAAAATATTTTGAGGTTTCTGGTTCCTGTACATACACTAAATCACAATTTTTCTTATCCCCTTTAATAGGGGGTGGGGGTGGTAATGGGGGTGGCTAATGCCAAAAATTTTTTTGAGACTTTGTATATACTAAATACCAATTTCGTGGACTCTTACCTGCTTGATTTATTCATTTACCCCAAATTTACCCCAGTTTACACCCCAACCCTTCGACGGAACAAGATGAAAATATAATCTAGTTCTAGATCTCGTTAAAGTATATATGCGTACCAAATTTCAAGTCAATATCTTAAACGGTTCCAGAGTAAACGTGCGCACAAAAAAAAAGTTACAGACAGGCAGACAGACCGACAGACAGACAGAAATTTTTTTTTTCGCTCAAACTTAAAATCTCGACGTTTCATGACATTTTAAGCCTATTTGGACAATAAAAATTTTTAAAAATTTTTTTGTCGTTACTATACTTCCACGACGTGGAAGTAATAAGAACTGTTAAACAAAAATAGGTCTTTGATCATATTAAAAATAAAAAAAAAATTAGCCTAAATAAAGTAAAGAAAAAGAATAATGATAATAATAATAATAATAATTATAATGAACTTTATTGTCCAAAAGACCATACAGTAAAATGGTGTTGGACACGTCGAAATGATTGACCAAAGTCGTCAATACAATAAAAAATTATTACAATAGGTGGAAACAGGAAAAAGTTCCGTAAATACCAAGTTAGACTTTGTTGTCTAATATCACAATATCAAAACACTACCACACAAAACTAATAGGTATGTAGAGACCTGATAATATTATATTAGATCAGTAGTAGAAACATATAGATTCTATTTAAAAATCATTCCCAATGAGAACACAATAGTTAAAAAAACGTTAAAATAACGTTGCCTTGGTTGAAATAACGTTAATGGTTAAAAAAACAACGTTTTTTTTAAACGCCTTTTCAACTGAACGTTTTTTAAACGTTAATGTAACAGCACAAAATAACCTAAAGTGTTAAAATTACTATTAAGAAACGTTAAACTAATATGTTGTGTTAACGTTTATCTTTAACGTCCTATAAACGACAAAAATTCACTAAAAATAAATTGTCTGTGAAATTCCAGCGTGATTTTCACGTTAACATATTACTATTTGACAATTAAATTTTTTACGTGTTTTTAATGTTATACATGAATGATAAATACACCATGAGTTAAAAATAAACGTTACTGTAACGTTCAAAGTTAAGTGTTTATCAACGTTTATTTTAAACGTTTTAATTGCGTAAAATTTTACTGAATATATGGTTATAAACAACATATAAAAAACGTTTTCTTTATACGAG
Source organism: Rutpela maculata (assembly GCA_936432065.2). Classification (NCBI taxonomy): domain Eukaryota; kingdom Metazoa; phylum Arthropoda; class Insecta; order Coleoptera; family Cerambycidae; genus Rutpela; species Rutpela maculata. The sequence continues at coordinate 40,774,955 of OW386285.2, forward strand.
TTTTAAACGTAAGATATTAACGAAAAATGAATCATGCCTTAAGACATAACGTTATTTTAACGTATTGAGTGAACTATTAAATAACGTATATTTTTAACGTCCTAAAAACGACAAAAATTCTCCAAAAATAAATTGTCTGTGAAATTCCATCGTGATTTTCACGTTAACATATTACTATTTAACAATTTAATTTTTTACGTGTTTTTAATGTCAGACATGAATGATAAATACATTATGTGTTAAAAATAAACGTTACTGTAACGTTCAGAGTTAACTGTTTACCAACGTTTGTTTTAAACGTTTTAATTGCGTGAAATATTACTGAATATTTGGTTATATACAACATATAAAAAAACGTTTTCTTTATACGAGTTTTAAACGTAAGATATTAACAAAAAATGAATCATGCCTTAAGACATAACGTTATTTTAACGTATTCGGTGAATTATTAAATAACGTATATTTTTAACGTTCTAAAAACGACAAAAATTCACCAAAAATAAATTGTCTGTGAAATTCCAGCGTGATTTTCACGTTCACATATTACTATTTAACAATTTAATTTTTTACGTGTTTCTAATGTTAGACATGAATGATAAATACAGCATGTGTTAAAAATAAACGTTACTGTAGCGTTCAAAGTTAAGTGTTTATCAACGTTTGTTTGAAACGTTTAATATATGGTTATAAACAACATATAAAAAAAACGTTTTCTTTATACGAATTTTAAACGTAAGATATTAACGAAAAATGAATCATACTTTAAGACATAACGTTATTTTAACGTATTCAGTGAATTATTAAATAAGGTATATTTTTAATGTCCCAATAACGATAAAAATTGACAAAAAATAAATTGTCTGTGAAATTCCAGCGTGATTTTCACGTTAACATATTACTGTTTAACAATTTAATTTTTTACGCGTTTTCAACGTTAGAAATGAATGATGAATACGTCTTCTATTAAAACGTTAAAAACGTTGTGTTAAACGTTACCGTAAAGTTCAAAATTACATGCTTTTCAAACTTTGTTTTTAAACATTTTAATTACGTAAAATTTTACTGAATATATGGTTATAAATACCATATGGAAAAACGTTTTATTTAGATGAGTTTTAAACGTAAGATATTAACGAGAAATTAATCATACCTCAAGTATTAACGTTTTTTTAACGTATTTAGTTAATTATCAAATAACGTGTATTTTTACAGTCCTAATAACGACAAAAATTTGCTAAAAATAAATTATCTGTGAAATTCAAGCGTGATTTTCACGTGTACATATTAATGTTGAACAATTTAATCTTTTACGTGTCTTTAATGGTCGAAATGAGTGATAATACAACATGCGTTAAAAATTAACGTTACATAACGTTCAAAGTTAAATATTTATCAACGTTTGTTTTAAACGTTTTAGTTGCGTAAAATTTTACTGAATATAAGGTTATACATAATGTATGGAAAAATGTTTTGTTAAGACGAGTTTTAAGATATTAACGAAAAATAAATCGTTCCTTAAGACATAACGTTATTTTAACTTATTCAGTGAATTATCAAATAACGTAAATTTTTAATGTTCTAAAAACGACAAGAATCCACTAAAAATAAATTTCCCGTGAAATTCAAACGTGATTTTCTCATTAACCTATTATTGTTTAACAATTTAATTTTTTACGTGTTTTTAATGTAAGAAATTAATGATAAATATACCATGTATTAAGAATGGACGTTACTTTAACGATGAAAGTTACACGTTTATCAACGTTTGTTATGAACGTTCTAATTGGGTAAAAATGTATTGGTGATTATAACGTTACAAATTTAAAACGTTTTGGTTAGACGAGATTTAAACTTAAGATATTCTGGAAACGACAAAAATCCAGTAAAAATATATTTCCCGTGAAAGTCAAATGTGATTTTCACGTTAACATATTGCTGTTTAACAATTTAATTTTGTACGTATTTTTAATGTAAGAAATTAATGATAAATATACCATGTGTTAACACTGGACGTTACTTTAACGTCCAAAGCTAATTATTTACCGAAGTTTGTTATGAACGTTCTAATTACGTAAAATTTCACTGACTATAACGTTAAAAATAACATATGAAAACACGTTTTGTTTAGACGAGTTTTAAACGTAAGATATTAATGAATCATGCTATAAAATATAATTTTATTTTTACATATTCAGTAAATTATTAAATAACTCTTATTACAAGCATTTTTACTGACTGTAAAATTATATCAAAAATAAATTTGAGTGAAAATCAAATGCAATTTTTACATATTAATTATTTAATGATTAAATTTTTACGTGTTTTTGACGTAAGAAATTAATGACAAATATACCATATCTTAAAGCCAAATATTATTTTAAAGTTTAAAGATGAATGTATTAAAATTTGAATGATAGAAGTGTATGACAATTAATGAAACTAGTGTGATAAAATCACTCGGCTCCGCCTCCTGGTTAACTTCATATGCGTTTCGTTATATAATCTTCATATCAAACTAGTATCATTAATAACTATTATATATTGAAGTTACATTATACCGGGTGCCACAGGTTAGTGCCTCCCCCCTATATTTCCTTTATTTTTTAACTTATCCATTTGAAATTTGGGGAGCATAAACTACCTGTAAAAATGGATTTTCCAACATAAAAAACGGTATGAGACCATTTCCGGTTTACCCGGAAATGACCGCAACTTTCGATTTTTAAATGGAACACCCTGTGTATTTTTACATATTTGGTTTAAAAACAACATTCTAAGTATACCCTGAAATTATCGCGAATTTTTGAGTTGATATTCAGTTTTTTAAATCATTTTAAGATATTCGTCTAGAGTGCTTTGGAATACCTAAATTTGTTCTACGGCAAGTAAAGTCCAAGGGAAAAATATAATTTTCCCTTTAATTTCATTAATAACTATTTACGAAGCCTCCAAAATTGAACAAATCACTTTTTTATTGAAAACTTTTTTTTTCAAATGGGAAGGTGGTGGCTCCTAGTGTTCAATAAATTATAGATTTTTTTTCTGAATTCATTTATTAAATTTATTTAAAAATAAAAAATCACTTTCAAAATAATTTTTATTGATTCTTATACTTTGCATTAGTACTTATACCTATTAAGAAACAAAAGAGAGAACCAAAAGGCTATTATTCACAAAAAAGGTAGTTATTCACATTTCACTATTAGACATGATTTTTGCAAAGACAACAATGTTAAAGTTCAAGAAGAATTATATTGAAAGTGATTTTTTATTTTTAAATAAATTTAATAAAAGAGAAAAACAAATAGCATAGATTTGAAATGGGTATATCAATGAAATCAGAAAAAAATCTATAATTTAATGAACACTAGGAGCCACCATCTTCCCATTTGAAAAAAAAAAAAAAAGTTTTCGATAAAAAAGTGATTTGTTCAATTTTGGAGGCTTCGTAAATAGTTATTAATGAAATAAAAGGAAAAATTATATTTTTCCCTTGGACTTTACCTGCCTTAGAACAAATTTTGGTATTCCAAAGCACTGCTCGAGACGAATGTCTTAAAATGCATAAAAAAACTGAACATCGACTCAAAAATTCGCGAAAATTTCAGGGTATACTTAGAATGTTGTCTTGAATCCAAATATGTAAAAATACACAGAGTGTTCCATTTAAAAATCGAAAGTTGCGGTCATTTCCGGGTAAACCGGAAATGGTCTTATACCATTCTTTATGCCGAAAAATCCATTTTTATAGGTAGTTTATGCACCCCAAATTTCAAGTGGATAAGTTAAAATATAAAGGAAATATAGGGGGAGCCACTAACCGTATACAACGTTAAAATAACTGATGCTTTCCACTTATTAAAATACACTGACGTTCTAAATCTACAAGCAAAATAAATGGTAGATGTTGACGTTTTTTTAACGTTTTTCTACACATCTATCTTAATGCATTAAATTTGCCTGCTTACCACGTAGTTTGTTGCAGAAGTTATTTGTAGATGGCGATACATACAAACCACTGGCAATAATTTGTCATGCTTTAGCTTATACCCTTATGAATTTACAGAAATTAAAAAACATAATTCTTTCAGGGAACAACGATTTATATGGACGGATTTTATAGGGATCAGATTAAAGATCATTATTTTGTGGATCGGGATACAACGTGGTTATTTCAGTTGTTTTCCAATCATATCAATAATAATGCTAATACTGATCCCAATGAGAACACAAACGTTTAAAAGACGTTAAAATTAACGATAACCGAACGTTTCGTAACCATTGTATTACGGCGTTGAGTCAACGGACGAATGTCCCGCGGTTCAACGTGTATTTCAAAGTATTTTATAACATTTTTGTAACGTTATATTTAACGTTAATTAACGTTATATGATGCCGTTTTTGTAACGTTACATCTATAATATTACTTAACGTTGAATTTTACCGCTAGTGAACGTTATAGGATGACGTTTTTGTAACGTTATGTCTATAATATTACTTAACGTTGAATTTGATCGTTAGTTAACGTTGTTGAAACGTTAAATAGCGGTCAAATTCAACGTTACGTAATATTATATACATAACGTTACAAAAACGCCATCATATAACGTTAATTAATGTTAAATATAACGTTACAAAAATGTTGTAAAATACTTTGAAATACACGTTGAACCGCGGGACATTCGTCCGTTGATTCAACGCCGTAGTACAATGGTTACTAAACGTTCGGTTATCGTTAATTTTAACGTCTTTTAAACGTTTGTGTTCTCATTGGGTTGGTAGTTCTAGTATTTTTAGTAAATGAATTTATGTATAATAAATTAATATTAAAAATAGGGATTCCGTGTCGTGTAGCTTCAATGGAAAACACACTACTGATAAAATAAAATATTTACAGGGTTGCCAATCGCTTAATAATAATTACTGTGTTAATTTCGCGATTGTGGGAGTTAGTGTAAAATTCAAATTATATATTTGTATGTAATGATTAGTTAGATTTTGCGAACGCCAACCGCGTTTGGAACCAACTGCCCGAACTTTGGGGGGGAGGCTCCCCCTACCCCCCCCCTTGGGCCCGGCCCTGCTGTTCGCCAAGAAAAACCAAATGTTTTATTTGACGTGGAGAAGTGCATTATTTGCCAGGCTGTAGACAGTAACAAAACAGTTACCACACTTAATGGAAGAAAAAGAGTACAAGAAGCAGCCGCCATAAGAGATGACATAGTTGCAAAAAGTCTGAAAAGTGTGGCTTCTGATGTTGTGTTTGTGTATCATGTGACAAACCAGCGCTATAAAACGTATACTTTAAAAAAATCTCTTAAAAAAATAGCAGCAGAAAAGGCTAATAGTGAAGTATCAGAAAGTGAAGATGACCATGCCAATGACGAAATTTCCAGGAAAACAAGATCGTCAGTTGTACCACGACAGCCTCATTCATCAATTGTGCCCACGAGCAAAAATTTTTTTATCTGATTCTGTTGGTTAGACAAATCAGTACTAAAATTTTTACGGGACTCCAGTACAGATACAGGACTAATTGACAGGTATTGCGATCCAGGTTGAGACGGAAAAGTAATGTGTTATGATACATTGTCTATGAAAAGAAAAGTTTAGTAACAATTCAAACAAAAGTTTAAGTATGTCTCATTTCATTCGTTCTAAATACGGGACCATTAACATATTTCCTGGAGTTGGGGTGTTTATTGTAATAGACACACAAAACACTTTAGAAAATCTAGGAAACGTTCTTCTCAGATAGCTATTGTTTTAAAGCTAATCTCCACTGACCCCTGGCGGTTTATTTATAAGAGTAAAAATGGTGAGGATTGTTGTAGTAAGAGCAATAATGGTAAGGTACGAAACAACTGAAACTGAATGGATCGGAATATTAACGTAAATAATCCATTAACAGAAATTAGGAGAATTTATAAACTTTCAAATAAATGAGGAGTGAAAAAAAAATGTTTACACTTATTTTAAAAATCCTGTTTTTATGTTCACTACAGTAGCTGTATGTGAAGTTCAATTTAAATAAATTTTAGCGTGCATATTTTACTTTATACCTAGACAACTTTTGATGATATTGGGTAGCAAAGATTTCAGAAAGAAATTCACTCCACACTAATGGTCATGCCCTCATATTACTGACATATTTTTCACATAATTAACGTTCGCAACAGACAGACAAGAGTATTAAGCAAACAATGGTTTTTGTAATACAAAAATGGTTAATTATAAAAAGCCTTTATGCGAGAAGTACATTAGATATAATCTTTATTGCTTAAAATATACAAAACAGGTATATAAAAGGTGATTTAATGAAGCAAAACAAAGGGTTGTTTGAAAGATTAAAATTTTAATTAAAGCAGGCAGCATTTCAGAAAAGCTCTGCTTAAGGGAATTAAATATGCAACAGCAAAAAATATTACACATGGCGCGCGACTAAGACCAGCGATGTTTCTTATTCGTATTTGAGTTTAATTTCAAAGGCCGCGAGAATTGAATACAATGCGTTTCTCTAAATAAAGCATATTTATATTTCGGTTGTGTATTTTTGAGAACAGTACACTTTTAATTGCGTGAAAATAACAAAAAGCATGTGGTTGTTTTATGTGGTGTGAAACACCGAATAATTTTAACGCCGGGACAGAATACGTAGTTTCAAATGAAGTTATTGATTATGTTTCTTTGTTAATTATGTAAATACAATTTTATGGTATGCTGTAAATTGACAAAAATATTGCTGTTCAATATTAACATTATTAATAACCGTAGCTTCAATATATTTATTAAAATTATTACAGCACATTCATAGCAACAAAGATAAATTGAAAACATGCACTGACATTCACAAATACAGCACAAGAAATAATAATAATTTTTACATAAATAAATGCAATAGTGAAGCCTACAAACAATCACCATATTATGCAGGTTGCTACTATTATAATATGTTAACACACGAAACAAAAAATTTGAAATTACCAAAACAATTTAAAAACAAAATTAAAAACATGTTAACAGACAATGTTTTTTACAATATCAATGAATTTGAACATATTAAATTGCAGGAAAATGAGATTTTTTGATTTCTTACAGCTTTAACAATCTTTCAGTGTTATTATAATGCCTAGTCATAGTTAATCGTAATGTCTGTATCATATTTTTACTTCTACGTCCAGTGGAAGTATAGTAACGACAAAAAAAATTTTAAAAATTTTTATTATCCAAATAGGCTTAAAATGTCATGAAACGTCGAGATTTTAAGTTTAAGCGAAAAAAAATTTCTGTCTGTCTGTCGGTCTGTCTGTCTGTCGGTCTGTCTGTCTGTCGGTCTGTCGGTCTGTCGGTCTGTCTGTCTGTAACTTTTTTTTCTGCGCACGTTTACTCTGGAACCGTTTAAGATATTGACTTGAAATTTGGTATACATATGTACTTTAACGAGATCTAGAACTAGATTATATTTTCATCTTGTTCCGTCGAAGGGTTGGGGGGTAAATTGGGGTAAATTTGGGGTAAATGGGTAAATCAAGCAGGTCAAGAGTCCACGAAATTGGTATTTAGTATATACAAGAGAACCTGAGGTCTCAAAAAAATTTTTGGCATTAGCCACCCCCATTACCACCCCCACCTCCTTATTAAAGGGGATGAAAAAAAAAAATGTAATTTAGTGCATGTACAGAAACCAGAAACCTCAAAATATTTTTTTACTTCATCCACCCCCCACTACCACCCCCTATCACCACTACCGATGTGGGGTATCGTTTTATGGGTTTTTGGGGTAGAGGATTTCAAATATTATATTATTAAAGTTCCATAAACAATTATTTTCACATACAAAGTTTTTTGGTTGTGAGTGACTTGGATAGAGAATCTGGACGTGGAAGTAGTGATTCTCCTAAAATGTCAGGGTGGGCACTCGAAGATATAGTATTGAAAAAATATGTACATTATCTGGAATCTCCTTGCGCATCTAAATCCAGAGGGCGCCACTCCGCGATTGCAAAAAAGCGTAAAAAAATATTTTTCGAAAAATTGATTAATTTTATATTCCCACCTCATTTACAGGGTTATTTTTTAATATTTCTTAATAATTTTCAAACTAATGGAAAGCTTATTCTTTCTAGATTCTGACGCTGTCAAATAATTTTCGAAATTTTTGTTAACAAATGCTACAGAAATTGTTTAAACAAAGGATGCTCGAAGAGTACACGGTAAATTTCAGCATCGAGACATTTTAAAAACTATTATAGATAGATGCATATTTCTATGATATGAAATCTGCGGAATAGAATGGAGGAGTTTTTAGTGAAAGAATCATCTGCATTGTTTTATCGTTGTAAAAAATAGGACTATTTTTGTACAGCGCTGCGTTATTTCCGCTATCGTTTTGGCTTACACGTCCGCGCGCTGTGGCCGATCGGTAACTTGCTGACAATATATTGTGATTGCAAAAAATTTAGAATGCGTATTACTTATACGTAAATATTATCATTTGGCATTATGGAAAAAAACGAAGGTATTTAAAGATTAGTTTACTAGAGAACCAAAAATTATTATATTTTATCTTAAAATATTGATTAGAGACAAAAAACCGTACAGCTAATTAAGTGAACTTAAATTTACTTTTTGTAATTGAGAAATAACAATACAAAAATTATAATAATAAAATATACATACATTATACTTAAACTAAATTAATATCTAATACATTTACCCTCACAGTAGCAATCTATTATGTACTCTAACCCAGTTTTGCTACAACTGCAGTTTCCGGTATATTTTTTAAATTAACATTTAAAATATACATTTTGAGGACGAAGATTTATAGTCATTAATTTAGGAATAAGTACATTATTTTTCAAATCCCAACCACAAGTAAAATTGAAAATTTTTAAAAACTCCCGATCAATGTATCTAATCGTACCAGTTTCATATGACCGAATCAAAATGAGGCCTAAATCATGTTCGGCTACCATAATTGTCTGCACATTTTCAATTTTACTTCAATCGGACAATTTCTAGAGAAGTTCAAGATGGCGACCAAACATCAAAATCTAGTAGGCCTATAATATTCTCGACTAAATACTCTTTCAAATAAAAAAAACTACATCAAAATCGGATCACCCGTTGAAGAGATATGAAGCCAGAGATAGACAGACAAACATACAAACATACGCGTCAAACTTATAATACCCTCTTTTGGGGTGAAGGTTTGGGGAGGTAAATTGGGATAAATGGGGGTAAATAGATAAATTAAGCAGGTAAGAAAGAGTTCCTAAAATTGTTATTTAGTATTTACAAGAGAAGCTATAATATGATTAGCATTAGCCACCCCCATTACCACCCCCACTCCATTAAATGTGAAAAATGTGATTTAGTGTGTGTACAAAAATCAAAAACCTCTGAATATTTTTTTACTTCATTCTTTGCTCGGTGTTTGTCGAATATTTTACATGAATTTATAAACAACACAGTTACTGTATACGCTACTCATGAGATTGACTATACTTGAACTTTATTATCAAAATATCAGTTTGGTTCCCGGAAAGGCTTGTCAACAAAAGATGCTGTGTTGTCACTTTGCAGTTATATTCTAAACAATTTTGAAAGCAAAACAAAAACTGCTTGTTTATTTTTTGACTTAGCACGTGCGTTTGACATGTGACCACAATTTGCTACTAGATAAACTTGAAAATTATGGAATTCGTGGTCCAGCCTTAACTTGGATAGAATAGTATTCAAGGGAAAGAACACAATCCGTCGTTTTAAGAGATGCCGGAAAAATCGTTACGTCTAACTCACTTACGGTTTGCACAGGTGTTCCGTACGGGAGTATTCTGAGGCCCTCATTATTATTTTACTTATTAACAATATCGCGCTTCACGTAGAAGATGTCTTTTTGTCGATGATTCTATCATTGCGGTTAATTTGAACGACATAAATGAGCTCCGTTTTAAAGCCAGTAACACCATTGCATTAATGCAAACTTTCTGTGAGAGTACCGGTCTTGCACTTAATAATATAAAAACAGATTTATTACTTTTTACATATTAGTTAAAACTGATAACCGCACTGTGGAACAAAATAATAGAGTTGAATTCCTTGGAGTTATATGGATTCTCTTTTAAATTGGGGAATTCGTCATTTGGGAACTGCGCTCTTTTCAGTCTATTTTGAATGGTCTGTTTATCCTCGGTTTATTTCCACTACCAAGACCTAGCACCGATGCCAGGAGACGAGCTAACCTGGAAATTTTGCGAACTTCTTCTCTATAGAAAAATAGGGAGTTTTACTTGCCTAACATTTAATTTTAATTGACAATGGACCAACTGTTTTACATCCCTCCCAAATATGCAGTTCATGCCTTAAATTGAATAACTACTTCGTATACGCTTATACGCAAGCCACTAAAAGGTGGAACGAGATTGTTGTGTTTCCTGACACGGTCGTCCATTTCGAAATACATGCATTTGCAAGATGCCTCTACAGTACAGTACCTAGAGGTAAAACATGTGCAAAACTTCGGAGTAATGTCACATTCAACGGATTTCGTTCATTTTTGGCAGTATAATAGTAAATGCTTCACAGAAAAGTTTCTATATTGTGCGAGGCCTTGCTAATTTATAGGGGGTGGATGCCACCCCCTCTCAGGGAGGGGCACTTAAAAAAATATATATTTATTGGAGCTGAAGTAGAATCAAATTTTAAGAAGAAAAGGTTCTATGCGTTCTTTCACATAAATTGATAGTTTTTAAGTTACAACTTCAAAATTGCGATTTTAGCTTAAAAAAAAAAGGTATTTCCAAAGGGCTTTCGTCAAGTATCTCGAAAAGTATTACTTTATCGAAAAAATGTTACAGACCAATTACAGAAAGTACAAACTGGGAATTAATTATATATTTTTTTATTGATGTAGGATTAATAATTTCGAAGATATTTAAGTTTTCATTTGGCATCCAAGTGTTCATAAGGTAATTATTTAGAGTGAGAGTTAAATATCTCAGAAACTGTGACACCTACGTCAAGGATGCTAATAGGTAGAATAATAGGTTATTAATCAATCTTTCAACTATTTTTTTATTTGTTTCTGTAGCATAAAAAACAAAGAAGTTATGACCGAAGCAATGCGCGTCTACACATTTTCTTAATAACAACGTCGCCATTTTGTTACTGTAATTAGCCAGTAATTAAAAAAAAGAAATTACAAACACTGTTTCTCATTAATATATAGCATGACATAGATGCTCAAATTTTTTGGTTTATATACAGCACTTGCTTTAGAAAAAAATACAGTTTAAACTATAAAGGTATTTTCGATAAAACGTAATTTTCTTTTCCTTTTCCAAATATCTCAATAAATATTAGTTTTATTGAAAAATGGGTAGAGACCAAAAATAAAGCTCATAAACTGATAATGAATTTCGCTTGTTTATTTATTTACATAGATTTAATAGTTTCGGAGATATGAAAGTTTACAAATGGCGTCCGAACATTTATAAAACGAAAAATGCAGATTAAATGTTAAATATCTCAGAAATTGTGACACCTACGTCACGCATGCTAAGAAATGAAATTAAAGACAATTAATTGCGCTTTCAAATTATTTTTTACTCGTTCCTGTAGCATAAGATATAAAGAAGTTATGACGGAAAAATGTTCGCATTTATATTTTTTTATATAAAAAGTCGCCATTTTGTTACTCTAATTAGCCAGTAATTTAAAAATATTATCTCAAATACAGTTTTTCGTTAAGATGTAGCATTACTTAGATGCTCAAATTTTTTTGCTCGTTTGAAGCACTTGCTTTAGAAAAAAAATGTATTTTAAATTTTAAAGGTAATTTCGAAACACGTGGGATACCAAATATAAACTTAAATATCTCAGAATTTATTAATCCTACATCAATAAACAAAAAATATAACATGTAACATTTTTTCGATAAAGTAATGCTTTTCGAGATACTTGACGAAAACCGTTTGGAAATACCTTTTTTTTAAGCTAAAATCGCAATTTTGAAGTCGTTATAACTTAAAAACTATCAATTTATGTGAAAAATTGCATTAAACCTTTTCTTCTTAAAATTTGATTCTATTTCAGCTCCAATAAATATATTTTTTTTTAAGTGCCCCCCTCTGAGAGAAGGTGGCATCCACCCCCTATAAATTAGCAAGCCCCCGCACAATATGGAAACTTTTCTGTGAAGCATTTTCTGTTCTACTGCCAAAAATATACGAAATCCTTTCAATATGACATTATTCCAAAGTTAAAACCTCTAGTTACTGTACTACTATGTTGGCCCTTTATTTTGACATTCGATTTATATTTGAAAAATCAATATTAAAATTTTACCCATAAAGTGCACTCAGACGGTTTGTGTTTATGGCACATCATATTATAAAAATATATAATGTTTATTTTGTGTGAAAATAATGTCCTTAGATAAATATATTTGTCCGAAGTCCCTCAAGGATCTGTTTTAGGGCAGCTCTGATTTATGTGTATATAAATAACTTTCCCAGATATTTAACCACTAGCCATATAACAATGTAACATTATCGACAAATCCAATAGAACAACTCCTTTTACTGATTGACGAAACATTCCAAGGTTTGAGCTCAAAGAGATAAACTGATAATCAACGAGAATAAAGCAATTGTTATAAATTTTTGTCTACGAAGACAATTGACGCACGGTATAATGTTGCACGATAATACTGTGTTGTCTCATAGCACGCTATTGCTAGGTACACACTTGGACAACAAATTGTTGTGGGACAAACCCATTGAGCATGTATGTTCATTACTTAATAAGGCCTATTTGCTATATTGCAAATGCAAAGTTCTTTGGATGAAAAGGGGTTATTGAGCATATATTATGTGCTTGCTTATTCACATATTTCATAAAAAATTATCACATGGAGGAGTGTAAGAGATAAGGATGGAGTGTTTATTAGCCAAGAGCCACTCCTCAGACTTATATTTCACATGGATTGTAATGAGAGTTGTTGAACATCTATTTAAAATTAAAAAAGTCTTACCGAATTTTATACAAAATGACCAACCATATATGCATCCTGTATCTAAAATGATCAATAATGAATATTATTACTATTAATATTATTATACTTCAAGTAAGTAAATAAAATAATTTGATAACCCTTTTTATATGCAAAACTAGATTTCAAAAAGTGAGTGTGGAAGTACTTTAAAGCAGTAATCTACTTATATAAATAAATGGTGAGAGTACGGAATATTGAGGAGCTTGCTGCTTATATTTACAAATTAGATGTAATAATTACGTTTTTTAAAATATAATTTGATGCAAGAGTATTTTGCATCATTTTACATCTGCGTCCTTATTTCTAAATATTAAGAAAGATAATATATATTTTTAAAGGGTATCTTAAAAGGATCTTATAGTAAAGGGCTAAGTCCTCCAAAATACGTAAATAGCTGGTATTTAATTCCAGTACTTTTTGTGACAAGGGAAATTGTATCCTTTAGAGTTTCTAAGTCTATTAGAACTTTTACTTGTTCATTACCTCATTAACTTTGACCTCCAGACACAGAATGCAGACTTTATAAGAAATCAATATCAGTAATATTAAAGTAGAAAAAACCTGATAAATTGAAAACTTTCAATATCGATAAAACTAAAATTCATAAGCTGATACTTCTTCTCTTCTTAAATAATCTAGAGTCATCTGCTAACATTCCAAAATTTATAAATATACACGTGACATTCGCCCTGAAGGTGAAACCAACTAATATCAACACGTAAAAAGCTCTACAGAACAACAACTGCTCAGACTGTAAGTAGATGGGTCAAGTTATTAGCTAAATCGGCATTGATGTTACGATATTTTCCGGCTGTAGCATCAGACATGCATTTACGTATGCTGCTCTCAGCAGTGGCACAAACATTGAAGTCATCACCATTGAAACCCGTAGATTGGTCAAAGAGCTTAAGCATGTTTAATAAATATTATAATACACCTGTGAAGTCAATAGAAAGCAGCACTCAAGGAATGTTTACGAGTTACAATGTGGACATACATAGCAGCGGATAAGTTTTGAAAAGACTTATACAGTGATCAAATAATACAAAGTAGAAATTTATTTTTCTGTTATAATTATTATTTGTGATATAAATTATCATTAAAATGTTACTCATTACAACTATATAATGTGAATGTTAACTACTATAACTATGTTTTATATTGTTCATAGTTTAAAACTGTTTTGAATTTTGAATGAACAAATAATAAGGTTGTTAATGTTGACGCTTAATATTCATTATTATTGTAAACATCAAGATACAGCTGTATATGCATGTATACGATAACTGCTTACCAGCGTACTACCAGTACGCAGATATCTAATATAAAAAGAATCTACAACATTTTTTATAATGAAGATAAAAAGGACGAATCGTTACAATGGTAACATACATAACACTTTCCATTCATATTTTAATCCAAATATATAAACCAAAATGGTTAAATTGTAGCACTTGAAACCTTTTAGGCGCCTTTAATTGATTTCCTTATCGATATACTCGATCTTCCGTATTATTGTCTGTAGAAGTTCTAGGTTGGGCAATATTTATGTTCTCATTGTTTACAAATTTCTCAATACATGAATTATTTTGAACAGGTATTATCATTTCGACTCGTATCAGCACAGAATTAATATTCTTCGTATTAAAAAACTCATATATTATTAATTTTTTACATAATTAATAAAGTTGTATTAAAATAGATCTCATTTCTTTAAATATTTATATATGTTATTATGTAATCATGAGGAGGAGATTGTGAAATATGATTGAAAAATTGGTCAACTTACCTGAATACTAACTTAAATTATATGAACAATCTGCTCCGAAATGATTACGTATCCGACTTCCCTTATAAATCCTTCAGAAATCTGTTTTAGCACAGCAAAACAGAAGTGAATATGGTCGAGCACAGAATATAATTTAAATTAATTTTCAGGTATGTAAGTTGATTAACTTTTCAATTATCTATATGCATTTAGCAACGTCGCCATTTAAAATATTTTGCATTATTTCTTAAATTCATATTTTCATATGAAATTATGTTTCCTAAGCATCACTAAACACGCAAATACATAACAGCTACGAATCACGGAACTTTTATTATTTTTTATTTATAGAAATAGCAAAAGTATTTTAGACTAGGAAATAGTTATTTTTGAAATAATGTGATATATCAACAGACTATAATTTTATTTATTTAATTGTCACAATATGTATAAATAAAAAAAATTAGATTTATTTATTTTAATGTAGGTGGGCGTATAAGACGTACATATTCAATAATAAATGTGTGAGGAGGGTATTCAATGCCAATAATCACATTGAAATATACTAATCTATGATGTATGGATATAATTTCGAAACATAAAAGACAGTATACATAAATCTTGCGAAAAGACAACCGAGTCTAATACGAAAATGTATTAAAATTCGATTAGATATATTTATATTCGACATTTTTCCCACTAGTAATAATTAATTGTTATAAATGATAGTGGAGAATACTATCGTGCTCTATCAAAAGCCGCTTATACATAAATTACAAAATAATATAGAATAAGACATTATAACGGGTGCGAAAATAAATTAACACATTTTTTTACAGTATATAGAATTATCTAGAAATACTTTAATATATTTGTATTAGTTTATATTAATTGGCATTAAAAAAAGAAATTGCATTTATTCATAAAAATAAATGCCATCTAAGTGAATGTGCGGTTTATAATAATTAAACGAGTAGTTAAGACTGTCTATTTATCAGTGCCATCGAAGATGACGCTTAATGTCAATAAAAAAAAATATATTTTTTACAAAAATTGTGCCGATTTTTATTAGCTACAAAACGGTAAACAAATTTGAAATCCGTCTTCGATCCTGATAAAATAAACAGCCTGTATATGTCAATATTGAAAAATATAAATTAAGTTATTTCATCATTTCAGAAATTAAAATTACATTAAATTAATTATATTTACAATATTTCATTTAATTAATGGTGATTTTGTTTCCTTGATTAAAACATGACGAACTAAATTAAAAGGAGAGAAACCGTACAGGAAATAATTAAAACAGTGTTGCAGAGTAACAAGGGCAATTCTATATTTCATCAAGAAAAATAAACCACCGTATATCTAGAGGATACATACAGCCATCATATTGTCGTCGATAACATACTGGGCTAAAAATGTGCGAACGGCAAAAGCCAACACAATAGTTTTGAGAAAAGCTAAAAAAGATATTGTTATGTGATACATGATAACTTAGGGGCAACTCACATAGATGTCTCTGGGGGTAAAACATGTCACAATATCGTCGTCCATCTAATCGAAAAAATAATAGAACCAAAGGAAAGACAGAAAACGTCAACATAAATAGGGAGGAAAACGATAATAAATAGAAACGTACGAAATTAAAGACGAGGGACATATAAAGAAGAAACCTAATAGGTATATTAACTAAAGAGAGCGCTAATATCAAACAACAACAAACTAGAAATAGAAATGCACGAAGATAACAACAATTGAAAACAAACTAAGAAATGACCAAAAAGAAGTCTCAAGATAAACAGAAAGTGCACAAGAAGAAGAAAAACTCTAGAAGCAAAAACACAAAAGAGGATATAGACATCGCATATCACGACGCAATACGGCAACCCATCTCACAAACATCTACGCTTCTTATCCTATATTCCTATACGATATGTGGCTCTAGCTGTTGACAAAAAGCATGGTCCCAAATAGGTACTAACTATAAACGATGAGTTTCGCTTGCATCTTGATGCCAAGGAAAGCTTGTCGCTCTATCTTTCCAGAGTACTTAGGGAAAGGATTATAAACAATACATTGAAAAGGATAGCTTATTGCCTATGCTACAACCAAAGATTAGAGAATTAACAAGATATGACAGCCGGCGGAATTCCTTTGACCTTTTAGTAATGGCGGGATTGACCTCGCGCCATTATTTCGGAGTTATCCCATTGTTCCGCGTTTCACTGAATTTCACAGATCAAATGTTTTGCTGCCATAATCTGATATTGTCCATTAAGGCGTCTTGGCAGAAAAAAAGAGCGTATTAGATTATTACCAATAATTCCTACCCATATGTGGCGATCAGTTCACTTGCTGAGTAAATATAAGTTTTACCAAGTCTCAAGTAACCAGGGAAAGAAAGAGAAAACAAAATAATAACAATTTAAATAAAAACAGAATAACATGTATTATTAAAATGTTAAACCAAATGTTAAACCAAAACACCTTTTAGTCTTCGAAAATACAAATTTTAAATATGAATTGGAACTTCTAATTATAGATATATATTTAACTAATCCATATGTCTATAAATTGGTGACCTCGAAAAAGAATACCCCGAAAAAGAATACCCTGAAAAAGAATACCCCGAAAAAGAATATCCCCAAAAGGAATACCTATAAATTGGTGACTCCGAGAAAGAATACTTTTAGGTCAGTGACCCCGGATAGGAACGTCTATAAATTGGTATTTCTCTGGCATGAAGTATGCAGTTATATTTTTAAAGCAAACAAAATCATCTATAAATTAGTAACCCCTGAAGAGAACATCTACAAATTGAGTATCTATAAATTGGTTGAGCATCTATAAATTAACGGTATATAAATTGATATTCCCCAGTGATTCCTGCAAATTGATAATCCCAACATTTCCAATTAATTGATTATCCTCGACGGAAGGTCTAAACCAGAAGATTTAAATTACCTTACCTCGAACACCTTCACTCATAACTCTGGAATGTATAATTTAGAATAATATATAATTATATATTGATTTAAACTTACGTAGGTTATTTCCTTTCGTTTTTAATATTGCAGATATCAATGTCCCGATTATCGGAGCAGACTTTTTATCTCATTTTGGTTTAACTGTTGATTTGAAAAATAAAAGTTTAGTCGACAATATGACTAGTTTGTCAACATATTTATTTTCTAATGGTCCGTTACATTCTCCTAAGTTATTTAGCATATCAAATGAATTCACTACATTACTTTTACAATTTCCTAGTTTAATTAGCTCCCCAAATTACAATTTGCCCGTTAAACATTCCAGAGAGCATCATATTGTTACAGAAGGTCATTTACCTTTCTCACGCCCACGTAGGTTGGATAACATTAAATTTAAGATAGCTCAGAATGAGTTCAATACTATGGTAGAATTAGGCATTTGTGTTGCTTCTTCATCTTCCGTATCATCACCATTACACATGGTGGAAAAAAAAAAGAAAGTAACGATTGGAGGCCTTGTGGAGAGTATCGTCGTCTAAATTCAATTACTGTTCCTGACAGATACCCGTTGCCCCACCTCCACGACTTTAACTCACAGTTGTATGATTGTGTTATTTTTTCAAAAATAGATTTGGTACGGGCTTATCACCAAATACCTGTCGCAAAAAGTGACGTTTTTAAAACAGCGATTATTACTCCTTTCGGTTTGTTTGAATTTGAGCGTATGCCTTTCGGCTTACGTAACGCCGGTCAAACTTTCCAACGTTTCATGAACGAAGTTTTAGTAGGTTTGCCCTTCATTTTCGTCTATTTAGACGACATTCTGATTGCAAGTAAATCTAGTTCAGAACATTTAGAGCATTTGAAACTTGTTTGTCAGAGGTTAGAATTATATGGCATAAATATTAAACCTTCAAAATGTATATTAGGTGTCAGTCATTTGACATTTTTAGGACACAATATTTCTTCAACCGGTATTTTACCTTCTTCCGAAGGTATTGATGTCATTAATAATTTTCCCTTACCTACTACAGTCAAACAACTTTAGCGTTTCATAGGTATGGTTAACTTTTATCACCGTTTCATACCTTCTTTCGCTGAAATCTTAATTCTTTTACTTGCACTTTGTACTAGCTTACTACATGATAAAGTTAAAATAATAAATGATTGGCCCGCCGACTGTCTTCACAGTTTTTCCAGAGCCAAAGCAGCTATTGCTGGTGCAACCTTTTTAGCGCATCCTCGTTGTAATGATAGCTCATTTTTATCGCTGTCAGTTGATTATTCAAATGTCTCTATGGGGGCAGTTCTTGAACAACGCGATGACAAAGGTGTACTTGCTCCATTAGCCTTTTTCTACGAAAACTTACTTTAGTACAGATAAAATACAGTACCTTTGACAAGGAACTTCTTTCTTTGTTTACGGCGATTAAAAAATTTCAGATTTTTACTAGAAGGTAGCACATTTATTTGCTTTACTGACCATATTCCTTTGGTCAAAGCATTATTCACTAAAACTGAAAGATCTCCCAGGCAAACTAGACACTTAGAATTAATTGCTCAATTTGCCTGCGAAATTAGACATATCAAAGGAAAAAATAACATTGTTGCTGACACTTTATCACGTGAACATGATACGTCTTCTTTACAACAATGCATTTCCCCAGTTGTTACCCAAAAGTCTAACCTAATTGATATTAACTTTGACTTAAATTTATTGAGCGAAGCTCAGGAAGATGATTCTGACCTTAAATTTTTATTATCAGATACTTCATCGAACACAAAGAGAACTTTTCATTTAAAGAAAATTAAAAGGCCATATTCTGACAAGTTTATTTGGTGCGACGTTTCCCGCCCTAAACTTCGTCGTTAGGTTCCTATCGTTTATAGACGGACAATTTTTGATATATTTCATGGTTTATCTCACCCTGGTATCAAAGCGACTAGAACATTAGTTTCTAAAAATTATTTTTGGCCCAAAATGACTTCAGATT
This sequence comes from Rutpela maculata, assembly GCA_936432065.2. Taxonomy (NCBI): domain Eukaryota; kingdom Metazoa; phylum Arthropoda; class Insecta; order Coleoptera; family Cerambycidae; genus Rutpela; species Rutpela maculata. The sequence goes on from OW386285.2 coordinate 40,794,767, forward strand.
GTAATCTCTGGGCAAAAACTTGTGTTTGCTGTCAAACTAACAAAGTGACAAGACATACAAGGAGCCCGATTGCTAACTTTGATATTCCTAAAGGACGCTTCCACCACATACATATAGATTTAATAGGACCATTACCTCCTTCTAAAGGTTGTTCTTATATTCTTACTTTGATCGAACATTTTACTAGATAGCCGGAAGCTTATCCACTTCAGGATATTACTGAAGAAACTGTAGCGGGTACGTTATTTCAGAATTATGTTTGTCGATTCGGTGTCCCTGTCACAGTGACAACCGATCAGGGCGTCCAATTTGAATCGAAACTGTTCAAAGAATTTTCAAAATTTTTGGGATTTCATAGAATTCGTACGACACCATATCATCCTTCCTCGAACGGAATGATTGAAAGGTTTAATAAATCTCTTTAAACTGCTCTGAGAGCTAAAGTTTCTTCACCACATTGGGTAGATGAACTTCCTATCATACTATTAGCTCTTAGGACCATCCCTAAAGACGATTTGCAATGTTCCTCCGCAGAACTCATTTTTGGTTAAACTATAGGTTTACCAGGTGAATTTTTCATAAAATCATATACTTGTACGGATATTCCTTGTTTTATTACTAAATTACGTACTTCTTTTGATAATTTAACGTCCATTCAACCTTTTCACCATGTTAATTACAAATCATTCGTCAGTTCAGACATATTGACTTGTAATTTTGTTTTCGTTCGCTATAGGAAGGGCCTTTTAAAGTGTTGTCCCGTACAGATAAGTTGGTTACTTTTGTTAAAGGAACCAAAGCCGTCACAGTAAATATTGACAGGATTAAACCAGCATATTTATTAACTGACAAATGCGATGTCACTCCACCGTTGATTAAGAAAGTTCGTTTTGCTATTGCCGAATTGAGTGACTGGTTGATCTTTTTCTTAGCGGGGGAGTAGTGTGGCGATTAGTTCACTTGCTGAGTAAATATAAGTTTCACCAAGTCTCAAGTAACCAGGGAAAGAAAGAAAAAACAAAATAATAACAATTTTTAAATAAAAACAGAATAACATGTATTATTAAAATGTTAAACCAAAACACCTTTTAGTCTCCGAAAATACAAATTTTAAATATGAATTGGATCTTTTAATTATAGATATATATTTAACTAATCCATATGTCTATAACATACATTAACCGCATTGTTCTTGGAAGTGGGTTTGGGTTATGGCATGGGGGTTTTCGCCCACACATGATTGTTATGGAAATTTTGAATAGCATTCCTAGAAAAATTTGCTTTATCTGTGAATATAATTTGTAACTCAAATTGCGGATTTAGTGTAATATTCTGAAGGTATCACTGACAGAAGTTCACACGCTATGGAAAATCCCTGTAATCTTGGAATATGGTACGACTATAACAAAAAATCAACAAAAACTCGCCAAACAATTTGATGACAAATATTCAGAGCTCTAGCAGTCTTCTTCGTACTCATCTCAGGATGTTCGTCGATTTCCTGCAGCACCGCTTCCTCAATTTCGGATGTTCTGACAGTTCGAGGTCTACCTTCCGATGTACCTTTTTGGAAACTACCAGTTTCACAAAGACGGCGATGAATAGTCGAAAATAATCGGCTATCTGGCAAGACACAATTAGGATATCTTTCCGGATACATACTAATGCATTGCTGCCATTTCCGCATTCGTATCGTTCAGCAACATTACTGAGATATTCGAATAAAAATAGCGAAAAAATAAAATAAATTCAATGAAACACTAAAAATCGAAGAAATAGTACGATGGGATGGTTTTGAACACCAAGAACTGACTTTGTGTCAAAAAATAATGTTTGTAAAAACATCATTTATTCCGGGCTAACTAAATTTATGTCTTCAAAAATTTATTAGTCAATACTGCTAAATGAAGCTATTTGCATTTAATGTTTTAATCATGAGCTGTGCATCTAACGAGAAAAATGCAAGAGACCGTTTTCATGCAGAATTGACCAAGCTAATCAGAAAAAACATCCACATGGAAATATATCAGTGGCGTACCACTTTTTTGGTAAAAAATACCGAAAGACATGTTTGCAGGGACGCCATTGGTGGAACGATAAAATATGTAACTATTGTAACTAAAATATGTGGTTTTATATCCTGTTAACACATACCAATTTAAAAAAAATACTTTCTGAGATATTAAAAAATAACAATTAAAAAATTTATACCTTTGCGGACATATGTTCATATGAACTTTTCTTCATAAAACTACCCAAGGAATATGAAATATTAGCACGTTGTAAAGGAACACCCTGTATAAAGAAACTCTTTAAATAATCTAAAAATAAAAAATGCAATATTTTGATACCCTATGATTAATTAGATGTAGGATTAACTAAATATAGAAATTAGATATATCTAAAAGTCTAACAATAGCATGATAATATTATCAGTATATCTAATAATACTGCCACATTGTTCATCACATTTACTTCTGTCGATCGAACAATCACCTTTAAAACAGGATCTAGGCTATCTATGTGTCTTATCGTAGAGCATTTAATAAATCTTATTATTAATTTATATATAATAATAGTAATAGTAATAATCATAAAGTAATAATTATTATAATTACATTCTTCTTCTTTTTCACAACGTCTTCGTAGAACTTTTGTGATTCATGAATTATTTTAGCTGACCTCTCTTTGCTGTATAGCACGTTAGGCAACAACAGCAACCTGTTAGATAGTGGAGTCGATTTAGGAAAGGGTTGGGAAATTGTTCGTCATGATGAATATAAGAAAACTTCAAAAAGGTGGCACCGTGTTTTCTTGGCCAAAAAGGTTTTTTTGGACATTTTAAGGGTCAAATTTGCAGTTCTAATTTTATTTTGATCACTTAAACAATTAGTTAAGGAACGAAAATGGTATCCATTTATTTTCAATGTTAAAGGAACCTTCAGTTTAAATTTGGTGAAGATCATGCCATTTTTGTTGCATGTCGTGGTTTCATAAATCTCGTCATATACCAAGAGTGAACAAATGCCTCGTTCCAGCCGTGTCAGACCTACCTTGCACTGACGAGAGCCAATAGCTCGAAACTGCAGTCTGCAAGTGGTGTGAGATGGCTGGCACGAGAGCTCTTTAAGTAGGAATAATTCTTTCGGCTGGTGTCTATTAAAATCGAAACTTTAGCGTTTTGTGGCAATACATAGTTATTGCACTAACGCGGCCAGGCTTGTAATACGTAATTCAGCGCTAGGCGGGGCATTAGTCCGGGGAATAGCTGTTGGTTGCAGTCTGGTTTTTATTCCTTATATATTTAAGGAAATGTATAGAGGAGTTCGACAAAATATTTCACTAGTAAATATTCTGCCCTCTAAAAGCATACCTTCCGATCTCATCTATCATCCCCCTTCGTTTTATCCATGATTTATGGGACACCCTGTATTCGTAATATTGCACTAATGGAGATGCGTAGAAAATATAATCGGCTAGAGAGGAATCTTATATCTTAATCAAAGTATATCTACATAAATTAAAGAGGTTAAATAAGTATACTAGATAGAAGTTGACAGAATGTGTTCTCCTCGTTATCTTCTTAAACTTAAAATCAATTTCAGCAGGGCCCATTTTCCCCTTCATTCTCACAGTTTCCTTTTTTTCCTTAGATTCATTCACTTTATTGAAATTGTTATGAAGGCAGACATATTTTTTGCGATATTGCATTTTTGTGAGATTGGGCCTAGTTTTCTTAACTATCCACTTTGCTTTTGTGAAGTTAGAAAAGTCGGTAATCAAGATTATATTTTGTTCGCACTAACACAATAAAATCATTGGAAGTGACTGGATGGAGAAGGACCATTTCTGAGAGGGCAGAATGGAAAATAATTGTCGAGCAGGCAAAAACCCACATAAGGTTATAAAGTCATAAGAAGGAGAACACCCTAAAATCTCTGTCATTGACAAAGATTTCATCCGAAAATTCACATTGATTGTCACAGATTGTTTATATTTCTTTTTGGTGTCGTCCATTATTGTGAATGTATCAACACTCTCTCACTGTTAGAAAAATTAACAACACTATAAAAAGTATAAAATTATATTTAGTCTAGCAGTCGGGTATAGATTACACAACGGCACTGTAGCCGTATATAATTAACTTTAACACGGTTGTGGGCGTGGTTTGCACTGTGATATTATAACAGTTCTTTCTAGTTCTAATGAACTTTGTAATTATTGACAAAATAATAAATATTTAATAATTAGACAACCGAACAGGTATCTGTTACAGACGGGATTCAAATACAAGACAATCTGCTCATTAATAACAGTAATGGATCAGCGCAATTTGTGGTTGTTGTAGCGCTTCCACTGGGAAAGAACACTTTGTCTGCGTTCTGCTTGAATATTAGAAATGGAATTCTAAATTACTTAATATTCAAAGTTGGACAGGTGCCAACCCTCACACAGTTCATCGTACAACTTTCAATAAAAAATTTCCAGGTGATGCGCACCTCAGGTTCTCTAAATAAACTTGAAGTTATTTCCTTCAAAATGTGGATACTTTAAATATTTAGAATGCTCTTGTGTTTAATAAGTTTAAACAAAGTTTTTATAGTTTGTTTACTATACTCATAGAGAGTAAATACAAAATATGAAACTAAATATTATCAATTGAGGCTGAATTTTCCTGCTGCAAGCTGTAATCTATTTTTATAGAATTTTTCTCTTATCATTTCCAAAATTACAAGGTCATTACGCAACGAATCTGTGAATCTGAAGATGTTTTACATTCATGCCCGAAACATCAAAGTTCGACATAAATATAAATTCCAACAGTTTACTGAAAATAAGGAGACAAAACGTAAAACTCAGTAAAAATAGACTGACACATCTAGTAGCGGGAAGGTTTAGCTTTAACAATAAAAATTTTAGAAAACTGAAAATTTATTTTTTTTGTATTTTTTGTCGCTGCTAGTCGCATCTTACACTCGATTGTTGTCCACCACTAAATAATGGAAAATCACTGGAGTAAAAAGTAAGACAAAATGGTAAAAGGGGAGATTCTGTCAAAGGCTTGATGTGTGACAACCCTATCCGCGCCCAACTCTCCAAATAAAAATATTAAATACCAAAAGATTCAAGCCTGTCTCTCTGCTTATGACCATGTTAGAAATTAGGGCTTTGAGTATGAACGGTTTTGAGATAATTGAGGTTTTAGCAATTTTCATCACAAACTTTGTCCTTTAGAAAGGCAAAATACCACACATTGTCATTTCTTTTTCGGTGAGTAGAGTTGCAATTTAAAATTATGCATCAACTCATTTATTTTAATTCACTCGCCCATATTAATTATTTTAAGTATTTCAAATCAGTAATTAATGGAGGTGGACATATTGAAACATCTAGTCTTTATTATATACCTATTATATGAAGAAAACTCTACTTGGGTGAAAGTAGACAGCACTAAACCCCACAAATGTAAACTTGGCAAGGGCGTCAGATAGAACCATGCTCTGTCACGAATCCATTTTGAACATCTATAGTGAACACGAAATGCGACATGTGCTGGAGAGCTGAAGGGTGGAATAGCTGTAGGCGGAACCAAGATTTCTAATTTGAGATTTACAAATGCAGCAAGTGAGAATATACACCTTAGTTCCAGGCTTCATAAAATATACTCGGATTATGGTTTAAATGTAAATTACAACAAAACGAAAATTGTGATTGCATACCGAGTAAAAGATAATCACCCAAACATTGAGGATAAATAACTGTTAGGTAGTAAACAAGATGGTTCTGGACCACTTGTGGAGAATACTGGCAAATCCTAATATGTGATTTGACGAAGAATACGCATGGCAAGATCTGCGCAAAATTTGGCGTGGTAGAAATATCGCGGAACAAAGGGCTGATGTCAGCAGTACGTTATCTTTTAGCCGATATAACGCAAAACAAACTGACGACAGCTTTTTACAGAGTACATCAATGTGATATTCCCAGCTCAAAGAACTATGAATATTAGACCGTCAGATAGTGACAGATTTAGGTGTCCCATTTTCGCATACAAGCCTCGAAGAGGGTTGAAAAGCACGTCGATGTTGAGTAGAATGAAGGGAAATTTACGAGTGGCCCCTGGGGGTAACATATGGAAAAATCGATTTTCCTTAACAGAAATAAAAGATGACTGTTGCCCATATCTTCACGCAAGCCGTGTTCACTAAATGATTAATTAGTAGAACCTGGCTTTGGAAAACCAAAGGCTTGAGTGTTGCAGGTGGCTAAAGGGTTGAAATAAGGGCATAATCTTGTAAGGAAAAATCGAGATTTTGACCGATTTTTCCACACAAGCCCATCGAGAGTGTGAAAACGTACATCGTCACTAGTCCGAAAAACATATTGGCTTGAGTGGTGCGAATGGATAAGTACATTTTGGGGTCGGAAAATTTAACGGAAATGTTTTCGATTTTTCAGTTATTTTCCCATCAACGAAATTAAATGCAATAAAAACTTATGAATTTAAAAAGCTAAGGTTCCACTGCGCGAAACTCACTCGCGCAACTGTTTCGCGAAACTTATCTCGCGTTGTGGATACCTAGCCCCCACCCCGAAACTTTTTGCTCGAGAACGTTTCGAGATGAACGGGGACCGGTAGTCGGTTTTTGACTGCGCATCAAAGTAGCGTTGTTTGCTTCGCTCCGTGTAAACGCACACTTGTCTCGAGCTTCAAAATGAACCAGAAGGACTGCATTCGTCTTATTGAACTGTATCAGAGCTATCGATTTTTGTAGGATGCTAAAGACAAAAGTCATCATAATAAGACCAGAGGGAAGATGCATGGAAAGAAATGGGCCATGATAGCAAACTTTGATGCTGCAGTCGTACATACGAACGGCATGCTTGTCTCGTGCAAACTGATGGCTCACTTTGTTTAGCCTCTATGTTGCGAAACGTTTCGCATCGTGGAAATGTTCACCACGAGACAGCCGCTTCGCGAGTGATTCTCGCGAAACAGTTGCGCTAGTAAGTTTCGCGCAGTGGAACCTTAGTTTAAGAGTCCGTAAAAAATAATGGCTTGAGTGTAGAGCGTGGCCTTCAAATTTTCCGAACATAGGAAAGTTGCAGGAAAATTGTATGCAAATTCCCACCATTTTCTCACGCAAGCCGTTTGACACATGCTTAGAAAAAGTAATTCTAAGAATATATAACAAAAGGCTTGAGTGTTGGACATGGTCATCATATTAATTATATATAATTTATTTAACAAAGAGCTGACAAAAAAAATCTAGAAATTTCCCACACAAGTCGTTTGGCATATGTTTAGAAAAAGTGATTCTAAAACTATTGTAACAAAAGGCTTGAGTATCGGACATGGAGAATATTATTTATTCAAAAAAGAGCTGACCAAAAAATCTAGAAACGTTTATGCAGGGTTAATATTTTTATTATTCATTATTCGTATTATTTTTCGGTTATTATTCGTATAATATTCTAAGTTACTCTAATATTGTTGCTTTAATAACCTTGTATATATAATAATATATAATATTCAGGGAAAATGGTATCTATCTTTTTTATATTTGAGGTGTACATTTTAATATAAATTTCGTGCTTAAGTAAACAATATGTTTATTTTATATAAAATATATACATTCTTCCAAGGGGCTGCAATGAATATGTAAAAACATGTATGACAAGGGAGGGTGGATTTATATTAAATTTAAGTAGGTACAAATCATTGAAAGGAAAGTCTTTGGTATTATTTGATTGTATATGTTTTTCGCTTTCAACACAACTTTAAAATACTTAAAATAATTTTAACAGATTCGTTAGAAAGATGTGTTGGTGCATTTTTTAATTATTATAAAATTAATGTATGCAGCTACTAAACATGAAAAAATAGACATCCTATACGTGGAAAATATCGCATAATGTAAATTTTTTTAAATAATATTATCAACTCATTTAAATATTCACCTTTGTCAAACATTTCTCATTTCCTTCTCATTTTAAATTTCGCGCCTAATAATAGAGATAGGTTTATGTCTGCATAGAGCAGATGAAAGAAGAATAATAGCGTTGAAGAAAGCGGGTCCACATAATAGCGCGCTTTATAACGCATGTGGATAGCCTCTTTTTAAGACATAATAGTGAAGGGCATTTGTAGTTCTCAGTTTACTGAGTTATGAAGATGGGGACAATGAAGACGATGAAGACGATGGATAGAAATAGCATAAACATCGATGACTTAGAGTTGGACGAAGATGAAGCAGGCGGCGAAGAAGAGGAAATAAGTGAGGCCGACGATGACAATGATGAATGAGTTATATGGCAAGAAATTTGTTATACCCACATCTAATGTCCTGGCAATAAAATTTACCTAGCTTTAGTTCTTCTTTCTTTCTTGAGCCAGTTGCTATATATGAAGTTTCAGAGGTTCATAGCATAAGTAATTCCAGTTGCACCGATATTTATGGAATAAATAGTCGTATTATCAAAGAAACCATTGACATAATTTTGGAACTGCTTACAGTTCTTATTGATAATGTTTTAGTGAAGGTCACTTCCCTGATGTGCTTAAGGTTGCTAAAGTTTTACCACTCTTCAAGAGAGGAGACATTAATGTAATTGATTACTATCGTCCCATATCTATCATCTCCATATTTGGTAAAATTATTGAAATTATTCTTAAAAGAAGGCTTGTCAAGTATCTAGACACTAATAATATTTTAAATTGTTGCCAATTTGGTTTTCGTAACCACCGATGTTGTTATTAAATAAGTATCTGACATTGTGGAAGGCCTTGTAGTTATCAGCTTATGTGACTCATCCAAGGCCTTCGACTGCGTCTCGCATGACATACTTGTGGAAAAATTGAGTTTTTACGGTTATAGAGGTTTAGCTTTGAATCTGTTTTCGTCTTATCTGAACAGCAGACAACGATGTGTCTATTAACAACGTTAATTCGGAGTTTCTGCCAGTCAAATACGGGGTGCACCAGGGTTCTGTACTGGGGCTTCTACCTTTTATCTTATATGCAAATGATCTTTCTCGCTATTTGTCTCCTGTTAAATGCATTGCCTATGCCGATGACACTTCCATGCTAAATTTTGATTATGACATTAACAATGTAAACATCACCTCACCCCCGCTGCGTCTATTCAGCAAGCTAAGGTATGGTTTTGTGCTAACAGCTTAATGCTAAATGAAGACAAAACTCAAAAACTTTTCTACTAGAAATGCACTAGTAAACGGTGACAGTGTCGAGATACTTGGAGTTATTGTAGACAACAAACTAGGCTGGTGTAAACACGTTCAAGCAAATTATCTAGTATAATTTTTTAACTACGCAGACTAAAAAATGTTCTGTGTTCCAACACTTTAAAGTCTTGCTATTTCTCCTTATTTCACTTTCATATTACCTATGCAGTACTCCTCTGGGGTGGCTCATGCCACGCTATAAAAATTTTTAAATTACAAAAGAGTTAATCAGCAATGCTGGGTGGAGGGATCACTGCCAGCCAATTTTAAAGAAAACTGGGCATACTGCCTGTACCTTCTTTATTTATGTATATTTCGTTATTAGAAATTCACAAAAATAAGGGCAATTTTCTCACCAACCAGATCCACCCCACAGCTTAGACAACCTCGACATAGACTTGATCTTCAAGAAACTTATTAAACCTTCAGCTATATAATCATTTACCAAATTCCATAAAAATCCTTCATTTTAATATATTCAAACACAAGTTAAAAATGCATTTTTTGAATTTCTGTTTTTAGTCAGTGGAAGAATATTTTAACACTGAATTTTCCACTTTATAAAATGCCTGCTACCCTATTTTTATGATCTTTTGCTCTTTTAATGTATAATGTTTTTTTCTCTTTCTTTGTCAGTGGCTAAGTATTTGCTATTGTTGTTGGTTAGTCATTTATTATATGATGATTTTATTAGTTATTATATTTGTATGTTTGTATGTATTATATTTGTATATTTCCATGTCTTTTGTTATAATTTTTCACTTGCCAAAAACTTTTTATAACTTGGTTAAATAAACTTTCTTTCTATAAATGTAAATTTAGCTCGTTATGAGATATTGTAAAACCACTTTGTAATATAATTCAGTTTGTAAAATTATTCATAAAATCAATATTTAAAAACAAATTGTATATTTTTTATATGAAGGCCATATCCAGCGCACTATTTTCATAATATAAAATATTATACTTATAGAAGGAAATGTATACTAAATTATACCAACAAAATAATAGCCCTGCATAAACATTTCTAGATCTTTTGCCAGCTCTTTTTTTAAATAAATAATATGTTCCATTTCAGACACTTATGCCTTTCGTTATAGGGTCTTAAAATCACTTTTTTTAATCATATGCCAAACGGCTTGTGTGGGAGAATGGTGAAAATTCATAGATTTTTTTTTGTCAGCTCTTTTTTAAATAAATAATATGGTCCATGTCCGACACTCAAGCCTTTTGTTATAATAGTCTTAGAATCGCTTTTTCTAAGCATATGCCAAACGGCTTGTGTGGGAAAATTATGGAAATTTCTAGATTATTTCTGTCACCTCCTTGTTAAATAAATTATGTATAATTAATATGATGGCCATGTGCGACACTCATGCCTTTTGTTACATAATCTTGGAATCACTTTTTATAAGCATGTCAAACGGCTTGCGTCAGACAATGGTGGCAATTTGCATACAATTTTCCTGCAACCTTCCGACGCAGGCCTTCGTTCCGTCCACATCCGATAGTCAAGCCAACTGTATTATAATGCCTCACACATCAATAACATTCTACAGTTTCAAAGGCTTGCATGGGAAAATAACTGAAAAATAGAAAAAAATTTCCGTTAAATTTTCCGACCCCAAAATGTATTTGTCTATTCGCGCCACTCAAACCAATATGTTTTTCGGGGTAGTGACGATGTACTTTTGCAGACTTTCGACGGGCTTGTGTGGAAAAATCGGTCAAAATCTCGATTTTTCCTTACAAGATTACGCCCTTATTTCAACTCTTTAGCCACCTTCAACACTTAAGCCTTTGGTTTTCCGAAGTCAGGTTCTAGTAATTAATCATTTAGTGAACACGGCTTGCGTGAAAATATGGGCAACAGACACCTTTTATTTCTGTTAAGGAAAATCGATTTTTCCATATATTATCCCCAGAAGCCACTCGTAAATTTCCCTTCATTCTACTCAACATCGATGTACTTTTCAACCCTCTTCGGGGCGTGTATGCGAAAATGGGGCACCTAGATCTGTCACAATCTGACGGTCTATATGTATACCTAAGAACTTGTTTTCTGGACTTATTCTAGAGATTTTCCGTTTATTTTTAAAATATGGCAATCTTTGTACTGCATTGAACTCGGTGTAGAATGTATAAATAATGTTTTATTGTGATTGGCGATTAATTTGTTATTGAGAAACCACGACATAAGCTCGTTTCATACATTTTGAGTAGTGTTCTTTAAATCGACTATATCATTGCCAATACTTAAGTAAGAAGTGTCTGCAAATAAAGTTAAATTTTTACTATTGAAAATACCTTAGAAATCATTGACAAACATCAAAAACAGTAGCGGTTCTATAGCAGAGCCTTGGGGAACTCCAAAAGAGATATTCAATATGCTGGACTGGAGCTGCAACTCATGCTCATAGTAGCCATATTACTACGTAATAGCTTGTCTGGACTTGTATCATGGATTATACCCATAGAATGATTGTAACGGCCGATAAGGTCAATTGAGTATTGACGATGGGCAGTTGTGATATATCCATTTGTGAGGATTAGTGAGAAAACGTAAAATGCAAAAAGTTTTTTTCATTCAAAACTTGGATGAACAAGAAATTCGCGTAGTACATCATTATTTTCCTCTTCGCACTGTATCTTGTTCTAATATGTCAGGACACATTTTATATTTTGTGAGAAATCAAAAGTCGGGGTTAAATTAGTTTTTCCAGGCAACATCGTACAATTTTTGACACATATTCTATAAGATCTTGTTTTCTTTGGCTCAATATATTGGCTCTCAAAATTATGACCAAATGATACTATTAAAAATACAAAGCCATGCAGTGTAAAATACATAATGGTTATTTTCTATTAGCTTATAATTAAGGATAAAATATAAACTATGACAGTAACAACGAGCCCTTGTATTATTTTAGGGTGCAATAATAGAATAACTTAACATTATTAAGTCTGTTGTTTTCTCTGTAAAATTTAATTTTCGAGCAAGTACTCCTTTCCACATATAAGTTTCAAATAGAATTAGCCTAGTTTCATTTTCACTATTATATAAACTGTAGCATCTCCTTATTTAGATAATCCGAAAGAAAAATTGAGGTAAACGAAACAGGTCTGACACTTAGGAAATTGGTTAAAATAGAGTTTTAATATAAAGTATTTGGGAGAAATAAAATGTTCAGTTATAATCAGATTTACGGAACACATCAAAGCTGATCTCAAAAATAGTCGAATGGTCTTATGTTCTCCGCCAGACCACAGTATGAGGAGTGACAAATTCCAACTAGTTCTCTTTATTAATTATTACTAACGTCTTAATTTTCTTAATTTGTTTTTATGTCCCTGATATATAGACTGTTAAGGAGGCAGACGGACAGAGTCTTGATTTTTCTAAATGTGACTGGAGACATCTGTTACGAATTCCCTGGAAATTCCATCGCAATAACAGCCCGATTCTTCAAGAAAAATACGTGTTCCTTTCTGGCGATGTCCAAGCATCGTATACTTCTGACTCTCTTATTTTCTGATCTTATTTACCGGAAAAAAGACAATATAGAATGGTTGGTAGTTCAAAGAAAAGATTACCAGAGACGAAAAGGACTCCCTCCAAAACGTCACCAAGGAGCTGATGTGTGTAACGGTCCATTTTTAGAGAAGTGTAAATAGTCCTTTCAAATTTTAAAAATAGCCTTTTGCATTTAATAGCTATAAAATTATTAATCATGAAATTAAAGCCTGCCCTGAACTTTAGGTTGAGCACGGATTTCTAGATCTTCCTAAAAGAGCGTGCGAAACCCCTACCTTTCCGGGAGTCGCGTGTGTAATAGACGTGAGTGACCGAGGTTTCTTTCGTGGCCGTTTGACCAAGTTGCCGCTTCGGCGGTTATCTACCAAAAGTGAGAATAGTAGTAATTAAATAATATTAATCTGGCTTTTTGGTTAAAATCTCGAGTACTAATTAAACCTTTTGAGTATGAATTAGGAGTTTCGTTAGGCATCTGCAAGTAGGCATTATCCTTAAGTGAATTTATAACTTGCTCCAAACTATGTCAAGTTACCGTTTAAATAATTGTTCCTGATTCCTGCTTGTCTTAACAATTTGTCTTATTTATAAGAGGAAGATAAGTAGTGCGTGTTTGGTGTTCCCTGTATCCTGCAGATCTGTAAGTAGAAACTTTACTTAAAGCCTTGTTGGTCCTTTTCAGATTGGCCATAACTTTTCGTGAAATATCAAGAGATGATATTGTGTCCAAAAACATGCGTTTGTCTTGTCTAAAGTTGTTGCTACGAATTGGCGTTTACTTTGTAGTTTATAGAGAGTACCTTAAGTCCGGGTAGATATTTGCACTTTCTTATACAATTATATTTTAAATAGGTGCGTGACATTTATGTGTCCAATCAGTTCATAACTATGTTTTTTTTGTACATTTATGGATTTTCTAGTTATGTTGAATATTTACCTTTTGGCACAGTAAACTTTAGAGTATAGTAACATTGTAGATTTTTGCGTTGTTAATTTAAATCGGATTGGCCAATCAGCGACGTTATTTTTGTATTTTGCTATAATATATTTTTGTGTATATACCTTTGCTTAATTGGCGAAAGCATGATTGCTGCCTACTGCCCTGAAGGTTTCTTTGGTTCATCGACTTTGTAACTAGCTGGCAATATAGTTTGTTATAGTTTTTTTTCTTTTGTTTTATTCGTTGAGTCTGGGTAATTTGAATAATAATAGATTAGTAAAACTTAACTAAGATTTGGGTTTCAGCAAAACTGGTTTGCTGAAACTATACTTTTTTATTTACTTTGTCTTAATATTTAGTGAGGGATATTTTTGATAATACCCGGTATATCTATTTGCATTTGTTTTTGAGTTTTTCCCAGAGAAAAGCGAAAGCTTCATGTTAAAGAGCTTTGACGAGACGGCGCACATGCAGCCACGGCTAGAATGGCGAGGGAAACCGAGGTGGCGGCTAATACGGCCATTGCAAAAATAGAGAGATGGGTTATGGGCATGAAGCTGGAACTTGCCCCTGGAAAAACCGAGCTGGTGGTCATAACCAGAAAGAGGGATCTCCCTGTCGTGAAAGTAAGGGTAGTGGAGCTGGAAATCGACTCGAGCCAGGTGAAGAAGTACCTGAGCATATGGCTTGATTCGAAAATGGAGCAAAAAGCTGGACGAGTGGCAACGGCCATAGGCAGGCTGATGCATAACACCAACGGACCAAAGGCCAACAAGAGGAGGGTGATGTGCAGCGTGCTGCACTCCATTATCCTGCACGGGGCTTCGGTATGGGTAAGTGCGATGGTAGTGGAAGGAACGCGAAGAAGACAGGCCAGAGTACAGCGATGTGTGGGACGGTCTTCTACGAGGCAGTGCTAATAGTGGTAGGGATCCCCTCGTCGACCTTCTAATAAAGGAAAGGTGGGAGATATAAGAGGGAATTGGCAGGAAGGAGGACAACGATAGACTCAATCAAAGGTGGTAGGAGAGATGAAATATCTCGAGTAAGGAAAGAAGGACGAGGAGACTCATTCCAGATAATAAAAATGGGTGCAGAAAGGACACGGGGAGGTTGGGTACTACCTTCCTTGCCCTGCTTTGCAGAGAACGTTTACGATATCGGGAAGATCGAAGAACGAGAATACATGTACTGTGGGGAGATATACGACGCAGAGTATACCGTGTTCCGGTGTAGCAGGTGAAGAGAAGAAACGCTACGAGTCATAGATAGGCTAAGCGGCCCAGTTACGCCCGATGACATGGTGTTGAGGATGCTAGAATCAGAAGAAAACTGACAACTCTTGGAGGACATGATGACGTCAGTCATGAAAATCAATGAAGTAGACGAAAGAAACTTGAACCTCTAATCGTTTCAACGAAGTACGGAAATAAGGGAGGACATATCTTCGGAGGCAGATCATTTCTAACACCTAACACTAAGATTGACCTTATATTCTGACGGTAAGCGAGAGTGGTTCCAAGATATGAGGAAACATTGAAGACAGAGAGGGGGGGGGCACTATTCCTATTCCTCCCGCAAAAAAAGCAACTCAATGATGATGATGACGCGATGCTGCGGGACGTCCTATACAGTAAATTGAAGCCAACTAGAATAATGCCTGGATCACAAAACGTCTACCAAGACGTTGAGAAAAAGAAGAAGATTGATTGATGATGATACATTCACGTGATGCCAACTTAGTTCTCGATACGCGTGTCGAGGTTAGCTCTCGGTGTTTTGGTGTATGTGAAAACTATTTCAGTTTCAATGGTATAAATCGATATGTTTTGCTTGGCTATGTTTTAACAATTTTCTAACAAAAACGCTAACAGGCGATGCAAACACTCAGATCTTATATACACATGAAATAATTAACAAGCATTATATGCACCTGCGTTGCATATCATTTTGTGCTCTTGCTGCTAATAGCGACCAACCATTTTATAATTTACCACACTGGTTCTATTTATTTTCTGAAGAAAATTAATGTGCCAACTAGTAGTTACATGTTACGTTTAAGTATTTGTTGAATGCATAAATTATATGATAGTTTACATGATTGTTCAAGCCAATACATAATTTATATGAACTATAAATAGCAAACAATTTGGATTGTCTAATAATGTAATCATTGATTGAATTGTTAGAATTATTTTTTAGAAAACGTGCATTAAAACGTGTTTAAATTTTTTAGAATGTACTTTTCCAGATCATCATGAATAAATGTTATTATTTACTTGATTATATTGGAGGCAGAATTCTCGTTTGATATACGTTTTATACCCAGACAAAAATGTATACTCCTCACCTTGGAAAAAAATATTCACAAATATCTGCATAACATATTGGACTCAATTACAAAATAAAAATATCTATCTGAGTGTATGTTTGTATGTGCGTATATTTGCGTAGACCGCTTCTTGTAAACAAGATAACTTTTGTTTTACTTAATAATTTTTATTCTCAATTTGACACATATGTAAAATAATAATTTCTAATAAAATTGGGTGATCACCAGAGGCGAATAAACTGTCATATTACATATAAATATTTTTAGTTCTAGAGAAAAATATTACTGCAGTTTTTGATTAAGCACATGAAAATAGAAAGAGATGTCCAAGAAATCGAAACTGTACATACAGCGTGTCTTCTAGATTCAAACGAACGTAGATTATATAACACTAATATTACTTTAAAATGTTATTAACGTATTTCCAATCAGACTATTACAGACGGATGTATTTAGTGTGAATTACTTTGTATAATGATTATGAAATTCAATTTAATTGTTTTTTGGTAATAGTACATCCAGTTTTACATAGGTGTATTAAACTTTTGCATGGCTTGTTTAGCACAAATTATTTAATATTGTCAAGAAATATTAGCATTTACATTTTACTTTTATTTTTGTGATCTCCTATTTTGTAGTTTTCGTTATTTAGTGTTTCATTTGTTAAAGACTACGACTTTTGTCAAGTGGATATTCCTGAATAAACACATGATTTTTCTATACAAGAGTGATTATTACTTGCACGTTCAGTGAAAAACATTTTTTTAAATTTTTATTATTCAAATAGGTTTAGAATGCATAACCTTGAATATTATGATAAATGTCACATTAATACCACCTTTAAAAATATTAACTATTTATATTAATTAAAATAAATAATATTTCTACTGCAATAATGCACGTAAATTATCTTTTCATTTATTTTCAAAGGGATACATTCATTCCTGCAAACTAACGAACAGAACAAAAGACAGCATCATCACTTAACTGCAACTGCAAAGAAATTGAAAAACATTAAATAAAACGAAAGCATCTGGTAAAAAATAGTGTTTAAAATCACGACTTTACACGGTCAAAGGAGCTCAGTGATGTGAAAGCTTTCAACGAAGCTTTCCTGCTGATGTGGTCTTCCTGCTGACACTGCTTTCAATGCTCTCAGGGGAATGCGTATTCAGTCATTTAAATTAATAGTAGGAAGGAGGACAATCTGTTAATGCTTAAAACTGAGAAGAGCAAAATGTAGCGCATTTTATACCCATTTCTTATACAATTAGAGGCATTTTATGGAAAATTGCTTTATGCATTATATGAAGCTTAATAAATACAGACGTTTAAAACGAAAACCAACTTTTATTTACGTACATGAAAAATCAATATACATACTATATTCTACAAAAGACAAAACTTACTCCGACAAATGTAAAGTTAGCAAAGGCACCAGACAGGGTTGTATTCTGTCGCTTTATTGAAATACATGAACACGTAATGCGACGTGTGCTGAGGACTGGCAGGGTGGAATAGCTATAGGCAAAACTAAGATTGCAAATAACATAGAGCGGTTCATATTTCAGGGAGAACTAGGTCGCAAGACACCCTTTAAAACTTTGTACGCCGAACAGACAGCCGCGACAGATGACGTGATGCTATCGGACGTGCTATTCAGCAAACGATGGCCAACTAGATTAATACATGGATCATAAGGAGTCTGGCAAGATGCTGCGAATAAAAAGGAT
Source organism: Rutpela maculata (assembly GCA_936432065.2). Classification (NCBI taxonomy): domain Eukaryota; kingdom Metazoa; phylum Arthropoda; class Insecta; order Coleoptera; family Cerambycidae; genus Rutpela; species Rutpela maculata. The sequence continues at coordinate 40,812,550 of OW386285.2, forward strand.
ACAAGTTAACTTTCTTCACTGACTCACTAAATCATCAACGGAGCAGAATCTATAAGAGCTGGAACCTTAAAATCTGCCCACTAAGAAGGAATGTTTTCAATAGTGTAAGAGAGTGAATTAGGAAATTATTTGTTTCTTTTGAGTTTTTTTATTTACAATGTGGAAATTTGGTGGGAATGCTCGTTGCATGACTTCTTAGAAGTAATTTTTTCGAAATTTACATCTAAGAACGTTAAGTTGAGTCTTCTGAACTCTTAAAGCTATAACTTTGAAAGGAGGAGAGTCAATAGGGGTGGTTTTCGGCCCTATCAGAAAATGGAACGAATCACATGGAATAAGTTTCTTGGTCCGTAGAAACGATATTCAGTTGATTCCAGCCTAAACGGATGCAACCCATTTTACCTGTCATTTTTCCGATATATTATTTTTGTTCCTTGGCCTTGTTGTCATAAGAGCAAATCGTTGTAGGTTAATAATACCTTATGACAGCTCCTCCAAAATAATAATAATTGTTGTAAATTAAAATATTGGTATTACTGGTTGCCTAACCTCGTAACCTGTGAAAAATTGTGCTGTATGCTGTCGGAAAATTATCTGTCAAAAATATATAAAACAAAAATATTAATTCCTTCTTGTAATACCTAAGAAAGACTTGTGTGTGTCTAATTAAAAGTAAAAGGTTAAAAATTGTGTTTTTTTCATATCCATAAGTTTTGATTTCCAACAATAATAATAAGTATATTGTTTGTAGTTTTAGTTTATTGTAAATCAATATATTTTTCCTCGATAATACAGGTTTTATTTTTATTGCCCCATTAATAATAAAAAGTTTGGTTCTTCCCTTTTTCTTTGACATTGCAAATAATAACAGGTGCTCATAAAAATAATTAAATAAATATGTTTTCATTGTTTATATAGATTCCATTTTATCCCATTTTATTTCACTTACAAGTAATAAATACAGTTTTTCGAATATTCTTGTATTTCTTTGTGTGAAAAATACATCAAGAAAATTTGAAAACAATATCGCTTGAATCTACAGGTAAAGTCCTTTACATCTGTCAAACTTCAACCTGATATCTCCAACCGTTTCGGAGATAATAATTGGAGTTATGTTTTTTACATTTTCATGTAGGAACTCAAAAAGGGGGCCACCAATCTGTGAATGTATAAAGATTTTGAGTACTTCACTGGTCACCATGAACTAAAAATGCAAAAAAATGTACTTGTTATCATTTTAAAGCAGCCATCATAAAATAAACTCAACAAGGCCTAACTACAAAAATAGTGGAAAAATGACAAGTTTTTAGAAAAAATCGGTATCTCATAAAATAAGAGAGATATCGAACATTTGAGAAATGGCTTTTGTCTCAACTTTTTTAGAATCTCGGAAGTTACAAGTTTATTAAAAAAACACACCTTTCTTTCACACCCTGTAGATAGTAACGCGCTTCAAAATAAAATAATCGGGCAAAACTCCCTGTTTCTCGAATAAATTATTTCTTAAATCCTGAAAATCGGATATCGACGACATTCATTCTTTTTGTAAATAAAAAAAAATGTTTATTTAAGTTCAACTTAAAAACATGCTTGGTCCATTTCAATTGGCCAGCAGTTTATGTGATATTTTGTAATAAATTTGTTGATGTTGATGATAATAGCTGTCACCCTGGAGGGCCAGATTTGATTCCCGGTCGTAGCATTGAGATTTTTTCAGCAAAAGAAATTGATCCTAGCAAACTCATTCGAGTGTCAGGAGTAAGCCTTCGGAGCCCTCGTCTCGAAATAATGTAGACCTTTCCTACAGAAGATCACTTCAAGGATAAACGAAGTTGTATTACCTTTTTCGTGCGGGGGGGGGGGGGGGGAATCCATCATGGACACCGCGCCCTGGATCTATCAAGCTGGGGAGTGCTGGACTCTAATCGAGCTAAAACCCCCCCGGAATAGTGGCCTCCTCCCTGTCTTCAATGTTTCCTCATATCCTGGAACCGCTCTCGCTTACCGTCAGAATATCAGGTCAGCCTTAGTGTTAGGTGTTAGAAATGATCTGCCTCCGCAGAGATTTCCTCCCCTTACTTCCCACTTCGTTGAAACGATTAAAGGTTCAAGTTTCTTTCGTCTACTTCCTTGGCTTTCATGACTGATGTTATCATGCCCTCCAAGAGTCGCCAGTTTTCCTTTGATTCTAGCATCCTCAACACTATGTCATCGGGTGTAACTGGGCCACCTAGCCCATCCATGGCTCGTTGCCTTTCTTCTCTCCACTTGCTACACCGGAACACGGTATGCTTCGCGTTGTCTATCTCCCCACAGTACATGCATTCGCGATCTTCGATCTTCCCGATGTCATAAACGTACTCTTCAAATCATCCATGCCTTATTAGGGCCTGTGTAAGATAGTAGCCAACCTCCCCGTGCCTTCTCTCCACCCAACTTTTAATATCTGGAATGAGTCTCCTCTTCCATCTCTCATGACACCTCTGATAAAGTCTATCGTAGGCACTGCAGACTCTCAGTGTCGCACATCTCTGTATCCTGGCCAGTCTTCTTCGCATTCGTTTCACTGCCATCGCACTTACCTATACCGGGGCCGCGTACAGGAAAATGGAGTGCACCACGCTGCACAGCACCCTCCTCCTGCTGGCCTTCGGTTCGCTGGTGTTATGCATCAGCTTGTCTATGCCCGTTGCCACTCGTACAACTTTTTCCTGCATTTTCGTCACATGCACATGCACTCTATGTCAATTTCGAATCAAGCCATATGCCCAGGTACTTTTTGCAGCTCCCCTATCCTTATTTTCACGGGAGTTTCCTCTTTCTGGTTATGACCACCAGCTCAGTTTTTCCAGGGGCAAATTCCAGCTTCTTGCCCCTTACCTATTCTCTATTTTGCAATGGCCGTGTTAGCCGCCTCCTCGATTTCCCTCGCCATTCTGACAGTGACTCTATTGCCAGATCGACATATCCGATCACCGGTTGGGGTAAAGTTGTATTACCTGTCCAGTGTGTTTGTGCATCTATAAACAGAGGTTTAAATTTATGAGTACATTGCTTCCTAATGCTCATATATGACAGCTTCGTGCGTAGAAGGTATTTTCGCCACTTTTTAAGTTGTAATTGCTACTCACTTAATGAATTGAATTAAGAAGATCCTTTAGGCGACTCGGTACTTCAACGAAATAGAAACATAAGGATTGAGCACAGAGTATATTCAATATGAGTACCAAGTACTCAAACACCAAAGTACTCAGGAGTAATTTAAAAAGATTACTTTGGGTACTTGAGAACAATTTGGAATATTTTTACTTAACTACGGCCCATTATTAACATGAACCAATCACTAATTAATATGAATGATTGTTTACAAGGAATAGAAGCGAATAAAGCAGAGAAATTACAAAAAATACGCGTAAAGATTTAATTTGCTTTATTAAAGCATTGCTAATTGGGTTTTTATATCATCACCAGGCCACGTATAGAACAATACAGATTAATCAAACACCAGGGAATTAATAAACTTTCTCTTATATATCCATTCTGGCCTATAATTCATATTTCACCCTGCTATCATCTGATAAAAACTTGTTAATATAAATTATTACCTCTGGTGTCCAACATAAATATAATATACTACATATTAACTCAATAACGGAGTTAATTATATTCGCTGTGTGCGGTCAAAGAAGTGGTCAATTTTACTTGTTTACCAAACCCCAGCGGCACAGCGGGAGGAAAGCTGGAGCAGGTTATCCTCGTTCTGCCACAGTAGGACAACAACATATATCTCAACCCAAGGCTAATTTGTAACAGCTTCTCTTATGTGAACTCTAACCCTGGTAGCGTTAACACTTGTTATTTGTTAGCAGAGAAAAAACAACGAGCCATTCTTCCTATTAAGTGAGAATTGTAATATATCGCCGACGTTCGATGTTTTCGATACGATGGGAATTTTTGGAGGGGCAGAATTGTCACTTTAGGGGATAGCAGTTTCTAACAAGCTACCTTATTGGATACGACAGGCAAATAAATTTTGCTCCTGTTACTAATGTGCAAGATTTGTATCTCCTTCACATAAAAGAAATATTTAATGTTTACTTGATTTGTAACTTAGGCGGGCTTTTGTCGTTTTATCGTGGCATCACCATTATTTGCAAAAATTTACACTGACATAAATATTGTGCTTGTGGCAAGTTACTGTATATATGTTTGCGTAAAACTGTTTATTTGATACCGTGTTGTTATAATATCATAGCTTGAAAGGAGTCACAGAGAAACATTATTAACATTTTTATTAAATAAATATAAAAAGTTCCATTTTTTAGAAGATAATTTAAAGATAATGCGAAACGGGTTGCGAGACTATGAAGGCTTGTTTTATTTTATAATTTACAGTTTGAACCGGGAATTATAATTTACTGATTAAACTGAGAATTATATATTTTACTTCCACATCCAGTAACTTGTGCGCACGATTACTCTGGAACCGTTTCGACTTGAAATTTGGTACATGTATGTACTTTAACGGGATCTGGAACTAGATTATATTTTCATCTTATTCCATCGAAGGGTTGGGGGGTAAATGGGGGGTAAATAGGTAAATCAAGCAGGTAAGAGTCCATAAAATTGGTATTTTAGTATATACAAGAGAAGCTCAAGAGGATTTTTGGCATTGGCCACTCCCATTACCACCCCCACCCCATTATTAAAGGGGATGAAAAAAAATTGTGATTTAGTGTGTGTACATACAACAACCAAAAACCCCAAAATATTTTTTTACTTCATCGTTCAGTGATGCTTTCGTGTACTCTTTTATTTTCAAAAAATAGACGTAATGACCCATAAATCAGCAATTCATTTCGTATGACCAAGTTTAAGTAAAACAAAAAAAAAAATTACACCTTCATGTTATTTGAGCTGCAAAATCCGAATCTGACATCGAAATTAGGCTTAGACGAAACAATTTTTTTATATCTATTTATAGTCGAAAAATGAACCAGATATGGAAAAATATGACAGCTTAATAAAGTATAGGTGGATGGTAGGAAGAAAACTATGCCAACCAGTAGTACAAATGAATTTTAGTTGCTACTTATTTATGACACCAACCCAAGTGCAAAACTACTCCTCAAAAGAGGTAAAACCACCTCTAAATGAGTAAAATTCCTAGTATAAGTAGTATAGATGTGAATATATAAAATGAAATCACTTTTTCTTTCAATATACTAGGTCTATTTATAGTTTATTGGTGTTTATAGTTTTACTATTAATAACGTGTACCGGATCCGAAATATAGTATGGAAATTGGGTATGTGATTTGACGGTTAAAGAGTAGAAAGAGGTGTCAAGGATGGGATTAGATCATTTTCTCACAAACGAAATGTGTTCAGAAGGAGATATATTAGAACATGTAACATATCCGAAATATAGTACGGAAACTGGGGATGTGATTCGAAGGTTAAAGGATAGAAAAAGAGGTTCAAGCATGGGATTATATCATCAGTGAGAATACATGGCAATATGTGAGTCTGGTCACTAGCCCAGGATACTTTTTTGTTTCTGTGGGCCTGTGAGCTATATTATCGAGTACTAATATATAGATAACAGTTTAACATCAAGAGATGACAGCCATTGATGTTTGACTGGCAACAAAATTTTTACGATATTTTAATGTTTATATTTTATTTTACATATCCAGTGGGCATAACATGTAAATGAATAAATGAATTAATTAATTTATTTTGAAAATTGAAAACTGTGTAAACATTTGAGTTACAAGATTATAAGTTTAGTCAAATTACATATTACATTTGATTTAAAAGCGAAAAAAGTCATCTAAACCATGAAAGGCTTGTATAGCGCGTTTGAGTAACGCATATGACGTGGATAATGGGAGGTGGATTCGCTACTTCTAAAGTGTGAAAATATGTATACGTATGGAAATACACGATTTTTTTATTTTATTTTATAAAATGCAGTCGAATATATCTGATAGTTAGTTTTTATAAATTGTTCTGTTTCTGTCTTAAAATATCTTCTATTTTTATAGATTTTATATTAGGAGGAAGAACATTATGGAATTTAAGGGCGTAATAGATTATCTGTCGTTTGGTATGAGTTTTATTAAATTTTGGGACACTGAAAGAATCATTAGCATTATATCTGGTTTCATAATTATGCACTGGTTTGATACATAAGTTCGGACACTAAAAGACAAAAATTAACCAATTGTAATAATATAGACGTATAATGTTAAATACATTAGCTTCATTGTATAACATTTCAGTCGAAAATAAGTTATCTTTTTTAAAAATAAGTTTGACAAGTTTATTCTGACAAACGATTAGGTTTTTTAGTGCGTTATTGAAAGACCCACCCCAGACAACTATACAGTATCTCAAGATAGACTCTGCTAAAGCTGTATAACGGATTGTGAGAAGATTTTCATTTAGTATATCCCGAAGCTGGTAAAATGTATAAAACATTTTCCGAATTTTGTTAGAAATTTGGTTAGCGTGATCATTCCATCTTAGGTGCTGATCAACGACGACACCTAGATGTTTTATTATTTTAACCTTTTCTAGAAATGGGCAATTGCAGAGCGTTTGAGATTTATTGCATTTTGTTTGATGTAAAATAGGTATGTAAACAGGCTGAACTAAAATACTCCATTATTTGCATAGATTGCAATGATATTTGTGATCAACTACAAGACAACTATGAAGATGAAGAAACTGAGACTGTCCCCGAACCATTTCATGACAAACTCGAGGCAAAAGCTGATAAATTCATTCTTATTTGTGAAGTTTCACTCTATTTTGATGGCAGAAAGCTCTCGAATCCTGTAGTCCGTTGAAGACTTTGAAGTGAAAGAACATTATTAGCACATGTGAATTGTAGAGTCCTTTTATTCGCAACGAACCAAAGGAAGTTTTGTGATTCATTAATTTAATAGACCTCCCTTTGCTTTATGACACGCCTGACAACGTTACTTCATCTGTTGCGGTTGCCTGTTAAGCGCACAGCCTATCAAAATTTTCTCTGGTTTTATTTATTATATAACAGTTCTTAACGTAAAATTAGTTGGAAGATGACACTACCTAAAAATTAGTTTTTGTTGCTGTCTTTTCAATATAACGAAGCGAGTGGCAAAGATACGAAACGGCAAAATAAAAATTCGAAAGAAGTTCCTTAAAATTTGTAAAAATGACAAACATTAAAACCCAAGCAAAACTTTTCAGGTGAATTGCCTGATTCTTGGATTACTTTTAATAGAAAAAAATTAAATTCGTAGTTACAGCCTAGAAAATTTTTATAAAATGACAATACAACAGATATTTAAGCAAATAAGAAATCAATTTCTATCCTTTTGTTATTTTATTTTTTTCTTGAACCTGTCACAACTTTAGAGGTGATAGACGCAATACGTTCGCTAAAAAACAGTTTAGATATTTATGATTTAAATAGTAAAATTGTCAAAGAAACAATAGATTTTCTAGTTCTCCCATTAACGCGGATAATAAATGAATGTTTTAGTGAGTAGTAGTTGGTGACTCAAATAGTCCGGATAACTATCGACCAATTTCGATTATCCCTGTGTTTGGTAAGATAAATGAAATTATTTTAAAAAATCGTTTGTCGAAATATTTCGAAAAATATTCTTTATTGCATGCTTGCCAATATGGCTTTAGGCAAAAATGTTCCACAATAGATGCAATCTGAAGATTGTGGGTGACATGGTTGAAGGCCTTGAAGAGGTGAAGGTAAACATACTGCAATTACGCTGTGTGATCTCAGCCTTCGACTGCGTCTCTTATACTCTCATCATCAAAATACTTAATTTTTATGGAGTCTGGAGTATACCGTTGTCTCTGTTAAAGTCATGTCTAGAGAACAGGCAACAATGCGTCTCACAAAACAACATGATATCTTATTTTAGATCAGTGAAATATGGAGTGCCTCAGGGATCTGTGCTGAAACCTCTACTGTTTATAATTTATGTAAATGATTTATTTTATTACTTATGCCCTAGCAGTATTGTTAAGTTACAGCTAGTGCCAAGAATATTAACAGTTTACAAAATATCATTGGTGAAACTGAAAGTCGAGCGGAACTTTGGTATAATGCTAACGCACTCAAACTAAATCGTGACAAAACACAAAAACTATTTTTTTCTACCAGATATGACGGAACGACGGGAGAAAATGTCAATTTACTCGGTATAGTTTTTGATGAAATTGGAGCAATCATATTGAGCAACTCAGCAATAAGCAAGTTCTTTATTTTTTTACGAAGATTAAGAACTGCTCTACACACTTTGCTATCAGTGTACTATTCATTAATCTACTCCCAAATAAGCTACGGGGTTATACTCTGGAGGAACTAGAGCAGCGCTGTAAAAATATTTCGACAACAGGAAGAGTCTATAAGAATTATAACAAGAGCAGGTTTCAGAGAACACTGTCAACTATTAGTTATTAAATATGATATAATGCCCATTCCTAGCCTATATATTTACTACTCTCTTTAGAGATTCATAAAAGTAAGAATAAGTAAGAATGTGTATGTAACTCCGTGTGAGTGAGCTACATAACTACAACACGAGGCCGGCCAATTTGTTAAAACTTTCTAAATATCCTTTAACAAAATCAATTAAAAACTCATTAAACTTGAACTTATATAATAAATAACCTGAAAATATAAAACAACAACAGTTTCACAAATTTAAAACTATCATTAGAAACTATTATCTTGAAATTTCTACAGAATTGAAGACTTTATGACTACCCCCATGACTGTTATGTAATATACTGTGTAACTGACGCGTGTCTTCGGCAGTTTTTGATTTATTATATTATCCTTGTTTTTTACATTTTATGTGTGTTTTATAAACTTGTATTATATTTTACATTTCATTTTTAATGTTAAATGTATATTATCTATAGATAATAACAAAGTATTGACCTGCTACAAATGCATTTGTATATGTAAAGTAGTCAAATAAACATCTATCTATCTATACTGCATCGTGGTGAAGCAGTTCATATTAAAATGGATATAATTAAAAGGATCATCTAGAAGAATAATTTAAGGGGATTATAATGAACTTAATTCTGGTCAACATTTAAGGCTCTGCAGTTGATTATTTCACTTAGTGTGAACGGCGTGGCGCAAGAGGTCACATTAATGCGACAAATTGTTTGTTTTATAAAATTCATTTAGAGTATCCGTCACCCCGTTGCAAAAGAGGAAAAGATAAATATTAGAAGTTCGGTTTTAATTATTCATTACGTGAAGTGTACTCAAGTTCATTTAAAGCGATATTAGCGCTCATTAAACCCCTATAATGACAAGACAAATAAGAATGTCTTTAGACCGCTCTCCTGGAAATGTTTGTTGAAATTTACAGTGAGACGCTTATGTTTACTTATTCCCTCAAAGCGTTGACTCTTGTCTTCCTTTATTACACACATAAAATGAAAAGGTCCACATTTTTATAGTTGTTAAACAAATTGCAGCTAATATAATGATTTCGCATTATTTATATGTAATGTGACGAAAAATTGGTGATTTGTATTATAATTAATCCTAAAAACCCTAAACGTTAATTGAGTAGTTATTAAGATGTTAACATTTTTTAACACATTTTTCCCTTGTTTTAAAATATAGTACATTAATAGTACTCTTTCTCCAATGTATACTAAAACTATCTGTTCAGTTATATTTTCCCTTTGACTTGTAAAAATCTTTACGAAATTTTAAAGAAAAAATCGAAAAATTTCTATTAGATGTCAATGATTATTTCTTAGATATGAAGGTATATATTCTAATAAGCACTTTTGTTCTAAACTTGCCTCTGACTTTCATTTTGCCCAACAGAAAGTACTGATAATGGATCTAGCAGGAGCTTGTCGACGTGTCACTCTAAACAACATTGATGATAAGGAAACAATGCTAATTGTGAATGTTCCTTAGAACATTTATTATTGATGGTGAAAATGTAACTTGCATTTCAGTTGTTATCGAAAGTACGTAGCTCTACGTAGCTCCCAAATATCCTACACAACTTACTTTCCATGTATTACAACAGAGACATTGCATGATCCACAGCTCAATCCACCGGAATCCATACGTTTGGAAAGGTTCCAAGTAAGATTACACAGTGGTCGGGACTACCGAAGTCGGAGCAAATCACTAAAATTCCCATTCCAAAATATCTAACCGATCTTATTCCAATACTTTGCATATGAAAAATATAGATTATTATTATTCATTCATCTGTAACTCCAGAAGTAAGGCATTTGGTGCAATGTACCCGTAAAGACTTTTAATCAAGACTTCCAAGACATACAAAATCTGCAATATATATACCGACTTGTTTACAACCTCGCAATTACTTATCCTTAGCGTATCTGTGTAGTAAATAAAATTTTCAAGCACTGTGTGCTGTAAAATTTGTCCTGTTAGAAATATCCTCTAGCTTCTATACTGACGCAGCTAGCAGACCGCGAAATATGTAGTTTGTTTATGAAAAGGCAACTCACCAACAGCTAAGACTCTTAAAACAAGTATATCTAGCCCTTTCAGAAATAAGGAAAATGTCCACAAGAAAAATTTTAAATTTTTCCGAAGGCTACAACTTACAGTTACTTACTTACTTGCTTACAATTGCAAAGAGAGGCGAGATATTATCTTAGGATAAGATAATGAGAGGTATTTGGTACCAAAATGATACACACCTAATTTAAATTTTCTTGCCTTAACTATTCTTGTTAATATTAATGTTAATTTGCCTACACTGAGCTAATGGAGTGAGCACATTTCCTAGTCATTACTACCATCACTAATTGAAAAAAATATATTTGGCTCAATTATGGTAACGGTACTTATACAAACTAGGAGATTTTTTTAATTGAAACTGAAAATGATGCAAAATACTATTTCGGTACATATACTTTACTTCATCTCTCACGTATCACGATGTACACTTGATATACCATCTAAGTTTTGGTACGAAAATAATGTATCCGAAGAAAATATATAACAATAATAATACTTTCAAATATGGATATGTCTGTTTTCCCCACTTTGTTTAAAATGAATGCTCTTCAGTCAGAGAATTGTGATGCTTGTAATATTCAAGGTGACTTGAATCGTATTTTCTTCCACTGTTCTAAATACAGAGCAGCACGTGACAGGCTATAGAATAATCTGTGATATTTAATTTCCCTTTAATGTAATCTCTCTCGTTAACCAATATAATAAGCAAAATTTTTACTGTGTCATCGGTTTTTTGGAAGTTACGAATATTTTATTAAGAATTTTGTGAGTAAAAGTTTGAGAAGGTCTCTGCTGTCTTTTCTCTATTGTGTCCTATCTATGATCTATAGTTGTCCTCTAGATTTGTTCAATGTACAGAAATAAATATCCTGACAATCTCCAGAACGAGAAGTGTGTGTTCTTGTGCTTTCTCCTTTGCTTATCAGATTTATTTTTTTTTTGCCTTTCTGTTTCTCTAACGTCATAGGTTAATTGGAGTAAATGATTTTAGGTTATTTTGGACCAAATAACAAAAAAAAATCATCGATAGTTTTCACTACTTTACGTTTTATCACTCTTTTGCTCTCCCTTTGTCTTTCGTTAGTTTCGAGGACTATATTAATAGCTCAAAGTGTATGATATTGTACTCCAAAAAAATGCGATATTAAAAAAGAAATACTGTATTAAATGACATGAATGACGATAAATTGAGACTAGCGTCGATCTCTCGATATATTCAAAAGTTAGTTCTTCATTTTCGTCTGGCAATTGCATACTAGTGGGAATCTAATTTAAAGTTAAAAAAAGCAAACATTTAACTATTGCGTGAATGACCCATGCAATAATGCTACTTAAAGCACGTGTGGCCACCTTGAGTTTTTGCAAGGATATTTCCCTTGTTTCTTGTGTGAATGGGATAGCAGAAAAGTTCTTCTTCCTCCTTTGCACATTAAATTAGGTCTAATAAAACGATTCGTCAAGGCTTCGATTAAAGAACTTAATTGTGTTTCAAATACATCAGAGTAAAATTTCCAAAAGTGATGGACGCAAAGTTGAAGGAGGAAATTGACGGTCCTCAAATTAGGACTTTGTTGAGGAACTGTAATTTCATTAATGCAATGACTGATATCGAGAAAAATGTCTGGTGTAGTTTCAAAGATGTCGTCGAGAACTTTCTGGGAAATCGCAAAAGTGCGAATTGTAAGGAAATAATATCTGGGATGATGATTAACTTCAGGGACATGGGATGTAAAATGAACTTAAAGTTAAGTTACACATGCTAGACCCTCAAGTTAATTACTTCCCTGAAGTTTTAGGACCTTATAGCGAGAAACAAGGAGAGTGGATCCAGACATTCGGGAATTGGAACGGGCGGGTGGGATGGTAGACTTTATTGGAAACTCAAAAGGAAGATGCCACACAGAGGAGTGAAACGGAAAAGAATGCTATTGCATAGATCATTTGAATGTGAGCGAGTTCGTTACAACAAGAGGAAATAATTTTAGGATAGCCAGGTAACGCGTTACTTGTCACTTAACTGTTAAACTGTGAAAAACTGATGGAACTGAAGTATGAATGGAGTTAAATTCGGACTCAGCGTGACATTTTCCATAAAAAATGTGATTTGTGATCAAAGTGTCGTTTCTTATATGAGTTGTACGATGCTTGAGTCTCCTAATTCATATCTTTATCAAATGTACGCATTAAATTGAAAGTTATTCGGAATTTTAACCAATTTTTTTCAGCCAATCTGATAAAACTAACATGAAATTTAGATTCAGCAGACCAAAATGCATTGCAAATGTCTAGTATATAACACAGAAAAAATTTTCTACGCTTGTGTTATTATTGGCTCAATCTACAGTCATAATTTTTATTTTGTTTTGCAATTCCACCATAATCAAAGTTTTTGTCTGACTATCCAACATAATTAGTATAATTATACTTCGATAGGCCCGTCCTTCGAAGATCACACGGTAGTTATGTTCTTATTCACTCTTGTGTGCGTAATGTTGAAAGATAAGAAACTTGGTCTCGCCGCTGGCTACCGTCCTATCATTTTCTCAATTATTGTTCTTACGCTTGAAGTGTACAGTGCTGTTGAAAGTGTGTGTTGTGATTCAAAATGCCAAAACGAAAATCAAAACGAAATTCCGGAAACTTGAAAGGATACTAAAGGATGTTACAAGTAAGTACATTTTTGCACATATATATATTACCGGCTACGCTTAAGTGAAACAACGTTTTTACTGGCTACGATAAAAAGGTGTATGTAAATATAAACACAAAAAGGGCCTTTGTTAGCAATATATTAAGGTTTAACAGCCAAAATAGCCACTCACAAACTAATTTCATACCGTGTAATAGCGAGTATGGTTTAGAAAAATAAAATAATAATAATAATAATAACCAAACATTTGATTCAATCATAAATAATTCAATAGGCTGAAAACAGCCACTCACAAACTAATTTCATATTGTGTAATAACGAATATGGTTTAGTAAAATATAAACAATAATTCGAAATATACAACTGTAAAATAGGTTCTTTTTGCTAGCTGATTTATTTTGGTATAACAGCCAAAATATCCACGACCTGACGAATTTCATACCTGTGTAATAGCAAGTATAAATTCATTTTGGGAAAAGAAAGGAAAATTGATGAATAATATCATCAGTTTTTTCCCCACGTAGTATTTTCTAGTTCTCACATATTAAGTGCCTACGGCGTAATAGCATCCAGTTTCTATTGGCAAATAATGAAATTAATAATAAGAATGATAAATATCCTTAATCTCGATAGCAGTATGCAATAATAATAATAATAACAATAAAAATAAAATGAAGCTTAAAGCGATTATCAATTCAGAACTTGAAACGTAGTTCAAAAGGCGAAGAGTTTGAAATAGAGTCGGAACAATCCGACATCGAGCAAGAGCGGGTCGAGCCCCCCATAAATGCTCAGCAGGAGGAACGACAAGTAGTCGATCCAGCAGACGATTTGACAGCGCTGCTGGGAGAAGATACGGAGGCAAAAAGCCAAGTCGACCCAGATTTAAATGAAGATCTAGCTACTAGATGGAAAACATACTGACTACAGGTCTTGCCAGAGACACGAGACAAAAACTCATAGGCCAGTATAACGTCCCCCAAAATTGTCCATATCTAGGAGCACCAAAGCTTAATCCTGAGGTACAATCCTTGTTGTCAACAACTGACTGCAAAAAAAAAATGTTTTCCTTCAAAACATTCAAGACATCATGGGGAAAGGTCTGTCTGCTTTAGGATCAGGCATTTCCATGCTATTGAATGACCGCCAAAACCAAAATCAGAATGTCATTTCAACAATGGTTAGTGCTGGCCAACTACTTACGGACATGCATCAGACTCTGTCGATTCATAGGCGGCACCAATTGGTACATCATCTAAATACAGGCGTACAAAAACTAGCCGAAAAACAAGCTATTGACGAATGTCTTTTTGGCGTCGATTTTGCTGAGAAATGCAGATCGGCAAAAACCATGGCAGACACAGCGAAGGAATTACTGACAGCGGCCCCCCAACCATCATCCTCGAGAAAGTCTTTAAACTTCCAGCGCCCGTATTACAAAAAGCGTCTAAAAATAGCGAACAAGAAGGGGGGGGGGGGGAGAGCAGGCGTCCGGAGTTCAAATACAGGAAAGGAACACAGAATGTGGCAAGGACACCGAACAGAGCATCCAGAGAGGGATCCAGCAGGAAAATACGATGTTAGAGGTAGGTTACGCAGGCAGAATAAAACGTTTTTACCAAAATTGGCAAAAAGTAACAAGTGACCAGACCATATTAAACTGGGTAAAAGGATATAGCATCCCCTTTACTAAAGTACCATCCCAGGGATGGCTACCAAAAACCACATCGTCAGCTGACATTAGGTCAAGTATAAATGACTATTAGGCATAAGTGCCATCTCAATAAGTTCTCACTGTAAAAATGAAATTTTGTCTTCATATTTTATCAGGAAAAAGCCAAACGGACAAAATAGATTTATTCTTAACCTTAAAAAGCTAAATAAGTTCGTAAATTGTCCCCATTTCAAATTAGAGGATTACCGAACTGTAAAAAATTTTGTAACCGAGAACTGTTTTATGACATCCATAGACCTTAAGGACGCGTATTTTCTTGTACCAGTAAAAGAATCTCACAGAAAATACCTTAGATTCGAATTCGAAAAAACATTATTTGAGTTTACGTGCTTGCCTTTTGGACTTTCAATTGCACCATTCGTTTTCACAAAGATTTTCAAACCTGTACTCAATTACTTAAGGTCTGTCATATATTTAGACGACATGTTACTATTTGGCAAAACTGAAGTACAGTGTAGGGAAAATTTTAGGTATACGTCCGAACTAACTTCATCTCTGGGCTTTATTGTAAACACTGAAAAAAGTAATCCCAATCCCACACAAAATATAAAATTTTTGGGTTTTATGTTTCACAGTACAAATATGACTATGTCTCTCCCAACTGAAAAACAAAAAACAATTTCAGCTCTCCTGAGTAGAGTCAGACAAAAATCTAAAAAAATAAAATAAATAAATAAGATTGTTCGCGAAACTAATAGGTACCCTAGTATCCGTTTGTCCTGCCATACCTTACGGAGGGGCGCACATAAAACTTTTGGAAAGAGAAAAATATTTATCTCTCAAAAAGAAAGGGGGCGACTATGAGGCAATAATGGAATTACCAGGGTACCTACAGCGGGATTTTCAGTGGTAGATTGATCACTTAACCACCGCAAAAGCGGACATTAGAACGCAGGCATACGAAATGACTATATTTACAGACTCATCAAATACAGGGTGGGGCGCTATATGTGACAGTAAAATTTCAAGAGGGTTTTGGGGGCCCTCCGAAAGCGTCCGGCATATTAATTACCTTGAATTACTGGCTGCTTTTAATGGATTGAAATGTTTTGCCAAAAATTTTCAAAACTGTAATATCCTACTCAGAGTTGACAATACTACAGCGATTTCTCACATAAACAGAATGGGGGAATTCGATTTCCAAGGCTGAATGATGTAACTAAGCAAATTTGGGACTGGTGTGAAGCTAGAAATATCAGAATATATGCATCATATATAAACACAAAAGAAAATATAGCTGCCGATAAGGAATCCAGACATAAAAACGTGGAAACAGAATATAGCATCAGCCCAGAAGCTTTAAAAAAAAAAAAAATAGTCGAAATTTTCGAACCTCCAGACATTGATTTATTTGCGTCACATTCAAACAAAAAATGTGAAAGATTTGTTTCTTGGCATCCGGATCCAGATTCACAAGCGGTAGATGCTTTCACATTATACTGGGGGGACTAAAAGTTTTATGCATTCCCACCATTTCCACTTTTGCCTAGAGTACTAAATAAAATTATCTCGGATAAAGCAGAAGGGATCGTAGTGTTTCCAATATGGAAAGCACAACCATGGTTTCCTCTGCTGGAAAGTCTTTCTGCCTCTGAAAGTGTAATATTTAGACCAGAGGAAAACTTACTTTTGTCTCCTTTCAGAGAACCTCATCCCTTATGGAAGAGCCTTACCCTGGGTGCAGTGAGATTCTCCGCAAAGCATACATCGGGAGAGGACTTCCCTGAGCGCTAGTACCCAAAAACAGTACAACACAACTTATGCAAAATGGTGGAAATTCTGCGAGGGTGCTGAGATTTTTTCACCAAATTCGAAAAAAGTAATAAAATTTCTTAAGCAAGAGTTTGACAATGGTAAAAATTATGCAACCCTGAATGCCCATAAATCTGCTCTTAGCGCCTTATTAGATTTTGAAAACAAAAAAGAAATCGAAAGATTTATGAACGGAGTCTTCAGAAGTCGCCCTACTAGTTCTCTTACTAGCCCTCACATCGGCTCAAAGAGTGCAAACCCTATCAAAAATTAAATTATCAAATATAACTTACTTTGCAGACAGAATTGAAATCCAAATCTCAGACTTGATAAAAACCTCAGCACCAAACAGAACACAACCTAAACTTATCTTGCCTTACTTTGAAAATAAAGCTTTATGTGTCTCTACAATATTATTACATTATTTGAATACCACAAGAAGCCTCAGGGGAGGTGTGGACCAATTGTTAATAACAGTCAAAAAGCCTCACCATCCAGCGACACAACAAACTATAAGTCGATGGATAAAAAGAGGCTTACAAATGAGTGAAATCGACACCACTATTTTTAAGAGCCACAGCACCCGCCACGCAAGCACTTCGGCAGCCCATAGGCGGGGTCTATCCATAGATAATATACGGCGAACTGCAGGATGGACCGAAAAGTCTAATACATTTAATTTATTCTATAACAGACCTACTCAGGAGAATTCGGAATTCGCAAAATACATCTTAAATCAAAATTCCTCTAAACAAGACTGATAAATGTATTTGTCCCTTTTTACTTGATTGTGTTATCAAGATAGTTTTTGTTTACAGATATATTTATATCTTAATTACATACATATACATACTATATTGTTAAATACCGGTTAATATTATGAGTTATTGCCATAATTAGTTGCGATTTTCGCTTTGATTATACTATTTTCAAATGTAAACAAATTCAAATTTAACAAAACCTTATTGGGTTTTAATCAGATCGCTGCCTAAGTTACTTTAAACATCTACCGTGTGATCTTCGAAGGACGGGCCTATCGAAGTATAATTAGAGGTTAAACGACTTACCTGTAAGGAAGTTCAATCCTCAATTATACGAGATAGGCCCGTCCGAAGAAGATCACACCCCACCCACCCTATCATGCCCAAAGACAGCGATCTAGGTATCGCGAAGAACATAATGAGAAAATGATAGGACGGTAGCCAGCGGCGAGACCAAGTTTCTTATCGTTCAACATTACGCACACAAGAGTGAATAAGAACATAACTACCGTGTGATCTTCTTCGGACGGGCCTATCTCGTATAATTGAGGATTGAACTTCCTTACAGGTAAGTCGTTTAACCTCTAATTATCTGTTATTTATCTTGCAGAATTTGTACAAAAATATGATAATGAATTTTCTATCGATAGAAATGAATGTACAATAACTTTATTAGTTTAACTACTGCCTAGCAAAAATAAATATGCTTTTCAAATCTATCGATTTTAAAAATAAATGTTTCCAGAATTGAAATTAAAAATTTAAACACTAGAACAAAATAACGGTTATAAATTATTAGCATGCAAATTCTGAAATCGTATACCAGATAAAACGCAAACCCTGTCCAAATAAACTTTTGTTCATTTTTAACGTTTTGAGGGTAGTGGTGCGTGCAAATGCCATACACCCTCCACTACAGTGAATCTATTATTAAACACACCCCAATTCGAGTATAGCACGACACATTTAAATTTTCTGCTTTGATAGAGCTGATTATTCAATTATTTGCTAGTTAACGAAATTTGATTTACTACCTGATTACAATGAAATTGGTTTAAAATTGACAAAAATCTCAACGCGCCTATTTTAATTCACTACTGATATGAACAATTGATTGTTCAGATATGGTGGACTATAAATAAAAAAATAACTTTCAGCAAATAATGGAAAGTAACTTTTTCTTTTTTATATTGGAAAACAATATATTTGGTGAGGTTTCATTTTTTGTTCACCGCTTTTGAGACAATATATTACATGTAAACAGGCGTAAAAACTCATTGTTTCAAAATTTTCTTACGTGATATAAATTTAATTATTCATTTTGCTGTTCATTTTAAAACTTTAATAGAAATCTAACGATTAAGATGTACTTATTTATTTCGATTACAGAAACTATAACTAAATTTTAATGTTTGCGGAGTAAAAAACATATCGAAAGCTACTAATATCAATATTAAAACTGAATAATAATAAAGAAACAATACATGAATAATAATACAAATTACAATAAAGGACTCTAGTTCTATACAGTGTGAAAAGTTTAACTAGAATACATTCTGTAACTTAGATAAATAGTATTTCTGTACAAAATCCTAAAACACGTCATTTTACTGACTACGTTTCAGCAATAATGTTTTTTGTTTATCTTCACAAGAAGTGGTGCCAGCACCAACTTTTTTTCAAATACGAAGGCATATCGAGTGACACATCGTTTATAAGCTCATTTTGAGATGAATGCAAAGCATTTTTTATTTTCAATATCAAATCAATCGATCAATCAACATATATTTATTTGCAAAATTTACAACTGTAGTAATACTATAAAAATTTTACAATAAATACAACGTGATTTACCATGACATGCGGAAAATTTAACAGTAGATTGTCCCCACCGAAAGGAGTTAAAAAAATGATAAATCAAAAAAAATTACCAAAAGAATGACCTTATTTTTTTATATAAATACGCCGCCAATGACTTTAACTAATTTGACGTAAAGCGGTACAACCATATCACTTTATCAGACTTGGGATTGACACTATTGACAGCAAAGCTGGATAGGATAGAAGTGACTTTTTGGTTTTAATCAAATCACACTACAAAAATAGCGAAATAAATCGAAGTAAATCGAAAAGACATTGATCCTATGCTGAAATGACAAGCAGATATTCGAGATATTTAGTTAAACCGGTCAATAGCACGCCGATGTCCCGATGGTTCTACCGAAAGCAAAAAACGCGGCACTTTGATCTCGCTGGCTGGCTTCATTTTTTATGCCAATTAAGGAAATGTAAACAACTCCAATACGTTCTTTCACAAGTAAGTCCGTCGACCTATTCCTGACCTAGACAATAACAGTAGTGTATCTTCGCAATTTACTAATAATTTAATACACTAAATTACCTCAGAACACTCTGAAATTTTGCAGGAGCTTTCCCACATTGAAGACTAGTACACCATTTTATTTTCCGCATATCATGGTAGATCACGCTGTATATGAAATCAGCACGTAAGTGTGATGTACACACTGTGACTAAAATTATCTCATTCTCGAATATTTTTATATAAGACACACAAAGAAATACACTAATTATGATATAAAAAATAAAAATATGCCATTCGCTTTATATACATATGATAAACAATATGGGAAAATTTGCAAGAAGCACCAATCAGAACGATAGCAGCATTTGGCAGATTTTTGTTTTATTTTGTTTTAATGTTAACTTAATTGAGAATTTCTTAAATCAATTTGGTTATCTATGATTTTCCTATCCAGAGACAATGTGTGTTTTTTACTTATTTTTTTAAAATTTTGTTTCCGATGTACGTGTTCCTAGCAGGCGGAAGTGAATTAAATGCTCTTGGCGATAGAAAATAGCTACAGCGCTGACCTATGCCTATGGTTTTGAGCATTTTCGGGACTGGTAAGTGATCACATTTTCTTAATTTGTAAATACAATTATTATTAATTATATATATATTTTTTTATAAGATATGCGTTCTGGAAGAGGTGTAAAAAATATATCTGCCGTATATCCATAACCTGGGCTTCTTTATATAACTCACCAGTAGGGTAAGATAGCTTCTTTTTAAAAATCACTTTTAATATCCTATTTTGGACAAGTTCCAAGTCTATTATATAATAGTTTAATGAGACTCTTCCGCTATATTATAGTTGTGATTTTACAAGGGCGTAGTAAAACATTTTCAGTTGTTTAATGTTCAATATATGTTGAAAATATTTAGAATAATAAATTAAAGACTTAATTTTTTTACCAGCTGCTTTATATGCACATCCCACCGCAAATTCTGATTGATCAGAATTCTCGGATATTTTATGTTGGCTGTTGACTTTATTATTAGGTAATTTTCTATTACAATCTGTGAATAAGATGTTTGTCCAGATAAGGCTAAGTAAACGGTTTTTTCACATTTAACGTTGAAGGATAGTGGTCAAACCAAGATTTTACGTTTTTAAATCATTTTCGCCACGACTTTTTATTCTTTGCCAGCTATCATCTTCGTAAAAATTCAGAGATGGGGTGAGGAAACTTTCCACATTTGATAAAAGTCTGTAAAAGTCATGTAAATAATATAATTGTATGCACTTATTTGGTATCACAATGAAGCTTGCCTCATCACGAATCAGATTTCACTATGAAATAGTCTAGTATATACCCAATGGAAAGTTAGGAGGAAAACTTCCTGGAAACTTTCCGTTTTGAGAACTCCGAAAGTTTCCAGGAAGTTTTCTTCACTTTCCATTGGGTATATTGATAACCTATTTTATGGTGAAATCTGACTCGTGATGAAGCAAGCTTCATCTTGATACCAAATAACTGCATACAATTATATTATTTACATGAATTTTACAGGCTTTTATCAAATATGGAATGTTCCATCGACCCATCTCCGTAAAAATTACTAGTATCGTCTGCAAATCCAATTATTTTGCCTGTAGTATTTACATGAAATAGATTGTTAATATACAAAGAAAGAGCAACGGCCCTAGCACGGTTCCTTCAGGAACCCCAAAGGTAACTCTTCTAGGTAGGCTCAATATATTGTCTATTTTTACATACTTATGGCGGTCTAAATAACTGTTAATCAATTTTATAGGCACGTCTTCCAAAATTTTTAGTAGCTTATCGTGGCAGACAGTATCAAAGGCTTTCGCTAAGTCTAGAAATATACCTTTGTCTGTAGCTCTATATATGTGTTTTGTCAGTGCGTCAATTGCATCATTTGTTGATTTGCCAGACTGGAAACCAAACTGTTGATGAGATATTATGTTGTTTTTTTTTAGAGAACAAGATTTGTTTAAAATTCGATAATAAGATCAATGATCAACGGCAGCAGAAATGGAATAACACGAACGCTAAACTCAGAAATGTTAAACAAACTAGTCTATAAACCCTGCCACCAAACCGTAGATAACAAGTAAAAATTTCCAGACTACGACTAGGACATACACGCGTAACGCACGAATACTTGCTAGCTAGAGATAACCCGCCCCTTTGTGAATTCTGCCATGGGAGCCTCAGCCTTCAACACATCCTAATAGATTGCCCTGAGCATGAAGACGAAAGAAGAAATTGCCAAATTGAATCTATAAACGAAGCCCTAGGGAACAATCTACAGAATATAACAAACACAATAAGATTCTTGAAAAACATACATATGTATCATAAAATATAAATGGTTATATACCAAATGGTTCTACTGTTATCAGGTTGTATAATTACACATATAGTTATCTATTCTTTTTTCTGTATTAAATCCTAATATGAAAATAATATAATACTGTAACATCATATGTTGCAGCCTTGATAGGACCGGAGCCATCCTGCGAGATATCATACAATACCGCAAGAGGAATGGTAAAGGAACTATTGAGTCAGAAACACATCTTGTATTAGACCGGCGCGCCGGGGATGAGACAGTCACGTATGTTCATCACCGGCGGGCCATCCAAGACAAAGACTAACGAACTGCTAAAGCTGAGCAGAAAACAGCTGAGATGTGCACTGGGAATTCTAACAGGACACTGCACACTGAACAGACACCTCACCAACATAGGTGTGAAGGACAATCCAGAATGCAGGATGTGTGGTGAGGATGAAGAAATCCCTCACCACATACTATGTGAATGCCCAGCCATGGTGGCTGGGAGGTTTTCATACTTCGGGGGACTAACCGTGACCCCGGAAGAAATCGCCAGAGCTCCCATTGACCGTATACTCTCCTTTTGGAGAGGAACGGGACTAATGGGATAACGAGACTATGGGGTACAATAAGCTTAAGCTTCAGTACAGCGGGGCTTCGGCACCGCAACCCATAAGGAAAAAAAAAAAAAACATGATATGTTAATATGATGTGGTTGGTGCATTTATTTTAAATAAAAAAAAAAAGATTTTTTAAAAGTTGTTATCAAGGATATCGGCATCGGCCTATAAGTAAGTAATAATGGGGTATTTGGAAGAAGTCAATCAATTTATCAACACTAAGAAACAGTTCCGAACAGTCTTACCAATGAAATGACGTACGTTCTAGTGTGTTTCATTAAAAAATTTTTCCAGCAGCTTTCATAATAAATAATAACAGCTTTTTACATTTCTGTGTACTGATCGCAGTCACACAATTATCGCAAAGAGAAGGCATCCAAAAAATCTCGTGACGCATTCAAGTAAGTTCATCAAAGCGTCACAAAATGCCACATAGAACTCCTTCCATATCATACGTCAGACAGACAGGAGGCTCTAACGTAGCAATTTTTCAATCACACTTGTACTGTGATTTCTTGGTATGAGTTGTTTCAAAACGTGATGCGATCACGACTTTTATACGCGACGAAATCAATGAAAATTAATGGGTATTTATTTACAGATGCCTAAACACATTACTACTCCTAAGCACATATATCATTAATAAAAAAACAAGTAAAAAGTATGTAGATTAAACCTATGATTAAAGATTTCCGCGAAAATATTCAACTTTGGCAATCCTTGATTTTGAGAATTGAAACACAGATATTTAGATATAGTCCAATCAATGAATGCCCAAAGGGGGATTGTAGAGAACATTGAGGGGGGGAAAATTTTCCTCTTCAGGATGTGTGAGGGTAGTTAGAAGGTAAACGTGCTAAAAGTCCCCGCCCCTAGCCCCGCTGCTTCACGGTGGAGGGGGGTGGAAAGGTTCCTTTTTTTAATTCGTCGCTTATAACTCGGAAACGATACGTCGCACGGAAAAGGGTAATCTATACAAAATTAAACATAATTAAATTTCCTACAAGATTGTCTATATTCATTTTCTTCCCATGTGTTATAGTTTACGAGATAGTCGCCAGCGATCGATGATTAAAAAAAAAAATCAATTATGTACCTTGAATATTTCTATCAAAGCGATTTACCGTGGTCTGCTAATAAGTCACAGTCACAAAACAATCTATATTTTACAATACTCGACGTATTTACTAACGTAATATTTTGTCGAAATCTATACATCTCCTTAAATATACAGTGTGACTCACTTAAAATGAAGATACCCATATAACTTTTTTATTTTGTTTCCGATTTGAATCAAATTTTACTCAAATATAGAACAAATTAAAATCTTCTTTTGACCAGAAAAACATTCGGCTGCTACAAAGGCAGAGCCACCTGCGGTACCAAAATATGCTGAACAAAATAAAACATTTTGATTGTTAGAAATTCTAAAAAATGCATCCGATCGGCGCCACAAACGTACATACACCAAAATTTGATATGGTTATTGATGGGGGATTTCTCATACATAAGCTCATCTGGCAAAGGGGATCCTCAGTTTCCACAATTTGTGGTGGCTACGTGAAATTCTGCTGATTCAATATGATTTTTAATCTTTTTCCTCATATTTTGGTGCTGCAGATGGCTTTGCCTTTATAGCAGGTGAATGATTTTCGGGTCAACAGTAGATCCTAATTCGTTCTGAACTTGAGTAAAATTTGATTCAAATCGGAAACAAAATGAAAAAGTTTAATTCATTTTAAGTGAGTCATACTGTATGTTTAAGGAAAGATTGTTTTGTGACTGTGATTTATTAGCAAACCACGGTAAACCGCTTTGACAGAAATATTCAAGATACATAATTGATTTTTTTTTTATTAATTATCGATTTTCGCTGGCGAATATCTCGTAAACTATAACACATAGGAAGAGAATGAATATAAACATTCTTGTAGGAAATTTAATTACGTTTAATTTAGCATAGATTACCTTTTTCCGTATGACGCATCGTTTCCGAGTTATAAGCGAAGAATCCGAGTTATAAGCGAAGAATCGAAAAAAGGAACCTCACCACCTGAAGCGGCGGGGTTAGGGGCGGGGACTTCTAGTATGTTTACCTCCTAACTACCCCGAACACATTCCTGAAGAGAAAAAATCACCCCTCCTCAATGTTCTCTACAACTCTTTCATTGACTGGAGTAATATTAGAAAATATATAAGTTGAGAGGACAAAACAAAATGCTCTAAATAGTTAATAACTAAAAAATATGTAAAAAATATCTACATAATACCGATGATTCAACATTTCCACGAAAATATTCAGCTTGGGCGGTCGCATTACAATTAACACTTTATACACGTTGTACAAAGCAAGACGGACAAGATGACACAAAGCGATGAAATACTACTAATATTTCCCCAGTTCGTCGTTTTTATGTTGTTCGGAAATGTTTCATTAGATATTTATACAATATAATCAATTATATCTGCATAGAAGCTGTCTCTGGAATTTATCACTTCATCCCGACCTCTAGTCATTATAAATGAATAACGAAGTTATTTTCTTATTTCAGAAGAGCACTAACTACAGCTTCATCTGTCTTATCAAAGTTTCTAGGAAGAAAAGTTTAAAGACTAGTTTTAACATAAAATAGAGTCAATTGACCAACATCTTACATTTATCACTTTATCGCGATTACACGAGGATAAATGAATCATTATTCTGCTGATTCACACCAAAATCATTAATTTATTTGTCGACATCTGCACCTCATTAAATCACTAACCACCGCACCGGCGGGTTTTTAGAGTCGAGCTTTGATTTACTGACATAAAAAGGCTCACTCTGCGAGTGAATAAACAGACATCATTTAAATTGAATATTGACATAACTCTTAGCATATTGTATTTCTGTTCTTATTGTTGGCCGCATAAAGCAATCTGAATTAAAAAATTTCCATTTATCGTGATTGCTGTGCATATTTTAAAGTATAAATGTAATAGAAGTAGTTATGTTTGTCTCAACCAGGACTAAAGGTTAATAAAAAGCGCTACCTTGTCTAAGTTTCGTTTATTATACTTAAGCTATCTCGGGGCTTGATAGTCTCATTTGTTATTGTACATATAAACATTATAGATGCGAAGAAGCCCCGCTGTAAGAAATAAAAAAAACTAGAAAAAATACATACAAATATGAAAAGTAATCATAGTTATAATTATAATACAATTATTGGAAATTTTGGCTATATTATTGTAATATTCTACCGTTTTATTCATAAAACGCCTGACATCTATAATATAACTTTTATTGGTCTTAGTCCCACATTTGTTAGATGCATACATCTCTACGTTTTTAAGAAAATATATTTGATTTAGTTAATATTATTTGATATATCTTTCCTTTCAATGATTTTTACAAACTTATATTTGCCAACAGAACAATAATATTGTAAATAATTGGCCTTATATGAAAATAAGCATGAAAATATATTAAATCTCAACTTAAGTTGGAATGTTTTAATTAATTAGACACATAGAAAAGTATTATAATTCAAGGTCAACAAAACTACCTCAATAATTTGGATGTATCCGCACATTTATTCAGAAGGTGGTTTAGTGATTATCTATTTACCCCCTATTCCATGAATCACTTGTTCTCTATAATGTTACTGAGTCTGAAATTATTAATGTTTAAATAATATGAAAAATACAAATTCAGCTAGACATGACAATTTATCTGTGAAAATTATTAAACAGTGAGAGTTTTGCAAGAAAGTGAGCATTTTCTTGCAAAACTCTCATAATACATGGTCAATAAATGCCCGTAAATTGAATAATCACCGAATCATATTTCAATTTACTTTTTTGACGATATTTTATGACAAAAAGTATATGTAACACGTCCAAAAAATACACCAATAACCAGAGATGTGCTGAGGAAACTTTCCATATTTGGTATAAGTCTGTAAAAGTCATGTAAATAATATGCACTTCATTGGTATCACAATGAAGCATGTATAATCACGAATCAGATGTCACAGTAAAATAGTCTATCAATACACTCAATGGAAAGTTAGAAGGAAAACTTCCTTATGGTTATTTATAGATTACTATTTACATTATATACATGCTTAATTATTATTAATTATGTCTTCCACGATTGGTGCGTTGTGACACGAATATCCACTGCAGTGCTCGCACATAGCTGAATATAGCAAACCTAATTTTCTGCATCCACAATAATTCCCATAAGCAAATTTACAGGAACATGACACTAAACGCAAAAGATCATTTGGCGCAAAAGTCTTCAAAGTCACTGGTTGGAGAACTTTTATGGGAATCCCAATCTTGAGATATCCCTACACTGCTTGTGTATGTAGTTTCGATAGCAATAATTTATCTATTGAGGAAAGTCTAGGAATTTCCGAATGGTATATGGTATATGTATGCTACTTAAACAGAAAAAACAAATTTTACTAAAATTGAAAGGGGAGTACTGACGTACTGGCAAGCTTTCCATTGTACTGCAAATAGTACAATTGTACTGGTCGCGGTAACGCTATTATTTGAATCAAGGGTAACGATAACTCGAAAGCTTGCAATTTTATGTCGAAAGGAGGGTAGGGAGGCAAGCGCAAGGGAGAGGGGCAGGGACTTATGAGGAAATACTCCTCTAATTAGCTCCTAATAAATAAAAAATTCAGCTTGTCTCTAATTTCTTCCGAAAAATGGTCATTTTTGGATTTCATTGCCTGCGCGAACGATACGGTTGGGGATTGGGCGCCAGAGCAATGTTCGTGTTACAAGGCCTTTATCTCACTTCCTATGCATTTTATAAAAAAATGCTCCAAATGAAAAAAAATCCTCATTTCATTAGCTACAGTTTACTCGTTACAGTATGCAGTTATTTTGAAAAATAAAAAAGTTACCTCCATCCACATTTATTCGCTGTAAATTTCACAAAAATCGCAACTTCTCGATTCATATTTATTTATTTTTCAATCATATCATAACAAATTGTATTTTTGCATACAGCGTTGAAAAGCGAAAAGTTTGAATAGTGTAGTATTAAAATATCAAGTTTTTACATCAATAAATGACAGATATAGGGGAGTAGGAACATGAAAAATGTGAAAATAGTATTTTTCGTACAAAAGTTAAAAAAGATATGTTTAATTTGGAAGCGCAAGGGAGAGGGGGCTTTTGGAAAAATGTACCTCTGAGTGAGTTCTAACAACTGGCAAAAATTCAGCCTGTCTCTAATTACTTCCGACATATGTTCAATTGCTCATTTTAGCACTTCATTGCTTGGGCTAGATAGGACGCACAGTGGTTTGGATGACTACTCTGGCAGGACAACATTTTCTGTTTGTAAAATATAGTTCAGAGTAGTAAATAAATTCATTAGGATAGTTTTGACGTAATTTTTTCCACACGAATTTTTTTTGTCCAATATTGTAAGGAAAAAAATATCTTTAGGTAAATAAAATACGTTATCAGTTATTTACTTTAAACAAAATGAACAATAATAAGATCTAATTATCATTAATATTTTCGTCATCAATTATATGTTCGTTTTGATCATTATTTTGGTCTAACATCAGAAGGCCGAGAACTTCGGTAATATAAGTTTACTTCTTCATGCCGCTTAATACGAAGACTGCTGATAATCGGATCTGAAGAAACTAGAAGCATGTGTATTAATTTTGTCATCTTCCTAACGTAGTTTCATTCTTCCAAATGTTAAATAACTCCTTTCACAGAGTTCCGTCCTTCAATACTAAAATATTAGGTAATTGAAAAATAACTTATAGTAGACTATAATTTATACAAACATAATCCAAACTGATCACTCTAAATGGTGGTTATAAGTTTGGTAGCCTTTCACAGCCTTTGCTTTTTCTTGCCTTCAAAGTTGGGCGAAAACTAAAATAATATCTATCATTTATTAATCTAAATACGTCACCTAACAACTAGCTAAAATATTTTATAAACGCAAAACAATAAACTTTGATCTGCTCCAGGAACGAGTAGGGATCTTATTTATCAAATTTTGTCTCGCCGCTGCACAGATATTAGGCAATTATTTTAAAACGAATTATTTGATACATCGCACCTAAAAATTTATACCTTTTGGGAAGTCAGATTAGTCATCCGAATCACTGTGTAGCGCCCTCACTACTTCTTTTCCGTTGAAATTATTATATCACATTCCTGTTTTCCTTGCTACAATTTTTCAGAATGATTTTTTTCTGACGCGACTTGTTGTAGGCCTACTAATGTCTTGCTTGAGCTTTGGCTAAACCTTCTTTTCTCAAAATATTTGCCAACATCTCACTATTCAGATAGTTATTCCCTTCGTCAATCATCTCTTCAGCAATTTGCTTCTTTTCCTATAATTTTTCAGATTAAAAAATTGTAAATATCTCTTCCTAGAAGTTGCCGAGAATTGGACAAGTTGAGAGAATACTAAAAAATTGGAAATTTACTCGTTATTTAAATGCGTCTTTGACTGTTCTAATAGTAATAATTGCAGACTCACTCACTCCACTATCTAGGGCAAATCCATTCAGCTATCAAAATTTCTTACAATTATTTTAGTACCAAATTGTTGACTGAACAATGTTACTCATAACATTCCCTCAATATTACTTTTAACGCTATATTGAAGAAGGGTTGGCACAGATTTTAAGTGTTGTGTCTTCCTCTCTAAATGTAACTGTTCATGTTACAAGCCATCGGAATAATGTTTATTTTTATAATAAAGATTAATTACCTAATAAATCTAGCGGAAATAATATATTTCATTTTCTGAACATATTTCATTAATAAAATTTGAGGGTCAAACAATAGATTTTCAGTTATGTTTGAATGTATAGTTTCAACAATGCAAAAAATATTATATATAGTTTTAATTGATGGTTATATTTTCTATCGATTTACGCATATATTGTGCGAGACCCAAGAAAATAAAATTGTTGATCGATTTTCGCAAATTTTCACATTTATATTTTAAAATATATATTTTCTCTCGTGGATTTAGTCTACCAGATATTTTGTTAATCCAACTGCATTAGCAAAAAATAAATATGATTTACGATTAAAACATGTTTAGCGAGTAGAAAGTGCAGTTGGGAGTTGTCGAATGCGAATACTTATTAACATTTTGCTTGAATATGGCATAATTCAGTTATATGGAATTATTGGGATTAAATATAGAGCCAAGCATTTTTATTGTTCAAATAGATATTCGTAGTCCACAACACCTGACTGCAACTATCACTCGATTAGTAATAGTCTTATTGAAAATACTTTATTAACATTTTGAAGTAAAATTAATCTATTATCTAATCTACTGTGGGGGTTATACTGTTACGTGTCAAAAGTAAGTTTGTCTACGTACGCTTTGGATTTTACTATTGATGTTGCCAAGAATAGGCATCAAGCATTTCACTTTGGTGTAAAAAGGGTTGCAGCTCCTAAGGTCTTTTCAATTCTAATATTATTGGCTTCATTCTAGAAGATTAGTTTTACTCAAAATGGTTGACCAGCAGCACGTTGGTAAATTTCTCTGGTGAAAACTTTCTATTTTAATTGCCGTTTATAGGCTTTCCATTTGATTTGTTTGTGGGATTATAGAAAGAAGTCCACTAATTTGTGTGTGCATTTTTGGTTATTTTGGACTCAGCACAATATTCGTTTTGGCGGATTTTTAAGAAATTGTAAGTAGCATTTTCTTTTAATCTATGGAGCACGAGTTTCACTAACTGGTATTGTAGAAAGCCATTTTGTCTTGATTATATCCAAATGATTTGATATTTTGGATCACCAATTCAAGCCGCTCTCCATCCTTGAGTAAGTTGATTTTTAATTTTGATATATGTACTGTATTGTTTCAGGGCTCTCAATTTTAATTGCAGTTTTTCCATTTCGAGTTAAATTTAAATTTTACCTTTTCACGTTTACCTATTCAACTTTGCCTTATTTCCATTTCATTTATACCTCATTTTATTTGATGTTGATGATGTTGGTTGAAAGTTCCATTACCTATGGTATGGACTTTCTCTAATTTATGCTTGGCTCCAATCATTTTCCGTGCAGGAGTAACCCTGGATTTCAGCACTTGCTCCTGTACACCACTTGTGGTCCCTGGATTGATTTAACGACGATGACTTTACGCATTATCTTGGATTATCAATTGGATTTCTTTTGGGTAATCGGAACATATGTGGAAGTTTCTCTACTAGGGACAAGGATCGTCCGGAAGGCAGTTTTGCCATACAGGTTGTTATGTAGCATACGAATGATTATGGACTTGATCGATTCAACGGGTCAATGTTTAGATATTAGTACATATTTTGTTTTATTTTCGTTTGGCTATTCAAAATTCAAAAAAATCATTTTAATACATTTATTGCGGAAATCATTAAAATTATGAACTCATGTTAAATTTACAAATTTAAATACCTTTTCCTTGCTAACGTCAAAGTTTTATGTATCGTCCAGAATTTATATTGTAAATAAGATTATTATTATGGGGGGGTTAATATCAATTATTAAGATAAGTGTCAAATTTATGAGGCAATTCACGGGTTTTTTGTTTTAATCGGCAAGATATTTTGTTGTGATTAACAGGGCCAGTCTTTTATCATTATTTAACTGGATTATTATATATATATATAGAGTTTTCTTTTAACTGGAAAAATATTTTGTTGTGATTAACAGGGCCAGTCATTTATCATTATTTAATTGGTTAGTTATACATATGTTTTCTTAAAATGTTTTCTTAACCGCTTCTCAAGTCACCGAAGTAACTCCTTGAAAATCCAGAATGATTTTGTGTTAGGTAAAGAGAAACGAGGCCCTACAGCTTATAGTGGAGTCCGAACCACTTCTTGGGGATAATTTTATAATTAAAGTTATTTCGTGATGAGCATGGATTGAACCTGCTTCGCTAGGTACGCCAGTATACAAGCTAGATGCGCTAAACCACTGAGCTACCGTCCCGGGTTTTTCTTTTAACTGGCAAAATATTTTGTTGTGATTAACAGGGCCAGTCTTTTATTAATATATAACTGGGTTGTTATTTACACAAGGTGAAGTGTTAGGTAGACTAAATGTTCATTTACTATTTATTGTATAAGGTCAAAATTTGTGAACCTACCTACGGTAAAGAAAACTAATTAATACTTAACATTTTTGATAATATAGTAGGTAATCTTACTGCTGTCTACTTAATACTTAATTTCAATCACCTGAATACATGTCTTCAAATTGAATAAACTTATTGCTCATAGTTTAATTGAGGAGGTGTGTTTTCTTTTAATTCATCCCGTGATAAATCTTACCCTTTCAATTAATGCCTCATTTTGGAATTAAAAGAGAGTGTTTGACAATTTTGGGAGCCTTCTAGCTAAGTTGCAGTTTTGTTTTGCTAGTGGCGCCCTTTATGCATATATTTGTAGTGCTGATACTTATGTTATACTTTTTTGGTGGTCAACCTTAAACCTACCCCTCTCACCGACTAGAGCTGAGCTAGCCCTCGGCACACATGTTGCGAGCCTCTGCAGCTCAAACACTATCACTTTGCTACACTTTATTAATATTTTTTTGTTATTTTGTCAGTTTTGGCTATTGACCAAAAGGCTCGTGGCAATACTTTTAATTTAGAAATGTGATGATCGCCACCACGCGCGACAGCTCTATCAGTCGTGGCTGGGGGTTGGTTCATTCGTGAAGATCTTCATTTGGTGGTGTAGTTATCTGTTGGTTTTCGTTGTTGGTAACCTACAATGTATAAGCTATTTTATTTTGAGGGCACCAACCGATAGATATAGATCGACAAGGAAGGGGGGTTGACAAGACATACAAAATGATTTCAAACGCCAGAGATGATAATGGTAACTAATTTAATGAAAATCTATGGTATAATATAAATGAGAAACGGCAACCCAAACAAACATTGAGCAGTAATAACATATAAATTTAACAATGACAAGAGTGAATTTAAAGTGAACGTAAATCAGTTTAACGTGATCGTGAGATCAGCCCTATCAGGAGTACCTCCGTGTCTTAGGTGCGGAACGCGCCCCTACTGTCTTAGATTGACTTTGACAGCTACTCGTTTCAATGAAAATTGACAATTGCAAACAAGTGAAGTAATGCATATATGATAAACTTAACTTGTTACAAAATATCACGGTCATTAAACTATAACGGTTACCTCATCCAGTAGCTTCTAGACGAAGGAGCGCGCGGGGGGAACTTGGGTCTAGCGCCTACGTCAGGTAGCCACCGATATCTTTGTCTCTATCTTTTGCATGGGAATAGGATATCTGTCTCTCTTGCACGCTTTATTTGTTTAATTATTCAGATCAAGGTCAAAGTCTAGGTAGATCCAGAGCCGGCACTAGTTCCCGCGTGTCGTGTTTTCAATTTGTCTGGCATACTACAACGACAGTGTGTTTATTCTTATTTTGTTTGTCGCACGTCGCACTGTCACTGTCCGGTGTAATAAACTAGTTTGCTGTCGTCCCAGTGTATACTATTCGTTTATATCAGTGTTTAATAATTGAGTGAGTAGCAAAATGTCTAGTGCCGGCCCTGGCTGGATCTAGAGGCTACGTCATTTTCGGTTACTCCCCCCGCGCGCTCCTTCGTCTAAAAGCTGCTGGATGATGCAACCGTATAGTTTACTGACCGTGACAAACTATATACTATTTCGCCAGTCGGCTCCTTGGACAACAGGTAGGTTAAATGGTATTACAGTGACATGAGATAAAGCACAAATTAAATACGTGGGATTACCCAAAGTTTAAAAGAACAAAAAGTGCATATGATATAATAAATGAGCAATTTAAATTTTGGTAAGAACTAAGCTTACCTTGTGTTAGGTTGTCCACAAAAATTTGGTACCCAAATAACAGTTGTTATGCGAGATCACCAATTCTTTCTTAAAAAGAAAATATATCACCGACAGAAAGTAAGAAAACTTTAACGCGTTAACAGAGTTTCACCACGAGCTGGTGGAATACCAACTGCTCTTCACTGTTGTGCTAATTTAATGGTAGGTCCCCTGGTCGGAGACGTTAAATAAATAATAGATGGAATTACAGTCTCCAAAAGTTAAACGACTTAAGCTCTCTACTTGCGCCTTATCCAGTTGAGCTTCTTGGTGGAGCTGGTAGACATGACCCAGAAACAATGGCCACAGGTTACGGACGGTGCTGCAGAGACAGCTGGCCTTCCATGCAGAAGCGTCCCATGGGACTATAGCGTTAGTTCTTAAAACGTTTCCACGCAGCGGATAAATAAACATAGAGGACTACTTAGATGGCTCTAGCTCTCAAAATTGGAATGACTACGCCATGCCAGGATGACTTTCAAGGCAGTTTTAAGCTTGCTTTGAAATTTGAGGTGGGCAAAAAGAAAATTAACTTCAAGATTACAAAAGGACCTGGAATGAAATATTTTTCCAGTAAATGTATAATATGAAAATTAAAATTCTGGGAGTTCGAATTGTACTTTTCGAGCAAGCGGACGCGTCCGAGAAAACGCTCCCTTTAAAACGTGAAATCGCCGGCTAAAAGTCCACTAAATTTGATAAAACTCAGGTGAATTTATAGCTCAAAGAATTCTGCATAAACCGATACATCATAACAAAAGAACAAAATTGAAATGGAATTAATATTTGAAAATAATTAATAATGAGTTATTTAGTGGAGAACCGACAGTGCAGTGCTATGCATAAAGAAACAGGCTTAAAGGACCAGGCAATAAATTACAGGAATATAAATAAGCTATGTATCTTCTCATTTTTAAAGTACCACCCAAGTTTATTTATCCAAGTTTATTTATGTCTTAATGACTAACAAGTGTCCGCGGTATAAACCATTGCAGTGCTTTTTTAGGTCCAAACCCTAGCTAAATACGAAGTGTGAAAGATATAATTTTTAAGTAAGTGAGCGATAGGTTTGAGGAAATACATATCTTGGGACGTGCAATTAGTGAATAATTTCGTACATAATTTGTATTTGTATTAAAAAAAGTGTGTTTTGGTGGTGTGGTTTGAGGAAATATATATCTTGGGAAGGGAGATTAGTGATTAATTTCGTACATAATTTGTATTCGTATTAAAAAGAGGTGGTGTTGCATATTTTTTGCATTATAAATGCTGTAATAAACTGCTGAGAGGCTGATTCAAAAGACTTTCTCAGAAAATGTAAGAAGTGATTATACATCTAAACCCTTGAACTGTCGACCGCTGTCACCGTAAATTTATGACAAGGCAGTAATGGATTATTAAAATGTGTTATTCCTTAAGAAAAACTGGGTTTCTTAGATGAACAAGCGTTGACTTGGGTAATAAATAAATGGACAACTTAATCAGTGGCGTACTACTGGTATAATACGCCGAAGCTCTTCCAGTTTAATGGAAATGCACAGATTTTCCCAGGAAATGGTACCTATACACAAGAATGATGGATCGAATACAGAACGTAGAAAAGATAGAGCACATCCTGTTAGGCACAGAAACGGGGGAACGAGTCAGGGGCGTTAAAGCGGGGGCAGGGGTGGCATACAGAAGAAATGATAACACATACACGAGAAGAGGCATACCACGACAACAGTTGAGATAAACTGGAGGAAGAAGAGAAAGCAAAAAATGAATGAATCAAATTAATACAAGAACAACAAGTCACCATCCAAGGAATAACTGCTAGAAATCACGGCAGAGCAGGAAGGAATACTACACCTGGAACAGGCAAAATAAACAATGAATTAATGCACTATGGAGCCAAAAGGACAAAGAAGCAACCATCAGAACTGATCACCGGAGCAAGGCTGGAAATGTTCATATGGTTTTTCCCAAGTAAAGGGTATATACACACAAGAAAAATGGACCGAATACTGAATCTAGGAACGAAAGATCAGATCACATGCTAGTAGGCAGAGAAGCGGGGAAGCGGGCCAGGAGCGTTAAAACGCGGGGGGGACAGAGGTAACTGGGAAAGAAAAGCGAGGAGAAAAATGAATTCCAAAAAGAAATCGTAGCGATATATGCTCTACCAGAATCAGAAATGGAGGAATCAGAAGAAGAAGATTGGTAGAAGCAAAAATACAAAAAGAGGGACATAAACATTCCATATCACGACACAACACATATTTCACTAGAAGACTCAGAAGAGGCAGAAGTCCAGAACCAAAAACACAAAAAGGGAGCTTAAACGCTCCCTCACGACACAATGCGGTAACGCATCTCACAAATACCTACACCACCCATCCCACATTCCTTTACCATGCTCCATATGGCTCTCGCTGCTGACAACAAGCATGACCTTAGTCCAACCCAGCGTGGACGTAGCAAGCCCAGCTGTATAACTTGGGAGTGGCAGCAATGCCTACCGCACGCTGGTAAACCAATCAATCAATCAATAAATCAATATGAAAATTAAAATTCTAGATTTCAAAATGGTTACTTTTTTGCGTCTCCCATGTTTTTTGTTCAAAAAACTTATAACTTGCTACTTTACGGATTTTAAAATTCCTGGTTTAAACTGTCAAATCAATGCAAAAACAAAGTGTTCCGGTTTTTATTGTCAAAATACGGTTTCTTGACAATAAAAACCGGGATTTACTCGAAATCTACGCCATAGATAATTTCTTAAATTGATAATTCGGTTCAGCACACAGAAATACTTAAGGCATGCTAGGTTTAGTCCTTGGAGCAGAAATATTGAATATCCTTAATATTGTCCATTAAATCCACATTTTAGGACGTAAAGCAACGTAAAGATACTTTTTTCACACACAAACAAACTTATTTAAAAACAACCACGTATGGCACTAATATAATTTATAATGCTGGTTAAAACTTAAATTCGGTTAACTAAGCCGAATTTTAACCCTACATCTAAAAACCAGCTGACTATAGTTAATATTTAACTAAATATTTTTTTGTAGTTTACTTCATAAATAACTGAAAAATTCAATAAAAAACTAACATTGTAGCCTTTTGTACTGCAAGCATAATAATATTATCATCTAACCGTAAAGTATAACGCGATAAAAACCGTTACGGAACAAAATTTATTCTGTTTATATTTGAAATTAATTCTGATTTTCTAGCGAAATCGCATTAGGTGGGAGCTTGCAAACAATTACTAGTTTAATAAAAAAAGGTGCCCTCAGGTTTCAGAAAATCACATCCAATAACATGGAAATTCGGATTTGTTTACCTACCCGGAAATACTGCACTATTTGATGGATAATCGAGGCTGAATTGGTTTCGGATATTTACGAATATAACATTATGACATCACATCAATCATATAATATAATGTTTAGGAGCTGACAGTGTATTCCCATTATCGCATGGTATTTACAATCATTTTATGTAACTTGTTGCAACTAGGGAAATTGAATGATTAATCCGGTGCACTTAAAAACGGGAAATGTTTGTGATCTATACCACCATTGTGAGTAAAACACATAAATATTGTTTTTAAATCTTCAATTTGCTGAACGCATGGTAATGTTGATTTGTACGAGCTGTTTCATTTGATTTGTCCATTTCCCATAAAATCAAACTTTAAAAAGTGTCTCGGAAAATATGGATATCGGGTGAGGCAGTTATGACTATCCGGTGTTGTTTTAAAATACAAATTTTTAGAAATGAAAAAATGTGTAATTGTTATGAAAATCATTCGTTAAGTCAGTGGTCAACCGCACCCAAAATATTGTACAACATATCTTCTTGTTGATGAAGATTGCACATATTTATCTGGATTACCTCCAGATTTCTTCAAATTTCCTCGAGATTTTCTCGGATATGCTTCACGTAGAAACGATGACAGAGGCTACAGTCGATCCTAAAATACATAATGAAGAAGACAGGCAGGCCTGGACCATAAAAAAAAAACGCAATGAACGTTAATAAGTCGATCTTTGCAGGTGTGGATTGTGTCTATAGGAGAGAGGGGGTAAAAAAAAACGCGCCATGGACTCTACCTCCTGGGTGGTGAGGAAGTGCGTCTTCTTATGCAAAAGAGTCACCGCAAAATTCGCCTCTGCGTAGTATATTGCGAGCGAAGAAAAGGTGCAAAATTGATCCCGCTGATTTGAAAAATTCTAAGGAGAGCACCGAAAGCATGCGAAAACTACCCCTATAAGGGTGGAAAATATTTAAACAATGCCAATATATAATAAATATTTAAATAAACAAAACAATTCTTATCTCTGATTTTAATAATAATTGCAAAAAAATAATGCTCGAGTAACGAACATGACACTAGCGCACCCTCACGAGGGGGTTGAAAATCAATTATTATGAAAAACAGTGAAAAATAAGCATTTGGACTATAAAGGGACCCTTATATTGTAATATGAATATGAATATTGGGTTTTAAGACATCAAGAGTCCGCGGGCAAATGATGATTTTTAGATAGACCCACAAAAATAAATCTGCTGCGGATAAATCCGGCGATCTAGATTGCCACGTAATATTGTTCATATTAAAATGGTACGTCCTCGGAATATTTATATCAAAACTGCCATTGTAGCGACCGCTGCACAGTGGGCCATATTACTCATTTAGGGTCTCATAAATAGACACACAAAACCAATACTGTTAATGGCTATACAGATGACTAAATTAATATTGCACATAGTTATTTTCTTTCAAAAAAATAGTAACGTTCACTTTAGCCTTCTTCAATTTCATGTAGTTTTGGGGGTTTTAAACCTGCCACTATTATTAATTATTTGTAGTATTCACCGGGAAAGGGTTAAGGTTTGATATATCAGAAGCAGCATATTTGGTGTGCTATAAACTCTGATATGTAGTGGATAAATTCCCCTCTAATTTTGTTTATGGTTTGCAGATTACTTTCCGGAGCCTTCACTAAATAGCTGTTTCGCTCGGTTTCA
This sequence comes from Rutpela maculata, assembly GCA_936432065.2. NCBI lineage: Eukaryota > Metazoa > Arthropoda > Insecta > Coleoptera > Cerambycidae > Rutpela > Rutpela maculata. The sequence goes on from OW386285.2 coordinate 40,851,201, forward strand.
GTTCTTCTATTACAGAATCATTCAAACATGCAAATACATAATAATTTTAGCAAATCATGTACCTAGCGCCATCTGTTGATTCACTTGTTAGTTAATTCATCTCATCTTTTTTGTTAAACTGTTGGTAATAATGTATATCAGATTCGACGGAGGGCAGTAGCAGGTTCACTATAAATTTGTATATATTTGGAATACTTCATCCTGGGATAGGTAAATTAAAATCTTTTTAATATTAATCTAATTTCCATGTATGATAATAATTAATTAATGCATAAGTGTTTATTTTATGAAATTGCCAGTGATGCTAGAGATATACACAAATTTTGGTAGAGTCTGTATCAGCGTTTATGGCGTGTGCATCACGAGAAGCGTACGGTTTAAGATTATTTGAAGCGAGGGACGAACAGTGTCGGATCAACCATTTTACACTAAGGCTGAAATGAATGAAATAAATAAAATCAATAAATAATAATAAAAAAAAAATAAAAAAAAAAAATAAAAAAATAACATGTACAAAAGCCTTAAAAGCGATCAAAGCAATGTTCATCTTTTAGAAAATTACAGAACTTACAAAAACAAACTGCAACAATTGATAAAAAAATCTAAGGTAATATACTTTAAGAATAAAATTTATAACTGTGAAGGAAACTCCAGTCAAATGTGGAAAACTATTAAAACTATCTGCAATGAAAACAAAAATCATGAAGTGATTACCTCTATTAAAAAAGACGACATTATAATAAATAATCCTGTTGACATTGCAAATGGTTTTAATGACCATTATACAAATTTAGGAAAAAATCTTGCAGAAAAAATCTTACAGTCACACGTACCAACACCACTACAATTATCATATAATGAAAACTCCATATATCTCAGTGAGATAACTGTTTTGGAAGTTAATCAGGCTATTAAAGAATTAAAAAATAATAAACTCCCTGGCATCGACGGCATAAAATCTGAACTAATAAAAAAAATTAGTGCGTTAATAATAAAACCATTTACTCACCTAATCAATAAGGCAATTAATGAAGGTATAGTACCATCTGTGTTTAAGGTTGGAATTGTTAAACCACTTTATAAAAACGGAGCAAAAGATGAGATAAGTAATTATAGACCTATAACCCTTATATCTAATTTTGCAAAAATTTTCGAAAAAATTATTAAAAAAAGATTATTGAGCTTCCTAAATAGGTATAAAATAATTTCAGATAAACAATATGGATTTAGGGAAAATAGATCTACTAAAGATGCGATATGTGATTTAACCTCTAAAATCTATGAGTCTTTAGATAAGAGCGAACCAGCCTTGGCAGTCTTTGTTGACCTTGCAAAGGCGTTTGACACTGTCTGCCATGATAAACTGCTCCAAAAACTTTATGCTGTCGGTATCAGGGGAAAAACTCTTCAACTTCTCAAAAGCTATCTTGAAAACAGAACTAATTATGTTTCAATACAAGAAGTATATAGTAATCCCAAAACAGTCATGTATGGAGTCCCACAGGGAACCGTACTGGGACCATTACTATTTACGGTATACATCAATGACCTACTGAGCTTGAACAGTTTGGGGAAAATAACAAGCTTCGCTGATGACACGGTTATATTATATAAAGGTAAAACATGGGATTCCTTACGGGCTGACGTACAAAAAGACTTTTCCACAATAATAACATGGTTTAACAATAACACCTTAACACTAAACTCGGACAAAACAAAATACGTAGCATTCAGTTCATACAAAGTCGGTTTACCACAATATAAATCCATATCGATAGAAATAAATCATGATGCTATAAGTCTGAAAGAAAGTGATAACGTCAAATACCTAGGTATCATTATAGATTGTCATTTAAGATGGGATAAACAAATAAACTTCATTGTAAGAAAAATCAGGGGCATTATCTCAAAAATAAAATATCTAACCGACTTTCTAGAATTTCGCGACCTTAAAACAATATATTTTTCCCTAATTCAAAGCCATATAAATTACGCAATTTTAGCTTGGGGGGGAGTTAATAAGAACTACTTACACTCATTAGATGTAATGCAGAAATGGTGCCTAAAAATAATTTTGAAAAGAAAATATACGTACTCGTCTAATTTATTGCATAAAGAAGCAAAAGTGCTGGATGTGCGTCAGTTGTTTGGTTTAGCCATGTGTACTGAAATATTTAAAAACAAAAAACTTCTAAATTTTTCCGAACATCAATATAACACCAGGACAAAAACTGCGTCTATTTCTAGAAACATAAAATGCACTAAAACAGTAGATCAAAGATGTTATATATACCTTTGCTCCAAAATGTACTCCGCATTACCACAGGATATTAAAACGCTAAACAGTCTCCATTCATTAAAAAAAAGAATTAAACAATGGATGTTTGATGCACCTAGAAATGTAGTACATGCGATAATAGACAAAACATATTATTATGCCTAGTCTTAATCAGTAACGGTGTTAGCCCTTGCTGTGATATATTCTGAGAAAGTCAAACATAATTTTATGTTCCAGATTGTACCACCGTTGATTTGTTTGCGTAGTTAAGAAACTAAGTATATTTATATGAGTGAAAAAATGAATTTATTTTACCTTATATAATCGATATGTTAAAATAAAAAAAAATACTTATAGATAATATTTAAAAAAAATGTAAAGAAAAAATATGAAAAAAAAAATGTACATATATTTAAATTTAACTAAACAATGCCATATTATAAATAGATTTTGATAGGTTTTAGCTCACAAACAAGTACTCACCGTCCATGACGTGTGAGTGCTTCGTGAGTCGACTATACGTTTATTTATTATTATTATTATTATTATTAAAATGTCATAGGCTATTGTTCTCTTTATTTATGAATAAACGTTATTATTATTATTATATTATTATTAATATCTAAAATAAAATTTAAAATTAAATAAAATATATACAAAATTAAACAAAATAATTCTCCTTTGAAAAATTAAAGTACCTAAATAAAGGAGAATAACAAAAAAAATTAAAGAATTAAGATTAATAAAAAGTTGTAAATATTTATTATTGAAATAAAAAAAACAACATTCAGTCTTCCTCTCCTTCATTTTGAAAACATTTAGTTCTATTAAAACAATTTCGAAAATATTTTGTAAAATGTTTTTAAAACCTTTTGTTATCTTTATGTTCTTGACCGTTGATCCTGAGATTATCGGTCTTTATAATAAAACTAATATTTTCTTACGTTTCGGTTTATTCAACCATCGTCAAAGAACTATAATTAAGTGAAGACAATTTTATACACATGGATATAAATTACTTACATTAGTTAATATTATTAAATTGCACACTACAACTATTTACATTTTAGGTGTATTATATTTGTTTAAAAGCAAAAAACTGAAATTAAATATTGTCTATCTGCCTTGAATGTAGTGCTTTGTTTATGTTATTGTAGATAGGACTTAATTGATGTGTATTAGATTTGAAGTTTTTGTTAAATGGTGGTGTGAAATTTTATGGTTTAAAAATACTATATTTAGTAAACTTGGTGGAAAGATGTAAACATATTTAAGTTATATAATAATATTATATTTTTATATTTAATTTAATAAATTGAAATATGTAAGAAAAGACTAATTTTATTATAAAGACCGATAATCCCAGGATACACCTACATCAAGTTAATTAAAACATTTTGAATATATTAAAAACATTTAATTACACTCACGCTTCATTTAATTTAATACAACAATATTTCATACACATATAGCTTGAATAATAAAAAATAATCCGTTATTCAAGAGTTTATTATTTAGTTACCTATTACTTATTTAAAATCCGAAATGTTGTCGCACGGCTATGTCGAAAATAACTGAGTGCGCACAAACGTTGCCCCGTATCAATATTAACTGCATGAAAGAATGAAAGAGATGAACGTATAATTGTAAAAGTTTTATATAGTGGAAAGTCGTAGGTAGCTTTACAATTACCGCTTGATATGTGTATGAGTGAGAACAAATCTTAAAGGAAGGCGTAGCTCGAGCCGTACACACGCCATAAAGGCTGAGCCCGACTTTAATAGTTAATTTCAGGGTGTTCTATGGAAGTCACGCCGCACATGAGGATTTTCGTAGTTAGTAGTCCCAAAAACGCCTAGAGCCTATCAAAGTTGACCAATACAAATATTTTTTTTATTTTCCATAGAATAGAAGTTGGTTTACATTTTGATTATTGATGTAAGAAATTGCTTTTTTTCTTAAACCTCAGTGAAATAAATATTACAAGTAATAAGAAATCAAAATAAAGCTATATAAAGAAAAAACACTTGGTGTAAATTTTACATGTCAATGAATTTTTTATATATTATATACGGTAACATTATGTAAAAAATGCTAACTTGCTAACCTTATTAATTTAAAAAAACTGACTTTAGGTCGGTCTATCAGCTCGTGTGTTCGAGCGGCTAATCTGTAGATCTTTCGATATATTTACAGCCAGTATAACGTTCAACATATTTCGGTAAAATACAGATAAAATTCACAATCCCTTTCAGGTAATTACTTAGCCGAATAATATCTGTTAATAAATTAGGAGGAAGGCGTGTAGGGGACAAATACAAACATTCATATGTTAATGGAAACACAATACTAACATCGAATGAAAGATAGTGAATATAAAAAATGTGTGTAATCTACAATATTCATAACTTGAGAACTTCTAGTAATAAATAGTTCAATACAATTTGATGAGCACATAGTTCACGATCAATATCAAGGCCAGTTCGGTATATGAATTTATAAAGGATAAAAAGTTGCAATCTTACGTAGTCAACTACAAATATATATTCAACTCATTAATAACACAGCTTATTAGTTATTAGTAAAAATATTTTTTTTATTTAATATAGATATTCACTCACAGAAGCGTTAAGACAATAAAAGAAATAGCAAATTATATATTAGAATCTTTAACTTATATATTATTTAATATTCTCTACAAGTCATGTCCTTAGCCCCTTTAAAACAAGAGTTGTAAAACCAGTCTCTAAGAAAGGTGACAAGCTGCTAGCTCAAAATTATAGATCTGTATCTATAATAACGAATTTTTCGATAGTCTTTGAAAAAGTTCTGAAAATACGTTTGGATAATTACCTTAATAAATACCAAATTATAGCTAGAAATCAGTATGGATTCCAAAAAACTTTAACTACTCAAGGCGCCATCAGTTATTTAACAAATAGAGTCTACTCCACTATTGATAAGTCTTTACGATCACTAGCAGTTTTCCTGGACCTAGCAAAAGCATTCCATAATGTTAATTTCGCACTATTAATAGAATCACTTGAAGGCAACAGGTATAATAGGCAGGGAACTGAAAGTATTAAAGGGTTTTGTATATGATAGACAGCAATGTGTTGATATAGATGGCACAAGAAGTAATTTTAAAACGCCGGAATATGGAGTACCGCAAGGTACAGTTCTGCGACCGCTGCTGTTTGTCATATATATAGACGACTGATTCTTGCAAAGCAGCTTGGGGAAAATAATTATGTTTGCTGACGACACTATAGTTTACTATGTAGATAAATCATGGAATCTCGTCATGGAATGAGTAAAAGGAAAAATTGAATCTGATTTCTCCACACTAAAGAAATGGTTTAATAGCAAAATATTAACATTAAATTTAACAAAAACTTTTTTCGTACCATTTGTCTCATATAAATCTAGTTTGCTTAACTATGATTGTTTACTAATCACACAAATGAATATCACTACAGAAATAATTAGAACTGATAAAATAAAATACCCTGGCATCTACGCATATATGAGAAGCCCATACAGAATATTTGGTAAAAAAATTAAGATGCATTATATGAAATATTTACATGACATTGTACCACTAAACAGTTTAGTAATAACGCATTAGTCGATTCACATTTAATGTATGGCATACTTGGTTGGGGAGGAGTCAACAAAACAATATTGTATAACTAGAGGTTTCACAAAAAAGAATCTTAATGATAATGTTTGGCAAAGATACGATTTATCCGACAATTATGATTTGTTTTCAGAATGCCGCTTATTTGGCAACAAAAGTTTTCCAAGCATCCGGTCTATGATACTTCACTGGTGTTCTTCCACTAAGATTGTTTCTAATACTTTTCCCTTCCTATGCTTCAGTACAAATAACGGAAGACGAATGGGTTCTACCCATTCGTTATATAGGTTCTACCTATATAACTACCTCGTACCTTGTACGTGGCTCATTTGTCTGGTGAGTAGGATTTCCAACAAGTTCTCCCACACTTGCTTTGTTGACAGATTTCCTATGAGTATCCTGCGCTCGTGTTAGTTTATGGTCAATACTATCAAGTTTGCAGAGCTTGTGAATTTTCTTGGACAGAGCTTCAACTTGTATTTTTTCATGGATATCATCATAGTTCATCCTCAGACCCTTTCATTATTGTGCTTTCTCTGTAATATTGTGCCAGGTGTCGTGGTTTGGTTGTTGTAGTTAGACTAGTAGATGGTGACAGAAAATCAGAACTGATAGCCTACCGTCTGCAAGTAAGTTAGTCAGTATTATGTATCTAATAAAGCTCAATTTTTGGTACTTTCAAGGTTTGCACGCATGCACGGGATGTAGGAAACGATTTCCGGTTTGCATAAAAAAACAATGTTTTCAACTAATAAATTACCGTCTGCAAAGTTCATAATTCGAAATTAAAGGAATAAAAATATGTCGGAAGCGCATTTGCAGACAGTCTTGTCATGCACCAAACTTTATACAGGGTACTCGAAAATGTATCAAATTTTCGTAAAAAAAAATGATTATTTACCGTCTGCAAACAGTACAAAATAATGATTCTGGTTCATGAAAACGGGTAGGGGAAAGGCGCAGACGTTTACGATATGCACATCACCATATCGTGCGCATGTCAACATGTTATTTTTTTTTACAATTTTGAACAATCGTCTACCGTCTGCAGCTAAAAAGAAATCATGATTTAAAAATAGAGCTTCGATATAGGATTATTTGCAGATATATTAAACGTGTACAAAGTACTTGCCGCCGAACGTATTTGTGTAAAAAAATGAGGGTAACTTTTACCAATTATTTACTGTCTGCAACTTGGTACGAAGGAAGATTATTGGTTCAAATATGCAATTATTTAATTTGCAGACATTGCCCACATGTACGAGAGTCACAATAAAGTGTCCAAATTTGTCGAAATCCGTTTGATATCTCTCCGTTTGGGATATGTACCAAAAACAACTATCTACCGTCTGCAACTTGGTACAAAGAAAGATTACTGGTTTAAATACGCAATTATTCAATTTGCAGACGATGCGCACATGTACGAGAACCTATAGTTCATCTTAAACTATAGACCATTATAGACCTACGGCCAAGAGGCAAATAAGTTACCTCATCGGGTACAAAAGGTTTGAGTTTTTCTAGTAAAAGTACCACATATATGTAGCAAAAAACCGACCGTCTGCCGGAGCTCAATGGTCAACTTCTCATTATTAGAGCTTGTCAAAAAGGCGAAAAAACTCGCTAAAGTTACCTCATTGGGTGCATGCTTCTTAAAAACGTGATAATTCACTGGGAAAACTATTACAATTTTTATTTTGTGTGGCAGACGTCAGTATTTGAACGCAAACGTAGAGCAGACGCCCGTCGCGACGCCCAAAATTCCTACGTTTCTTACCTTATGAGGTACATGTACAAACCTGGGTTCAAATCAAAGTTCTTTTTATGTAGATCATAAATATTTTTCAAAAACATCGGCAGACGGTCAACTATAAAGACCAGACGCTCTAGAAAATCTAACCTGAAAGAATAATGCCAAAGTCGGTACAGGGTTTTATTCAATACATGTTCAGAAATTTGACAATGCACTAGGAAAACTATTACAATTATTATTTTGTTTGTCAGACTTCCGTGAATATGTAGGCAAAACAACTTCGTATACAAGAAACAACACCAATACAAAACAATAGTAGTAAATAAAAATAGCAATAGCAAAATAGTTTTATTGAGTACATGTTCGGATCTTTGACAATGCACTAGGAAAACTATTACAATTATTATTTTGTTTGTCAGATTTCCGTGAATATGTAGGCAAAACAACTTCGTATACAAGAAACAACAGCAATACAATACAATGGTAGTAAATAAAAATAATAAGGTTTTTTGTTTTGTTTGATAATAAATCTAAAGAAAAATAACTATTCGTCATCTTCGTCATCACATGAATCATTAAAAACCCTCTTCATTTTCATCATCAATATCCCTTTGCTCCATACCGCTTTCGCGTACAACTATTTCGTCTAGGGCACTAGGTAATTGAGGTCCATCAAACCAAATCGACGAAAACTTATTATCATTTAAATTCTAACCATTTTTGACAAGCTCTAACAATAAGTTGACCATTGAGCCCCGGCAGACGGTCGGTTTTTTGCTACATATATGTGGTACTTTTACTACAAAAACTCAAATCTTTTGTACCCGATGAGGTAACTTATTTGCCTCTTGGCCGTAGGTCTATTAACAAAGGTGGCTCTGGCAGGTGCAACGTGCAACTGTCGGCTAGCTTCGAGAAGTTGAAACTAATATTCTAGATTAAATTTGATAGTTTTAGATGGGTTTGAGCATGCGCAATAGCTATTTCATGAGCTCCATTGTGACTTATTATTTCCACGCGCAGTCCGTAAGTATTAGCAGTCCAGTTTAAATAGAGGTCACTGGACTATCCATGAGAAAATAGTATACTTAATAAGTTAGCTTACACAATTTCGTGTTGCAGGCGGTAAAGAGTTGATTTTGGTGCATATCGCACACGAAGAGATATAAAACGCATTTCGTCAAATTTTGACACTTTATTTTGACTCTCGTGCATGTGCGTATCGTCTGCAAATTGAATAATTGCGTATTTAAACCAATAATCTTTCTTTGTACCAAGTTGCAGACGGTAGATAGTTGTTCTTGGTACATATCGCAAACGGAGAGATATCAAACGCATTTCGCCAAGTTTGGACACTTTATTGTGACTCTCGTGCATGTAGGCAATGTCTGCAAATTAAATAGTTGCATATTTAAACCAATAATCTTTCTTCGTACCAAGTTGCAGACAGTAAATAATTGGTAAAAGTTACCCCCATTTTTTTACAAGTTTATAGAATTCAATGGACGACCGTGCACACTGGATTCGTCTGCAAATAATTAATACAACAGTTTTGCAACCTAAATTTTCTAATAAAACTATAATTAGACGGTAGACGATTGTTCAAAATTGTAAAAAAAATAACATGTTGACATGCACACGATATGGTGATGTGCATATCGTAAAACGTCTGCGCCTTTCCCCTACCCGTTTTCATGAACCAGAATCATCATTTTATACTGTTTGCAGACGGTAAATAATCATTTTTTTTTTACGAAAATTTGATACATTTTCGAGTACCCTGTATAAAGTTTGGTGCATGACAAGACTGTCTGCAAATGCGCTTCCGACATATTTTTATTCCTTTAATTTCGAATTATGAACTTTGCAGACGGTAATTTATTAGTTGAAAATATTGTTTTTTTATGCAAACCGGAAATCGTGTCCTACATCCCGTGCATACGTGCAAACCTTGAAAGTACCCCAAATTGAGCTTTAATATATACATAATACTGACTAAATTACTTGCAGACGGTAGGCTATCAGTTCTGATTTTCTGTCACCATCTACTAGTCTAAGTGGATTCGTTTTAGATGTCGTTGATTGATCACACATCACACGTTCACGATCTGTATGGGTTTTAGTTTTCTTACTGGTTGGTTCTGGTGGCAACGCAACTAACAAAGCTCGTCTCCTTTCTTGTTTTGATTTCCCTGGGATATGCATCTACTTGTTATTCAATAATTAGAAACAAGAACGAAGAATTCTCCAATATTACTTTCTCTTCTTAACATAAATATCCACGCATTCGTTTCCATAAATGGCATGTCTTCTCAATAATATGAGTCCACGGATTCTTTTAATCTGTCAAAGGTATGAATTTTGATCTCATTTTAGCATCTTTCTCATCTTCGTACATTCCACAAACTGACAGAAAATGTTTTGGTTTTACTTTCGGTGGAGGAAATATAGTTCTGTTTCTCCTAGTTTAGCTTAATTTAGCTTCTTATTCATTGGCTACCCGTCTTGTTTTGATGATGTCGCAATAAAATACTAAATATCATTACCCAAAATGTATCCCAAACCAATATGTAACATACATAACATTTTAATAATAAATAAAACATTCGAATATTTTTCATTGTTCATTGTCATTAATATGAAAAATTAAGAGTGATTTATACGTTGGCATTAGATACTTGAAGACATAAGCTCGGTTTTACTTTTGAAAGTACTGAATGTAACATGTTAGATGAATATTACAAACTGATGAGTAATTATTATCCATGCAGGATTAGAAAACTAAAATGTATATTTTAAAATTAAATAACGATTTGGAGCAATAAATTAATTACCGCATAGTATAGGCAGTTATCGTATAAATCAAGTAATTAACATTCTATTTCCAGAAATACATTTGTAATTCGAATATTTCGTGATTATAAAATAACATTGCTGAAACGTGTCTTCTGTCCCTTACATTATTAAGTATTTATTTTCATAGTACAGCGTGTAGAGGTTTTAATGTTTTGATTAATTTCAGGCAATTAAGCTGATGATCATTAAATAACACATTAATAATCTTAATGAGTTTGTGTTTCATTCAAAATAACTAATAGGTCTAAAAATTAATTAAAAAAGAGTTAAATTATATATCCAGATACAAATTAATTACAATTTGCCCAAATAAGATACCAGACATCAACGCCGACTGAAGTGTATAATATTTTTTTAAATACCTTCCGAAGCATTTGAGATTTTTGGAGTTAAAAATAAACAAAACACAATTCACTAGAAAATAATTCAGATATTTTTCTCACTTTTAGTATTATAAGTTATAGTTTAGTTAAGTTTAAATACAGTTATAGTAATAAGTTTTCAAAACTTTAATGCACCATATGATAAAGTTTTCCAAACCATCTCCCTTTTGGTCCTTTTGACAACTATATATGTTTTTCCATTGCTAATATATCCATGTAAACTAGTCAAGGTGTTCAGATTTTGTGCCTTATTGGACCTGACAATATTTCAAACGAAAAATAAATTTATGTTCAAACTATTGTCAATAAAAATCTACTTTTCCCAACACTAAGTGGGTTTTTTTATTATTACATTATAAGCTCAGATTGTCATCAATTTACAAGTTGTAATAATGTTGGGAAATACATGTTTACTTACTTACTTATTTACTCTTTCAAACCAGGAGACCTGGTTGGTCACCTAAGGATTCTAGGTACAACGGAAGTAGAATCCATGACCAAACCCACTCACTTTTTGCCAATTAAGTTGAACTTTGACTGCCTGTTTGATGTGCTAATCGAGACCCGCCAGGCGGGCAAAGTCGAAGTCCTGAAGTTGGAGAAGGGGTTATTCATCTGGTACACAGATGGATCGAAAATGGCTGAAGCGGTTGGCGCGGGCGTAGCGGGACCTAACTGCAGGCTATACAGAGCCCTAGACAAGACCCCAACCATCTTCCAAGCAAAAATCTATTCTATAGACCTTAATTCATTCGAAGGGCAAAGATCTATATACTGTCAGATAGCCAGGCAGCGTTAAAAGCTCTCAGGTCCTACAGTCTAAAATTGCCTGGGAATGCAGACAATCCTTGAAGCAACTGGCAAAAAACAACAAGGTTACCCTGATGTGGATGCCAGGGCATGAAGAAATAGAAGGAAACAAATTAGCTGACATCTGCTGAAGCTGAAGCCCCATTCTTTGGACCAGAACCGTTTTGTGGCTTATCTAAGGGACACGTAACGGAGGAGGTTATAAAATGGGAAGAGGAATAGAAAAACTCCTACTGGAAGAATACTTTGGCCCAAGGACAAGCGAAAAAGTTCATCACTTATTCGTCAAAGAATACCATAGGGCTTCTCGAACTCGAAAAGTCGACTTAATACTGATGACAGGAGTTCTAACAGGCCATTGCTCCTTAAGATACCATCTTAACAACATATACAAGGCAGACAACGATACGTGCAGATACTGCGATACTGCAATAAAAACTGCGGAACATATTCTTTGCGAATGCAAGACCGCATTAGGCTAAAGTACCTAGAAAAAGTCTAACCAACGTATGAAGACATAGTGAAATTAGCTTTGTAAAAAGCCTGGGCAATAACCAATTGTAGGGTAATTCACAAAAGATCTTTTCAGGTCGATGTGAAGTAGGGCTGAAAGAGCCGAGCGACACCTTGAACAATCTACAATCCACTTACTTACTTACTTATGTATTATTTCTGGAAGTATTCATTCAATATTACTTGAAATCTATCTTTCAAGTCACCCGTGTTATTTTTATATAAATACCACTTTCCAAAAATGTACCCCATAAATAAAAATCAAATCCGGATTATTTAGTGAACATTCAATGGCTAGACACCTACCTTACTAATCAGAATCTGAAAGTTATAATACTATAAAAAAACCCGATTAAAATATCACTTATGGAATATTGTGGAGGTGTACCACCTTGTTGGAATCAAAAGTTATTAGTAGGAAGGCAGGAATTTATATTCTATAATAGCAAAAAGCTACCTGCTTGCTCACTCGTCACTGTATCTCCAAAATTTCTAAACTAGGAACTTGATATGTACTAAAATTAAGGTTTATTGCTACATTTGGGTAAAAAATTTTTGAACATCTGTGAAATATCATTGTTATCCGTTTTTAGTATGAGCACGAAATAAGACGGTTTGGAGTTGCAAGGGCTGCAAGCGCATTAAAAAAAACACTGCGAAAATAATAATAGATGTGAGTAAAATTATGGGAAGAAATTGTGGAGAATTAAATTTCATAGAAAGAAGTCACTGACAGATTATATGATGTCATTTATTGTTTTGGCAATATATAAATTACAATTCGATGAATCTGTACAATGCCGAGATGAAAGAACTAGGTCAGTCGTCATATTTTCTAATCTCAAAGTTGTTTATACTTTTGGGCTGAAATATAACTGAAATTAAATGTAGCGGTGTTAATTGAAACGTCGTACTCTGTACCTATTTCTCCTCATAATCAATTTTTAACCATATTGTGTCTATTGTATATTATGATTCTTTCAAAGCTCTTCTCTCAAAATTCGGCCACTGTATCTTTTCCCCGATGGCGAGATTATCGTGCACACATTCAATAGATTCCGTCAGTGGTACATTGTCAACCCTGCAATATATGAACGCATTGTGCGAACGCTTTCATCATAATGCACGCATCTTGCGGTCATCCTGTCTTCCCGTTTGCCGACATTATGATGCGGCCATATCCTGCCAATGCGTTTTAGTCTGGTATGTGTGAAGGTACTGATTGAAAACAGTGAGTTGTCGTCAATCTTTCAAATCAGATCCGCCAACAGCCAGTTTCACAATCGTTGGTTATCTTTTTGGTTTACTGACCAGAATCTGAAAGTTATAATTATTAATAAACAAAACTTTACCAGACATTCTTACCTTTAGAGTAATAAATCTTTGGTAAAATCCTAACTACTAATTAACCAACAATTGTAAAACTGGCAGTTAATGTCACAGATTTTTATAATAAACTATTGGTCAAGTCCTAACCATTAGTTAATCAAAGATTATGAAACTGGCCGTAAGTCGTATCTGTTAAAACTCCAAGACCTTACTTATATACACTTTGGTAGTATATTTATTCTGTTTAGGGACCGCTTTATAAGAACAGTGATCAGGCCTACATTTTTTCTCACATCTTGAGGGTAGGAAGGAGTACCTGTTATACTCTTGACAAACGTAAAGCTCCCTAAATATGCAACGGAACCCGACTATAGGTAAAGGTCGTCTATAGAAATGTAAGGCGGCCACTTTCACTTGTTATGGCCAGGGATAAACTGTTTTAGTAATATGCATGCATCTCGTCCTGTTTGACTGTCCCTTTGAGTTCAAGCAACTGCAGTTTCCGTTGAAGATGTATCTCCCTATGATTGTAAGTATGACTTGAAAGGCGATTGTTTCTTTCATAACCCAAAGCTTATCACGCGTTCTACAGGTAGAACATACAACAGCAAAGGTGTTATATGAATCAGTACTATGGACGTAAAATATGTATATGGCTGAAGCCGCGTGAAATATTGACATTTTGATCGCCTGGTTACAAATTATCCAGAAAGAAATGAAAGCTTCCACTTAAAATAGAAAATAACTTGATCTAGCTTACCCTCAAGAAATTGGGATTCATTGCTGGTTCCAACAATCTCTCCCAAACATTTATTTCTTGTGGGTACTGGATGTGACGTTTCTGTATGCTACGAGGATATTTCCTAACCCAGTATTAACCGTTTTGGAAATCAACCTGACTATTCTATTGAAAAGTAGATGCATCGCATATATCCATTATTTGTTGACATGATTCGATCTGCATCTGCAGGTAGTTCCTATTCAAGTTTCAATTTATGGAAATGCCGCTGCTATTTTAAAACTGTTTTATATAAAAAGGGAAAGTATGTCGTAATTTAATCTAACCTTTGTAGATTTTCTTGGGTATATAGGCTTCTAAACAGATTTAGAAAAATTAAGACACAACTTATAAAATCATATTTTATTAAAATTGAATTTAGCATTCGACATCTACAAAAACCTCCAACAAAAACTTTATGAATATTTTTTATAGATTGGTTAAGTCTACTGTGCTTAATAATACTACTGAATTACCATTTGACGTAATATTTTTATTGCAAAGTATAGACGGAAAATTATTGATTGAACCTTCCGGAACAAATTATAATTTTGGAGATGTTCTAAACTCAAGTTAAAATTGTATATTTTATTACATTAAAAAGTGTTACATGTACCTACTACACGGTTGCGAGTATAATGAATACACTGTATACGCTCATACATAAAGACAGATAAAAAGGGAAATGGACAAATGGAATGCGATAGAATAAGACATCAATAAGATAAAAATAGGGTCAAAGGAAAGTTTGTGTTATAAAACTTACCGACAGTTGAACTTTATTAGATGGCACACATCTTTTTTACTATTTTATCTTTCACCCTCTTAGACCCGTCTTAAAGGAAAATAACCCTATAAAACATTATGTTACCAGAAGCGAGCTTTAATATTTATCTTCAATATTTATCCTATAAATTGACGTTTATTTTTCTTTCAAATAATTTTTTTAGAGATGATGGATTTAAACCTTATTGTTTTCACTGATCCACCGATCGGTGACCTGAGACTTTCGCTTATTCTGACGATCATGTGTTGCATTTCAAATAAGTAAAATTGGTTATAAATTTATATCATTTATTGTGTGGAATATAAAACAAATCCATTTCACTTAACACATTTTATGCCAATAGAATTTAAATATTACTAGCTGAGCCTGTCGAATTCGACGGAATGGGGATTTTGAAAAATGTATCCTAGAAATGATTCTTTGAAGGCACACCTTTGAACCAATTACAAGCACTCACATTTTCGAGAAATTCCCCACCTCGTTTCATCGATCTCACTTTTTTCTAGATTAGTTCAGAAAAATACGTCCAATGTTGACGTGTTTAGTCTAGAAGTTGTAATTTAGTGATCAAACAGTGTATCTTTTTCACTGAAACTAAGTGGACCGTATTAGTGTGACATCACATAATTATGCAACCTCTGTATACCACTGTCATGACATATGCCAAGCACATGGGAACTTGACCCTTAATGCATATGTTTATAAGGCGACATTTTTGAGGATAGAAACATAGCGTACAATTTTATTTTTTTTCTCCCCTGGAAGAAATATTTAAGAACTTTCCGTTACCATTTATCATGTACTAGGTATCAAAAATATACACAAGCATAAAGAATTACAAAAACTGTATTATGAAACTAAAATAAAGTTTTTATAAATCAAACATGGATATATACATTTTAACGTATTTCTTAAATGTGAAATAGGTATTAGAAGTCCTTAAATATTTATTCCACTGGAGCAATAAAATAAAATTCTATACTATGTTTACAGTAGTATATAGGGGTTGTTAATTTGTAACGTCACAACTAATTGAGTCAATTGTGTTAATATGTATTATTTTCCGTAACATTTTTTCACTAATAATTTTTTGGTTTGTTCAGTCTCTATATTTTTCGATCAAAATATATCAGATTTTTTTCCATGACAATAAGCCTTATTTACCTACCGAATATTATTTTTCTCAGTCAAATATTTTTTTAGAGCCAAGAGATTGACCTGACTGAAATATGAAAATTCTAAGTAAACTGGAATTGTTATTTTTTTCAAAAAAATGAATTTATAAGATTGTTTGCAAAAATCTCCCCTCGCTATTTAACATCTTCTATTCATTAATTATTTTATTCCTTTCAGTGATTATTTTGTATATTTTTTACCGAAATTGTATCAAGTTATAATCCTTGTCAATCACTTTCCTTTATTATTTTCCTGTCGTTTTATTTTTTAAAATAACCAACCTATATATTTTTTATTGAGTTGCCAGGTCACTTTCTTGGGAATAGCGTGAAATACCTGTCAAATGTTATTTTTATCCATCAACATTTCGGAAAGTGATTTTTTCACGATTATAGTTAGCTACAAATATTATTTTCGGAGTCCTAGTCAAAACTTTCATTGTCTCCATATATCCTAAATAAATAATTAGAAAATAATTGACTAATGCAATGTGATGCAATTCAACATGACCAACGTATGCATCATATAGCGACAACAAATTTTCATATTCAGTTAAATTATTGGTGGGTTGTGTATAAAGGTCCCTGTACACGTTTGGCCAACTAGTTAGGCCAATGAGTTGGGCCAAAAATAAGGACACTGTTTACACGTTGGCGATGCTCATTCTGCATTGGCCATTTGACGAGGATGCATGTGGAAGCTATCGCAGCTGCGGCAATTTTCCCCTCCAGCACTTTATTATATAAATGTGCACCAAGAATGATTTTAAAAAATGGTGCAAAATAAGATGGTGGATGTTGAGTATTCATCGGAACAGAACAAGGTGAATTAAATAAATACATCCAGTTTGTATATTTACTTAAATGAACTTATGAGAGTGAATGAAGCCAAAGAGGTATGTCAGGAAATACAATTATTACGCCGCAACACTACCGTTTCCGATTTAATGGCAACTACGAACTGAAGAAGAGGCCAACGTGTGAACGCTGTTGGCGGATTACGCCAAAATCTCTTGATGTGTGCTGGAAAAACCGACAACATTCGGCTGGCCGGCCAACGCTGGCCGCCAACTACCAAGTTACGCCAAGTGAGCTTGTACACGTTGGCCCAACTCATTGGCCCAACTAGTTGGCCAAACGTGTATAGGGGCCTTAAGATGGGTCACAAACAACACAATACCTTCATAATATTAAAAAATAAACAAATTAATGAATACATAATTGCAGTCATCTAAAATGGGAGTAACATGAGTTCCATGATGTAAAGAGATATTCTCCAAAAAATACTTTACCTCAAAAATGAGTAAAATAAAAGATAAAATTAATTCGAATTCGTTCTCGACTGAATATACGATATGTGATCCCCACACGCTGGCAATCGCTGGCTCTGACTGATTTACTCGGATCTCCTCGGTCAACTGCGGCCTCTACATGCATAGTTCGACGTGGTAGGGGCCATCAGTATGTCTTAGTTGGAGCGCTGAGATTCATTTATTTATTTCAACTTCTATTTCGTTTTTAATGTATGAAAATAAGAATTTAAGAAATTAAAAATTAGTGATGATACATCTGTGGATAAAGACTTCATTTTAAAAAAGAATAATCAAAACTGGTTCAGTGGGAGCTGCTGACAAAGCCGGAAAGGAAAACGCCTTGGGTTTTAAATATATAAATTCTTTAGTGAATGATTGTATAAAAGATGATGGAAAGCTTACTGGTGAAGGTATGGAAAAAATAAAATCAGAGCAATTTCTGGCATATCCAGAGTGTCCCAAAAGTGGACAATCAAACGAACTGAGGTAATGGGGAAGTCATTTCCTATCAAAATAGGAAATTTGCTCAGCGAGATAACGGCCCGGGATTGTCTCAGTTGATAGCTTACCGACTCGATTGTAGATGAGATACTTGGTCACCCATCCAAATGCTGGACTCAGCGTCGCTCTACTTCACTAATCGAGTGTCAGAATTTAAATCGGTGACCGTACCTTATCCCCCCACATACATAGGTATATTGTTATTTTGATTGAAAATGACAACTCTTATCGCCTCACTTTGTTTGATCGTCTAGTCCTAGGACACCCTGTATATACACGAGAGATATCCAAATGTGTTTTGTTTTTTCTAGGACATTAAAAAAAGGTCGACCAATGAAAATCAGATTTTCCTTGTCAGCATATGGTCGATTTCTTTTTGTTGCAGAAATCAACCTGCAATCTACGCAAGAAGTAGCGTTGTCTTCAGATCTACTAAGACCTCAAAAAATGTGGTTTGGTCTTTACCACACCGCAAAGACATTTTTTACATTCATGACAAGTGTATAGTCAACTATATCTTTTTAACTACTTACAAATACAAATAGGTCGAACAATGTGAGCATCAAAATATGCAAAATCTCAAGGTGATTAAAGAAAGGAAAAAATCAATGGGAATTAATGTGTAATGCATCCCTAAATGACATAAGCAATATTGCATTTATATCTGTTGTGTGAACAACTGAAGAAATGGTGATGAAAAGGAAAGGAAAACTATACAAATTACGACAAAAAGTTATAAAAGCTATTTTGTACCCACAAAATTTCTTACAATAGTCAGTAGACAATAGAATATATAGTTTTGTAGCTAAGTGCCATCAAAATTATGATTCAAAACAAGCTACTGTTTTAATTTAATGTTTGTAACATAAAAGCGTATTGATAAAATGTTAAAATTTATTTGTTAAACGATATTTATATTGACGACTTAACGAGTTTAAGTCTTATCCACGTAAAAATTATAACCATTACTTGTTTGCATTGGACCGAAGCAGAATGATAATAATATATTTGCCATAAATATTTAGGTACACAGTTACACACTTCAAAAACTAACAAAAGCAGACTGTAATTTCTTCAACTTTACCACAACAATGATTGATTATTTATTTTCTGAATGTTCTGAAGATTATGTTCCAGAAAATCCATAAAGGCAAAAGATCATTTATTTCTTTTTCATGCAAGCGGAAACATCTATCAAATTAATATTGTTAAGCCAACAAACATTCGTAATCACTTTAATGATTTTCTGGGTTGATTATTAGTCTTCAAATCAGAGAATTATAATTAAATTGAATCTACAAGTGTTTATTAATTAAATGATAAACATAATATTGAAACCCATTACTCTGGAATAATTTTACTTCCACATCGAGTGGAAGTATAGTAAGGACAAAAAACATTAAAAATATTTAATGTTCAAATAGACTTAGAATGTCATGAAACGAGATTTTAAATTTGAGCAACAAAATTATGTCTGTCGGTCCGGTCTGTCTGTCTGCAGGATTACTCTGGAAAATCTCATTTTTTTAGATAAAATTTGCTGCGCTAATCTACATTTAAAAGACCTATAGTGCTGCCAAGTTTCATTGAAAAAGATTTATTAATTCTTTGGTATATTTAATTTATGTAAAATTAGAAATTTTCATGGTTTTTTTTTGCAAAAACAAAATGGCACGGTAACACAGTCGGTTAAGGTGTATCGTGAATATGCTGGTCGACTGTCTGTCGACCTCAGATTTCGAACCCCAGCCCCGGTATCATCTACATCTGGCTAGAGAAATAAAGCAAAGTGACATTAATTATTGATAAGCGACATTAAGTTTAATATTCTCAAATTGAAATACAAATGGATACAAAATTTAAATGTTGCAAACAACAGAAATTTAACAACTATTGCTGCATTGTATGTTTCGGAATATTTCATTCTAGTTGTGTTACTAAAAGAAAAAATATCGTAGTACTGGGCGAGCACAAAATTTATTGCTCGAAAAAATGTCAAGAAAAGGGACGTCTTGAAGTAACGAGGGATGACCAACTCCAACAAGAACTGAATAAACTACGTAACGTTCCGAAAGATGAATACAATATAATAGAAATAAGGGATGAGGCAGCAGAGAAAAAATGAGTGAACTCTTGCTGGAAATTGAAAAATATAAGATCGAAATAATGCAACTGGAGGAATTACGTAAGAAATTGGATGAAGAAAATAAGGCAGGGCTTGTAAGAATAAAAAAACTGGAAGCTGATGTAGACGAACTTCATAGTATTAATAGAATGATGATTGCATCGATTAAGACTTTGGAGGTTGAAAACGCAGTGAAATATAGTAAATTTACAAATGATGCAGGACAAAAGTAGTGTTAAGATGACCAAGGATAAAAGTAAAACAGGCCGGAGTAACGATATCTTCAAAAATAAACTATTAGGTGTGGATGTGTCAAGTAGAAAACACATATTAATGTTAGGTGACAGTAACATTGTTGATTGTTCAAAAATATTAGGTAAGAGTTTAGGTGATAAGTAATTACATCAATAGTCAAACATAATGCTGGATTGGATGAAATTGTAGAAAATATAAGTACTCTCACGGAGAACTTTTCAAATAACGATTATGTTATTATGGATGGATTAATAAATTGTTTAAATGGTAGTAGTCCCGAAAAAAGTACAATGGATAAACTTATTCACGTAAGTGCTAATACCAACATAATAATTTTATCAGTACCATTGTGGAAAAATAGGCCTGTCTTAAATAAGTTCATTAACGAATTAAATCAAAAACTTTATTACGATATATATTTAAATAATGTACACAAAACTGTACATTTTAATAATATAAATGCGATTATTAATAATTATCATATTAAATTCGGAAAAGGCATATATATAAAATACATTAGAAAACTTAAAATTATGGACTATATTCAAAAAGTAATCAGTAAGGAATTACCCAAAGAACAGCAAAAAATAATAGTAGTAAGTAACATCACCGCAGTTCCCACTATAGGTCCAATAAATAGCAATAATCTCAGTGAATTAAATATAGTTAAAAACAAAAATACTGGAAGTGAGACTATGGGAACTACTAACCTTAACAAAAATATTTTTTTATAGATTCCTTTGCGAATGCCGTGTTAGTAATAAACTCGCAAAGTTTAACCTCAAAAATTGACGAAATCTCTAACCTAATATATACTTCTAAACCTTTGGTAGCCTATCTAAGTGAAATTCGACTCACATCAGATATAGGGGATCACGAAATATTTATAAAAGGGTATAAAATTGTAAGATGTGATAGTGAGAATCGGCATACAGGAGGAGTACTGATGTATATAAAAGAAAATATTATTTTATTGGAAACTGTAAAGTAGTATACTTACCTCAAAAATTTTTGGTTGTTGGGTGTCAAAATTTCCGTCAATGGTAAGCATTATGTTTTTGTGTGTATATATCATTCACCTAGTAGTAGCGACGCAGATTTTTTAAGGGATCTTGAAGAATGGTATCAAAATATTCGAGATACCACTTGTCCTCGAATTATTGTAGGAGATTTTAATATTAACTGGACAGTAAACAATACTTATAAAATTAGATTAAAAAACCTAATGAGTGATGTAGGTTTTCATCAGTGGGTAGGGAGTGTGACTCATCAAATGACACTGGTGGTAGCATAATCGACTTAGTCTTCTCAGATAACATTGTCCTAGAATGTACGGTGCATCAAACACCTAAAATAACTGACCACTATATAGTTTGTGTTAATCTTAATACTGGAAAAAGTAACAAACAAGACAAACATCTACTTTCTCGCGGCCAAATCAATTTTGCTGAACTTAATCAAAATCTCTCGCTAGTAAACTGGAACTATACACACAGAAACATCGACGATAAATATGACTCGTTTATTTCTACTATCAAAAATAAGTTAGAGGAAGTTGCACCAAAAAAAGAAGTAGTCATTAGAGCTAGGTTTCAGGAGTGGTGGAACAATAAAATACGTGACGCGACCGCACAGAGACCTCAGTTATAAAATTTATAAACAAAATAAAACCCAACTGAATAGGGAAATATACAAACATAAGAGAAATGTAGCACAAAAGACAATACGAGAAGAGAAAAAATTATATTATGAAAATAAAATAGATTATTGTAAAAATGACCCCAAAAAAATGTGGGATACATTGAAACCACTAATATCCACGACAAAAGATTCTGACCTTAAAAAAATTAAAATTAATGATGTGGAAGTATCAGATCCAACGGAAATGAGCAATAAATTAAATTCTTTTTATATTAATAGCATAAATGATATTATTTCAGACATAGATACAACTAACCAAATTGATTTTATTGATGAAATTGAAACACCAGGCCATACACTTAGTACATTTGAGTTAATTGACTACAACGAATTGCAAAATATCGTATTTTCTTTGCCAAATAAAGGTAGTCCAGACGAAATAACTGCAGAGTTTCTTAAAAATATATACCATAGCGTTGAAAAACCACTCTCAAATTTAGTCAATACTTCGTTAGAGACAGGCAAGCTTCCATCAGCTCTCAAAATATCTACAGTTATACCAGTCCCTAAAGTAAATAATGTAAAAGACGCTAGTGATTTAAGACCCATCAATATGTTAGTTACTATAGAAAAGCTGATCGAAAGAATAGTTTACAAACAAGTATCGGAATACGTAGTAGAAAACAAAATTTTATTCTTAAACCAGTCCGGATTTACAGAAGGGCACAGTTGTGAAACTGCAGTACAAAATGTTTTATACGATTGGAAAGAACAATATGATGAAGGTTCAATGATAGGTGCAGTATTTTTAGACATAAAACGGGCTTTCGAAACTATCGATAGAGATAAATTAATTAAGAAATGGTATAACAGATATAGCACTAAGTTGGCTAGTAGATTATCTACAAAACAGAAAACAAGTCACAAAGGTAAACGGGGAAGTATCTAATGAAATGATGAATAAAAACGGAGTACCGCAGGGCAGTACACTAGGACCGTTGCTATTTTTATTATATATTAACGACATTGTAAAATCCGTTGTAAACTGTCAAATACATCTATTTCTCTTCTAAAGATTTAGCAACCCTTGTAGATAATATAAATAATGAGTTGAGAAATATAGTTAGGTGGTGCAATGGTAACCTTTTAAAATTAAACGCATCAAAAACGAAATTTATGTTAATTAGTAATAATCAGAAATATCAAGAGTTTAAAAGTACTTTCTGAATATCAGTAGAGGGCGTTAAGATTGAAGTTGTCGAGAAAATTAAGTACTTAGGTATATTAATTGATAAAAACCTAACAATCAAATAACACGCATCTTATATTATCAATAAAATATCAAAAAACACAAATTTTTTATCGAGGATTGCTCCCTTCTTAACACAATGGTCAAAAATCACTATATATAATACTTTAATCCCTCCTCATTTGACGTTCGCGGCATCTATTTTGTATGTGGCTAATAAAAATGAAATAGACAGGTTGCAGAAATTGCAGAACAGAGCCATGAGGATTATTTTACGAGTTCCACGAGACACTTCCATTAGAAGAATGCTAAGTAACCTTAATTGGCTGTCAGTGCAATATTACTTAGAATACCAAACACTTATTTTAGTCCATAGAATGAAGTTATCTTTGACTTCAACATATTTGACATCAAAAATAGTATTTAACACCGACATACACAATTATAACACACGCACACGGACAGATATACGAGTCACAACTAAAAACAAAAAACTAACGGAAAAATCTCAACATATTTGACATCAAAAATAGTATTTAACACCGACATACACAATTATAACACACGCACACGGACAGATATACGAGTCACAACTAAAAACAAAAAACTAACGGAAGAATCTCTTTTTCATAAAGGAATCGTTACATACAATAACCTTGACGATTCCTTAAAGGACTGCGTCGCTATTAATACATTTAAAAATAAACTAAAATCTGATTTACTATATGAATGTAATTAATATATTTTATTTAATTTCTATGTTATTATTTTTTTTTTTTACTTTGTTATTTTTTTATGTAATTATCCCTATCCTAAGTAAATTTTAATGTGCTATACGTTATGTAAAATTTTAGTTGTATTTTCATTATAAAATAGTAATATATTTAATGGTGTATACAACTGTACTGTACTGTACTGTAGCATTGTAAATTAGCTAAGTTGCTAAATAAAGATTTATGTATATATATACTGGTGGGCATGGATATATGTCTGCGTTTGTCCAAATGTGTAACCCCCTTCCGGACAGCCTTGGCTTTGGATTTGAGAGTTGTCTATTATATGTGGTATGTTAAGGTTAATAATGATTAGATTTATTCATAATTAATTAACAAACATTTTTTGGCCAGATACGATGAATAGGTATTTAAAAGAATCAAAAATACGTTTTTCGAAATTAAAACTTAATTTTCAAAAAACGTTTACCTCCTAGATTGGACAAAACGTTACTGTAACTTCCTGAACTATGCAGATTGCATTTCCACAAAAAAATGCTTCCTTTCCAAACAGTTGGTGAAAAAATTACAGATTTATTCAACAATTATATTACAATCATTTGCAAGAGGTCGTAAGCAAATATTTACTCCAAACTTTAGCCTAGATGAACCAAATTTCGTTCCTTATTATTTAAATAGTTTTGTGTTCTAAAAGTGATGGTCCAAATGTTGTTTGAATTTGCCCAATGTATGTTTTACAACATTTACAATATATAGCTTACTTTCCACTATATACATGTGGACACATGTAAGGACATGCGAACTATAAATAACATATTACAAAAGGAAACAGAACACTAATAATAAACATGTTTACAATGTCACTGGGTAATTTCCTTAAGAATATGTCAGAAACTATTATGACATTAATTTAATAAATAGAAAATATATACATTAGAATAGGTAATTTGTAGAGTGTAATTTGCTTAGAAATATGTCAAAAACCATTATGATATTAATTTAATATAGACAAAATGTATATTGAATAGGAAAATGTTCATCGGCGTAATACAATTAAGAGAGTATTACTTGGATAATATCTTTAAAATGAGTAATTTGTACTTTGAGTAATTTCTGTTGAAAATCGATAAGGACTGTTCCGAAACAAAAGTATTATAAGGGTGACACCGGTTCGTGACACTATTAATGTGTAAGAAACAAAAACGATAAGAAGCAATAAATCTAACATATAATTTTGTTTATGGTTACTTTTCTGTGTAATTTAGTTAATAACAACTAGCGTAAAATTGGCGTCATCAGGAAATAAAAAGTAATAATCAAGACAAGGATTCAATTACACATAGAGATTTGATAATGATAAGGGAAATAAATGTGATTCTTTCTTTGAACAAATATTATTTGTTTGCGTTATTTTAAAATTATTAAACAAAACCTGTTTTGAATTTTTGGTGAGTACTGCAGTGGCAGATATTTTATGTTTTATTAATATTAATCCAATGCGTGCCTAGTTTAACAAAATACAGTAAATGTCAGTTAATATAAACCT
Organism: Rutpela maculata; assembly: GCA_936432065.2. Taxonomy (NCBI): domain Eukaryota; kingdom Metazoa; phylum Arthropoda; class Insecta; order Coleoptera; family Cerambycidae; genus Rutpela; species Rutpela maculata. The sequence goes on from OW386285.2 coordinate 40,876,867, forward strand.
CTAACTGTTCCATTAATTATGAATAAAATTCGTGAGTGCGGAGTATGACCAAATAACGGAGTGCGGAGTATGACCAAATAACAACAATTGAGGATAACAAGATATTGTCTAAAAATCAGTCAGGGTTTGGTCCGTAACATTCCAATCAAATAGTGGTTCAGAAAGGAAGTTGATAAACGTGAAACAGTGTTAGTGACGTTTTCAGGAGATAGAAACATTTTGATAGAAAATTTAAAAATTCGTGGTGTAAAAGGTGTAATATTCAAACGATTTAAGTCAAATTAATATCATTTAGTTAAAATTGTATGGAAGTTAATAAAATCAGAAGTGAATTTGGCGTTCCACTAGGTAGACTGTTGGAACCATTACTGTATGTTAATTTATTTTACGACCATCTTCAGGATTCTTTATTCTGGGGAATAAATTAAATTGATTAAAGTTGAAATAATTTGGGAGTGAAAATTGATAGTATTTTATCATTTAAAAAGGATATTGAATAAATATACAAAAAGATTAGTTGTTTGAAAACTGGACTTCAAACCATGGACCTTGGCTGCTAATTTAAACTTCCTCTAGATTTATCGAACCTACCTACTAGCGGGCTGGTTCATAGCCTACCGACTGTAACAGTTAAGTGAGATATTTGATCATCCACCCTAATGCCAGACGCGACCAATAAGTTGATTAATGGAAAATCGAAAATCAAAAATCAAATCGTTGTACTATTCTAGGGAGCTGGTGGCAGAAATTTTTATATGATCTTATTGTGTGACTGAAGATGAAAAGAGTAAAGACGTCATAATAAAAAGCCGGAAAAACCAAAAATTTTTCTATCGTGTCAGTTTCCCTCTACATACTTCTGACGCTGTATCTCTTGTAACATTAGACTTACAGTAAAAATGTATATACAAAAAATGTAGGAAACTTTATCCATTTTTCTCGAAGAATCGAGCTTTGCCGAATTATCAAAAAAAATTTTTGTACCTTTATGTCAAGATGGCGGCTCGCGCCTCGCGCCTCCCCCTCCCCAGATCGAAAATTTGTATTTTTTTATCAAGGCCTCGACTTAAACAACATATATTAAAATCATTACTACTTCTCCTTTCGAAGGGCAAAATCCTCCACTGATTGGATTATTTTCTTACTTTGACATTTTTTGGAGTAAATTGGGAATATTTCTGAAAATCAGCAACGTACACGTCAGCCACTATTTTTCTCTACTTTGGATATAATAGTAGGAGAGCTGGCAAACATTATGGTGAACGATAATATTCAAAATTTTCACTAATGGCAGTCCATTCTTTGTCTTTGGGTATGTCAAAACCGATCGTCTGCCGTTTCAAAGTGGAAGCATTAACTTGGGGGGTGTATTCAAATAGGGATGATTTTAGGTTTTAGTGAATCATATTGTTCAAGAAAAATTTTTGCACGGGTGACTAATATAGTTAGTCTGGACGGTATTTCCATCTAAGCAGACGATTTTTATGGTAGCATTATCTTAGCAAACGCAACTCAAAATGGCAAAAAATCACATTTCGGTGAACTATATTGTTCAAAAATAATTTTCGCTTCCTTCGATTTGTCTACTTATGGTTTAATAAATAACGAATCGGCAGGCGAAAAAATCGGTAGCATCGCCCTAGCAGACGCTGTCAGAGTGACAGATCCGGTTTTGATGAACGACATTTATCAAGAAAAATTATGTAAGGAATGATAAATACAACAACACAAGATTATATTCTCGCCCAGGCAGACGATTTTTTTCGTAGATATGTGTATGGCAGACGCCTGTCAAAGTGGCAAAAATCACGTTTCAATGAACTATAGTGATCAAAAATTATTTTTGCGTCTTTCGATTCGTCTATCTATGGTACAATAAATAACGAATCGGCGGACGAAAAAATCGGTAGCATTTTCCTAGCGGACGCTGTCAAAGTGAAAAATTTTAATTTTTTTTTTCTTATATAAATAGGTTTAGAATGTTGCGACGAAATTTTAAGTTTGAACAACAAAAATCTGTCTCTAACCTTTTTTGTGCTCTGGAACTGTTTAAGATATTGATTTATGGTGTATCTATGTACTGTAACGAGATCTGGAACTAGATTATATTTTAAGATTATTTTGTCGAAGGGTTGGGAACAAATAGGGTTAAATAGGCAAAGCAAAAAAGTAAGAATTAATAAAATTGGGATTTAGTGTATGTATGAGAAACCAAGGTCTTAAAAATTTGTTGGCATCGGCCATCCCCACCCTATTATTTAAATGGACCAAAGGTCTCAATTTCTTTTTTTGACATCAGCCACTGCCGCTACCCCCACCCCATATTAAATGGGCTAAAGAAATAAAATTGTGATCAAGTGTGTGTACGAGAAGCAAAACTATCAAAACACGAGTCAAAACATTTTGCCATTGACCACCGCCACGGCCACCCCGTTACCTTCGTCCCATCATCAAATTACCCTCTTTGATGGTATGTGGAAATAGTGATTCCTTAGACAGCAGTTTTCAAACAAAGAATTCCTCTGCATACAAAAAATCGGTGACAGTTCGTTATATTTCCTGTGCGAATAAAACAAAAATAAAAATCTGACTTTAAACAACAAATTTATTACTTCTATAAAAATAAAAAAATAACATAGCAAAAAGCCTAGAATACATTATTTTCAGAACATAATAATCTAAAAGTAACAAATAATATGTATAGCCATAATAATATCAATCTATCATATAAGGCTATACTGAGATGAACATACAAATGGCTTATTGATAACAGTAACTTATATTACCAAAAGAAAGATTAAATACGATATCACAAGCAACTTATAACTTAAATATTCATTTAAAAAATCAACATCCTTACTTATCAAAAAACATAAACTCTGATATATAAAAATCCCTAGATACCTACATGGTAGTATTACAATATGGTAATATCACAATAAGCAAATAAATATTATTTAAAAAGTAACAAAAAGGTGGTCTTTTTTAACTCGCTACCTACAGATTGCACGGAATATGCTTTTGCTCCTGTACCATAGAAACTAATTATGGATCCGAGGGGAATACATCTTCAAAGTTTCCCAAAATCGGGATATTAAATACATTTCCATCCTGGTAGTTTGAAGTATGCAATTTCTCTCGGTTATCTATTATAAAGTCACATCTATTTAACCCTATTTGCCCCCAACCCTTCGACAAAATAAGCTTAAAATATAATCTAGTTTCAGATCTCGTTACAGTACATAGATACACCATAAGTCAATATTTTAAACAGTTCCAGAGTAATTGTGCGCACAGAAAAGGTTACAGACAGACCTACAGACAGATTTTTGTTGTTCAAACTTAAAATTTCGTCGCAACATTCTAAACCTATTTATATAAGAAAAATAAATTAAAATTTTTCACTTTGACAGCGTCTGCTAGGAAAATGCTACCAATTTTTTCGTCTGCCGATTCGTTATTTATTGTACCATAAATAGACGAATCGAAGGACGCAAAAATAATTTTTGATCACTATAGTTCATCGAAACGTGATTTTTGCCACTTTGACAAGCGTCTGCCATACACATAGCTACGAAAAAAATCGTCTGCCTGGGCGAGAATATAATCTTGAGTTGTTGTATTTATCATTCCTTACATAATTTTTCTTGATAAATGTCGTTCATCAAAACTGGATCTGTCACTCTGACAGCGTCTGCAAGGGCGATGCTACCGATTTTTTCGTCTGCCGATTCGTTATTTATTAAACAAATCGAAGGAAGCGAAAATTATTTTTGAACAATATAGTTCACCGAAATGTGAATTTTTGCCATTTTGAGTTGCGTCTGCTAACATAATGCTACCAGAAAAATCGTCTGCTTAGGTAGAAATGCCGTCTAGACTAACTATATTAGTCACCCGTGCAAAAATTTTCCTTGAACAATATGGTTCACTAAAACCTAAAATCAACCCTTTTTGAATACACCCACCAAGTTAATGCTTCCACTTTGAAACGACAGACCAAAGAATGGACTGCCATCAGTGAAAATTTTGAATATTATCATTCACCATAATGTTTGCCAGCTCTCCTACTATAAAAACTAACAAATTAGAACCAATGCGAAGTACAATGAAAAGACTTAATAGCGCTTCTTTTTGCAAATTAACAATTAGTTTTATAAAAAAATCAGAGTCATGGATTTCAGTCAACCATTTTTTTATTTATATTTTTGATACATGAACAATTTTATAGCAATGGCTGAAACAATAAAATAATACAGGAGCGTTTTTACAATTTAAATTCATTTATTTAAGAAATCAGCAGCAACCAGGTTCGGTAGCTGCTCTAATCGATCTGTTATATCAATACCTTCATTCCATATTATTGTTAAGTACAATGAAATCATATACCCTTATTTCTACCAGCTCCCTAGCTATATGGAACAAGAACCATAGTATGATCCCAAAAATTGCAAATATGAAAACCTCAATTACGATCTGAAATATTGATTTTCTAATAACCAATAGATTAAACTTTAATATTTCAGAATATTTATTTTTCTAATGTTGCGTTGACTGCATTAAGTTAGAGAATTTCGAATCGCGAGGTTCAGTACGGTACAAATATATTTATTTTTTAGTTGATTTTCAAAAAAACAAATTCTAGTTCTGGCAAAATTATTAAAATATAAAGTATTTTAATATGTGGTTCGAAAAGACATTTATTTTAGTTTTAAAATTACCATATTTGTTTTTGTAGTTGATCTGGTTTGTTGTGTAAAAAAAATAAATGCAATTATGTTAAACAAAGCATTTCCTAAAGTTTGAACTATCATCAGAGCATATCAGAGTCGATTTTTTTTATGTATAATATGGAAAATATCGTTCATTAAAATATACAAAATAGTATATTGTGTATTTAGGTGTGAAAGCAATACATTCCCGGACGACGATGCAAATTGTTGGCCGAGGCGCTAGCCGAGGCCAACAAGCATCGAAGTCCGGAAATATGCTTTCACACCGAAGTACACATACTATTTTTTCTGAAATCACAATCAATATTATTATAAATTAAGGAATTTGTATTAATGCATAACATTTCTTCATTACAATCTAACTGCTAACTAATAAATGCAATTTTAATGTGAGTTGGTTTGTCTGCGTGTATTTATTTGCAGTCTAAAATATACATAAAAAACCGTACGGGAATCCCGGCCTAGGCCGGGAAAGTAACATTCCCGGATGGTTTTGTTGATCGTTGCTTGGCAACGGGTCTTTTCCGGTCTGTTTTCTGATAGTTTCTTAGCAACGGACTAAAATACTGGAATTGTGCATTTTTAGATCTGAAATCGCGCCGAAAATGTAGACATTGCCGATCAATTTCAGAAAAAATATATATTTGCATGTTTGCATTTGCATGTTTGTGAAATAATGAAAAAAATAAGTCGAAATATGAAGATTACACCTCGTAATTGAGTGGTAAAATACTATGTCGGTTTAGGAACAATTCCTAATCATTAATGTTGGAGTATTGTAAATGAAAATTGAAAATGTTTAAAATGTTTTAAAAAACTTGTGATGAATGAAAAATAGTACATTAATTACACAGCTAAGAATGTGCTTGTTACCAGCTACTTATACAAACCTTTTGAAAATTTTATTTTAAATAATATTAATTTTGTTAAGCTTTGATTGGTTTTTTTATGTTTCCTTTTTTATTTTCTCTCATTTGTTAAAATTTTTAAGTCCAACTTTATGCCCGTTTTTCCAAACGTTTTCGCAAATCTTATATCTCTTAACTTCATTCTTCCTAATATAATTGTTGTGTTCCCTAATCTTATACTAAAAGGTCTAGATAACTCACCCGCATGATGTTTTTTTCATTCGTATCGTATATTATAAATACGGTTTTTTGAATTTTGATCATGTTTACCGATTTTGTTATTAACAAAACAGGTCTCAAAGTGCGCTCACATGAAATACTGATGCAACAACCTATTCCGCGTAGGTTTTAATCCATATACACACGGAATTAACGTTATGTAATTATGTTTAGATTTTTTTGTAATTGATTGTTCAGTCTATTTTCAATATTTATGAAAGTTCTGTCTACAAAGGCTTCATTGAGGATATTGATTAGAACCTCTTTAATATAAAGTTTCTCATTATTTAATAGTTCATTATTAGATTTTTTTAGGCCCTGTCATATAAACATTCTATAACGTATATATTAACGTATATAGAGTGGTTTGAATTAAAATTGAGATATATGGTTGGTATAGATTACTATAGTTTTCTGTAAATGCCTGTTCCATTGTCTTTTTAAAATTTAATTAAAACATTCAAAAATTGCTAGTTCATTCCATCTATTTCCTACGTTCTATTTCTCTAATGTAAATTTAATAGAAAGTTCCCTATATTCTATATTTTCTAAAAAATTATCTAATAAATCAACCCTAGGATCTCAAATTCTAAATATGGCGTGGACATTTCCCAATCAGATAACCGGTTTGGATATAAATAATTTTAAACGTGTCTATTTTAAAAACCCAAAAAATATGCTTAAAATTAGTGACAATGGCGATCCCATTGCCATACCGAAATCCTGATGAAAGAAAACATTTTCCGATTGAAAATAGGTTATTGTTATACATCGTTAAATGTTCCATTGTGCTGAATAATATAGTATAGAACATAATAAGTTCTAGCTTCGAAATTATTTTCGTTGAGCAACTTGTTTTTGATTATTTTTAAGGTTTTATCTATTGAAACATTCGTAAAAAGATTAACTACATCAAAACTATTTGATGTGTATCATGATTATTGTTTCCGTAAATTCTCTCTATGAAATGTTTACTATTTGTTGAATTCAAGTCGGTACTTCAAGATAACGGATTATAATTTTTAATTATGACATAGCGAATTAGGGGAGTTCCAAAGCAATATTTTGTTTAAGTACTTTTAGTAAACCATAAAAATGGGGAGGTTCAATATGAATTGGAGTAAGGCATTCAAAGCTATTGAATTCACTTTTGAACATAGAAATAGCTTTCTCTTTATTTTGTTTTTGTTTAATTTTGAGTTTCACAAATCTCATGATTTTTGTATCATATATATTTCAATCGTTAAAAGTAAAGATCATAGGTGAAATTTCATCTCTATTATCTCATCTTAAAGAGTATATTGACTGTTTCTTTCTATGTCGATTGTTACGGTGTCTATCTATAAAACAGTTGATAAGATATTTCCGATATTTAGTTATTGTTAAGTATCTTCATTTACATAATATGTAACAAAAAGATTTTGTATTGCAAATCCCGCTGAATGTGTGTTGTACTCTGGCTCAGCGCACCAGCAGTCAGTTTTACTGATAAAAGTAATTTTTAATTCTGCAAGAAGCCAATTTTAATTATTATAACTTTTTGAAGAAGAAAGATTTTACTTTAAAATATACCATTTTTGGATTGTCTTAAATTTATCATGTATCATTGCATGTGTTAATATGAAAGCCAAATTTTTAATAGGTGTTATTTTCTTTTCTAGAACTGTCAATATTATGTGAAAATTTGCGAGGATAAATATAACAAACGGAAAACTTTTGAACTTTTAAAATAGGTACAAGTACATTAAGAAGAAATTAAGATAAACAGACAACTTTTCTATTTGAAACTCTTTTCTAAAATTAACAGTTTTCAGGAAAAACATATTTGAAAATACGGAAAGCCTTAATGGATGAGAGGATGCAGAAAATTAAAATTTATCATTATCAGTCCTGTAGTTTAACTGCAAGTAATATTTAACAAAACTCACAGCGAACACACTAGCCCCAACTTAAGTCAATCTGTAAAATTAGTTTTCCTGCGAATGTATTTCAAACAATTCAAACTTATTATGATAACAGTCTAGATAATAATGTCTCTCCAGGACTAGATGGCAAGATCATCCACCATAAAAATAATATTATTATATATTTATATAGTAAAACCACTAACTCAGTTAATAATATATCGATGATGTCGGGAATATTTCCTCAAATATTAAAGTGTACTATTGTTAAAGCATTACATAAAGGTAGCGATCGTAATCAGATGGCAAACTATCGTCCAATCTCCCTCGTATCAAATATGGCAAAAATTTTTGAGAAAACAATAACCGCACGATTGTAAAATTATTTCGAAAAATACATCCTTTCAAATAATCGTTTCAGATCCAGACAAAATAAATGCACCCAGGATGCAATTACGGCCTTGACAACAAAAATATATAATGATGTAAATAAAAGTATACCGGTGGCTGCTATCTTTCTAGATCTGGCAAAGGCGTTTGATACTATCAGTCATGTAAAGCTTCTAGAAATGTGCGGGGTCAGAGGCTGCTCTTATAACTTAATAAAAACTCAGTATCAGACAAAAATATGTTGTAACAAATAATGAAAGGAGCAGTGAATCAACAGTAACGTGTGGTGTACCACAGGGCATAGTTCTTGGCCCTGTACTTTTTATAATTTACGTTAATGATCTGTTTATAAATATTGATACGGATAGTGTATGCCGACGATACAGTTATTCAGGTTAGCGGTGATTCTTGGGAGGATGTTCGCTCAAAATCTGAACAATATAGTTGAATAGTAGTTTGCTAAAACTGAGTACATAAAAATTAAAATTTATATGTCTCAGTCAATTTAAACCAATTGATTTTACACCAGGATATATGCAATTGAAATGCATATAATTGTCCCTCGTATAATGAACAAACTAATAACATCAAATACCTCGGCGTAATCATTGATCAGTTTCATAAATGGCACGAACACATTAACTGTTTAACAAAAAAATGCGTGTTCATATTTAAAAGTTTAAGCGGGATTCTTAGTCATAAATAGCAATTGTTACTATGCTCTTGTATAGCCGTTGTTAACGTATGACATTCTGTCCTGGGGTGGCACTTATAAAAATAATCTAGAAAAAGTATTTGTCTGTCAGAAAATAATTATTAAAACCATCCTTAGGAAACCAACGCGTTACCCAACTGGAATCTTGTTCTCGAATTTTAATGTTCTCACTTTAAGAGAACCTATATATTTGATATTTGAAATATTATTACACGAATAAAAATTCCGTAAGCCTTTTTGAACATGAATATAACACCAGAGCCATAAAAAATCGTAAATGTATACTTCCTGTCTCCCATAGTACGACAACTCAAAAATATTTCCTGTATTACCTATATAAAATTTACAATGAACTTCTATATTTAATGGCAGCTTCATTTTATACAGTAAAAAAATTAAAATGTGGATTAAGAATTCAAATTTAAATCTTGATTACATATTTATCTAGCGTCCCATATTTTTGTCATTATAGAATACTCTAACTTGTATAATTAGTAAATTACTTAAAACTTTATATTATTTTAGTGTAAGAATGTACAATATACTACCGAATGAACTTCTGTATCTAATGGCAGCTTCATTTTATACAGTAAAAAAATTAAAGTGTGGATTAATAATTCAAATTTAAATCTTGATTACATATTTATTTAGCGTCCTATATTTTTATCATTATAGAATACTTGTATAATTAGTAAATTACTTAAAACTTTATATTATTTTAGTGTAAGAATGTATTTTTGTATCATTTTATTTCAGTTTTACTTTAGTACTATACTAAGTAAAATTTAATTGTATTTAAGAAATTTGTAAAATTAGTAACTTAACACTTCATATTATTATATTATAAGAATAATCTTTGTATTATTTTATTTAGTTTTACTTTAGTAGTAAGTACTATTTTATGGTTATTTAGAAACTTTTTACAAGTAATTTTATTACTGCCCTATCAACAGATTGTAAATATTACAGAAGTCACGAACAAAACTTTTCTAGGTTTCTGTGACCGAACCGTTTATTTTTGTATATTTTTTTTACATTTGTGGCACATATAAAAACTTGTTCTAGTCTATTCTGTTTTATAATGGAATTAACATAAATCACAAATAAAACGCATTCTTGCTGCATATTATTATCGATAAATTATTAACTGTTAAAAACAATTTCTTAACAAAATTATATTTTTTTTCAAAATGGAAAACTAAATTAATTAGGTATTTTTTATTTGTTTATTTATTATTTTCATGTTTTTTTTTGTTAAGCAATTAACGATCTAAAATTCACCTTAATTTCCTTTTGTTTTTGATGAAACAAAGTTAGTTTTGTTTAAACTCCGAGCCTATTCCCATGATATCAGCATCTTAATTATAAGGTTTATTCGATTAAAGTTAAGTTTATATGCCGGTGACTATATAAAACTCACTTTAACATTAAAAATTTATTATGAGTTTCTATAATCCTTTTACAGAATGGCTTTACTCTAATGCCACTTTAAGAAAGCTGAACTTTTCAACAAATTAAATTGATTTGCATACAGATTTTTGTTTTTAATTTATAATGCGTTTATTATTAAAATTTCACTTAAATAAACTTTCTGTTATTTCCCTCGTGGGTCAGTAAGAAAATTAGTGTATTTATCTGATACGTCATGTAAGTATAGGTAACGGTTATTTCAAAAACATAAAAAATGTATTTAAATTAACCTTACTTTGTTTCATTGTTCTAACTCCAACGGAAACGGATATTACAAATATAGTAAATTAAACTCACCCCTTTTTGAAAAAATGCTGGCTGATTTCGCACAGAATTGGTCACAAAAGAAGTTTCACAACTTTCCGCGCTCGCAGATATCGCGAATAGTGGATGATCGGCACGCGTCGAGGACGTCAACGACAGAATACGCGATGCGGCAAACTGAAGAAATCGCCGTCGCGACGGAGGTAGTAAACATTGGCGCATCGCGACGCCGACTTTGCTCGGCGTTTTCCGTGAAATTCCGTGGAAACAGTACTTCATCAAGTGACATGGAATCGGCTTGGGAGTTCTGTTGAATTCAAAACCCTTTAGATATAAATCGTAGGTGAAAAATATGTTGTCCTACAAATCGAATTTCTATTGATATCAATAAATTCTAGCCGCCCGACAGGTTTGTAGAAAACTGTAAAATGGGCACTTGATATATTTATACGAGATATATAAGTGCAAAAGGTGCAAAAAAAGGAACTGCTGGAACAATCAAAATTAATAGCTTCACATGCCTCGCCTAGAAAAGTGGAAAATTTCACCTGTCAATATATAAAATTTATAGTTTTTCAATGCACACATGAGGAAACTAAATTTTTATTAATAAATGAAAAATTGTTCGGAAGGTTACACGGTTCATTTGGTAGTAATGAGAAAAAGCCTAGTTTATGTAACCTAAAGATACAGGGATAAATTAAATTCTTAAGTTATTTCCGCGTTTTTACATTAAATGTGAGCACCAACAGCATAAAAAACAAGCCCTCATTTTATCCACCCAAACACAACCCATGATCATATAAATTTTTGTGACAGTTTCCATTTAAAAATTGTTTAATACAGAGTGTTTCGTAAGTAAGAACACTTGTAACTACGTCAAAATTAGACAATTTAGACAATACCAACCCCTCAAACGATGTAAAATAATAAAATATTCAGTATAACTTTTTCCTTTTTTTTTATTACTTTTAGTGCGTAAAACATATGTTTATGGTGATAGTAAAACCGCTGCACAAGGAATCTCAACTTCCACATCCAGATTTTCTATCCAAGTCTCTCACAACGAAAAAATTTTGTATGTGGAAATAATTGCTTATGAAACTTTAGTCATATAATATTTTAAATCGTCTACCCCAAAAACCCATAAAACGGTATCCCACATCGGTAGTGGGGTGTGGGTGGTGATAGGGGCTGGTAGTGGGGGTGGTAGTGGGGGTGGATGAAGTAAAAAACCATTTTGAGGTTTTTGGTTCTTGTACACACACTAAATCACAATTTTTTTTCATCCCCTTAAATAATGGGGTGGGGGTGGTAATGGGGGTGACTAATGCCAAACAAATTTTTAAGACCTTAGCTTCCCCTGTATATACTAAATGCCAATTTTATGGACCCTCACCTGCATGATTTACTTATTTACCCCCCCATTTACCCCAATTTATCCCCCCACCCTTCGACGAAATAAGATGAAAATATAATCTATTTCCAAATCCCGTTAAAGTACATATGTTTACCAAGTTTCAAGTCAATATCTTTAACGGTTCCAGAGTAATCGTGCTCACAAAAAAGTTACAGACAGACCGACAGACAGACCTATCAATATATAAAATTTATAGTTTTTTAATGCACACATGAGGAAACTAAATTTTTATTAATAAATGAAAAATTGTTCGGAAGGTTACACGGTTCATTTGGTAGCAATGAGAAAAAGCCTAGTTTATGTAACCTAAAGATACAGGGATAAATTAAATTTTTAAGTTATTTCCGCGTTTTTACATTAAATGTGAACACCAATAGCATAAAAAATTAACCCTCATTTTATCCACCAAACACAACCCATGATCATATAAATTTTTGTGACAATTTCCATTTAAAAATTGTGTAATACAGAGTGTTTCGTAAGTAAGAACACTTGTAACTACGTCAAAATTAGACAGTTTAGACAATACCAACCCTTGAAACAATGTAAAATAATAAAATCTAATATATAAAAATCTCGTGTCATAGTATTTGTTATCGAACTCCTCCGAAACGGCTTGATCGATTTTTATGAAATTTTTGGTGTATATTTGGTAGGTATGAGAATAGGTCGTAGGATATTTTTTATACCCCTAGGTGATAAGGGTGGCCCTATCCAGAAATTTTATTTTTATTTTTTGGACAAAAATTTTATTTTTTATTTTTCTTATGATTTGGCATCAAAAAATACTTATAACCCCAAATTTTCACCCTTCTACCACCAACCCCCATTTTTTAATCTTGATTTGAGTATTTTTACTTTCATCCACAGATGCACAATGGGGTTGCAAGATGGTATTTAACCCAGTGAAAACAAAAAGTGCGATTGTCATAATCGATTGTAATAATCGATTGCCGTCCAGTCGATATTGCAACTTTAAAGTTGAAATCTTCCTCTCTCAGTGGTCGCCCGACAGGCGTCTACAGGTGCCACCTCTCACCCAGCAAACAGCACGGAGTAGGAATGAGAAAGAAGCCGGTCTCCTGTCTCTTTCACACAATGGCAAAACACCGTTTGCCGGGTCAGCTAGTATTCAGTATAACTTTTTCCTTGAAATGTACATATTCAAGAGTATTTTCTCTACGACTGTTATAAAACCTGTACTTTTTTTTATTACTTTTAGTGCGTAAAACATATGTTTATGGTAATAATAAACCGCTGCCCAAGGAATTTCTACTTTCACATCCAGATTTTCTATCCAAGTCTCTCACAACGAAAAAATTTTGTATGTGGAAATAATTGCTTATGGAACTTTAGTAATATAATATTTGAAATCGTCTACTCCAAAAACCCATAAAACGATATCCCACATCGGTAGTGAGGTGTGGGTGGTCATAGGGGGTGGTAGTGGGGGTGGATGAAGTAAAAAAATATTTTGGGGTTTTTGGTTCTTGTACACACACTAAATCACAATTTTTTTTCATCCCCTTAAATAATGATGTGGTGGTGGTAATGGAGGCGGCTAATGCAAAAAAAATTTTTGAGACCTTAGCTTCTCTTGTATATACTAAATGACAATTTTATGGACCCTTACCTGCTTGATTTACCTATTTACCCCCCATTTACCCACCTCGACGGAATAAGATGAAAATACAATCTAGTTCCAGATCCCATTAAAGTACATATGTGTACTAAATTTCAAGTTAATATCTTCAACGGTTCCAGAGTAATCGTGCGCATAAAAAAAAAAAAGTTACTGTCAGACCGACAGACAGACAGAATTTTGTTTCGCTCAAGCTTAAAGTCTCGACGTTTCATGACATTCTAAGGCTATTTGAACAATAAAAATTTTCAAAATTTTTTTTGTAGTTACTATACTTCCACTGGATGTGGAAGTAAAAGAAGTAAAAAGCGTTAAAAAATAGTTATTTACTTAACAAGGACCGAAATTGGTATTTTTTTGAAGAAGTGGGCAAATTCCAGAGCGAGCCGCAGGCGAGCCTTGGAAACCTGCGGGTCCAGTAAAAGTACTTTAGGGACGTGTTACGTACAATATATTCTTTAAAACGGGCACAATGTTGTACCGTAAACATCATTTATTCAATTTACATTTTTATAACAATTGTCGCGTTTTCAACTAAACGTCACAATATGTGTCAAGTTATTTTATAGTTTCAAAGAAAACGTAATTCGGTAACTATGGAAACCAATCATTTTCTGGATCAGTCTGATAAAATGCGATTTTCTGACCTAAACATAAACTGGAAAGCGCTAATTTTTGGCCAGTTTTAAAAAAGTAACATTATTTCACTCCTATGTATAGCCAGATCCAGAGTGCATTGAAAAAAATTAAAGTTGTCTCACATTCTTCGCTTTAGAAACGTCAAATTATGAATTTATATTTTGACGTTGAAGCAAATTTTGAAATTTATTTATCTAAATATGGAAATTGAGGACTGTTGCAGAAAAAATATTGTACGAAACTTGTACATAAATGGCCTTTTTTTCACCCAGGGCATTGCTCCACTCACCTTCAGCTCGTGCGTCAAAACTTCCCATTCGTTGAAAAAAAATATCACTTTAAGCACTTGTTGCAACAATTACTATTCTGAACTATTATTCGGACAAACAATTTTTCCCCTTTTCCGTTTTCTATCTTATAGATAAAACCGCTGCCCAAGGAATTACTACTTCCACATCCAGATTTTCTATCCAAGTCACTCACAACGAAAATTTTTGTATGTGGAAATAATTGTTTATGGAACTTTAATGATATAATATTTGAAATCCTCTACCCCAGAAACCCAAAAACGATACTCCACGTCGGTAGTGGGGTGGGGGTGGTTATAGGGGTTGGTAGTGGGGGTGGATGAAGTAAAAAAAAATTTTGAGGTTTCTGGTTCTTGCACACACACTAAATCACAGTTTTTTTCATGAACACAATTTGGTACACATAATATGTGTACCAAATTTTAACTCAATATCTCAAACGCTTCCACAGTAAACGTGCGAAAAAAAAAGTTACAGACAGACCGACAGACAGACCGACAGACAGACAGACAGACAGACAGAAATTTTTTTTCGCTCAAACTTAAAATCTCAACGTTTCATGACATTCTAAGCCTATTTGAACAATACAAATTTTAAAAAAATTTTTGTCGTTAGTATACTTCCACTGGATGTGGATATGTGGAAGTAATACTGAACAATAAGAACGACACATAAAAAAGTGGAACTGCAATATCTTAGTAACAATTTCTTAGCAAACAATTTTAAAAAACCGCTGCCCAAGGAATCACTACTTCCACATCCAGATTCTCTATCCAAGTCACTCACAACGAAAAAACTTTGTATGTGAAAATAATTGTTTATGGATCTTTAATAATATAATATTTAAAATCCTCTACCCCAAAAACCCATAAAACGATACCCCACATCGGTAGTGGGGTGGGGGTGGTGATAGGGGGGTGGTAGTGGGGGGGTTGATGAAGTAAAAAATATTTTGAAGTTTCTGGTTCCTGTACATGCACTAAATCACATTTTTTTTTCATCCCCTTTAATAAGGAGGTGGGGGTGGTAATGGGGGTGGTAATGGGGGTGGCTAATGCCAAAAATTTTTTTGAGACCTCAGCTTCTCTTGTATATACTAAATACCAATTTTATTGACTCTTACCTGCTTGATTTACCCATTTACCCCAAATTTACCCCAATTTACCCCCCAACCCTTCGACGGAACAAGATGAAAATATAATCTATTTCTAGATCTCGTTAAAGTACATATGTGTACCAAATTTCAAGTCAATATCTCAAACGGTTCCAGAGTAAACGTGCGCACAAAAAAAAGTTACAGACAGACAGACAGACCGACAAACAGACAGACCGACAGACAGAAATTTTTTTTTCGCTCAAACTTAAAATCTCGACGTTTCATGACATTTTAAGCATATTTGGGCAATAAACATTTTTAAAAATTTTTTTGTCGTTACTGTATATCCACTGGACGTGGAAGTAAAAGAAGGTAAGTTTAAAGTTACTCAACAGGCGACAATTATAATATAGATATAGATGATATAATTAACTTTGCAATGAAGGAAGCAAGAAAAATATATCATGCGTGATTTTTTTAAATGTTTATGAAAAATGTTTTTCCATTTAAAAGAAAATATTTAATTTTAATTTTTGTTTATTGATTTATTTTATATTTTTATATTTAATAAATAGACATACCGAAAAATAAAATGGTTTCTTCATATTACTAGCTTTATAAGTGTTATTTTTTGACGTCTGTCAGTGTTATGAAAGTGTCACTTACAGCCCATAGACAAAAAAAGCACAAAATTTACTTTTTCGCCTACCATATGTGAAAACGAATCATATTAACCCTAAAAATATGACCGAAAGTAATGTTTATCGTGCCTTGGGCCACTAAACTCATAACAACACGATTTTGTAGTTGTTCAAAATCTAGACACCTTTGATTGTCATTTGCATACTTTGACGTTTCACATAATTTTACTTCCACGTCCAGTGGAAGTATAGTAACGACAAAAAAATTTTTTTAAATTTTTATTGTTCAGATAGGCTTAGAATGTCATGAAACGTCGAGATTTTAAGTTTGAGCGAAAAAAAAATTTCTGTCTGTCGGTCAGTAACTTTTTTTGTGCGCACGTTTACTCTGGAACCGTTTGAGATATTGACTTGAAATTTGGTACACGTATGTACTTTAACGAGATCTAGAACTAGGTTATATTTTCATTTTGTTCCATCGAAGGGTTGGGGGGTAAATTGGGGTAAATTTGGGGTAAATAGATAAATCAAGCAGGTAAGAGTCCATAAAATTGGTAATTAGTATATACAAGAGAAGCTAAGGTCTCAAAAAAAAATTTGGCATTAGTCACCCCCATTACCATCCCCACCCCATTATTAAAGGGGATGAAAAAAAATTGTGATTTAGTGTGTACAAGAACCAGAAACCTCATAATATTTTTTTATTTTATCCACCCCCACTACCACCACCTATCACCACCCCCACCCCACTACAGATGTGGGGTATCGTTTTATGGGTTTTTGGGGTAGAGGATTTCAAATATTATATTATTAAAGTTCCATAAACAATTATTTCCACATACAAAATTTTTCGTTGTGAGTGACTTGGATAGAAAATCTGGATGTGGAAGTAGCGATTCCTTGGGCAGCGGTGTTTCATTATATGTTTGAATAAGTTAAAATGAATGATAACTCAGACAGTGATGAAGAATTTACGAATACTCCACCGGACTTCCAAGAGGAAGCTAGCAATGTTTCTCTGAGCTTATTACCTACGGTACGAAAAGTACTATGAATTGTTCAATAACTCGAAAAAGAATAAAAAAGCAAAAAACTTAACAGAAAATGTACTGCTTGCTTATCTATCGGAAAGATCAAAGATTGTAAATGCAGGAACACTATGGTCTGAATTTTCAATGTTGAAAAGCACTTTTAAAGTCAAGGAAAATATTAATTTTGCTGATTTTCATAAAGTTCGAGCATTTTTGAAACAAATTTCTGTAAATTACCTGCCCAAAAAGTCTAAAACTTTGACTCAAGAACAATGCATTGAATTTGATTTTTTTTTTGATTTTTGTTGTATTGTTCCTTTTTTTTTGGTTTTATTTAATGCTAAGCGAAAAACAGTTGTGTCACACATGCAGAAAACGCATTAGCAGCCCTGAGCTATCAGCTGCCCTCGCTTCGCTTCGCTCGCTGGGGCAGCTAATATCCGCGGGCTACTAATGCTCGTTTTCTGCCCTTGTGACACAATATACTATTTATGCTCTAGGGTCTAGGGTAAAAAAGCAAAGTAATAGGGAAGTTAAATAATAATGAAATTCTGGCACCAACGAAGTACACGCATTTTTGGCCGCCTCCTGAATGCCGATACTTTCATCATAATCCATATTTTTATTGCAAAAATTCATGTAAATAATTTGAATGACGGAAATTATTATGAAGTTATCAATTTGACAACTTATTGACAGTAACCATAGCAGAAAGCAAACACACTCCAATTAGAGTCTAAGCCAACTAATAAATGAGTTCGACACATCTTGGAATATAATAATTTTGAATGAATTTTCCTAAAAATTGTAATATTGCTAGTAGTACGAAAAACGTCGTATGCACCTCAGCTTGTGTTATGTATTTACAGGTCTCGAACATTGCAAACCTCAGCCCTATGGGCTTCGGTTTGCACTGTCTTCTTGACCTGTAAAATACACTTACAAGCTTTGGAACATAATAATTATTTAGGTACCAAGGCTTGTAGGTGCTGAGGTTTGCAAGTGTTCGAGACCTGTAAATACACGTTACAAGCCGAGGTGCATACAACGTTTTTCGTACTACTAGCAATATTATTATTTTTCGGAAAATTCATTCGAAATTGTAAATCTATATTTCAGATTTTTCTAACTCATTTATTAGTTGGCTTAGACTTTAATTGGAGTGTTTGCTATAAACGCTTTCTAGTTGCTATGGTTGCTGTCAGTAAGTTGTCAAATTCATAAAGTATCGACATTCAGGAGGCAGCCGAAAATGTGTGTGCTTTGTTGGTGTCGGAATTTCACCATTGTTTAACGTTTTTATTACATTCCTTTTCTGTCCCAGGTCAAAAAAGTTACTTTTTTGCCCTAGGGCATAAGAGTAAATTTTGTTTTTCCAGGGACTGTAAGAAACACTTTCATAATACTGGCAGACCTCAAAATATGACACTTAAAAAGCTAGTAGTACGAAAATAACTATTTTGGAGCGGTGATTATAGCGACATCGGAGATCAAGATAACCATTTCCGAAAATTTTTCAATAAGAGTTTTTAATCAAGATGACAAAGTTGATGCAAGAAAAGTTTTAGCTACTTTGACCGAATTATTTATCTTTTGTCATTTTTAGGACGAATTTTCTGTCACCTTCACCAACATTCATTAATGTTTTATACTACGCTATCTTTATTGAAACGAAGAATCGTATTAGTTCAAAATATTCTGAAACACTATTAGAAACTATCACAATATAAAATATATTAATAACATAACTTGTACCGCTTGTACTTTTTTAGTTGTATCTCATATTTTTAAGCAGAAAGCAAATTTGACCAAAATTCAATTTCCATAAGAAAACAATGGGACTATGTTGATAAAAGCTCAATAATTATACTTATTCTATTGACATCATTTTCTTGTAAATTCTGAAATATCTCTAGATATTCAAAGAATTATAAAAATAAACACTATAAATAACAGTTTTATTACTGTAGGACGTCAAGTCGACCTTTATAAATTTTATTTGTTATTTATAAATTATTAAGAAATGCAGTGTCGCCGTGCTGTAAACTAAATTATAAATAAATGGCGATTACTCTTAATATATTTCTTAATCCCCAATAATTGTTTAAGTATGATATAGGTACTTAACGTGACTAATGATTTATTATGAGTAAGAACCTGTTATTGTTGACAGTTAGGTATCATTAACATGTGAGTGGCGATTTCTTACTGAGGTTCAATAAAAGTCTTAAAACAATTTTACTATTATTATTCAGAACTACTTAGAACCCGTGGGGTACCACAGGGATTTATTTTGGGTCATTTGCACGAGCCAACTGTAGTCCTTTAAAAAGTACACTGTTACGCTGACGATGCACAATAATTGAATTATTCATTTGATTCAAAATGTATCGATGACGCTAACACAATTAATAATGATATTGCTGAATTAATAACGGTTTATTTATAATTTGTATACACACCTTAGTAAATCAAAGGCAATAATGATGTTTGGCAGGATAACTCAGTACAGTGGAAGATTTAATTTTAAAATTCAATCGTATTTCTGTAACTTGAATAAATGAGGTAAACAATTTTAGATCTGTTATCGTCTCAAATTTAAAGAACATATGTAATGCGTGTAACAGGATCATATTTTCCTTTAGTTTTAAAGATAAACGATTAAAATTTGGAACACATTATACACTTAATAAACGCCACTATTTGTCATATAAATGATTTTTTTCTACTTCCGGTTTCACCAGTAGTGACAATAACTTTTGATTTTCAAATGGTACATCTAGTATATTATTGCATTTTTGAATTCTGCATAGTTTTCTGAATCCAGTGATTCCCGTTGGAATATTTTTGACAAAAGTGATGAAAATGCATTCTAAAAACTAAGAAAACTGAAGAATTGAACGCCAGTAAGATATGTATGAAATATAGCCGAAATATATTGCCTCATCCGAATCGGCATATACTTCGAATTACGGCTGGGAAAATGATGAAAATACTTGTTCTAGTGATGTGCTCCAAATGAAGCAGAATTTACTTATTGTTTGTGCCTCCTTGTACATGCGAGAACAACAATAAAAACATTGTCGATCAGATAGTATAGAAGAAGGTTATGTAAACAAAGATATTAATTTTGAATTTTGAGAGCTGTATTATACCACTTTGCTTTCTGTGATTTTGATTTAATTACATTTTATTTTGTTTTATGGTTTTTATATTTGTTCGTTATATAAATAAATAGTTTCTTGTTAATTTCTCTTATGTTTCTGAATACCAGAGATGAAAAAAAAATCATGAAAAGTAGCAATTCAATTTTCTTTCATGATTTGATCTCAGTATTTTTTAGTTCGTCTCATTGGGTTATAGAGGAAGTAAGGAGTTGGGATTTTCCCGAAAAAAAGCAAAATCGAGCTAAAGTCATAAATCCTATTCCTACCCCCGTTTTTGAGGGTGCTGAACACGAATAATGGGGCGGGAATAGTTTTTAGTCATGCGCACCCACTGAAATGGCCAAAAACCATCCCCATTTGCTTATTTCTCATATAACAGCTTGGTATCGACTGTTTTTTAGAGATATAATAGATGGTGAAAAGTGATGTCAGGTAGTAGACCGCAACCGTCCTCGGGTGCAGAATCTATCCTATCGAGGGGTGTAAAATTGTTTCCTTTTTTTTTTTTTCTTGTTAAAGATGTTTATCCCCCCCCCCACCGTCTTCGAGGATGCTGATCAAGAAAAATAAATTGGTTTTACGCTGGTTCGACCCTTCCTTCACTCTTAAACTGTCGGAAACCACCCCTTTCATGATAATAATAATATAGGTAGCGACTTGGCTGATATTAGGGACTCGTTCTATAATTTTATTTGTTTTTGTCGCCTTTACTGTTTTCTGGGCAAATCTTTTGTCCTCGAGGTATCCATAGTCCATCAAAATGAATGAATGAATTTCATTTAGTACTTGTTACTTCTTGTGGATAAAATATTACCTAAAATTAGACGATATTGAAAATTTCAGATGCATCCGATATGTGGTTTTCGAAATGTACGACTTTTAAAGTGCACGGTGTGACCAACATCGTGACGTCAGAGGATAGTAATATAAATCGGTGAAAATAGTTGATAAACTGAAATTCTTCACAAACCGCATAAGTTTCAAAACACACTGCTTAAGTTAACGATTTGTAATATTATGAAGCTATAATAACGCGCTGCAGCTAGCCGCTTCGGCTAGCAGGTTCCTATCAAGTGACGTCATTGCCGATACTCGACCTCGGTCCATTTTTATGATTCTTTTTTGAAGATATATAGGTCTCACAAAATTCTAGTTTTTTGCACAGGGTCTTCAAATGATAAGATCTTTCAGATAATCAACTAAAAAAAAGTGCTAAATGAGCCCATTGTGCGCCAGAGGATGAAGATGATGAACCAAGCACAGAAACAAACTAATCCAATGATAATAGTTTATACCCAAAGTGTATACTTCCGATTATAAATCGGAAACGGACGATGTTTGCGATGAAGAAGGAGGCAATAGCATTGAATATGATGTTCATTTTGAGAAATATTAACTATGTAATTCTCTTTGTACTTTGTAAGCGCTCTAGGTTATATTGTAAAAATATTATATTAAACGCAAAATCTTGTCCTGTGTATATAATTTATTAAAAACAGAAATTTTTACCAATAGTATTCTCTTCCTTATATACCGTTTTATTTTGATGAGGATGTAAAATGGACAAATGGTGACTTTGAAACCACTCCCACTCAATATATAAATTAGAAAATAAAGAAAATCAATGTTTCACTCTCTGGGGGGACCAACCCCCTGAGGTTGTTACAGTTCACTCTTACCATTGTCCTTGATCAGCATCCTCCAAAACGGGGCCTAAACGTCTTTAACAAGAAAAACAATGAAACAATTTTACACTTTTACTACCCTTGATGGGGTAGATTCCACCTTCAAGGGTGGTTGCGGTCTACTACCTGACCTCACCTTTCATCTCAATGAAAAAACAAAGAATCCCTGCAAAAATAGTCGATACCAAGCTGTCAATGAGAAATAAATGAAAAGGGGAGGTTTTTGGCCGTTGACCAAAAACTTTTTTCACCATTATTCGTATTCAGCACCTTCGAAAACGGGGGAAATAATAGGTTTCATAACTTTAGCATGATTTTCCATATTTTCCGACTCCTTACTTCCACTATTAGAGAAAAATCATTTTGGGCTCGTAGCTGATATTTTGTACGTTTCCAAAAACTTATGAAAAGCAATTTTTGGAAATAAATTATCAAATTTTACCTTTCTGTGCAAGTTTAGCTTATATTCAAATGGTTAATTTTAACGCTGTAATTGAATAAATGGACCTAGTAGAAGGCATTTGAAAAATAAATTATTAAATTTCAGTGCTTGAGAATTTTGATTATTTCATTAGTTTATACCCGATTGTCGAAAAATTGATATTAATCATGGTAGCGTAGTCGGCTAAAGCGTACTATGTGACGAATATACTGGCTAGACTGTCTATCATCTACTGGGTTCGAGGCTCAGTTCCGACACTGACAATGTCGATGGGTATGGATATATGTCTGCGTTTCTTAATGTGTAAGCCCTTGCCAGACAGCCTTGGCTTTGGATTTGGGAGGTGATCTAGTAAATGCGGTGTGTCTATGTTTAATAACTGATTATTTTTAAGGAATGAATGAATGAATGAATTAACCAATAAATAATTTCAGGAAGTTTTCAAGGGAGTCGGACTTTAACCAAAATACCAAGGGTTTTGGCCCGCAAAAGTAAACGTTGGTATTTATTAATTGGGTAATTAATTAATGAGGTAACATCGCACAGTAGATAAGGCTAAGCTCAATTATATAAGGGTCATATTTGTTTTAAATATAGTAATATTTTAAAGGAAGCTTGGGCATTGCAATGTTGTATAATATATGAGATTTAGAGAGATACATTCCTAAGAAACAGGTGGTTCACGTCCAATTCCTTTGAAAACTCCTAAACTCGCTTATGAAACTTCTAGATTTTTTGTAAGCATATTTTTTCGGTTTTTTTCATCGTACATTTTATAAGAATACCAAGGTTCAATATATATTTATCTAACCCCGTTATGAAAAGTCAAATTTTAAATGCATTTTTGATGTCACCTTTTTCATAACTGTCATTTTCACTACATAACTAATTACGTAAAAAAAATTTTACGTAACTGATTATTGAACCTATTTGTTGACACCAATTTTCTAATTTCTTATATACTTCTTCTTACCTGCTTTTTGATTTACCAAGAAGTGTTATTGAATTTACTGCTAAATCCGATTGTTTTAAGTAAATCAGATGGAATACCCACATCTGAATCAATCAATTTCAACTTAATTTGCTTCAAAAAATTCATTGTTACTTGTGTAAAGATTGTTTATACAAACGTCAATCCGTACTAACGCTCAGGTAAAGCGATAAAAACAGAATTTATTTGTACAGTTGCAAGCGGTAGCTATGATGGGAACCGTAATAGTATCTTACATACCGAGGTGGAAAGTGTTTCATTGTTGTCGAGAGATAAGATAGTTGAGCGAGGCGCGCAGCGGCGAGGTCAACTAATTCTCGAGGCAGCAATGAAATTTTCCACTAATGTATGTATACTATTTTATTCACAATCATTTATCTCCCTTAAAGAACAAGAAGCCAAAAAAATCGTTTACTAAATTTTTAAATAGCATTTTATGTTTCTATTAATCAGGCAATGAACAAAAAATTCTTATGTCAGACGACAAATTTCAAAGTCATTTGTGTTTGTCCCTTGCCTCTATTTATAGAAAATGTAGGATAATAATACCGATAGTGAAATTGGGTATGCAACGTGAGTTGCATACACATTATTTTTTGTACGACCAGTCATAATAAAATAGAAAATTATCACTTTATTTCTGAGATTTATTAATTATAGATTACAATTAAGAAATATTATGAAAACTAAACTTAGGAAATATTATGGATTATTATTTCAATTTCACTTTCACTATCAGACATGTTCACTGATTTTAATTGCAAGAAGCACAAAGTTTGAAAATTTGCTAGGTAAGCAGTAAGTGTGACTTAGATCTGTTCAAGTCAATAGTTGATATTGACAGAATATAGCTGTGTATCGCGTTTCTATTGGTTATAAACATGTATCTTAATGGAAAATTTGTATCTTAATGAATCTCATTAAAGTACAAGTAGGGAATGTCTAATGAACGAATTAAAGTATGGGAGTAGAAAAATTGTTTATACTATATTTCCCATAGCACATTTTGTAAGAATCTCTAATTTCAATCTATGTCTAGATTGTAAATACACCTCCACGCCTAAATCCATTTACACAGCAGCAAGAATTTTTTGAATTATGTTTCCTGTTGTATGTATCAAAATGTCAGCCTTCTAAATCCACATTTTGAACCACTATACATCGCGCATTATTTTTAAAATCAAGAATTTCCCCTGGATTTTCAAAAATCTTTGAAAAGGGGCGAGCGCAGATGCGTATTGACTGTGCTGTATTCTGATACTCCAGTGAAGCAACGTGCAGCACTGTTAGTACTTGGATGGGTGAAATCCATCTTGGGAAACAACAGCGATCTCGTCCCACCTTTCAGCGGCTTTTAATAAGCTTATACGTGGAAGTTATGTAATTTCAAGACGAGGATTACGTAATGGATATACCATCCTTCGGAAGGAATGTAAAGCAGGCATTCCCTTGTCTATTAAATATTAGGCTACTCTTCTCAAGGAAAGAGGTTCGGCAAAATTTCCAGGTTGGTAGTAGCTCGTCTTCTGGCATCGGTGATAGGTCCTGGTAGCGGAAATAGGCCGACGTTAAATAAATAGTTAAAAAGAAAAGAGAATTATTTTTCTAACTTTGTCTAGAAATAGGTTTGATTGTGAATTTTTGATCCACCTGCAAATTAAGATTACTAGTCAAATCAACTGATTAAAACAATCTCAAAATCCTCAAAAATTTTTCTTGTTGCATTGTAACGAGTCTATGACAAACAACAATGTATAATATATATTTCCAAATAGCTTAGCAAAGATATTTTTGGTACTAATTCCTATATTTTTGTATTTCTATTTTAATAACAATTAAAAGAGAATAAATAAAAAAGATTACACATGTTATTGATTGGTGATAGGATATATCCTATATAACAACAAATAGATTACACTTAATCCATTTATTTATTGCCGTATATTGTATATATCTTATCTACTAATTTCACACCAGTAAAACTTGATAAAATTTGCATTTTGGAACAGAAAGCCTATTATAGTTCCATTATTAAAAGTGTGTTGGATCTGATTGTACAGTTTTGTGTATTATGAAAAATTTATTTCGTGAAGTTTATCTTGTTGTTATTTTATATTCGCGTAAGTTATTATATTTTATACCACAATAGATATAAAGCAGTTAATTATCACAAAATTTAGAATAAAGTTCATATTGTGAGTTTTACACAATTAAGAAATCCTTGAATAAATTATGAACACAAATTGATTGTATGCTACTTTTGCACTAAGACAATGTTTTGCAATCTGCAGTACTAGACAAAACATATATACAGGCTAAAGCACGGTATATACAGAAAAGATTCATGACAAACTATACTTCTAAGGGCCATAAAGAACCCCTCGCCTATTCACAACTGTATTGTTTAATTATTGAAATACAAGGTGATAAATTACTTATGGCTACCATTTACTTTGGACAAAGCTTCCTTAGTATCTATTAGAATTTGTATGAATTTTATGTGTATTTACCACTGTTGCACGACCAGAAAACAAATAAAAACAAATAAAATACACCTAAACATAAACAACGAACTCGTCGCCAACACAAATATAATTGCTAATACGTTTGCTAAATACTTTGCCACATCAATAAAAGAAATAGCTGAGATCAACTTTTCACAAAACACTCTTGATTGCACTACGCAACCTGACGTGGGATATACTATGTTTTTTTACCCCTTATTAGACCATGAAATCATAGAAATAATCGCGAAATTAAAAAATAAACCTTCAACTGGTTACGATGAAATACCTACTTTACTAATTAAGGAATGTAAATACGAACTATGTCACTACATAACCGACATTGTAAATAAATCTGTTAGCAATGGGCAGTTCCCTAAGCAGTTAAAGTTATCTAAGACAACTCCTGTATTCAAAAAGGGCAATTCTGCTTTACTTGAAAATTATAGAGCCATTGTAACGCTTAGTCCTTTCGCTAAAATTCTTGAAAAAGATGTCTATATTCGGCTAATCGATTACCTTAATAAAAATAATTTATTAACTAGCTGTCAACATGGGTTCCGTGAGGGATTTTCAACTGAGACAGCCACAACTGAACTTACGCAACATATAATTAACAAGCTAG
The DNA here is from genome assembly GCA_936432065.2 of Rutpela maculata. Lineage (NCBI taxonomy): Eukaryota > Metazoa > Arthropoda > Insecta > Coleoptera > Cerambycidae > Rutpela > Rutpela maculata. The sequence continues at coordinate 40,903,661 of OW386285.2, forward strand.
ATACTGGAAATATGGTAGTGGGAGTCTTTTTCGACTTATCCCGCGCATTCGACACTATTAATCCTCTTTTTCTGTCCAAAAAAACTGAATTGAATGGGAATCCGTGGGCCAATTAATGATTGGATTATCTCCTACGTAACACATAAAAAATTAGTAGTAAAAATTGAAGATTTCTACTCTGACCAATTTGATGTTGAGCTTGGTACGCCCCAGGGAAGCGTATTAGGACCGTTGTTGTTTCTGCTGTACATAAATGATCTGCCATCCTATATAAAGGAGGGGAGGTTGTTTATATACGCTGATGACACAACAATAATATCTGCAAAAACCAGAGACGAGGTTAACATTCTAACAACTAGGATACTTACATCTTTCACGGAGTGGTGTGCAAGAAATCACCTAATTATTAACCTGAGTAAAACCGTATGCATTGAATTTACGAATCCTTACAGAAAGCAAGATTGGAATTTAAATTTTAATATAAATAACATTAGTTCAACTTCTAGTACAACTACAAAATTTCTAGGTATCCCATTAGATAGTTCACTAGGCTGGGGTAACCAAATTGACTCCATCTGCGCTAAACTTAACAGCGCTTATTTTGCTTTAGCTACTTTAAAAAAGTCTCTTGACGAGAAATCTCTTATGAATTTCTATTATACTACGTATTCGTCTATCTCCTATAATATTTTATCATGGGGACAAGCTGCGGACGTGCTTCGGGTCTTTATCCTACAAAAAAGGATAATTCGTCTCATATTTGGATTGCCCTATAATGAGACATGTACTCTTACGGGAATATACATTTTTAAATTATTTGCCGCGTCTAAAAGGGGCGGTCTTGACGTGCCAACATCAGATAAGGGAAAAAAGGACTACTAAAATAATAATTGACTAAACAAACTAAATTGGCACATTTTGATTACCCTTCGAGAGGCGGCAAAAATTTATATACCTGGCTTAGCTCAGTTAAGATGGGGTGGGCACATGGTTATCCAGCTGTGGCGGTCACTTGAAAACAAACTACGACAGATTTTAACAAAATGTATATTTAATGATCAACAACACATTGATAAACACCTAGTTTTATAAAATTAATCAATGGTACCTAGAGAGGCACAATTTCATTAAAGAGCTAGAAGGGCTGCCCAATGAAACGATGTGGGGATTCCTAACCTATATGTTATGGGGGGTAACATGTAAAAGGCCTTTCGCTCGTTGTACCAAAACCCCAGTGAAAATCACCCTACTAATACACTTAACTACTTACATAAATATTTAAAAATTCCCAGAATACCAGGGCCATTCAAAATTCCTACCAAAATTCAACGAGCATTAACAGGAGCAATGCGGCTATCTAAAAATTCGTACTAATGTAATTTACTCTAATAAACCACGAAACCAGTGCCAGAGGGGCAATATAACTAGGTGGTAAGTCTTATATCAATGTTACTTACTTTAATGAAACAAACGCCATAAGGGCAATACTTATGAATAAATAATCTACGTACAAAATATTGACATACACAAATGTAAATATAAAACGGCTCCAATAACTATGTCACTGTGGGTTATTCCCATCACATAAGCCCTAGAATAATAATGTAAAACTTAAGTCTGACAAACAATAATAAAAGCGTACACACAGAGGGGTAGGTCGGTGGTGTCACACTACGCTCCAACTTCCGACGAGAGGACAAAGATGAACAAATACAAAGCTACTTACAGTCAGGTGCTTTCTTGGGTTGAGCTTACAGTAACACTTCGTGGGTTCCGATACTCTAGCTAGACCACTGAAGTGGATCGAACGATTAAGGGTCGTCGACGCGGGGGCAAAAATGCTCCAGCTCTGTCACCAGGCGTTGTTCCCAGACTGCTGTGACTCACAAAACATAAGCTCTCGAAGGTGTGTCGAAAGAAGGCTCCTGAAGTCCTAGGGGGAAACTACCAAGGACTCGGAGGGTCACCTACCCTGTCCACTCACAACTCAGCTAGGGGTAAGCTACCAAGGGCTCCAAAAAGAAAGTCCTCAAGACATCAATAATAAATCCCAAACATCCAGGGCGTCCAAAAAATCCAACTTCTAGGGTGCAGGCACCAAAAATAAGTTTTCGGGGTGTCACAAAAAAAATGAAGTTCCAAGGGTGCTCCCAGAAAAAATGGCAGGAAAAAGAACCCTGAAATATAATAACAATGGAACTCAATCCTCGTTAAAGAGGTAAAGACATCAAGGCGCAACTTACGGCGTAACCGGTTCCTTTAGCAAACCAAGATGGAAGTCCGTGCCGGCTCGAATCCCAGGAAATCTGTCTTCATCGGGGCTTCGACAAAATATCACAACACAATTTCCAATAAAACAACTAACCTACGACTGAGGGTTACGTTTAATCCGTGTTTCCACGATATTAATAATCACAAAATTATAAAACGCTAGCCCTCGCCGACTTGCTTTCTTCCAGCTTCAGCAACGACAAAACAAAAACCAAATGACAGAACTAACCGCTAGCGCTGCGATCGTCTTTCCTATTTTCCAAGTTCCGCGGACGTTGACAATAGGCAACTCTATATACACTCAATACCACACAGTGGCGTATCCAAGCCACCGAAATGAGTTGGTAAGGGCCGAGAAATGTTCCCCTCGTATCTCTTGTTACTGACGATGCAATAGGACGTAACATATTACAGCATACTTATAAAAATATTGATAACTATTTGAAAAATTGTAACCTCCATTCCTATCCAACGCGCAAAAAGAACAACATACATATTGATAGTTTTAAGCACACATTTTATAAGAAATCTCCGGATTACGCGGGACCCAGTTTTTTCAACATGTTACCTGGAAAAGTTAGAAATTTATGCCCTTTGTTTAGATTTAAAAACCAGTTAAAATCCTTATTGTTAGAAAACTGTTTCTACAGTTTAAATGAATTTGAATTGTATCTTACTCAAAGTAATACGTACCTCGCCTAATTATATTTTAGGTATGATTGATTTTTGTTTCATGTTTGTATAACTATTTTGAATGTTTACTAAATGTGCCCCATTTGACCAATACCTAATTGTATATTACCATATTTTTTTACAGCACATTGGATTTTTATTGTTTATTTATTTATTTTAATAGTTATGTTAATGTTCTATTTTTTGTGTAAAAGTTCTGTGTTTTTTTTACAAAATAACTTAGGCACTGGCCTCTTTTGACGTACTTTATCCATTTCTTTGTATTTGGCAAACAAGGGTTTAATAAAGATTATTATTATTATTAATATTTAAAAATTCCAGGTTCAGACTTTTTGTTACTTCCCTCTCTTACCAAAATTGTTATGTAATCGTGAAAAATCACCCTCTGAGATTTCTAAAGATTTTCACGTTTTTCAAAGTATGTAGATTACGAAAATTGAAGCCATTTAATTTCGTCAGCCTGTCTGTCTGTTTGTCGGTCTGGTGTCTGTATGTTGGCGCTATATCTAAAAACCACTTGAGAGAATAATAATCTTTGGTAGTACGGTAGGATGGCTACGCATACGAACATCCATTAACGAATGGGTACAAAATGAATCTCTAGAGTGGTGGAAGACAGGCCAAATGTTCATTAACGAACGATCGGCCAAATTCACCGAAGACCTATTTCACCAAAATAGAAAGGCCATTATGATAATGGTAGGTCTTCTAACTGGACATTGTAGGCTTAATAGACATATGAGTCTAATGGGCCTGGCAGAGGATGCAACATGCAGATTCTGTCAAGAGAAAGAGGAAACCTCAGTACATGTGCTGTGCCATTGCGAAGGCCTAGCCAGAGGAAAAAAATGTGACGAGAGACAGTAATACTTGACATGTCGGAGGGGATGTAAAGCAGGCGGTCCCTTGTCTATTAAATGTTAGGCAAGTAAAAGATCCCTACTCTTCTTAAGGGAACAGGTTCGGCAAAATTTCCAGGTTGGGGGTAGCTCGTCTCCTGGCGTCGGTGATAGGCCCTGGTAGCGAAAATAGCCGACGTTAAATAAATAGATAAAAAAAACAAAAAATACTTAACATGTAGTTAACACAACTAGCAGGGAAGAGAAATATGACAAAAGTATACAGGGTGATCACTTTACAAAAAATTAATGAAAAAAATGTAACAGATGATAATATTTCGCACGCAGTTAACACGAAAGAAAAATATGAAAAATATACATGCTGGTTACTCTAAAAAAAAAAAGAAGAAAAATGTGGAGGACGATAATATTTTCATGCAGTTAACGCAATTATCAAGGAAGAAAAATATGAAAAATATACGAGGTAGACACCGTAAAAGAATTAAAATATGTGGCGGAGGACGATGATATTTCGCATATTTCGTAAAGGAAGAAAAATATGAAAAATATACAGCATTGTCACTCTAAAATAATAATGAAAAAAACGTAATGGAGAACTATAATATTTGACATGTAGTTAACAGAGCTGCCAGAGAAGAAGAAAATACACCTTCTATAAAAAAATAATTATGGTGTAAGTAATATTTGGGCTCTAGTTTGCACAATTACTGAAGATGACATATTTTTAGTGAAAAATATGTAGAGGCTAGTCAAAAATAATAGCGGAGGAAAATAATATTTGGAATATAGCTGTTTCTATTGTCAGGAAGACAACCTGATATACTTTTAGTGAAAAAAATATACATGGCAGCCCATCCTGCGGGAAAGATAATGAATAAATGCTTTGCGTAAATATTTTTACAGGTTTTTTAATTTGGTTTTTCTCATTTCTGTAAAGAAGATCACCCTGTGTATATTTCTATAAATTTAGTGAAAAATTATAAACGTCCATAAATCGGTAAACAATAGTATGAGAATAGATTTTTTTGCACCCGCGTGAATTTGGTAAAATGGGGAATTGAAAGATTGAATTAAATCCAAATAAATTGTCGAAATAAGAAATAATAGTCAGTAGAGCCTCAATAATTATGCTTTTATCATTTAAAATGAATCTTCATAAAAGTATCCTTAAACAAATTACATTCACATTCACAGAAAATTTTCAAAATGAAAACTCTACACTTTTGTTGGTGTTTGTTTAAAGCTAATAGATTTTATAATTAACGTAATATTGTTTCTAATTAAATTTTATTGATAAAAAGCACCTACAATAGATTTTTCACTCAAGCACAATTTCAGCCTAGAAGGAGAATTCTAGGCTTCTACTTTGACCTTTTTTTTTGCAGGGGGGGGGGGAAGGAGAAATCCATCATGGACACCCAGCGCCTTGGATCTATCACGCTGGGTAGTGCTGGACTCTAATCAAGCTAAAACCCCTCCGGATCCCCCTGTCTTCAGTGTTTCCTCATATCCTGGAACCGCTCTCGCTTACCGTCAGAATATCAGGTCAATCTTAGTGTTGGGTGTTCGAAATAATCTGCCTCCGCAGAGGTGTCCTCTTATTACTACTTCCTTGAAACGATTAGAGGTTCAAGTTTCTTTCGTTTACTTCCTTGATAACTGATGTTATCATGTCCTCCAAGAGTTGCCAGTTTTCCTCTGATTCTAGCATTCTCAACACCATGTCATCGGGTGTAACTGGGCCGCCTAGCCTGTTTATGACTCGTAGCCTTTCTTCTCTCCACCTGCTACACCAGAACACAGTATGCTCCGCGTCGTCCAATCTTCCCGATGTCGTAGACGTACTCTGCAAAACATCCGTGTCCTGTTAGGGCCTGGGTAAGGTAGAACCCAACCTCCCCGTGTCCTCTCTCCACCCATCTTTTAATATCTGGAATGAGTCTCCTCGTCCATCTTTCCTTACTCGAGATATTCCATCTCTCCTGCCACCTCTGATAGAGTCTATCATTGGCCTCCTTCCTGCCACTTCCCTCGTATATCTCCCACCTTTCCTTTGCCAGAAGGTCAATGAGAGGGATCCCTGCCACTATCAGCACTACCTCGTAGGAGACCGTTCTGTAGGCACTGCAGACTCTCAGTGCTGCACATCGCTGTACCCTGGCCAGTCTTCTTCGCGTTCTTTCCACTGCCATCGCACTTACCCATAGCGGGGCCGCATACAGGAGAATGGAGTGCACCACGCTACACAGCACTCTCCTCTTGCTGGCCTTCGGTCCACTGGTGTTATGCATTATCCTGCCTATGGCTGTTGCCACTCGCCCAGCTTTTTCCTCTAATTTCGTCACATGCACCCCGTATGTCAATTTCGAATCGAGCCATATGCCCAGGTACTTTATCGCCTGGCTCGGGCCAATTTCCAGCTCCCCTACCCTTATTCTCATGATAGGAAGATTCCTCTTTCTGGTTATGATTACCAGCTCGGTTTTTCCAGGGGCAAGTTCGAGCTTCTTGTCCCTTACCCATCTCTCTATTTTTGCAATGGCCGTGTTCGCCGCCTCCTCGATTTCCCTCACCGTTCTGGACGTGACTGTTACTGCCAGATCGTCGGCATATCCGATCACCTTAACGTTCTCCGGTTGGGGTAAGCGTAATGCGTCATCGAACATTATATTCCACAAGGTTGGGCCCAGGACCGATCCCTGGGGAACACCACAAGTCATTTTCCTCCACTGGGTAGTGCCCTCTACCTCCAGCCCTGTCCACCTGTTCTCGAGGTAGCTCTTTACTATCTTGAGCAGGTACGAGGCTATTCTTAATTTTCGCAACTTCTCAACTATCTCGCCCCAGTCCACCATGTTGAAAACATTCCGAACATCCAGCGTTACTATCGCACAGATCTTCTTGGCCCTCATAGCCTCCCCAGCTATCTCAGTTATGCGCCTTATGGCTCCTACCGTGGATCTCCCTTTCCTAAAACCGAACTGGGTCTCCGATAACCCTCTCTTCTCTTCAATGTCTACCTCTAACCTCCCCCGAAGCAGATATTCCATTAACTTACCCATCGTATCGAGTAGACATACCGGCCTATATGAGGACGGTTCATCTGGTGGCTTGTCCCCTTTCTTTATCAACACCAGTCTTGCCTCCTTCCATCTCTCGGGGAAGTTTCCCCTTTCCAGGGCGCGGTTCATAATCCACAGGATTACCCTAGGTTGTTCTTCCGCCACCAGCTTTATTATTTCCGAGGGGATTTCATCCGGTCCAGAAGCCTTTCCGCTCTTGAGCCTACCACACGCCTCCGACATTTGCTCCTCGGTAAAACGGGGAACTTCTCCCACCTCCGTTGGTCTCCATATTATTTCGTCCCTTTCTGGGAATAGGGCATTCACGATCTCCACCATCTTTTCGGCTGGTATAGTCGGAGGAGGGGCTTTCATGCGTCTCGTCGCAATCTTGAACCCATCCCCCCACACGTCTCTATCTATGTCTTGGCACAACTCTTTCCATTTGTCATTTTTTTACTTCTTGATTGCATCTCTATTTTGACCTAATTTACTAGGTATTCAGTAGCATTATTTATTGTCATATTATTTATTTAGTTTTAACAGTATCTTAGAAGAGATTTACTATTCATATAATTTATTGGCCATCGATAGAAATAATTATGACCATGTATCAGTGATAATAACAAATTTATAGTCAAGGGAACTTTGATATAATAAATTTTAAATAATTCATCAAGGAATAACACCTTGCCTCAACAGTAATCTAGGCAATTTATGACAAATCATAATAAAATTACCAATAAATTACAATTAGTAGCATGTGAGACTGGTGTCTACACTAACTAGTACTGCCCTAGCAGTAGGTAACCGCTTAAACTATTACTAGAGGAAAATTATTAATAAAAATAAGTAGCTGGTTAAAAATCTTAGAGTGATAGACAAGTCTTTCTGTGATGGGTATTTTTTTTTCATTATGAGTTACGGTGCCAGAAGCCCGCCATGCTGAAGCTTAAGCTTATTGTACGCCATAGTTTCGTTATCCCATTAGTCCCGTTCCTCTCCAAAAGGCGAATGTGCGGTCGATGGGAGCTCTGGCTATTTCTTCCAGGGTCCTCGAAGTATGAAAGCCTCCCAGCCACCAAGGTTGGACATTCACATAGTGTTAAAAATAATAAGTCACAAGGCAAAAATTAACGAGGCGGACCTGTGCATAACGGTAGGCGGGGTGCAACGGGGTTGCATTCAAAGAAGAGAACAGGTCAAGGGCTGAAGAGACCAGAAACGGGACTTAAGTGATAACCGTAAAGTGCATCACATGTGCAAAGACTAACGTTTAGTTCTTGTCAACTTTCTTTTTACCATTTTGCATTTTTATCAGTTGTTAAGTTATTCAATATACAAGCTTGTTACGAACCAGGGTTTCATTTAACGATTTAACGTAACGTAGTAATAACGCAGTAATTATAACGTAGTTAATTATTGTGTGTTTTTTACATTTTGGTGCCGAAACCAGGGAAGCTTTGTTTTGTGTAATTTATAACGAACTGTTAAATAATCGAGCAAAATGGACCTAACGCTAAGAAAAACGTGTCGTGTACTACAGTTGACAAAACTAATAAATAACGCTAACGAACTATTAAAGTCTCCGATCATATACAAAAATGAAGTAAACGTGTTAATTAAACGGATTAAAGCCGCCGATCAAAAACTGAGAAGTGTAAACGAGAAAGTGTTGCCGACTGTAAGTGAGGAACAAATGGAAAGTGAGTGTGTGAGGGTGCTAGAATATGAAGACCAAGCAGTGGCCGCCGTAGCTCGTCTGGAAACCTGGTTATCATCATCAGCGGGCCCGTCCGAGGTGGAGTGCCGCCCTTCTACCTCATCACAGGTTAATGCATCGCAGCAGCATAAAAAGTCGGTGAGATTACCTAAACTAGAATTAATACAATTTAACGGCGATTTAAAAGCATGGACGTCGCGCGCCGTTTTGGGAGCAGTATCGCACTTCCATTCACGAAAACGATGAATTAGACGATCGGGATAAATTTAATTATTTACAAACTTTGTTGACCGGGAAAGCCGCTATAACGATAAGTGGTTTAACGCCTAGTCAAGCATGTTATGGTGATGCAATAAAGATGCTCAAAGAAGAATATGGCAATAATGAACGTATTGTTGATGAATATATGCAGCAATTAATGTCCTTAACGCCGATAAAAAATCGTAATGATGCAGTGTCCTTAAGACAATTATTTAAAATAACGTCGGCTACAATTAGATCTCTTTCTGCTCTAGGCGTACCTGCAGATCAGTACAGCATGATGGTGAAATCTATCATTTTAAAGACAATTCCTTATATTATGAGCGTAGAATTTAATAAATGTTGCAAAAAAGAGACAATTTTAGCAGGATCGGAATCGGTTTCATCAGCTGATTCTACGGAGAGCAGTTCAATTTATGCGCGACAAATAAGTACATTGTTGGACTTTATTAAATTAGAGTGTGAATCGTTAGAACAGGCACAAAGTGTTTCTTCGGATTATGATAACGCCAATAATATGAACTATACGAGGCGTAAGGAAAAGAAGGAAGTGTTTATAAAACATAGAGACAATATTTCAACAGCAGCCGGCGAGGCAGCCGGTTTATTAACGAGTGTGAATGAACATTGTTTGTTTTGTAAGTCTACATCACATAAAATAATAGACTGTAATAGTTCACAGACTTTGTCACAACGTAAAGAGATTTTAAAGCAAAATTCGCGATGTTTTCGATATACTGGAAAAAACCACAATTCTAAATTTTGCAAAACAAAAGACTTAAAGTGCGCGAAGTGCAACGGGAAGCACCTTACTATTATGTGTGATCCGGACTATATTCGGGATAGACAATTACAAAATACACAAGCGGTTAGTGTACCTGAACAGACTGTGAACCTTTTTAGCAGCAATAAACTGAATACTGTTTATTTACAAACCGCGTTAGGTTACGTAAAGACTAATGAAAAGCGAGTTCTTCTACGAATGGTGATTGACGGAGGAAGCCAACTAACGTTTATAAAAGAGTGCGTTTCCCGAAGCTTAAATTTACCAGTTATAGGAAAGCATAAAATTGCAATAACGCATTTTGGTAGCACTACACAGGCTCCGGCAAGGCTTTGTAATAAGGTGTTGATAAGCCTTTCTGGGCAATTTAGTAACGAAGCTATAGAAATATTTGCTGTTGAAGTTCCAGAAATTTGTTTCGATTCTTTAAGTCTACCACCGGTCAATGACCTTAGAATACAAAATTATCAGTTGGCAGATGTAAAGTTAAACGAGGAACCAATTCAAGGAATTTCTTTGCTTATTAGCGCTGATAATTATTGGAAAGTTGTGACTGGCGAATACAAGAATATTTCAGAGAATTTGAAAGCAATTAATACTAAATTGGGTTGGACTATCCACGGGCAAGACCAAAGTTCTAACGTAAATTTAACGATGTTTACGACACTGAACGTTCAATTTCAAGAAGAAAATGTAGATTTGAAAAAGGTTTATAGTTTAGAAAAAATCGATGTCAATAAAAGCGAGAATGTGCAATGTAAATTTACAGAAAAATGTATTAACGAACAAATAAAAGATAACGGACAGAGATATGAGGTTCAATTACCGTGTGAAAATGAAAATATCAATCTTCGCAGTAACTATATCGGAGCCTTTTATCAACAAAAGGGTTTAACGAAGGAATTAAGACCAAATTTGAAGCTACGCAATGGAAACCATATATGTCCAGCAAAGTAAACGAGATACATCAATTAACGAGAGAAGCTTGGAGGTACTGTCCAGGGAAGGAAAATTCTGCTAACCTACTGACAAGAGGTGTGAAATATCATATTTTCGTTGACTCGAAATTGTGGAAAATTGGTCTTGATTGGCTATCACGAAATGAACATTTTTGGCCACCTAATGAAAATTATAGTAAAGAAGTTACCGTTTTCAATGTCTTAAAGAATGCCTTAAATGGAGTCAAGAAAAGCGAACCAATATTTTCTCTACAAAAATTCAGTAATCTAGAAAAAATATACCGAGCTACCGAGTGTGTACAAATATTTATATTTCATTTGCGAAATCCAAGATCAAAGCAAACCGACAACTTAATGATAGAGGAATTGAACAGAGTTGAGTTTTATTGGAGAAAGTATAGCCAAATTCAAACACACCAACAAGAAATAACTAATTTAAAATCTGGGAAAATTTTGGACCCAAAATCATCAATGGTGGTGCTTAACCTGTTCTTGGTCCAAAATGGAATATTAAGACTGTGTGGAGGGTTGCAAAAGTCAGAGTTGCCGTACAACGTGAGGCAACCGATCATCTTGTCAAAAAATGCTGACCTGGCGACATTCATTTTATGGAGATACCACGAACAGAAACGACATACTGGTGTAAATGGAACTTTAAATAACGACAACGATATAAGACAACGATTTTGGAAAGCTAACGGCCGACAAGAAACAGAATCGGTAAATGTGCAGATAATTTATTCTAATAACGCCAAAACTTTTAAACGAACCAACTTAGAGTTGCAAGAACATACGAGAATTGTACAGACTAACGAGTTGCAAAACGTCGCATCAACGCACCACATTGAGTGGCGATTTATAGCTGAACGTGCTGCTTGGTGGATTGGCTGGGGGGAACGACTAGTGCAGACAGTAAAATATGGTATTAAATTTACCTTAGGCAAGGCTTCAGTAGATTTTAAAGAAATGGAAACAATTTTTACTGAAATAGAATCCACCGTAAATTCCCGGCCTCTTTCATATGTATATGGAGATTCTATTGATCTCATTTTAACGCCATCTCATTTCCTGCTTGGAAATGGTTTTAATAGACTGGCCATAGATTTTGGTCTAACTACAAATAAAAATTATATAGTGTTTCAGTGGAGGCATCGAGAGGCACTTATAAAGAAATTCTGGAAGCGATGGTACAGCGACTATCTGCAGCAACCGAGATCTTCACACTACCTAACGATTATTATTAGTTCTCAACCGATAAACGTAGGAGATATTGTCCTGTTATATAACCAGAAATCGCAAAGGTTATTATGGAAGATCGTACGAGTGACCAAAATGTTTCCAGGACGTGATGGAAGATTGAGAGCTTGCGAAGTCGATTACGGCAGTTTGAAGTTACGACGTCCAATTCAACGTCTCTATCGCTTAGAAGTTGAATCTTCTGCCGGCCCGGAGGATGTTAAAAATAATAAGTCACAAGGCAAAAATTAACGAGACGGACCTGTGCATAACGGTAGGCGGGGTGCAACGGGGTTCCATTCAAAGAAGAGAACAGGTCAAGGGCTGAAGAGACCAGAAACGGGACTTAAGTGATAACCGTAAAGTGCATCACATGTGCAAAGACTAACGTTTAGTTCTTGTCAACTTTCTTTTTACCATTTTGCATTTTTATCAGTTGTTAAGTTATTCAATATACAAAGCTTGTTACGAATCCAGGGTTTCATTTAACGTCTATAACGTAAAGTAGTAAAAACGCAGTAATTATAACGTAGCTTAATTATTGTGTGTGTTTTTTACACATAGTATATGAGAAGTTTCCTCATCTTCACCACACATCCTGATGGGTATACTGGGTCTCATATACGTATCCTGTTGTTCAACGCTAGTACTAGCTTGTATTAATCGAGGTCTAATATCCTCATACCTCATAAAGTTTCAAGATGTCTGAAGGTTCCTTTAAAACATATGTCAACGGGTCTGATCCACAGTATTGCAAGATCAAGGCACTAAACTTTTCAAATCAAATCTCTTTCATTACATAATCGAACAATTCATACACAACCTTAAACTAATTTATAGTAGTCAAATCCTGGCTCTTCGTCCTTGCTCATGAGCAGAGGAGGATTTAGGAACGGCAGATTACAGCATCGACAGTAACAATTTAGTTAATAAATAAATGTTTAGATATCAAACGGTATATGAAGCCTAATTAATAGTATAACCACGGTCAGTGGCGCAGCCAGAAAATTCATCTGGGGGGGGGCAATAGAACCGGCCTCCCCAGAGGATGAGGAAAATTTTTCAGAAAATGGTTGAAAACAGATGTGTATGTAGATTTCCTCTATTAGATAATATTGGCATTAATTACAAAATATTTATTTCAATGGATAATTTAGATACTGCTTTGTACTGCTTCTTTATTTTTTGGCTCATGGAAGACGGCTTGGGGGGGGCCCGGGCCCCATGGCTCCCCCCCTGGCTGCGCCCATGACCACGGTAGATTTTTGTTCGTAATCAGAATTTGTTTACTTTTCAAATTTAGAATATCTAGTGCGTTTCTGTGTTCTTTATTAATTTCAAATTTACCTACCTACTATTACTTATATATTATATACCTCAATATGTCGTACTCCTTTTTCTGTTAAACTAAAAGAATATTATTTGTGTTCAATTTTAAGTAGTTTTAAATAGATACCTAACCTATACCCTCTAACTTCGAGAGCCCCTGACTTTTAATTACAAGGCAGGCTTTTAGTTTCGCCCACCTAAAAAAAAATTATGTCCACCGCTGGCTTTAAAGTACTTACCTTTCTCTACTTTTCATGCTAGACGCCATATATCACCAATTTTTACGTCTTTTCGAACGATTTTGCATCAACAAGCAGCAAGAAGTAGCATATATATATGGTAGCAGTTGAAAAGTTCCTCATGTTTCCTCAGGATTAAAAAATTATTATCTGGTATTCATATCCTCTCTGTGTAATAATTATTATTATACAATACCACAATAGAAGGTTTTTTTCTCTATACATCTTAGCTCATTTTCAGTGCTATAGGGTTGATATTTAGCACATTTAAATGTGTTACTTTCAAATCAAAAGAAAAATTCAAAACTGATTTTTGGAGTTTAGCAAAGACAAACATATTTCGACTACAAAATTTGTTAGCCAAGAAGTTCCTTTAAGGGATAAATAGTCAGCGCTAAGAATTTCGTGGTTATACAAATCTATAGCAGAATACACTCCAACAATGTAACCATGCGGTAGCTCTTTGTAGACTAGTATTACTATGAGAAGATGCCAAGGCGGAGCCTAAATGCGCGAATATTTTTACCAGTGGCATAGCTTTATCTGGGGTATAGGAATGTGTAATTGCAATAAAATTTTCGCGGTCAAGGAACTGTGAAAATAGAGTAGATTAAAACTTGCCAACTGTTACGAGTAACCTTTGTTCGGGAGAAGTGTAAGAATAGTAAGTTCTACTAAACATTGCCTAATAAAGTTGTTTTATTATTATTATTACCGTCGCCGCCGCTCTACTGCAGGGCACCGCCGCCACTGGTGTTGACATTGAATGTCACGTAAATCTTTCTCATTGGTTTAGAATGATGGAGGGCATAAACTCGTTCCTGCGCATATTTTGTGCTGGCATCTTCTCATAGTAATACTACTTTAATAAGAAATATCATTTACCAAATAATTCTCTATCAACTCGATATCTTGAAATGTTGACCATTATATTTTGCATTTGGTGACACTATTCTGGGTAGCATATGGAATAAGTAAAATTCTTTTAATTTCGTCTCCATCATCTTCCAAAAATGAGTATCTCTTTCTATTATTTTGATAGATATCCCATTAAGTGTATATTTATACCGAAATCACACCATTGGCGTTCAGTTATTTCCAGTAACCCCTGAATTTGGTAATAATAGTTGTGTTTTTTTTTTAATTTCCATCTTTGTCTAAGCATTCCAAGGTAATGTTATCAGGGTGAAGGTCTTTTACGTTAAAAGGGCATATTATTTTCTAACACTCCATCGTCATCGATAAATCTATCCGGAGATGCCCTTAAAAATGGATAATCACGATGGACTATTAATCCAGCAGTCTTGCAGATTGATTAAGTTATTTTCACATATTCCATTGCAGCGTGTTTTTCATTATCAAAACCATGTTTTATCGCTTTCGTTTTAATGGTTTTGTCTCTAAGGAGATCTGAAGCTAAATTGCATTTGGATAAAACTGTACGACATTTACAGGCCCGTCAAAATTAGAGGCAGTTAATCTGTTTCTCCTCTCAGAAAACCAAAGTGCTGATTTACTTTGTTCCCTGGTGCTCATTTCAATTCCATTTCTGTCCACTGTGTCTCTAAGATGTTTTAATTTTCGCTGTTACAACTTTCGAGTATACTTCCACACAACTTACAAATAAAATCACCGCTAAATGACTGTTTTCGGTTACTTGCACGTCTCTGGTGTACATGTTCATCACATCTGCCGCATTGAACCCAATCTGCGGTTACGTCTAAGAACGGTTCTTTGCCACAATAATTGCATTTTAAAAGATCGTAACATTTTTTGACCCTCTTAGAATAGGAGTTATGTTTAAAAGGTGTAAGTTGTTGGTTATTTCTATTGCCAAATTTTTCATCTATCTGTTTCTTCATATATCGATCAAAGAAGTGCGTATTGGTTCTCTTCCTCTTTCAAGACCAGGTTTCTTTCGAATTATTCTCACTAGTTTCGTCTGTATCTCTTTTAAGACGAGATGTTCCTATATCTACATTGGACTCCTTAAATATATCCAAAACATGTTCTCTTAATTTTCTGAGAAACCTGCCACATCTTAAATTTGTTTCTCCCTTTAACATCTGATTTTTAACATAAGCAAAAAAAATTCTATCCGTGCATTGCTGACTCAGCATATCGAAGGAATATTTTAAAATAATGCCGCTCCAAAGTGGGCAATAGGGCAAATACTTATTTAATAGAGTGACCAAAAATTCTTCGTTAAAATACGGATTTGCCTCAGTTGGTATGTATGAAATTTGTATGTCAGACGTTATTTTTACAAAATGGGCGTAGAGGGGACTGTTCCTGAAAAGACCTTTTTTTGTTTTTCCATCTTCATCTAAATCTGTTTCATTGGAAGATTCACTGACTGCATTTACCAAATCCTCTATATTGTCGTTGCTACAATTTTACAATAAATTTTCATTTGTTTACGATGTCATTATAAAAAGGAGAATCTTCCTCTACATTGAATTAAGAAATAGTGCGTGATCTCGTGTATCCTCCTGAATTGAACTAAACAGTGAATATTTGGCATCCTATGGAAGTAAAGGAAAAAATCCAAAACCCATACATTTTTCACAGGCGGGTGAGAAATGAGAAAAACTGTATCAAATTCCAGCAGTTAGACAGTTGAGATTTGATGGAATCATAGCTAGAATGCAGCTTGAAATATCGTCAAAAGTTGTAAATAATCATTAAATAATGCAATGGCTTATCTTCCCATTTCATACGAGGACAATTATACAGATTTTCCTGACAGTATTTATTTTTATTTTGTGGAGACTAAATTAACCCAATAGTGCCCGAGTAATTTTTTTTGGAAAACTTTTGAAAAAAATATCGATTGACCTTCATTTAGGGCTTGTCAGTACCCCCCAAACCACATTTTATTTATTCCTGTGCATTTTCACCAATTTTTTTGACGTATGATATATCATACCATAGGAATATACATGTGGAATATTATTCAAAAAATGTATTTATTATAATATAAAATATTCTATAAATTTAAGAGAAAGTAGCAGAATATATCACATAAAAGGGATATGATAATTTCGAAAGCATATGTCTTGATGTAATCCTATGTTACATTTGACACAAGAAAATTTTGTACATTTGCCACAATATCCACAACGTCTTTGTGTAGCAATTTTGTCAATCAGGTGACCAGTTTTGTCATACCTGACCTCTTTCAATATATTCCTACTACATTTTGGTTTGAGGCCAGCTAAATTTTCAGGGGCAGTTAAAGTTGTGAGAACAATTCTCCTCAAGAACTGCAGAAGGGACACTTTTGGATAGACAAAACGAAAAAGAAGCCACATGTTCACTACCGATCCATTCTAGCCAAAGCGAATCATTGCCCAATACCATTTGCAAGATCTAATTCATATACGATAGAGTCCTCTCATTTTATCGAACATATCCACACCTCCCATTCCTTGGTCATAGAGACTTATAAGTCTGTCGGTTGATTCACATCAACTTGCTTCCTTTGTTGTTTAGACCATCTTTCGCACGTGCTTTTTGTCAAACAAATGTCTTTGTTTTTGATGTTGGTTGCGATATTCACTTAACTATTGTCATGCCATCTGGTGAGTTGAATACCACTATTAGAGTCAATCGGAGTATGAGAAGTCTCTCGTTTTTCTTTTTGCAGCTTTTTTAAAGGAGCTCTCTCTATACGTTCAGAGCGGATGATACCAATACATTGAATTTTATTATTTTGGAGAAGTTCAAGTAATGGTAAGGAGTTGAAAAAAATTATTCAAATATATGGTCGAATGCGGGGGAATATATCTCATACAAAGTTTCTCGGTGACACTGGATCCCAAAGTTTTACCCTTGATTTTATCCCCACTGCCCGTGTAGGGGTTGAATTTCAATAAGTACCCCTGGGGGGTTGTGAGGTCCAAAATTTAAAGCCATAGCGAATTGGGTTTCCCTTTATAAATTGCTCCATATTGTTACGGCCAAAATAAGGCTCCATAGCCTTATCCAATGAAAAAGAAGTTCTGAAACAAAACTAACATTCATACCGACATCTGCCTACCGTATGATATATCATACGGAAAGTTTTTTCCGCTGCTGCAATTACAGAAAGAATTGATATGACTATGAAATGGTATAAGTACATCCTACAATATGTATAAAGAATTATTACATGAATAAAAGTCAAATAAACTACATTCAAATGAAAATTGTGAAACATAAGCTTACCGTGAGCTCATTTTCTGCTGTGTAGAAATTTACTGGTTATAGAACGCTTGGTTATAACTTATTTAAGTATAAAACAATCGAATTTTTGTCCTAAGCTTATTGTCTATATATGCAAATAACACTTTAGATGAGTAAAATCACTGAATTTATTACACTCTATTTGTTTACACTTCATTAGAGACAACCTAACCTCTGTATGATAAATCATACAATAGGCACTATTGGGTTAAAGGTCCCTCATGTATTTATTTAAATTATGAAATTAAATTTAGCGTGCCAATCTCTACCCAGTATTGAATGGTAATAAGGAATTAGATCACCTAATATTCATTTGAAGCCAGTATAAAAATGAAAATATAATTCAATCAAACGTATTTTTGATTAAGTATTTTGCACTGAGCGAAATTGTGTTTAATAATTCTTAGCGAATTTTTTATTTCTTAGACGACATAAAATTATTGTTTTATTTATCTTTGTAGGCTCATACGTAATATGTTTAAAAATAACATTGATAATAAATCAAGAAAGTTAACTATTTTTATTTCTTTTAGTCACGAGCGTTATAAAATGTTATGATGTAAGTTTGTCCAAAAACTATCTTAAGGTGGAATTAAACAAATGGTCAAATTTTACAGTACATATCGAGTAAGTATATTTTTTATTTTGTAGTGGTATTTATATTATTATCATATACATCTACATAAAAATTATATGTTATCTAAATGTTAATTAGAGTTTCTATACATTTTTAATATTTTTAAGAAATCTCACTGATATTACTTATTTATGTAAAATTAAAAAATGCAGTTAAAGTGCAGGTAAAGTTCATATTTTTCTTGAAATTCAAAAGTAACTTTCGCAAAATAACACTTAACAAAATCAGTAAAATAATTTCTATGGATACAAAAATATAGACTTCATATTTGCCCACAATATTATCTACTTGATCTTTGTTTTATTTAATCTGAACCATTCGTTTTTGTTCTTAGTTATCAACAAAAGGATAATTTTAAAAATGTGCCAGAGACCTGGAAATGCTCCTTAATTTAGATCCCAAAAATTACACACAAGTTTGCTAAAATCCGAAAACAATGATATGTGGGTTATTAACGTCATTTATTAGCGTTTACTTAACTATTGCTATGTTCGCTATTGATGTCAATATATTAAATAATAAAAAACTTACCAAATCACCTTAGACAATTAATTGTTGTGTTTATCTCTGTCGTTTGTTATCCTTTTACTAATAATTACATAAACGATCCTCATATATTTTTATAATTCTGTTAGTTGAAATGATTAACATGAAATTTCTTTCAAAATTTCGTGATATAACTTAGCCTACATACCATACTATAATAAAACTATTTGTTCTTAGATCTCGGGAACATGTGTATACCGAAAATATTATAATGGAAGTTAACCATACGAGTGATGTAAAAGTATCTCCAAAAATTGTTGAAATACATTCCAAAAACTTTTCAAGTTGGTGTCATATGTTCCATGTGTACGCTTCGAAACCAGGTGCATCCAGAATTACCGTTATCTTTGGAAATACGAGTAGTCCTCAACGGTAAGATTAGCACATAAGTCATTAATTTGGTTGATTGAATAAATTATCTGATGATTATTCTCTCATATCTTTGATATCCAATCGTATAAAACAGTGATTTTAAAAATATTAGCTAACAACAGTTTTAATAGGTAGTTGAATTTTTACTTTAAATTGAATACAATTTTGCATAAGTTGCAATTACTCTTTCTAAGGCGAAATAAGATTTTGCTGACTTTCCTGTATACAGGAATAAAGGTCATTGTTTTGTTATAATGCACCATATCTTTAAAAATTTGTTGGAACGTGAAACAGACATGTTTTCACCATGTACTGTACATTCTTGGCGGGATTTAAATTCAAGTTATGACTAGCAGTAATTTGAAAAAAACTAGTTAGTGCTTATGCCATGTGTGATATCTCACATTATGCTACATTTCTGAGAAAATTATTTATGCATATTTCTAGAAATAACTAAAATTTGGAATTCTATAATGAAACAATGTGGGCTGTATTATTTGAGATAGAAGATCTCATTTTATAATATTATGAAGGAGCAAATCTTAGTGACGCATTAGTTGTTTAGAGAACTACTTTACTACTTTAACCAACTGTAATAGAATAAAACACGGAATTTATAACCTGATCAAAGTTAACGAGATGTTAGTGTTGATGTTTCTGTAAACTTAAACAATGAAATTAACTTCGGTGTTGATACCTTCATTATTGTAAATGTAATTCTATCATTGTGTCAATTTATTCTCTAGTGACGATAAGAATGATGTACATATAGACGTAGAGATTGTGAGAATGAAGATTTTGGAAGCTTACGGAGCTTGGTGCCGCAAATATTACTACATATTCAGCATAATATCGGTTTATCCACAGATATTTCTGCAATTTCTTCGACTAAGGTCAGTTATTTTTGTAAATTTAGGTTTTGACAATATAAGCTCATATCTTTATTTTGCAGTGTAGTTGGACTTGATATGGACTATGTTTGCTTTAACATCATTGGCCATCTTTCATATGGAGTTTACACACTTTTTATGTACACCCAAGAGGTAATAATTTATTTTTTCATTATTAATAAATAATAAACTATAGAACATGATAATCTTTCCATGCAGTGTGTTTTAAAAAGTGAGACAGCACTAAGAAAGGTCTTGATATGACCGTTGATTAATTAGATCAACTTTACATCGAGGCACTTGTTCCTTAGCAATATTGTACTATAATATGTTCTAACTGCCTTGTTCACCTAAAAGTATCACTTTATGCATCATTTCAAAAGAAATATTTCTTTTTTACTCTGTCCTCTCCACCATTTAATATGGCACATCCAGTACGTAATATTCTATACATTGAAGATTATAAGGTAACAAGTAAAGAATTTATTAAGAAAGGTACCATACGACATGGCTTTGAACTTTCTTGAATAGAGTAAATAATATAACATGGTATTGTTACTTACAAACTAGCTGATTCACACCCAAATAGATTATTTCAAAAAAGATCTTTAAAAATTATGAAATAAAATTTCACCTTCACTCAGTTAAATGAAAGGACAAAAGCACAAAATTATGGGAAAAAGCCGTTCAGTCAAAATTTTTGAAATTTTGGGAGAAAGTTATACAAAAGTTGTTATGGGCACAATGCTCAAAATTCAATAGTTCGGTCTCCAGTGGCCTTTGAAATCTAAAAATATAAAGCTCTTATATAGTCCCTTGAGGTAATAGTCGGGAATCAATCTTCTCAAAAGACGCTCCTAAAATGCCAGGGTGTGCACTCAAAGATATATTTTTGAAAAAATATGTACATTATCTGGAATGACTTTGCGCATCTAAATCCAGAGGGCGCTATTCTGTCCGCGATTGCAAAAAAGCATAAAAAAAATTTTTCCGAAAATTTTTGTGTCACTAAAAATTGATTAATTTTATGTTCCCATCTCATTTACAGGGTTATTTTTTAATATTTCTTAATGATTTTCAAACTAATGGAAAGCTTATTCCTTCTAGATTCTGGTACTGCCAAATAATTTTCGAAATTATTGTTAACAAATGCTACAGAAATTGTTTAAACAAAGCATGCCTGAAGAGTGCACGGTAAATTTCAGTACCGAGACATTTTAAAAACTATTATAGATAGATGCATACTTCTATAATATGAAATTTGCGGAATAGAATTGAGCAGTTTTTGGTGAAAGAATTATCTGCATTGTTTTATTGTTGTAAAAGATATGACTATTTTTGTACAGCGCTCCGGTATTTCCGCTATCGTTTTGGCTGATACGTTCGCGCGCTGTGGCCGATCGGTAACTTGCTGACAATATACTGTGATTGCAAAAAAATTACGATGCGTATTACTTATACGTAAATATTATCATTTGTCATTATGAAAAAAAAACGGAGGTATTTAAAGATTAGTTTACTTGAGAACCAAAATTATTATATTTTAACTTAAAATATTGATTAGAGACAGAAAACCATATAACTAATTAAATGAACTTAAATTTACTTTTTGTGCTTGAGAAATAGAAATACAAAAATAATAATATACATACATGCATTATACTTAAACTAAATTAACAGCTAATACATTTACCCTCTCAGTAGCAATCTATTATGCATTCCAACCCAGCTTTGCTACGACTGCAGTTTCCGATACATTTTTTAAATTTACAATTACAAAATACATTTTGAGAAGTTATATTGGGACGAACATTTATAGTTATTAATTTAGAAATAAGTACGTTATTTTTCAAATCCCAACCAAAATCAATTGGATCGGGAATTTCTGGGTTTATCTCAGTTGCACTCTTCCACAGAATAATTTGATACGCAGCTCTCAACATATGTTTATAAACAGAATCTTCGGTAGGTGATAAATTCCTTATATCAGACTTAACGTCCATGTAACATTTACTTCCATATCCAGTGGAAGTATAGTAACGACAAGAAAAAATTTGTTCAAATAGGCTTAGAATGTCATAAAACGTCGAGATTTTAAGCTTGAGTGAAAAAAAATTCTGTTTGTCGATCTGTCTGTCTGTAACGTTTTTTGTGCGCACGATTACTCTGGAACCGTTTTAAGTTATTGACTTGAAATTTGGTACGTACGCGTATGTATTTTAAGGTGATCTGGAACTAGATTATATTTTCATCTTATTCCGTTGAAGGGATGGGGAGTAAACTGGAGTAAATAGATAAATCAAGCAGGAAAGAATTTATAAAATTGGTATTTAGTATTTACAAGAGAAGCTATAAGGTCTCAAAAGTTTTTTTGGCATTAGCCGTCATTACCACCCCCACCCAATTAATTAAAGGGAATTAAACAATTGTGATTTAGTGTGTGTACAAGAAGAAAAAACCTCAGAATATTTTTTTACTTCATCCACCCCCAGTACCGCCCCTCTATCACCACCTCCACCCCACTGCCGATGAGGGATATAGTTTTATGGGTTTTTGGGGGTAGACGATTTCAAAAATTATATTATTAAAGTTCCATAAACAATTATTTCCACATAAAACAATTATTCGTTCTGAGAGACATGGATGGAAAATCTGGATGTGGAAGTAGTGAATTTCTTGGGCAGCGGTTTTTAAAAAAATACCGGGCCAGATTTTGAAAAGTAATGAAATCATTGAAGTATTCTTTGTAGTTCTTTATCTTCTGTATGTCTTAAACATTTTTTACAGCGTTAGTTTTTCCTTTTTTAAATAGAAAACTGACTGTTTCACAGTCAGTCAAAGCATAAATGCACAAAAATAAATTACCCAAATTCATTTGAGCACTATGTCTTCTCTATAGTTAATTCTCGCACAGCATGATGAATCGGTATAAATAAATACATCAAATCTACGACACCATTATTCTAGACACAAAATACAGGGATAAGACAATAATATCTGTTGTAGCTTCTATTATTATTCTACCATACTCCAGATTTGATAATATAGGATGATCGCAAATATTCTAGTGTCGGCTTCATTATGATTATGATGAGAAAAATGCAATTGCGCTATTATTTTTGTAATTTCATGGGATACTCTGCAATAATAATGGAAATATACTGGCTATTAAACTAATACAAAAATTATTTTAAATATATTTTACATGAATTTATAAACAACACACAACACAGTTACTGTATACGCTACTCATAAGATTTTTTGTTATTACACTACACCTCAGCAGGTAGTCAAAAAGCCTAAAGAGAGCGAGGCAATGCGAGACATACGTGTACACTGTATATCTACCAAAAGACGAGCCGGATCACAACGCGTGCTGTACAAAAATAATCGTATCTTTTACAACAATAACGCAATGTAGATATTTCTTTCTCTAAAAACTGCTCCATTATGTTTTGCAGATTTCATGTCATAGAAGTATGCATCTATCGATAATAGTTTTAAAAATGTCTCGATGCTGAAATTTACCGTGCACTCTTTGGGCTCTCTTTGTTTAAACAATTTCTGTAGCATTTGTTAACAACAATTTCGAAAATTATTTGGCAGTACCAGAATCTAGAAGGAATAAGCTTTCCATTAGTTTGAAAATCATTAAGAAATATTAAAAAATAACCCTGTAAATGAGATGGGAACATAAAACTAATCAATTTTCAGTGACACAAAAATTTTCGGAAAAAATTTTTTTACGCTTTTTTGCAATCGCGGACAGAATGGCGCCCTCTGGATTCAGATCCGCAAGGTCATTTCGGATATAATGTATGTATTTTTTAAAAACTATATCTTCGAGTGCACACCCTATGATCGATTTAGTGGCTCCTGATTCCTGACTATAAAGCTTTGACCCCAAAAGTTCTGTGACTGGATCGCAAGACCTTCATTTTCGAGAGCAGAAAACACGATGGTGACAATATTTTCCGACCTACTTCACCTAAACCGAAAAAACCACCTCTTTTTCCGATTTTCCGGTGCTAGGCTTGCGAGAGCTCTTCGGATTGGGTTTTTTGTTGAATGAATAAAATAAGTAAAGATTGATCACAGGTGACTTAACCCACCCCAGGGGGTTGAAACTAGCCCTACCCTCAATAACGAAATTCCACGAAGGCAACGAAAATCAACTTGAAAACTTCCCCGGTAAACGGTAATAAAGTTCAGTTAACTGGGTGAGGGTGGAATTTTTTTTTTCACAATTTTTAACAATCTTTTTCAAATTCAACTAACTGGGTGACGCACGACGGTGAAATTTTATTTCGTAATTTTTAACGATCATTTTTGAAGGCGATTCATTTTTTTCTTTAATATTTTTTAATGAACTCTATAATTTCTTATGTTGGATGGGTATTTTGCCTCTGTAAAAATATTTAAAAATTTTGATGAAATAAACCTCTGTGCCAAAAGGATCAGACAGAGGCTGGTTTTTATAATTCTATTACAAAATGTCTCCTAAAATATATAAACGGAAACAAAATGTTAAATGTAGTCCAGGCAATGAAAGAGTTGTAGAGAACATTTTGGAGGGGAGAATTGTTCTCTTCAGGAATGTATTGGGGGTAGTTAGGAGGTAAACATACTAAAAGTCCCCGCCCCTAGCCCCGCCGGTTCAGGGGGAGAGGGGGTGGAAAGGTTCCTTTTTTCGCTTCTTCGCTTATAACTGGAAAACGATGCGTGGTACGGAAAAAGATAATCTATGTAAAATTAAACGTAATTAAATTTATATTTTATATTCATTTTCTTCCTATGTGTTACAGTTTATGAGATATTCGCCAGCGAAAAAAATCAATTATGTACCTCGAATATTTCTATCAAAGCGGTTTACCGTGGAGTGTTAATAAATCACAGTTACAAAACAATCTTTATTTTACAACACTGGACGTATTTACTAACGTAATATTTGGTCGAAATCTATACATTTCCTTAAATATACAGTGTGACTCACTTAAAATGAAGATACCCTTATAACTTTTTTCATTTTGTTTCCGATTTGAACCAAATTTTAGTCGAGTATAGAACAAATTAAGATCTACTTATGACCCGAAAATCATTCACCTGCTATAAAGGCAAAGCCACCTGCGGTACCAACATATGAGGAAAAAGATTAAAAATCATATTGATGGATCTTGACCAATTTCATGTAGCCACCACAAATTGCGGAAACTGAGGATCCCCTTTGCCAGATGAACTTATATATGAGAAATCCCCCATCAATAACCAAATCAAATTTTGGTGTATCTACGTTGTGGCGCCGATCGGATGCATTTTTTAGAATTTCTAACATTCAAAATGTTTTATTTTTTTCAGCATATTTCAGTACCGCAGGTGACTTTGCCTTTGTAGCAGCCGAATGTTTGTCTGGTCATAAGTAGATTATAATTTGTTCTATACTTCAGTAAAATTTGATTCAAATCGGAAACAAAATAAAAAAGTTATAAGGGTATCTTCATTTTAAGTGAGTCACACTGTATATTTAAGGAAATGTATAGATTTCGACAAAATATTACGTTAGTAAATACGTCGACTGTTGTAAAATAAAGATTGTTTTGTGACTGTGATTTATTAAAAACCGCTTTGATAAAAATATTCAAGGTACATATTTGATTTTTTTTATTAATCATGATTTTCGCTAGCGAGTATCTCGTTAACTATAGCACATAGGAAGAAAATGAATATAAAAATTCTTGTGGAAAATTTAATTACGTTTAATTTTGCACAGATTACTTTTTTCCATACGACGCGACGCATCGTTTCCGAGTTATAAGCGAAACATCAAAAAAAGAAGCTTTCCACCCCCTTCTGCCCTGAAGCGGCGGGGCTAGGGACGGGGTCTTTTAGTATTTTTACCTCCTAACTACCTCCAACACATCCCTGAAGAGGAAAATTCTCCCCTCCTAAATGTTCTCTACAATCCCCTTTTGGGCATTCATTGATTGGACTAATGATAAATATAAAAAATTAAAACGAAGGCAGTTGACGTTTCGGAAAATAGTTCTTTTTCCGTTATTAAAACTAAACTTTTAAGCTTGTCAAACAAGCCAGTTTGTTGTTTATTCTACTATACCTTGTGTTTAGAGATTCATGATTTGTTAATTTATTATTTGAATTTTAGGACGCTTACAACGAGAGAAATCCAAATGAAGATTTTCCTGTAACTCTATCTGAAAATATGTTTGCACTACATGGATTCATATTCTCAATTATGTTGGGTATACAGGCTGTGAAATATTTCGGAATTGATAAAAGAGTAACAGTTGTAGCAAAAGAATTGATAAGCTTCTATGGACTTGTATTCACATTTGGGTTTTTACTGGCTAAGTTTCATATAATTCAGTATTTGGACTTTCTTATTATATGCAAATACATACATGTGGCCTCAACATCAACTAAATATTTACCCCAGGTAATATAAGCTAATTTTGTAATTTTCATTTACAGGGTGCTCCAGAATATGTGGACAATCTCTCGGGAGCGCATATTTCGATAGAACGCATCCCTACTGAGATAATCATACCTGAATCCGGAGTGGGAAAAGTGGTTTTCAATAATAGCTTATTTACTGTTTGACATAATTAGATCAAAATTGTGTTATAGTTATTCCAAGTGGAGGCCCTTAGATGATGGAATTTATTGTTTTAATAACAGATCAGGGAGTCCGGGGGTGGTGAACTACCCTTAGAGATATTTTACCTCCAATTTTAAGGCCTGCAAAATTTATTTCCTTAAAATAGATGCTATTCGATTCCTTAAAGCATAAGAAGAATAAAAGGTACTCTTTGTTGAAATCGCTAAAGCGAATAGTTCTCGAATAAAATGCAGTTGCCCTTGTTATCCATTTTCGGAAATATTTTAACATTAAATGAAAAGTTAATTCTTTGTGCATTGCTAAAGTAAATAAAAAAATATTCATTTACTTATTTTTTAATAATAGAATTTCAATTGAAAAGGAGGATATTTATGCGATATGAAGTTCTATTTAAATGCTGCAATAAAAATAACATTCATGGATCATACTTAAGGCCTACTGACTAAATTATTTGAAAGCCCAGTCTCGCAGCAGTCAATTTAGCTTTTTCACCTCGTTTTTCACTTTTTCGAAATCATGACGCCATTTTAAGAACAAATGCTTACTTCTTATATATCTTTGTAAAGAGGACTAGAAGATTAAAGTTAAATGTGCAAATATACAGGGTGATTCAAAAGAAGTACATTAAATTCAACTGTATGTTAGAGGCCCCAGAGATGAAGATTTTCCTAATAAAATTTTTTCCCACCGCGCCTCCTAACCGAGTTACGGTCCCTTCAAATGGGTGCCTGGCAACCAGTTTTCTCATAATAACCTTCAAGCGGATTGACGTACAATGATCAAATTGTGGATCCGGCTCTTTATTTTGATGGGACATGCTCATTATAGCAAGTTCGTACTGATATGCAAGATGTTAAATATTTTTTGTCTGATGTCAAATTAAAAATTTTGATTATTTATTGAATATCTTTTAAATTTAGAAACTTTTTTCTCTTGTGATTTTTCATCCAGTTAGGCCGGTTTCGAGCAAATTGCAAAACAAACAGAGGCGTGCTGAAGCAATTTTATTCAAAAACAAAGGCAGCGTTTATCAGATTCTGATTGGCAGATTTTGAATTGTCTAATTAAAGTAGTATAATTTTTTGAGAGTTCTTAAACTTATTAATGTAAAAATGGCTAGTCTAGGCGCTGTTATTAATACTTGTCCGGTTTCACATAACCTTCTTTCAACCCCAAGAAAAGTTCTTAAATTTGGGACAGGACGGTTGGGATATCGTCTTCGATACTCCCTTACTACACCTGCTGGATTCTGTTGGCATGATGTCAAGATAAAAAGCATACTGGTATAATCTTCGGCAGTACAGAGCACCATTTTTACATCAATAACTTTCAAAAAATTGCACTACTTTAATTAGACAATTCAAAATCTGACAACTCAGAATCTGACAAACGCTGCCTATGTTTTTGAATAAAATTGTCAATAAAATTGTTTCAGCAAGCCTCTGGTTTTTTGCAATTTTCTCGAGACCGGCTTATCTGGATGAAAAATCACCAAAAAAGTTTCTAAATTTAATAAGATATTCAATAAATAATCAAAATTCCTAATTTGACACAAGACAAAAAATATTTGACCTTGAACTTTACTGGACCACCCTGCATAGGACACATCTTGCATATCTTGCTCTAATGAGCATGTAAGCTCATCAAAATAAGCCGGATTCACAATTTGGTAATCGTACGTCAATCCGCTTGAAGGTTATTATGAGAGAACTGGTTGCCAGGCACTCACTTTAAGGGACTGTAACTCGGTTAGGAGGCGCGGTAGAAAAAAAATTATTAGGAAAATCTTCATCTCTGGGGCATCCCAATCTACAGTTGAATTTAACGTACTTTCTTTTGAATCACCCTGTATATACAAGGAGCTAAAAATGAAAGTTGATAACCATCTTCGGTTAGATCGAAAATTTATTTTATCCAAGGAGTGCAAAATATGGCCTTTTGTGTCATCATAATAGCAATTTCAAATTTGTGTACCTAAAAACAATCGAGATATTGGATCGGGATTAATCTCATTGTCACCCGGTATATACAGTGTGTCCCAGGATAGATGTAACAAAAGGTGTAACGGACCAAAAATTTTGGAATGGTATTTGGGGATTGAGTCCTGCTTGTTGTAAAACTAAAGTATACCAAAAATGACTTGATTTGATGTTCTACAGGCTAGGGTGTTTTATAAGCAGTTGTAAAAATCACCACTAATAAAGTACCTTTATTTTTCAAAATATGAAAAAATTCCACTAAGAAAAGTTATTTAGAATGCAATTCTATACCTCTATACCAAATTTCAGGAATATAAAATTATTTTTTTGAAACTTCCCATTTTTTCAATAAATTAGTATTTCATTTTGAACCATTCAATTAAAACTGCATAGAAATTATTTTTTGTGAATTAATATTTTCAGTTATGTAGAAGCTAAAAGTAGGCTATGAGAAAAGCAGTGGATGATTAACATTTGCTCCTACACAACTTTAAATATGAATTCAACTCTTAATTCGCAAAAAATGGGAAGTTTCAAAAATATAATTTTAACTTTTCTTAGTCGAATTTTTTCATATTTTGAAAAATAAAGGTACTTTATTAGTGGTGATTTTTACAACTTTGCTTATAAAACACCCTGTAGAACACCAAATCAAGTCATTTTTGGTATACTTTAGTTTTATAACAAGCAGGACTCAATTCCTAAATACCATTAGAAAATTCCAAAATTTTTGGTCCATTACACCTCTTGTTACATCTATCCTGGGACACACTGTATAAGTTAATAGCCTTCATATATTTAAGAATTTCGATACCGGCCGTGTCGATATTATTCCCTCTTATCAAATTTTCGCCTTAAAAATTTGCGCCTGCTTGAATCACCGTCTGATAAATGTACAATTACAGAGGATTAAGATGTGTAATTTAATCAATCCTATTTATAAAGTCGACATAAAAACAAATAATGTAACTTAAATATATATTTATCTGCTGCACTCCGTGCAGCGTGAAGTGTGGAATGGGAAAATCTTATGATGATTTTATTTTATAATTTATTATAGGTGTGTGTAAAATATACCATTGCCCATTAGTGGTGCAAGAATTGCTTTTCAGGGATTTTTTCATTTCTAACTGTTCAAGAAGGATTGAACGTGAATCCTTTACTTCTGCATGAATTAAAGAGTGACCCAAAAAAAGACTATTTTTCGCCGCTTTTGGGGACCTCATGAATTTTATTTAAAAGTGGTCTAAATGATAGTTTATGGTGATACTTTAAAGTAGGCGAAATTTCAAGTTGAGCATAGTTTTTGTTTTGGAGATTATTAATACCGGAGATGATAAGGAAAATAGCAGAAAATTTTAATTTTGCAACATAAATTGTTTAACTTTTATATGAAACAGTGGACGGATTTGGTCAAAAAAATTTCACTGCATTTGTGTCACCCAAAACAAATAAATCCTTAAAATTTCTGCGGCAAAACAATTCCATTCAAAATTTATTTGGACACTAATAAACGAGTGCATCATTTAACTTTATATTATTACTTTGTGAAATAAATTAAAAACACTCTTTCCGATTCCAAACATTAACGCAGTTCATGTACAGAGTGAGGTAAAAAAATATTCAAGGAAATTTAATTTTCTTTCTTAAC
Organism: Rutpela maculata; assembly: GCA_936432065.2. Classification (NCBI taxonomy): domain Eukaryota; kingdom Metazoa; phylum Arthropoda; class Insecta; order Coleoptera; family Cerambycidae; genus Rutpela; species Rutpela maculata. The sequence goes on from OW386285.2 coordinate 40,934,014, forward strand.
AATTTTTTCAAAAATTTTTATTGTAAATCACTCTGTACACATATTTAAATGACTTAAAAATATCTACAATTTGATGTGCCCAACATGGTCGTCGCTTAAAAAATAAGAAAGTTACAAGCCTGGGGAGTTTTAAGTAGCGCACCCTGTATAGTAATATAAATATGTATGTTGATAACACTAATCGCATCATAAGTACAGCGATTAAGCAATGAACATATTTTTTTCGATCCCGTACGCCTTGCATTATATCAAGAGACAATGAGGAAACTTACAATGTTAACATTCAACTGCATTTTGATCAATTTTACGAGGCAAAACAATAAGAACTTTTCTGTGTGCTCAAGATTTGTGAGTACATTATTATTCACTAGGGACAGAAACGTAAACTGAAACTTTTTATTTCAAAAATTGTGTACGCATGCATTACTACTGGGGTAGGTATTTTATATATTCGAGTTTTACATTTTCACTAAGATATTTCACCGAGAGAGCTTTTGTAGTGGTGTTCCCTTCCTCTGGGAAGTGAATATATTATAATATTTTGAATTAATCAACTAAAGAAATTATCTCTTACTTTAAGTCTTAGCTTCAGAAATTATAAATGTGTAGAAGAATGAAATGTTCTTGAATAAAATTTGTTCCCTTAATTTTTACTTTTCATTATCTTGGTAATAGATATGTCATTGTTGTTTCAGATAATTCTCTAAAAGATTTAAACATTTTACACAAATAGCTCTGATACAAAGAGGACAATTAAATATTCTAGAAACAGGGATTTTTGAAAGACGTTGTACAAAGTTATATATTAGAGTTACCAACTTGTATACAACAATGTTTATATACTGTCAAAATAAAATCAAATAAGATGGTCAATAATGTACAATGAGAAAAACATTTTTTAACACAAAAGAGAAAAGCAATTAATAAGAAACGATTTACTGAGTGTTAATAGACAATAATAAATATACTGTTCGACATTTATCTTGGATCACCTGTTAGAAGAGTCGACATTAAAAATAGTTATTTATGTACCAGGTAAGTGTATTTTACAGATCGAGAACACAGTGCAAACCGAAGGACCGAGGTTTGCAATGTTCGAGACCTGCAAATACACGATAAAAGCCGAGGTGCATACGACGTTTTTCGTATTACTAGCAATATTACAATTTTTAGGAAAATTCATTAAAAGTTATTATATTTCAAGATTTGTCGAACTCATTTATTAGTTGGCTTAGACTCTTATTACAGTGTGTTTGTTTTCTGCTATGGTTGATGTCAATAAGTTGTCAAATTGATAACTTCATAATAATTTCCGTCATTCAAGTTATATATGTGAGTTTTTTCAATAAAAATTTGGATTATGATGAAAGTATCGACATTCAGAAGGCAGCCCAAAAATGCGTGTGCTTCGTTGGTGCCAGAATTTCATTATTATTTAACCCTTTCCAGCCCAGTGATGCCATATGGCGTCGTTGTGATACCAATGTATTAAATCTACAAACAGAAATAATTATTGCTGTAGATTGCGTTGAAATTAATTCCTCTATAATCTTATAAATGGCGTACGCCAAAAACTTTAGTTCTGTTACGAGATTCTGTATGAAATGGCGTATTTCTGTCAGCTGTGAATTGATAGTATTGTCAGTGGTGTCACAACAGTTTGTAAAAAGTTTTGATTCTTCGTGTTTTATCACTATATTATTAAAGTTTTTGCATAAAAGGTAAGTTAAAGTAGCAGCTTATAAATATGTTATAACAGCAAGCTAAGTTTTTACCATATTTCGACCTTTATGATAGGTCAAAATTGTGTGACTCCATATGGAGTCAGTGGTCATTTAGAAGGAATATGTATTCAACCATAAAAGTGTGATTTTGAATAAAGTCGCCATGAGTTTTTAGTCAGCTTTGGTTTTTCTTTTTTTTTTTAACATTTTTTACGTCATATTTTATATAAATATCTTGGCGAAAGTTATTCCACCAACCATGTTGAATTACTTTCAACATTTCATTAGCGACAACTTATAATTCGAAGCTCCTGAATATAATTGTATTTTTAGATGACTAGAGCAGGATTGACTGAAGAAGAAGAACGACATTTACCTGTTACTTCTAGAAAGAGATGTATCTGATTTGAATATTGCAGAATCAGATGACGATGGTGAGATAGAAATTACTGAAGTACAAAATGATTCAGCATCTACTGTAATACAACGTGGAATGAACTATGAGGAAAGAAATGAGGAAGAATATGACTCTGAGGACGAAATACCATTCACTTGTCCTTTTTGATATGCAAGCGTCTAATAAATCAAACCGTGCTCCTAATTCAAGAAAGAAAAAAAAGGAGGAATATCACTGGAGGCAGAAAGATTTGGATGAAGTAGCTTCAGTATGTGAAATTAATTTTTCAGATCCACCTGAACCAGAACTAACACCGATGACTTATTTCAAGTATTTCTTTGATGACAACATAATACAGAATATTGAACATCAAACAAATTTGTATTCTGTATAGAAAACTGGCTCATCTATCAGCACAACATGCAGAGAAATACAGCAGTTTCTAGGTATTCATATTTTGAGCAGCATTGTGAAAATGCCAAGTTACCGAATGTATTGGGCCGAATCTACGAGGTACTCACCTATCGCAGATGTCATGTCTAGAAATAGATTCGATAAACTAAGAAAGTACATTCATCTAAACGACAATAGTAGTATGAAACCACGCGATCATGTGGAGTATGACAAATTATTCAAAGTTCGACCGATCATTGATGCAGTACGTTCAAATTTTTCAACAATTGAAGCAGAAGAGCACATGTCAGTGGATGAAATAATCATTCCATTCAAAGGCAGAAGCAGCTTGAAACAATACATCAAGAATAAACCTCACAAGTGGGGGATAAAGCTGTTTGCTAGAGCTGGTGTGAGCGGAATAGTGCATGATTTTGAGGTATATATTGACAAAAGTCAAAAATACTTTTGAATTTGGGATAAGTGGTGACATAGTCATGAGGATGGTGGATAATATGCCAAAACATAAAAATTATAAATTGTATTGTGATAATTGGTTTACATCTGTTGAGCTCTTCTGCAATATGAAGAGTTTAGGCATCCTTGTTACAGGAACTGTCAAGAGCAACCGAATTCCTGGTTGTAGTATGAAAACGGATGATACATTGAAAAAATCTGGTAGAGGATCTTACGATAACTATACATATCAAGATACGATAATAGCTGTAAAGTGGTCTGATAACAAAGCCGTGCATTTACTTTCCACATATTAAAGGAATCCACCCTGTTGAATCTGTTGAACGTTGAAGTCTTGCCGAGAAAAAGTACATTCAGGTACCACGACCAAATATAGTGAAGGAGTATAATATGTATATGGGCGGTATCGATCTTCACGATATGCTGGTATCACTGTATAGAATAAATATTGGTGTGAGAAGGTTTCATTTGCGTATTTTCTAGAATGTGATAGACATGTGTATTGTAAATTCATGACTATTATACCGAAGACATATGAGTCAAAGAAAAAAAAAGTACAAGCCATTGATTGTTTTTCGTTCAGAAATAGCCCACGGTCTTATGAGTGCGGGAAAAATTGATCCCCGTAAGAGGGGCCGTCCTCTTTCAGATGTAAGTAACACTCCATCACCCCCACCTAAAAGAAATGTTACAGCAGTCCCTATAGATGATATACGTTATGATGCTGTAGACCACTGGCCTGTGCATATCTCAACAAAGCAAAGATGTAGGTTTTGCATTTATGCATATTCCCGTATAATGTGCGAAAAATGTAAGATACCCTTATGTTTAACAAAGGATAGAAACTGCTTTAAATTATTCCATTGTAAATAACTATTATTCATGATAATTCAATAAATAATTTATTGTCCAAACTTTTTTCATTTTAGCATATATTTGCCCAGTGACTCCATATGGCGTCAATTCATTTTGGCACTAAAAATGTAAATATTTTAGTTTTTCTTTGCATATATATGTTTAGTAGTATCATTGTGAATTAAAAGAAAGCAAAAGAATTTTTTCTTGATCTGGATAATAATTCGGGCTGGAAAGGGTTAACTTCCTTATTAATTTACCTTTTTGCCCTGGGGCATAAAGGTAAACTTGTCAGACGTCAAACAATGGCACTTACAGAGCTAGTAGTACGAAAAAGTTATTTTGTTTACGTTTACTCTTCAACAACAAAAATAATAAATGGAAAAAGCACTTTTATTGAATATCAACACACCTTACCTGTTATAGTACGAATAATAACAACAATTCCTTGATTTTAAATAATTCTACTCCAAAACGTTTCGGTACGACCCTGGTACCACAACTTCTTGGTAATTGTTAGCCCTAGATCGATATTATGGTATACCAAACATGAATTCCTTAAACGTTTGATGCAAATTCCACTCTATTTTAATCGAAAAACGTGACTTCTTCCTACATACAAATTCCAACGATCATGTTCAATGAACAATTCTAGTCAATTATGACTATGTAAGTTTAAATTGTTAATGTCCTGCGACTTCACAAATTGGCTTTATGAGTTCGCCTGCAGCCTGATTGACCCACAAATAAATCTGATGCACCTTCATTTGCTGAAGATAATTTTACTGTATGTAGAGCTCGAACCCACTTCGCTAGAGTGCAAGTTAAACACGGTGACCAAGCTACCAATCCTGCGGAATATAAGAAATTAGTTGTTGTCTCGTATATGTAATTCGTATTATGTATTACATGACGATATCTTCGCGTAGAAATGTTAAAAAATATAATGGTATTTGTGACTGAATTTATGAGGTTAACTTTAAGAGCGGTTCTGTAGAGTCTAAAATTAATTCGTCGTCTTCTTATTTATAAAGTCTTGGCAGACGTCTTATGGCCCATGCGTTAGTCTAACTGGCCTCCCTTTGCTTCACGGCACATCTGACAGCATCAGGCAATCTGTTGCAATTACCTGTTAGAAGCACGTATTAACCAAAGCATTTTGGTGGAGTCAGATTAGGACTAAAATATTCGCAATGTGAATTGTCTGGTCAGGGCAGTTTTTTTATTATAACGTGTTCAGGGGATCAACTTAAGTTCACAGTTCAGTTTTACAGTTTCTGCCAGGTCGGCGTATTGTTTATTTAACCAATTTAATTTTTTATTTTTTATTGCAGTTGTTTGTTTATAGTTTTCGCAATTTAGTTATAAACAAATTCCAATAACTTTCAGTTTTTTTTTATGAAGTCAAATACGGTAAACGAGTAATGAAAGTAGATTAAAAAAGCCAACTTTTGTACTTTTGAAAAAAAAAATTAATGCTCTACTGCAGTTCGAGCTGAGATAGGTTAGTTTTTACGTGTAGTTCACTTATAAATAACCAAATCGATATTTCATATTGAAATTTGTACTGGTAATTTTCCAATGTCTATTATTTTGTCTCTGCTACTTGAAAATAATCCAAAGCTACAATTTTTGGCGATTTTGTTAGAGATCCGAAAATCACCAAATATGTCTAAATGTTATATCATGTTTTTAAAAAACCAGACTTTAGTTGCTACATAGCCCAGTGGGTAAGGAGACTAGCATATTTCTAACTATTAATAAGATCTGAAAATCATTCGCCACAACACCTGGCCGTTGCGTCACTCCGCGCGCTCAGTCGCGTAAATGTGACATTGAAACATTGTAAACAGAATAAATGAGATATTATTAACGACTTGTTAATGATAGCCAAATAAAACAAAGATATAGTAATTTGGTAATTTTATTCAGGTTGCAGACGTCTCGGGTTCAAATCCTGCTCGCAATTTTTTTTAATGTATCAGTAATACTAAAAGGTTTACAAAGCTGTATATCATAAACACAAGGGTAGTTGTTGGTTTACCATTTTCATGACAAAAATTAAAAAAGTTATAAAAAAATTGAAAATGAGCATTATGTTCTCAAAGCCGCTTTATTCGATGTTATTTTTACAATTGTAGTTTTGGATTATCTTCAAATAGCAGAAATAAAATAATTAGCATCGGAAAATAACCAGCCCAAATTACAAGAAGAAATATCGATTTATTTATTTATAATTGACCTAAATGTAAACACTGAAGTATCTCAGCTCCCAATGCAAGTAGAGCATTAATTTTTATTTCAAAAGTTGGCTTTTTAAATCTACTTTCATTACTCATTTACTGTTTTTGATTTCATAAGAAAAACAGAGAGTTATTTGAATTTATTTATAACTAAAATTTCGAAATTTATAAACAACTGCATTAAAACGGGTTGAAAATAAAACAGTTTTTCCGCGATCTTAAATTGCTTATAAAATGCTACTATTTGAGCCATCGTACACAGTTCTTGGTCTTGATAGCAGGATTTCACAAGGGTACAAAGTTTTAGTAACAACTGCATATTTGAGCCGTTTTAGTAAACATTTTGATTTGAAATTTTAAGTAGTGATTCTACTTTATAAGAGCTATATTTTTCCAAATTTTATTGAATGTTATCCATTATTTTTAAAAGAACAGATTTGTTTAAAAACGCATAATTCTGCAATGTTCATTTTTTTTTTAATAATAACAATTGGAATGAATTATGTAGTTTTGTTGTACAGCTCAAAACGAACATTTTCCTTCTTTGTATTGTTTTCCATATACTTGTAGATTTCGAAATATTCAAAGAAAACACAGTCTAAAAAATTAAATGGTTTAAATAAATAATACGCCAACCTGGCAGCAACTTCAAAACTGAGCTGTGAGATTAAGTTGACTTCCTGAAAACGTCAAAATAGAAAAACTGCCCTGACCAGACAATTCACATTAAAATCCTAATTTGACTCCACTATTTCTCCATCAGCGGATGACATCATTCCAATGTTTTGGGTAGAGTCCTCTTCGCCTTCTTATTTTCCCTAAATTATCAACTGTTTTATATCGTCTTCCATCCGGTTGACGTGGCCAAGAAATTAGAGGATTTGGGAGAATACAATGATTAAGAGACGCTTAGAGGACGTATTTCTTGGAGAATGGAGCTGTCGTATCAGACTCACATCTCGAAAGCAACAACCTCTCACCAGAAGCTATTTTATTTTTCAAAAAAAAAATGCCCCATTTTTCTCAATAAACAGTAAAAGCCAGGCAAATTTTTATTACTCACGTTTTATTACACTTTTAAATCCTGTTGATACATTTTTGATTCTTTGAAAATTATTATTCTATTTTTTACATGAAACTACTAAACCTTACGTTTATTAACAACACATATTTTTTGTTGCAGTTATATAAAAACTACATCATCAAAAGTACCTTTGGTTGGAACATTTGGAACTCCAACTTGGAGTCTCTGGGCTGCATTACAATGATAATTTATTTATTAATCACATCTTACAATTATGGTAAATATAAAATTAATTGAAGTTTTATACCATCGCCGCAAAATTAACGCATAATTATTAAAATTCAATTATTTTTAATCGAAAAAGTTTTCTTCGCACTCTATACTCTGTATATACAAAGGCTTGTACCAATGCCTTGTCAATAGCGTTTTTCCAAAAATATCTAAAAAGTATTAATTTTTTCCAGATTAAAATAAAATAAAACAAACCATGGCATTACCGTCACTTGATATTTTATTAGTTTATCACTTTAAGTTTCCTGGTAATATCTCAATTAAAATTTTCTGTAATTTATCATAAATGTTGAAAGAAGACAGAATGGCATAAGCACGGGGAAGGAAAATCCCAAGTGTACATCGCTCAACACTTTGACATGACACAACGGACAATTGTCAGAGTGCTACAGTGATTTTATGAAACGGGAAACCATGCTAGAAGATCAGGACAGGGCGTATGAGAATAACCACACCACTTCAAGATCGTTTGTTTTCTGAGGTTGCAGGCCCTTAAGCAGAAATTTCTAACAAGTACATCCCTTCAACACCAATTTTTACAGGTGTATAACGTGCAAATTAGTTAAGATACCATTCGACGGAGGTTAAGGGAACATAATTTGTTACCACGCAGGGCAGTTACAAGTCCTCCATTGACTGCAGCCCATCGAAGATCTCGACTTGAATTGATCGAGAACATGTTGAATGGGTGGAAGCTGAATGGAAAGAGTACTATTCACATAAGTCTTATTACCAATGAAAGACAAATGAGGGTCTATAGACCTAGGTGAGCGATATTCACACTACAACACCGTAGAAACTGTTAGTTTTGGCGGAAGATCAGCCACGGTTAGGGGTAGCATCACTTTGGAGACACGTACTGAACTGATACTCATTGATGAAGGGAGTTTAACAGCGGATAGGTATATAAGAACCACCTTTGTACCCCACATTGTGCCATTTGCTCTATTTATTGATGATGATTTTATCTTTATGCAAGATAATGCAAAACCTCACAGCACTCGGATTGTCGCTAGTACTTGCAGAAAGTGGAAAGAAACGTTATGAATTGGCCTGCGAAAAGTCCTGATTTAAATCCCATTGAGAATCCATGGAACAATATAAAGAGACATATTCGAGCCCTGTAGCAGCCTGTAGTTACTTGTAATGAGCTTAAAGAGAGATTGGTCTAAATTTCGGAGGTTATTGATCAAGATCAAATAAGAACACTTATAATGGGTATGAGGAGTCGGTGCCAAATAGTCGCCAACGCACGCTGAGGAAACACACGATACTAACAGGAAGAAACTTAAAATTAAGACTATTTTTCATATTTGATTGTTGTATTACTTTGTATCTACTTTATTTTTACTCCAGTCATTTTAGACAAAAATATGGCTTCTGACCTAACAAATCGATTTATTTTGGTGTTTTAAAGAAAATATTAAAAATCGAGAACGAGATCACTAGGCATAAAAACTTATTCAAGGTCAAAGTTCACAAAAAAACGTTTTTTTGCGAATATCACGCTTTATATGGCTCGGAGGCCAATTGAGGTTATTATGAAAATGAAAAACTAGTGGAAGCATTATACTCTTCGCCGATTTACTGAGCTTTTTATATAATTGTTACACATTCTATAGGTTACTCTTCGCATTTTTCTTGTAAATAATATTAGTTTTTGGACATTCTAAATTTTGTGATACCAACTTTGTTGTGAAAAAAAAAAATATATGAAAAAAAAAAATCACGATGTGAGGGATCGAACCCGGGACCCTTGGATTGCGAGACGAATTCAATTCAATTCAAAAATATTTATTAGATGTTTAGCATACAAACATGCACCTGAATCGTATCCCGGTACAGAGCCGACCGCACAACCACGTCGCGTAGTGGTGAATGTACGGTCGGATGGAGCGGGTTCAATTCAAGTTAGGACAATACATCGAATGTGGAGTTAGGACTCCTGTCTAAAAATAAATAAGACTTAAACCTAACAATTTTTTAATTCACAACTAGAGAATAGTTTTAAAAACACTTATAAACTACTTAAAGCTAGAGAAATGAGTTTTTGTTCAGCACACGCGCACTGACGCACACGCACACTATTTTAAAAGGTTGGATTGCTGGTACGGGAAAAGCTCAACGAAAAAAACCGTTCGAATGATTACGAGACGAAACTCTTGCCGCTACACCACCATTTCTTATTACTAAAATTGTTAATGAGTGTAATATATACCATTAGAAAAATTTATTGTGATTATTAGCAAACACACATTAGTAAAATGTATTAAAAAAAAATAGTGATAGGAAATAACATTTCGCGAGGTTTTTATTTATTACAAACCATAAAAAGATGTAAAAAATATTTTTTTAAATTTTAAATTACTAATAACTTTTTTATTTACCAATCTATTTTGTTAAAAAATAGAGTTCTTCCTCTAGCTAACACTAAGTTACTCTCCAAATTTCAATACAATCAGATTTTTCTTTCTTGAGTTATCGTGCTTACAAGAAACGTGACGGACGGACAGACGGACAGACGGACAGACAGACGGACAGACGGACATTTTGAAAGTTGTTCAGAATTCGTTCACTAACATAACGATATAAAAATTTTTTCTCTACGAGCGATATTTACTGATTTAGAAATGTGCCGATCAAATACAATATACTCTTCGTTTTTGCGAAGAGTATAATAATGAAATTCCGCTCAAAAATGATCTCTTCCATTTTTTATGCACAACGAACGGTTTAGGCAAAAATGTGCTTCGAAGTGTCCGCGCAAGGCATAATATGCTCCATTTCATATAGTCCATGCGCATAGAATATGTGCTTGTTCTTCTAATATTTATTAGCTGATCGATATATAAAATAAAATAAATAAGTATATACAATGTGGTTCACTTGAAATGGTAACACTCCAATAACTTTTTTATTTTTCTTCTGATTTGAATCAAATTTTACTTAAGTATAGAACAAATTAGGATCTACTTACAACCAGAAAAAACATTCGCCTCCTACAAATACAAAGCCACCTGCGGTACCAAAATATGCGGAGAAAATCAAAAAAACCATATTAGGCATTTTTATCGGAAAATTTTGTTAATGAAACTTGTTTAGAATTGTCCAAAAACCCTATGTCCAAAATTTAATCAAAATAAAAAAATTGAAAAATTAAAGTTTTAAACATTTTTAAAATAGCAATTTTTAAAAAAACTGTAAACTGCTTGACAATAACCTGGCAGCTTGGGTTTAACTTCAAACAAAATTGTCGTAGTGCAATTTCCCAAACAAAAAAAAACCATTAAAATGATGTTTTCGGACTTTGACATTATTTTAATAAAAATTTCAATATTTTTTTATTTTGATCAAATTTTTGATTTAAAGTTTTTGGACAATTCTGAGCAAATTTTATTGACAAAATTTTCCGATAAAAAAATGCTTAATATGGTTTTTTGATTTTCTCCGCATATTTTGGTACCGCAGTGGCTTTGCATTTGTAGGAGGTGATTGTTTTTCTGGTCATAAGTAGATCCTAATTTGTTATATACTTAAGCAAAATTTGATTAAAATCTGAAGAAAGATAAAAAAGTTATTGGGGTGTTACCATTTCAAGTGAAACACACTGTATATATTTATTTATTTTATTGTATATATCGATCAGCTAATAATACTCCAGTGAAATTAGACTTTTCTGATCTAACAAAATATATCCCTCATTTTTTTTAATCGATTTATTTTGGTATTTTAAAGAAAATATTAAAAATCGGCAACGAGATCACTACGGCATAAAAAATTATTCAAGGTCAAAGTTCACAAAAAACATTTTATTGTGAATATCGAGCTTTCTATGGCTCGGAGGCCAATTGAGATTATTATGAAAATAAAAGGTAATGAAATTCCGCACAAAAATGATCTCTTCCATTTTTGATGTACAACGAACGGTTTAGGCATTGTACGTAAAAAATGAATAAAACATATTTCGTTCAAAATTTGTGTATATATTATATAATCTCAAACCATCCGCTGAATCCGACCTCCAAGTAGCTGGTAGCTATTACACATTAGTGTAATATAAGCATATTATACAAATTTTTATTGTACAGTACATTAATTTTGATTGGATTTTTTTCTTATATTATATTAACTAAGGTTATCATGAAAATGAAAGACAATCAAATTTTGAACGAAAAATATTTTATTCATTTTTTACGTACAATGCCTAAACCGTTCGTTGTACATAAAAAATGGAAGAGGTAATTTTTGTGCGGAATTTCATTATCTTTCATTTTCATAATAATCTCAGTTGGCCTCCGAACCATAGAAAGCGCGATATTCGTAAAAAAACGTTTGACTTTGAATATTTTTTTATGCCATAGTGATCTCGTTCTCGATTTTTAATATTTTCTTTAAAACACCAAAATAAATCGATGTAAGAAAAATGAAGGATATAATTTGTTAGATCAGAAAAGTCTAATTTCACTGGATTATTTTAGGAAAGAAAACTTAATTTATTTTACAATTCCAACATTTTGTTTTATAGTACGTCGTTAAGAAAAGTAAATCAAAAACATATATCTGCGAGTTTCATGAATATGCGTTAATTTTGCGGCGAAGTGTTATAATTGGAAAAGTGAAATCATGGGAGAAACTAAAAATTACTATTCGGAATTACTAGAAATGGTATAAAATGGAAAATGTATATGTATTGATTACTTGATCAGTATAATAAACGAATGAACAAAAAGACAGAAAGACGTACTAACATCATTTTCGATGTCAAATATATTTACTGTGATGATGTTATGTATCCATTTGATTAAACGAAATAAGCATTCAATGGAGCTACAATAGCTGAAGAATTCTTAACTTCATGATTTTAGTGATAGTTATAATAATTTAACTAATATTCACACGCTATTATTTTGTCATTCTGTTATAAATAAATGATACTAGTTTCTTCCTCTCATATTTTCAAATTACTTACCTAGATATATCACAAGATCATTTTACACTTTTCGATTTTCTAAATTCTGGGTATTCCTCATAAACCTATTTAAAATATGCTAAAGGCTCATTTCAATAGACAATTATAATTTTGAGGAATTTAATAAGCTTGAATATTTTTTTAGATAACTGGACTGCCATGGTAACAGATTATTTATTTTGGATGGCATGTGTACTATTAGTACAACACATTGCTTTCATGATACAGCATTACTTCCTGTACCAAAAATGGTCGGAATTTGATCTAGATGAGTTCCAGGAAATCACACTGTATGACAAAGTTTTTCTGTATGAAGAAAGACTTGATCATTGCTGACTATTGTATTGTATACATACGTATTTTGGTTATTTTGTACTATTTTTTGTCTGTATAATTTTTATATGCATTTTTTTACTTTATATATTAAAACGTTCACAAACTACACTGTTTTGATAAATACCAATATTACAGAACAGTCAATCTGTCATTTGACCCGTGAATAATTCCTACAAGGGATGCCACAATCATAAATTAACACTTTCCACAAAAATATTGTTGACGCTGCAACTGCCATGTTGAGCAAATGACCGTCGAAATAGGTTTCTCTCGGTTATCTTTTAATTCTACCCTAAAATTAGGTGTTACCAAAATTGGAGAAAATGAAAATAGCTACAACTTCTATTTAAACTATTTATCTTTATTGTTAATATTTTACGATTTACATCCACCAAAATGGTTAAAATTTGTGCTTCACTGCAGATTTTTACTATTAACCCTCCCTCCGTTGCTTCTACATAGTAATGGGATATCAATATCTTAGATCATAAAATGTCTCAAAATTTTTGTTAAAAGGATTTTATTCCAATTGTTTAAAAATTATAGCAGTAGTAATTATATTAAAATTATTGTGACGTGTTTCCACCCCTAGGAAACCGCCCTTGCAAAATCCGTGGGTTCCAAAAATTATAACAAGAGATAACCACTAACACACTTTATTAAATAACTTACTGGATACTTCACAATACTATTATTAACTTAAATGCACTTTTACTGACTAAAAATATCCTTTAACAATGTTTATTGCTTGATATTTACACTTTGTAATCTTAACCTCACTTGTCAATTCAAAACTTGCAATTCCCGCCGAGAATGCAATCTTATATACTCCTCAATTGTTTCTAGAACATCGTTCTAGAAATGACGCGAGCGTCATCTAGAGCAGTGTAGAATAGGGTGGAGTGAAAAATTTTTTTTTCTTATTTTTTATCGCCTGTATCACCAAAAGTTGTCTACGGTAAAACTAAATTAGTGTGCAAAAGCTGGTTGAATTTGATTGTCATCTTCAGGTGCCCCAAAAGCATTTTAGTTTTCATATAATGCTCGTATATTTTCTATAAAAGGACAGCAAAACGTCTCTCTATTGTGTTAATCTGTGGTATACAAACATACTACGCATGCGTCGTTTATTGTAGACAATCATGCTTTAGTTTACATGATTTCCAGATAGCTACAATTGAGGTTAGTTGCTTTTAAATCTTCCTAAGTGCTTGTTGATTTGTGTTTTTAAGTGGTTATACGCGTGTTAGTGTTTAAAATGCCTAGAACAAGAACAAAAGTCCATTGTCCTGTATTTGGAGCACCGGAATAATTTAAAGATAATGTGTTACCAACATACTCTCAGGTTATGAAGTGTTATTTATGTATTCGGGCGGAATTAATGCAAAATCAATCAAAGGAGCCGACTTTTCAAGAAATATCGGAAATATTGAAATCAAAGCTTAAAAAATTATGGAATAAAGCTTCTATTCCGATACTATCCGATCAACAGATTTTACATTTGTTAAGAAAATATCATACGACTTACCGGAACCTTAAGAAGCCAATTAAATCTAGAATGAGTGCAAGCTACAAATTAAAAGTGGATAAGTTTAGGGAAGATGCCGAAAAAAGGCTATTTGATATTTGTGTCTGTAAATGTAAAGATTTTTTTACTTGTACTTGCATCAAGCAAAATAAAGTACCAAGAAGGGAATACGAATTTTTAATAGATCAGAGAGGACAAAGGAACATGGTAATTGGTGGAATCGATATTGGGACAACTAAACAACTGCAAAGTAGATTTGAAAGAAAGCTGAAACATTCTAAATCTACAAGAACTTCTGCCGAAGTTGTAAAAGATGACACAATGCAATCTGACACATTCTCAGATTCTTCCATAACAGATGATTCTTTAACAGATGATATGGATAGCTGCAAAAACAGACCCTCAACTTCTATAGTGGCTACTTCTTCTAAACAGATGAGGTTACATCTTCCCGCTTTAGCACAAGCATGTGATAGGACTGGAATATCAGACAGATCAGCAGCAATATTAGTTAGTGCAGCTTTAAAAGATATAGGATTAGTAACGGGTACGGAGTCTTCAAAAATTACAGACCGAAGCAAAATAAGGAGAGAAAGAGTAAAATATCGCAAAGAACTTCAAGCAGAGCAAGTTCAAGCAGGACAGAAAGTATTTGGCTTGTATTTTGACGGTCGTAAGGACAAAACTCTAACACAGGAAAAGAGGGGCTCCAAATTTTATAAATCTACTGTTACCGAAGAGCACATTGTATTGATTTCAGAACCTGGATCTAAATACATTGGTCATGTGAGCGTAGCAGATGGGACTGCCCGACAAATAAAATTCAGTATAATTAATTTCCTTCAAATAAAAAACATAAGTACGACTAATATTTCACAATGGTGAACACAGGTCTAAAAAATGGTGTTATTCGTCAGATCTAAACAGAAATTGGTAGACCTGTGCATTGGTTTGTATGCATGTTACATGCTAACGAACTACCACTAAGACATTTACTCCTAAACATGGATGGAGGTACAAGAGGTCCCCAAGCATTTTCTGGTGAAATAGGAAAAGCATTGTCAGAATGTGAAAAAATGTCCGTTGTCCAATTCCAGAAAATTCCGGTTGAGCTTCCTACTCTCAAGGTAAAAGATCTAAGTACAGATCAAAAATATCTGTACGAAATTTGTCTGGCTATTTCCAAGGGTTATTTGCCTTCGGGTTTGCCGGAAAGAAATCCTGGAAAAATGGCGCATTCCAGATGGATTACAACTGCAAATCGAATCTTAAGGTTATATGTGGCAACAGAAAATCCAAAGGAAACATTGCGGCATTTAGCACAATATGTTATTAAAGTATATGCTGCGACTTGGTTTGATATAAAAACTAAGCCTTCCTGTAAAGATGGACCCAAGCACTTGCTGGAAATGATAAAAAAATCACAATACCTACCAGATAACCTCAAAGAGATAATAGATCCTGTGATACAAAGGAACGGGTATTTCGCCCATCCTGAAAATATTTTAATTACAATGTTGTCTGACCCGCGGAGACATATTAGAGAATTGGGTTTGAGGAGAATTTTGAAATCAAGAACAAATCAAGTTAATGTTGTACTCATCAATGGAGTTCGAGAATTCAAAGTGCCCCCATTAAATTTTTCTGCAGATGATTATGTCGATCTGATTGACTGGAGTTTAGTGACTGTAACATCACCACCAGCCGTAGCCAATATATCAGATGAGGAGTTGACAAAGATGATAGCGGACATCCCAGACAATATCAATATTCACAAATATCCGTGTCATTCGCAAGCCGTGGAGCGTGCAGTAAAATTGGTAACAGAGGCATCATCCGCAGTATGCGGAGAAGAAGCCAGGGATGGTTTTATTAGGGCCAGAGTAGCTTCCAGAAACATTTTACCTGCATTTGATACAAAATCTGAGTTTCTTGCAAGTTTGAAATAATATTTATAATTATATTGTGACAAGAAATTTAAGTTCTAGTTTTACCTTCATTAAAAAAATTTCAATCATATAGTTTTTTTTTTTGAGGTACTTGGGGCACCAGAAGATAATAAGCTAGAGGGGCCATTTTTTGCACAGATCATTGATATAGTGTGTTACAACTTTTCCACATATAGGAAAAGTGGTATCAAAAAAAAATTTTTTTTTGCTTTATTTCACTCCACCCTAGTGTAGAAGTTTCGATTTCCTTCTCCAATGTTCCGGAACCGGTGTCTCACAGATGTATTTAGTGTTGCCTACTCTCAACGGGTGGATATTCGTAACATTATCTTGAAAATTTCAGATAAACAAATGGCCAAGAATGTCAAGTATGCATAAGCTACGTTTTTATGTAAAAAAAAAAACTATCATAATAATAAATACTTTAGAGGAATTCACTCATTCATGCGAATTCTGTACATTCCTAGAAATTTATAATAAAAATATAAATACTTTGCCTAAGTAATATATATGCTCTATATGAATTTTTCCTCGTATTCGTGGAAATACGAAGGCAATTTAAAAGTGTGTTATGTGAATCTCATTTTATACAATTACAAGGCGTACATACCAACTACATATTTGTTTTCCTAGTAAAATGAAGGTGATGAGAGAGCTACATGTCAACAAGAATCAGTTATTAAAATTACAAATAACTAATAGTGTAAATAGTGTAAATACTTTTTGTAAAATACACCAATAAATACTGTAAAAAAAAGCTACCTTCATATTTTCCTAAAACATATTTATTCAAGCGAGGATAATAATCAAAATTATCATAAGATTTTCTCCATTTATCTATTAGTCGGGGAGCCCATCTTAGCTATACGTGCAACCCCCCCCCCCCCCCCTCCCAAGACCTTTGGGAACAATGATTTTCATAAAGAAAAAACTGGCTATACTTTCAAAATGTTATGTTAAAAAAAATGTTACCAATATTGTTTTTGTCATTTAACACAATAACTAAACAAGATGGACAAAAACTTTTTTCACAAAAAACAACGTCCAAAAATTTTCTACAATTTTGTTCGTATACAATATTTTGATAGGAGTTACCATTTTCCAGATAAACGAGTCCAAAATTAAGAAAACATGGAAATTCATATATCGGTAAATCATTTAGAGAAAATAACTGTGACAATTATTGTTAGGGCCGGTACTTTCATCTCCCGTTAAAGTTATTCTTTAGATAATATTATAATTTGCAGACATTTATCTCGAAAATGGTAGCTCCTATCAAAACATTGCATTAAAGCAAAATTTTGGACAATTTTATTCAAAATATTTTTGTGCAAAAAGTTTTTTAATTTTTGTGTTAAAAGACAGAAATCATATTTGTAACAGTTTTTTTTAAATGTGGTAGCCATTTTGTAAATCAGCCATTTTGGGAACATGTATAAAAGTGTTCCTTAGGCTTTAATCTATGTATAAGAAATAAATTGTTCCATGGGATCTCCCGATCCCATGAAACATTTCCTCTTAATGATTTACTGATATATGAATTTCCATGCTTTTTTTATTAACATATAATAACAATAATAATAATAATAATAATAAATGTGTCTTTATTTGAATTAAATACAAAAGAACAAAGCAATAAGTAGAACTTGATGGCGACGTTCATATACATGCTCTTCCACGTAACCATCAATAATCATAAGTCACTATCAAGAAATACTATCATGAGTCGTGCGTAATAAATAATCATAAATGACACGAATAAAATACAAAAATATGAATATATATAGGGGGAAAAAAGAGAGAAAAAAGAAACAGTAAAAGTACATTTTTGCACTAGTAGTAAAAAACAGAAACAAAATTAAACGGACAAACAAATTAAACTACCAGTAAATTTTCCCTGTTGTCCAAAGTTAGGGTTTTGACATGTCTTCTAAAAGTGGTAATATGTTGGCAGTCCCTGACATCTTGGGGTATCTTATTATATATGCAAACAGCATTGTAGGAAAAACTTCTTTCAAATAGGGCAGTTCTATGTTTGGGCACTCTGAATAAATTACAGAAGCGAGTGGAGCGTTGGTGGGTATAATCACCAGTCACGAGTTTTGTAAATAAATATTCGGGACATTGTGTTTTAATAACGTTAAAAGTAAGGCATGCCATATGTACTTGATATCTTTTACTGAGATTTAACCATTTAGTTTCCCGAAATTTATTGGATATGTGGTCAAATTTGCGTAAATTGTAACAGAATCTTACACAAGCATTTTGTATTTTTTGTAAAGTAAGCTTGTCTCCCGTTGTCAAGGCAGGCCAGTAAACCACATCGCAGTAATTAATATAGGATATAATTAAGGACTCGCATAATTTCAATTTCACATCTACACTTAGCTAATCTTTATGCATGTATAATAATTTTAATTTTACGTAGGATTTTTGTACTATATAGCTGACATGTTTAGAAAATCTCAAGTTAACATCTAAGAATAATCCAAGATTTTTAGCAAATTCAGTAGTGTTTAAAGTAACATTATTAAGGTTAATTTGAAAATCACAGTTGTTTATTATAGTTTTGTTTTGAGGCCCAAAGAGCAGCATTACAGTTTTGGATTCGTTAAGGATTAAGTTATGTGCCTCAGACATTGTGGAACACCTTGCTTAACTAGCTCAAAATTGGAAAAATTGCATTTTAACCCGACCCTCTGATATCTGTCTCGCAGGTAATTACCAAAAAATGCGACGGAGGATTCACCGAATCCAAAATAAGCCAGTTTGTTACATAGGATATCATGGTTCAGGGTGTCGAAAGCTTTACTAAAATCAAGTAAAATTAAACATGTATTTAAATTAGAATCCGAAGCTTTGAATATCTCGTCGGTAACATGGAGCAAGGCAGTTGTAGTGCTGTGATGAGATCTAAACCCTGACTGATTCGGAGGCAATATTTTTTTTATTGTTAAAAATGTATTAATCTGGTCTGCTACTATTTTCTCTAAAATTTTAGATATTGTAGGTAGAATGCTAATTGGTCTGAAGTGACTCAAAGCAGTTGGATTACTGTTTTTGGGAATAGGTAAAATATTAGCAAACTTCCAAACATTTGGAAAAACAGAAGTAGCAAGACATTTATTAATTATAAAAGTTAAAACCTCACTAAGCTGTGGGAGCAATAATTCCAGCATTTTACGACCGATATCATCAAATCCTGTAGCATTAGATTTTATAGAACGGAAAGCCCTTTCAACGTCTTCAGGTGAGACTTCTGTGAACGAAAATTTATCCTCATTGTTCACATAGGTTTCATGGTATTTATCGATATGTGGATTGTTGGCGACATTGGCCACTTGCGGCACATTATTAATGAAAAAATCGTTAAAAACTGTTGGTTCAAATAAGTCAAAAGAAATAGGACCACTATTACCATTATTAATATTTAAATATTTTAATGTTTTCCAAAAATCTTTAGGATTTGTTTTAAATTTGTGCTGTAAATAAGCTTTTTTCTCCATTTTTATAGAATAATTTACAAAATTTCTAAGCTGTTTATATTCATTAAAAGAGATTAAGGTGTTCAATTTTTTATGTTTAGCAAGTGCCTTCTTTTTAAGTTTTATCATTAATTTTAAGTTGTCGGTTAACCAAGGAGCCGGAGGTTTTGTTATCCTAACAGTTTTATATGGAGCATGTAAATCGTACAGATAAATTACACTGGCATTCCAAAACTCGATCATTTCATTAACATCACGAAGTAAATAAATGTAATTCCAGTTGATTGATCTCAGATCCACCAAAAAAGAGTCATAGTTGAAGTTAGAAAAATCTCTATAGGTGTGAAAATTTTGTTTATGTTTTTCTTTAGCAATTTTTAGAGTACAAGTAACCAAAGAATGATCTGAAATATTTTCCATGCCAATAACATTAGTATCAACAATAAGCTCATTACTAGATGTAATTATAAGATCAATGATTTTATTAGATGTATTTGTTACACGTGTGGGTTGAGAAACTATCTGATGAAGATTGTATTTACTTAACAAATCTTGTAACTGTAAACTGTAATAGTTATTGCTATCAGAGACATCAATATTAAGATCACCACCGAAAATAACCAAATCAAATTCAGGTATCAGGTTGATTAAAATATTTTCCAAGTGTTCCAAACATTTTTTACAATTGAAATCTGGTGGTCTATATAGAGTGCCCAGACACACTTTCTTACCTGAGATTTTTACAGAAATCCACAAGCTCTCGAGAAGGTTTTCTTCACCATCTAAATTTGCAGTATCTAAAATATTAACTTTAAAGGTATTTTTAACAAAAAAGGCAACACCTCCACCTCTTCCATTCCAGTCTTTGCGAATAATTTTATAACCAGGAAGCTGTATACCGTAATCTGGAAAAGATGAATCCAACCATGTTTCAGATAGTCCCAAAATATCTAAAGACTCCCCTAAAACCATTTCAGAAAACATGTCAAACCCTGTATGAACAGATCTTATATTAAAATGTGAAAAATTGATATATTTACTCGTTGCCATAATGATATATTAAATGAATTATTCCTTTTCGTTTTTCTCACTAGCCCCAATAAAATATATTACACAAGAAATAGCTAAAAAGCATCCTGTAAATGTACGTAGATTGGTAAGCTGAACATAATATATATATAAATACATACATACAAATCAACATGCATACCTACATAGTTCTAAGTATTGTACTAAATTAAATGCATTTTATTGTGTACAGAAGATAATGGTTATAATAAATTAATTTTCAAAGATCAACAATTTTATCAAAATACAATTATACATTAAATAATAATTAATCACTATTAATCCCAAAAAAGCAGAAATAAATATTAATCTATGCAGATAAAATAAAATAGTAAAAAGTTAGAGAGCAAGAAATAGTCTTTACCAAAAAAGGGAACTTCGCCTGTGCCACAATTTGAATATGGGTCGACCATGTTGATAAACCTCACAGATCATTTATTGACGCGACATATCGCTTCTTACCATTATTTTCATCCATCACATATATTTTACCCCCGATGACCATGCCTTATTCTTTCCATACTTTCTTTTTGCAGCTTGAAATAGATCATAACGCAGTTTAGTTAGATCCTCAAAAATTGATATTTCGGAATTTTTTAACAATGTTTTTACACGGTATATCTCATTTCTTTTAATGTTAATAACAAATCTCACTAAGATTGTTCTAGGCTTTGTTAGGTCCTCTTCATTGTAGTCCCCAATACGAAAAACGGTAACAATTTCATTTTTACTGCAAGATACTTTTAGTTTATTATTTATAAAATCCAAGATTGTGGTAACAACTTCCTCTGAATCGTTTTCTTCAAAACCAATGAATCTAAGAGAATTTCTCTTATTATACTGATCAAGAAAATTACTCTTTGCTTCAAGAATATCGAGGGATGTTTTGTTAGTAGTAACAAGTTTGTTAAGAGATGTTATTGAGTTGTTTAGATCAGAAAGTCTCTCATCCAATTTATCCATTTGTTTATCAATTTTGGACTCAATTCTAGTGCATACCTTATTTATAAGATCTTCAACATTGTCATCTTTATTTTTATTTCGGGTACCCATTATCGAGTCAGCTACTTTAACGAAATGGTCGAACTGTCCCACAATATGTTATTGGTTATGTACGCTGGATCGAACTAATCAAATTTCTTTTCACGTAAATACTTTCTGCAATCACAGTACGTACCAGTATGTTTAGTACTTGCTAACCACTTGATGGAGCACAAATAATAGTGTTAAAAATTTACAGAATTACTAATAATTTAGAAATTTTATTGGAACTAATTAAAAACGTCTACTCTCGCTCACGCATCGACTCGAATGACATATCCGCATTCGCAGAAAAGTTCGGACCTCAAAAATGTTCGGCATTACTGGGCCTTCATTCATTTACTGGATGCGACTCAGTCAGCGCCGTTAAGGGAGAAATGAAGATAAAACCCCTAAAAATGTTACTTTCTCCCAAATATACCATATACATTTCAAAATTTGGGGAGCAGCTGGAATATTGATGATAAATTGGTCGCCATCTGAGGAGTTTACATGTGCCATATATGGATCAAAGAAATGCGCTAGCGTGGACGAGCTTCGCCTAATTGCCATTAGACAGAAATGTAGTGACAAAAATTTATCTTTATCAATAGACACTAAAGTTGATTTTTCTACGATTCCACCATCAAAAGCTTTTCTTATCGAGCATATTAAAAGGAGTGTTTACCAAACGCGTATTTGGAGATTAGCCAATGAAGGTATTCACAATATTCCAAAGCCTTGGAATGATTATGGATGACAAGAAAATGGAGAACCTCTTTGGTGTTCAGCAGATAAAATACTGCCTCAATCGCTTACTGAAATTCTTCAGGAGATGATTCCAAATCAAATCGAAAGTGAGGATGATAACGATATCATAAATGAAGCAGTAGAGGAAGAAGACTTGGAAGAAATATTCGATGTATCGGGAGACAGCGATAGTGAATCTGAAAGCGAATGAGGTGTTACTTTTTATATTGAATTTTACATTTTATTTTAAAAGCTGAATCATTTATCTGGAAAATGGTAACTCCTATCCAAATATTGTTAGGAACAAAATTGTAGAACATTTTATGCACTTTGTTTTTTGTGAAGAAAGTTTTTCTCCATCTTTTTATCTCTAGAATTGTTCTTTAGGCTTTAATCTTTAGGCATACATATTTTTTTTATTAATAACATAGGAATATCTTAAAGTAGCATACTAAGGACTAATCTGTTCGTTACTTCTTATTAAATAATCTATCCAACGTATGTCCATGCCCGTGATATTTGTCATAAGATTGATATATTGCTTTTTTATTAATCAAATGATGCTTAACGAAGCCAAATCCAATTATACTTTTGACTAAATATACCTAATCTTGAATCGCACCGGCTACATGTCTTTCTGCAAATAAATTGTTGATTATCTGGTTTCAATCTTTTTGATCATTCTAATAGCAATTTATTATTTGTATACCTGTTTTAATGTTATCATAATATAGTTTATTGTTTTACACAAATTTTTACTGATTCATCTACAAACTTTGTAGCTTGTGAGATAAATAAATTGCATTAGCATTAGAATTAAAGAAGAACAATTTTATATATTTTATTCATATATTTTTACAAATTGCTTTTACCCCATGAAAAAAGCTTTTAGTTAAGCCCACAGCTAGACATAATCCTTCATTATAACTTTATCATTACTTTATCGCTTAGGAGTTTTTGTTTTAACTGCCCAAAAATGGCAACAGGAAGAGGCCGAACCTAAGTGATGAGTGTTGTCAAACTAAAAATTATATCCATTGAGAACTTTTAATCGCATAAGAATGTTGGTTCTAGATAGATATTATCCTCCAGAAAGTTTCACCCACTTTTCATTCAGTATATTGAATTTTAATGATTTTCTTAACATGATACTGTATCGTGGACTGCTGCATTTCTTTTTCTTTTGACGTAAATAAAGGTTGACCCTCACCTGAAATATACACTCCATCCTTTTCTCTCAATTATTTTTTTCTACTGAATTTCGCTTTGCAGTATTTTAAAGCAAAAGTAGGAAATAAAATTCAGATTTTCCTGTTACAATGCTTGTACAGTGTACACATAGATTGCTCAAATTCACATTCGTAGCTAAATAATATTAGTGAATTCGGTCCTTACAAAAATCTTAAGAACGATATATAGATAGATGGATGGATTATCTAATATAGAAAAATCTCGTGTCACAGTATTTGTTATCGAACTCCTCCGAAACGGCTTGACCGATTTTTATGAAATTTTTGGTGTATATTTGGTAGGTCTGAGAATAGGTCGTAGGTTATTTTTTATACCCTTAGGTGATAAGGGTGGCCCTATCCAGAAATTTTATTTTTATTTTTTTGGACAAAAATTTATAATTTATATGGCAAAACAACGTTTGCCGGGTCAGCTAGTAGATATATAATTATATCTTGAGCTGGATCTATTATATATCCGTTGAATAAGTATCATGTCAAACAAATCAATTAAAATGGGTAAGCTCTGTTAAATCTTGGTTAAAAACCAAAGTGATATTATTTGTCAACTACAAAGATTAACTTCTCTTGATTATAGTGATTTGTTGAAACTTTGAGGATCGATATTTTTCGCAGCTGTGCTCGTAATTGTTCAAATTCATGAAGTAACTTTGCCATACGTTTAAAAGTTTGTTAATTTATAGCGTCTAGAAAACATATGGAGGATTTAATTTAATGGTTATTCTAGTACAAAATTTACCAGATAGAGTTTAGCGAATTTTTGTTTTTAGAAGTACAGATTTTTTTGTATGTATGCTTGACAGCTTGAATAGCGGTTAATTTTAAATTTTGTAGGGAGGTTTTATAACTGATGCTCCCAATTAAAACCCCGTGCGCATTTTTGTAATTAAAAGTTCTCCTTTGAAAGTTTAAAGTAACGGATATTTGATTCAATTTGTGTTAATTTTACAATATATCCATCGATAGAGGATCTTTTACATGTTAATAATTTAATTAATTTATAATACATACTTTCATTATAGTAAAATTATTAGAATCAAATGGGCCATTTTCTTAAATATTAATTTTGCATCATCTTCATGTCAGCATAGTTGGCAAAGCATATGGCGAATGGGGTAGTTAATATGTAACCCCTTGTGGAATGTGTAAAAATCAGTTTAGGTGCAAAATTAATAAATCGCAAAATTTTATGATTGACATGGGAAATTATTTATCTGGAGGTCACGAAGTCACAAGTCATATTGGGAGTCACAAAGAATTAAAATTAATGTATTATGGGAATCATGAATGGCAAAAAGGGAGGCCCACAAGTGTCATATTGGGGGTCATTTTATTTATTTTATATATATTTGTAAAATTGCAGTAATCATGTGGACGACGATGCACCCACTCAACGAAGGCAGAAAGTCATTGATATTACGCTGGGATCCAGATTTGCGATCCCACTGATTAAAAATTGGAATACATCAACGGAACTTTCTTTATCAGACCACCGTCACATCAGATTCAAACTGGACTTAGTTTCCTCCTCAGGAATCCCAGAGATACAGACTGGGACAACTATAGGTGAGCGAGCCCTCTCCCAAAATAACGAGGATATTACACCCCGGGATATATAGGATATAGAATCCTCCACTAAGCTTCTTAATGGAGCGATCACTACCTCATATAAGAGTTGTCTTCTTGAAAGAGGAAAAATATTCCCTGGTGGAACAGGGTGCTCCAAAATATATGCAGAGACGCGCAGGCTCTTCAACAGGGCAAGGCGTATTCAGCATCCAGAAGATTTGGACAGCTACAAACAGTTACAACGCCTCTATAAAAGTTACATTCGTGACAGCAAGGCGGCAATCTGGAAGGACTCCTAAGAAAGCATAGCAGATCTTCCAAAAGCCGCAAGGCTCTGCAAAAAAACAGTCCATCACGACTAGAGAGTTTGAGGCTTCCCTCTGGTAGACTAACGACTACCACCGAGGAGTGTCTCAAGTATCTACTACAAACTCATTTCCCGAATCCGTAGAGGAGACGGAGGAAACGCCAGCTTCTCGGTCTCCCCACGCTGCTGTCACGGCAGCGGATTGGAAGACGGCCTCAAGGGTGATAACAGTGGAAAGAGTCAAGAGGGCTATTTCCATCTTTGAACCATTCAAAAGTCCAGGACCAGATGGAGTGTTCCCGGCACTTCTTCAGGAAGAGTAGGAGACACTCATACGTCCGGTCTATCACTTGCTGAGAACCTGTCTGGTCATGAGGTATATTTCCATACCCTGGAGAGCCGTCAAAGTGGTTTTCATATCTAAAGCAGGACGTACATCGTATGATACTGCCGAATCCTACAGAGTAATAAGCCTTACTTCCTTCCTGCTCAAAGCATTAGAGAGGTTGGTTAAAGACGGGGGCACCGACCTTAGCGCCTCTGCATCTATTCTTAGAATACCACTAGTTCCATTGGAATACCCTCTCCACTTTAAAGGACTTCAATTTTTTATAAATTTTGATATTATGACAAATGAAGCTTAAGGACAAGCTTTAAAGGTAGCATGAATTAATGCTTCTCTCATGGTTAATTTTATGTGACTTGCTCTAAAGTAAGTAACAAAAAGAATATTTTTCTTCTCTGGAAGGTAAAACAAAAATCTGATGTATAAAGAAACTTTGATTTAATCTACTGACAACCTGCTTTTCTCATGTTAAGAATCTTCAACACGTTTGTTTATAAAAAATAATATTATCTTGTATGAAGAATGGGCACTATGGGCACCTCTACTAACTCTAATATAGATTAAGGCAATCTTCAAATCTGAAATTAAACTAGTTTGTATTTATTTATTTAAGTTGTCATTACTTAATTTAGTACGTCTCTTGTATAATGATTATTACAATGTCCCAAATCGAAACTACGTGATCAACTTGTCGAAGCCGCACCAAATCAGAGTTTATCCCAGCATGAAAACCAGATACATTGTATCACAGGGTCATTTACTTGAATGGAATAAGAAATATGGTTCTAACAATATCGTGCATTGATCGGACTGGGGTGTTTGTGCCGCGTTCTGTATGGAATTCCGTATTCTCAATTATGTGGGAAACAGTAATGCTCCTATTCTATGAGGATACATTTGCATTATGGCGCACTGAGTGCAGTTTAGCTTAATGGAGATTGGGATCGTATTAAGAATTTCATGGCACTCCACGTCGAATATCCTTAAAAACTTATCAACAGTCTTTTGAAATAATAAATCTTGTTGGATTTTAAATTTTAACAATGCAACTTTAATACAAGTTACATTAAAAGGTGAAATTTGTACTTTAGTAATAAAAAAGTTTGTTAAAAATAGTGACATGTTATGGATGCATTAAAATGTGAATATTTTACTTCCCTCTCTTAGCCAAGGGGAAGTATTGTAATCGTGAAAAAATAGTGACATGTTATGGATGCATTAAAATGTGAATATTTTTACTTCCCTTTCTTAACCAAGGGGAAATAACTCCTTCCAGAGTGCTCACACGCAAAATGTGCACATAATATTTTCTGTTCTACATGAGCCAAAGAACAAATTGATTTCTTATCAATTTTTTCGTATCTTTTACCATTTAAGAGTTATGATTCATTATACATGTCACTATCGGTTTAAAACATAATTTAGCCATCGGTTATTCATTAAGGGAAGAAAAATAATGATTCTGCTGCTATTTACTCGTAAAAACTTTAATAATAACTAGTATTAATACATACAATTTGTAGTAGGATGTAGTAGTTGTATTATAAAATTGGTTCTTAAAATAAATTATGTATTGACAGAAAACAATATTTAATGATACTATATTATTATTCTCTTCAAAACAATGTATCATCCGATGAATCTTCATGCCTTGTATGTTCATCACAGTTGTCATACATATCTTCGTCTCCTCCACACACACCCAGTTCTGTGCACTTCAGATCGTGGGAAAGACATTTACATGGTGGAGCACATTTTCTCTTAACACAAGAGCACCGAATAAGTTGAAGAACTGTCTCTGAAACACATGGTAGCATACACATAACAAGAGCATAATGGTCGTTTTTTTAGTTCCCAGCCGAAGTTTAATGACGAAGGCAGATTAGGGTAGGGCTGGTCAGCACGGCACCATTCTATGGTTTGATAACGAACTCTATCAACATATGGTATCAGTGATGCTCTTGTTGGTGGCAAGTTTTCTCCTTAAGTTTCTGTCTTTGTGAACATCCACTACCTCAGTTCTCCAATGTCTGATATATTTGTGCCAGGAACATAGACTTGACATATGAACTTTTCTATTAATAGTCTATCTGTATCAAGAAAATTTTCCAAGCTTCTAAGTTTGCTTACAGCTTCGAGAATGTCATAATCTGCTTTACTGAAGACTTTCCAAAAGGAGGTTTTTCGCTTTCTTTGCCAAAGTCCCTGTGGTGTCACTTCCGGATAATGCATGCAGACCTAATAATGCTGAAGTTTTCTTTGAGCCCGGGGAGTCAGTTACTTTGCTGAGATTGATCATTCTTTGATTTTGGCCAACTCCAGTAACAAACATAGTGTTCAGTGGAAGGAACTTATATCACCATAAAGTAAGTATGAAGACATCTGTATCAGGTGGGTAAATATGAAGCTGTTTAGCACAGCGACGCAGGCGAACATGAAATACAAAATTATTTTTGTATCTGCCTCCTCATGATTGCTTTTCAGTTCATCTGTTTCAATCCCCATTGAACACTTTGCTGTTTCCCTCCAAGATACAAATAAACACTTGTCTCTTCCAGTTGCATATTGTATTGCTTTCTCGGACAAGTAAGCTGTTATCTCATCTTTAGTCTTGACATGAGATAACAATGACTTCATAGATGTGTTCCCAATGTACGTTGTATCACTGATCTTGTAGTGGACTGGTTGTGTGTTGCCAGTTCTTTTCTTACGCATAGAAGATTTTACTGAATTTTCTCTGTATGTGGATTTCATCATAACGTGAGAGTGTATGTATGTCTCTTGCATGGGCATCTCCGGGATCTATGCAGTCACTCAAGCGCACTCAATATTTCACTATTAGAGCGTTGGACAGCTAACTTAAGGCGCTCGCCACTTTGGTCTGTTGCTATGTAATACAGTCTCTCATTACTTTTCTGTCCTTCATCACATCACAAAAAAAAACAGTTTTTTTTGTTATATATGCGGGTGTTTTAGATCGTAATGTGTATGTTGCCTTGTCACTGCTAGTACTCGCTTCTAAATCATCCGTAGGCTCACAACGCTTTCCTTTTTCAAAAAGTTTTTTGCTTCTATCCATGTTTGTCGTGTGAGTCAGTTTTTTGTAACATTCTTTGTGCCATTTTGCATTGGAGTCTTGTAGCTGTTGTACACTTAAATTCCCGATTCGACTACTAGTATGCATATACTCTGGATCCAACCATTCTTCGCTTTGTTTCAAACACTAGAAGTTTTTCAACCTTCAATAAATTAACAAGAGGTAATTTACTTTTACCTTGACACAAAATACACAGTTTATAATCTGTTGAAAGTCGGATAGGCTAGGCAATAAATGTATACTAATAAATTTGTGTTATGTGGTAAAACTGGCGTATAACTCTTAAATGGTAAGAGATACGAAAAAATTGACTCATGTAGAACAGAAAATGTTTTATGCAGATTTTGCGTATGGGCACTCTGGAAGAAGTTATTCTTGATGTGAAGAATAAATGTCTCGCATGACGACCATCTTGGATGTATAACGCCATAAAAACCAAACAGCGCAATTCTAAGGTAAACACCCGGTACTATACCATTATCTAGCATATAATAAAGAGATTCCACATAGTCGGAATACATTATGCCCCAACACTATTAGGCTAATCTTCAATCTTGAATATAATCAGTCTTGTCGTGAAAGATTTAGAAAACAAAATTTTGACGGTGACATCTATATATTTGATGAAACTCTTGACGTATACTTATGTAAATAGGAACAAATCTATTCAAAATGGAGATTTCCACACATATCCTTCTAGGGGAAGAAATTTAATTTCTTTAAAAAAACATAACCACGAGTTCTACAAAAAGTCACTCATTAACTCGGGTTGTTGAATTTTTAATTCTTGGCCAGATCAAATTAGAAATACTGTTTCAGTAGCTAGCTTTAAGAATCGCCATAAAAACTTCCAGTAAGTAATTCGTTTTATTCTTTAAATGAATTTATTATTTTTTTAAACACCAAAGTCGCCTGAATGGGTTACAGTTTTGTTTGTAAAGTGTTACTCTCTTTTATTCAGTTTTTAATCTTGTGTAAGCCTTATACCCTAGAATGTTTTACACGCAGATATATTTATTGTTTATTCTTTTCTTTTGGCTAAGTATACAATGTGCGAAAATGCACTTAATCTTTACAAATTTTTAATCATACCTGTATACACTACTGTTATGCGTAATATATTAGTTATTAATACTTACACCTACTATTATGCGCTGTTATCATAGCTCTCAATTTTTGACTTGTTTCATCTATTGTATAAAATAGCTAAAGAGATCAAAAACGATATTTTTTATTATTATCATTATTACACTATTTCAACCTTGTTCCGTCTAACCTTTAAATTGCTAGATTGTGGATATATGGTTGGTTTCTGACCAGTAGTTGAACACGTACCGTTTCGTGACCCATTTTTTTCTGACGACGAAAATTCATCTAATAGTCGGTAGGCTATCAACTGTGACAATTCTGGGTCGTTAACCTACCTACTGAGGTGGGGGGATAACCCAGGGTGGGTTAAAGTTGGTAGCCGAGGACCGTGAATTGATCCTAGGCACAAAGGGCCTACTGTGGCCTAGCTGTCTACTCAAAGTAGAATCATCAAAAATTTACACACAACTTTTTTTGTTCGATATTTGAATTCAGCTAGTTATGAAACGGATTTTTATATAATTTCTCTTTTCTATGGTAATTATTACAATACCATTAAATATACCCTAAATACCTTTGTCTTTTTGTAAGATATATATTTAGTAGGTATAAGAGGTCCGAATATTTACTGACGTAATTTTGTTTAAACTCCTCTATACATTTTCTTAAATATATAAAGGAATAAAAACCAGACTGCAACCAACAGCTATTTTCCGGACTAATGCCCCGCCGAGCGTAGGATTGCGAATTATAAGCCTAGCCGCAAGTGCAATACTGCCACAAAACGCTAAAGTTTCGATTGTAACAAACACCAGCCGAAAGACTTATTTCTATTCAAAGGAGCTCCGGTGCCAGCTACTCCACACCGCTTGCAGACAGCAGTTTCGAACTGTCGGTTCTCGTCAGTGCAAATTAGTAGGTCCAGAATGACTGGACCTAGAACCTCGATCACTCTTGATACATGACGAGATTTATATTACCACGACATTCAACAAAAGTGGTGGGCTCCATCTAGCGACCGATGTCCATTGCAATCGAAGTAGTCTACTAACTTTGCCCATCTCAGGGCTACTGCTACTTCGATTGCAATGGACGCTAGATGAAGCCTACCGCTTTTGCTGCATGTCGTGGTTTTATAAATCTTGTCATGTCCATGAGCGATCGAGGGTCTCGTTCCAGTCATTCTGGACCTACCTTGCATTGACGAAAGCCAACAGCTCGAAATTGCAGTCTGTAAGTGGTGTGAGTGGCTGGCACGAGATCTCTTTTGAGTAGGAATAAGTCTTTTGAGTGGCGTTTGTTGCAATCGATGCTTTAGCGTTTTGTGGCAATACATAGTTTAGTGTCCTTAACACGGCCAGGCTCGTAATTCGTAATCCAGCGCTCGGCGGGGTATTATTCCGGAGAATAGCTGTTGGTTGCAGTCTGATTTGTATCCTTAAATATTTAAGGAAATGTATAGATGAGTTCGACAAAATATTACGTCAGTAAATATACATATTATTTGATTTATTTATTTCTCAAATACATATTACATACCTATATGTACATATATATTACTTCTTCACTTCCAAATATTTGTATCCATTTATAATTATTCGTTCTAAATATTTTGACATTAAAACGGATTAATTTCATTGTTATAATTCTGCGTAATTGCAGTAATAACTTTGCGCACGCTGAATGTTTCAACCGTTTTGGACTGGTAATTAATATTGTGTGTAACAATGCAGCCATTTGCTCTTGATGCTCTTTACCATTATACACTCAAAAACATTTATCACTCAAGAATATTCTCTTAAAGTCACGGAATATATTGCATACTGTACACAATTCATTATTCTTTATACTTCAAGAGTAAGTTGTAAGTTTCCTTTTTTAACGAACCTAAATGCATAAATGAACGCGGCGAAGAAATCAATGGAGTTAAGAGTCTGTGAAGTATTCCGAGAATAAATAAACAGTGACGATGAGAGAAAAACCGACAATTTTTGTTATTTTATACATTTACATTTAAATCCTTTGTCGAATAAGTACAATGAGAACTACTACTTTTAATGATTTGCTAAAAGAAATAATGTTCACATTTTAAACAACCTAGTTAAGCAACAAAAGAAAATCCACGTTTGAAATTAAATGTTCTATGAGTTTAAATACTTATTACATTATGTCTTAATAAATGTCATTACATACTACATATACCTCATGCATGGCGACACTTTAACAAAAAGAAATACATTTTTTAAGAAGAGAGACATTCCCATTAATTTAATTTGGCTTAGGCGTTGTATTAGTAACGCATTGCTCAATGTCGAAGCGTAAATAAGTTTTGAGATAACTTTTAAATAAAACAGGACCACAAAATTCTTTTGCGAGTTTCGCTAGACCAGACCCAGAGTAGCACATGTTTTTGAGAGTTCATAAAATTAGGATTTAATATATGTACGAGAATCCAAGATATTAAAAAAATTTTTGGGCATCGGCATTCCCCACTATCACCCCCACTACCACCTCCACCCCATTATTAAAAAGAGTAAAAAAAATGATTTAGTGTGTGTACAAGATCTTTCATCAGCCATCCTTACTACCACCTCCGCCCCCAGTATTGATGAGGTTAGCCCTTTATAGTTTTCTGTGGTAGATGATTTCAAATATTGTATTATTAAAGTTCTATGAAGAATTATTTACAAATATAGTCCAATAATTATAAAAATTTCCATCATTGAAAATGTTATCTGAGATTTTCCTTCAGTAACTTCACAAAAATCCGTTCTGAGGGTGCCGCACAACCCCCCCAAAAACCACCCCTTCGGTGAAAAAAGCCTTATTTTACTGATATATCGTTAACCGTTGAAGATATAAAAAAATTGCTTATCATAAAAAAGAAAACTTGACTAATTTCCTAAAAAAAAGTCCTATTGTAATTTTGTTATATATGCCATGGTTTTCGAGAAAATCGATATTGAAAAAAATTCCAAAATTTGTATTTTTAATTCGCGCGAATTTTCGTTTATTTGAAATTTTTTGCGCGCGGCCTATAGAAAAAATTGAATTGCTCGAAAACCATACAAGCTAGGAAGAAAGACCAAAATGGGTTTTAAAGGGGTTATAAAATACTCTCTTGTGTTGCCATTTTTGACGGCTTTTGATATTTATTAGTATGCAAAAATAACAATATAACATATTATCTCTTAATTTCTTGCGTCTCTAACTATTCACAGGCCCATAAAAATAACTGACTTTAATATAAGTTATAAATGCATTATCTTTTAGTTCAAGGTAGTACTTCAATGCAACAAAAGTTACCATTTAAAATTATACTATATTTCTCATGACAAAAAATACTATTTCAAAATATATTTTTTTTAAATCTGTAAATAAACTCAGATCAAAACTCATTACTAAAGTGTTTCATTTTGTTACTTTTGACATAATCTCAAAATTAGTAGCGACTTTTATAATTTTTTATGTTTTGCTTCTTTTCCATAACATGTTAACAATTGGCAAAGATCTACTTAAAAAAAACTGAAAAAAAATTTTACTTACACAATCTCCAAATTACAAAATATATAGGGACTTTTATTATTTTTTATGGTTACAAAATAAACTTATTAAATGAATGTATTTCATATCTGATTCAATTTTTTATAATATGTTAACAATTGGCAAATATATATTCAAAAAAATCAGGAAAAAATCAATTTTTACTAACACGACCTTAGAAACCCTAGAAATCTAGTTACTTTTATAATTTTCTATGGTAAAAAATTGAAGGTTATAAAAATATCTTTTATTTGCTTACTTATTTTCTTAAATATGTCGACAATTGGCGAAGATATTAACGATTATATAACGCATTTTCTAAAAATTCAATTTTCAATATCGATTTTCTTGAAAACTATGGCATATGCAAAAAAATTACACAAGGACTTTTTTTAGGAAATTAGCCAAACTTTCTTTCTATATTGAGCACTTCTTTTTATATCTTCAACGGTTAACGAGTTATCAGTAAAATAAGGCTTTTTTCACCGAATGGGTGTTTTTTTTTGGGGGGGGGGTTACGCGGGACCCACAGAACTAATTTTTGTGGTTTTGTGATGTATAACTCCTCCACTAACAGTTACTGAAGGAAAATCTCAGATAACATTTTTTGCGAGCTTCTGGTGTATTTTTTACTTTACCGATTGGACTAAGAATATGGTGCAAATATAGTATTAATTTTTGTTCGTTCAATAGGAAATCTGGATGTGGAAGTATTAGGCAGAGGTTCTTACAAGGAAACTGCACTTTACTTGCAATATATTGTGTTTAAAGTCATTGTGACCGTTTAGGAAGGGGAGTTACCTCCAACACATTCTCAAACAAAAGCTGTTCTCATTCACCCAATTCAGCCACATGTGAAAGAATTTGACGCCAATCATCTTTATCTCACATGTGAAGTGAATTTATTAGAATAACAACAACGAGGAATACCTTTTTTCTCTCCCAGGAAAAGTAGTTGAGTATGTTCGAACTGCAAAGGTCACTAAAACTGCAGATAAAATATGTCAGTTCTGAAACCACGTCAACATCAGCTCTTGTTGGAAACTCTTGCACTTCTCTTGAAGAGGCAGATAGACAGATTACAGTGCTCAAAAGAGATACAGATATCCATGTGGCCAAAACCGTTCTCATAAGAATCGTTGATACTGATGTTTTGATACTTGCCATAACTTTCTTCTACGATCGTCAGTTGTTTATTTTAACTGTGTAATGCTATTTCGATCAGAACAATCATTTCAAAATTTTTTTCAAAATTGTCCGTCATTTCATTTACTTCACTCTCTCATTAGGAGCCAACATCTACCATCGTACAACACAAAATGTATAAAAGTAGATTTTTCGTAAATTACGTCAGCCGTAATTTAGCATCCCTTAAAACATTAATTCGACACTTGACTGTTAATTTAAATTTTATTGTAGCTATTTTGAAAAACATGACACTATTTTGGAGGGGAAGGTTTCAGGTGGCTCCCTTTTCTAAACTTTGACAATTTTTGTGGACTTGATGTGTGGCAAGTTTGGTGTTCTTCTCATAAAGTGCAGTTACATTTTTTCTTTTTCATTCAACTACAATTTCTATGGCGCTTAACGATATACTTAATCAGTATTTTTGTTTTTGTAGAACCTTAACCGTTTCAACTCTCTTCACACACATTCGTTTTATCTTACAGCGTATTGAAATATCCAAGGGAGTATCCAACTAATGGAAAATAGTGTATAAATAAATATGCAAAATAATATAATAGGGTGATCGAATTTTCGCCCGAGTATATGTCGTAAATATCTTAAGTAATACCATTCCTGTTTTGCTAGGAAAAGCTAAATTAATTTTAAATTAATAATCAACATTATCACACTGTTTGCCAAACAGTGCGAGATATGTTAGAATATAAGAGATAACACGCCTACAATATAATCAAACATATCTTATAGGCAATCAAAAGATCGCGGCTTTAGCAGACACCTTATATAAAACGTTTAGTTTGAGAAACTTGTTTAAATTCCTATCACCAAATTTTGTTAAAGTGTTGGAAGTGTTACGACAGTAGTTGTTTGCTTATCTGTTTTCCTTACCTCGAAAATTAAACAGAGAAATTAATCAAAGTAAGTATTAACTTTAGAAAAGCGAGGGTGCTCTATATTATTTATACCAACAAAACGTGCCAGGGATATAATAGTTGGAGTTAAACATTAGTATTAGTTGTTTTATTATTTTAGTAGATGCTGATGAGCTTTTGCGTATATTGTGACGAACGTATTAAAGAGTTAATGTAGGAATGTTTAATCTTTTATCGCATTAAATAATACAACGCATACGAAAGTAATCTAAGTCCTAGAAAGCGCATTTGCATGTCCCATGGCATGATGTCATGGTATGACATGTTTTTTAACGTGTTCTATAACCGTACATTACAAGAGCTCTGCGATGTTAATGGTTTGCATTAGTTCTATTAATAAATGTAGTAATAAAGTTGCAAATAATTCAATTGAAATATTTGCAACTTTATCAATATAACAATCAATATAATAATATAATATCACAAAGGAAAAAATACACAGAATGAATTAGAACTTTGTTATTATCAGATCCTCGTTTTGGCAGTCCATTTAAAAATACAATTTTAAGGCTTTTTTGGAGGAAAACATATAAGATATTTTTAAAAGTACTTGAGGAGACCTTTAAAATGAGCGTTGGTAAAAGTCGTTAGCATAAAAACTAACGGAGTTATGATGAAAATAAAATGGTTGTCTCGATTTTTCAGAGAAAAAGCAGCAATAAAACCAATGGCTTCACCGCAAGAATTGAAATTGAACGTAATCCATTTACAATTTACTTTATTTAAGTACTAACAACATGTTCTAGAAGTTTGATTGGTTTGGGATGGCTAGATTTTAAAAAACGTTTGATTCAAATTTGAAATGATTTTTGAAATTTCTTAAAAAAATTTTCATTTTTCACTATAATTCAAAAACTTAAGAAGATAATAAATAAATACCTATTTCTGCTTACATCATTGTTAAAAAATATTATTTTGGGTATTCAGCAGATAATTTTCAAAGAAAATATTCGTTTCTTTCAACAAGACTCCCCCTGCGGTGACTTGTCGACTTCTTTCATACACCTACCATATCTAAGATTCAGCATGAAAAGCAATAAAACAACCACTCTTTCTACATATTGATGATTCAAGTCTGATCATGCTAATATATATAATATTAAGTATCTCTAGTCCTACCTAGAGGATACTACATCACAATCAAACGTTTATTACATTTCAAAGTCAAGAAAATACTAAAAAGCACAAAGGAATATTTGTTTTTTGTTATTTTTAATATATTTGTCAAGTAAATAGATGTCTTTCTGTCAGTTTTTTGACATGAAAATATTTCATTTTTATTTTCTGATAGTAAATTTTATTTCGAATTGGATTTATATCCTCCTGACGAGTTCTAAAGAGAACGAAAAAGATTGTACAATGTTTAGAGGCATCCATCGAAAATATATGAAATACTTCATTTATTGGACATGCATGCGGTGAGCGAAATTTATAACTATTTTCTTTGTGCTTTTTAGTATTTTCTTGACTTTGAAATATAATACACGTTTGATTGTGATATAGTATCCTCTAGGTAGGGCTAGAGATACTTAATATTATATATATTAGCATGATCAGACTTGAAACATCAATATATAGAAAGAGTGGTTGTTTTATTGCTTTTCATGCTGAATCTTAGATATGGTAGGTGTAAAGTCGACAAGTCACCGTAGGGGGAGTCTTGTTGATCTTCTTTTTTGGTCAGACTTGCACCAATGGTATATGAAAGAAACGAATGTTTTCTTTGAAAGTTATCTGCTGAATACCCAAAATAATATTTTTTAACTTAAGAAGATACGTAAAAAATACTAGAGTACAAACATTAAGTTTTTCTTTTGCTGAAAATTTTATTTTTTTTTAATTTCTCTATAAAAATTAATTCAGATAACACCGTTAAAAGTTTGCATTTGAGTGCGAGAACCACCTTCCCCTAGCCCTTTAAATTCAAAAATCTCAAATACGAAAGGTTCAAGGAAGTTCAACTTTACAATCATTGTAGCCCTTAAAATTCTCTGCAAAATAGTTTTTGGAGCCTTAAAAATCAAGGAAGTTATTGATTGATTGATTGATTTACCAGAGTGCGGTAGGCATTTCTGCCACTCCCAAGGATTATACAGCTGGACCTGCTACGTCCACGCTGGGTTGGACTAAGGTCATGCTTGTTGCCAGCAGCGAGTGCCACATGGCGCATGGTAAAGGAATGTGGGATGGGAGGTGTAGGTATTTGTGACATGCGTTACCGCATTGTGTCGTGAGGGAGCGTTTGAGCTCCCTTTTTTTTTGTATTTTTGGTTTTGGACTTCTGCCTTTTCTGGGTCTTCTTGTGATATATGTTGCCGCATTGTGTCGCTGCTGTTTGTGCTCCTATTTTTGTTTTTCTGCTTCTATAAATCTTCTTCTTCTTCTGAATCCTCTGATTCCTCCGTTTCTGATTCTGGTACTTGTTCATTGTTCTTAGGGAGTATTCATCTATTTTGTGTTCCACTCCGCTGGTCCAACTCTCTTTTGTTGACGAGTCATTATTAGGCTTTTCTTGAAGTTTGTTTTCAGTCCAGATGTGTCCTGCGCAGGCGCGTACGCAGGAATGTATTCTGGGGGAGGGGGCAACCAGGGAGAACCAAATAAACACATAACACAGTACAGTGGAACTTAAAACCTCACTTTTCTTTTTGGCGTATGCGTAAGAACGAATTTAAACTAATATTTGGTATGTAAAAACACATATGAAATGATTGCCACTATCCCAAAAATTCTCAACCGCGCCGCGCCTGGGGGGAGGGCAACCAGGGGGGAGGGCAACCAGGGGGGAACCAAATAAACACATAACACAGCACAGTGGAACCTAAAACCTCACTTTTTTTGGCATATGTTTAAAAGCTAAGTTAAACTAATATTTGGTATGCAAAAACAGATATGAAATAATTGTCACTATCCCAAACTTCTTAAACCACGCGCCGCGCCTGGGGGGTAGCCTAAAAATCAAGGAAGTTATTGTTGAAAAACTAATCGCCCTTTTTCGGTGAAATTTTCGGAGCAGGTAAATTGTTTTATTTTCGACAACTTTGGAGAATTTATAAACACATATACTTGTATTTATATATGTATAAGTATATCTATTAATAGTTGAAATAGCCATTCAGGATGACTCGAGATTACAAAAAGTTATAGTTGCGGAAAATGTCGATATCTTAGTAATTTTGTTCCTTCGATGGTGTATTCCTCGAAATATGTTGAAGTGAATCATCCAAACAATGCAAAATTTATCCTTTTTTCGCATTGTTTCACTGGATGTGATATAACGTCTGCGTTGTATAAACAATGCAAAATTTATCCTTTTTTCGCATTGTTTCACTGGATGTGATATAACGTCTGCGTTGTATAATAAAGGCAAAAAAAAATCGAACTTATAGAAAACCGGGCCCGATTTAAGAGATTAGGTGGATATATTTTATGATAGTACTTCAGAGCTGGAAGAAATTTTAGAATCCGGTAGGTACTGCACAATATTACTGTAAGGAGCTGCTAAGGAGACACAGTTAAAAAAATTGAGCCGTGTCGAAGACTTATCAGCGTTTCTCGAGTAGATGCGCTATGATTCCTTTATAAAGTGTTATGAGATTATCATCCCTTGTTCCGACAGTTGATGCTCTGAATGAGCACATTAAGAGGGTATATTTACAAACCCAGATATGGCTTGGGAACAAAAATATTCGTCCAACTGATTGGGGATGGATTAATAATGAAGGATTTTTACTACCAATCAAAATGCTGGATATTCCTGCACCGGAAGAACTCCTCAAAATGATATCCTCTAATGGCAAGAAAGGATGCGGCGGAACTTGTAGCTTCCGAAAAGTTGGACTTTTTTGTAACGCAACATGCTCCAGTGACGACTGTCAAAATTGTCCTCCAATTACAGACCAAGAGGAGGAGGTCGATAGTGATGATAGTTCTTCTGATGATCGATAGGTTTTCAATAATAAAACATGCTATTATAATGTAAATAAAATAATTATTTTTCCCCTTTAAACTCATTCAATAATTTCAGTTTTTAATTTCAAGTAAATATGGTAGTTAATTTTATCACGAGGGCGGTTTGTAATGGATGAAATGTTGCAATAAACCATAAATTGTATTATAAACAGGGACGGGATTTTAATACATTATAAATGCACCATTAAA
This sequence comes from Rutpela maculata, assembly GCA_936432065.2. Lineage (NCBI taxonomy): Eukaryota > Metazoa > Arthropoda > Insecta > Coleoptera > Cerambycidae > Rutpela > Rutpela maculata. Next base: position 40,974,002 of record OW386285.2, read on the forward strand.
ACATTCCAAGCTGTTGAAAACTATTTTTTTTTTAATTTCGTCATAAGGGGTGGTTTTAAAGGATTGAAATGTTGTAACACATCATAAATTATATTTCAGGACAAAAAATAATATTTATTCCACATATTTAAACATGATTTCAATCTATGTAACGCTTAAATCAAGGGATAGTTTTCACCCCTAAAAAACAAAGAGCACACATCTGAAGAGGAGGATTAGATGAGCTTAATTACAAATTTTCATCAAAATCGATGTTGTACGAAAGAATCCTGAGGTAATACCCCATTTTTACCGTCAAACACTGTTTCCGTTGATTTGTGTATTGTTGAAATACTGTAGTAGTTGAATAGTTGTCTGTGGTTGCAAAAATGTATTAAATTTTTTAATTTAATTACTACATAAATAAAGAATTAAAGAAAGATAAAAATTAGTGTAAAACATCGTAGCCATTTAGAAACAACACTGCAACAAGTAAAATTATTAACCTGTTTAGAATACTCAACAAACAACAACTCGCATTTTGTTATTTCTGTTAGTTACATTTCCATAAACATGTTTTGTGTACTTTAATATTTTATTTTCAATAACAAAAATGTGAAAGTGGGAAATGCAAATATTGCAGAACATTGAACAGATGTTACACCGCAATATAAAGATAAGGATAGATGCATATTGCGTTTGAACGTATGAACAGGGTGAAATTTAAAATAGGATGTGTATATTCCGGCTCATATTGGTCTTCTGAGGAAACGCTTTACATTTCGTGTTGCTTAACTATGCATTAAAATATTTTCGCTGCTATATGTTCACAGGATATTCTCAAACGCGAATAACTGAATATTTTTTTGTTTCGTTTAATTTAATTAAGGCGCCTTGGAGTTCGTTCTTTTATTTATCCTTCAGCAGCCCATAAAGTATAGTGCTTTATTGTGAAGAAGTGGAAATAAGGACCAAAAGAGAGCACCTTATGCAGACTGTGACAATGTGACGATTGATAGATCTCTTAACAAAATAATACTATTGCAAATGATTAATTAGAATGTCTAGAATTATAACTGATGTTGACAAAGTATCATTAAATCGCCTTTTATTCATGAAGTGTAATACAATTCTTTAGAGAATAAACTTTTAGATTTGCAACTTCTGTTTAGAATGTTTTAGTAACAATTAGAGAGGCACGTACATTTCAAAGTTACTTGAAATGAAAGTGGCCTAATAACAAATTGACCATAAAAAAAGAAAGTATTATCAATTATTTGTTAATACATTATTCTTTACATTATTATATTCTTTAGAAATACAAAAACGAAGAGTATTTTGCATTAAATCAGCACATTCCTAAAACTGGTTTGTCCGTCGATTTGTCCGTTCGCCTGTCTGTCGGTCCGTCATGTTCATTGAAAGGAAAAGTCCGATTGTATTGAAATTTGGACAATAAGATTATAGTGGAGTAAGTTTGCAAAAATGATCAGTAAATATAAAAGTTATGAAACATTTTAAGACAAGGAATACAGTGTGTCTCCCCAGATGGGTTACCGTACTCTTGTAAACTTTCTCATTTTTGATTTGCCGAGAAAAAGGCATTCTTTATGAAAAGTTTAGCTTGTCTTAGGAAGCCATAAATAGTTGTCAAACTTAAGATATATTATACAGGGTATTTTAAAAATTAGAATATATGAAATCGACTTTAAGCAAATTACCTTTTTTTACATTTTTACATTGGTAGATTGTAGTTAATAAATGACAGATGTTTTTATAATTTATCTTAAAGAAATGTTAATTTGACTTATATAATGATAATTTTCCTACAGAAGGGCGGGGCGCCAATATTTCTATATTCGAAATTTACACTAAGAGTGGAGTTTGATTACAAGAAAGATAAACTAATCAAATTATAACGAAAGTATAAATTGTTGACTATTAAAAAGTGTAAATTAATAATCCAAATTTAATGAAAATCAAGATTAGATTAATACTTGTACATATTCCTAAAAGGTATTCAACTTTTTTTTACAAAAAGGTTAATTAATTAATTCAGAAGGTATTATCTAAATGGTTCGTATAGTTTGTATCAAAATGCCCGAAATAAATGGACAAAGTAATTATAAAATTGATTTTATTATAAACCAATAAACCTGGGTGTGTTTTAGAAAACGACTAAACTGAGGTCTTAAAATTAAACAAATTTATGTACAATAGGGGAAAACGAATGGACGATAACATGTTACTCAGATATTATTTAAAATACTGTCTTAAATATGAAACTGACAATATAGTGTTTTAAAAGTCATAATTAATTATTTAAATGTAAACGTTTCGTAGAAATTGTGATCACAAAGTCTTTACAGATCGTTTCATATATTTGTTTTCAATTGGACGTTACGCAGATAATCTAGAACTAAATAATAATTGAAATGTACTAATTGTTCGTTGAAACATATTAAAGATAAAGTTGAAAATTGAGATAATTTCAAAAAAAAAAATTTGCAATTTGATTCTTTAATGAACGCTAAAAGTGTTAATGCATAAAAATATGAGATATAAAAAAAACATTAGATACAAATTTTATTTGTGACACTTATCTGGAATTCTCAGTGGATTAAAGTAGTGAATCTAAGTAAGGGATGACGATGGTGAAGTCCAACCCACTGAGATGCAATCACTGAGTTCTAGATGAGCCCAATATTATGTCAGGGAGTTCCCAGTATCATATTCGATACTTCCAGAAATTCCATAAGGACAATTTACATCTATACTCCCATATTACCGTCTCGGTCTCCGCAAAAGGTAGTCCTAGTCTAATATATACATCTCATCTCCAAAATACGTAAAGGAGGAGAAAAACAACCACATTAGGTGATTAAAATAAAAGTTTCCAACCCAAACTTAAATGTGACGTTAAAAAAAACGTATCTAGAATGCGTATCTACGATCTGCGTCTAGAGCCCTGGAAAGAAACGAAGCATGTAGCATGGTTTGCTGCCAAATGGCCGTTGCCAAATCTAAGTTACAAAAAAAAATGTTTCTTTATAAATTACTTACGGATTAAACCGGTGAAGAACAATATCTTAGGCCTGCTTCATGTTCATGAAGAGGGACTATCAACCCTTAAGATGTTGAAGTCGTTCGTAAAAGACGAATTTGATTAATGAAGACACATCACTACTCAAAAAATTATCAGACAATTACGAAGTACAAAGCTTCTCGTAACGGAGAATAATTCATTCTGTTCGCCCTTTCGCAGCATGCAAATCATTTCGCATGTTTACCCTCTCTCCATTCTTAAAGCTAAGTTAGAACATCAGCTACCTCGAGTACACTTAGACGTGACTCTGGTTGCATACCGTTGTGTTTGTTTATGAAGAAATTTTAAGAAACAATATTTGAAATCTCCGCGGTCTTTCATGCTTGAGTTCATTTATGTTTTAATTTATGAAGCAGTAATATGCATGCTACAACACGTATGTATTTTAACGAGATTTGCAAGTGAAAAAAAATAAAATTGTCATTTAGTGTGTGAACTAAAGACCTCAATTTTTTTTTACTTTATCCTATTCTAAACTCTTCATAGACAGATGACATCATATCTTCATTTATGGGTGCAAGAGCATCCACAAATTTTTGCTTTAATAAGTCTACGTCGTCTTCGAAATCGTTTGTGTATACTTTTTCCTTTAAATACCCCCATAAGAAGTAATCCAACAGAGTTAGATCTGGCGAGCTGACTGACCATGTTGTTGGTCAATCCATCTGCCGTGGACGTGATTGTCTAACCATTGCCTAACTAGAATTATAGAATGCTGGGCATCCATCTTGCTGAAAAATTAATTTTCTTCTAAATTCTAAATTTTCATTGTCCAGTTCGCTCAAAACAAAATTATTCAAAATTTTTAAATAACTATTTTGATTCAAATTTTCATCCATAAAATAAGGACCGATTATTCTGTGATGCATTATGCCGCAGACGCACCAAACATTTAATTTTTTAAACTTTTGGCTATTAGTGGCAATTCAGAAATTAGGATTGTCCTGAGAAAAGACTTACCCCAGTAGTCCTAAAAGTGGATTCGTCCATGAATAAAGTATTTCAATGAAATGATTTGTCTGCTAAAATTTTCATTCAAGTCCAAATGACGAGCGTCATTTCGAACTTGCAGTTTGCCATTAAATTCAGGTTTGAATGCATAAAATTTGTTGCTGACTGAAATGCTCTTAATATAAGACTTGCTAGTGCCTAAATTTATTGATCTTTTCCTCAACTACCATCTTGGGTGATCTTGTACCTTGTCTAAAACTACAAGGGTAGCAGCGTCATCTCTCTAATTGTGTTTTGATTTTTTCTATATTTTTTTGTCAAATTTATAAATTAATTTACATACTGCCTTGGGAGTCACTTCTCCACTTCTCATTAAAAATTTCTATTGCGTATTTATATAAAAAAAAACTTCCGATTCCCTAGCATTTGCTCAAATAAATCCGTTGTTCCAGGGTTAGAATAATTCTATAATCAGTAATTAATATTTTTATAGAAAATACAAAATACGAATAAATATTACACTGCCATTGACAATGATCCATGTCATTACTTGATGTAATCCCATCTTTCTATAAAAAATTTAGAAAAAGATTAGAAAATGTGTTCTAGTAGGAGGTCTCTATATGTGGAGTAGCTTTCAACTTATTTGAATTAAATATATATATTTTTTGAAAATTGTTATATCCCCATTTTGTAACAGAACTCCGTAACATTTTCTTATAACTGAAAAAGCTTTGTTAAACAAAATTTTCAGTGAAAATGTAAAAAAAATAGTTTGCCTTAAGTCCATTTCATATTTTCTGATTTTTAGAATGCCCTGTATTAGGCCGGGAGCCCGTTTATAAAATGACTGACTATCCGGCGAACTTTGAAAATATGAAAAATGGATTGTTCTTAGATAGGTTAGCAATGAATGGACCGTCAGCTGGTTGGGTAGCGGTGGGGGGGCTGTCAAAGAGTTGAAAACACGTGAAAAAAATTGAGAAAAGAAACTATCCGGCAAACGCTGAAACTTATATGAGGGGAAGATTATGTTATATAATGGAAGTAGAACATAGTCAGGTGGACGGGGGGCGGTGGATTTACCGTCAGCTGATCGATCAAACAGATCCAAAAACATGAAAAATTTAAATTATTCGGCGAACTTTAAAATTTGGGTATAAGATAATATTTACACTGAGATTCACGAAAAACATAGTCAGCTGCAAGTGTGTGGGTGGAAAAGTCGTCAGCTGGTACAGAACAGTGCTGAGTGTTGATCACCTGCGAGGCAGCGCGCATCACCTTTCTTGCATCAGCTGACGACTTTTCCACCCACATACTTGCAGTGTTTATCGTTAATCTTAGTATGAATATTATCATATACCTGAATTTCAAAGTTCGCCATAAAGAATTAATTAGTAATATCGATATTGATAACTTAATTAGAAAACGTGCGTGCGGCACTCCCGAGTTTCTTTTTTAATTTAATTAAATATTCAATTTATTATTAATATACATTATTTTATGAGAATACAAATTAATACTTCGTACATTTCAAAATTATACAGGATGATCTGCTCAGAAAATTTATTTAGTTTAGTGAAAATAAAAATAAATTTATTCGGCTTCCGATAACAGATCTTTCTCATTCTCATTTTCATCCAACTCACCACTCTCTTGATGCTCAGTGGGTGAAAGATCATTTTTCTCTTTGTCGCTTGCATCTAAAAAAATAATTATTTATAAAAAATTGATTAAGATTATAATAGAATGAAAAGTGAAAAGCACAAATGATATAATACCTTCAGTATTTTCGGAATCTCGGATAATCATTTCCACTTTGAATAATTTACCAGAGGAGAACCGAAATAATGTCGTTAACATAATAGAGAAGTTTGTTTGCACGATGTATGGGTTTAAAGCTATAAAAAACGTCAATGATGCTCGTGTAGCTACCTTCACTAAGGTGTATAAATTTAGCGAAAATGATAACGAATTTCGGTTAATAGACAAAAATGTTGATGCATCTCTCTCGCCTCCGTCGAAATCGGAACTTGTACAGCACGTTTTAAGAACTGTGTATGTATGTATATGATTTGGAACAACGCACAGAAACAAGTGCCATCTACATTAGATCCCTTGGTTATGGGTGACAGCTTAAGGAAGACAAATTTAACTTGCAAGTGGTTTGATGGAGATCAATTACCTCCATAAGTGGAAATGATTATCCGAGATGCCGAAAATACTGAAGGTATTATATCATTTGTGCTTTTCACTGTTCATCCTATTATAATCTTAATCGATTTTTTATAAATAATTATTTTTTTTTAGATGCGAGTGACAAAGAGAAAAATGATCTTTCATCCACTGAGCATCAAGGGAGTGATGAGTTGGATGAAAATGAGAATGAGGAAGATCTGTTATCGGAAGCCGAATAAATTTATTTTATTTTCACTAAATTAAATAAATTTTCTGAGCAGATCATCCTGTATAATTTTGAAATGTACGAATGTATTAATTTGTATTCTCATAAAATAATGTATATTAATAATAAATTGAATATTTAATCAAATTAAAAAAAGAAACTCGGGAATGCCGCACGCGCGTTTTCTAACATTAAGTTATCAATATCGATATTACTAATTACATCTTTATTCCGAACTTTGAAATTCGGGTAAATGATAATATTCATACTATTAACGATAAACACAGTCAGCTGCAAGTATGTGGGTGGAAAACTCGTCAGCTGATGCAAGAAAGGTGATGCGCGCTGCCTCGCAGGCGATCAATACTCAGCACTGTTCTGTACCAGCTGACGACTTTTTCACCCACATACTTGCAGCTGACTATATTTTTCGTGAATCTCAGTATATTGTCTGTACCCAAATTTTAAATTTCGCCGAATGATTTAAATTTTTCATGTTTTGGACCTGTTTGATCGATCAGCTGACGGCAAATCCACCGCCCTCCGTCCAGCTGACTATGTTCTACTTTAATTATATAATATAATCTTCCCCTCATATAAGTTTTAGCATTCGCCGGATAGTTCTTTTTTATCAATTTTTTTTATGTGTTTTCAACCCCTTGACAGCCACCCCCACCGCTACTCAACCAGCTGACGGTCCATTCATTGCTAATTTATATAAAAACAATCCATTTTTCATATTGTCAAAGTTCGCCGGATAGTCAACAATTTTATACACGGGCTCCCGGCCTATATAATTATTCTTAAGTTTGGCTTGGCTGTTTATGACTTCCCAAGACAAGCGAAACCTTTTATAAAAAGTAATTTTTCTCGATAAATCAAAAATAAAAAGGTTTACAAACGTGCGGTACCCTATCCCGGGGACACACTGATATATTAGCCAGGGAGGTAGCGACAGTTTTCGTGAAATCATTTCTATAAAGCTATCCCAAGAAAGTTTAGATAGTATCTATGATAAAGGTGCAATTCTACCAATCTATAAGTGTTGCAAAATTGAGTAAAAAATTAAACATCATGTTGCAAAAAGCTGCATAAATGTATTATATCTGCAAGATTGAAATTTTATATACTCACAGATGACATAAAAACATACCGGATAATAATATTCTACCGCGTCGGAAGCGTTGCTATGTCAGGTCTACCATCCACGCAAAGTGTGGAAAAACGAACATTTTTTACTTAGATCTACAAGGCTGAAATTTTTTTTCTGGAATAGTTTATTGAATAAGACATCCAAAAAATACAGTCTACCGATCATCTCATATTGCTAAAGCCTCGGTAGACACAATGGATTACAAGCGTGTGACCGTGGCCGATGCGCTCAGGGCCATTGCATGCAGTTCGCAGAGATTTCTTGCATTTTTCGCCTCGGAATATTAATCTACAAAGCCGATTTTTTTTTGTCTACAAGCAGTTTATGCGCAATTTCGATTAAAAATCACATTCTACTTCCACCGAAAGGTGGCTAAATCTTTGGTAGATGCTGCTGAAATCACAGGGCATAAAGAAAGTTAAACGATTTGTAACGTTCTGAATTTCTTTCCCGAGTGCATAAAAATTTTACAGTTCCCATCATTTAAATTCCATCCTTTTATTTAATTTTTCAATGGTAAAAAGCATGTATAAAAATTTCAGATAGTATAGAAACTTTGTGGATAGAAATGTGACATAAAGCAAGCTTATTTTCAGTGAATAGAAAGTAACTTTTTTACTTTACCCATTATGTCGATATATTATTGATATTGTGATATTTTTTATATGAATCAATTTTATATAAATTATTACACACAATATTTTAATAAAATAAATTTAATTACCATAATTGAATTAGGGCACACATAGTATTTTTATAATCAAATTAACTGTCGAATTCTTCGCTACTCATATCTGAATCACTTTCGTAGCTGATTTCGTCCTCGGAATCACTTCCGTACAAAACACCATCATTTCCTTAAATATTAATTGGTCTGTTAAATGATAACTTGTAATAATTACTTCCACATCCAGTGGAAGTATAGTAACGCAAAAAAAATTGAAAATTTTTATTGTTCAAATAGGCTTAGGATGTCATGAAACGACGAGATTTTAAGTTCAAGCAAAAAAAATTTTCTGTCTGTCGTTTTGTCTGTAACTTTTTTGTGAGCACGATTACTCTGGGACCGTTTAAGATATTGACTTGAAATTTGGTACACATATGTATTTTAACGAGATCTGGAACTAGATTGTAGTTTGATTATATTCCGTTGAAAGGTTGAGTGGTAAATTGGGGTACATGGAGGTAGATAGATAAATCAAGGAAGTAAGAGTCCATAAAATTGGTAGTTAGTATATATAAGAGAAGCTAAGGTCTCAACAAATTTTTTGGCATTAGCCACCTCCTTATTGAAAAAAATAAAATTGTGATTTGGTGTGTTCAAGAACCAAAGGCCACAAAAATTGTTTTTACTTCATCCACCCCCTTCCACCACTCCGCCCTCACTACCGATGTGGCATATCGTGTTATGTGTTTTTGGGGTAGACAATTTCAAATATTATATTATTAAAATTCCATAAACAATTGTTTCCACATACATATTTTTTTCGTTGTGGGAGACTTGGATAGAAAATCTGGACGTGGAAGTAGTGATTCCTTAGGCAGCGGTTTTAATATTTAATTGACAGTAACTTTGGCAATAATAATAAACTTTTAAAGAACGGAATTTTTGAATAAGTTATAAAAAGTAATCATTTCGTATAATGAGATTTACATAGGGTCGTGAATTTATTATTTATTAATATGTTGAATATATTTTCTTTGACATAAAAAAAAAGAATTGAAAGATAAATTTCCTTACCGAAACATGGATTATAATGAAGTAAATAAAAGTGATTATTAACTTAGCTATAAGAAAACTGTCTGTTCGTTAATATTATTGAAGAATATAATTGTCATGATTTGACTATGTATTTCCATTTTGGCAACGTCTGCCAAGGATTTAACTACCTTTCAGCGGAGGTAGAATGTGATTTTTAATCGAAATATAGCATAAACTGCTTGTAGACAAAAAATCAGCTTTGTAGATTCATATTCCGCGGCGGAATATGCCAGACTTATCTGCGAATTGCAGTGGCCCGGAGCGCAGCGGCTGCGGTCACGCGCTTGCATTTCATAACGTCTACCGAGGCTTTAGCCAACATGAGACGATCGTTAGACTGGATTTTATTGATGTCTTATTCAATAAACTATTCCAGAAAAAAAATCAGCCTTGCAGATATAAGTCAAAATGTCAAAAAAAAATGTTTGATTTTTCCACACTTTGCGTGAGTTACAATTCTCATTATTGGAGATAACCTAAATAAAATGCTGAATATGCAAACTCAGCAATTGCGATAAGCAAGCTTATAAATATAGGTTCTCTTCAAATTGAGACCAGATCTAGTGTGTCAACCACTGTATCAACATCGAACTTGTAGAAAATTAAAAAGGTGTTCATCATCTGTGAGTATGTAAAATTTCAATCTTGTAGATATAATAAATCTGTACAGCTTTTTGTAACATGTTTAAATTTTTACTAATTTTTGCAACACTAAAAATTGGGTAGACTTGCACTTTCATCATTGATACTGTCTAAGCTATCATGGGAAAAAATCTAGCTTTATAGATATTAACGCGGAAAACCTACCTCCCTGGCTATATGAAAAGTGTTGTAACTTTGATAGGATTTTACAAATAAGAAATACTGATTAGTATTTATAATGATGAGAGTGTGCAAATCAAGATGACATCAATGGGAGACAGCTAAGTGGACAAATTTATTAGTTATAATGAATAATGAGCGTATTTAAAAAAAACTGCAAAGAGCATACCTACTATTATAATCTTAAACTATTACATTTAGCTTATTTATTTATTTATAAACGACGCGACTGATTACAAACAAGTGACTGTAACTACAAGAATGCTACCATCTCGAAAACACATTAAAAATGTCACTAATTGTTCAGAAGTCGTTCACTAACACAATTATATGAAAATTTTTTGTCTACGAGCGATATTTCCGATTTTAGAAATGTACCGATCAAATGCAATAATACTCTTCGTTTTCGTAATTGCGAAGTGTATAATAAAGACATAATAATTAATAAGAATTTAACTAAATACAGTAGGATAATTTCGAACTAAGAGAAACTAAAGAAAGTTACCTAAATTAAAAACACTTATTATAATGAGACTATATCCAAATGTGACGGCCATAATATACAAAGTAAGCTAATAGACACATTTAATGTACAATGATTGCAGAAGTTCCACTAGCACGAATAGTTTACTCACTTCATACCAACTGTCATGCTATTCCCGCGAATGAATAGATGATGCACTGTGAGTTAATGTGCCTCCAACTGCACTCATTGAACATAAAAGTTTTATATCAGCTTACTTTTATATTATGGCTGAATCATATTTAGGTATATTTGCATCATGTCATGTCCTTTTTCGGTAATCTTTTAATTTGAGTTTTCTTTTCCATAGTCAGGCGTTTTGCTTTCTTTTAGTTAATTACGTTACCGGGTGTGTGCTATATTTTTGTTCAGCGCACCAGCACTCAGTTTAGTTGATACGAGTTATTACGATCTCAAAACCCCAAATAAATAAAATGGTCCCAGGTATTACGAATCCTTTTAGTGAGATAGAGAGAAGCAATAAAAGAAACAAATTTAAGAATTTCAGTTTATTCCTTGTACAAGTATGAGTAACATACAAGAAAATTATCATACAATTTAGTAAAATATAGAGATATAACAGCCTTACAATAGTATCTAACAATCGTTATTCTGAAGCTAGGGGGAAGATAGTTTAACTTTTAATTATATCAGAGAACAAAAATGTTTATGATTACATACAAAATATAGTACAACTTAACTTTTAAAACACCCGAAATCCAGCAGCAGTTGATCACAAGGGCGCTCCGATTACTGGTAGGTTAAGACCATTGCCTGGAATCTCCTGCGTTGAATGCAATATAAAACTTCCAAATAATCTCCAGCTCTCCAAATTTACAGAATACCAAAATTACCAAAATTACAGGTCCTGGTCGTAAGTCCCAAAATATCTCCAAAATTACACAAAATGACCCAAAGAGGTATATGATAACGGCTGATGGTTGTTCTACTCCGTATCCCAAAAAACGTCTACAATAAATTACCTACCAAAAATTATTCTCAAATTCTAACCTAATTTCGAGCACGTATTTTGCTCGTAGATCAAGGAAATTTAAAACTTACCCAGAAAATTTTGGACGTAACTTGCCAAACAAAATCCGATTTAAATATCGAAACCCAATTAAATACAACAAAATTTAGTTGAAAAATGTGTTGAAAATTAGTCTAGATCCGTTAATCTATAACGAGTAGCCACGTGTGCCATTTGACTAATTAACACTTAGCAAAGTTTTAATCTCAATTCTTGATCGAAAAAGGGCGAGTATTACTACTTGCCTGGCATTTATAAAATTTGCCTTTCATAAAAAATAATTATGGAAGAACGACCATCATTTCCCTTTTCTTGACAGTTCACCTTGAAACTTCACCGTTGTCAACCTCTAGATTTTAAAAACCAAATCTATATTATCGACTTTTGATCATATTTCACTATATATATATAATAATTATTAACAATCATTACGCATAAATATCGTTGCCCAAAATAATTATACTTGTCATATTGTAAAATGAAATTAAGCAAAAATTAAATAATTAGAATTTGTTGTAGTCTTCGCCATCTATTGGTGAATGGCATAACCAGATAGCCTGGTGAAATACTCGAACTCTTTGAAATGTATTGAGTTACAGAATTCTCATTTTTGCGTCGTGACAAAGTCATGTTTAATGGGTTAATTCCGCAAGAAATCGATTTTAGTTTTAGTTTTTTAAACGGGCAGTTTCCTATTCTAAATAGTACTATTTTATCTCCAGTTGGTCTGTACGAACGCACCCCTGCCCGATATAGGCACCGACATATTGGACCAATATCAGAGAACTTATACCATAGAGAAGCGACAGCAAGGCTTCCCGCGTGTACCGTGGCATATGACAAATAGGTTGTTTAGTTGTCAGTTCCACATGTTTACATTGCATCAAAGATGACCCAACCACCATTGGTCTAATTCTCTGAGTTGGAGAACAGAGCACCAGTGGTGTGTCCTTTGCTCTGAAAGTTATCATCAATCGGGTATATATCTAGTAATTTCTAAAGATTTTTTGAATATTTGAAGAACGAATTTGCGTAATTTAAATCTGATTAAGCACATTGGTAGAGGTATATTTAGGGAACTTATTTTACTGTAAAAAAAGTAAAGTAAGGTGAGCAATATGTTTTTTTATTATTTTTTAAATGTGCCCGATATACCTCTGGTTTGGGGATGTATTGGAAAATTGTATTTTTCCATTCAAAATGTGTATATTTCAATATTTTTTCGATATAGAATTTATTATACATACGAATCGGATAATTTTGTTCAAAAAAATATAGGTAAATGCTATTAAAAATTGAAGGGAGGGTTCCTTTAAGAGGAAAGTAAAAAAGTAAAATTTAAAATATATCTTATTTTAACACATGTACAAATAGAAGTAAAAATCGATATAAACAAAAAACTATTTTCATTATGATCACATGAATTGCAAGGATGATTTAGATGAATTAGTAATGACTATAAAATCTACTAACATAACTGACACGATTAATGAAGAGGAAGAAGAGAAACCTCCTAAAGCCCTTGTTCTTCCTGATTACAGCTATACGAAAGAAAATATATATCCACGCAAAATGCTTTCACTTATGTTTGTGGATATCTTTTGAAAAAACCCTTGAAGTACACTCTTGCGATATTTGTAAAATCTTTTTGGAAACAATGCGAGACACTAAATATAAATAACTTATTAGTTTATTTCAAGGATTTTAACACCGAAAAAATATTTACGGAAACCTGCTATCACCTCCAGAGGAATTTGTCAATTTTCTTTACAAATTAAAACTTATATTAAATTCTCAATTTGAGGAAATTTATATTGGACGAGCAGTTTCTAATACGTTATTTAACATAATGAACAACACAGATTTTATTCATCCATGTTTAGAATTCCCAAAAGTATATGTTAAAAATTTGTTTATAAGAATGAAGATTTTTTATTCCATTAAATACATAAATCGGGATTTAAAAACTACTAAAACCGACAAAAAAGTAAGAAAGGTTAAAATTTTGTCACATTTATAATTTTTAGTGTATATATCGAGTCAATATCAAGTAGATTATTTGGTTTATATATAAACTAATAGGGTATGTGCATCATATAACTAACATAACCTCAAATTTTAAGTTTTTTAAGTTTATTCTTATTTTTATTGTTTCTATACGCATTTTTAGCTTAGAGCCATACTGGCTCCAAGCAAATATTTAAAAATTCACACAAATAATTTTTCAATATTGTTGACTAATAAAAATAGACTTCTAATTATAGGTTATATTTCTAACCTGCAAAAAGTGTCTTATTTTATTGGGACAAACTATTTAAAACTGCATAAACATTACATTGAACTAGATTATGGTTGAAAGTACAGGAACCAGGCAGACATTTTAATAATAGCTACGTAATACATGTAAATCTTAAGAAATATATATTTTTGAGGTTAGTTGTGACATCACGTGCACATGCCCCATTGTAGGTTCCAAGTATGGAAGATCGTAGATACATTTTATAGCTTTCTTATTTTGTAATGTTTTTAAAGGTTTCATAACAGAATTATTGGCTGTGGCCCAAATAGAAGTTAAATATTGTAAGTGTATTCACACAGTGTATTCGCCTCTTATATTCATAACAGGCACTAATATATATATTTTAAATATTTTCTAGATGTAAAAGTTCGTATTCTAAAAAGAATTCCAATAACAGGAGAAATTTTTTTTTCTGTAACGCATCAATATGATGACTCTATGACAATTTTTCATCAATATGAAGTCCCAAAAATTTTGTTAATGGCGAATATTCAATTGTATCATTATTAAATGTAATGGATAGAACTGAATTTGGAATTTGATTTTTAGACATAAACATAAATGACGATTTTCTAAAATTGAGTGCGTTAATTTATTAATCTGAAACCAAAAGTAATATTTGCCTCAAGTATTTAATATATTACTAGTTATCATCATCATAATTTTTTCCAAAATATAGAAGTGTTGTATCATGAGCATATAATATGTACTATACTACCCTGTATATTCAACTTAGCAATAGAATTTATGTATATTAGAAATAAAAATCTTTTTTGTAAAACATGTTATTTGTTTAAATTTTAGAATTATAAACAAAAAAATATTAAAATAGAATAAATTGTAATATTATGTACAATATATTATTCTAAAATATGTTTTGATATACATTTTATTATATGTGAATGTAAATATTTGATATTTAATATATTATTTACATTTTTTTTACGTTTTTTTTTTGCCTTTTTTAGAAACTAATAGTATTTAAAACATAAACTATTATTTAATTATATTTAATATGTGGTATAGTAACATATCATACTGAATTAGTTTCAGTGTACATCTAACTTTAAAGTTCTCTCAGTGTAAGAGATTGTGTTGAGTACATATTATACTGAATTACGTTCAGTGTACATCAAACTTTACAGTTCTCTCAGTGTAAGAGGTTGTCTTTTACTCATATCAATGTCATTAGAACCGGGCCATAAAATGTCAAAGGAACCGCCGATATTGTCGCTTCTCTATGGTATAAGTTCTCTGCCAATATAATGATATGATATAATAGCAACAGATTTTGACAATAAACGCCCCATATTGCAATCAAATGTTGGCATTTAGCTCTATGGTTTGTTGCACTGAAAAGTGTAGAGTATAACCAGTCTGAAAAAAGTCAGAACTGACTAGTGCGCATCTATGGTACGCTAGATTTACTATTTACATCTGGCATTGCGCTAGGATTGTATCAGAAGTTAGTAATCTGCATTCGCAGTTTCTGTGATGACTTTAAATAGTCGAACTTTATAAAACATTTACTTCTGACCAATCTTTACCATCTTGCATAGATGGCACCGTTAATGCCTGGTGGTCACACTCAACAAGAAATTTATGGGTTATTGGTTGAAGCGTTTGTATTTTCATTCTTTCTCTACCGTGTGGCACTGGTGAGCCTGGGAGAGCGAAACGCGTCTGCCATTGTTGACAAATGAATGGCTATGCAATTGGCTTCAACGAGCTCTCCTAATAAGACTTTTAGTTCTATGGTTTGTTGCACTGAAAAGTGTAGAGTATAACCAGACTGAAAAAAGTCAGAAGTCAAGTGCACCATCTATGGTACGCTAGATTTACTATAGGCAAAATATTCGATTGACGTCATATTGGATACCAACCTTGGTACCATATGGAATACCAACATTGGTTCCATATTAGACACCAACATAGGTGTCATATTGGATACTAAGGCGCTATATTGGATATCTACACAATCGCCATATAGCTAGTAATTCAGTAATATAACAGTTAAAATTGTAGTATATCGGACAAAGTTCATAAAGTTTCAAAAATTTGTAGAAATAATGAGGATAGCATAAGTATTATTAAACCGAAAAGTTCCCGCCCCTATATAGTGTGTTTCATCTCCTAGGACGTCGTTTCCACCCCCATTTTGAGGTTTTCTAGATTATCTCGGGAACGGTGCACTTTTTGATAAAAATAATAACAATAAAAATTATTCCTTATAAAATTCCTTATAAAAAACGCTTTTTTTTCTTAAAATTAATAATACTTTGGTAAATAAGGCGCAAATGTAATCAGCGTAGGTCATATAATTCGCTGAATATCCGTATGGCTATTTCCAAAGCTGTCTTTACGCAAAAAAAGTATAAATAGCTATAAACCACTTCACAGTCCACAGTGTAACAAATTTCACTTTCTCCTACTACGCCGTCTCAGAAGACCCAAGGTCACTCCTATAGTGAATTATTTTAGAGCTTGCTGTAAATGCTGTTGCTGTTAGTCATGAGTAGCACTCTAAATTTTCTTGTGTTGAAACAACATTGGCACTGCTAGAAGTGTCAGCACAAAGTATCAGCACAATTGTATCATAACTCAGTAAAATTGTGCATCGCACTGTTTTATAACAGGATGCGTGATTTGAGGATTCCAAGAGAGCTACGAACAGCCACACAAAAAACCGCTGCCCTAGGAATCACTACTTCCATATCCAGATTTTCTATCCAAGTCTCTCACAACGAAACAATTTTGGAATATGGAAATAATTGTTTATGGAACTTTAATAATATAATATTTGAAATGTCTACCCCAAAACTGATAAAACGATATCCCACATCGGTAGTGGGGTGGAGGTGGTGATATGGGGGTGCTAGTGGGGGTGGATGAAGTAAAAACATATTTTGAGGTTTTTGGTTCTTGTACACACACTAAATCACGATTTTTTTCATCCCCTTTAATAATGTGGTGGAGGTGGTAATGGGTGTGGCTAATGCCAAAAATTTTTTTGAGATTTTAGCTTCTCTTGTAGGATGTGGAAGTAAAATGCTTCATAACAGTCTGTCAGAAAGTGAAAATTGAAATTTCGTCTTACTCATATCTAATAAACTCCAATAAAGAGTGTTTCTGCCAAATTTTATGCTTCCGAAAAGCTTATAAACCTCCCCCTCTCCGTTCACCCGTTCGGGTGAACTGGAAATCGTCGAATACGTATCTCCTTATTTCCTCAGAAGAGCCCGTCGCTGGAATATCACGTTTCTGGCTTACGCGATTTCAGACATTACCACATTTTATTTCAAGATATTTCCACATTTTATACCATCTACCTCGTTTTCACCCTTTCAAAAAGTGAAAATCGAAATTTCATCTTATTCATGTCTAATAGATTCCAATAAAGAGTATTTCTGCCTTTCATGCTTCTAGGTCTAACCGTTTCCGAAAAGCTTAAAAACCTCCCCCTCCCCGTTCACCCTTTAGGGGGTCTCTTTTTGAAAACTGTCGAATACGTGACTTCTTACTTCCTCAGAAGAGTCCATCGCTCGAATAATCACGTTTCTGACTTACGCGATTTCAAAAATACGGGTGCGCTTTAAACCATCTACCATCTCCATCTCTCTCAGCCCTTCAAAAAGTGAAAATCGAGATTTCGTCTTACACGTATCTAATAGATTTCAGCAAAAAATATTTCTGCCAAATTTCACGTATCTAGAAAAAGCCTAAAATTTCAACCCCCCACAGTGGGAAAAATATGCCCTTTTTTGGACAAAAATCTGCCGACAGTAGAGATATCAACCAATTTAAATAAAAAAAAAATGGAAAATACCCTTAAGTTATTGTACTTTAGAGTAGTGCTGCGACAAAGTGGTTAACCTAACCTAAAAATCGCAGATATTACTTCCACATCCAGCGGAAGTATAAAAATAATTAAAAAAATTTTATTGTTCAAATAGGCTTAGAATGTCATGAAACGTCGAGATTTTAAGTTTGAGCAAATAAAAAATTTCTGTCTGTGTATCGATCTGTCTATAACTTGCGCACGATTACTTTGGAATCGTTTAAGACATTGACTTGAGATTTGGTACACGTATGTATTTGAACGAGATCTGGACCTAGATTATATTTTCATCCTATTCCGTTGGAGGGGGGTAAATTAGGGTAAATAGGTAATAGGTAAATCAAGCAGGTAAGAGTCTATAAAATTGGTATTTAGTATATACAAAAGAAGCTAATGTCTCAAAAAAAACAAAATTGGCATTAGCCATTACTACCCCCACTCCAAGGGGCTGGCTTTATTAACAATAAACGAGTTATTTCCAAAGATGCATGACCACGTCTGGTATATTAGAATGGCAGTCCGCCCGAAAATAAAATGGTAAATCTGAAATCACTCCGCTGATGTTTCTGCATTTTATAATTTTCTATTGTTATATTCTTCTACTTTGGTAATATACGAAATTATCTATAGGTGTTCAAACCAAAAAAAGATGAAGATCATACCGGGGAAAATTCTATCTCTATAAATATTTGACCGATTTTCATTTACTAAATAACAATATAACCTTTCTGTATTTCAAAATATAGTTAGCCTTTACTTTAGTTAATGCAAAAAGAAAAAAAAAGTAATGATGAGTCATCCTACGACCCTCTGCTGAAAAGGTACTGAACCATCCCAACAGGGATAAAAAGCATATCGAAATGTTGTTTTTAGCTTGTTAATATACATACGTGTACCAAATTTCAAGTCAATATCTTAAACGGTTCCAGAGTAATTGTGCGCACAAAAAAAGTTACAGAGATCGACAGACAGACAGACAGAATTTTTTTTTGCTCAAACTTAAAATCTCGACGTTTCATCACATTCTAATAGTGGAGTCAAATTAGGATTTTAATGTGAATTGTCTGGTCAGGGCGGTTTTTTTGTTTTAACATATTCAGTGGGTCAACTATAGTTCACAGTTCAGTTTTGCAGTTTCTGCGAGGTCGGCGTCTTGTTTATTTAAAAATTCAATTTTTTAGGCCGTGTTTTTCATCAGTTTTCTTTGAATATCTCTAAATCTATAAGTCCTACGGAAAACAACAAAGAGAAGGAAAATATTCGTTTTGAGCTGTACAACAAAAGCACATAAACTATAATTCTTTCCAATTGTTATTATTATTTTAAAAAAATTGTATATTGCAAAATTATGCGATTTTAAACGAATTGCTGTTATTTCAAAAATAAAGGATAGTTTTCAATGAAATTTTGGAAAAATATATCTCTTATAAAGTACAATCGTCACTTAAAATTTCAAATCTAAATGATTATTAAAACGGGTCAAATATACAATTGTTGCTAAAACTTTGCATCCTTGTGAAATCCTGCCATCAAATCCGAGAACTGTGTAGGATGGCTCAAATTGTAGCTTTTGTTTAATTTTTTTTTTGAAATTGCAGTGCATTTCTAATTTCTTTATTTTTGTTTTATTGGAATGTTCTTTCTTTTAAATGTTGTTTGTTTAACTTTTGTTTATAAAAAAGAAGAAAACAATAACAATTTAATTTATATACCGTGTTTTCCATTAGTTTTCTTTGAATATTTCGAAATCTATAGGTCCTATGGAAATCAGCAAAAGAAAACGTTTTTCAACAAAAGTACATAAACTATAATTTATTCCAAATGTTATTATTATTAAAAATCACCATTTAAAATTTTAGATCAAAATATTTATTAAAATGGCTAAAAAAAGCAATTGTGAGAATGATTATCTGTTTGATAGTGGTGCGAGTGATGATAAAGATTCTACACGGAGTGACGATAGAATGTATGCAATATTAAATTACAATTCTTAAATTATACAAAAAGGGTCATTTTTAATAATTTTGAATGTTGTTTCATAAGTCTAGTTTTATTCTAAATTTTGTTGCAAGCGATTTGAATTTTTATTTTTTGTGATGTGATTACTAGTATCGAAAATAGAAAGACTTTAATGCTGCAACATTAATTATTTAAATTTAATATGAAGCAACGATAAGATGTAATCCAAAACTTCTCATTGCATGTTATTACATCGAAAATAAACTAAAACAGTACAATTCCTGCAGCAGAAGAATCCTTTAATTACCTTTTTTTTTATCCTTAATTTGACTCCAAACAATAACTCGTAACAGAAATTAATTAGTTTTTTTTCTATAGATTATTTTTGTGCTCAATTAACCATAGATGCATTTATTTTATTTATCTTTGTATCTTTGAAAATTATATTTTCTATAATTAGTTTGACTTAACATTGTAAGTATTAATTCTTAAAAACTACATTAAAAATAGGATAGTTTTAATGAATTACAAAATTATCTTAGCAATTTTTGTCTCTTACTTGAATTTTCATAATAATTATTATCGTCACTCCGTGTAGAATCTGTATCATCACTCGCACCACTATCAAAAAGATAATCATTCTCACTTTCATAACCACAATTGCTTTTCTTAGCCGTTTTAATAAATATTTTGATCTAAAATTTTAAATGGTGATTGTACTCTATAAGAATCACAGTCTTCTTAATTTCATTGAAAATCCATTATTTTTGAAAGAACAATCATTGGTTTAAAAACGTCTAATTTTGCTATATTTATTTTTTTTTTAAATAATGAAAATATTTGGAATAAATTATAGTTTATATACTTTTGTTGTAAAACGTTTTTTTTTGCTGATTTCCATAGGACCTATAGATTTCGAAATATTCAAAGAAAACACGGTATATAAATTAAATTGTAATTGTTCTCTTTTTTTATAAACAAAAGCTAAACAAACAACATTTAAAAGAAAGAACATTCCAATAAAACAAAAATAAAGAAATTAAAAATTCACTGCAATTTCAAAAACAAATTAAACAAATTATTTCACGTTAAATGAAATGAAATAATCAAAATTTGCGAAAAGAGACGATTAATTAAAAATATCTATCTCGGTAAGGTGAAAATCGAGAGAGATATTGCGTTAGTTGTCTTAGTTACCTAGTTTGCGAAATACGATGAGTGGGAGAGGGAAATATTACCTGTCAACCGCGAATTATGATATGATTTCAAAGACGTTTTATTAGATGCAATTTTGAAAAATGTAGTTCTAAATTATTTTCAACTAGCTGGGACAAAAATATAAGCACTGGGGAATAATCAGCCCGAAGTTTAAGATGAAATATCAATTTGTTTATTTATAAGTGATCGAAATGCAAAAACCAACATATCTCAGCTCCAAATGCAAGGAGAGCATTTATTTTTTTTTTGAAAGATGGCTTATTTAATCTACTTTCATAAACCGTTTACCGATTTTGATTTCATAAAAAAACCGTAGTGTTATTTGAATTTGTTTATTATTAAAATTTTGAAAATTATAAACAAATGCAATAAAAACGGTTTAAATTTTGAAAAAAAAATTTTTTCCTTCTTGATCTTAAAGTACTTATAAAAATCTACAATTTGAGCCGTCGTTCACATTTCTCGGATTTGATGGCAGGATTTCACAAGGGTGCAAAGTTTTAGCAACAATTGTATATTTGACCCGTTTTAATAATCATTTAGATTTGAAATTTTAAGCGGTGATTGTACTTTGTAAGAGCTATATTTTTCCAATTTCATTGAAAATTATACTTTATTTTTGAAATAACAGCAACTCGTTTAAAAACGCATAATTTTGCAATATACAATTTTTTTAAAATAATAACAATTGGAAAGTTTATGTACTTTTGTTCCACAACTCATAACGAACATTTTCCTTCTCTTTGTTGTTTTCCATAGGACTTATAGATTTCGAGATATTCAAAGATAACCGATGAAAAACACGGTCTAAAAAATTAAATTGTTTAAATAAACAATACGCCGACCTCGCAAAAACTGCAAAACGGAAGTGTGAACTATAGTTGACCCAGTGAACACGTTAAAATAAAAAAACCGCCCTGACCAGACAATTCACATTGCGAATTTATCAATTCTAATTTGACTCCACTATAAGCCTATTTGAACAATACGAATTTAAAAAAAAAAATTGTCGTTACTATACTTCCACTGGATGTGGAAGTAATATCTGAGATTTTTAGGTTAGGTTAACCCAAAGCCACTTTGTCGCAGCACTACTCTAAAGTACAATGTCTTACTTTTTTTATTTAAATTGATTGATATCTCTACCGCCGGCAGATTTTTGTCCAAAAAGGGCACATTGTTCCCACTGTGCCGCGGGTTTGAGCTGTTCGTTTGATGGATCTGTCAGTCAGTGAGTGAGGGTATTCTTTTATACAGGGTGATCTAGCACGAAAATTTATCAGTAGGTTGTCCCCACCGAAAGGAGTAAAAAAAAATGAAAAATTAAAAAAATATGACCAAAAAAACTACCTTATTTTTTGTAGAAATGCACCGCCAATGATGTTAGTCAATCTGACGTAACGTGGTACAACTATATCACTTTCCCTCCCCCAAACGCGGCACTTTGATCGCACGCGCCAGCTTAACATTTTATGCCAATTAAGGAAATGTAAACATCACCGAATATGTTCTTTCCCAAGTAAGTTCATTGCTCTATACTGACCACAGACAAGTAACAGTAGCGTACCTCTGCAAGTTTTAATGCAACAGAAATTACTAAATTACCTCGGGTCACTCTAAAATTTTACAGGGACTTTCCCACATAGAAGACCAGTACAACATTTTATTTTCCGAATATCATGGTAAATCACCCTGTATATATAGATTCATATATTGAAAATACAGCTGATAAACATATAGGTACAAAATTGGCTAAATCTGACATATATTTTCCAAGTATACAATGCAAGTAATATATTGTATCAATATCCACCCAATATGATGTTCTGCAAGGGTATGTACATCCACACTCTACAGATAATGCTACAGATAAGCTAAATTCCTGACTATGTGCATCTGGGCACTTTGTGTGCCTCTTTAGTTTCATGGTAAAAACAACACACTAGCAAGACTAAAACGGGATGAAATAACTTTCGTATACTGTTCAATCATACGATAGCATGTCGCCATTTTATACTGAATGGCGTTATAAAAAACAACAGGTAGTTGTTGTATCATTCTGCGCCATCGCTGGAGAAATATTAAATATGATCTAAACCAGGCATGTCTAAGTGTTTTTGTTGTTTACCAGTAGTGACAATTTGCTCTTAAAATTGTTTTCCTGCACCACTCTCCATAATGATATTATCGATTCACGAGAAAGAGAGTAGGTATTGGTTAAGCACATATTAGTAGGTCTCCATAGGTATCGAGGTACATCGCTATCTAATGTAAAATCGGACATTACTGAGTAATATTTTATTCATATAGATTACTTGAACTCGTAAACACCGTAAACTCCGATTGGAATTCGACACGACATATTTGACTCACGTTGCATGTTACTGTTATGGAGAATATCTGGAGTTAAATATAAGAAACATGCAAGTTGCTTTAATATAATCTAAGCGTTAACTAATTACAAACAATTTTTGATAAAAGGACCTCGCACGGAATGATAGGAAAATGGCCCTCGGTTAAATTGCATCAAATTTTAGTATGTTATAGATCTTGGCCTCCTGAACAATACCTCTTATGGGCACAATGATCAAAATTTCATAGTTCGGTCGCCAGTGAGCTTTGAAGTCTAAAAATATAAAGTTCTTATATAATAGTCCCTTGAGGTGAAGCTTTGACCCCAAAAGTTCTGTGACTGGACCGCAAGACATCTACTCCTCCGTTTTCGAGTACGAGGAATACGATCGTAACATATCCTTCACTCACTACCTCTAAACCGGAAAAACCACCCTTGTCTCCGATTTCCGGTGCTAGGTTTGCTAGGGCTTGTCGGATCCGTTTTTTTTTTGTCAATTCGAATAAAATAAGTAACGATTAACCTAACTCATCTCTGGTGATTGAAACTACCGCCATTCCCAATAATGAAATGCCACGAAAACAACGAAAATGAGCTAGAAAACAGCATACTCCGATTTAGAGGGACGGGGAACATGATGGTGCTAATATTTCCCGACATACCCTTTACCCACTACTCCTGAACCGAAAAAAACACCCTTTTAACGATTTTACGGTACTGGGCTTGCGAGGGCTTGTCGTATCGATTTTTTTGTCAATTCGAACAAAATAAGTAAAAACTGATCACAGGTGACCTAACCCATCTCCGGGGTTGAAACTACCACCACCAATAACGAAATACCACGAAAACAACGAAAATCAGCTTGAAAACGGTATACTCCCGTTTTCGAGGGCAGGAACACATTGGTGACAATATTTTTTAACTACCCTTCACTCACTACCCCTAAACCTGAAAACCACCCCCTTTCCCGATTTTCCCCTGCTGGGCTTGCGAGGGCTTGTAGGATACGACCTTTTTCTCGTCAATTCGAATAATATAAATAAACATCGATGATCAAACAATCCGGGGGTTCAAGCAGCCTTTACACAAAGTGAACTTTTCCTTCAGTGACTGTGACGTCCATTTGGACTCGGATGAACAATGTGGTTATAATTATTGTAAGCGTCGAAAGATCTATTAGCATTAGAGCAGCGATTTCGTAAGTCTATCGTGTCGTTTTTTTTTTGGCGTAGAACCAGGTCAAACATGTTAGGTTCCTTTGAGAGTATGTCACCGGACATATGAAATCATATTTTACGACATTTTTTTGTGGTCTCGAACTTTTTAAATCAATAAAAAGTGAAAAAAATTTATTTTTAAAGAAAATTATTTTTTTTTTGTTTCCACCGCCATATCTTTAAAACTATTAAAGGTACCGAAATTTGTTTTGTATCAAATTAAAGGTCACACTGTAGCGCTTTTACCAATATAAACGGTTTGGGTACAATTCGCACTTTCGTTTCTCTAAAAATCATATAAACTAAAAATATATATTTTATGTATTGAAATCTTCACCAATCGATAAACTTTTTTATTTTTGAAAATATTTACATACATGCAGCGAAGAAAATAAAGCCTAATAATCACAAAAGTTTTTGAAACAATATATTTTTTCCTAAAGTGTACCGTTTGGCAACAGCGATTTTTTTTATCAGCGCTAAATGCGAAATTGGGACGCAATTAATACACCTCGCATGCTAGTTAGAGTAACTAGAGGTTTTAACTTCGGAATTATGTCATATTGAACGGATTTCGTTCATTTTTGGCAGTATAATAGTAAATGCTTCACAGAAAAGTTTCTATATTGTGCGGGGGCTTGCTAATTTATAGGGGTGGATTCCACCCCCTCTCAGGTGGTGGCACTTAAAAAATATATATGTTTATTGGAGCTGAAATAGAATCAAATTTTAAGAAGAAAAGGTTCTATGCAATTTTTCACATAAATTGATAGTTTTCAAGTAATAACGACTTCAACATTGCGATTTTAGCTTAAAAAAAGGTATTTCCAAACGGCTTTCGTCAAGTTTCTCGAAAAGTATTACTTTATCGAAAAAATGTTAAAGACCAATTACAGAAAGTACAAACTGGAAATTAATTATATTTTTTGTTTATTGATGTAGGATTAATAATTTCGGAGATATTTAAGTTTATATTTAGTAGTGTTCCGAAATTAAATTTAAAGTTTAAAATGCACTTTTTCCTAAAGCAAGTGCTTTAAATGAGCACAAAAATGTGAGCATCTAGGTAATGCTACATCTTAACGGAAAACTGTATTTGAGATAATTTTTCTAAATTACTGGCTAATTAGATTAACAAAATGCGACCTTTTTATATAAAAAAGTATAAATACGCATATTTTTCCGTCATAACTTCTTTATTTCTTATGCTACAGGAACGAGTAAAAAGTAATTTGAAAGCGTAATTAATTGCCTTTAATTACTGGCTAATTACAGTAACAAAATGACGACGTTGTTATTAAAAAAATGTGTAGACGCACATTGCTCGGTCATAACTTCTTTGTTTTTTATGCTACAGAAACAAATTAAAAAACAGTTGAAAGCTTAATTAATAACATATTATTCTACCTATTAGCAGAGCTGGAGTACTTCAAATAAAAGTAATTGAAAAAAGTATTTCAAATACTTTCAGTATTTGAAGTACTTTGCTTCAAATCCTTTCGATTCTTAGTATTTGGTACTTGGTATTTGAAATACTTTGCTTCGAGTATTTGGATTTGGTATTTGGTTTTCAGAAATACTGGTATTTGAATTACTTTGCTTGGTATTTCAAATACTCTCCGGTATTTCAAGTACTGTCCCGGTATTTGAAGTACTAGACTTAACAATTTATAGTATTTGAAATATGTTTTTTTGATATTTCAATTAGTTAAAAGTATTTGAAGTCCTTGTAGTTCCATGTTTTAGATATTTTAAAAAACAAATTTCACTAAAAAATTGTTACTGCATAGCTGTTTTTATTCAGTAATCAGTGTTAACATTATGTGGGCAGTGGGGGATTTAGGGGGTTGGCTATAGATGCTATAGCCCAGGGCGGCAAAACCCAGGGACGGCAAACTTTTTGAAAAATAGCAAAGGCACATAAAAACAAAAAAATATTATTATTAGTATGTACTAAGTATCAGAACATTAATTTATTTAAGAATGTGTTTTTTTTATTTTAACTAGACTAAAGTTCCTTATTATAGTCAACTGTACAGGGTGGTCACGCGAACGTTAGAACCTCATTTAACTTCGTTATTTTTGGAGTTACGTAAAAACGTTTAAAAATAAAAGTTATGAGAAATCACGTTTATTTTCCAAAAATCATTTCAGAAAAACAATTAAAAGTCAAATTTCTGAGATACGAGTTTTACTTTGGTTTTTTTTTAAATGGAATACCCCATATATTTTTACACCATTAGAAAGGCCATAGAAAAACCTTTTTCAATGATGTATGACGTATGGAATTTTTCTTAAAAACTATAGTAGATATTATAAGTTTTATATTTTCTTACAATAAGTCATGGTAGTCCGAAATAGTAGTATGTGCAACAAGAGCGGATTTGATATCCATATCGCGCGATAAAGAAGTTTGAGCACGACGACGTAGGCGGAGTGCTCAAATATTTTGAGTGCGATATGGATAATCCACTCGAGTTGTATGTACAGCATACTTTTTCTACGACCAGCTTAAAAAACTACAATATTTATTAAACATTAATATATTACACAAATACACACTGACAGTTACTTTGACAGCTTACGCACTAATTTGATTTTAAAATGAATAGTTGCATATGTACTTAATACACGAACTGTGATTGGTCCGTTTCATTTCATATCCATCCTAGAACTGATATGAAATATATCCGTTCAGTTACCTGGAATTGCATACTTATCCATTCTACAGACTGTACAGAAAACAGTAAATTTATATAAGGGAGTAGAAAAAATATATATCAATTATTGAAATTCTCCATTTTATTTAAAATAAAGTGAAATTAAATACTAACATGTATCTTGACAGAACTAACATATTGTTTATTTTAATTTACATACTTTTGTTTTCCATGGATAATTTGATAAATTGTAAATTTATAGTAAATTAGACAAATTTTTTTTAAGATAAATACCATGTATATAATTAAGAAGCTTTTTTTATGGCTTTTCAAATGGTGTAATTATATATTGGACATTATTTTAATCAAATACATTTTTTATTTTGATTATATTTTGGACTTATGGTTTTTGGACAATTCTGAATAAGTTTCATTAACAAAATTTTCCGATAAAAATATGCCTAATATGATTTTTTTTATTTTCCCCGCATATATTGGTACTGCAGGTGGCTTTGCATTTGTAGGAGGCGAATGCTTTTCTGGTCATAAGTAGATCCTAATTGGTTCCATACTTAAGTAAAATTTGATTCAAATCGGAAAAAAATAAAAAGTTATTGGGCTGTTACCATTTCAAGTGAAACACACTGTATAAAAGCCAGTGATAAAAAAGAATTGAATTAAAAATTTTTCAATACTTAAATGACTTTGACACCCAACTTGCTTCTCAGTAAAAACAGTTTTTATCGGTTTAATACATGCCTTGCATCATCAGCTGTAGAAAGACCACCCTTTTCATTTACTGAAATTATAAATGCTCCTAGAAGAAATGCATTAACTAATGGAAATTTCGAAAATTTGGTGCTATTGAAAGCTAATGGAAATAGATAGATCTCAATTTTATTATTTGTACTTGTACTTACCTAAAATTATTACTATGTTTTATATACAGTATAGGAAAGTCCTGGCTTAAGTGTTGCATAGTTTCAACGACTTAACCGACCGCCCACAATAAAGGGGTCTACCAGAGCTCTAGCATAGGGGCAAATAGTGACACGAATCATCAAGCATCAAGGCGGAAACAAATTGAAATTCCACAGACAGGCTGCCCACGCACATGTGGTGGGGAAAGCAGGTGGCACGATTGTAGGATGTGTTATATGATAAAAAAGAATAGAATAGTTGCTTTACTGTCGCTTGCTCTTATTGCCCATACCCAAGCGAACATTTTCCGATAGTGTATAAGTTGATTTTTTTATTGGTTTTTATATTTATATAATAATAAATTATTTTTTCTATTGTTTTTGAATGATGCTGAGTTAAAGAAAGCTGTTAATAAATATTAATAATAACACATTATTAAGAGAAAAACTTAATAAATAAAATTTTTTATGGGTATTGGAAGAACTGTGGAGCATTTGAAATATGTTAAAGTACTTGAAATACTTGAGTATTTGAAATACTTTAGAGTAATTGAACTACTTTGAGATTTGAAGTAACTAGTGAAGTACTTCAAATAATCTGAAATATTTGAAATACGGTACTTGCGATTTACTTGAAGTACTTTCGACAAGTATTTGGTATTTGAATTACTTTGCTTCAGGTCATAGTACTTGGGAATTGGAGCAGCAAGTACTTCGTCAGGTACTTGGTATTTGGTACTTCAAATACTTTCATTGGGTAATTTCAACAGCTCTGCCTATTAGCACCCTTGACGTAGGTGTCACAGTTTCTGCGATATTTAACTCTTTCTCTAAATAATTATCTTATGAACACTTGGATGCCAAATGTAAACTTAAATATCTCCGAAATTATTAATCCTACATCAATAAACAAAAAATATAATTAATTCCCAGTTTGTACTTTCTGTAATTGGTCTGCAACATTTTTTCGATAAAGTAATACTTTTCGAGATACTTGACGAAAGCCGTTTGGAAATACCTTTTTTTTTTAGCTGAAATCGCAGTTTTGAAGTCGTTATAACTTAAAAACTATCAATTTATGTGAAAAATCCGTTCAATATGACATTTTTCCGAAGTTTTGCATATTTTTTACCTCTAGGTACTGTAGTATGCAAGGTTGGTCAGATTAGTCGCGTAGAAGTGGCGGTTGTCGAAAATCATTAAATATTCATTGTTCGGATAAAAATTGTGACAATCGAAAATGTGCTTGTTTTAAGGAAGGCCTAAAATGTTGCAACGAGTGCAAATATCGTTCCTGTAACAACATTATTAAAGATTTCGAGGCAGATATGAACGAATTAGAATGTTATTAACGTAGGGCCTACATAAACTACATACTACATATTTATCTATCCAAATAGAAAATTTATTTCAACAATAAAACTCATTTTATGCGTACGTTTTTACTTTCATTCATTTAAAAATGTCTAATAAACTTACTAATTAGATGGGTACTTAGTAACACTGATTGATATTTATAGATTAGGTATTTATATCTACCTACCTGTCTTTTTATTATTAAAAGGAGACTATTTAATATTTTTTGTACAATTTCTTAGTATTAACAATATATGATCAATACTACTGTACAATATATGTAATATTGAACAATACTATTGATCCCCTAGATCTTTTTATTTGATCACTACTGGTTTTCTACCTATTGATATAAGTTAAACTACTACATTCATCCCGACCGGAACCGTCAGATCGTTGCAGTCGGCAGGCTTGCTACAGCCGAGCGCGCAAGAATATGACTTTGGCCCGTTAAAAAAAAATCGCTGACTCAATACTATCAACGGGACTTGAAAAATTTTTATCCTAAAAACTTTTTTCAACTATTGGCTTCAATTTGTACGCAGCATGTATATACAAATTTTCATAAATAAATTTTTTTCTCGATTGCCTAAAATTACGCTACTGAAAATAACAAGTTTGAGTTTCCTATTATTTTACCAACTTAAAAAAAATAAATCGGGTTCACGTGGGACGTTGTTCGAAGCGCTATTGTGTCTAATTTAATCTAAAAAAAAAAAATAGCTTGATAGCACAAATATTTTCAGAGATATAGCGGTGGAGACGTTAAAAAACATATTTCATTAAAAATCTAAAAATGTCGTAAAAAATGATTTCGTGTACACGATTATCTTACTAAAGAATCCCACTAAGTCTGGTTTGGTTCTACGCCGGTTTTTTTTTCTCGAAAACTAAGCGACTTTACTTCCAGAATTTACTCTACTACATAGAATAAGAATTGTATATAATGAACCAGATGCAATGAATGATCATTGAGTGAATAGAAGCGAGAATATTTTTACATATATAATCAATGAAAAACAAAAATATCTACATATACCAACGACCCGTGTTAATCAATTCCTTAGAAGCCACTGAAAGAAAAGTTTACTTTTTATAAAGGGTGCTTGAACCCCCGGGCGATCAAGATTTAACTTATTTTGTTCGAATTGACGAGAAAAAAATCCTATCCGACAAGTCCTCGCAAGTCCAGCACCGAAAAATAGGAAAAGGGGGTGGTCTTTCGATTTGGAGGTGGTGGGTAAAGGGTAGGTCGGGAAATATTGTCACCATCGTAGGCACTCGAAAATGGAGGAATAGATGTCTTGCGGTCCAGTCACAGCTTCAACTCAAGGGAACTGTATAAGAACTTTATATTTTTAAACTTCAAAGGCCACTGGCGGCCGAACTATGGAATTTTGATCATTGTGCCCATGAGAACCATTGTTCAGGACGCCAAGACCAACATTCTAAAATTTGGTGCAATTTAACCGATGGCCACTTTCCTCTCATTCCTTTGAATCGCCTTCAAAAAAAGTCGCTAAAAATTCTATTTTATAATTCTTAGCGACTTTTCAAGGTGGTTCAATTTTTTTTCAAGAAAATGTTTCCCCCTTTTTAGTGGACTCTTTATTTAGTTTCTACTGGTAAAATATCCATAGTTGTGACTTTTTGCTTTGACATTAGACTCGTTATCGGAAAATCCTGAAATCGCTATATATCAAATTTCATGTATATCTGTAAAAATACTACAATTATCGTAGCCATATTGGATTCACCATTTTGAAGTACACAAGTTTTTTCGAAGTATTTGAACACCTTCGCGGAATCACAGGATATTTCTGACCTGGTTTGTTTTTTTACATACGATGCGATTAGTTTCTCGTTAACTTATAGGCGTGCAGATCACCCCCAATAAGTGGTCTAGAAACTGAGTAACCGATTTGTGCGAGGTAACCACTTCTAACTTGGTTTTTCTTCAAGCTGACATCGAAGAGTACTTACAGTAAAAAATTAGCCAAAGTTAGTTGATCGGAACATATAAATAATTGCAAAATACTATAATTTTTTTATATCACGAATTTTGCCAAATTTCATCTTCAACTCGCGATATCTCGGAAAATAACGAATATTTTTAGATGAAATTTCAGCATGACATTGTTCAAGTTATTCGTTAAGATATTGAATTGGTCTGAACCCTTATTTATTTCACAGATGAAAATAGTGATTTTTCAAAAAATTTCTTTCGTCAAGCCTAATTTTTTTTTTCAAACACAAAAATTGTGTGACGAACTTTTAATACGATAATTTTTGACAAACTTATATTAAAGTACAATATTTAAAGAAGTTTTCTGTTAAGTTTCACGTATTCATATTGTATATATAAAAAGTTATCGCACTTTGAAGTAGCGTCTCCGCGCGCAGCAGACATGTTGTTTACGCGCGGCATGTTTCATTGTGGTGGTTGCCGTAGTTCAGGCATTTACAATGCAATGTTTTGTTACATATTTCCGTTTTATAGGTTACTGTAAAGTGGAAATAAGTAATACTAAATTAATTGTTGATAAATTAAAAAATGCATAATACATTGGGTTGTTTTTAATATTGTTAATCTGAATCAACATCTATGGGCTGCAACGAGCAATTTGATGCAGAGTTACAAATGAGACAGCATTTTATACCAGCAGCGTAGCACGAACAAAATTCTTTATCACAAGATGTTTTTTTTTAATCTGCAATTACAAATATACTTTTGAAGCAGCTCCAAACTTGTTGGTCCTTCAAAATACAATATTGGCAAAAGTTCTTCATTTTCAAATTTCCAGACAAAATCAGTCAGACTGAGTGCTTCAAAAATGGGTATGTGAGCATTATACCATACGTGCACTTGCCAAAAAACAGCATTTCATGTGTTGAACGATGAAGGTAATTTTTTAACGGAGGAGTTTTTTTTTTCGAGCTAAAATTACTCTCACGTCGTTAATGTTGTCTTGTTTACTTTTGAAGTCATAAATTCCAATCACAAATTTTGTCCAAGCATTAACAATTTCAGGTGTTAATTTATTCTCAATTTGAGACATCTGGACTAAATGTTCTGTGCTCATTTTTATGCTACGTTGAGAGCTTTTTTCTTACCAATTCCATAGAAAGCGGAAGTCGTATCGCATCCGGTTAACGCATGAATTATTGGTAATGCTAAACCAATACTACTTCCTAGTTCTTGGCATATAATATGTATTGGTATAAAGCGCCACAAATCCGTTTTGATGCTATTTTTTCCAGTTTGAAACCATACTTGAATCGTTGTATTTATTTTAAAATAATGTGCGATTAAAAGAATAAACACATGTGTATCTGGGGACTTAACGATCACTATCATGTCCTGAGTGTCTAAGTATTGTTTAGAAATGTCGATCAGATGACAAATTATTCGAAAATCAGCTTCAGCATGATTAGAAAATAAATCTGTAATCTCACGTTTAAGTGAATTAGTGATTTATTTAGTAACAAGATGATTTTTGTATCCACCAGCCAAATATAATTTTTTATTAATAATTTTATCAGAAGTCTGAGGGATTTCAATATATTTTTCGATGTAGTCGCATAAAAATAGGTTCAAAGCATTTTTATTTGCATCTGTAGACATAACTTTATCCTAATCTGGTATAGGTCGACTAGCATTAATATCGTAAGTATTAGAATTTAGTTTATACCTTTTTTACCTCTCTTGCGATTTAGGATTTATACTAACGTCATAGCGATCGAAAATGACTGACGAAAGTTTCAAATAGTTTTCGAAAATACTTCAAAAAATATTGTCCAACATCTTCGAAACATTTCATATATTTCGTATTTAAACAATGCAAATCTGCCATCTATTATTCTATCATGTAGTTATGTCCAGCAAGGTTCTGTAATCACAGATGTTACAATATTTTTTTCGATCGCATGTAACAAATCAGATTTTGACGATATTCGCCTATTACCATCCCCCTTAAATAGAGCAGAAGTTCAGTGGGACATTAAGAACTTTTTCAAGGCTTACATCAGCTCTTTGCTTGGATAAATCAGAGCTCTTTGGTTCACTTTCTCTGGAGAAAGATATTCTTTACTTGTGCTATTATCTGCTCTTTTTACAGACCTTTTTTTATCTGTAAAAGTTTTCAATTTCGAGCGATTTAATGTATCATAAAAATTTGCGGGTTTATTAGTTTTTTCTAATCGTTTGCAAACAAAATCTTGCTACTTCAAAGTGCGATAACTTTTTGTATATACAATATGAATACGTAAAACTTTACAAAAAACTTCTTTAAATATTGTACTTTAATATAAGTTTGTCAAAAATTATCGTGTTAAAAATTCGTCACAAAACTTTTGTGTTTGAAAAAAAAAATTAGGCTTGACAAAAGAAATTTTTTGAAAAATCACTATATTCATCTGTGAAATAAATAAGGGTTCTGACCAATTCAGTATCTTAAAGAATAATTTGATCAATGTCGTGCTGAAATTTCATCTAAAAATATTCATTATTTGCCGAGATATCGCGAATTGAAGGTGAAATTCGACAAAATTCGTGATAAAAAAAAGTTATAGTTTTTTGCAATTATTTATATGTTCCGCTCAACTAACTTTGGCTAATTTTTTACTGTAAGTGCTCTTCGATGCCAACTTGAAGAAAAACCAGGTTAGAAGTGGTTACCTCAACCTAACCGGTTAGTTGGTTAAAACGGGGGTGATCTGCACGCCTATTATGACCTTTAACACTTCCTATGCACCAAAATCATCGTACGGACGTACGCCCGGTTAAAAGATCATACTTACTATCTTTCCGCTTTAAGTTCGCCGCCTGAAAAGGTTTTAAACCTTTTTCCGTCACGTTCACTGTTGTGTCATCTGATAACGGTTGCTCGCAAATGAAACAATTTTAAGTCACATCAACCATGTTTAAGATATTATGAGAAAACAGTTCTCATGCGAAACAAAACGTTTTTTAAAGCAATGAAAACAAAAACAATATAAAGTGAGGATAAAACGATTAAAAAATCGCGATCGCGATCAACAGGTTGCTATCAATTCTTGAGCAGTATACTGGTGTCATGGGTCGGGTGGAAAAGGGAGGGGCCTATTGACAACAGCATGCTAGCTCGATGAGCATAGCAGGGGAGAGATAGAAAGACAAGAGAGCATCTGCGGAGTTGCGCGGCGCTGAGGCGCATGTTTCGGGGCCCACTCACTCCCCTTCCGTTCGTCGTACGTCAAAATGTCAAAGGACTTTTTTTGTTGTAAATTTTGTTTACTTTCTGGGCATTTTTCTCTAAAACGAAAACAAACAATACAAAAAAATCGAAGACCAATTTCTAAATTTGAGGGGGTTGCGGGGGCGGGGAGAATTTTTGGTGGGAAGTTAAAAATTCCAATTCAGCGCTCCAAAAAACGTAAAGTACGCCTATTTACAGAACTACTATGAATGTTTCCAGGTAAAATTCTCTAATGCCTGGAGTATTATTAATGTTTACTTTATCTTTAAATATACTCGTTAACGAATTGAACAAAATACACATTAAAGCATGAGCGCAAACTGAAAGTAAAAAGCTAATAGTTCTCATTATTGTGTAGTTTTCATTATTGTGTAATTAGCGTATAACTATTGATCTATCGCTCGAAAACCGTAAGACTTTTTTGTACTAAGGTAAGTGTGGTTAAATAGGTTCCAACTGACGTATTCTATCAGCTCCTAGAAGGTTTGAACCACCCTGCATAATTATATAGAGACTGAATAAGTAGTTTCGGTAATTAATTATGTTCACGTTCTGAAAATTTAAAATCACGTCGAGACGACTCAAACCGATCAATTCACGGTCTCTATACAGACACAAATCAAATCATTTATACATGCTTGATCTATCCAGCCAAACATCCACCGTAACAGGGTACTGTAGCAATTGAAGGGAGTTAAGGATTTTAAGAAAAACATCTGTATCCAACGCGTAAAAACGGAAACATTCACCTAGAAATCTTTTACTACATGCAATATAAAGTCGCCAAAATATGCTGGGGGCAACTTTTATAACCTGCTGCCTGTTGATATAAAAGTTCCTTAACATATATGCTATATTTAAACTTAATTTAAGAGACTAGACTATTGAATAAACACCGCTTTTATTCAATAAATGAATACGTCCAACAAAATCGTTAAACATTAATAATTACTTCCACATTCAGTGGAAGTATAATAGTAATGGTGAAAAAAACTTTGAAAATTTTTATTGTTCAAATAGGCTTAGAATGCCATGAAACGTCGAGATTTTAAGTTTGAACGAAAAAAAGTTTGTCTGTCGGTCTGTAACTTTTTTTGTGCGCACGATTACTTTGGAACCGTTTTAGATGTTAACTTGAAAGGTACACATATGTATTTTAACGTGATCTGGAACTAGATTATATTTTCATCTTATTCCGTTGAAGGATTGGGGGGTTAATTATAGATAAATCAAGCAGGTAAGAGTCCATAAAATTGGTATTTAGTATATACAAAAGAAGCTATAAAGGCTCAAAAATTTGTTTGGCATTAGCCACCCCCATTACCACCCCCACCCCAATAATAAATATAGAAGGTGAAAAAAAAATATATGATTTAGCGTGTGTAGAAGAACCAAAAACCTCAAAATATTTTTTTATTTCATCCACCCCCACCCCTACCCCACTACTGGTGTGGGATATCGTTTTATGGGTTTTTGACGATTTCAAATATTATATTATTAAAGTTCCATAAATAATTATTTCCACATACAAAATTTTTTCGCTGTAAGAGACTTGGATAGAGAATCTAGATGTGGAAGTAGTGATTCCTTGGGCAGCGGTTTTTTTAATATAATTTTAAATAATTTTTTATACATATAAGTTTAATATTTATCTGTAGTGTATCTTCATGTTTTATACTAAATGTTTAGTGTTTGTAATAACACGATATGTTTTTATAATACTATTATTAAGTACCTAGTACCTCAAAACCTGACTTGTTTTTTATCTGTATATACATATAGAAAGAAAGACCGATAAAAAATTTGAATGTGAATTTGAGTAAAAAAAAATTAAAAATGAATTTAAGAATTAGACCGTGTTGCATAGAATGTCCAGGAGTTTTAACATTAAAGAGACGAAAAACAAATAAATAATTCACACAATAATAGTTAGATTATCAACTGCACAGACAAAAAAAATAATTGAGAAACCTACTACATGCAGAGCCAATGAATTTAACAAACAAAAGATGACTGAAAGAATGACAAGAATTGCCACTCGTAATATTAATACTAACTTTAATTAATAAATTAACGAACAACCAAAAAATTAAAATATAAATGTAGTTTAGTCACCATACAGACATCTGTTGAACGGAACGCAAACCTCTGTCTTGCTGGCAAAGAACACTATAATCCTTGATTCGACTCACCTTCACTTATATGGTAAAACGCTTAATAGATGGAACGTGTGTCCTAAATATTTAGGTTCAATTTGATATCTAATAATTTCAATGGTATGTTACAGGCTTGGGTATAAATTTATAAAAAATCATTTTTCATTTAGATAGCTAGTTTTCGTTTCATTTAGTCTAGATGTATTAATCTTTGCATTGTATTTATTTTACTGTCGTTGGTTGTATTGTATTTATTGCTGATCTTTAATTTGGTAAATAATTGGCCAAAAAATTACTATTAATTGAATTTTTCTGTCACGCAAATGTTTAATATTAGGTATTTTTCGGAGATTATTTCACTCATTAACGCTATAGCCAATGAGAACCCGTATTTTCACAACATTGCACCAATCAAACGTCATTATTAGTGGTAATTCAAGCTAGATCTGCTTTTGACAGGACCAACATGCAAAATTTATCGCTCTAATTTTTTAGGTCGTTGCAGCGGCAAATATTGCGAAAATTTTTTGACGTTTTGTGTCGTGACATGTTTTCAGCAAATAGGACAAATCGTGCTTTTAAATGTTATCTATAATAATCTTATCTAGCTTATTACTAATTATTAACGTAGATTGTAAATTGTAGTACTGTATTAATAACCTAAAAAGCCAATGCTGTGTGGAACTTATATAGGTTCGGGACAAGTTATAGGTACACAGCTTTCAATAGCTTAATACCTAACATAATTACAAAATAATTTTCCCAACTAAAATTAAATATGGATATCTACGAAGCAGAGAAATCAGTTATTTCATGATAAATAGTCAAATGTAGGTACTTACTTATGGTAATTCATCAATCATTACAAAGCAGCTAACACTTATTTGGAAAATCAAAACTCAATACATTATATACATTATATCACTATATACATTATAATTCGTTGTACTTAAAGTCTCTCTACTTAAACAAGTAAACCTTAACTTAACTATCAAACTTCTCAAATTAGAAACAAGGATTAAATATATAAATATATATTAATAAACACTTAATATAACAATTCAATTCACTGTTTAGGCTAGTAACTAAGTTAAGCTAGCGTTACTAGATGGCGGTACCATACCATCTGACCAATCATACCAATTTGTGTGATTTCACCCGTAATGTGATTGGTCGAAGCGTGCTTTGCTGTGATGACTAGTCTTATAAGTTACAGTACCTATGGTTTAACGTATATTGTTTTTCTTGATTGTCACAATTTAAACCTACTTTGTTTTTTATTAGATGAGTCGTTTTGGAAATGCATTTTTATGTGACGTAAATGAAATTGAAGATAAAGGTGAGTAATCTCTAAAAAGCAACAAGGAAACGTCTGAAGGCAATTAATTACTGAACATAATATTGAAGATATACTTAATGAATTATTTATTCGTGAAATATTCTCCACAAATACCACTCGTGCTTTAAATTTTATCTAAAAATTTTTTCTCAAGCTAAGTTGCCCCTAGTTAATATAACTCGTGCAAATTGGCAGTTTATTATCAAAGATTAAATCCCTCCCGCTAAAGCGGTCGGGATTTAATCAGATAATAAACTGTCAATTTGCACTCTTTATATTACCAGGCAACACGCTTTCGAAAAAATTTTCGATAAAATTTTAAGCACTAGTGACATTACATACGATTAAATTCACCAGGGACAAGACAAAAATTTGACACTTATAAATGCTTACAGCCGAGAAAAGAGCATAGTTATTCTGTCACACAAGGGAGATCAGCAGTAGGTTAATGTCTCTTACCTTACCATTTCTTGCGTGATATTAATTCTTCTTTTGGCAAATAGGTCAATAAAATTAAGTAAATTTTGACCTGAAATTAAAAGAAATTTGGGACAAACTGATTTTAGTGGAATTGTATTACTAAACAAGCTAAAAACGTACTCTTCACCTGTTCACTGAACTTTTTATATGTATAATCGTTACACATTCTATAAGATACTCTTCGCTTTTTTGTAAATAATATCAGTTTTAGACATTTTTAATTTTATAGTACAAACTTAGTTGGTATAAGACTCAGTGCAAAATAAAGTAAAAATAAAAAAAAACATACCAAACCCCATTTGGGTTTCGAACCCAGGACTCTTGGATTCTGAGTCAAAAAACGATTAACGATTAAAGTATTTATTAGATATTTTTTAAGTTGACATATCATGGGCTATATTTGATTACCTCATGTATCTCATTATTACAATCACATATTAGTTAATTAGAACGCTACATACGTCGCGGGGACGTGAAGCGTCCCAATCCGCCGATGTTAGGCGAGGGAGAATTTCAAGCCGCCAGAGCTTTATATAAGTTAATCGCACTCCGAAACGAAAAGATCTTGCGAATTTCTTTTAATATACAGGCGTTTAAGTTAATTAAAAGATAGGTTGAGATTTGGTGTGTTGAACAGTTAAGGTTAAAAATATGCAGGAAAAAAATTAGAGGAAAAACCTGCTTTACGACACTTCTGTCAAAGTAATAAAACTGCAGGATGGTAATATGGTAAAAGATCTATGTGTGGATGACGCAAATTAGGTGTTGTATTGTGTAGCGATAAAATATTTCCTATCGCTGGATTCCTCAGGGGGAAAATTTGGTGTTGGTGGGGTTGTGTGTTTGTGGGTGCAGTGGGACGTTTTGTGTGGGTATTGTTGTTATGGTCGTCTCATATGGTAAATGTCTAGTTTCTGATGTAGGAGTCTGTGTGTGTGGTGTGTGTTGTCATACTGTCTCACGTGTGCTATGTCGCTGGTCAGGGCGGAAGTGGACGCTTTTACGGAGAAGAACTTCTGGGCCATCTCCCTGATGTAATCTGTGGTTCTTTGCAAACCGCAAATCCTATGCAGCTCTTCAGTCGTGACATGTCGATGCAAGTTTGTCAATAGGCGAAGCAATTTGTTTTGCGTGGTCTGAATACGATTTAATTGCGTATTCGAGGCCGCGTTTCAGACCACGCAGCCGTAAGTTAGGATCGGGCGAAAGATCACTTTATATAAAGTTATTTTATTTTCCAAAGTTAGTTTGCTCCACCTATTGACTAGGGGATACAGTCGACTGAGAGCTGCATATGTTTTATTTATGGCCGCCGTAATGTGCGGCCCGAAACAAAGTCTCTTATCAAGGGAGACGCCCAAATACTTGATGGCGTTCTTCTCCGTAATGTCCTGCCCCTGGATTTTAATTTTGCTAAATGTCTTAATATTCGTGTATTTTCTGTGAAATGTTACTGTCTCAGTCTTGTCGGGGTTTATTTTTATTTTCCAGACCGCGTAATAGTCCAGGATCTTGTTTATATGATATTTGACTTTTTGTGTCGCGGTCTGGGGATAAAAGCTGTGAGCATATATAGTTAGATCGTCAGCGTAAAGTAGCGTGTTTGTATTTGGGTACGTGGGTAAGTCTGCTGTGTAGAGATTAAACAGGATGGGAGCGAGGATAGACCCCCGAGGAACACCTGCGGAGAACCTTGTCCTGGTCGAGAGCGTGCTATTTATCCGCACCAGAATATATCTATCCGAGAGATATGAGGCCAGCAGAGCCGTTATATATTTTAGGAAATTATGGATTTTGTCTAATTTGTATATATGCCCATTTCTCCACGTGGTGTCCAAGGCCTTAGCAACGTCAACGAGCAGCACCACTGTGCACTGCTTTTTATTGTACCCATTCAATATATCCTGCACCAGTTTAGATTGTGCGTGGGTGGTACTATGACCACTCCTAAAACCAAACTGGTGCGTAGGGATGAGATGTTTCTTCCCCACGAACCGATTGACAATCTGTAAAATAATTTTTTCGGCGATTTTTGCCATGGTATTTAATAAGGAAATAGGCCTGTAGCTGCCTGGCTCGTGCGGCGGTTTTCCTGGCTTTAAGATGGGTACAACGATGGCCGTTTTCCATTTTTTAGGAAAATACTGCAATCTCAGGATTGCGTTTAGGAGGTAGGTTAACTGGACTAAGGCTTTTTGGGGTAGGTTTTTAAGGATGATGTTGGGGATAGTGTCAGGACCGGGGGCTTTGTTATTTGGAGTAGATTTAATATGTTTTTTAACGTCCGCAGGGAACGTTCAAATTTTTGGTAATTTATTAGGAGGGATGGGATAAGAAGGAGACAGGTCATGGACATAGGAGGTGACCTGTTCCTGGAAAGGGGTGTCGTTGGGTGGGGTGGTTGTAGTCTGTTGTATATGTGTTGCTATTAGATCGGCTTTGTTATTGTCGGTCGTGTGTTTTTGCCCGTCTTTTATTAGGGTAGGTATCAGGGGAAAGTTTTTTCGAAGTAGTTTTGACATTCTCCACAGAGTATTGTCTCGCGTGGAGAGTGCCTTTACTTTTGAGTTCCAAGTTTCTTTTCTGTGTTGTGCTAGTTTGTCTTTAATTGTTTGTTGTAAATCATTCATTCTAGCTTTATCTATATTTCTTCTGTTCCTCTGGTACCTCCTTTTAATTTTATTTTTAAAATTTATTAGATTTTTAATGTTTTCAGGAATTATTTCATCGCGGGGTTTTTGTGTTATTAATTTTGTGGTCTTGTTTCGTGCGTTTGTTATTATGTCTGTCGGTCTGTCTACTTCATCGTCGAGTTGTTGTCTGGTGTTTATAGTATTATTGATTTTTAAATTTTCATTTATAATTTGCTTAAATTTTTTCCACTTAGTGGATCTATAGTCAAAAATTCGTCTGTTTGTGTCGTTTGTGTTGTTGTCTGTTAGTTCGAGGTGCACGGGGTTGTGGTCGCTAGGAAGTAGGGGTAAGGAGATTGGGAGGATTGGGTATGGATAATTTTTGTTCAAAATGATGTCAATTATTGAGGGGGTCGTATTGTTAGGGGGGAAGGATTCTGAGTCAAAAGCGTAAGAACTACACCACCACTTTACACGTAAAGCAAAATGTAAATTTTTACATTCTAAGATACGAACTAAAATCATATTTTCACGGTTGTATATTACATTATGAAATGGATATCTGTAAAATATATAAATATTTAGATATTTTAATGAAATATCATTCCACGAGATTTCTCTTCAATTACAAAAATATAAAAATAGTTTTTTTTTTTCAAATTTCATTAATAACATTTTTATTTGCCGATCGATATTGTCCAAAAACAGTAGGATTCTTCTTCTAGCTAACATTAACTTACTTTCCAAATTTCAGTACAATCGGATTTTTCTTTCTTGAGTTATCATGCTTAAAAGAAACGTGACGGACGCACGGACAGACGGTCATTTTGAAAGTTGTTCAGAATTCGTTCACTAACACAATGATATGGAAATTTTTTGTCTACGAGCGATATTTCCGGTTTAGAAATGTGCTGATCAAATGCAGTATACTCTTCGTTTTCGTATTTGCGAAGAGTAATAATAAGTCCATTTTAGCTGACTAAATGTCCCAAATTATCCAACTGGCCTAACTACCACAAAACCACCCCTTAAGGTACCATTTTATTACTTTTATAAATGTTTTCAAAAACCTTGAATTTCTCGGCAAATAATTAGAGACTTGTTTTGTAGAGCATAAAATTTCGAAAAATCGAAAAATCGATATCCATACAGTTTGTATTTAAAGAAGAATTAAAGCTAATACAGATCTGGAAAAAATGAAATTTTATAGTAATTGTAAAATCAGAGACATAACCATCCACTCTGGCATGTACTACCAAGTACTTTAAATACTACAGTAATATAAATTGTTTTCTTGTGATCTTTGTGTTAGTCACAAAATTCATAATATATGTAGTAAACCAACTTACTTATCTTATAAACGTGAGAATATCTCGCCGGTATAAATTTAGAAAAATAATAAATCCAACGGTTTAAAAAAATAAGCATATACGATACTAATGTAACAACTAAAACAAAAACAAGACATTTTAGTAAAAACAGTGACATATTACATGGATCTGAAGGTAAATGTCGTAAAAAATGATAAACAAGTTTCATTCTCAACAAAGGACACATCTGCAGCACTGTTACAATATTGTCCTATACGATATTACAACTTGCAATGCATTTTAAATAACATTTTTTACTACTGCAAGATTTAGAACAACTCGATTTACAACCACAAAATAAGAACTTCAAAATAAAATCTGGTGCAATATTTTCGCATTTCTTTTGTGACGGTAACACACAATCATATTTTACCTTTTGAGTTTAATTATTTGCTCATCTTATAGAGTTGAGTGGCTTCAGTTGTGATAGGGGGTGGCAAGTTGATAGAACACATAAAACTTGAATATGCTGAAATCTGGTATCTCTGGAAAATCAGATAACTTAACAAATATACATAAACCAGCTGATGCCCGCGACTTCGTTCGCGAGGAAGACTTCTTGCGCGTGGAATTAAAAACATTGACATACTAACTTATGCCTATAAAGGTGTACTACATACTAACTGAGTACTCCTATAGTACTCAGGAAGTACACTCGAGGAACACACTGCGCATTCATTGCACTCAAGAAAAACTTCTGCGCATTCATTGCACTCAAGGGAAACTTCTGCGCATCCATTGTACTCGAGGAATCCTACTGCGCATCCATTGTACTCGAGTAAATCTACTACGCATCCATAGTACTTGGGGAAACTCACTGTACATCCATTGCATTTAAGGAAACCCACTGCGCATCCATTGTACTCGAGAAAACCCACTGCGCATCCATTGTACTCAAGTAAACCCACTGCGCATCCATAGTACTTGGTGAAACTCACTGTATATCCATATCCACCCGTTCGGGTGAACAAGGAAAGGGATGACTATAAACTATAAACATGACTATATTAGTTACCCAACAAACACAAAAGATCGGCCCATCAGCGGGCCATCACTGGGTCAGAAATGAAACTTCTGGCCCTGTGATGGCCCACTGGAGGGCCAACTTTTTGTGTTTGTAGGGTAGGCTCTATTTTGGCAGATTTCTTAGCTGTTATTACCGCATTATGACTGAAACAATAATGAAAAAATATCCTTATTAAATGACTATTTTAGAAGTAATTTTGTACGCATTAAAACCTAAATTGAGGCCAAAGGCCAAGATAAGTATATAATCTAAAAACAAGTATTGATAATGTTAAAAATTTTATACATACGCAAATAAGTTTTTTCTGCGA
Organism: Rutpela maculata; assembly: GCA_936432065.2. Classification (NCBI taxonomy): domain Eukaryota; kingdom Metazoa; phylum Arthropoda; class Insecta; order Coleoptera; family Cerambycidae; genus Rutpela; species Rutpela maculata. The sequence goes on from OW386285.2 coordinate 41,018,107, forward strand.
TTGTGCCAAAAGTCAAATTTTCTTTCAAAATAACTGCAGAAAATATCACTTTGCCGCACGCCGTGCGGCAAAGAATTTGTCACACGCCTTGATTGCATCTTCACACACCGGAATAAAATAGTGTGCTGACCTTAAAGAATTTTATATTACTTACTGGTAATAACAATTAAATTCTATAAATGTACATTAATTACACATGAATTGCAATTACATAGTCAAATTTTCTAACTTCAGAATGACTGCGGAAAATGTCACTTTAAATAAAATCTGACAGGCAGCAAATTTAAAATTTTGGAAAGACTTTAAAAAAGAGAAATAACTTCACAATCGTAGAAAAAATAGTATGTAACACACATGTGGCAAGCTTCATTGCAAAACGATGTATGAAGGTAGGAACACGAGCGCAGCGTTGCAAGCCCTTGCCACACTTGTATTACAATCTACTATTATATCAACAGAAAAATGAGAATGAAATGTAAAAGAAAATATAAGCCTAGTTCCACATATTATTGGAAATGGGAGTGTCGCCTAAAAGTATTTAGATTTTAAAGTAAAAGTGCCATCCACATATCGAACAAATTTTGGTGTTCCAAAGCACTCTAGACGAATGTCTTAAACGAATGTCTTAAAATGCTTAAAAAACTGAACATCGACTCCAAAATTCGCGAAAGTCTCATGGTATACTCAGAATGTTGTCTTGAATCTAAATATGTAAAAATATACAGGATGTTCCATTTAAAAATCGAAAGATGCGGTCATTTCCGGGTAAACGGGAAATGGTCTCATACCGTTTTTTATGTCAAAAAATCCATTTCCACAGGTAGTTTATGGACTCTAAATTTCAAATGGTTAAATTAAAAAATAAAGGAAATACAGGGCCACTGGCCTGTGGCACCTGGTATATATATTAGGCCGGGAGCCCGCGTATAAAATGGCTGACTATCCGGCGAACTTTGAAAATATGAAAAATGGATTGTTCCTATATAAGTTAGCAATGAATGGACCGTCAGCTGGTTGGGTAGCGGTGGGGGTGGTTGTCAAAGGGTTGAAAACACGTAAAAAAAATTGAGAAATAAACTATCCGGCGAACGCTGAAACTTATATGAGGGGAAGATTATGTTATATAATGAAAGTAGAATATAGTCAGCTGGACGGGGGGCGGTGGATTTACCGTCAGCTGATCGATCAAACAGGTCCAAAAAAAACGAAAAATTTAAACTATTCGGCGAACTTTAAAATTTGGGTATAAGATAATATTTACACCGAGATTCACGAAAAACATAGTCAGCTGCAAGTATGTGATTGGAAAAGTCGTCAGCTGGTACAGAACAGTGCTGAGTGTTGATCACCTGCGAGTCAGAGCCCATCACCTTTCTTGCATCAGCTGACGATTTTTTCACCCACATACTTGCAGCTGACTGTGTTTATCGTTAATCTTAGTATGAATATTAACATATACCCGAATTTCAAAGTTCGCCATAAAGATTTAATTAGTAATATCGATATCGATAACTTAATGTTAGAAAACGTGCGTGCGGCATTCCCGTGTTTCTTTTTTTAATTTGATTAAATATTCAATTTATTATTAATATACATTATTTTATGAGAATACAAATTAATACATTCGTACATTTCAAAATTATACAGGATGATCTGCTCAGAAAATTTATTTAGTTTAGTGAAAATAAAAATAAATTTATTCGGCTTCCGATAACAGATCTTCCTCATTCTCATTTTCATTCAACTCATCACTCTCTTGATGCTCAGTGGGTGAAAGATCATTTTTCTCTTTGTCACTCGTATCTAAAAAAAAATTAATTATTTATAAAAAATTAATTAAGATTATAATAGGATGAAAAGTGAAAAGCACAAATGATATAATACCTTCAGTATTTTCGGCATCTTGGATAATCATTTCCACTTATGAAGGTAATTGATCTCCATCAAACCACTTGCAAGTTAAATTTGTTTTCCTCAAGCTATCACCCATAACCAAGGGATCTAATGTAGATGGCACTTGTTTGTGTGCGTTGTTCCAAATCGTATACATACATACAACAGTTCTTAAAGCGTACTGTACAACTTCCGATTTCGCCGGAGGTGACAGATGCATCAAAATTTTTGTCGGGTAACCGAAATTCGTTATAATTTTCGCTAAATTTATACACCTTAGTGAAAGTAGCTATACGAGCATCTTTGACGTTTTTTTGTAGCTTTAAATCCATACATCGTGCAAACAAACTTCTCTGTTACATTAACGACATTATTTAGGTTCTTCTCTGGTAAATTATTCAAACTTTTAAATGCTTCAATAACTTCTTTTAGAAGCTCTAATCAAGTTTCTTTGAATGTATTGGGCAAGTGATGAAATGGCTCCGTTCGTAGGTAATAAAACTCTATACCTAAATAGTGAAAACTGCTATAGTTATTGAGTTCGAAACGACTATATTCAATCTAGTATCACCTAAGAAGCCCCGGAAAGCTTATCGTGTTCTAGTCACGAGGAGGCGGACACTAAAATGATTTTTCACGTATAAATGAGAACACCAGTGTGGTCATAAGTTCAGATACTGACATTCCTATCATCATGCTGGGAAACATGAAAAATGTACATAATAATGTGAAAATTTGGATAAAAATGGAAATAAAAAACGTAGGAAATAAAGAACGATTTTTATATCTAAACGATTTGTATTCAGCACTTGGCAACGACTTGTGTAACGCATTGCCCGCTTTCCACGGTTTCGCGAGATGTGGTTATAATCCCGTATTTTTCAAGAAAGGAAAAAGAAGCCTGTTACTATATTAAGAAAAGATCAAGAGTTCATTGAAGCATTTAAAAGTTTGAATAATTTAGCAGAGGAGAACCTAAATAATGTCGTTAACATAATAGAGAAGTTTATTTGCACGATGTATGGGTTTAAAGCTATAAAAAACGTCAATGATGCTCGTGTAGCTACCTTCACTAAGGTGCATAAATTTAGAGAAAATGATAACGAATTTCGGTTACCACACAAAAATTTTGATGCATCTCTCTCGCCTTCGTCGAAATCGGAACTTGTACAGTACGTTTTAAGAACTGTGTATGTATGTATACGATTTGGAACAACGCACACAAACAAGTGCCATCTACATTAGATCCCTTGGTTATGGGTGACAGCTTGAGGAAAACAAATTTAACTTGCAAGTGGTTTGATGAAGATCAATTACCTCCATAAGTGGAAATGATTATCCGAGATGCCGAAAATATTGAAGGTATTATATCATTTTTTGTGCTTTTCACTTTTCATCCTATTATAATCTTAATAAATTATTTATAAATAATTATTTTTTTTAGATGCGAGTGACAAAGAGAAAAATGATCTTTCACCCACTGAGCACCAAGAGAGTGATGAGTATTCTCATAAAATAATGTATATTAATAATAAAGTGAATATTTATTCAAATTTAAAAAAGAAACTCGAGAGTGCCGCACGAACGTTTTCTAACATTAAGTTATAAATATTGATATTACTAATTAAATCTTTAAGGCGAACTTGGAAATTCGGGTATATGATAATATTCATACTAAGATTAACGATAAACACAGTCAGCTGCAAGTATGTGGGTGGAAAAGTCGTCAGCTGATGCAAGAAAGGTGATGCGCGCTGCCTCGCAGGTGATCAACACTCAGTACTGTTCTGTATCAGCTGACGACTTTTCCACCCACATACTTGCAGCTGACTATGTTTTTCATGAATCTCAGTGTAAATATTATCTTATACCCAAATTTTAAAGTTCGCCGAATAATTTAAATTTTTCTTGTTTTTGGACTTGTTTGATCGATCAGCTGACGGTAAATCCACCGCCCCCCGTCCAGCTGACTATATTCTACTTTCATTATACAACATAATCTTCCCCTCATATAAGTTTCAGCATTCGCCGGATAGTTTTTTCTCAATTTTTTTTTACGTGTTTTCAACCCTTTGACAGCCACCCCCACCGCTACCCAACCAGCTGACGGTCCATTCATTGCTAACTTATATGAGAACAATCCATTTTTCTTATTTTCAAAGTTCGCCGGATAGTCGGTCATTTTATACGCGGCCTCCCGGCCTATATCAACACCTAGATGCCCAATATTTTTTGTTCATTTAAAACACTTTCCTTGGGAAAATATTCTATCCTCCATATTGGAACCGCCATTTCGAATTTTTAAATTTTGACTTCAGATTCGTGATCAGCGATACCAAAAACAAAAATACCTTACGTTTCAAAAATAAATCAGCAATACTTTTTCAAATGTTAAATGTCTAAATTTAGAGGTGTGATTTTCACCCCTTGTGGGTAAAAGCAAATGTCAGGGCCATGTAGGAACAGAGGATGATATCTTGTTATTCTATGTGTGCCAATCGTCTGCATCAGTGATGCCCAGGAAAGCTAACATTTCATTTTCTATGGCTCTAGCCATCATTCACATTTTAATATTATTCCTTTTTATTGTACACAGTTGCTGGGACCATTTTGAGTCTGGTTTTGACTGCAGATTAGTAAAAAAACGTATGTGTGTTTTTGTATTTGGCTAGTACAGTTTGGCTATTTACTACCCAACTTGAAGGAAGGCACTAAGGCAAATTTGCCCTTCCTCGATGATTTGGACCATGCAATTCATTTTCAGTAACTCTGGTAACAATTTTTAATTTGGTTGGAGAAATGTGAACGTGGGAGAAACAAAACTCAAAATGCAAAGTAACCCATTAACCCATTCCACACAAAGACAGTTAAAAGAAACGTAAAAAAGAGAGGCCGTATCAAGACACGGCTAAAATATGAAAGATCATATTTTAGCCGTATCTTGATGTGAAAATTCGCTAACAACTTCAACCAATTTTCTGGTAGTTTGGCCAACATGACCGGTTAAATTTGCCATTTTGCGAAAAAAGCTTATTAGAACCTTTACAGTCATATTCTGGCTTATTTCTAGCATCATTAGCGATAATATGTGCCAAATTATGACAACTTGCCGCCATGCTTTCTATCAACCAAGAACAACCTGAACGACGGCCATTACATTCATTTTCAATACTTTACTAATTATACTTATAAAATAACGTTTTAATAATTCCATATTTTAATCAGTTTTAACAACCTTACAATCAATTGTGCTTCTTGAAATTACAAAATGTTTGTGTGTATACATTTCAAATTAAATTAATTATACCTAAAATTTAGAAATTTCTGGAGGTCCTTTGTTTTTAGAGTATTTTAAGTTTACAGAAAAAAATCGTGCGTTGATAAAATTGAACTCACTTGATTGACCATATATGCAATTATGATGTTCATATAATTTTAAAGCTGAACAAAGTTTATTTATTTCTCAAACAGATAAATCTAATTACAAGAGAAATATAGAAACCACTTACATTAAATATAATAATAACAATTACATTAATTATAATAATATTTTAGATTCAAAGCTTAAACGTACAATAATAACATTTAAATATATTTTAAAATTTAAATTTTAAATTTTGTGGGAGAAGGATCTATCAAGGATTGACATGAAAAATAACAGATCTAATCAAGAGACGAGGAGATATAGTTTAATCTAAATTTAAAATAAGACTGTTAAGTAGCTGATTAAACTTTTTGAAGGGGAGAGCAAAATCTAACTCGGACAACATAAATTCATTATTTGTGACTTTTAAAATGGTAATCAGAGGCGATGAAATGTTTGTAGTAAGTGGAGGTATATAAAAAAACTGTACTAGTCTGGTTTGTTTACTGGGTATTCTTATGTTTATGCGACTTAAAATACGACTGCAATTTAAGAAATTGTTAAGTATTTTGTAACAAGCAATTATCATGCATTTTTTTCTTCCAGTTTCAAGACTTACAATGCCGAATTCGTTCCGTAAAGCTGCTGTTCGTATAAAATTATAATCGGGATATGATCCATATTTCCTCAAGTACAAATATCTCAGCATTTTGTTTTGTACTTTTTCTATTATATAATTATACTTGAAGTAAAACGGGTGCCATATTACGGATGCGTATTCCAGAATTGGTCTTACTAAACTATTATACAATTTTGACATTGTGGTAATATTTTTAAATTTGCTGGACTGCCTTATTACAAAACCTAACACAGGTAGTGCTTTTAATGATACATATGATATATGCTCATTAAAACACAGTTTATCATCATAATAAACACCCAGATCCTTAATTCTTTTTATTTTTGGTATATTTTTACCATCCATTGTGTAATCATAATTTACTTGATGGCGTTTACGCGTACATGACATAACAGAGCATTTAGAAATATTGAAATGCAGATTATCATCAATGCTCTATTGAAAAAGTTGGTTAATGTCTTACTGCAATGCCTGGCAGTCATTTAAATTTTCTATTTTTTGTAAAGTTTCATATCAACGGCGAATAACAGGCAATTGGAACTTTTTAATACTTTAGGTATGTCATTAATGAATATGAGGAACAACAGTGGTCCTAAGTTAGAGCCCTGTGGCACCCCAGCATTTGCAGTGAATTCCTGAGGTTTTACCAGCGAATTTGACGGAAAATGTACGATTTTGTAAATATGATGAGAAAAATTTTAGAGTGTCAGAGGTCACACCAAACCCACAAAGCTTCCCCAAAATGACGTAATGGTCCAGCTGATCAAATGCTTTTTTAAAATCGGTGTAAATTATGTCGACTTGATTTTTTTTAACCAAGTGTTCCATAACTTCAGTTGAAAAAACCAATAGGTTCGTTACTGTTCCATGTTCCGAATCCATGTTGTACCTCACATATGTTTGAACGCACATCATTCCATAATTTTGCATAAATTATATGTTCCAATAGTTTTGCCATTGCCGAAAGCACTGCTATTGGTCTATAATTTTCTCCTTGATATACGTTTCCGGACTTGTGGATTGGCGTTACACATACTTCTTTCCACAAGTCAGGAAACGTATTTGTTTTTAATGCTAAATTAAATATAAACAGTAGAGGCATTTCTAGCCACATTGCGCATCTTTTAATTATATATGGCGGTATCTTACCAGGTCCTGCCGACTTCTTAGGTTTCAGCTTTTTTACAGCATCCTTATAATTATTTGACGTAATTCTCCCTAAGTTTATTACATCGCAATCAGTTTTAGTATTAATATTTACATTGTAGGACGCCGGTACATCACTGTACACAGAATAGAAATATTGTGCAAAGCTTGTAGCTACATCTTATTTTGTCTAGTATACGTCCAGAACGCTTTAACATTATTACCTATGTTTTGTTCAGTTTGTTCCAAAAATGTGTTATAAGCTGCCTAAGTAAGCGATTTTAACTTTTTACGCTCTTCTACATACATATTATTATGAAAATTCGATATGTGCCTACGTTTTCTGTATTTATTTTTACTTTTAAGTGACTTTTTCATATCTGCATTAAACCATATGGGAAATTTTCTGAGTTTAACATTTTTTATAGGCACAGTTTCATCTATAATGGAATAAAAGATGCTGTAAAATAGCCCGAACGCCTCATTAACGTTATCTGTCCTGTACAAAGGGGACCAATCAGCATCCCGCACTAACAGGGATAGTTTAAAAAAATCACAGTTTTTAAAATCATAATAACTACTCCCAGACTCCAAATTGTTACTTAACGAATCAGCAACATTAATATCAATTGCCAGTGCAGGATGATGCTGATCCTTCTTTAGCAGTGCCTCATCTGCTCTGGTTAGCCCATAGTTATTTTTATTTCCTTTAGTAATTAAGACAAGATCTAAAGTTCTATTTATATTTAAAACATCATTGCAGAGTTCTAAAGATTGAAAATGTATGAAATCCAAAAATTCAGTATGTTTCAAGTCTAAATAATCATATTTATCATTGTTTATATTTGGAAAATTAAAATCACCTAGCATATATATATATTTTTACTGCCACGACAAAATTATGCCTAAGAAGTCATAATTTAGTCACGGTGAAGTACATATCACCTCTTTCGCCATAAAAGCCACTTCATAACTAGTAATAAAGCAGCCACAAAAATCAAAAACAGAGCCAAATGAGTTGCTTATGCTTATGACCATTTGGATTTAGTTACGCTTTGATGATCAAAATATTATTCCCCATTTTGGTCACCATTACGTTTTCAAAACTTAATAATTCAGTTTTCATAATAACCACTATAACCAAATAGCCATCCTTTTTAGCTACTGTAACATGATGATGACCAAAATACAACTCTTGTTCTACTTGGGATACTTACTATCTGGCTTTACTTAAACAATCGTTCTGTAAGGTCCTCTGTCCAATTGATGTGTCCAAAAAATTAGAGGATTCGGAAGAACACGTTACTAAAGAGGATGATGGAGGAGAGAAAACAGGATGTACACAATAAAAAAATATATGCTTTTTACATATTTATATTTTATTTATATGACTATAGTGTATTATAAAAATCATTCATGCGTTTACAAGTTGTTATATATGTTATGTTCTATATTAACTAATAGTGTCCTGATAATAATTACATATCTCTGAAGGTACTGTATAAATATATACAGAAGGTGGTCAATTCCCTGATTCTATTGTGATTTTGCATTTTTTAATATTGTTAAATGATATTTAAGTACACACTAGAACATAGTAATAAATTAAATGTTAGACGCTAACAAATTGTTTAATAGATATTCAAATGCAAGGTACTTAACATGACTAAACTATTTCATTATTTTTGATAAAATATTTTAAAGCATGAGGAACAGTTCAAAAGTAAACAATGTTGTAAAAAATAAATTATATGGAAATTTCAAATAATAATAATATATACAATATAAATGAATGCATAAACAAGTTGTTGCAGCATTTTAAATTAACATACTTTTAAATTTTATATAATAAAAATACAACTTAAAGCTAACTGGTAGATATCTGGCACATGGTGTGTGTTGACTTAAAACAGTCAAAATTTTTTTTTAAATTACAAAATATTCTCCTAAAGGCCAGTATGCGCTTGCTCCGAATACTCATCTGAACCCATCGACATGTCTGCTATGATGCCACTCTCTGGAAGAAAACAAATAAATACATTTTAGACCATAAAAATTACGGTAATAAGGTTTTAGAGTTTAGTCGAACAATAAAATTTCTTGGTCTAACCGTTGAGGGAGGAAATAAGACTCTTCAGTCAACGGCCTAACATTGATAAAAATTGAAATTATAGCAAAAAACAAAGTAGTATAAGTTATTAAATTAATGCAAAAAACAGTTGTTACAGAGTATTAATTTCAAAATTGTTTGGAACATTAATGTAAGGTAAACCTGTAGCCAAACATTTGGACGCTCTAAATTATTAGCAGTAGTTTTTATTTTAAACAAATATAAAGAAAATATGTTTGCCAAACCATAATCACAAAACTAGGAGTTATACAATAAATAATAACTTTAATGCACATACGCCTAGCATATCCGAAAAAGAGCTTTGTCATTCTAGAACATTTTTTAAATTTTCCAGGAAAATGAACAATTTAAATAACATGAAAACTTTCAAAAAAAGATATTTAACGTGTTGATTAGAATTGGATCTTATACAATATAGAGTGAGTGAATTTTTGTCATATAGTTAATCTATTGCTGCTCTTATGTTTTAACGCATTTTCTAGAAATTTAAAACTTTTTACCTTCCTCGCTTGCCGAAGGGAAGCATTTTAATCGTCAAAAATCACCTTCCGAGATTTTTCCGGACTTTCACGTTTCAGAGTATATTAATTACGAAAATTAAATAAAATAAAAAATGTGACGGAGGACGATATTTCGCATGCAGTTAACGCAACTGGAAAAAGAGGACGATAGTCCACATATAGTTAACGCAACTATCAATGATGAAAAATATACAGGGTGATCACACTAAATGAAATAAAAAATATTTGGCATGTAGTTAACACAAATGTCAAAGAAAAGAAATATAAAAAAAAATGTGACGGAGGATGTTATTTCGCGTGCAGTTAACGCAACTGTCAAGGAAGAAAAACATGAAAAATATATGTGTTGGTCACCCAAAAAAAGAATGAAAATAATGTAACAGACAACGTTAATAATTGGCATGTAGATAACACAACTGTCAAGGAAGAAAAATATACAGGGTGGCCACCCTAAAAAAATGTGACTGAGAGCAACAATATTTCGCATGTAGTAAACACAACCGTAAAAAAAACATAAAAAGTTATACAGGGTGATCACCCCAAAAGAAATTAATGAAAAAATGAGACGGATGATAATATTTCGCATGCAGTTAACACAACTATCAAGAAAGGAAAATATGGAAAATATACAGAGGGGTTACTATAAGAAATAATATCTGAGCTGTAGTTGACACAATTACCAAGAAAGACATACTGATATACTTTTAGTGAAAAGTATATCGGTGGTTACTTTAAAAATAATTAATTAAGAAACGGCAGTGGAATGTAGTTATCCCTGATATACTTTTAATTAAAAGAATCTACAGGGTAGTCATCATACAGACAAAATAATGAATAAATGGAAGGTGCTAAAGAGAGAGGGAAATTTAGCGTAAATAATTTTACAGATTATTTCTCTTATATATGACCTTTCCTTTTAACAAACTGAATCCAAAAAAAATTTATACTAAATAGTTAGAATCTGACATATAACGAAAAAATGCAGTAAAGTACTAAGAAAAAGGTTATATATTTTATAATTAAGGACAAATAAACATTTTTGTAATAATAGGTATATCATTATTTTGTAGATTTTGTCGTAAAAAATGAAAGATTATCGAGAAATTAAAAAAAAAAACAGCGATTTTATACCCTCATTTTACATTACTCAGGACTTTATATCCTTTATCTGATCTTGCGTACTTTTATGGGGGCTTGTTTATATCGTTATATGATGTATATTAAAGGAGACTTTCATTTCTTTCGCTATATTAGTTTCTCTAAAAGAGGAGGGTCGATTTGGGCGGGTTTTGTCCCAAATTATTTTTGGATGAAAAAATCAGAAAATATATTTTTTAATGTTTACTAATAATAAGTCGATTTTACCCTAAACGGACGATCCCCCACCTCCCTAGCTCCTCCCCCTCAATCCTGAATATGCCATCACTTGCTAACAGCGTTCTTGGGGAGGTATATTGCTTTCAAACTTATATTTGCTTGATAAAATACCACACTACCACACTAACTCCCTTTTAACTGTATCCGCTCTCATTTATCATTTTTTCCCATTTTTTCCCTTTTTACCCAAACAAAATTCCTTATGCATATAAGGTGATTAAAAAATTAATTAAAAACTCTCATGCGTTTATTTCAATTTAAAGAGGAAATTTTCTATAACCACGTTTTTGGGAGATAATAATCCTTAAAGAGCTTAGAAAACAACTGAATTTTTGTTAATAAAGAGGCAGGTGTAAAAAGTACTCTAACCTGAGACTTATGAAAAAAAAGCCGTTAAATTCAGGTTATTTGGTAGCTGCTTTAGTTATAGACCACAAGCACATGCTAAATTTTTAGGGGGTCATATGATACCTCTTGAAAAGGTATAATTTTTGTAGTCTTACAGAAATAAATCACTTTGAGCCCTATGCCGTTCATTTTAGTTGGGACATGGGAAAGCCGCGGAAAAGTGAAAATCGTAACTCACGGGGGTTGCATTTTTTTAAACGATCCTGTACGTTTATTTGGACTGTATTTATATCTGTAACTCTTAATGCCGTACAAAAATAGTGGAACAGAAGTACAGGAATAATTTTTTGCTATGCCGTACAAATCAGTTGGATCATGGAGTGGCCAACGCGAGATCAACCCCCTTCATAGACCTCTATTAAGGGTGATGGTTTGATCCTGTACGGCATCAATTTCAAAATATTATACGACATTTAAAACTCTAAGTTATCATCCGAAAAAATGGGCCCTTCAAAGCGTTTGCCACCTGAGCCTTTTACCTTAGATCCGCCACTGTAACTTGATAAATAATATTCATAATATGTTGATTAAGGGCCAGTATTTTTATTTCCCTTTAAATCTATTTGACAAATAATTTACCCGAATATCAATAATTATGTCCACAGGATTTATCTACTGAATATATTTAATGGGAGATGAAAAAACAGACCTCAATCATTTAAAATTTGCCAGCAGCCTCGCCTTTACTCCGTAGGAAAATCAGAATATTTGTATCTATAATTGAAATAACCAGTCTAGAACAAATCGTATTGGAAAGCTCTATTACCATGCTAGATTGTAGATTGTTTAAGGCCTTGAGTTGGCCTTTCTTCGCCTCGAACTATCTTTTGTGAATTACCCTACAACTAGTTGTTGCGCAGGATTCCAAGACCTTTTGCAAAGCTTGTGATTTTCCTGGGAGCTAATTTCCCTATGTCTTCAGACGTTAATTCAGTCAGTTCTAGGTACGTTACCCCAGGGGTGGATGGGACCGTTAGGCAAACGGGCAAATGTCCGTCGGGCCAGTGGCTCTGAGGCCGGGCAGGGCCTGTCCGTGATAAACAGGCATTTGTTCCGGCGGATAAAAAACCCGACGGCCAAAAAAATTGAAACGGTAGCACTTTTCCCTCCTTAGTCCTTGCTTAGAAAGAAAGAAGTCTCAGATGTGACTTTCAGACTGCTATCTTAAAAACTCGTAAGTACCAGATGTCATTTATAAAAAGTTATTAACCCAATAACCTAATTTTGCATGTTCGTTCCAAACTCCGCAAGTTTGTTTAAGAAAGTTCTGATGTATTAAGGGGTCTTCTTCTTTTGACCTCTGGAACGTTAGAATTATTTTTGTTTTTTTTATGTTTAGAGATATTTATGCAGACAATATTAGTTACAATTATTATTGATTATTATTTATTGTTATGTTCAAATTTTTTATGTCGTTCTTTGTTTTTCAATGTCTATAAATTTTAATAAAGAGTATGGATGTTTAGTGGTGTTTTTTAAAATGTTACCAAGACGGTATCAGTCTACTTTAGACCGTGGTTGAGTCAGACTACGTGTTAGTACTTTGAATCTTTAAATAATTTTTGCAATTATATGAAAAAAAAAAGAAAATTCGTTTCGAAGAAAATGTTTCTGCTACTCGAATCTTTAACTTGTCATTTTAGAGAGTTTGACCTTGAAAATATAAAATTTTCGCCTGCGCCGCATTTTTCCCCTTAGGCCTTGACCAACCAAAAAAAAATTCTTCCCTAGCCCCTTCAATGCTTGATTGGGCCGTTTCCCTAAAATTGCCAGGGCCGGTTGGACTGACCTCATCCACACCCCTGCTTTAGCCTAATGCAGATTAGTACTTTGCATTCTCAAAGGATATGTTCCGCAGGCTCATTTGTCATCTTCTGCCATACTCACCTTCTTGAAATGACATCTTAAGGGGCAATGGCCAGTTAGAAGACCTGTGATCAACCTTATGTCGAACTTTTCAAGTTCGAGAAGCCTTGTGGCATTCTTTGTTGAATAGCTTATAAACCTTTTCGCTTGTCTTTGGCCTGGAGTATTCCTCCAGTAGGACTTCTTTTGTTCCTTTTCCCATTTTTGGACCTCCTCCGTTATGTGTCCCTTAGATAAGACACAGAACGGTCCGGGTCTAACAAATGGGGCTTCAGTCCCTTTTCTTGCGAGGCTGTCAGCTAATTCGTTGCCTTCTATTACCTCATGCCCTGGCACCCACATCAAGGTAACCTTGTTGTTTTTTACCAGTTGCTGGATTGTCTGCATGCCCAGGCAATTTTAGCCTCGAAGGTATAGGACCTAAAAGCCTTTAGTGCTGCCTGGCTATCTGAAAGTATATATAGATCATTGCCCTTCGAGTGCCTCTATTTGAGCATTTCTAGGCACACTGATCTAGCAAAGGTTTTTGCCTGGAAGATGATTGGGGCGTTACCAATTACCATGCTAAGTATTGCAAATTAAACAGAGAAAATTAGTTTTTTTGCAACTGGCCACGAGCCATACAGCCAACCGCTACCCTAAAAACCATTTATTCCAATTAACTATGTCGACAATGAAGAAACAAATATTGAAGATCAACAAAGAAGAAAAAACAGGGACACACGCTTCTCGTCCTGGGGTCTGTCAGGACATTTATTTTTTTAAACACAAACAAAATTAGAGGACCACTATAGATTAAGGGATGTAACAGAGGAAAAAAAAAACAGAGGATATGAAGCTAACCTACTTAAACAATCACTCACAAAATTCATAATAAAATATTCGTTTCTTCCAAAAAACCGATGATACAATCAAAAATTTGTTTATTATAGAGGCTGAGGAGATGAAGTATATTAAAAGGAGCCTGAATATTATGATTAATAAGATTGTTATGTAGTCTGTCACTTGCTGCTTTATATTTAGAACACTGGAAGACAATATGATTCAGGTCACCTTTAATATTACAAATATCACAATTCTCTGAAGGCAGAACATTTATTTTATGTAAATGTGCTGGATAACAGGCATATCCAAATTTGAGGCGTATTATTGTTGTGATATATTTTCTTTGATATTCATAATTTTCGTGCCAAAACTTAGATGGGAGGTCAGGATGAATATGCGTATATCTAGTAGAACAGGAATGACAAAACTCCCGCCACAGCTCTAACCATCTATTTCTAAATTTAGATTTTAAAGTGTTGAAGGAGTCAGACAGACAGATTTTTCGTTCTAATGGGAATCCTGAGATGATGCTTTCCTTGGCCAAAGAGCCGACGATGTCATTATTTTTTATGCCAATGTGCACTTTTACCTATACAAAATGAACCTCTTTTCCCATACCTTAAACATTGTGTAGCAGTGTCTTTATTTTTAGAAGGGTTGGTTTTGATGTTGAAGGAAAAACTGTTTTCTAATGAAGATAAAACCGATAGAGAATGTGATAAAATTTTAGAAGTGTCTGAATTAGAACAATAAATAAATTTGAGAGCCTCGTATATAGCAATTGCTTCAGCTGTAAAAATGGACCATTGAGGCGATAATTTAATTTTTATACAATTATTGGTCGAAGATATGTAGCATGCACAACCAGTACCCAAGAGAGACTTAGAAGCATCTGAGTATATCAACAATGGATTATCCCACTTATCCAAAATTGTATTTAAAATGTTCATACTAATATTTGGATGATCACTGTATTGCGGTGTAATTAATGACACTTTCGAAAAAAGATTAGAGTATTCAAAGTTTGAAGTGTAATCATGTGGGTTGTCTAATGGGGGAAGAATATCGCTTGAATCTCGAAAAGCTACACAAAGAGGCGGAGAATTTTTATGTATCCAGAATTTATTTGTTAAATCAGGACAGAAATATTGTGTAAAAGCGGTTGATTGTTAATATTTATTCTGTGAAGAAACTTTTCAATCAGGTAATATCGTCTAAGCGAAAGAGGCGGAACCAAGGCTTCGGCATATAAGGCATCAATTGGTGTTGATCTCATGGCTCCTAAACATATCCGTAGTGCTGTATTTTGTAAGACATCCAAGCGTTTTAAGACAGTATTACATGCAGATCCATAAAGAGTACATCCATAGTCCAAAATTGTTCTTATGTATGCTTTGTAAAAAATAAGAGGAGTTTGAACGTCCGCACCCCACCAGGTTTTAGTAGACATTTTTAGAAAATTAATGCTCTTGTTGCAATGGTTTATTATATTCTCAATATGGAGGTTCTATTTGAGTTTTTTATCCAGAATCACTCCTAAATATTTCACGTGTTTAAAAAGGAAACAAATAATCCCCTAGATTAATATCGTTAACATTAGGACAGTTGTGTCGAGAAAATACAACTACTGTGGACTTATTTGGTGCAATATTAAAACCGTTAAGAGAAAACCATTTTCCCAATCTAATTATAGATGTTGTTAGAAGGTCAATAGTTGTATTGTATTTTTCATGGTCTGTATATACACAAAAATCATCGGCATATTGCACAATACTAAACTGGGCATCACTAATTTCGTGTATATCCGCTGTATATAAATTAAAAAGGATCGGGCTCAAGACGGAACCCTGTGGAAGGCCTGTGCTGTTATTCCGGGAACCAATTAATTGGTTATTAAAATCACGGATAAAAACAGATCTATTGGTGAAGAGATTGACTACAAGTTTTGCCAAATATATAGGAAATTTAAAATCATTTATTAGTTTACCTTCTAAGATACCCAGATCAATAGAATCGAATGCACACTGTATATCTACAATCAAAGCAGCTAAATAATTATTACGAGAGAACTTATTCTGAATATCCACCACCAGAGAAGATAAAGCATTGACGGTCCCGAACTCTTTTTTAAAACCATATTGGTTATTTGGAAGTAATTTGTGGATTTGTAACCACAACTCTAATCTACCCTTTATCATACGTTCCAAAGTTTTTAAAACACAAGAAAGAAGAAAGATTGGTTGGTAGAAATCAGCATGATTTGGATCCTTGCCCAGTATTAAAATGGGGACTACAATGACTCTCTTAAATAAGTCTATACTTTTACCGGTGCTTAACATTTCATTGAATATATCCAGCAAGAACTGCCTGGCGATATCGGGTAAATGGACAAGCATAGGGTATTTTATGTTATCGTGGCCAGGGGAAGTATTCAGGTTGTTTTTAAGAGCAAATTCTAACTAGAAAAAACTAAATGGTTGTGGCAAAAAATGATTGGAGTCAGATTGCCAATGGTGTGTCTTGGGAGCATTTTCAGCGTAGGGGGGAGATACTTTATTAAAGAATTCCTGTACCCAATCGTTATTTATTGCTTTATTGGTATTTTCTGGAATTCTTTGCATTTTTTTTTTGCTTGCTTCCATAAAGAAGATGATGGAGTATTTTTGTTTAAATTTGACACCCAGTTTATCCAACTCTGTTTAGCTTTATCTTTTAAAAAAAATTTAGTGCGAGCACTAATTCGTTTACAACTTAAAAAATTCTCCAGAGTGGGAGATTGTTTATAGTTATTAAGTGCAGTTTTTCTTTCTTAAACTGCATTGTCACATTCAAAATGCCACCAGGGGGCCGGGAGCCGGTTTATTATTTTAAAGGGTTTTAACTTGGGGATTGACAGCTCGGCTGACCGATTAATACAATCCAATAGATAGTCCCATTTTTCATTTAAATTGGAAAAAATAGAAGTGATAATGAACGAGTTATATATATGAAATGAGTACAGAGACTAATTAGCCTTTTTAACATTCCATTTGCTTTTTGGGAAAATTGTGTCGTTTATTTGATGACAAGAATCGAATTCCAAAAGAATTGGAAAATGATCTGAACCAAGAGTGTCGGAAGTTACACTCCATTTTAATTTATTTGAAATATCTGGAGTTGAAAAAGAATTATCAACTACAGACTTCTGTAAACCAGGTCTCTCCGTCCGGGTAGATTGACCATCAGTCAGACATAATAAGTTAAGGCCATCCGCAGCATTTATTATTTGAACACCAATTCGATCATATTTAGATGAACCCCATAAATTGTTGTGTGCATTAAAATCGCCCCCTATAATAAGAGGTGCCGACACTTGCTCAAAAACATGATACCAGTCATTGTTGTTAGTGTTTATATTAGGTGGTCTACAAATCGATAAACATGATAATTCAAGATTATTAATGAACACTGTTACTCCACATACCAGAATGAGAAAATTAGTTAATGATGGTCTCTTAAAAACCCAGTGGTGATATTAATACGGCATAGTTAATTACTAGTATTTAGAAGCAAATGGCGCCACAAAATTTAGTTATGATGTATTAGCTAGCGGTTCTTGAAAAATCGTGCTCCAAGCGCCGCGTCAGTAAACAGCTGAATGAGGGGTGACAACATAATAGAGCGTTGTCAAATTAAAGCCAAAGCATAAAACTTGGCTTACCAGATGTATCAAGGAAAGAACCAGTATCTTGAATAAAGCGATTCCAAGATCTCACTACAGTATCTGTGGGTATATGAGGTACTTAATGTAAACAACAAAGGTAAAAAAAAACACAATGTATTCCTTAAAATATAACAAAGTGCCTCAAAATTGCCCACAAAAATGCTAAAGGACCAATAATTATTTGTACCAGGTAGAAAATGATAAATAATAGATTTAAGGATGATAATTTAGAGGATATTGTATGAAATAAAATACATCTTTAACCCCTTCACAACCAGGATATCCACATATGGATATTTTGAGGTACCACTGCCTACACCACGATAAACATGTATGGATATTTTGTGCACGGACTTTCTATTACTACTATTATTCTATTATTACTAAAAATGTTAATATAAAATACCTGGTATGGAAAAGGATATTTTGGCCAGCATAAATGGTTGCGAAGGGGTTAAATAACAAAATAAGGTCTCATAACTATACCCAACCCATAATGTCTCATTCAGAGTTATAAAACAAATAAAAATAGTCCCATCCCTGAATATGTCACATAAGTTTTCAAGCCCTAAATTATCAAATATTTTATTATTATCATTTGCTCATTCTTCTCCACAGAGTCTTTTTATAAAACAACAACAGTCCAAAATATTTCTATGGTACATTATACAATTAAAGTACTAAACCAAAAAAATGCACTATGTCTGTATTCCTTTTTAACATAATATTTTAATATTTGTCAATAACAAAATGTTTGTTATAAAAATATCATAACAATTATGTTCCATATTTTGTAATCGAAAACGACATATTAGTTTTCATATTCACAAAAGGTACATATTTTTATACAGGGTGTTTTTTGACTTTATAAAGAGACATAATTTTTCGCGGTCCTGTATTTTTTTAAAACACAGTATTGTTACGGGTTGAACTGACCACTACCAACGTGTGCTAAATTTTAGGTAATTGGATAAAACTGTTAAAAAGAAATATGGCTGGCAAAAATTAGAAAATCCCCATTCTCTGTGTGTCTATCCCCCATTAACCTAAGTACCGTTATTCACAGAATTCTCTATATACGTAAAGGGAGCTATAGTGACTATTAGCAACTTTAAAGAATTTAAAAAACCAATAAACTTTGTATAACAGCTGAAATATTATACTATATGTATTTTTTATTACCGTTTGGCACAATGCTAGAAGGTAACGAAAAATCAGCCTGAACAACAAAGATGATATATCAGCGAGTATTTTTGAAGTTCAGACCGACGCACAGTGGGGCAGGAATTCGAAAACGTGGCAATAACTCTAATTTCCAGAACAATCCCTAAAAAAATCATTTATACGGGTTTTTGAGGGTGTACATTTTAAATCTGACGTTGAAATGTAAAAATATAGACCTGCCCGATATGTAAAGGTCAATCTGCCATCTTGGAAAAATAAAAAACACAAAAAATTGCCGAAAAAATGAAAATAGAATATCTTTTCGCTAAGGAGGAGTAGTTTCACCAAAGTTTGCAAAAATAAAATAGAACCGTCAATGATGGCGGACGAAATAAAATTCATTAATACTTCGTAAAGATTCAGGGAGGCGTTGTGCGCCATTTTTTGTTTTTTTTTTCTATTATAGATTCTTTTAGGTACATAAAGGGGAGAAAGTTCATTTTTGTTAATTTTCAATTTTTACAATTTTCAAAAATGCATTTTCCCTGATTCTCCTTTTTTTCACCTAATTTTCATCGAAACAAAATGAAATATACTATAGAAAGTCTCGTGTAACTTCAAAAATGAAACTCCATTAATTTGATAACGGAATTTATTAAGCATACGCATGGTAATAATAATAATATATGAAAAAAAGGAAGGTCAAAGAAAATGCATTTTTAAAAACTGTAAAAATTGAAAATTAAAAAAAAATTACTTTATCCTCTTAAAGTACCGAAAAGAACCTACAATCGACAAAAAAGTGATGCACAAAGCTTCTTGATATTTGACGAAGAATTAAAAAAAATTATTTCGTCCGCCATCTTTGAGCGTTCTATTTGACTTGGAGCGTCCTGGTTTGGTGCATTCTATTTGACCATAGGTGAGTTTTGTTTTTGCCATCTTAGTGAAATTACTCCTTCTTATCGAGAAAATATTTAATTTTGATTTTTTCGGACATTTTTGGTGTTTTATATTTTTTCCAAAATGGCGGATTGACATATACATACCGGATAGGTCTATAGTTTTTAAGAATTTTATTTCAAATAGTTAGTATTTTAAGAATTCTCATTCGATTGCTAGTACAAGGTATATTAGGCAAATAAGAAAATCCGCGAAAGTGCATCAAAAAGTGCATATAACTTTTGACGCAGGAATGTTTGGACGCCAATATTTTTTTCGTAATCAGGAGATCATAATACATAAGAATCAACAATAAAATTTTCAGTGGAATGTTGTCGCTGAAAGAAATTGAATTAAATCAATTCTACTGTACTACACGTTCCAAAAAATAAATATTCATGAAATACATATTCTGGAATTTAATTTAGATTTTAAGGAGTACACATGATGAGTACCAGTTTAACTTTAATTTTTAAACTAGAATAGTTCATCTACAATAATATATCAAATTCACAAAATGGATGTATGTGAAAGTAAACTTTTTCTTTGGTTACAAAATATATTGTAGTTTATTGATATATTTGCATAGGTTTGTTTTTGAAATTATAATTACTATATAACTTAAATAATTATAGTAAAATAACGGTATATATTGAGTACATACCTGACTGTATTGGATCCATAGTTAATTAAGTCAAAAACTACAGATATAAATGAGTTTTTCTCCTTTTAAGTTCTATCAAATTTAGCGCATCGAGCATACGCAAATACTACTTAACAATAACAGATTCATGGAGGTGGTAGTAGGCGAGGTGACCTTGAATGAAGTTAGATAGTGGCGCAAATGATACACTGACATGTTCTCTTGCCATACGTCAACAACATATAGCCCTTAAGCTCGTTTCATTTTACGATTAAATGCCACGTTTTCTAATTCCTGCCCCACTGTGCGACGCATCATATTTCTCATGGTTATATATATCGTGTTTAAAATGTACCTACCTATGGAACACTGGCTATTAAGAGTTGCAGATCTATGGTAAGGCTTTGGGCTGTCACAAGTCGACTCAAAACTAAGGCTCATAGAATTTGTTTGTCCAGCAGGCATACCACTGGAACCCCCTGAGCTTGTGCTACTGGATGAAACGCTTGACATTGATATAACCGAATGGGGTCGTTTCACATTTCGGCAAGACTCGGTGACTGGACCTACAATGGAGTTGCGAAATCGTGGAACAGCTATAGAGCAGAAAAACATTGTTATAGGAAATTTTTGGAAATGTTAAAAGTTAAGAATTAGGCAAGAGAGTACTAGCAATGCATTCCATATCGTATCAACTTTATGCTTATATTGAATATATTTCTTTTAATCGCTTGAATTTTTAATGCAAATTTTAAATCCATATTAAAATTTACTGATATAAAACAATTATCTAATGAAACTATCAAATCGCTGACTACATTTTTGCTCTTTTACATACAATTTTGGTCAGGAATTTGGATTTAATCTCTCAAAAACAGCTCATACCTGGTGTATGAAGACAAAAGGTTGTCCATTTATAACCTCTTACCTAAATAATTATTAGTCATGTTTTGTACTTTTATTGTATTTAATACATTTTAAATAAATCAATGTCTGGACTTATTGGAAGTTATTTTAGAATTAATTAGTACAGTACCTAGAGGTAAAAAATATGCAAAACTTCGGAATAATCTCATATTGAACGGATTTCGTTCATTTTGGCAGTATAATAGTAAATGCTTCACAGAAAAGTTTCTATTTTGTGCGGGTGCTTGCTAATTTATAGGGGGTGGATGCCACCCCCTCTCGGTGGCACTTAAAAAAAATATATATTTATTGGAGCTGAAGTAGAATCAAATTTTAAGAAGAAAAGTTTCTATGCAATTTTTCACATAAATTGATAGTTTTTAAGTTACAACGAATTCAATATTGCGATTTTAGCTTTAAAAAAATAGAATTTCCAAACGGCTTTCGTCAAATATCTCGAAAAGTATTACTTTATCGAAAAAATGTTACAGACCAATTACAGAAAGTACAAACTGGGAATTAATTATATTTTTTGTTTATTGATGTAGGATTAATAATTTCGGAGATATTTAAGATTACATTTGGCATCCAAGTGTTCATAAGATAATTATTTAGAGTTAGAGTTAAATATCTTACAAACTGTGACACCTACGTCAAGGATGCCAATATGTAGAATAATAGGTTATTAATTAAGCTTTCAATTGTTTTTTATTTTGTTTCTGTAGTATAAAAAACAAAGAAGTTATGACCGAAGTAATGTGCGTCTACACATTTTTTTAATAACAACGTCGCAATGTTGTTACTGTAATTGGCCAGTAATTAAAAAAAAGGAATTTCAAACACTGTTTCTCATTAATATATAGCATGACGTAGATGCTCAAATTTTTTCGTTTGTATACAGCACTTGCTTTAGAAAAAAATACAGTTTAAACTATAAAGGTATTTTCGATAAAACGTTTTTTTTTTCATTTTCCAAATATCTCAATAAATATTAGTTTTATTGAAAAATGGGTAGAGATCATTAATAAAGCTCATAACCTGATAACGAATTTCGCTTGTTTATTTATTTTAATAGTTTCCGAGATATGAAAGTTTACAAATGGCGTCCGAACGTTTATAAGACGAAAAATGCAGTTTAAATGTTAAATATCTCAGATATTGTAACACCTACGTCACGCATGCTAAGAAATGAAATTAAAGACAATTAATTGCGCTTTCAAATTATTTTTAACTCGTTCCTGTAGCGTAATAATTAAAGAAGTTATGACGGAAAAATATGCGTATTTATAATTTTTTATATAAAAAGTCGCCATTTTGTTACACTAATTAGCCAGTAATTTAAAAAAAAATACAGTTTTTCGTTAAGAAGTAGCATTACCTAGATGCTCAAATTTTTTTGCTTATTTAAAGCACTTGCATTAGAAAAAAATGCATTTTAAACTTTAAAAGTAATTTCGAAACACTTGGATATCAAATATAAACTTAAATATCTCCGAAATTATTTATCCTACATCAATAAACAAAAAATATAATTAATTCCCAGTTTGTACTTTCTGTAATTGGTCTGTAACATTTTTTCGATAAAGTAATACTTTTCGAGATACTTGACGAAAGCCGTTTGGAAATACCTGTTTTTTTATGCTAAAATCGCAATTTTGAAGTCATTATAACTTAAAAACTATCAATTTATGTGAAAAATTGCATAGAACCTTTTCTTCTTAAAATTTGATTCTATTTCAGCTCCAATAAATACATATATTTTTTAAGTGCCACCCCCTGAGAGGGGGTGGCATCCACCCCCTATAAATTAGCAAGCCCCCGCACAATATAGAAACTTTTCTGTGAAGCATTTACTATTATACTGCCAAAAATGAACGAAATTCGTTCAAAATGACATTATTCCGAAGTTAAAACCTCTAGTTACAGTACTACAATAGTTTTTTCCCTTATTCATGCGGGTTTTTGATTTAGCTCTTTTCTTCGCATTAGCATACTTTTTGGCACATGACCATTAGCTATCAACTAACCACTAACCTGAAAATCATTTGGTCCACCTAACCTACGACGACACAGAAAAAATAACTATTGAAGATAAGCAAAGGAGATAACTCAGGGACACACAGTTCTCATCCTATGGTCTGCCAGGACATTTATTTCTTAATAATAAATTTAGAGAACCACACAGAAAAACAAACATACACTCATTAATAATTCATATTAAAATTTTCGTTTCTTCAAAAAAGCAGATACACAATTAAAAATTTGGGTTCGGAGATTAAAAAGAAATTGAATATTACAATTAATAAGACTGTTATATAATTTGTTACTTGCTGCTCTGTACTCGAAACACTGGAAAAAATATTGATTTAGGTCATCTTGAATATTGCAAGTATCACAATTCTCTGAGGGCAGACCATTTATTTTATGCAGATGTGCTGGAAAACAGGCATGTCCTAATTTGACACGTATTACTGTTGTTATATATTTATTTGGGGTTACATGATTTTTATGCCAAAACTTAGATCGTAGGTCTGGATGAACAAGTATAGATCTTGTAGGATTGGAATGGCAGAGCTTCCACCACAACTCTAACCTTCTATGTCTAAATTTGGATTTTAAAATGTTGAAAAAATCAGGCATTCAAATTTTTGAATACAATAGAAAGCCCGAGCTGATGCTTTGCTTGGCTAAAAAGTCAACAAATTATTTTTTTTTTATATTAATATGTGCTTTTGCACATACAAAATGTTTCCCAATACGATGTGTAGTAATTTCTTTATTTTTAAAACATAGACAGTTTGTTCTGATGTTAAAGACGATGCTGATTTTTAACGAGGTTGAAATCGATAGAGATTCTGATAAAATTATGTAGGTATCTGCATTAGATGAGCAAATCAATTCGAAAGCCTCGTACTGCTTCTACTGTGAACATGAAACATTGTGACAGCAATTTGATTTTTATAAAGTTGTTGGGTGCATAGCATGCGCAACCGGAAACTAAGAGAATGCCAAAAAAGGATTATTCCTCTTTTCCAGAATTGTATTTAAGATGTTACTAATATCTAGTACTTTACCAAGAGGTAAAAATTATGTAAAATTTCGGAATAATGTCATATGCTATGATAATTTTTCTTTATGGGTTATTATTGTATTAAAATGTTCTATATGATCCTGACACTTGCGTTTACCCCCAAGGGGTGAAAGCCACCCGTAAATTTAGATATTTAATATTTACAAAAGTATTACTAATTTATTTTTGGAACGAGGGATATTTATGCCTTTGGGACGACTGATTACGAATCTGAAGTCGAAATTAAAAAAATCAAAATGGCAGCTCCGATATGGTGGATGAAATTATTTTCCAAAGCAAGTATTTTAAATGGACAAAAAAATTGAGCATCTAGGGGATGCTAGATATTAACAATAAATCGCATCTTTGAAAACAAAATTTAATTACTGGACAATTACAATAACAAAATGGACACATTTTTGTTAAAAAAAAATGTAAAAACGCACATTGTATCGGCCATAACTTCTTTATTTTTATGTTACAGAAACAAACAAAAAATAATTTAATAGACTGGTAAACTATCTTTAATTTTGTTGCTTAGAACTTTTGAGGGATGTATCACAGTTTCTAAGATATGCAACATTTAAACTAAATACTTTATCCTATAAACGTTCGAATGCCATTTTTAATATAAACATCTCCAAAACTATCAATCTTACATAAATAAAACAAAACAAATTCATTCCCAGTTTATAAGCTTTATTTTTGATGTCTACCATTTCTTCACTATAATAATTATTGAAATATTTGCAAAGAACTAAAAATTTTGCGTTTCCTCGAAAATGCCTATATAATTTAAGGTGCAATTTTTTTCTGAAGCAAATGTTGTAGACGAACGAAAAAATTTAAGCATCTAGGTCACAATATGTTAATGAAAAATAGTATACGAGAATATATTTTTTTAATTACTGAATACTTACATTAACAAAATATCGACTGTTTTATTAGAAAAATGTGAAGAAGCAGATTGTTTTCGTCATAAGTTCTTTTTCTATGCTATAGAGTTAATCAAAAAGTCATTTGAAAGCCTAATTAATAATAGTCTTTCAATTTGAAAGCATTGCATTTTCGACGTAAGTACCAAAGTCTCTGAGATATTTAATATTTAAACTAAATACTTCGTCTTATATACGTTCGGATGCCATCTTTATACTTTCGTATCTCCGAAACCATTAATTCTACAGATATTAGAAAAGAAAAGAAATTCGTCCTCAATTTAATAGCTCTCTTATTTGTCTCTAACATGTAACATGAATTCGCTCAATGTGATATTTTTCGAGTTATTTGACAAAAATCGTCGTAAATACCTCCTTTTTCAAGCTAAAATCCCAATGTTCTCAAAATGTATTAATTATCTTTCAGCTCCAGTGATTTTGTTTTTTTTTTAGGTGCCACCTCCTTATAAATTAGCAAGCCTTCCTTATGATATATGATATAGAAACTTTTAGATGATGCATTTATTATTATAAAAAATGAAAGGAATCTAATTTATATGACATTATTCCGAAGTTAAAACCTCCAGTTACTGAATTAATTTGTGTTATCACTGTATCGATGTGTAGTTAAGAACATAATCGAAAAGAAACTGGAATATTCAAAATATGAAAATTAATTATTGGGGAGTTGTCCAATAGAGGCAGAAGAGGTTCCTTGAAAAAATACACATAGAGGAGTTGAATTTCCATTTATCCAGAATTTATGAATTAAGGATATAAATATTAAGTAAAATAAATTGATTGTTAAATATATTTTTTGAATAAACTTTTCAGTAAGGCACTGTTGTCATATTGAGAATAGAGACCAAAGTTACAGCATATAAGGCATCTAAAAAATAACCAATGCAAAATGAAATGACTAGCAGTCTTTAGGAAGTCATAAAAGTAAAACTCACACAGAAATAATTTTTTATACGTATACCAAATTTGACAAAATCTCATTAGTTTAAAACTGTAAAATTCTTCTGGTCTCAAAATCGTGGATTGGGGGTACTTTGCCGTAAGATCTGGCCACTGCGGAACTTGGCGCGGTTCCCGCGTTACGATATCCGTAGTTTCTTTTAAATTGTATACTGAGAAACACCTTCTGAAATGCCCTATACATAGTTAAATATAATATATATAAAAGACGATTTAATTGGTAATTGGTTTCAAAATCATGTATCTACATAATGAATCAAGTTTGTTCGTAATGTTATTAGTTGCTATTTATTGAACAATCATTCCTAAAATAATTTGAAAAATAAACCTAAATATTCTAATAGGATTATCTTCAAAGTCAGTGATTATAATAAATTGTTTGCTATTTTCATTTCTGGAAGTTGATACATTATGGAGTGATGCAGCATTAAATACCAAAGCATTAGTTATTTTATGTACCTGCCCACAGCTATAACATGCATTGTTAGTAACACAAATACTCGAGTCATCATCAGAAGTGTCATAAACACTCTCATCATCATCACTACTGTGATTATTACCACATGCACTTACACTAGGTACAATTCTAATAAATAGAGATCTGCAACCTGAAGAGCAAAGGAATGTCATGCAGAAGTAAATAAAAACAGAAAAAATTGTAGAAAGCTTTAGTGAATTACTTACTCCGACTTAGTTGGGCGAAACTAATCGATCTGTCGCTGATTTGGTTGCCACTAGGCCGAATGTCCAAACATGGTTTATTTCCAATACCCATCGAAGACATCTCAGCCATCCTCACAGCTGTAAAATTAACAGATAAACATCTCATGTAACAAATATCAGTTTAGTGCAATTATTAATATATTTATTTTTTGTTTTTGTTCTATACAAAGTGGGGAACAGAACCTATTAATAACTGTAATAGCTATAATGACCTGAATAGAAAGATGTTAATATATTAATTGCATTGCAGATTTAAGTGACCTTGATGTTCTTTCAAGATTTACTTTTGTCGCTGTGATAATTAATTTTTTATATATACCGACCTATATTCTATAAAGATTTATAAAATAAGCATTTTTTTATCTTTATATCCCCAGATATGATATTACTATACTGAAAAATATTATAGAAAAGTCGATTTTAAAATTTAATGAGGTTAACTTTCCGGCTGGTCAAACAGAGTGGGTTTCTAAGACCACAACACGGGGAAAAAAGCTTTAACAAGCAATATTAAATAAAATTATTAATTATTCCAGCAACGAAATAATTATCATAGGGTGACCGAAATTTCGCTGGAAAGTCCAGCATTTTGGAGTACTGTCCAGCATTTACAATTGTAAATGCTGGACAGTACTCCAAAATGCTGGACTTTCAGCGAAATTCCGGACTTGTAAATGCTGAACAGTACTCCAAAATGCTGGATTTTCCAGCGAAATTCCGGACGTATGGTCACCCTAAATTACCATCATGTCTTTAAAAAACTGGTGAAATGACCGGACAAACAAAAAACCTATAGATTTTCCTTTAGGGACGTTTTGAAAAGAAACTGATCAAAGGTAATAATTTGAACATTTATACGTACGAAACGTTTTTAATAACGTGAACTCATTATATCCTATATATATCGTATTTTTTATAATAAATATTGATTAAAAGATCTCCATTCACAGACTGACAATGTGCTAATCGGCATTGAACTCTTTTAATCAGTTATACAAGACTACGTAAAGTATTTCTTTCACCTAGGCTCTTACTGGACATATAAAATACCCACATTCTCTGGCCTATCTCTGCACTAATTAATTGCTTTTGAGATGTTTCCATAAAAATACTTTTGGAGACATTAGATCATGCGACTCAGCAGACTATTCTATGAAGTTCCATCTACCGATCATCAATCGGGACACACCTAAATTAAAAATTCTTTCTCTTCAATACCATCATACCTTGCTGAAACAAGCGCTCATGTTGAACCAAAGTATTGCCATTAAACATGAAACCACCCTTGAAGGCGTTATGTTTTAAACATTTTCATGATATTATGGAAAATGGTGTACCAAGTAGGAACCATGTTGGATTATAATTCATGAAACAAAGCGCAAACTTATTGTGTTCTTTTTCTATCGTCATGTCCTACCATAATCAAAGTTTTGATCTTTTCTTCTTCATTTAATTCTAGTATTTTGTATACCTATTAGCTATTTTAATGAGCATGTTTATTTTCGAATTATAAATTATTATGTGGCTCAACATTGTCTTAAATAACGAATTTCTTACTAAATGGTCAGCTTGACCACCTGATCTAAGATCTCTTGATTTTGTATACGTATAAAAGTAAGTGCCTACATTAATATAATAGCTACATATTTACCACTGCGGTCTTATTTGATAAAAGTGACTTTTTCTGAAAGAGGAAAAATTAAAAATATTTTTCTATAAGTCCATTATTATTTGGTTATTAAAAAATTGTCAAACATTATCAGATATTATCAGAATTTGTGGGACTAATATTTCGAAAGTAGTTATAAGTAATAGAGGGTTCGGAAACTTATTTCAAAGTCTCTAGAATTAAAAAAAATGAGGAAGAGATGAGTTTGTCCGTCTTTAATATTTAGATTAGTGTAAATAGTATTTTTGTATTTCTATTTTTATCACATACCGAAAATATTAGAAAATGGTTGAAGAACTTTGCAGGTATTTTTATGTTTAGTATAGAACCTCTATCTGAGCAAACATTTTTTAAAACATTTCACCCTTTGCATATTATTTGCTGTTCAATTAGTGGGAGCCCGACTCGATATGTCCTTACCTCTATTTTTGATAGCTTGTCGCCAAAGTAGCTGAGACAATTCTTCAGTCCATATTTTCTTAACGTCTTCAGTCATCGATTGCAATGTAAAAGTATCATTTGGCTTGCGTTTCCTGAACCATATCTCGAATTTGGTAGGACTCTCGCCGATTTTCGCTGTTAGACCAATGTCAGTCATTTTTATACTATTTTTGTATATGTATAAGTCTAGATTCTGCAACAAATTAATTGACGCTTTACACGAAGTCTTTGTACATATTAAAGTTACCGAAAAAATAAAGTTTTTGTAGATGTTTCAATTTCAAATTAAAACGCGTTTCTAATTAACAATATCATATAAACATCAGACAAGGACTCAAGTCATATTTAATCGTGAACTTCATCTCTTCAGTAACTGAAGTTCAGTAACCTACCTTGCGGTCAGGGAACCTTCTAGCTTTACTAAATAGTATCAATTCCTCGAACAAAAACACCTGTCGAAGTGACTTCTTTCCACTACGTCCTTCCCATACCAAAAACTCGTTTTGTCGTAAAAGCCTCCCCTGTTCCTTTAAATTTACCTAATAACAATAAATATTTTAGAAAGGCCAATAAAACAAGTAGTTGTTCTGGCTTACGTCGCATTCTCGAATTGAATCCATGGCAAGCAAGTCGTTTCCATGCCGCAACTGAAACCTTACCATTTCTTCAGCTTGTTTAAGGTCTTCAATTTCTTGTACACCTCTATCTGAAGAACTGAAAGATGACATGGGGCACGCCTTCATCATTTGCTGTAGCAGGAGGGCGTACTTGCCCATCCTTTGAACTGGCT
The DNA here is from genome assembly GCA_936432065.2 of Rutpela maculata. Classification (NCBI taxonomy): domain Eukaryota; kingdom Metazoa; phylum Arthropoda; class Insecta; order Coleoptera; family Cerambycidae; genus Rutpela; species Rutpela maculata. The sequence continues at coordinate 41,048,245 of OW386285.2, forward strand.
TTAATAAGTAACTGGCCAGGTCCATTTTATCCTCTAATTCTAATTGTTTACTCTGAAAAAATTGATGAACAATTATTATCTATAAATGTAATTTTGGTAGTATAACTAGTACTAGTACAGCACCTAGAGATGAATAAGCTGCAAAACTTAGAAAGATTGTCATATGTAGTTTATATGGATGATGATTCTCAGTTTCTATATGGTCCCGACCTTTGTTTTACTCCTAAGAAGTGGAAAACACCCACTAAATCGAAAACTTTAATATTTGATATACTTATCCTATATATTTTTACTAATATTTACGGGATCATTTACTGCGAATTTGCCGCCAAAATTAAAAAATTCAAAATGGCGGCTCCAATATGGCGGTTGAAATTTTGTCTAAAGAAGGTGTGTTCAAAGGGCAAAAAATTTGAGCAAGTAGATAACGCGATATATTAACGAAAAACATATTTGAGAATAGTTTCTTGTAATTACGGGCTAATTACAGTAACAAAATGGCGATTTTTTTACTATTAACACAAAAACAGAAAATCTTACTCTTGTTCTTTACTAATTATTGACGTAAGTATAATAGTTTCTGGTATATTTAACATATGAACAAAATATTTTGTCTCATAAACGGTCTGGCACCACTTTTAAACTTCCATATCTCGGAAACTATTAATCCTACAGATATTAAAATAAAGAAGAGTTATCCCCGTTTATAAGCTTTCCTTTAGGTCTCCACTATTTTTTCGCTAAAACTAATATATATTGAGGTATTTGCAAAGAAGCAAAAATTTTACGTTTTTGCAAAAACGTCTTTATAGTTTAAAGTGCGGTATTTTTTAAAGCAAGTGCTTTCAAATGTCTAGGTAATTAACGAAAAACTGTATTTGAGATTTATTCTTTAATTACTGTGTAATTGCAGCAACAAAATAGCGATTTTTATAAAAAAAAAATAAAAAGACACATTATTTCGGTCATAACTTCTTCGTTTTTTACGCTACAGAAACAAATAAGAAGATATATGAAAGCTTAATAAAGCATTTTTCATTTTGGTTGTTGGCATTTTTGTCGAAGTACCATATTTCTGAAATATTTAACATATTTAACATATTTAACGTTTAAACTTAATACTTCTATATCAGAGACTTCTATATCTTCTAAATTATTAACCCTACAGAATTTAAGAAAAAATAAAATTTGTTCTCTGTTTATATGGTTTCTTTTTGGTCTCTGATATTTTTTTCGCTAAACGTGACTCTTTTCGAGTTATTAGATGAAAACCTTTTTAAGATACTTATTTCTTTCAGGATCAAATCCCGATTTTCAAATCGTTATAACTTAAAAACAATTATGAATCAATTTACTTATGTGGAAAAGTGTTTAGAACCTTTCTTCTTTTCTCAAAATTTGATTCCGTTCTGTTATGTTTTGGTTATTCTTTTCCGTTCCACCCATACGAAAGGCAAACCATATGACAATCTTTCCAAAATAATATCTCTAGTTACTGTACTTAACTGCAATTATTGGTTAATAACTGAGAAATGAAGCTGAGGGCATAGAAAAATAAATTTCTTTCGGAATTTTAGAGATTTAAGCTGCTAATTTTAAATAATTAAACATTCAACTAGTTCTAAAGTCGAGTCCCAAGATGTACTCAAAAGACCAGTAGGTACTAGCCACTTATTTTATTTAAATTTAAGTTTTTAGTAAATGTTAGTCATTTTGGATCTTGACCCAGCAAAAAATATAGTAAATCTATAAATTAAGCTAAATAAGGTCTTACTGCTGTAAAGACTCATAACGAATTTGTTTCCGGAAGTAAGTATCTGCTTTCGAAGATAACGAATTATTGAAAACAGCACCTGAATGTTGCATTTCGGTTCTTTCCAGAAGTTTGAGGACTCCTTGTCTTTACCAAATACAGCCACAGACAGTAAGGGTACACAGCAAGCAGTCTTTTCTTGGACAAAAATTCTTCTGCTCGTACTCGGTATTTGGAAATTGATTTATTACACTTTAAATAAGCAGTAAATATTTTGGACAGTTCATTTAAATTAGCATGATGGTTCTATTCACTTTTTGATAGGATACTTCATAAATGACAATGGAGTACACTTACACTACTACAATTTGGAGTACACCTCAGGGCACGATTTTCGAACTATGCAAAGGACTAAATGATTCTTGAGTCAAAGAGTTCAGAAGTGACTTTTAAATCAATAAAAGTTTGTTGCTTGTTAGTTTTTCTAAAAAATATTTAAACTTTTCTCTCGTACTTGCAAACGTATAAAACCTACCTTAAAAAATAATGATCCGTATTCAGACATTAACGAATCTGACTTTGGTTTATTCTTATTGTACAGTGCATACAAGTAAAACCTCATGTCATATTTAAGAAAGATTTGACCAACTTGTAGGGGGTTATTTTCACATTCTTCTAATTCAGTCAGGAAATGTTGACTATGAAATTCGTATATTTTTTCTACATTTCCAAATACTGTGTTCCTTTGACCTCTGAGAGCCTGAGGTATATCTTCCCTTTGTAGCTCTGGTATATAATTAACTATAATATAATCTAAAGATTTCACGTAATCTCGTTCAGTTTCTATCATCTCTTTTATAATATAAGATAAAGTTCTGGAAAGAAAATTTTTGTTATTATATTTATAATTCCGTTTTATACTTAGCTTACTTTTGAGTCTTTGGGTCCATATTATTATACAAGGCATCAGAAGGCAGATCTAAAGTGGAAGCATGGCAGTAAAGATGGTTATTTGCAGAGACGGGGGGGACTTTTCTTCTCTCCTCTGAGTAATGGTCCTCTTCAATATCATCACTACTGCTGCTGAAATATTTAATCGTGATTAATTGCACTCGATTATGAATAATAAAATTCAATTTAAATTAATAGATAAAATTTATCTTCAATGATATTAGACGGTTAATACCCATTATAACTGTGCTTGAATTCTTTGAGAGGTCCATGGTAAATCCATCTGTTGGAATATATTAGAATATTGTAAACTTACCTTACCTAAAAGGTTCCTAGCAGTTTACTTTTAGTTTTCTACATAGTGGGCTACGTGGGCAAACATTCGAAATAGTATTGTTCTGACCGCTTTAATTTGGTGTGTATACAGGGTGATTCACGTAGGCCGTTCGTTAGAAGTTTTTCAACTTGCAGTTGGATTATAAACTTGAAACTTGGTGTGCAGCCATAATCGATCATGCCCGTTCTACCTAAAATATTTTCAGTCCTCCAGCTATACAGGGTGTGCCAAAAGTCGGTACCAACTTTCTTATTTTAAATGGAATCCTACATTTTTTTTTTATATAATTCGATTGGCCTTCCAATTCTGAGTTTATACAACCCAAGTTATCTCAATTTATCTGCTACAGGTTTTGATACATGTCAAATTTTTTTGAAAAAAAATCCCGCTGTAGTAGTTTACAAACAAATTTTCATCTCGCAAACCATTCAAAATTATGAAACCAAATTGATGAAGCAGTTATCTGCAAGTCCAAGCTAACACCTGATGTCCCATCGGTGGTCCCATCGGTGGTCCCATCTTGTATCATATGGGCGCAGGCGATTTTCAAATGTCGCAATAAAAATTCGTCAAAAAGTCGATTTTTTTCAAATAACACCTACTGCCTTTTTGACATCATTCGAAAGAAAATTGAATTTTAGGGTGAGTTACTTAAGCATTCCCTATACCTAACTTCACCCCCTATCGAGTTATTTAATAAAAATCAAGAAATATCTTATCGTGTCGAGATATACCTTGGTTTTTCTGTCATGGAAGCAAAAGACAATCCTCACAATTTACTTAAAAATACGTATGCATATCTATAGTCGTTTTTGAGTTATTGGCATTTTTTGAAAGAAATATTATTCTTTTTCCTCAAGGGTAGTAGGCTTTGGAAATAATCGTTTCATTTGAATTTTTATTCAAAAATCGTATTGCAACAACAAATAGTAACAACAAAATAACAACAAATGAAAAGATTAACAAAATAATTTCTTTGAATACAAATGCTCAATGTGTGTATCATTTTCATTGAGACAGTGAAGAGATTGTGTTGCTCTTCGAATTTCGAAAGGTTCCAAACGATCAAAAGCTCCAACTTTCTTTCTTTCTAATTTAAAATCGGATTTGTGTACACTAATTCTTTGACCCGACCCCATAAATAAAAATCTAAAGGAGTAAGATCCGGAGATCGGGCGGGCCAACGTGTTTCCCCACCAACGATCTTCAAAGAGTTCCATTAACTGGGCATCTACGGCTCTAGTCTAAAGTGCGGGATCTCCGTCCATTTGATACCAACGATTAATAAGTCGATTGAGCGGCGTATCAACGAGGTAGTTTTTCACAACTTCTTTTAAGATTCGCAAATAACCCTCACCATTCAAGTTTTCATCGTACATGAAATATCGCACCTCACTACCCTTTAACAAACAGAAAACATTAATACGAAATTGAATTTGATTTTCCACCTCCATTAAAATACGAGGATTTTCGTGAGCCCAGATGATTTTTTGTAAAAAATTACGATCATGAATCCTTATCGTAAATTATTCACAAAAGTTGATCCTGCGTACGTAGTCCCCGGGATGTAGTTTTTGTAGGCTTATAAATTTATAAGGATGTAACTTATGACGACAAAGAATTCTCTGCAACCAGGTATAAGAATTGCGACATTTGAAAATCGCCTGCGCCCATATGGTGCAAGATGGGACCACCGATGGGACATCAGGTGTTAGCCTGGAGTTCCAACTAACTGCTTCATGGAACGGTTTACGAGATACAAATTTTTTCGTACACTACTACAACGGCAATTTAAAAAAAAGAAGAAATATATCAAGACTCGTAACAGATAAGTTAACATTGGTTGCTCAAACTCAGAATTGGAAGGCCAATCGAATCATATAAAAAAAAATGTAGGTTTCCATTTAAAATAAGAAAGTTTGTACCGACTTTTGGCACACCCTGTATACCTGGAGGACTGAAAATACTTTAGGTAGAACGGGCATGATCGATTATGGCTGCACACCAGGTTTCAAGTTTATAATCCAACTGCAAGTTGAAAAACTAACGAACGGACTACGTGAATCACCCTGTATACACACCAAATTAAAGCGGTCAGAACAATACTATTTCGAATGTTTACAACAGTAATACAAGTAAAATCGGAAATGCACCGAAGGCGAAAATTTTGAATTTTTCAATGTAAAACAGTCTAAAATTAAAAGTTACAATTTCGACGTAAAAGAATTGCCTTGAAAAATGGGTTTCGCAATTGTTTAAACAATTTTCGTCTTTGCTGATATATCGCAGGCGGGTACATATACAATTCATTTGGATCGAATTTATTGTGTGTTATACAGTGTCCGCCAAGCAGTCTGCAGCATATGGGAAACTCCGTTATTATTGACTTTCTGAAAAATTTTAATTTTGATAAAAGTTAGTGCACAAATGTGTGTTACTCCATTATTTTTTTGAAATTGCCCCAAAAATAAACTACCAAAATTTTCCACTTTTTTACGCATCATTTCTGAACAATATTTTTAAATATTTTTCTGTTGTTAATAATTTTCTCTGTTTAATAGTTTCAGCATAAGTAATGGATTCAAATTCACTTTCAAGAACTTTTAGTAGTACTTTTTTGACCAAATAAATATTTTGGGAAAAGAATGCTGAATTTCTTGATGCAAAGTTGTTCTCTTTTTTACGATGTTAACTTTTTTGAAATGTTTTAATGCGAATCACAAAGAGTTTCATTTAGCGACTTGTATTAAAATATTTCGAAAAATTTAACATTAGAAAAAAGAGAACAACTATGCACCATATTTTCAAAAATAATTAATTCTCCGATTCAGAAAAAAATCTATAATCACTATTCTACAGCCTACATGTATTGGAAGTAAAAATAGCAAATCCTTAGTAACTTCGTCATGCTAAATAACAATATAAAAAGCGAAGGTTCCAGTTGGCTCTGGTTTTGCCAATACAGGTAATAAAGTGTAACGCAGGTATAGGGGCCTACAGACGATCCAGCTGCTGGGACCCGACATTGTCGGTACGCTTTGAAGATAATTGGAGTTCCAGCGGACCAGTTTACTTTTACGAATGAGTTCAAAGCATGCCGACAAGGCTGGCTCCCTGCCGCTGGATCGTGTGTAGACCCCTTATAAGCCCTAGTTTATGGGCGGTCCTATCACAAATAACAGGTAGAATCAGAATTCTACGAAAAATAGACATACTAACTACCTACTTCTTTATTTGTCACTAAAACTAATATTCATTCTTAGGTAGTCGTGTTTGTTCCTTGTGCATGATAAGTGTTCATTTTCGAAAGTAAATAGTGCTATTTCGAAAATATGCCACGAGATTGTGTAAATACACCTAACAACTTTTGTTTTATTTGTGGTGAAGTGACTTTTGATCAAAAACGTAATTTTACTCCCAAAATTAAGAAGGCGTACCAGTTGTATTTTGGTTGGACAATTAGAGATGAAGACAAAAAATGGGCACCTCATATATTTTGCAGCAATTGTGCGAACAATCCTTGCAGTTGGCTATGTGGAAGAGGACATTCAATGGCTTTTGCTGTACCCATGATCTGGCGAGAACCTACAGATCATGTTACCGATTGTTATTTTTGCGTGATACCTCCTATTAGACAGGGTATTAACAAGAAAAAAAGAATGGTAATACAATACCCCCATTTACCATCTGCCATTCGCCCGGTTCTCCATAGTAATGAACGACCTATTCCTAATCTACCTCAAGAATACAGCCTTGATTCTGACGAAGAATCGGATGATAATGTAGATGACGACTTAGTCCAGTCATCAACATCACAAGATCCCGGTTTTTTCTGCCGAAGTGTCCGGTGGTGAACCACACAAAATTAATCAACGCGAATTAAGTGATCTTATAAGAGACCTTGACCTGTCCAAGGCAAAAGCGGAGCTTTTTGCATCTCGATTACAACAATGGAATTTACTACAAGAAAATGTTAAAGTTTCCATGTATTGAAGTCGTCAAAAAGATCTTATATCTTTTTTCAAAATGGAAAATGACTTGGTTACCTACAAGGACATTGACGGTTTAATGAGTGCTTTACACATTCCCCATGATCCTAGTGACTGGAGACTTTTTATTGATGCCTCGAAACTTAGTTTAAAAATTGTGTTACTCCACAATGGAAATAAATTGCCATCAATTCCAATCGCCCATGCTGCCACATGAAGGAAAATTATAGTAACATGAATGTATTGCTACAAACTATAGAATATAACAAGTATAAGTGGCAGATTTGTGCAGACTTAAAAATGATAGCTATCTTACTTGGTATGCAGCACGTGTATACCAAATATTGTTGTTTTCTTTGTGAGTGGGACAGTCGAGCGCGATTAGAACATTACAAAAGAAAAATTTGGCCGCCAAGACTGGGTTTTGAACCAGGAGAAAAAAATGTTGCTAACATTCCATTAATTGATTCACAAAAGGTAATACTGCCACCACTCCACATAAAACTGGGGCTTATGAAAAACTTGATAAAAGCTATGGACAAAGGACGTGCTTTCAGTTATTTAAAACAAAAATTTCCCAGACTTAGTAATGCGAAAATTAAAGAGGGAATTTTTGTGGGTCCTCAAATCAAGAACCTTTTCAAAGATGCTGAATTTGACAATATTCTAGAAGGTAATGAAAAAGCTGCTTGGAATTCCTTTAAAATGGTAGCAACACACTTTCTCGGTAACAAAAGAGCAGAAAACTATAGAGAACTTGTTGGGAATCTTCTTTCTTGCTACCAGAAATTGGGGCGCAATATGTCATTAAAAGTCCACTTTCTACATTCACACCTCTATTACTTCCAAGAAAACTGTGGTGCAGTAAGTGATGATGAAGAGAGATTCCACCAGGATATTCAAAATACGGAAAAAATATATCAGGGCAAATGGACTTCTGCGATGTTGGCAGACTACTGTTGGACATGTATCAGATATGCTCCAGAAGTAACTTATAAGAGACGGGCTAAGAAGCGCAAGAAGAATAATTAATTTTCTGATTAAAGGGCTTATATTCTAATTATATATATAGTATGTATGTATTTGAAATATATATCAAAATAGCAAATATTTTTTCGCATGATGTAATTAATTGCTTTTTTTATTAAAATTATACCATAATATGTGAGTTAGGTCAGGTATTACAATTTTTAGAGCCAACAAATTGTTTTATGACTATGTTAGACATAGCCGGGATCAAAACAATGCAAATAAGTGGTTTTGGTTAACGATACAAAATAAAAGTTAAAATTTGTAGGTGTGTGAATTCATTGAACAGTATGAGCCATTACCTTCCCATTTGAAAAAGAAAAGTTTTCGATAAAAAAGTGGTTTGTTCAGTTTTGGAGGGTTCGTAAATAGTTATTAATGAAATTAAATGAAAAATTATATTTTTCCCTTGGACTTTACCTTCCGTAGAACAAATTTTGATATTCCAAAGCACTGTAGACGAATGTCTTAAAATGGTTTAAAAAACTGAACATCGACTCAAAAATTCGCGAAAATCTCATGGTATACTGAGAATGTTGTCTTGAATCCAAATATGTAAAAATATACAGGGTGTTCCATTTAAAAATCGAAAGTTGCGGTCATTTCCGGGTAAACCGGAAATGGTCTCATACCGTTATTATGTCCAAAAATCCATTTTTACAGGTAGTTTATGCACCCCAAATGTCAAATGGATAAGTTAAAAAATTAAGGAAATATAGGAAGGAGCTACTAGCCTGTGACACATGATAAAATATAGCATTTTTCTTTTCGGTGATTTGCCTAACGAATTTTAACAGATCATTTCGCACTTTGTCGTGTATGATGTTATATTATAAAACAAACCTTTTTACAAATCCATCGCTCCCCTCCTCAATAATACTATCCTGCTGATTGTCCGTATGATCTTGGTTAGATCCAGCACTAGAACTACCTGCGCTACATAAAGCACAACTTTCCCTATAATATTGACAAGAACATGTTCTTTGCAACTTCTTTTTACTATTATACACACTTTCATCACCAACCGAGTTATCAGCAGTCGAAACACCACTATCACACCGAGTACAATCGTTGTGTTCTGTTTCAATTTTTTCTAACAAATTTTCGACACTTTCCCGTTCCTCTTTAATGCCACCTAGAGGACCACTGTTTTTGCGTTCTAAAGTGTCTCTTCCACCCGCACTGTTATTACATATACAATTTTGCAATGTTTGTATGTATTTTTTCTTGAGTTTGTAGGACACAGTGTTCTCCGTATCTGACTCGCAGCAATTACACATTTCACCTGCTGCGTGGTGGTTGCAGTGGTAGATGAAGGCAAGGGAGCTGACGGATCGTCTCCTTATTTGGGTGTATTGGGATTTTACGGGAGTACTAGACGCACTTATTTCAGCTAATGAGTACGGAGGGCTCTTATCCTGATCGTTTTTGTCTTTGTCCGGTGGTTGGTTTGGATCCATGACGCCATCACGTTCCTTGGCGGCCTGAAATTAAGATGATTGGTTAATAAAGTCGTTTGAACATAAATGAATTAAAGGCGTAAAATGTTTTATCTCTAGTAAATATTTTTCATATATGGAAGAGTGACGGATATAGGTCGATATTAAATTTCCTTTGTTTTTAGGGATTTGCAAAAGATGGCAATCAGCATACATTTTAGAGCAGATTATTTTGATATAAACATTATACTTGATAATATTTCTCTTTGTAAATATTTAGTAATATTATCATATTTATTGATATTCTGCTTTTGTAACTAATATTATTTTATTTACATGAATTTGAGAATGTTTTCATTTTTCGAAAATCGTTGTTACTGAGTTAGTAAGTAAAATAGCGAATTTAAGCTGAAATTATTTATCCCGATTTCTTATCTAAGATTCTTTAGTGATTATTCTAGATTAAAATAATATATTTTTCTTCAAATGTCAGAAAACATGACATTTCTTAACTCATTTTATGACATTGAAGTTTGACTTTTTAGACGGCTTGCGTTGCCATTAACAACAAAGAAAAGTACTTCTTCTGGAATCGGTCAAGAATGTCTGCTTTTTCGGCGCAATTTCAGATCCCAAAATACGCGATTATAGTATTTTAGTCCGTTGCTAAGCAAATTTCCCAGACTGTTTTTTTATACATATGACAGTCCAGGAAAGTTACTGTCCGGCTTAGGCACGTAATAGCTATTACTCCCTCGGATGAATCACGGCACGCGCCTTTGGTTCGTGGCGTAAACGTCATCCTCTTGAGTAATAGCCATCTTTACAAGTTCGTTGAATAATATACTATTATCGCTCATCTTCCATGACACCGAGCTGTAATAGTTTATTCAACAAAACTATAATAGCTATTACACGCGAGTAGAATGCAATACTTTTTCTACGACTACTCATCACTTGAATAATTTTTTCAGAACAAACTTGTGCAAATTAGTTAGAAGCACCTGACAGTAATAAACCCAGATATCCATGACATATATTGGTATTTGCTTGACTAAAAATTATTTTCACACATTATTTTAAAATTGCTTAATATTTCTTTACCATATTTGGTAGATAGTGTTAGTGGTCCAAGACGCATAATATCAGCGAAAAATTGGTTCCTCACTATGCCAGGGGTCCACGGTAGAAGAAGTTTCCACCTCCTAATTTGTAATTGCTTGATAGATTGAATTGGATCATGGCATACGTGATATTTTTATACTCTAAATTGCCTTTTGTGATTGCTCCACAACTGTTAAATAATGAAAATGAACTCTTGTGATTGGTTCCAGCCCACTGGGTAATGACTTGTTATCCACGGTTGTGAATAATAAGACCCATTATCTGTTCAAAAACGTATCTATAATAAATTAATTATTCAATGCATCTGTCTTTACACAAGTTTGGTCAGAAAATTGACAATGTATTTTTATGAAATTACTACGCTTCAAAACTGTTGTTGATATAATGAAAGTGAATGGAAGAGTACAACTAAATAACTAATTTATTTGTAAGAAAAATACGAACTATATAATATTTATTTAAACTTAAAATAAATTGACAGCGTTTGTGATTTGTTCGTATGTTTATTTTAATCACATATGCAAGGCATACTCAAAAAATGTTGTTGAATCGCTCTTTCCAGCCAAAATTCAGCTTAACTATTCCTTTTATTTTGATATTTTCAAATAATGTTAATTTTTGAACATCTTAAATTTTGTAATAACAACTATGTTGTGAAAAAGAATATATGAAAAAAAAACATCCAATCTGTGTGGTATTCGAAGACACGATCTTTGGATTGCAAGGCAAAACTTTAGCCACTAGATCATCACACATTACTACAAAAATTGAATGTCTTTATTATATATCTTTCGAGAATCATATTTCAACGCATTAGATATATTATTATGAAATATATATTAGTAAAATGTATAAACAAAAAAATATATATTATAGAGATAACATTTCGCAAGATTTCTATTTAATTAAAAGCGACAAAAATTAAGAAAATATATATATATTTTTTAATTAAATAATTAATAACTTTCTTATTTACTGATGAATTCTCTTCAAAAACAATGGAGTTCTTCCTCTAGCTAACACTAACTTACTGTCCAAACAATTGGACTTTTCTTTCTTAAGTTATCGTGCTTACAAGAAACGTGATGGATGGACAGATGAACAGACGGACGGACATTTTGAAAAAAATTCAAAGCAAAACTATGTTATTTATTCATGCATTTTTTGAAATATTATTACCGTTCTATTTTAGGATTATGAAGAAGGAAACTTTTACCATTGATCATAATTCAAGGATAAACATTAAATAATTGTTGTGGTACTTTGCACTACATGATGTGTGAAATTTATATTCATGCCTCTTTATTTTACGAAAGGATACCATTGTCTGCTTTAGCTTTGTTTATTTAATAATAACATAATAATTACACCAGCATAACTAGCTCAAATTAATAACTAGATAGGGTGTTTCATGAAGAAACAGACATGCTTTAATGGCTGATAATCATAATCATTCATAGAAAAAGCTAGTTGGGCCATCGTTGCTGAAATACAGGGTGTTTTATATATTTTTGTCAAAATTTCTTTTGGTTGTTACTTTGTAAAAGAATGGAATAATGAGTTCATATTTGGCACATATAATACAATACTCATCCTGATTAAGTACTTGTATTGCGCACAGAAAAAAACCAGGTCCGGACTTGAGGAAAACGTTTTTGTTGTTCTTCAAGAAAACAATAATCTGTACTTATATATTTTTTTTTAATTTCAATATTAAATTCTAAAATTACATAAAAACTGAACAAAATGGCTCCATTATTTTTTTTCCACATCTTTGCCGCCTTTGAAATAAATTCCACTAGATAATGCAATATGAGACTTTAGAAAATGTCGATGAATAATATGCGCAAAAAATGCTTCCACTATTAAATTGGGCATTTACATTTTTTTTAGCAATAATTATTAATTATAATTTTTATGGAGGGGGTAAAATTAATAAAAGAATACATGTTAGAGGACACCAAACCAAGAATCTCTTTCATACCTCTCGTTCATTAAAGACTGATAATACAGCAACATAACATCCTTATTAACAACAACAATAACTGTAATAACCAAGTTGCGTATCAATAATGCAAATTGTAACAAGATAATAACAGAATATCGACAGAATAGTTATACCAAAAACAAGAAATGCAGATATTGTTATAAAAAGTATTTACAAATTAGAATTATAATTAAATTTTATGTTTATAATGCCCTCCTCAGCTTCAGTAAATTTTCTAGTGCGGTTCACGAGCTGATCGATTGATTTTCTTATCACATCTGAACTGTTTCTAATTTCGTTGAATCATTCAACAGTCCTTTGAATTAATTGATCTATGCCATTAAAATATAATCTAAAACTCATTTTACGTCTAAGGGCATTGTTTAAAGTTGCCATTGTTGATTATAGTAAGCCTTACTTCAAAATGACAACTATTAGAAAAACAAATGATGTGACAACTTTAGAAAATAATATGCTTTATATCCACCAGTGAACTGAACTAAACTTAAGAAATCTTAGTTGGGTGTTCTATTTGAATTTATTACCATAGATTAGCTCAATCAAATATCTATCGGATTTCATCCTAAACTTTAGAAACTTGCCCAAGTTGATTTTAAGGTGGTGGTTGGTCATAACAACTGAATGTTAGTAAATTGGTAATTAAAACATAATAATTATTGCTGAAAAAAAGTAAATGACTAATAATAGGGAAAGCATTTTTTGGGCGTATCATTCATCGATATTTTCTAAAGTCTCATATTGCATTATTTAGTGGAATTTATTTCGAAGACGGCAAGCGTGTTGCTGAACTTATTATTCCATTCCTTTACAAAGTAACAACCAAAAGATATTTTGGCAAAAACACATAAAACACCCTGTATTTCAGCAACGAGGGCCCAATTAGCTTTTTCTATGGATAATTGTGAGTACCCTGGGTGTCCTCTATCTGCCATTAAAACATGTCCGTTTCCTCGTGAAACATCCTGTATTTATTACGGACAGAAATAATTAAAAAATTTATGTTTAATGATTAACTGATCTATATTTTTTGGTGGCTCTTGACCACAATATTTGTCAAAAACGTAAATGAAATTCTGGTATTTTAGTCTAACAGCTGATATGCAGGATAAAAGCTAAATAAAGATGCCACTAAAAAGGGTAAAAATAATACAAAAAAATAAATTGAACCCCTCAAAAACGGTTGCAAAAAATTATGAAATAAAATTTCACAGTCACAAAGTTAATTGAACTTTATTACCTAGCATCAATATTGTGGTCGCTATAAAAATGAACAAATAACGCATTCAAACGTATTTTTACCGACTTCAGTAGATAAGATATTATGTTATGGTGAAAACCGGTGTAACTTTTCATTATATAAAATAAATATATTGCATCTAAATGTTACGGTGTAAAATATAATACACCTTGCGCGTGTAGTTTTTCTAGAAACAAGCTTCTCTTCCAGTAATAAGTGATAACGTTTGTTACAGTTTTTAGATTTCACTTTGTATATTAACGAAGCAAACATTATACCTTGTTTGAACAAGGACATTGTTGACTGATATGAGTAGAACAAGCTGCTCGGTAGAAATATAAACAGATCCATTGTTGTAACTTCAGGTATAAAAATTATATCTAAATTTCAATCTAAATTTTTCTGCTTTGATGTTTAACTGATAATTTAAAACTTTATTTGAAACCTGAACCGAAGTAAATTTTAGATATTTTTTAAGACTATGAAGAGCAGTAAAGTAAAAAATAAATAAATAAATAAATAAATAAACAGATATAATTTTTCTACGAGTTAAAAATACCGCATAATTTTCTGTGCGTAAAACATGTTTGTGGTAATAGTAAAAAAAAGTAAAAAGCGGGGAAAAAGTAAAATTATTTCAGCCTAGCATATAGAATAATTGAATCTGTCTCGCTATCTTCGCTTTAGAAATGTCAAATTATAGAGGATAAGGGTAGTTAAGCTATATATTTTCGCCCACTAATTTCATATAAATAAAAAATTCTTCTTAAAATCATTAAGGGCCAGTTGTATGAACTAAGTTGAGTCAAGTTCAACTTGATCAAAGATCAAAAGCCATGGTTACGATTATTGTAACACTCGTAACATTGGCTTTTGAGGAAATTACTATCAAATCAGCATCTGTTTTAATCATCCCCGGATGATGTCAACATAGTTGGCGAAACCCGTGTCGAGTATTAGTATTCGAGTGTTCAAGTAGTTTAGTGTTTGTGGAAACTACTTCAGAGTCAAATCATCTGCTAGAATTTCGATCACTAATTTGTTAAGTGTTTTATGACACAAAAGATCATAAACCACGCTACATAATTACGCAACCCCCGCAACCCCAAATTGAAAAAAACCTGGACACGAAGACATTATTTGTAACATCGACCTCTTCTGAGGTGGAGGTGGAGTTGAAGTCATGACAGGCAGCAACTAGCTCTCATACCACGCAATCTAACATGCTGCGCTGCCGTGACCGGTGCTTCCTATTATCGATTTCAAAATCATTCAACGATGAACCAAAAAAAGATAAATTTAAAAAAAATTATTCTAAGCTAAGAGTTTTTTCTTTATCTTATTCCGGTATGAGCCAAACAAATATATACCCAGAGACACTAATATCACTGTATATTCTGGATTATTCCAAATAATACACAAAAAAATGCAACAAATAATGTTTTTACTTCATACCTTACAGATTTGACCCAGTTTTTCATTTCCTGATTTCTCGGCGAGTTTAATAAATTCCTCCTGTTCCTTGCTATCGTCATCCAAAATATCCTGGCAGGATTCCAGTAACAGAAAACACCTGGAAGTATCTTCAATTCTTTCCCGAGTGTCCTCCAATTTTTCTCTGAAGGCTTTCATTTGAATTTGCAGGTTGCCAGCCAATTCCTTGAGGTGTTGACCTTTGGAATCCTTAATATTTTTACATTCCTCGTGGAGATCGTTAGATTTTTCAATCTGTCTCTGAAAAGAAAAACCAAGAATTTTTACGTTATATTATGTTTAATGAACCGTTTTATCCAAGAGCCATGATACTTCTATGTTCAAAATCAACAATTGACTGATTTTTTAATAGGAAACGTTTCAAGGAAAATCTAATCATAGATAATAATTAATATGATGAGGAAGATAATAATAAATATAAACATTTATACTCTGTGGATAAAAAATAAATGAGATAAAAATGTAATGATCAGAAACTAAACTGGATTCCTTTCTGTCAAATTTTAGCACAAAGTATTTATTCAAACGGCTAAAAAGAAAAAAGATTTCTAAATATTACCTTTTGAAATTTAGACTAGTTGTTCTTCAATATTCATATTTTTGTCTGTGCTAGTTAAAAATAAAAAATCATCCAAAACTTCAATTTTTAAAATTATATCAAATAAAGCGGCTTTGAGAATATAACGCACATTTTCAATTTTTTATAGCTTTCTTAATTTTTATCGCGAAAAGAGAAAACCAACCCAACCTGAAGAACTATCCTTATGTATGTGTATACAGCTTTGTAAACCGTTTAATATTACTGATACAATAAAAAAAGTGCCACGATCAGGATCTGAACCCTAGACATCCGCAACCTGGGCCAAAAAGGGTAAGTCACCTAACATGCAGAGCTATTTGATACTAACACCAGATCTGCAGTGTCATAATATAGCATATAGATGTATATGACAACTTCCGGATTTCTAACATCGTCGCTAAAGACCCGACTTTCGAATCTCTGTACACTATTTTTTAACAATTGTGCTTCTGGATAGTTGAGAGAAAACTATAAGTATTGAAGAATAATCCAAATTTTAAGAAAAAATGTCAATTTGCTTATTTATAAGCAACCGAGATGCTCTAAGAACTGATCTCGGCTCCAAATGCTAGTAGATCATTATTTATTTTTGAATGGGATATTTCATTTATTTTCATAAATAGTTTGTCGTTTTTGATTTGATTAAAGAATCACAGCTATTTGAATTTGTTTATAACCACGAATTCGAAAATTGTAAACAAATTCCAAAAAAAAAACGTTTAAATGAGGATATTTATTTTTCTTAATACCATTGCAAAATACATGTAAAAACCTACATTTTGAAAAAAAAAATTGTCCTGCGAGTCGATGCACTAAAACAATAAACGATTTAAATTTCGATATCTTCTTTTTATTTTAGTCATTTAAATAAATATTTTGCGCTATTTGGCAGCAACATTTAGCTCAATAAAAGGCATCGTTTCACTAAATTTCATTAATATTGATGAATTATTACATAATATTTTTTAAATTGTCAAAAAAGGCAATTTTTATTGGTTTTTATTTTTTTAAAAATTAACACATTATTAAGTTTTTTCGTAAGTCTACTCTTATTTTATTGCCAACAATTTGGCATTTTTATTTTTGCGATTTTGATTTTTACTACGACCGGAGATAATAAGGAAAATAGTAGAAAGTTTCAATGTTGAAACAAATTGTTTAATTTTTACAAGAAGCAATGAACCGATCCAATCCAAAATTTCTCATAGCACTTTTTATTGTACCTAACACAGATTAGAACAAGAACATTGCCGCAGCCAGAGTATTCCTTATTCACCTGTTTCGATGCTTAATTTGACTCTACTATTTGTTTTATCCCTTGAAGACAATTTATTATACGTTTTGTTCTTAAGTAGCAAAATTCTGTTCCAATCTGATGTTGGCACTTCCTGGATGAATCCTGACATTGACAATTATCCAACGTAAAAAAAACCAGCAGTTACACCGATATAACAGGTCCGTCAAATTCCTGCAGGAATCCAGTGTTCCCCAAGGGTCTATACTGGGTCCACTTCTCTTTAACCTGTTTATGGACGATATTATGTCCGATCTTGATGCCGAAACGTTGCTCTATGCCGGTGGCTTAAAAATATTTCTCAAAATAACTTCAATCGAAGATCCCGCCTCGAATACGCCTCAGTGGTTTGGAGTCCTACCTACAACGTTTATATCCTCCAACTCGAAAAAATACAACGTAGGTTTCTCAAACCGGCCATGTATATAATTTACGGTTATTATCCACAAATCGGGTTCCCCCACGAAATACTGCTCAATCGCTTTAATGTTTGCGAACTGGACAAAAGGAGAGTAGCTGCCTCTGTAATATTTTTGTCTAAAATAGTAAATAATCGCTTCGATTGCACCAGACTCTCCAATCAAATCATGTACAAAGTACCTAGAATTTCCTCAAGAAATTGCACTT
The DNA here is from genome assembly GCA_936432065.2 of Rutpela maculata. Classification (NCBI taxonomy): domain Eukaryota; kingdom Metazoa; phylum Arthropoda; class Insecta; order Coleoptera; family Cerambycidae; genus Rutpela; species Rutpela maculata. The sequence continues at coordinate 41,066,108 of OW386285.2, forward strand.
TTTCACGAGGGATCAACCACGCCCAAAATTTTGTACACCAGATTTCCTCATTGACGAAGATTACACAGATTTCCTCGGATTTCTTTAAGATTTCCTCGGATTTCCTTAAGATTTCCTCGGATTTCTTTAAGATTTCCTCGAAATTTTTTTCAAAATAATTTTTGAAGTGCGGGGAGGGAGAAATCCGAAAAGCAATAGATTTCCTGAAATATCCTAAGATTTCCTAGAATTTACTAAGATTTCCTAGGATTTTCTTTGATTTCCTTAAAATTTCTTCGGATTTCTTTAAAATTTCCTCGAATTTTTTCAACAAAATTTTTATCCGAAAAGCAAAAGATTTACTAAGAATCATGGGTTTGTCCAACATTTCTTCAGATTTCTTAAGATTTCCTCGGATTTCCTTCTGAGTGTACACCAGATTTCCTTCGCGATTTGCCCCTCGCTTTTTCATCTTCCCACTGCCAAAACAAATATTCTTATGTCATCACCGCTATATCAAATGAACCTTAATTACACAAACCTGGAAAGTCGACTTGATATATTTTGCACTAACCATTCGCAAATAAAATATGTTTTTAATTGAAACGATTGTTCATCCTAAATACTGTCATGTTGTCACTTCTGTTTTGTTTTTCGGGTTTAGCTTTTCTTTTTTTTTTTCTTGTTTTTTTTTACCATGCTCACATATTACTCTAAAATAAGTTTATATACCTACTGTATGTATAATTTTGCTTATATCTTTATATGTTTTTGTATCTTAGTTCATTTGTAGTTATAGTTTTTCTCTCTTTATCCTGTAATTGGGCCTTGTGCCTGTTGGATATCGTAATAAATAAATAAAATAATAAAAACACAAGTCAAATGTCGAGCAGTTTGGGAATACCAATCTTTTATATTAAAGAAAATTAATAATTAAAATTCCCTAATCCAAACTTTTCCATGTCTCTTCCTCTTCATTAATTCTTAAAACTTTACAGCAAACGATTGCACTTGCTTTCTTGCTTACGAGCCAGTAAACAGAGAATGATTGGATGAAATATCGGACAGGAAACAAAAAACGTCGTTAAGAAAACCAATAATCACGCAATGATTATCACTGATCTATAAACGTTTTCTCTCAACAAGCGACAATCTAACATTAATATTCACATGCATTTCATTTTACTTCCGGACATTTTATTAATAAATCACTTCCTAATAAACAATCGAGCCAATCTATGCACGACACTTGGAAAATTTAGTCACGACTATTATTAAAATTTAAAAAATCCACTTGAAAATATTCATTATGCTCGCTGGTGGCTGCTGAATTATCATAAGAAAGTGACAGTTAACATATGCAACTAATAATAAATAATAAATATTATTTTAATTATAAAGTGAAGTTCTCGTTCTACAATAACGTGCAACTGAGAGAAACTATTTTATTTCATAATGCAAGTGATAACAACAACAATTGCTCAATTTTAGCTTCAAGTCAACGTTTGCAGCTGTAGAAATTATAGGATGTTAATCAAAGTGCAAAAATTGTAATAGTAAATTGCCTTAATAGGAAACCAATAACAATCATTTTATTTTAAATGCAAAGGAAATAATAAAATATAACAGGCAATATCTACATGAGACACGTTACAGACTTTAATGAAATAGTATAAATATGAACAGAATATTACACAACATTTGAAAATAGATCGCTAGTCTCCGGAAGAGAAATATGAGTATACACGTTAATAATTTTTAATGTCAACAATAAGGTTTTGACGAACTGTTGCGTAATTCAAGAAACAAGTAAAGTTAGAAATTTTTAAAAACCCCGACCATGACCTAATCATCTCGTATTTTACTTTCATCTAAAGAAAACCATATCAAAATCGGTTGAAGCATTAGAGAGCTACGTATTAATTTTTTAGTTATTTGCAGCTTTATAGAGACACATGCAAAGGTACGCGATAAACTTAAAAAAAAAAACTTCTTTTTTTCTATCTGGAATTAAAATAGAACGATCTATTTACTGTCGGGAGAAAATTCTAAAGAACGATGTTAAAAAAAGGCATTTTTCCCATTCTGACAGAAGTGCAGAAACAGTGCCTTTCGCTGAACATGACTATGGCATTAAAATTTATCGAAAATGGTTGTCAAATTGGCAGTTTTTAACTGTCAATGACTCTATCCGGTAATATTAGCACATGGTACATAATAATATTGTTTATCTGCTCCCGCTATGGTAAGTAGACTATTGTCACATTGTTTTCAAGCAGATAAGTTGAGTTTACTGGGAAAGCGCTAGTTGCTATTAACGACGGGGGGTAAGTGAGCTACTTACCTCCCTGGGGCAAATTAGTAAGTGTTTTCAAGCAGACTACGTGACATCCTGATATTCATTAATGTCAAAAAATTACTTAGTTTCACTGTCAAAATAAATTGATCAAGAAATACAAAATCTGATTTTTTTATTCGTGCACCGTAGCTGTGAGAGCAGATAAAACGTTATAGATCACGCAGGAGGTAAGTAACTTTGACCAGTCTCGGACTCTGCTTCCAGCCCTTACTACGCTTGGGTGTAAAATCGACCTAGACTGGTAAAAACTACTTACCACCCTTGAAGTGTAAATAACTATTTTTCTACTTATGCAAGTTATTTGGTATGCTACTTTCATAACTTTTAAAGGCCAATACTGATTTTTAAACCGCTCAAACTGAGATTTTGACAACTATCAATAGTTACTTTTGATACTGGGCAATGTAGTATTACAAGAATATTATTTGCTAACATGCAGTTTTAGTACTTCAATAATGTTAATAAGAACCATTAAAGTATAAAGGGCTGACAGAATCTGGCAGCTGTCAACTGTCAAAATAATATAATTTACTCATGAAAAAATACTTCTAATACAACAGAATTCATAGTATCAGTTGGCCCCACGCTTCCATCAACTAAAGGCCCTGTATATACCTGCTTACTGTTTCACTCGTGGCTTTGACAACGTTATGACAGCTGTAACTGTTATAAGTGAGCAGCATACTCGAATAAAGATAGAGCTAAAAATCAATATAAAGAAAGTGTTTTTTTGCTGGAATATAGAATAATAATAAAGAATTATGACTGCAAGTTTTGAACTTTTGGCAACAACGGGAACATTTTCGTTTAAACAAGTGAACTTGCAAAATATCGCTTTCTCGGTTTTTTTGAAAATATCTCCACCAGTATTGGTCAAATTACAAAAATAAAACATGAAGATTGTTCACAATCAAGTTTTCAACAGATCTAGATATACAAGGCTATTAAAAATGTACTTAACCTCAAAAAAGAAATTAACAAAAAAAATTCTATTCAAGAAAATTAATAAAGCTGCAATAATAAAGTATCGATTTATATAAAATTTTAGAAAACTATGCTCTTTATGGATGTTAACAGCACAGAAAATAAGTCAAAATACTTGTATAAATGGCAAAAAAAACATAAATTTTACGGCCTCATAAAATTATGATATCAGATAAAGATTTGGATTTTTAAAGGTACTTTTCATTGGTCTTAAAGGAATTTATTTTCTTTTTTGTAACCATTTTTCTGTATTTAAAGTGCTTACATTTTTGTGATTTTTTGCAAAACCAAAATGTTTCAACATTCACATTGTTAATTAAAGAATTCGTAAAAAGCAACAATTTAAAAAAATAAAAAGTTTTTATGATAATTTGAAGCCGAGGTATTGTACTTATTGAGTTTAAAAATAAAAAGATCAAAAATGCTTTTAGAGACTTAGAGTCTTTTCTCTACGACTTGTTGGTATGATTCGAGGCCGCAAATTTTAAACAATTTAGAGGTATTTTTTTACCGTTTAAACAAATATTTTGATTTTAAATTTGTGTAACAGCATATTTTTCGAAAATTTTAACTAAATCGATATACTGTCTATTTATTTATTTTATTTAATCATTGAAGGTTATTGAATTATTTAAAAAAGCTTATATGTTGGCTTTTCCATTTTTTTTTGAGATTAAGGACTTGAGGCATTTGCAAAAAAAACGATGTTTTGAGATTTCAATTGCCCTAATGACTAGTTACCGATCACACTCGAAGTTCAAAACTTACACTTACACAAAACTTACACTCATACCACAGAAAATAAAACTACCAGAAGCGACAGCTTCCCGCCGAAATCCTATTGACACCATCTTTTTGTTGGTATTTCCGTCAACTCATTTATTGTTTTAACCTAACATTCGCTGTGACGTAACATCCAACAATCCAACTGTACTTTTACCACCATTGTGCTGTGCATAGTTAAGAGGAGGAAAGTGAGGTGGAACGTTTTGAGCTGTTCGGGAGATATTCAAGAAGAATGACAGGAAAATATATTACTTTATTTAGGTTTCCTAAAGATCCCCAAAGGTATTTTATTATTGGTATAAATTGTAAGCATTTTCACGTAATTGTGAACCGTAATCAAAATTTAAAGACCTCAAGCCTTTTTTAGGCTTGCATAATGCATATTATAATTAAATTAATTGCAAACTTTGATCTCAAAATGAGCTTAAAATTCGGTCAAACTTTTCTTGCCAAATTCTCACGTTTGGAAACTATTAATCACCATTCGGATCTTTAAAGAAGGAGGTTCATAATCACTTACTACTCGTTCACTCATCATATGCCCAATAAAAAGGATTTTGCAGAGTGAGAAGGAAATACCGTGTATTTTCGATTTATTATAAATATTAAAAAAACCAAACTTTAAAATTGCTTTAGGCACTTGATATTGTTCTAATGAATACAACTACATATATTTTTAGTTCCACATCCAGTGGAAGTATAGTAACGACTTTTTAAAAAATTTGTATTGTTCAAATAGGCTTAGAATGTTTGAGCAAAAAAAATTCTGTCTGTCTGTCGGTCTGGAACCGTTTAAAATATTGACTTGAAATTTGGTACACGTATGGATCTTAACGAGATCTGGAACTAGATTATAATTTCATCTTATTACGTTGAAGGGTTGGAAGGTAAATTGGGGTAAAAGTAAATCAAGCAAGTAAGAGTCCATAAAATTGGTGTTAAGTATATACAAGAGAAGCTAATGTCTCAAAAAAAAAAATTAGCATTAGCCACCCATTACTACCCTCATCCATTATAAAAGAGGGTGAGAAAAACTTGTAATTTATTGTGTGTACAAGAACCAAAGGCCTCAAAGTATTTTTTTACTTCATCCATCCCCACTACCACCCCCCTATCACTACTCTATCACTACCCTCACCCCACTACCGATGTGGGTTATCGTTTTATGGGTTCTGGGGGTAGACAATTTCAAATATTATATTATTAAAGTTTCATAATTTACAATAAAAACTGTACATAGTTGTATTCCTTAGAGCAATGGGAAGTGCCTGAAACTATTTTAAATATCATACTGTTTGGTTTGGTAAATTTCTGTTGTACTTAAATATTGTAGTTTGTCAATGAAAATAGTTCCTAATTTCATTATTACAGCATCGCATTTAACTATATAAAAAAGTTACGATAAGAATTGCATAAGTTGTATTACTTAGAGCAATGAAAAGTGTCTAAAACTATTTTACAGATTATACCTTTTATAATTTTTTAAATAATGATAATAAACCGAAAATAAACACGTATTTTCATCTCACCCTGCAAAATCCTGTCCCTAATACGTGGTCAAAATATCGTTAGATTATTGGATATTATGTCACAGAATGTTATGTTACTACAATAAAGGAGATACCAACGAAATACCAACAAAACATCTCGGAAGTCACTCAAATTGATCAATGAAACATCAAGCCGGTGAGGAGCTTCTGGTAGTTCCTTATCTATGGTCATATTTTTTACATGCGTACGTTAGACACCAGAAAAAATCTCCTCACCAAACACTATTTAAAAATTTAATTTTTACATTGAAAAAAGTTAAACTTATTCTCTTTTGCCGTGGCCTCAATACACTTCCGTATCTTTCAATGTAACATATTTTAAATATTATTATATAAATATATTATTCAATTATATAACAACTAATAAAACATTAGGAAGTTAAAATTAAAACTCTTAACAAACTTACCCATGCATTAAAGAAAAATTTCTCAAAGTCGTTGGCAACCTCCTTGACACCTACAGCATCACCGGCAGAGCGTAGAAGCAAAATCAAACTGTTCAGCGTCTCTTCCCCAACCTTCCTAGTCCATGAGAGAAGCTGGAAACAATTTAACATCTATAAATCAGTGGATTCTCACGACGGACAATTAGCTAATTAAACGTAAATATTACAATGAAGAGCATTTTTACATCATTATGCGAACTTGTACGATGGTTTTCATCCTATTCCTATTATTGTTTGCACGTATTATGGAAATGTAATATCGTTCTGCGGACGAACAGAATTATTTGGTATTTATGTCATCTACTCCAGGTTTTGTAATGTATATTTTTATTTTGCACAAAGTGTAATAAAACATCACTTTACTGCCAAAATTGCCTTACATTTTATTACTAGCGACAATAAGGGACGATGTTTAAAGTGTACATCTGGGCAACATGCATTACCAAGAGGCTGGTACGAAGGGTTCGCTCGTAAGGTAATAAAGTGGTCAAAATATGTTTTTATTTTTATAAAACGTTCAAATCTCTACAAAAAAAATCCATATAAAATTTTTACATTGTAATGCTATAGAGAAGACGATCAGAGTTTAACGAAAACGCAAATAATGCATATTTAATAACTTAGCTAAGAAAAATATATGTTTTTGCTTATCTGTTTGTATAAAAACCAATACAAATGTTTCGTGATGGTCATCTAACAGAGAAAAGTTTTCAAATTTTAAACTTCAAGTTCCATGGCAAAAATGTCTTCATTGCATATTAGGAAGAGCTTGACAGTCTTATAGGTGCTTATAGTTTAAATAAAGTTATAGTAAAGCAATACGCTTCAAAATAGTCCGTCGAATTGATTTGATTTAATTTTTTTCGGCGACAGCATTCCACTTGAAATTTTATTATTGAGTCTCATGTATTATGACATCCTGATTACGAAAAAAACATTTGCGCCCAAAAATTCGTTGTGCGTCAAAAGTTATATGCACTTTTAGACGCGCTTTCACGGATTTTCAACTTATCTGCTTAATATATCTTGTACTAGTAATCGGATGGGAATTTTAAAAATACTGGACTATTTGAAATCAAATTTTTGAAAAATATAGACCTGTCCGATATGTATTGGTCAATCCGTCATCTTGAAAAAAAATTGAAAACACCAAAAATAGCCGAAAAAATCAAAATTAAATAACTTTGCTCTGATTGGGAGTAATTTCACCAAAGTTGTCAAAAATAAAACTCATTTATGGAACAAAAAAAAGTGACGTAGAGAATACCTCCTTGATAATTGACGAAGAATTAAATATTTTATTTCTACCGCCATCTTTGACCGTTCTATTTGACATACGGTGTCCGGGATTAGTGCATTATATTTGATCATAAATGAGTTTTATTTATGTCAACTTTGGTGAAATTACTTCTTCTTATAGAAATTATATTCAATTTTGATTCTTTCGGCCATTTTTGGTGTTTTCTATTTTTTTCCAAGATGGCGGATTGACCAATACATATCAGACAAGTCTATATTTTTTAAAAATTTTATTTCAAATAAGCCAGTATTTTTAAAATTCCTATCCGATTACTAGTACCAGATATATTAGGCAGATAAGTTGAAAATCTGCTAAAGCGCGTCGAAAAGTACATATAACTTTTGACGCACAAGAAATTTTTGGGCGCAAATATTTTTTTAGTAATCATGAGGTCATAATACATAAGAATCAATAATAAAATTTCAGGTGGAATGTTGTCGCCGAAAAAATCAATTCAACTGCACTAAAATAAATAATAAAATATCGAAATGAAAATTATAATGTCCCGCTTGAATGTGAAACAAGCCAATAACTTTTTATATTTTGACTGATTTGAATAATTTATTTTTATTTTTCTAATTTAATTTCTTTTATTTTCACATTAAAACTTTTTGCTGGAGATGATCTACGTTGATGCTTTCTTTATTAATTTATTATATTTGTTATAATATTCAAATTGTATTAAGGTTTAGACAAGTTAGCAGTCTAGTAATTCGTTTTTGCAATTTTTAGAAAACGAAATAAGTATGGTGATGAAGATACATAATTTACCAACTGAACAAAGAAGGAATGCATATTTTCAACTTTCAATTGTACGAAATTGGCTGAATGAATATTTTCGAAATAGATGCATATGATCCATCAACCTTTAGACTGTTTTCTACGGGGTGCGTTGAAAGAAGTTACATACAACGACCGCGTAATAACTGCGATTAGTTCCCTCATAAATTATAGACCAATGGCGTTTCGTAAATTTTTAAATTTCAATCAATGACAACAGTTTTAACTAGTTTCAATTGCTATCAAATTACGTCTAGTTTTTAAATGCACAAGATAATTATTTATATTTGGTTGTAATATAATAAAATAATAATGATTGTTACTTAATTTATATTAAAAAAGTGCATGTGTATAAATAAAAACCTAAGTACGTAAGGAATTTGTTCATTTGGGAAATAATCATTGCTAAAAATTATGTTTTTTTTCTACAAAGAATTATTCAGATATTTAAATAATGGGCCTTTCCCGCTATTTTTTTTTATTGTGTTATGGGAAAGATCCTATCAAAATATTACTAAAAATGAATTTTAATTTTTTTTCTGAACGCATAAAATACTACAGAAAATATTCAAATATTACTTATATCAACAGCAGATTTAAACGATAGCATTCGGGCGGCAATGTGACGTCATCATAACCACACCAATCAAATATGATCTTAAACCGCTGCCAGAATTAGCTATAAAGGTGCATTCTCAAACCAAGTTCCCAAACAATCTCACTTGCGTTCTGTTTTCCATATCTTGCAATTCTATTGGTGCCTGAAGTACATTTATGAGGAACCACCAATAGAATCTCGTAAAGTAAAGTGCTAACGTTTAATTGAGAACGTCCGTTTATAATCCCGATTGACATTGCGTAAACGTAAATGTTGTGATTTCAATCTAAAGAGACAAATAAAGTATAAAATCAAGCCCGCTAAAAGGAAGTTAGTAACAATATACGCATACGTTAAAATGATCTTCACAACAGAAAAATCCAGGAGCAGTATAAACAACACCAGGAACTTTTGCAACTTTCCACCACAATTTTCGAATTTTCAAATTTGTTGGGACGCGCAAAAATAACTTGGTAGTATTTTCACTAGTGATTGGACACACTGGTACAAAACAAACCCTTGTAAGCGGCATTTTCTAATTATAAAATAAAATTACGTAAATATCGTATTAAACATAAACAATAGAAAGTGAGGTTATCGAATATGATTTGAGCATTTCAGTACAGCGTTGCCAGATGATACTGATATTATACCATATGTGAACCAAAACGATCAAAAATAGAGAATATAAACATGATATATGGATTTTAGACTCAGACAGTGAAAGGTTGACAGAATTTTTGTTTTTATTTAGCATCAGGTTAACGAAGAGTACATTGTAATGAAAAAAAATGGTCTATTCAAACTAGACAGTTGATATCGGAAATACGATGTTCACATGAAAAGACGTACACCTGGCAATAGACAACTCCCTTTAAAAATACGACTTTTTATTGGTCTAATCAGACTGACGTTGCAAGCTCGCGCCTTAGAACTCATGTTTCAAATTAAGTGAAATAAAACTGATTTAGTAAAGTAAATATTTGGTAGAACATACAAAATTGCAAGAAACTAAATTAATATAAAATTATATTATAGTTTATTATATGGTTTGGTCGTGGTGAAATAGTAAAATTCAGTCATGCGGAAAAGGCCCATTATGACATTTCTTAGTGTCACTTGAAACTATATTTAAGAAATACGGTTAATTAACCTTTACATTATTACTTTATTTCACAATTTCTGGATTTCAAAAAAAAACTTAATATGCACCATGGCACTAAAGTTTCTTTTTATGACAGTAATAATCTTGGCATATATCAGCCGAGGTCTAAATGACAAACTGCTACATTTTTGCAAAATTTCGCTTTTAAGCAACTGTTTTCGACTACAATTTACACAAAAAACCCTCGACCATTTTTCTTGTTCTACATTTCAGTTAAAAGACTACTCAAATTTGTCAAAAATTTAAAATGTTACTGTTTGTCCCTGAGTGATCCGCTTAAAGGTGTTTGCATGTTCGAATTAGGATGCAGCTTGAATTTCACTTATATTTGGCACACCAGAAAGACAAAAACGATAACTAATAAAAACTTCAACTCCTATTCAAGAATCAGTATTTATATATTTTACCATAAAATGATACTCCAATGTTGTTAAATTTTTATATTATGATTTTTTTATTATATCATGATAAGCAGAGAAACTGCAATCAAACAATTGTCTTATTTATCTTATTACATATTTAAAGAAACGTAAAACCGATTTCAAACGAATTATTTTGTTATTCACGTCGAATTCACTATTATTTGCTATTAAATTATTAATCTATTGCAGTAATGTCATAGAGAACATGATAACTAAATTCCCCAAATTTCATGGTTGGAATGCATCAAATGATGGCACATATAATAGCTTTGACATTAATAAACACTTATTTATACCTGGTGGAGCACAATATAATCTAGAAATAACATATATTATTCTGTTTACCTTTCAGCTTTATATTGTAGTAACAGTCTGGAAATAAAGAAACTAAAATAAAAATCTATATAAAACTCAAAAAACTATGGACATGTACTCGTAAAACACGTTTTCCGAAAAATTTATATGATATACTACATTTTATTAATTCTGATGATTTCTACTAAATTAAAGCCTTGAACATAGCAATTCCTACTGATAGTCCGCCAAAACATTATAAATCAACAATAGTGATACGCAAAAAAACAAAAGATTGTTTTTAAAAAAATCTCCAAAGAACATCTCTAAAGAATAAGAATTATAATTTCACTCAGTTTTACAAATATCGTTCTACTTATTAGAGGAAAGTAGCAGGGAACTGTACCTTATTACCTAATATCAATTTGAAATCGGCGCAAAAATATCTAATTTTAAAACTACGTTTTGCACCGATTTCAAATTGAGTTAGATTTATACCTAGGAACCCGGTTCCTATGAATCAACTTTAACGAAACTTTTTGCATTGGGTTGCTGAAACCTAATACTAAAATGTTTATGAATTAGAAGTTGTCGTTTTTTTTTTTATTTAAAAGTTCATCGAGATCTGCAAATTCTTTGAAAAAATACTCAATACACGTAAGTTTTAATAGTTTTTGTTCTGTAGACAAAAAATCGTACCTGAGTAGTATTGTAGGTTTGTGATTACCGAGGTGATTACAAATTTAAGGTAAAAAATTACAAATTCAAAATGTGGGACTCAAAATGGCGGCCAAAAAAGTTTAAAATAAGACATCATTAATACAAAAAACACCTAAAATTTCTGTAGAAACAAACTTATTGTTAAATCACATAATTCATAATAATTTTAACAAAATATACTATTTATCTTCGATATCTTCGTTTTAAACTTCGCTTATTTCTATAATAGGAAAAGGGCTCGAGCAACTATCACCATTGCATTCAGAACAAGCTGCAGTGCAAGGTAATCCATGCTTTCTGCATCCACAAGCAGCTCCGCATCCTGTCTTACATGTACAAAAAATAATTTTAAGTAGATTTCAGGAGCTCGTGGCTTATTCAATGAGACTGATTTTAGCAGCGAAACTAGCAGCGAAAACAAAAATTGTTTTGTTTGCATTTTTGAATACACATATTCGTAGGTAATGATAATATCAACATTTTTACCTACAAATTATGACCCAGGAGCTAATAAGAAGGCTATTAGCGTCAAATTCTCAAAATAATTTTGACGACCAACGCGTATTTTTCAGGTAAAACTCGTATTAAAAAAAGTAACCTGGCTCTATTCGGATCGATTTTAATCGAAAGGAGGTCTCTTTAGCTTTAATTACAAAAAAGAAAATTAAGTCCCCAGCATATCTAACATTGAAGTTAATCGCGAAATAGACGTTGACGGCGTTTCCGCTGCTAGCGCATTTTTTATGTTAAACTAAAATAAAATAAGATCTATTAACCTGGCCCTTTTCGGGCCCATTTTATTCGAAAGGTGGGCTCTTTACCTTTAATATAAAAAAAATTAAGTCCTTAGTACATCTAACATAAAACTTAGCCGCGAAACAGACGACAGCGTTTTCGCTGCTAGAGCTTAATTTCTCAAGTAATTTGTTAATAAAAAAAAAATTGAATAGCCTGGCCCATTTCAGACCACTTTTAATCGAAGGGTGGGTTCTTTAGCTTTAATGTTTAAAAAAAATTAAGTCCCCAGTACATCTAACATAGAAGTTAATCGCGAAATAGTCGTTGTCGGCGTTTCCGCTGCTAGCGCATTTTTTATGTTAAACTAAAATAAACTAACATCTATTAACCTGGCCCATTTCGGACCCAGTTTAATTTATAAAAAAAATTCAGCCACTAGTACTTCTAACATAGAAGTTAGCCGCGAAATAGACTACAGCTTGTTTCGAATGCAATGGTGATAGTTGCTCAAGCCCTTTTCCTATTATAGAAATGAGCGAAATTGAAAACGAAGGTATCGAAGATAAATAGTATATTTTGTTAAAATTATTATGAATTATGTGATTTAACAATAAGTTTGTTTCTACAGAAATTTTAATTTTTTTATATTAATGATGTCTTATTTTAAAGTTTTTTGGCCGCCATTTTGTGTCCCTCATTTTGAATTTGTAATCACAAACCTACAATACTACTCAGGTATGATTTTTTTGTCTACAGAACAAAAACTATTAAAACTTATGTGAACTGAGTATAATAATAATAATAATAATAATAACTTATTTATCCAAAAACGACCATACACATGGTATAGGACAAGTCAACAAACACAGTTTATAAATAAAATAAATACAATAAGAGACATAAATAACTAACAATAAATAGATAAAAATAATTTCAGTTCATATATTCGTCTATGCTATAAAAACATTTATCTATTAAGTAATTCCTTAAAGTATTTTTGAAGTGATTTAAATTATCAATGGACTTAATATCTTGAGGCAGCTTATTATAAAATAACATACCCATATAAGCAGGATTTTTTTCATAAATAGATAATGCATGTATTGGTAAGCACAAATCGTTACCCTTTCGTGTATTATAACTATGATAATAATTATTTTTAGTAAATTTATCTAAATTTCCCTTAATAAACAATAACGTTTCAAAGATATAGATTGACGGCAAAGTTAACAGTCTTAATTTTTTGAAAATTTCTTTACATGATGTTGTTCTTGAAACTCCTACAATAGTTCTAACCGATTTTTTTTGCAAACGAAAAGCTCTTATTGCGTGATGAGAGCATCCTCAAAATATAATGCCATACCTTATTCTGGAATAAATTAGTGCATAATAATAAGATAACATAACTTTTTATGAAGTAATTTGACGTAGTCTGTACAAAGCGAAGCAAGTAGACGACATTTTTTTGCAAATCATTTCAATGTGCGTTTCCCAACTTAAGCTGTTATCTATATTTATACCTAAAAATTTTGTATTGGTAACTTGTTCTATTGTTTTGCCGTTGTTTTTTATAAGGTGACTTTCAAATACTGTTTTAATTCTAGGTGCAAAATTCATAAATACCGTTTTACTTGCATTTAGAAATAACTTGTTTTCGTTAAACCATATAATAAATTTATCCAACATAATTTGCGTATCCGATATAGAGTCCGAAATTGAATTCTTAGCAGAAATATAACTGTTGTCGTCTGCAAACATAACTAATTGCTTACTACTGTCAATACTTGGAAGATCATTAACAAACAGAAGAAAAAGCAGTGGGCCCAAGACCGACCCTTGTGGAACACCGCAATCAATTCCTATTTCCTCTGATCTTACTCCATCAATTTCTACTAACTGTGTCCTGTTTGAAATATATGTCCTTATTAGATTGTTAACTAATCCCCTTAAACCATAAGCTTCTAACTTTGTCAAAAGTAAAGCATGATCCACCAGATCAAACGCTTTACTTAAATCCAGGAATAAGCCGACACATTTCTTATTACTGTCCATATTGTCATACACTAAATTTAGGAAGTTGTAAATTGCTGAACTTGTAGACTTACCTTTTCTTATTTTTTCAAAGATTTTGTAAAAGATCTCGATGAACTTTTACATAAAAAAAAACGTCAATTTCTAATCCATAAACTTTTTAGGATTAGGCTTTAGCAACACAATGCTATAAGTTTCATTAAAGTTGATTCATAGGAACCGGGTTCCAAGGTTTTTTGTTTTCACGCCTAACGGCACTCCATTATAGGTAGTGAGATATTAGCAAAACAGTGAAATGTTATTTCTTACTTTTACTTCCACATCCAGTGGAAGTATAGTAACGACAAAAATTTTTTTAAAAATTCTTATTGTTCAAATGGGCTTAGAATGTCACGAAACGTCGAGATTTTAAGTTTGGGCGAAAAAAAAAAATTCTTTATGAAATCGGATTTGAAGGAAACAACTACTCAGCGGGCAAATACCCCGACCTGCATTGAATTACACCTTCAAATCGTGATCAGTAACCAACTATCATTTGTCCGTTCCTAACCAGACATATACCGGTTTCGAACTTATTATGTTCTCATCAGTATGCCATAGGTCATGGAACAGACAAATGATAGTGGTCAACTTGCTAGTCTTATACAAACTGAATCAAATGGAGTGTCGGTGAGAGGTAAACTCTCATATGGTCAGATGCTACTATACGTCGGACAAATGTCACTGACGTATAGCGACTTGCCTTTTTGCAAGTACCAAGAGCGGCGACCTCTAGCTTTAGTGGGCTATACTCACTGTTTATGAAATCGGATTTGAAGGAAACAACTACTCAGCGGGCAAATACCCCGACCTGCATTGAATTACACCTTCAAATCGTGATCAGTAACCAACTATCATTTGTCTGTTCCTAACCAGACATATACCGGTTTCGAACTTATTATGTTCTCATCAGTATGCCATAGGTCATGGAACAGACAAATGATAGTGGTCAACTTGCTAGTCTTATACAAACTGAATCAAATGGAGTGTCGGTGAGAGGTAAACTCTCATATGGTCAGATGCTACTATACGTCGGACAAATGTCACTGACGTATAGCGACTTGCCTTTTTGCAAGTACCAAGAGCGGCGACCTCTAGCTTTAGTGGGCTATACTCACTGTTTATGAAATCGAAATATATAAACAGTGAGTATAGCCCACTAAAGCTAGAGGTCGCCGCTCTTGGTACTTGCAAAAAGGCAAGTCGCTATACGTCAGTGACATTTGTCCGACGTATAGTAGCATCTGACCATATGAGAGTTTACCTCTCACCGACACTCCATTTGATTCAGTTTGTATAAGACTAGCAAGTTGACCACTATCATTTGTCTGTTCCATGACCTATGGCATACTGATGAGAACATAATAAGTTCGAAACCGGTATATGTCTGGTTAGGAACAGACAAATGATAGTTGGTTACTGATCACGATTTGAAGGTGTAATTCAATGCAGGTCGGGGTATTTGCCCGCTGAGTAGTTGTTTCCTTCAAATCCGATTTCATAAACAGTGAGTATAGCCCACTAAAGCTAGAGGTCGCCGCTCTTGGTACTTGCAAAAAGGCAAGTCGCTATACGTCAGTGACATTTGTCCGACGTATAGTAGCATCTGACCATATGAGAGTTTACCTCTCACCGACACTCCAAAAAAAATTCTGTCTGTCGGTCTGTCGGTCTGTCTGTCTGTCGGTCTGTCAGTAACTTTTTTTGTGCGCACTTTTACTCTGGAACCGTTTGAGATATTGACTTGAAATTTGGTACACATACACATATGTACTTTAACGAGATCTAGAACTAGATTATATTTTCATCTTGTTCCGTCGAAGAGTTGGGGGGTAAATTAGGATAAATCTGGGGAAAATAGGTAAATCAAGCAGGTAAGAGTCCGTAAAATTGGCATTTAGTATATACAAGAGAAGCTAAGGTCTCAAAAAAAAATTTGGCATTAGCCACCCCCACCCCATTATTAAAGGGGATAAAAAAATTGTGATTTAGTGTGTGTACAAGAACCAGAAACCTCAAAATGTTTTTTGCTTCATCAAAGTCTGGGGCCCGAATTGCTCGTGTATAGCTACTGCTCCTCCGAGGCAAACTGTAAATTCCAACTTGTCGGCCTAAAGGTGCATAAAAATTATCAGTGTTAGTGGTTCCAACAGCATTCAGAAGATATACAATTTGCATATTACTTTAATTCCTAATTAATAATTCAATCATTATTTTTTATCCATTGAGATATGAATGTTGATGTATTATAGCCTTCTTACCCTATATAAACATTTTTGAAAAGATAAAAATTTACATATTCCCAATGAAAATTGTCTATGTCAAAATTTTTCAAGATTTATTTACAAGCAAAAGCGACTACACATTGGGTGAGGGATTTTTATTTACCAATTAACTGAAAACTGATTAAATATTTTTCAGAAGATGGAAGTTAAAAACCGCAGAGTTGACTACATAGTGAACAATTTCCAAAGTTGCCGAGACATTACTGTCGAATATTTTGAATATATTGTACGCAGACATTACTGTCGAATATAAAATCTACAATATATTGTAGGCAGTTTAACCGCCACAAATCATGTTACCTTTTTAGCTTATTTGCGAAAAACTTTTATATAATGGAAAACTTTAAGCTTAAATCAGATTTCAAGTGTAATTTAAATCACCATGTTTAAACTTCGAAAGAAAGAAATATGAAATATTGTGCCAAAGAATGTTAAGCAACAACATACATGAAGAGGATTGACGGAAAATGTTAGGCAAAGTTACGAATCTTAAGCTGAGTCCACAGCCACATCATTGTTGCGTGTAATTCTTGTGAGCAATGTTCGTATTGTATGTACGAACGCTTGTTGTTGGAATGTCGGAAGATATTCAGTGCTCCCTAACACTATATAGTGGATTGTGCGAGTCGGAAAAAGTCCCGAAAAACCCGACTATTGTCTGATGCAACTAAAGTAGTTCTCGCCCGTTTTCGAGCAAGCCAATAACCACCTCAACGGCCAATAACCACCATGGGTGACAGAGCGCTTTCATCATGCCACTGGACAAAAAGATTTCCTTTCTATTTTCGAGCATGTCGAACACGGAGAGGACCACGAATCGAGTGCTTGACACCCGTTTACCCTCTCAACGGCAAAAAATACCCGTTCGCATTTTCACAATTCAAAGGGTACAAAGAACGTAAAAAATAAATTTAAAATAAAAAAATTAATAAACAAATGTATTGTTTTTTTTTTTCATTTTTTTATGGTCATACTATTTTATAATGTAAGAAAAGCCAGCGAACAATATATGCAGTAATTGTTTACGTCAATAAAAATATTTTTTATAATATATTATGATTAAATAAATCAAATAAATGTTTCAATTATTATATAAACCTATTTTTCCCAAAAAAATATGTACAAAAAATATACATTCATATTTTTTCAGCTTCACAGGAAATGAAGATGACTACTTTGCTGACGAGATCGAGGTGACATCTTAATGTTTTTCCTGTGTAGCAACCTCAAAAACGCTGGAGAGGGGAGCTTTGCTCGGGGGTATGCTGAGAACGCACTCTCACCTCTCACCCCTTTGGAAGGTTGTTAATGGCCATTTACAGGGGTGGGTCAGGTGGGTCACCCCGGGGAGGAATTTCACCATCACCGTTCATCATCCTCAAAAATGGAGGATCACCAAGTAAGAGTAACTCAAACAATTACAATTAGGCAATTCAAACTACGTGACATCCAATATGGCGTCTGATGGAGTCGAGGGCAAACATTCATTTTCATTCGTTAAACGTTTGTGTTTTTCTGTTGGCTTGGCTACGTTTCTGGAATTTAGAAAAAATAAACCCGTGTTTGCTAATTGTTTGCCAACGATCATAAAGATTGAGTGAAAAAATAGACATACAATATTAATTGCCGAAACTGATTCTCTACCTTTTGCTGTCACCATATTAGTAGTTATAATGAATGTACCATATTAAAATTATTTCAAAATGTAATCGCGACAATGAAGTCTCAAGGACAACAAACAAACAAACTATACTTGATTAACACGACAAGGTTATTTTCGTGCCATTTCATTTTACTTGATCACATAAGTCTAATAAAACATGCTTAAATGAAAAGTGTTAACGGCATCATTCACAGTAAGATAGATGATACTATTTTCGAAGTTTCTTTTAATTAAAAGTTCTCTCCTTAAGAATCCAATTTTAATTTTTTTAATGGATTCGATATATTCATCATATTAGATCTAATCTTCAAAGCATATAGTAAGCATGATTGATTACAATCACTGAAATCGATTAATATTAGAGTCAACTTTTTGCAAGTGAAACCGCACTATTTACAATTATTCACAATAGTGGGTGAGTCCTGCGCTTGGCCCTGCGCAAATATAAACATATAAAAACATCGACAAACGAAAACACATCGTGAAAATAATAATTACTGAAAGGGAAACTAAATGTAAAAGTAACCTAAATTTTATTGTAATAATATGCTATAGAATTATTGGTATTTTCGCTTGTTGGAGGAAGAGTAAAAAATTTAATTAGTACGAATTGTATAGCTGTATGGCGTCGTTAAAATCGCAATTAATTTTTTTGTAAATCCACAGGTGTACACATGTGGTTTAATTAGAACTAACAAATATTTCATGCTCAATCATATGCGATTTTCACAATTTCTTATTTAACAGTATAGATAGATAACATAAACAGAGCTAGCAAATATTTTACTGGTAATTTTATCTTTGATTTTAGAAATTAGCATATTACTCACTATTCTATGTATATATAGTTAGATAATATGCGTTTAAAGGTAAAACTGCATTTTACATTTTCAAATCAAATCATTCATTGACGTTATATACAAAAATACAGTCCAATATTTAAAATACACAAAAAAATCCCTTGCCTCACGAATCACTACTTCCACATCCAGATTTGCTAGCCAAGTTTCTCACAGCGAAAAAAAATATTGATACTATATTTGCACTCCACTATGTGGAAATTAGAACTTCAGAAATATACTATTTCAAATTGTCTATTCTAAAATCCTATGCGGGTGGTAATGGGAAGAGTACAGGGAGTGGCTAATGCCATAAACTATTTGAGGAATTTGGTTCTTGTATAAGTATACACACCGAATCTCAATTTTATTTTTGTTCAAATAGGCTTAGAATATCATAAAATCGGGGTTTTAAGTTGAGCAAAAAAATATTTCTGTCAATCGGCCTGTCTGGCGGAATGATAATAAGCTGTAAACTTATATAAATCTTTGTTTTGGCATTTTATAAGTTGGCTCAAAAGTCTCATAAAATCTCGTGTACGCGAGTTAAGTTTTTACATTAGAAACAAAATTGTCACAACCCGCAGTCATAAAAAACGGTGATTTCCGAAAAATGGACATAATATATCATTTTTTGCGGTTTTTTTCGCCTTTTTTCACATTTTACTCTAAAACTACGCACTAGAGAAAATATTCAAGAGACAAAAATTGTAGAACGGAAAATTTCCGATCGACATAAGTATTTGAAATTTTCCTTCAGTAGTTGGTTTTCCCGCGTGAGCACGCTGGTGCATGTATGTATATATGCTTTTGCACTTTTCTTCTGTATTTTGAGCACAAACGATGCATTTTATGAAAAATAACAACAGGCAAAAGTTGATGAGCGGAAAATTTTCTAGCAATAAAACTTCTTTTTTTTTTTCATAAATTTTTACCTGTCGTCATTTTTCATGAAAATGCATCGTTTGTGCTCAAAATACAGAAGAAAAGTGCAAAAGGGCAAAAGCATGTTCAGCGTGCTCACGCGGGAAAACCTACTATTAAAGGAAAATTTCATACTATGTCGATCGGAAATTTTCCGCTCTACAATTTTTGCCTCTTGAGTATTTTCTCTAAAATGCATAGTTTTAGAGTAAAATGTGAAAAAATGCGAAAAAACGCGAAAAATTATATACAGCGTGTCCCACTTTTCACGGTAACACCTTTGTAGCTCAGTTATTAGTCACCCAATTTTAACCAAGTTTAGATGGGTATCAAAGACTTTTATTATACCTTTTTTAAGTAAAACAAAACTTATTTCAGTCATTGGCGTGCATTTTTATTATGGAAAAAAGAGTGGATTTTTCGAGAAATTATATTAGGCATTTTTTTGTTCAAAAACTAATGCAATATTATTGATCAGCATGCTGTAGAATCGCTGTATCCAGAATTTAACAACATTTTGATTTTTGGTTTTTGAATTATGGCCCACTTAAAATTACCTATTTTAAACATTAAATAATCAATAAATTAGTAACGAAATATTTTTCGAAAAAAAGTCATTCTTCATGTTCTCTTTAAATTCACTTTTTTTACTATCCCATATCATCGAAACTTTCAAATTTCGAAGGCTAAGAATTTTCATTGAAAAATTTTGAGTCATCAGGCCTGTAAATTATTCGGGCATTAAGGATTACCGAATTAAAAAAAAAATAAAAATAATAAAATAAAAATAATACCCCCATACCTCTTGATGAAATTTCAAGGTACTTTGAGGTACTCATTCGAAGCGAAATTCAATGCTCTTTAATTTTGATAATAGATGATTTTTCGATTGGATGCATTGTTTTTAAGTTATAGGCCACAAGCTGAAAAAAGTGCCAAAAATTCGTGGTTTTTCGTCTGCATAAAAATTTGCCAATGGGTTTGGAGGTCTAAAACTTGGATTCTACATACTCTCTACAATACATACAAGATAAAAAAAAATCTACTACCTCATTTATGGTAACTATAAAGTACCCCGTTATTGAACTATGTATTATGTGAATTTTGGGTGCTATTTGAATTCCCTTTTGACATTTTATTAATCTTACATAATAGTGGAGTCAAAATAAACTTTCAATGGAATTGTTTGGCTGCAGAAATTTTATTGTTTTAATATGTTTTATGTAAAATAAAGTAGTAGTCAACACTGACATTTTCCTTAATATCTCCGGTCGTAGTAATCGCATCGCAAAAATAAAAGTAGCAAATTGTTCGCAATAATATTTTTAATAAGACTAGGCCTATGAAAAAACTTTCTGACAATTTGTTAATTAAATATAAAATAAAAACCTCCAAAAATTGCCTTTTTTAACAATTTAACAAATATAACCTAATAATGCATCAATTGTAACGAAAGTTGATGGTACTATATCCTCTGTTGAACTTAACCTTAGTTCAAAATTTTAGCTCAAAATATTTATTCAATAACAATTTTGATACATTTTGTGTTATATTTGGCGACTCAGTTCGTTTTTAAATAAATTGAAAAACAGACTATACGATGTCTTTAATATTATTCAAATTCATTAACGACATATTATTTTAACACTACTTGGATTGCTTCGTATTTTTATTACTTGTTACCTAATTGTCTAATTACTTCCACGTCCAAGTGGTCTAGTAACAAAAAAAAAAAAAAAAATTGACATTTTTATTTTTCAAATAGGCTTAAAATGTCATGAAACGTCGAGATTATAAGTTTGAGTCTGTCTGCCTTTAACCTTCTTTGTGCACAGGAATACTCCGGAACCGTTCAAGATATTGATTTGGTACACATATGTATTTTAACGAGATCTAGAACTAGATTTTATTTTGATCTTATTCCGTTGAAGGTTGAGGTAAATGGGGGTAAATAGGTAAATCAAGCAAGTAAGAGTCCACAAAATTGGCATCTAGTATATATAAGAGAAGCTAGGGTCTCAAAAAATTTTTTGAAATTAGCCACTCCTCTTAACAATCCCCCCCCATTATTAAAGGAGGTGAAAAAAATAAAATTTTCATTTAGTGTTTGCACAAAAACCAAAGGTCTCAATTTTTTTTTTTGCTTTATCCACCCCCATCACCCCCAATACTGATGTGGCATACCGTTTTATGGGTTTTTGGGTAGACGATTTCAAATATTATATTATTAAAGTTCCATAAACAATTGTTTCCACATACAAATTTTTTTCGTTGTGAGATAGTGCAGGCGCTGACAGTAGTTGAGTATGCAAAATGCGAGGACCGCCAATATTCTTGGCTAAAGATGTCGGTCTCGGATGACTGGGGTCGGGCAGGACTATTGCCCTTTACCCCAATACATCGCTGTAGACCGGGGACCAGCCTCGTGCAGGGCGGGCTAACTTACTTTACGTCGGCCCCACTCACAAATGTGAGCGGTGCAGACGATTTCGGCCCACCTCCCTGGGTCCTGGCTCGTTGGACCTTGCTGGCTAAGGCCTCTTCTGGCGCTCTTCTGTCTTGATCTTCTTTCTTCGCCAGCTTGTCCCCCCCGGGGGGGTGTCATCGGTCAGTCGGGTGTTTTGGATTTTTGGCAGGAGTGACTGCCGGTACACAGAATGTCAATTGACATCCTGTCATCCGGATCGTCGGTAGGGTAAGGATGAGCTGTGCAGCGTGAGGACTGGCAAGTATGTTCAGATTCTTATACCTAAGACTCTAAGTAATGGAAAAACCCATCTTGCCGTCTGCTGCGGTGGTACGTGCCGTCCTCTCCCCGCGCCCTACTGTAAGCATAGCGCGTCTATCCGTTCAGAGTGTTTCTGCGTCAATCAACACAAAAATGTTGCGTTGAAGGCTCGCGTTTGTTGTGTATACCTAATATATTTTAAATCATTCAACAAAAATTCCTACCAATTGTAAAGCTTTCTTTTCAAGCACTCAAAATAAATTACAACTTGTTCGATATCTTTGCACTACTGCTCCAAAATATGCACAAGTAAAAGAAGACTGCGAGATGTACATTTGTGGAGGATTCGATGATCCAACAAAATGTTTCAAGCTACAAGGGTCTTCATTTTGTGAGGTACTTGAATTAAAATCAAACCTCTTAGAATCTGATTAAAGGATGTTTTGTTACATATTTCACGCAGTAAGAATTCACTCTGCCCATGTTATTATCCTCAGCGCTGATATAAATGTATTCATCTTGGCGATTTATTACTGGAGCAAATATTGGTTGTCTAGGTCTATGGTTCAACGGTTCTTATAAAAAGAAACATCTTCTAGGATACCATTTAGCTGCTGAATCCCATGGTGAAAGCATATGTAATATTTTGCCAGCATTACTTCCCATAAGTGGTTGCGATACTACCAGTAGATTAGGCAGTAAAACAGAATGTTTGAAAGCTGCAATGGACGATTTTGCACAAACAGCCCTTGTATCTTTGAGAAACCTTGACCTAAATGCTGAACAATTAAAATATTTAGAAACAGTTTGCAAATTGAGTTTGTTTTCAAAGAATTCTTGAAATATTTGCGGTAGTTTTCTCGAACACGGTTGGAATTATCAAGTTCTACCAAGTGTACCTTTTTAACGTAGAAATGACTTCTGCATGAGATTTTCTAGTCAAAAGTGCCACTACGTTTCGTAAAAAAAGAAAAATATTCATCATCAGGCATAGCTCATGAGGCATCCTCCAAGGGCTAGCGTGATGTAGTACATAAATTATTGTTTCTTAGCTTAAAAAATGTTGCCTTACCAAATTGGGGGAAGATCGGTCAAGGGGTAGTTGAGATATTGCAAAAGAAAAGAAAAAAAATTACAATTTTAACACCTTGTATCTTTTTACAGCAACAATTTACTAAAGCATGTTTAGTTATATCCTCATATTTTGATTCAAAGAATCTACCCTTGAACTATGGCCTATTATTAATGGTCCACCCTGTGTGGATAAGAGGAGGAGGGATAAAAAAAAATTGGACCAGAAAATGTAACGGCAAAATCCGGATTATTAATCTTTGAACTATTCTCAGCTAATATCCATTGATAAAATGCGGTCCTCATATTTTGCATACTCACTTCTTTCTAGCTCTCTAAGAGACTTGGATAGAAAATCTGCATGTGGAAGTACTGATTCCTTGGGCAGCGGTTTTTATAATCTATCATGAATATTTATAGTTATAGTTACAGTCATAGTTGTAGTTATAAGACGATCCAACTACCCAACCAACCATCCTTCTCGGTACACTTTGAAAATTGCCATGACAACTCGTAAAAGTGAGCTGGTCTGCTGGAACTCCAGCGTCTTCAAAGCGTACCGACAATGTTGGCTCCAGCAGACCAGCTCACTTTTACGAGTTCGCATGATAATCTTCAAAATGTACCGAGAAGATCGGTTGGTTGGTTGGACCGTCTGTAGACCCCTTATACTTAGTTTAGTTTATTTATTTTATAAATTTCTTCCGTGAATGGTATAATTACAATTTGAGGTAGGTACCACTCATGCATATTTCATTTTAAACAAATATCTATAATCTAGAATTTAGTTCCTGTAAATATGTTTAAATAAATGAATAAATGCGTGTTTCCCTAAAGAATCATAAAACTAACTACTCGTCTCTCCACCCACAGGAAAACATAAATTTTATTTGTGTATACGGTGTTTCAATTTTAAATGTGACCTAAATAACAGTTGATTCATAGCAAATCAATTCAAGAAGCATGAGCTGTAACTTACTTATCCTGCCTCACACAAACCGCGAAGATAAGTTGTGCTCCTTAAACACATCATTATTTACATATATAGCAAAAATACATAATGATTTGTATCTGTCGATCGCCTCTCTGTCAAGTAACATGTTTACACGATTCCGTTAGGGACATCATCAGGATCAGGATGTGCCAAGGCCTTTTATAGCATCTAGTCAGATGATCTCGTTTTACTAATTTGTAGTTTATGGATTTTTTCGACTGTTTATGAGTCATGTTTGTTTTTCCTTATTTTACAAACTAGACGAGTTGACTGTGTAAATAATATTTACTATGTCAATTTATTGTGCCATTATAATTTATCATGGTCTGGGTAAATACTGATGTTATTGGAGTAAGGTATCACAGTTTATATAGCTATTTGATATGCACTTGCATCTATATTGAAACTGTCTTGTTGTGGAAGGGTTCATTGGCTTTTATTGCACGTTGTATTCATGAGTTTAAATAATATTAGATTTATAATAAAAGAATGATTTACGAAAGCAAAACTGTAATAAAACATTAGTGTTGTTCGGTTTTGTTTCACACAAATTACACCCTACTGAATTATAAGAAGATACATATATAATAATGGTTCTATATTGATAATATTTTAACTAGATTCAAGATCTCGAGTCCCCCCCCCCCTCCTCCACCCATGAATCATTTTGTCAGATTTTTAGTGACCTCCTAAAAGTGAACTTTGTTGAATGGCCCGAAGTACTACAAGGTAGGGGAGGGCTTCACTTGAAATTCCATCCATCAATTAATCAGTAATAGTTTTTTTTATGTTATATGTAATTTGCTTCTGAAACTTTTTTAATTTTTAATAATTTTTATGAACATTTATAGTTTTTGGGAAAAACGCAAGTAGTGGATTATCAAATTTCAATTGCTTCGTGCAAAAAAACTTGTTTCAGTATTAAATCAAACTAAAGTTATTATTTAAAGTTTTAGTTTTCACCATTGTTCCTAAAAAATCAATCCTTTAGCGAAATTTTGCATTACTCTTCTCATCGCCATCTGAAATCCGATTCCAAAGAGAAGAATTTTCACCAAAAAAAGAAATCGCAAGGGTTCAAGTACGGTGACCAAGGTGTCCAGTATTTGGGACATTTATTTCTTCATCCTATCCATATATTAGAAAAGAGTTCATTTAAATATTTTCTTATGTTGACGCTAAAAGGTGGAGGTGTTCCGTCATACATGAACAACATTTCATGCCTAAGAGGTAGATGCAAATTTTCCATTTAAACTAAAAAAAACCGCTGCCTAAGGAATCACTACTTCCACATCCAGATTTTCTATCCAAGTCACTCACAACGAAAAAAATTTGTATGAGGAAATAATTGTTTATGGAATTTTAATAATATAATATTTGAAATCCTCTACCCCAAAAACCCATAAATCGA
Source organism: Rutpela maculata (assembly GCA_936432065.2). Taxonomy (NCBI): domain Eukaryota; kingdom Metazoa; phylum Arthropoda; class Insecta; order Coleoptera; family Cerambycidae; genus Rutpela; species Rutpela maculata. The sequence continues at coordinate 41,092,214 of OW386285.2, forward strand.
TACCCCACATCGGTAGTGGGGGTGGTGATATGGGGGTGGTAGTAGGGGTGGATGAAGTAAAAAAATATTTTGAGGTTTCTGGTTTTTGTACACACACTAAATTAATTTTTTTTTCATCCCCTTTAATAATGGGGTGGGGGTGGTAATGGGGGTGGTTAATGCCAAAATTTTTTTGAGACCTTAGCTTCTCTTGTATATACTAAATACCAATTTTATGGACTCTTACCTGCTTGATTTACGTATTTACCCCAAATTTACCCCAATTTACCCCCCACCCCTTCGACGGAACAAGATGAAAATATAATATAGTTCTAGATCTCGTTAAAATACATATGTGTACCAAATGTCAAGTCAATATCTTAAACGGTTCCAGAGAAAACGTGCGCACAAAAAAAGTTACAGACAGACAGACCGACAGACAGAAAATTTTTTTTCGCTCAAACTTAAAATCTCGACGTTTCGTGACATTCTAAACCTATTTGAACAATAAAAATTTTCAAAAATTTTTTTGTCGTTACTATAATTCCACTGGATGTGGAAGTAATTATCTCTAATAAATTCCAAATAATTTTCGCCATTTCAACGATTTGGCAAAATGATCGTACCAATAAAAAAATGGCCAACAGTGCTTGCCTAGTCAAAATATCAAGATATTAATGCCTGACGTTTAACATCAGAAAAAATATGTTTGTTGCAAATTTTCGTTGTACTTCTTCTTTTCTTATAAAGGCTTAATCCATAAAAACAGTGAAGTGTTTAAATTAATATTTCAAGTTGGGGATAAAGAGATAAAATGAAGACCTAAGTGGATAAAGGTGTTATGTCACACTTTTAAAGTTTTGAGTAAATTAAACAAAACGGTTTTGAGTTGGAACTTATTTATTTTGTCTTCGATTCAAATGAATAATACCTCATAAAATAGATAATTTTGGGTTATGTTCTTTTGTTTACACTAATATTAAAGAACAATATCAAGCTGTTATGAAACTAGATTTTTCTGTCCAAAACTGTGTACATCCACTAAAATTACTGGTTGTATGTATGACATGGCGCCTTTATAATTAAAAAGTTTCTATAAAATATTACAAATTTAGAATTCACCATTTATTGGGTGTTAAATCTATATCAGGGGTGTTCAAAAATTGCATAAGGTAATTTTTTTTAAAAATGCGACATAACACCTTTATCCACTTAGGTCTTCAAATGTTAAGAGGGAATTAAAGTCAGGAGGTAAAAATTCTGGCACTTCTTATCCACGTTACGGTTGAAGTTGTTAGAGCCTGAGAATCCTATTTTACCAATGATAATCCCTCCGATTAAAGAACTTATAATCTAGATACATAACAGGCTATCTTTTCACTATATACCTTGTTTGCTCCTAACATAGTCACATTACATGTCCATTAAAATGGATAGGTGAACATCACATCCCATAGGCAACAGTGGCGTTGTGTGTGTAGAAAATGTGTAGAATGGTAAATATTTTCATTAAAATGAATTATTGCAATTCCTGCATTACCGGCTCTTTATATAACGTGATGTAGGCATACGATATTACAGTAAGATAAATATGTATTGAAAGGATATTAAAATTTAATCGCTATTTACTTTATAACTGTAAACTGAATTTCATCATGTTACGACTATGGAACGATCGATTTTCTTCTTTTCTAAACTGCTTTCTGCAAACGGCACAGCACTACACTATTTATTTGCACAAAATATATTATCACTAAACTGTGTAAATATGAATAGAGAATATTATTTAGGTATTAAGCAAATCACAACTTAAAATAAAATTACTTTTTCACCAGTTTTTGGTCGGAGAATACGAAAAACATTTATTGACATTAATGGCCGAACTGTCAACTGAGATTATGATAATCGAACTGAAGCCGATCGTGCACGAGCGGCCGCGAATACGCCGATGGGCCAATCAGCAACTTATGGGAAGAAGTGCCTTAGATTGTGAGTCTTTCAGCGACAAATAAATCAATGCCATTATGTATCTAGATATAAGTTCTTTAATCGGAGCATAATCCCGTTTGGCAAGATAAATGTCTGGTACTTTTAAAAAATGTTGTCTTCTTGTGTAATAATTAAATTGGGACGAACGTCCATAACGATTATTATTTGCCGAGTCAAAACTCCTCTTTCTCTAAACATGTCTCTATATTGACAAATGTTTGGCGATTTGGTTATTACAGAGTTTTTTTTATAAAAACCCAAACCGTAGAACCAGCCAAGAATTAAGAAAAACATATGTACTAACCTAATACATGTCAGCACACAAGCGTGGAATATAGAAAAATCAGGAAATTCTCGTTCTGGAATTTTTTAACAAATTTTTCAGATATACAGAATCAGACTACGGTTAAGATGGTATATATATAAAACAGAAACGTGTAAAAAATAAGGAATAAAGCTAATCTATAACCTAATTCAAGAAGACAATATTCCACTTATGGGAAAACAGATAAAGTACATTAAAAGGCGTCGAAATGTTGTCATATTTTAATATATTGTTATATAGGTTATCAGTGACTTCTGTGTGCTTTTACATTCAAAGAATATAGCATCTAGGTCACTTGTGATGTGGCAGTATTCGCAACTATCAAAGTTGTAAATTTTAAGTTTAAATAAATATATAGGGTAGCATGTATAAGCAAATTTCAATTAAATTGTATTTTTTTGAGCAATTATTGTTTCCACACCAATACTCATATGGCAATTCAGTATGAATTAATGAGCATTTGGTAAGATTTATAAGATTTGATTTTTTTCTCGCTTATTTCAATTTGGGTCATTTAGTCAAATGTCATTTTGCACTTCTTATTACAATTGTGCGAAGTAGTCATCAAATAATTGTTACCCTGAAAGTTTGAGGTCGATCCGATAAGTAGTTCCAGAAATATACTGCTTTAAAATCAAGTTCTGCATAAACTGAGGCGGTCGAATCACTGACGTCAATCTCTCCCCGCCCTACCTCGCTTAATAATCTGCATTCCGCAATCGCAAACTGTTTAGTATTATCAATAAGGAGACGTAGGATCTTTTACTATGTGCGAATCCGGCTGTTTAAAAGCAGATTGGTTTAATTTACCAGAGGAGGATTTAATTATGGTGATGGAGTCACCAAATCACCAGTATATAAGTGCCGAAATGAGAAGAATAAAAATGAAACGGTATGTTGTATTTTTAAAATCGTAAATAATCATTACCGTGTCAGTTTTCACTATCAAGAAGATATATTATTATTTTGCTAATAATATAGAGGCTGTCTTACTTTTAATGACAAAGTCTTATTTTAAGAAAAAGTTACTAGTAATGAACATCTCTCAAGCTATTTATTTTTACACAATGTTAACTGTATATCTATATTTAAAATAGAAATGCCACTGATTGTGAGTGACTAACCGACTCGTCATTGTACCTATATATATGAGCTACACCATGTAGGTACCTGTAGTACCTGTAGATACTGTAAGTGTTTATGTTTATGTTATGTTTATGTTTATATGATTTTATAAAAAGTAAATTGGAATTATACATATATAAAGGAGGCTATTTTAATTCAACGATTTTTAATTTGAAATATTTTTAAAACTAAATGACATCCAAGTTTTTCAAAAAATATGTTATGTGGAGACTACATTCTCAAGCAAGGGGACACCAATGTGCAATTTAAATATAAATTAAAAATTTAGTTACAAATCTTAACACTGCTTCTTTGGGCAACTCTATAAAAAATATGCAATCTTCACCCCAAAAAAAAAAAACAAAACTGTTGCATTTTATCTACCTGATGTCTTTTAAAAAACTTTAGTATTTAATTTAGTCGTATAGATGTTTTAATTTAAAATTAAGCGCATCCTGTATATGTAAACACACATATATTTTTGGTACTGCATTGTTTTTAAACAAAATATTTCTTACATTAAAATGATCTTCACACACATATTTGTTTTTTTTTATCTCCAAGATATATATCGTGACATAAATACAGACTGTTAGACATCTAGACAAGCGGCTATGTCTACCAGTGGCGGCTCGTGACATTGTCTGCAGAGGAGGCTTGATATTTTGAAAGAAATTTCTACAAGTGAAAGATATTAATTTGGAAGATTGGAAGATATGCTGCTTCTTCCAAAGGGAAGCACAGCCTCCCATGACGAACCGCCACTGATGTCTACGTCTCCCGATGCGATAGAGGAGCGATTGACGTCACGCAGCTATAACACGAAACCACCAAGCGTTGATGTTCTTGATTAATTTTGAAGCCTATAGAGACCCTATAATTTTTTTTTTTTTTGCATTTTGCTCTAGAATTAATACATCTTGCAGAAAATGTAAAAAAATGCCAAATGAGCCCATTCGAATTAATTCCTGCCTCGACGCTGTCCTTGGCTAGATTCATCTACGTCTTCGTTATCCTTCAATCATACACACTTCTTTACCCATACAAAATATACCTCTTTCCCTTTGTTATAGACATTTTGTACTAAGTATTTTAAGTATATAATAAGGCTACTATTTTTAACATTAAAGCCATCAGAACTGATAATGAATTAAACAGACTAACAGTTGACATATGAAGAATTATCTGTAAGATAAATGATAATGAAATTATATTAGATGTGAAAGAAAGTATATTGCCACGTCCTACTAAGGTATATACGGTATGTGTTAACAGAAGTTTTGCAAGGATTCCAAACGACCTTCTGTGCACCTCCTACATATCTATGCGTGGCATCCATTAATTAAATATATTTTTAATCACTGTATCCGCATAACACATCCCCAATAAACACCGGTTAGTAATTCAGTTCAACTTAGTATCATTTAAAGTTTTCGGCGTGTCTAAATTGAAACGATATATCCTGTATTTAAAATACCTTTTAATTTTGCTCAAATTTAAAAAACAGCGTCATCAGCTTTTCAACAGAATTATTCCTTATCAATTTTAGATTAAATCCGTATCTTGCTTTATTCTGGTCAAATTTAGATTTATATTACTACTTCAAATTTTTGAATTTATCAAAAACATAATTTAGATTAAAACTGTTCACTTTCTAACTTGCAAGAAGCTAGTTCTTAAAATTATTGTTAAATCACAAGGAGAATGCTATGTTTATATAAAATTAAACGACGCGGCACACTAAAAGTAGAAGAGGCAGAAACAGAACACCAACAAAACTCACCTCATCTGCCTCGTCTTGTAAAGTTTTAAATCTCGCTAATTCTTTCAGTCTCTCCATCCTTTCTTGCTTGAGCTGTTCTAATCTTTTTGTAACTCGCTCGACGGCATTATATGAGTCATACGCAAAACTGGCACTACGTTTCACATCTTTACTGCTGGCTAACCACTGACTGCGTTCGGCCAGACTCGTTAAAGTCTTGTTTCCCTCTCTTTTTAATTTTTGAACATTTTCCGATTCCAAAGCCTTCGTTATTTGCCTGAAAAAAGAAATTTACGTTAATGAAGTAATTTGCCTAGTTTTCTCGAGCAATATGGAGATCTTGTTAGCCAAAAATCAGCCAAATAATATAAGTGCGACAAGTTAACTATTGGTAAAAATTCAATTAGCCCTTTTATCATAATTATTATAATTATAATATCATCTTACCTTTTAGGTTTGTGATTTTCGGCCATTGTGAATACGCTAATTTCGATTAAAACAATTAGGAAATCTGCCAGTGAGTATGTTAAGAGATAAGATAATTTTAATTTTTTTCTTTATTCGCCTTATCAGAACAGAGGGGAATTCAGAATATTTGCATTAGTAAAGTATTGAAAAATTCATGATTAATGCCACATTTTACATATTTCGAATAAAATTTTGGTATCTTAGGAATTCAACAGGTGATTAATTAACTTGAACAGAGGTTCTAGAACACATTTTTGTTGGAATGACAGTAAGATATGTAAAGAAAAATATAATTTATTCAGAAGCTAAGCAAAACTACATATAATAAATTTTTTTTTCTTCATTCACCGTTCATACAACAATTAATAGGCTAGAAATATTGCAACATAAACAAGATGCGCATGATATTTATATTACAGCATTAAAGCTTTAAAGCATGAAAATCAAATGATGGCAGTATCGCTTTTGTATAGGTTAAAGGACATACTATTCTATTAGTTCGGTAGTATAGTGAGTTTATAAAAGGTAGGGTAGTTTTTATTGTTGGGTATGTTTGGAGTCATCATAAAAATATAAGTTTTCGACTTGGCTCACTTCCGCTGACGCCACCATCTCAAAGACATGGCGCATAAAACAGTTTTTTTTCTCCCAACCAGTGAATACAAGTGACATAATTTCGAACCACTTTTCTCTGAAACAGCTTTTCGTATATCTGATCAAGAGTCAAAGTCGAGGAAGACCTAGTTACCGAGAGGATCCCCACCAAGAGAGGAGTCAGAGAAGGCGACACTACTGCGCCGAAGCTGTTCACCCTGGCGCTACAAAACGTTTTTAAAAATCTAACGTGGGAATGCAAAGACGTCAGTATTTATGGAAAGTTCGTGAGTCACCTGCGCTTCGTCGGCGCGGCGGTATCATCCTGAGCACCGATTTCGACAAGCTTGAAGACATGATTTTAGACTTCAAGGAAGCTTCTGAGTATAAATGTGCTGAAAATCAAGGTCATGACTCCAGGTCACACTCGACAACCACACGCTTAAATACGTGCACCTCGGCCGCAATATTAAGCTTGACAATGACAACTAGACCGCAGAAATTACGAGGCGAGTTAGTCTTATGCAGCCGGGTTTTGAAAAACTTGACCAGGAAAGCGAACATCCTCATTAATCAGAAGCGGAAGTCTTCGACGCTTGCATACTACCTTTCATGATCTACGACTAACTCAGAAGAGGGCACATCGCCTCCGGGTTTGCCAACGGGCAATGGAACGAGCAATGCTGGAAAACAGCTTGACGGATTGAGTTAGAAACTAGATCATCAGGGAAAGAGCAAAAACCGTCGATGTCATAGAACAGGCCACTACCAATAAATGGCGCTGGGTTGAGATGACATCAAGTGGACAAAAACGATAATATCGGCAAGTATCGACCAAATGAACTTGGATAATGGCAAACCGGCAATAATTGGATCTTAAGAGCTCAGAATAGACAGCGGTGGAGATACATGGAGACGACCTATGTCGAAAAGTTGACGAGAACAAACTAAATGCGGAGAAGAATAAATAGTAAGCTGGAGCTTTTCTTCTTATCTTCTTCCTATTCAAAACGTCTTTGTACACGTTTTGTGATCCAAGTAGTATACTGATTAATTTCCCTTCACTGTATTGCATGTATCACAACATCGCGCCACCTGTGGCGGTTGCCTATTTGCTCTACTAGCTTTTTCCTATTTACTACTTGGTGACCTCACCTTTGGGATGGCGTAATCGTCACATCTTGCTGTTTAGTTTTCAACTATCAACCGTTCTATAGTGTCATCTTTCCGATTGATAAGAGGATGCGGAAAAATACGATGCTTGAGCGTTTTTTGGGATAAGTATTTCTTGGAGAATTGAGAAGCTGCTGGTGCTACGGGCTGTCCAGGGAGTTCGTAGCAAACATATCCACACCCATATCTCGAAAGCTTCAATACGTCGATTGTGTATGCTCAAAACGGAGCATTTTGTGAATTTTTATTAATCGGCTCTACTTTACAGCGCTGTAACTGACGATCGATATACGAAAAAATTATAGCCTAGGTTGAAGAGTTCGTGTTGTATTTGTTTGTATCAATGTGTTGTGTTTTATTCTTTAAATCTGATTTGACAAAGGGAAAGCCCACCTAAATAGTCCTGAGGATGTCAATATATTGTGACGAAACGTCGACTATTTAAAAAAGCTGCTCTCCTAACACTATCTGATCTATACCCGTCAATCCTTACCAGTATTAAAGCAAATACCATCAACCAGTAATAAAAACACGAAAAAATTTTGGAAATTATGTCCTTCCATGAAACTTATAATTAGCTAGCGTTAGAACATATCCAACAATCAAAACTACTAAATTTTTTGTAGGGAAAGATTTTTTTGTGCCGTGCTACTAGAATATGTATCACCATGAACTGATTAACTCTTTCGCATCTACAGCGACATACTCGTACATCCATCTGCATATTACTAAAAAGTCTTGACATGATAATTTTGATAAAAATAACTGTATATAAAATAAACATAAATTAGCCCTATTAACAGGTTAAAATTTGCTCCTGTCTGCTTGGTAAATTTTCAAATTATCACATCAAACTTATATGAGTATTTTAATGCAGAGTAGGGTGAAGCGAAACACCAAAATTTATTATTGCATTAGGGTAAAGTTTTAGCTAAATTGGTTACCAATACAATGTAAAAACATGTGTGGCAAAATAATAAATAAAATATTTTCCTTTCCATGAATATTAGAAATTTGTCACAAAAAAACATTATTGTCGATAAATTCTGATTTTTTAGAGACTTTCTAATTGCCATGGAAATGAAAAATATTTTGTTCTGAAAAATTTTGCCACACACGTTTGGAATTGACATTGGTAGTCATAAAAAAAATTGAAACGTCAATTTGAAAAACATTAAAAATTGAAAAAATGGCCTCATCTTCGATGGGGGTCCGGCTAAATTTTAACCGACTTGGCTAAAAATGTACTCGAGTTAGTTTTAAATACACAGTATCAAATTAGAAATTAAGCCATTCGCAAATTCAAATTATAATTTCTTTTGGACCTAAATAAATCAATGTTATGCTAATACCTTATATAAATCTTATATATATTTAACTTATTTTTTGTTCTATGCCAAAATAAAATTAAGATAATGTAGTGTTGATTAGCTTTTTAAGTAAAAGCGAAGTAAAAACATAATTGATGCAGTTTCTATTGTCTGATCTCATGTTGTTCTCCTTACTACTCGAGGCCTAAACCAGTATATAAATAGAAAATGTGTTGACGGGCCCTTAGGCGAGAAGTGTATGTCTGCAAATTTCTTTTCTTCTTACCCCAATTTTCATTATTGTAGTTTTCTTTTAGAGTTTCTTTTTATATATGTGATATGATATGTGTGACTATTTTTGTTCGGAGATATACAGAACTAAACTCTTAATTGAAAAATCATAAATGTTTAACAAAACATAAAATAATAAAAGCTCTGGCTTTGCAATGAATATCTTGTCTAATAATTACTGGAATGTAATAATGGTAGTACGAATGGCAATCTTTTGATTAATAATCCATAAATACCTGAATACCAGACTGGGATTTTATAATGTTAGATTAAAACCAATTTTAAAATTCAGACACAGTTCATTTATATATATTTGTTATTAAAGAAATCCAGATGCACCTAACTTGGCGATCTGTAGCATCTTAGAAATACAGTGGAGTACTTAATAATAGGTTTTTAAAAAAAGTGCTTAGGGGAAGAAACTTCTCTAAAGTAACATAAAATGAATTATGACAGCAAATTAACGTTTTTTTTTTCAGTTTTTTGCAAATATTTCCAATCGTGATCAGGGGCGGACTGACAACAGTTAGCGGCGCTGGCTCTTATCACCGTTCCAGTGAAGCCACCAACAGGTGCCGGCCATCTTGCCAAGCAGCCGGCGCCAGCGGCGCACTATTGGAGCGGGCCACCGGGATTCGTCCCGGTGTCCCGTTGGGCCAGTCCGCCCCTGATTGTGATGGTCGTATTGCAACAATAAAAAAAGAGATTGTTGGCAATAAAATTAAGAACAGATCTATGGACCAGGAACCTGCCGACCACTAATTGTGTCATAGATTTACACTCAAAATGTGTGAATTGTTAATTTGGGGTAGTAAAGCAAAGAAATGCCAGCCCTTTTTTTTGGTACAGGGGCGTACGTCAGGCCCCCAAATGTGTAAGAAATATGACTTGTAAAAGTAAAAAAAACTGGCACAATAAATCATAGGTTTACGCATGGGGGTTGAAGGGATTTCTTAATTTAGCCCCAAAATCATGAATCCAGATTCCCATTCATTTCGGGTGGTACAAGAAGGTGCGACACTCGCCCAATTTTGAAAAAAAAAGTTAGGTAAAAAAATGATAAATTTATGAATGGCAATCAGGAACTTCGCAAGTATGAACCTGCTGAGTGCGAAAATACATTTGCCAATTTAATACTTTTGAAATATCGACCAGTACGATTTACAAATAAACTAGAAAGAATGATATTTTGCGATATTTTTTAACTGAATATGTTTCCGACTGGGCCTGAAATCCAACACTTACAGTCATACTTCTTTACCTGTGTGTTTCAGATTGCAGCAAAAAAATCTCCTCTCTTGACACGTTGATTTTTAGCTTTATTTTAACTCCACTAAAATATTACTAGAATATAATTCTAAAGTCCGTACCTGACAACACTATCTGGGTGTTTACATAATTCAACACTAGCATAAATACTGTTAGATATGATTTGCTTATCTACCTGCATTGGTGGTTTAGAAATCTCCGTGTAATTTGATGAGGTACGTCTTCGTTTCTCAGCTGCGATAATATTGACAGCAAACTTTTCCCTGCGGTTTTACAAGCTGCCAGAAATGGTTCCAGTTGTTTAAAGAATTCCACCCATTCAAGTTGGTCGTGTGTACAAGTACCACCACAACTCGCTGGGGCTTCTTCTCGGCTGATGTATTTCTTTAATGAAGGTTCTTCTGAGATAAAAACCACCTGGAAAGGATGATTTTTATAAATAATGCACCTAACTCTGAGATAAATGTAGGTCGCACAATTTTGGGGATGTCATATTTTATTTCTTTCTGGTAAATGCATGTACCCTAGTGGTCCAAAAATGACTTAATTTTTTATAGAGGGTCTCGATCCTCCCAATTTGTTTTCAAATCCGAAAAAATTAAGTACGTAATTTTTTGTTTTTCAAAATTTTGATTTTAAATGGTGCCTATGGAGACACGAAGTTTCCCATTTAAATTGCATGGGGAAAAATCATTTTTGGGATTTTTTGAATTTTTTGTTCAGGGTTAGGGAAAATGTTGCATTAAACTTATAGGACTTGAAGAGGACTATCCAACGAATTTGATGTATCTACATATGGATTGTTCGCCTCTAACATACCTCCACGGTGCACAGTGGGCCAGAATTGGATTCAAGCGCGACAATATTCCAAAAATTCGACTTGTAAAAATTATTATTATTCCTTTATATAACCACCGCCAACATTCCAGGAAGCAATAAACCGCCGCGACAAAAAATTATTACTAACCACTTGGGTGGTAGTAACTGACAAACCGACCGGTATTTACGTGCTATTTCGCAGGTTAATCAGTCGTCCGTGCGCTTGCGTGTGTAATAATTGTGTACAGCGTAATTTCAAAGTTTATTATTGTGAATTTTATCCGATATGGTTGACAAAGGTATGTACTTAATATTATAATTTATTTGGAAATTATTGTAATTATATAATTGCCAGAGAAGCTAAATAAAATACGACAAAAAAATACTTTATTTTTATTAAAGTCGCGTATTTATTAGCCTGCAACTTTTTTGCTATGCGTGTCTATCCCAGTTTCATTACTTTGTTGTAAAGTGTAGTTCTTTAAGACTTATAGGCATTGATTTGAAGTGCAAATTCGTGCGAGTTTAACTTAGAGATTTTTTTTGCAGGTCAACAACTAGTTCCTTCAAGAAGACTCCTATTTGATAAAATCAAAGGAGACGATCCTCCAGTGATAAAACTGAGGATGAGCTGCTAAAAGCTATAAAGACAATTCTGCAATTATCCCATTGCTCACAAGAAATGGAGAACGAACTCAAAATAAAACTGCGCTCTTTCTGGATTATGGTGAATGATAGATGGAAGCGATGTAGCCGCAACAAAAATATTTTTTTAAGCAAGCACCATGACTGAATCTGTAGTGACATTATAATAAAAAACTGGGATCTTCTTGAAACCAGTCAAAAAGCCAATGAGTCAACCTCTCCTACCCCCGCACAGTGGGCCATATGCAACGTCTAGATGGACAAAATTCTACAAATTTCTAAATGAGCTTAAAATGGTCGTTAGAAGACCGGAAAAATAGTGAAAAAATTCTAGACATTCAGGGGGTGGTTTTTGAGGGATTGAAAAATAAATTTGCTTCTAGAATGCCGAAACTCTGTGAGTATGATATCTGTGAATATAAAAGTTAGTTAAAAATTATAAATAGTAGCAATAACAGCAGATCAAACTTGCGTTAAGAAATTGGTGGAATTTATTCGAAGTATGAATTCCATTAAAATGCCAATACTTTTGTACATTTTTGTATGTTATGTTTTTCAGTTTATTTTATTATATAATTCTTGTAGCTTTTATGTATGTAACATTTATATGCGTCCAGATGTACTTTAAAGAGATATTTGTGTTTTTACAGGGATACTTCTTACTGTGTCAAAAAGAGAACTATATGAAACATTAAAAGATGAAGATAATAACCCTAGAACAGCCAGAGTAAAAAAATGATGTGTGATGTGATGTGAAGTGATGTTAAAAAATTAAAACATTTACAACAAAATTTTTTGAAACTTTCTTACATAGTTATTAAAGTTTTATTTTTCAATCCTCTCAAATCCAACCCCTTATTGTTTAGATTTTTTTTACTATTTTTAGCGAACTCGCGGATACAATATTATCATGTCCACAAAGTTTCAGAATTTTAAAATAATATTTATCTTTCAACCCCCTCAAAAACAACCCATCTACTATTTATAATTTTTTAACTATTTTTTTATATATTCACAGATTTTATTTCATCATACTCACAGAGTTTCGGCACTCTAGAAGCAAATTTATTTTTCAACCCTCAAAAACCACCCCCTTAATGCCTAGAATTTTTTCACTATTTTTTCGGTCTTCTAACAATTATTTTAAGCTCATTTAGAAATTTGTAGAATTTTGTCCACCTAGAAGTTGCAAATGGCCCACTGTGCGGTGCCCCGAAATCTACTCTTAAATCAAAAAATGTAAATTCTTCAGGTAGTCTTCGGGGCACCGTGGAGGTGAGTTAGGGGCAATAAACCAATATGTAATATACATCAAATTCTTCGTTGGATAGTCCTCTCCAAGTCCCATAAGTTTAATACAACATTTTCCCTAACCCTGAACAATTATGTAAAAAACTCCAAAAAGTGATTTTCCATGCAATGTAAATGGGAAACTTCATGTCTCCATAGGCACCATTTAAAATCAAAATTTTTAAAAACAAAAAAATACGTACTTACTTTTTCCGGATTTGGAAACAAACGAGACCTTGTATAAAAAATTAAGTCATTTTTGAACCACCCTAGTGCACACTACACCAAATCAAATTTTTTAGTATGTATTTCTTAATTCTTCTAAAAGTGAAATTGTTCAAACTCGCCAATCAATAATGTTTACTTAATAATGCTCCGGTTCTAAACACATAAACAAATTAGTTACAATGAACAGCACAAGGACACGTGCGATACGGTCGACTATATGTGGATGAGTGTTTCGTAGAAACAACCAATGGAAAATCAATTTTGCATGGATTTAGTAGTTCATGTTTGTCGATGGCACACGACAAGCATTTCCCAATTTATGTTCGACTAGCCTCATCTCTTTGCTATTATTTAGAGGAATGTTATTTAAATTTTAGTCACGTATATACCGTGTTTGATATTTAAAATAGGTACATTGTAATATTTTTGAATGTATGCAGTATGTTTTTTTATCCAATGCGTTCATTAAGTATCTTTTTTTATTACATTTTTCAAAAGATCTCTTCATTTTAGAGCGAGATGCAAAAAACCAGAATATTCTAGGATTTCTATAGGCTTTAGAATTAATCAAAAACATCGACACTGCGAGACGTCATTCACTCCTAGTTGCATTTTCATTCCTCTCTTTTCGGCACTTATACGCTGCGTACTCTTATGTTAAAATACTCGAATAGTCTCCAAAGCACCGTATAGTGCATGGAATATGCAGCAAATTGTGTGAAAATATTTCACTCGTGGATACCAGCGCCAAAATTTGGGGGTGAGTTGTAGACATAGACTTTGTAAATCCGTCGGGAGACACTCTCAGAAGTAATTAAGTTAGCCGTGACGTCATCAAAATAGCCGCCGTACCAATTTCTTTAGGTTCAAATATCTCAAGAAGTAATCAACTAATTTGAATGCACAAAGACTCATTTTAAATATAATTGAATATTCTACAAAAAACCGCTGCCCAAGGAATCACTACTTCCACATCCGGATTTTCTACCCAAGTCACTCACAACGAAAAAATTTTGTATGTGGAAATAATTGTTTACGGAACTTTAATAATATAATATTTGAAATCCTCTACCTCAAAAACCCATAAAACGATACCCCACATCGGTAGTGGGGTGGGGGTGGTAGGGGGGGTGGATGAAGTAAAAAAATATTTTGAGGTTAGAAACCTCTTGTACACACACTAAATCACAATTTTTTTTCATCCCCTTCAATAATGGGGTGGGGGTGGTAATGTGGGTGGCTAATTCCAAACATTTTTTTGAGACCTTAGCTTCTCTTGTATATACTAAATAGCAATTTTAAGGACTCTTATCTGCTTGATTTACCTATTTACCCCAAATTTACCCCCCAACCCTTCGACGGAACAAGATGAAAATATAATCTAGTTCCAGATCTCATTAATGTACATATGTGTACCAAATTTCAAGTCAATATCTTAAACGGTTCCAGAGTAAACATGCGCACAAAAAAAGTTCCAGACAGACTGACCGACAGAGAATTTTTTTTTCGCTCAAACTTAAAATCTCGACGTTTCATGACATTCTAAGCCCATTTGAACAATAAAAAATTTTAAAAATTTTTTTGTCGTTACTATACTTCCACTGGATGTGGAAGTAAAAGGTGATACGCAATTATTTCGTAAAAACAATAGTTTTTATTTTATTTGCAAATTAATAGAGTATTTAGAGGTTTGGTTCGCTCAGTAAGATTACCGCATCTATCTATGCTATCCTGTTATTATACTCTTCGCAAAAACGAAGAGTATATTGTATTTTATCGGCACATTTCTAAAATCGTAAATATCGCTCGTAGAGAAAAAATTTTCGTATCATTGTGTTAGTGAACGAATTCCGAACAACTTTCAAAATGTCCGTCTGTCCGTCTGTCCGTCTGTCCGTCTGTCCGTCCGTCACGTTTCTTGCAAGCATGATAACTTAAGAAAGAAAAGTCAGATTGTATTGAAATTCAGAAAGTAAGTTAGTGTGGGCTATAGGAAGGACCCTATTGTTTCTGAATAAAATCGATCGGTAAATAAAAAAGTTATTAATTATTTAATTAAAAAAAAAATTCTCTTAATTTTTTTTCGCTTGTACTAAAATGGAAATCTTGCGAAATATTATTTCCATAATATATTTTTTTTTGTTTATGAATTTTACTAATATATATTTCATAGAAGTACGAGTTGAAATATGTTTGATTATCGAAAGATATAGGTATATCACAGATAACCAATTTTCGCAGCAATATGTGGTGACGCAGCGGCTAAAGCTTTGCGTTGCAATCCAAAGATCCCGTGTTCGAATCCCATACAGGTTGGATATTTTTTTTCATTTTTTTTTTCATATAATTTTTTTCACAACAAAGATGGTATCACAAAATTTAGGATGTCCAAAAACTAACATTATTTATAAGAAAACTGCGAAGAGTATCCTATAGAATGTGTAACAATTATATATAAAAAGCTGAGTAAATTGGCGAAGAGTACGTTTTTAGCTTGTTATTAATTTAATTTTACAACTATGTATTCGCTACACTACACACTACACTACACTATACACTGTTTCCTTCTTTGTTCCAGATTTAATGTAGGGATAATCTCTTCGCAAATACGAAAACGAAGAGTATATTTTATTTGATCGGCATATTTCTAATGTCGCTCACAGACAAAGAAACTTTCATATCATTGCGTTAGTGAACGAATTCTGAACGACTTTCAAAATGTCTGTTCGTCCGTCACGATAACTTAAGAATGAAAAGTCCAATTGTTTTGAAATTTGGACAGTAAGTTAGTGTTAGCTAGAGGAAGAACTTTTATTTTTGAAGAAAATCAATCATTAAATAAGAAAATTAATCATTTAAAAAGATTTTCTTCTTAATTTTTTTCGCTTGTATTTAAGTCTTGCGAAATGTTATTTCCTCTCACTACTTTTTTCTTTGTTTATATGTTTTACTAATATATATTTCAGAATAATATATCTAATCTTTGAAATATGATTCTCGAATGATATATGTACTACAAACATTTAATTTTTTTATTGATGTATGATGGTCCAGTTGCTAAAGTTTTGTCTTGCAATCCAACTATAATCCTTACACTCATTGCCGTTCAAACTAAACCAGACCTGCCCCTGCCCAACTCTAACACCACGGCGTTGCGCGCTGTGGTTGACTGCTTGCTTCTAGGCCAGGTTTCGGGGAGGCACATGTTAAATGTTTAATTTATAATAAAGTATTGTTCGATTCGTCTTTTGAAATCCAAGTGTCGTGTGTTCCAGACAGGTTGGATGCATTTTTTTATATTTTTTATATACTTTTTCTTATACTAATGAGTGTTTCACCAACAAAGTTGGTATCACAAAATTTAGAATTTCAAAAACTAAAATTATTTACAATAAAACTGCCAAGTGTGTACTATACTATGTGTAACAATTATATAAAAAGTTCAGTAAACCGGCGAAGAGTATGTTTCTAGCAAGGGATTTAGTTACAGTACAGTCACGAAAAACAAGTATACGGCACATACAAAAACAGGGTAATTTCATCAGGTGACGAAATCCAGGAATGGATTTTTTTCTTAAACTTAATGGTTTCCCTACAAAATATCCTTGAGTAAAATCAGTTTCCTTTATTTATTTCTTCATTTGGAAGAAGTTAAAGGAAGAACTGTATGTGTTAAAGATCCGGTAAATAACGAATAACAAACAATTCTAACAGCTGTATTGCTGTGAGAGACGATGCCCCCTACAGTCCTTTGCCGACGCTCATCCAGCTAAACCTTTAATCTATGATATTTACATGTTTTCATGTTATGACTACAGATTATCTGTGTTTATTAGCTCCATAGGAACATCGCGAACAGTGCACGTGATGAGGACAACAAATTGAACATAAATATCGACCGAACAGTATGAATCTGACTTTATAAAGCCAACAAATTCAAGAAATATGTGGGAAAGTGGAAAGCCATTCAGGCCCAAACTATATGCCTCATTATATATGCAAGGATATTGAGGATAACTACTTCTTGTAAATTAACTGTGTCCACGAGAACGACCTGACGCCGTTTCAAATAAATAAAACAATAATTATCGCATGCTTTCAGTGTATTAAATCATTTATTTGTTCTGTGAACAATATCTTTGTTTGAAATTTGTAATTAAGGAGAAATTTACTATTGCTAATTCCTGTATGCAAGATTATCAATAATTTAATTTATACATTTATAGTCCGGTCGAGAAATCGAATCTCGTGCATTTTTTATGGTTGGGGTCTAATTCTGACATGTTAAGCAAGTGTTCCCGTTATAAGAAAATACAAAAATCTCCCGAACTATTTGGACAATTTTCATGTTTTAGGTACCGATGGGTAGATATTAAATCGATCTACAAATAGTTGTATTTGAAGACGGAGAAACGAAAAAATTGGAAGTGGAAATAAATTTTGTTTATAGTTATTAAATAACAAGCAGAAAATTGATATACCTGGTACATTAAAATCAGAAAAGAGACACAAGCTTTTTTTAGTTGCATCGCCACCAGAACCAACCAATAAGAAAACTAAAATTCATACAGATATTGAATCTATCATATGTGAGCAATTAACGACGTCCAAAATGAATCCACTACAACCAAACTAGGAGACCTGGTACAACAATGCAGAGAAAGGACAAGACGGGAAGGGTCTAGGAACGAACTATGATGACATCCATGAAAAAATACAAGTTGACGCTCTACCTTAAAAAATTAACAAGCTCTGCAGGCTTGAAATTGTTGGCCAGAAACTAACACGAGCGTTAGATATTCATAGGAAAACTATCATCAAAATAAATGTGGGAAATGCTGGAAATTCTACTCCCCAAACAAATAACGAACACGAAGTGGTCGTATAGGTTCTACTCGTTCGTCTTGAGTAAATTTGTACTGAAGCATTGGAAGGGAAAGGAGTTAGAATACCGAATCTTATCCGCTATGATCTGACATCCGGCGAATGCCATCCACGATTCGAAGCACCGTTGTCAGTTGAAGCAGACTCCAGGGTGTTCTTCCAAGCAGCACACTTACGCAATTCCCATCCTCATGTTTGGGTTATTGCTTGATACATCAGTCATTTAACTACACAGAATATGAATATGTACAAGTAGAAATCGGGAAATGTTGCAGAGTTCTACAACTGTCGTTCATTTTTCTCAGAACAAGAGAAAGTATGTGTTGCTCTTGGGATCTATAAATTTACCAGTTGTGATACAGTAGAAGGTTTCTTCGACCCTTTAAAGCTCACAGCAGTGAAGTGCATACTTCAGCTAAATAATATAACGTACAGTGTTTAACTGTAGCTACACTATTCAGATAAATTAATGAAAGTTTCATCAAAGTCAGACTACTGCAACATAGTAAAAATTAAATACATTTTTTGCCCACTTGACAATTTAGTTGTTTAATTCAAGTAATCAATATTACCTTCTTTTCATAAATTTATTGATTAGTTATCATCACTATCATGATTTAGTACAACAGATAACACACTGTCTTTTTCGAATATTTTTGAAGAAATATCTGGTGGTTTAATTATTTGGGAGAGATACCTAGCTTGAAAAAAATAGTATACCATGGCTGCCGAATGTGAACAATAGCCTACAGTTCTATTACCGTGAGGATATTCACAAGTATAGCACTTGATGCTGGTGTAGCTCTTACTACGAGGAACACAATTAACATAAGTCTTGCTGTTTTTGTACCATGATTTAACTTCAATTTTAAGTACATTTGGAGATTCCTTCACGTAATGTATTTCACGACTGTCTTGTTACGCCAATTAATTCAGCTAAATATGAAACAGTCCGGTAAGACCCAGTAAATTAAACATTTTCAACTCACTTTCACTAAGTTCAGGAAAATCTGTCACGTCCGACGTCAATAATAGTTTAAAAAGCATCTTTCGTCGGTCCTAGTGTTGGTTTTCAACTTCGTCGCTAAGAGTATTTGGTTTATATTCATCTAGTTGCTTATATATTCAATGATTTCAATAACATGTTTGATACAGGTTACTCAGTAATGTTACGAAATACATGAGAGAAAATTGTATTAAAATTATATAAACAAAATAGTAGTTGTCACCCTTTCTACAAGATGCTAGTTATTTTTTATAGTCACGACAGTTCTTGAGAGGAGGCATGATATAAGGCCCCAAAATGAACAATTTATACGTTTTCAATTTTTCAACGGTATTTTCAAATTTTAACTACACTTGAACTACACTTTGAAACATACTATATAAGAAAGAGGAAAATTTCATGTCAATTTAAATTCATAATTGCCACAAAACATCAAGTAGAATCTCGTAATCAAGACATATTACTTATCTCTATGCTGCCGCTTAAGACATAACGATCATAGCAGATCTCCAAAGTGCAATTGAACCAATAGACCATAAATCTTTACATGTGTATAAGTGTAAACTTTTTAATCGGGTGATTGATTAGTCTTAAACATTTATAATCATTAGTCGGCTTTCTATTATGTTCTGTTCAGCTTCTAATTAACGATGTGGCATATTTCTACCGTTCTACTCATTATTGACGTTTATAGCTTAGATGCTATGCTATTTTTATATCTTTTATGTTACCTTCGATGACTTTAATTAATGTGAAACTTATGATCTTTGCCGGAAAACAAATTTCTCTGCGTCTACTTATTCAAGCGAAAAAATGGTGTAAATATTAGTTACTGTTTAGTTTTTGACAACGCGCTAGATTTCTTTATAATGCATTTAGACAAATCTAGTAGGATGGAGTGAAAATGGCAATAACTCTTTTTTTTTCGTTATTTATTTTCCTTATACTTAGATACTTGCCTATTAGCATTCTTAATAATGCTAGAAATTTTTCTTACCCTATTTCCGGAGCAAGTCATGTTTATTGAAATATATAAATAGTGAAAATAGCAATTTTTTTTCTCCAAATTCATTGTTTCTTATATTTACAGTAGTGGCATTAATAACAATCCTATAAAATCATTTTATTCTACTGTGTCATTTTCAGGTGGCGCAGATAAACTACTTTTAAAGAAAAAATGGCGTTTTGTATTGAATACCGGCAGATCTCCACTAGATTCAATTCTACCTCTAATAAATCCATGCTTTACCTTTTCCTCACAAACAGACGATACAATCTCTCTAATCACTTTCGCATGTTTTTTCACCACATAATATGACATCGAAATATCTTATATCTAGTTTCTTACATCCAGAAAGAATTATTTATTTCCAATCTGCACTGTATTTCTTCGTAACGGGAAGTTCAATTATTTATAAGTTATCATTACAATGTATTTATTTCTTTCATTCTATTAATTTCTTCAGCTTCAAAATTCAGTTCATATTCTTGAATTGACGAACATCTGTTGCTATTCTTTTTTAGTCCTGCAGTAATATTAAAAAATATTTTCGGAATGAGCAAAGTTTGTAAGGTGCAACTCCTTCTTAAATAGTTGAGCATATTTAGTATAAATAGTTTTGGTCAGTACTTAAGTCTATTTGCTCAACGTCAGGCAATTCTGTTTTAATTTTTTCAAACCTGGTGACAGGTGATTTTTCACAAATTTGTAACAGCTTTTCAATACTACCTACGTAATTATTAGGAAGAGGGCCATCAGTAATTTTAATGTCGTAATCGCAATTTCATTTGCTTAGAGTAGGCAACTGAATCACTATAATGAATGGTCTAATTTTATCTCAATTTCAACAATCACTCCATTTTTAAACCAATACCTACTGGCAACAATTCCATCACATCTAATAAACATAAACACACCACATATAGACAACCTCCAAATCCAAAGCCAAGGCTGTCCCAAAAAGGGTTACACATTTGAAAAAACTCAAACATACATCCCACCTGCATTGTCACGGGGCTGGGGCTCGAACCCAGGACACGATAGAGTGTCGATGAGCATATTCGCCAATCAATACGCCTTAACCGACTGAGCTACGGTTGACAAAATCAGCAACTTTTGTATTCAAGAAATGCATGATACTTTTCTGGATACTTTCTGCAGATATAGCCGATGTATTGCATAAAAGGTCATAATGTCATCTCTCTATGGTAGCACTCTAAAACAGAATAATCATGCACGACATCTTTGTCCAAACCTACACCTTTGCATTCATTGCCAGGGTGGTCACCTTCTAGATAGATCACTGTTTTGGATGCAAGCGATGAAATATTCTGGCAATCGTTACTTTTTCACCATGGATGCGGAGTAAGTTCCCATACTTAATGCAAAAAGTGTTTGTTATTGGATAGATATAGCTTCAACTTTTTGCCGACCACGACGCTCAAGTCGCTTAATACTACTTTCATAGCAATGATCACACACAAAATCTCTTCGAGTGCTCTTAGTTACGAGAAAATGCACCTTTTTACAAGCAGTTCTAGTAAAATCTTCAAAGGTTTATGTTATAAACTCCTTCGTTTTTCTTTTGAATCATGATGTCAACTACTATTGCTGCATATATTTTTGAGAGTGGCAGTTCATCTGCAGTTATCTCCGATTAAAGAACTTTTATCTAGATACATAACAGGCTATCTTTTCACTATATACCTTGTTTGCTCCTAACATAGTCACATTATATGTCCATTAAAAAGAATAGATGAACATCACATCCCATAGGCAACAGTGGCGTTGTATGTGTAGAAAATGTGTAAAATGGTAAATATTTTCATTAAAATGAATTATTGCAATTCCTGCATTACCGGCTCTTTATACAACGTGATGTAGACATACGATATAACAGTAAGATAATACAGTAAGATAAATATGTATTGAAAGAAAATATAATTGCTATTCACTTTATAACTGTAAATTGAACTTCATCATGTTACGACTATGAAACGATCGATTTTCTTCTTTTCTAAACTGCTTTCTGCAAACGGCACAGCACTTAACCATTTTGCACTAAATATATTGTCACTAAACTGTGTAAATATGAATAGAGACTATTATTTAGGTATTAAGCAAATCACAACTTAAAATAAAAAGACTTCTTCACCACATTTTGATCGAAAAACACGAAAAACACTTATTAACATTAATGGCGGACACTGTCAAAAGTGTCAAATAATCGAACTTACCGATCGTGACCGAATCGGCCGCGAATAGATCGACTAGCCAATCAAGAACTTATGGGAAGAAGTGCCTTAGATTGTAACTATCTCAGCAACATACAAATCAGTACAATTATGTATCTAAGTTCTTTAATCGGAGGCAGTTATATTAAATACAATACACCAAAATTGACACTCTTTCGAAGAAGCAATAGTTAGTGGTAAAAACGACGTTGCAAATAAATGAAAGAAAAAGAAAATCGCTTTACAAATGCGCAAGAAACAAGCGATAAAAGATACATTCGAGTGATCAATAGTTTTTATACACTTTGATCTCCTAGATGATTATAAATATATAATCAAATTTGAATAACCTATCACGTTTAAAAGTAATGAAAGTAAATTATGGATAACTGACGTATTATACAGGGTGTCTGGTGTATACTTACAAATAATTTACATGATAATATATTGACCCAAAAGAAGCAAAAACGATTTATAATTTTTTTTATTTACTCCAATGGTTTGCTTAAATTAATTATTTTCTAAACAAACGATATTTTCAGGCCAGGTAGTATATACAAAATATTGGGTAGGTCAGTATATCCGGACAAATTAGAACCAAGTTCAATGTCTTCTTACAACCTATATCTCCCTTTTTTATTATGTTTATTGTATTGATAATGGGATATAAAAAACTTTAAAGAGACGCCGGTGTCTCTTTCATAAAAGGAATTATCTGCCGTCGGCGCGGGGATCCGAAGAAAATATTCATCTCTTTTTCATACTTCATACTACATTGTTTAGCCGTAGGTAGGCCGCCGCTTTAATTAAGTGTTTATTGAAATTAAATTAACCGCTAGTTATTACAATGGTTAAAGAAATTTTCTATAGTAAATAAAAAAAATGGCAAGATTATACCCCCACCCTTAAAATGAATTTTTTGCAGACAGTAAATTACTGGGATCAGTGACATTTTTTCAGTAAAGACACAAGAAGCTTAAAAAATCCGACCTAAGCTGATTAAAAAAGGTAAAGTAAAACTGTTTTATTATTTTTAAATGACACTCTTGCAACACTGTATAACTCATGTTATTGATACAAGTCAGCGCGAAACCCTTGTTTTTCCATCTACTATTTACAGTTGTACTGTCTAAACTGAAAACATTGCATATTTCTAATTAATGTTAAATTAAAAAATTGGTTTGAGTTAGAAAAAAAATTTATATGTAAGGATTTTTTACTTCTTTTGGGCCAAAATGTCATCCTGCAAAATATTTTACGCAGACATCCAGTAATGAAATGACACGACTCAACTTTTCTCACAAAACTGATGATTATGTTTATTTAATTTTTTCGTGATTTTTTAAGAGTTATAATTTTAGCAATCTTGTATTAAATTTTTTATCTAAAATAATTAATTTACCTGTTATTAATTAAAGGAATATTTACAAATCAAGATTGTTTTTTTAATAGAATATTTATGGTTTTATCTCATGAATAAATTGCCTTTAATTGTCTACATAATACCACCAATAAGAATCGCTTAGCAGTAACTTCCGTATTATTATTGTTTCAAGGATGTTAATAATATCGCCGACATATACATAATAAAATATTTACACAACAGGTCAGGAATGAATTCGCATTAATTATAATGAGGAGTACCAATCAATATTATTGTTATTTTGGTTTCTGACGAGATAGTTTCATCCAATTAGTTATTTGGAAAGAGTTTATTGAAATATTTAAACCATGCTGAATGTTGTATTTTTTTAGTAATTTATTTAATGTGGGCCGGTTTTCGCTACCAAGGCCAATTATCGAGATTAGTTCATTAGTACCTCTAACCTTGATTATGTGGCTTTACTTTGTTGTGAGGTAAAGTTCTTCACGTCGTAGATACAAGGCTTCAAGGGGATTGGAACCTTCGATACGAATCTGGCACTGAAATAGTTTTTATGAACACTCAAATAATGACCACTATGCTCGACGAGTGTTTAATCACCAAAGTTTTGATCTGAAGATGAGCAAACCGAGTCAGTTTTAATAAACAGTCATCAATCAGTTAGCTTTAATCATCTTCACAGGATGCCAACTTGGCTGGCGAACCGTGAGTCGAGAGTAGTATTTAAACGTATGTTATTTACGGTTTTGGGGTCTGAAGATATTCAAGTGCTACGCAAGGATTTTTCTCAGGGGTGATCAAAGAAAATTGGGTGTGCTTATTTTTATTTGAAAAATACATTTCTTGATGAAATTTACATGATCTAATAACTTTCTTAAGTTTTGTATTTCATGTTTTTTGCCGCTACATAAAAAAAGTTATTTTTTTAATTTAAAGTTTTTGAGAACTAACTTGAATATTTTAGTTCATCTCATAAATGGAATAAATGGAACCAGAGAGCTGGTCAAGTCTCCGTATTGGTTCTGAAACCGCCCTCGTACGCAAGAGGGTACAGTTAAGAACAGGCTCTCTGATAAAAATGCTCTCACACATGCACACCATAGATACATGTACGGACCTGCATTTATACACCTTTATGCTCACACACATACACATAAACAGACATTAAAACGAACGCGAAACTATACACAAACACATATATAGGTTGCCTATTATCACTCTCATCTAGTTACGACTTCGTTTTGACGACTTACAAGGACTCCTGAAGCAAAAACCACGTATAAGGTCGACTCGGTGCAATGACAACTTTTGATCAGCATGACTTGAATTAAAAATTAGCAATTTCTAGCCGATTCTGCTGAAATCCCATTTCTATAAGGATTGTTTCGAGTTCTTTAACAGGGGGACGGTGGACAAAATCTTACGTAAGGGACTTACTTACCTAAGGAAAGATGGCTAAAAATGGATATCTAGTTGAGAATGTCTAGTTGCGAAATTTTACAGGACATATCGATTTCTTCAAAAAGAATCCGATCCAACAAGTCCTCGCATACCTGACAACGAAAAATGGGGAAAAAGGGTGGTTTTTTGTGCGACTATCTCGAAAACGGGATGGTAGCTATGTTTGGTCGCTACCCTAGCACTTTTTTGCAACTTTGGTATGGACTATATCCGGAAAAATCGAAATGAATTATTATTTTATTATATTATATTATTATAAACAAACAGCGTTTGCGAGTCTCTATGAGTACTATAACGTAATAATTTATAAAGTGATAGATACTTTAGCCATTTCTTCACTTTTTTTTAACTATATTTATGAACCTACCGATCATCGATTCAGATTTATTATACAAAAAAATGTAGAATGTATTAAGTTAAAATTTATGAGACTAAAACTACTTAGCATTCATGCTGCCGTATGTAAGTAACTTATAAGCATTTTTATAATTGAAGGCCTTGTAAATAATTTGCCACAGCTGGGTGAATAAATCTGTTATTTCTGCAGACATTTTTATTAAGACGCTCCATTATAGCTATTTCAATAAAAAATGGCCTTGCCTGAAAGAAGCTGGTCAATTATCGCTATTAAAAATAAAATGTTTACAAATTGCTTGTGAAGCACTCGGTTAACTCTTTGCTTCTTTAATAAAAACTTAAAGTCTCTCATTCATTCATAATAATAATAATTTAATAGTGTGTAATAATTGATAGTATCTTTTTCAGAACTAACCTCGTTTAAACCTGTTTCGAAAAGAAATTTTTATTACCGACCTAATTATTATAATAATACGTTTAACTAAAAAGTAAAATGAATTTAAAAATATTGTTAATAGTGTAGGTGGGTTAGTTGTGTTTTATATGCCCCCGACCACAATACTAGTCATAATAATTTCCACATCCAGTGGAAGTATAATAACGCCAAAAAGAAATTTGAAAATTTCTATTGTTCAAATAGGTTTAGAATATCGTGAAATGTAAAATTTTAAGTTTGAGCGAAAAAAAAAAATCTGTATATCTGTCGCGTCGGGCTGTCTGAAATTTGGTACATGTATGTATTTTAACGAGGTCTGGAACTAGATTATATCTGATTCCGTTGAAGGGGATAAATTGGGATAAATGGGGGTAAATAGGTAAATCAAGCAAGTAAGAATGAGTCTGTAAAATTAGTATTTAGTATATAAGAGAAGCTAAGGTCTTAAAATGTTTTGGCATTAGCCACCCCCATTACCATCTCCACCCGATTATTAAAGGGGATGAAAAAATTACATTGTGATTTAGTGTGTGTACAAGACCCAAGGGTTTCAAATTTTTTTTTTTTACTTCATCCACTCCCGATCGGCAGCTACTAGAAGCGGCTGGAACCTCCCCACATGATGGATCCAAATCAGCTGTGTTTGGATATTACATCGGAAATCAGAGCACTGAGCAATCAGATAAATTACACGTGACTTTGGAGCCATTTATTTCATGAACAAATATCGAACGAACTGAAGTGGACTACAAGCAATCTGATAAAACTCTCATGTTTGTTTATGTTGCATGTTAATCAATTTTCAGATATTATAAGGGTATTAACAGATAACGTTTCGAAGATTTTGTAGAACATTAAATAGCGAATAAAAATAATACAGAATTTAGCCCAAATGACACTCTAACCTCAACAAGTCAATAACATTATGGACAGTTCAAGCAGAATACGCATGCGTCAAATTAAAATCTTCCTGCTCGATCAAAAAGGTCCGAGCAAGTCGAGCTTCGTCCGAGTCCTTTATTTTGTAATATTCGAACGTTTCAGATTTAGCTCGGTTAGCTCGATTTGCATTAAATTAACGATTGTGACGCGTCCCATCAATCAGACGCAATATCCGAACACGGCTATAAACAATTATTACCTTTAAAAAAACCAACTAAAATAAGTTTTGACATTGTCAAAAATATTTGTGTTGGTAACCTTTACGAATGTTGATTTTTAGGTTATGAAATATATTTAGGGACATATCTGCATCATGTTTAGGTTTTTCAAGTTTATTCTCATTTTTAATATTTGTATACGTATTTTTAGCTTGGAGCCACAGTGACTCCAAGCAAATATTTAAAAATTCACGCAAATAATTTTAATAATTTTTTGGTGATTAATAAAAATAGACTAATACTGCTACAGGTTAGATCTCCAACCTACAAAAAGAGTCCTATTTTATTATGACAAAAGTACGGGAACCAGGCGGAAATTTTAATAATAGCTACGTAATATTTTTAAATCTTAAGAAACATATATTTTTCCGCTTAGCTGTGACGTCACGTACCATAACCTATAAATCAAAATTCACAAAGGTTACCAACCCAAATATTTTTGACATGTGGCAAATTACATTTTCCCCTAACAATAATACCAATAATATTTTTTGGATGCTGTCATGTGTGCATATATAACGAATTCTTTTTAATTTTTTTAACGGAAACGAAATCAAAAGGGTGCAAGTGTGATATATCGTTGAAATTGGAATTTTTACTGGTTTTCAATGGTTCGATTACAAATTGTAAGTAATCATAAAATAAATAACTTTTTGTGCCAAAACTGTACTAAACGTAATCCGATCTCAACCAAAACCTTTTCAGATCTTCTGGAGCACTAAAGAAACCTCCATGCAAAGTTTCATCCAAATTAGTAGCTTCGCCGCTATCGTGCTAACATACATACACACACACACACACAGACATTTTTCAAAAACCACTTTTTTGGGTTCCTGGTACCTCAAAACGTAAAGATTTGATGTTATCTCAATTTTCGAATTTGGACTAAATGTAGTAACCTCCCACAATTTTATTGTGGGGAGGTTAAAACTATATTCAAATATTTGTTTTTTGGCTAGGTTATTAAATTTCAAGTGTACTTATCTGATTATAAGTTTGTCGCAATACTATCGTTAGATAATATCTAGGAACCGTCCAGTGAAAAAGCTTAGTGGAAAGTGAACAACAGTGATTTTTTGCGATACGTTATTAAAACAGTACTCAGAGGCGAAAAAGATACAGAACTTAGGAAAAATGTCATATGTAATGGTAATTTTTTATGGATGATTTTTAAAAGATGTTTTTCAAATTCTATACAGTTCCGATAATTGCTCTTACTCTCTAAATCGAAAAATGTAGGATTTGAAAAAGTATTGCAGATTTATTTTTGAAACGTAGTAACTATATTGTTAGAATGATCTCTGTATATGTAATCAATATACCTGAGACACAAACTATGTTCTTGGCGCCGCTGATTACGAATTTGAAGTAAAAATTAAAAAAATCACAATGGCGACTCCAATATGGCGGATGGAATTTTTTCTAAAACAAGTGTTTTAAACGTTTAAAAAATTTGAGAATCTAGGTGATACTAATTCGACTAGGACATCAATCCTAGGCTTCCTAATTAGTAGAGCAAAACTATCACATATTATTGTCTTTGTTTTATTCTGATTAACCCGACGTTGTCCGGGACCGGAAATAAATATCGAGCATCCTCATCACTTTGTTAAAAGTAGGAATTTTTTCCGTTGTTCTGAGAGTTATATCTGAAAGTGTGTTAAATTTCAACTCTCTAGTTCATCTGAAAAGGGTTTTTTTTCGGAAAAAACATTTAGCTTTATATACAGTGTGTCGCGCTAGAAATAGCGCTTCTTCTAAATCCAACAATGTGTACCGGCTGCTCTAAAATACGGACAATGTAGCTCAAGAGAAAACTATCTATATAAAAAATTTTTTGAAATGTTAAAATAAGCCCCGTACTAAATTTCATCGATTTTTTATTCAAAAAAGTATTTTTCTCGAAGAATGTCAACTTTTTTACGGAAGCTATTTTTTTCATTTCTAAACTAAATAAAAACCAGTATAGAAAGTATCGAATTAATATCAAATATGAAAGTGTAAATAAAAAATTTAAACCTTTTTAAAATCCTGTAATTCTCACCTTGCAAAATTGTATAATCTAAAGATTATTTTCACTGAAACGCGGGGTTCACGTATTAAACTTAACAGAAACACATCACACTTTCGTTTCAAAGGCAACTCAATAACTGAATGCAAGTTCAAATGAATTTTTACGTGGACGGCGGCGTGGCCGGAAGTGCTCTAAGCCCTTTGAATTGTAATGATGACGGAAATTTTCAAGAAACTTGAAATTTTTATCGGACATAAGTGATTAAAATACATAGGCACAGTTTGTCCGTGGGCAATTCAGGCGATATAACTGATTAAATGCAAGAAAATCGGCTACAAGGATATTAATCTAAAGATGATGGAAATAGAGACGTTCAAACCAAACTGCAAATGTATTGACGAATAAATAAAATACAATAAATCGTACCTGATGATGTGAACTTGGTTGGCAAAATCGTCGGGTAAAATATACTGTCTTGATGTTCGCGGAAATTTAAATGTTAATTAGTCCAGAGAAATTAGGATATTTTCTGCGAAAAAATGTCCAGCAAGCTAATTCTTTCTTTCTTTAATGGCCTCATTTATATTAATGTCCTGACGGAATTCAGCTATTCCACCACTTAAACAAGTTTCCCTGCGACATTGCCACCTGTCGCAACTAGGACTCGCACTAATTAGGAGAGGAGAGCAACAAGTCGTGTTGTCTCTCACACAATCGCAGCCTAGCCCACTGCTTCGTCTCAGCAACACGCGAAAAACGTCACTAAAGATCTATATCCTAGCCAGGATTCGAACCCGGGACCCCTTCTTCGCAAGCCTAACAATTACCAATTAAAATATTTTACTTTATGTCATTTTATTCCTCAAGACAAGTTTAAAATATTTTGGTTGTCATTGTGGGGTTACATTCGTGATGAGCCGCGCATTACCCGCAACGGCCAGATGTCGTGGCAGGAGAGAATGAGACGTTATATATCCGGCGATTTTTCGACAGTTGAATTGCATTTTACCTGTGCATTTATACATTTAAACCAAATTACTTGTACCGATATCTTTTGTTGGCGTGTTATTTACGAAGACCTTGCAGGGAAAATACATAAAAACCCTGCTCCTACAAGCAAGTCAGCTGATGAAATTGTTTTTGCACAAATGCCTAACTTATATGAATTGTTTGTCTCGAAGGAAGGTCAAGGGGCCTAATGAGAATGTGGGCTATGACAAAAATAGTTATTATGAAATTTGTAGTATAGGAAATAATCTACAAAAAAGGGCCTATGATTCTTTTTCGTATTAGTAACCATTCTGGAAATATCATGTGAATTTTTAAATGATGATGTATATTTTTGTGTATACATGTACCGGGTGTCAAAGAAATCACTTTCTGGCCGCCATTTCTTTATTCTTTAACAGATCGAAATCACAAGTCGACATCTAATTTATCTGCCACGTTTCTACGCCTTCCGGTTTCACTGATTTTTTGACTGGGACACCCTTTATATTTTTATGTTTTTCGACTCTAGAAGTCATTCTACATACGACAGTACTAATTTTTTGACTGCTTAGACCATTTTGAAATGTTTACAGCCAATTTTAATTTTTATTCTCAGGTATCACATCGCAACCTACCTACTTCAGACATTCTGATGAATGCAATTTTTTGCCATTGCTACAAAAGCTGTGGATCCTACAGTGGCTGCAGTTACTACTTTGATATTTATATCCGACCAGACTAAAGTGACTGCTATTTCTCCACTCTCCTCTTGCATTGTTCCTCAAAAGTGTAAAGGTTGACACTTTGTAAACCGCAGTACAAGAAAACGGTTACTTCTGTGAAAGGAACTTTGTAGATAATTTCCTAATCTAGGAATTTAATAATAACTATTTTTGCCACGGAACTAACAGACGATCAAATATTAGCGAAAAACTGTATTTCTTTACCTTTGGCTATTTGTAAAATTTTTATCACGTGCCCCCTGCTATGGGGGCTTTTGATACATTGTTTAAAATGACGAAATAATGGTCCACACAAAAATATATATTGCTGAGAATTTTACGCAGATTTACCATATTTTTAACAAATTTCTCTGGAGTATAATGTCGTGTAAATTGTGCAACTTTCTTCAGAATTAGAACATAAATTTGTGATCTTACCTGAACGCGACTCGCCAACTCTTTTACAGCCTTTTTGTTCTTCAATCCTGGTGTCCATATAAGAAATCTGTGAATCCACGTAGAGTTTAGAATAAGGCAAACCGATTTATCTAAAATTTCTAATATTTTATAATCCGCTTCGTTTTCGGCGAGTAGTAGTATTGAAAATCCCTTTTCCTTACTTTCAGCACTGCAACAAAAATGATTACATGGTTTAGTAAAAATTCTAATACAATTAAAAGTTTGCTGCTTAAACAAGTTATGTAGATTGCAAAAAATAATTTGAATGGCAGGTTTCCAACAGCATTTCTTCTCTGGATTAGTTCACAAACCATGTATAAATAGGCATTTTATTTCTGGAGATTAGATTATGATATTCTTCTAATATTTTTAATAGTATGAAATTAATTTTAAGTGGCCAGGACAGGCGTAATAATTTCAATAGAATGCTTAAGCTGTCAGTTACAATTACAATAATATTAGGACTGGGGGATCGGGTAAAGGTTAATATGAAAATGGTCATTACCAATGAAGTCGAAATCTTATTCGATGCAAACGATGTTTTTGCATTTTTAAGATAGATCAAAGGTCAAAAGTAGAAATTTATCTATCATCGTTAAGCAGGATATGGATCTCTTTATGACTAACTGCTCTAGCCTAAAAAAATTTCAAGGACTTTTGGAAATCAAAGAGCTCACTCAGCATCTAAACATCCAAATGGAGAAAGATACTATGGCTTGTGAAGTTCTAGTGTTTGATTACACCATACATTACCTAAGCATTGTACAATAAAGGCAAAGTTAGGGCGTTGACACTTATTTAGAACCACGTGGCGTTGAGAGAAGAAAATATATTTATTTTATTTATTAGTTGGAAATACAATTACCCAATATAAATAAAAGATTTCAATTACAGGAAATAGGACCACAAACCAATATAACAAAACTGTAACGAATTGTTACAAGCTTTGTACTCTTCTACAAGAATTCCCTCCAAGTTAATCAATGTTCCAGTAGATGTCACTACGTTTCTCGTTGTTTCTAGATTATGACATCAGGTGCGCCAACTCTGGGACGATATCTGAACCAACTAACTTAGTTTTCTGTTACTTATTGGTTGGAATCTCTATCAATTGTCTAAATTACATCTAAGACCTTGGAATCGTTTTCGATAAGAAGTTAAATTTCATAAACATAAATTTCATTACAATGCTATGTCTAAGAGGTCCAGCAAGAGTTTTTGATTTCTAATAAGATATTCAATAGATTTTGTTTCGATAGACACATGCAAACTTCTATTGAGTGTGAATGTAAGGTCTCGACTTGAATATGCACCTAACGTGTGGTGTCCAATATATGCTGTAAATTGTGAAAATATAGATGAAATACAAGGAAAGTTCCTAAAATATTTTAAAATAGATGACCTCCGATTGAATGTAACTCTCACTGGATATGCCTCAGACGTATTTCACATTGCGACACTTGAGAAACCTAAAACCATGTAGGAAATTATTTTTCTTATAATATAATGTCATATTCACACTCAACAGAAGTTTGCATGTGTTTATCGAAACAAAATCTATTGGATATCTGATTAGAAATCAAAAGCTTCTGTAGGATGTTTTGGACACAGCATTGTAATGAAATTTATGTTTATGAAATTCAATTTATCATTGAAAACTTAATAAAAAGCCTTTAATGTAATTTAGACAATTGATAGAGATGCCAACCAATGTATAATTGTAAAATATATATTCTGTTTTACTAGTGTAAGTCATAATATTATATTTGCCCATATGCATTGGGAATTTACACCTAAGACAATGATTTAATTCCAGTATTCAATTACTTAAAACGAATGCAATCTGTTATCAACTGAATTTGCAGATAAATCATTATGTCGTCTGCATAAAGTATTCTATTTTATACATTTTAAACAAAGTGGTAACGTTACTGATAAAAATACTAAACAATAATGGGCCTAAAATAGAACCCTGAAGTACACCTGATAACACATGTAGCAAGAAATCGTATATTGAACGAAACGGATACCGACAAAGAAGATATCGAAGCTGTCGGAGAAAGGCTCTTGTTAAAATTTTTTGGATCTAAGTCTAAGTCCTTGAATGAGTTAAGATACTCTTTGTATAATCATATAGTAACAAAAAAGAAGTTGATTACATTTTTTTATCTGGAATCCCTTCGTACATACTTGTATGCCGAGGATCGCTGGAAAATTGCTAAGAGCCGAGAGAGTAGGGTTGTTCCATGATGAGGAAACCACTGAAACCTATTCCATCTATCAAGAAGCAGCTCCACTAAAATGTTTCAATCTTATTTCGTGTAGCTGCGAAGTTAGGATGAACCAAAAGAAATACGGTCTGGTTTGCTTTGTTTAGCGATGTGTGGAGAATACCTAGCAACTATTTGCATAAAGTCCCTGTCAAATGGTCACTAAATGATTCTTCAGACACTAGTATTAATTTTGACCCTATATCACATTCACCATTGGTTGTTTTCTAGAAATAAAATTTATCTGCAATTTGAATGTCGTATTAAAATAAAAAATTATGTTTATATGGTCCTGCGTAATTCTTTTATTGTTAATTCCAGAAAGAAAGTTACATACAAACATTTTTTGTTACTTTCAAGAGTATTTTTGCCTTTGGGTATTTTTTAGTAGTTGTTACGATTCTGATTTTTTTTTCCAAAAAAGAAAACTAAATTTGGCCTCCAACTAAAAAGATGTCAACTTGATCACAACCTGGATTTATGGAATTTTTTTTATATTTTCGTTAGTAAGGCTTAATCAACAAGTCTCCAGTCCCGGTAATTTGTTGAGTCGACTTAAGTTTTGTATAAAAAACTTCTCTACTACTATTTAAGGTTTCAAGTCCTATAATATTACTATTGCAAATGGAAAGGCTAAATATACTTATTAGAATTACCGTCGCAAATACATACAAATATTTACTAAACTTACAGGTTCGTAATTAGCTAAATTTTGATAAGCTCATAATCAACCAGATGCATGTAAATATACGACAATATGAAGAAACAATATTTACTGTACCTGCACTTAAATCTGATTTGCCTTCGTATTTGCATAGAACACAACTTAATTTATCTGAGTCCGGAACCACTCAAGTAAATTTGATAAACGATAGGAATTCAGCAGGGTCGAGAGACAATTAAATTAAAATTAAGTAGTTAAACAACATCACATCAAATTTAACAGTAACACCGTAAATGCATTAATAGATTAACACTAAATGTAGGTTTGTGACAAGAATCCCGGTCACCTGTCGGTGCGGTATATTTACATACAATTCTTGTGCAAATCAAGTTTGTCACATAAAAAATTACCATGTCCTTCCTCGGTTCTGATTGTATAAATCTATAACGCTAAAATGAGATTCATTTAAAATATAGTAATATAGAGTAAATTAGATTTTTAATGAATCTAACGTGTTTCTGTTAAAATATTCATAAAACTGGAATACTCTTAAATTACTTAAATTGAGGCGTACTTATTAAGTTTATTAGTATGACAAACTGATATCCTATAACATTATTTAGGCCATATTTATTAAAGAGATTTTGGCTACTACTTTGAAAAATATCGTGCTCTCAGATTTACACACCAAAAAAATCGCTGCCCAAGGAATCACTACTTCCACATCCAAATTTTTTATCCAAGTCACTCACAACGAAAAAAATTTGTATGTGGAAATAATTGTTTATGGAACTTTAATAATGTAATATTTGAAATCCTCTACCCCAAAAACCATAAAACGATACCCCACATCGGTAGCGGGGTGGGGGTGGTAGTGGGGGTGGATGAAGTAAAAAAATATTTTGAGGTTTCTGGTTCTTGTACACACACTAAATCACAATTTTTTTTCATCCCCTTTAATAATGGGGTGGGGGTGGTAATGGTGCTGGCTAATGCCAAAACTTTTTTTGGGACCTTAGCTTCTCTTGTATATACTAAATATCAATTTTATGGGTTCTTACCTGCTTGATTTACCTATTTTCCCCAAATTTACCCCAATTTACCCCCCAACCCTTCGACGGAACAAGATGAAAATATAATCTAGTTCTAGATCTCGTTAAAGTACATATGTGTACCAAATTTAACGTCAATATCTCAAACGGTTCCAGAGTAAACGTGCGCACAAAAAAAGTTACAGACAGACAGACCGACAGACAGACCGAAAGACAGAAATTTTTTTTCGTTCAAACTTAAAATCTCGACGTTTCGTGACATTCTAAGCCTATTTGAACAATAAAAATTTTTTTAAATTTTTTGTCGTTACTATACTTCCACTGGATGTGGAAGTAATTACTGGTAAATTTCTACCTTGCAAAAAAAGGTTTTTAAATAATACACTATTTGGTTAAACCTTAAAATGAATACACTGGTTTATATTCGATTCTGCATGGAGTACCTCATGGACGTATATTAGGGCCTGCACTGCCTCTACTGTATAAGTTCGATATTCCAGCAATAATTTATAAACTAACTTAAACAGAATTCAACAATCGTTTAAAACATTGTTGTTAGTTAGTGCAAAACTTTTGGTATTGAACCGAAATGACGATTAATGTGCCAATCTATATTATATTATCAAATCACCTGCTTGGTAAAAATTAATTCTCAGGACAATATTCTCAATATTTTATCATTAAAAATTGTTATTTTGGATGAATATTTTTATGTATTAATGCTCAAATTTAGCAACCAGTCAACCAGTAAACTTGTTTGCATTTACACAGTGCTGATTCCAACATTTATTTCAGATATTTAAACAACTAAATTAAGTCATTGTTTACCTGTGAGTTTGTATATTATAGAGAGGAAAATGCATTTAGTTTCATATTATAGTTTACTTAGTTGACATTGTAGCTTAATTATTAAATAAACGCAGTTTTGCTCCCCATGTATTTTTCAGATCACCTAACAGAGTGATTTTACAATGCAACGCCCCGTAGGAGCTATTATAGGCCCGTGCCTTCCTTATTCGCTTAACGAGAGATAATAGAAGAAACACAGAAAACTCAATGCCAAGTTAAAAGAAGTGCTCGAAACTTGAACATTTTGTCTGAAATACTCAAAAACCATTTTTTATTTGATTCACTTGGTGCAGAGTTTTCTTCCATTAAAATCTTTAAAATATATTTTGCAGAAAGATGATCAAATTCCTAATGAAAACCGCTGCCCAAGGAATCACAACTTCCACATCCACATTCCCTATCCAAGTCACTCACAACGAAAAAACTTTGTATGTGGAAATAATTGTTTATGGAACTTTAATAATATAATATTTGAAATCCTCTACCCCAAAAACCTATGAAACGATACCCCACATCGGTAGTGGGGTGGGGGTGGTGATAGGAGGGTGGTAGTGGGTAGTGGATGTGGATGAAGTAAAGAAATATTTTGAGGTTTCTGGTTCTTGTACATACACTAAATCACCTTAGCTTCTCTTGTGTATACTACATACCAATTTTATGGACTCTTACCTGCTTGATTTACCCATTTAAAACAAATTTACCCCAATTTACCCTTCGTCGGAACAACATGAAAATATAATCTAGTCCAGATCTCGTTAAAGTACATACGTGTACCAAATTTCAAGCCAATATCTTAAACGGTTCCAGAGTAAACGTGCGCACAAATAAAAGTTACAGACAGACAGACAGACCGACAGACAGAAATTTTTTTTGCTCAAACTTAAAATCTCGACGTTTCATGACATTTTAAGCCTATTTGACCAAATTTGAATAAAATTTTTTTTGTCGTTACTATACTTCCACTAGATGTGGGAGTAAAAGTAAGAAATAACTGGAAGCACATGAAATAAACTCTAAATTTATTGGCCGACTTTAGATCGAATGAGGCGTTTGACACATTTCAAAACTACACACTTAATTATTTTTTTTAATTATCTAATTTTAACAGGACAATTTGTATTCTGTTCACTTCTCAACAATTAAGTATGTACTTTAAGGAAACATTGTTCATTGGAGTACTTCCATCCTTGCCATGATAACGCTATATAAATATGAAAACTCATTGCCTCATACACTGTGAACGGATGCATAGTGGAATAACAACAAAGATAAGTTTTAAAGTCAATCAACACGGTAAAGTTGTACTTTTTTAAATTTTGCTTAATTATATATCACCCTCAAAAATTACTCAAGAAAAACAAAGTTCAAAAGTCAATCAACTCGGTAAAGCGGTATTATTTTTCCCTAATTTGCCTAATTTGAAGAGTTTACTATTATTATTTACTACCCATGAAATTTGGTCCACATCTGGTTTCGATACATTATACATATAGTTAAATGATAATTTCAAATTAGAAAAGGAAGTTTCGTTATCACCTTATCTAAGATGTATGTAACATGCATGTTATTTTGCTCCATAATTTGCGTTTGATAAGATCATATGTTCTGTTTGCAATAACTTCTGTGTTTTATAAGTCAAACAGGTAGATCTCCATTTGATAACATCATATAATCTTTATAGCATTGCTTTTAAACCCATAAAGTGAACAGAGTTATGAAGAAGGGGTCTGTAATAGTTGTAGATGTGTCTTTGACTGCTAATTTATATACTAGTATTTGTAGCAAATACATTAAACTGTTAATAACTGAAAAGAATCGTCTATAAGTGAGTGGTTGCAAAGATGTATCAGGTTTTCCTTGCCTAGATTTACCACTGAACAGTTTGAAATGTTATCTTTATGATTTCGTTACTGTTAACCGATCCACCGAAAGTCTTTGGAAGAAAATTGGTGTCTTTTTTAGAAAAATGTGAATTACGAAGATTGTGAAAATGAAGTTTTGATCTACACTCTACAGTTATTCAAATAAAAACAAATATTAACTTAATGAGTAGGAAAATTGCTCTTACAAAAAATAGTCAACATTTCGGAATATACATCTAGTTTATACCATGCAACTATGAATGAATATGGATATGAGTACCAGTGGCTCAATTTTACAGATAATAAGACGAAAATAAAAAAAAATATTGTTCCGTGGTTTATTTAGAACTAGTTAAAGAAAAACATGTTGCTTTAATTAGTCTACAGTTTTTCACATTTTTTACCTTTCTCGATGATCTGTAAGAGTTGTAAATTCTATGGAGGAATACATCGGTCAAGGTAATATTACTTTATACCTCAAAAAATCTGTTACGCGACTTGACCGCTCTACTAGTTGCACCAGCGGGTAACGTCACGGCGGACACTGCGGTAGAGAAATATCTGTCTTCCATAGTATCATAAGTAGTTTAGTAGCAGCTTTAGTAATATATTTTGTAGTAGTTTTCACATGAGTATTCGTTATTAGTCAATCAATCAATCAATTCTATATACAAAATAGTATTTGCACAAGTCAATATTTAAATTTACAAATATATACATATACATATCTCGCTAACATATAAGGTATAAAAACAAACATCAAGAATTTAACAAAGGCAACATTTTCTTACATTATTATTAAAATCATATGATAAAAATTCATCATATGCATAAAAAGTTTTTTTATTGTTCAAATAGGATTAGAATGTCATGAAACGTCGGGATTTTAAGTTTGAGCGAAAAAAAAATTCTGTCTGTCGGTCTGTCTCTAACTTTTTTTGTGCGCACGTTTACTCTGGAACCGTTTAGATATTGTCTTGAAATTTGGCACACATATGTACTTTAACGAGATTTGGAACTAGATTATATTTTCATCTTGTTCCGTCGAAGGGTTCGGGGGTAAATTAGGGTAAATTTGTAAATAGGTAAATCAAGCAGGTAAGAGTCCATAAAATTGGTATTTAGTATATACAAGAGAAGCTAAGGTCCCAAAAAAATTTTTGCATTACCACCCCACCCCATTATTAAATAAGATGAAAAAAAACAATGTGATTTAGTGTGTGTACAAGAACCAGAAACCTCAAAATAATTTTTTACTTTACCACCCCCACCGCGATCTGGGATATCGTTTTATGGGTTTTTGGGGTAGAGGATTTTAAGTATTATATTATTAAAGTTCCATAAACAATTATTTCCACATACAAAATTTTTTCGTTGTGAGTGGCTTGAATAGAAAATTTGGATGTGGAAGTAGTGATTCCTTGGGCAGCGGTTTTTTTCTTGAATGCCAGATCTGCTAGTCTTATTATATTCATTGGCAATTTGTTGTGAAATTTGGGTGCTAAATATTTCATTCCCTTTTGACTTTTAGTTAATCTGACATTCGGTGCTGTTAACATATTTTTGTGTCTTGTACTATAATGGTACTCACATTCTCTTTTTACACTCTAGCATATAAAAGCAACTCATAAATATATATTGAGGATAACATTGGTATCTTTAGTCTACGAAACTGTTCTCTAGAGTCTACTTTATAATTTACTATGCGTATTGCTTGTCTTTGCAGAGCAAAAATTCTAGGACAATTTGACGCTTGTCCCCAAACTAAAACAGCGTGGGAAAGCAATGAGTAGCATACTACAAAATATGCATTTTTTAAAACGTCTTCACCTACTTCATTTACTAGAGATAAATGTATTTTTTCCTAACTTTTCTACATGTACTTGCCAGGTCAATTTGTCATCTAGATAAACTCCCAAGAACTTTTTTGATTCCTGAAGGTCGGGAATATTGTACCCTATTTTATTATACAATGAGAAGATCATATGCATTGTTTCTTTTCTCTATTTAAAGTAAGTTTATTTGACTTGAACCATCCGAAATAGTTGTATCGTCTGCAAATAGTATGTTACTAGAGTGTTCGCTTGAATATGGGAACTCATTTACATATATTAAAAATACGAGGGGCCAAGTACTGAACCTTGGGGTACCCCATGTATTATTTTTGTTTTATTAGAATGAATTTACTTTAATTGTTTGATATATATTTGTTAAATATGATCTTAACAATGATATACTGTTATGGCAGAACGTATACATCTTTGGCTTTTCTAGCAGTACTTTGTGTGAGACGCAGTCAAACTCTTTACTTATGTCGCAAAATATAATGCACATATGCTCAAAGTAGTTTACTGTTTGCTCTGAGAAGCATTTTTCCACTATTATTGAAAATATTAGCAGTAGTGACACAGGCCTATAGTTATTTGCATCTCATTTTTTGAATATAGGAATTAAAGTAACCTCTTTAAGACAGTCTGGAAAGCACCATTCTTTAATGCACGAGTTTATAAGTTTGCATAATGGTGATATGATCAAATTTTTCATAGTTTTTATTTGAAGAAGTTAGATTAGGTGTTAATGAAAAAACGTTATGCGGTATCTTTCACCTTTTGCCCGTAATTTTTTCTTTCTGGCAATGAATGTGTATTTATTTATTTATTTATTTAGTAAATAGAAACATAGAAACACATTTTCTATTCTATATTTCTTTTGTCAAATTATTCTTTTTCTAATAAATTGTTATAATAATAGCGTCACTGATGAACAAAGCGATGGTAAAAAACTTGTATTGAGAACTATTTCTATAGAGAATTTTGTTTCATTCAACTAATACGCTCAAACTAATATTGAAAAATGGAAGAGTAGGGCATCACAAATAACATTTTTAATATTTTTCCAGGTGTCTAGTCTTGTTTATTTTAAATGTTTTAATTGCTGCGGCGCGGCGGGGGGTTGTTGAATCTGTTAGTCGTAGTAAGTTATTGTTTAAGTGTACTTTGCCTATAAGTAGTTATTTCCCTGAGATG
The DNA here is from genome assembly GCA_936432065.2 of Rutpela maculata. NCBI lineage: Eukaryota > Metazoa > Arthropoda > Insecta > Coleoptera > Cerambycidae > Rutpela > Rutpela maculata. Next base: position 41,133,311 of record OW386285.2, read on the forward strand.
TCGCAATTGTTGTTATTAATATAAATGCATTTGAGGGCAACAATTGTTAGAAGGAATCCAGGTGTCCAAGTGTACAGTTCTAGAGATGTATATAACCTAGCGATTGCCTTTTATTCCATGGGACAAATGATCGTACAGTGGATACTTATCATAACATGAATAGCGAGAAAGCTGAACATTACTTAATTGATACTTACATTGGAATAGAAGCGTAGTACAAAAGTAATTTTGCAATTTCGTATTTATTGAGTCCAGCTCGAGCAATGCATTCAGCATAACAGAGAATAATAGGCCGTCCATCTGTGTCTGTAGTGCCTGCAAAGAAGAGAAACAAGTATTATTACTTTTCACTGCGGAATAGAATAACAAAATAAACAGGTTCGGCTTTATACAGTAGGTAAATTAGGCAACCGCCTCAGGGGCCAGTTGTAGGGGCGACAAATGAGCTTGAATTTAAAAAAAATAGAAAGTTGCTATTAATCATACCGGGTGCCCAAAAAGTCTGGAAAGGGTCAAATATCTCGAGAAGTACATATTGTATCCAAAAAAGAAAAACAGGTCCTTAATAATTTTAAAAGCGCTATCCAATGATACCAAACGCGACCCCCCCCCACCTCCACCCCACCCCTTGTGGTGGGGCGGGGGGCAACGTTAAAATCTTGAATGGGTACCCCTATTTTTTATTGTAGAAGCGGATTCTACGGCCAAAATTACGTCAAGTTTGTCTGAAACGTTTTTTTCGATTCGTAACAGATGGCGCTGTAATCGCAAAAATATTTATTTTCGTAATTTCTAAAAAATTCTACGGAAGGATGAAAAATAATAAACTACGAGTTGATTTTCTTGAAAAAGCTATTCAATAATGTCTAATTTCTTCCCCTCCACCACCACCACCATAAGGGGGGAAGTGGTGGGCAACCTTAAAATCTTAAACGGTACCCCATATTTTTTATTGGCGGATGTAGAGTCTGGTGAGCAAACAATTCAGTTTGGTATCATTGGATAGCGCGTTTAAAATTATTAAGGACGTGTTTTTTCATTTTTAGATAATATGTATTTCTTGAGATATTTGACTGTTTCCAGACTTTTTGGGCACCCTGTATATTTATATATATTCAAAACATCCCAGATGTTTTATTGTGCCAGTTTTTATTTTATTTACAAATAATGTTACGTGCCGCCGTCGCCGTCGCATCAAAATTGACTTGCCATTTTTTCTCGTGAACCATGATGATGCCAAAGCTGTTTTATTCTTCTTTCGGCAATCAGCACCTTTGATAAAAAAATATTATAACTGTATTTGCTCAGATTCACTGATGCAAAGGAATTAGTTAATAAAGTAGACATTGATCCAAATTTGGTTTTTGATAGTAGATGATAAAAAAATATTATAACTGTATTTGCTCAGATTCACTGATGCAAAGGAATTAGTTAATAAAGTAGACATTGATCCAAATTTGGTTTTTGATAGTAGATGAACGTTAAAAAAGTCACATTTTAATTATGAACAAGCAGACGAAATTTTAGAAAATTCTTTACAGAAATTTAAAGTTAATGTTTCTTATAGAATTTTAGATAAAGTATCAACTTCATTGTCTAATAAATTTGATTTGTTGCCAAAATATCATTTTGATTTATTTTTATAAAATTTATGATTTAGTTTAAGTTTAAAGATAAAGCAGATATATTGAAAAAATGTAAAGATTTAGAAATAATATTAACACCTAACAAATATATCAATAAACTTCAACTATGTGAAGAATTGTGTATTGTTTTACTGCGTGTGTCTAGAAATATGAATCCCAGAGTTCTATTGGATTATATATATTCCAATAACTTGGATATTGTTTATCCTAATATATTTGTTGCTCTACAGCTCTTGTTAATTTTACTTACAGCCGTTGCAAAACTAAAAATTATTAAAAATTATATGCGGTCGACCAGGACAAATAAAGTACTGCAAGGCCTTGTCGAAATATATTAGCAAACATAACGAAGGATGCCAACTTTGGGCCCAATACGCCCACCTTAGAAAAGTGTACTGTCTTATGTTTTTTGGCATGCTGATTACAAATATGACCTTTAATTTGCCGAAAATTGAGCGAAGAAAGATGGGGTACCCACTAGAGCATTATTAACTAATATCACAGCCACACAAAAAAAGTGGTTTGGCCTGCGGAGAAGACCAGTGTATCCTTATGTATTTGGACCTGCTGAAATCGAATCCGTGGTCAGAATTATCAGATTCGCTCTCTTTTGACCCCCAATCACAAAAAACACCCCCACTGTGCCATGTCTTAGCCTGTTTTAATTTAAAAGTGTAGTAGAGTGGCCTACTCGGGTGACTGTAACCACTCTGACTACAATCGATCATATTTTTATCAATTTTAAATCTAACGGATTATGTTGTGTATTTGACAATGTTATATCTGATCATAGAACCGTTCTTTTCGATTTAGATATGGTAGAATATGAAAATAATAGTAGTATACACGGCACATCATTTTTTAAAAGAAGTTTTAATGAAAATTCTATTGCAAATTTTAGTAAGGCGATTCCTAATGAAAAATGGGATGAGATTTATCACAAAACAGATGTTAATGAGGCTTTTACATATTTCAATAACATTTTTATGTATTATTTTGAGCTATATTTTCCACTTCGGAAATTTTATAATAATGTACGAGCAGACAAAAAATGGGTAAATGATGAAGTAAGAGTAGGTATTCAGTTCACATTTAAAAGATTTGTTTATTCTGCAAAAGAGTCATCCGGAATTGTCGACTGCTTATAAGAACCAGAAAAGGATCCATCAGTTGCTGATCGAAAAAACTAAGAAGTCCTATTATCAAGATAAAATTTTTAATTCAGAAAACCAATCCCGATCTGCTTGGAAGGTTATGTCTGAATTATGTAACAGAAATAAAAACCATAATAATATTTCTATAAATAATTATGGGGTTTTGTATGAGGAGCCCAGAATAATTGCTTCACTTTTTAATAACTTTTTTATTAATACACCTAGAAATATAATTGATCAAATTCCAAAATTAAATGATGTTTCTTTTAATAATAGTGACAATATAACTATACTATACTAACTATGGATCGGTTATTGAAGTACCTCGATAAATATCAGATCTTAACAAATAATCAACATGGATTTCGAAGTGGTATGTCGACTACTACTGCTATACAGTCATTTTATGATAATATTTTGAATTTGTTGGAAACGGGCGAATGTCCTGTTGGGATTTTCTGCGATCTTAGCAGGGCATTCGATTGCGTCGATCATAAGCGGTTACTATATAAACTGAGTTGTTATGGTATAAGAGGATAGCGCTAAATTGGGTTTTAACCTATCTTGAAGACAGGAAACAACTTGTTAATATAAAATATAAAAATTCAAATGGTTTAAGAAATGTTACCTCCCTCCGATTATTCACTTTTAACAATGGGAGTTCCACAGGGTTCCGTTCTGGGCCCCGTGTTGTTTTTATTATACGTAAACGAACTGGATTCTGTTTCACCTAGTACTCATTTTACGATGTATGCCGATGATACATCTTTAATTATTTTAAACAAATCAGGTGAAATTTCAGAACTCAATAGTAACAATTTATTTAATAACCTAAGGGAATGGTTCTTTAAAAATTCATTATATTTTAATGCTGATAAAACCCAGGTTTTAAGATTTCATACTAATCAAAAACATTGTGAATTGCTAAATTTTAATATAAACAATACGCTTATATTTACTGAAGCACCAACAGCTAAATTCTTAGGTATACAGTTAGACAACCTTAACTGGAAATCTCAATGTGAGGCTGTAATTTCAAAACTTGCTTCCATTACCTATTTATTTCGAAATATAAGAACGGTTCTTTGTACAGAACAACTTATCTGTTTGTATTATGCACAAGTTGAATCTCGTTTGAGATACGGTGTTTGCTTCTGGGAAACTCCACTTTTGCTTCTTATGTTTTTATCGCCCAAAAACGCATTTTAAGATGTATTGCAGGTGCTTCGTATACCCATCCATGTAAAGACATTTTTAAAAATTATAAAATATTAACCTTACCAAGTTTGTATATTTTTGAATTGTGTATATATGTTTTTAAAAATCAGACAAAATTTATTTTAAACAGCCACTATCATAACGTTAATACAAGACAAAAACACAATCTTCATGTTCCTTTTGCTAGGCTAAACATTACTGCCAAATCTCCTAATTTTATAGGACCCAAATTTTTTAACTTGTTACCTGACGATATAAAATGTATTAAAAGAGAAAGTTTATTTAAATCTAAGCTAAAAGAATTTTTACTAAACCAGTGTTTTTATTCTGTATCTGATTACTTTTGTGGACGCTAGTTTATAAGTTTTGTGACTATTCCTATACATGTAATGTCAAATGGAAAATAAATATTATTATTATTATTATTATTATTAAAACAAAACGAAAAAGTGGTCTGACCTGTGGGCCAGATCAGCGTATCCTTTTTGGGGTTAGGTGTAAAAAACAGTCAAATCTGACAATTCTGACTTCGGATTCGGTTTCAGAGGGTCAAAATACATAAGGATACACTGGTACGGTCCGCAGGCGAGACCACTTTTTTTTTTGGGGGGGGGGTTCTTTTGGGGTTAGGGGTGAAAAATGAAGCAATCTGACAATTCTGACTTCGGATTCGGTTTCAACGGGTCCAAATACATAAGGATACACTGGTCTGGTCCGCAATCACTGTTTTGAAATACTTGAAAAATTCATAATTAAGGCCAAAACTAAGGTTATATTCAATTTTAGCGAGCCGAAATAAATGGGAATACAATGGTTTAGTTCACTGAGCATGACTTTTTTCCATTTGTAGGCCAGTGTAATTTATGCACTTAAGCGGCTTCACAAACTAATATCTTAGAAATAGCTCAATTTTGGGGATTACGGCTATTGACTTTTTTATTTGCAAGACCAAGTACAATAACTTCGTACACTTTACAAACTTGGGCGTATTGGGCTCAAAGTCCCATAAGACTTTGGCACCCTTCTTTGAAACAGATTACCTAGATTTTTGTTCAGACAAAAAAAGACGTATATCATTTTAAGTTAGCATTTGTTTTTTTAGGTTTGAAATGCATTATTGATTTTCTTTTAACATTTTTTTTTAATGGGAGTCTTTTAATTCAAAGTTTGGGAAAATACATTCCCTTTTTTATATAATGGTGCAGTGGCAGAGGGCGGCTTTATAAGTTGCCCCACTAGTCTAAAGCCGGGCCTGAGAGTAAAACAAAACGAGGCGCGTGGTCAAGCTCTTCCTATTCATTTATCAGGTTGTGAATAGCAACTCAATCAAGTGGCTGTACACCATTTTTATGCTTCCTGTTGTTCGTTACATTGCGACAAAGCACTGCACCGATGTGCCGTCATAGTTTTGATACAGACTTCAAGAAATCGACGCGTGCACGTGTGGAATTCAAATACTATGGTAATACCAGTCGGTACCTTGAAGTCACTTGGACGGATGCCACAAATCCTCATTTTACGGTATATTGTGATTCCCATGTAATATTAGTGGTTTTACAGTTGTTATGGTTTTGAATTATTATAAGACAAAATAGGCATTTTATCCTACTTCATGATCTTTTGTTATGTTGAAATTTTATAGAAGGAAATATAGATATAATAAATAATTAAAAATTATTTTTATTTACATGGCACTTATAATTAATAGCTTACTAATTAAAAGGGATTTAAAACAATATAGCCTTTTATTTTAATCGTTAGTATTTTTGACATAAGTGCCATAGTTTCTGAAATATTTTTAGTATAGAGAATATTATTTAGGTATTAAGCAAATCACTTCATACACACTTTTCTATTTATTATGAAATGACCTACTTTCTGTATCAGTGACGCAGCCAGAAAATTCATTTGGGGGGGGGGGGCAATAGAACCGGGCTCCCCAGAGGATGAGCAGTAGATTCCTCTACTAGATAATATTGGCATTGGCATAAAAACTAAACTGAATACATTAGAGCAGCAAGTAAGAAAGACAAATATACCAGACGAATCAGAAAATCTAACTGTTCAAGCAAAATTAAATACGCTAGAACAAAATGCCAAACTCCACGAATTACGAGTTCTTAGGCTACCCGAAAACCCAAATGAAAACACTAAAGTAATAGTATTAAAATTAATCGAAGAAAAATTGGGAATCAACTCCTGCCAAATAGATACGTGTTATCGAATTGGAAAGATAGAGCATAATGATAAAATAAGACCAATTATCATCAAATTTGGAAATATGATAGACCGAAACAACGTTTTCTATAATAAAAAGAAACTAAAAGGTAGCAAAATCATGATAATAGAAGAGCTCATTAAACCAAGAATGGAGTTATTAAAACTAGCCCAAGAAAAATTAGACAGGCTGAACGCATGGTCAAGAGAAGGTACTATAGTCGCGAAATTAAATAACAGAATTTTCCATCTGAAGACCATAGAAGAATTGAACAAAATAACAGAAAACTAGTCACGCCGGAGGCACAAAAGGAACTTATATTCTCCGCTTTTTTTCCTTTTCCCTTTTCTTTTCTTTCTCTTATTAATTAATTTCTTCTTAAATAACATAATATTAAATACTTTTCCTTATTAACTACTACTTTCCACTAATCTCCCACCTCGACCTTTTATTATATTTTCAATATCTCTCTCTCTAAATAGTAAGCAAATAATTAGCATTAGAAAATTACTATGGACCCTTTCGAAATTTATAACCCAAATGATAATGTGGAAACTAATGTATTCGAGAACTGCAGTGACTATATATATAAATTTCATAACTTAGGTAACGATAGTAATCAGAAAATAGATATATTGCATTTAAACATAAGAAGCCTAAATAAAAACTATAATGAACTAACCATATTCCTTGAACAACTTAAAGAGCAAAATATCGATATTATAATCCTATCAGAATCATGGCACCCAGAAAATTTACAGAACTTTGACATTCCAAATTACACTTTATATAGCAATAACGGTCAATTCAACAAAAACGACGGAACCATCATATATATTAAAAAACATATCACCGCAGTTAACATAGTAAATGTTAAACTTACACAAGTCACATTAATGCGTATAGAACTAGTCATAAATAATACAAAAATTGGAATTATAGCAATTTATAGACCGCCCTCAACAGACGTGGATATATTCAATAATGATTTAGATACATATTTAAATAGATTGGAAAAAATGAACATAGAAATAATAGTAGGCGACACAAATATAAATATAAAGAACACGAACTCGGAGGAGGTTAACAACTACTTAAATATTGTAAATAAATTTAACTATATCTCGTATATTAATAATTACACGAGATAAACAGATCAAACATGCTCATGCATTGACCATATATTCGTCAAACATAAAAATGGCAAAAAAGGGAATATTAATTTCATATCATCCATTATCAAAACCAGCATCACCGATCACTATCCAATCACTCTTAATATAAAATTCACAAACCAAACAGAACAGACACCCACTACTACAAAAAAAAACAATACCAATAATAAAATATGAAAAATTATCCAAAGATCTAGAAAGAGAGCAATGGCTTGACATCTTAAGTAATCCTAATGTTGAGGAAGCAACAAACATTTTTATTAACAAATATAAAAACTATATAAAAAAAAACACTATTGAAAAAACTCTAACAAACAAATCAGTTAAAATCAAGCCATGAATAACACATGGTCTACTGAACTCTATAAAAAGGCGAGACAGAATTAAAAAAAAACTAATTCTACAGCCCGATAATCTGGAATTAAAAAACTATTACAAAAGTTATAGAAACCATGTAACAAAATTAATAAAAATAACAAAAGATTTATATTATAAAGACAAAATCGCGGGAGTAAACAATAACTACAAAAAAATTTGGCAAATAATATCTGAGGCTACAAATGAAAATGAACATATTTCACTGGAGGAAAATGGCAAACTAATAAACGATAACGTACTGGTTGCGAATAAATTTAATGACTTTTTTATAAATGTTGGAATCGATCTGAAAAATGAAATAAATCACAATCAGGGCCCGATCACTAATAATATACCTATACAACCTAAATCCCTATACCTGCCAGAAATAACAGATAATGACCTAATACTGCAAATAAGCAAATTAAAAAATAACTCGGCACCAGGGCTAGATGGTATTACTGCAATAACAATTAAAAAAACGCACACATACATTTTAACACCACTTAAATACATAATAAACAATATTCTGAATAGTGGAGTAATCCCTAATAAATTTAAAGAATCTGTCGTCACCCCCATTCATAAATCTGGCAAAAAAACAGATAAAAATAATTATAGACCTATCTCTGTCATTAACTGTTTTGCAAAAGTCTTCGAAAAAATCCTCAAAATAAAATTAATGGAATTTATTAATAAATATAAAATACTATCTAAAAACCAATTTGGGTTCATCGAAGGTAAGGGAACTGAAGACGCCATATATTCACTAGTTAACAAAATTATAGAAAATTTCAACAAAAGTAAAAAAACCATTTGCACTTTCCTAGATTTGAGAAAAGCATTCGACACTGTCCCACATGATGAATTATTAGAAAAATGTGAGAAAATAAGCATTAGAGGAAATGTACTGACGCTTTTCAAGAATTACCTAGCAGAAAGAAAGCAATGCGTAAAAATTAATAATTACATGAGTGACAACAAAATAGTACGCATTGGCATTCCCCAAGGCACCGTATTAGGCCCCATTTTATTCTTAATATATATTAATGATCTATGCAACATCGACATAAAAGGACAAGTACTATCCTATGCGGATGATACTGTTCTGATATGTGAAGGTGATAATTGGGAAGACACACTGGAAAAATCAAGACACACACTACAGAAAGTATTGGAATGGCTCAATAGTAATTATTTAACACTGAATAAAGAAAAGACAAAATTTCTAACATTTGCCCCCACAGCTGCTGATACACCTAATATAACTAATATAAAATACGAAAATACATGTATTGAAAGAGTTAGAGATTTAAAATATCTAGGAGTAATTGTGGATGATCATCTAAAGTGGCATAAACATTCGGAACATATAACCAAACGAATTAGGCGGATAATACCAAAATTCTATATGCTACGTGATATATTAACCAGACAAACCCTATTGGTTGTATATAACTCTCTAGCTGAGTCCATCTTGAGATACTCAATCAGTTGTTGGGGCGGGACATACAGTAATGCCTACACAACTCTTCAAAGTTCGCAAAATTATTTATTAAAAGTCATATTAAAGAAAGATAGACTATATAGTACAGAACAATTATACAAACAAAATAAAATTTTAAATATAAAAGGTCTTTATATATTAGCAGCAATAATATTCACACATAAAAAATCAAAAGCACCCTCAGCAAATAACATAAACACATACCATCAGACACGATCACAAAGCAAGGAATTATTGAAAGTGCCAAAATACAAAAAAAATGTTTGTCAAAAGTTTGTGAATTTTTATGGTCCTAAACTCTATAACTTATTACCCACGGCTCTTAGAAAATATGATAATATTAAAAAATTTAATAAAATCGTAAAGAATTATACAATAAATAATATAGATATACTTAGTGCAGTTCTCAAACATTGAATCATTGAAACAATGCAGAAATTGTTAAACTATTATATATACAGCAATAAAATGTTTAAATCCTTACTTGCAATTAGTACAAACAACAAAATTTAAGCAGTTCTACTGTTATTAACATTACTAGTTACATAAGAATAGAAATAGCTTTTAGTTTATAGCTAAATAGACATTTAAAGCGCAAAACAAGTCCTTGTGACTTAGGCGCCACGTAACCGTAATTGTAAGTTATGCAAATTGTAATTATAATTGTAAGTATGTAATAATGAATTGTACCTTATGCCTGAACTTACAATACAATAAATCTTAAATCTTAAATCTTAAAAAATCTTAAATCTTAAAAATCTTAAATCTTAATTACAAAATATTTATTTCAAGGGATAATTTGAATACTGCTTTGTACTGATAGAGATTATGCTTCTTTATTTTTTGGCTCATGGAAGACGGCTTGGAGGGGGGCCGGGCCCCATGGCTCCCCCTCTGGCTGCGCCCATGTTCTGTATATTGTTGCCCTAATCTGGGCACGCTAAGATACTAGTTAAGTAAATACTTTCAATAAATACTTTAAAACACTCATTATTGCACAACCAATCAAACTACTCTTCTAGCTAATACTGACGAAGTATTGAAGATAGGATTCTTAGCATTTTAAAGCAAAAGAATATATTAAAAACAATTAAATAATTTATTTAAATTCAGTCATTTACACTTTTTTTTATTTAATATGAAATTATCTACTTTCTGTATATTGGTACCTTAATCTGGTCACGCTAATATACTACTTAGTAAATCACTTTAAAACACTCATCATTGGAGAACCAATCAAAACAACTACTCTTCTAGCTAATACTGAGGAAGTATTGAATTACATGATAGGATTCCTAGCATTTTAAGGCAAAAAAATATATCGAAAATACTTTAATCATTTATTGAAATTCATTCATTCACAACAATTATTGAACCTTACATTCTATTTCAACTCTAGAAAAAATGGACAAGTTCTTTAGAACTCGTCAGTTCTCTTAAAAACATTCATTCATTATTTATAAGCCTTTTCTTGATTTATTTTCACAATTAATTATTTTTTTAAATTTGCTTTTATCATGATTAGAGAATATTATTTAGGTATTAAGCAAATCACATCATGCACACTTTTTTATTTTTGGCACAATTATTTTTTTAACTTCATTTGAAAACGCCGAAAGTATTCAAACATGTTGAATCACCCTCCTCAATAATAATGGACCGTTCTATTTCATCGTGTTGGAAAAGAATTTCTCTCGGACCGAGCCACCTTCGCGTATCGCGTTACATCGATTGGATAGCCTAGGCATGAAGGTAAAGGAAATTGGCACATAAAAGATGCATATAACCTTTTCATCTCGAAATTTGATTATCTTTCAGCTAAAATGATAGATGTTAAGATTGATAAATAAGGTAAAAAAAGAAGGAAAAGTTCATGTTTAAGCAGTTTAATAATAATAATAATCACGCTGCACAAGTAATACAACATCCTTAATCTCTGAAGGTATGAAGTGAGTTTGCATGGGAGAAGGACATTACATATGGGGACAAAGGAAACACCATACCCGAGTCTACTTGGATTAATTTCTTTTCCTGAAAATATCCCAGTGTCACAGTCACTATATAATCGAACCTGGGATTACAGGGTGAGAGCAAATTACCAATACCAGTTAATAGATGGCATTTTTCACTTTCCTACAATACCTACATCTCAAAATTCATTTATATATTAAATAAATATTGTAATAACGTGTAAAAAAATACTCACGATGCGAGAAAGAGAAATTTAACATATTTACCACCATTGATGAATAAGGCCATTGGCCAAAAAAGTTTTACGTATTTGGGTCCAAGAATATATAATAATTTACCAAGTGAAATAGCCAACATAAAGTCCATGTGTACATTTAAAAATCGTCTAAAGAAATATATACTTTCTATTCCCCGTCAAAAAGTATATGATATTATTGAATGCAAATAAAAAAAAGGTAATTAATAAAAGCAAATTTTAAGGAATATACGTATATGGATCCATATATTATATATTTAACAGATTTGCTTTAAATAAGCATGAATGTGAGGGCGTGAGCCCATAATGTAAGTTTCTGTGTATGTGTGGCTTAGGTATTAGTATATTATATTTTATAAGGTATTATTTTTTTATGGCATTTTCCACTCACTTCACTTTTGTGCACTGAGAGTATTTAAAACGAATGCACCGAGTGCGTGGAAGTGAGGTCGGTGGAAGACGCCATGCCATTATTGTCATACTCCTCACAAGGTTTACTTCAAGCGCGGATCTAGAAATTTCAATAATTTTTTTCTCGTCTGTGGCGCATGGGACCCATACGAAATATGGGAAATAACATCTCGAGAAGCACTTCTCTAACGACCCCTAAAAAATTTTGAAAAAGCAGTTTGCGAAATTTTTTTTCAAAGTTCGGTTACCCCTCCCAGGTCTAGGGACTCCTGTTTAAATTTTTTTTTTGTCATATGCATTTTACTTTTCATAAAAGTACAACAATATGTTTTGAAGTTTATGAAAATTTTTCATTACTAACTGAGATACAACGAATTGAAATTTTGTGATATACAATTTAACAAATCACAAAATTTCAATTCGTTGTATCTCAGTTAGTAATGAAAATATTTTCATAAACTTCAAAACCTATTGCTGTATTTTGATTAAAAGTAAAATGCATGTGACAAAAAAAATAATTTTAAACAGGAGTCCCTAGACCTGGGGGGGGGGGAACCGAATTTTGAAAAAATTTATCGCAAACTGCTTTTTCAAAATTTTTTAGGGGTCGTTAGAGAAGTGCTTCTCGAGATGTTATTTTCCATATTTCGTATGGGTCCCATGCGCCAAAGACGAGAAAAAAATTATTGAAATTTCTAGATCCGCGCTTGGTTTACTTTAGGAGTGCTTTCTTGTTTATTGTGCATTGAGCTTTTTATGTATTTTGTATAATATTTTGTTGCAATAAACATATTATTATTATTATTAACGTGCGTAACACTTCCAGTTCGCGAATAACGCAAACTGCCGCCGATGATGAGCAAGAAGGCATCTAAGTTTTTGATGATTTAAATAATACAATTGGTGACACTCTGCGCATATGTTTGAGTGTGTTTGTTTAATAAATGCCACGGCTTTTGGTAACAATTTTGTAACTGTTGCAAGCAGTTTGGAGCTCTATCCGATTAAGAACACAGGAAAATATCTTTTAAAAACCTGTTTTACTTAATTCTGAGGCATTTCTGCACGATTATTATAATGATATCAGATGATGTTGATTGATCGATTGATTTACCAGCATGCGGTAGGCATTGCTGCCACTCCCAGGGTTATACAGCTGGGCCTGCTACGTCCACGCTGGGTTGGATTAGGGTCATGCTTAATACCAGCAACGAGAGCCACATGGCGCATGGTAAAGAAATGTGGAATGGGAGATGTAGGTATTTGTGAGTTCGGCATTTTTTCCGAAACCACGCCTCGCTAATGAACCCGGGGCCGCTGAAACCCATGGTCTATTTGCTGGAAGAGAATTGTTTATTGACTTATTTCTAATTTATTGCCTGACCTATGTCAAGTCTGTTTATGAAATTCTTTAAGTTGTCTTCAAGCACTTAAGACGTAAATGTTTTGGGGGTATAAGCGGCAAAAATCGGGGACTTAGCTTTGTTATCGTGTGATTTATTACTTTCTTTATGGTTCGTTCGGTCGGGTGCTCCATCTTTGTCAACTGTTTTCACTTCTCTGCACTACACTGAGAGATTTAATCACCCGTATTAATTAAATATTAGCTATATCACTTAATTGTTGTTATGCTAAAATGCATCACTCTGGGCAGAATTTTTCACTTAACAACGAGCGTAATTTCGACCTGTTTGGGCCAGCTTATTACCGTTTTTTGTCCGATTTACTGGGATCGTTTCCTAAAGAGCGTCTATTCACCGTAAAATCTCTAGACGAACTCATAATGATATTAGATGATGTTTTTAAAAATATATATATTTTGTTTTTGAAGGCTTGTTGTGCTTACCTTTTGACTACGCAGTAATACTAGTAGATATTACTTTTTCCCCATATGCATTTATTTACTGGTTATTTTTAATTGGTATTTTTTTGGCTAATACTAAATGATAAACATTTGTCAAAAACCACTACAAATGCCTGAGGTTTATATTATTGAAGTTAGAAATTACAAACCAACAGAATCGTTTTTCTAAATAAACCGGAGACGCCGTCGGGAGATTCGGGAAGAGTTTTCTTTTCTGCATAAGCGTTCGGGTTCCATGGAATCCTCTAGCAGGGAGAAAAATTTTAAACAAGTAACAAAAGAAATATTTAGATATGAGAATCGTTAAATATTTCAAAAAGGTTTGCAAAAGACAGAATTATATTCCATGTAAATAATTCTGTAAAAGTATTTTGTAGTTTTGTTTTTTCTCAAAATTTTTGTTTGCTTAATGATATTAAAGCTAGAAAACGTATTTTCAGAATTTTTCTCTACGTGTCTGAATGTTTGTTCTACCATAACTCGAAAGCGATTCAAGATATCTTGATAAAATATTGTACTAGGGATTGCAATACCGGTTAGCCAGTTAACTGGTTAACAGGACAAAAAACACATGACGGTAATTACCGATTATTTTAATTTCTTACCGATTATTTCGGTAAATTTTGAACTTACGATATATCACGTATTCAACGTTTCTATTTATGTCAGTGACTAGTATTCACTAGATACAGAGTGACTGTCCCAACACAATAAATATATAATATTATAAAAAGTAAAACCCAAACACCAAGCCCTAAGAAATACAAGAGAGATATTGACAATATCTTGCGACAGGAAACTGAATATTTCACTGCCGCAACTATCCGTGGAATACATTTAGAAGTATGTTATTACCAATTCTTATTAACTTATCGACCTACCAATATCGATTGATGAAGGGCATGTTCAGCTGGTGGTATTCTATGCACAAATATTAGACGACTAACAGATATAGCTTTGAAAAACTAACCCTTTTAATGGGCCATTTTTAAAAATATTGTATTTTTAGATTAGGTATTCAGTAAATGCTCTACTTGATTTTATGTTTATAATTTTTGTTATTTAAGTTGAAATTTTTGTTATTTACAGAATAATTATTTATTTAAATTTATTTCATTTATATTTTTTTCCTTTCGATAAAAAATCTTTTGTTTGCATGTTCATTATTTTAATTATACGTATATAAAAATGTTTTTTGTCAAATTTAGATAGTTTTGTACATGGAAAGAGACAATTGCCATTTTCGCCACCCTAATCTTTCATTCTAAAAATTACTGGTAAATACCGGTTAACCGGTTATTTACATTTTTATTTACCGATTTACCGGTTATTAAAACTTCCGGTAAATTGCAGTCCCTATATTATACACTTGTAGATATTTTTCCAACATAGAGAATCGGCTACTTTATCTGGGAGGTGGTGGACAGTTCGGAGAAGATGATGGGAAAGTGCAGGAAGATAGTGAGAAAGACGGTAATATGGCGGGAAATATAATAAATATTAAAAAAAAATTAGAGCCTCACATTATATCAACATTCCATACATATTTTGCATTTTCGTTGTTGATAGTATTTATCAACAATGAACGTACTTACATCATTTACAATTGACAAGATTGTGTTTACCCCAGTTTCAGTCATCGCCAGATGAGCCAAAGTCTGAGAATAGCGTGCAGTGATTTGATTTGCGGCAAACACTTCAGTGCATATGATAGATAAAACAATTGTTGTTTCACAACTTTTTCTCCATTAAAGTAGTTAACATTATTAGGAATTAGTAATAGACCAGATGCGAGTTTTTTAGTCATACTTTGTTACATTCTTTCCAAATTACCAATTAAAACAATTTGTTCTAATGGTAACTTTCCCATTAAATACATTTCCTTAAGTGGAAAAATATAATTAAAACTAATTATTCTTCTGAAGTGGACCTTATTTGGATCGTTTA
This sequence comes from Rutpela maculata, assembly GCA_936432065.2. Classification (NCBI taxonomy): domain Eukaryota; kingdom Metazoa; phylum Arthropoda; class Insecta; order Coleoptera; family Cerambycidae; genus Rutpela; species Rutpela maculata. The sequence goes on from OW386285.2 coordinate 41,149,035, forward strand.
CTTCAATCGTTAATTTATATTGAAACAAACTGAAAACCAAACAATGGAAAGTGATTACTAGTACGACTTCTTTTAAAGTTAGTTGTCTTGAGTCGACCTTTAGGATCTAGTGTGATTTTTGACCAGGGCATTGGGATTTTTGGAAAGAAAAAATTATTAAACGCAACATACAAATGAATATGTTCTTTTTGTTTTCAAATTTACGCCCTTCTATCGCTTCAAAGTTATTTTAGGCATGAAGGAGGTGGTACAATCGACATTGTTTAATTCTTGGTTTCTCATGATCTTACTTATCACCTTTACGTGTAAAACAATGGTATTGCATAAAAAGAGTGTTGGTTTCTTAATTAATAATCTTAATATTGTTATCTAGAGATGATTAATCATCTCCAGATGATGCTAACATCAAATAGCAAATCGCGCCCAATGTCTCGAGAATATTAATCGATATTCATGTTTCATATTTCTAAGTTGGTGTTGCGCGTTGGTAGAATTTTACATGTCGGAGCTCAATTATTAGTTTGCTACTAAAAGTTATCCAAAAACATATTTAAAAAAAAATATAAAAAATGCCATGAAATTCATGGCCAAGAAATTTTAAGAGCGGTCAGATAATGTGAATAATAAACAGAATAATTAAATTCTCTAGGAATGACATTAAGTAAGGGTCATAGTAATGTATTGTTATCTGTTTATATTCCTTGATCTGTACTACTCTGCCCACTAAATTATCTGACCATCTGAGCTGTACTCCCTTTTGCGCGGCTACTCTGTCTGCTTTTATACTCTTGGGTAAGTAATTCTGGATCTTTCTAGCAGTTCTCTAGATGTTTCTGGATGCCGCGCCATCTTTTGGATGATTGCCGAACTAACTAAATTATTCTTTGTTACTTTTACATGGAACTTAGGGGAAACGCATATAGATGTGTCTGTGGGTACAACATGTAACACTATCAATGAAAGTTTTGCTAATGAGTTTTTTTTATTTCTTCTTATTTACTTTTGTAATGTTATGTTTATTAGATTATGCATGCTCAGTATGTATAAGCTTTTTTGACTAAGAATCTTTTTACAAATGATTGTATATAAATAAATAAAAATGTATAAATAAATAATCCAACTCAAAAGGTGATCTTGGATTTTTAAAATTTTTTTCTAACACTCCATAAATGGCAAATATTACATGAAAAAAATGTATGGAACTGAACTCCTACCAACTGATCATCCCTTAAAAGACAATCTTCTTTTGAGAAAGAGTTCCTAAAGTAAAAACCAACCTTAGGCGATTGTAAATTTTGCATTATTTTTTCCGTATTTTATACACTATCTAAAATTATTAAAGAAAAAATCCAATTTTTGATCACTTTTCCGTCAAATTTCAATAGAGACTGTAATTATATTGACATGGTGTCTAGCAAAAATATGAAAACCTTCAGAGTTTTTTTTTTTTATAAAATGCAAGATTTCTAAATTGGTAGTATTTTAATTCAGTATCTTCTTTTATTGCTTATTAGATATTATCGTTAATTTCTCCCAACAGTTACATATAAAGTATTATTCAGTATCTTCTTTTATTGCTTATTAGATATTATCGTTAATTTCTCCCAACAATTACATATAAAGTCGATTCATTGATTGATTGATTTACCGGGGTGCGGTAGGCATTACTGCCACTTCCGGGATATACCGCTAGGCCGGCTAAGTCCACACTGGGTTGAATTTGGGTCATGCTTGTTATAAGCAGTGGGGGCCACATGACGCATGGTGCAGTAGTGTGGGATGGACAGTGTAGGTGTTTATGAAATGCGTTACCTCATCGTGTCGTGATATGAAGTGTTTATGCTCGTCTTTTTGGGTTTCTGCTTCTACAAATCTTCTTCTTCTGATTCCTTCGTTTTTGATTATGGTAGGTCATATATCGTTGTGATTTCTTTAGGTATTAATTTTTCTTTTGTATTCATTTTTATTTTTTCATTTTTCTTTCCTAGTTGCTTAGTTCTCTTCCTTCCTAGTACCGTTGAAGTTTTATGTCGCTGCTTTAGTCTTATCGTTTTTACGAATAATTGGACGATGTCCCTTTCAGCACTTCTCATGTTTTTTTGTTGGCCTTTGTTTTTAACTCCGTATTGCATCGTTGGTAGTAATACTGGCTATGTATATTCCCTTAAACAAGCTCCATAGTGGTTTATTTTTCTCGATAAATGATATAATTGCCCTTTTAACTCTGTAATGCCATTTTAATTTTCATATTTACAGTTTCTCTCCTTTTCAGTTTATCCGCCAGATGTGTCCCTGCGTATTTCAATTTGTTCATCGTTTTGTATACAGGGTGATCTACCATGCGGAAAAATTATCAGTAGGCTGTCCCCACCGAAAAGAGTTAAAAAAATGAAAAATTAAAAAAACATGACCAAAAAAATTACCTTATTTTTTTTAGAAATGCGCCGTCAATGACTTTAACCAATCTGACGTAACGCGGTACAACCATATCACTTTATCAGCCTTGGAATTGACACTATTGACAGCAAAGCTGGAAAGGGTAGAAGTGACTTTTTGGTTTTAATCAAATCGCCCTACAAAAATAGCGAAATAAATCGAAAAAACATTGACCCTATGCTAGTGAACTCTACAACAACAAGTAGATATAAGAGATATTTACTTAAATCCGCCAGTAACATAAAAACACCAACTTCGGCGGTGCTTTGTACCTGCCGGTGTCCCGATCGTTCGACCAAAAGCAAAAAATCGCCGCTTCACTTTTTATGCCAATTAAGGAAATGCAGGGAGCGGGCGTAAATGCGTCTTGACTGTGTATGTATCATCGATACTCCAGTGAAACAACGTGCAGCGCGGTTAGTACTTGGATGGGTGACCCATCTTGGGAAATACAGCGTTCTCGTCCCTCCTTCTAGCGGGTTGTATATCAGTGTATACGCGGAAGCTATGTAATTTCTAGACGAGGATTATGTAGTGGATATACCATCCTTCGGAGGGGATGTAAAGCAAGCGGTCCCTTGTCTATTAAATGTTAGGCAAGTAAAAGATCCCTACTCTTCTTACGAGAAGAGGTTCGGCAAAATTTTCAGGTCTCCTGGCGTCGGTGATAGGCCCTGGTAGCGGAAATAGGCCGACGTTAAATAAATAGATAAAAAAAATGAAATGTAAATATCTCTGATATGTTCTTTCACAAGTAAGTTCATCGCCCTATTACTGACCACAGACACGTAACAGTAGCATATCTTTTTAATACACTAAATTACCTTGGAGGACTCTAAAATTTTGCAGAGGCTTTCCCACACTGAAGATTAGTTTTATTTTCCACATAACATGTTAAATCACGCTGTATAGTTTAATATACTTATTTTCATAAATTCTTCGTTTTAATTGTTATACACGATGGTGATCAGGCCGGCCATCACATACGCGGCGCCGGTGTGGTGTAGCATCTCGGCCACGACAATGAGAAAACTTCGTGTTCTAGTTCTAGAACACAAATTTATGCGCCTCATTTCTGATTCGGGCAGATACACCTCACTTAGAGATCTGTACGCCCACTGTAACGACATAACTCCCCTAGCGGACTACGTTCAACAGATTTCACAAAAATTTTACGAATTCAAACTGGGCGATAGTCCGCTAACCCGCAACATAACACACATCAGACAGCATAATGCAATTCTATTTAATTTGAAAAACCAATTACTATACCAGACGTTGCCTATTTTCAGGCAACTTCCACCTTAGCCAACTTCTTCACTACTATAATCTACCTTTACTCTATCTTTGTCCTCACCTATCAACTTTAAATTCTTAATCCCCTCTGTATTCCTTTTCTGTTTGTTCATTGTTTTATCCTTTTTGTTCTTTTTGTCCTTTTTTGTTCCAAAATTCATCTCTTGACCGATAACCTTCCTGAACTTTTAAAACCCACAACTGTTAACGGTCCTCTACTTTCCTGGAGGCAGGAAGACCACCAGGGTGGAGAATTACTTCGAACGGGTTTTTTCGTTGTGTTTTGTTTTTCCGTGACAGTAACCAAAATTTCTTTAGTGTTTTTTGTGCGTGCACAGTGCGACAATTTTTAAAATATACATTAATTAGTTTTAGGCTCTTATGGGCAGCATAGTTTTAAGGCATTGTTGTTTTTAAATTCGCTGGGCGAATAGGAGTTACAACTCCCCACCTGAATTACCGTTCTTAGCCGAACCGGACCTGCTCCGCCCAACCTTACACCTACCACGGTGCTGCGCATTGTGGTTGCCTGATAGGCTCCGGGTCAGATTCCGACTAGGCGCACCTGTATTTTTTTTAAATTTTAAATGAAGTCTTGTTGATTGATTGATTGGTGTACGGCTGAGCTGTTTATGTTTTCGCCTAGCTGATGGATTAGTGCTCCAAATAGGTATTCTCGTCACCATCAATTTTCTGCATCAGTAGGGGTGTGTCTTCGTTCCTGCGCCTAATAGATTCAGTGTTCTTGTGTTTTCTAAGAAGATATAATTTTTCTGACAGAAAACTGCATGTTCCGCATTGCGCGTATTTCCGCCGATGTCTGGAAAGAATTCAGTATTGGGGCGATATACCAATAGTGAACCACTAATTAGTTCCGGTTTAATTTGGATTTAATATTTCCTTCAAGGTTAACTTAAAGAAATACTTTATTGCTCTTTTTTTGAAAATTTTCTACTTAACTATAATTTATCTTACCGAGACCGTCTTTTAGTTTCTTGATATGAGCGGTTAATATAAACAGTAGTGTTCGTTAAACATCGATAGTCTGAACTGATAGTTAATAGTTATCAATATTTTTACAACAACTATCAATAACTATCGATAGTAACGATAGTTTAAAGTGACCATATTTGAATCTTTTCAAATTTCTTGATCAGCGAGGGAGGGGCGGAAATGCTTAAGCGATGTATCGTCGAATACTTCGATAGCTTCCGATAGTAAATGACAATCGATACTATCAATAAACTATTGGTGTTTAACGTACACTAATAAACAGGTCAAAGTTTGTTTGTTTAGAAATTTGTTAGACTCCGTTTCAATAGCATCTAATAAAATAAAGTAAAAATTATTAAGAGTGATTGGCATGTAAGTTACCAAAAACTGCGTGTTATTAACATAAATAAATAAAATATAACAAATAAAATGGCTACAACAGAATTTATCTCATCTCTGATATTTCTTCTTTCCTTTTCTGGCACTTACACTGATTTCCTATTGTCTTGTCAGGAAAACGACGTCACGACACGCACTGCGTCGAAGTACTTATCCCTCATGTCGACCACTTGTTTATGAAATGAAAACTTTTGTTTATTATTATTACCATTAGCCACTTAATCCATTAGCTCCCACGAATATTTTTTCTTTATTCTTATGAGTTTTTTGCTTTAGCTGGCCACTCATACGCACACTTATACTAGAAAAATTATTACAAAAAGTTTTTGAAAAAAAATGGTGTACTCAAATGGGTACAAAGGGATAATGTATAAGAAAATAGTGCGAAATTTTAAAAGTCATAAAAGTTTCTATTTGTTGTAGAAATGCATTACATATGAATATTATTTAATTCTTTGAATGAAATGCTATGAAATAATCACGCTCAATACATAAAGTGACGTCACACTTTAGACAATTCCATCTTGCTCGAAGGTGATATTGACGGTACCTTAGTTGTTTTTCGATTTTTTTTTTTTTTTTTGAAAATTATCGATACTTCTTGGACGAGAAGTAGGTCGCCTTTTCTAAAAAGTTGCCTTCCCAAAAGATTTTAGGTAATGGCGAGCAAAACCAAGTAAATCCATTTTATCATTATGAGTTAATAGGTGCAGTCTCCATGCATCTACGATTCCAATGTTTATCGAATAAATACCACCACCATTTCTTTCCGCGAAGATACTCTATAGATATTTACTGCATGGTCGACCACTGACGAAAATTAGTATTTAGCAACTTCATCAGTGGAAGTAGCTTATACATTTTATCAGACTTATCAGGTTTAGTATTGCCAGCGATTTTGATTTCCTGGAATTTATTTCTAGACATATTGGAAGCTACAAAAGGTACAGAAACATCTTCGTCAACGTACCAATACATGGGTTCACGTGGTAATTTATGGTAGCCAGAAAGTAATAAAATTCCTAAAAATATTTTTATTTCTGCCTCCCCCACCGCAAAACCGTGGTTAGTTTTTTTAAAATGCATAAAGATTTTATTGCTCAACGATCAATTTTATAACCTTATCGTCAAACAATCTTACAAATATTTGAACTGGATTATCATTCTTCACATTTTCTATCAATTCCTTCTTCGTAGCCCATAGTTTTATCCTTCATACTATCTTCATAATTCTTTGTTCACTTAGGCTCCTCCTTTTTACTATTACTATTTGAACTTCAGGAAAGCTGAAAATACCCATCTGTTTGCATATCTACCTCAGGCGGGATAATAACTATTTCTGCAGAAGAAACTTCTTCCATTGCTTCTCCCATTGTTTTGAAACGTTTGCCAAAAAAACTTTTGCAAGCGATTCGCTGGAATTCAGAATCCGTGTCAAAGCAAGTTCTGAAAAGATATTCCAAATTTACTTATACATATCTTCCCATTGTACTCAAGTGAGTACACTGCCATCTTTCTCACGTCCCGATATTATAAAAAACTTAAATACATACCTTAAAACCTAATTTACTACCTCAAATGGAATATTTTAACTTTCACGTTATAAAAACTAATTCTTAAAAGCACAGGTTTTAGCCCAACTTATTTACTCAATCTCTTAAGTTGTCATTTACTACAAATGCCGCGTCCATAAAAAACCTTGAAACTACGCGCTTCTTACATATTGTAGAGTCCAACCAAGACATAAGTTTGTAGAAATATTTCAATACATGTCACTGGGAGGCAAAAATTCACGGTGTACTCAAATAAGTACAGTGGGAGGTAATGGGTTAATCTTGTAGCCCAAAGCCAAAATTGGAATTTTTTTTAACAGATTTCTGATCCTTTTGTGCCAGTCGATTATTGTTCTTACCCTCCATTGCATGTAATTGTTATCAAACATCCTCTATGAGATGCGACCATCCCTCTTATGATGTAGCATTTTAAAGTGCTACAAATTTAATTTCGGTGATTTGCATTTAAATTGGTTTGGCGCTAGTCAAACAAGGTTATTATTCCATTTCATGAAGCAGGCGAGTATGCAACCCACTCAATTTTCGAGTGTATCGTGTATAGTTTACCTACAAAATGTTCATCTTACGAAATTTAATAATGTTATGTAAAGGTTTATAACTGAATTAAGTTTGTTTATTCATTTAATAGGGTTTAAATATTGTCTATCTGTGGAATTTCGTCCTTTTATATTCTTAAAGTCAAGTGTAGCACATTTTCATAGGCCAAGAGAGTGGAGGAATTTTTCTGAACAGTGTTTGACGTTGGTAACGCTGTGAAATTTCCAGAAAGGAAATGAGGACGCGCTTGTCTTTTGGGAGGAATTTTGTGTTCCGTTGTAGCCAAACAGATATTTGTTGGATTTGTGGTTGATTTCCTAATGAGTTCTCATGTCCTACTTCTTGCCGCAGACATTTGAATTGTTTTGGAGTCTGTGTTTAGCTGGATGTCCAGGTGGCGAATTCCTCGTTTTTGTTGAATAATGCTCTCTGTGGAGGTAAGCTTTTATTTTGGGTTGTGTTTTATGAAATTCTTCTTTAAGTTACACATTACAGAGTGTAAGAGCCCTGCGATTCACTGTAGCCATGTTCTGGAGAAACATGTGGGCTTAGTTATTGATTATGGTAATTCTCAAGGGAATGCATCGTGCTGGTTTGTCAATTTGGTTTTGGTCCGCGCCATCCTGTCACAAACTTTGGTGATGAAATCATTTACGTTAACCTAGGGAAACCTATGCTGGTATAGCTGCTGTTTGCTGGGATGTTGTGAACAGGTGCCATACGAAACTACTGGTAACCCAGGAGATGTACTCTAGGTATCAACGAGCCCTATTGAGAATGCCATTGGATTGCCAAGATTCATGAAGGTTTTCACTTTCTTTATTTTTTAAATTTTCTTGCAAAGGCACTGAGACACTTACTTGACAACTTTTCATTGTAAATATTGAACTAAATCATCTTACAAGTATTAAGTCACAAAGTAAATTATAAACTGTGAACCTTCAGTTCACATTTCAAATACATTTAGATACATTGTTTCAACTTCACACAGGTAGTCCTGTCAATAAGATTTCTTTTGGTTGGTATTTTAGTGGTACGAAGGGTAAGGCACCCTACATCATACTCAATTTCAAAACAGCAAAGATAATTTAGAACCTTTTAATTTGAAATTTTTATCTCAAAAACTAATTGTCGCTAAGTGTTTTTTTTTTGTATATATAATAATTTTTAATAAATGCTGTCAATGTCTAAATGTTCTTATTTCTTGATACTTACCCAAAATTTATTAAGATTTTGTAGCTTGTAGTTTGTTGCTATAGCAAAACTTGATATAAGCTTAGATTTAAAGAACTTCTCATCGCATGTTATATGCCAATTAAATTTTGTTTCTTGGCTGACAAAATTTCATCACTAAATTACTTATTGGCCAAGTGGCGTCCTGTTTTGTTTATCTGTGTCCTCTCACTCTACTCACGCCCCTTTTTGCTCTCCGAAAAATACTAGCTGCCGTATGCAAATGAATTCTTTTTATACTTTGCCATAAAAAGTGTTGCAATGTTTGGTATGCAGATTTAATTATCTTATATGTAATTAGATGGGTGATTTACCAATATTTGCGTGCATATTTTTGAATTTTTATACAATAAATGGTATTATTGTATCCTCGTCCTTTTTCGTAATTGAATGAATAACTCTAAGTTTAATATCTCGAGCGACTCTCTCTGTTGGATCGACAACTGAATTTATAGAGTCTTCCAACCATGTCAGCATCACATGGAGGTGATTAAAATTAATCATCGCGATGATTAGTTTTAATAATCTGCAGATGATGCCAACATGGTTGGTGAAACGTACATCAAGTTTATAATATTCGAGTGTAGTGTTCAAGTGTTTTGGTGTTTATGAAAACTATTTCAGTTGCATGATTGAAGTAATTTGTATCCACTCCCGGAAATGAGCGCACTCCGCTACGCCTCTTGTGCTAATCCGTTCGTTGATAATGCATGTTTTTATTATTCCGTATCACTAATAACTTATTCATACGTTTGTTAAATATTTTCTCGATTCTAACAGCATGCACACAGAAAAGTAAATTTTAAAACCAAATTAATTCTTGAGAAATTTCACTCTTAATTGGATATAAATCCCAACAAAGCTACTTCACCGCCTTTGGAAAATGTCAGAATGACCAATAAGATCACGACTGCATTTTCGTACGCTACTTAAAACCAACAAACTACTTCCAGTGACAATAAAAGTTAAATTATCGGTAATTAGTACTTCAACGTGCGCCTTTCACTAAAGCCCTCACGAGCGATAAAAATTTAGCCAAACACAAACTGACGCATCAGATAACCTGACGGTGATTAAAACGCAGAAAGTGTACAAATAGCCCAGGAATTTTAGTTCTTGACCCGGAATTAAATATTGTAAAGCTGAAAATTTGCAGGATTGTAGTTTTGGTCCAGGGCAACACGTACGAAAAAGTCCCCTACTCTTCCCCGTCGGCGTCCCTGTTTTTACGGAGCAACAAGGGCCTAAGTCGAAGAAATTGCAGAGCTGGCTATAAAGTGCAGCAGAAAGGTTGTTACTGGTCCGATTTGGGTCGAAATAATCATAAAAGCTTGTGAGAAGCATATCCGTTCGTATTTCAGATATTCCATACATATTTTGTTCATAATCTTCCGTTCTAGTGCTGTCATAATTCCAAAAATTGAAAAAATTACGAATTGACACCATTGTGGATAAATGACGACTCAGAGAGGAAACGTACCCAAATAAACATTTATCTATATACTTTGGGCTTTCCATTGGTATGTCTAACTGCTCTGTAGCGTCATCCGTTACGAAGCTACACCACTTCGCGTGTCGCCGCGCCCTTTATGCGCCCGGTGGAACTGCCCTGGTTGCGCTGATGAGACTGTTTATATATTATTGGTGTTTTATAAGATTTATTGAATGAAATTTAACTTGTCAGATTCGGAAAACGATTTAATTCGGCAAGACAATTGACATTATTGATCTACTGGGAAGTAGGGTATTCCGGATTATCATCCATATTCTGCACGATCGATGATCCGATCCTTGAACAGAACACTACTTCGTGAACAACCCTCCTGTACTTGCCCTGCTTCTTCGTCTCCTTCCTCATACACGCCTCCTCTCCACAGAACAAGCAGTTCCTTTTTATGTCGAAAGGACTGAGCGCTGATCTAAGACTCAGCTCAGTCGTCTCACTTCCAGGCTGTGCAGTTTTGGCCATGGCAATGTCCCTCCTTATAGTGGAAGGTCTAGAGTAAATTTTTCTGCAAGAAAAATGGCACTGTAATACTATGTACGTGACTAAGACACCAGCGCCTTGGGCTACTCAGAACAGTTCTCTAGAACTAGTGAGTATCGTAGGACTTACCTGCATGTCACGTGTATAGTTGTCTTGAGGTTTACTAAACAGTAAAAAAATGTCGATGCTTTGACCATCAAACACGCTGCACCGCACCGCCAAAGACGCTGACATATTTCACACGCTTAACAAGTGTGTAGTGAACTTTACGGTGATAGATGAATTTTTCTTCACGAGATCTTTAAACAACTTCTCATTTTCAGTGTCTCCTCTTTCCACACTAGCCCGAAGCAAAGTTGATAGCCCACCCTGAACCACCACAACATTTCCATTTTCAAGAGACAACTTATAAAAAACGCAAACGCCTGTGTCCACCATGACTTAACTACGATCACTCGATTTTCCTGCACCAAGTGTCGCCACGCGGCGACACTAGGAGTGACGTAGCTCCGTAACAGGTATAGAAACCAATGGGGAGCCCAAAGTATGAACAGATATGTTTATTCAGAGTCTTCATTTATCCGCAATGGAACCATTTCGGAATTTTTACAATTTTTTAAATTTTGACAGCACTAAAACGAAAAATTATGAACAAAATATGCATGGAACATCTGAAATACGAAAGAATATGCTTCTCCAAAGCTTTTGTGATCATTTTGACTCAGATCGGGCCAGTAACAACCTTTCTGCTGCACTTTATAGCAAGCTCTGCAATTTCTTCGACTTAATCCCTTGTTGCTCCGCAAAAACAGGGAAGCCGACGGGGGAGAGTAGGGTAATTTTTGGTATGTGTTGTCCTGGACCAAAACTATAATCCTGCAAATTTTCAGCTTTACAATAATTAATTTCGGGTAGGAGCGATATATTATCTAAAACTCCTGGGGTAAAATAGGTTTTAGTGAAGTGCAGTTTATTAAAATCACTTGCGTTAATTTCCCGGTACTTGAAAAAAATATTTATTGGTCCAATTCGCTTCAGCTTGATGAGAATAGTATTTCTGCGTACTTTTAAAGCCCTCATTTTATTTAAATAGTTAGAAAGCAAATGTTGAAATTACGAGGATGGTGTTTTTTTATTTTTCGCCGCTTATAGAGCGAAAATGGTAATAGATACATTAGACTTCTTTTGTAGAGGGTCGAATTTTCTACAAAAAAGTCTCGAAAAGCATATAGTTGCGTGTAAGCGTAAAAATAAAATTGGATAAAATTCATGGAGTTTCTAAGTCGCATGCACGTTTTTTTTGAGGAAGTTTCGATCGATTTCTGACAGTTTTCGAATTTTGCCGATACTAAACTCAACATTTTTATCGCCTTTTATTTTTTAAATTTGCAGTTAAATATGGGCCCCACACTCAAAGAAAATGATAGGTAAATTCAACCAAAAAGAGCATATGAAATTGCGCCTATTGTCGAGCCTCTGGGGGCGGCCCCTTTCAAAATGGGGTACTCGCTTGGGTACTCGACTTAATTTTCCCGAGGAACCGGGTATCTTCAACAGAAAGGGGTAGGACCACACACACGAACACAAGGGAAACTATCTGTTACTGAACGGCAAATACAATTTATTTGAAACCTGGTACACAAAAGAATGATTATACTTACGGGAGTATTCTTCCCTGAACTCTCAACATGGGTAGGCGGCTGGCGGCTGGACTTAGAAAATTTCAATAATTAGTTTCACCCTTTCGGGACTTTGCTCTTCACTGACTCAGCTACCGTCTCCTTCCGGAGCTAACGCGATAATTGAATATTAATTTCACCCTTTCGGGATTTTTCTCTTCAATGACTCTCGGCTACCGTCTCCTTCCGGAGCTAACGCGGTAATGAATATTAATTTCACCCTTTCGGGATTTTTCTCTTCAATGACTCTCGGCTACCGTCTCCTTCCGGAGCTAACGCAATAATCAATATTAATTTCACCCTTTCGGAATTTTTCTCTTCAATGACTCTCGGCTACCGTCTCCTTCCGGAGCTAACGCAATAATGAATTCTCTCTACTAATTTCTTTCATCAATACTTATTCGTGCTCTTCCTTATTCAGCAATTTGCCGAGTTCATTGCTAGAGCAATGCCTCTATGGAAGAACACCAATAAATATGTGAAAGATTGCATAGACAACGGAAATATCCTATTACCTCCGTTGCCTATACGCGAAGTTATGTCTCTAATAATTACACGATTTAAATAATTTCTATTTTCTTACGTAAAATACAATAATTTAATTTAATTTTGGATATTTTCCGACATTACCCCCCCACCGCAATGATCACTGGCCCTCCAGTGATGCCAACTTTTATTAAGAACAATGAAAAATTAATATTGGGTGGGAAGAGAGGGTATATGTTGCCAGTGTTTGTCTCTCCTCAAATCCGGTCCAAACCAAATACGCCAGCCACCGTCCATATATGAAGTACAATTTAAAAAATTTAATGAAAAAAAAGATAAAAAAATTGACTTAATCTAATCCTTATAATTCTAACAAAATCAGAATTGACATACAATTTAACTTAACCTAAAATCTTTGCAATTTTTAAACATCTTAAAATAACCTCGACGGAACACGCACAATTTTGTTAATGTTTTCGTTTACCCTCTTACACGCCACTGGAAGTTTTATGTCTATGGGGATTGCCTAATGAACTGTAAGAGTCCCTAGCCGCACTAAGTTTATGCCCGGCGCCTCCACCATATGTCGAGCCTCTGAGGGCGGCCCCTTTCAAAATGGGGTACTCGCTTGGGTACTCGACTTAATTTTCCCGAGGAACCGGGTAACTTCAACAGATAGGGGTAGGACCACACACACGAACACAAGGGAAACTATCTGTTACTGAACGGCAAATACAATTTATTTGAAACCTGGTACACAAAAGAATGATTATACTTACAGGAGTATTCTTCCCTGAACTCTCAACATGGGTAGGCGGCTGGCGGCTGGACTTAGAAAATTTCAATAATTAGTTTCACCCTTTCGGGACTTTGCTCTTCACTGACTCGGCTACCGTCTCCTTCCGGAGCTAACGCGATAATTGAATATTAATTTCACCCTTTCGGGATTTTTCTCTTCAATGACTCTCGGCTACCGTCTCCTTCCGGAGCTAACGCGGTAATGAATATTAATTTCACCCTTTCGGGATTTTTCTCTTCAATGACTCTCGGCTACCGTCTCCTTCCGGAGCTAACGCAATAATCAATATTAATTTCACCCTTTCGGAATTTTTCTCTTCAATGACTCTCGGCTACCGTCTCCTTCCGGAGCTAACGCAATAATGAATTCTCTCTACTAATTTCTTTCATCAATACTTATTCGTGCTCTTCCTTATTCAGCAATTTGCCGAGTTCATTGCTAGAGCAATGCCTCTATGGAAGAACACCAATAAATATGTGAAAGATTGCATAGACAACGGAAATATCCTATTACCTCCGTTGCCTATACGCGAAGTTATGTCTCTAATAATTACACGATTTAAATAATTTCTATTTTCTTACGTAAAATACAATAATTTAATTTAATTTTGGATATTTTCCGACACTATCTAGTTTCATAGTTAAATCAATCAGTAAAGAATAGTCATACAACTTTATTTGTTTTCGTAAACAAATAGTAGTTTATTAATCATATCTTCTTGTAACAAATTAAATAGTACAATGACATTTTTTTATGTTCAATAACCATTTTCAATTTGGTCTACAATTAAATAGTACAACGACTTTGTTTTTTGTTCACCAACTAATTTTTAGGTTGATCTACACTTTATTGTATGATGAAGTTTTTTTTGGTTAGCCAAAATCTCACTATTGAGACATCAGACCACCCAAACCAAACATTAGAGATCGTTTATAAGATCCATCCAAATATATCGATGATCCCTGAGAGAATTTGAACACTGCAATCATGTTATTAATTTTCTATAAATTCATAAGAGTGTAAGATAATGCATGATTTACTATTTCTTTGAGTGCAAGTTACGGATTTCAATCGAGTGTTACAGTTCCGCAAGTAGTAGAGTCCAATTGATTTTTCAATTTTTTTCAGCGACAACATTCCGCTAGAATTGTTGATTCTTATGTATTATGACCTTCTGATTACGGAAAACATATTTACGCCCAAAAATTCCTGGTGCCTCAAAAGTTATATGCACTTTTTGAGGCGCTTTCACAGGTTTTCTACTTATCTGCTTAATATATCTTGTACTGGTAATCGAATGGGAATTTTAAGAAATACTGGCTTACTTGAAATTAAATTCTTAAAAAATATAGACTTGTCCGATATGTATAGGTTAAAATTAAATTTGAATATGTTTTCGATAAGAAGAAGTTATTTCACCAACGCTGGCAAAAATAAAACTCTTCTATGGTCAAATATAATGCACCAAACCCGGACGCTGCAAATAGCATGGTCAAAGATGGCGGACAAAATAAAATGTTTTAATTCTTCGCATCAAGTATCAAGGAGGCATTGTGCGTCACTTTTTTTCGATTATAGGTTCTTTTAGGTACTTTAGGGGGTTTTATTTTTTTATTATTTTCAAAAATGCATCTCCTTTGACCCTCCTTTTTGTCACCCAATTTTCATCGAAACAAAATGAAATATACCATGGAAAGTCCCGTATAACTTCAAAAATCTAATACAAAATGGAGCTTCACTTAATTTGAAAAGGGTATTTATAGTATATTCCATTTTGTTTCGATGAAAATTGAGTGAAAAAAAAAACGAGGGTCAAAGAAAATGCATTCTTTGTTAAATAAAAAAACTTTATCTCCTGAAAGTAAAAGAATCTACAATCGAAAAAAAAGTGACGCACAATGCCTCCTTGGTACTTGACGAAGAATTGAAATATTTTATTTCGTCCGCCATCTTTGTCCGTTCTATTTGACTTACAGCGTTCAGGTTTGGTGCATTATATTTGACCATGATGAGTTTTATTTTCGCCAGCTTTGATGAAATTGCTTCCTCTCATCGAAAATATAATCAATTTTGATTTCTTCGGCCCTTTTTGGTGTTTTCTTTTTTTTTTTCAAGATGGTGGATTGACCTACAAGTCTATATTTTTAAGAATTTTATTTTAAATAAGCCAGCATTTTTAAAATTTCAATTCGATTACCAGTACAAGATATGTTAAACAGATAAGTAGAAAACACGTGAAAGCGCGTCTAAAAGTGCATATAACTGTGGATGCACCAGGAATTTTTCGTAAGATTCCATCAATTTGTACTACGTTTTCGCAAGTTGCGGAATTTTACTTAGTATTTCAGGGCAATATTCCGCAAATCAGGAATTGTCTCAAGATGATAAGGTTAGGCTTTCAAAAAAATACCATTTATAAAAATGCACAATCAAATACTTACATTTTAACATATTGGAGAAGACATACAAATTCTAAGAGAAGCAATATACCTAAATGTAATTAAAAAGTATGGTATCATTTTCAGAAAATAAAACACTACCTATTTAAAAAATATATTGCAAATGTCATTTTTTATAATAATTTGTTTCTTCTTCTACGCCTTCGTAACAATTAATATTAAAGAACGAAAAGTTACTGGACTTTTTACAATCTGACATGCTCTATCTGACGGTGCTATAAGAAAATTGTAATTTTTCATTTCCATCATTTTTTAAATAAACAAATTGTTATAAAAAATTGTGACATTTGCAATATGTTTTTTAAATAGTGTTTTATTTTCTGAAAATGATACTATACTTTTTAATTACACAAAGAATTATTTATATTTTTTAATACTATTGAAATAAATTTGTCTTATAAATGTTAGTAACTCCACTAATATACGAAGGCGTAGAAGGGCCACTTTAAATTTTATTTTTTACTAATCTCGAAATTTCAACTTTAATCTTGAAATTTCAACTTTAATCTCGAAATTTTCGACATTAAACTCGATATTTCGACATTAATCTCGAAATGTCGACTTTAATCTCGAAATGTCGACTTTAATCTCGAAATTTCGACTTTAATCTCGAAATTTCGACTTTAATCTCGAACTTTTGACTTTAAACTCAAAATTTCGACGATAATCTTAAAATTTTGAAATATCTCCATTAGTTGCCACCATATATGCTTTGCTTTCAGTTTAATGGGCGAAAAATTGCATTTTTGTAAATATTTTGATTTGCCGTTTATTTTTGGACAAAGCGTGGTGGGAGGAATATTCTTTTTCTTTGAATTGTAGATATTTTTATGTACTTTAAGATGGCTTAAAATTATAGGTATCAAAAGAGAATTTTTTTTTTCGATTTTTTTTCTTTTTTTTTTTGGAAAACTATTTTTTCGGTTTTTTACTATAGGACATTTTAGTACATATTCTCGTTTTTTTTATGCTGTAATCTTCTATATTATTAAATTGTGTTATTTGTAATGTACCTCTACAAATAATTATACGCACTGTTTGCTAATATAGAACTGACAATGTCAATATTCCGAGCAAAGCTGGTGAGATTACATGAATAACGTCAAAGTTTTGAAACTAAAGTCGATATTTCAAGATTAATGTCGACATTTCGGGTTTAAAGTCGAAATTTCAAGATTAATAAATATAAATAAATAAATATAAAATTTAAAGTGAACCCACGCCTTCGTAAATTGTTCATATTTTACAAATAAAATAAATAAATTTTATTTTAGTAATAAATAATTTTTTTAAGAAAAGAATTGAGGTGCTTGATTTTGCAGGTTTAAGCCTCATCTAGTGCCGAAAAAACAGTTTTGAAAAATACCTTTGTTATAAATTGCTTATAAGAATTTTTAAATAAAAAATTGATTTCGGTTTGATTTGATTTACCGTTTATTAAGAAATTTTAAAAAAGTTCGAATTCCTCGCTGTCTAATGATAAAAGCAATATTTTTTAAAAATCGATCGATTACATTTTTTACTCAAAAACGGGATGGAAAAAACATATTTTCAAATTGATTTTGATTTGATTTACTGTTTATTTAAGAAATTAGAAAGAACATTGTTTGAAATCCTCGCTGTCTACATTACATTACATTTTTTACATTTTTTATTAGCCAAGAAACGAGATGGAAAAGTCCAAATTTTACTTTTCTTACTTTGAAAAATGCATATTTAAGAAAAATAAAGGGGGCCATCTTATAATACGTATGCAAAAATGTAGTCAATTTTTAAATTTCCATAGGACTTAAGTTATTCACAACACTCATGTTATCGCTATCTGTCTCTCTCAGTCTCATATATTTGTTGGTAAGCGCCGAACATAACAGGTGTGTGACTAATGTTTAACTGCATAGTTAAAAAACAAGGCACCATACAAATTTCGCCAAAATTCGAAAAATGTCGGAAATCAATCCAAACTTGGTCAATTAATCACGTATGCGATTTTTTCAATTTTTTCGTAACTTCCTTCATTTTTTCTTCCAATTCTTGATTAAGTTTGCGCGCCAAAGGCCGCTTGAGTATCGCGAAAAACGATCATATTTACGTTTGCATACGAGCGGATGTAGCTCGTAAACTACAATAGATAAAAATATGCTCTATTAAACTTTTTTGTAGAAAACTCGATGCTCTGCAAAGAAAATTCAGTGTATTTTTGTCATATTTATTACCATTCTCGCTACATAAGCGATGAAAGATAAAAGTGTTTTCTGATTAAAAAAATGAGAGCTTTGAAAGTACTCTCAAATTCTACTCCGACTGAGCTGAATCGAATGGACCCAAAAAATATTTTCTTCGAGTTTCGAAATTAATGAAAGTGACTGCATGGAAGACCCGTGTGATTGCACTGGTCTATTTGCCCTTTACGGATTCCATTGGAACATGTAAACAGCTGATGCATAGAAAGGGCAGGGCATAGACACACTGCTCTAGTGCACTCAACCAACACCAGGTATGGATAAGTGGGTGCTATTCTTCGACACCGGGAGTCTATGTTAATCAGCAAAGGTCAGCCACAGTTTGCAGGCCGTGAGAAAATCGCTGGAAATCGTGCATGTTCAGTGATAATAAGAAATGTCCTGTGCCTACACATACGTCTTAAATATGGAAATTATGTGCTGTATAATGTATTTTATTCGTTCTATAATTAATTTATTATTCATAATGGCAAATAATTATATATGTAATTAAAAAAAAAAAGAAATCAAAAGTGGCGACGAATGTCGAAATTAGTTACTTTCCAAATTTATAGCGGTGGTAACCTGAAATGGCAACCTACTGAAATAATTTTGGATAAGAAATTAATAGTCCAGTCGTCAGCTCCTTTTGTAAAAACAACTCTGGAATGTAACCCAGCTTCAAATACTGTCTGAAGGATAAAACCGAACCGGTAGAGACTAAAATTAGTAAACATACGTATACACATTTAAGGTCCCTCTTTCACTTTCCAAAATATAAACTGTCAGGATCATGAAGAATCGCCGCCATCTTGGAAGATTTTTGCATTTTTTTCGAAAAGTTCGGATCTTATTTATTTCTAAATACCTACTCAGAAAATTCGCGTAAACAGAAATTACAAAACGCCATCCACATCTTTAATGATTCGAACGTCACGCCCGAGGATATCGTCCTTGTGGAAGAAAAATGCACCCTTGCTTTATATGATTTAGAACTAACTAACTCCAACATCATTGGATATGGTCAGGTGCACGAAGTGCAAAATATACGAAAGGAAAGAATGTCGACTTGGCTGCTTTACCTTCTACACAAGCAGCGTCGCAGCAGCACTCTTCCCGCGTATACCGTCAGGTACAAAAGTGGCATGGAAACGAAAAGGAACCTGGCGATTAGGGCTGGAAAATCACTCCTCATGGTCTGGTACCTATAACAACTGAGGCCCCTGCTCCACACAGTCTACTAACTCAAATTTCGTGCTATTACACGAAGGGTTGCACGACATTGTGTGGATGTAGAAAAGTAATACTAAAATGCTCGATTTTGTGTGGTCATTGCTCAGGAATTTCTTGCTTCAATTGCGTGAAACTTTGCAAATAAGACAAAATAGAAGATGACGATCATAAAAATAATCTAAACAGTAGCAATATGGATGAAGACGAAGCTGCCTCATCGGTGAAGTCAGCTGATGAATATGATGAATGAGGCAAACGAAGCAAATTTTCTTATGAGTAAGCCAAATGAACATAAAAATAGTTATTTGTGTACCAAGGCCGTAAAGTTGATCTTTTTCGGCCGAATCAGAAATTTGCGGCCGAGGCCAAGCAAATTTCTGGTAATATATTCTTATTTATGCCTGATTAAATTTGATGATTAGGCAATAGGTATATGCGGCTGGGAAGTGAATGCGGCCGTGAAGTAAAGTAAATGCCGCCGTGAAGTAAGTCTGAAGTAAGTGACACTTTAGAAACGCTATCGGATCCGTAAAACATCAATTTTTGCTGCAGTCGCCTCAAATAGTAGATTGTAATACAAGTGTGGCAAGGGCTTCATTGCAAAACGATGTATGAAAATAGGAACACGAGCGCAGCGAGTGTTCCTATCATACGAGTTTTGCAATGAAGCTTGCCACATGTGTGTTACATACTATTTTTTCTACGGTTGTGAAGTTATTTACCTTTTTTAAAGTCTTTTCAAAATTTTAAATTTGCTGCCTGTCAGATTTTATTTAAAGTGATTTTCCGCAGTCATTTTGAACTTAGAAAATTAGACTTTGTAATTGCAATTCATGTGTAATTAATGTACATTTATAGAATTTAATTGTTATTACCAGTAAGTAATATAAAATTCTTTAAGGTAAACACACTATTTTATTCCGGTGTGTGAAGATGTAAACAAGGTGTGTGGCAAATTCCTTGACGCACGGCGTGTGGAAAAGTGATATTTTTTGCAGTCATTTTGAAGTTAGAAAATTTGACTTTCAGCACGATCGTAGAAAAAATATATTTTTATCTTTAGACATTAATGACTTCTTTCCTAAAACTTACTGTCCTACTATATCCAGGTGAATGCTAAGTGATGCTGGTAAAGCTCATTTGGATAAATGGCGTAATGGATATTTTAACAATAGCATTCATTATGCAAAGCGAAATACTTATTGAGATATTTTAATTTGTGTTTTTATAGAAATGTTTAAAATTAAAAAAAAATAAAATAAATATTATTTAATACTTTTGTTTTCCGCGTTCGTTTATACTGTAATGCATCAAAAATTATGTTATGTACTTACCTTGTACTTGTATCTTATTGAAGTATTTAACATAATTTTTGATAAGTAACTTGTGTTGCTGTATAAACTTAAGTCAAAAATTAAAATGTTAAAAAAATTTTATTCTCTTTTTTAAATTTAAAACATTTCTGAAAATAACAAATAAATCAATATCTCAAGAACTATTGAGGTTTACATAATGGATATTATAGTTAAGTCGATTGCAAATGAGCATTATTAACACCCCCCACCACCAAAGGAATACATCCTTTGGAGGTGGGGGTCAACCTCTATATACATTTAGCAAACAAATTTTCTAACTAGGTCAATTAGGCGCTAATGCATAGTGGTACATTGACAGTGCAAAGATAATAGTAACAGCACCCAAGTAAAAAACAAATGACCCCATAGGTGCGATGTCACGAGCTAACGCCTATTAATGAGGAACATTTTTTGTAACCCGGCAAAATTAGCAAACGTGAGATTCAATTTGTATTGTTAATGCATCCTCCTACAACTTGCACATGCAGATAACGTAAGAACGTGTGTATTAAAGCACGTATCAGAATGGCACGCGGCCTAACCTGTCGTCTCTGTAGGGCTCCCACGCGGAACTGCAATTCCACCTGCCAGGTCGTTGTAAGGGAGGTCCGTCAGTTGCAATTGTGCATATTATGTTACATATTCTGTGTATGATATAATATAGTAGATTTTTATTTCAAAGAAACAGTAGTTTCTTTGAAATTTTAGAATTTTTATATATTCACTTTGAGTACAAAGTGAATATATAAAAATTCTACGACTCTTAAATAGTTCATTAATTATATTATTATTGATACGTTTTTTAACAAGTTTTTTAACAAGTAATGGGGCTCATTACTCACGGCCGTGGCACAGTGTGGAATTTACGAGTCTTTTAGGTCAAAATTCGACAAATGGCAGCTGTCAAAAGACTGTAAAAAATGTGAAAACCCTATAAAGGCTAAATCTAGACACTGTTATTTCCTATATAACTTCTTGGAAGACCAGCAATATCATATTTTATCATACATTTTGACTTGCAGAATCTGAATTTCAAAAACCACATTATTAAAATAATTTTAGAAACCACCATCTTTTGGCTGAAATTGCTCATTTTTGGGGCCTTTTATGTATGTAACAAAATCTAAAGTACCAAATACCCTCTTAAGTTCTTTTATTCGCAGAATTTGTATATTATAACTATCACAAACGAACTGCGACCATTTTACTTCCACATCCAGTGGAAGTATAGTATCGACAAAAAAAATTTGGAAATTTGTATTATTGAAATAGGCTTAGAATGTCATGAAACGTCGAGATTTTAACTTTGACCCAAAAAAATTTTGTCTGTCGGTCTGTCTGTAACTTTTTTTGTGCGCACGATTACTCTGGAACTGTTTAAGATATTGACTTTGGTATACGTACGTATTTTAACGAGATCTGGACTAGATTATTTTTTTGATCTTATTCCGTTGAAGATCTGGGTGATAAGTTGGGGTAAATGGGGGTAAATCAAGCAAGTAAGAATCCATAAAATTGGTATTTAGTATATATAAGAGAAGCTAAGGTGTCAAAAAAAATTTTGGCATTAGCCACCCCCATTATTAAAGGGGGTGGGGGTGACCGACAGACAGACAGACCGACAGAGAGTTTTTTTTTGCTCAAACTTAAAATCTCGATGTTTCATGATATTCTAAGCCTATTTGAACAGTAAAAATTTTCAAAATTTTGTTTGTCGATACTAAATGTGGAAGTAAAATGGTCGTAGTTCGTTAACCTTTTCGTTCGTGATACTTATATACAAATTCTGCGAATAAAAGAACTTAAAATGAAATGGTATTTAATAGTTTAGATTTTGTTACATACATAAAAGGGCCCAAAAATTCCCAATTTCAGTAAAAAAAATTGTCATTTCTAAAATTATTTAGGTATATGGTTTCGGACGTTTGAAATTTAGATTCTGCAAGTCAAAAATCATGATAAAATATAATATTGATGGTCTTCCAAAGAGTTATATAGGAAATAACAGTGCCTAGATTCTGCCTTTATAGGGTTTTCACATTTTTCACACGCTTTTGACAGCTGTCATTTGTCAAAAATAAGCTAGATTGCAATTTTCGCAGTTCTTCATTAAGTGCTCAGTATTACGAAAATTTGAGCCCAAATAGATTGATTTTGGTTGAATTACCAAGGAGGAGTCGAATTTTGATCTAAAAGACTCGTAAATTCCACACTGTGCGTGGGTAATAATTCATTACTGAATGGGCTAGGATCACTTACAAGAATTCATACTCATTACTCTGTGCACACCAGAATTCGTTAATAATCATAAGTTGATTCAAATTGAAGTCGCCATATTGAAGCTACTATTCTGAATTTTCCAATTTTCATAATTTTCTTGAGAGTCTGAGGTTAGTTTCTAACTATGCACAACATTTTAAGGGGCATTGAGCATTTCTGGGAGCCTCCAAACAAAAAAAATCTTAATTTAGTGTGTGTACAAGAACCAAAGGCCTCAAAATATATTTGTACTCCATCCACCCCCACTACCTTCCCCCTATCACAATCCCTACCCCACTGCCGATGTGAGATATCGTTTTATGGATTTCAAACGTTATATTATTAAAGTTCCATAAACAATTATTTCCACATACAACATTTTTTCGTTATGAGAGACTTGGATAGAAAATCTGGATGTGAAAGTAGTGATTCCTCGAGCAACGGTTTTTTTTTAAGTGGCCATCCTACATGCTATACACTTCACTTAAACTATCAAATTTTTTCATCGGCAATAAAGTCAACTACATGACATTATTTTTCTCCACATTTTTTTCAACTATTATTTTCTGTAGGATTTTTACTAAAAGTATATCAAGCTTTTTTCCCTTGGTAATAGTATCAACTGCATGCCAAATGTTATTTTCGTCCCTAGTTTTTCATGTATTATGTACTACCCAACTAGCAATTTGGTATTTTATAAAAGCTGCAAAAATGTTTCTGACACAAATTTTATAAAATAACATTACTCTCAGAAACACTTTAGAAACGTTATTACGACAGCAAGAAATATAAAATTGGCACCATATTATAAAATAATTCAGTCACTGTTGAAATTGTGTAAAGCCTATTGCAACCATTACAAAGTAACTAGGTATATAAATGTTTCCGCAGGCTCTAAGAAAATTCAGTACCGCCACTATAAAACAGTTTTATTGAAGCTTCATTTAATTGCGTTATAAAGCATATACTTCACTGTTTGTTATTATTGCTATAAAATACCAATAAAATAAAACTATTTCTTAAATGAATTCAAAAAGTCGCATAAATATATTTACAAATATATAATATGCTGATCTCTATATATACGCTTTCAGTGATTTTACTGGATAGTGGGTAAGAACTTACTTAATAATTATTTTAGAGACATGTTAATCCATATTAGTCGGAGGGCATACTTGATGAAATATACACTCCGTGGGAAATTTCATGATGAAATTGTGGGAGTAAGTAACACATTCCTTATCTCCTTATGCCCTCCATAATCATACCTTACCAGGTGCTTTGCTTGAATTTGTGGCAGGCGGCCTATATGGGGTCATATATTCAAGATGGCGGCCACCCCAGACACCATCGAAAGTTCTCGATTATTACTGTTGATAGGCCCACCCTAACAATCTTTTTTTTCTAAATAAAATTTTAAACAAAAAAAGTTGTAACAGTTTTTGTGGTATAACCTACCGGTTATCAGTTATAGCCAACCAGAAAGTATATTAACATATTTTTCATTTTTGGTTTTAAAGGATTTTTAGATTTTTAGGTAAGTAAAAGTAACAACTAGTTAAAAAATTAATATTATTTTCAATATTTTTATTGAATTAATTGTAATGTTGTATTGCATGTAAACTGTTTTCAGCTTAATACTCTTCATCTGAAAGGTCATTGATATCAAAATGTTGGCCATGATTCTCGCATGTCTTCATCGCCTCCACACATATAAAGCTCAGTGCATAAAATGTTTTGGGATTTACATTTACAGGATACACTACATTTCCCTTTTACATATGAACACCGAATTGATTTTAAAATGGTTTCAGGTTCACCAGGAAGTGTTGGTGGATTTGAGTGCTGCTGGTCAGCAAGATGCCATTCCATAACCTGGTATTGTGCTCTACGAATAAAAGGAGATAGTGACGCTTTTATAGGAGGCAGATGTTTACTTTGCGTCTTGTGCTTGGAGAACACCAACCAACGAAGCTTCCCAATGTCTGAAATCTTCGTCCCAGGTGTATATACCTTACGAATAAATTTTTCAATGATGGTTTCAGGTTTCAGCTTCATCCTCGAATTCTTCAATGGATGCAAGTTTCCCAAAAATGTCATTATCTGCGGTCTTATAAACCTTCCAAAACGATGATTTTCCCTTCTTTGCAAGTGAACCTGTGACATCATATCCTGACAGAGCATGTAGACCAGAAAGGATAAAAGGGTTACTTTTTATCTTTTCTGGTCCTAATGCGGTGCAAATGCCGCCAACGTCAATCATTCTTCGATAATTTTCTATACCAGTGACAAACATGCTTATACATGTAAAAGATTTTGACCACCACAATGCTAGTAGAAATACGTCTGCATCAGACCAATATAGATGAATCGCAGTAGCTCCGCTTCGGGAGGCAAAAAGGCAGTGCAGTATTATTTTAACGTCAGCTTCTTCATGATTACTTTGAAGTTCACTTACGTTACTTCCGAAAGACGATTTGGTTTCAGTCCTCCAGCTTACGATTAGGCTTCTCTCAATATTACGTGCGTACAACAAAGCTTTTTCTGCAAGATACGCTGTTAGCTATCCTTATCCTTATATGTTTTAACCTTCACTGGTTTTTTCAACTATTGCAGCTTTACCACTCCATCAAGAACAGCGACACAGTGGAATTTTGAATTCAGATGTTCTGTTATATCTGAGTCTACCAAAGGTATAGACGAAGAAGTTTGTGTATTATTGATTTTTGCAGGGTGTTGCTCTTCTAAGATCTTCATTAGTTTAGATTTATTTGATCCATCCACATTAAATATGGAGAACGGAACTGCCGAGAATTCATAATTACTTAATGATGTTTTTAGTTCAATATTAGTATGGCTTCTCGATATAACCAAGCATGTAAATAATAATTGGTCGAATTGTATTAGTGTCAGCTAACTTGTTTTGAGTGTAGCTTTACATAAATTAAGTTGTCCTTTCTACATTGGGTCCCAGAAATTCGTACTGTCAGGTTCAATTCGGTTTTCTTTAAAGCGGTGTACATTTCACAAACCTTTTCTAAAATGCTTAATGTATCCGTTTGTATGATTTCATGAATACACAATTTGTTGTTGTGTTGATCAGTTCACTGCCTTCATATGTTATAGAGTTGGTCGATGTTCTGATAGTGTTATAGATATATTGCACATCTTCATGTTGTCGCTTTCCTGTAGATCGTGTCAAATGGTGGTGTTTTGTTTTTACTTCTTCTGCAACTCCAATCATTGCTTTGGTTTCTGTAGAAAGTCTTTCCAGCTCAGGAGAGGTAAAGAAGAACCGTGTTAAAGTATTTTTCTTTTGTGTTATGTTAATTTGAAGTGATACGAGTGACAACAAAATTAAAAATGTTTATACAAAACACCTAAATAATAAAAGATATCGATAAATTCCTAAGGACCTTCTTTATAGAGAATAGAATTTCCTTGTAAATAAAAAGGGTTCAGTACAAAATATTGATAGGATGGCTTTATCAAGAGTTTTAATCGAGAACTTCCAATGATGTCTGGGGTGGATGCCATCTTGGATATATGACGTCATATAGGCCATCTGCCACAAAATCAAGCAAAGCACCTGGTAAGGCATGATTATAGAGGGCATAAGGAATATATTAACATTGGCCCCACAATTTCATCATCAAATTTCCCATGGGATGCGTTACGCCCCCCGACTATGTAGTACGTCGGGTACATGGCTAAAAAATCAAAAAGCTGCACTTTTTGATTGGAATGTGCCACTTTTTGTGGTCATAGTTGACGCCAAAAGGTAACTCTTCAGATAGAGAGCAACTTGAAAATCCGTGTAGAACACCAAAATGACGGCCATTAAAGATGGCCGCCATTAACCGCATGAATTTTTTTTGTCTCAGCTCCTAATGATCCGATTTCGATTTTATTTTTTTTTATTGCTTTTCATGTATAATTGATAAGCCGTCACATCGGAGTCGCCATTTTGAAGTGTCACGTATTCAACAAAAATAAGTGTTTTTTATAATAATAATTTTTACGAGTCTTCCAGTCTACCGATAAGTTGATGCATACCTCTAATAGCATCTTCTACACTTTTTTTTCAAGACTAGGTATAATTTGCAGCAGATTGGTAAAATTGTAAGGAATGCAAGTTACTTTCAGTAAAAATTGCTGAAAGAACTCAAAGCTGCATGTAAATTGTCATATATTTTACTTTTTAACACCTTGAATAATTTGATCCTAAGATGAATGATATATGTAACGGTATAGTTTCAATTCATCACACTAACCCCATAGACTAGTTTTCTTAGCAGAATATGATGACGGTGTCGAGCTAATGAGAGGTGAAAAATCGTATTACTACAGGTTTAGTGAAGTTGGACCTTTAGTTTCAAGTCTGCAGTTTAGTGCTTTCTCCTGTTTTTAGTTTCCTGCACAAAAGTGTAAGTATTTTCTAGGAAAGAAATTAAAAAGAAATTCTCTTTGAAAAATCATAAAACCTGATAGAAAAATATTACTTTAGCAACAAAAAGAAAAAACATTTACGTGAACTTTAAAGAAAGCTTGTACATAGTCATGGTGACGCTTTTACCAAAAATCAATTAGTTCACGCTAGTAAATATCCGAAAGTAGACTTGTAAATATTATACCAGATGGCACTCGTAGTTTGTACAGATCAATTTCAGAATTCTTAACGATATTTAAACTTACCATTTAATATAGCTTTAAAGATACCGTGATAAAGAAAAGCGTCAACAGTAATCCTAAATGTGGCTAATTTTATGACAGTATTAATAACGAATTTACAGCAACTACTTATAATAACAATAATCTTGCGTTTTGTACAACTGCAGCCACAGATGGTAACATGTTAACTTTAATATAAATATCTAGGACACACAAAGGTATGCTACGAAAAATGTCGTTACATTCTAGAAGCTTCTAATTGTTAAACACGAAAACTACTGCGGTTTTAGATATTTGATGGAACTAACTAAAGTGCACAAAGTAGAGTTACAATATAAGGGCGAGCGTAGAGGAGTCTTGACTATCCACGTATTCCGGATCCTATTTCATCTAAAACACCACCTACTATACCATGCGTTGCCTATTTTCAGGCAATTTCCTTAGTCAAAGTTTTCCCTACGAAAATGTACCACTATTAAGAATCATAGAGAGAAAAAATTAACAGGAAGTTAATACGATACAATTTTTCTTATTAAACAAAAAGCATTTTTTGGATATAACTTAGTATATTGGGAGTATATAACGGCATCATGGTACCCCCCCCCCCCCTTTTCTCCTTTAGTTTTGAAGATAATTGATTGAAAGGGTATAGCCGGTTAAAAGTTAGGGAAATGTACCCCCACACTTACTTAGTTAAAATGGCTTCCAGATGATGCAGTTTATAGAGTATATTGCACGGTAAAAATTTTAATCCGCTACTACCCCTACGAAGGTGGAAAAAAATAATATGTCTTTAATTATTATATATTTTTTTTTCGGTTTCTATGCAACCGATCGATTTGAAATTTGGCACGAGTATTGCTTGCGTGGAGATAACTCACTCCAAAAAATAAGGTCATTTTATGACCATTTTAACCACCGGAAAAAAAATATAAATTTTTTTAGAGGACAAAAGGGTGGCTACCTTTCGTGGTACAATCACCATTCTATGATATAATTATGTCTCGACACTTCGTGATTATCATACTAAATTGTCAGATTTTTTGCTGTGGTGGAACAATATAGAAAAAAATAAAATTGGGTAAAATAGAATATTTACACATGCCTCTTAGTTGTAACAGTTAATACTTATAGCCTAACAAGGTATTGTTGCATATCTACAACCGACCGCGGGTGCCAGTCTACGATGTTGCCAAGTCTACTTTTTCCCCAGACGTACGGAAATTCGGCACAATCTGGCAATACCACTTCTGGAGGTCCCAGGGGCGAAGTATTAACTTTCTAGGACGCATTACGACATCTAAAAAACGACGTACTGAACCAGATGAAGAAAGTGAGGAAACGATCGAAGAAGACCAGCCTTTTGTGCCTTCGACATCTTCTAGCACTACGACTAGTGACTCTGACGAAATAATGGAACTACCATTGCAAAAACTCGTTGCTACACATAAATAGTGTTGCATATGTGGTGATGATAAAGAACTGACCGTAATATCCACTAATGTGAGATTACAGTGCTATTGAAACAAACAAATATACATCCCCGAGGCAATCGTTGTTGTAAAATACAGTTGATTAAACATCGCTTTTATGAAGACAATATTACATTTGAAACCATATGCCAATTGTAGCTCGATTCCTAGATCGGATTTATGCATTCTATTAAATTCATTAATCCCAATAACAAATTTAAAAGGCTCTACAAACCACTGCGGTTTATCAGAGAAGCAATTATTAACGTTTACAGGCTTAACGGTAGATGCCATTTACGAATTAAAGTCACTGTTGGAAAATTCCAGTACAAGAACTTGTTCTGTCCTTGCTTTTCTACTAAAACTGAAAACAGGTAGTAATAATGATAACAGAATGACCTATTATTAAATTGTTCGATATGGTTCCAGCGTGCAGCGCACTTGCTAGGAAGCTGAACAAATTGATCATCCTCAGAATGGTATCATTGGTATATTATTAAGGTTGTAATTAATAACCATAACCCTAATAAGATAGTCTGATAAACCGCGGTGGTTTGTAGAGCCTTTTAGAGTTGTTATGTTATTGGGGTTAAGGAATTTAATATAATGCATAAATCGAGCTACAATTGGCATATGGCTCCAGATGTGCAACGTCTTCATAAAAACGATGTTTAATCAACTATAGACACATTTCGCGCCCAGGGATCCATCAGGGCGACTTAAGTTTACACATAGACTGGACCACGGATAGTAGGTTAAACCACAAAGGTAATAAAAATAAAGGAATATTAGGAATCAATATCACAAGTCAGGATAAGTATTGACAAACGACAACTAATGTTAAACAGCTGTACCATACTTAGATAAAAAATTATCCATCTACGTAGCTGGCTGATGGAACCCATCCAAGGCCCAAAATGAGGGGAAAAAAATCAAATGTATTTTACAGCAACGATTGCCTCGGGGGATGTATATTTGTTTGTTTCGATACCACTGTAGTCTTGCAGTAGTGGGTATTACGGTCAGTTCTTTACCATCACCACATATGCAACAGTATTTATGTGTAGCAACGAGTCTCTGCAATGGTAGTTCCATTATTTCATCAGTCACTAATCGTAGTGCTAGAAGATGTCGAAGGCATAAAAGGCTGGTTTTCTTCGATCGTTCCCTCACTTTCTTTATCTGGTTCAGTACGTCGTTTTTCAGATGTCGTAATGCGACAGTAATTACAAAGAACATCATTCGTTGCTAAACATTTCTCCAAGCTCCTAGAGAGTTAATACTTCGCCCCTGTGGGGTGAACCCTGGAACCTCCAGAAGTGGTATTGCCAGATTGTGCCGAATTTCCGTACGTTTGGGGAAAAAGTAGACTTGGCAACATCGCACTGGCACCCGCGGTCGGTTGTAGATATGCAACAATACCTTGTAAGGCTATAAGTATTAACTGTTACAACTAAGAGGCGTGTGTAAATATTTTATTTTACCCAATTTTATTTTTTTTCATATTGTTCCACCACAGCAAAAAATCTGACAATTTAGTATGATAATCACGAAGTGTCAAG
This sequence comes from Rutpela maculata, assembly GCA_936432065.2. NCBI lineage: Eukaryota > Metazoa > Arthropoda > Insecta > Coleoptera > Cerambycidae > Rutpela > Rutpela maculata. Next base: position 41,179,684 of record OW386285.2, read on the forward strand.
ACATAATATATCATAGAATGATGATTGTACCTTTTTCAGATGGTTAAAATGGTCATAAAATGACCTTATTTTTTGGAGTTATCTTCACGCAAGCAATACTCGTGCTAAATTTCAAATCGATCGATTGCATAGAAACCGAAAAAAAATATATAATAATTAAAGACATATTATTTTTTTTCCACCTTCGTAGGGGTAGTAACGGGTTAAAATTTTTACCGTGTAATATACTCTATAAACTGCATCATCTGGAAGCCATTTTAACTAAGTAAGTGCGGGGGCACATTTACCTAACTTTTCCGGCTATACCCTTTGGGATATCCCATACTCATAATAAGCGGTACTTTTTGATAAACTAGTGACTTTTTTTCACTTCCGGTTTTATATCTTTAAAAATTGTTTAAAATTCTTGTTAATTGCGTTCAAAATGCCTCAAGTGCAAAAGATAAAAAAGCTGATATGTGAATTATTTATGGGGAATGTAGAAAAAATGTCGTAGCGGCTAGACACCTTCATGCCGAACGATATCCTGATAGACAATGTCCAGCGAGAAATTATTTTAAACGTCTTGAAAATCAATTCCGAAGAGAGCCCAACAATGATCCCGAAGAAAATTTCATTCTTGACGAAGGAACGGAAATTAATGTTCTGGCTCGAATAGAAGTCGATAAGACCGTTTCTTTAAGGCAAATTGGGTTTGAATTGGAAATCAGTCACCAAACAGTAAGCCGAATTTTGCACAAATACCACTATAGATCTTTTAAATACCAATTGCACCAGCACTTGAAAATGATTACGAACGTAGGATGGAATATTGCAATGGGCTTGTTACCGATATTTCTTTTTCGTTATTTTTTTTATGGTATTCAATAAAATTCGACCATCTAGTCTAGATAAACTGTTAAAATTCCAGTTTCATAAGTATATCCAATCCTTAGATATTCAATATTAAGAATTGGGTTTTAGTAAAAAGCGCTTCGCCGATTCGTGACGTCATTCTGCATAAACACTACGGCGCAGCTGCTTCTGACACGTTCGGATTTGAAAACTGTGCAAACTCCTGACAGATATTTGACAGTAATTTTCAGAACCCGAATTTACCTTTTGCTACAGTAGTCAATTCAATAGTCCATTATACTCCGACTGAAAAAGGTGTTTGTTTCCAATTTAAATAATTATTACTATCATTTGGACTATTTATTATTATTGCTCGCAATGTTTTCAGTGGATAGTTGTTTTATCAAAGCAGATTCTGGAAATTTACCAGAAGTAGATATGTTTATGGTGTTTGACTATTTTAATAAAAATAAAGACTTTGTAAGTGCAGAAATGCGAGGAATCAAATTTCTTAGGTAAGTAAAAAAAATATTACTTTTAGAGGAATCGTAAAAAAACATTCCGACGCATAGCTTTCTGTCAAACTTTTCCAATTGCAGGATTAAAAGGCAAGCTTATAAACAGTTTTTCTCGGGCATTTCTGAAAGTGTTACGGCACTCAGGAACCACACAATATTTATTAGAAGCTTTTTCTCACTCATTTTAAACCAGCAAGTAGATAAAAAAGATATAATTTAGCAATCAAACGACGTTTCCATAAAGAAACACAGTAATACGCACCACACGCTTATTAAATATTGACTGTCACCTTATCAGTATTTGCAAAGTGACGTTACGCGAAACTCCGCCCCGTTTTCGCAAGGTCCTACTTTGGTAATTAATTTAAGGGTTTCAACGTCCGAATAAAAACCTAAAAATTTGGAAATTGCCTACTTTCTATTTCTAAAATAAAAAAAAAATGTTGAACGGGCCCACTGGATTTTGCAGAATAACGTGCAGTCAAACAATGATTTTTTGAGAAATGATTTTATTTTCGGACGAGTCTAGGTTTATAAATCTGGGATTATTTAACCGACAAAATACAAAATATTAGCCACAAGAAAATCAACTGTCAAGTGCGGTTCGGTTTCAATGTTTGGCTTGGATTAATCGGTGGTAGAATCATTGGTAGAATAATATTTGAAGGACCCTGACTGGTGCCAGATACTCGAAATTCCTGCAAAATGAGATTCAGGACATTTTAGATGAGTTATCTTTGGATTTAGGACAGGGAGTATATTTCCATCAAGATGGCGCTCCTCCCCATAATTCAAGGATAGTAGTTGATTACCTTCAACGGAGATTCGGAGAAAACGTAATTTCGACGAATGGTCCTGTGCGGTGGCCTCCAAGGTCACCTGATTTATCACCACTTGATTTCTTTATTTGGGGTCATTTAAAAAACATTGTCTACGCAACCGCCGTTACAACCCGTGAAAACATGAAGCTACGAGTAAGACGCGCAATAACGGCCCAGCAATTGGCGAACGTTCTTCGAGAAACAGCTATGCGAGTTCAGAAGTGAATTGAAGTTAACGGACAGCATTTTGAACAATTGTATTTTTATTCATTTTTTATATTCCAAAGCCACCTTATGTATAACAAGATAATTAGGACAAAATTGTATTTTCTTATTTTCTTTTAGTTGTAATTTTGGTTGTATTCATCGCACATTTTGATACGACATAATGAATAAATTCCTTATAGTCCAAGATCCCAGAGCTGCCAGACCTACGTCATTTTAGCAAAGCTAATATTTTGACAACAAATAGTGTAATATCTAGTTAAGAACGTATGCGTATTTGCTAGTTTGAAAGTGGGGCCCTTTTGCAGAAAACAGGTACAAAAGGTACATAAGAATTTTACTCAGTACGTTAAATTATGATAGCTGGATTATTTTACAAGTGACACGCTAACTACATGGTGTAAGCGTCAGCCTCCAAATCCAAAGGTTTGAGGTTCGATCCTGAGCGTTTTCAGCTTTTTTTTTTCAACAAATATTAACTTAAGGTGGCGATTACCAAGAAAGAGACAACCGAAAGGGAAATATTTATTATTTTTGGCCATAACTTTTTTCTTAGTACGTATATTTAAAAAAAAAAACTGAGAACGCTCAGGGATCGAACCTCGGACCTTCGGATTTAGAGGCTGACGCTTACACGCTTACACCATGTAGTTAGCGTGTCACAAATAATCCAGCTATCATAATTTAACATACTGAGTAAAATTCTTATGTACCTTTTGTACCTGTTTTCTGCAAAAGGGTCCCACTTTCAAACTAGCAAATACGTATACGTTCTTAACTAGATATTACACTATTTGTTGTCAAAATATTAGCTTTGCTAAAATGACGTAGGTCTGGCGGCTCTGGAATCTCACTCTATTATTAATAGTACTAATAAATGGTACCACGATGCCAATATGGCCCCATTTGAAAAAATTTTGCCCCAAAAACCATTTTGATGAATTTTATTTGCTCATAAATCACGTAATTTAGTATTTTTTACGGGATTTCGGTTTTTCTAGCATTTAGAATAAATCGGAACCACCATGGCACACTTAAATGGAAATTAAAAATTATATTATAAAAAAATATTGACGTTTGAAATGTCACTTATTTGGTATCGTCGGATTCAGAAAATTACATAGAATTCCAAAATTCAATAATATACAGGGAGTTCTATTTAAAAATCGAAAGTTAGTGTCACTTCCGGCGAAACCGGAAGTGAACAAAAAATCACGTGTATGTCAAAAAGTGCCGCTTATTATGTATATAGGATATCCCAAATTTCAATCAATTACACTGGCTCGCAAAAAAAAGTGAATTACCAGAAATATGAATATCATTTCTGGATAATATGGGGGCACCTGAAAACGAATTTCATAGTCCCGATGGCCAATTTCGCTCAAATTTTTCGGAAATCACCGTACAGGGTGGTCCCAAAATCCCGCAACGGTATATTTATTCTTATCAGACAAAGCAAATTAAAAATATGATATTGGTTCCCTTAGTGAAATTTTTTAAGCAATCGAATGCGCAAATCAAATTTTGGGTCAGGTGGCCTCCTGAGGGTGAAGCAGGTCCCAACTTTGAAATTTCAAATGAATACCCTAATTTTTTATACCAAATTCTGATTCAGCGGAAAATTTTAAGTTCGAATATACTATAATTTAAATTTCGGGCCTCTCTTGGGACTTAGGGGCCCAAAAAAGCCGCAAAAAATAGCCTAAATTGCCTGAAACCATCCAGATTCGAAGTTTCATTTGGTAACTTCGTTTTTATTCTGAATTTAGATTGGTCGGGAAATTTTACGACCGAATACGCGATAATTTTAATTTTTTTGACCATATTTGGATAGTAAGGGCCCAAAAGAGGCCAGAATGGGGCTTAAAATGATCGAAACTGTTCATAATAAAATATGATATAAATTAGTTTTTTGACTATGATTTTTTGTGCCGCTTTTTGTGTAGTCCAGAAAAGGCTGATTGACAGCACGGGGTTAATCTTCAAGAATAGATACCATAACCAAAAAATTTGAACTTTTATTACTTTCTTTATTTGGAGTATTCCTCTAATTTGAAAGCCTTCCTTCAGCGGTGGTGAGCTTGGCTGCTGTTGGATAAAATACTACAAGCCTCCAAATAGCAAATATGAAAAGTATCCAAAAGAAAATGAGTTTACGTTGCAGGGATTCGGATGCCCAGTAACGGCGGCTAGTCTGCAGCCTCTCATTGGTAGGGAACTTGGCCTCTGTTAGATATAATGCTACAAGCCTTTCTTCACCAGTGGTGAACTTGGCTGCTGTTGAACACAGTGCTACAAGCCTTGCTCTATCAGCAGATGTCACCAAGACAGGAAATATAAGGCCCTGCACTGTTATCTGCACTGGGCATCCGAATCCCTGCAACGTAAACTCATTTTATTTTGGACACCTTTTCATATTTGCTATTTGGTGGCTTGTAGCATTTTATCCAACAGCAGCCAAGCTCACCACTGCTGAAGGAAGGCTTTCAAATTAAAAGGGTACTCCAAATAAAGAATGTAATAAAAGTTCAAATTTTTTGGTTATGGTATCTATTCTTGGCGATTAACATAGTGCTATCAATCAGCCTTTTCTGGACTACTATGATGCACAAAAAGCAGCACAAAAAATCATAGTCAAAAAAACTAATCTATATCATATCTTATCATGAACAGTTTCGATAATTTTAAGCCCCATTCTGGCCTCTTTTGGGCCCTTACTATCCAAATATGGTCAAGAAAATTAAAATTATCACGTATTCGGTCGTAAATTCGGAATAAAAATGAAGTTACCAAATGAAATTTCGAATCTGGATGGTTTCAGGCAATTTAGGCTATTTTTTGAGCTTTTTTGGGTCCCCAAGTCCCAAAAGAGGCCAAAAATTTAAATTATAGTGTATTCGAACTTAAAATTTTCCGCTGAATCAAAATTTGCTATAAAAAATTAGGGTATTCATTTGAAATTTCAAAGTTGAGCCTCGTTTCACCCTCAGGGGGCCACCTGACCCAAAATCTGATTTGCGCATTCGATTGCTTGGAAAATTTCACTAAGGAAACCAATATCATATTTTTAATTTGCTTTGTCTGATAAGAATAAATATACCGTTACGGGATTTTGGGACCACCCTGTATGGTGATTTCCGAAAAATTGGAGCGAAATTGGCCATCGGGGCTATGAAATTCGTTTTCAGGTGCCCCCATATTATCCGGAAATGATAGTCGTATTTCTGGTAATTCACTTTTTTTTTGTGTGCCTGTGTTATTTTCAAAACTAAAGGAGAAAAGGAGGGTGTGTACCATGATCCTGTTATTCTCGGTATTTTTAGCATTACGAAATTCTTAATTTCAAATTCAAAACCTGTTGCAAAAATTTAAAAAAATTGGATTATTTTGAAAATTTTAATGAACTCCAAATTATAGAAAATAACATTGGGGGATGGGAATATTGAGTAACCTTTCTATCTAGTTACTTCATCAATTGAAAATAAAATATCGAGAATTTCATAAGTTTGGTTTAATAACATAGCCACACACACAAAAAAAGTGGTCTGGCCTACGGACCAGACCAGTGTATCCTTATGTATTTGGACCCGCTGAAACCTAATCCGAAGTTAAAATTGTCAGATTGCTTATTTTTTCACCCCTAACCCCCAAAAAATACCCCCCCCCCAAAGTGGTCTAGTCTGCCGGCCTTACCAGTGTATCCTCATGTGTTTGGACCCTATGAAACCGAATCCGAAGTCAGAATTGTCAGACTCGCTCGTTTTTCACCCTTAACCCCCAAAAATACCTCCAAAACAAAAAAAGTGGACCAGACCAGTGTATCCTTACCAAATATATAAGGACGCACTGTTAATATGGCCCTCTGGACTGACCATTTTTGTGGTAGGTGTTTTTTGGGGGTTAGGGGTGAAAAACGAACCAATCTGACAATTCTGAGTTCGTATTCGGTTTCATAGGGTCCAAATACAGAAGGATACACTGATCTGGTCCGCAGGCCAGACCACTTTTTTTGTGTGGCTGTGTAATTAATTTTTCCTTAAATGTTATTTTGCCGGAAATGTTGATACCTGCCTAGAAGAAACGATTGTCTATAAAGACAGTCAAATTGTAACTAATTTAAAATCCACTATTAAAATAAGAGCAAATCAATCAAGAACCTCCAATCACTTCTTACGTAAAGCAAAATTAACGATTCTGAGATCGTGGCGACTAATGAGATCAAATTATAACTATTGATAGCCTCTCATTGATGTATTATTTTGTAAATATTCCTCAAGCATGTGTACCCCGCAGCGAAATTTGGTTATTTGTCCAAGTTTGGTTTAATAACATAGCCACACACACAAAAAAAGTGGTCTGGCCTACGGACCAGACCAGTGTATCCTTATGTATTTGGACCCGCTGAAACCTAATCCGAAGTTAAAATTGTCAGATTGCTTATTTTTTCACCCCTAACCCCCAAAAAATACCCCCCCCCCAAAGTGGTCTAGTCTGCCGGCCTTACCAGTGTATCCTCATGTGTTTGGACCCTATGAAACCGAATCCGAAGTCAGAATTGTCAGACTCGCTCGTTTTTCACCCTTAACCCCCAAAAATACCTCCAAAACAAAAAAAGTGGACCAGACCAGTGTATCCTTACCAAATATATAAGGACGCACTGTTAATATGGCCCTCTGGACTGACCATTTTTGTGGTAGATGTTTTTTGGGGGTTAGGGGTGAAAAACGAACCAATCTGACAATTCTGAGTTCGTATTCGGTTTCATAGGGTCCAAATACAGAAGGATACACTGATCTGGTCCGCAGGCCAGACCACTTTTTTTGTGTGGCTGTGTAATTAATTTTTCCTTAAATGTTATTTTGCCGGAAATGTTGATACCTGCCTAGAAGAAACGATTGTCTATAAAGACAGTCAAATTGTAACTAATTTAAAATCCACTATTAAAATAAGAGCAAATCAATCAAGAACCTCCAATCACTTCTTACGTAAAGCAAAATTAACGATTCTGAGATCGTGGCGACTAATGAGATCAAATTATAACTATTGATAGCCTCTCATTGATGTATTATTTTGTAAATATTCCTCAAGCATGTGTACCCCGCAGCGAAATTTGGTTATTTGTCCAATTATTAGCGTTAATGACAAATGAAGCGGCATTCAACCTAATTGAAAAGTTACTCGTGTAAAATCCTCTGATTAAGTTATTATTATACCTATTTCACTTAATCAAATAGGCATATTATAACGGAACAAAATTGTCCAATAAAAAATGTGTCTATATCTGCATGTGTATTGACCGGTTCTTCAACACGCGATAACTTAAAACATTTAATTCAAATATGTTACGTTTATTATAATATATAAGAGAGTGGAGTAGAATATTTAGCGATTTAAACTGAGCAGTCATGTAATAGATTACTAGATTACAAGATTATTTCTCAAATGAACAAATTCCTTACGTATTTTTTTCTTTGTTCATTTTAACAGATTCTATCTTCCCAAAACGATTCATTTTTTATTTGGAACACAAACTTCCTTATTAATTAATTTACGGCGACGTGTTCTATAAACGACTTTTGTTTCGAAACCATGGAAACGGACACGCTAGATGCTTATTTGACTTTTGTTACGCGATTGTGGTTGTAAATCTGACAGTTTGTGATAGTTTGATATTAAAATAGTATTTTAAATAATGTAAGTTTCGAAAATATGTTAATGTCCTACAAGTCTGTTGTTTTACAATAACCACTCTATTTTGAGATACATTAAATGAAAAATAACGCTCTAGAGCGTTATGAATATCTATAACGCCCTAGGGCATTATAAAATTATAATACAACCCAAAACAAGCAAATTATGATAGCGTTATTGACAAACAAAATGCGTTGCTATGCAACGGCGGCGTTTACAACCAATTTTGATTTTTACTCTCTTTTAAATCAAATCGTTCTGAACATAATAGATGTCAAATTAATAAATCGAAAATGTCAAAAAAAAAAATCGAATTAAATAACAGACTTGCAGGACATTAAACGTTGAAGGCACCACGGGTGTTATAGGATAATGACGCCCTCGGTCGACGTACATTCCCTCGGGCCAGAGGCCCTCGGGATTGTACACTGCCGACCTCGGTGCGTTATTATCCTTATAACACCCTTGGTACTACCTTAATAACTATTTCAAACGTGTTGTTTATAATATTTATTCTACAACTGCAAGGACAATTTCGTAAGTAAACAGATCAACTATTTTTAATAAATTTCTTCAAATGTGATGTGGTTGAAGACTTCAAAGCTGATGTTTAGTTGTTAAATAAGTCGGTTACTATGAACCTGAATAGGCTAGCCCATTTAAAAAAAATATAAATAAAAGGTGTCAGTTCTGTTTTCGAGAGGACTTTGTGAAGAAACACAGTACTGTTATGTTTTTCGCACAGTTCTGTCAAAAACAGAACTGACACCTTTTATTTGTATTTTTTGAAGTAGCCTAATCAGGTTCATAGCAACCGACTTATTTAACAACTAAACACCAGTTTTGAAGTCTTCAAACCACATCACCTTTAAAGAAGTTTATTAAAAATGGTTGATTCTGCAATCGTAGAAAAAGTATTGAAAACAACACGTTTGAAAACATCTTTTCACACTCGTTCGACTTGTGGAACTCGAATTCGGCTCGTTCCACCAAACTGTCTCACTCGTGTGAAAAGATTCGCTTTCGAAACTTGTTGTTTAAAATATTATTGTAAAATTGCATAAATACACCGTTGGTACATAGTAATTATAAACAAAAATAATAGTTCTGGAATTTGTAATATGTTTTATTTTGTTTTTAGTCCAATTGGGAGTAAATTAAATCAATTATGTACATTTAAAAGCTAGAGGTAATTTATTCGCTGGTAATTTTTTTGAAAAGCTAGCCTTGCGTATATTCAGTGTAAAACTGTTGTCATTGGTTGAAATTTAAAAATTCACGAAATGTCATTGGACTATAATTTATGAGGAAACTAATGACAAAAAAATTTATTTCGAAATAATCTGAAATAATTTATCATTAATCATTATAAAAGCCTATAACTAGGTCCTTTTGGCAATTTATTTTTCGCTGGCAACATCAGTCACCAACGGCAGTAGCTGAACCGACCCCTGACCCTCCAACCTGAAGAATTTTGCCGAAATATCAAATTGTTATTACACACTTAGCAAATATGAAAACGAAGAGTATATTCCATTTGATCGACACATCTGTAAAACCGTAAATATCGCTCATAGAGAAAAAAAATCATATCGTTAGTGATAGAATTCTGAACAACTTTCAAAATGTCAGTCTGTCTGTCTGTTCTCCGTCCACCATGTTTCTTGTAACCAAAATAACTTAAGAAAAAAGGGTCCGATTATATTGAATTTCGGAAAGTAAGAGAGAAAGACCTCATTGTTTTGTCAAGTTCTGAAACATTTTAAGAAAAAGAAAATACTTGAGGGTGTAGTGTTTCTTTATTAAATTGATAGGATTCTTTAAACACAAATATATTGCACTGTATACTGACAAGCGACTCACTAATCAAGATGGCATCATCGGGAGATATTAAAATTATAAACATAGCAATTATGCCTAAAAATTATTTATTAAAAGTATAATAAAGATTGTTCAACAATTATATACAACATTTAAAAACCCTGTGAAGAGAATAACACTTAAATCTAGCTGAATGTACGTTGCACTAATGTTATCTAACAGTAGTTATAAAATGATGAACACTTAAGTAGATGATACCTCCTTTTATATCAAAATAATTGAATAGGTAGTTATTTTCTGAAAGTTGTTCCCTTCTCTGAGCGCATATATCCTTATGATATATTGTCCGCTGTATAAAGCGTTTATTAATGCATTTAATTACAAATATAAAACTATTATTAACGGTTGTTTAATACTTTTTCAAGTGTCTACCTTTGAAGAGCTTACAAATTATGGTAATAAATAAACTTATCGGTGTACATGATGCCTTAAAATATTATGTGGGACAAATCTTTAACAGTTAGAGAGCACATCAAAAATTTCCACCGTTCATATATACTAACGCAAATGATCAAAAGAGCATCCGGTCAATCGGTTACAGGTGTGGGTGAACTCTGACCCTTCAGTGCTTCCGCATAGCAGTTATTATCGATGAACCATCCCTATTTATATTTCTGGGTTAAATAAGTCATGAAGAAAATGTTACTGTCTGCCGAGTTAATGCGTGTAGATAGCTTTGCAAATCACTGAGAGAAGATAGATTTTATATATAGGACACATGATATTTCTTAATTCAATAATATTAAATCAGTGCAAAATTTTTTCATATCGAATTTTGAGAATTATTTGTTAAAATATTCTAATATACATATTTATTATTTAAGGTTGTTTACGATAAGTAGTTGATACTTGGTAATTAACTAATTGCCTAAAAAAATGACCTACAAGGAATAGTTTTTACGACTGATTGATTGATTTACCAGCGAATCTTCTTCTGATATATGTTGTGGCGTTGTGTCGTGATATGGAGTGTTTATGCTCCTCTTTTTGTGTTCTTGCTTCTTCGAGTCTTCTTTTACTGAGTTTCTGATTCCTCGGTTTCCGATGCTGGGTTGGATTTGGGTCATACTTGTTTTCAGCAGCGACAGGCACATGACGCATGGTACAGAAGTGGGGGATAGGCACTGTAGGTGTTTGAGAAATGCGTTGCCGCATTCGTGGTATTTAATGTTTATGCTCCTCTTTTTTGTGTTTCTGCTTCTACAGATTTTCTTCTTCTCCTTCTGAGTCTTCTGATTCCTGCGTTTCTGGTTTTGGTAGAGAATATATCGCTACTATTTCTTTGTGGAATTCATTTTTTTCCCTCGCTTTTCTTTCCCAGTATTTTTGGTCCTTTCCCAGTTTGTTCATGATACTCTCTGTTATTGTTTTCCACGTGTAACCTGGTCTCCCTATTTTTAGTGTAGAATTTAATGTAGAATTTTTCACTTAACAACGAGCGCAACTTTGACTTTAAGAGTAATGCATTTGATTATTACGGGTGTTAAGCTAATGTATCCACTCTATGTAGAATTTTTTCGTTTAACAACGGACTTTGTCACTCTTTTTTTTCACTTCTTTGCACTAAGAGATTTAATCACCCATATTTATTAAATATCATTCAATTATTGTTATGCCAGCATGTACCACTCTATGCAGAATTTTTCAGTTAACAATAATTTCGACATGAAAACCGTCACTTGATAATTTACCTACGAGAATATTATGACCATACTTGATTATTACAGGTTTAATTTATATTAAATTCGAAGGTTAACGTTTGAAGGTTAACATAAGAAATCTATATGACCATACTTTACGAACAATACGTTATTGGTTATTTCGGGTACAATCAAAATAAAATTCATTTGAGTGTTTTTATAATGGCTAAAATAATTTACTTGATGGTTTACAGAGGGATATCATGGCCATAAAAACAATTTACTGCCCCCCATAAACTTGTCGACAAATGTCGACTCTCGAAAGGTTTGATGAGCCTAAACACTTCAATAGTTATAAATATACTTGGGGTACTTAGATTTCTTTTGCCAGTGTTGGGTCATTTGTTTATTTACGCTCTTTTCGTTTCTTTATTCACAGCACCAATAACTCTATATTAGTTATTTTCCAGTATTAATTCTATTTCAACTTTGTTCTTTTGCTATGGCGTATCGATTTACGCGGAATTTTTTGAGCTTCAATTCACCTAAGCTTTATCAAATTTGACGGAGTTTTACTCGTTATTTTTGCATTTATAGTGGGAGCGTTTCATGCACCCAACCGTTCACTTCGAAAGCACAACCGACTATCCTTGTTAAAATATTCTAATACACATATTTATTATTTAATGTTGTTTACGACAAGTAGTTGATACTTGGTAACTAATTTACTATTTGCCTAAAAACTGACAAGATGGCAACGATTCCTCATGGTCCTGACAGCTTATATTTTGGATGTTGCGTTCACCTGGGAATTTTACGGATTTTTATTAAATTCCAGTTAATCACACCTATTCTTTTAGAAATACCGTACAAATATTTACCATCTATAGTAGTAATTGCCCAGACATTTAATTATCCTTACAAATGTAATTAGATTTAAGTTCATGTCTATTTATATTATTGTATTTAAACGTCTGTTTATTTTATATTGTACAGTTTTTGCCACCGGCTCCCATTAAACACACAGGCCATATCAGCTTAATTCGTAAATTTCAATTTGCTGAGAACTTTCTACCTTTTTAGTTATCTTAATCAATAGTAAATTTTATTTTATGAAATATGGTAGCACCGGAATAGAGTTTTGGTAGGGGTATCTTTTTAATAAGTTGACAGAGTGGCGTAAATTTCATTTCCCGTTTCTGCTCAGCAAGTGCTATCACTCCTAGTTAGTTCGATAATTTAAGACAATATATAATAGTCACTTCTGTGTTATCGGCGTGTATCTAAGTGATCCATACAGTAAAAGGTATTTAGAATTATTTAATTAATTCCTCTAATTCATATCTAACGGCCTTTAGCCATATTTTCTTTTTCTCTTATTTAATTTTTTTTATCAACTTATTTTATTTAAGATAACCATATTGGTACGAACACGTGTTAATAACTATTTTTTCTTTCTTTCAAAAAACGTAGGAGATTTGCTGAAATTATAAAATAATATTCGTATTCCTATTAACGAGTATTTTGCTGATTAAAGATGATATTAGTATTGCTGAAACAACATTAATTTTTGCTGAATTTTTATTGAAACAGTCTTACTGAATTACGAATAAAAATTCTTTGCAAATATTAATGTAAGTGCATATTAGATTTGCTCATTGAGGACACACAGCAATTAAAGGTTGTCAGTTTATTTTGCTGATTACCTGAAGTCAAAACGATAAGGGGAAATCTTATTGTACAGTTTGGTAGGGTTAGATATCTATCGAGAATTTCATACATCCAAACCATGATGGTCCAGTTCAGTTAGTATAGTCAAGTTTATTAACTCAAGTTTAGTTCGAGTTCAGTCAAATATTCCAGTCAAGTAGAGTCAACTTCATTGAGCTCACGTAACTTCTACAAATAGGAAAACTCTAGCGTCATATAGGCCAGGCAGTCATCCTACCACGTCGGAGGCCCAACTGTGTTTAATGAAGACCTTTGGCAGGGACTATTGGAGCTCACCAGGACCTATCGCCTAGTGTACAACATTTTAGAAAGTTGGAGAGAAAGTGATATTTTTCATTTATTGTATCTCTGTGTTCATTGCCTAGAAACATTTTTTTTCTGCGCATATCAGTGAACTTTAAATTGTGTAATTTTTAATTAAGTTATTGATTCGTTAATTTTCTTTAAGTATTAATAATTAAAATATCTCATTGCACATAATTAATTTATTAGAATTATTTAACGTGTTGATTTTATAGTGTTAATTAGATTAATTAGAGATATTTATTAGTCAAAGGGATTACGTAATCCTTATTAAATTTGCCATTTATCGTTCTACATTTGTTCTGATAACGATTTTGAAGTACGTTAAGAAATTTGATATTTTTTATCTTAAATTTCAATTTTTTAATTTTTTGTCTGTGTTTGTCTGATCTGGAATCTAATTTATCCACAGCGGTTAGTTTCGTTATTTTAGGGGTTAGCCATTGCTTCCATATTTCTGTGGATGGCGCCCTGATAAAACATCAAGTTTTTCAGCTACCCCTAGATAACGAAACAAGCTGGTTTGGTGTAATACTGTAAAAATATTAATTCTACCTCTTGCTCACCTAAAAAGGAAAGAACCCACGAAAACCCAACTCTCGCATTAGATCAGCTAGTCGTTCGCACTCACCACTAGCGTTTTGTATTGTATTATTTTTTACCTTAACGGGTAATATTTATTATAATTTTTCCTAAAGCCCAGTATTGATGTAACATGGAAAGCAAAAAAGAGACCTTAAATACGTATGTGTACCAATTTTAATTGCTACCGTTTCGATTATGATCTCAGACCATATTTGAAGCTAGGACGACTCTGTTATGGCGCATTCCCCAAAATTTACAATTTCAGAATTCCTTTTAAGGGAGCCGGTGCCGTTTTTCAATTTTCGCAGTAAAAATTTTTTTTCTTTTTTTAGTTTTAAATAGCCTAGTACCATTCTATAAAGCTGTCTCTCTCTAAAAGAATATTAAAAAAATTTTTTCAATTGGTTCAGGGATGCAGGAGAAATTCTCGAATTACGTTCACGAAACCGCCCACCTTAAATAATTATTTAAGTTTTTTACAAATATTTGTTCTCATATTTTAGTCGTTAGAAGCATTTTGATTGAGACGTAATATTTATAATGTATTTTCTTTCATTCCATTCATGATTCTAAATGAAGCGTGGTTCGGTAATGATTTTTTTCTACGATTGTGCTGAAAGTCAAATTTTCTAACTTTAAAATGACTACAGAAAATATTTGCTACAGAATTTGCCACACGCCTTGATTATATTTTCACACACCGGAATAAAGTAGTGTGTTTACCTTAAAGAATTTTATATTACTTACTGGTAATAACAATTACATTCTATAAATGTACATTAATTACACATGAATTGCAATTACAAAGTCGAGTTTTCTAACTTCAGAATGACTGCGGAAAATGTCACTTTAAATAAAATCTGACAGGCAGCAAATTTAAAATTTTGGAAAGATTAAAAAAGGGAAATAACTTCACAACCGTAGAAAAAATAGTATGTAACACACATGTGGCAAGCTTCATTGCAAAACTCGTATGATAGGAACACTCGCTGCGCTCGTGTTCCTACGTTCATACGTCGTTTTGCAATGAAGCCCTTGCCACACTTGTATTACAATCTACTATTTCTTAAATAATATTAAGTGCAGAAAAAACAGTGTGCGCGTCAACGTTTTGTTTTATACTTCGTATGTAAAAATGAAAATCTCATAAATAGTACTTTTAAATTATGGGAAACTAGCCGATACATACTTTTATTTAATTATTTTATACATTCGTAATAAATCTGCCTAAAGCTTTGTTATGCCTCTTCTAGGCCCCTTCTAGGACTTTACATATGATATCTTGAATACACTTCGAATTTGTACAAACAGTAATAAACTGCCGTAACAATCATTAAATCTTCACACATTTAAATTAACTTGACAAGAACGGGAAATTAAATATTCATTTGATGTCATTTTTACCAAGTAGAAACTCACAAAGCAATAATTTATTATATTAACTAAGATGTTTAAATACCTAATTGCTAATAAAGGTTTAGATGCTGGGAAAATGTAGGTAGTAAATAAAATTAAAATTAAAATCAGCTTTATCCACATTATCTTTGGAGCAGAACGCGAATCTATGTCTATTTATCTGCATCTCGGCAGGTAATTATTATAACCTATAATAAATCAATAAATGGTGGCGCCCTCTAACGGGTTTAATAATTATTAATTATTACTAGAATTTTAATTTGCAATGAGATTACAGTAATTAAAGATATATTTAATTAATGGATGCCACGCATAGATATGTAGGAGGCGCACAGAAGGTTGCTTGGAATCCTCGCACACCTTGTGTGTTAAAACATACCGTGTATATCTTAGTAGGACTTGACAATATACTCTCTTTCCCATCTAATATAATTTTATTACCATTTATCTTGCAGATAATTCTTAGTATGTATTCACATCTAAATCAATTTAGTTTCTATGTTGCTACCATGATTATAATGTAATTAAGGATGTTTATAATTAATTTCAGGAAATGGATTGCAGTAACTTATCTCGAATGTCTGCTGTAAAGTAATTTAATAAAAGTATGGCACATTCCAAGCCGATAATCTACGTCTGAGGATAAAAATTGAAATATACGAGGTGACCCTAAAAGGCTGCGAAAAATTTTGTTCACAAATTCTAAAACAAAAATTTTACATAAACATATGTCCTAAAGGCCCTATTCTTCAAGAAACAGGATGTTGAATTTCTAATAAATATTAAGTTCTTTTTAAAAAATCTCGAAAACGCTTCAAGATATTATTTTGAAAGCTGTGTTTTATCATTGTGCTAAGACTTTCGCGGAGCTGGTAATCTGGCTGCTGGTTTCCGGGTCTTCTTCCTCGTAGACTTGGTTGAGTGCTTGACGTTTCGACCATCTTGTCGTGGTCTTGTTCTGAAGCGAAGTGAGCTCTGCGCGCCATTATCCTTAGCTATTGATGATGTTCTCGGATGTCTGGGTCCGGGCAGAACTATTGCCCTTTACCCTAGTACATCGCTGTAGACTTGGACCGGCCTCGAGCAGGGCAGGCAAGCTTACTTTACATCAGTTCCACTCAAAAATGTGCGCGGTGCAGATGATTTCGGCCCATCTCCTTGGGTCTTGACTTGTTGGACCTTGCTTTCTAAGGCCTTTATTTTCTAGCACTTTTCTCTCTTGGTGTTCTTTCTTCGCCAGCTTGTCACCCCCGGCGGTAATTAATGGTCTGTTAGGAAACTTTGGGGTTTTTGGCAGGGATTAACTGCCGATACACAGAGTGTTAATTGACATCATCCTCTGTTTATACGGATTATCAGAAAGCGTGTTGCGGATTATTGCTCATGTGGAACATTGACTTCCACGTTATTGGTAATTGTAGTCCGGTGTAGTAGTCTTGGTCAATAATTCTTGGTGTTGGCTAATTTCTTTGTTTTGTTGAATTTTATCAAATGGCCGAACACTCAGAAGAACCGACCATAGTTAGGCTATATGGGGCCCTGGAGCGACATACATTTTGGGCCCCCTATAGACAATAGTTATAAGCAAAAAAAAAACAAAAGATACAAATTATTTTTTCAAAGAATTTTCAAAAAATATCTCTAAAAAGTAATAAATAAAATGTCAGTTTTCAGTTTTACTAATATCTGTCTACCTATTAGTGGAAAGTAACAAGGAACTATACCTTACTACCTACTACCAATTTGAAATTGATGCAAAAATATCTAATTTCAAAAATACGTTTTGGACGGATTTCAAATTAATATTAGGTAATAAGGTACAGTTCCTTGCTACTTTCCACTAACAGGTAGACAGATATTTGTAAAAGAGTAAAATTGTATTTCTTACTTTTTAGAGACATTTCTTGAAGATTTCTTTGAATGCGGTTTGAAAAATTTTTTTTCAAACTTTCTAGTAGCTTTTATTATTTATTTAACTTCTACATAGTGAAGTTTGTGACATTCTCTTTGTGTTGGGCACCATGTAAATTTTACCAGGAAAATAATACCATGCTGTTTGTGAATTAATTGAAATTACAGACGACTTGGCCAAATCTTCGAATAAGGAGAATACACTCCACTATTCGTATATAGAGAGAGACACACTGATAAAAGTGACACGGCAGAAAGTAAAGTTGTTTCTGAATGATCCGCATAGACCGTGTCCCGCTATACACTCGGGAAGCTCACATTCACCCAGGGAAAACGGGAAGCTCACATTCATCCAGGGAAAACGGGAAGCTCCGAGTTGGTATATACAGTAAAAACCACACCGCTCCGAATGCGAATCAACGCGATATTAATATTTCGTGACACCCCAAGAGGCCCTAAAATCTGGGGCCCCGGGCAACTACCCGAATTGCCCTTGCATAGCTACGCCTTTGCTCTGGCGATCACTTTGTATGACGGATATGTCTAAATTTCCGTAAGGAGTATTCTAACATGCCATTTTATATTTGTTCCACACTTTGAATAAACATTTTACATATAACAGAGGTTGTCGTGTTAATAAGGAAATTTTCAAATACAGGCATGCGCATGTACATATACATATTATATTAGATAAGCATACAGATACTTTAGTCCAATCAATGAATGCCCAAAAGGGGATTGTAGAGAACATTTAGGAGGGGAGAATTTTTCTCTTCCAGGATGTGTTAGGGGTAGTTAGGAGGTAAAATACTAAAAGTCCCCGCCCCTAGCCCAGCCGCTTCAGGGGGGGAGGAGGGTGGAAAGGTTCCTTTTTTCGACACTTCGCTTATAACTCGCAAACGATGCATCGTATGGAAAAAGGTAATCTATGCAAAATTAAACGTAATTAAATTTTCCACAAGAATGTTTATATTCATTTTCTTCCTATGTGTTATAGTTTACGAGATACTCGCCGGCGAAAATCGATGATTAATAAAAAAAAAATCAATTATGTACCTTGAATATTTCTATCAAAGCGGTTTACCGTGGTCTGCTAATAAATCACAGTCACAAAACAACTAACGTAATATTTTGTCGAAATCTATACATTTCCTTAAATATACAGTGTGACTCACTTAAAATGAAAATACCCTTATAACTTTTTTATTTTATTTCCGATTTGAATCAAATTTTACTCAAGTATAGAACAAATTAGAATTTACTTATGACCAGAAAAAACATTCGGCTGCTAA
The DNA here is from genome assembly GCA_936432065.2 of Rutpela maculata. NCBI lineage: Eukaryota > Metazoa > Arthropoda > Insecta > Coleoptera > Cerambycidae > Rutpela > Rutpela maculata. Next base: position 41,198,532 of record OW386285.2, read on the forward strand.
AAAGGCAAAGCCACCTGCGGTACCAAAATATGCTCAAAAAAATGAAACATTTTGAATGTTAGAAATTCTAAAAATGCATCCAATCGGCGCCACAAACGTACATACACCAAAATTTGATTTGGTTATTGATGAGGGATTTCTCATAGATAAGCTCATTTGGCAAAGGGAATCCTCAGTTTCCGCAATCTGTGGTGGCTACGTGAAATTCGTCAAGACCCATCAATATGATTTTTAACCTTTTTCCTCATATTTTGGTACCGCAGGTGGCTTTGCCTTTAAAACAGGTGAATGATTTTCTGCTCATAAGTAGATCCATACTTGAGTAAAATTTGATTCAAATCGGAAACAAAATGAAAAAGTTATAAAGGTATCTTCATTTTAAGTGAGTCACACTGTATATTTAAGGAAATGTATAGATTTCGACAAAATATTACGTTAGTAAATACGTCCAGTGTTGTAAAAAAATTGCTTTGTGACTGTGATTTATTAGCAGACCACGGTAAACCGCTTTGATAGAAATATTCAAGGTACATAATTGCTTTTTTTTTTTATTAATTATCGATTTTCGCTGGCGAATGTCTCGTAAACTATAACACATACGAAGAAAATGAATATAAACATTCTTGTGGGAAATTTAATTATGTTTAATTTTGCATAGATTATCTTTTTCCGTACAACGCATCGTTTCCGAGTTATAAGCGAAGAATCGAAAAAGGGACCTTTCCACCCCCCCTCAACCCCCTGATGCGGCGGGGCTAGGGGCGGGGACTTTTAGTATGTTTACCTCCTAACTACCCCCAACACATTCCTGAAGAGAAAAATCCTCCCCTCCTCAATGTTCTCTACAACTCTTTCATTGACTGGATTACTTGAACTCTTTTCAGTCGACATTTAAGCTCAAAATGTTATGAAGCGGATTTCTGTACAAAACTTCTTTACGACGATTATCATGAATTGTAGTCCGGTTATAAATCAAATAGGTATAACGAAGAATAAGGTTGCCATGATCACTAGACGGACGAAAAACAATCAAATGTCAAACATACAATAACATATTTGCAAACTTGTAAGTTAACTGAAATTAGCACATATTATTGTAAGCTTATTGCATATGGTGCTAATCCAATATTTTATTGCATTATTCTATTCACACATTTCACTGTGCAAAATATGAATTTTAACAGTTTCTTTACAAATTATGAAACGCAATAAAGTATAAAGTCTAGATACCAGAATCCAAAGGGAAATTTGTTTAAACAGGCAAACTTATCAAGGCCAATTAATACAACACCTTCATTAATTGGCTATAAAGTACAAAAATAACAATGCTCATCATTATCATTTCCTATATAACAATAGCTAAGAAAATATGTCAAAAAACCTACCTTAATTGTTTATAAACACGTACTGTTTTATACTTACATTGTTATTAAAAGAGAAACTAAAGAAGCTTGAAAAATTGATAGTTTATAGCTCTTAAAATAAGGAAAACTAGAGAAATTGTATAGTGCTTGTTATTGTTGAGTTCAATGGTCAAATCCGGTATATGGCAGAAGAGTAAACTGTTCTAATGAGGAAAGATATTTCATGATATCATATAATATTATTTTCCGTGTATAGCCGTTAATTACGTGTTACTTATATTAAATAATCTAAAATCACCAATTACATTTAACTATATAATAGTAATTATAATAAACTTTATTAATATTTATCTACTGTAAATGAAACCATCATATATATTCATTTAATTAAAAGATATTAAGATAAACTTTGACGTTTGTGTGAATGTAACATTTTATTAATTACATTATACAACATATAATTAGCAGCAATTAAATATATATTCTGTAAAAATATATAAATAGACAAAAAACGGAGGAGGTGTTCCCAACCACTCCTGCTAAAGGTTTGTTAATCAATCAATGTGGTTTCGGTTTGCGTGAGGTTCAATTATTTCCTAAATACCCGCAATTAACAAGTTTCCAAGCTTTCAGAATTTAACTCGGCGAACATCCAACAACATTATTTATCAAAATCAATAAAAATTAAAGTAAGAGGCAAAGTGGTAACTTCTTAATTATTACAAATCGAATTTATGAGTTCCTCATCTGTTGATCAGTTTAATCCTTGTCATAAGTCGCCCTTTTATTCTTCTGATCACCACATATTTACATGAAAATCGAAACGCCTATCTCTAAAAAGTAAGAAATACAATGCAAATATCTGTCTACCTCTTAGTGGAAGGTAGCAAGGTAGCAAGGAACTGGACCTTATCAATTTGAAGTCGGTGCAAAAAGTATTTTTGAAATTAGTAATTTTTTCTTTATTTAAAAAAAATTTTTTTTTCAACCTTTTTAGTAGCTTCTTTTATTTATTTAACTTCTACACAGTGAAGGAAACTATCGTGAGAGAATCTCTACACTTGTCTTGGTGTGAAATGGAAAACCGCTGCCTAAGGAATCACTACTTCCACATCCAAATTTCCGGTGGGGGTGGTAGTGGAGGTAATTAAATTATTAGGCCTTTGGCCCTTGTACGCACACTAAATCACAATTTTATTGCTTTCACCCATTCTAATAATGGGGTGGCGGTGGTCAAAAAAAATTTGAACTTCGCTTATCGTACATACACTAAAATCCAATTTTATGTACTCTTACTTACTTGCTTTACCTATTTACCCTCATTTATCCTCCAACCCTTCAACGAAATAAGATCCAAATATAATCTAGCTCCAGATCCCGCTATAATAAACCGGTGTACTAAAGGAGGATGTTTAAAAGTGGCTAATTTTGGCCTTCTAGATCAATGCAGGAGATAATTATAAATCAAAGTTCTATTTTCCTGGAGCCTTTCAATGTCGACGAATTGCTGTCTTTATTAAAAAACAAATTAAAAAATAAGTACTCCTCTGGTCCTGATGAGGTTCCTATGTTTTTAATTAAAAAAGTTATTGGTGCTATTATAGATCCAATTACATATCTAGTTAATCTATCCTTCATTACTGGCAGTTTCCCGAAAGACTTAAAAGTAGGTAAAGTCATACCTATTTACAAAAAAATTTGATCCACAAAATATGGAGAAATATCGACCAGTCACGATTCCTTCTTGCTTTTCAAAAATGTTTGAATATTCATATCTTGCTCGACTTTTAAAGTTTATTGAAAAATATAATATAATTTCGGAAAATCAGCATGGATTCCTTGTAAATAAATCTACCAGTACTGCCGTGTACTTCTTTTACAACAAATTAATAGAACATATCGAGGCGGGCGAGTGCCCTGTTGGGACCTTTTGCGATCTCAGTAGGGCATTCGACAGCGTTGATCATGACAAGTTATTAAACAAATTATATTTATACGGTATACGAAGTGTAGCATATGACTGGGTAGCTTCTTTTTTGAAAAATAGAAAGCAATATGTTAGTCTGACATACGCTAATACCAAAGCCACCTCTAAAACTAACTCTGAGTACAGATCGGTGAATACTGGTGTCCCTCAAGGGTCTGTATTGGGGCCAATACTATTTATATTATATACGAATGACCTTGAGAACTGGACACCAAACGCATTTTCAGTACTATATGCCGACAAATCTTTGTTGGTCTCCGATATATCGGACGATTTATTGACATATGAATGTAATAATGTGGTGGATACCTTATGTAATTGGTATGGTAATAATTCACTTTATTTGAACAAAGATAAGACAACTGTTATAAGGTTTCATAACAGGCAAAAAGAATGTTCCAAATTAAATATTAAAATAAATGATGCCACATTGAAAAGTGAGGAGCAAAATATGTTTTTAGAAATCACATTGGACGAATGTCTAAACTGGAAGGCGCACACGATATATTTGATTTCTGAAGTTTCAGCTAATAAATTTATGACAAAAAACGCTCATGTATCAAATTCAAATAATTTTTTTGCCATATTGAATTCGTTATCATACTAGCTGTCGCCAAATTCTGAAATCCCCATGTACAATTGAAGAAACCGAAAAGTTAACGTTTTTTTTTGTTTGGTTTCATGCTAGCTTTAAAATTTAATGTTTCTTTTTAAATTAGTTTCTGAATATTACTTGCATTATGTGATTTACTCTAACAAAAATTTCACATGGTTACTCTACTGGACAAATCCCAATGCACACTACTCAAAAATAATCAAATCTGCTCAAATAGCGGTTTCCGCCAATGTGCCAGATTTCACGCAAATCTACAAAAAATTTGCTGGCATTATCGCATCTCAATTAAAAACCTTTATACAATGAAATCGTTATCATAGCAGCGTTGAAAACAACGATATGAGCGAGAGCATGCTATATAGTTTATTTGTAAGAGCAAATTGTTCAACGGGCGCGTTTCTCAATAAAAGTCTCAGTTCATATTGTTATCATAGAAAACATTCTTCAGCTGATTCGCCTCCATGCAAGGCTCTCTCTCGTTGCGAAATGGCATATGACATAATAGGAAGTTATAATAGTACTATGTTGTTTGTGAAATATTATCATTATTATAAATCGAGAACTATCGTGTCAGTTTCCCAAGGAGATAAAAGGAGGTGGTATAGGGAATCTGACATCATAGGATTTTTTTTTTATCAAAAACTGGCTTCGGCGCATAGAAAAGTTAGATCAGAACCTTAGGACAACCTTTTTTTACCCCGTTTTAGGGGATAAAAGTGGTGGTAAACAAAAACTGACACGATAGAAATTTTTTTTTGTCCAAAATTGACTTCAGCCCATCAAAATACTACAGAAAAGTTATATGAGAACCTTAGGACAAGACCTTTTTTTGTAGACCTGTGTATTTTTGAATAAAATAATTGAAATATTTAATAACATAATTAGGTATCTTAGTTAAAAATTTTAAAAATGGTCTAATCTCGTAGTATGTGCTTGACTGTGTGTTAGGACATGATGAGAAAATAATCATAGTTAGAGAATATTATTTAGGTATTATGCAAATCACAACTTACACACTTTTTTATTTATTATGAAAATACCTACTTTCTGTATATTGTTGCCCTAATCTGGGCACGCTAATATACTAGTTAGGTAAATACTTTAAAACACTCATTATTGGAGAACCAATCAAAACAACTACTCTTCTAGCTAATACTGACGAAGTATTGAATTACATGATAGGATTCTTAGCATTTTAAAGAAAAAAATATATTGAAAATACTTAAATCATTCATTTACATTTAGTCATTCACACCTTTTTTTTTTTTTTTTTTTTTATTTTTTATTTAATATGAAATTATCTACTTTCTGTATATTGGTACCTTAATCGGGTCACGCTAATATACTACTTAGGAAAACACTTTAAAACACTCATTATTGGAAAACCAATCAAAACAACTACTCTTCTAGCTAATACTGACGAAGTATTGAATTACATGATAGGATTCCTGGCATTTTAAGGCAAAAAAATATATTGAAGATACTTAAATTATTTATTGAAATTCAGTCATTCACAAGAATTATTGAACCTTACATTCCATTTCAACTCTAGAAAAGTTGTACAAGTTTTTTCGAACTCGTTAGTTCTCATCAGTAGAGTATAGAAGCATTCATTCATTATTTACAAGCCTATTCTTGATTTATTTTTTACCATTAATTATTTTTATTTATTTGCTTTTATCATGATTAGAGAATATTATTTAGGTATTATGCAAATCACAACTTACACACTTTTTTATTTATTATGAAAATACCTACTTTCTGTATATTGTTGCCCTAATCTGGGCACGCTAATATACTAGTTAGGTAAATACTTTAAAACACTCATTATTGGAGAACCAATCAAAACAACTACTCTTCTAGCTAATACTGACGAAGTATTGAATTACATGATAGGATTCTTAGCATTTTAAAGAAAAAAATATATTGAAAATACTTAAATCATTCATTTACATTTAGTCATTCACACCTTTTTTTTTTTTTATTTTTTATTTAATATGAAATTATCTACTTTCTGTATATTGGTACCTTAATCGGGTCACGCTAATATACTACTTAGGAAAACACTTTAAAACACTCATTATTGGAAAACCAATCAAAACAACTACTCTTCTAGCTAATACTGACGAAGTATTGAATTACATGATAGGATTCCTGGCATTTTAAGGCAAAAAAATATATTGAAGATACTTAAATTATTTATTGAAATTCAGTCATTCACAAGAATTATTGAACCTTACATTCCATTTCAACTCTAGAAAAAAAAAAAAGGTGTGAATGACTAAATGTAAATGAATGATTTAAGTATTTTCAATATATTTTTTTCTTTAAAATGCTAAGAATCCTATCATGTAATTCAATACTTCGTCAGTATTAGCTAGAAGAGTAGTTGTTTTGATTGGTTCTCCAATAATGAGTGTTTTAAAGTATTTACCTAACTAGTATATTAGCGTGCCCAGATTAGGGCAACAATATACAGAAAGTAGGTATTTTCATAATAAATAAAAAAGTGTGTAAGTTGTGATTTGCATAATACCTAAATAATATTCTCTAATCATGATAAAAGCAAATAAATAAAAATAATTAATGGTAAAAAATAAATCAAGAATAGGCTTGTAAATAATGAATGAATGCTTCTATACTCTACTGATGAGAACTAACGAGTTCGAAAAAACTTGTACAACTTTTCTAGAGTTGAAATGGAATGTAAGGTTCAATAATTCTTGTGAATGACTGAATTTCAATAAATAATTTAAGTATCTTCAATATATTTTTTTGCCTTAAAATGCCAGGAATCCTATCATGTAATTCAATACTTCGTCAGTATTAGCTAGAAGAGTAGTTGTTTTGATTGGTTTTCCAATAATGAGTGTTTTAAAGTGTTTTCCTAAGTAGTATATTAGCGTGACCCGATTAAGGTACCAATATACAGAAAGTAGATAATTTCATATTAAATAAAAAATAAAAAAAAAAAAAAGGTGTGAATGACTAAATGTAAATGAATGATTTAAGTATTTTCAATATATTTTTTTCTTTAAAATGCTAAGAATCCTATCATGTAATTCAATACTTCGTCAGTATTAGCTAGAAGAGTAGTTGTTTTGATTGGTTCTCCAATAATGAGTGTTTTAAAGTATTTACCTAACTAGTATATTAGCGTGCCCAGATTAGGGCAACAATATACAGAAAGTAGGTATTTTCATAATAAATAAAAAAGTGTGTAAGTTGTGATTTGCATAATACCTAAATAATATTCTCTAATCATGATAAAAGCAAATAAATAAAAATAATTAATGGTAAAAAATAAATCAAGAATAGGCTTGTAAATAATGAATGAATGCTTCTATACTCTACTGATGAGAACTAACGAGTTCGAAAAAACTTGTACAACTTTTCTAGAGTTGAAATGGAATGTAAGGTTCAATAATTCTTGTGAATGACTGAATTTCAATAAATAATTTAAGTATCTTCAATATATTTTTTTGCCTTAAAATGCCAGGAATCCTATCATGTAATTCAATACTTCGTCAGTATTAGCTAGAAGAGTAGTTGTTTTGATTGGTTTTCCAATAATGAGTGTTTTAAAGTGTTTTCCTAAGTAGTATATTAGCGTGACCCGATTAAGGTACCAATATACAGAAAGTAGATAATTTCATATTAAATAAAAAATAAAAAAAAAAAAAAAGGTGTGAATGACTAAATGTAAATGAATGATTTAAGTATTTTCAATATATTTTTTTCTTTAAAATGCTAAGAATCCTATCATGTAATTCAATACTTCGTCAGTATTAGCTAGAAGAGTAGTTGTTTTGATTGGTTCTCCAATAATGAGTGTTTTAAAGTATTTACCTAACTAGTATATTAGCGTGCCCAGATTAGGGCAACAATATACAGAAAGTAGGTATTTTCATAATAAATAAAAAAGTGTGTAAGTTGTGATTTGCATAATACCTAAATAATATTCTCTAATCATGATAAAAGCAAATAAATAAAAATAATTAATGGTAAAAAATAAATCAAGAATAGGCTTGTAAATAATGAATGAATGCTTCTATACTCTACTGATGAGAACTAACGAGTTCGAAAAAACTTGTACAACTTTTCTAGAGTTGAAATGGAATGTAAGGTTCAATAATTCTTGTGAATGACTGAATTTCAATAAATAATTTAAGTATCTTCAATATATTTTTTTGCCTTAAAATGCCAGGAATCCTATCATGTAATTCAATACTTCGTCAGTATTAGCTAGAAGAGTAGTTGTTTTGATTGGTTTTCCAATAATGAGTGTTTTAAAGTGTTTTCCTAAGTAGTATATTAGCGTGACCCGATTAAGGTACCAATATACAGAAAGTAGATAATTTCATATTAAATAAAAAATAAAAAAAAAAAAAAAAAAAAAAAAAAAAAAAAAAGGTGTGAATGACTAAATGTAAATGAATGATTTAAGTATTTTCAATATATTTTTTTCTTTAAAATGCTAAGAATCCTATCATGTAATTCAATACTTCGTCAGTATTAGCTAGAAGAGTAGTTGTTTTGATTGGTTCTCCAATAATGAGTGTTTTAAAGTATTTACCTAACTAGTATATTAGCGTGCCCAGATTAGGGCAACAATATACAGAAAGTAGGTATTTTCATAATAAATAAAAAAGTGTGTAAGTTGTGATTTGCATAATACCTAAATAATATTCTCTAATCATGATAAAAGCAAATAAATAAAAATAATTAATGGTAAAAAATAAATCAAGAATAGGCTTGTAAATAATGAATGAATGCTTCTATACTCTACTGATGAGAACTAACGAGTTCGAAAAAAACTTGTACAACTTTTCTAGAGTTGAAATGGAATGTAAGGTTCAATAATTCTTGTGAATGACTGAATTTCAATAAATAATTTAAGTATCTTCAATATATTTTTTTGCCTTAAAATGCCAGGAATCCTATCATGTAATTCAATACTTCGTCAGTATTAGCTAGAAGAGTAGTTGTTTTGATTGGTTTTCCAATAATGAGTGTTTTAAAGTATTTACCTAAATAGTATATTAGCGTGCCCAGATTAGGGCAACAATATACAGAAAGTAGGTATTTTCATAATAAATAAAAAAGTGTGTAAGTTGTGATTTGCATAATACCTAAATAATATTCTCTAATCATGATAAAAGCAAATAAATAAAAATAATTAATGGTAAAAAATAATCATAGCTGTCAACATTTTTTGAATTTATATTTCAAGGTTTGGAAAATAATATTCTGACTCATTTCGATTCGATTCAATCGATTTTCCTCTAAATTTGACTACATATTACAGCTTGGGCTTCAGTGGTGAGATCGACTCCTTGATTGACCACTAAGATCGCCTATCTCGACGTCCCCAGATTTTTTCGAGGCTTTTTGCAGAAAAAAACTACATGGAAAAGTCACATACGTTAAAGGACTTCAAAGAACGAAATTGCAAGGTTATTGTTAATATAACATAGATATTGAGAGACTGAAGTTTTGAACACGCTAATGTTTCATGTGAAGAAGAGCCAATGTCAAAATTTGTTTCAAATCTGCGATACGTGTAAAATCATACATTTTACTTATTTGATTCCGTGGAATGTATTACAAAGACCTAAGTTAGCATCGCTGAGAGATTTTGAATCGGACATATAACGGCATTATAACGTGTTATATGTCCTAACAGTAGACACGTACCTGTTTTCACTTTTAATTCAGTAAATCCCAGCAAAATTTCACAAACGTGATTCGAGTTAGGCGGTAACCCTTTGGTGGTAACTTTGTACATCTCAAACAGGGAAATTGTTAAATACAATTAATTTACTCTAAAAAAACAACGCATAACGTAAAACAAACATGAGAGCTGAATACCAATTTATCCTTTGACTTCAAAGGCCTTAATATATAATCAAAGTTAAATTATTACATTATGGAGCCAGGTTTCAGTTAATCAAAAGAAAATCGGAAAGCATACAACAAGAATATAAATAAAAAATATCCGTAGTAAAAGATATATTAAAACGAGCAGAAGTTACAATTGAGTGTGGCCGACGGTAAATACCTGTTTGATTGATGATTGCTTGAATACTGCACAATTCACTGTTACTTGGTGTCAGTGAGATTAAGTATACAGCTAATTTTGTTTTTAATTTTATTTAGAATAACTGATTTCTGTTATATGTCTCAGGGCAGCTACCTGGGCTTTGACAATTGCTCAATAGATGTCACTAGAAGTATTGAATCAGGCATTATTTTAAGTTCCTACAAGAAGCTTAGGTATTTTTACTTTTACTTCTGCATTAGATTAATATATTTTACAACCATTAGTTTGTCAGTTAGACATATTTTATAGTTATAGGAAAATACCTTAATAATCCCCTTTTTCCTCCTTCAAACTTACCTCCTTTTTTATGATGAACACCTGAATAGTGTACTGCAGAATTTGTGGTGAGTTAAAATTTAGTTTGAACATTTTTACTCATTTAATTTTAAACATTTTTTTAATAGATATTTCATGTGTGTTAAAATCTTTTCATTTTTGTTGTTCAAATACATATTGCAACTTCGTTCAATCTTCAACTTCAAATTACTTTGATGACATTTTAAGATAAACTTGATATATCACCTATTTCTTTGTAAAAGTTCGCTGAAATCTGAAGGATTCACTGTAGTTTCGAGATCTTGCACATCTAGTATTTCTATGTGCTTAATAAAAAGCTAGTCATATTTTGCCCTAAGGCTATACATAAAAAAAAATTATTATTATAAAGTGTCAAGATTGGTAGAGTCTGAGGTGGCCTAATAACTCACGATCCCCACCAAAAAATGCCATTAGCCTATGAGCAGCTGGTGTGAAATAACACCAGATGTAGGGCCTTATTCAAAATATTGTAAGAATTTATGTACTGTTAATTAAGCAAATAACTCGTAATTGGAACAGGCTCACAATTACTCGCTTTTGACGTCGGGGGTAATTATTCCGCATTTTGAGTCACTGTTCTGCATGGTGGTAATCAGGATAAGTTGTAGAATGTAACACTACAGATCACAGTACACTTCAGACCACATTTCGGGCCAGTACGGACAGTTCTTCTAGAGAGAGATAACTGCGCCGCTACTGCACGTTCGAAGAAAAAGGACAGTGTGACGTTTCATCTCCGCACTTATCGTCTCGCCTAAAAGCTGTATATTAAGGAACCTCATATTCTACAAATCTTGATAAAATGTGACAGTTTACACGCCTTTGTCGATCATGCTATATTACATATTAAGTCCCAAATTTGAAATATTTTTTTAAGTCCAACAGAAGTTATCGTATTTAATAAGTGTCAGCAGTCGGCAGCGCCAGTTGACTGTGTAGAGAGAGTATAGAGGACATTTATAATATTTCCAAAATTACAACAAATAACAATTTTCATCATTTAAGGGGAATTAAAATGAATCAGCTATCACCGCTACCTGGTAATATTTAACAAAACTGCAAAACGTTACAAGACATTATGAATACATCACTTTGCGTCATTCTTTTAAAGATAATATAAGATATAAACGAGCAGATAAGGTACATTTTATAAGACCATTATTAGTCGGGGAGTCCACCCTAGCTGTACGTGCACCTCCCCCCGATCCTTGGGGACAATGATTTACATAAGGATTAAAGCCTAAGGAAGAATTTTAGACATGTCCTCCCAAAAAAACTGGCTGTAGTTTCAAAATGGCGGCCATATGTTGTCTTTATCAATTGACACTAAAGTTGATTTTTCCTCGATTCCACCATCAAAACCTTACCTTATCGAGCAAATTAAAAGGAGTGATTACCAAACGCGTATTTGGCGATTAGCCGACGAAGGTATTCACAATATTCCAAAGCCTTGGAATGATTATGGATGGCAAGAAAATAAAGAACCCCTTTGGTGTTCAGCTGATAAAATACTGCCTCAATCGCTTACTGAAATTCTTCAGGAGATGATTCCAAATCAAATCATAATAGACGAAAGTGAGCATGATAACGATATCATAAATGAAGCAATAAATGAAGAAGACTTGGAAGAAATATTCGATGTATCGGGAGACAGTGATGGTGAATCTGAAAGCGAATGGAATGTTACTTACATTTTATACCGAATTTTATATTTTATTTTAAGAGCTGAATCATTTATTTGGAGAATCGTAACTCTTATCTAAATATTGTATAGGACCAAAATTGTAGAAAATTTCATGCACTTTGTTTTTTGTGCAGAAAGATTTTTCTCTTTCTTTTTCTCCATCTAGGTTGTAGACTGTGGAAGACATACATCCTTATATAAATTCCAGGAAGTTCGATTGTAAGGAGTGAGTGAGTAAGGAGTCAAACGATAGTCTTTGATTAATGCTACCTGCGTTAGTGACGTCAGTTCAAAGATTCATTGCTCCGACTTATATATACATTTAACAGCTAGGACCACATATGACTTCTAAAATTCCTGCAAAGGTTTATTTACTAATGTATATTTTCGTCACCTAAAATTGTGTTTACTTTAAAAATTTGTCAACAAATACTAACTTGCCGGCGAATGTATTAATATCAATATAGGATATACGAAACTGCAATTTATTATCATAGTAAACACTTAAGCCTTTAATGATTGCAACCTTACGCAACGAGTTGTTGAATAAAAGATGAAAGATAATCAGCAAGCTCAAAGTATAAAATAATATAAACAGTGCATTCCTCTTGGAACTGCAACATCATCTTTCGCTATAATTTCTTTGTATTGCCGTTAAATCATAATTTATATTTGAAAATTGGCCTGATTTGAAAGAAAATTAGAATGATTGTAACTTTAATTTTTAGCAAGTATCGATAAAGTACTTATCTCCTTAAAAAAATATTTATTATTCTAATAATTGTACAGGAAGACATGCTGCTCTAGATATAGTAACGTTATCAAAACAGAACGATAACTTGTGCTTGATTCAAAAAAGAAAACGCATCGAATATTTGCAATTCTCACTACCGATGAGTTCGACAACTGTTAACACAAGGCTGAGTAAATATACTGATATCTTATTAGTATGCCCGTACCTGTAAACTATGCTATTTTTGTAATAGGCAGTTCAAGTTCACGCTTTACCAATTATCGCTCTCAACAAAATGTTGATTCAAGTGAGCTAAGTTTATATTTCTGTAATAGTGGGAGACTCCAGCATGCCTTTGGTTTTGTAAATGACTAAAAATAGTATTAAAATACAGGAAAATAGTACCTTTTGAAAATTACACGTTAATTTGCAAGACCTAGTCGATAGAAGCTTAAAATTGTTTTTTTTTTTCTTAACACTTACAACATTGAGAAAAAATATATGACAATAACAATAGAGATGTGCATTTTGCCAATTAACTTCATACGGAGATGATTCAAAATGAGACGAAAGACATGTTAATTTTTATATTATTATGTTGTCAGTCACGAAAGCTTGTGCTTCGTTAACTGAAATATTAGAAAATTTACTACTACTGATATTGAGTTTTTGGGAAAGACTACACCTACCTTAAGATACTGAAGAAAACGCAAGCCATTCACTATATGAAAACTAGAGAATTTAAAGAAAAATAATATGTGTAAAGCTACCAGTACAAAGATACCAGGCTGTTGAAAATATCGAGATGCAGCGGATCTTAAGTCCATGTAAATACATGCGTGTCAAAGTTTCTCTTACTGCAAATTAGTGAATGTCATTAACCACAACAAGATCCTCGCACCATAATTCAAGGAAATCTTTTATTACCATATATTTTTAATTCCAAACGAGGAATACTTTTATTTATTTGAATTTTCCAATACCCAGAAATGCGTTATTAGTGACATATATCTCACAAAACTCTATAAAAAAATACGGATTTCATTTACGCAAATTATTATTAGTTGATGTGTTTGAATCTGAATCTCAAAGAAAATTCAGGAACGAAATATCATTCAAAAGCTATGTTTCTTTCTCTAATACAAATTCAGTAATTTATGATAGAGAGCTTTTTGTTATAACGAATTTCTCACGGAAAATATCATAGGTGATTATTTGTTATTATATCTCTGATTTTTTTCTTATTATTTACCACGCCCTGCCCCGTTTTGTGAATCACGCGTTATTTTAGTTGTTCCCAATTTGCTGTATGGCAGATCTGACAGCACCATACCATCTATTATGGTTGGTTGTTCAAATATATTTTTAACCTCCTTATTAGGATATGTACACCAGTCAATATTGTCAATCTAATACCACAAACCCATAATCTTTTTCTACAAGCTAAAAAAGCATCAATTATACATTGTTTTTAAGACCATTTACTAGGGACGAGATGATTCCTTTATTAAATGCTAAACTCAAAAACAAAAGATCATCTGAGCGAGACAAAGTAATATTTCTTTAATTAATAAAGTTTTAAAAATACTGATGACACCATTTACTTATTTAGTAAATTTGTCTTTTAAAACGAGAACATTCCCAGAATCTTTAAAAGGTAAAGTATCTTATTATCTGTTTCCTGGATAAAGATTACTGTACTTTACTTTACCCATTTTTAAGAAAAACGATCCTTATCCTCATAGGCTGTAATATTATCATTTAGTTTTTCTAAATTACTTGCATACTTGCCACCTAGACTGTTTGTTACATTTTTTAAGGGAATTTAAAATTTCGTTCGAAAAACAACATGAGTTTCATTGTGAAGTCTATTAAAACGGCTGTAACAACATTTGGCAATCATATAATTAATTATATTAAGACAGGAAAATACCTGAATCAATTCATTTTTAACTAATCGTCAACAGTTTGTGAGTACTCAACATGTCAGTGAAAATAAGGTACACATAGCAAATTTTGAACGTTAGTTTTTAAGCATGGGAGTCCCACAGGGTTCAATATTGGGCCCTGTATTATTTTATATTGTATAATAATTAATAATAATAATAATAATAATAATAATAATAATAAATTCTATACATAATGTGTTAGAAAGCAAATGTAATGTTGTAGAAAGTACAATCGGTGAAGTTAAGGCCTGCCGGGCGAGTCCATCACTTGAATGGGTTACTGTATCTCATCTCGCCATCCTGGTTAAGTGATAAAGTAGCGTTAACTAAACTTCGCCAGGACGTTAATATCAATAAGGCAATTTAAAAAAAGTGTCTACATTTTTCAATCATCAGTTTTATATCAATGCAGAAAAAACTTATTTAACTCAATTCCATAGAAGACAGAAAAACTGAGTCTATTTCATTTAAGGCCGACGTTGTTTATAACAAGCACCCATAAGTTTTTAGGTTTACATACTGACGAATATTTAAGCTGGAAATTACATTGTGAATACCTATCTGACTTCTCAACTGGCATCAGTTTTACTTTTGTTTAATAATATTAAAACAATCCTTTCTAAGGAACAATTAGTTAATTTATACTAAGCCCAAGTGGATTCTAGATTGAGGTATGGTGTCTGTTTCTGGGACAACTCCACTCGATCACAGAGCTTGTATTGTTCAAAAATGTATACAACGTGATCTACCATGACATGCGGAAAATTTAACAGAAGGTTGTCCCCACCGAAAGAACTTATAAAAATGAAAAATTAAAAAAAAAATGACCAAAAAAATGACCTTATTTTTTTGTAGAAATGCGCTGCCAATGACTTTAACTAATCTAACGTAACGCGGTACAACCATATCACTTTATCAGACTTGGGATTGACACTACTAACAGCAAAGCTGGATAAGAGAGAAGTGACTTCTTGGTTTTAATCAAATCAGACTACAAAAATAGCGAAATAAATCGAAATAAATCGAAGACATTGACCCCATGCTGAAACGACAAGCAGATATACGAGATATTTAGTTAAATCGGTCAATGACACGGCGCGGCGGTGTCCCTATTGTTCGACCGAAAACAAAAAACGCGGCTCTCTCTACACACGATGGAGCGGCAGGGAGCCAGCCTTGTCGGCATACTTCGAACTCATTCGTAAAAGTGAACTGGTTCGCTGGAATTCCAATTATCTTCAAAGCGTAGCGACAATGTTTGCTCCCTGCCGCTGGATCGTGTGTAGACCCCCTTTTTTGATCTCGCCGGCCGGCTTCACTTTTTATGCCAATTAAGGAAATGTAAACAACTCGAATACGTTCTTTCACAAGTAAGTTCGTCGACCTAGTCAGGAGTAGGTCAGGACTTACTCAACATCAGTAGTGTATCTTCGCAAATTTACTATTAATTTAATATACTAAATTACCTCAGAATCCTCTAAAATCTTGCAGGGGCTTTCCCACATTGAAGACTAGTACACCATTTTATTTTCCGCATTTCTTGGTAGATCACGCTGTATTGCAGTAGTTCTAGTACCCAGTCTTGTAAAGAATATAATAGTTTAGCCTGTTATACATTGTTGAAAAGGTGTTTTTATGTTTATCAAAATAAGAAGAATGCATTAACTGTAAACAAAAATAATAAATAAAAAATCAATAAATATGGATAGAGCTGTCGCATTATTTTCTTAAACAGAATGTTTGCACTCTTAATCGACAAGAAATAATTTACTGCCCAGTAGAAGCAAATTGTTTAACACGTAGGAAACATATATCTATCAGTTATTAGATTCGCAATGTAGCTACTCATTCATGTGCCGCGGGCGTCAATTTTAACAAATGATTCGTAATGATAATGTCCGGCTATTTCTTAAATCTTTCCCAACTACTCAAGCGTACAATTGTAAAAACTGGTTAAAAATAAGAAGTAGGTTTTTAACTCGCCCTGTATACTTTCTATAATAACAGAGCGTGAGTGTGAAGTTGCAGATAACGCAATTGCATATTATTTGCGCAGGATGCACGTTCTCTTGAAAATGTTTTCTAAATCACATGATATTTTCACCGAGCACTAATTATAGTCCACAGACATTAGCAAATGTCAAATATTATTACTTAATAATAATGAATAAGCACAAGCAGTAGTATGTTTGACAGTAAAACGGCAGTGCCATTTTGAAATCAATTATTAGAATTGGTTATGCTCGTGGGTCACGCCCCTCTAGTCGTGATAGCATTGTTAGCTTGTTAGCCAGATATCTACTTTCGCAAACTTACTTTCAGTCAAATATATTGTTGCAGATATGCCCTGCATCGTACAGACGCCATAAATGGTGGTCATAACAGAAGGCTCTTTTTGTATCAAATGGGTCAAGTTTAGTATCTCATGTATGTGTAAGTAAGTCTCTTAGATTATCAGAGACTCATAAAAACTGTTTCGTGCTGTACAGGGTGTCTGTATACTTTAGAAAACTGCTTGGTCTTGCTGAAAACTACACATACAGATTTAAAAGTTAAGGCAGGCATTTCTTTTTGAATTCGTATGTTCTATTCACTGCTTTACAATCTACTTTCAATCAAAAGTAAAACTAGTGGAAGCATTATACTTTTCGCGGATTTACTGAGCTTTTTATATAATTGTTACATATTCTATAGAATACTCTTCGCAAAAATATATGAAAAAAAAATGAAAAAAAAACAACCACCCTGTCAGGGATTCGGACAGCAAGCAAGCAAGCAACAATCATTTATTCAAATTAAATGTTTCAAATTATGTACCTCCCCGGAACCTGGCCCGAAGCCAGCCAGACAACCACGGTACGCAGCGCCGCGGTGATTGTAGGACTGGGCGGGGCAGGTCCGCTTGGTCCGCTTGGTCTGCCACAGGCAGACTTAAAAACTAAATTAAAATTAAAAATGTGTCCACACGGACGTAAAGATAATTAAAAGAAAACACTGTAAGAAATTATCACTCACTAGGTAAGGCACTTATTTAATTTTGGCTGCTGGCACGGGAAAATAAAACTAAGCGAAAAAATCCGTTCGAAGCAATTCCACCTTGGTGGTCTTCCTGCTACCAGGAAAATGTGTAAATTAAAAAAGATATAGTTTGGTTTTTGAATTGAAAATTTATTGGTCAAGATGGAATTTAGAAACAAAAAAGGGCAAAAGAACAAAAAGGATAAAACAAATAGAACGTATAAAGAACAGGAAAAGTTGGTTATAAGTTTTAGTAAAGACTAAAGATGGGGAAATAAGAAGGTATCGTATAGGATTGTATGACTGGAGAGGTTTCCGGAAAATAAGCAACGCCTGGTATGGTAGGGGGCGTCGAATATCGAAAAGGATTGCATTATGCTGTCTGATTCGAGTTATGTTGCGGGTTAGCGGACTATCGCCCAGTTTGAATTCATAAAATTTTTGAGAAATTTCTTGGACGCGGTCCGCTAGTAGCAACGAGCATATAAATCTCTGAGGGAGGTTCTGTCCGAACCAGAGATGAGGCGCATAAATTTATGTTCGAGGACTCGAAGTTTTCTCATTGTCGTGACAGGGATTAGATATATTATTATGAAATATATACATATTAGTAAAATGTTTAAAAAAAATTTATAGAGAATAACATTTCGCAAGATTTCTATTTAAGTACAAGTGCCAAAACTTCAGAATTTTTTTTTATTTATTTAAATGATTAATAATTTTTTATTTACTGATTGATTTTTTTCAAAAACAATAGAGTTCTTCTACTAACTAGCGCTAACTTACTTTCCAAATTTCAATACAATCGGACTTTTCTTTCTTAAGTTATCCTGCTTACAAGAAACGTGACGGACGGACGGACAGACAGACATTTTGAAAGTGGTTCAGAATTCGTTCACTAACACAATGGTATGAAAATTTTTTGACTGCGAGCGATATTTACTGATTTAGAAATGTGCCGATCAAATTCAATATACTCTTCGTTTTCGTATTTGCGAAGTGTATAATAATAAGTAATTGTTTTGCAGGGAACTTATATCATATATCATCCACTAATGGTTCGCCTGGCTGGATCTTTTGACCAAATCTAGCTCCCTTTCTGAGGGTGGTTGGTTGAATAGAAAAAAAATACAAGAGTCGCAAAACCATTTAATTATATTAACTATTCTTCTAATTATGTGAGCTTCGTCTTCATTCATTTCTTAAATACACTTTATGGAAACCTTCACAATAACAGAAAAAGGTATTAGATTGTTTACGAACTTGAGCAAAGCCTTCAGTTTAGTTAATCACGAAATACTTCTCGCAAAACTAAGTATGGTATGAGAGGCAAAATCAATGATTTAATGAAAACATATCTGACGGGAAGGACTCAGTAGAAATTGATCAATCAACTAAATATTGAATATGGGGCACCACAAGGGTCTGTGCTTGGTCCTTTGTTGTTTATATTATGTAAATGACCAGCCAAAGGATGGAAACTTGGTGATGTTTGCCGATGACAACAGTCTTATGTTCTACCGATAATATATCCCAAGTTATAAAAAACATCCAAATACTGCTTAACTTTACTTTATGGTTTAATAAGTATAAATTATTTTTAAATATAGATAAGATACTTTTTATGCACTTTACGCCTCGGTCCAAAGTAATGAATCAATCAGTTTTAATAAAACAATATAAAATCAATCAGGGCTGGCCCAATGAAATTTCTCGCCCCAGGCCAGTTCTAAATTTTGCGCCTCTCCCTTCCCAATTTTCAATACTTTCTTAGGTAAATTATACATACTTCAGTAACACGTCTTTAAAATTATTATTATAATCAGCTAATATCCAAAGTTGTTCCAATTTTCATTTTCGAGCAAAAAATTTTCCGGAATTTTTACTGAAAAGTCCTGAAAAAACCGTAAAAGTCAAGAAATTATGAATTGATATACACCCTGTATCATAGAAATGAAAATAAATAAATAAGAAAAATGCATCTGTTCATATGAACTGCTCTAGTCTAGCTTTCTGTAATGCAAACTGGTTAATGAGTTCATTAATATCCATCGAATGTAAAAGTTCATTTTCTATGGAAATCATAGCTAGTGAGGTTAACCGATCTTGAGACATTGAAATACAGTTTTTGGAGTTTGAATATTGAAGTCAACTTCTGTGACTCATTTCTCCATTAGGTAAAATACGATAACAATGAAAAAGAGAAAAGCGCCTGCCTTTGTTTTTTGAATTATTTGGATTAGCATCCCTGGGGAATCGACCTTCAATTTTTTCTGTATAACTATTTCATCTCGAATTGAAGCAGTTAAAAATCTTCAGAAAGAGAAAAAGCTTTATTTTACTCGATAGAACAGCTAAGAATTTTTAGAGGTTCCATAATATGCATTTAACCGTGCGCTGGCCGCGCAGTGTAACAAAGTTACTTCACTATTTTTTTCCAGGAATACCGTGGCTTTAGCGATAAATTCTATTAGAATATTTTTTGTTCAGAAACACGTGGTCTATCCATTTGTATTTTTTATTTTTTCCTACCCGGACTTAATTTCAAAATTTTGAAAAAATGGATTAATAAAACATTTTTTCACTTTTTTTTATGTTCTGTATCCGAGCGAAATGTAAACTTTTCAGGATATTATTCTATACACTTTCACGAACTCATTAAAAAAAAAAATTAATCAGTTTGCAAATTTTTGTGGGTTTCACTATAAAATGTTCTCTGTCGTCTGGGCTACTTTTTAAAACGTAAATATAAGCTCCTTCAATAATAGAAGGAAGGAAGTTCTTAGTGTCAACAAAAGTACCATAGGCTCTTAAATATATAGGAATTTAACACTTTCGCCTAACTTGACTGCCTACCGTGCCTCAGATGTATTGTATCATTATTACCTTTCTGGCTGCGCCTCCTGACGGCCCACACTTTCTGGCGATCTTATTTTGTTCATTCTAAACATAAAATGTGTACACACAAAAAAATGAGCCTTGTAACGATGACATAATTTCACTGATTTTTAGACAGTGTTCGTGACGCACCTTACAGGAGGTGCCCCGCCAGAAGTCGATTTTATGAATCGTTATCATCCATTAAACCATAAAAATATCTCAAAGTTCATAAAACGATGATGTGCCGAAAAAGCCACCTAGCTCCCGCTCTGTAACTTCACAACGATGTTTCTTGGTCAATATTTATCGAAAATGTACGAGAGAAGTCTATCACAGGCTTCCCCATTCACTAATTTTTTCCTAAACCCTTTTTGGGATAAAATGCTCTCTTTCCTGAGGTAGACTCATCTGTTTCCAAAAAAGTAAGTAAAAAATAAACATCTCGGCAAAATTTTATTGATTTCCTGTTTTTTTCCTTTATATTTCTCATTTCAATAACTATACGTTTACATCTCAGTGTTTAACGATAATTACCGTGAACTATTTATAATTTATATGATAGAGTAATAATGGCGGTAATCGATCGGTTTCCCAAGTAATAAGAAAGTAACGATCTGTTGGCGTATGTAAACCACAGATTACAACTCTAATCATAACACATACAGATTGTCTGAATAGCTAGAGAAGTAGGCATGAATTAAGATTCAGGAAATGCGCCTTATAATACAGAATAAATACAGAATCGGTGGGAAAATCAATTTAAAATCAATTGTAAATATTACACCTTATTGTGATTTGATTTAAGAGCAAATTAGATGTCAATTTAATGTATTCATCTCTCTTTATATACAGTCACGCCTTGTACATTCCCATGAATTATTATCGATAGTATTTTTTCAACGAGTTGATTTATTTACGTTTATTTCAGCGCCGATCACAAAAGGTATGATTCTCAGGTCGCATTTCAACTTTCATTGAAAGCTGTTTCTTTAACAAGTAAAATTTTACTTTATCTTGATAAATTTTTTATACGATATTGCGGAAATGTTATTTATAGTGATATTAAATAATATTTTAAAAGAAAATTATAAAGGTTAGTGAAATTTGAAACTAAATTATATTTTGTTATAGTTTTGTTATAATTACAGTAAAGAACATTTTTTATAAGATTATCGGCTATATTGATACGATTCGAGAAACGGTAAATCTAAGATTGAAAAGATGTAAATTTAACAAATTTCTAATGCTGTATTTAAAGATGATTTACCAGTTACCTACAATGACATGTGATCAAATAAATTGGGTATAAGGAGGAAATAGTTATTTTGCATTTTATTTATTTTAAAACAACAAATATAATGACAGTAAATGTATCAGTGATTGAAATATGTATGTTATAGAGGTACTCGGGCATATAATCATTAATTTACTGGAGTGATTCTACGCAAAAAAAATTAAAAAACTTCTTATGATCTGGGTAAAATTCTGCCACTTGGCACGCAGATTCTTTGATTATGTATAAGATTTTTAGCGTTTGTTTCAAGGTCTTATCTTGCTTATTTTCCGAAAAAAATTATGTACACTCTAATATGCACTCTAATTCAATGGTTGTAATTCTCAAATTTTCAAAAATAAAAGATAAATGAATTAAATTAGACTGAATGAAGAAAACTCTGCTTTGGTGAAAGTCGAAAACACCAATTCCGACAAATATGATGTTGGCAAAGGCGTGAGACAGCACTGTGTTTTATCACCAATTCGCTTTAACATCTATAGTAAACACGTAATGCGACGTGTACTGGAGGTCTGGCAGAGAGAAGAAGCTACAGGCCGAACTTTTTTAACTTGAGATACCGCTTTAGCTGTAGCAAGTGAGGATGAGCTCATACACCTTCTGAGTAACCTTCAAACAATAAGCTCTGATTAAAGTTTAAGTGTAAATTACAATGAAATTAAAATTATGATTGTAGACCGAGCAAATGAAAATCACCCAGACATAAGAGCAGACACATTAAGGAAAGGTAACAAGATAGAATACGTTGAAGCCCATTTGGACAACTGCATATGAGATTCGTCGAAGAATTCAGATGGCAAGATCGGAAACTTGTCAGTTGAGCAAGACTTGGCGTGATAGAAATACCACGAGACGGAACAAGATCTTTCTTTTCGCGTCGGAGATATGGACTATTAGGCAGGCGGACCTAACGCGTACTGATGTCTTCGTCTCAACAGCCATGGAGTCGTTTACTGCGTATTCTTTAGACACATCATTGCACCAACAGCCCAATTCATAAAAAAATACGTCCTCCAAAGCGATTCTTCAACATTGTGTTCTCCTGAATTCTCTCGTTTTTTGACTATATCAACCGGAGGTTGATGTCACCAAAGAGCCAATAGAAGGGAGTTTTGGTAAGGCCGTGCACCTAACCGCGGCAGATGGCATGATGCTGTCAGACATGACATACAACAAAGGGAGGACCACTAGAGTGGCCACAAAATGTCTGTCAAGATTTTGTGAATATAGAAGTAAGAAACCTAAATAAACTAATGAATAAATATAATTTATACTGTTTAAGGCTTGAGGCGAAATTAATTGTTTTGATACTCCAATAATACGCCTATTTCGAACTTCGATCTCATTAAAAAGTGTCATGAAAACTTAGGAATCCCAGTGGGAAAAACTTTGGTCGGGTCAAATCTGGCAACCTAACTGGCCACTCTATATTCCAGGTCAATTTATACGCTTCTCATCTGAAGAAAACAATGCCTTTTTCCATAATTTATTAGGCTACGAGTACATATTATTTAAAATTAAAATATTATCTTGCCTCGGATACATTGTGCAGACACGTTAAGTTAATAAATGGAAACTATGGAGCTGGAACGAAAATAGTTATAAAGGTATATTCAGGAAATATGGTACATTGTATTCCTATTGTATTCCTAGATATAAACTAGACTTGTAGACTATTTACGTAAATCGCGAATGGTAAAGTTCATATTACTAAACCCTAATGAATTTCCATACCTATGATTTTTATTTTCTTTTGTATGTCCTATTTAAACGGCATTTTCAGTTACAAGTTTTCTAGCCCTTGCTTCTTTACTAAATTCAGAATAGTTGGAATATATTTAAGAAATATCATCATATGTGTTCATATCTATAAAATTTGAGGCCGACTTGACATAACCGTTGTGTTAATTAGGTCTGCTTGATTCTGCTTAATCTATTTAACATTAGCTATCTCAAATGAAGTTATCCTCAGCAAGAAAAACATACTATAATCCGCATTTCGCTCACGTGTCGTTTACCAATCGATCTTCTGATTTGAACTTTGCACCAATTTGTGTTTCAATAATATTTGAGACCGTAACAGCAACTGTAGCTATGGCGATTAATCTCTAAACGTAGCAGGAATTACAAGATCATTAACCAGAATACGAGCCATTCCTCTAATTGTGTGTTGGTGCACACAAAAGAATTTCGCTTTCATGCCATTATTGTAAGACCACACACTCTACTATAATCAGCGTGCACTCTAAATTGCTTATTTTATGGGCAAACACTCACACTGCATATCCGATAAGTCCACAGGTACATGGGTGTACCACGGCGGTCTTTTATGCAGATTAGGAAAAAGCTTTGGTTTTGATTGTTTTCGTAGTACGAGGAACGTTTTGTTAACTCTTTGAACCAGTTTATATGCTGGTATTGTGGTATTTTACGTGATTTTCGCGATTCCTAATGCAGGAAGGTTTGTCTTAAGTGGTTTCTAATTGAAATTTACAGAAATGATTACATATTTGTTTATATCTGATTTGCATTAGTAGCTAACCGTGAAGCGTAGAATTAGATTTGTGAAACAAGAATTTGCCTAGTGTTATTTCCTTATACTAAAATGTTTGTAAAATTACACCTGATTATATTTACCTCCTGGCAAAAACAACTAGATACAATGTTTCTAGTTTCTATGAGCTCTTGTAATACTTTTCGTAAATACGAAAACGAAGAGTATATTACATTTGATAGGCACATTTATAAAATCGGAAATATCGCTCGTAGACAAAAAAATTTCTTTCAAAATATCCATCTTGTCCGTTCACGTTTCTTGTAAGCACGATCACTTAAGAAAGAAAAGTCCGATTGCATTAAAAATTAGACAGTAAGTTAGAGTTGGCTAGAGGAAAAACCCTTTTTTTTAACAAAATAGATCAGTAAATTTAAAAGTTAAAATTTTTTTTTTTGATTTTATGTTTTTGTAATTGAATAGAAATCAGGTGAAATGATATTTTGAATGATTTTAATATCTATTTATATATTTTACTCCATATGAAAAAAAAAAATCGATAAAAAGTGATTTGTTCAATTTTGGAGGCTTCGTAAATAGTTATTAATGAAATTAAACGAAAAATTCTATTTTTCCCTTGGACTTTACCTGCAGTAGAACAAATTTTGGTATTCCAAAGCACTCTAGACGAGTGTCTTAAAATGCTTAAAGAAACTGAACATCGACTCAAAAATTCGAGAGAATCTTATGGTATACTCAGAAAGTTGTCTTGAATCCAAATATGCAAAAAAAATTTCCAGGTAGTTTACGCACTCCACATTTCAAATGGATAAGTTAAAAAATAAAGGAAATATAGGCGGGGGGCACTAGCCTGTAGCACCCGGTATACTATACAGACAGAAATTTTTTTTCGCTCAAACTTAAAATGTCGACGTTTCATGACATTCTAAGCCTATTTAAGCAATAAAATTTTCACAAAGTTTTTTGTCGTTACTATACTTCCACTGGACGTGGAAGTAAAAGGTAAATAGTAAGCAAAATATATAATAGAAGAAACGTATATATAGTATGGGAAAGTGTTTGTTTTGGTGCGGCAATAAGAGCAAGCGAGAACGGTAAGCGAAAGCGAAGCAAGCAATCGTGTGTAAATTCTCTTGAGGGGGCGTGTCACTGTTTACCTCTGCTGGAGTACCGGTAGACGTCTTTATTGTGGGCGGTCGGTTAATAGCGCAATGCCAAACGCATGACTTTCTGATTCTGTATACTGAATAATTACATACCTGGCAAATTAATTCCTGACATCAACAGTTTATCTGGAAGCTCCGTTATTCGTTTTGGTCTGGCCACTTCTAATTTTCTATTCGACGTTCCTGCAACAAATAAAATACTTTAAAGTTCATTTAAAGTAAAACGAAATAAACCGTAAAGTTTATACAGAATATGAACATGGTGTGACACAATGTAATCCATGCAAATTTTATCCTGATCAGTTTTCCAACAACCTAGATTCCCGATGAGATAGAATTTTACTCTCCGGCGAAAGAAAATTCACATCAATAATTCTCAAAAGAAAAATGTATTTAACTCTCAAACATCTGAAAATATGACACCCTGCTCCTTTGCGCAAAAAGATCCAAATTTATACTTCAAAAAAAAAAAAAAAATTCCTTGGCCAGCTATTCGAGAAATTACCCCACTATGCAGCCATTCAATATGAGTTAAGAACTCATAAATATCTATGAATAACGTTTTCTTAGTTGATTATTCTGAAGTAATACTCTCTACTCGTGTACCCAGTTCGCTCTTGAAGCGTGTTTTATAACATGGTTTCTTAATTATTATTGATTGCCAATAAAATTCCATACCTCTTGACAATTAATACAATAAAATAACTGTACATAATAACTCATAATAATGTTTAAGTTGAAGTAAGTTCCATACAAAAAAATCAGTAAAAATATTTACAATGGCAATAATTTAATGGCGGCTTAAAAACGCAGGGGTAACTTAAATAGATGTAATTTAAAACGGCTCGAGTTTGATTGACATCTGCATTTAATAAACATATGCATGTTAAGTGGCTCTTAAACAGAAATGTTTATTGAAACCGCATACGGAAATATTAATTGTTGTCTGCATCAGCATAAGCACGTAGCGCGGTATATTTAGTGTTATGTCATTTAATTAAAGGCTGCAGGATAATAAATGGCGACTTAATTAATGACATTAGCGATTTTAAGAGATTTAATTACCTTAGAAAATTTGTTGATATTAATTTACCAAATATAGCACATGTAATAAACGAATTTACTAGATTTGTTATAATCATAATTCACGGATTGTTGGCCAAACTAGATAATCGACTGTAACTAGGTGTAACCAGCATATAGCATGGAACGATCTTCTGTTGCTTAGTACGTGTTTGAAATAACGATGTGGTAATACAAACTTGAAATATAATAAATAATAGAGAAAAATATAGTGTCAATATTTTCCTTTGGTTGGTAAAATGTACAGTGTTATTCATTATATTTTGACTCACTTTAACTCCTAGATCTATCAACTATTATATATTTTAAATCAGCGGAAAAAGATCAAGGAAATTTAAGAATACATAGGATGTTCCATTAAAGAAAAATCGTCTTTATTTTTATATCATGTGTACTATTAGGAGGTATGCTTTTAGAGGACAGAATATTTACTAACGTAATATATTCTCGAACTCCTCTATACTTTTGCTTAAATATATAAGGAATAAAAAACCAGACTGCAACCAACAGCTATTCTCCGGACTAATGCCCCGCCGAGAGTTAGATTACAAATCACAAGCCTGACCGCTTTAAATATAATAACTATGTACTGTCACAAAACGCTAAAAGTATCGATTGCAACAAACTGGACCTACCTTGCACTGACGAGAGTCAACACCTTCGAAACTGCAGTCTGCAAGTTTTGTGAAGTGGTGGCACGAGAGCTCCTTTGAGTAGGAATAAGTTTTTCGGCTGGTGTTTGTTGCAATCGAAGCTTTTAGGGTTTTGTGACAGTACATAGTTATTGTACTTAACGCGGCCAGGCTTGTAATTTGTAATCCAGTGCTCGGCGAGGCATTAGTCCGGGGAATAACTGTTGGTTGCAGTCTGGTTTTTTATTTCTTATATATTTAAGGAAATGAATAGAGGAGTTCGACAAAATATTACGTTAGTAAATGTGTGCTATTGTCTTCTTAGTTGCATTTTAAAAAAATTTAGTTGCAACCGTATAACTTTTGTATTTATCTTTTTTTTAACTCTAAAAACAAGGGAGTTAAGGGGGTCAAAATATAATTAATAATATTTTTTTCTAACGTAAATCTGTCTCTATTTGAACATGTAGTGAGTAGCAGAAATAAAACAGTTAGCACTTTTATTTTATTTTTTATTGTAATGCTGTAGTTATTGCTATAGCAAATGATGGATGGTCAATGAGACAAGTTGCACTGCGTTATAATATTAACAAAAATTTAGTGTTTAACATTTTACAAAATTGGAGAATAAACGGCACAATAAGTATAAATCCTGGATCAGGGGACAAAGAATAGCCAACTTAACAAGAAACTAACTATTGATATTCCGTTATTGCACCATCTATTTATAAGTTTTATAAGTCTGTTTGGCATAGAATTAAATAACCTTATACAATAATCATCAGTAATAATGTTTTCCCATGCATTACTTACTATTTCTAGTAATTTTTGGGCATTCCGTGGTCTCACATTTAGTTTTTGGATACGTCTTACGAGTAGTCCCCATACGTCTTCCATAGTGTTAAGATCTGGACTATGACTGGGCCAGTTAAGAACATTAATGTTGTTATCTTCAAACCAGTTTGTTACAGTATGAGCAATATGAACGGAACAATTATCTTGTTGAAATATGAATTCATTATTAGGAAATAATTGTGACACAGAAGGGAGCATAATATTATCTAAAATTCTAATATACGTTTCACTATTAAATCGTCCCTCGATATGCCACAAAACACCAGGAAAACATACAGATATCCAAGCCCACATATTAACGGAAAATTTACCGCTTTCGTCATTGTTAGATATATATTTTACATCGAATCGAGTATTCGGAGGTCGGTAAATACGAATACGTACGCTGTGTGTTGATTGGAAAGTCGAGCTTCTTTATACTTAGCTTTAAATAAGTATTTCTGTGCTGCTGGATGACAGCGTAGCTGCGATTCTCTTACTCGCCGGCGACCAGTGCTACTTGATCCAGAAAAATTCGACATTGTGAATAAAGTAAAATGGAATTTCTACTAATGTATTTACCAATTGCAAATCTTGTTGTTGAGTTGATATCCTTCGTCGCCCTGATCCAGGATTTATACTAATCGTACCATTTACTCTCCACGTTTTTAAAATGTTACACACCGAATTTTTGTTAATACACACTTGCAATGAATTTTGACAAATAACTTATAATGTCACAAAAATTAAAGCTAGATTTTAGCAAACACAACTAGATTTTAGCAAAAATACGTTATAAGACTTGCCCCATTTTTTTTACGCACGACAATGCTTGCAAAAATTCGTCAGTATTAGAATAGTTAATATGTCATTGAGAAATTAAAAAAATAAACAATACCTCCATTTACCACGAACTCTTCAACAGAATAAAATAGAAATATAATCTAGTTTCAGATCACGCTATAATACCTAGGTGTACATCATTCCAGAGTAATCGTACGCACAAGAAAGTTACAGTCCGACAAATGGACGGAGCCAGACAGACAGATTTTTTTTTTTGCCCTTTCGACGTTTCATGACATTCTAAGCCTATTTGAACAAACAAAAAATTATTTTTTTTACCATTATTATACTTCCAGGATGAGAAAGTAATAGATTAAATTAAGAACTGACGAAATGTCGAAAGTTTGCACACTCGAATATTAAGCATAATTCGAGACATAACATATTATTTGTACCTCTTCCAATTATTTCTTCCATATTAAGTACTGTCACAGGTACACAGGTACACTGACAAATTACACAACCAATATCTTAATATTTTCACGGTAGTCAACAGAACTTTTTAACAATACCATTTAAATTTAAGCAAACGCTACTATTATTACCATTTCTGTGACTATTTATAAAGCAGCATATTTTCTAAATAAATATTGACAATGAAATCAATAATTTTTATTTGCTTTAAATGCTCATGTCAAAATAAAGATCCATCTGTCATTTTGTAACAATGTATCCTTCTTAATGTTTTCTTAGGATTCTAACGTGAAACTTATACAAAGCCTTATGTGCTTTTAGGACCGTCCATTTACCTTCTATTTGTAATTGATACCGTACTTAAACGGTATGTAAACGTGTGAAAAGAATGAATTTTGTCCACTTTATTGTGAGAATATTAAATAATACAACGTTGCTGGACTTTATGCTAAGCTAAGAATACGGAATTTCCCTGGTTGCTAGTCAGGAGTTTCAATAACTTTTGAACTGAACGATAGCTATTTGTCATTTATCACTTGAATATTCAACATTGTTGCATCAACAATTTTATGAAAGAGTTAGTTAGTATTAAGTTATTTATTTCAACTTTCTAATTACACATAAATAAATACTCAAATTTCTATAGTTCTTTGGATGTTGAGTCCTCACAAAAGCAGTGGCGGCTGGTGAAATTTCATCAATTTTTTTTCTCGTCTGTGGCGCATGGAACCCATACGAAATACGGGAACTAACATCTAGAGAAGCACTCCTCTAACGACCCCTAAAAAATTTTGAATAAGAAGTTTGCGAAAATTTTTTTTAAAATTCGGTTGCCCCCCCTAGGTCTAGGGACTCCTGTTTAATTATTTTTTTTTTGTCATATACATTTTACTTTTCATAAAAATACAACAGGTTTTGGAGTTTATCAAAATATTTTCATTACTAACTGAGATACAACGAATTGAAATGTTATAATTTGTTAAATTGTAAATTACAAAATTTCAGTTCATTGTATTTCAGTTAATAATGAAAATATTTTCATAAACTCCAAAACCTGTTGTTGTATTTTTATGAAAAGTAAAATGTATATGACAAAAAAAATAATTTTAAACAGGAGTCCTAGGGGGGGCAAACGAATTTTGAAAAAATTTTTCGCAAACTGATTTTCCAAAATTTCTTACGGGTCGATAGAGGAGTGCTTCTCTAGATATTAGTTCCCATATTTCGTATGCGCCACAGACGAGAAAAAAATTATTGAAATTTCACCAGCCGCCACTGCACAAAAGGAATAAGTAAATAAATAAACAAAAATTAATTACAGGTAATGTGTTGGTCGTGGCGCTTGTCGAGGTTTTCCTATTGGATAATACAATGTATAGTAGGTCCCGTAGATAATGCAGCGATATAAAAAAGCCGGCAAAGAAGCGTAAAGGACAACGGCCGGCAGCTTTTGGTTTGTGTATATATACCGCCGCGCCGGCGGCGTTAGGCTGAGCAGTACACAGGACCGGACTAAACTGTATTTTCAGTTTCAAACCATGAATTAAAAGATTTGAAATCTCGTTCGATTGTAAAGCTGACTACACAATTCTTAGGCGTGTAAAAAATGCCGGCGTCTTTGATCTTTACCGCACCGCCAAGGACGCCGACATTTTTTATTCGCTTAAGAATTGTCTACTGAACTGTACTAATAACAAATATAGTTCACTTCTGGATAGTCCACGTTGACTAGATAGCTTATTGTATCCAATCATCACTTGGCCAGAGCAAATTGCCACCAATTATATTCAGTGGGATTGGCCTACGTTCTTAACTTGTTAGGAAATATGTACCATTTTTTGTGATGATGATAAAAGAAGCCGAACACTTTTATGGCATTTTTTGTAAATCAACTGACATTGATATGCGGTCGGTACCCTTTGCGGTTTTTACGAGCGTTTTTATATCGCTGAATTATATATGGTCCCTACTATACCAGCTGCACTAGCAAAAATATTCGTTCTTTGAACGAAGTAAAGCAATTACAGTCTTTTTACCCCATTGTGGACGACTTACGAAAATCACCGATGTTAGATGTAGTTGAAATAAAGAAAATCGTTAAAGGTATTCATCCAAAACTTACCTCTCTCTGTTTGTTACACCTTTTCCTTTTTCTTTTTAGGGTGACCACCCTGTATATTTTTCATATTTTCCTGAAATCTTTGAGAGTGATCTGTTCACGATTACAATACTTCCCTTCGGTAAGCGAGGTAAGTAAAGAAAAGGATCTCTAGAAATTTTTAATTTCATTTTATATTAAATGCGACTCCAGTCAAATGGGAGAGAAAAATATTACATCAGCAAAGAATAGAGCACAGAGCTGACTGATTACACAGGCCCACAAAAAAAAAAAGTTGTCTGCGCCGGGGCACTGACCATACCTATCCCTTGTATTTTGTGCCGCTGAACACGAATCTGACCTTAATTTTTCCCCTATACGTCAGGTTTTTTTTTAACAGCAAATGAATATATAAATATCACGATTCAACACGACTTTTTTGCTGTTAAAAAAAAACCGGACGTGTAGGGGAAAAACTAAGGTCAGATTCGTGTTCAGCGGCTCAAAATACAAGGGATAGGTGTGGTCAGTACCCCCGCGCAGACCACTTTTTTTTGGTTGCCACTGTGCCACACTCAGTGTGGCGCAATCCCACAAAAAAAAGTCATCTGCGCGGGGGTACTGACCACATCTATCCCTTGTATTTTAAGCCGCTGAACACGAATTTGATCTTAGTTTTTCACCAGCACGTCAGGTTTTTCTTTTAATAGCAAATAAATATATAAATATTAGACTTTTTTGCTTTTAAAAAAAAAACCTGACGTATAGGGGAAAAACTAAGGTCAGATTCGTGTTCAGCGGGTCAAAATACAAGGGATAGGTATGGTCAATACCGCGGCGCAGACAACTTTTTTTTTTGTGGGCCTGTGTTATTGACAATTAAGTTCCTGAAGACACACTTAAAACCAAATAAATATAAATAAGGTACAAAATAAACTTCATCAGCAAGTGACAAGTGACAGAAATTTAGTAACTTCCAAGATTTTTACAACAAGTTTTTATAGCCTTTTTATTGATTGCAGGAATCGATCGATCTATAGGTAGGCTATAAATTTAAAATAAAATCTCATTTGTAATAGATTTAACGAGCCCGTTGAACTCGAATATAACATAGACATTGAACGGGTGTATAAAGCACTAGACTTCGAAAGCACATTGTGCTGCTATTATATAAATGGCGGAGAACTTGCGTATGCACGTTGAAATGTTTGATATCGCACAATATGCAGGTGTTCTATCAACTTAACCAACGATAAATAATTAATGCCCAGATTCTTTGTCGCGTACAAGTACAGCAGTTGTTCAATAGAGAAACAAACGATAAAATTTAAGAAATGCATCGTGATAGCTTTTATTATGTTGTTAACGACGATTATTATCTGACACTTGTATTTCATAATATAAGGAAAATAAATTACTCCATTATACTTAGGGAATAAAGAATTATGAAATTCTTAAGGGAGCATAATAACTACGTGTTTCTGAACTAATAAAGTTGTGAAGTAGTAGTTGGCAGATGATGTGATTTTTATTAATGAGACTCGATAAAAGTGGGAAAAAAAGCGGAAAAAATTGCAAATGTGCATTCAATATTTTGAGATGTTACTGCTAGGTTCAATATAATAATAGGCGATGGATCAGATCTCGACAGCCGGCAGTTAAAAGTAATTTTAAAGCTGCGGTAGCCGGGACTCCAACTTAAAATGCCAGAAATGGCTAATTCTGGAGTGCAACAGGCATAATATTTAGAAACTGAGGCTAAAAATATTATCAATAAAAGAGTTATCTTATCACTAGAAAAGTCAAAAATAGAGGAATGGTAGATGAATACTGCACAAAGCAGGGTTTCGTCGTATTCTCGTTCCTTAAATTACCAGAAATATAGCATTTTATATTTTCTTTACCAGTTTATTCAAGATATATAAATAGCAATTAATGTTGTTTTATAAATTTAAGACTTTTCTTTACATAAATAATCCATCTTTTTATGATTTATGTATGTAACAGACTTGTTGACGCCATTGATAATAAATTACTTTTTCTTCTAGCTACTTATTTGTAAGTATAATGCGTGTGGTCCATATTTTTTATTGTATACATTTATAAGGAAACGAAATGTATTTCAAAATAAATTAAGTAGTTTTGTTAGTTTGCTTTGCTACATTAAAACATTACGTTTATTATTATTTTGTTATAAATAAAATTCATGTTTCTATACTGCAGAAATGATAGATAACATTACATACCACAACGTGTACGTAGCTACTATGAAAAAACTTTTCCCTGCCTATCAACCATCACTGAGTAATTATTTTAAAAAAGCCTATTTAATGTTGTACTTTTAAAGCATCGGAAAGCGTGTAGGAAGCATTTTAGGAAAACATGTTATTGCCGTTTATTTTACTTCTTTTGATGAAAAAAGGAAGCACCCTCGAAGTTTATTGTAACATCACTGACTGTGTCGTCTTAACTTGTTACATATTATCTTCAATTTATTTCTGGTTATTTCAACTCATTAACATGGTAACCAATCAAAGTCGTTTTTTGACATTGTTGTATATCAAATATCATTATTAAGTGATAAACTAACTTAGATCGGCTCTTGACAGTATTAACATACAATATTAGCACCAGGGGCGTAGCGAGCCAACTTTTTTGGGGGGGTTATTTTTCAAATTTGCCAACTTCATAAACTTAAGAAGTCAACTGTGTAAATAAATAAATAATAATAATTCCTTCAAAAAAATTGATGAACGGGGGGAGAAAATTTAAAAAAATCCACCGAAATAAAAATTAATGAGCGGGGGGACAATCATTATGTGCATAGATGTACATTTAAAAAATAGGTAGAACAACCTCAAATAAAAAACCTCTCTTCGCAAAGCAAAATTGTAAGACGTATGTTATTGACAATTTATTAACTAAACAGTATGTAATTCTTAGAATTCCTCCATATCTTCGTCAGCATATTTTTCCATATAAGGAGTTGTTTCTAAGAAAACATGAACATGTCAAAGCTAATATTTGGCGAGATTTAATATTACTTAGAAAAAAAAATTGTTTTTTTCACCGAAATGAAAATTGATGAACGAGTGTGAGAAAAACAAAAAAAAATGTTTCAATCGAAATAAAAATTGCCAACTTATATCTCAAATTTCCAACTTTTGTCAAGTCTGACAAAGTTGAGGGGGGGGGATAACGTAACTCCATACCCCCCCCCCCCCCCCTTCTCTACGCCCTTGATTAGCACTGCATTTTTTTTCCTCGAGCTAAGTTGCTAAAACAGTAATACAACTCATGTAAATTGGACAATTCATTATCAAATTTAATCAGAGGGAGTGTCAATTTACACTTTTTACTTCCCTCGCTTACCGAAGGGAAGTATTGTAATCGGGAAAAATCACCCTCCAAGATTTCTCCGGATTTTTACGTTTCAGAGTACGTAGATTACGAAAATTAAGGCCATTTAATTCCATCAGTCTGTCTGTCTATCGGTCCGGCGTCTGACTGTTGGCGCTATATCTACAAAACCACTTGACGGAGAAGGATAATATTTGGTAGATACTGCTAATGAATAACTCGATACAGTTTCGTTGAAAAATATACAGGGTGGAGCCCATAAAAAAGTATAATTAAGGAACAAAATGTGACGGAAAACAGTAATATAATAAGTTGGCATGTAGTTAACATAACTGTCAAGGAAGAAGTATATTAAAATATTAAAAAAGTAAACAAAAAATGTGACGGAGCACGATAATATTTCGCATGCAGTAACACTACTGTCGAAGAAAAAATTATGAAAAACTAATGGCTCCCCCTCCACGTATCATGTATCAGTTACTAGTAATCCGAATTCAACCAAATTTGGGTCGGTATCAAAGACCTATATTATGTCCTTTTTTAATGAAACAAAACTTATTTTAGTCATTGGCGTGCATTTTTATTACGATAAAATGGTCGATTTTTCGGAAAGTCATTTTAGGCATTTTTTTGTTGAAAAACTAATGCATGCTATAGCAACTCTGTGTTCAAAAGTTAACATTTTGATGCATGGCTTTCGAATTACACCCCCTTAAAACTGCGTTTTTTAAAAATTAAATAATCAAACTTGCAAACTTTTTCTAGCACCTGATGTCATTGATACTTTCAAATTTTGAAAGCCAAAAATTTTCATTGATAAATTACCAAAAATTTTACCGAATATGAAAGTATCGATGATATAAATTGGTAGAGAAAGTAAATTTAAAAAGGAAATGAGAATTGGTTTTTTTCGAAAAGCAATTCATTTACAAGTTATTGATTATTTAATATTTAAAAAATGCAATTTTAAGGGGGCCGTAATTCGAAAACCATACATCAAAATTTTGCTAAATTTTACATATAGGGATTCTGAACCATGCTGATCAATAATGTTGCGTTAGTATTTTTGTAAAAAAATGCCTAATATGACTTCTATAAAAATAAACCCTTTTTTTCTTAATAAAAGTGCACGACAATGGTTAAAGTAAGTTTTGTTATATTCAAAAAGGATATAATGTAGATCTTTGATACCGACCAAAAGGTTGAAATCGGTTTACTAATAATGTGAGACACGCTTATACAGTCACCAAAAAAAATTTAAAAATGTAACAGAAGACGATATTTCGCATGTAGTTAATACAACTGTCAAGGAGGAAAAAATAACAAAAATATACAGGGTCACACTAATAAAAAAAATATATATGAAAAAATGTGTATGGCAATATTTTGCAAGTGGTTAATGGTCGCCTTAAAAAAATAAGAAAAAATATGACGGATAATAATTCGAATGCAGTTAACAAACAGTAAAAGAAAAATGTGACAAAAAAATGTACAGGGTGGTCACCATAAAAAAAAATTAAAAATATACAAGGTGATCACTATGAAACATAATTAGGGTGGATAGAATATTTAGATTGTACTTTAAAAAATAACTAAACGGCATAGGAAAATAATATTTGCTATGTAGTTGAAACTTGCTGGTAAGAAAACCTTACATACTTTTAATTAAAAAAACAGTATACGAGGTAATCATCCTACAGAAAAGATAATCAATAAATGAAAAGTGAAGAACTTTTAGAGGTCGCTAACGAGACTTGAAT
This sequence comes from Rutpela maculata, assembly GCA_936432065.2. Taxonomy (NCBI): domain Eukaryota; kingdom Metazoa; phylum Arthropoda; class Insecta; order Coleoptera; family Cerambycidae; genus Rutpela; species Rutpela maculata. Next base: position 41,235,183 of record OW386285.2, read on the forward strand.
TTAGAAAAATAACCATAGTATTTAGTTTAAAATAATATAACAGGGTCGTCATCCAACAGAAAAAATATTATTGACTAAAGAATGCAAACTGTGCATTTCACTTCCACATCCAGTGGAAGTTTAGTAACAACAAAAAAAAATTGAAGATTTTTATTGTTCAAATAGACTTAGAATGTCATGAAACGTCGAAATTTTAAGTTTGAGCGGAAAAAAAAATTCTGTCTGCCGGTCTGCCTGTAACTTTTTTTGTGCGCACGATTACTCTGGAACTGTTCAAGATATTGACTTGAAATTTGGTAAACGATGTATTTTACCGTGATCTGGAACTAACGATTATATTTTTATCATAATTCGTTTAAGGGTTGGGGGTAAATTGGGGTAAACAGATAAATCAAGCAGGTAAAAGTCCATAAAATTGATATTTAGTATATACAAGAGAAGCTATAAGGTGTCAAAAATTTTTTTGGCATTAGCCACTCCCATTACTACCCCCACTCCATTAAAAAAAGAGGTGAAAAAAAGTGATTTAGTGTGTGTACAAGAACCAAAAACCTCAAAATATTTTTTTACTTCATCCACCCCCACTACCACCCTCTATCACCACCCCCACCCCACCACCAATGTGGGATATCGTTTTATGGGTTTTTGGAGTAGACGATTTCAAATATATTATTAAATTTCCATAAACAATTTTTCCCACATTCAAAATTTTTTCGTTGCAAGATACTTGGATGGAAAACCTGGATGTGGAAGTAGCCATTCCTTTATGAGGCTATGAGCGAAGTTTTGTGTAAATACCTTTACCGATTTTTTTATTACTAGGTAACTACGCTCTTGAAAAAAATTCCTATAAAGTTCTAAGCACTAGTCATATTGCATACGATAGATAATTTGATTAGATAAACAAACGCTTGCAATTGTATTATATTTTATATGAATGTAATTCAATTAAACTAATTAAACTAATTAAGCCGGATGAAAGCACATTAAGTCAATAAGTCAACTTTGTTGTTGACGTATGTTTATCTTTATAAGAATCGACTCTACACAAACTATTTCAATATGAAAACAAACAAAATTTCTCTTCATATTAATTTTCGCACAGTCAAATTTTCAGGGACAACACACTATTGTCTCTGTAGGTCATGGTCAGAATGAACACATGTAACAGTTTACTCTTATGGTTGTGCAATTTAGTTCTTATATAATTTACATAATACAATGCTAATTTTTTACGTAGGCGTTTTCAATGAGGTAAAAATTTTATAACTTGAAATGAAACTATTCTTGCCTCAGTACACCTGATTTGCATTTGCAATTTCGTCAGCCTGAAAAAGATACATAGCCTGAAATTGTAACCTACTTCTAGTATGTGCCCACATAGAAATACCATGCAACAAGTTGATTAATACCTTCAGATTATTAAGTCGCAAACTATTTTCTTTACTAAACAGTTTGTATTCAATTTTAAACTCAAGAAAATATTAATTGTTTAACATAGTGCATCCGTTTTGAATAACTACAAATTTGTATAATTTGCCAATAAAAGCAAAGTTTAAAAAGTTTAAAGTATATACATTTATAGTATATGATTTGTAAACGTTTATACTAAGCTCTTATTATTCATGTTATTAATATTTATTTATTTATTTAGAACTTATTTTGCGGTTCATTTAAAGGCAGTGGACTTAATATTTCTGATAAATTTGGAATGGGAGAGTGTAAACAAGTCAAATTTTGAGTGTGGAGAATTTCTTAATAGGCACTAATGGACTAATGGACTAGATAAAAACATTAGTTCTGAACTGTGATACATTGAAACACGTTAATGAAAATATATGATTCTTTAACAGCATTTTCTAGAAGGTTGGTATAGTTACGATAAAAAGGTGACCACATAATTTATAATTTTCAAGGTTAGACCTAGCAAAATTACCATAAATCATTTTATATAATCTAAATCACTTAATTTAATCTTTTTAAAAAATCCAACTTCTTTAAGCTAGCATTTTTCATTTGTGTCAATATGAATATAGAATGATACCATTTTAACATAGTTAGTAACATTAATAGTATAAAGAGAGTCTGGGGTTTGACTTTTGAAGAATAACATGACACAAAAGGGGTGTTCTTTGATATTAAGTTCAATGTTGAAATACTATTTAAGTTCTCTTGTTGCAGGGTACAATCGTTAATATTTTCGCATCTGCAATACAGTTTACGGTCATCTGCAAAAACGAAGTTACTAAATCATTAATAAAAACGAGGCAAGTCATTAATAAAAACGAGAAGGAGCAGCGGGCCCAAGTGGATTACTTGTATTGCACCAGAACTAATTTCAGAATAAGAGAATTAATAAGTGTTTAAATTGAGATAAGCTTATCATCTATAGAGAAAAGTTCCCAGTATATTAATAACAATGAAATTTTTCATAATGTTTTAAGTTAAAAATCAAAATCAGGTGGTCCAATCTATCAAAATCTTTGCTATGTCGGTTGTCAGTGTAAGGAAAGTTCAGCTATATTAACATACAGCTGGACATAGGCCATACGCAATAAAGTATAGTAACATTCTTTATTGTGTTTTCAGATTGTGAACAATATACAGTAAATTGGTAGTAGTAGATTTTTAAGGTAAGAAACCAATGTTATGAGACAGAAGTGACAGATTTACCTGAGGTATAATAATCACATAAAAAACTGACTCAAATAAATTCAAAAAGACACATAAAACAATAGGCTGGTAATTATTTATTTTGTTTTTTTCTAGATGATTTACGCAAAGGCAGCAGTCTTCACAATTTCTATTTAGAAGAATAATATCCGTCTTTTAAATTAAATAAAATTATTAAGAGTATTAAGTCTAGTTATATGATGAATATTTAAATTTTTTAAGCATTTAGTTAATTCAAATTACTAGAAATTGGTATTAATGAGTTGCCATCGTACGATTAGACGTGATAATTTTCACTTATGACATTTGAGACAAAAAGTGAGACATTTGAGAAATTACACTGAATAATTTTTTTTATACAAATATGTAAAAAGCCTGAGATACTTCTATGATTACTTGTATTTATTATTATTGTTATTATTATTGAATATAGGTGTGTAATTTCAGATTGTATTATGATCTGACTTTAGTGACTTTATTTAGTATTAGGTAGAACAGTAGCTATGCTAAGCTTTGTTTTGGCATTTTCCCCTCGAAATGAACATGTGTATTTATTAGTTACCTACTTGTGCAAGAAGAAAAAGTGTCTCAATTCGTTAAATTCAAAGGTGAAATAAGAGAGTTATTACCAAATAAATTATCATACTTCAATATGTTATTCAAATTTTTGCTCTTCGTTATTAATTACCTACATGTCAACGGCTTAGAAATATTTAGCAATAGTCAACACTGTTTCACTTTCAATATGACAACATGGTTTTGCAAGTATTGTCCTTTTGTTACCAAATTGTATTATTTCACACGGTTGATCTCGGATGCGTAAATACACGTGGGATGTAGAGTGAACAATTTTCAAGATTCAATACTTCAGAAGCCCTAAAAGATACCGAGATGGTTGAAAAGCTAAATTGACTGCTACATAGGGAGTTATTTGATAGCACTGTTATTGTTGCGCTGCCCCATCCTACCTACATTACTGTAAAATATTTATTCAGAGGCATCGTACATGCAAGTTTTTCAATAATTACAAAAAAATCAAAAAAAAAAATATCAGAGAAAATTTGACTGATTCAAAATATGACCATCCATGTGTGTAAGCCATATTTTATAGAAAACACATTATTTATACTTCTTTAGAATTTTTCAGCGATAGCTTCTAGTACTACTAATGCTTCGGGAACTTAACAGTTTGACTGATTTATTTCAAGATAGATAACCATTAATAAACACCTCAATAGCTGCATTCTTTTTTTATTCAGGTTTTTTGTTAGCCGTGGATTCAAACGACCAGGATAAAATTTATTGCCATTTATTACCATTAATTGGCTTTTCATACAAGTGTATAAGTCATTGTTGCCGGTATACTAAATTAATCTTCCAAATGATATAGCACTACAATCAAATTTCAAGCGAATAAACATCTGCTCAAAATAATGTACACTAAAGTGAGTGTTGCTGTTCTGTACAACCCCTACAGAAAAATACCTACTAGGACACATCAGAGGAAAGGTTATTTAATGCTTCATCAGATAACTGTGGGATGTTCTATTTTTAACAACCAAATTGACATTTTTTATTGGCATAAAAATAACCTCAATTTTTTCATGACTCTGCATAATATTAATGTTAACAATGTTATGTACGCTGTCAACCCTTAATATACTTAATAATACACCCAGGTAATACAACCCCTCCCCCATTTATCTCTGAGGGCCTGAAGTAATATTGCGGGTGTAGACTACACATTTCGAAGCAAGACAACACACCCAGTCTCTGATATACTAGAATTAATTTATTTTTCAGAAAAAATCGTAGTGCCACCACCAGGAATCGAACGCGGGACTTTAGAGTGACAGCCAACTGCATTTGCATCTAGATTATCCTTAATACGACAGTGTATTCAGAATTATCAAAGACCTCCTATGTATGTTAAACCTATATACTAAAAAACTGCCTTTATTCATGACACGAACCACCTTAAGTAGTTATCACCTTAGTAGAGTAATAATAAAGAGAATTAAGTCGGTTATTAAAAAATGGGAAAAAATATAGGGTGTTCTATTTACAACGGAGTAGATGCCCAGCCAAGGAAAATTGAACACAGCCTTTGCCATATCTGGCAGAGTTCTCTAATTAGTTACACCTGTAACAACCGTGACGCTATCAAACGTGCCCTACAGTAACGGGAGGCCAACAAAAATAATGCATGTAAAACAAAACGTCTATCAACACATTGTGGACAAGAAGAAAGAGTACCTGAATTGATATTAGACAAAGATTTTCACTATGGTAGGAATGAGTAAGAAACTTCAAATATTTTAAGTTGGTATAGAAATACTTTGTCAGTTTCAAACGACGACACGTTATTTTAATTAAAATTTCAAAAGTAAGCAAACTTTGCCATCAATGTAATCATGGATGGAAGTTGCTTTTGTTTCAAGATATATGGACTGTGTTGTCAGGGAAGGCTGGCAGCATTGCATTGCAAATTAGTTCGTCGGACAGGGTCGTATATATGCTGAATTTCTAGAAGTAAGTTTGGGAACATCCTGACGCTTATGTAGATTTCTAAACCATTTCCACCAGAGAATTTCTACTGTTTTGAAACAACGAATAACTGAAACTACTTTTACAAATTTAAAAATATTATATCTATAAAGTGACTTATTTATACCTTATATACTATGAACATATTATGAACATATTATGATATATTGGAAATTCGACTTTTTTTCTAATTTTATTTATAATGTAAATCTGCACCCTAGAGTGCTGATTATATTATGTCACATATATAAATCATTTAGGAGAGCTGAAAGCTTTTTTGTGTTTTTGTGTTTCTTTAACAATTTTTTGCGCTGTTTGTGTTCTGTTTTAATGTTATATTAAAGTATTAAATGAGGAATCTATAGCTGAGTGAAGGGGAGGTTAAGACATATTTTGAAACATATTTATTTATTTATTTTAATGTAGATGTCATAGATAGACTCTAATCTTCGCCATATTTATTTTGGATCCCGAGAATGTGAGGACTTACTACATTGGACCATTGAGGGAGCGGGTAAAATTATACAAGAATTATCTTAAATATTAGTTAGAACAAATAAATTTAATACATTTTGGCTCTAGTGTACAAAATTGCTGAAACTAAAACGGCAAATAATACTAATGACGGTGTTACTGAACACACCAAATATCAAAAATAATATACCTATCATACAATATCATAATTCGCTTCTTCGAAAATATCGTTTCAATCTCTCAGAAAAATGTATTATTTTGATTAACTAATTTGTATCGAGAAATAATAATAATAAGATGAATCTAAACCCATTTACATGAGAATAGGATAGACTTATGTTGTCCAATTAAAAAAAAAGACAAATAGGGACCTTACTACACTGAGAAAATATATACATATGTATGCCTGTCAATACATATTAAACATAAATACACCACATATAGTAGATCATGTACAATTGGGTTCTCGGTTATGGTTTCGGTTTACAGATCCGCGGCAATTCGGTTTCTGTTTAAAAAAAAATAGTAATTACGGTGCGGTTTTCGGTTATGGTTTCGGTCCCTGGCTTTCTACTTGCCTTTCACCTTCCATAATCTTTATAATGGACGAATCGATTTAGATATAGTTTTCAGCATATAATTTGGTATTTCTACATCACGGTTTAAAGATTTGAATCTTTGATTTCAACCATATTTTTTGAACTTTAAATTCGTAATTACGGTGCGATTTTCGGTTACGGTTTCGGTCCCACACACATATCTTGTAAACGTCTAACAGCTAAACTTTTGGGGAAGGAATTAAAAACGTGGTTTTTGCAAAATCTTGAAAACTACGAATTTTATCAAAAAGTGTTAAAACATATAACCTGAAGATTATGAAATTGCCTTGAATTTGACACTAATCCCGTCCAGTTTGGTCAACAGTTAACTGATTATGATTTTATTAAAGTTTAGTGTTTTCTCACCTTTTTCTAAAAGTCACGCGTTTTTTGTAAAAAAGCGAGGCTTTACACAATATTGAAAGTTAACTTAAATCCCTACAATTTGGTTCTTAGTACCACTCTACGATACAAATTCAACAAGCCATGGTTATTTTTTGTTAAAAAAGTGCATTTTTATGATAACTAAAATTGCAAATTTATTCATTTAAAAATATCAAAATCACGTGGCAATAGGGAACTTGCACATTTTTTTTTACTGCATAAAAATGTTCTACCATACTAAAAAATAAGATATGCAAAATATGACGCCTTAATTCCCAATAATAAATTTGTTATAAATTATTAAAGTTTAGCGCGCGAGCGAACCGTTTGAAATAGGTTCAAAAGCGTGACGTCACACCCTACAATTTACAAACGACGACGGAGATCCCAGCACTCGACCGCTTGATTTCATGGTTCATATTCAGCCGTAAAAATACCAGCATCGCCATCAATTTGAAGTATATACTTAAAATGGAAACAAAAACTTCTTATTTTAAATATTGCATTGTACCGTTGTGTAAGAATACTACAGTGAAAGTGCCAGATGAAATATTTATAATATTGCCAGATGATAAGATTCGTCGATCAAAATGGTTAAAAGCGTGTAGAATAAATGAAAAAGACATTTCACAGAGCAGTAAGTCTCTACATGTGTGCGAAGATCATTTTAATGTAAGTACATTATTAAATACTATTAATAATTAGTTTATGTCTGTGTACTAGTTTTTCGCAGGAGGGTAACAAAATACTTATATGGGTAGTGTTGTGTTATAAATAAGCTAGTTTTTTTAGATTTATTTTGAATAGTGTGCTATATTAATAAGATGAAAAAGTTTCTTGCTATAATAATGATTATAATAATTCCTGGGTACTGTGGGAACAAACGTCCTCCACTGTTTAAATAATAATCGTAGAAAACAGGCATAGTATAGTAAAAAAAAAACGTAGAATATTAGAATATCTCAATTCTTTCAAACAAAACTAAGTCTGCTAAAAATGCTTAGTTACGACTAAGCATTTTTTACTTATTTCTGTTTATTCCGTGATCAAGTTATAATTTGCTTATAAATTATTACTAAAAGCTAAAAAAATACATACTTGTCTGCCTTGACCCCGCGCACCTCTCCAAGGGAAAAACTTTCTCTATTTTGTATAAAAGATGCCACCATAAAGATATCCACTTTCGGCAAATTATCAGATTGGCCCTTTGAAAAACCTTGATCGGTCATTTTAAAATATCTGTACAACTACAATAAGCGATACTATAAAACACAATTATATATTTATATCAGAATAGTCACTAACAAATCAACCAGTCTTAATAACACCGGTAAACATCTGATTGTGTTGCTTCCCGACGCGACGACTACCGAATATTGTAGGGTGTGACGTCACAGCCAGTAGTAGCACGTTCTGAGCCACCTCAATTTTATCGCTATTTAGATCCTTCATACTGATCGCGTGGAATTAGAAATCTTATTTTTTTGTGAAATACACGTTTTATTACAACGTTACGCTATGTTTTTTAGTATTATTTTTATTTTTAAAATTCATATAAAAAAAGGTGTTTTTATTCGGATTTGTTGAATAATCTTTAAACGAACACAATATTACAAACTACTGTGAAATAAAGTTTATTCAATTATGTTGCAAATGCAACCAGCCGCGTTTATTTATTCTACCACGGCGTCTTCTCTTGCCACCTGAATTAGGTAAAAATTATGAAAAAAAAAAAAATTATATATTTATTATTACTTATCAAAATTCGCACAATTTTTTTCTTAATTTATCGAATTAAATTTTCATTTTTTAGCGTCACTTTAGTCGTTAGTATTAAGAATACCTATGCCGGAATATTTTAACTTTGATATAAAATTTGTATTAATACTTACAGTATTTTACATGTTTTTGGTTCCAAATTTGGAAATTTTTGAGCCACCATTTTTTTAACACTTTCATAATTAGTGACTTCTCTCCAAATCATGCCAAAATATAATATAATAAAATGGGTTTTTTGGAATTAAAAAAACGTCACCGAAAAAGTGTTAAAAAAATTTCATTCATTATTATTGAAAGCCACTAAAAAAGTTTTCAGACAAATTCATTCAGGCCCAATCGATTTCCTAGTAACTTACCTTACTCCACTACTTATATAATACAATCAGTCTGTGATTTGACCCACGAATAATTCCTACAAGAGATTTTCTTTTTTGTATTTTCATTAACTGATGTTTTCCACAAAAATATCGTGTCCGCTACGACCGCTATGTTGAAAAAACGACAGTCAAAGTAGGTTTTTCTCAATTATCTCCTTTCCTCTTAGTTCTGCCCTAAAATTAGGTATTAACAATATTGTAGAAAATTAAAAAAGCTACGACTTATATTTAAACTATTTTTCTATATTATTAATATTTTACGATTTACTGCCGTTAGGATGGAGAAAATTTGTGCTTCGCTGACCATTTTTGTATTTATCTCTGTCCTCGTTGCTCCTATGTAGTAACTGATTTTTATCAATATTTAGGATCATAAAATTTTCCAAATCTTTTGCTTAAACAATTTTCTTCCGCGGTCAATTTTCAGAAAATTACAGCCGCTCGAAGTTTGAAAAAGATTCTTGAGTTTCGGAAAAATGTCTGCTCCGCTGTTTCGATGTTATTCATACTTATTAATTTTCTATAATCAATAAAACCTACTTACGATAGTGTTATTTCTTTAAAAAAATGAGTTTTATTCGAATTTTTCGAGTTTTCACTAATCTGTCAATTGGAGTTTTATTTATTGCTAATACTTTTCGATTTACAATTACCCAAAATGAGGAAATACATGCTTTACTGTAGATTATTGCAATTATATCTGTCCCTATTTGTTCCTACCTAGTAATTAGTTATTATTAATATTGTAAATTATCAAATTTCCCAAAATTTTTTATTAAAATTTTTTATTGCACTATTAATAATTGTTGCAGCAACTCGAAAGAATCATAATTTTTTAAAATTCGAGCTGCTGTAATTTTAATACAGTTGACCGTGAAAGAAAATTGTTTCAAAAAAAAATTTGGGTATGATCTACAATATTGATAATAGCCAATTACTACAAAGAGACGACGAGGACAGAGGTAACTGCAACAATGTGCAGCGAAACACGAATTTTCACCATTTTTCATGTAAATTATAACATATTAATAATAGAGAAAAATTGTTCAAATAAAAGTTGAAGCTTTTTTCATTTTCTACAATATTGGTAATATCTAATTTTAGGGTAGAATTAAAACTCGAATTAAAAGGATAGGAGATAATTGAGAAAAAGCTATGGTAATTTTTTCGGGACACACTCATTTGGGGTCGTAGAACATGAATCTGAAATCAGTTTTCGGTGCAAATGCATAGTTTTTCCAAAAAAAAATTGAAATTTTCCACCATAACACTCACTCTCCGTCACTGTAAACTCTAAAAAAACATAAATTTCGACTGACTTCGATTCTGTGTTCACTATGTAATAAGTGTTTCTCAGAATAATGCACCTTTCACCAAAAAATTGCTTTTTCATAAAAAAAGCCAGCAAATTATTCAAAATTAACTCTATAAATAAGGAAATGAAAATTCATCAAACTGTCAAACTAATGCGCATGTGGATCCTCACCAAAGATTTGAGATTCTCTAATCTTTGTCTTCACTTTAAAGTTGTGTCTAAGGTATCGAGCAAAATCAGTAGTCGATTTTTGCCTCTCTGATTTTGAAATGTTTTCTAATTTTTTTTCAAAAATTTGTAGTAGGTCAAGGCCATTTGGCGAAAGTTATTGTTTGGGCATTCCTAGGAGGGCAAGGATCATTTTCGAATATTCCAAAGAATACATTATATATGACGAATTTTGAGCGTTCGTTTTTGTTTCGCAAAAATTCTTTTTCTCGAGAAGGGCAAATTTTTGGAAAAAAAGTTTGCAAAACCAAAAACAAATGCTCAAAATTAATCATATACAATGCATTTTTGCAATATTCAAAAATGATCCTTGCCCTCCTAGGAATCATAGTTAGAGGGCAAAAATCACCTACTGACTTTGCTCGATACTTTAGACACAACTTTAAAGTGATGACACACATGCGCATTAGTTTGACAGTTTGATGAATTTTCATTTCCTTGTTTATAGAGTTTTGAATAATTTACTGTTTTTTTTATGAAAAAGCTATTTTTATTACATCGTGAACACGAGATCGAAGTCGGTCGAAATTGATGGTTTTTTAGTGTTTACAGGAACGGAGAGTGAGAAAATTTCAAAATTCCTTTTGGGAGAACTATGCATTTGCACCGAACACTGATTTCAGATTCGTGTTCTACGACCCCAAATTAGAGGATTCTGAAAAAATTTTGCAAAAATTCCGATGCCCCGCTAAAGTGCAAAGTTACCAAACCTATTTTGACTCTCATTTTTTCAACATGACAACCATAACGGACACGATATTTTTGTGGACTTAAAAGTAGGAATGCTATTTCCCTAACACCTTGTAATTATGTACCACATGGTTTTTACTTTTTTTGATCTTGAAATTCAAAATCCAAAATTATACATTTACTCATTTAAACGTTGACGAATTAATTTAGTGAAAAAAATATTTCTCTACTAGCTATTAATACATTAAAATGATATTACTATGGAAACATAAAAGATTTGACATACTGCCGTACTGGTACAGGTTCACCGAGTTCCTATACCTACATGTTCGCATTAGTGGAACGCATTGACAACTTCCCACGAGTAATTTGCTCAGATTTTTCTGCGATTTTAAAATTTTGCACATTCACATGTAAGATTGATTTCAAAAGTAAATGGCGGTTGTCTTTGAGCTAGAGATATGCAAAGACAAATGAAACAGATACAACATTCTCCCGTCGGCTAAATAAATAATCGGAGTTAGAAATTTTTATAAGCGACTATATAACCGAGAACCCGTATTTGGTCATACACGCGCTTTTATGGAAGATTACATATTTGTACCCTGTCTTTTATGATTGTAAATAATAGGAAAACCACCGATTCAGTTACGGAACTCAAGTTCAACTAAGTTCTGTAATGCCATGCCTGCAAGTGTACCAGGATTGGAGTACGTATACGGAAAACGTATTCTCTTCGCTTTATGTTCAGATGTTGTTTATCGTACGGCCATGCATTTAATTTAGCTAATAAGTATACGTACTTTCTTGAAGACAGTAAAAATTACAATTGTAATTTTCCGACTGCATAAATATATTAGCGGTAGATACGAACTGCTGGCTCGGTAATTCAATGATAGTATTAGTACGGTCATATATAGAAAGAGAAACTGGGAAGTTTGCAATTTTTTGCATAGTTTTTATTAATGTGCCCTTTATGCAACCATATCATACCGTCTATCTACAAGAAAAGTAAGAACTCGCAAGTATTATGTCTGCATGCACTCCAAAAACCATACACCGATAGTTATATTGTTAAACGACGTCAAATCGTCGCTTTGGAACAAAAGTATCGTAAATCGAAAATAGAGAATAAGTTTGCAGAGTATTATTTATTCATACAGTGTATTTTATTCTCAAGTGGACACACCTTGATATTTCGGTTATTATTCAACAGGTTGATTTCAAATCTTTCTCAGCTATAAAGCTCTTCAGGGCGCATCTTTTTCATTTCAAAACAAGCGAGGTAACATCTGGAGATTTGGGAGGCCACTCGATTAAATGGCTGTTTCGCGCTATTCATTTTGAGGAAAATTTACATTCAACCATCGCTAGACAATTATCGAGTTGTGAATCGACCTTCCATCTAGTTGAAAAACATATATCTTAGCAATGCCAGTGGAAAATCATCAATTACTTCCATTACTGTATTATTTAAGAAGTGCAGCAGTCTTACCTCATTCAAAGTTTGGAAGAAAAAGAAAAATCCTATTCATTATTTTTCACCTAAAACTCCTCACCGCACGTTCACTTTTCTCGAGTACTGCCACTTACAATTGATTACCCATTTCGGGTCTTCTATTGCCCAATACCTACAGTTTTGCGAAGATACTACACCAGTAGTGGTGAATGTCGCTTCATCAGTGAACATAATTTTTTTCAACAAAATGTTTATCATTAAGAAAATTGCCTTAGTTCAGAAACAATATTGCAACCTTCTAATATCATCACCTTCCTCCAAGGTGTGAAAAAATTTGGCTTTGAATGGCTTCAATTTGTATCGACGAAGACACCTCCAAATGTTGTTGCCACATCTCGTATGCTACCACGAGGATTTTCATTAAAAGCATCTAAAATTACTTGGTCTATGTTTTGCTGATTGTTTCTTTCTTTTTGATTTTAATTACAGTACCACTTTGGTTGAGAAGTCTGTTAATTTTGGCAACAACTGAGTAACTAATTTCACGTTGTGGCTGTAGGTCATTGAATTCTCGAGCTACCGCTCTAGTAGAACGACTATTTTCGCCAGTAAGTCTAATTCTCTCCACTGTTTCATTGAGACTCAATCATTGTTCAACAGTTGTTTAAGAGAAAAATTAAATACAGGTATACGTATGACGTTTTTAATGACAATTGTCATAATTTCTTGTTTCCACTGCAGTATTTGTTAAAGATTCTGTACAATTTTTAAAAGGTAAATTTCTGGACTATTGCAAAAATTTTGAAAATAATCAACATTTTTGCTATATCTCTAACGCTAAGTAAAATATAGAAAAATCTCATGTTTGAGTTGGCAGAGCGAGGGGCAGAGCATGTGGCAATTGAAAATCATGAAAAGATGCATGTTGAAGAGTATCATAGCTGAGAAAAATTTGAAATTGATCTGTGGAATAATAACCGAAATATCAAGATGCGTCCAGTTGAGACGGGACATACTGTATATAGGACGTTCAACAAACCTAAGGAAAGTACCCCTTGTGAGTGTTTATTTATTCTATTTATGATATATCTGAATTTAAATGTAACTTTTCATCTTAAGTTCAGAAGAGATAGTTTAGGACTAGAATGAGGTATTATAGGTGAGGTGCACGTGACGTCACACCCTGGAGGTAAATTACTAGCACAGTTGATAACAACACCAAAAGAAGGCCTATTATTATCATTTATTGATTATATTTGACCCACAATATCAACTGTTCACTAGTTGATAGCTATGGATATTTATTAGTATATAAAAATAACAATATAATATAGTTGCCTCTTAATTTTTTGCGCCTCTAACTATTCACAGGCACATAAAAAATGACTGATTTTAATATAAGTTATAAATGCATTATCTTTTAGTTCAAAGTAGTACTTCAATGCAGAAAAAGTTGGGAATAAAAATATTCACATTTACAATTTACCAGCATGTTGAAGTTAGCCAAATTTTGGCCAATATATTCAGCATATTAAATTTTTGGATGATATTTTTTTATGCAATTTTTTAACTATTAAATGATTAGAAACAATAGTTACATGATACATAAACTCAAAAAAAAATTTTGAGCTAAATTTTCAAGATGTTTGGGTCTCTTTTTTTATTTTTAGGAAGCAATAAAAAATTGCCCAAAATTTGGCTAACTTCAACATGCTGATAAATTTGTAAATTTGAATATTTTTATTCCTAGCCTTGCTCTGCATTGAAGTACTACCTTGAACTAAAAGATAATGCATTTATAAATTATATTAAAGTCAGTTATTTTTTGGGGGCCTGTGAATAGATAGAGGCGCAAAAAATTAAGAGACAACTATATTATATTGTTATTTTCATATACTAATAAATATTAATACCCATCAAAAATGGCAACACAAGAGAGTATTTTATATCCTCTTTAAAACCCATTTTGATTTTTCTTCCTAGCTTGTTTGGTTTTCGAGCAATTCAATTTTTTCTATAGGCCGCGCGCAAAAAATTTCAAATAAACGAAAATTCGCGCGCATTAAAAATACAAATTTTGGAATTTTTTTCAATACTGATTTTCTCGAAAACCATGACATATACAACAAAATTACGTTTGGACTTTTTTTTAGGACATTGGTCAAGCTTTCTTTTTTATAATGAGCAATTTCTTTATATCTTCAACGGTTAACGAGTTATCAGTAAAATAAGGCTTTTTTCATCGAAGGGGTGTTTTTTGCGATAGCACCTCGGAATGGATTTTTGTGATTTTCTGATGTATGACCCCTGCACTAACAGTTATTGAAGGAAAATCTCAGATAACATTTTTTGTGATGGAAATTTTTATAATTATTGGACTACTTATTAATAATATATCAAGAGAGCCCTCAACATAAAAAAAAATCTCTAGTATACGATGGATGGATGATGTGATCGGGGATGCCCATTTTATCCCGCTGCACTACTGTAGTGGTAAATGTTTATATTGCTGTCAACACCCTCAGCCATTACTGTTTTTACCGATTGCTTTAGAAAATGATTGATTCCTTTTCTCAAGATAATTTCTTCAATTTATTTTCTCGTTTAATATTTTTTTTGTCTCGGATTTTTTGTAATTTCTCCTTTTCCTTTTTGTCCTTCATATTTTGTGTGCTAAAGTAATCACTTATTGTCTCTCCATAGCCTTCAATCCTTTTCATTGAATAGTGTTGGGTTTAACCTATATTTTCTTCTAAAGTTATTGGAATATTCATACTATCAATTTCGCAACTACCATTGTACACGACACTATGAATATTATTGTAAAGCAAATCGAAAAGCATTTAAACAAATTTCAATTTTCCAACCCCATTTAACTTCGTTAGTTTTCAAGTTACATAATAAAATTTATAGAAGATTTTCCAAAAATCATGGCAGATCAACAATTGAAAGTCGCATTTTAGAGATATGAACTTTTCTTGGGTATTTTGAATGGAACACGTCGTATATTTTTACAACGTCTGAAATAGGTAAAAAAAATTATTCTATACTATACTAGATATTAAATTTTATATTTTTTTACCATTAAGTCATGGTAATCCGAAAAATATATATTAATCATTGAAATTTTCCATTTTATTTAAAACAAAGTGAAATTAATTACCAATAAATGTCCTGACAGAATTAACGCATTGTTTACTTTAAATTACATACTTTTGTGTTCCACGGCTAATTTTATAAATTGTAAATCTAAAGAAAATGGGATAAAAGTTTGTAAAATGAAAATATCGAAGTTAAATGGAGTTCTAATATTGTTGTTGCGACCACCCTGTACATTCAATTCAGTAATTATTGGATTTCTTCCATTTTTTGAAATTGTTCAGGAATAATTGGTGTATCAGCATCATTTATTCATAAATTCCTTATTTTCGATGTTGTCGTCGTTAATGTAATCGTTAGTTTCTTCAATAATATAGTTATAATCAATACATTTAACTGAATTTGTGGTTGGTTCCTTGTGAAACATTTTATAAATAATTCTAATTACAAGAAAATTTGGTTTTTAATGTTTCAAAATAAGTATATTGATATACTCTATATACGTTTCGGCTTATTAGGCCTTCCTCAAGAGTGAATACAAAGATTACTGTAATAATCTTTGTATTTACTCTTGAGGAAGGCCTAATAAGCCGAAACATATGTAGAGTATATCAATAAACTTATTTTGAAACGTTAAAAAGCAAATTTTCTTGTAATTAGAATTATTTATAGTTATAATTATTTGCAGCTCACTTTATTTTTGCAGATCACGAAGTGGAATATTTTCGCATCATGTACCTTTTATCTGTGACCGGTGTGCACTAACGGAGTAGCGAATTTCACAGATAAGGTGTCTTTAGTAATATCTGAAGTCATCTTTTGGATGGTATGGCGTAAGCAAATCTATATTTGTTAAAGAATTTTGTAACATGTATCTAATAATGCCGTCTTCCGCACTACTGGCAAAAAAATAATAAAAAGTCTGTAAAAGTATACATCTTCTATATTTTTCACGAAAGATATAGCAGGTTCCTTTCTTGGCAGTTGTGTTAACTACATGCCACATATAGTTGTTCTCAGACACATTTTTTTTCGCTAATTAAGTTTTTTAAAGGTGTCCACCCTGTATATTTTTCATTAAAATCTACAGCAGGTTTCTTCCTAGGCAGTTGTGTTAACTCGATGGTAAAGAGTTTTTTTGATACAGCGTCAACAGAAAGATAGATTCCAGACCGACAGACAGACGGACTGGAGGAATTGAAATACCTTAATTTCCGTAATCTACATAGTGCAAATCTGAAGAAATCTCGAAGAGTGGTTTTTTCACGACTACAATACTTCCCTTCGGTAAAAGAGGGAAGTAAAAAAACGCATGAACTGACACCGACAAACCCGAATGAGAAAGTTATCATTGGTGTGTAGATAATCATATGCCTTTTTAAAACTGTTCAGCAGGTAAATAAATAGACCCCTGAGGACAATAGGTATTATGCAAATTTCGTAAATATGATGTTGTCACGCATTAATTAATTGTTCTACATAATTTTACCTATATATGCATAATTAATTTCAAAATATTTTCTATACTTCATGTATAAAAGTAGCATTGTGAACGCGAAAAACTGGAGAAAGTACAAACTTATCTAAACCTTGGCCAAGTCTCAAGCAAGAGGAGCCTGGTCTGGCTCATTTAGCATTTCTTTTAAATTCATATTTCGTATTCATAAGTATTCTGTATTTTGTTGTTAACATAGATAAAAATTGTATAGCTCTAGACTGCAAAAGTACATCAGTGTCTACTCCCAATAAAATGTTTATTTCATAACCAAGTGATGAAAGTATTAGGAATTTGTGTGTATTAGGATGTTATGCACAGGGAGAAATCTGTTAATAAGTATTGTTGTGAGGATCGTTTTAATAAAAGTCTAGTATAATAAGTTATTATTACAAATTTTACAATAATAAGCTTGAAGAGGATATGGAAAATTATATGTATTAGAAAATACCCTTTATTTGCACATAACCAACAGCGTTATCATCGTAATTTTGTCTGACTGACCTAAAAAACCAGATAAATTCGGTAGACTTTATTAAAGTAGATATGTATCTAGTTAACCTACCTCTGTAATTTGCAGAAATTAATTATAAAGTAAATATCACTAAATGAGCCCATTATTTATTTTTAGTTGATCTGGCCCCGTTCCGTTCAGCCCTTCAATTGCCATGGCGTAGTGTGATGTATGTCTGGCTGACTTCGGGTATGTGTGTCAGAAAAAATCCTACTACAATGCTTAAGCTGGAAAGTTTGCATTGAACAGGTGACCACCATGCAGCCAATTTATATTCCCTCTTAGGAATGTAATTCCTCGAAGTAATTAAAGCAACCTTTAAAATATCAAAGTCTTAACATATGTTCAACTTCATCTTAAAATAAAATTTATATGTTTCTTGAATTATACTTAATACCGTTAATATTATTACAAAGCGTTAAGACACTTTCATCCTGCTACAAAGAGCCTCCAAACATATTTCGTTTTGAGGAAATGAAATAAAGTAATTACTAAAACAACTTCTGTATACCAGTGTAGTGGTAATCATACTAACGCATTGTGGCACAAATAGTGCAACTGTAAATACCCATAACCAACTTGTATCTTAGACCAAAGAAAACTTTAATTATATCGTTCAACTATAATTGTACCTCTTGACAGCAAAATTATTTTAAACGGCTATTCGCTTTAAGAAAATGATTTTAATCTCTGTACGTTGGTGAGTCCTGATTCGCGAGAATGATAAATTACAAGTGGGAAAGCATAATTTGTTTCCATTTAGTTTGATCTTTTTCATTTAACACGCCAATCACCGATGGCTTGTATGTAATTCATCTCCTGTGATATAAAGCGATTACAGCTGGAAGATTAGTTGCATTGAGTTTCTGCATTGTCGGATGTGATGATTCGTTATTTCAATTTGATCTAGCTTAATTCATAAAGAACTACTTCAAAGGGGAAGCTTTTTTCGGTTATTCATTAAAAATGTCTTATTTTAGAGAAAAACTTTATTGCTAATTCTTTCGTATTTCTCTTAAATGTTAAGATTTAACCGCAACCGCACAGAAAAATTGTCAAAGAGTCTAGCAGGATTGCCACTCAGCTCCTGCGTGGATGATGTTCATTTTTTCATTTCCCTATCAGTGACACTTATAATTTTACCAAATATTAGCCCCTAATATTTAACTGTTTAGGTGTAATAAAAAATTACAAAAATATCAAAAATAATCTAGGTCTTTTGAACGGCTTAACCGATTTAAATAAATATAAGAAATATGTTGTAGATTATAATTGGGGCACACTTGAGAAAGGTATCTGATGATGGTAACATTGAAAAAGAATCTATATACTTAATAATAATAATAATAATAATAATAATAATAATAATAATAATATTTATTAACCACACAAAAGATACACATGGTACATATGGCATGTCAATATAAAAACAAAATAAAACAATATAAACAATACAAAACAGTATGTTATATAAAAACAATACACATATAAATAACAAATACATGTATAAAATTTGTTTTTCATTTTGTCATAAAAATATGTAATATGAAAGTCAAATTTATTCTAATAATAAATAAAAGGATTATCTTCGAGAAGATCTAACTAGGATATCCCGGATACAAACTCATCAATACTATAAAAACCGCCTTCCAGTAAGACGGTTTCAACTTTTTTTTTTAATAATATAGTGCTGCTGATTTCTCGCACTGTGTTTGGTAGTGCATTGTACAAATTGACACAATTATACCATGAGGAATGTTCGAACGTGGTAGTTTTATGAGCTGGAATGCTTAAGAGTTCCCCATGCCTAGTGTGATATGGGTGGGTATTTGCTATTTGAACAAACATATTAAAATTTTGTTTAGTATACATTATACATTTAAATATGTATACGGATGGTGGAGTTAAGATTTTCTTTTCTTTAAAAACTGTTCTACAACTTTCCCTAGATCTTAAATTGAATATTAAACGAATTAGTCTTTTCTGTAGAATGAATACCCTACTCATTTCTCTGCCACATCCCCAACTCATAATATTTAATGAGATGTGTGAGTAGGCCAAAGCATAATAAATATTCAGTAATCCATTTTCATCCAAAGTGTTTTTCATTTGCAGGATGCCAAAATATGCTTTGTTCAATTTTTTACATACAGTGTCAATATGATTATCTCATGATAACTTACATCCAGTACAGTACCAAGATATTTCGTTTCATCCTTCAGTTCTATACCCAAGATATTAAAATTTGTAGGTAGGGATTTTCTTATATGAAAATTCATTACTACAGTTTTACCAGCATTTAATATTAATTTATTACTATCACACCAAGCGCTTAAAATATTAATAATATTTTCAGCCTGTAACTGAATTTCATCCACACTAGTTGCCGTTGTTGAAATAGTGGTGTCATCAGCAAACATCGTAACATGTCCTTCATTTCTTACATAATCTGGAAGGTCATTTACAAATAACATAAATAATAAAGGCCCCAGGACCGAGCCCTGAGGAACTCCAAGTTTGACTTTATGAGTCCTTGAGTTTGTATTATTATAATTTACTATTAATGACCTTTCTTCCATATAAGATTTGACCCACCTTAAAGCAGTATTTCTAATTCCTAGATGATACAATTTTGATAATAGTATATCACAGTCAATGGTATCAAAGGCTTTGGATAAGTCAAAAAAAACTGATACAACATACTTACCAGCATCTAAACAGGAATATATATAATTAAGAAAATGACAGGAAGCCGTTTCAATCGATTTACCTGATCTAAAACCGTGTTGCGATGGCGTCAATATATTATTTTCCTCTACAAAATTAATAAGACGGATATGAAAGGCTGTTTCTATTATTTTAGATAATGTGCTAAGTATAGATATCTGCCTGTAATTATCAATGTTTTCTGGACTGCCTTTTTTAAAAAGTGGAATAACACGTGCAATTTTAAAAACATCGGGAAAACAACCCTGGCAGAACGACTGGTTTATTAAGTACACTAGTGAACAAACAACATGATCACTAATATGCTTTAGCATCCGTAGAGATATATCATCAATGCCACAAGAATTTTCATTTTTTAAATTACTAATTATACTCATAACTTCTTGTTCTGTGACGGGCTCAATAATAAATTCCAATTTACTTTTCTCTCTAATTAAAATACTCGGTAGGGACATGTTTTGCCCGAAATGCTCCGCCACCTTATGTTCGGCTACAGTGGAAAAATAGGAAGCGAATAATTCACTTACTTCATAAGATTCAGATACATAGTCCGCATTGTACTTAAGAATGATATTTGTATTTTTCTCATTATTTCTGCCAATTTTACTATTTATAATATTCCAGGTTTCCCTGGTTTTATTTGAAGAATTTTTAATTTTTTCATTAAAATATTTCTGTTTGGCTTCTTTCAATTTTTTTTTTTTGTACTCTTTTTTTCTAGCTTGATAAGCGATTTTAATTTGATTACAATTTAGAGACTTCATAAGCCAAAACATATTTTTTAGTCCCTCACTTTCTTGAATCAGTTCTTCAGTTATCCATCTTTTGTCATTTATTTTACTTTTTATACAATTTCGTTCTGTATACTTGACCGGACAACAAAAATTAAGATTCCATACAATCGTATCAACTAGAAACAGAAAACCATCATTTACATTTAAATAAAAAATGTAAAACCAATCAACTTTACTCATAACCGTACAAAAATGTTTTATGTTACTATTTGTAATGATACGTTTTTTAACTTTTACCTTTTGTTTGTACATCTCAGCTTGGTTTTCTTCAACGGCAATAGTGCTTATACATAACAAATGCGCTAAATGATCAGCAATATTAGGATTTATCAGTCGGCAGTCAAAGATAGTTGCTGGCATGTCAGTAATCATGTAGTCAATGCAAGTTGAACTAGTGTGACCATTTCTGTACGTAAATATTCTAGTACTTTCTGTAGAAATTACCATGAGTTCATAACAACTTAACAGATCCTCAAGTGATTTTGTAATGGTACACTTTTTATTAAAATCTATATTAAAATCTCCACACAATACAATAAAATTACATTTTTTTGAAGCAATGTTTAGTGCTCCCGAGAGACTTGATAAAAATATGTTTACATCTCCATTTGGTGGTCGGTATACTGTTATGTTAATAATTTTTTTATTGTTTATATTAATACCTACTGCACACATTTCAATATGACATTCTACGGATAACTCAGTTATAGCTAAAATATCATCCGCTTCAAGATTACATTTTACCAAAATAAGTGAACCTCCTCGAATATGGTTTTCTCTGGAGAAATTTGTAGCTAATTTGTATCCTGGATAACGAAAATGAACAATATCGTTCTTGCATATCCAATGAGAGACTTCTTTAGTCAATATATTGCTCTGGTATCCTTTTTTAGTAGAATCTTCAAATACTATTTTAGAACATATAATTTCTTGGAACCGATAAAATAGGTAGATCAACCTTAAAATGACATATTTTTCTAGACTGTATTATACGGTGTGTTCCACTTTTCATGGTAACACCTTATTACTTATCCAATTTCATCCAACTTTGGATCGGTTTCAAAGACCTTTACTTTATCTTTTTTGAGTAAAACAAAACTTATTTCAGACATTGGCGTGCCTTTTTATTAAAAAAAGTGTAAATTTTTAGAGAAGTCTTATTAGGCATTTTTCTTACTGAAAAACTAATGCAATATTATTGATAAGTGTTCTTTAGAACCCCTTATACTCGTATATGAGTTGCTACTAGATTTTCACGTTCTTCGTTATTAAATAAATAAATCTTGGATATGTATATTTCACCGTTTTACCTGCACTGATAAAAGTAGTATAAAAGTAGTAAAATTGTCGAGTAATTGAGCACTTTACTAAGTAAATTTCCCATGACATGACATGAAACACATTTTTTTCTAAATAATATCGGTGTATGTAATGTTCTGGTGTAACTTTAACATGTGCTTGTACTTTTACAGTAAAACCGTATTTTTTCTTTGAAATTTTAATGCTCTAAAACCAAAAACAATTTCGAATATGACGTAATAACATAAACATGTACAGGTAGAGGTAAAAAAATATTTAAGGATATTGAGTTTTCTTTCTTAAAAATTTTTCAAAAAATCACTCTGTATGCATGTTTTTGCTTTCAAACACTATTAACACGACTAGTACATCAGTACGTCATCTGTCTGCCTTCCCAACGTACAATGAAGTATTTTCCCGGATAGCCTGGCAAGAATACCCAGCGCAAGTAAACTAAAATTAATATCTGTAAGTTTTTGAACTCGCTGACTACGAACCCGATGTTAGAAATTTCAAAATCAAAATGCTGCAACCTTAAAGAATTATCTAAAAAATAGAATAAAACATGATTCGGTGTCCTTCATCTCTTTACTTAAGAATCTGATATAATTTTCAAAAATAAAATGGTGGACTAAAGCTTGTTTTTTACATTGTTACACAGCCCCAATAAAAAAACCGCTGCCCAAGGAATCACTGCTTCCACATCCAAATTTTTTATCCAAGTCACTAACAACGGAAAAAATTTGTATGTGGAAATAATAGTTTATGGAACTTTAATAATATAATATTTGAAATCCTCTACCCCAAAAACCCATAAAACGATACCCCACATCGGTAGCGGGGTGGGGGGTGGTGATGGGGGGTGATAGGGGGTGGATGAAGTAAAAAAATATTTTGAAGTTTCTGGTTCTTGTACACACACTAAATCACATTTTTTTTCATCCCCTTTAATAATAGGGTGGGGGTGGTAATGGGGGTGGCTAATGCTAAAACTTTTTTTGGGACCTTAGCTTCTCTTGTATATACTAATACCAATTTTATGGACTCTTACCTGCTTGATTTACCTATTTACCCCAAATTTACCCAATTTACCCCCCAACCCTCCGACGGAACAAGATGAAAATATAATCTAGTTCTAGATCTCGTTAAAGTACATATGTGTACCAAATTTCAAGTCAATATCTCCATATTGAATTGAATTCACCATCTTATTTTTGAAATTTCTAACATTCTGATGTTAGAAATTTCAGCGTGTCCAAAAATGGACATTAATTTTAGCGAGTATTCTGAATTCTGGCCAGTTATTTAGGAAAATACCCCACTGTGCGAAAGTCCATACCTCAGAGACGCAAAGAAACTAGTATGGTAGCAAACCTTTGAAATTTATTGATGCTTCTATCACGCCAAATTTTACTCAACTGGCAAGTTGCCAATCTCTTTCTATTTGTCGTTAAATTTCATATTGGCCGTTAGTGAGCTTTAAGGTGTACCTCTTGTTAACTTATTTTCATTTGCGCGGTATGCAAGCATAATTTGTTTCAAGTTATCATCATTATCTTTACTTATGGGATATAAACCACTCCCTCGGTGAATTGAACGAGAATACAAGAAAAAATTTAAAAAAAAATCGAACGGCATTCAAAAAATATCTCCAAAAATTAAGAAATGTAATTTCACTCAGTTTTACAAATACCTATCTACCTATTAGTGGAAAGTAGCAAGAAATTTACCAGATACTGCGCAGCTTCAACATACCCTCCAAATGTATTCAACTAATAAAAGCAACAATGGCAACATTAGGCATACAAAACGAAATGACGGAGAAGTTCCAAGGATTAAAACAGGGCGACGGACTCGCCCCGACACTGTTTAACCTGGCTCTGGAATATGTCATACGACAAACAAATGCTAGGAGGTCAAACTTATTAACAAACAAATCGGTACAACTGGCCACCTACGCAGATGATATCAACATTATGTCCCGCTGAGCGGAAAAGGCGGCAGAATCATACACACAAATGAAAAGATAGGCCAGAAACATCGGACTAGAAATAAATACACAAAAGACAAAAACACTAATCCAGTCAAGAACAAGAGGAAACGAAAACCACCTCAGAGTAGAGGATAACGTGGAGGTTGTCCAGAGCTTCACATACTTTGTTGAACTCAACACGAAAGGATCAGAGGAATCGGAGATACAAAATCGAATAATATCGGCAAACACAGCCTACTTCGCTTTGTCCCATATATTCCGATCCAAAACCATACACAGAAAATCAGAAATCAGGATATACAAAATCATCATCAGGCCGATTATTATGCTATGGTTGCGAGACATGGGTCATGACAGAGAACTTAAAGAATAAACTGGAGGTATTTGAAAGAATACTAAGAGGGATCTTTGGGCCACTAAAGGAAAATGAGATATGGAGAAGATATAGCCATGAAATCTACCAACTTTTCAAGGAGGCACCTATCTCAGAATTCGTCAGGCTACAGAGGCCACGATGGGCTGACCACGTAGTGAGAATGCCGGATAACAGACTACCAAAAAGGGCTCTCAATGGTAGGATGCAGGGCAGAAAACCAAAAGGGAAACCACGGAAAATATAGGAAGATGGAGTGGCAGAAGACGTGCAAAACTTGATAGGCGTCAGAACTTGGAGGAGAGCGGCACTAGATCGACAGTGTTGGAGACGAAAGATAAAGGAGGCCAAGGCTCAATTTCGGCTGTCGCGCCATTGGAGAGAGAGAGAGCAAGGAATTGTATCTTATTACCAAATATCAGTTTGAAGTTGGTGCAAAAAAACTACTAATTTCAAAAATATGCTTTGCACCTTCAATTGATATTTGGTAATAAGGTACAGTTCCTTGCTACTTTCCACTAATAGGTAGACAGGTATTTGTAAAACAGTGAAATTTTATTTCTTACTTTTTAGAGATATTTAAAAAAATAATATATTGTTTTATTAAAAGTAAAAGTGGTACTTTTGTGACGTGTCTGTAAGTTTGCCGGACTCACTTCGTTCGTCCGGCAATTAAAGACAAGTCACAACAAGTGGCTTTTACTCCGAATAAAACATCTCATGGCCGGCGCATAGTGGCGAGAAATGCCAATGTTCCACCCAAATTACTCTAGAGGTCGTAAATTTTAAGTTATTGAGACATTCTTTTTTTTAAAATGTTCATCTTGAATTTACCTATCGATCCCTCTAGCCGGATTTTGAGATTTCATTTTTCGTTTTTTTTAATTTTTAATAGAAAATCATATTTTTACAGAAAAATACTGTTTTTTCTATTAAATTTGTTCTAACGGGCCGTAAAGTTGAGTTTTCGTAACAAATTTTTTTTTCAACTCTTCGTCCTTTAATCAGCTATTGAACTGTCTAGATGAATTTTTGATTTAGTTGTTGACAACTGTCAAAATTACTGTCAAATATAAAAAAATACGATTTTTAGATAAATAATTCATACAACAACAGGTTGGTGTTCAGAAAAATATATATAGTGTTTTCAATGTACCTGGTTCCGAAGTTGACAGGAAAATAAATATTTCTAAATTTGGCAGCGCCATAATTGTTGTCAAATTTCCAAAGATAGATGGAAGAGCTTATTAATTTTAAAAATACCCTGTAAATGTATAGAAAAATAGAATATATTGTTTTTGATCTGTTTGATTTAGTAATTGACAGGAAAATATGAGTTTTAAATTTGGCTGCTGTCATAATTGCTGCCAATTTTCAAAATACAGTGCTTATTAATTTTAAAAATGCACTATAAATGTATAGAAAAATAGATATATATTGTTTTTAAACTGCCAGATTTAGTAGTTGACAGGGAAATATGGTTTTTAAATTTGGCAGCTACCATAATCGCTGTCAAATTTCACAAAATAGAAGTTAGAGCTTATTAACTTTAAAAATACCCTGTGAATATATAGCAAGACGGATACAAATTGTTTTAATAAATCAGGAAGATAAAAAATAATATATATCTATTTGTCTATACATTCAAAGGGTAGTTTTGAAATTAGTAACTTCTAATCTGCACACCTTAAAACTTGACAGTAATCATGGCAGCTGCCAAATTTAAAAATTATATCTTCCTATTACTTACGAAACCAGATAGATCAAAAATAATATACATCAATTTTTCTATACATTTATAAGGTATTTTTAAAGTTAATAAGCTCTTACCTCCATGTTTTGAAATTTGACAGCAATTAGGTATGTCAGCTGCCAAATTTAAAAATGATATTTTCTATCAGTTACGAAAATCAGACAGATAATAATAGACAAAAATAATATATATCTATTTTGCTACACATTTATAGGGTGTTTTTAAAATTTATAAGCTCTTACTATATTTTGATATGAGACAGCAATTATGACAGCTGCCAAATTTAGAAATCATATTTTCCTGTCAACTTCGGAACCAGGTACATTAGAAACAATTTGTATCCGTTTTGCTATATATTCACAGGGTATTTTTAAAGTTAATAGCTCTAACTTCTATTTTTTGAAATTTAACAGAAATTATGGTAGCTGCCAAATTTAAAAACCATATTTCCCTGTCAACTACTAAATCTGGCAGTTTAAAAACAATATATATATATATCTATTTATTAATTAATAAGTTGTTACCTCCCTATTTTGAAAATTGACAGCTGCCAAATTTAAAACTCATATTTTCCTGTCAATTACTAAATCAAACGGATCAAAAACAATATATATCTATTTTTCTATACATGTACAGGGTATTTTTAAAATTAATAAGCTCTTCCATCTATCTTTGGAAATTTGACAACAATTATGGCAGCTGCCAAATTTAGAAATACATATTTTCCTGTCAACTTCGGAACCAGATACACTGAAAACACTATATATATTTTTCTGAACACCAACCTGTTATTGTATGAATTATTTATCTAAAAATCGTATTTTTTTATATTTGACAATCATTTTGACAGTTATCAACAACTAAATCATAAATTCATGTAGACAGATCAATAGCTGATTAAAAGACGAAGATTTGAAAAAAAAATTGTTACGAAAACTCAAATTTACGGCCCGTTAGAATAAATTTAATAGAAAAAACAGTATTTTTCTGTAAAAATATGATTTTCTATTAAAAATTTAAAAAAATGAAAAATGAAATTTCAAAATCCGGCTAGAGGGATCGATAGGTGATTTCAAGACGAACATTAAAAAAAAAGAATGTCTCAATAACTTAAAATTTACGACCTAGAGTAATTTGGGTGGAACACTGACATTTCTCGCCACTGTGCGGCGTATTAAATAAAATACGCGTTGCTATGCCGCTCACAGAGTCAGAAAAAGTACTTTTACCTCCGTTGTTAATGGCAACGCACAGCCGTTTAAAAAGTCAAACTTAATGTCTCATGAAATGAGATAAGAAATGTCATGTTTTTCTGACGTTTGAAGAAAGAATTTTTTATTTCAACCTTTCTAGTAGCTTCACGTATTTCAAGGACCCTGCTTGGAGGATAAATAATTAATACATCATAACCTCACTTTAGTTCCTTATAATAATATGCTTTTAGTACACAGTACATAATATCAAATAGTCGTTTATTCTTCTGTTTCCGCTATTGTACTAGGTTTCACGTAAGTCTACAAAATATTTGCTGGCATTATTGCATCTCAATTAAAAACCATCATGCAATGAAACCGTCATCATTAACAGCATTGAAAATAACGTGAGCGAGAACATGCTGTATAATTTGTTTGTAAAAGCAAATTGTTCAACGGGCGTGTTTCTTAATAAAGATCCCAGTTCATACTGTTGTCGTAGAAGACATTTTTCGGCTGATTCGCCTCCATACAAGGGTCTCTTTCGTTGCGAAATGGTATATGATATGGTAGGAACTTATAATAGTGCCCCGTTGTTTATTATCACCGGCGACTCCGCCATAACTTAGAATGTGCTCGGAATATAAAAAAGAATTTCCAATTTTTGTTCACCTTACACTAGATGTGACTTGATAAATTTAGTGTGGGACCACCGCCGTACCATAGCCTACAGTTTGCAGCAGGTTTGACAGAAATCGCTTAAGCTACGCGAGAACAAATATGTAAAAAAAAACATATATACGGGTCGAATTGAGAACCTCCATTTTAAAATTTTATGAAGTCGGTTAAAACAAGGTTCAATTTTTTGTGAACAGGTGCAAAAAATACATGTAAAAACTACATTCTCTCTGTGATGCTTCTTCTGCAAAATATTCTTAAGTATATGTTGCAAAAGATATATTTCGGCACAATTAGTATCAAAATTAGGAGATTTAGTTTTAATGCCTACGGACATTCACTGCATTGCATTATTTATTCACATATTTAAACATATGTAAGTGCCTGAATAATATTTACATTTAGATTCGGTCATAACCATAGAAATTTATGAGCGAAGGTAAATTTCATTAGAACTTGCACAATAATCCTAATTGCGTTAAAGTGTCGTACTAAAAATATTAAATGTTAGAACGCATGCTTTCTCCATTTCAGGTTTTGTTTAATGCAAATCAATGAAACAACCAGAAATCCCAATTTCATGGTTTTAATTATCATGTACCTATTCATTGTGTGTAAGGTTGAGAAATGGATTGCCTTAAGTGGTTTTATTAAATTTTGCAGTCTTAGTCAAAACGCTAAATTAGTAAGGACAAAAAAATGAAAAAAAATGCAGTATAATATAACTGATGTCTTTTTCATGGTATTAGTAGATTTAGAAGAAGGGTCCTCAAGGTTTCCAACCAAGAACAAAATGTCACCACCTTGTAACTATAACTATATCCAAAGATTTTTCTCCAAATTCAATATTAAGTAATGAAATCTGATTAAATAAGATAGTAGCTATATTCTTTCGCCACTTGTACACACAGTGTGCTTGAAGGTAGAAAAATTATGATGAAAATGAGTCCAAAATCAGTTTGCGCAGGCTGATTCTACATTAAAAGTAGATTCAAAATTTATGAAATTTAAAATCGTAGCTGATCCCTTTCGCGTTTTATCCACATTTTTGGATTTTAACCCTTTGCAATACAGTAACTCGTATACATCAACTTTTTCTTCGAGCACTTAGCACTTTTAGAAATAAAACTAGTAAATGCTTTGTATAGTACGATGGAATAGACTTTCTACCTACGTTACATCTTACAAAATTAGTTATTTTTCTCATTTGATTACCTGAAACTCCTAAATTTATCCTAAAGTTATCTAAGCTCTCTTCATCAAATGAAACACTTTTTTTAATACTCGGATTTAAAACTACTTTTGTCTCCCGACCACCAGCAGATACATTAAAACTAAAATTTTCATTTTTCTAGCAGATTGAACCTTTTTTTAATAATGGTACTTAGAATTTGATTTTGATTTTTTTCAGTGAGCTTTTCTACAATTTTTAATACATTTTCTTTGCTATTTTTACAAATGTGACTTTTACCCCTTCCAATCTCTTAAAAACAATCACCACACAACAAATTTCTAGTATCTTCACTCTCTATAGATGAAATCGTCAGGCTATCTATTGCTGAACGCCCATAAAGTCCCGTAGAAACATCAATTTTGTTTTCTAAATCTCTTTTATGTCCTTTACCTTTATCAATTTTAACGTGGCCTTTGAAACAACCAGTCAAACATATATAACAGTTGCATGTATTTTGTGTCGTACGAGTATCCTTTGGTAATATGACATCTGTATAATTAGGCATTTTCTGAAATGGTCTTTGAAATTTACCCTTGTTAGCATCAAGTAGTGTGAGAGAACAAGTTGTACATATACTTAAAGGATACTTTTCATTTTTTAGATCAAAGTCTTCAAATATAAATTTTTTAATCAATTTTTTAGTGTTTTCAGTTATGAAAAATTTGTATGGTTTTTTTTTCCCAAATATAATTTTTTTTCCACATAGAGCACATGCCTTTTTTCGATTATCCTCGTTAGAGGATTTATTTCCATGGCTCATTTGAAATCGTTATAATTTGACAGACTTTTAACCAATGAAATTTTTTTTTATTTTTTAGTTCTGGAAAAAAGTATACTATATACTTTTGAGATTTACACTTTATGTTTGGAAACAAAATACGAGTAGCTACCTAGCGACAAAGAGTGTAATCCAAATAAATTATTTTGTCAGTAATGAAAAAATGTATAAACATTAAAACACTTACAAGTAAAAAGATAATTAAATTTTAATTAAACGTTTTTGTTTCTTGGTTATTTCCAAGTGCTTTACAACAAATGAAATTTAATTTTTAGTTGAATTTCTAAAAGTGCTAAGTGCTCGAAGAAAAAGTTGATGTATACGAGTTACTGTATTGCAAAGGGTTAAAATCAAAAAATGAGGATAAAACGCGAAAGGGATTAGTTACGATTTTAAATTTCATAAATTTTGAATCTACTTTTAATGTAGAATCAGCCTGCGCAAACCGATTTTGGACACATTTTCATCATAATTTTTCCACCTTTAAGCACACTGTACAAACAAATTTTAATTTCAAGTATATAGTATTTATATCGATTTTTCAAGGGCGTTCGATACAGTAAATCATAAACACTTGTAGAAGAACTTAAAATCTATTGGATTTGGTCACCATTCTTTAGGTTGATTAAACATTTTTATTATTATACTCTTCGCAAAAACGAAGAGTATATTGTATTTGATCGGCACATTTCTAAAATCATAAATATCGCTCGTAGAGAAAAAAAATTCGTATTATTGTGTTAGTGAACGAATTCTGAACAACTTTCAAAATGTCCGTCTGTCCGACCGTCAGTCTGCCGTCCGTCACGTTTCTTGTAAACGCGATAACTTAAGAAAGAAAAGTCCGATTGTATTGAAATTTAGAAAGTAAGTTAGTGTTAGCTAGAGGAAGAACCCTATTGTTTTTTAAGAAAAACGATCAGTAAATAAAAAAGTTATTAATTATTTAATTAAAAAAAAAAATTCTCTTCATTTTTGTCGCTTGTACTAAAATGGAAATCTTACGAGATATTATTTCCATAATAATTTTTTTTTTGTTTATGAAGTTTACTAACATATATTACATAGAAGTGAAATATGTATGAATGTCGAAAGATATATATCACAGACAACCAATTTTTCTAGTAATAGGTGGTGGCGCAGCGGCTAAAGTTTTGCGTTGCAATCAAAAGGTCCCGTGTTCGAATCCCACAGGTTGGATATTTTTTTTTCATTTTTTTTTTAATAAAATTTTTTTCACAATAAAGATGGTATCACAAAATTTAGGATGTCCAAAAACTAACATTATTTAGAAGAAAACTGCGAAGAGTATCCTATAGAATGTGTAACAATATATAAAAAGCTCAGTAAATTGGCGAAGAGTACGTTTTTAGCTTGTTTTACTTATACTATACCAGCCTATTATGAAGTACCTTAAGGATGTCATTGTGGTCCATTACTGTTCAACCTTTTTGTCAATAACATACCAGATATAACTGATAACTCATAATCTTATATACCCAGATGATTTGAAAATATTTAATACGGTTCAGTCTCTTGATGAATGTGTTTACTTCAATTGGACATCAACAACCTGAACAAATTGTTAAGATTAAATGATATTAAACTAGATATAAATAACTGTTTTATCACTAATGTTCCTAAATCAAGAGATTCATTAGTATATGAGTATAAAATAAACGATGTAGTCCTAAATAACCTTAACAAAATGAAAAATTTAGGGATTATATTTGATAAACTAATATTATTTAATAGTCTAACACAAAAAAATTAAAAATCTAGGCTTGTATTTCTAAGTAGATATAAATATTTCTCACATAGTACCTTTAAGATGTTGTTTTGCTCTATTGTCCGATTTGGATTGGAATATGACTCTGTATGGTCACCTTATTACTATACAAATATAAATGACCGAAAATGGGTTAAAAGGGGTTGCAGAGGAAAACTGACAAGATAGAATAATTTTATGTGTCCAAAATTGATTTCAGCGGATCAAAATACTTTTTTGTCAGAAATTCTAATGTAAATAAAGATTTCCGTAAACAGTAATAAATAAATAAATAAAGAAATAAAAAGTGTTTTGTAATTTAATTTAATTAATAAAAAGGTTATTAATCATTTAAATTTCAAAAACTACCTTCTAAATTTTTATATTTTGGGAATGTATAGACATCTAGTGACATGTTATTTCCTTTCATTATGTATTTATGTATTTTACTAATTTCATAATTAATAAAAGGCCATAGTTCAAGGATATATTCTTTCGACCAAAATATGAGGACATAACCAAACATGCTTTAGTACCTTGTTGCTTTGGAAAAAGATACAGGGTGTCAAAATTGTATTTTTTTTCTTTTTTTGCAATATCTCAACTACCTCTTGACCGATTTTCTCCAAATTTGATAAGGAAACATTTTTTAAGATAAGAAACAATAATTTATGTATCATACCACGCTAGTCCATAGAGGGCGCCTCATGAGCTGTACCTGATGATGAATATTTTTTCTCTTTTGATTTACGAAACGTTGTGGCACTTTTGACTGGAAAATTTCATGCAGTCATTTCTACATAAAAAGTGTACACTTGATAGAACTTGAAAATTCCAACCGTTTTCGAGAAAACTGCGGCAAAAAATTTCAAGAATTCCTTGAAAACAAACTCAATTTGAAAAGGACCAAATTGAATTTATTGAAAAAATTACGCAACGTAAAAACCAAAGAGTGACAACTACGCAAACTCGCTGACTTTCTTATGAACTATTTGCTGCAACTTAGAGTAAATTTTCGATGTAGCCCCCACTTACTTCTATTACAATTTATAATTTTTATTACTATATTATAGACTTTTACGCCCATAACAGTAATGAGTGGTGGTCTAGTGGTTACACTTTAGACAAATTCAATTTCTCACACGAATGGGTTGGATGCAGTTTTTTTTACTTTACTTTATACTGACAAGTGATTCATTAGCTAAGTTGGTATCATAAAATTTTAAAATGTCTAAAAACAACATTATTTACAAAAAAACTGCAAATAGTATTGCTACAGAATGTGCAAAAATTATATAAAAAGCTTAATAAATAGGCGAAAAGCATAATGTTTACTCTAATTTTATTTTAAAATATCTTTTTGATGTTTTAGTACTTGAGTAGTAATTCCTTTTGTCGATTTTCCAATAACTCATGGTTTGCAGTAATAAAGATTTTCATTTTTTAATACCTAATACAATATTTCATATCCCAAAATATCACAATTAATCCTCGGATGAGTTTATTGAATATGCATGTACTTTCCACATGTTCTTTTACACTGCATGAAAATAAACAAAGGAAAACAAAAAGATAATATTTACCGCGTATATAATTTTTAAATTATCACGTCCAGAATTACTTGCTCTGAGCGATTATTTAAAATAATACTATATGTTGTATGTTTCCTGAAAAGTAATATTTCATATCCAAGAAATATACTTTCCATTTCTGCAAGTTGTAATTAAAAATAATAAACATATTCATAGCTTTCTTGCATATTTTTCATTTATCGATAAACATAATTAATTGCCGTATAATTTTATACGAATAGCTCTACTCATATGTATATTAAAATAGTAACATTTTCAACATGATTACATACCTGTTTTATTTGTTGTGTGGCAGGTATCTGTGGCAATAGTAAATCGATTTTTTTTTTAATTTCAAATTTCTATTATTATAAGCAGTTATGAATTAAAACTTTTTTTACTTGTCCGTGAATAACAAACTGAATCTTCTGCTCGCTCTTTAAGGTTTTTTAGGAATCATCATTCAATAAAATACACACCTGTAGAATGCAAAATGCAACCGCAAAATATAAATATCCCTATCCCGAGCTTTTGATTCCTTAGACCATCAATAGGGCCTCCATTACAATTTATAAAATCGTATAAACAATCGAGATCAAGTTGTTCAAATCAATGATGTCAAAATTGAACCTAGGAAGGTAACCCAGCGTGTCCCACAAGGCTTCATCCCGGGCCCTCTATTATACATTATTTTTGCTAATGATCTAGTTTATTTTTAAAGCCAATTGAGAATTTACAAACAGTGTGCTTTGCTGGCGATACAAATTTTCTAATCATGGAAAGCAACGGCACAGAAGCAATAAATTTGGCAGAAAATATATACCAAAAATGAATTCTATGGTCTGAAAAAAAAAACTAGTCAATTTAAATAACAAAAAAACCATCTCGATACGCTTCAAACAACAAATTTC
Source organism: Rutpela maculata (assembly GCA_936432065.2). Lineage (NCBI taxonomy): Eukaryota > Metazoa > Arthropoda > Insecta > Coleoptera > Cerambycidae > Rutpela > Rutpela maculata. The sequence continues at coordinate 41,269,888 of OW386285.2, forward strand.
GGAAGCTATGTTATTTTTTATATTATTTCTTTCATTTTTTTTTATTGCTATTTTAAGCTACACATCATCAGAAGGTGTTGTTCAAACAGTTGAGGAAGGAAGCTTCAATAGAAGAAAGTGGATAGTGCAGCTAGTGACCAAAATATACAGTGCTGCTGCAGTGATGTGGAGTCCACAAACTGACATTTCAAAGGACCACGCACACAATACATGAGATTTCATACAGCCGTCGATTTGGCTGAAAATTTGGTATGTTATAGTCCATAACTTCCTGGTCAAAAGTGCTTATGGCCATAAAGCCCAATATGTCCTAAATTTCGAGATATTGAAGGTCAAAGGTCGTTTGAGGTATCACTTATTATAGCTACCAAGTCACCTTCAGGTGCCTCTTTGACCCTAGTAATATTACTCTGGTATAAAACTCGACGACCTTGAACAGATTTATGACCTTGGCCCATGGATCATGGCCAAAGTTACCACTAACAAATGTCACAAAATGTCACACTAACCATAGTAATATTTATCTGGCATATAAAAAAAGATGTACTGACGTTTTTTTTAGCTTGACGTTACCATTGACCTTGACCCGTAAGTTTCCGACACTCTAAGGTATCAAAGTTCAACCCTATTTTTTATATGCTAGATAAATATTGCTATGGTTGGTATGGCACTTTGGATGGGTCAAGGTCATAGATCTGTTCAAGGTCGTCGAGTTTTATACCAGAGTAATATTTCTATGGACAAAGAGGCACCTGGAGGTGACTTGATAGCTATAATAAGAGACGGCTCATACGACCTTTGACCTTCAATATCTCGAAATTTAGGACATTTTGGGCTTTTTGGCCATAAGCACTTTTGATCAGGAAGTTATAACATACCAAGTCGACGGCTGTATGAAATTTCATGTATTGTGTGCATGGTCCTTTCCATGTGACAAATTGCTTACACCTAATCTAAGCGTCGAATTGAGATACCGATTGGAATTCATTTTGCTTAATATGATGATGGATTTATTGTTATTTTCTAAATCTCACCGGGGCACATTTGGAATGAAGATTCAATTCTAGAATGTGGCCAATCGAGCAAGCCATTGATTAGATTTGATTTACTAGACTACGGTAGGTATTGCTATCACTCTTGGAAAACTCACCGCCGAACTGGCTACGTCCACACTGGCGCTGGGTTGGAATTGGGCCAAGCTTGTTGCCAGCAGCGAGAGCCACATGTCGCATGGTAGAGGAATGTAGAATGGGAAATTGGGAAGTGTAGGTGTTTTTAAGATGCATTGCCACATTACGTCGTAATACAGACGTTCCTCTTGTTGTGTTCTTGCTTCTAGAATTTTTCTTTTTACAAGTCCTTTGTTCCTTCTATTTCTGATTACGGCAGCGCATTCGCATTCCTTGCGATTTACTTCTTGTTCCTTTTCTAGCTTGTTAATAATCATCTCGTTGTTATCTCGTGTACCTCTATTTTTTTTTTAGTTTCTTGCTGTTTAGTATTAGCGCTCTCTTCAGTTGATGTGTTCATCCCTTTCTTTACACATGTATCCAGTTCTCCTTTTCATATTTATGTCCTTCTTGTTATTGTTCTTTTTCCTATCAATGTTGCAGTATATACCGTTCCATTGATTTTACGGATTTAATATAAGGAGGAACTATGACGAATCCTTGTTGGATGCTAGCATTAAAAGATGGTATTTTTGACTAAATTCATTTTAAATTTTGTAGCACACCATCCTATCTATATAATTTAAGTTGAATAGTATTGTTTCGATCTGTTTCTCTAGTTACTAATGGATCAGTTTGAATATTGCATTAGTGTGGATATAATTAGTAATGATAATGCTAATTAAAAAAAGAAGACGGGAAGTTGGCTGCAATGGAGTTGCTGCAAGTATATTTCTCAGGAGTTAACTGCTGCTTTGAGGTGGGATTGGTTTAAGTTACATTAAGGGTCGGTACATTCATCTCCAGTTAAATATATCCGATAGATAGATCCCATGTAAACAATTACTGTTACAATTGTATCCAAGGAAATTACCTAAATAAATTTAACGGGATATAAGTACCAGCAATTAAGGTTTACTTTTGGAGCAGTATTTCTTAGGTTGAGAGCGGACGAGCTTATTTAAATAAAATATTGTGCTAACCTGAATATTTTTATTGTTTATTCGGAATCATTATTTCACCAATTGCCTGAGAACCCATAAGACTGAGCTGGAAAGGTGCAATTTGAGTTAGAGAAATGGTTTGATATACAGAAGAATAATAATGTTTAATAGGGCATTTCTGACATTCTCCAATGATACTGAGTTACTTCTGCTCATGTTACGATTTTATTAATTAAACAGGTCCACAAAAAAGTGATCTGTCCGGCGAACCAGACCAGTACATCTTTATGCATTTTGATTCGTTGAATCCAAAGTCAGAATTGTCAGATTGGCTCGTTTTTCATGCCTAACCTCAAAAACTCCCGTAAAAAGCCGGTTTTTCGCCTTTTACACTCAAAGGTGTAGTTACAATTTTTTTTAATATGCTTACCTCATAATCATAACTCATATATCTGTAACCCCGTAGCCCTATAACTTCATAACTCTATAATCCTATTATTCGAGGTGTGCAAGCTTGTATAACCACCTAACTCTGAGTAAAGAGAAATTTTACACATCTTACTTCAAAAACCATATAACTCAGAGTGATCAGGCTTTTATAATCTCATAACCTCTAAATCCTGTAACTCCATTAGGGAATCCAACGTCCTGTCAAAATTTTTTGGCATTGAGGACAAACACGGAATTGTTTTTATTACATTCCGGGAACGCAGCCAAGCCAACAGAAAAACAAACTTTTAACGAATGAAAACGGATGTTTACTCTCGACGCCATGTTGACAGTCACGTGGTTTGGATACTCATCAGCTCAAATCGGAACTTCTGCTTGTGAATAGGAAAATGGGCTGCTTGATGAATCTTACAATTGCATTTCTTAGATTCTCATATTGACTACTTGCCAGAAAATCTTGGTGATCTCAGTGAAGAGCAAGGTGAAATGTTCCACTAGGACCTCAAGGATGTCGAGCGTCGATACCAAGGCAGGTGGGATAAACATATGATAGATGATTACTGTTGAATGCCCGCGCGAGATATACCTGAGGATGAAAACGTAATTTAGTTAGAGTTTCGTGGTTACAGAAGCCTAAACGCCCCGAATAATATGGTTACAGGGTTATGGAGATGTAGAATTATGGGGTTACAGTCATAAATATGTTGTTTTGGTTTTATGAGATTATGAATTAAACATTAAAAAAGATTTCTAACTACTTATTTGAGTGCGAAAGGTGAAAAAATTCGCTTTTTACGGGCGTTTTTTGAAGTTAGGGATGAGAAACGAGCCAATCAGACAATTCTGATTTCGGATTCTGCAGGTCAAAATACATAAGGATACACTGGTCTAGTCCGTCGGGCAGCCCACTTTTTTATTTACGGGTGTTTTTTGAGATTAAGTATGAAAAACGAGCCAATCTGACAGTTCCGACTTCGAATTCTGATTCAGCGGGTCAAAATATATTAGGATACACTGGTCTGGTCCACCGGATAGGCCACGTTTTTTTATGGGCTTGTATAATCATTGTTCTATTATTAATGTTCTAGCGCCAGACGATGAGTTAATGAAAATTTATTTCCAGTAAATAATAATAATAAAATGATTTACAAGAGTACATCAACGTTGACATTATTTGCTTATATTGATTGAGTATTGTGTAGCCATTAGCAAAATTGTGGCATACGAGATGGCATCAGAGGAAAGAAGTAATCACTGTGAGACGGTTTAACGGTATTTGAGTTAGGATATGAGGGTATTATATAATAACATAATTTTGTGTGAAATTTTGTATTACACGATATTTTAAAGCGTAACTAAAAAAAGCAGTAGTTGCTTAGCTTCTTTCCCTACAACTGCTAACACTAATTACTGCTGAAAATATGAAATAAGCCGCAAAAGAATTAGTTATATATAGGTGTATTGAATAACAATTACTTCCTTTGAATTTTTAAAGACGCGACTGATACTGTGAGTAGGTAGCATATGGAATATAAAGCGTTGTAAGGAGAAGAAACTAATGAGAAACTATAAAAACGAATTGCTGCTATTGATTTTATGATCCTGTGTTTATGTGGGAAGACTTTGTTATTACAGCATTTAGATACTCACCATTTCGTAAAAACATTCTTAAATAAAGCGACAAATAATCATAAAATTGTTTTTTGGCATGAAAATATTAAGTAACTATGACAATGACGTAACTAAGAAAATATAATGGATCTAGCAACCGTTTACTATAAAAGGCGATGCAGGAGCTCAGATATTCATTCTCATTCCAGAGACAAACAGAGACAAATATTTTTGTGACATCGCACAAATGATAGCTAGATAGTGCGTAGTCTTGAAAATAGACAGTACAGACCTTTCAAGACAAGACTGCCTCTACATATGCTGGTGTGTGTTAAGCTATCAATATTTGTTATAAAGGCTTCACGTACTTAATGAATTGCCAAGCATCGCGTTAGTTCATGTCAAAGTGACAAGCGTCACAACTGAACGTCATAGTGACAGATGTCAATTAAATTAAATGCCAATTAAATGTCAAAGTGATAGATGTCAATTAGACTGAATGTCAACTAACTGTCAAAGTGACAGATGTTATACTCTCTCTGTCATAGACATTCGTAGAGATGAAATTAAAAGTTTTTGATGTCTTAATGTTTTCTGATGTTGAATTATCTGTAGTCTTATGCTGTTTTTCTAATTTGAATTTTGAACGAATTACAGATTCATTAACATCATATTAGCAGTTTCTATTCGATTGCTGTTATATTAAATTTAGGAGCTTTCGGTGTTAGAGCATAATTCAGGTCTTTAGTAAGAGTAAGAAAACACTTTCGAAATAAAGGAAAAATACAAAACCTAGATTAATTGGATTTAATTGATTAAGGATAATTTTTTTATCTTTAATTTCTTTTTTGAATTTTAACCAAGGGGTGAGATATAAGCAATGGAAAACATTTATTTCACAGTTTTTATACAACAATCATTTATTCTAAAAGCTCATATTTTGACCATGTCCGTTTTAATATAGTCATGAATAATGGAGTCTTATTAAAATGATCAAATGCTGTGAAGCAAGAATAACAGTTCAATTAATTATATTTTATTATCTAGGAATTGATTTAAATGAGTCTACGCACTTTACATCCATACATGCATGTTTCATTTACGGTTGCCATTTACTTATTGGAAAATCTGGCAAATTATCATATCTTATAACTGTGCAAGTAAACAAATAGCCGTCAATTACGATAATTTTGTAATAACTCTATAATATAGTGGTTGTTTTAATATTTACATATACATATCTAATTTAATTTTAATTATAACATCTGTTATTGGTGCATAGGTTACATAAACATCGTAAACTTGTATATTTCAATGAAGTTCTCTGTAATGTTATATTTTAGTGAATGAGATGTTTAATTTTCTGTATCCGGATATGACTTATTCTAAAAAAAATTATTAATAACAATTGTAATAAGCTTACTTGAATTTTATTTTAATAAAGATGGCCAGTCTATAACTTGCGCGACGTTTTCTTAATAATAATAATAATAATAATAATTTTATTTACAATTTTTACAAATTGAAATTTATATACTATGCATTATGTAAGTCATTTCAAATGACCAAGAAAGTAAGAGTATGGTATTAATAAACAGTGTAGTGTTGTCTATAATATTTTGTAAATAAAAGTAGCACAATCACTGAAGGTATAGCAGTATAGCCTGCACCTGGGGGAGGGGGGGATTTACATTACATTACAATTACATAGCTATTTAATAATAGTGACAGTACGATAGTAATTATAACATAAAAAAATATAAAAATTACTTCATACATAATTACATAAATAAATTTACATTCTCACATACATATTACAAAACTAGAATACACTAAAAATCATAAAGTGTTCTACAGGGGTGGTAAATGAAATATGATATAATGATTACTTTGGTACTTTGGTACACAATTTAATATTTGATACAAAAGATTTTCCACAGAATTATACATTGGTAAAAATAGAAAAAGTATACTATATTTAACAAATAATACACATATATACCTAATTTGGGAATGTAAGACTTGGGATCGGTGGCTCAGTGGGTTAGCACCTGTAGCTTGGGTACCCCACTATCATCCTCCCCTCGAGCTCCCCCCCCTCTGAGGAATTCAACGGGGAATAAAAAGTACCATCAAATTTAATTCCACATAGATCCTTTACCTTTCAAAACTATTCCTTTTTACGTATTTGACAAAAAGTGTTGTAAGGTACGTTTTTGTTTTATCTTCCTACATGTTTTATATATAATCCTCAATCTCTTCCTCCAGCATCCTTATTATTTAAAAAAATATTATAAACTCAGGTATAAGACAAACAAAATTTGCATAATAGTCAATCATGGAGGGAAACAATCTGATCAATTCCTACGGCTCTCTGAATGTACCTTGCCTAATATCGGCAGGTCGAAACGCCTCACATCCTCTCTACGTTTGTGACGCTTTGACTACTATGATTATACTATGATTATTAACTGAAATAAATAAAATAAATTCATACATCTTAAGCCTTGATATGTGAAAATACAAATGTTTAATTAAATTACTTTAATGGTAATGATAATGGCGTCTAGTTTGCACTCTGAAGTGCAAGTCGGTTCGAGCCTCATACAACGAAATTTTTTTTCATACTTTAGTTTTTCCCAAAAAGTGGTTCGGATTTCACTATAAACTGTAGGGCCCCGTCTCCTTTACTCAGGCAAATCTAGATCTCCTAGACTTAAGAGGGCCATTGGGGTGACATGGAAGGCGGTTAAAAAACATTTTAAAATAACACACATTTATTTGCAGAGAATATCTCGAATTACATAATTTCAATTAGTTGACGATTTGCTAATTAATTTTGCAAGATCATTTCATTGCAGATTCTTACAAAATGTTTAGTACGTTATGTATAAACAAACAAATTAATATTTGGAATTGGTGTTAAAGCTGTTATATAAGTTGTTATTTTTTTATTCTATCTAAAAGTACAGCAAGCAATCTTACTCCGCTAAAAGCTTAGATAGTCTGTGTTGAGAAACGTGTATTTTGCGCAATTTTTATTTTTATGTATCAAATTACCGTACGACATTTAATATAGATAGATAGATAGATAGATAGATAGATAGATAGATAGATAGATAGATAGATCTTTATTAACCACGCAGATATACATTGAATGTACATTATGGCAAGTCAAACAAACATAGATAATAATAATTAATAAATAGAAGCATAAAAAAATATATTTTTGTAGTCAAATACACGGTAAAAAATAAGATAACGAAATATGTATATGCCCACATTATACATATAGGTACACACATATATATACCCAAAGAACGTCAAAGTAATATATAATGCAAAGCAGAAGGTGGCACATTTTCCCAAATACCAAGGTCCAGAAGAACTAGAAACACCAGGAGTATATAGCATCCCATGTTCCTGCGGACAAGTTTACATCGGAGAGACCAAACGACGTATAAACACCAGACTCAGAGAACACATTAGAAATACAAAGAAGGGAAATTCTACAAAATCAGCAGTTGCCGAACATTCAGAAGAAACCGGCCATTTGATAAAATTCGAAACGTCAAGCACTCAACCAAGTCTACGCGGAAGAAGACCCGGAAACCAGCAGCCAAATAAATGGTATTCTTTGAACTTTTGCATTTTATTGATTGTATGACTTGTAAGTCTATCCCTCGAGGGTTTCTGTTTAAAACACCGGAATTGAGTAAATTGGGTGTCTCAGGATCCCACAAGTTTGAAATCTCAATACACCGGTTGCATTAAGGAAGCTCGAGGGGGATCTTTTTATCAAAACATTTAAAAAATCTTTAAGCATTAAATCTAAGAAAGATTAATTTTTTATTAGAGAGAAAGTGTCGTTAATAATAGGCCTTGGCCTATTACTTGTTCTATCAAGTTATATCTTATCTCGAACCCACATGAGAGTGGAAAAACAAGGGAGAACGCGACTGGCGCCCTTAATAAATAAATTGTTGTCGCGTCACTCAGACACAGGGTCATTAAGTTCTTCTATATTATCAGGCCTACCCTCCGACACAGTCCTTCTTTGTCCAGCCCAAGCAGCCACTTTACGGTAGTTAGTCGAAGGCTCCTTCATATGGAGCCTCGACTGTCTCATTCCAGCACCCTGAGAACGTTAGTGTCTAATTTTTTTCCTCCTTACGAATTTCCTGGCAAACCCATCGCGTTAATAGCTCGATTCTATAAGAAATATGCCCCAAAAGCGACCCCCAGCATCATATTCTCCAGAATTCTCTCATTCTATAGCTACTCAACTGCTACCCAACCGCATAAACGATGATATATAACGGATGGTAATTCAGGAAAACCAGATGGCAAAAGGCTTCATCAGTTCTTATCTTTTCAGTTATTTTCCCCTTTAGCTCAGTGTACAAGGGTTGTTTACATATACTTTAGACTTTAAGAATCCCCATAAGAAGAAATCTGAAACCGTTATGTCAACTGAACGCGCTGGTCGGCCAATGTCTCCAAATCGGGAAATCAGTCACGTAGGAAACTTATATGCCTCACAAAATACATAACTATTCGAGAGGTTTATTCACTGGCCAATTCTCCATAGCTACTAAACTACTTTCAACAACAAACAAAACATCACGCATTCCTGTGTCAGACAGTGACTAGCCGAAATATGTCATATTCTATTGTCGGACCCGGTATAAGTCTTAACCCTTTCAGGCTTAATGGTTATCCTGTGGAACCACCTTATGTATGCAAAAATAAACTTTGACAAATAATGAATTAATTAAATTATGTGAATTTTGTGACCAAAAATATTTATCTTCTTTTTCATTATCTGAAATAATGTTGAGAATCGTTTGCCAAGAGTTGTTTGATTTTGTGTATTCAGAGTAGAATAACGATGTCTTGGGGTCCCACATGTAGAGGTACGCAGTACTGAAGATCCACTAGTAAGACATATTTAAATCGCGGGCTCTCCATTGGAAAAAAAAATTGACAACGATATTAGTAGAACTGGTAGACAATACCTTCACCACGAAAATTTTTTCCAACTCAGATAAGAAAGTCTCAAAGTTTCTAAGAGTAAACATCCTTACGTATATTGATGATAATAATAAAGTTCATAAGGGCTCTAATCGTATCTCTTGTCATTTTTTATCTGCCCTGAAAGTGTTAAATATGTTTAAGCGAAAACATTTGATTTTTCAAAAGTATGATTATATGAACTTTTCGACTTAATCTGGCCAGGAAAATTTTGAAAATTGAAAAACATACCCTTAAAAAAATATTTTAGAATCACCATATGGAACTGTTTAGTGAAAAAGTACGCGCACTCGTGCACAGGCATTGGAAGAGAGTCTCGTATAATGCGTCTTCAAATATACAACATCTTTTCGTACAAAGTGAGCTCAGTAAAGTCTTTTTTCGTACTACTATCTCTGTAAGTGTCATTTTTAAGTAAATTTACTTTCATACAATTGGGCAAAAAAGTAAATTAATATGGAAGTTAAATATTAATGAAATTCTGGCACACGCATTTTTGGCTGCCTCCTGAATGTCGATACTTTTATCATAATCCATATTTTGATTGCAAAATCTCACGTAAATAACTTGAATGGCGGAAATTATCATGAAGTTATTAATTTGACAACTTATTGACAGTACCTATAGTAGAAAGCAAACACACTCCAATTAGAGTCTAAGCCAACTAATAAATGAGTTCCACAAATCTTGAAATATAATAATTTTGAATGAATTTTCTTAAAAATTGTAATATTGCTAGTAGTACGAAAAACGTTGTATGCACCTCGGCTTGTATCCTGTATTTAGAGGTTTTGAACAATGCAAACCTCAGCCCTACGAGCTTCGGTTTGCACTGTGTTCTCGACCTGTAAAATAGACTTACAAGCACATAAATAACTATTTCAAAATATAATAGTCTAAAAGCTGGGCACGGAATTCCGATATGACTCGAGTTATGAAAAGTTTCCATAACAATACGTCGTACACTAAGGGAGGAGCCTGATTTGGGAATTTGCTGACAGCTCGAGCGGGGAGGGGGGCCGCCAAATTGAAAAAATGGCGCACAAAAGCAGTCTCCTTGAAATATCTCGCTTCGGGTGCCTCATACGGCAAAAAATGTTCTTATGGACATAAAAGAGCATTAAATTTTCTACAAAATATGTTGTATAGATTTTTTCGTTAAACTGAATAATTTCGGTACAGCAGCTGAAATTATGATTTTCTGTAATTTCTCAATTTAGTGCGACTTTTATGAAGGAGTATTTTTTTGTGTTGAGAAAAAAATTGTTTTCATACCCGAAAATCTTCAAATATAGTTGATTTTACTTGTCTGCTACGCACAGCTCAATGTTCAATACTCGTTTCCACACCACCTTGAGGTAGAGTATACCGCGCGTTTTCTTTTACGTGGTTGTCCCCTATAAGCCAAATCCACGACTAGCCTCTGCTTCTTGAGGCATTTTAGGTGCTTGATGTCGAAGGTCCAGGTTCGTTGTAGTATTCAACAATACTTTCTTCGAAAATTGCTTCCGTTGCGCTGTTCACTGTAATTGCAAATGACGACAAGGAAGTCGACTCTCCAGACGAAACATTTCTCTCAAGCATGGAGAACAGTCAATACGTAGAATTAGTGAACAGCCCAACGGAAGCAATTTCCGAAGAAAGTATTGTTGAAGACTACAACGAACCTGGACCTTCGACAACAAGCACCTAAAACGCCTCAAGAAGCAGGCTAGCCGTGGATTTGGCCTATAGGGGACAATCACGTAAAAGAAAACACGCCATACTCTACCTCAAGTTGGTGTGCAAACGAGTATTGAACATTGAGCTGTGCGTAGCACAGCGTATATTTGAAGATTTTCAGGTATGAAAACAAATTTTGTCTCAACACAAAAACACTCCTTCATAAAAGTCGCACTAAATTGAGAAATTACAAAAAAATCATAATTTCGGCTGCTGCATCGAAACTATTCAGTTTAACGAAAAAATCTATAAGACGTATTTTGTAGAAAATTTAATGCTCTTTTATTTTTATAAGAACATTTTTTGCTGTATGAGGCACCCGAAGCGAGATATTCCAAAGATACTGTTTTTGTGCGCCATTTGTTCAATATGGCAGCGCCCCTCTCCGCTCGAGCTGTCAGCAAATTCCCTTAGTGTACGACGTATTGTTACGGAAACTTTTCATAACCCGAGTCATATCGAAATTTCGTGCCCAGTTCTCCGTCTATAAGGAGCACATGCGACACTACAAAGGTCTTTGTAGTAACACTTTATGACAGTAAATAGCAAACGACACACAGTAGTAAGAGAAGCCTCAAATGCCTCTTCAAATTTTGCAAAGGACGTTACAAGAATTTGTATTACTGGTGCTTTACAACGCAATGATTACACTTTTCCCTATAATGTCTTGAGAGAGCCGTCAACTTTTCAAGTACCTTGTACAATTGTTTATAACAAAGTAATCAATAATTGCTAGCGGTTGCTGCAACTTCATGTTGAGGTATTAACAACTGTTATTATTTACTAGCAAACAAACCTACTACATCCTAACCTGTTTGAAATCACATGGTGTTAACGTAACCAAATAAGCAGCTTGACATATTTTTTTATTCATTCATATTTGCTCCGGTAGTAGCGAAAGTAATTCATACGGAAACCCACTCATTTATGTACATTATAATTTAACGCATACAGTTAGATGGTGGGTTGAATATTCAATCACATACCTGAATCAGTCTCATAAAACTTCAACACGTTGGCGTCTTTAACGTGTTGCATATTTCTTGCATAATCCTTCTTTTTATAAGCCTGTATGTATTTGGGACAGTCGTTTCTTACGTACCAGTCGGATAAATTACAAATCGTACTTTCGGGTCCAGTTTTAACTTTTAATTGGATCAAATTAAAAGCTGTACCATTTAGGTTTTATTGCCTATGTAATAACCGCCCATAAAACGTTTTAGTTTACTTAATGAGAGAAACAAGATGTTCAATTATTCTTTAAAAATATATTATGTACATATTTTCTACTCCAGGTTCTGAGATTAAATTTTTAAAAGGAAAAGACTTTTTAAACTGGCGACGTTTCGACAACTTTTATTACATGCTTTAGTAAATTAGTAAGTTCTTTATTAACATAGAAACACAGAAAATAGCTGAAAGCTCATTGTAAAACTCGTTATAATAATTTAATAGAATATGTGGCGTTTTTCACGTGTTGCCGAGACGGTAGCAGTGGGCTAGACTGCGGTTGTGTGAGAGACAAAACGGTCTAGTCGCTCTACTCTCCCGAGTTCGAGTCTCAGCCAGCTGCGGCAGATGGCAATGTCGCAGGGAATGGTGCTGTGATGTTGTCTATGTGTGTGTGTGTGTGTCCTGGTTGAGTGGTAGAAAAGCCATCGGCTAAACTCCGCCAGGACATTAAAATAAATAAGACGATTAAAAAAAAATGAAAACTGTACCTACTTGCAAAAATAATAAGGTACTACCTGCTTATTAAAATTAGGACAATAAACGCACACACACACACACACACACATACATGTCTTCCGTAAGGTGTGAGGACGTATGCAAAATACTCAGTTGTGGGGACTTGGGAACTACGACCGCTACGTGATTAACCATTTTTTGATGATCACCGGGCTCTAATCGGTTTACCGATGCACTCGCTCATAATCGAATACACTCCATGCAAACGTTCTGGGGACTGTCCTCATAGTGAACTCAACCATTGAAATGTGTATAAATGACCTCACAGTAAATGTAAAGTAGCTAGTGTTTATGCAATGTCCCCAAACTTAATGAAGCCATTGTAATGTATATAAATTACCCCACAGTTAATGTGAATTAGTTGTTGTGTCTACAATGACCCCACATTTTATTGAATATATAATACGTGTAAACATATCTTTAAAATTCATTTCCTTATGTACTTGTTAATAATAACCGATTACACACTCACAACTGTCATGAGAACTGTACTTACAATTAATGAGATCATAGAAATGTGTATAAATAACCCAACAGTTAAAGTAGTTATTGCATAACTCCTAAAAATGTGTGTATTGTAAATAATGTATTGTCTATAAACATTGTTATGAATGACATTTACTTGCATATAAAGTATTTTTGTAGCCCTGAAGAATTAAAACCGATAAACCCAAGAATAAACTAAACATATACATACAACATAGCGCATTATTATATCACGAGTCCCATACAGAACTTTATAACCTACTACTAGTCGCACACTTTCTACAAGATCAGTTCTATTATAAACATATTTATGTTATGTTTAATAAAAACTGCATCAAAATCGGATCTTCCGTTGAAGAGATATAAAGCCACAGACAGACGGACGGACGGACGAACGGACCGACGGACAGACAAACATACGAGTCAAACTTATAACATTTCTCTTTTTGGGTCGGGGGTTAAAAAATTGAAAATTTTTAAAAACTCCCAATCAATGTATCTAATCGTACCAGTTTCATATGACCGAATCAAAATGAGGCCGAAGTCATATTTGGCTACCATAATTGTTTGCACATTTTCAATTTTACTTCAATCGTATAATTTCTAGAGAAGTTCAACATGGTGAATTCAAGATGGCGACCCAACATCAAAATCTAATATGGCCTAAAACCTCGACAAAATACTCAAATAAAAAAAGTGATATGAAGCCACAGGCAGACAGACAAACATATGCGTCAAACTTATAACACCTGTTTTTGGGTCGGGGAATTAAAAAAAGTATTCTTTTATATGATGGTGTAATCTTGCATCACTAGAGTACTTTAATATGTTTTTGAATATATCTCAAATATCAACATGTATATTGATATTGTATGTGATTTTGTGAGAGTGCACCTGATATAAAGTTACCCGAAGCGAGATATTCCAAAGATACTGTTTTTGTGCGCCATTTTTTCAATATGGCAGCGCCCCTCCCCGCTCGAGTTGTCAGCAAATTCCCTTAGTGTACGACGTATTGTTACGGAAACTTTTCATAACCCGAGTCATATCGAAATTTCGTGCCCAGCTCTCCGTCTATAAGGAGCACATGCGACACTACAAAGGTCTTTGTAGTAACACTTTATGACAGTAAATAGCAAACGACACACAGTAGTAAGAGAAGCCTCAAATGCCTCTTCAAATTTTGCAAAGGACATTACAAGGATTTGTATTACTGGTGCTTTACAACGAAATGATTACACTTTTCCCTATAATGTCTTGAGAGAGCCGTCAACTTTTCAAGTACCTTGTACAATTGTTTATAACAAAGTAATCAATAATTGCTAGCGGTTGCTGCAACTTCATGTTGAGGTATTAACAACTGTTATTATTTACTAGCAAACAAACCTACTACATCCTAACCTGTTTGAAATCACATGGTGTTAACGTAACCAAATAAGCAGCTTGACATATGAGGCCGAAGTCATATTTGGCTACCATAATTGTTTGCACATTTTCAATTTTACTTCAATCGTATAATTTCTAGAGAAGTTCAACATGGTGAATTCAAGATGGCGACCCAACATCAAAATCTAATATGGCCTAAAACCTCGACAAAATACTCAAATAAAAAAAGTGATATGAAGCCACAGGCAGACAGACAAACATATGCGTCAAACTTATAACACCTGTTTTTGGGTCGGGGAATTAAAAAAAGTATTCTTTTATATGATGGTGTAATCTTACATCACTAGAGTACTTTAATATGTTTTTGAATATATCTCAAATATCAACATGTATATTGATATTGTATGTGATTTTGTGAGAGTGCACCTGATATAAAGTTAAAGTATTTTAAATAACATTTGGTAGAAATCACATTAATCATTATAATATCTAAAGTTATATTACCATCTTAGCATTCGCTTAAATATTCCGCCAGACCCCAAACCAAAGCTAAATAAGGAAAGTGTGTGAACTCAACTCATGCAATAGTCAAAATATCTGTTCCCTTAATATAATAAGAACGATCCGATAATAAACGACAATGAACGAGGATGAGTACTGATATGAGAAACACACACAATTATATTAATACTAGGAAAATTGTGCAGAGGGCGCTTTTGTCAGCTATGTTTAAAGCTTATGCATATCCAACAACGTGAAATTTACATAAATTGTGAGGTCGGTCATAATTTGGTTCACATTGAGAATACCAGTAATGTGATGTTGAAAATAGTCTGCAGTATTATGAACTCATAATGAGATATTTAGACGTTTTCATTAATTTCAACCTCATTTTACTAACATTTGAAAAAATTTTGCAAATTACAATCCTCATATCTCAAAATCGGCCCATGGAAAACATCTGAAATTATTTTAACGACATTATTGTTGTTGAATAGAACAAGTACCCAAAGTTACGTCCGTAATTACAAATTTTTTTTGTTAATTTTTAAAAAATTCCGGCCAAAAAGCGTCCCGTAGTTTTCGTCTGAAATTTTAGTGGGCGGGGGATGTGTGGAGTTGATGTACTTTCATAATACCGTGGTTTCGTTCGTAACAGCAATTTTTTTTTCGACTTTTACCCCCTTCTGTATCTCCGCTCGGATCCATTTACCAGACTTTTCGTAAAGGAAAAAGAGTTTCGAAATCAACTCAGTAAACCAAATACCAAATTTCAAACATAGCCCCAACGATGAAGCCACTACGTGCCATTGCTCTAAGAATATGAGACGACGGCAAAAAATATGCGCAGAAATGAGTTTGTGCCTCCATCATTCTAAGCCAATGAGAACGAATTACGTGACAATCAATATCGACACCAGTGGCAGCGCGCGGCGGTGACCTGCAACAGAGCGGCGGCGATAGAATAATAATAATAAAACAATTTTATTTGGCAAAGTTTAGTAGAAATTACTAGTCTTACACTTCTCCTGGACAAAGTTTACTCGTAACAGTTGGCAAGTTTTAATCTATTCTATTACACAGCTCCTTGACCGCGAAACTTTTATTGCAATTACACATCCCTAGACCTCAGATAACGCTATGCCACTGGTAAAAATATTCGCGCGTGTTGGCTCCGCCCCTGTCATCTTCTCAGAATAATACTACTTTACACTCCTTTTAGATTTTTAAATTCTTAATTTTTTCTCCTACTTGGAAAGCTGAGAGAATTTACACAACAAAAATAGTCTGCTAATAGTTCGCTGTTTAAAGTTACAAACGATATTAGAAACTGTCTCTTGAACTAGATTCTTTAAACATATTTTTTTAAGAACCAGCTGCAACAATTAACAATGATTAAACAGTAAGCGATAATACAGGCTTGATCCTCACGAACAAAAATGAAATTAGTACGTTTTTTGTATCTTCAAAAAAGAAATTGTTAGCTTGTTACCATAACGAGCTTTTAAGATGTAATATTAAAAAACAACAACTAATCGCAGACGAAAATGTTCGGGTCGTTAACAAACTAAGATGATAATTATTAGCATTTATTTCTTTCATCGCAAAATTGCGCGTTCAGATATACCGCCTAAAGCGTGTTATAAATGACGGCTCACTAAATATGCAAAAAACTCACCAAAGTAGAGCAGATCGACTCAAGTAAAGTTCAACTAATAACATAAATCATGACCTGGCTCGTGGGTCTCACGACGATTGAAAGCAATTTGTTTGATTTTCACCGGAAACTACAAACAATTGTACCATTTAATTATGACTAAAAAGGAAATGCATGATTTCATGAAAAAAACATCTATTTGACTATATATTTTCCTGCAGAGGATTGTAACCACTGATCCTGGATACTGATCATGACGTAATTTCAACAACCGCAAACACCAAATAATTTCTCATTACTGATATGTTCACGAGGAATTCGAATATCTCATCATCTGTATTAAGTAAAACAAAAATTTCTTTCATTTTGACAGCACTCAAAATTAAAAATTAGAATTTACTTCAAAATTAGACTAAAATTTCGCTTTTTCGAAAATTATGAGACATATTGAGCTTAATTTTTTTAAAAACTTGTTTATGATTCTGACCGTATTTGACTCCATATGATGAAGTTTTCAATGAACGAATTTGCTAGTGGTGGATTTGGTGCTCATAATCGTAGCTCGAACCGTTGCACAGTGGGAAATTTTTCCATTTTTTTGGACAAAAATCCGTCTACAATGCAATTATTAATGGATTTGAAATTTTTTTTTAAATAATTGTTAGGTATCACCCGATGTTTGAGCACTGCCCAAATTTTAAAAACGTTCAACATAACTTCAAAAAATCCTATAAATATATGAAATTCGTGTATTTTACTTAAGTAAAAATGCGAATTTCTGTTTTTTAAAAGTTTTACTCAGAAAATATCCTTTACTACATGTTTTTCGGGTCGCTGATTAAGCAAAATGGGGTCCCGCTAACCAGAAATTGATATAACAAACTTAAAATACCGAAAAACACCCCCAATGGGGAAATATTCTTATTAAAAACGTAAAATAGTCTAGTAAAGTGTATTTTTTATATGATAAATATAAAACCTTAGTTATTCAAATAATAATTCAGTAAACATTTACCCTAAGGGTTAATCAGAGGGGTTGAAACAACCCCCATTTCGACAAAAAATATAGTTACAATGGTTATTTTTTAGTTCTTGCTTCAAAATAAGGTAAGAGGGTACATTGTGACTATGAAAGTGTATCTCAACCCCCTTTAAGGGTGAAAACCACCCTTAAATGGCTGTAGAATTTGAAAAGATTTTTTTTGAAATTTTAGAATCACGTCTTCTTCGATATTTTCACTAAAATCAGCCTCCGAACCTTGTTTGATAAATAAAAATTATTTTAAAGGTTAAGTTAATCAATTCTTATATACTTTGACAATGTGAATAAACAACAATTCAATGTGAGTAGAAACAAATTCTAAGTTTTTCCTCGTTTTTAAGAAACTCGTAAGTTAGAAATCGCATATTTTCCATTTGAAAGGAAAAAAAATATTTAAAATGAAATGAAAATTTTTCATCCATTCTATGCAATGTGAAACAACAATCCTATTTTTAGTAAACATGTTTTAAGCATTCTAAAGTTCAAAAACAATTAGGTGCTTAAAAGCAATTTTAGACAAAAATCTTTTAAAATAAAGTCTAAATTTTTCATACATTCTACTCCATGTAAAACAAGTATCCAAAGTTAAAAAAAAACAGATTTTAAGATAGTCTTAAGATAATTTAATAATGAAAAAAATTGGACATTAAAATGGATGTTAATCAATTTTTTTTAAATTTTTTTATCAATTGTATACTTAGTAGTAAAAAATTTATTAATTATTTTAACTATTTTAAAAGATTTTTTTTTTGAAATGTCTAAAATTTAGTTTGTTTGAAAAAAATAGAAATATCTGCTGATTTTAAGCTGCTTTAAGCACCCAATTGTTTTTGAACTTTAGGATGCTTAAAATATGTTTACTAAAAATTGGATTGTTGTTTCACATTGCATAGAATGGATGAAAAATTTTCATTTCATTTTAAATATTTTTTTTCCTTTCAAATGGAAAAAATGCGATTTCTAACTTACGAGCTTCTTAAAAACGTTGAAGAATTTAGAATTTGTTTCTACTCACATTGAATTGTTCTTTATTCACATTGTTAAAGTATATAAGAATTGATTAATTTTTATTTATCAAACAAGGTTCGGAGACTGATTTTAGTGAAAATATCGAAGAAGACGTGACTTTAAAATTTCAAAAAAATTCGAAACCTATTTTCAAATTCTACAGCCACTCAAGGGTGGGTTTCACCCCTAAAGAGGGTTGAGATACACTCTCATAGTCACAATGTACTCTCTTACCTTATTTTGAAGCAAAAACTAAAAAATAACCATTGTAACTATATTTTTTGTCGAAATAGGTTGTTTCAACCTCTCTGATTAACCCTTAGGGTAAATGTTTACTGAATTATTATTTGAATAATTAAGGTTTTATATTTATCATATAAAAAATACACTTTACTAGACTATTTTACATTTTTAATAAGAATATTTCGAAAAAAATCCCTATATAGGGGTGTTTTTCGATATTTTAAGGGTGTTATATCAATTTCTGGTTAACGGGACCCCATTTTTCTTAATCAGTGACCCAAAAAAAACATGTAATAAAGAATATTTTCTGAGTAAAACTTTTAAAAAACAGATTTTCGCATTTTTACTTAAGTAAAATACACGAATTTCACATATTTATAGGATTTTTTGAAATTATGATGAACGTTTTTAAAATTTGGGCAGTGCTCAAAAATCGGGACATACCTGACAATTATTTAAAAAAAAAAATTTTCAAATCCATTAATATAATTGCATTGTAGACGGATTTTTGTCCAAAAAAATGGAAAAATTTCCCACTGTGCGTTGGTTTAAGATCGCGTTGAATGTTTTGAAAAAACGTTTTTCTAAGACTTCTCAGACAAGATTTTGCAACATTAGACCCTACTAAAAAAATGTGGTAAAGCCCGTTTCGGATGGCCAAAAGTCATTTTTTATAAAAAGTTTTGCTTGTCTTAGGAAGTCCTAAACAGTTGGCAAATTTAAGATAAATTATACAGGGTATTCTAAAAATTAGAAAAACTGAAATCGACTTCAAGCAAACTACCTTCTTTTAACATTTTTCAATTACGAAAAAAAGCTTAAATACGGGGTTTAGTTGCAAAATAAAGAAATAACGGTTTAAAAAAAAACAACATTTTATCCAACTAAATTGAAAATATTCCACATGTAGACCTCCTACTAGTACACATTTTTCTAATATTTTTCTAAATTATTCATAGACTCGCCTGCTTGTTCTGATTGCAACGGTCAGAGCTGCCTAAATTGCTCTCATGAGGAAATTTGTGATGACGGTGAAGACAAAAGGTATTGAATCAATGTAATTTATTTGTTACGGTTCCGTAAAGTTTTTATTAAGTGTTTATATTTAAATTCTACGATGTTTAAAAATTTAGTTTAGGATTATCTAGACACCTGTTGGTGAAGATCAAAGGTTAATTTCACGAGACGAAAAATTAAGTAGTAAACAACATAGTTAAGGTTTCGCGGTAGCACGTTTAAGGCTAAGAGGAGAGGGGGACGGCATGTATAGCTGTGAAGAAAGGTTTGTGGTATGTTTGTGGTATGGAAAAGGTGGCCAGCAACGTGTGCTTTTGGGGAAAATTATCGTGGATAATTCGCATATTTATACGGATAATTGCACATGTTTGCACTACTAGACGTCGTCCATTGAGTATCCTAGGGTTTACGACGCCGTCTTGGTCAATTTTGAGATTAGCCGCCTGTTGCACGTGTTTGGAACGCTCCATTTTGATAGGGTTGTCGCAATTTAGATATGAGTGTTTATTTTCATACCTTTCAGAACTTAATTAATGATCT
This sequence comes from Rutpela maculata, assembly GCA_936432065.2. Lineage (NCBI taxonomy): Eukaryota > Metazoa > Arthropoda > Insecta > Coleoptera > Cerambycidae > Rutpela > Rutpela maculata. Next base: position 41,290,447 of record OW386285.2, read on the forward strand.
CTGAACTAATGCCAGGTTTCATATTTTTAGGCGTTTTTTTATGGTTTGTCTTTTGGTTTCGTTTTGGTTTTACTTACCCCTTTCTTGCTGTCATTGTTGTGATAATACTGATGTCGATATTACGTAAGTGTTGGAATATACTGGACCATAGATTTAAGGAGGAGTATTGGACATCGATCTATGTAATTTATAATCAAGCTGTCGCCTAAGTATCAACGTGAAGGGCCCCGTACTTTTTTGTAAAGTCGCATAAAATCGCATGTTGCGCTGGGAAACCGAGGAGCCCGTGTGAGTGAATTCTGCGAGGAATCGAGGTGCTGTACCGACGGATCGCCCGCTTTACCCTGCGAGAGTCGTGGAGGCAAGTGTTGAGTATCACCTAGTGGAAAAATTATTACTTTTATTCTTAGTTTTTGTTATTTGCCATAAGTTGTATTTGATTGTTTTTACGCCATTTCCTTGTTTTGTTGTTCGGCGTATAACAATATTAATGTAATTTTGAGCGATCAATACTAAATATAATTTGACTTAATATAAGTTGATTTGGTATTAACAAATTATCAATGGTACATGAAACCACCTAGTGTATATATTATTTGGTGTCCAGGTAATATAACTATTTAAGACTCTAGTAATTTATTATACCTTTTGCAAGAGAAGATATTTTTGAGTGCACTCGTAACCATAATTACACATATTTCATTAACCAATAAAGTACTAAACTGAATTTTATTGTATATAACATACATCAATGTTCGTTTATATTGGATTTTGTCAGTATTTATTAAATTTGTAGTAAATGTTTAATGGTTTTTGTTACTATTACCACTTACCTTTGGCTCTGGGGCATATATTGAGTAGAAAATAGTTACTTATGTATCAAGGGAATTAAGTTGGCCTCGCCTCGCCCTCGGGTGACTTTCAAACCCTCGGGCCAGAAGCTCTCGGGTTTGTAGGATAAACATCTATTAATTCCCGCAGTGCATACAAACTTTTATGTCATACTAGTTCGTAATTGCATCCACAATATTATTTTAAAAAATCCAAAAATTCAATTCAATTATAACAACATTTTCATTTTATCATATCGTTGCTAGGGAAATGCTTTATTTATTTGTTAAATAAACAAGTTTTGCTAGCTGTCAAACTTAAAAAGTAAAATGCAGGAACGTTTTGAAATTCCTGACGAAGTTGCAAAAAAAGCAGAAAAAGCAACACAAAACTTGCTGCCGATTAATCGAGAGACGCCTACAACAGAGAATATGACAAATTACTAAACTGGATGGCAGAAAACTGTGTAGAACATATTGATGAAACTGTGCTGCTTGCATACTTCTGCGATCTCGCTGAAACATTTTCTTCGACTTCCTTGTGGACCAAATATTCAATGGTAAAGAAGACTTTAATGGTAAATAAGAATAATAATATCGCTAATTATCATAAGTTAAGCGAATATTTGAAACAGCAGTCAAAAGGATACCAGCTAAAATAGTCTAAAGTTCTGTCTAGAGAAGATGTTTTAAAATGAATGAGATGTTTTTAATGAACAAAATTGCATTAATATTTGGTGTATTTGGTGGATGTCGACGACAAGAACTTGTGAATATGCTAGTTACTCACGTAGAGGATAGAAAATTAGTTTTCGTGGTAAATGTACCAGAGACAAAAACCGATAAAAAGCGCGTTTTTACCATTGTTGACGAAGGCGAAATGAACAGTTTGAAGCTGATGAGAGACTACATGTCTTTACGACCACGTGGTTGTTCAGAAAAAAGACTTTTTCTGACCTATAAACAGGGTCTCTGTAGTGTACAGCCAGTTGGAAGAAACACATTTGGAAAAATCCCGTTCATCACTGCAAAATATCTGGGCTTAATCGATCCGATAAGTATACAGGACACTGTCTGCGTCGAACATCGGCAACTCTTCTGGCAGAAGCTGGAGCTAGTATGACCACGTTGAAGCGTCATGGTGGATGGAAGAGTACGTCGGGTGCTGAAGGATATTTAGAGGACAGTATATCTTCAAAACATGCGGTTTCAAGGATGCTGGCTGGCATACCTTCTGGATCTGGCTTTTCTTTACAGAAACTTGATATCCAGACAATGAAACATGAATCAACATTTGTTGCAGGCAATTTAACTATCACCGGATCCTTCCAGAATTGCCAGTTTAATGTAAATTCGACTAAATAAAGTTAAGTAGATTATTTACATAATACTTTAATTTCATATTTTGTAATTAATAAAGTTTATTAACAAGTTAATCAAAAATGTTTTCTTGTCTCTATACCCGCGCAGGCCGTAAAATGCACTTTATGCCCGGAAGGGTATAAAGTACACTATTATGTAGTTGGTAACTAAGCAATAAAAACACAATAATAAAATAGTATGACATAAAATCATTTGGCGCCCTTTTGTCATCTTATGTAATTGTTCTTATAGTATATAATTTTTTTGAAAACAGAGAAAGTACGACAGTATAATTTACTTATCCACGCCCCCACTGAGAAGCTAACTAGTCAAAAATATAAAGTACAATACTGTGTATATTATTTAATTATTTTTAAAAGCAGGGTAGCATAATGTTGTAACATTAATTTTGCATGTTGTCAAAAAATCCAAAACAATGTAATTTTGTTTAACGATGATTGCACGATGTTTAAATTTAAGCCAGGCGTTTCGAATCCGCCATTTTGAATTTTGAATTATAATATGAAATTTGCAATCAGCGACCTCAACAATTCCTGTTTGGAATATCACTACCTATGTGTTTTTTAAAGATTTTCGAGTGATTTTCAAGTCAGCCTTTTTGAATCTGCTATTTTGAACTTTAAAGTTATAATATCAAAATCATAATCAGCGACCTCGGAAACTCATGCATGAATTTTTTCGCAATATAATCCCTTTAAGTTAAATGAATGTTTAGGTGCTAATTAGTAACTTACCGCTTAGTTCTTACATTTTTCACTTCTGTTGGCAAAAAGTTCATGTTTGAGACATATTAGACATTCACCATTTCACTGTCAATAATAGGAAGATTATTACTTGCCGTCTTCTCAAAACCTTTCTCCATTTTAATATCTACACACGCACGCACGCACGCACGCACGCACGCACACACACACACACACTTTTGAATAACTAATAAGAAACAAAGTTATAAAGTTAAAATACTAGGTACGTACAATCATAACGTAAATAAGAGAACATAACCTATTAATTATTATTTAATACCGATTTTACCAGTTATTTGTTGAGAGCCGAAATATAAAGTGTGTTTCTTCTGTTAATTATTATCATTTTCATTATAGGGTTATTCAATTGAAATTCATTATTTTCAAAAGCGAAGATAAAAAGTAGACATTCTTTAGTGAAACAATTAAAGCATTTTCTCTAACGTTAAACATTCATATACATTAGGCAACATGGAAATAGTCTCATCGGCAGGTTTCCAGACGAGACGCAAAATTAAAAACGTTAACGGGTTCGGTTAATGTTCGTATGAAATTGTTTAATTTTGATTGGAGGGTCCGCCCATCATGTAATTTGAGCGCGTTTACTTGTTTGAAATATGAGGTAAAGTAGAGAATATTTTTATTTTTAAAATATCCATTTAAAATTAAAATACTATACGATATGACTTGTATATACAATATTTATTAGATGTTAATAAATGATTTATGACAAAATAACCATCAAGTTCAATTACGTGGGAAAGGTCCATTGTTTGAGTTATCACAGTTCCAAAATATTTTTCGATAAAATATAGATTTTTTTTAGTTTCTAAAATTTGCACACTTTTTCAATTGGTAAACTTTTAAATTGGTAATTTTTAGAGTACATTATAAAAGGTTTCAATTCAAGTCTTTTAAGTTCTAAGTGTGCCCGTAATAAAGCACCTTTTTCAATTAAATGTACTGGACTAATAAATAAATTCCTTTTTTCCTTGGTCAATGCGAATAGATATTGATTTCTCCTCATACATTTATCCGCCATCCTTTTAAGTAAATAACAATGCTCTAACTAGTCCTAGCCATACCCCTCCTTTTTCTAGATAACTGTGAAATAAATAATCTATATTCCATATATGACAATTAAGCACGAACCAACAGAGTCAACGCATTCGAATAAATTCAATTTTAACCCATTTCTCATAGCATACTTGTTTACGCAAGTAAACCATTTGTCACCAACCAGAAGTAGATTGCCTCTTGTCTATAACGTAAAAATTGTAATGTATCTTAGTGGTACATACACCCGTTAGTCGCAGTATCAGTTTACCTTAATTGTTATTGTGCCCATATATTACCCATTCATTAACTTTTATGTCAGTGAATACTAACTAGCGTTTACATTTTAAAATTTGAAAACTATCTAGACTAACATTTGTCTTGCAACAATAAGTCATATTTTCCATTGTGTGCCTTTTAAACCTCCTTATATCTATGGTAACCATAAAGTGACTGAACAATACACGGGTTTATTTTATATCTAATTCTAAGAGCTTGTTTGTCAAATAGTCTCTGCAGCTATTATTGGAGTGAAAATTCAGTAGTCAACGAGATTATCATTATATATAATATGATATAGACCAGGCTCTAGGTATTTTGGAGTAGCAACAATTCACACAAAAAGTTTCTTAATGTAAATTTTCTACTGTACTTCTAGGTTAGTTAGTGTAGGTTAGATTTCCACCCTATAAATGGTCTTGTACTGTTGGATGCTGTATGATTAAATAAATAAATAAAATAAATAAATTGGTTCATTTGGTTATAAGTGAGAAGTTTTTAATTTATCCCACTCGAACGAGGCCCGGAAACCTACAGGTTGGAAAGTCAGAAAAATATATTTATTCGCTTTCCGGCATCCTCATTAAATTTACGACAAAAATGGACATATACAAAATTAAAGCTTATAAAATTCTCCACAAAACAAATTGTATACAATATTATCGCCGCAGATGCATATTTCTACCAGTTCAAATTCCATAAATATTTACTATGTTATGGTAAAGGCAAAGATAGTAATTTCAAACATACTACAATTGCAGAACATACATATACTGTTCCTTCACGCCTTCAGCGGCTGCGATACATCAGCCTTGTTTAAAGAAGAGAAACAAAAGTATATTATAGGCCGGGAGCCCGTGTATAAAATGGCTGACTATCCGGCGAACTTTGAAAATATGAAAAATGGATTGTTCCTTTATAAGTTAGCAATGAATGGACCGTCAGCTGGTTGGGTAGCGGTGGGGGTGGCTGTCAAAGGGTTGAAAACACGTAAAAAAATTGAGAAAAAAAACTATCCGGCGAACGCTAAAACTTATATGAGGGGAAGATTATGTTATACAATGAAAGTAGAACATAGTCAGCTGGACGGGGGGCGGTGGAATTACCGTCAGCTGATCGATCAAACATGAAAAATTTAAATTATTCGGCGAACTTTAAAATTTGGGAATAAGATAATATTTACATTGGGATTCACGAAAAACATAGTCAGCTGCAAGTATGTGGGTGGAAAAGTCGTCAGCTGGTACAGAACAGTGCCGAGTGTTGATCACCTGCGAGGCAGCGCGCATCACCTTCCTTGCATCAGCTGAAGACTTTTCCACCCACATACTTGCAGCTGACTGTGTTTATTGTTAATCTTAGTATGAATATTACCCGAATTTCACAGTTCGCCATAGAGATTTAATTAGTAATATCGATATTGATAGCTTAATGTTAGAAAACGTGCGTGCGGCACTCCCGAGTTTCTTTTTTTAATTTGATTAAATATTCAATTTATTATTAATATACATTATTTTATGAGAATACAAATTAATACATTCTACATTTCAAAATTATACAGGATGATCTGCTCAGAAAATTTATTTAGTTTAGTGAAAATAAAAATAAATTTATTCGGCTTCCGATAACAGATCTTCCTCATTCTCATTTTCATCCAACTCATCACTCTCTTGATGCTCAGTGGGTGAAAGATTATTTTTCTCTTTGTCACTCGCATCTAAAAAAAATTATTATTTATAAAAAGTTGATTAAGGTTATAATAGAATGAAAAGTGAAAAGCACAAATGATATAATACCTTCAGTATTTGTGGCATCTCGGATAATCATTTCCACTTATGGAGGTAATTGATCTCCATCAAACGACTTGCAAATTAAATTTGTTTTCATCAAGCTGTCACCCATAACCAAGGGATCTAATGTAGATGGCACTTGTTTGTGTGCGTTGTTGAAAATCGTATAAATACATACACAGTTCTTAAAACGTGCTGTACTGTAAGTTCCGATTTCGACGGAGGCGAGAGAGATGCATCAAAATTTTTGTGTGGTAACCGAAATTCGTTATCATTTTCGCTAAATTTATACACCTTAGTGAAGGTAGCTACACGAGCATCATTGACGTTTTTTATAGCTTTAAACCCATGCATCGTGCAAACAAACTTCTCTATTATGTTAACGACATTATTTAGGTTCTCCTCTGGTAAATTATTCAAACTTTTAAATGCTTCAATAAACTCTTGATCTTTTCTTAATATAGTAAAAGGCTTATTTTTCCTTTCTTGAAAAATACGGGATTATAATCACATCTCGCGAAACCGTGGAAAGCGAGCAATGCGTTATACAAGTCGTCGTCAAGTGCTGAATACAAATCGTTTAGATATAAAAATCGTTCTTTATTTCCTACGTTTCTTTATTTCCATTTTTATCCAAATTTTCACATTATTATGTACATTTTTCATGTTTCCCAGCATGATGATAGGAATGTCAGTATCTAAACTTATGACAACACTGGTGTTCTCATTTATAGGTGAAAAATCATTTTAGTGTCCGCCTCCTCGTGACTAGAACACGATAAGCTTTCCACGGTTTCTTAGGTGACACTAGATTGGATATGGTCGTTTCGAACTCAATAACTATAGCAGTTTTCAGTATTTAGGTATGGGGTTTTATTACCTAAGAACGGAGCCATTTCATCACTTGCCCAATACATTGAAAGAAACTTGATTAGAGCTTCTAGAAGAAGTTATTGAAACATTTAAAAGTTTGAATAATTTACCAGAGGAGAACCTAAATAATGTCGTTAACATAATAGAGAAGTTTGTTTGCACGATGTATGGGTTTAAAGCTATAAAAAACGTCAATGATGCTCGTGTAGCTACCTTCACTAAGATGTATAAATTTAGCGAAAATGATAGCGAATTTCGGTTACCAGACAAAAATTTTTATGCATCTCTCTCGCTTCCGTCGAAATCGGAACTTTGTACAGCACGTTTTAAGAACTGTGTATGTACGTATACGATTTGGAACAACGCACACAAACAAGTGCCATCTACATTAGATCCCTTGATTATGGGTGACAGCTTGAGGAAAACAAATTTAACTTGCAAGTGGTTTGATGGAGATCAATTACCTCCATAAGTGGAAATGATTATCCGAGATGCCACAAATACTGAAGGTATTATATCATTTGTACTTTTCACTTTTCATCCTATTAAAATCTTAATCAATTTTTTATAAATAATAATTTTTTAGATGCGAGTGACAAAGAGAAAAATGATCTTTCACCCACTGAGCATCAAGAGAGTGATGAGTTGGATGAAAATGAGAATGAGGAAGATCTGTTATCGGAAGCCGAATAAATTTATTTTTATTTTCACTAAACTAAATAAATTTTCTGAGCAGATCATCCTGTATAATTTTGAAATGTAGAATGTATTAATTTGTATTCTCATAAAATAATGTATATTAATAATAAATTAAATATTTAATCAAATTAAAAAAAGAAACTCGGGAGTGCCGCACGCACGTTTTCTAACATTAAGTTATCAATAACTATATTACTAATTAAATCTGTATGGCGAACTTTTAAATTCGGGTATATGATAATATTCATACTAAGATAAAGATAAACACAGTCAGCTGCAAGTATGTGGGTGGAAAAGTCGTCAGCTGATGCAAGAAAGGTGATGCGCGCTGCCTCGCAGGTGATCAACACTCGGCACTGTTCTGTACCAGCTGACGACTTTTCCACCCACATACTTGCAGCTGACTATGTTTTTCGTGAATCTCAGTGTAAATATTATCTTATACCCAAATTTTAAAGTTCGCCGAATAATTTAAATTTTTCATCTTTTTGGACCTGTTTGATCGATCAGCTGACGGTAATTCCACCGCCCCCCGTCCAGCTGACTATGTTATACTTTCATTATATAATATAATCTTCCCCTCATATAAGTTTCAGCGTTCGCCGGATAGTTTTTTTTCTCAATTTTTTTTACGTGTTTTCAACCCTTTGACAGCCACCCCCACCGCTACCCAACCAGCTGACGGTCCATTCATTGCTAAATTATATAAGAACAATCCATTTTTCATATTTTCAAAGTTCGCCGGATAGTCAGCCATTTTATACACGGGCTCCCGGCCTATTAGTACCTGCAAATGCAAGAAAGTGTTGATTTTTAAGAATCCAAATGCTTTATCAGTCTTAATCTCTGCAGCAGTAATACTTGTCGCGAAAGCTGTGTATGGAGTGACATCCAATACCTTCACTTAACGATAACAGGTCAGAATTTTTTTCAAAATCTCTGAAGAAAAACCTTGCGATCTCCTATCACTGCCGCCAACTGAAGCAGCAGCGCATCAACATTGCTTAGTAACCAACCACCAGTTTCAACAATGGTATGGTAACTTCAAGAATTCATTCGAATGGGGATTGACCCAGTCATCAGGGTTTAACACCTGTAAGAACATCAAATGATCCTGCTTCATAAGAGCTTTTACTCCAAATTTTCTGCAAATGCACAAAAAGGATATCAAAAAGCTTGCTGTTGTCGGAAAACTGGACCATACTACTCGATAATCTGGTAAAAATTTCAAGAATCATGCACTAAGATTAAAGTTGAAGAGAAGGACTAGCTTGACTATGATAGGCCAATTGAAATTGAACATTTTAATAATGATGATGGCGAAGATGATAATGATGATGATAATAATAATGGAACTATAATAGTGAGGGACCAGAAGTTGAATATAACACCGGAAATGTTGATACACAACTAACAAGTTCAAATAAATCATGTACTTATTAGAAAATGTATCCTGACCTTTCACTCGGCCACCTATTTTCATCAATTCCTTTCGTATGCCCAATCCAAATCAATTGTTTCTTCTCCACTTTCTCCGAGATAGTCTTTTTCATGTCCATTCTATTTCGTCATTCCTAACTCTATCCTTCCTTGACAGTCCAAACCTTCTTCTTAGGAAGTCCATTTCTGTTGCATGTAATTTATTTTGTATTCTCTTTGTTACATCCCATACTTCTGCTCCGTATATTATTACACTTTGGACAATACTTTCATGTATTCGTTCTTTTGTTGTTCTTGTAATATATTTTTCCTACAGAATTGAATTTAGAGCTTCTATGGCTTTCCTGCCTTTATTATTTCTTTCCATAATTTCATCCTTGCTGTTGCTGTGTTTGTTAAATATGACCTCTAAATATTTAGATTTTTCCACTCCCTTTATTCTTTCGTTTTCTAAGATGAGGCCATTACGATTGTCTGTACCTATTGCTAGGTATTCACATTTACGCATATTCATTGACAGACTGGCCTTCTCGTATTCCTCCTTTAGTTTTCTAACCATATATCCTAAATCCTCTTCATAAAGAATAGGAGATAGACAGCATCCCTGCCCTTGGTGGTCTTGAAACTATCTGTTAGGCCTGTTCCTAGCTTCACTTTTGCTGAATTGTCTCTATAATAGTTCTGAATGGCCTGACCTCCAATTCCTTCATTTTCTCCCAAAGTTGTGATAGCGGGACGCTTTTTAGCATAGCTATAAGTTTCTTCGGGCCATATCTTATAAATTTCGGGTGGATCCCTCCGGGTCCCGGAGATCTTCTCAATTTTGTGGCATTGATAGCTTCCTTTACTGGGGTTATTTCTAGTTGAATTGTTTCACCACCGATGTTATTTGGTTCACCTTTTCAATGAACCAATTAAAGGTAAAAAATCTTTTTTTCAATTATTGCTTAATTTCTGAAATTTTTGCGACTTGGCCTAATAAGCATAACATTTAAATTTATTTAAAACTTTGATGAGTAATTTTTTCCAAAGGAATGACACATGTAGCAGCAGTTATCTGCTTCCATAATAAATTTCTTCATGTATGCATTTTTTCAAAAGTATGGTGTTTCGATTGCACCTCTTGTAACAATGTAGTAAAAAGTATACTTTCTCACCATAATCTAATGAATGTCTAATTTTATCGCATTTTTATACACTCACAACTACTTAATATTCTATTAAGAATATATGTAATTTCTGTAAATAGAATTTTCTGTGGGTAATTAAAAATATTTAGGATTTTTACATTTTTAACCTAGAAATTTACTCATACGAACAAAGTTCTTTAAATATTTCTTGAATATTTCTTCTTTTCAAGAATCGAGAGCAATCTGTCTTAATATACAGTGTGTAAAGAATATTATATATAACTTTTAAGCAACGGTTTTTTGAAAATTTGACACTAACAAAAGTTATTTGGAGTAATTCAACATACACTTGGGTTCCCTTAAAACATTTTTAATTAATCAATGGTTTTATTTGTATTATTTTTATTTTTAATGGCAAACATAGTTTTTATGGTAAATATGGATAAAGCACAATTTTCTCTGTATCGTACAATGTATTTTTGACATCGTTAATAGTACAGACCTCCAAATAAAGCATAAAACTATCAGTTACATTATTTTCAAAGTTATTTTAAAAGAATTCAGTTTGGAATCGGAAAGAGTGTTTTAAATTTTTTTCTCTAAAACCAAAAAGGATTTCGAAAATGATGTAATGACGTAATTTGAAGCTAATTAAAACCTTTATAAGAAAACATTAACGCAGTTTACGTACAGGGTGAGGTAAAAACTATTCAAGGAAATTAACCTTCCTTTCTTAACAAGTTTTCCGAAAATATTTTGTTAAATCACTCATGTGTGCATGTTTAAAGGCCTTAAAAATATCTACAATTTAATGTGCCCAACATGGTCGTCGCTTAAAAAATAAGAAAGTTACAGGTCTGGGGAGTTCTAACTGTATATCAATGCGATAATATCAAGTAGTTGAGTCATTTCGAAGATAAACTGACAAAAAAATACAATCGAATTGAAAAGCGTCTTCTTTTGGGGATGTTGACTGAAAATTAAATTTTAATTCGGTAGAGTTCAGATTTCTAGAACATATTTTTATGAAATATATATTTATTTAAATATACATAGAATTAACTCAATACATAAATTCTAGTGCTCATTTATTAATTAATATCCTGCAATGTACACAAAGCGTAAGATGGTATACGAAGAAAGATTAATGTGACCCTCAGGTACAAGCTACTACCCACACTAAAAGCTTTAAATACACACTGGTTATTACAAAGTGACATCCATTTATTAATTTGCATAGTCAACATGAAAGAGTAGCTAGCTGCAAGTTGCTTCAACTAATATGAAAATAAATAATTTCTGTTTCATTTACTAATACTAGAGGTATACGATTTTATAACAGCTTTATAATTTTAAACTGTGTTAACATGCTTTTATAACGGAACTGAAGGTAAACAATAATTTCCCTTCTTACCTTTCACTACTTAAATAAGACACCTAGCTACTTAATGTAAATTCAAAATAGAAAACAAATTATTCTGCAATTTTCAGAAAGTCGTGTATTTTTTATTGACTTTTCATAATAATAAAACAGTTTTTCTTAAATGCATACCGTAAATTCTATTTCATTCAGTAAATGGCTGAATACTGTAGATTCCATAGAGCTTGGAGACTCATAAGTAATTTTGAGTCTGGCATAAGGCACACGGAGCCATCTTTGTGGACTGGTCAAAATTAAAATATGTAAATTCGGAATGTAATTATATTTTAGACCGTTTATTTCTAAAACTGAAAATAAGTACATATAAAAACATAACTAAAGCCAAGAGAAAACTGGAAATTACACATTTTTATCCGAGCTATTGATATAATTTAAATGAGGGATGCTTTCATCTGTACTCTCTTAAAAGATTGACAGATCTTTTTTCTCCCTCCAACTTTTTTGCTTTGCTTTCAATTACCTTTTAAATAAAGTCGACAAGGAATCCTTGACCTAAGAGGTATTCTAGTTGACTTGTTCTTGAGTATTACGGTTTTTTATATAAAATTTCTGAAACTGTATAGAAAATATGTCAAATTTGACTTAGTATGACAAATCTTGAAACTTAATTTGTTGGCAAGAAATGCAAATTCTTGAAATTAACACCGGATTAAAAAATCAAATAACGTAAGTACGATTTTTTCTATCCTATATCAGTAAGAACACCTTTCTTGAGCCTGTTTAGACCAAGGAATATTTTTTTGTCGACGTTTATCTAAAAAGTTGAAAATAAGAAAAGTGAAGCGAGACCACTATTGTCCTTTGAAGTATTGTCGCGTACTTACGAATCCCCGTATGCCCGTGGTTTTAATTGCATCCAATTCTGACCACCCGTTTTTTCACTTTTTGTGGTTTTTTTAATTGTCAATTGGCCCGGACTTTTCCAAAAATAAGTGTTTTTTTGCCAACCCCTCTCTCAATTTAAGATATTAGTAACGTTTCTCTAGATTGGTTGTAGAGTTTTAATTTTATTTCCTAATATAAGGAGCCAATGCCGCCTTTAATTTTGCCATCTTGCATTTTCTTAAGTTTTCCACATTTTCCCGCCATTTTCCGCAAAACCGAATACATCATCGCATTCTACGGGAAATATGCTATAAAAAACCGTGTTCATTTTCCGTTGCCTAGCTTAGGCCAAAATTAGCCATTTTTTAACATCCTCCTTTACATAGGTTATCAAACAAATCAAATGTTATTTAATATGTAAATAAAGAACAAAACCCCATTTTTTGATATTTTGGTATGTATTTTCTTTTTCCCAAGCTCTAAGGCTGAAGATCGAATTAAGCGAGTAACTAACCATCAACATAATGAAACTCAACAAATATCTAACGACTAGCTAGTAAAATTAATCAACCATCTCTTAAAACCGCTGCCCAAGGAATCACTACTTCCACATCCAGATTCTCTATCCAAGTCACTCACAACGAAAAAACTTTGTGTGTGAAAATAATTGTTTATGGAACTTTAATAATATAATATTTGAAATCCTCTACCCCAAAAACCCATAAAACGATACCCCACATCGGTAGAGGGGGTGGGGGGTGGTGATAGGGGGGTGGTGATAGGGGGGTGATAGTGGGGGGTGGATGAAGTAAAAAAATATTTTGAGGTTTCTGGTTCCTGTACAAACACTAAATCACAATTTTTTTCATCCCCTTTAATAAGGGGGTGGGGGTGGTAATGGGGGGTGGCTAATGCCAAAAATTTTTTTGAGACCTTAGCTTCTCTTGTATATACTAAATACCAATTTTATGGATGCTTGATTGACCTATTTACCCCAAATTTTCCCCAATTTACCCCCAACCCTTCGACGGAACTAGATGAAAATATAATCTAGTTCTAGATCTCGTTAAAGTACATATGTTTACCAAATTTCAAGTCAATATCTTAAACGGTTCCAGAGTAAACGTGCGCACAAAAAAAAAGTTACAGTCAGACAGACCGACAGACCGACAGACAGACAGACCGACAGACAGACAGAAATTTTTTTTTCGCTGAAACTTAAAATCTCGACGTTTCATGACATTTTAAGCCTATTTGGACAATAAAAATTTTTAAAAATTTTTTTGTCGTTACTATACTTCCACTGGACGTGGAAGTAAAATTATGTTATAAATATGATATTTGTGGTCATCCTGGTGCAAAGAAAGTTATTTTTAGATCAAACCAAATGGCAATTCAATTAATCTTGTAAAACAAAATTTCACTTAAGAACTAGCAAATAACATTAAAAAAATAACTTACAGCGTCTATTTTTTGCTAATTAAAAGAAAGTTTTTCATTAAATGATTGTTTACTTGTAATAACATGAATTAATATTTCAGTCTACAATACTAATAAAAATAGATATCAAGAAAGTTACATAGTCATTGTTTGCCTGTGTTAATATTACATTTACACTTTAATTTGTTAGATATATCTAGTTCAATATTTGTTTTTACTTGAGTTCAATAGGTGGTTGTTTAAAATTTTTAAGATAATCCTCGACCATTTTCATAGATCTAAAAGAGGACCATATTTTTTCTTTAACAGTACATAATCAATAAATTTCTGGATGTACAATTTCGCTAAACAAAAACTAAAGAATGACAAGTGACCATAGAACTTCACGCTGATTTATTTCAATGTTAAGGTATCCATCTACTAAATCCAAATCCATAAGATTTTGATGAAATTTTGGATTTTGGTTGGTAATGAAGTGTTCTTGAGTACAATTATGTATGGCATTTCTTGTCAAAGTTATGAAGCTCCAAAGTTGCGTAATTTAACATGGTGGATATAAAAGATAAACAAAAACTAAGTCGAAAATCGCTTACAAACTTGTAAAATCCAGAAGTTTCTTATAACAAACTACTCAGACATGCTTTGAACTATGAGGAATCATATTAGCATATGAGATATGCATTTACCCATTTACTTTGGGAAAAGGAGTTTGGTACCCCTGCCACGTGTATAGTTGAAGCGCGCTTGTGAAAAAAATTCAAATTTCATGTCACCTGGTAGTCCAGTCAAATTAATATCTAGGAGTAGTTTTCGCGTATAACACGATGCGCGGGGTCCTGGAGCGATCCGAGTGGGGCTTCACCCCTGAAAAGCCAAAAAAACTAGAGATGGGGTTGGAGTTGGTGGAACTACCGACGGGGGGCGAAATAATCCAAAAGGAGTTTTTCTTTCTTTTTAAACTAACCCCGTCGAGATTCGACATAGTGGAGATGTTTGAAAATGTTTCCCAGAAATTATGTTTTAAAGGCATAGTCTTCTTCAACTTGCTAAAAGCAGACATATTTTCAAGAAATTCCCAGCGCTGTTTCAACCTTCCTAGAGAAGTTCATAAAAAAACAAAGAAGTACCCACTTACTCGTGGTTATACACCTCCCGGCAAATGTTGACGGGTTTAACTTAGTTTTTATTAACTTAATGTATGAATGACATTGGAAATAAAATAAAATAAAACTCCTCTCTCTGTTTGGTAACCTTTACTTATTATTCTTTTTATAACCACCCTGTATATATTTTTTTACTAAAACTGAAGCAGGTTTCTTTCTTGACAATTACGTTAAGTACATGGCAAATGCATTGTTTTTGGGAACACGTTTTTCCTAAAATATTTTTTTCGGGTGTCCACCCTCTATATCTTTCATTCAAGATATGCCAGGTTTCCTTCTTGGCAATAAGCGTCAACTGCCAGCCAAATATTATTTTTCTTAGTCAATTAGTTTTTTGGATATAGCGCCAACAGACCGACAGACTGAATGACTGTATTGAAAGGCCTTATAACTGTCATAATCTAAATTATCTGAAATGTGAAAATCCTTAGTAAAATGGCATAGTGATTATTTTACGATTACAATACTTCGGTGAGCGAGGGATGTAAAAAAAAATTGTTGCACTTAGACACAACATGCCCTTTTAAATCATTTAAATTAAAGATGAAGGAATCAAATGATCACAAAGGCTGGGTTATCCCAGATATCATACAGGAAGGAATTGAGCTAAAAAATCTTTACTGGTTAATTAGTAACACAAAGTGCCAAAACATTAAATTCTTATATAACAGCAAGAAACAACTACACAGGCAAAAATAAATTTTTATCAAAACAAAATTGAACATTCTTCCAACAAAACCAAAGAAACGTGAAAAATCATAAACCACAAGCTAGGTAGAAATAAAATACATAAATATATTCACTTATTTTCTGATAAAGTATTTATTACAAACCCAAAAGAGCTTGCTGATAATTTTGGTTCACATTTCTCTGCCATAGTACAAAATAAATTATGTAGCCACTTCGGACAAAATATCTCCTTGCCATGTACACTTCATAGTATGACACTAAATACTTTCGTTTTTACACCTGTAACCGAGCTAGATTTAATAAATATATTTAATAAACTTAGAAATAAAAATTCATTTGGAAACGACGGGCTTAGTTTTAAATTACTAAAACAAATGAAAGATTATATTCTTCTTCCATTAATACACCTCATAAATTACTCAATTGAGTGTGGCTCTTTTCCAAACAATCTAAAAATATCTCACGTAATCCCTTTATTAAAAACGGGTGACCCTTTAGATATTGAAAATTATAGGCAAATTACGTTAATCAGCTCAGTCTCTAAACTTATGGAGAGAGTTATCTATGACCAGTTATCAGTATTTCTTGCAAAATACAAAATTTTGACACCATATCAACATGGTTGTAGATAGGGTAAATCGGTAGAGACCGCCAGTTTTCACTTACTTGATACGATCTACTCTAATATTGACAAAGGAAAATATGTGGTAGTTTTGCAATTTGATTTATCCAAGGCATTTGATACCTTGGATATTGACTATATAGTATAAAAACTTTTTAAACTTGATATACGTGGTAATACTCTAAATTGGATTCATTCTTACCTCATAAATCGCAAAATAATTGTAAGAATTGGTAGCAAATTCTCAAGGGAATATGATGTGTCCTTTGGAGTACCGCAAGGGTCGGTACTTGGGCCCTTACTCTTCATATTATATGTGAACGATCTACCAAATCACATAAAAAGCGGCACAGTAACCATGTTTGCTGACGATACCACCATAACAGTGACAGACTCTGATACTGACACTTTAGGTAATAAAATTACAGATATACTAGATGCATTTAGTGCATGGTGCGATCGTAACAAACTGATCTTGAATACATCCAAAACAACCTACATCAATTTTTATAATAGAAAACCCTGTAGTCCAGTCAAATTAATATCTAGGAGTAGTTTTCGCGTATAACACGATGCGCGGGGTCCTGGAGCGATCCGAGTGGGGCTTCACCCCTGAAAAGCCAAAAAAACTAGAGATGGGGTTGGAGTTGGTGGAACTACCGACGGGGGGCGAAATAATCCAAAAGGAGTTTTTCTTTCTTTTTAAACTAACCCCGTCGAGATTCGACATAGTGGAGATGTTTGAAAATGTTTCCCAGAAATTATGTTTTAAAGGCATAGTCTTCTTCAACTTGCTAAAAGCAGACATATTTTCAAGAAATTCCCAGCGCTGTTTCAACCTTCCTAGAGAAGTTCATAAAAAAACAAAGAAGTACCCACTTACTCGTGGTTATACACCTCCCGGCAAATGTTGACGGGTTTAACTTAGTTTTTATTAACTTAATGTATGAATGACATTGGAAATAAAATAAAATAAAACTCCTCTCTCTGTTTGGTAACCTTTACTTATTATTCTTTTTATAACCACCCTGTATATATTTTTTTACTAAAACTGAAGCAGGTTTCTTTCTTGACAATTACGTTAAGTACATGGCAAATGCATTGTTTTTGGGAACACGTTTTTCCTAAAATATTTTTTTCGGGTGTCCACCCTCTATATCTTTCATTCAAGATATGCCAGGTTTCCTTCTTGGCAATAAGCGTCAACTGCCAGCCAAATATTATTTTTCTTAGTCAATTAGTTTTTTGGATATAGCGCCAACAGACCGACAGACTGAATGACTGTATTGAAAGGCCTTATAACTGTCATAATCTAAATTATCTGAAATGTGAAAATCCTTAGTAAAATGGCATAGTGATTATTTTACGATTACAATACTTCGGTGAGCGAGGGATGTAAAAAAAAATTGTTGCACTTAGACACAACATGCCCTTTTAAATCATTTAAATTAAAGATGAAGGAATCAAATGATCACAAAGGCTGGGTTATCCCAGATATCATACAGGAAGGAATTGAGCTAAAAAATCTTTACTGGTTAATTAGTAACACAAAGTGCCAAAACATTAAATTCTTATATAACAGCAAGAAACAACTACACAGGCAAAAATAAATTTTTATCAAAACAAAATTGAACATTCTTCCAACAAAACCAAAGAAACGTGAAAAATCATAAACCACAAGCTAGGTAGAAATAAAATACATAAATATATTCACTTATTTTCTGATAAAGTATTTATTACAAACCCAAAAGAGCTTGCTGATAATTTTGGTTCACATTTCTCTGCCATAGTACAAAATAAATTATGTAGCCACTTCGGACAAAATATCTCCTTGCCATGTACACTTCATAGTATGACACTAAATACTTTCGTTTTTACACCTGTAACCGAGCTAGATTTAATAAATATATTTAATAAACTTAGAAATAAAAATTCATTTGGAAACGACGGGCTTAGTTTTAAATTACTAAAACAAATGAAAGATTATATTCTTCTTCCATTAATACACCTCATAAATTACTCAATTGAGTGTGGCTCTTTTCCAAACAATCTAAAAATATCTCACGTAATCCCTTTATTAAAAACGGGTGACCCTTTAGATATTGAAAATTATAGGCAAATTACGTTAATCAGCTCAGTCTCTAAACTTATGGAGAGAGTTATCTATGACCAGTTATCAGTATTTCTTGCAAAATACAAAATTTTGACACCATATCAACATGGTTGTAGATAGGGTAAATCGGTAGAGACCGCCAGTTTTCACTTACTTGATACGATCTACTCTAATATTGACAAAGGAAAATATGTGGTAGTTTTGCAATTTGATTTATCCAAGGCATTTGATACCTTGGATATTGACTATATAGTATAAAAACTTTTTAAACTTGATATACGTGGTAATACTCTAAATTGGATTCATTCTTACCTCATAAATCGCAAAATAATTGTAAGAATTGGTAGCAAATTCTCAAGGGAATATGATGTGTCCTTTGGAGTACCGCAAGGGTCGGTACTTGGGCCCTTACTCTTCATATTATATGTGAACGATCTACCAAATCACATAAAAAGCGGCACAGTAACCATGTTTGCTGACGATACCACCATAACAGTGACAGACTCTGATACTGACACTTTAGGTAATAAAATTACAGATATACTAGATGCATTTAGTGCATGGTGCGATCGTAACAAACTGATCTTGAATACATCCAAAACAACCTACATCAATTTTTATAATAGAAAACCCTGTACTTTGCAGAACTTCAACTTTTGCAATCAAAGTAAATTTCACTGGGAGTTGTTTTGGATGCAGATCTATCCTGGAGATCCCAAATCGATACTGTATGCAAGAAGTTGAATCAAACCTATTTTGCAACTATGCAAATGAAAAATGTATTAGATAAAACGGGGTTATTCAATATATACTATTCGCTTGCATATTCACATATAAGTTTTAGTATTTTGTGTTGGGGTTCAGCTGCGGAAAGGGACAGGGTTTTTATCTGTCAAAAAAAAATTATTCGTTTGATGTTTAACTTGAAACCAGGGGAAAGCTGTTTTCAAAGCTTTAAAAGTAATAAAATACCCACCAACCCCTCAATTTATATTTATAAGTGTGTCTGCTTTGCAAAAAGAAATTTACATCTTTTCAAAACTATTACCTTCAATCATAATTATAACACGAGGAGTAAGAGCCTGGAGTTACCACCACATAAATCTACATTATTCGAAAAATCACCATCTTACGCATGTATCAAATTATGCAATTCTTTGCCTGAAGAGATAAAAACCACACAAAACTTTAATTCATTTAAATCAAAAGTTAAAAATATTTTAGTAGAGGGTACCTTTTATTATGTCGACATGTTTTTAAATAGGTAGATATGTTTGTCTTGCTCGTGTAATTTTTTATTATTTATTTCTAAATTATTATTTATTTATTCCTAAACTATTGTGATTTATCCTATATCATGTTTGTGATCTAAGGGACAAATAAAGTATTATTATTATTATTATTACAACCTCCTTCTATTTGATACCATTTATTTATTATTTTTTGCTTTTCCGTGACTATTATATAATTTTTTTGACCAAAAGTGTATCACATTTTTTCCTTAGCAACAGTGTCATCCACATTTCAAACAATTATTTAGTTGTTTTATTTTCTTTAGAGCAACTACTAAAATTATAGACGATTTCTTCCTTGTGAACTAGATTCTATTATTGATTTACATAAGATTTTTTCATTAATGATTTTTTCAGGAAATCCAACTATCTGTATATTTTTTATTAAAAGAATCAGGTTTCTTTCTAGGCAATAGCGTTAACTTGTATAGTATTATTTTTATCCGGCAAGTAAATTTTTAGATAAGATGGTAGCAGACAAATACAACATACGTACAAACAGACAGATGGAATTAATTTTTTCACAATTATAATACTTCCTTTCGGTAGGCGCGGAAATTAATAGACTAGAGAATGCCATAAATTGAACTATTATATATAATTAAACAACTTTAAATCAACTGTAAGAAATAACGCCCACGAGTCCGCGGCGCCTCTCCACCTTCTCTGTTGGAAGTTTAGTTTCCACTGCATTTTTTAAATCCATATTTAAAGTGATTAGGATATTTTGATTAGGTATCCTTTTATATGCCGTCACATGTTTCTACATCATATATATCTGAAATCTACCCGTACTTCTTATTCTGATAAACTTTTGTACCACATATCGTTTAAATAATATTGGTAAAAATTATTATCGTTAGAGAAAGTATTACAGTAATAATTGTAATATTTGCTTAAGTGATTAACTTAGTAATGAAAATTAAGGTTCAAGATCTAAGAAACATTACAGTTTAACTCTTACCTGATCTAATGGATTCCTTATCCTCATCCTCATCACTATCAATATGGGGTATCGAGCCGACAAATTCGAACATTGGACTAGTTTGAATAGAAGTATCCTTCTTAGTTACCGGACTATCAGGTAATCTACACGAACACTGGCACGCACAAGTCGACACGTCCTCCTCCTGTCTATCTAGAGGCAAATATTGCAAACACTGAGGGCACGGAAACGTCAAATCGTCTAAGGGAACGCGTTTGATGGCATGCTCCACGGAAACCAGGAGGTTCTGCAACAGCTCCGGGAGCTCGGCGCCGTCGTAATCGTCATACGAAGTGATCTCGAGATCCGCGACGGACCTAAGACTTGAACACATTATGTCATCTAAAGAGTGTAAAGGGTTACAAAATTCGGCGATGGTATGGCAGTGAACTTGTTGCTTTCGCCAAATTAAGGCCACTTCCAATCCGGGAGCGCTGCGACTTCTGACGCAGAGGTAACAGTCTCTATTTCTGATGACGGAGGGGTCGAGCGAGCCAAGGTGAATGACTACACCAGATTGGCCAAGGCATAGTGGCCACCCTGATGGCGAGGAACTGTCGGACGAATGTTCATTCTGGAAAGAAAAAAATCTAATTAGTGTTGACGGTAAACTCACTTACGAACTAGTAACAGGATAATGTAAACAGATGCGTTTTATCAGGCTTTTAGTGAGAATGTATTAAAATGTATTTTATTGGATTATAATGTCCTGCGCCTCAAAATATATTAACATGAAAAATGAAATCATTAAATAATAAATATTTGTTTAACTAAGCAGCAAAATAGTAAATTGATTGACGCGGCTGATAATTCCTAACCGAGCGTAGCAAGGATAGGAATACAGCCAAGGCAGTCAATTTATTTTGCTGCCGAGTTAAACATATAATTTTTTCGCCGATTATTTAAACATATTTTAAAATTTTTAAATTATTACAATTTCCATAATCTCTTTATTGTTGTTGTAATTGATTTAATAAAAATTCATTGTTGGTTACTATTATATTATACTATTACTAATATGTCTATTAGTACAGTACCTAGGGGTAAAAAATGTGCGAAATTTCGGAATAATGTCATATGCAATGATATTTCTTTTATGTGTGATTCTTATAGTAAAGGGTATCATCTTCAGTTTCTATATTTTCCCGATGCTTTTGATTGAGGGGCGATTTCCACCCCTAAATAATAAAAAAATTAATACATGGTAAGGTATTGATTATTTATTTTTGAAACGCAGTATATTTATGTTTTGAGGTCGCTGATTACGAATCTAAAGTCAAAATTAAAAAATTCAAAATGGCGGCTTCAATATGGAAATGGAAATGTAACAAATTGCTTGATTTCGCATATTAATTTATGCATATAAGTTTTTGGGGTCACTAATTAAGAATCTGAAGTCGCAATTAAAAAATTGAAAATGGCTTCAATATGGTGGATGGAAACGGGGCAAATTTCAACAAATCGCTTGATTTCGCGTTTTAATTTATGCAAATAGGTTTTTGGGGTTGCTAGTTATGAATCTGAAGTCAAAATTAAAAAATTGAAAATAACGACTTCAATATGGCGCTTGGAAATCGGGTAAAATGTAAAAAAATGTTTGATTTCGAATTTTAATTTATGCACATAGATTCTGGTGTCGTTGATTACGAATCTGAAGCCAGATTTTAAAAATTCAATTTATTGGACGTAAATGAGGTAAGGTGTTAATAATAAGTTCTCGTTTTAATTCTGGCAAGTATAAAGGAAAGAAAAATAGATGATTCATTATAACATTTTATTTATTTTAAAAAATATATATCATCACAACTATAATACGAGACATGGCAATTTATTGTCTATCATAATAACTACATAATATTATTTAATGCTTTACCAAATGGCATTAAAAATATGAGTAATTATAAAAAATTTAAAAACGGAACAAAACAATTTTTAACTGACATCATTTTCTACAACATAGTAAATTATGATAATATGAGTAGTAATGTAACTTAACAATCAATTGTACAGTTGTTTTTTTTTATTATCTTGTTCTACATTTTTGTTTTATCCTATTAACGAACTAACAATTCCTAAATTATACATTGATGAGGTAATACATATCTGAAATATATTTGTGAGGTACTAATATCATGTTATCCTCAGTTTATAAGTTTTATTTTTGATCTCTATCACTTTTTCGCTAAAACTAATATTTATTAAGATTTTTGCAAAAAATAAAAATTTTAGGTTTTTTTCGAAATTACCTTTACTGTTTAAAATGCATTTTTTTCTAAGCAAGTGCGTTAAAAGCGCTGCAAAATTTGGGCATCTAGGTAATACTACATATTAACGAAAAACTGTATTTAAGATAACTTTTTTAAATTACTGGCTAATTAGAGTAACAAAATGGCGACCTTTTTATATAAAAAAATATAAATACGCACATTTTTCCGTCATAACTTCTTTATTTCTTATGCTACAGGAACGAGTAAAAAATAATTGGAAAGCACAATTAATTGTTTTTAATTTTGTTTATTTGCATGCTTGGCGTAGGTGTCACAATTTCTGAGATATTTAACATTTAAACTATATTTCTCGTCCTGTAAACGTTCGGACGCCATCTGTAAACTTTTATACCTCCGAAATTATTAAATCTAAATAAATAAATAAAACGACGAAACTCATTATCAGTTTATGAGCTTTACTTTTACAATTTTCAATAAAACTAATATTTATTGAGATATTTGAAAAAGGAAAAAAAATAACGTTTTATCGAAAATACCTTTATACTTTAAAGTGTAATTTTTTCTAAAGCAAGTGCTACATACGAAAGAAAAAAATTGAGCATCTACGTCATATTAATGAGAAACAGTGTTTGAAATTTCTTTTTTTTTTTTAATTATTCGCTAACTACAGTAAAGAAAATGGCGACGTTGTTATTAAAAAAATATAAAGACGCACACTGCCTCGGTCATAACTTCTTTGTTTTTTTATGCTACACAAAAAAAATAAAAAAAAATAGTTGGAAGCATAAGTAATAAGATATTATTTTACTTATTAGCATTTTTGACGTAGGTGTCGCAGTTTCTGAGATATTTAACTCTCAAACTTATGAACACTTGAATGCCAAATATAAACTTAAATATCTTCGAAATTTTTAATAGAATTAATTCTCAGTTTATACTTTCTGTAATTGGTCTCTAAAATTTTTTCGTTAAAGTAATACTTTTCGAGATGTTTAAAAGTACAACGTTACTCACTATATTTTGACTAGCTCTTTATATGTGTTATATTATTGGAGATAGAAAACGTATAAAGATGTATGGCTGTACCAATACCACTTCCACATCCACGTAGTGCAGTGAAAGTATAGTGACAATAAAAAAAAATTACAAATTCTTTTCATTCAAATAGCCATAGAATGTCATGAAACATAGAGATTATAAGTTTGAGCAAAGAAAAAAAAATCTGTCTGGCTGTCAGTCCCCGTGTAACTTTTTGTGCACACGGTTACTTTGGAATGGTTTATGATATTTACTTGAAATTTCGTACACTTATGCATTATAACGAAATCTGGAACTAGATTATATTTTGATCTTATTCCGTTGAAGGATTTGAGGGTAAATGGACGCAAACAGGTGAAGCAAACAAGTAATAGTTCATAAAATTGGGATTTGGTGTACGTCCGAAAGGAAAAGATCTCAAAATATTTTTTGGCATGAACCACCCCACAATCACCCCCACCCCATTAT
Source organism: Rutpela maculata (assembly GCA_936432065.2). Taxonomy (NCBI): domain Eukaryota; kingdom Metazoa; phylum Arthropoda; class Insecta; order Coleoptera; family Cerambycidae; genus Rutpela; species Rutpela maculata. The sequence continues at coordinate 41,314,975 of OW386285.2, forward strand.
TGAAGACGGTGAAAATATAAAATTGTGATTTAGTCTGCGTACAAGAACTAAGGCCTCAACATTGTTTTGATATCAGCTACCCTCGTCACCAACATATATGGATATAATAGAATAGACAATTACAAATATTACATTATTAAAATTCTATGAACAATTACTACCACATAATGAAGGATAAACATAATATAAAATTTGTGTTCCCTTGTAAGTGGCTTGGACAAGAAATCTTGATGTAGTAGTAGTGATTCTTAGCGATTTTTTTTAAACGACATAAAGAAACAATTTCCTGTATAAATATATATGTTTTTTTTTTAGACCACTCTATATGTTATTGCTTTTTTGTATAGTTCTCTTTTCCTTGTTTTCAAATATATAAAATTATATTCTATTATTTATTTATTTATTTTTGTTTTAATACCTTATTTATATTAACATCCTGGCGACGTTTAGCTAGAGCTATTCCATAACTCAACCAGGATTTGCACACATACACACGCAACAACCATTCTCTGATATCTACAGCTGAGAATCGAACTCAGAAAATGAGAGCGACTAGCCGCGTTGTATTGCCTCTCACACAACCTCGGTCTAGCCCACTGCTACCGTCTCGGCAACTCGTGAAAAACGCTACTATATATCCATATCCTGGCCAGGATTGGAACCCCGGATTTCGTGGTCGCAAGCCTAACACCGTAAGCACTGCGCCACTCAGTCAATATAAATCCAACAATATTTATTACTTGTTGACTCATTTGACTTTGAAAATGAAAAAAGCTTCTGTATTGCAAGAGCAGTGGGAATAGTTGCCATATTGGATCTCTGATATTGATAAATTTATTGGTTGGGGGTTTTTAATAAGTATCAATCTTACTTGTTATACGTTGTTCAAAATTATCAAAATCGTTAATAACTTGGTAACTTACTGAATGGCGTCATTTAATGCAACTATTTTTTAGTTATTTTTCATTTCGGCATTTGCCAATTTGACAGATATCAACAAAAAGTTTCTAATTTAAAATACTCGGTAAATGAAAAAAATATATATAAAACTCAGGTGGTAAAAGGTAGGCTGGTTCTAAAAAATATTCAGGCGTGTAAAAAACATTCGTGTTATATTCATGATGTGTAAGTAACTATTTTCTTTACTTGGTTTCTGAAAATGGACAATATAGAGCAGAACAATAATCAGTAGAGTTTTTAGATACATACACATTTATCTTCGTTTAAAGTAAGGCAGCAAAATTTTGTTCTAGTATTATTGCTTAATATTAAATGTTATTTGGTCAATTAAAAAAAAAAAAAGAAAAATACCTTTAATCGATAATAAAATAATTATATTTTTTCCGAGAGTCAACTATGATGGACCAACTCGTCGAAGTGAATATTTTGTGAGGTCAGTGAATAAGTGGAATAAACTGTTAAATAAAACCTCAGACTTTTCCACATCCTGCTTGAAAGTACACAAAACAATTAATTTTTTATTAGTAAACTACTCATGTCCAGATCAGATTGTTTGCTACTTACATGAAAATATTCTGTGTAAATTCTTCAGAACGGTTATGGTCGTATATTTTATGTGATTCAATTATTTCAATACATTATTTATTTGCAAGGACTTCAGAATACAGGTACCGTTTACCGTACCGGTCCACATCACTACACCTCACTCTATTGTAAGACCGTTCTAACGACATTGTGTCACATGAAAAGTATGTGGCAAAAATTTTATCAATTTAAACTAGGTGATAGTCCGCTAACAAGCAACATTACACAATTAAGAGAGTATAATGCGCTGTTTCGGATTAAACACAAATTACCATACCAAGCGCTGTTCATTTTTTGGCAACCTAGCCAAAGAAGGACCGGTTTCTCCATTTTATATATTTAATATTTAATTACCAGCATTCAGTTGATTTTTTTGCAGGTCATTGAAACATTTTAACATGACCTTTGCTGAATAAGGATATTTTTGATTTTGTAAGTGTATTTTCGTTATTTCGGAAGAGGTGGGAGGGGGGTGGAGGGGAGGTGACAGAGGGTAAAAGTTGAATCGATGCGATATTGACAGTAAATAATAAAAACATATTTTTCAGTTTTTTTTTGTTCAAAAATAAATTAGACCGAAAATCGGCATAATGGACCCTCCTCCTTTAGTCAAAATTAAACTTATCCTATCTTTTCCAACTTTCTCGATTATTTTTTCCTTTTGTTTATGTATTTTTTTTTTCACTTGCTTATTTATCTTTCTTTCTAAATTAATATTCAAAATTTGAAGACAATCGTAATTATTTAAAAATATGGTGTCAAAATAAGTTACAAAATATTCAGCAACTTGGCATAGCCACTCTCTTTTTGTGTTTCATTATTTACAGAGTTATTATCAGTGAGTTTATTTCCTGCCTCAGTAATACAAATTTTAAATTATTTATTATGCTTTCTCATAATTGTAGGTTATGTTTTTTTGTTTATGTATAAAATTTCGCCACGACCTCAGTATCCAGTGCATATCTGAGGGTGTACTTGGACATAAAAAGAATATGTTTTTGGAGCATATAGACATCCACTATATATCCAAAGTATGTCCATGAATATCCTGAACACATGGTTGATACGAAATAAACGTTCAATGGATATTGTGTGTTGTATGGATTGTAGGATATTCAGTAGATATATTCATATATTATTAAAACATCGCTGAACGGAAATGAATGTCTGCTGAATTTGATTTATGGAAAGGCACAACTTCGAAGGGACATAAGTAGAACGTTTACAATCCTTCACAATCTTTCACTGCCGTCGACGATAACAATTTTACTTATTATTCTCATTAATGTCCCTCAGAGGATGTTCATTAGTGCATCTTCTTCTTCTTCTTCTTTTAGCGGGGCGACGAAGGGTCGCCGCACTCAGGCCTTGTGGCCCATTGTGCTACCGCTACGAATTTATTGAATTCCCCCATTCAGGCCAGATTCCTTCCTATAGGGGCATTCCTTATTTCCTCCAGCACCGGAAAACCAATGCCGAAGTGTTTTTGCCTCAAATTCATAAGACTAGGGCAGGAAGTAAGGACGTGGATGGAAGTTTCCTCCTCGTCCCCGCAGAACCTGCAGTCGGGGTTGTCAACCACCCCTATAATGTGCAGGTGTTTTTTGAAAGAGCCGTGCATACTAAAAATATTAATATAATATTGTGGACCTCAAATGGATATCTGTTGAATTTGATGAAATATGGACATCCTGGAAAGAGTATAAAAGGGTATTTACAGTATGTCTACAAATTATGCCCTATCTTCTTTAGAAATGGAAGGGACAGCCAAGGGATATTAATTCTGTTCTTTTTATAGATGTATTTGAAACAGTGTTCAGCGGACACTTGAATGTTAATAAAGGTTCATGGGAACTTCAAATTGGTGATTGCAGAATTTGGTTTAGGGGACGTTTTATGGATATTCTTGGGAGAACGCAGGAAGGGCATTCGGAATATAATGTAGATCACCATTGTTCTTCGATAGAAAGCAGACGACCCGTGATGCCATGTCATTAATGTCCTCTATATACCCGTTCGCAGATATTGTATTTATAACTTTTCTAAGTTCATTCAACTTTGGATATAAGTTTTCGTCCGTAAAGTGTTCGTCAGTCTAGGTCTTCAATTGCCACGGAGCCTTGACTAGCGGAAGTCTGGCTAGATATGGGCAGACGTTAATCTGTCCACGATCATCTTCTCTACTGCTTGGGGCGATATTCATCAATAGCTGATGACGAGCTTGGCATTCTTGTTAGGATGCACGATGGTCACGACTACAACGCACTTCCATTGGTTAGTCCAGTGTAGTCATGATCTAATTATACAGGTCTGCTCTCTCCCCTGAAACATCGCAAGAAGCGTGACGTCAGGGAAAGCTACCTTCACGGGGGAGTGGATTATAAACGTGTCATAGTCGTCACTCGAAATCGCATATTGTCCCTCAGTATCTACAAACTCAAAGTAAAGTGAGAATTGGGTGTGACGTGAAGGAATGTTGTAGCAGCAGAAATGCGTTACTGATCCACGAAACTAAAAACAGTGGAGTCTGATGGAGAAGCAGCAAAAGGTGCTCTATGAAAAATCATACAGGGATGCCACAATAGATCTATGATAAGTCGCGGTGACCAAGGCCAATCTGGTAAATCCGAAATTGATCTCATTAAAGTGAACTTATTTTCAAAAATAGATCCTAAACAATGTTCAACAATTATACAAAGACTTAAAGACTTAAAGTACACTGGCGATGAGAATAATGCTATTTATTTTTAATACAGTTGGCAACTTTATTAAAAGACTGATCTAATGAGGTCGGTATCTATGTCAGAAGAGAAATATAAAGCACCATAAAACAATTAATTGTAATTATAAATTGTTCCGTTACATTGTGTAATTTACAAAGTGGTTATTTAACTATACGTCATATGAGTATGCGTGAATGATTAATTAAAGGTCATTTTAAAGAATTATGACTCAAGACCATATTCCGTATTTAATCCAATGAAAAGAATTTGCGTTTCCCAGTATAACATTGCAAATTAATGTTGTGTGATATTCGCCTTTTGCCGAAGTAATTAATTACCTTTCTACATAGTGAAGATATGAGAAACATACACGGTAGAATTTGTCTATAAATTAGAAATATTGATTGTTTATTGATCGTTTGATAATGCATTGAGCATTAACGCGGTACGATTTTCTTCTATTTGTAATTTACATTCATAAGGAAGTATGTTTATGGTTTTGAAATAAAGGCTGTCTATGGGGAATGTGCCTTTGCATCGATTCGGATAATTTTTTTCAGAGGTGCCTTTCTAAATAGCATTAAATCTCGCTAAATGTTAGCTTCGAAATGTTTTCTTAGAAAAAAAATATGGAATTTGGAAAATAAGAAATCCTCGTGATCGTTGTCACGAATTACATGGTATCGAATTATATTATAGAAGTACCAAAGACTTAATAGTGGATTTTTTTTGTGAATTTAACTTTACAGGAAAATAAAGATTTTTTTTAATTTAAAAATATATCTTGTACTCTGAGGGTATCAACAACTTTTTGTCAAACATTTCTCATAAATTACCGTTTAATATATATTAACCTCAATAATTCACATTTGGACTAACCGGCAGTCAACTGGATAAAAATTTTATTCAATAAATAAAACAGTAATTCGAATTACAAGAAAAAACTGCCTTGTTAATGTTTCAAAATAAGTATATTGATACTCTACATATGTTTCGGCTTATTAGGCCTTTCTCAGGAGTAAATACACAGATTTCTCGAGTCAGTAATCTTCTGATCTCAGTGATATATCACACTTCATTCTTTTCCATAAAAAAAAGTCTCTCGACGGTGGGTTCTTAAATTAACGAATTTTCGCAAACCTTATGTGGGGAAATTCCAGCTGCGTCCAGTAGCTGCCCATTTTCTGTTCCATGTTCATTAATTTTTTTTTTCATTATTTGAAATGTTTTCAAGAATATTCGAATTATAGCTAAATCGTGATTTTAATTTAAAAAGTCAGCCCATTTAAAACAGAATTTAAATCAATTGACTTAAATCCGGCCAACTCTATGGTCGTTGGTGCTTTGTTATTTTCTCTTTGGGGTATATGACGTGATTTCCTTTTTTGTTTCTATATTATTTACGTTATGCAAGGTAAACTTCAAAAGTATAAGACCTGCTGAAATGCTAACTAAAATATTTAAAAATAAACACATACCTGTTACTATTGTAAATGGCTAAATTCGAAAATATATATATATATATATATATATATTTTTTTTTAAGAAAACATGAAAATTTCGGAGCTATCATTTGGCGAGATTTTTTTTAATCTATTTATTTAACGTCGGCCTATTTCCGCTACCAGGGCCTATCACCGATGCCAGGAGACGAGCTACCCCCAACCTGGAAATTTTGAAGAAGAGTAGAGATCTTTTACTTGCCTAACATTTAATAAACAAGGGACCGCCTGCTTTACATCCCCTCCGAAGGATAGTATATCCACTACGTAATTCTCATCTGAAATTACATAGCTTCCGCGTATACACTGATATACAAGCCGCTGGGACGAGAACGCTGTATTTTCCAAGTACTAACCGCGCTCGACGTTGCTTCAACGGAATATCTACTGACATTCACATTGAAGTCGCCTCTACGCGGCGAGATTTAATATTACTTACAAACGAACCTCTGAAAAAAAAATTAGGCAAATCCATGCAAAGGCACATTCCCCATGCTTACCCGGCTACGGCCTTTTGTCTGCGCTCACAGTTTAGTTACAGTGTGCTTTCTTTTCAAATTATTTGGCGTTGACGCTTTAGATCTAGAAAATTTCCCATGGTCTGGAGAATTATTTGCACAATCTCTTATTTCCACTACTGAAAAAATAAAGGTGTGACATCCATGTGGGCGACTGCATTTGTAAAACTGAATGGCTGGCGTATGTTTACTCAAAGTGCATATTTTTCAAACAACTTTTGTGCTAACAAATATAAAGCATCCTTGTTTATACCCAGTATTGACTTAGTATGCGAATATATTTACATTTGCAAAGTCACTTCGCAGTTTATTTACTTTTCTTTTCATTCACGCAGTCGCCTAGTGTGCCATTTGCAACTTCTAGGTGGACAAAATTCTACAAATTTCTAAATGAGCTTAAAATAGTTGTTAGAAGATAGGAAAAATAGTGAAAAAATTCTAGGCATTAAGGGGTGATTAAGGGATTGAAAAATAAATTTGCTACTAAAGTCCCGAAACTCTGAGTATAATAATAGGATATCTGTGAATATATCAAAAATAAAAAATAGTAGGGGGGTTGTTTTTGAAGGGTCTGAAAGATAAATATTATTTTAAAATTCTGAAACTTTGTGGACATGATAATATTAGATTCGTGAATTCGCTAAAAATAGTAAACAAAATCTAAGCAATAAGGGGTTGGGCCACAGTGAATAATAAAAATGATTAGAAGTTAAAGAATACATTTTAACGATACTATCGACAACATCTAACTGTGGCAGTTCGTAATTTTTAATGATGTATGTTATTTCTGAGGGTAAGTACATTTTTTTAATTAATATAAATCTGTCTGTTATAAAAGAACGTTTTGAAAACATATGAAAAATACATGTTATTTTTTCTTTGCTTAATAACTTTCAATGTCTGCAAATAACATGTACACACATGTATCCAGGCTAAATTTATATATCATAGCTGGATCATTTCTATTTGTAATAATATGTAGTTTAGCCAGCACTCTCGAACACAACTTTTTTTTTTTTCAGAGCACTTTTACTTTTTTATAGAATGGTTCAAACATACAGCCATCAACCTCTGCTGGGATACCAGCTGGGCGACCAATAAAAAAGTTTGAGGAGTGTAGCGAAAGATAAAAAAGATGCCAATGCACATTGGCAAAAAAATTTTTTGAAACTTTTTTTACATACTTTTTAAAGTATACTTGTATTTATTTTTAAATCCTCTCAAATCCAACCCCTTATTGCTTGGGTTTTTTTACTATTTTTAGCGAATTCACGGATCTAATATTATCATATCCACAAAGTTTCAGAATTTTAAAATAATATTTATCTTTCAGCGCCCTCAAAAACAACCCCCCCCCCCCCCATTTTTTAACTATTTTTGATTCATATATATCATATTATCATACTCACAGAGTTTCGGGACTTTAGAAGCAAATGTATGTTTCAACCCCACAAAAACCACCCCCTTAATCACCCCCTAATACTTATAATTTTTTCACTATTTTGCTGTCTTCTAACAACTATTTTAAGCTCATTTAGAAATTTCTAGAATTTTGTCCACCTAGAAGTTGCAATGGCACACTGTGAGTCGTAGTTTGCCAGGCGTCCGGCTTTAGCCGGACATGTTTGGCTTTTTACGGTTTTGTCCGGCTAAAAATTAACACGTCCGGCCTGTCCGGCTTTTGTCCGACTTTTTGCCTTAAGTCTCTGGAAAATACGGCATTTTACTCCGAATTATTAATATTGGCAGAGTATTATTTTGATATTCCAGGCCACAATGCCAATATCGAAACAGTATTTTCATTAATAAATGCCCAATGTTCGAAAGAACGAAATAAACTACATATAGATACGATAGCCAAAATGTGCAATTTAAAAATATAGTCCATGTAAAACGCGGGGTTTGACGCTCGGAATGCCCCCCACATCGGGACCACTTGTATTTTATATTTTTTGGGTCGCTAATCACGAAAATCGGGGTCCCGCGTCTCTAAAAATAGTGCGTCACCTCTAAAAATGTCAAAAACCACCTCTTTTGTTTTTTTTTTCGCGGTAATGTGAATAATACTGTAAAAAATATATTCATGTTCATCTGTTAAGAATATTTCTACCTTCACTTTCAATTCCCTGCAAGCTTGGGGGTAGTTTTCATCCCTTTATAGGTAAAACTTTTTAGTATTTTTTTCGACGAAAGTTTAGGTGTGTTCAAAAACCCTACACTAGCTGCTCTAGTGCAGATAATAGAGGGAGAGAGAGTGAGACTCTACATAAGTTGAAGAGAGATGCATTTGCACTGGTGTAGAAAGTGGAGGATTTTGAACAAAGCTTTTATTAGAAGTTACAAGCAAACTAAAAAGTATACATCTCTAGTTATTTTCTAAGCGTTAGTTCAATTTAACGGCGATATAGGGGTAGTTTTCACCCCCGAAGGGTTGGAAAAAAATTTTCTTCATTGTGCAATCCCCTTTCATCTGAACTCAAATCAAAAAGTAAAAAAAAATTCCATCATTTGTCCATTTTACGTCAATTTAGGTGTAGTTTTACCCCCTCTGGTTAACCCTTAGCTTAAAATTTGTCCTTATTTTAGATGAACATACTGAAGTGGCAAAATATCATTACAATTAGCACATTTATAACATTATTTTGCATTATTATTCACATTACCGAGAAAAAACCCCCAAAAGGGGTGGTTTTTGGAATTTTTTGGAATTTGACGCACTACTTTTAGAGCTACAGGACCCCGATTTTCGTGATCAGCGACGAAAAAACACACAATGCAAGTGGTCTCGATGAGGGGGGCATTAGGAGCGTCAATCCCCGCGTTTTAGATGAACTAATAAGTTGCCAAGAATTCTACCTTATGATCCGTGAAGAAAAAAACTTACTTGATAAAATAGGCTCAAATGATAAATGTACATAATTTCTGCGCTTTTAAGTTTTAAAAAGACAGTTTTTTTTATTAATAAAAGTTATTTTATTTTACATGATTATAATGAATTATTCAGTTTTTTTTATGTGATACATTTACCAAAGTTTCATTTGATATTGTATGAATTAGTTTCATACGTGATTTTTCCGTTTTTTTTTTCCGTTTTTAGTCGCTTTTTTATAGATATAGGTATTTTATTGTTTTGCCATGAATTTTCTATTTCCATGTAATAAATATTCATTTTTAAATTAAGTTTAATAAAACATACTAAAAGACTGATTTTATGGTTTAATAATTTTTTTATGGCGAACGAATGTCCGGCTTTTTGTACCAAATGTCCGGCTAAATTTATAACTAAAGTCCGGCTTTTCGAATTTTAGGCCTGGCAACCCTAGTCGTAGTAGAATCGTTTAAAATGCCTTGACCGATACTTTTAACGGAATTATCAAAAAAATGTATAATTTTGACTAATAATTTTGACAAAACATTAATACATAGTTAGGAAGGCAAAATTAATGATAATGGTAAGTTTAGAAGTATAAAACCCTCTGAAAGTAATTTGTCTAGTTATAAACAATTCAAATTATTGCTTCAATAAATAACAAATATATAGGAATTTAAGTTTATTTTATTTTTTAGAATTAATATTTTACAGGAATGTCAAAATTGCGAATGCAGAGAAAAGGGAGTATCAAGGACTACTGATTAATTTTGTCAAAAGTCAAAATGGTGATTTTCAAATGAATTTCATAATCTTGCTGTTCGCAAAACAAGGTATCTAATATATTGACAGCGTGACATGAACTATTTAATAAGTAAAAAATTAATTAAATTTTCAATTTATTCAAATAATTTCTTATGTCTCAAGATAAACAAACATACGTCTTCATTTCAGCAAAGTTCGATTACCCATCGCTCTTCCTAATTTAAACGTGCCAAATGTGTGTGTTTTTTGTCTGAAAAGAGAGAGATAAATACACAGACGGATGGGGTATGGTTGGTTTCAATACTAATCCCAATTTATGACAACCAAAGTTTTCAGTTTTTGTATGGCTATCTACTTTCTGATTAAAACTTCATAAATTGATATAAAAAGCACATCAATTTGTAGTCATGCCAACCGGAAATAAGACAATAGAGAATAATAATTCATGAAAAATCGGATGGTAACCAGCGAAAAAGATGCCTTGAGAAATTTTTGCTGGCATCACCAAGGAACTGGTGGAAGTGAGATTTAATAGGGCTGTGAACCTGCTAAAACATGAACACAGGTGTTGCGATGCAGTCAGACATGCCAAACAGCAAATGGAAGCCGTTTTGAATAATGCTTGGGTCACAAAATTCTGTATAGACGCTGTAAATATGTAATATGAAGAAAGAGAGGACATAGTAAAGTAAAGTAAAGTTTATTGCAATCCATAAGTATTACAGAAATAAACAGAATATTAGGTGTATACAAAAAATAATCTGGAACAAGCTAAACTGCAACCAGTTTGTGTTGTGTTCCAGTATATATACATATATTAAATAAAATATGTGAACTGAAGTCAATTGGAGAGAACAAGAAAATCACACAAAAGACTCACCAATTACATGTTATTAAACAGAGAGCTAAAACGATTTCTATTTTTTTATATATGGTATTCGCTTTATATTTCTCACATCTATAGGTAATAAATTATAAAGTTTGGGCCCGAGATAGATAATAAAATGTTGACAGAGTGTTTTTTCAAATTTTTTAGTGGTTAAATTTTCAAGACTTACCGCCCGTGTGATATATGATTGTGGCATTTGTTGAAATTTATTGTTATGTGTGTGTATAAATATAATTGAGGATTGTATATATAATAATCGGATATTGAAAATGTTATTTTCTAAATATAATTGATTTGTAGGATATCGCTTATTTTTTTTAACATAACTTTTATTATCGTGTTTTGAGTGACATTTAACAGAGTTAGCGAAGACTCATACAAACCTCCCCATACAATTATCCCATATTTTATTATGGATTCGACTAAGGCTTTATAAACTATTTTTAGTGTTTGGGTATTAAGGTATTCTCTCAGTTTATAAAAAAGATAGACACATTTCCTAAGACGACTGTTTAAATATTCCATATGAGATTTCCATTGCAAGTATCTATCAAGAATGATACCTAAATACTTAATATCTTCCACTATAGTTATTTTTTTTGTACAATGACAATCGATTAATTCATTTTCTAAGCATTCTGGATTATGTATTATAATATTATTAGTATCACACTGGGTAGCACTTGAAACAGAGAAAGTCATGAATTTAGTTTTTTTGTGATTCAGGGTTAAGAGACTATTATCTAACCAACAGTTTACGATACTTAGTCCAACGGAAGCGGTTTTGTAAACTTTTTCCCATGTATTACTTCTAAATATAAGTACAGTGTCATCTGCATACGATATTATACTGGCATTGTTATTTATTCTAGTAATTTGATCAATGTATATTAGAAAAAGTATTGGACCAAGTACCGTACCCTGTGGAACGCCTGTTTTAATTATAAGAGGATTACTCAAGGTTTCGTTAATTTTTACAAATTGTCTTCTATCTTTAAGATAACTTTTTAAAATGTTTAAAACATTCCCCCTTATACCCATGGATTCTGCTCTGTTTAATAATATGTTATGTGGAACAGTATCAAAAGTCTTAGCCAAATCAAGAAATATAGCCAAACATGTTTCACTGTTGTTTAGTGAATCATTAATTAGATTTATTAACTCAAAAATAGCTTCCTTGGTGCTTTTATTATTTCTAAATCCAAATTGATTTGAGGACAGCATATTAAATTTATTTAGAAAATCTGTTAGTCTTTCTTTTAAACATTTTTCAAAAATTTTGGCTATATTTGAGATGAGAGAAATAGGCCTGTAGTTTGCAATTTCTAGACGATTTTCACATTTGTGAATCGGAATAACAACACTTTCCTCTAAGGCTTTCGGAACAATTCCTGTATTAAATATGCTATTAATTATATGTACCAATGGTTTTATTATGCATAAATGAATGTGTTTAATTATTTTAGTTGTTATACCGTCATTGCCCGAGGAACAATTATTTTTTAGGTCAAAAATTTTTAAAATTATTTCATTTTCATCTACTTTTCTCAAATACATTGATACATTATTTTGGTTCTCATTTATACAAATGTTATAATTGTTGAATTGTAACTCACTAGCCATTTTTATACCTACATTTATATAATGTTCATTAAACATATCAGCGACTTTTTTTGTTGTCATTTATTATACTTCCGTTATCATCCTGTATGGTAATATCTTTACGTTTAATATTATCATTTCCTAATTCTTTTACAACATCCCATATCTTTTTTATATTATTTCGTGCCTCTGTTACCTTTTTAGAATAAAAGTCATGCTTTGTTTTTGTGAGAAGAGAGTTCAATGTATTTCGATATCTTTTATAATTGTTTTTTAAATCAATATTATCCTTATCTCTTAGATATATATTTTTTAATTTGTTTCTTCTATTAACTGATTTTATAAGTCCTATTGTGATCCATGGTTTTAATTTTACAAATTTATTATTTTTTTTATAACATTAGTTGAGTTGCGGATATAATTCTTCAATTTAAATAAGAACAAATTTGTCATTTCTTCCACATTATTGTTATTCAATGCTTCCTCCCAAGTTTCAAATTCAAATGCAGTTTTTAATTTACCCAAATCTATTTCTTTTTTTACCTTGTCTGTATTCATATTATAGTTTTTTTATAGTATTGTTAGTTGTTAATTCAATTGTGATTAATATAGTGTAATGATCAGTAATCGTACTGCTGTATACTGCAGAGTGTATGTTCTTAATATTTTCGTGTTCTCGGCCTTTTACAAAAACGTGATCTAGACAGATTTTAGCGGAACTACATATTCTAGTAGGAATGTTTATATAGGAAGTAAAGCCTAATGAGGCTAGCGAATTTAAATACGAGTTTGTTATATTATCTTTACATAATATGTCTATATTGATATCACCTAAAATTAATTCTAACATTTGTGATGAGTTACTTTGAACAAAAGATCTAAAATCGTCTAAAAACTGCAATACGTTTGTAGATGGAGGTCTGTACAAGCTAGTAATTCCAACAGTAGTATTGCTAATTTGAAAAAGCGTCCTAGTAAACATTATATTATTTGTTTTAAAATGTTTTGTTGTGCAGTGTATCTTATTATGAACATATATTAGTAATCCGTCATTTTGATTAAATTTTGCATTATTATAGAATAATTGGTAATTGGGTATTTTGAAATAATTTTCTGACACTAATTGCCATGTTTCAGATAAAATTATAATATCTAAATTGTTTGTACCTAAAGACTCCAGAAGTAAATTAAGCTCATCAACATTTTTATTTATGCTTCTTATATTTAACTGTAATATTTTAATACGTATTTTATTGGTCAAAAATATTTGGCACTCTTGATTTTCAGTGAGTTCTTGTGTGCGAATATTATTTATTATACTCAATTGCTGTAAGCAAATTCCCCGTGTCCATCTTGCCAATGAATATAAGTGCAGACTTCGCTGCTAAAAACCGTATGCTATACTAAAAACAGTGGAATCATAATTTATTTACACTAAGAATATTGGAGATTTAATTATGCATATTAATATATATATTATATTAAAAACAGCTAACATAACTTATGTAATGTTAATCTTGGTTGTAGTTCCTATTTAATATGGCTCCAACATAACCTTCACATTAAGATCCCGTGAATGTAAGTCATCTTCAGTAATAAAATTAACGCTCTGATTAAAAAGCAAACACAACATTAATGGCCTTAATTAGTCGTATGATATAAGCCATAATTAGTATCATCATCTAAGGGCGTCCTCATTTATATTATAAGTGATATATCTTATAATATAAATGAGGAGTATGTAACTCGTTATAATTAGCGGTATAAGTTTGTGTCAGTAAGATAATAAAGTTAAGTAGGCAACTAGACTTGTATTACCTGTGCTGCTAATGCACAGAGATATCAGATTTATCGAACAGTGCGACAACACTTTTGAATTATATTTACGTAGTTCTGAAGAAGAAAGCACGTAAAACGATATCTGCCCATTAACATGTTTTATTGCGTATTTAATGGTAGGCAAGCAATTCATCATAATGAAAATTATATAATGTGTATAATAGTTCACGATTTGTTGATATTTCACCTTGGGGAAGTGCATAGTAATGTTGTAAATTTAATTTACCTGACAGAAACTCGACATGTGTTTTAACAAACACCGCCGTGTCTTGTGAAGAGTCACTATATTAATAATTAACAGATTATATAGACATAGCGTAGGTTATTTCAAGAAAGTTGAAAATTATTTTTGCTTTTCGCGTTTTTTCTTATACAGGGTGTCCCGAAAGGCATGGATAAAACGAAGTGGAATGATAGGTTATTTTCAACCAAAATAACCACATATGTGCTTATCCACTTATTGATGGTTCAAAACATATTTCAATTTTTGTATTTTTTTCTAACTCATCTAGTAAGTTTAGTAAGAAAGTGGTACAAAAAGACTAAGTTTTTTTGCTTTATTTTTTTCAAATATGCTACTGAAGGTTGTACCTTTGCGATTAAATCATTTTTAGAAGTCTAGTTAGCAGTAGTCAATTATACTTAATAAAAGATGTTACGATTATTGTTCAGTTCATTAAAAATTAATGATTAATTCATTTTAAAATTCGAATAATTTTTGATAAACCGAACAATGATCGTAACATCTTTTATTATAATTGCGGCTTTTATTAATATCGACCATTCTCACTTCGTCCCAAACATAAAGCAATTGGAGTTTCAAAAGCTTCGTTGTCTTTGATCGAGTTCTATTTATCAAAGAGAATGTAATTTATTGAATATGGTGATTACAATTATTGCAGCCTTCTTGCAACATCCGATTCCTCAGGGATCCAACATAGGGACACTTTTATTTTTGGTATTTATTAATGATTAATCCATTAGTACGAGCTCCATACACTTATTTTCTGTAGATGATTGAAAAAAATATAGACTGTACGATTGCTCTTCTTTGCAAACCACTTTAGACAGTTACTGGTGTGAAAACAACTACTTTACTAAATATAAAGAAATGTCTTTCAGTAACCAGAAACTAGGTTTATTCGTATGTACAATTGATAACGTTATTCTAGAATGTACATACTTTAAAAACTTTAAAGCAACATTTGTCTCCTTACTTAGTTCTTTCCATCATATAAACACAATTGTTGTTTCAGCTTCTAAAGTACTAGATATTGTGTTAGAAGCAGTGCTAGTTTTACATATGTCAACATTCTGAAACCAATATTGTAGCGCTTACTTTTATTTGCATCTACGTTATTTTAAATAAAATCTAAAAACAAAACCTGCCCCAACTAGCTCATAGATTATTTTATACTTTTACTAGGCTTTAGAAATAACAAACTGGATTAATCAATAACAAACTATATTACTAAACATTACAAACAGCACAAGACTTTATAGGGTGTGAGTGAAAATGAAAATATCGCTTTTACAATAAAGACACAAATATACACAATATATACTTAAGCGTAGTGCACAAGAAGATAAACAAATTATAAAAAATATCAATAAAGGCCAGCCGACCTGAAGATACTTTTATAAACATTAATTTAATTTACTCATTCAGTAAACAATTAACAAATAACCAATATATTATCAAGGTTTACATAAAAAAACAATGAATCCAATAACGTTAATAGTTAAATACAAAATCTACAGACCTCCTCTGCATATCGACAAAATCTTAGCGCATAAACACCAATACAGTATTTTGTATCATTTGAAAATCGATAAAAGCTAAATTTCTTTTACTCAAAACAATCGGTAATTAAATCATTACACGAACACTACACCAATAATACCGCTAGATATAACGTGATTTGTTGAAAAATGATGCAACAGGTCTCTGGCCAATGGATAATGAGAGAAAAATGTACTTACAGAAGCCGGATCGTAGATACGAAGCACTTGACACCATATTCTAATTGACAAATCAAATTAAAACAAGTAGACAGTTATTTGTTAATTGATATTAAGTACAGCCACCACAAATTACTTAGAACAAATTCTTCTAAGTTTACTCACTGGAACATATTTTACATTGTTTTTAACTCAAATCTCCAGGAATCTGCCAAATCTTTTGATGGGGCCTCAAATTCATAGGACCGGCGCCACGCCGATCACAAATGCCCCATCCAGGCTGGAACTCGAATCTCCACGCCGTAGAAGGTATTCTCTGCCAGAGTGGGGAATGAATATCACGTATTGACTAAATTAGGCCAATCATAGGCCGGGATTTATGCTATTTCCTTATATGGGAATAGGACTCGAGCTATTACCGCCGTTATTTTCAAGCGGTTTTATTTACTAATACGGAGTTTGACTCAGAGCCGACTTAAGAGGGCTTCGAGGAATATTAGATTATAAAATAAACACAAAAAATTGTAAGTCAATATCAATTATCAATACTACATCAATTTTAAAGAGCTCTTAATTTTGAACCGTTACAATATGTCATTTACAAGAAGCAAGCTTGAATATGCATATATCATCTGGTCATCTATTTACCACAATTCTAAAATGCCGTGCAAAAAATATCTTAAATGTATGTCTTTAAATGTAATGATGTTACATAGGATGCTACTAAACATATTCAATTTAATCCACTTTAGTTTAGAAGAAATTCTACATCTTTGCCATTATTATACAAATATTTTGATTATTTATGTAGTTTTATGTTTGATTGTATTTCCCAAAAAAAACCACATTTATCAACAAGTAATTTTATTATATTTTACAAATAAATAATTACTTTCTTGTTCTTTTCTATTCAAACAGGATGTAATAGATCTTTTGAAATTATCTACTGATATAAGTAAAATGGAATGCATTATGTTATTCAATAATTGTTGCAAATGAGCTATAAAGAGCAATTCATAATAATACATCAATAAAATGACTATAAATTTTATACATTTGCATAAAAACACGAACATAAAGTGCTGAAAACATTTTATTTTATATTTCCCGACTACAATAATTACCAAGCGGCACCAAATAAAATGATTCTGCATTATCTAAGCTTAATGATCTTTGCAATAAAATATGTGTGGAATATCTTATCAAATTATGTTCACAAGAAGTAAAATTTTCATATACCATTACCCAGTATAGATGATATGTTGCAAGAAGAACTATTTACAATTCAACAATTGCCTGTCTGCAAAAGAAACAAATAAATGAAGGTCGGCCTGGTTATCAGGTGGGATCCGGAAGACTAAACAAACTCAGTTTCTAACTCAGTTTCACTAGTAAGCATTAGGAAAATCTAGGAGCGATGACAGCGATGAAGAAAGATACTACCTTAATCAAGAAATAATTATTGCATTATATGCATGACTTCAGCGTTTTTCCTATACTATTGTTACCTGTCACTTGTGCATCATTGTTTGCAAGTTTAGGTCCACATGCAAATTTTCTGCAATTTTTTAAGCAAATTTCTTTGAAATAAACATATAAAATTTATCATTTTAAAAAAACCGACCATGTCCTATAATAATCTCGTAATTATTACCATATACAGGAAACTACATCGATATCGGTTCAAACTCTTTACTGATGATGTGCTCATGATGTCTATCTAGATGAAACCGTACTAAAAACCTTCTTGACGAAACTCTTTCAAATAAATGGAAAATTATTTTTTTTATTTTAAATTAATTTGAATCACTGATGCAAATTTGGGAATATGTTGGTAACAATAATTAACTCTATATTGATAACGTGCAGCTCCCTGAAGCTTTACCGAGACGAAGCATTACTAAAAACCTTCTCAACGAAATACTTTTTCAAATAAAGAAAATCGCATCAAAATCGTTGAAGAGATACGAAGCCACAGACAGACACACAGACGCATAGGCAGACATACAAAAACTTACCTGTCAAACTTAGATCTCTTCTTTTTGTGTTGGGGGTTAAAAATTGTCGTACTTTTTTATCAAAAACTTTTAATAATCAAATATCATCTCTAACAGTGCTTCATAAGCTACAGAGTAGACCACCTTACAGCAAGAAAAATCTAGTTACACGTCTTATGCAACTATTTTCTAGGGAGAAGAGCGTTTCGGCATCTGTAGTATAACTACCGATGCACCACACCGAAAAGTTACTGAGCGAATAGATGAGTTGTCTCGAATAGAACAACATGATTATCTTCACTAAAAGATCGAGGAGGTTTGAGAAGCGAACAATTGATCCTCAATGTTGTAAGTCCAAAAGGATTATTGTCGCAATAGCCCCTGCTTCCCACCTTTTGTGAAAACGTTGAATATCCAAAACACCCAGTAAGAAAATCAATATCGTAAGAATAGTGCATTTGTCGAAGAACTCACAATGAGATTTATTTATTACATAAAACTGGAAATATGTAGGTAGTCCAATAAAGATATCATTTTTCAAAAAAATTTCTCCCGGCAAGCTGATTTTTTCAGGGTCGATGGAGGGGTGTCTCCCGAGTATCCGACCAAAAGTCACAGTCAACCCCCCCCTTGGGGGGGGGGGTTGCAATAGGTGGTTTCTTATTTTTTTTTTTTTGAAATTTTCTTTTTCCAGTTTGTACATAATAATATTCTCTACAACTTTGCCTAATAAAATGTAACTTTTATTTTTGACGGTCCAGTACCCATTATATATGGGAAAAAATTCACCATATACTTATTTATTATGGTGGCTGAATAGCTGGATTTTGCAGGGTTGATTGAGAACTGTTTCCATAGTCTCAAAAAAAAAAATTAGTTGGAGACTCAGGAGTCAGTTCTCAAATAACCCTGCAAAAAACAGCTATTCAGTCTTTTGTTTGTATATTTCCTGAACCATAATAAATAAATATGGTGAATGTTTTCCCATATAATGGGCGCTGGACTGTCAAAAATGAAAGTTACAAACAAATTTTATTAGGCAAAGTTGTAGAGAATATTATTATGTACAAACTGAAAAAAGAAAATTTCAAAAAAATAAATAAATAAGAAACCACCCCTATTGCAACCCCAAGGGGTGCGGACTGTGACTTTTTGGTCGGATACTCGGGAGCACCCCTCCATCGACCCTGAAAAAATCAGCTTGACGGGAATTATTTGTGAGCACCCCCTATAGAGAAGGTCTACTTTTACTGTATTAAAATTTGAATACGAAAAAAAAAATGTGCACAACAAGTGGCTGCTGCGAAATAACATTTCATTACCCCATTACGCTCCCTCCGACGTTTGAAATATGAAAGCAAGGTAACAGTTTTATTAGGTTTTAGTTTGATTAGAATTTTTAAATTTTTGAATTATCTACGATATCGTTAAAGCTGTTTAGAACCTCAACGGCCTTAATCTTGGAACCGAAATGCCTTAAATCGTATGATCACACAAAATGGTCATAGAAAATAGTTATTGGAAGTGGTCATAACACAGTTTGTACTTGTACATACTAAGTACAAACAGTTTTTACTTAGTATGAATAAGTACATACTGAGTACAAACTGTGTACCCACATAACACAGTTTGTACTTGTACATACTAAGTACAAACAGTTTGTACTTAGTATGAATAAGTACATACTAAATACAAACCGTGTTATGTGGGTAGGTAGTGGTCATAAGAAATGATCATAGGAAATGGTCACATGAAATGGTCACATAAAATGGTCATAAAATGGTCATAAGAAATTATCATAGGAAATGGACATAGGGAATCATTAAAATGACCAAACATGGCAAATATATCTCAAAAATTTGTTTATTTTCCAAAAACTGCGAAGAGTCTAGAATGTTCAACAAATATATAGAAAATTCAATAATCCGATAAAAACAGCGGCATAGCTGGAGGGGGGGGGCAGGGGCATTATGCCGCCCTAGTGCAGTGAAAAAAACCTAGATTTTATTTTTTTTACTTGAAACTTTTTATATCGCCCCGTAAAAGTAACTGGATGAAGAATATTATGTGCATATCTAGTTACTTCATATGGTCAATCGATACGTTTATTTATTAATTTTATTAATTTACTAACAATAATTGGTTATAAATGAAATTATTCAAATTATTCGTTAATTATTATGTATCCTGTAATCATCTAGATAAGTCAATAACAATAAAAATATTTCTCATTGAATATTAAGAAATGGGAGAATTTTGTGTTATCCGCGGTTCACTATAGTCAGATAAATTTAATATAAATATAAATATTAATTTATTGGCCTTCTATACAGAAACTAGGATGAATTTATAAAAACCCGAACTTTCCTAAAGTAAAAAAAGATGAATTTTGTCTATTAATTATTTACAATGAAAGTTGATCACCTATAAATAATTAAAAACTTTTATTAAAAGCTAATTTGTATATTGACAAATTTCAAAAAAATATTGTTCCGTGAAATTAAAATATGCGAATTTTGTTGAGGAATTTGGTTCATGACCCACTTTGAATATAATATTAACCGTGTAATGTGATTTGCACATCAATATTCATATGGCTGCTTCCATTAATGCAAATACAGGCAAATTGTAGGTTTAAAATAATTGAAAAGATTGAACCCGGCAAGGTGATCATTTCTTGCATGAATATCTCTACTAGGCATAACTTGTAATATATTTTTGACATACATCTGGAAGGCGTTATCTGCATGTTTTAATTCCACATATTTCATCGTACAAAATGCCTGGAGGTAGGAAATTGGCCATGCGTTGTAAATCACACAGAAGTTCCGATTCACTAAACCATCGATCAGTTTAAAATAAATATAGCTAAATTAATATGTAAGGAGAAATTTATCGAAACGCATGAGAAGATGTGAACAAATTTAAACTTTAACTCTGGGACGAATAAGGTTGCAGTGTAGCGTTACCGAATGCGAATACAAATTATAAAATATATTTAAAAATTCCTTGACGTGTCAGCAAAAAATGTCCAAGACTTTTTTTTGGTACTTCTCGATCACCTGGAAACCTGAAATTCACTACAGATATTCCTAAGATTGATAGGGAAAACACCAAATTCGGAAAATTCTATATGGCGAATCCAAAATGGTGGCCGCATAGAAAAGGTAGCTTCTCATGTTTTGACCCCCTTGTAAAAGATGTAGATACTGATTTTTTTTTTTTTTTTTTTTTGGCGAGTCCATATCATAGCACCAGTTGAAAAGGAATACACGGGAGCTGAATCATAGTAGCTGGAATGAAAAAGTGGTCTATACTTTTTATTAGGTTAATGATTTTCTTCAGGTCCTTATAGACTTTGAACATCAAACCAAGAGAAAATCAAGAGGAAAATTCCTCGACGTTTGAAATAAAACTAAAAAGTGGCGTCTTGAATATGATACCTAGGTTGCACAAGTAATGTTCCCCACATTTACTCACTTTATTTGCGCAATTCGTGACACATTGTCCTTGACATTAAAGGTGTATGTTCCTAGGCCTCCAAAATTTCTTTGTAAGCCGAACAGATGAAAATTGCCATCTATCTGGGCGTCCAAAATGACGTTGATTTGCCCAACAACATAAGAATTCCCTCAGATAGTGAGATAAGGATTGTGACCAAGATCTCCTTCTATCACTAAACCAATGATACTACCAGAAAACCCCCGTTAACTTGTAGTTTCCAAAGGAACAAGCCGGGAACTGGAGCAGCGCTCTTCTACAGACGAACAGTAGGAAGGTCTCTTGGAACAAAGTTTCGTCACTGCCAGATTTATCAATGTCGATGATCAATGGTTTGAAAAGGTTTATGCACGTACTTTTTTAGGGAGTTATTGAAAAAACCGCTGCCCAAAGAATCACTACTTCCACATCCAGATTTTCTATTCAATTTTGTATGATGAAATTGAACATACCCTAAATCACAACTTTGTTTTCCTTTTCACCCCCTTTAATAGTGGGGTGGGGGTGGTAACGGCCAAAAAAATGTTTTGAGACCTTAGCATAAAATTGATATTTAGTATATACAAGAGATCATATATACTAAATATACTAAATATCATTTTTATGAATTTTTACTTGCTTGATTTACCCCAATTTACCCCCAGCCCTTCAACGGAATAAGATCAAAATATAATCTAGTTCTAGATCTCATTAAAATACATGCGTGCTCCAAATTTCAAGTCAACATCTTAAACGGTTCCAGAGTAATCGTGCGCACAAAGGAAGTTACAGACAGACGGTCCGAGAGACAGGACAGATCGACAGACAGAAATTCTTTTTTGCTCAAACTTAAAATCTCGACGTTTCATAACATTCTAGGCCTATTTGTACAATAAATATTTTAATTTTTTTTTTTGTTACTAGGCTTCTACTGGATGTGGAAATAAAATAAACGAACATTTACTTTTAACTCCAAAGATATATTTTGTTCATTAGTTTGCCACGAGAGAACGAACTCAAAATGTTAAATATTTTCCAATTAAAGGTTTTCTTCCATAACCTCATTCCTGGCATCATTCATTTTGTCATATTTTCGGTAATTCCTCAAATCCCCTAAAGGCGAACGTATTTTTTGAACAGCCTGTCATACATTGTTAATGGAGCTTTGAATACTGAAAGGTGCGTATCGGATATTCTATAAAATATATAGTCCTTTTCCCCCCTTCATTATGGAATCATTTGGTGTAATGCACGATAACGAGCTACATCACAGTGTGACTGGTTGGTCAGCTGCATCTCCCGATCTCAATTCCGTTAAATATATGATGGATCATGCACCTAGAGGAGAAGTTATAACGAAGCTAAACACTCCACAAACCATACGACAACTCCCAGAAGAGGAATGGGGTAGCATATTTGAGTAACGTGTCTAAATATTTTAAATGGGTACTGGACGATGAATTATGGGAATTATTACGGTCAGGATAGATAACACAAAATTCTGAGAATTACAGAATTAATTAAAATAATTTGGTGGCAGTATTTTCACTGATTTATTTTTGTTAAAATAAATGGTAGTTTAAAGGGTAGAGGAACAATTCCAATTCATATACTAACAGTTTTGTTTGGCTAATTATTGCTCGAGGAGCATAGTGGGGATGAATTTGTTTTCCCCAGTCACAGTGGTGTATTGTTTTGAGGTGTGATAATGATAAAATAATATATTCCGTTATTAGTTGAACTCGATTTTATTTGTAAAATTAATGTAGCAGGGTGTTGTAAAACTTGTTACAAATTAAATTAGACCTAAAAACGGAATTAACGCTGTTCCATACATTTTTAAATTATCAGCAAACTTTATAATATTAAGTCAGTTTCTTACTTACATCTGAAACATTAGGTTAGAATTGCCCCTGTATTATTTACAAATATCAATATAATGAAAGTGTGTAAAAAAACATTCACACAAAAACACTGAAAATAGAAATAGTTACAAACGCATTAACAATTATTTAACACCTATCAACAGATCGCTGGATAATAACTAGTCCTTAAGTTTGGATTATTATGAACAAAAACCACACCCACATTTTTATAATGTTTGTGAAATAAATATATTAAAAACCCCTGTATCTTATTCTCTGAATTCTTTGATGATATGTAATTTTTCAAGTAATGACATTCAATTTTCTTACATGTTTTGGAATCATACAATAATTATGGTTTTAAGAACTTAACATGGCTAAAACAAGAAATTCACTAATTATGCCAAGTAATTTGTATAAAAGAGACTACCGTATTAACTTTCTCTACTAAATACCATTTACAAGTGAACAGGCTGTTTTAATTACAGGACACGTTAACAATTATATTTAAACAAAATACTGTGGACATTTACAAATTAAATCGTGAATTCATTAGAAAATCTACAAGTGCGTGTATCGCATGGAATACTTGCAGGTAAACTTGATTCATAATTTCTAAAGATTACAGACCGTATGCCGGTTACTACGGGCATTTTGTTGCGAATGTTTATAAATCCATGAATCGTGTCTGAGTTGCCAATACACCAAGGGCAATCTGTTTGGGTGGTTAGTATCGCATCATATTGGACTGGTTTAGTGTTATACATAACCCAAAACAAATTAACTTTTCTCGGTGTTCTCTTTTAGACTTTGTTTATTTTGGTCTACTTTCTACTTTCTAATATATTTCAGTTTTTGTTTACCACCTTTTATCCCTTAAAAAGGGCCAAAAGAAGGTGTTCTAAGGTCTACTTTTTCTGAAGGTCTAACTTTTCTTTTCTGAAATACTTTGATGGGCCAATTTTGGACAAAAAAAATTGGCATCGTATCAGTTTCCTTCCACCACCCCCTCAGAACCTTTGGGGATAAAAGGGATGGTAAAGAAAAACTGACACAACAGAAACATTTTTTTGTGTCCAAATTTAGCTTCAGTGCGTCAAAATACTTCAGAAAACTTAGATCGGAAACTTAGGACAAACAAGACCATTTTTTGCTCTTTTTAGGGGGTGGTAGATAAAAACTTACAAAATACAATTTTTTTTGTTCAAAATTGGCTTCAGCGCGTCAAAATACTTCAGAAAAGTTAGATGAGAAACTTAGAACAAGACCTTTTTTTTTTCTTGCAGACCTGTAATTCAGTCAGTAGGAACAAAAAATGGCCTATGCCTTACAAAAGATGGAGTAGTAATGATTTTGATATATGTCGTTTAAGTTGAGGCCCTGATGAAAAATACGAGTTTTCGACCTGGGGGGGGGTGCAAGCCGCCATCTTGATTGAAAGGTGCAACTGTTTTTCAAAATAATTCGGCAACGCTCGATCCTACGAGAAAAATGTTTGAGATAAAGTTGAAGCGGATATAAATTTCCTGTATTTTTTGTACATATTTGTATTGTAAGTCTAATATGTAACGAAATAAGCGGTGAGAAAATTAAGTTTTACCGATTTTTTTGTTTCAAAAAATTTTCAAATGAAAATTGTGAATCTCCATTTTTTATTGTAAATTATTTATGAACAAATTACATTTTACTGTTTTTAACACTGGAGCATGCTTTCTCGTTGTTTGTATGGTAGCAGCATGGATAAGGAAAACTTTGGAAAAAGACTGCTACCAATGTTTCATAAAATTCACAACAAAAAACAAATTTCATCATGTTTCTTTGCCACCTACAACGGACGCTGCACGGTACTATGCGTTTAGGACATATCACCAAGTCCAAAAATGGTATGGAATCCATAAAAATCCAGAAGACTGGAGCCGAAAACTTGGCATCAATGGGCTCCTTCCAGTAAAAATGATAAAAGAACCAGCACCTGAAGCCTCATTAAATGTCATTTCACGTAAATGCAAAAACGGCTGCGGCAGAGCGTGTGGTTGTAGAAAAGCTGGGTTGAAGAGCTCTATTGTGTGTGGATTCTGTAATGGTGAATCATGTGAAAATACACCAAAGGTTTGCATCGAGAGCGAGAGCGAGGACGAAGATGAAGAAATTTAAACAAAACATTCTTAAATTAATCTTTCTGATGCTGTATCTCTTTAAACATTAGACTTTCAACTTCGTCTCGAATATTTTTCTCGTAGGATCGAACGGTGCCGAATTCTTTTGAAAACCAATTTTTCGCACCTTTAATTCAAGATGGCGGCTTGCAAATCGCCCCCCCCCCCCTCCCGAGGTCGACAACTTGTATTTTTCATCAGCGCCTCGACTTAAATAACATATCTGAAAATCATTACAACTCCACCTTTTGCAAGGCAAAATCCCTCACTGATTGTATTAATGGGAATTCAATAAAATATAATCAATAACTAAAATAACACTGATACAACTAAACTTATCCCTGAACATTGATAGCTACATAATTATTTTAAAATCCCTGAGGTGTAGTTCCATCTATTAGCAAAAATGTCCGGATTTTTTTTCTTGGTACTACCGATCAGCTAGAAACTTGTAATTCGTTAAAGATACTTCTTGGCACCAAATCCGGAAAATTCAGTATGGCGTATCCAATATGGCTGCCTTAAGAAAAGGCAGCTTCTCGCGTTTTAATCCCTTCCTAAAGAGATAGAAACGAAATTTTTGGAGTCCATACCATAGCAACAGCCCCCAAAATTTACCAAAGGAATAGATGGAGGCTGAAATGGAAAATAAATTATTGTACAAATATTTTTCATCGGCATATCCTATGGTTTTCATTAGCTTAGTTGTTTCCCTAAAGTCTAAATTGACTTTTAAAATCAAACCTGGAAAAAATAAAGAGGAAAATTCCTCGACGTTTTAAAAGTGAAGTTTTGATAACACTGAGGATATACAAATATTCACACTGTTCCTGATATTTCAAATGTATGTTCCTAGACCTTCAAAATTATTTTGCTGAAGGGGTGACAATGGGAGCAGCAGTTCATTTCATAAAGACAACTTTAAACACTAATAATTGTGAAAAAAAATTGTCTGTCGGCCTGTCTGTAACTTTTTTGTGCGCACGATTTCTCTGAAACCATTTAAGACATTGACTTGAAATTTGGTACACGCATGTATTTTAATGAGATCTTGAACCGGATTATATTTTGATCTTATTCCGATCAAGGGTTGGGGGGTAAATGAGTGTCAAATAGATAAATCAAGCAAGTAAGAGTTCATAAAATTGGTATTCAGTATATAAAGAAAAGTTTAGGCCTCAAAAATAATTTTGGCATTGTCCACCCCCATTACCACCCCCACACCGTTATTAAAGGGGGTGAAAAAAATAATCAAATTGTGATTCGGTGTGTAGACAAGAACCAAAGGACTATTTTTTTTTACTTCAACCACCCCCACTACCACCCCCCCTATCACTACTCCCATCCCACTACCTATGTGGCATATTGTTTTATAGGTTTTTGGGATAAGCGATTTCAAATATTATGTTGCTAAAGTTCCATAAACAATTATTTCTATATAGTGGAGTGCAAATATAGTAACAATTTTTTTTCGTTGTGAGATGTGGAAGTAGTTTTGAATGTTGTAAAGTGTTTAGCTTGGATTAGTTTTTATTTCAGTTTGATTTAATAAATAAATAGTAATTGTTACAATCAGTTTATGGACTCAATGGACTTTAAATGGCAACAAATATAATTAGGTAAATTATGGTATTTTGTACCAAATATGAATTGTTTCAGTTTGCGCGCGAATTAGCTACGCAACTGCTACAACTGCACAAGTTCTCAAGTTCCAGTGATAGAAATGAGAGCTACAATTAAATTGTGGTCTTGTTTGTTTGGGTTTGGGTTCTTCACGATTAAATCAATTTAAGAATCTCGTTGAAAAACAGTCCACCATGTAATCGCGTAGTTTGAATCAACCACAAAAGGGCCAAATTATAAATACAGAGCACAAGAAATCCAAATGACTTGTAATTCTAAAATACCCAGTAGGTACATTATTTGCAAATAATAGCAGAGATGTAAAATTATACCTGGATATATCGATAAGATCTATTACTGTAAATTTATATTGAAGCATAAACAATTTAAGTATTTTGACATAAATGATACTTAATCATCGTAAAGGTCTGAATATTGCCATAGGACAGTTTATTTTTAAAAATGTTCACAGATTGCTAGAAGCTTATTCATTGACTTCTCTCAAGCGGCGAATTGTGTAAATCTCACCTTATTATTATTTAAATTAGCGAGATATAGTGCTTCCTTATAGATTTCATACGCTAAGCTATTATCAATATAAATCAAATAAAGGTACTCAATCTAATGCAGAACCACAATGGTATGTTTCAGAGCTTACCGTGACATTATTGATAATATGCTATTTTGTACTTTTGAAAACATAAAAAAAATAAATAACTAAATGCAATGTACATATATCTTGAAAATTTAAATTTTTTTGAAATTAAAAGAAATATTAGTGTTAAATAGTAGATTTTGGTTTAAATACTGGCGAGAAAAGTCATTGTGTTTTATATACAATCAGGCAAGTTACAAATTTGCGTTAGCAAAATCTCTGGAAACTGGTTTTCTCGAAATCGGGCTAGGAAGCACGATAACTGTCCAGGATATTGATCGATTTCGATGAGACTTGGTGAGATCAAAGGTACACAGCCACAAATGAAGCCTATTGCTGGGGGCCCGAATCCGTTGACCGCAAGTATTTTTTCCAAGCCCGAGTATGATTTTCCAAAGAAATTGATAACTCCCGAAACGAAGGTCCGATTTTGATTTTCAAAAATGGCGATTGTAGGGCTCGATTAAGTCTATTAGGTGACGTTTGTGAGAAATTTTACACAACAAAACGAATCTACAAATCCTGGAAAACTTGATTTTTTCGATAAATTCTACAAATATCGAACAGTTTCTTAATAAAAATCGAAAATTAGGTATTCCGTCGATCAACATCTATAACCAGTAGCACGGACCTATTTGGACAAAAAATTTGAAAAAAATTTGTGTTTTCGAAAAATTAAAAATAAACGAGTTATTTACACAGATGTATGACCACAATATAACCGATGCCCTTTCTGTATTTCAAAGTGTACTTTAGTCAATGCAAACAGAAAAAAAGAAAAATAAAACATGTCAAAATGTACTGAGTCATCCCACGACCCTCTGTTGAAAAGGTACTGAATCATCCCCATCCAGGGATAAAAAGCATATCAAAATGTAGTTTTTTTTAGCCGCACCCACTCATAAGTCATAGGCAGGTCAAAACAACCTCTCTCTCTCTCCCCCCCCCCTCCCTCTCTCTCTCTCTCTCTCCCCCCCCCTCCCTCTCTCTCTCTCTCTCTCTCTCCCCTCTCTCTCTAGCGTGTTTATGAATAAGGCGGTTAGGATTGTGTTGGATCATTTGAAATATTATCAGGCTGCGTTATGTTCGATTAAGTACCGTATTCAATATAATCAGACTTTCATTTTTGTTTAACTCTACAGTTTACAATTTAATAACATAAAAAGTAATAGAAATATCGATACATAACACAGTACCTTTTTTGTAGAGAATTTTGTGACAAACCTTTTCCTATATTTGTTTTTTCCCTAAGATATTGTAAAAAAACCAGCGCGGTGTCCCTAAAGGGGGTGAGATAGGGATGAAGCTTACCCCTTAGGGATGGGAACTTTTTTGATATGTATTCTTACACACATAAGCTAACTATTATAGACATTTCAGCTTACTATAATTTTTTTCTTCTATTGCACATAAATTTGTCTAATTTCCGTATACTATAATTGTATGCTCAAAATATTTATTTAAATTATAAAAAACTTACGAGAAATTTAAGTCTCTGATGTTATTGTCCAACTTAAAGACATAATATTACTTTTTGTAGCAATTACAAGGAGAATATAATAAAAAGATCGAAGCAACAGTTACTGAGCTATGTAATTTTAAAAAAAGCGGCTCTGGCGGCCATTTTTTCCAAATGGAATTTTTGGAACTTCCATATGCTCATCCTAGGTTAATAGAGCGATCCATTGAGACAATCTAATAGCTGTCCCCAAATATTTCACACCAAACCTATTTTACATAGATACTTGCCTGGAGTATGCCTGTGGTGTTATTATTAGATATGAGGTGTATGGAAGTTATCTGTTATACACAAAATATTATTTTTCAATATTCATGAGGGCAGAAATAAAAGACACAAATTGGACAGAAATTTAGAAAAATCGGATATTACCTGTGGCGGAATAGACTCGCAACAACATTACCAGAACACAAAACAGTATAAACTCGATTTAGTTTTGCATCGTTGCACTTGGTTTAATTGACATGTACACTATATTGGATTTAAAGGGGCATTTCTTGCTACAGTTTATATACATTCAATTATACATACATGCCATTGTGCAACAGGTATTTATTACGTAACAACGGTGACAAAATTTGTGCGCTTAACAAGCATTATATAAGTGGGAACTGTACGCTGCAGACGAACTAGTAAATACTTTCCAGATGTATTTTTGTTATAATTTTACTAATTTTGTCAGAAATAATTTAAGCTAGTGCTACCAGTGTCGTTTTTATCTCGGGCTAGATAGGCTTAAGAAAAAAAAAATCTTATTCACAACGTTTTGGCAGACATTTTGCGATCCATTATTTTAGCTGACCTTCCTTTGCTGTATAGTACGTCTGATAGCATCACGCCATCTGTCTCGTCAGTGTCCCTAATTTCGCCAGTTTTGAAAGTTTTTATATTATAATAAGGACTTAATTGAACCAAAACATGATTTAAAAATTCCTTATACATCTGGCTACAACTCTTGGGGCTTATTTCATTTTATCCATGTGACTTCTTCTAGAATATTATCCGCACAGTCGCGTATCGCAATCAGTGGAGTGCAGTGCGTCTGAATCACCAAAGTAAGTGAACTGCACATGGTTACGAAAATCTTAAATATAAATTATTTGAAATAATTTTTTGTTAAAATAAGTATGTAGCAATAATTCATATGTTTAAAAACTCCCGTCTTAATAAATTTTAAGTTTCTTTATTATTACTTTAATTAAGATACAGAGGGTGATGAAATTTGGGACATAAAAAATGTAGAATGTCACTATTTTCGTCACCAATGACGAAATTAAGGCCAATAGTGTGTTTTTTTTATTTTGGTGTTTAAATAACAAAAGAATTCATTTTCAAAAAAGAAAAATAAATGGTATATAAAAAAAAATCTAATTTTTCTCTATTTCTTATTGGGATGCTCTGCCACATGTATTTTCTTCTAAACAATGTCTGAAATCTACAAAATAATACAATTAACCAGTATTTTACTGGAAAATAACCTCTACGCCTGTGACTTTTACTTCAAAGGATCAGTTAGAGAGTGGTTTTTGACAAATAATAAATAAGAACAAAAATATAAAAATGACGTATTTTGCTGACGTTTCGAAAATCGAATTTGTTTACTTTCTCAAAGCGTATTATAATGTTTGTGTGCCTGTTGATATATCTAGTTGATAGCTTTATTTTAAACAATGTTGAGTTTGTCTTTTAACATCGGCAGCTAAGTTGTGCAAATATCTACGGAACAATTCGACACGCATTTATCCTCATTCAATAGTATTATAGCCGCTTCTTTGATTTTTCTCTTCTTGCTATCTGCCTCTTTTGTTAAAATTTTTGCCGAGTCTCAGTTTATTCTATGTCCGTTCTCCCAAGCGTGTTCGCAAATCTTCGATTAGATTAGAAAAAATGAGATTCAGATCTCATTTTTTCTAATGTAACCCTTGTGCTCACCCAATCTAACACAGAATGGTCTGGATGACTTACCCACACAATGTTTATTACACTCACACGGAATACTATAAATGCAGTTTTTTGAATTTTGCTCATGATTTAGCGGTTTTTGTTAAAATAGATCTCAATGTATTGCCCGTTTGAAATATCGCCCTAATATCAAATCTATTGCCTATACGGCGTAGCTTTTCAGATAATCCGTGTACATAAGGAATTAACGTCGTGTTCCGTTGTTCAGATTTTTGTCGTAAATGATTATTATTTTCTATATATGTGAAAGTTCTATCAACAAAAGCTTTAGGGTATTGATTGTTTCTAAGAACCTCTTTTATAAAGCGTTTCTCATTGTCTAATATATCATCATTAGAAGAAATTATTTTGGCTCTATCATATAAGCATTTCATAACACCCTTTTTAACATGCATCGACTGATTTGAGTCAAAATTCAAATACCTGTTGGTGTGTGTTGGTTTTCTATAAACGCTTGTCGCCATACCTTTTTTAAATTAGTTGAGAAGTTACAAATAATAAAATATGTATAACGAAAATTGGTACATAAACCTGACGATTATTGGTTCATTAGTGACGAAATTTGAGCCAAGAGTATGTTTTTTTTAATTAATTTTTATCTAAAATAAAAATATATTTTCGAAAAAGAAATAGTTTAAAACGAAAATTTTTCTCATTCCCTAATTTCTTCTTTTTTTTAATTTTTTTTCAGACAAAAATGAACAAAGAGCCGTATTCCGTGGACGATGTCCACAATGAGCTACAAGCTATTAGAAGTGGCATAAGCATTGCGAGAACAAGCAGGACATTTAAAATACCCAGAATGACTCTGTCCGACAAATATGCTGCAGTTGAATCCAAAATTGAAGTATCTACCATTTTATCTGCACAAGAAGAAAATATACTAGTAGATTGGATAATAAACATGGCTAAACGAGGCTTTCCTGTTACAACGACATAGTTATGTGACAGTGTTCAAATACTGATCATCGAATTAAAGAGACCCAATCCTTTTCCAGACAATCGGCCCCAAAGGCACTGGTATGAAGCTTTTCTAAGACGCCACAAAGAGATTAGTCAAAGAGTTACTCAAAATCTTTCCAACCAGAGAGCCCGCCCGAGTAACAGAAACGCATATCCGCTTTA
The DNA here is from genome assembly GCA_936432065.2 of Rutpela maculata. NCBI lineage: Eukaryota > Metazoa > Arthropoda > Insecta > Coleoptera > Cerambycidae > Rutpela > Rutpela maculata. The sequence continues at coordinate 41,347,571 of OW386285.2, forward strand.
CAATACAAGTACCTGATTTTCCCAAAAAGACTTAGAATGTGATAATAATTTTTTTTAACTCAATAATTTATTTACTTTGTTTTTTCAATAAAAAATAATATTTTAGCCATTGTTTTTCACTGTCTAATTTAGTTGAGAAATATGACGAAAATAGGGACAATCATATGACGAAAATGGTAAAAAAGTAACGAAATTAGAGAAAAGTGTTATTTTTTGAATTATTTATTTAATTTAAAAAAAATAGTTACTATGTCAGTTATTTTTTAGTTGAATTTCAACTAATTAAAGATTGTTTTGTTGAAGATTGCACATCAATATATTTAAGAATTAATATTTTATAGCTTAACAAAAGTTGAATATTAGTAGTGGCATTGCTTCACCTGACGAAAATATGGACACTTACCTTAAGACAAATTTGGATTCTTTGAACTTTTCATTATGAATTAAACTGAGAAAAAGAACAAAGCAGGTGATTTAACTGAAAGAGTGACCGCAAAATAAGCTGAAATTTCGCCCGTTTTTGTAAGCTCCACTATTCCGCAAGGACATAGCACGAAAGAACGGGACTGGCGCCAAAATGTTTCTATTTCAAAAACTAAATTGGCCTTTTTTTGTATTTTTGATTAGGGGTATCCAGGGAAATACTGTAGATTCGATGGGATAACTCACCGTATACGGTGAAAATATAAAGAAATGTTGATATAGCTATTTGAAAGTTAATTTTAGTAAAAATAAAATGTAAAGAAGTAAGATACTACATTACTAACCGCAACGACCCCATAGAGAATCAGTAATTACAAAAACTGCCCCCTAAGTGATAATCACTTAGAGCATAAAATACAGGGTGTTTCGAAAAGATTGGGACAACGCTTAGCCGTAGATTCTTGACATCAAAACAAGTCGATTTAACTGAAAAAGTAGTGGTCTAACTCTTTTCGTTTTCAAGATACAGGGTGGAAAAGTAAACAAAATTGTATTCGTAATTTGTCTCTATCTTGGAGACTATTGTACATATCTACTTCAAAGTTGGTAACGACTCTTTTTCAGGTCGCTAATTACAATGGTGATATTTCCGACGTCATATTTTATAGATGGCGCTAGTTACAGGACTTTTATGTGACACTTTAAGCCACAACTTTTTTGAGGTTAGGTTTTAGACTTCGTCTTCTATTATAATCGAAACACAATTTTCTTTCCTAATGAAAAGGTGTGCTTTTTTAAATGCGATAAAATGCACGCTTTCAGAGAAATACGCGATTTACAACTTCATCACACACCAGTTCGAAGAAATTCAATTGTACCTAAAAGCGGTTTCTTATCTAGTAGGCGTACGTCAAGTATGATATCTTGAAATCGTCAATAGTGCTTGTTGTAGATACATATAATATTCTCGATAGAGACAAAATACGAAAACAATTTTTTTACTATACCACTCTATATCTTGAAAACGAAAAGAGTTAGACCGCTACTGTTTGGGTTAAATCGACTTGTTTTGATGTCTACGTTAAGCGTTGTCCTAATTTTTTCAAAATACCAGGGGCGTTGAATTTCTTCTAACTGGTGTGTGTCTCTGAAAGGGTGCATTTTATCGCGTTTAAACAAGTACACCTTTTCTTTAGGAAACTAAATTGCGTTTCGATTATAATAAAAAACGATGTCCAAAACCTAACCTCAAAAAAGTAATGGCTTAAAATGTCACATAAAAGTCCTGTAACTAGCGCCATCTATAAAATATGGCATCGGTAATACCACCATTGTAATTAGCGACCTGAAAAATGTGTCGTTACCAATTTTGAAGTAGATACGTATAATAATCTCCAAGATAGAGACAAATTACAAACACATTTTTTTTTACTTTGTCAACCTGTATCTTGAAAACGAAAAGAGTTAGACCACTACTTTTTGAGTTAAATCGACTTATTTTGATGTCAAGTATCTACGGCTAAGCGTTGTCCCAATCTTTACGAAACACCCTGTATATGTACTTCAAAATTTCATGTAAGATATTATTTAACATTGCTAAAAAGATCAATTTGTTTCATCTAGACCCACTGATATTATTTCACCAATACATAGTAAATAACACGTTTAGGCAAAAGTTTGCCCCTGATCAAAAACACCAAAAAGACGTCATTTAGTTTTTGAAAAAGAAAAATTTTGGCGGAGTTCAGTTTTTTCTTTTTGTTATGTTCTTGCGGAATTATGGAGGTTACAAAAACAGGCGGATTTTGCTGTTACTATTTATTTATTGACCTATTACACTATTCTACAGGACTACAGACCCCATCACAGAACACGAAAAATACAAAAAGTATACGCTTAATCAAAAAATATAGTTAACATGATAAATATCGAGGTATACCGCTGGGCCAGTTACGTCCACGCTGGGTTAGATTAGGGTCATGCTTGTTGCCAACAGCGAGAGCCACATGACGCATGGTAAAGGAATTTGGGATGGGAGGTGTAGGTATTTGTGAGATGCGTTACCACATTGTGTCGTGAGGGAGCGTTTAAGCTCCCTCTTTTTGTGTGTTTTTGGTTTTAGACTTCTGCTCTGAGTCTTCCTGTGAAATGCGTTGCCACGTTGTGTCGTGATATGGAGTGTTTATGCTCCTCTTTTTGTGTTTCTGCTTCTACGAAACTTCTTCTTCTGAGTTTTCTGATTCCTTGGTTTCCGATTGTGGTAGATTCTATATATCGTTGCGATTTCTTTGTGGTATTCGTTTTTTTCTCTCGCCCAGTATGCTTAGTCCTTTCCTAGTTTGTTCATGTTCCCCACGTGTAGCATGGTCTCCCTATTTTTGGTTTGTTGCTGTTCAGTACTAGCGGTTTCTTCAGTAAATGTGTTGGGTCCCCATTACTTTATTGCGTATATTTCTATCCTCTTTGTAACTGTCTCCCCCTCCTATAGTGTTGATATTTGCTGTTTTTGCGAGTAGTTGTACGATATCCCAGTCTTCGCAAACTTCTTCTGTTGACTTTTGTTGCTGCCGAGTTTTTTACTCCATATGTCGTCGCTGGCAGTATGACGGTTATGCATATCCATTTGGTAAGGTCCCATGATAGTTTATTTTTCTCAATGAACGGTATGATTGCCCCTGTGACTCTATATGCCGTTTTGATTCTCTCCTTTACGTTTCTCTCCGTTTCAGTTGGTTCGTCAGGTATGTTCCTAGGTACTTCAATTTGTTCGTTGTTCTTAGGGAGTACTCACTTATTTTGTGTTCCTCTCCGCTGGTCTGACTCTCTTTTAAAGGCGGGTCTGACGGGATGTAGGATGTTAAAAACCTCACAGTCTTGAGACAAACCAAAATTAATCAGTGCTGTTAATAATTCTATTATAGAAAATAAGTTTGTAACAGTAGACCTGCCTTAGATGACTTAAACTGACATATTTAAAAATCAGATATTAGACATTATCGAATATAGGAATACCCTACATTAAGAATTTTATTTTATAATCTGTTGAAATTTAATCCATGTTTATCCGATTTTTTATTTTTCTTAAACGTTTGGTTTTTGAAATGTTTTGTGTAATTTAAATATTTCTAATGTCAATTAAATGGTTCATATCAGTAAAAATGGTACAGTCTTCAATTTATCTAAAAGCTAAATAGTATTAACCTTTAAAGAACTTTCTTTAGAAATACTGTCCCCAGATATTGAGCATACTTTCATTGTGTAGAATTTGTGTTAAGATTCACAGCTTATTCACAGCTTAGATATGTCTAGTTAAGTGAAAATTAATTACATGCTAGGGACGACTAATTTTCTTGCGATACAATTGTGGCGTTTTGTAAATTTAAGGGAACTGCTTTGAAACACACAAATCTCTTTAATCTGCCATTTGTCTACTTCCTTACGGAGCCTAATTTCATTCGTGTTGCTATATATCCGATGGCTCTCGATGTCACGCTAAAAAGGTTAGAAGATTGGAGGGGAGGAAGACAGATGCAGGCTCTCACCATTATAATTTTTTCCTAATCTGATTATAGGGGTGAGGATAATAATATTTACTGATTAATAGCGAACAGAAAAATGCTATTATTCAAAATTATCTAGTTAATGGATGAGTTGACAGATAATATATTATAGCATTGTTAAACGTATTTGAAATTTCTCAACTAATCAATAATAGGGGACAATCGTATTGCATAAAAGGGTCGTTAAAGGTATGATAATTTTGATGATATGTTGTTTGACAATAAACTACATTGTATATTTAGAGCGTATTTTTTTTTGTTTCTGTTAATTTGATTCACATATATCTTCTCTTTTATAAACAATGTCTCAGGAATCTGCAAAATAATACAATTATCAAGTATTTTGCTGGAAAGTAAACTCTACTAAGAACTCTAATATTATCATCCAATAGATATGTAATACATAAATCAATTTAGTATATAAAGTTTTCTAGTTTTTTAAGGTTTTTATGCAATTATTGAACATTTCAAAACAAATTAATTTTTAACGTATATACCACATATAGTAGACTACCACAAAATCCAAAGCCAAGGCTGTCCGGAAGTGGGTTACATTTAGAAAAACGCAGGCATGTGGACTAGCTTATTCGCGTATTCTTTAGCCAACTGAGTAACGGTGTTGTATAATTACTAAAATTTTACATTTAGTTCTATGTCGATGTTTGACAGACCGTTTGTAGGTATACTGCAAAACAGTTTTGTTTTTGTAGAATCCTACCAATAGTTGCAACCCTAAATAATTATAACTTTTATATATTTAAAAAGATGCAATAAATATTACAGAAGTCCTTAAGACTAAAGCATAATATTCCCACTCTGTAATTGTGACTTGCGTACCAGATAAATTGAAGAAATTCCCACAATAAGCCCAATCACCACGCACCAATATTCTTGGATTAGATGATGGCTGAGTGAATCTAATCACTTCTGTTTCACCTATTCCACCAAAATCTTCCCGCAAATGTGGGCGGTATCCGATTATGTTTCCTAGGTGGGAGCTTTCTCTTCTTTGATTTTGCGTCCTTTGAGTAATGACGGCTAAACCCCAGGGTAAAAATGTGGTTCTGTACTGTTATAATAAGACCAATGGTTACTTGCCCGTCAGTCGAAGGGAAGAACGAAAACGGTTACGTCATATAAGCCTATCCTTCTGTAATGTGGTCATTCATAAAAGGGATAATTGAAACTGACTCGAGGACATACTCGTACCTGCGGATAGTGTAATTTTCAAATGGACCGAAGTCTGGGGAAGGTTCGAAGCAGGAATATATGGTGAAAGGCCCAGTGTTAAATTCTCTTTTACCCTGGGTATTCTGGTACAGTATTTCAAACCCAGATATTCTAAAAAGCATATTTTCATATGTAGTGACAGACATGCGACCTTCAAGGACCTTGCATCATTTAGGACTAAATCGCTATTGATTCAGGGCCGAAAACAGGCTCTCTGAGAACTTTGTGCACCTAAATGCGTCAAACTTTTCTGGGTACTTGGGCACAGTAATATATAGTGTAACGAACGGGCAGATTCTCTGGCCAAAGAGGACTCTCAGCAGCCCTTGCTGGGCCTGTAGTCGGCTCCCGGTTGTCCTAGATGAAATGGTAAAAAGTGAATAGAAAACTGGACTCATTCCCAGTTTATTGACTTCTGGGCCTCCCACCCAGCACTTCTGCAAACGAAGATTCTTATTTCAGGGCCCTTGTCGAAACGAGCAGAATAATTCCTAGGAGGCAGCAGGAAGCACTTCAGAATCATGGTAGGTCTGTTGAGTAGAAAAGGTTCTTTCAGGAAACACCTCCACACCATTAGGGCAGAGGAGGAAACTTTCACCAACATTCTAACCTTCCCTCTAGTCTTATGGCCTTGAGATAAGCACTTCGGTATTGCTTTTTGTGTGCTGGGAAATAAGGAATGCTCTGCGGAAAGGACTCTGGTCTTTGGTTTATAATTCGGACTGAATGGGAAATTTCCTGATTTTTTAGTTGAACCACAATGGGCCACAAGGCCGCTATGAAAAAGAAGAATATTCTGCGTTCTCGGTACCATCATCTGTCGTGGATAAGATCACTATCGTGTTGGAAATGACGTATAAGGGCATATACTTCAAGTCTCTGAAGATGTTCATGTTTCTCGCAAACTATGCTGCATCCAGAGCGCACAGAGTAGTCATCACAGTATCGTTTTTATAAGCGTGAGCTTAATTCCTCGTATTCAGCTGGTCCGCATTGGTTAGAGCCTTCGTAGTGTATGCCTCTTTTGGCTAAGGCTCTCCATCAGTAGATGCTTGCCTTGAGTAATAATATCGAAGAATTACGGTGCTCTGGGCTGGGCTGATGTAGTTTGTTTTAGTTATGTTTAGGGTTAGTATGTTGTTAGTTTATGGTTTGTTTATATTGTAATATTTGTAGTAATGCACACCGTGGTGTGTGTTTTTATGGCTTTTTTGGTATGTTTGTTATTTTTTTATCTTTTGAATGTTATTATATATTTTTTCTTGTTTGGTAGTGGTATGGCTCTTTTTAGAATTTTATGTGGTACTTATTTTTGTTTAAGATGTTAGATTTAGGTATTTTTTTGCTTATTTTATTTGATTTTTTTTTATTGTTCGTTTTTGTATATTTTTTTTCTTTTTTGTGTTTTTTTTATTCTTTTCTCAAATCAAGTTAGTTGTAAAATTTTGGTGGATATGATGTATTACAATATTGTATCCTAATCGGGAGTGGGGGTGTAAATATAGTTCAGGGAGGGATGCTTGGGGGCTTCAAGGAACTTAGAGGTGAGGGGATTAGTGAGGGTGTGGTTACTAGATTTGACCAGAGTATTTGCCAGATTTGGTATAAGTTTTTTAAAGATAAAATCATGGGAGTGCCGGATATTTGATGCATTGTAGAGATAGGGCTGTGTGTAGGGAGTCTGTTGGCTACTCTAAGGATTTTATTTTGTATAGTTTGCAGTCTATTTATTTTGTTGGGTTGGTGGGATAAGAGGTTAGAGGTTAGAGCTTGGATCACATCACATTCAAGTCGCTTTGGAATGGATATAAGTTAGCGACTTTCAAAGTAGAATATCAGCTCCCTCTACTAGAGATTTATTGCAACCCAAGTTGAATAAAGTGCCCTCGGGAGATATATTGAAATATAAAAATTCAAAAATAGAGGGAAATATTTGCATATTTATAACACTGAAAAATAAATGCTTTGCTGTCGGCTTATTTCCAATAGTTAGTGGGAATTATCCAGTAATACGTGACTACTACTGAGGATAAAAATGTTAAGTTTAGTTAGAGAATAATATAGAACTTCTATTGTATTTATCACTATTTACTTCTATTTTATATTCAATGACTTTTACTTACTAGCCGATTTTTTTCAATAACGGGGTTTTGGATGCAACTAACACTAACTAGTAATTAATGAAAATATATTTAAATTTGCACAGTTTACAACAGTTAATGACATCATTTAACTCATATCAACTAAAAGGAACAAAAGTGGAACAAGCAGAAACCTACTTACACGCCAGGAAATATACAAAAAAAACTCAAATAAACCTATTTAAATTATTGTCACATTGTATTGCTAATAGCAGTATAATTTACAACATACTTGAATGACGACATAAAAAAATCTAACACTTTAATTAAAAATTAAAAAAGTTATTTTTATTTAATGATTCTTTTAAGCATTAGTAAGTTTCATAGTAAAACATTAATTTTTAATATTGTGTTGTTATTATCATTAAGTAATGCCAAGATGGACATGTAATTTGATTTGAAAAAGTGCCGTTGTATGTAATGTACAAATGTACCGTTATTTTCAATTTTATTTACTTATACTTCCTTATTCCAGATAAATTACAATTTCAACAAAGCATCAAATACTATTTTTTTAATTATGGTGGTAATGGCTAGGGAATACATTTTACTCCAGTGTTTTTTTGTTCTACATTTTCCAAACCTCAAATTATATAACAGAATAAGTTGTGATATTGTCATGTATTACTGGAAAAAGAAAATAATGTCCTCGGGTGACCCTTTTAACAGCTGTTTTGGTGCTCAGTATTGATCAAGATGTATACACCCCGAAGACTGATTACATAATTAAACAATCATGTTTTTAAATATATATAGGATGATTCATAAATTTAATGAAGTACCTCAAGGGGGCATAGTAGATAAGAATAAAGTGTAGTTTGTTGATAGATCAAGTCTAGTATTGTAGAATAGATCATACAAGCAGCCAGACTAGACTCACTTGCAATTAGTTCTAAACAGCTTGAAACATCAAATTGTAATTGTAAGGAAAATGTGCGTAGGTATTGATTCATTGTTAATATTTGGTACAATAAGCCATCTCAAATTATCTGATTTTTATTAGAGTGTGTTGATTCCAAAAATTTACATTTCGCTTCGAATGGCTCATTCTATCGTATTTCAACAAAAAAACCTTTCTTGAGCCAATTGAATCGAACAATACTTTCTCTGTCGATTTTTAATTAAATAATTTTGCGAGTAATTTTGATAATAAAAAAGTTAAAGTTAAGTTGAAATATATAGTATCAAAATATCGGTTAGTATAGCAAGCAAAATCATGATATTGAACTCAACAACAAATTATTTCTAGGACTTGAACTCGATCCTTACAGGTGCGCCCATTTTGTAACATATATAGATATAATTGCAGTCTTTAACTTGTACAACATGAAAATGCATAAAAGATGGAAAGTCTTCATTATGGTTTAAGGCCATTTCTTAGCCTGGTTAAACTACGAGATTGTGTATTATGTAGGTATGTAAATAAACAATAGCTCATCATCATAAGACTAATGATATGGGCTTCTACACAGTTAAATATAATGTAAAATAAATAACGTACTTGTACATTTCAAGCAACTTTTTAATGTTTCTTGTATACGAAACCACGCTGTGAGCAATTATGGCTTCTAAAATGACAACTTTAAAGGTACTCAAAAATGCAAACACGTTGATATAAAATGGTAGTTTTTAAGTTTATAAAATAATGTACAATTATACAGCAAAGGGAGTGTTGGTTGTCCATTCAGTTCTGGTAATATAAAATTAGTAGTAGAGTAGAGTACAAACCTCCCTTTCGATCAAAAATAATGAAAAAAATTATTTCTTCGATTTAAATTTTACTGGTTTGTGGTGATCGAAAACCAAAACAAGCTAAAAACGTACTCTTCGCCGATTTACTGAACTTTTCATATATAATTGTTACACATTCTACAGGATACTCTTCGCAGTTTTCTTGTAAATAATGTTAGTTTTTGGACATCCTAAATTTTGTGATACCATCTTTGTTGTGAAAAAAATTATATGAAAAAAAAAATGAAAAAAAAAACATCCAACCTGTGTGGGATTCGAACACGGGACCTTTGGATTGCAACGCAAAGCTTTAGCCGCTGCCCCACCATCTATAGCTACGAAAATTGATTGTCTGTGGTATATATCTTTCGACCATCATACATATTTCAACTCGTACTTCTATGAAATATATATTAGTAAAATTCATAAACAAAAAAAAATATATTATGGAAATAATATTTCGCAAGATTTCCATTTTAGTACAAGCGACAAAAATTAAGAGAATATATTTTTTTTAAATTAAATAATTAATAACTTTTTTATTTACTGATCGATTCTCTTCAAAAACAATAGGGTTCTTCCTCTAGCTAGCACTAACATACTTTCCAAATTTCAATACAATCGGACTGTTCTTTCTTAAGTTATCGTGCTTACAAGAAACGTGACGGACAGACGGACGGACAGACGGACGGACAGACGGACAGACGGACATTTTGAAAGTTGTTCAGAATTCGTTCACTAACACAATGATATGAAATTTTTTTCTCTACGAGCGATATTTACGATTTTAGAAATGTGCCTATCAAATACAATATACTCTTCGTTTTTGCGAAGAGTATAATAATGTCAGTAAAAATATTTCTAAAAGGGAATTTTAAAACATAATTAACATAAGAATGACTGGAAATAATTAAATGTATGTTACAATGGTATTAAGAAAAAAATGTGTATCTTCGTTTATTTTGAAATATGCTCATAATTTTCAAAATTATAGGTATAAAAACAAATTCAAATAGCTCTGTAGATTTTTTATGAAACTAAGAAAGGTGAAACTAGATGAAAAAAAATATATATTTTTCTTAAAAAAAATAATGATCTGCTTGCAATAGGGGTCAAGATACGTCAGTTTTTACGTTTATACGTTTGTTTATAAATAAACAACACATTTTTTCTTGAAATTTGGACTGGTTGTTCTCCAACGCTTATATTTTTGTCTCTACTGTTTGAAAATAACCGAAAACTACAATTTTTAATATTAAATCGAATAAAGAAGATTTGTGAACATAACGCACATTTTCAATGTTTTTATAAATTTTTTAATTTTTGTCGCAAAAAGGGAAACCAACCTAACCCGAACAAGTATCCTTATGCCCATGTAGACAGCTTTGTAACATTTTTAATATTACTGATACAGTAAAAAAAAATGTGCAGCTATCAGGATTTGAACCCGAGATATCCGCATCCTGGAAAAGGCGCTAATCGTCTTACGGAGCTATCTGACGACAAGTCTGATTTGTGAAACCATAATATAACGTTTAGACCCATTTGGCGACTTCGGTTCTCTAACATAATCTCGAAAAACCCAACATTCGGACCTCTATACATTATCTTTTAACAATTGTGCTTCTGGATTGTTTTCAACTAGCTGAAACAAAAATATAAGTATTAAGGGTGGCGGTGCCGTGCTTAAGAAAATTATTTCGTAATTCGACAATTTCTCATATTTTCCTCCTGAACCGATTGGAAAAATTCTTTGATAGACTTCTAGAGAAAACTTGATAGAATTATACCAAACTATAGAAATCAACAAGAAAAAATTGTTTTGATTTTCGCACGAGGAAAAAAATGTTTTCCTTCTTTAGATTTCAATAGCTTAGTACCATTCTTTAAAATTGTCTCTAACAGCACATCAACAAATTTTTTAAATCTGTTCAGAGATGTAGGAGAAATTGTCGAATTACATTCTCCACACCGCCCAGCTTAAAGAATACTCCAAAATTTAAGAAAAATCAATTTGTTTATTTATAAGCGACTGACATTCAAAAACTTACGTATCTCGACCCCAAATGCAAGTAGATCATAATTTTTTTAGAAAAACGTTAAATATTTCGTCTATTTTCATAATTCGTTTGTCGTTTTCGGATTGATAAAAAATTATTTGAATAGTTGAATAGTTTATAACCGAGGAGTAAGTCACGGGGTGATTTTTTGTCAATTACTGAGGCGATCCAGGGCGATCTAAAAGCGATTCGGGGTGAATTATAATAAAGTAATAGGGGCCGACCTGAGGTAATCCAGAGGCGGTCCATGGCGATCTGGGGCAATCCAGGGTAATATGCAGGCGATGTGAAGCGATCCGAGTGGCGATATTTCGTCCCACAGTTTTCGTTTATAACAACTATAATTATGAAAATTTTAAACAAATATCAAAAAACAGTTCAACAATAAGCGATTAAAATTTCGAAATCTTTTTGTATTTTTAGTCGTATTTTGCGCTAAAATTCGGCAGGAAGATTTATTACAATAAAGGGCATAATTGATGCATTATTACATTATACTTCTTAAATTATCCAAAAAAGGTAATTTTTAGTGGTTTTAATTTGTTTTACAAATTAACAAGTTACTAAAGAACTTATCAAACAGTTTTTTTATAGATCCAGTTTTTGTTTCAAAATTTTATTGCGAACAACTTGTTTTTTTTGCAATACGATGACTAAGACCAGAGATGATAAAGGAGATAGTGGAAAATTTCGATGTTGAAACAAAAATTATGTAAATTTTACAAGAAGCAATGAGCCGATTTAATCCAAATCTCATAGCACTAGTTACATCTACAACAAATGAAAACGATAAAGTTGCTTCAGTCAGTGAATTCCTTATTTACCTTTGCTGCTTAATATTGGACTCCACCATTATAAATCGTTTTAGGTAGAATATTATATAAATTTTTTGCCAAGAACGAATTTTTAATGTAACAAATTGTTTGCGTACTTACTAGAAACATTCAATGCCACATCTTTGTTTTTCTCTCCTTTTTCCCTTCTACTCACTTTATTTGCCTTAGTCCACTCAAATTAGGAAAATAGCGGAGAAAAATTCTGAACAGTAGTTTCTCTGCATAGGAAGTAAGTATTCAACTTTTAGAACAAGGTTTTGCTTATGCGCAGAAAAAGAAAGAAATGATTTTGAGATATATACATACATATATACCTTTTTTCGTGTTTTTTTTCATTTAGACGTATATATCTCGAAAAGTACGCGTTTTCAAGGCTAAATGAACATAAGTAAACACGTTCAGAAAACGACTTCCTATAAAAAAGGTTCTATACATTTTTCCGATTATCCCACTGGCTTTTCCGGAAAAGCGACTTGAAAAATATATATATATATATGAGTTTTTTGCATGTATTTTTTTTTGAATGCAAATATCTCGAAAAGTGCGCGATTTTAGGGCCAAATGAAAATAAGTAAACTTGTTCAGAATGAGATTTCCTGCAAAAAAGCTTCTATAGATTTTTCAAATTATCTCATTGGTTTTTCAGCAAAAACTTCTTGAAGAGTATATATATTTGCTTTTTCGTGTTTTTTTTTTTCATTTTGACGTATATATCTCTCAAGTATATAGAACCTTTTTTTGTAGGAAATCACATTCTGAACAGTTTAGTAATCTTCATTAGCCTTAAAAATGCATACTTTCTGAGATATATACGTCCAAATGAAAAAAAAAAAAAAATTACGAAAAAGCAAGTATATATATTCTTCAAGAAGCTTCTCCGGAAAAACCAATGGGATAATCGAAAAATGTATAGGAGCTTTTTTGTAGAAAATCTCATTCTAAATAAGTTTATTTATGTTCATTTAATCATGTCTTTTTTTTCTGCGTATAAGCAAAAAATTGTTCTAAAAGTTTAGTACTTACTATCTATGCAAAGAAACTGCTCTTGAAAATCTTTCTTTAAAATGGCGTTTTTTTTCCTAATTGAGTGGACTATCTCTACCTGTCTTTCCCACTCTCTCACACTCACACAGAAAAATACGCAAAGCACTTATGCAACTCCTTTTTAGAAATATTTTGAGTTACTATAAATACTATATGATACGACTATCAAAAAAATGAAAATTGCTAAATATTTGTTCACATGCCAGGATCTATTGATTTATGAATCGTAATATTGCATGAGCAACGAATAAATAAAAATGACGGACTCTATGATAAATCAATCTGCTTTTGTCAAATAATACAATTCTAAAGGAACTTGAAAAATTCTATAATAATAATGAGTCCAAATTCCTTTGAATTTCTTTGTTTTATAACACCATCAAAAGGTGTATTAGAAACAAATATAATAAACAAAATATCCAATTAAAATATCAAGAGTTTTGTTTATAATATAAAAAAATAAATGCCGACAAAAGTTTATATCATAACAGTATTGCAAATGTTTACTGCATCTGCAAGCAAATATTTTAGATATGAGCATAAGTAGGCTGTTTACTGACACACCGTTTTAAAAATGATAGCGATATCAGCGTTTGCTTTGTATTTTAAATATGTTCAATTAATAAACATTTATTAAAGCGATAAGTTGTTGTTAATACATCTTTTGTTCTGGATGAATTAGTTGTTGATTCTCTAACGGTTTTTATAAAATATCTTTAAACGGGGCCGGTTCTAGACATTTTTCAAGTGTAAGCGGACGATATTTTGGCGCCCCCCATCTCAATGACAATAAAACTGTAGGAACTTGTAATGGAGAAAAATTGTGCAAATAATTATTACAATTTTAGTGGGGAAGGGGTGTTCATTCAAGATTTGGCGCCTTTCCCTTTCCCTGTTTGGCGCCCCTTTCAGTTGGCGCCTCTTGCGACCGCGTAGTTCGCAGGATTTAAGATCCGACCCTGTCTTTAAACAAATGAAATAGGCTTAATAATTATATTAAATATTATTTTCTTTTCATGTTATACGAAAATTCTACTAGCTATTTCAAAAATTCAACTTAGATGAAGACAATTAAAATACTTCCGGTAAAGCCGACTATTATTTTTTTTTATAAAATCCAAAAAATTAAACGCACAGCTATAGAAAATTTCATCTTAGTTAATACAGTGTGTGTAATTACCGATTGGGCATGTACATTCACGTAGCGCAACAGCAAACTCGCCCGTCGGCGGCATAGATTAAAGAGTCGGCGCTAGATCACTGAGGCATTTCAGTTCTCAGTTATTTCATTTCAGCCAGCTGGCACACGCTATATTAATTATTATATTATATTTTAAAAATTCAAGTTTTCACAATTTCCGAAATAAAGGTAAATTAGCAGATTTTTTTCCACATTTTTTTTCCCTAATGAATTGTATCAAAGCGCCATACTTGTAGATTTCCACTCTTTCCTTCAACTCCAAACAAGCTCGTAACATAGAATATTTAGGCCGCCACAAAGATGACGGGAGTATTGATTTGAGAGTTTCACAAAATAAGCAAGTATTATCGTTTCTCCGGTACCTTGAACCTGTTCTCTTCTATCTCACCACTCACAAAACTGAAGATATTCTTTTTCGTAATGGACTTTTGATTTATCCAGAAGCAAATCTAATCTTACAGTGTTAGCAGCAGCAAGTATATTTTCAGGAATATCAATATCTTCCATGATTTCGCCAAAGTTGTTGATTTTTTCACGTCATCGTTGTCAATGATACGATAAAACATTGAATGTAACTCGATTATTAAGTGATTTAAACCATCTTGGACGTTGCCAGGTGACTCGGCTATCGCCTCGTCGCCTGGCAACGTCCTCGATTATTATAAATCACATAATAATCTCGTTACACTAATAGCTATAACTTCCCTTAAATATGTTATTTGTTACTATTTTGATGGATAATATCTTGCCTTATATGAATTATTTTATTATTATACACATTTTATATGAAACTCAGTAGTTTTTATTTTTCGTGATCACATATTTACGAAGTTATCTATTTTTGACTATTTTGATTATCTGTCTGCCATATACGCGGAATCACTGTGCAACGTCAAGAGTTTATGTACATTATCCTGTGTATATGAAAATTGCAATTTTTACCAGCTCTAGCCTCCACATAACTAAAGAATTACTTTAAGCCATAATAAAAGTAAAATAAAAATGTATATGTATAAAATGTATAATATTAATGCAAATAGACATTTATTGCGAAGTATCTTCTCATCTTGAATCCTCTATTGCATACTTTACACGCACTGGAAACTCGAGCGTGGGCAAATGAAACAATCAACGCAAACTTAGTAATTTCATTCACGTATGAAATTTACAACATGAGCCAAATATAGCATTGGAACATAAACAACGCATCACAACATTGTACATACTACAAAGACTATTTAATTATCCGTATACTTTCTAAAATTATTGAAAAAAATAGCGAACTTATCTCAAGGAGCCATATAAGTATCCTGCATACATATATGTATTTGTACCATATTTTCTTTGAATACGGACTAACATATCGTGTTTCCTACATTGAATTGCTCTGGTCAATAGATTTAATTCTGATATAGATATCGCGGCGTTTACAGTTGGACGTTATAGTGTCAAACGAAATAGGGCACGTTAATTCTCGTTTCAATACATCCGAATGAAAAATCGACTTTCTAGATTTTACAAAACCAGAAGATGTCGAATAAATTGCAATTCCTCCTACAAGTTGTTACATTTGCAAGTTATCTGATAACGCTAAATCTCCCACAAACTATATGTCATTTTAATTGTTTAATTACATTAGCAAATGAGCAGCTTGAACACTATAATAGTAGTTATAAATTGTTTCTTAACAGTTGGGCACCATCTTGCTTTCATTCTGTTGGTAGCCAAAAAGGTTTTAAATTGTTAATAAGAAAAACTGGTGCGGAAGTTTGTGTACATTTTTGTAAACATCTGTATTCTACAGTTTTGATATCAGATTACGTACCACTGTTAATAAAAAAAATTTGCCATGTCGTTAAAATTAAAAAAAAAAACACCAGTTCTTACTTTTGGCTGGGATGAGCCTAAACCTAATGGTGCGAGAGCTACGTGGAAACTTATCGTTACAAGTATTTTCTATGCGTTGAATAATTCTATCGAACTTAAATAACGACAAAATATACTTCTGGCATATGTCAGCCCGTCGAGTTGGCCATGGTTCATGACATAAAAATCAGTGAAATTATGTCATCGTTACAAGGCTCATTTTTTTGTGTGTACACATTTTATGTTAAAAATTAATAAAATGAGATCGCCAGAAAGAGTGGGCCGTCAGAAGGCGCAACCAGAAAGGTCAAAGTTGTAAAAAAAACAGAGTTATATCACGTGATCGTTACAAGGTTTTTTTTTAGGCTGAGCATATTTATTTGAATATTTTTGAACACAGAAAAAAATCCCTCCTGTCAGTAAGGCTAGCCAGAAAGGAAATATTTAAAATTTTTGAAGAAAATTTAATTTTTTTTGCAACATTTTCTTTCTGGCTAGCCTTACTGATAGGAGTTTCTTTCTGGGAATTTTTTTCTGTGTTCAAAATATTGAAATATATATGCTCAGTCTAAAAAAGGTTTGTTACGATCACGTGATATAACTCGTTTTTTTTTTTTACAATTTTGACCTTTCTGGCTGCGCCACCTGACGGCCCACACTCTCTGGCGATCTTATTTTATTCATTTTAAGCATAAAATGTGTACACACAAAGGAAATGAGCCTTGTGACGATGACATAATTTCACAGATTTTTAGACAGTGTTCGTGACGTACCAGACAGGAGTTGCCCGCCACAAGTCGATTTTATGAATCGTTAACATCCATTAAACAATAAAAATATCTCAAAATTCATAAAACGATGTCGTGGCGAAAAAGCCACCTAGCTCTCGCTTTTTAATTATATGAATTAATATTCACATTTCATATATAAAATAATAACTATTATTTTATATATATATGCATGTGAGCGCTGCTCGTCTTCCACATCCAGACGACAAAACATTTTTTTAAAATTTTTATTGTTCAAATAGACTTAGAATGTCATGAAACGTCGGGATTTTAAGTTTGAGCAAAAAAAAATTCTGAAACATACGGCCTTCGTCTATATTGCTTCATAATCAGTGTGATAATATTTTAAACCAATTTTAAACTAGTTCTTCAGTACGACCAGAATCATGTCCTTCAATTATCTCAATTTTCAATTACTCAGATAACGATAAATCTTCTCTAGACTCGATACATCTAAAGTTCTAATACTTGTTAGGTAGATTGTACACTTGTACAGTGTACAGCAACATTACTATCAAAAGATGCTCCATATATAAACGACACATTTCGTCCTCAGCATTATGCATTATTTTGAGATACATCACCGGACCTGTTAGAGCAACATTACTGCCAAAAGATGCTCCATGCATAAACGCCGCATTTCTTCCTCAGTATTTTGCATTATTTTGAGATACATCATCGGACCTGTAAGAAGGCCCATTAACAGTCTTAGTTGATTTGCCGAGGTTAAGTAGCTCTCGAATAGTTTTAAAATTTTTTGGCTTGTCTCTGTTCTGGAGTTTTTTTCCCATATTCCTATATTCTGGTCGACCTGTTTTGCAAAATCACCTGCAGTCTCATTCTTTTCTTATTCTTTATATCCTAGCATTCGCACCATAGCGACCTTGTTTCCTGCCAGTTGATTCACTATTTGTAGTCATTCTCAAGTAAAGGACTCAAAAGTGCTGGTTGTCTGAAAGTACATACATTCTTCTTCCTGTAAACTTTTTAATGCATTCTTGAATGGTTTAGGTCACCAAGATTTACAAAAAAGCCTGCGGAATGTGCTGACGTATATTTTATAATTATTCATAAATTCTAATTGATATCTGAAATGACGGCTGGAGATCACTTCATGAACCAGAAGAAAGTAATGTAATTTGTGATAAATGGGAGGAATAAGTCATAAGATAGGCACGCATGCAAATAATTAAATATGGTGTCAGTCTTCTTAATCTTGAATGTGACACACTTGTATATCATCAAAATATATTTGGTATCTTATTTGTTTCGAATTTATCTCCATAAAAAAATAGTGCTGAAAACAAGGCTGCATCAGCTGACTTATGTTGTTTTAAGATAATGATTTGGTACTAACTTACTTATTATCATAAACATTTAATATAGGATTTAAGATGAGAACACGAGAAAAATAGATCACACGTTATTATTACCTGAAGGAAATTATTAAGCGTATTTTGTTTTTAGTGAAGATCTTTATGAGTTAAACAAAATCGTCACTGAAAAAAAAATACTAACTTCGAAATATTAAAAATTTAAAGAATGATTTTCGCCATAGTCAAAATAATTATTCCTCCAATAATTCGAGAAAGTTGGATAAAGAATTTAATGAAAAGCACTATTGACTGAAAATATTTAACTAGAAGATACCATATTTTCTGCATCTTAAGCGAAATTTAAAGTGTTGTAAAACCATTTCATTAGGATAAATCAGTTCAGGTTTTAGTCAACTTATATCTTAAATACAACTTTTCTGCAATAGGAAACCTTTTCCTCTTAACATATCTTTCAAAAAAAGGAATTTTTTTGTCACGAGATATTTTCTCGCAGTGATATCTACCGTCCATTCGATATGTAAAATGTGGGTTCTCTTAAGTATGGACATGTTTAGCCGGATCTGATTGAGTAGATGAATTAATTGATCGACAAAAAAAATCTTGTGGTGCTGAGTAAATTGCTTGAATAGATTTTTATAATTTTCTTGAGATATTAAGGTGGTAACAGCTTTGTCAGATAGATGATTTTACAGACACAAGTACTATCACGAAGGAAGGAAAAAATGAAAGGCCCTAATATCTACCTTGTAAAAGATGATAAATAGAGCAAGCAGGCTTTTGGTAAGATGCGGGGTACTAGAAAACAAATACTTAATATATAGCAACTAATCAAGAAGGCAAGGAAATATTACGTGTCTATGTAATCCTTTCGTGGACGCCCGTAAGGCTTTTGACAATGTGGAGTAGGACAAACTGTAAATGGTACTATTGTTACTAAATTTCATACCAACATTTTCAATAATGTATCATTACAAACTATTATTTTAAATCAATACTGTTTGAAAATATTCTTTTTTTTAAACATAAACGTTCAGTAACATAAACAAGGTCTGTGTTTGTAAACATTGACCTCACATGCACTTAACAAAATGCTGTCACATCATTTATTTCATGTATTTAAATAAAGAAATATATGGGGATAAGTAGTGACCACCCGGACACCAAAAGGGGGTGGCTGGGTATGATAGTGTCTTTCCAAGCACCGAAAATAGGCCCAAAACGTCCAAGTAGCTTAAATTGCTGAGTTGGCATAACTAATTGAATTAATTTAGTTTGTCGCTTTGTTGCCAGGACTGGCAGGGTGATCTAGTCACAGGTGGAAGTAAGATCCCTAACTCGTGATTTGCTCGCTAAAGATTGGCGAGTGTGAGGTTGTAAACAATCCTTGCTACCGGTAAATCCGCTATGAATGAAATTCGACTGAGAATACAGATCAGCAACTTACCAGTTGAATAAAAATTGGCGTGATAGAAATATCATGAAACCTACAAAAATCAGGCTTGCTAACGCTCTACTTTTTTTTCCATCTTCCTGTATCCTCTGAGAAATTGACTATAGAAAGACAGACAGATAACGTGTTAATGATTTTGATATATGATTCTGCAGACGTTTGATACGAATTTTTTGGAAAACCCATCGCACTAACGACTCGATTCTCCAAAGATACGCCCTACAAAACGACTCTTCATCATATTACTCCCCGCATCTGAAATTTTTTTCAGCGCACCAACCAAAGAGAAGATAATATAGAAAAATTAATGGTTCGGGAAAAATTAGATGACACGAGGCGAAGTGGATGTCATCCAAAACGTTGATCTGATGCCACCAAGGAACTGAGGAAAATAACCTTGCTGGGGCCGTATGCATATCTAGAATCTACAACAGACGACATGATTCTGTGAATAAGATGAAAAAGAGGGAGAAGAAGAAGAGAAAAAAGAAGCGGCAAAGAAAGAAGAAGGGAGAGAAAGGGACGAAGAAGGTACTATTCACCAAGAAAAGGAAACTACCAAATATGAAAATGCCCAAATTATCGGGCAGTCAACTCCACTTAGCGAGTGAGGTCAATTACCTGGGGGTCATACTTGATCGCACTCTGAATTGGAAGAGACATTTGGAAGTTAAGATAAACAAGGCATATGCGGCATTCTGGCAGTGTCGCAGGGTGGTCGGTAGGTAGGTTACCCACCCAGAATCTC
This sequence comes from Rutpela maculata, assembly GCA_936432065.2. Lineage (NCBI taxonomy): Eukaryota > Metazoa > Arthropoda > Insecta > Coleoptera > Cerambycidae > Rutpela > Rutpela maculata. Next base: position 41,367,986 of record OW386285.2, read on the forward strand.
CCTGTGGCTGTACACTGCTGTGATAAGACCCATGCTTTGTTACGCAGCCATAGTCTGGTGGCCCAGAGTAAGGCAAAAAACAGCAGCATCTCAACTGGAGCATGTTCAAAGACTGGCATGTCTCTGCGTTACTGGTGCGATTAAACAACGCCTACAGCTGCAATGGAGACTATACTCTGCATCCCCCCTCTAAATCTGTACATAGAGGAGGCGGCGTTGAGGACTGCTCTGAGATTGCAATCTGTAGGCCAATGGTATATTAAGGGCACGGCTACGAGACATGCCCGCATCCTAGAGGAGGCTACAAAACAAATTCCTCTTCTGGGAATGGGAACTGAACCTATATATAACTTCAACAAGAACTTTGAGGTGAGTTTGATTGATGACGAGCCGGACATATCAATCTAAACCGATGTTTCAAAAATGGACTGTGGATCAGGAGCTGGGGATTTACTCAGAAGACCTAGATCTACATTCCAGGCGAAACTAGTAGGGATCCTGCAAGCGGTAATAGAAACCACGAAGGCAAACGTCAGTGGTAAAACGGTGCACATATCAACGGACAGCAGAGCAGCCCTGCTTGCCCTAAACAATTGTAGGACAGGCTCGGGGCTGGTTCTGGAAATTAGAAAGGCCCTAGATGTGCTCGCATAGTGTCCAGCTCCGTTGGGTGAAAGGACATGACGGAATTCAGGGTAACGAAGAAGCGGACGCTTTAGCCCGCAAGGGTTCTGAGAGCGCCCTGCATGGTCCAGAACCTGCAATAGTGCTCTCAGATTCAGTCCACAATTCCCTGCTAAAGAACTATACACTCAAACGCCATGCGGACTGTTGGAGTGGTCTGAGCAGCTGCAGACATAGCAGAATGGCTTTGGCCACACCCAGTCGTAAGCTAGGCAAACACTGTCTCCAGATGTCCAGGAGTAATCTGCGCATTTATGTAGGATTGCTCACAGGACACTGCAGACTAAACACCATACACTGGGAGTTATAGACAACCCCAAGTGTAGGGGGTGTAACCTGGATGACGAGACCGCCGAGCATGTGCTCTGTCACTGCCCTGCTCTCTCAACGAAAAGATGATCCATACTGGGGGATTTCTGGCCCAGTAAGGCCAGTATAGGTGGCATCTCACCGGGTCATCTCCTCAAATACATCACAAGTGTTGGTTGGCTTGAGTAATGAGAAGCTCGGTGGACATGCCACCACTTACGGGGGCAGCACAATGGGCCCGCTTATGAGGCCTGAGTGCACGTGAGCGTAAGCTCACCCCCCCGCCAAAAAATCCAGATCCAGGGACGAAGAAGATAATGGAGAGGAAGAGGAAAAGAAAAAAGAGAGGCAAAAAAGAAGAAAATTTATTTTAGAACTATATCACAGATTGGAAGGAAAACGTAATTGTTATAATCTTATATTACTTCCCTATTCTACTGTCTCCAAAAAATGCAACAACGATTCGAATAATAATAATTTGTCCATCATTTTTCTACGGGGTTGTGATTTTCAGGATATTACTAAAATCGTCAGCAAGCGAAAGCTGGGAAAACAGCATAAAATACAAAATAGAAACATACTTTAGGAAGTGCAGGAAATTAAAGAAAGTAAGGTAAAAACGGCATTATCCTGTATAAACCGAAATTTTATGGCAACCGAAAATTATTTAAAAAATCGGCAGTTTTTCCCTCACTGCGAGGGAAGTAAGTGATAGGGGTTGAATGATTCAATCCTCGGTAATGTCATTATCATCATATACTCATAATTTTACAATATAAATAAAATAAATTTGTTGGCCATTAAATGTCGATTGATGTAGGAAAATGCAGAAGATAATGTCGACATCATCATATACTTATAAAACAAAATAAAAAAAAACATTGTCTATTTACTGCCGATATATGAAGGAAAATCTAATTTTCCCCCTTTTTAAGGGATAACAGAGGTGGTAGAGGGAAACTGCCACGATAGAAAAGAAAATTCTTTGAGTCCAAAACTGGCTTCAGTGTGTTACAGTACTTCAGAAAGGTTAGATCAGAAACTTAGAACAATACCTTTTTTGCAGACCTCTGTTAATCAATCCGTTGAATTTTTAAGTAAAGATAACACTTATATCAACAATTCTTTAATCCAAACTAGATTGGTTACATTCGCGGTTGATGTATGTATGAGTGGTATGCGAAGACATCATCACCTGGCTATGTAACCTACTATATTATGTTTATTTATTAAATTAAAATACTTTAAAAGCTACAAACTACAACTAATTACACATGTATTACTATTATAGCATATCAGCGCAACAGATACATAAATCTGACAAATTTGAGTTCTTGCTATTTAACTACAAATCTTTGCAGTTTGTTCCGTAGCGGTATTAAATTCTTAACACCTTTATGACATGCACGACAGAATATAGCTCTTAATAGTTGGGTATAAATAAATTAAATAATAAGATACAAGTATATAAATTAATAAGTTCTGTCACCTGTTGGATGCACTATGTATATACGTGAATTGATTATGACCAACGCAAGGGTCATCTACCTATAATATCTGACCCCTAACAAGCAATTTCAAAACACACAGTTGTTCTTTCCATTCATATGAAATATAATTTACCGGTTACTCAATAGAATTATTTTTTATGTTCGTTCAAAAACAACGAAAAATTCCTGGGATTCTGTTCATAAGATATTTATGGCACAAATTTACCACTCCTTTATCCCACATACACAATATAATCATCAAAGGTATTGTCATGATTATATTTACCATCAACAAACAAATTGAAAATAGTTGCTTAATAACCGTGAAACGGAAGAAACAAATTATATACATTTTGTTTGGATTTAAATTAATCCTCCAAAGGCTATTTGGTTTATAATAATAATGGTTAGCTCCGAATATTGGCTCAACTTTTTACTTTCAGCATATTTTGGCTCGGCTTCTCAATATCTTCGTGGCTGTTGATTATTAACCTCACTTGACCCTGGGAACGGCAAAAGCTATTTAAATTAACACTTATTATTTTTAGCAAGGAAGAATTGTTAAACATTCTGTTCTTTTGGATGAAATTATAGTAGCTAAGGAAAGTTCTATTTAGTAGACTTTTGCTTCCTATAAATGGATTGCCACAGGATCGAAAAATTACCAGTTAGTTACGTGAGGATTGTTTTTAACCGATCTCTAAAAACTAAATAACTCAATTTTGTTTGTACACCCATTACTCTAGGCTAGCTTAAGCGATTAAATCTTTTGGGACTTGTAAGATACACAGTCTGGAGGTGGTTTCGTTATGCTTTGTATTAATAATAATTAACAAATCTATCAAACTAACAGAATTTCCAAAAAAAATTAAAAATCTCTTTGACTATAACCATGCTCAAAAAAGGGCAAACGAACAACATAAAAAATTATAGACCCATGGCGTCGCTGAAAGCGTTCTTTAAAACAACTAAGAAGTCGTAGCAAATGGTTTTTATAGACAAATAACTTATAACAAGCTAGCAGTCGACATTGGGTTTTAAAGTATACACTATACGGAAACAGCAACTACTAAATTTGTGAAATTCATTATAGTACAGTACCTAGAGGTAAAAAATACGCAAAACTTCGGAATAATGTCACATTGAATCTCGTTCATTTTTGGCAGTATAATAGTAAATGCTTCACAGAAAGTTTCTATATTGTGCGAGGGCTTGCTAATTTGTAGGGGGTGGATGCTACCCCCTCTCAGGGGGTGGCACTTAAAAAAATATATATATTTATTGGAGCTGAAGTAGAATCAAATGTTAAGAAGAAAAGTTCTATGCAATTTTTCACATAAATAGGTAGTTTTTAAGTTATAACGAATTCAAAAATGCGATTTTAGCTAAAAAAAAGGTATTTCCAAACGGCTTTCGTCAAATATCTAGAAAAGTATTACTTTATCGAAAAAATGTTACAGACCAATTACATAAAGTACAAACTGGGAATTAATTATATTTTTTGTTTATTGATGTAGGATTAATAATTTCGGAGATATTTAAGTTTACATTTGGCATCCAAGTGTTCATAAGATAATTATTTAGAGTGAGAGTTAAATATCTCAGAAACTGTGACACCTACGTCAAGGATGCTAATATGTAGAATAATAGGTTATTAATTAAGCTTTCAACTGTTTTTTATTTGTTTCTGTAACGTAAAAAACAAAGAAGTTATGACCGAAGCAATGTGCGTCTACACATATTTTTAATAACAACGTCGCCATTTTGTTCCTGTAATTATCCAGTAAACAAAAAAAAGGAATTTCAAACACTGTTTCTCATTAATATATAGCATGACGTAGATGCTCAATTTTTTTGGTTTGTATGCAGCACTTGCTTTAGAAAAAAATATAGTTTTAACTATAAAGGTATTTTCGATAAAACGTATTTTTTTTTCCTTTTCAAAATATTTCTATAAATATTAGTTTTATTGAAAAATGAGTAGAGACCAAAAATAAAGCTCATAAACTGATAATGAATTTCGTTTGTTTATATTTTTACATAGATTTAATAGTTTCGGAGATATGCAAGTTTACAAATGGCGTCCGAACGTTTATAAGACGAAAAATGCAGTTTAAATGTTGAATATCTCAGAAATTGTGACACCTACGTCACGCATGCTAAGAAATGAAATTGAAGACAATTGATTGGGCTTTCAAATTATTTTCTACTCGTTCCTGTAGCATAAGAAATAAAGAAGTTATGACGGAAAAACGTGCGTATTTATATTGTTTTATATAAAAAGGTCGCCATTTTGTTACTCTAATTAGCCAGTAATTTAAAAAAATTATCTCAAATACAGGTTTTCGTTAAGATGTAGCATTACCTAGATGCTCAAATTTTTTTGCTCATTTAAAGCACTTGCTTTAGAAAAATATGCATTTTAAACTGTGAAGGTAATTTCGAAACACTTGGATACCAAATATAAACTTAAATATCTCCAAAATTATTAATCCTACCTCAATAAACAAAAAATATAACTAATTCTCAGTTTGTACTTTCTGTAATTGGTCTGTAACATTTTTTCGATAAAGTAATACTTTTCGAGATACTTGACGAAAGCCGTTTGGAAATACCTTTTTTCTTAAGTTAAAATCGCAATTTTGAAGTCGTTATAAGTTAAAAACTATCAATTTATGTGAAAAATTGCATAGAACCTTTTCTTCTTAAAATTTGATTCTATTTCAGCTCCAATAAATATATATATTTTTTTAAGTGCCACCCTCGAGAGGGGGTGGCATCCACCCCCTATAAATTAGAAATATAGAAACTTTTCTGTGAAGCATTTACTATTATACTGCAAAAATGAACGAAATCCGTTCAATATGACATTATTCCGAAGTTAAAACCTCTAGTTATTGTACTATTAGTGTTAGTTTAGATTTAACTGATTATGTCATGAGGGTATTTATTTCCTGTACAGTCAATGCGTTAGATGTTTCAGTCATTGGTGAAAAGTTAAAAAAACTTGGTTACGGGGCAGATGTAGGTGATGTCTCTTTAGAAACCCTGTAGGACAGTGTATTGATTCCTCTGATTTATGTTAGTGAATTACCTAATTACCTAATGTATGAGATCTTCATGTATGCTGGTTAAAAATCTATTGTTATATCAGCAAAGAGTTTAAATAGAATAAATGAACTAAATTTAGTATTATAAGAGTTTGATGCATGGTTCTACAAAAACTAAATTGTGAAAACCGTATGCATATGAAATTGTTCTAAAACTTAATTAAGACAAATAGGTGACAATAATATAAAAATTTCCATTAACGGTTATCAATTAAAAATTCGCTAGGACACAACTTCCTGTGAATCACTTCAGATGGAAATATCAATTGGTCAAAGCACATTGACAAATTGCCTCGAACTGGATAAATTCTGCTTTGCTGTATATGCATTAAAAAAGTCTCCACAGAGGCTCTATGATTCATACTTATTATGAGCTATTTTGCCACAAAGTCTCTCTGTACGGCTTCAATGTTGAGAGATAAAAAGTTTGTATTCAAATGCACATTAGAAGAACAATTTTTAGCATAAAAAAGATAAAATCTTGTCACGAAATCATCAACGCGAGAAGATGAGTTACCCCAAACCCGAAGATTTTGCAAACCTTATATATACTTTACTTGTCTAATATCTAATAGACAAGCAACAGTCGATAATCTACATATACACTAGTTTTTAAGCAATTCATTCCAATGACTATTAATAAAATAAATGATTCGAGACTTGTCAGAAGGTAAAATTCTCTTCATGATCATGTTCGGACCGTATGTTCCAAGTTGGGTCGACAATCCTTTTTTGTTAAATTTAATCTGGACATTTATTATTTGGTCACTTCACGATAATATGCAAACACTTTTATAAGGCGTTTATTAATTGTCCTATATAATAATTAAATAATAAATAATGTACCCATATGTAATTTGTAATTGTACATTTTTTGATCCGAACTTTATATGGATTTTGGGCTTCGAACCTATATACTCATAAAAATATTATACCTATGCCTAACAATATTCTGTTTTAAATTAATATTAATAAACCAAACTCTTGCACAATATAATGTTTTAATTTATGTGATTTTAAGAACAATATGCACGAAGCTATATGTCTCTGTTCCAGTCCGGGGACATTAAAGTTAAATGAGGAGAAAAACACCCATTTACATGACAATAAGAAAGAACAGGTACATACCTGTAATTCTGAAAAACATAATTAGCAATAAATCACCCTCAGTTGAATTTTACCATAATCAGATAGCTGGGCGATATCCCATGGTTAGGGTAGTAAAAGTCAATTGTCGGCATGGTCTCCTCAATGGTGTGGGTGATAAACTGTGAGGATAAAGGATTCTATTAATGTAAACGCCCCATGCAGAGCTGGTCTGATGTCGTCTAGTTCGTTCCCAGACATCAGACACGTCGCACTGAAACTTTTTATCCAATGCGAGAATAAGTAAGGTGGTGTCTTTCATTTATCTATATGTAAATGCAATTCTCTTAAAGGTAATGAATAATATTTATGACTATTATTATTTTATGTTCGATGTTTATGTAATTTCACAAGGTTATGCCACTTGTAAAAGGCGGATTTTTATTTTAATCGAAATTTATTGTGACATAATCTCACCTTTATTCTGAAGACGGACCTACCACATCGCTTGGCATGGCCCTTGTCTTGAGGTATTGCTTTACGTAAGGTCAGGGACAATTTAAAGCTTGTGTGGCTTAAGTATTGATAAAGTGAATCTTTTATCGGTGAGAGACCTCGCGGTGTCCCATGTCCAATGGCCATCCGTGTCTTATAAGCAAAACGGATAAGAGAGACAGGTACATAACGCATTAAGAAGTATTTAATCACACAAGTTAGAAAACGTACGTAATTTAGTAAAAGTACTTTCAGCGCACGGCGTTTTTCAGTTGTTTAAAATTCCAGTAATATCATAGAAGACTTCGTAGTTTTAAAGTAATTATTATTTCATGTACTTAAAGTAACTTAAATGAAAGTGGTTTGTAATAATGTACCTTTTCTAAGTTTATTTGTTTTCCTTGTATCTTTTACATGATATTTAGGATTCCCTGTAGGATAGGCAGTTATTTAAGATTGTAAAATGCTACAATTTGTATTGTATTGCACGATAATCATCAATTTCACATATGTAGACAAGCTGTAACAGCAAGAACAAATAAATAAATAAACACCAATTATAATTTATTATTTTCTGTTTCTCTTTCTCAATTGGACACGCATTTATCTTCGTTCAACAAAATTATTGCTAATTCTTTACTTTCAATTTTGCTTATTCAACTCTTTTTGCCGAATCCAGTTCATTTCATATCCATTTGTATTATTTAGACAATATAATCCATTATCTTGGGCAGAAAGTTTATGTAATACAAAGTTAACTTCTGCAACATTGTATAATTGCAAAAAAACTAACGAATATAACCCTTTAACAGCAAGTTAATTAAAATAACAATATATTGATTTTGATGAAATTTGACAAAAAAATGCTTCTAATTGTAATTGCAAAGAATGCCACATCAAAATTTAAGAATAGAAAAATGAAGATAAAGTTGACTACAGACTTATGCGTGTAAAAAATATCGGCGTCTTTATCTTTACCGCACCACGAGGGGGCAACCGCTGAGGGGAAATAGTGTACAAATCGGAGGAATTAGGAAGGAATTGAAGGTATTTCGGAAGGAATTATTAGGTATTAAAGGAATTGCAGGGGAATTTGGAGGAAACAAATATTATTACGAGGTATTAGAAGGGAATTAAGAGGAAATAAAAGGTATTAGGAGGGAATTAGAGCATAAAAATATTGAAATGGAATGTTTATTTTGAAGAATTACATAACAATTCTTATAGAAAGGACGTCAGTGTTGTAAAAACATTAGCGCCGAGATTAGCTCTAAAAATATCTAGTAAAGAAAAAATCTTTTAATTTAATTAAACTACCGATGACACTATGGACTTCTAGTTCAGTGATATAACGATTTATATCGGACAAAATTCATAAAGTTTTGAAAATTGGTAGAAATGTTAAGGATAGCATAAGAATTACTAAACCGAAAAGTTCCCAGCCCTAAATAGTGTGCTTCATCCCCTAGGACGTCGTTTCCACCCCCATTTTGAGGTTTTCTAGATTATCTCGGGAACGGTGCACTTTTTGACTAACTATACCTTATAAAATTCTCTACACTTTTTTTCCTAAAATTAATAGTACCGTGGGAAATAAGGCGCACACATAAGGGTTGCTTCCGGTCAACATAATAAATTGTAATCTTTGCTATAATTTACTTTAAAGTTCAATGCTTAACGCTAAAGCAGTAGCTACTAAACTCCACCTATAATTATAATAAATGTACCACTTCCACCCTTTAACCTCTATAAAATAACGCGATTTTTAAAGAAGTGAGAATATTGTACTTGTACTTGTATTTGTTTCCACGCCGCCCTAGAGGTAAAGTACTTGGCGAGTGGTGCCCCTGTAGGCCGAATCCACTAATTATCAAAAAGTTACCTACGTTAATTAATCTTCATCGTCTTCCATAGATTCGACATTCATGCATGCTTGTCCGTGGTAATGGTAACACATTGTGGAGCAACGTAAGCACCTGTTTTCGCACCCGAATTTGCATGAATAAGAAATTAGTGTTAAAACAGATTCGAGAGCCGGTTCTTTTATTGTCATAGTTCGGGTTAATATATCGCTAACTTTTTTCCATCCCCAATCAGTAGCTTCTAGCGCAACGTTTTTCCATGTTTGAATTTGGTAAGAAACGCGATATGAGTGTTGCCGAGCAGCAGCAGAAGTTGGTAGTTGATAATACTACAGTATTGTTCGCTTTACCAACAAGTTTGATAAAAGTCACGAATCTGTATACCTCTAGACTTTTTTCTGCAGAGGTAGAGTTGTATAAAGCTAGAACAAATCGCTCTCCTACGTCTACACTTTCTCCATGACTAGCTTTTTCATTATTAAAACTTTGTACGATGTCTTGTAATACTTCAGTAATATAACAGTTAAAATTGTAATATATCGGACAAAATTCATAAAGTTTCAAAAATTGTGTGCTTCACCCCCTAGAGAACGTCCTTTCCCATTTTGAGGTTTTCTAGATTATTTCTGGAACGGTGCATTTTTCTATAAAAAAACCTATATACAGAATTATTCTTTATAAAGTTCTCTATAAAAAACTTCTCTAAACTTTTTTCCTAAAATTAATAGTACTTTGGTAAATGAGGCGCAAATGTAATCAGCGCAGGTCATATAATTCGCTGAATAACCGTATGGCTATTTCCAAAGCTGTCTTTACGCGAAAAGAGTATAAATATCTATACACCACCACAATGTAAAAAATTTCAATTTCTCCCACTACATCTCAGATGACCCAAGGTCGCTGCATTATTTTAGAGCTTGCTGTAAACGCTGTTACTGTTCAGGGCTGTCAATATGCGGGATGTTACGCAAAAAGCGGGTATTTTAAACCCACTTTCGGGTAAAATCGAAACAGGAAGTCGCCCTAATCTAGGCACGCTAATATACTAGTCAGGTAAATAGTTTAAAACACTCTTCTAGCTAATAGGCTTCTAAACAATGAATGAATGTTTCTATACTCTACTTTTGAGAACTGACGAGTTCGAAAAAACTTGTACAATGAGTTGAAATAGAATGTAAGGTTCAATAATAGTTGTGAATGACTGAATTTCAATAAATAATTTAAGTTTTTTTCAATATATTTTTTTGCCTTAAAATGCCATGAATCCTATCATGTAATTCAATACTTTGTCAGTATTAGCTAGAATAGTTGTTTTGATTGGATTTCAATAACGAGTGTTTTAATCTATTTTCCTAAGTAGTATATTAGCGTGATCCAATTAAGGTACCAATATACAGAAAGTAGATAATTTTATATTAAATGAAAAAAGTATGAGTGACTAAATTTAAATAAATGACTTAAGTATTTTCAATATATTTTTTGCTTAAAAATGCTAAGAATTCTATCATGTAATTCAATACTTCGTCAGTATTAGCTAGAAGAGTAATCGTTTTGATTGGTTCTCCAATAATGAGTATTTACCTAATTAGCGTGCCCAGATTAGGGCAACAATATACACAAAGTAGGTATTTTCATAATAAAAATGAAAGTGTGTAAATTGTGATTTGCATACTACCTGAATAATATACTCTAATCATTTGTAGAATATTCTATTAGTTACAAATCTAAGTTTGAAAAATTTAGTCATCTTAAAATAGATTTTATAGACCTTTACCTGCTTGATTTACCTATCTACTCCCCAATCCTTCAATGGAATAAAATGAAAATATAATATATTTCCAGATCTCGTTAAAATACATACGTGTACCAAATTCCGCACAAAAAAAAGTTACAGACAGACCGACCGTCAGACAAATATTTTCTTTGCTCAAACTTAAAATCTCGACGTTTCATGACATTCTGAGCCTATTTGTACAATAACATTTTTTTAGAATTTTTTTGTCGTTGCTATACTCTTCCACTGGATGTGGAAGTAAAATAATAAAACTTTGACAAATAAATCAATGTTATTCGCATAACACTTATTGGACAAAACAACTTGCAGGGTATGCACTTTTGGTTTCACCAACATTCAGATTAGAAGACTACGATTGTCATCAGTTTAATGTAAAATATTTTAATATTTATTAGAGTTACAATAAAAAATGTATTAAATACATTATTTTATACATGCATGTAGAACCGTAGTTTAGTTTACATAAACGAAACCAAAGTACACAACGACGCACCCAACGTTTAAGGATAATAATTTAACTAAAATTATTTAAGTTTTTTCTAAGTTATGTTTAAATTTGACACGACAGAACAACCTACAGAGCAGAAAAAATGTTTACACAAATTTACTTAACAAGTACTTCAATTAAATTGTACAATCAATAACCTGTCAACGTAATGTTATGACAATTAACAATAATCTCTACAATAGACTGGTTTAATATTTCTATGGACTAAAACATATTTATTAATTAGAGCCTTTCATATTGAAAAAATGACTTTTCATAAATTTCTACGTGTTTTAAAGCACAAAATAATTGCTTCAATTTATCTCCCAACTGACGAATCATACAAAGCAATTAGTACTGTGTTGAGGGTAGTCGTTACTATTTTTAAAGTTGCCACAGAGCAATCCATTTCACAATTACCTATCTACCACCTATTCTTAAAATAATGGAGTGTTTCCTTTATTTACTATTTTTGAAAAACAAAAACTGGTATTTTATAACACGATTACAAACAAACTTATCGTTCTGCACCACCTTTCAATGCTTTGGTTTCGTCCAACTATTAATCTTACCAAAGCTACAATCTATGCACCACTCAAAATCGTTGGTATATCTTTATAATGATACTTCAATACCAATTACAATCAATTTATGAAGTGCAATAATCACTGGGATGTTACATCATTAATTCATACATAGGCTTGAGGATAGGATTTTGCAGAGTGAGAGGGAAATACGCGTTTATTTTGGGTTTATTATAAATATTTAAATAATCATAAATGGTATAATCTTTAAAATAGTTTCTGGTCAGGAAAAAATAAAATTTTATTTTCATGTTACTAAAATCATAACGGTGAAAAAAACCTTTGAATCATTTATAAAAGGAGTTCAAATTATCTACCATCGTGTCAATAGAGGCTCCACCATTTTATATCATCGACTAGCGTATCCTATAGAGCAGCGATTTCGTAAGTCTATCGTGTCGTTTTTTTTTTTTGGCGTAGAACCAGGTGAAACATGTTAGGTTCCTTTGAGTATGTCACCGGGCATATGAAATCATATTTTACGACATTTTTTTGTAGTCTCGAACTTTTTAAATCAATAAAAAGTGAAAAAAATGTATTTTTAAAGAAAATTATTTTTTTTTGTTTCCACCGCCATATCCTTAAAGCTATTAAAGGTACTGAAATTTGTTTTGTATCAAATTAAAGGTCACACTGTAGCGCTTTTACCAATATAAACGGTTTGGGTACAATTCGCACTTTCATTTCTCTAAAAATCAAATAAACTAAAAATACATATTTTGTGTATTGAAATCTTCACCAATCGATAAACTTTTTTATTTTTGAAAATATTTGCATACATGCAGCGAAGAAAATAAAGCCTAATAATCACAAAAGTTTTTGAAACAATATATATTTTTTTAAAGTGTACCGTTTGGCAACAGCGATTTTTTTATCAGCGCTAAATGCGAAATTGGGACGCAATTAATACATCTCGCATGCTAGTTACAGTAACTAGAGGTTTTAACTTCGGAATAATGTCATATTGAAAGGATTTCGTTCATTTTTGGCAGTATAATAGTAAATGCTCCACAGAAAAGTTTCTATATTGTGCGGGGGCTTGCTAATTTATAGGGGGTGGATGCCACCCCCTCTCAGGGGGTGGCACTTAAAAAATATATATGTTTATTGGAGCTGAAATAGAATCATATTTTAAGAAGAAAAGGTTCTATGCAATTTTTCACATAAATTGATAGTGTTCAAGTTATAACGAGTTCCAAATTGCGATTTTAGCTTTAAAAAAGGTATTACAAACGGCTTTCGTCAGGTTTCTCGAAAAGTATTACTTTATCGAAAAAATGTTACAGACCAATTACAGAGAGTACAAACTGGGAATTAATTATATTTTTTGTTTATTGATGTAGGATAAATAATTTCGGAGATATTTAAGTTTATATTTGGTAGTGTTCCGAAATTAAATTTAAAGTTTAAAATGCACTTTTTTCTAAAGCAAGTGCTTTATATGAGCAAAAAAATTTGAGCATCTAGGTAATGCTACATCTTAACGAAAAACTGTATTTGAGATAATTTTTCTAAATTACTGGCTAATTAGATTAACAAAATGGCGACCTTTTTATATAAAAAAAGTATAAATACGCACATTTTTCCGTCATAACTTCTTTATTTCTTATGCTACAGGAACGAGTAAAAAATAATTTGAAATCGCAATTAATTGTCTTTAATTTCATTTCTTAGCATGCGTGACGTAGGTGTCACAATTTCTGAAATATTTAACATTTAAACTGCATTTTTCGTCTTATAAACGTTCGGACGCCATTTGAAAACTTTCATATCTCCGAAACTATTAAATCTATGTAAATAAATTAACAAGCGAATTTCATTATCAGCTTATGAGCTTTATTTTTGGTGTCTACCCATTTTTCAATAAAACTAATATTTATTGAGACATTTGGGAAAGGAAAAAAAATACGTTTCATCGAAAATACCTTTATAGTTTAAACTGTATTTTTTTCTAAAGCAAGTGCTGTATACAAACCAAAAAATTTGAGCATCTACGTCATGCTATATATTAATGAGGAACAGTGTTTGAAATTCCTTTTTTTAATTACTGGCTAATTACAGTAACAAAATGACGACGTTGTTATTAAAAAAAATTGTAGACGCACATTGCTTCGGTCATAACTTCTTTGTTTTTTTTGCTACAGAAACAAATTAAAAAACAGTTGAAAGCTTAATTAATAACATTATTCTACCCTTGACGTAGGTGTCACAGTTTCTGCGATATTTAACTCTCACTCTAAATAATTATCTTATGAACACTTGGATGCCAAATGTAAACTTAAATATCTCCGAAATTATTAATCCTACATCAATAAACAAAAAATATAAATAATTCCCAGTTTGTACTTTCTCTAATTGGTCTGCAACATTTTTTCGATAAAGTAATACTTTTCTTTGCAAGCCTCCGCACAATATAGAAACTTTTCTGTGAAGCATTTACTATTATACTGCCAAAAATGAACGAAATCCGTTCAATACGACATTTTTCCGAAGTTTTGCATATTTTTTACCTCTAGGCACTGTAGTATGCAGGGTTGGTCAGATTAGTCGCGTAGAAGTGGCGATTGTCGAAAATCATTAAGTATTCACTGTTCGGATAAAAATTGACAATCGAAAATGTGCTTGTTTTAAGGAAGGCCTAAAATGTTGCAACGAGTGCAAATGTCGTTCCTGTAACAACATTATTAAAGATTTCGAGGCAGATATGAACGAATTAGAATGCTATTAATGTAGGGCCTACATAAACTACATACTACATATTTATCTATCCAAATAGAAAATTTATTTCAACAATAAAAATCATTTTATGCGTACGTTTTTACTTTCATTCATTTAAAAATGTCTAATAAACTTACTAATTAGATGGATAGTTAGTAACTCTGATTGGTATTTATATCTACCTACGTCTTTTTATTATTAAAAGGAGACTATTTAATATTTTTTGTACAATTTCTTAATATTAACAACATACGATTAATACTACTGTACAATATATAAAATATTAAACAATAATATTGATCCCCTAGATCTTTTGATCACTACTGGTTTTGTACCTATTGATATAAGTTAAACTACTACGTACACCCCGACCGGAACCGTCAGATCGTTGCAGTCGGCAGGCTTGCTACAGCCGAGCGCGCAAGAATATGACTTTGGCCCGTTAAAAAAAATCGCTGACTCAATACTATCAACGGAACTTGAAAAATTTTTATCCTAAAAACTTTTTTCAACTATTGGCTTCAATTTGTACGTAGCATGTATATACAAATTTTCATAAATAAATTTTTTTCTCCATTGCCTAAAATTACGCTACTGAAAATAACAAGTTTGAGTTTCCTATTATTTTACCAACTTAAAAAAAAATAAATCGGGTTCACGTGGGACGTTGTTCGAAGCGCTATTGTGTCTACTTTAATCTAAAAAAAAAAAAAATAGCTTGATAGCACAAATATTTTCAGAGATATAGCGGTGGAGACGTTAAAAAACATATTTCATTAAAAATCAATTTTTTTGAGTTTTTCCGAAATAAAAAAGTTCTCGACCACCAAAAAATGTCGTAAAAAATGATTTCGTGTACACGATTATCTTACTAAAGAATCCCACTAAGTTTGGTTTGGTTCTACGCCGGTTTTTTTTCTCGAAAACTAAGCGACTTTACTTCCAGATTTTACTCTACTACTAGTAAAGATTTCAGTCATCTGTCACACCTTTTCAAATGCGGCGAAAATTCGATGCACTAGATCTTCCCCACCAATAACCGAAGTAGCGTAAACTTTTACTTTTTACATGTCCCACAAAAAGCAATCGAGAGCTGTTAAATCCAGTAACGGTATCGGTTGTGTAATTTTCAGAGAGGTACAAATTTTGTTCGAAAGAATTTTTACCCAAATCAATCGTTTTCTAGCTAGGTTTGAGGGTGAGGGCTACACGAAAAATGTCTGCGACTAAATTTTTAAGATTGAGAAGGTATTGCTGATTTCAGTTAATTTGGACTACCCCTAGCGTAACTGCGGCTCGCTACGTCCGCTGACTATCATGGTACGGGAAATACGCTGGAGGTCACCAGAGGCTAAGGTCGCTTTTTGACACCATTATGATCAGTAAAACTGCCTACATCACTTTCCGTGATAACTGGAGGGTCAAAGAATGCCCAATCCAGAAAACATCAATTCACTTAATAAAATTCTCCAATTTTTTTTGCTATTCAGGATTGGAAATGATAATTTATGGGCATAGAAGGAGCTTAATATCCCATGCTGAGTATGCCTTAAAGCAATCTCAATTATTTTCCATCATTTGGATGAAATTTCAAGTGAAATGTAATCGATAAAAATATTTAATTTACCCAGATCATATTTGGCAAAGTTATCAATTTTGCACCAAATCGAATCCGCTCCTGCAGGTTTCAAATGAGGCAACGCTATTGTCGTCTTAATATTTATGCCCACAGTGCCTTACTTAACACGTTCATGGATAGACCTGCTGTAGCCGTCGTGCCATCTGTGGCATGACCGCTATAGCAGTGTGTTGTGCCATCGAAAAAGGCTATGTCTATGAACGTGTTAATAAATGTCACCCCTTTTTCCAGTATTGTTCAAGCTTACTTGTATGAATTAATAATTTTGCAGAAAATGACTTCATTAAACAAGCGAATGTTACAATCTGGATTTTTGCCACTAAGTTCCTCGTATCTATTCGACCATCCGTGTATAAAGATGGAGTCTATACTGATTGAAAGCTTATGTTGAAACCATAAACTAAATCGACCGCATTCAAATTGGCAGTTCGGAGATACAAGGGGTTGAATGAACCTATATTATTAGCACTTGACCCAACCAACCTTGGTGAACAAATCTCTACCTGATCAGATTCAACTGACAGAACAGAACGGCTCCTTCTCAAATGACCTTCACAGCTTATTTTAGCAAGTCATTGTTAGTGGGGAAAGTCTCTTAGTTCCAGTCTTAGAAGATTAATCATCTCGAGTCTAGCCGATCAACTCAATCGGTTATTGAGTCATCGAATCATCGTCAGAGGCTTCTAGAACAAATAGCTGTACCACCTTTGAAGTCTTTTCTGAATTGCGTGTGCGCTTAGACGAAAGGAATTCATGAAAACGAGCAGAATCACGTATGGCAGTTGGAACTGTCCCTACAGACCATGCCCATGTCACAGGCCGTGGCGGGAGTTAATTCCACTATTTTCTATACACATATTCCGCAAACTAGCAGGCTAACTTATTACAAGGTAGAATGCAGTATTCAGAGGTTCGTATCTAGGAGGTACTAATTCAATTGAGTTTAATCCCATTAACACTATTGGACAGCACTACAAGGACAACCATTTGACACAATTTCATGATTTCAGTAGTGTAGAGATGGATTCTGTTACAGAAGGGAAATTTCGATTTAAAGATTCGATAGCCCAGAGACCATGTATTTTCTGGTATCCTCCTTTACCTCCTTTAAGGCTGATATTGTGTATTATGAAATACTCTCGATATCGAGTGCAACAAAATTTTTCTGCTTAGCTTTCGGCTACACCCTACAGTTGGAACTTTTTTAGATCTACCCAATATAGGTACTAGACAAATCTCGAGTTGAATGAATTGCACTTTATTCCTTTGGCACCGGAGAATCAATCTTGATGACTTTATCTAATATATTTGATAGTTACCTCGCGGCTTCTTTTACAGGTAGACCATAATAAAATCAGGATCTCCACTGGTATTAGATGCACTCGAAATACCGGTCGTGGGCTCTCCAACTATAACCTTCTGTTTCTTTTTGAGCGTCATATTAATAATGATTGGTCCTAAACTATCACTAATTTACGTCTATTTAAAAAGATTAGAAATGTTTCATAATTTGAGAAGCTGAAAACAGATGGACTTATTTTAATCAGTATTATTAATTATATGTCCTGTAACACCTGAGAACCCATCGTTCCTTTCATTCTTGTATTAAAGTCATTACGGTGCATTATCTGAACAACAATTATTTAAATTAAACATATGCTGCGCCGCGCCGTTGCATAATGCAGTTCTTTACACACTGTCGACCCATATTATATTTCCCAACCTTTAGTTGCAACAACATTTTAATGTGCCATAACTTATAAGACAACTAAAATGATTCCCTTTCTTGGCATCTCATAATTTAAAACAATCCGAATGGAATTTAACACCTGTTTAGAGATGGTATCAGCAGAAAATAAGAACGTAACTGGCTCCCACAAATGCAACTGGTTTGACTCCCGGAGGCGACAAAAATCACATAATTATTTCCCTTAACGCCCATTTGTCTTTTTTAAAATAGACAAAGGGGTAATAAGTAAAATACTCTTATACATGACTACAAAGATAAACACACTCACTTTTAATCAGATCCAGAACTACTCGTTATTTTGCTTGAAATTATAATAGTGCAAAAACCCTGTTATTGTAAGTTATATGGCATATCACATATCAGTAATTGTGCTTCGCGATATATAGCATTCTGTAAACCTTGTCCAAAACATAAGATAGAGTTTCTTAGATTGCAACTGATTTAGTATATCCCTATAGGGGATTTATTTATTGAATTAATAATAGTAAAGAATTTCTTAATTACTGGTCTAGAATTAATTTATATTGGCAAAGGTGTAAACGTAAAAGTGTAAACGTTCTACATTAATTCTGTTTATCATAGAATAATGAGGAAAAAATAGTTCACAAGGACACTAAACAAAAATATTGTTTTCTTTCCGCAAGTACGTATATACAGCTAATATACATTACGTTTTTTAATATTTTGTTTTATAGGGTTTTTTCTTTTTAGAAGTTTATTTTTTAAAGCCGAATTAATTTTTTTTATTCATTTGTGGATAGTACTCTAAAAAAAGTCAAGTATGATGGTACCTCATCTATCGAAGTTTTAAATAAAAAATCAAAACAGTCCTGATTATTTCTGGATCTTTGTAAGAAATACATAGTTATATTAATGACTTAGGTATACTACAGTACCCAGAGGTAAAAAAATATGCAAAGAAATAATGCTATATGTAACGATAATTTCTTTGGGGGTGATTTTTTAATACAAAGTATCATCTTTAGTTTCCATATGGTCCTGACACATGCTCTTACCCACAAGAATTCGAAACTGCCTCTAAATCGAAAAACTTAATATTTAAAAAATATTTATTTTTGAAACGTAGTATATTCATGTCTTTGTGGACAATGACTGAAAATTAAAAATTTAAAAATGGTGGCTAAAATATGGTGGACGAAAGAAAATGTTTTCTAAAGTAAATTCTTCAAACGGGCAAAATGTGAGCATTTAGGTGATGTTACATATTAGCAAAAAATAGTACCTTTTTAAAAACTATTTTTATTTACTGGATAATCACAGTAACAAAATGACATCTTTTTATAAAAAATATGCAAGGACGCACTTGTTTCGGCCATAATTTCTTGTTTTTTTATAATATAGTAACAAACAAAAAATAATTTGAAAGCTTCGTTAATTATACTTAATTTTGCTATTTAACACTTGCACGCAAGTGTCACAGTTTCTAAGATATACCACGTTTAAACTAAATACTTACTTCGTCCTATAAGCGTTCGGACACCATCTTTACACTTCCATATCTCCGAAACTATTAATTCTACAGAAAATAGAAAAGAAAATCGGCAGCTACTGGAAGCGGCTGGAATCTCCCCATCCGGTGGATCTTTAAAGCCGAAAAAAGCACTAAATTGTGTGCCATAACGGCACTAACCGTAATCCGATCTTAACTTGCTTTGTTTTTCAATTTTTTTTTCACGGAAACCAAATTGAAAGAGTGCAAGTGTGATATATCGTTGAAATCGGATTTTTTTTATAAATTGTAAGTAATCATAAATAAACAACTTGTTGTGCCAAAACGGCACTAAACGTAATTCGATCTCAACCAAAACATTTTCAGATCTTCTGGAGCACTAAAGAAACCCTCATGCAAAGTTTCATCCAAATCCGTGTAATAGTTTTGCTTGCCGATATCATGCTAACACACATACACACACAGACATTTCTCAAAAACCAATTTTTCGGGTTCCTGGGACCACAAAACGTAAAGATTTAATGTTATCTTAATTTTCGATTTTGGACCAATTTTAGTAACTAGCACAATTTTGTGGGGAGGTTAAAATACATCCTCAGTTTATAAGCTTTATTTTTGGTCATATAATATTGTTTTACTAAAACTAATAGTTATTGAGATATTTGCAAGAAAAACAAAAATTTTACGTTTTTTTTTTAAATACCTTTATAGTTTAAAGTACTATATTTCCAATGCAAGTGCAACTACCTAATTACAGTACCAAAATCTCGACGTTTTATTTAAATAATGTCACAGAAATAGACAAACAACCACTTGAAATCTTAACTAACAATTTTTTAGCAGTTAGCATTTTTGACGTAAGTGTAATAATTTTTAAGATATTTACCATTTAAACTAAGCACTTCGCCTCATAAACGTTCAGACGACAGCTACAGACTTCTAAATCTCCGAAACTATTAATTTCACAGAAATTATGAAGAACAGATTTTACTATCTCTCTACAAGCTTTCTTATACAGGGTGTTTCGAAAAGATTGGGACAACGCTTAGCCATAGATGCTTGGCATCAAAACAAGTCGATTTACCTCAAAAAGTAGTGGTCTAACTCTTCGTTTTCAAGATGCAGGGTGGCAAAGTAAAAAAAATATATTCGTAATTTGTCTCTATCTTGGAGACTATTATACGCATCTACTTCAAAGTTGGTAACAACATATTTTTCAGGTCGTTAATTACAATGGTGATATTGCCGATGCCATATTTTATAGATGACGCTAGTTACAGGACTTTTACGTGACACTTTAAGCCATAACTTTTTTGAGGTTAGGTTTTGGACATCGTCTTCTATTATAATCGAAACGCAATTTAGTTTCCTAAAGAAAAGATGTACTAGTTTAAACGCGATAAAATGCACCCTTTCAGAGAAATACGCGATTTACAACTTTGTCACACACCAATTCGAAGCAATTCAACACCCCGGGTGTTTTGAAAAGATTTGGACAGCGCTTAGCGTAGACTCTTGACATCAAAACAAGTCGATTTAACCCAGAAAGTAGCGGTCTAACTCTTTTCGTTTTCAAGATACAAAGTGGTATAATAAGAAAATTGTTTTCGTATTTTGTCTCTATCTTGGAGAATATTAGATACCACTATTGACGATTCCAAGACATCATACTTGACGTACACCTTAGTAGGTGTACGTGGTAAGAAACCGTTTTTATTGAATTTCCTCGAACTGGTGTGTGATAAAGTTGAAAATCGCGTATTTCTCTGAAAGGGTGCATTTTATCGCGTTTAAACAAGTACACCTTTTCTTTAGGAAACTAAATTGCGTTTCGATTATACTAATTATACTAGAAGACGATGTCCAAACCTAACCTCAAAAAAGTTATGGCTTAAAGTGTCGCGTAAAAGTCCTGTAACTAGCGCCATGTATAAAATATGGCATCCGCAATATCACCATTGTAATTAGCGACCCGAAAAAGATGTCGTTACCAACTTTGAAGTAGATAACGTATAATAGTCTCCAAGATAGAGACAAATTGCGAGTACAGTTTTTTTACTTTGCCCCTGTATCTTGAAAACGAAAAGAGTTAGACCACTACTTTTTTAGTTAAATTGACTTGTTTTGATGTCAAGAATCTTTTCGAAAAACCCTGTATAGTGTGTCCCCGGATGGAGTACGGCACTTTTACTTTTGATTTGCCGAAAAAAAGTCGTCGTTTATAAAAAGTTTTACTTATTTTAGGAAGTCATAAACAGTTGTCAAACTTAAGATAAATTATACTGGGTATTCTAAAAATTAGAAAATATGGAATCGACTTTAAGCAAACTACCTTTTCTTTTGATTTTTATTGAAAATTTTAAATACGGAGTTTAGTTGCAAAATAAGGAAGTAACATTTTTCAAAAACAATAATTTATTCAACTAGTTGAAAACTATTCCACATGTACACATTTTTCTAATCTATTTCTAAATTCTTCATAGACAGCTGAGGTCATATCTTCATTTATGGTTGCAACATTATCCACAATTTCTTGCTTTAATAAATCTACGTCGTCTTCGAAATCTTTTGCTTTAAATATCCCCATAAGAAGTAATCCAACGGGGTTAGATCTGACGATTAGCTGTTGGTCCATAGCGGCCAATTCATCTGTCGTGGAAGTAATTGTCTAACCATTGTCTAACTAGAATTGTAGAATGTGCTGGGCATCCATCTTGCTGAAAAAATATTTTTCTTCTAAATTTTAAATTTTCATTGTCCAGTTCGCCCAGAAGAAAATTATTGAAAATGTCTAAATAAGTATGTTGATTTAAATTTCAATTAACAAAATAAGGAGCGAATATTCTGTGATGCATTATGCCCCCTAATATCCATCAAACATTTACTTTTTTAAACTTTTGACTAGTAGTCGTAATTCGGAAATTATGGTTTTCCTGAGTCCCGTACCTACAATTTTGAGAACCCACTACCCATTAGTCGTAAAAGTAGATTCGTCCATGAATAAAATGTTCCAAGGATATAAGCTATCTATCTGCTAGAATTTTCTCACCCATAAGTTAAACAAAAGTCCAAACCACGAGCATCCAACTTTAAAGTTGGTGAATAAATTTAGGTTTGAATGCATAAAATTTGTTGCTGAAAATGAGATTTGCTAATACCTAAATTTATTCATCTTTTCCTTAACGACCATATTGGGTGTTCTTGTATAGAGTCTAAAACTACAAAGGTAGCAGCGTCATCTTCATTTAATTGTTTTTTTGAAATTTTTTACATCTCTAGTGCAATCAAATTTATAAATTAATTTACGTACTACTTTGCGAGTCACTTTAAGATCTGCATACTTGTCATTAAAAACTTCTTTTGCATATTTATAAGAAACATTTCATTTCATTTCATTTCATTTCATTTCATTTCATTTCATTTCATTTCATTTCATTTCATAGCATTTGACAAGTACATTCGTTGTTCCAAGGTTAGTGTAATTTAATGATCAGTAATTAATATTTTTTATAGAAAATACAAAATACGAATAAATATTTTATTACACTGATATTAATTAATTGTAATCTCATCTACCTATGCGAAATTTAAAAAATTATTAGAAAAATGTGTACTAGTAGAGGGTCTGCATGTGGAATAGTTTTCAGCTTAGTTGAATAAAATATATTTTTTTTTTGAAAATTGTTATTTTCTTATTTTATTTATTTATTTATTTATTTATTATGAAAAGTCTACAGCTTTCGCAAGCCAATTACAGACTGTACATATATATTTAACCTAACCTAACCTAACTTAAACTAAATTCCTAAAATAAGACAGATACCATGAGCAAGAGAATAAAATAAAGACATAAAATGCTTACAAAATTTCTATTTCTTTCTGTATATTAAGTAGTCTATTTTTTAATTTATTTGTGAATGTTCCATATGTATCTCTGAATATATTTAGATATCGTTGTAATGAAGTATAGCTCTTTGCCATTCTCACAGGAGGTGACTTTAGTTCGTAGTTTCTAGTTGGTATAATGTATGAAAAAGTTCTTTGAAAACGTGTTCTTTCATCTGGCACATTGATTATTATTTTATTTAAGGTAGTTACGTCATACGAAAGATTATGTAGAAGTTTATACAAATAAACAATGTCAAAGTAAGTTCTTCTGCTATTTAGTAACATTAAATTATACTTAGTAAGTTGATCTAAATACGAAGAGTTACTAGTATATCTCTTATTCAAAATGAAATTAATATGTTTTATAAATTTTTTCTGTACATTTTCTAACATTTGTAGAAAGGACTCCAAACCGTGGAGCAGTAATCTAGTTTCGATCTTACAAAGGAGGAATATAACATTAAAATAGTTTTTTCGCACTTAAATGATTTGCAATTGCGTAAGACAAAACCTAAATTTTTATAGCACTTATTTGAAATATTTATCACATGGTCATTAAACGACAGTTTCGAGTCGAATATCACACCCAGATCAGTTTTTGTATAAACCCTTTCCAAATTTTCGTTTCCAATTTCGTAATTATAATCAAGCATATTTTTGCATAACGTGAAAGTCATTACCTTGCATTTATTAATATTAAAGGGCAGCTGATTCTGAACAGACCAGTTATATATTTCACTTATGTCATCTTGTAAAAGCAAACAATCCTGATAATCACCTATTTGTTTAAATATTTTCATATCATCAGCGAAGAGGCTAACTGATGAATGTTTAACAGAATCTACAATATCATTAATGAAAATTAAAAATAAAAGTGGGCCTAGATTTGAGCCCTGAGGAACTCCTGAATCTGATATGTAGTAATTCGACTCAAAATTATTGATCATGACATATTGCTGTCGATTTATAAGATAAGTAGACAAAAATGTTATTAAATCACCAGAGATGGAGAATTTCCTAAGCTTATTTAGTAATATGCCATGGTCAACTTTGTCAAATGCCTTAGCAAAGTCGGTATAGATCACATCCATTTGTTTATTGTTTGTCAAGGCATCCGTCGTAGAGGTCACAAAATCCACTAGATTTCCATTTACTGATCTTTTCTTTTGAAACCCATATTGAAAGTTAGAAATTTTCTTTTTAGCATGTTCATATAGGTAGTTATATATAATGGTCTTGAATATCTTAGATAAATTTGATAATATAGCAATAGGACGATAATTTATAATTTCTCTTCGATCTCCGCTTTTAAAAACGGGAGTAATTCGTGCTATTTTAAGTTTATCAGGAAATTTTTGATTTCTAAGAGCCATATTAAATATGATTACTAGTGGCTTAACAAATGCTTCCTTACAACCCTTTATGACATAACTAGGTACACTATCATGCCCCATCGATTTTTTTGGTTTTAGTTTATCTATTGCCTTTATGACATCAGCATCAGTAATTTCCGAAATATTTAATAATTCCAAATCTTCACCATCAATTACACCATTGACACTTGTTGAATTTATTTGTTTAGGTATTTGAAATACAGACTTAAAATTATTGGCGAAGCCTTGAGCAATAGACCTCCCCCCTGATAGAACCTCATTATTTAGAACCTTTTCTCTGGGTATTCCAGATTTGCTATTATTTTTCGTTTTAACAAAATTCCAAAATTGCTTGACATCTTCTTTAATATCATTCTCAACGTTTGTAATATAATTTTTGTAAGCTATTTTGATATCTTTTTTTATTTTGGTTCTCAAATTATTATAATCAATTTTACACTGTTCTAATTTTGTTTTTTTATATAACTTCCGATTTCTTTCCTTG
Source organism: Rutpela maculata (assembly GCA_936432065.2). Lineage (NCBI taxonomy): Eukaryota > Metazoa > Arthropoda > Insecta > Coleoptera > Cerambycidae > Rutpela > Rutpela maculata. Next base: position 41,393,232 of record OW386285.2, read on the forward strand.
GCTTTGATATCTCGTCTAATTTCAGGCGTGTACCAAGGAGGAAATTTATTATTCTTAGTCTTTACTTTTGGAACACAATTGTCAAATACATTATACAGCAACTCATAAAATGTGTCCAATGCCTTATCTACATCAGATATTGATTTTAACACATTCCAGTCCACTTGGTGTAATTGATAATACAGATTTAAAAAATCAGCTTGTTTAAAATTATAATACAGTGTATCTAAGTTTGTTGCACATGGATTTAAAGAATAGTTTACTTCAACATCTACTTTTAGACTGGGATGATTATTATCCTCCTTTACAAATGGTTCATGATCTCTTTCTACTAGGCATTGCTCATTTGATACAACAATATCTAATTTCCTATCATTTACATTAGTAATGTTATTGCATTGCATGCCTCCAACCAAGTTACAAAAATTTTCAAATCTCATTACGATATCTGGTTTTGTTCCATTTATATTTAGGTCTCCTATTATAATAAAATTATTATTAGCAAATTTTGCAAATAAACTTAGAATACCCTATACAAACGTTTCTTTATTGGATTTTCTATTAAATTAAATATTATAAAAAGTAGGAAACTTAATTCATCTGACAATATTTCTGAATTAATACCTCTAGTTGTTGTACTATTAAATATTAATAACAGTAAAAGTTTGCTATCGGTTTCCTTGAATCTCCTCGTCCCTGTGACTGGATGAAATATTATTTCATAATATTTAAGAACCTCCTTTTTTTGGGGAGAAATAATTTTTAAAAAATCTTTCTAGATGAAAAAAAGTTTGACTCCAAACGTGTATATGCATAAAATCAACATTCATTAGAAGAAGTTCATGAGAAAAGGCGTTTAATACAGCCGCTTTTTATTTGTAGAGACGTGTTTCAAAATATGGCAAAGTATCTGATCATATTTAAAATCATATTATACCACATGACATCATATTATACTAGATTATACCATATTATATGATATAATACGTTATAACATATTATAATGTCATATTCTTCTTTTCAAAGTACATGGCCCAAAAACTATAAAAATAGAATCTTTTCAGAATATTCACAACTGAGTTTGATTTGACAAAAAAAACACGAAATATCACATTTTTTGTTATATTCTTTTTGATTAATTATGATTATAATTAATTATTACACAGTAACTCTATAATTAAAACATCCTAGTGTAGATTACATTTCGCTATTACTATCTTAATATTTTTACACGTATATTAGAACATCTGCAGCTTAGAAAGTAATTAATAGTCATTAGCGGCAGGTATTATAGACACGAAACAACCATTCAACTAAGCTAGCGCAACAATGAATTTCCACCATTTATATTCATCCTGATACTTCGACAAACCACGACCATCCCATTTTGAAAAGTAGTTTACTTAAGGAAACACTAAGGCAATATTAAAAATTGAAGAACAATACTTCGCAACCCAGTTAAATATCACTCTCTTTATTATTGTTCAGCGCTAACCTACTCTCGAGAATTATATGCATGGGCATTTTCATTTATGGCAAAAATTATTACCTATGAAATAAACGTTTCTGCGATTCGTTTCCACACGATCGTTTCATTCACACGCGCGCAAACAATAATAAATAATAAATATTATTTTGTTGTAAACATAAATTGGTTGAAAGGACAAAGGATAATAACATGTTAAGTTCTAAGGGGTAATTTTGCTGTTTGTGTATTTCAAATCTGCACGTACCAAATTTTTGTAAAAAATATATTATTGAAAGCGCGATAATAGATTATCGTACAATGTAAATATAAGTCAATAGTATAGTAATATAAAAACATTGTATATAGATGTTTTATTTTCTTAACCGTTGATATCAAATTAACTTGATTTAGGTATATCCTGGGTTATTGGTCTTTAATTTTATTAATTTTTTAAAATCACTCTTTTCTTACGTTTCGGTTTATACAACCGAATCGTCAGAGAAATCAGTTAATATTATTGAATTGCACACTATCACTATTTACATTTTAGGTGTTTAAAAGGCTTTTAAACACTCATATAAAATACACTTAAAATGTGAATAGTTGTAGTGTGAAATTCAATAATATTAACTAATTACTTTGATGATGGTTAAGTAAACCGAAACGTAAGAAAATAGTAATTTTATTATACAGACCGATAACCCAGGATATGCCTACATCAAGTGAATTAAGAGCATTGCAGGTAGGTAGGTAATATTGTACTGATATCAATATAAATTACTATAAAAGTTCGTTTTACTGCTGGGCAAGTAGTATCAAGTAATTATGAAAAAAATAAAAATATTAAAATATTTTAGCCAGGAAACGAGGATAGTGATCAACTGAACTGTCATGTCAATAATGTCAAGCGGCACATTCCATTGAGCAACGTTGATTTGATAAGCCTTGGTAAAAATGATTTTGAATTACAGCCCCTCCAAATTTAAAAGCCAATAGGATCAGTTGCACGTACTGATCACGTGCATTTATTACTATCCTCCTTTCCTGGATAAGACATAGGCAAGTGAGCGAGGGACACTGTATAATCCAGTCAAATTACACTGAAAAATTCCAAATCTGAATAATACCTAATTTCCACTCAGCTGACTTTTCGTTTGTAGCATGTTTTCGACATTTTAAACAAAATGTCAAAAGTCCTTATAGATGCCAGTGAAGCCTTAAATGTTACAAAAGGTCAAATCAAAAACAATTTTTTGTTTTTGCAAATATATCGAAAACTGTTGGCTTGACGAAAAAATATTTATTATCAGATTTTTTATTAAAAATTTTCTACATAAAAGGTCCTATTACTTTTTCTCGTAGGAGTAACTAGTCCAGTCAACGGGGTTTGACCTCTAATGGATAGATTTTGATGAAATCTTGTGCAATATGTTTGTAATGACGTTAATAAAAACGTTGAAAAAAAGATTAGGAAATGATCGGAAGGCGTAGAAAACACCCCTTTTGTCACGGGTTCCGTAACTTGTAGAATTAGGTCAAAAATGAAAAAAAAAACCAACAATGTATTTACCTTTTGGACCAAAATAAGATGTTTTTGCTGTTGTGATTTTTTTCGAAAAATGCATATTTTTTGGAGATGCAACGGATATCTGGTTACTATCCGGTATCCGGCCTATCCGGCCACTTTATTACTATTCGGCTGGGCACCGGATAGTGATCTAATATCCGGCCAAAACCGGATAGTTAAAAAATGAAAAGTGGTATAAAAATGAAACAGTTTTATTATTTTTCACTTATCCTGCATTACAATTATTACTACAAACTGGCAATATCTATAGATTAGTTACTAAATTAATACTTAAAGTTTACCAATGGTAAATTATGGTGAATAAAGATGAGTTTTTCAGCGTTTAGAGGTAGTAGACGTCTAGACGATTGCGTTTCTTTTCGTATACGTTGCCAGCTTCTGAAGCGGGCCTCTCACTGTATACACTACGGTAAGAGCTGCAAACTTTGACAAAAGTGTATACTGATTGGAGTTAGTATACCACCATGCGTAAGGGTTACTATTTCTTTGAATCCGTGCTCCTTTCAAATAATAATCGATCTCCTCCGTCATTGAACTTTTCTCCGAAACGTTTTCATTAACGCTACTATTTTTTCGCCACTTCCTCAAAACAGTCCCAAAAAGTGTCGTGAACATCAGCAGTAACATTATCTAGTGGGTTTCTCTTACTTTGTTTACTGGAAGGAGAAGAACCACTTTCACTATCATGCTTGAATATGAATCATTACAACTATTTTTTTAAGCCTCCAGCAGAATAATTTGACGGAATTTTTCAGCCTGACTTTTATCGAAAAAACTTGTTTTAAATCTGGGGTCTAGAAGAGTTGACAGTAAGTATTTTTTGTCGTTGAGGTTGCCAAAACGTGTTTTCAATCCAACTTTCAATGTAAGCCGGATATTTGGCCGGATATCCGATATCCGATATAAGAAGTACGCCGGATATCCGGTATTCGGTATCCGGCCAAAACACTGTCCGTTGCATCTCTAATATTTTTCGAGATATGGCCTCCTCTCCTAAAAATAGGGGAGGAGAAATATAAAAGTTGAAAAAAAATCTGGAAAAATTCAGGTGAATGTATCATCGAAATACAAGACTCCTAGTTTTTCCGGAAAACCATGAAAAATTACCCCCGTCTTTGACATTGTAGCGCTTTAAAAAAACCGCTGCCCAAGGAATCAGTACTTCCACATCCAGATTCTCTATCCAAGTTACTCAGAACGAAAAAACTTTGTATGTGGAAATAATTGTTTATGGAACTTTAATAATATAATATTTGAAATCCACTACCCCAAAAACCCATAAAACGATACCCCACATCGGTAGTGGGGTGGGGAGGTGATAGGAGGTGGTAGTGGGGGTGGATAAAGTAAAAAAATATTTTGAGGTTTCTGGTTCTTGTACATACACTAAATCACATTTTTTTTTCATCCCCTTTAATAAGAGGGTGGGTGGGGGTGGCAATGCCAAAATTTTTTTTGAGACCTTAGCTTCTCTTGTATATACTAAATACCAATTTTATGGACTCTTGATTTACCCATTTACCTCAAATTGACCCCAATTTACCTCCTTCGTCGGAACAACATGAAAATATAATCTAGTTCCAGATCTCGTTAAAGTACATAATATCTTAAACGTGCGCACAAAAAAAGTTACAAACAGACCGACAGACAGACAGGCAGACAGAAATTTTTTTCGCTCAAACTTAAAATCTCGACGTTTCATGACATTTTAAGCCTATTTGAACAATAAAAGTTTTTTAAAATTTGTTTGTCGTTACTATACGTCCACTGGATGTGGAAGTAATATGTAATTTAAAAATTTGAAAAAATCAGACGTATGCATTGTGCCCTTCTAAACATTTTTTGGCTCTTGGAATTTTTTTACAACTTGCTAATTTTCCGAGTTACAAGCAGTTTTTCAAGGTAAATAATGTATTACATTTTTATACATTTTTCCAGAAAATATATTTTTTTTCATTTTTGACCTAATTCTACAAGTTACGGAACCCCTTCCGATCATTTCCTACTCTAGTCTTTTTTTTTTTTAACTTTTTTATTAACATCATTACAAACACATTGCACAAGGTTTCATCAAAATCCATTCATTGGCACTCAAATTAGCGATTTTGATTATTTTAGCGCTCCGTTGACTGGACTACACTGGAGCTTTAAATGTTACAAGAGCTCAAAGGTAAAAAATGTTTTTTGCGAATATCTCGAAAACTGTTGACTTTACGAAAAAATCGTTAGTATCAGATTTATAATATAGAAAATTTTCTACATAAAAGGTCTTACTACTTTTTCTCGTAGGAGTAACCGTTTCGAAGATATGATCGTGCAAAGCTAAAATGATAATTTGTATGTGCCTATATCATATATACATTTTATATGATGAGTACAACTGAAAATATTTAAAACTATTCATGTATATATCATCGACATATATTAAGGAAAAAACCCAGTGACTTAATATTTTGTAACCTATTATAACAAATATTTATTTGTTTGTCAAATATTACAAATATTTGTAACATATATCATCGACATATATTAAGGAAAAAACCCAGTGACTAAATATTTTGTAACATATTTTAGAACGCAGAATACTCATAGGTGGGGAATATACGCCAAAAAAGCAATTGGAGAGCAAGTCTAGAACTGCATAAGTTTAAAAATCAACTCCAGGAATACCGACAATATGAATAGGCGCCATTTGCACTGGCTCTTTTCATATTGTAGGAATGCGGAAAACCAAAAAATCGTCCTTGTACAATTCTTTTGAATCTCCAGTAATATAATTTATTTCTACAAATTTTACTTATATTGTCGATGGAGGTTTTCTTTTACATCGTGTTATACGAGACCGGCAAGTTACATTTGAATTCATCTTCGATACATATTGCGATTATGTCCGGGGGCATTAGTCATTATGCAATTATTGTATTAGATAGGTATAATGCTAATTGTCAAAATATAAATCAGCTGAACAACTTCGTCGATCTTTGAAACACCTCAAATCGAAAAAAACTTTATTTGATGAATCAATGAAAGTTCAGTATCACTGAATATTTCCTTTTTTCTCCACGCTGCATCTCAAAATTCCCCATATTTTCCCCCACAAAAGTTACGTACGATCATTGTAGTTTTTAGTGTGGATGTATTGATTCAACCTTTATTACACAATTTGAAGACAAACATAAAATAAAACGCCGGCAATGAATTTAACAGCGCCATCTATCTAGTGGCGGAAGACTTAAATTACATAATTTATGCGCAGTGGTCCAGTTATTTAATCGACAACTGACGAATATTTACTGCTTGGTACTTCTATAGATAGCATCTATGCACAGAGTCCAACATAAATCACAAATTGCCTCTTTGTTTCTTTATTTAAAATTTTAGTTTTAGTTTTGAGTCGAGAAACCACTTTCCCAATTTAATTTTGACTCTGTATTGGTGCAGTCTAGTTAGTGATGATCAGGAAATGAATAAATTTTTCTCACTTTTCAATAAAAATATACAGTATTCACTTTCTTTAGCGTTGGTGTAAGTTAATAATAATTGGAAACAAATTTAAAAGATTAGTAAAAATCCTAAAAGGTGCACAAAGACCAAACAACAAGTTCCGAGTTCCAATTGTTTGGAAATGGATTGCCCTCTTTATTATAATCTTTAAACCTAAACTATATATATATACATTAAAGAAGCATTAACTCGAGAGAATGCTTTAAAAAAAATAACACATTTTTTCACCACGAATATATATAATTTTTGTTTTTCTCCTCATTCCCTTTTTACAAATGTTACGTTGTTTTTCCCCACAGTATGGAAAATTCCCGACGATTTGGCATCACAGCTATGTAGTTTTGCTCATAATTTATTTACTACCATTTTGACTTTCTTTGATCCAAATCCAATGAACAGAACTCGAGATATTTAAAAAAAAAACGAAACAAAAACACGCTTTTCGAGATTAAAACTTAATTTCGAAATAAAGCCCACCTTTCAGATTGCACAAAACGTTAGTGTAACTTCTTGGTAACATAGAAATTACATTTCCATAAAAAATTGATTCCCAAAACAATTATTGAAATTGTATTTTTGATTCTTAGTTTTATTCGACTAAAATCCATGAATGAAATTTTCACGAAAAATACTAATACAGAATAATACATACTGTACACATTACTTAGTAAGATTCAGCCATAGCTGGCTTCTAAAATAAGCTAGAGCAAGAATTTCAAACTCATGTATTTGTGGGATAGATGGAAATTCAGTGGTCCCTGATAGACACTACTAAACCCCAAAGTGTTAACACATTAATTAATGTGTTTCAGTAAATAGAACTTATAACCACAACCAGCTAACAGGTTTGGCTGAGAATACTAGAAACTAATTACTCAGATATTTCTAGCCTATTAGAACTGCGCAACTGTACACATTGAATAATTTGCATTATTCAATATAGAAACTGCTGGCAGATATATTGTGGAGGCTGGAATCTAATAAGTGAAAAACCTGTGTAAAGAAAACCGCGCTGTCGACTCTAGTGGATGTGAGTGATATAACATACAGCGTGCAACTCATCTACGTCATTTTAAAATAGAAATATTTCCAGAGCAGCACCAAGTGCTGTTGACAATTGAGTGACAGCCAGTCAACCCCATAACTTACCTATTATATTCATTTATATATGTTCTTATTATAAAGCCGAACAATACCTCTGACTTTGACCTCGGATATAAACAGAAGGAGCAATATGCTTGAATAGGTTGAATTGCAAGGCAATTTATTTGTTGCTCTCACAGACTGTGTAACTAATTGCATATCATTGTCATTTTGCGCTATAAATTACATGTGAGAATGGGTATTTTATTTGGTGTAAACATTTTTAACACCATATACGTTATATGACTCAGATTGTATGCAAAAAACAATATGTCACCTTATTATGCAGGTGTAAAATCTAGATGGTCGAAGTAATCCCCTGAAAGGGCCTGAAGGCCAGACAGATGGTTATCTTAAGCGATTATTACCTTACATAGAGGCAATTTGGGTTTTAATATTAATACAGTTCAGTACAGATTATGCAAGCGGGAATATTGATTTCAACCAAATGCAACTGCTTATAAATTTATTTAATATTGATATCTTGAAACTTGGAGTATCATTAGCATCAAATAAATAAATATAGAACACGGTCAGCAACTACTGAATCCAAATCTATGCAAAAAATAACTAAGGAAATAAGATCAAATAAAAAATTTGAAAAATCTAGAAGACAAATTGTCACCTGGCAATTATATTCCATTTCGGAGAATTTATTACAAATACAAGGTGTAATTAATCTCATACCATTAAAATAGCTGGTAATAGGGAGCTACCAGAAAAATAAAAAACCTTATATAATATTAATGTCCATTGTATCAATAATAAATAAATAACTTAAAAACATACTAGATAATTATCGCCCGACCTATTTGAATACTGCCGCCACCTTTTATGTATAAGAGTTTATTACTTAGTTATAAAAAAGGGGGTAAAAATCACAGCCTTTTGTTCTTGCCGTCGTGATATGTTATACCTGCACGCCGGCTGCTCTAATTGGTTTGTTCTAGCGCAAAAATGCGCCCTGTATATTTCAACTATAATATAGTGAGGATGTTAGTGGTTTGAATCTTGCACTTTCCGATAGAACCGTGAAACTTCTTGGAAAGGTTCATCATATGCGACTTTGACTGATCGTCATCAATTTGTTCATTTTAATAATGCTAATTCTGGTAACATTGATATTAAATTTGGTGTTCCTCAGGGTTCAGTTTTGGGACCGGTTTTATTTCTTATTTATGTTAATGATTTACCAAACAGTAATTCCTCAACATATTTCACTCTCTTTGCTGATGACACAACATTGACTCATTCCCATAAAGATTGTAACTCAAAACAGTCTGTCTATGGTTCATAACTGTTTTTTACACAATAAGTAACATGGGAGGAATACACATCCTACATCTGCAAGAATATATCACGTACTATTTTCTTATTGCGCAATTTAAAATATTGTTTGTCACAGTCAACGGTTTTAATGACATATCATGCGATAACTCAATCTCCACTTACTTATGCCATTTTAATATGGGGCCACTCGGCACATACCTCAGCAATTTTTTCACTCAGAATCGTTGGTGGGTTATCATATAGGGATGATTGTAGGGATGCTTGTATAAGCCTTACTCACTTTACCTTGTAATTATATACTGCAGTGCCTTGTCCATGTTAAAAATGACTTAAATAATTACATAACATGTGAAAGTGTACATACGTACTGAACTCATAACAGGGGTAATATATATTTGGATTTTTTGCGACTTTCAAAAACCAGAAATGGTACATGCTATTATGCAGTAAAATTTTTCAACGTGTTACCGATTGCTGTACAAACACTTGACTGTACTCGCTTTAAATATGTAATTAAACGATTCCTTCTTCATAATGCATTTTATGATTTTGACGAATTCCTGTCAACTGATTTTTCTCGTTTAATTTTATAAATTTACTCTATGTGTGGCTCTACTTTGTTATTTATTTGTTTTATTTATTGTGTATTTTACTTCCGCACCCAGTGGAAGTATAGTAACGACAAAAAAAAAAGTTTTAAATTTTTATTGTTCAAATAGGCTTAAAATGTCATAAAACGTCGAGATTTTAAGTTTGAGCGGAAAAAAAATTCGGTCTGTCTGTCGGTCTGTCTGTAACTTTTTTGTGTGCACGTTTACTCTGGAACTGTTTAAGATATTGACTTGAAATTTGGTGCACATATGTACTTTAACGAGATCTGGAAGTAGATTATATTTTCATCTTGTTCCGTCGAAGAGTTGAGGGGTAAATTGTGGTAAATTTGGGGTAAATGGGTAAATCAAGCAAGTAAGAGTCCATAAAATTGGTATTTAGAATATACAATAGAAGCTAAGGTCTCAAAAAAATGTTTAGCATTCGCCAATTACCACCCCCCCCCCCCATTTTTAAATGGGATGAAAAAAAAATGTGATTTAGTGTATGTACAAGAACCAGATCCCTCAAAATATTTTTTTACTTCATCCACCCCCACCACCACTCCCCACCACACTACCGATGTGGGGTATAGTTTTATGGGTTTTTGGGTAGAGGATTTCAAATATTATATTATTAAAGTTCCATAAACAATTATTTCCACATACAAAGTTTTTTCGTTGTGGGTGACTTGGATAGAGAATCTGGATGTGGAAGTAGTGATTCCTTGGGTAGCGGTTTTTTTTTTCTTATTTAAGATAACCACTATTTTTTGTTCTTTTTTTGCTATATTTTTGCATTTATTTGATGTGTCAAAGCATAATTTGTGTATATATACCCAATAAAGATCTATCTATCTAAAAATGATTCAAGATGGCGCACAGAATATTAGTTTTTCGCTTGCACCTTCCAAACGGACAATTATGTAAACAATGAAAGCATGAAATATTGAAATGTTACTTAGATATTAAACACAGGATAAGCATTCACACTTTTTATATTTAATACGAAATTATCAAATTTCTATATTTTAATCCTATCAAAAGTAGTGTCATCTTTTCAATTCCAGGATGTAGGCATAGGCAAGTTTCATTAAAGAAGATTCATTATTTTTTTTTAGTATTGCCAGTTTATGTAAAATTTTATATATTTACAGTTTTCATTTTTTGCAAAAAAAAAAACAAAATAACAAATCAGATTTGGACCCAGAGCTGTTGAAAGTACCCAATGAAAGTACTTGAAGTACCAAATACCAAGTACCTGACAAAGTACTTGCTGCTCCAATTCCCAAGTACTATGATCTGAAGCAAAGTAATTCAAATACCAAATACTTGTCGAAAGTACTTCAAGTAAATCGCAAGTACCGTATTTCAAATATTTCAGATTATTTGAAGTACTTCACTAGGTACTTCAAATCTCAAAGTAATTCAATTACTCTAAAGTATTTCAAATACTCGAGTATTTCAAGTACTTTAACATATTTCAAATGCTCCACAGTTCTTCCAATACCCATAAAAATTTTTATTTATTAAGTTTTTCTCTTAATAATTTGTTATTATTATTATTTATTAACAGCTTTCTTTAACTCAGCATCATTCAAAAACAATAGAAAAAATAATTTATTATTATATAAATATAAAAACCAACAAAAATAAATATTGCTGCGGTCGATTTCCCTTCAAATATCAGGAAAGTAATAAAGAAAATCAACTTATACACTATCGGAAAATGTTCGCTTTGGTATGGGCAATAAGAGCAAGCGAGAATAAAACTATTCTATTCTTTTTTATCATATAACACATCCTACAATCGTGCCACCTGCTTTCCCCACCACATGTGCGTCGGCAGCCTGTCTGTGGAATTTCAATTTGTTTCCGCCTTGATTCGTGTCACTATTTGCCCCTCTGCTAGAGCTCTGGTAGACGCCTTTATTGTGGGCGGTCGGTTAAGTCGTTGAAACTATGCAACACCTAAGCCAGGACTTTCCGATACTGTATATAAAACATAGTAATAATTTTAGGTAAGTACAAGTACAAATAATAAAATTGAGATCTATCTATTTCCATTACCTTTCAATAGCACCAAATTTTCGAAATTTCCATTAGTTAATGCATTTCTTCTAGGACCATTTATAATTTCAGTAAATGAAAAGAGTCTTTCTACAGCTGTTGATGCAAGGCATGTATTAAACCGATAAAAAACTGTTTTTACTGAGAAGCAAGTTGGGTGTCAGAGTTATTTAAGTATTGAAAAATTTTTAATTCAATTCTTTTTTTTTACTGGCTTTTATACAGTGTGTTTCACTTGAAATGGTAACAGCCCAATAACTTTTCATTTTTTTCCGATTTGAATCAAATTTTACTTAAGTATGGAACCAATTAGGATCTACTTATGACCAGAAAAGCATTCGCCTCCTACAAATGCAAAGCCACCTGCAGTACTAATATATGAGGGGAAAATAAAAAAATCATATTAGGCATATTTTTATCGGAAAATTTTGTTAATGAAACTTGTTCAGAATTGTCCAAAAACCATAAGTCCAAAATGTAATCAAAATTAAAAAATGTATACATTTTGATTAAAATAATGTCCAATATATATTTACACCATTTGAAAAGCCATAAAAAAAAGCTTTTTAATTATATACATGGTATTTATCTTAAAAAAAATTTGTCTAATTTACTATAAATTTACAATTTATCAAATTATACATGGAAAACAAAAGTATGTAAATTAAAATAAACAATATGTTAGTTCTGTCAAGATACATGTTAGTATCTAATTTCACTTTATTTTAAATAAAATGGAGAATTTCAATAATTGATATATATTTTTTCTACTCCCTTATGTAAATTTACTGTTTTCTGTACAGTCTTTAGAATGGATGAGTAGGCAATTCCAGGTAACTGAACGGATATATTTCATATCAGTTCTAGGATGGATATGAAATGAAACGGACCAATCACAGTTCGTGTATTAAGTACATATGCAACTATTCATTTTAAAATCAAATTAGTGCGTAAGCTGTCAAAGTAACTGTCAGTGTGTATTTGTGTAATATATTAATGTTTAATAAATATTGTAGTTTTTTAAGCTGGTCGTAGAAAAAGTATGCTGTACATACAACTCGAGTGGATTATCCATATCGCACTCAAACTTCTTTATCGTGCGATATGGATATCAAATCCACTCTTGTTGCACAAACTACTATTTCGGACTACCATGACTTAATGTAAGAAAATATAAAACATATCTACTATAGTTTTTAAGAAAAATTCCATACGTCATACATCATTGAAAAAGGTTTTTCTATGGCCTTTCTAATGGTGTAAAAATATATGGGGTATTCCATTTAAAAAAAACCAAAGTAAAGCTCGTATCTCAGAAATTTGACTTTTAATTGTTTTTCTGAAATGATTTTTGGAAAATAAACGTGATTTCTCATAACTTTTATTTTTAAACGTTTTTACGTAACTCCAAAAATAACGAAGTTAAATGAGGTTCTAACGTTCGCGTGACCACCCTGTACAGTTGACTATAATAAGGAACTTTAGTCTAGTTAAAATAAAAAACACATTCTTAAATAAATTAATGTTCTGATACTTAGTACATACCAATAATAATATTTTTTTGTTTTTATGTGCCTTTGCTATTTTTCAAAATGTTTGCCGTCCCTGGATTTTGCCGCCCTGGGCTATAGCCTCTATAGCCAACCCCCTAAATCCCCCACTGCCCACATAATGTTAACACTGATTACTGAATAAAAACAGCTATGCAGTAACAATTTTTTAGTGAAATTTGTTTTTTAAAATATCTAAAACATGGAACTAAAAGGACTTCAAATACTTTTAATTAATTGAAATATCAAAAAACATATTTCAAATACTATAAATTGTTAAGTCTAGTACTTCAAATACCGGGACAGTACTTGAAATACCGGAGAGTATTTGAAATACCAAGCAAAGTAATTCAAATACCAGTATTTCTGAAAACCAAATCCCAAATCCAAATACTCGAAGCAAAGTATTTCAAATACCAAGTACCAAATACTGGGAATCGAAAGGATTTGAAGCAAAGTACTTCAAATACTGAAAGTATTTGAAATACTTTTTTCAATTACTTTTATTTGAAGTACTCCAGCTCTGTTTGGACCTAGGAAGTTTTATTTATATAGGTATAATATATAAAATATTTAGATTCTTTGTGGCCTGATCCGATAAGCAGAGCTCGATATGTTAAAAAAACGAAACAAAAACTTCTTTTTTTAATTAAAAATGCTCACCTTCAGATCTGGCAAACTTTACTAATAACATACAAATTGCCTTTGCCACCTCCTGCAGTCGATGAAAAAACAGTTTTATTCGACTGTTTGTTTCATTATATTTGAAACAATATGACAGGATACACAGTTAATACTTAAGCAAGTACATACAATATCTAAAGGTGTATCCTATTTTTGTGATATCAAATAGTGTTGCACGAATCTGACTCGCACCTGACCTGTTTTATTTTTTACAGAACTACGAATTTATTAAAAATGCACTGAGCGCATAACGCAGTTTGATGTCTAGAACAAATTTTCTAGTAAAAAATCTTTGAAGAAAAAATTAATATTACCAAAACTAACAGGTGAATTTTAAATAGGTACCTACCTCAAAATTTACAGCAGACCCAAATGGTCCATATTTAACTCTGTTTTCCTTCACACCAAGGAATATTAAGAATATACGTACGTATTGTTTCTCACGATATGTACGTATATTATACGTCACATTTTATTTTAAATTCACTTTAAAATTCCAAAATAATCATTATGTTAAGGTTGTTATTGTCTACTTCTTACCATTCTTTACCGCACTTGCCACTGGCGGTAAAATTTAAGACCTGGTTTATCAATAAAGAAAAAGTAATAATAACTGCACCAAATTACAAGAAAGTAAATAATATACTACCAGTAAACACAATAAAAGTGGTCTTCAACGTGCTCAAGAAAATTGAAAATTACCGTAAAAATTGTTATGCCTACTTTCATCTTCAAGAGATCATTGATTATATTTGTATATAAGGAACATTCTACATGTGTGCACATAGCTTGTATATATTCTAATAGCAATTTATTTTAAAAACAGTACCATTGAGAGATTTATTGCCTTAAATGAAAGTAGATTTTTCAATTGTGGCGTATGCATTTGTATGTATCTAAAAATTCTTGTATAAATTGTGACTTTAAAATATGTGCTTCTATTTTAGGTAGACTTATTCTCAGTTTCTATTTTACTACTGAGATAAATGTAGACTTGGTAAATTAAATAAACGTAGTCGGACATTCCGGAATAAGAACAATATTATGCCTATACTATATACAAATTATGAGATATCAATTTTTAGAAGATTGTCCCTAGAGCCCTCTTAAGTTGTAACTTAAAATCAATTTTGGATTAGATACTAAATTTCGTTAGAATATCTCGAACCAATCTCAAATTAATTTTATTACAAACACATCGTCGCTAAATCTCATCTAATTCGAAGTTTCAGTGTTTACACATGAACAGTCATTTTAAAGAAGGATTATCCAAATGTGTTTAAAATAAAATTTTTTAAATTCTGCAAATTTTCATAATAAAATATTTTTCTAGTGGAGTCCCTAACTAAGCTATAGCACCTGAAAATGAATACTAGGCGACCTGCTTTTCCTAAGATGGTCACTAACCAAGATATAGCGCCTAAAAGTGGAGACTTTTTCCTAGGAATGCTTCTAACCAAGCTATAGCCCCTGAAATTATGCGACAATTTTTTTCCGGAGAGGCCCCTAACTACGGACTAAACCTATCATGCCTTAAGTATTTTTGTGTGCTGAATCCGAATTTTCAATTAAAAAAATTTTCTACTGCGTAAATTTCGAGTAAATCCAGGTTTTTATCGTCAAAATACGGTTTAATGACAATAAAAACCGGGATTTACTCGAAATCTACGCAGCAGAAATTTTTTATAATTCAAAATTCAGATTCAGCACACAAAAATACTTAAGGCAAGATAGGTTTAGTCGTTGCAGTAGATTTTTTTTTTTTTGAGGCCTGTGTAATGAGAAAGATGGGTCAGAAGAGAACATCATTCCCTTGTACTAAGATCGACCTGGTCTCCAACTCATTAGATAAGCTCACAAACGCCACGCGCCGCCTTAGTTTTTATAGTAAATTTAAATCAGCAGCTATAAAAATTATGCACATGAGGAATGCTGTAACCTTTGACAAAATACAAGAAACACACAAAAACTACATAGTATACTTACGAACGTTTCACCAATCAAAATAGCATTATCAATAGATGGTTAAAATTACAAGTATAGCAATTTACCTAAACAAATTAACTTATTTTCAAAAAACTTCGAAGAATATACGGTAGAATGTTCATGAATTAGTTTTTCAAACGTTTACCTACTATCAGAGAACTCGAATATAATCATTTGAGCACAGCCTTAGAGTATTTCTAATAGTTACTTCTTACCAAAACAACCATGGCTATTTGGACGTGCCGTAGGCTATTTGGTAAGACTTGGGGTCTGAAGCCAAAAATGATATATTGGTCCTACCTTTCGGTTGTCAGATCCATGGTGACCTACGCATCATATGTATGGTGGCCAAAACCAGAAGAAAAAATAACACAAGGAAAGTTAGCGCCTGTTTAGGGACTACAGGGGCAACATGCTCCTGTCCCACAGCAACTATGAAGGCAATGCTGGACTTGCTTCCTCTGCATTTGCATGTAAGGAAGGAGGCGGCAATTAGTGCCCTAAGGCTGCATCAGGCACTTAAATTCAGACCAGGCGACCTGGTCGGTTACTTAAGGATTCTGCTGCTAATCCAATTTGAACCCATGACCAAACCCACTGACTCAATGCCAAACTGACTGCCTGTTTGATGTGTTGATTGAAAGCCGTCAAGCGAGCAAGGTCGAAGTACATAAAGGTCAAGTCAGGTCAGGTCAGGTCCAATACCTTCGTGTCTAAAATTGCCTGGGAATGCAGACAATCCCTGAAGCAACTGGCAAAAAACAACAAGGTTACCTTAATATGGGTGTCAGGGCATGAAGGAATAGAAGGCAACGAATTAGCTGACAGTCTCGTAAGGAAAGGGGCTGAAGCCCCATTTTTTGGACCCGAACCGTTCTGTGGCTTCTCTAAAGGACATATAACGGAAGAGGTCCAAAAATGGGAAAAGGAACAAAAGAAGTCCTACTGGAGGAATACTCCAGGCCAAATACAAGCGAAAAGGTTTTTAACCTATTCAACAACGAATGCCACAAGGCTTCTCGAACTTGAAAATTTCGACCTAAGGTTGATCACAGGCCTTCTAACTGGCCATTGCCCCTTGAGATATCATCTCAAGAACATGGCCATAGCAGAAGATGACTGTGAAGCTGCAACTGAAACTGCGGAATATATACTTTTTGAATGCAAGGTAATAATCCACATTAGGCTAAAGTACCTAGAACAGGTGGAATTAACGCCTGAAAAGATAGGGAAATTGGCTCTCAGAAATATCACAAGCTTTGCAAAAAGTCTTGGAATCCTGGGCAACAACTAGTTGTAGGGTAAGTCACAAAAGACCTTTTGGGTCGAAGTGAAGGAAGGCCAATTCAAGGCCAAGCGACCCTCTTAAACAATCTACAACCTACTTCTTATTAGGGGATTCAGGCATTACGTCAGAGTTTGCTGGTCTTAACAATCACTTGCAATAGGAAAATCTAAAGATTTTTCAGGTTTCATTCTGGAGTTGATGTGAGTTTATTACTTACTTTACCATATTCAGTAGACCTTCAACTATTCCTATTTGTATAATACATTATTATAATTGTATTATTTATACGTATTTTATTTATGTTTGTTTGAATTCATAATTATTTATTTTTATAATCTCTTTGCACCAACTTTAGTGCAAAGAAGTATTTAATTTCACAGTTTGTACATATAGTGAGAACTACTAACAGGCAACTTTGTGGTAACCAATATCATCCACTTTTTCTTACACAATCCCAGTTGTTCAGAAAAATACTGAGATAAAATTAGTATAATGAGGGCCCAAGACCGGAACCCTTTGGAATACACTCTATAATATATTCAAAATAAGAACCTGATAATATTTGTATATTATCAGATTCTTCACAGTGTGATTAGTGTTATAAATATGTCAGCTACCTTTTCTTTGCGCTATCTCATTGTATTGTTTTCATAACATTAATTTTATTATTCAACTAATACTCTTGTGACAGATCTCAGTGATATTTATGAAATATTTCTCAATAAGTTTGATTCTTCTAAAGATGTAGCATTAGAATTCTACTGTGATTTTTCTCATAGAGGCAGGCAGTTTTGAAATCAATCAGAATCAATTCAAGAATTTTAATTGAATTCATTATACCTAATTGACTGCGAATACTTAACATTCAAGCTCATTTAGTAATAAACAACAAGGTTTGTTGCATCGAAGAAATATGAGTCCCAGTTAAACCAATTTTGGAATGTATTTTCAGAATTCCAGTACATGCTTTACTGGCATTTTAAACCAAACCCAAATGTATGAACTTATAAATCATACTGATTGATTTAAATATTTATAGAGTTGTCTTTTTATGCAGGTGATAATATTTATTCGACACAGTAAACTTAATTAGGTACCACAAAATTTATTTTTAGAACTGAAGTTAATTGGATAATATGTGATTTATATCGCAAAGACTCAAATAAAATTACCAAATACATCATAGATATTATAAGTTGAAGTAGAGTACCAGAGGTAAAAAATATGTAAAATTTAGGTATGTTAATTTTTCTTTATGGGTTATTATTGTAATTGTTTTTTAACGTCCTCTACTATCTGTACCACTTACACTGTAGATAACTTGGAACTAAAACCAAATCGGTTAGCTGAAATGGTAGAATTACTCTTAAGATGCCCAGCCAATGTCCACTTTATAGGAATTTCAGTAAACTATATAATTGTCTATAATTTCCATATGGTCCTTTCTAAACAGCGGAACCACCTTACTTATTTTAAAGGCTTTGCCTCATTAAAACAGCTATTTATTAACATGGCAAGAGGATACAAAATCAATATTATTATTGATAATCTGTTCCCTTGGAACTAGCAAAATCTACAACTATACATTAGTGAATTATTAATATAATATACAGGGAATTTCACAACCGAGTACGCCTAGGTCATGGTTAAAGAATATCAATGTGATTTATAATCACTTATGAATATGCCCTCTAGAGGCATTCGATATATTGTAGATTCTTCAAGGGATCACTCGGCTCTTTCAGCCCTTCCACATCGACCTAAAAGATCTTTTGCGAATTACCCTACAAGATTTTTACGAAGCTTGTGATTTTCCTGGGGGCTAATTTCCCTGTCTTTAGGCGTTAGTTCCACCTTTTCTAGGTACTTTAGTCTAGTGCGGACTAGCAACGTATTCGCAAAGAATATTTTCCGCAGTTTCTATTGCGGTATCACAGTATCTGCACGTATCGTTGTCTGCCTTGCCCATATTCTTAAGATGATATCTCAAGGGGCAATGGCCTGTTAAAAGACCTGTCATCATGTGGACTTTTCGAGTTGGAGAAGCCTTGTGGCATTCTTTGACGAATAATTGTCAAAGACTCATTTGAGTTGTTCCTCTCCATGGAAATCTGTAGTAAAAGGCGAAAGATTTTTTCGATTTGAAGACAAACCAGAGATTTACTGTTGATTAACTGTTTCGCATGTCTGTGGCCTGCACTAGTCCTCCAGTAGAACTGTTTCTGTTGCTTTTCCCATTTTTGGATCTCCTACGTGATGTGTCCCTTGGATAAGCCATGAAACGGTCCGGATCCAAAAAATTGGGCTTCAGCACCTTTTTTGGCAAGGGCGTCAGCTAATTCATTTCCTTCTATTCCCTCATGCCCTGGCACCCACATCAAAGATAACCTTGTTGTTTTTTGCCAGTTGCTTCAGGGATTGTCTGCATTCCCGGGCAATTTTAGACTCAAAAGTGTAGCACCTTTTAACGCTGCCTGGCTGTGTGAAAGTATATAGATCTTTGCCCGTCGAATGCCTTTATTTCGTTAGATACAGGATGTTTTGTGGATTTAGTCCAAAACTTCCGAGTTCTTCTATTGTCCTATCGTTTAGACAGAATTTAACAAAATTCATCAAGACTGACACAGTACTTTTCCAAATTATTTGTCTTCGATGCAATACCTTCTGCTAATGTTACGTTTATTCGTAAGCGGTTGTCACTTTTTTTAATTTCCTGACATTAATAATAATGGATTTTGTAATTGTGTCTTCCTAAAACAACTCAACTACCATCAACAAATATTATTATGATTTATGGCAACGATTCTTAGGTTAGGTATAAATGGCGCTGTTTCCTCTTTTAGTAATTTTATTGCCAACTTTACTAGAACAGTGCCTTTAGTTAAATACTTCTTGATCGTGGTTGATAATACATATAGCAAATTAAATGACCATTTAGCTAACGGCTTTTTAACTAAATCGGTATTCAAATAATATGTTAATAATACCGGCAGTTACAGAAACTTATATTGCAATAGTTTTTCATAAAAAATATATTATCTCTTAGGTGTTATCTTGAACAGTATAGAACCACTGCGCACAAGCCTTACTATGCAATATATTTCTTATGAAATTATTTACTTAGAAAAAAAATTAACTCATCTTTTGAGTGGTAATAAATCTTAGGGCAGACGCTTTTATTGCTACGATAAACGTTTCTAGATTGCACTATGGTATCTTATACAGGATTGCATCCTTTTAAAAGTAATTAAGAAGATGGTTAAACTTGCATCAGCCAGTGCTTATTCGTGCTTGTAGGCAATTTAAGTTGCTCCATGGTTAAGATCACTATTTTACAAATGTTGATTCTGTAAGACAAAGTTCCGGATGTAGTCGGTTTGATAAATTACAAGATTGTTTGCATTTGACAATACTCATGGTCAACATGCCCTGTGTTCGTATGGCAATAATCGTATACAAACATGATACTTTGAAATAAAAAATAATAGTTTTTATGGTTTTTTTTTTCTGAAATTGGACATTTTGAGATTATTTATTAATTATTCTATGTATTTTTTTCAGATATTATAAAAAATATTCAAACAATTTACAAGCTGTAGAGAATTTATTGGTGTATTTCAAGGTAAACATTTCCTAACGAAAATAGCAAAAATTATAGTATTTTTAGACAAAAGTATATATATTTCTCCACAAATAGTAATCACGATATAAGCAGCACATATTTCTTTTATTAATAAGTGTGTATTGTACAGTAGAGCAAAAGGATGTATTTTAAATAACTAATATTTGCAATGTACTTGCATATACAGGGTATTAATTAAATAACTCTCCTTCGCATATAAAGAGGACGTTAAAAAGTGGCTAGTTTTGGCTAAGTTGGGCAACGGAAAATGAACACAGTACTTTATAGCATTTTTCTCGTAGAATGCGATAGTGTATTCGGATTTACGGAAAAATGGCGGAAACGACAATGCTTGTGAATTTACATAGTCCTGTCTGATATATTTATAAGTTCAACTTTTAAGATCCATTATATTTTACTTTAGATTATAGTGATTTCTTTTGGTATTTTTCTCGTAGAATATGATTCTCTACTTCGCTTTGGGAAAAATTAAGAAAATGCTTAAAAATTGAATATTACAGACTCGATTTTGTAAATTTTTGGGCATTTTCTTAATTTTTCCGCATTTTCCTGAAATTTTTCGGCAATGCGAAGTAGAGAATCATATTCTATGAGAAAAATACTAAAAGAAACCACTATAATCTAAAGTAAATTATAATAGATCTGAAAAGTTTAACTTGTGAATATCTCAGGCCCGATTTTGTGAATTCTCAAGCATTTTCTTATCTTTTCCACAATTTGCCGCCATTTTTCCGTAAAACCGCATTCTACGGGAAAAATGCGACCAAAAACCGCGTTCATTTTCTGTTGCCCAGCTCAGGCCAAAATTAGTCATTTTTTAACATCCTCCTTTACATATTCACAGTATTATTTACTTACTTACTTGATTATACAGGGTGTTTTACGACGTGTACACATAGCTCAATTATAGATAGAGGACATCAAGGCAACTTATTATCACTTATGAATATGAATGTTTAGTGGATTTTGCTCGAAACTTCAAGTTATTATATTTCTCTAACGGTTAGATAGAATTAAATAAAGTTTACCAGTACTAAAACTCTGCGTCACCTTCGTTAGACTAAAATTCACTTTATGATTATTATCTCCGGAATGCCCTATCATAATACAATAAGATTGTATATGTGTATATATGACATTCATGATACGATATAGTCGTATTGTAATCATCATCATTATGGGCGTGCTTAAAGCGGGATAAGAGGGTACATTTAAGTGTAACTTTTTTTAATTTTGATTTTCCGCTATTCTGATGACGTACTTTGATTGTATTATTAAAAGTTAAAAATTCAAATTGGCGAATCTAATATGGCCGTAATTGCAAGACTTTATCAGATTGGCATGAAATTTGCTACAAAGAAATTTCAGGTTTCGCTGGTAACGAGTCAGGTGTTAAAGCCTGAAAATTCAAAACGACGAATATTTTCGTTTACTAAATCAAATGGAAGACTACTAAAAAGATCAAAAAAATGTTTGAAAAAAATTAATCCGCATTTAAAAAACAGGTTTATAAAAATTGTGAAATAAAATTTCACCGTCCCCGGATATTTGAACCTTGAAATCAAACATAGGTATTTTATCCGACCTTTAAACCTGATATTAGCAAGAAGATTCAATTAACCGAGGTAACCTGAAATTTTATTTCATAATTCAAAAGGCGGTTCAATTGTTTTTTCAAAAATCTTTCGGTGATATTTGTTTTAGTACTTCAGTTACTTTAGACAAGGCGAAAACTTCGCCTTCGTATGAAAAAATGTCCCATGTGATTTTTTTGCATATTCACGTTCGGGACATGCCCCTGAATAAGGATCAAGAGTTTGCCTGACAAAAATCTGGTCCCAATTTGTTTAAACTATTTTTTTTTTAAACAAATTGCAAAAATCGCTTTTTTTGACCTGAATTAATTAAGTTTCTTTGGTCATTTTAAACAAAAAAGGTCTCTTGTCATTTTTTCGTAAAGTTGACGGTTTCCGACTTATAAACAATTTAATGTTTGAAAAAACGCAAAAACGGACATTTCCAACGTTGAAACACAATATTAAAAATTTTTTAGTTCACTACTAACAATTCTTATATAAACTTTGAACATCCATTAACAAAATCCTGAAGAGTAAGTGCAGATTATTTCATTCTAAAGCTTAAATTTTCAATTGTTAAATAGACGTTTACAGGCTTGGCGACAGGGGGTACTACGGATACAGTTGTACCGGGCCCCAGACTTTAGGGGAGCCCCGCGCTGGGCGTGAACTGTGAGGTAGATAATATAATGAGATAAATGAAATCACGTATAATGTCGCCACAGCAACGACGCCACCAACCAAATAATCTCTAATATTCTAATATTCTATAATAACAGAACTCAAAAGCATCGATTTGAGCACATGAATCATATCTGCAGTGTATTTCCATTGCTTCTCAATTTTCACAATATGAATGAAGATCAGATAGAAGAAAACTGTAAAATGTTGATTGAAAAGTAGCCCAAGGACCTTAAATCAAACTTGGAAACTGAAATTATTCATCTAAAAGCTATTTATAAAGCGACCTTTACAGAAATTGCAGACTCGGCCTCAGGTCCTCTACAGCTGGAAAGCATTTCTGGAGAAGTTTGTATTGAATTGCGTATTTTCTGCAGTCCAGTCACAGAAGGTGAAAAACTTGTCTTAATAAAAGACTTCTTGCAAGGAACAATGCTTCAAGAGCGGATAAATTGTTTGACATTTGTATTTATGGAGCGTCAAATAGCACAAGAAATTGATTGCAATGCTGTTATAGACGAGATTGCTTCGGTAAAAGTCCCCTACCACCTGATGTACATTAATCACAGCAATAGCCTATCTGGCTATGTTCAGGCGACTGTTACCTAGAACTAGCACCAGCCGCACTCCGTTCTTGGTCAAGGTACTAGGGCCCACAAACCGATCAGCGTGAGGGGACACAAAATTCCTATCGCCGGGCCTGGACGTTTCAGCCGGGCGCGCGCTCTTAGCCGCGGGCGCGCGCACTCACTACTGCCGACTAAAACTTATAATGAAACTTTAAATTTTTGATACATCCTGCATGAAACAGGTATATTGTTACCTAGATTTAAGTTAAAAAATTCAGTACCTGATAATCTTATTTCTTAGTGCAAATGTTTAAAGACTGCAAAACCAAAGCATGCCA
This sequence comes from Rutpela maculata, assembly GCA_936432065.2. NCBI lineage: Eukaryota > Metazoa > Arthropoda > Insecta > Coleoptera > Cerambycidae > Rutpela > Rutpela maculata. The sequence continues at coordinate 41,417,201 of OW386285.2, forward strand.
TTGTAAAAAAAATAATATTACTTGTGTACCTTTATATGGTTGTAGTACAGATGAATGCAAGAATATGCTCAAATAAATTTTTTACTAATACAAGATTTTTCGACTTTTTTTTGTTTAATTTACCATTTATATTTATAACAGTTTATGACAAATTATGTTGATTTATAAAACATACAGTAACAGTAACTAAAGCGTATGTAAAACAAAGCATCTAGAACACATAAGATACTCTATAGTCCAGTCGGCAGTAGAGAGTGTGCGCGCCCGCGGTTGAGAAAGAGGGCGCTCCCGGCTAAAAACGTCTATTTAACAATTAAAAAAACCGCTGCCCAAGGAATCACTACTTCCACATCCGGATTTTCTATCCAAGTCACACAACGAAAAAATTTTGTATCTGGAAATAATTGTTTATGGAACTTTAATAATATAATATTTGAAATCCTCTACCCCAAAAACCCATAAAACGATACCCCACATCGGTAGTGGGGTGGGGGTGGTGAGAGGGGGTGGAAGTGGGGGATAGATAAAGTAAAAAAAATATTTTGAGGTTTCTGGTTCTTGTACACACACTAAATCATATTTTTTTTCATCCCCTTTAATAATGGGGTGGGGGTGGTAATGGGGGTGGCTAATACCAACATTTTTTTTGAGGCCTTAGCTTCTCAAATATCAATTTTATGAACTCTTACCTGCTTGATTTACCTATTTATTCCAAATTTACCCCAATTTACCCCCCAACCCTTCGACGGAACAAGATGAAAATATAATCTAGTTCTAGATCTCGTTAAAGTACATATGTGTACCAAATTTCAAGTCAATATCTTAAACGGTTCCAGAGTAAACGTGCGCACAAAAAAAGTTACAGACCGACAGACAGAAATTTTATTTCGCTCAAACTTGACATCTCGACGTTTCATGACATTCTAAGCCTATTTGAACAAATTTTTTTTGTCGTTACTATACTTTCACTGGATGTGGAAGTAATTTAAGCTTTAGAATGAAATAATCTGCTCTTACTCTTCAGGATTTTGTTAATGGATGTTCAAAGATTATACAAGAATTGTGGTAAACTCAAAAAATTCATTTTTTAAAATTGCGTTTCAACCTTGAAAATGTCCGTTTTTGCGATTTTTCAAACATTAAATTGTTTGTAAGTCTGTCTCGGTCAAGTTTACGAAAAAATGACAAGAGACCTTTTTTGTTTAAAATGACCAAAAAACCTAAAAAAATTCATCCGGGTCAAAAAAGCGACTTTTGCAATTTGTTTAAAAAAAATCAGTTTAAACAAATTGGGACCAGATTTTCGTCCGGCAAACTATTGATCCTTATTCAGGGGCGTGTCCCGAACGTGAACATGCAAAAAAATCGTATGGGACATTTTTTTCATACGAAGGCGAGGTTTTCGCCTTGTCCACTTAGATTGTTACAGATTTAGAAATTCATAACCTGGTAAATATTTTGGTCAAACGACTTTTTCTGCATATTTCTCTACCGACAGTAAACCAAACAATTTATTGTTTCTTCTGATTTAAAAACTCCCAAATAGCAACTTAAAAAACGAACACGTACCTGCAAATTAATTACAATATTTAGCCGCTTAAAATACCCCTGAGATTACTTACCGATGCGATCCACATCTGGGACAATTATAGAGTGAAAACGATGTCACAGCGTATCCTGCGTTTAAAATTTTTTTCGACCAACTTTCAACTTTGAACAGAAGAGACATGACTAAAATCCTAAACGGGAATTGAAATTACATTATAACAATAAATAAAGTGGAATTCACAATAGACATGAATGGTCAATCGGACCAGGATGGATTTTCTATTTTCTTGGTATATTCCGAATCACGCACACCAGCCAGCTACCATATGTAATCTTTCCATCCTTTTCCTGCCCATTGTATGCAAATACAGCTATAGACGACGTTGTCGGTGTTGATTGACAACAACTCAATTCACTCACGTCTCAGGTCAACTCTGTTAGTACTCCCCCACTAGAAATTCTCTAGTGGTAATTATCCATCGACTATCGTATTAGTTCGAGAGCTGGCTATATTTCTTCACGTCACTCGGTATATGGCTATTTTCTATCCTACATACCATCATCCCTGATGCATCTCCACACCAGGCTTCATTCGAAAATAAGATGTTAGAAAAAATAAATAATAAGTAAGCTGTATTGCTGTAGGGCTACGAACTAGAGAAGCAACCAGAAGGTGCGGTTGTATGTATTATTGGTAACTCGGCGAGTTTACCAAGGAGAGCACCTGCCTCGTGGCTTGTCTTGTAGAAGAACTCACTACCGAGCGTCAATTTGACGCGACAACAATTTATTGTTAGGAGGGCGTTAGCCGCGTTCTGCTCTGTTTTTCTACTCCCAAATGGGTTCAAGATAAGATATAAATCAATAGACAAATAATAGGTTAAGGCTGCACTACCTCGGGTCATTAACGAAGCTCTCTCTGTCGGGATATTACTTATTTACTGGTAATAATAGGTTTTACGCCTAAGAAGTTTTGTAATTCTTGCATAAAAAAATCCCTAACGTAGATTTATCTCTGACGGGATTAAAATTAGACGTGATTGTTATTTGTCTATCTACTAATAACGGATTCTACACTTAATGATTTCTGAAAAATAGCATAAAAATCCCCTATCGAGCTCCCGTAAGGCGACCAGAACACTGAGTTTCAGACCTGCGGAGTCATGAGACCGATTAACTCAGTTGTTTCGGTTTTTCAAACGAAAACTCAAGGGAGTAAGACTAGCAACAAGTCCTGATATCGATAAAATGCAATTAGTTCAAAGAATACCACGTATTTAACGGGTTTAAAACAAGTACAGTTAAATTCTGCAATATCCTGTCCAATAAATTATGTAATGTGAAAGAATCACGCCTCCCCAACTAAGACAAATTAATTTTAACCATACAAATGAGAGCATGTGCTAACGATCGATTTGGAAGAAAAGATTCATGCAACTTCTATTCCCCAGAATTTAATGCAAGCTTTTTAAAAATTTATAAGTTTTAATGATTGCGGTAATTAATTATGGCTGACTGAAAATAATATAAAAACGTTTTACTAAAAAAATTTGTTTCGCTTATGATTAGCTTAAAAGATATCGTGATTATATCATTCACAGAACGAAGTTCTGAGTTTAATAACGTTCGACCAGTCTTACGACGTACTAGTCCCCATGCAGGTTCTATAAAGGAAAAATGACACCGACTCGCGACTTTTTGGAAAAATGGATTTTTGAGTCATTTATAACTTTATTATTTGGAAAACCCTGCATTGGGCTTTCCTACCATCGCATCGCTTTGTATTGATCATCCAACGCACTCGTCCAATTATGAGTCATTGGGTGAATCCAAACTTGTTTTGTGTGAGAAACCGGCCTTGTCCATTTTCACTGACTTTTTGCCAATATTTGAGTATAGACGCTACGCAACTATTTGGTTCATTTTTCCATGACCACCATATACTTTCACTCTCAGGGCCTGGACCAAAACATATTTTCTAAGTGAAAATTCGGTGTTTCTTCGAATTTTCACCTGGTTGTGTCTATTATCTTAACGAATTCATAACAATCCTTCTGGACTAGTTTATGGCTCTGAAGCTCTTCAGACTTGCATGCTATGATCGAAAATGCCCTTAAATAAATTTTTTACCTAAGTTGAATTTTTATTTTGGCTTCGACTTAGGTCGATTTTGGGAGGTTCTACAACAATCTCTCCTAAGAGATGTCTGACATATACCTATCTTAGAATAAAATTCGAGCAGGAATAGAAGTGCTATAAGTTCGAATGCAAGCTTATCAGTTAAGTGTGTGAATTGGAAACTTAGATTTCTTTTCGCATAAAAATAGACGGTTTTACAACTCTCTGGAGGTGAAGTGGCCCATATTCGTTTCATATAAAATATAGAGAAAGGAGTAAGCAAAGCAGAAGATAGTTAGTGGAAAGGTGAGTCTATGAGGAGTCACTTTGCTCTGGGATAATCGTTTTGGTCCAAGCCAATGTGAAACAAAGGTTTAGTCTAGAAAGGATCTAAGAGATCCACGAAACAACGGAGGTGTTGCTGGAAGATTCCTAAAGTCAATATACTGGGGAGAATATTTGCAATAAGGCGCCTCGTGTCGGCGTATTTAGCATAGGAGAAAAGCCTGTGTAATAGATCGTCGATGATAACGCGTACATCGCAGTTCGGATTTTACCTTTTGTCGATCTTGAATAGAAAGGCCGGAAAGTCACCACAATCAGAAACAATCTGACGGGCTTTGGCATAAAGCCCAGCCAACCGGATATATCTTGAATTAGGGAATTCAGAGATCGGCGTTTTATGGAGATATTCCAAAGGGTCTGCTAAGCTTTAATGATTCTACTGGAAATATAATTTATCGCGTCTAACCAAAACTCAAAGTTCTGGATGTTTAGCCTGAAAACTAGGAGAGTGGTAGCTGCCGCATGTCTCAATTGGAATTTGGCACAAATCTTCATCAGCACGAGGTGAATGGAATTTGGCACAACTCTTCATCAGCACGAGGTTTACCGGAAGTGTCTTTGCCAAAATGCAGAGGCTGTCGATAGGCGTGGAGAGGTATGCTCTGAGTATGATGAGCAGGCATGTGGCCTAAGCTTAGCATAGCTTTCCTTTATTTCCGATATTTTTCAAAGCGTGACCCCAAATAGTAACTACATATGATGTTATATATTATCATGGCAGCTCTCATGATGTCCAAGATCCAGTGCTCGCAGCCATATGTTTTAAATGACTCTGGAAGATTTTCGTACTCCGGTGATATATACCGAATGTGCTTATTATAATGTAGGTTTCTGTCTAGAATTAGACCTAAGTATTTGTATTCCTCCGTCCTTTGTATTGAAACATTATTCAAGGGTATAATTGGGTTCCTGTTTAGCAACGGGGGGGGGAGGGGGGGGGAGATGCGATAAAATATGTAAAAAAACGGTCAGCAAGCAAGAAAGAAGAAACGTTTATTTAAAATTTGAATTTTACAAAAATGCCCCTCAACCGAACCTGGCCCGGAGCCAACCAGACAAACGTGGTGAATGTAGGGTTGGACGAGGACGGTCCGGTTTGGTTAAGCGATAATTGATAAAACAATGTTAGTCACTGGTTGTAGCACTGAATAAATTTGGGCTGTTGACTCGGGTGAAAAGCTAAACGAAAAAACCCGTACGAGAACTGCCGACCTGACGCTCTCCTTGGTGCCAGGAAAATGTGGTGGAAAAAGGAAAGGATTTAAAATGTTTGAATTTTTAAAAACGTTATCGGCCAAAAGGGAATTTTTGATAGAAAAGAAGAATAAAAGAACAAATGGAATAAAAACGAGAACAAAAATAGAACATAAAGAAAGAGAATAGAAAGATAAAGTTGAGGAAAGATCAAAGATGAGGAAATAGTAGGCTGTGGTATAGGAGAGTATGGCTAGGGGAGAGGTTGACGGAAGATAGGCAACGCCTGGTATGGTAGGGGGTGTTTGATCTGGAATGGGGCATTATGCATTCTGATTTGGGTTATGTTGCTGGTTAGCAGACTATCGCCCAGTTTGAAGGTGTAGAATTTTTGGGAGGTTTTTTGGACGTAGTCCAGGTAGACATCGTGCGTATAGATCTCTGAGGTGTATCTACCGGAATCAGAAATGAGGCGCATAAATTTGTGTTCGAGAACTCGAAGTTTTCGCATTGTCGTGGCCGGAATGCTGCACCACACCGGCGCGGCGCCGTGTATGTGATGGCCGGCCTGATCATCATCGTGGACAACAGTTTCTTATTTGTCCTGTTAAGTCCGCTACCTCTGGCCAGGAGCGGGTACTGGTCAGACCTTGTTATTGTTTCGTTAATATGTATGTTAAACGTCCGTCGTTTGTCCAAGTTAACCCCCAGATACTTCACGCACCGTTTGATTGGAATTTGTTGTACCCTGATCGAAATTGGCGTTAATATGCGATTCTCTGTGAACCGGCTCGTGAAGATGATCGACTCAAACTTCTCGGCGTTGATCCGAATCTTCCATTTGTCGTAATACGCCGTGGCACGGACCATGTGCGCCTTCAGTAGTATATTAGCCGCTTGAGCATTGTGTTGTGTTCACTTCTGTCAGGGTTTTTCTTCCACTTCTTTTCCACCATTCAAGATACCATTTTCTAACGGATTAAACAACGCGTTAATCAAATTTCAGCCTTGTACCGAGTTACATTGATTTTCATCACTTTTTCCGCAACTATTCATCATTCTATCGGTACTCTTCCATTAAAATTTCTGCTACTTATTGAACTGTGTTTGTCCCATCATATGTTACATTTTTTGAAAAATTCAAGCATGTACCTTATGACGTTTTTGATCGCCGGTCTCGCAAACGTCTTCCAGTCCGATGCGGAAGAAATTCCTTCTTGTTAATGGCAACAGTAATCGAACCTTTTCAAGTAGGAAATAGCCATGTACCGAGTGACGTTAAAAAATCTAGCCAGCTCTCGGGCTATATCGCCGTGCACGCGTACTACTAATTACCTGAAAGGAGATGTCCAAGACAGCTGAGGAAGCATAATATTTTGATAACACGCTATTCTGGTGACCCACATCCGTCTTAGTTTGTCTCGACTGTGCCTGATATGGTCAAATGGAAAGATTTGTTCTCGCTCTGAAATCAGCTTATTAGGATAGTTGATGTCAGCTGGAGATAGTAAATAAAATTATACGAATTAAATGGTCTCTTCTGATTCGTAGGAAGATACTGAATTTCTTTATTTGAAATAACGTAAAAAGTGAATTTAAGAGAAGAAATGTAAAGTTTAAGAAACTGAACGTCGCTATCTACAACTGAATGTAAGCTTTTCTGAAATACATTGTCTTGAAGAATTTTATTTTTAACATATTATTGACTAATGCCATAATTTTAGCAAGTGAATATATTGACCTAAAGAATAGGGTGGTCCTTATTTTGCGACATTGAATTTCTTTTCGGTCTCACCCCTAAAGTTTTTCCAATTATTGTAAAAATGAAATATACAAAATTTTAACTAGATCGGATATCGCTAACCCGTGCCTCAAGGCCATTAAAAGTCACTGAAATACGCAATCGATAGTTTTTTCTTACAATTTTTTCGGCATCACTCCCTAAAGTGGTTCCAAAATTATTTAAAAAATAAAGTATATAAAATTTTAACTCGTCTATTTTCAATAGTATCTCGTGAACTGCTGATTACATCGAGATGTTATACATACATAATTGGAAGAAAATTTATTTTTATAAAATGTCATTTCTTTGCATTTTTCTCATACATTTAATAGTTGAATAGTAATAATGAAGCTTCGGTTGGCATAAACAGGCACCAAACATGCATGCTCTCGTTGAAATGCCAGGATACACGTTTTGTGTCCCATGAATTAATCGAATTAGCTTCCCTTTATTGTAGGGATGTCTTATAGCAACACGGTATCCATCGCGATTGTCTGCTAGGTATACAACCTCAACAAACTCTATTTCATTGGTCGTCTTTTTAGGGGGTGAGGCTGAAAAAATTGTAAGAAAATGAAAATTGCGTATTTCAGTGACATTTAATGACCTTGAGGAACGGGTTAGCGTTATCCGATCGAGTTAAAATTTTGTTTACTTCATTTTTACAATAACTGGAAAAACCTCGGGAAAAACTTTAGGGGGTGAGACCGAAAAAAATCCAATGTCCCAAAATAAAGACTACCCTACTAAAGAAACAAAAAAGACATTTTACAGTAATAGACCGGCAGATAGTGACAGATGACAGATTTTGGGTTGTGATTTTACCCAGTATGCCTTTTGGAGGGCATCATGGTGTGCATATTCTGTTGTTAATAAATGATAAACTAAAGAGTCATCCCGGGTTGTTCATATATTAAAGTTAATTAACATTTGTTTGCAAATTAAGCGTTTCGATACGACTTCACTCAGGCTGCCATGAATCTACAATAAAATTCAAGTAAAATACGACAATTGAATAGTCAAAGGCATACCGTTTGCGTGAACCCAAAAGGTGATCTCGGTCAGATGTACTTGCATTTAAAAAAATGATTTATCCGCGTTTCTGAACAGGCTGCCATTAAGAAGTATGGTTGTGCTATACATCAGCTACATAAAAAATGGCATACCGTTTGCGGTATAAGCGGAAGTGCCAAATGCTTGTAATAATTTTCTTTGGATTGGCCATACTGACATTAGTAATTCACTAAATTTTAAAAATTTTCTGGTGCGTACTTCTCCCTATAACGATCGATGCAATTCCTGGTGGGACACCCTGTATTACTTGAAAGAAAGTACCATTTTAAATAAATAAATAAATACTGATATATCAACACCTATTGATAAAGATAGCTTATGATTAAAAAATTTGGATGATACCTCGCAAGTTATTGTTTCTTAGGGCCAGTATTATATGTTAGATTAAACTGTGCAGTTTAAACTTAGAACTTCGAACACCTTCTATTACATTAATATAATTTCTTCGTCGTCATATATACAGTAAATAATAATAAATAAATAATAACTAATCAAATATTTTAACTATATCCATCATATTACATATAAAAACAAAATTCACGACATTCTAAAACAGACGTTTTTTCAAGGCCGTAGTTTAATCCGCACTCCGCGGTTTAATCCGATATTGTAAAACTGGCCCTTATTGTGTACGTAGCAATTTAATCAAGGTAATTAGACTACACAGTAAAGGGAAAGATTTTACTGTGTTAAAATCACATGATATACTACTTATTAAATGACGAGTATACTATACTAATTATCGTACGTAAATTAAAAAAATGCTTATCCTGAAGAACTTTCAAGATGTCCGTCTATCTCTCTATCCGTCCGTTTATCTGTCCGACTGACACGCTTCATGTGAGCATAGTAACTGAGGACAGAAAATACCGACTGTATTGAAATTTGGACGGTAAGTAGTCTTGACCCTGTTGTTCTTGGGTATATCGATCAGTAAATATAAAAGTTATAAAGCACTTTAAGAAAAAAAAGCATATGAAACTGCATTTGATAAAATTTTATAAAAACATAGAAATACTGCATAGTATAATGACGGAAGTTTCACCAATCACGATGGCAGCATCAGGTGGTGATTAAAATTGTAAGTATAGCAATTATATTAATTTTCAGCAATTTGAAGTATATATATCTCAGTTCAATAATTTCTTCAGTTGCATAATCTTGACAGAAACCTGGAACATAACAGATAAAACTCTGTATAGTATAGATGGTTATGAGATTATACATAATAATAATAATAGACTCAACCAAAATGATGGTATATTAGTTTATGTAAAGCAGGAATTAACATATGATTGTAAGTTCATCAAAATAGGAATAATAAATGCAATAGATTTAGACATATCATTTGGTAATTTTAAAATAAAAACACTGGCGATTTATAGACCACCCTCTACATGTGTATATGACTTTATTGATAATCTCACAGATACTTTACAGATTTATAACTACAATTTAATTGATTATACATTTATCGTAGGCGATATTAATATAGACATTAGTAGTAGTAGTAATGCAGACTTTACCGAAGAGTACTTGAATTTATTAGCAGAAAAAGGTTTTGTTTCTATTATAAATAAAAATACAAGAGTTACTACTTCATCGTCTACCTGTATTGATCATATCTTTGTAAAAAATAAACCTGATTTCACAGTAGATATAATTCCAGCAATAATCAAGACCAACATTACAGATCACTACACAACTATAGTTCAAATCGCTAATGAAAAAATAAATTTAAATTACACACAAAATACAAAACAAACATTTAAAAAAGTCAATGAAAAGAAACTTCTAAATTTGATAAAAAACGAAGGTTGGGAAGATATATACAATTGTAATGACCCTGAAAAAGCCACACATTTGTTTTACTTAACATATGAACTCCTAGTGCAACAGTCAACAGATATCATACAGTATAAGCCGGTGAAGAAAAAGAAACCTTGGATTTCCAAGGGTCTAGTTACATCCATTAAAGAAAGAGACAAACTATTTCAAGATCATATTAAACATCCACTAGATGAAAACCGAAAACAAATATATATTAACTACAGAAATAAACTAAATGCTCTTATAAAAAAAACCAAAAATAAATATTTTAGTACTAGGATCGAAGAAAACAAAAATTGTTCGAAGAATCTTTGGAATATAGTAAAACAATTCACTAACAATTATAAAAAAAACGATAAAAAAATAACTAAAATTGTCACAGAGAACGGACTTGAAATAACTGACCCTAATCAGATAGCTAATACTTATAATACCTACTTTTCACAAATAGGAGAAAAGCTTGCCTCCAAAATACAGCAGGGGCCCATGTTAAAAAACAACGAAAGCCGAGGTGAAAAATTAAGTAAGTCTATTTTTCTGGAACTTACTGATAGCACTGAAATAAAAAATACTGTGTTAGAATTCCAAAATAATAAGGCTCCTGGTCCGGATGGCATAACAAATGAATTGTTAAAACTTACAATCGACCACATAGCTGCCCCGTTATGTTTTATTATCAATAAATGTATAGAATGCGGAAAAGTCCCTACGCACTTTAAAAAAGCTATAGTGAAGCCATTATATAAAGAAGGAGATAAGCATAATATTTCAAACTACCGCCCAATTTCTTTAATATCATCAATAGCAAAGATATTCGAAAAAATTATTAAAAAACGTCTAATTAGTTATTTGGAAAAAAATAAAATTATATCTGATTTACAGTTCGGTTTCCGTAAAAATATATCAACGCAAGATGCGATAGCTAAACTAACATCGTTAGTTTATAATGCTGTAGATGATAGAAAACCATGTTTAGGTGTTTTTGTGGATCTTGCAAAGGCCTTTGACACTGTCAGTCACAGGCTTTTGCTGGATAAACTGGATCATATTGGCATAAGAGGTAACGCGTTGAATTTATTTAGAAGTTACTTGGAAGGAAGAAAACAATTAGTAGAAATAAATCAAGTACGTAGTCACGAGGAAACGGTGTCCTATGGAGTACCACAGGGAACTGTGCTTGGTCCAGTCCTATTCACTATATATTTAAACCAATTACTTACTCTAAATTCAACTGGAACTATCATTTCATACGCAGATGACACGGTTATTCTTTATTATGGATCTACTTGGGCAGATGTAAGAGCGGAAGCGGAGAAAGATTTGAAAAATATAATGGATTGGTTTAATGCTAATCTATTAACAGTTAATGTCACTAAAACGAAGGTTATTCCATTCACTTCTTTTGAAAAATATTTACCAGACTACACTAATATATCCGTAGGAACACAAAGTATCTCTATTGTTTTATCTATTAAATATCTTGGTATCTACATCGATTCATTTCTAAGGTGGGATGTTCACATAAAAAATGTTATCAACAAACTGCGAGGTATAATTCCTAAAATGTACCAATTACGACAAATTCTTCCTTTGAGTAAACTAAAGGTACTTTACTATGGCTTGGTTGAGTCTATTATACAATACGGTATAATTGGTTGGGGGGGTTTAAAGAAAACTTACTTGCTTCCTCTTGAGAAATTACATAAAAGAATATTGAAAGTTATGTATAATAAATCCTTAAGATACCCTTCCGAACAACTATACAAAGAACTAAATTTATTGGATATTAGACAACTATTTTCAAAAATTACATTAATATTCTTTTTTAATAACTCACAATACGTAACGGTGGTAAGTCATTTATATAATACTAGAGCCAACGAAGCAGCTAATCTATTTTTACCTAGGGCTCAAAAAACGATTGGTCAAAGGTGTTTCACCTATATTGGTCCGAGGTTATATAATATTCTGCCGGATTTCTGTAAACATTTAAATGTTAAACATCTTTACAAAAAATACGTAAAAAACTGGATTGCTTCTTGTAATCGAAATATTTTTCATAATATTATTGATCCTTCTTAAACTATTGTATTTCATTCTATAATTTTATTCTATAATTAATTTTTTTTTTTTTAATTCTAGTTGATAATGAATCTGTTGGGTAACGAATTATGTTATATATATATATATAAAAATGTGTGTATGTAATGTTGTGTATATGTGTATACAGAATGTATATGTGTGCATTTGTATGCATAGGTGAGTATATGACTTATCGTGCATATATCCTAATATAAATTTGTTTATGTATTATATTTATGATAGTATTTATGTACTAAATCCGCCTAATAAATGTTCCATTCCTTTGCTGCAACGCTATACTTAGAGGGCTTTTCCTAAAGGGGGAGTTGCAGTGCAGGAATGGGAACGATACCCCTAGACGCCCATAGACAGGTCCAACAGGACCTAAATGGGCTTCCTCCGGTATATTTATTTGCGTATTATGTTATGTTCTACTTAAAAATGTACTCTTTGTATTTCATAGTGAATAAATATATATTATTATTAAATATATATTATATCTATAAAATTAACTTATTTTTAAAAAACTGCGAAGAGTATATCTATAGAATTGTCAACAATTATATAAAAAGTTCAATAATCTAACGAAGAGTATGTTTATATCTAGTTTATAATGAAATTTGCAGCAAGCAATTCGAAAACAGTTTCAAAGTCAGATATCAATAACTCCTAATAATTAAATTTTTTTATTTTTAAGGGGGCGGTTATGTGGAAAAGGTTGAGAAAGGTTGAATATGTATGTATAATGCTGTTCTCTTAGAAATAAAATTGAAGGATACATTAAAGAATAATAATTGTCCGATTTACTTGGTGAAAGGCAAATATGTCTAAAGTGAAGAAGAACGAGTCATATTCCAAGAAAAAACATCCACTATAATTAAAAATATAAATATATATCTTTCGTAAAAAAAGATACAGTTTTTCTATCGATGGGCAAAAGTTTTATCAATAAGTTTATCCTTGATACTTCTAATTCCGACCCCGTACCGTATCTCGTCAAAAATACCAAATGTCAAGTACAACGATAATATTTTTTAATACATTAATTTCAATTCTTATGTAAATATCTGCCTTCTTTCCTTTTGGAACATTATTTTTTGTAATATTTACGATGATTTTGCGTTGCAACATTGTAATAATTAATTATGGATTTTTATATGAACAAGTAGTTTAAATTAACTCTCGAAATAAGTAATAATAATAAATTATTCTATAAGTAAGTTACTATTTTTTAAGATTACATGTGTTAAAACTTGAATATAAATAAATTACCTACAAATAACAAATATTGTAATTCTAACAAATTGTGATACTGTCTATTTTTCCTCTCCATTACTCTGATTAATGATGCATTATATCATTCCTAAAACTATAAAAGTGCAAAAAAGACATTGCAGTAATTTGTGGTCTGTAAACCAAACAACGGAAAAGGCTAATTATTTTGAAAAAACATATAATTAAATGAGTCTCAGATTCGTTCCGAAACCGGATTTATTATGAAACAAAACGAAAATTAGTACATAAAAACAAAGTAAACTATTAAATTACAGAGACATCGCCTTGGGTGGGCAGCAGTGGACACATGCCAATCAAAAATATAACTAACGGTCGCCCATGCATAGGTCAAATTTCATTAGCTACAGATTTTTTGTTCAAAACCAACCTAATTTTTTCATTTAATAGCGCCATTACTAAAGGAGCAAGCACACTGCATACTTTTGTTTCAGAGTCACACTCATTCCTAATTCTTATATATTTTATATATTTTTTTAATTTTGCATCACATTCAACCTGAGAAGTGAATAGATAAATTTGCCTATCATGACAAATTATAACAAAATAATCTAGTGCTTAGTAGTGGATCATGTGCGAATGTACATGCATCTGCAGCTGTAGATTGCGAATATAGTTAAATAGATAGTGACAGTGGAATATTACAAATAGCTGTATAATCATATAAAATGGTCCCAGGATTTTTAATGATAATGTGTATGATGAATTTCAAATATTCCCTGAGTATTTTTAGATTTCTTGACATACAGTTGTCTTTAATGATCACACAAAATGGTCTAAAGTTAGAGTAAACTCAATTTTCAATATATCCGAAAAGAAAACAACTTACAGAGAGTCAAAGAATTTCAGCTTTTATTTCCACATTCGCGTAGTGGGGTGGAAATATAGTAACAGTAAAAAAAATGAAGTTTCTTTTGTTCAAATAGGCTCAGAAGGTTATGAATATCGAGATCTTCAGTTTGAACAAAAGAAAATCTGTCTATCGGTCTGTAACTTTTTGTGCGCACAATCACTGTGGAATGATTTATGATACTGATTTGAAATTTGGGCACCTCAATATTATAACGAGTTATGGAACTAGATTATATTTTGATTTTATTCTGCTGAAGGTGATAAATGGGGGTATATAGGTAAAGCAGGCAAGTAAAAGTTCATAAAATTAGGATTTAGTGTACGAGAAGCCAAGGTGTCAAAAATTTTCTAGCAGCATCCACCCCCACCCTATTATTAAAGGGGATAAAAGAATAACGTGATTTTGTGTGTACAAGAAACAAAGACCTCATTTTCTTTGCATCAGCCACTTCCACTTTCACCCCTTTTAATAATTTGATGGAGGTAGTAGTGGGAAACTTGGATATGAAGAGACTCGTGTAGGAAATCTGGATGTGGAAGTAGTGATTCCTTAGGCAGCGGTTTTTATATTTTTTATTTAAAAAAATTTAGTGTACTTTTACTCTTCTCTTGACAACTTTTATGTAGATCTGAAACAAGAAATTTGAAAAGTAAAAGTAGGTACGATTCTTTGGATTAAACATATGACAAAATTGATTATCTTTGGAAAGGGAACTATTAGGGTAAGAACATTAGTTTTTTATTATAGACTTTCATATTGCTTCATTTTAGTACAACTTCCTGTTAAGTTGGATGTGTTATAGACCCTATTAAAATCAATAATCAGATTGAGTAATATTTTTTCAAACTGCAATGAACAGCAGCAGAAAGTCTTTCAGACTTAGAAACATTTTAATCCCCCAGAAGAACATTCTTCATCTATCGGATGAACGCAGAATTTTCGAAACTGTAATAAAAAAATACTGGAAAATATTTTCAAAAACTGTAATGTTTGCCTTTCGCAGATTTTTTTTTAGCAATTTAGAAAGTACGCTCAAATCTGATTCTTGCTAACAAAAGTCGCAGCATGACTTGTGACGGTTTTAGGTTTCCATCCAGCTTCAAGTGCTTCGAGTTAAGACACAGGGAAGTTTTATTCATTCCAAATAGCAAATTTTTAATTTCAACTAAAATTGTGGCGAAGTAAAATAAGCATCATAAAATGAGGATGCGGGTCTCTCTATAGCAGTCGCTCGAAAGGTAGTCGAAGTCACGTCATATGCTGTGAGTACGTCTGCAAAAACTGGAAAACCTCACTTAACTTATACATTGCTTCAAAAAGCACTGATTAGTCCTGTACAGGCGTCCATAGGGATTCGTAAACCCGAATCCAAACGAGCCAAAATATTATTCATTACCATTATATGATCATCAGAAACAACGGCATTTCAAGAAATCTAAAGAATATGACTTTTGTACCAAAAATTACAGAAAATATAGTTCTTTTAAAAGAGTGGTATATTAGGAACTATAAAGAATGGAGCATTATGTTTTTTAAGCAGAATTTGGATCAAAAAAGTTAATATATTTGTGCCTTTACTTACTGTACGTTGTTCTGATATTTATACACATGTTGTTTATGAAAATGATCATATTAAATTCTTGTAACATTTAACCAATAACTAGAACACCATTGGATTTAGGGAATGTTTTGTTTTGTGCAATACCATTTTTGTATAATTGGATGCATATATTTTGTTGCGACATATCTTGTGATCATTTGTAAAAACCTGGTATACAACACACTTATGTGACTTATGTGGTCGCGTCTTTATGAACTTTGTCCTTTTATGACCTTAAATACCAAATCAATAGTACATTATTATTAATTTTATTTTAAATTTAACAAAAGCCCCACTATTTTTTTATCCCACCATCCTTCCTTCAGGTTTAGTTACATTTAAAAATTAACAGTGTCATAAATAGGCATATTTGTTGTTACGTAGGTATCTGATTTGAACAGATTCCCTCGGTAAAAGTGATATTTAAACGTAATATTTGATGCTTATTCAACAAGCGTTGATGTGTAACAAACTTCACTCTGTATTTACATCATATTTGAGCATGGTACGTTCTTCTACTTCTATTTTTATTTAAAGCAAGGAAAAGTGAATCTTAAATTTCTCTTGTCAAGCAGTATATCGTGAAATAAATCATATGTAACCTGGCAACTAATAATATGATACGCATCATTCAACAAGAAAGCGGCAGTTTTTTAAAAGTCGTTTTAGGCCTCTGTGGGAAAAGACAACCTTTCTTTGACTAATTAATTTTATTAAAATGCTTACACGGATATTTTGGCTGGCAGAATCTGCAATCGAAACGGATATGAAAACTGTTATAAAGTGTCCTTTTCAACTTTTAGAATCGTAAACTGTTATTCTCACGGTCGACATTTAGTAATTATGAGATAATTAAGAGAAAACTAGTTCTTTTTCTTTGATTTTGCTAAAAATATACGCATGTCTTTCAGTTATAAAATCCCAATTAAGTAATTTTGAACTCTTATATTATACGACCTTATAATAATTAATAAGTATTAGTAAATTAAGGTTTTTATCTACTGCATATTCTTAATTACGTGTTTTAAACATCTTTAATTTAATTTTTGCATGCAGATATAGACAGGTGAACGGAAAGATTATTTAGGAGTTTAAATTATTCCCAATATTGCGAATTATATTATGTACATATGCTGCATGCACGCATGTTTTAACAACGCTAATAACAAATTTAAATTTGTGGTATCCAAAAATAAACATTTCATGTAAAACTTTTCATTTTATAGTTGCAAGATGTATAATAATTCATACGAAGCATAACACAATTATAGAAATAATTCCAAAGATGTTTAGAGTACACCAGGAGAATAAAAAAAAAATGCCAAAATACTGTGATTATTCAATTGGCCTTCTGTTAGCTTTCCATCAAATAGATTATTCTTACTATTACCAATGCTGAGGGTCATTGAGTTTTCAAATAATTTGATATATTATTTGAATCATACTTGCTTGGTAGGTGTTTGTTAGGTATGAAGGATATAGATCACAAACATATTTTGCAAGCTGTGAAGTTCCACAAGGATCGAACTTATGCCCTCTTTTATTTTTGATTTTCATTAATGACATAACTGCTTTGAATCACATCACTTGCTTGTAGATTACTTAAAGACGGGAAAACATGGAAGTAAACTCACTAGAGGAATACATCTTATAATAAATGGAGCTTGACAAAATTTTTAACTGGTGTTTAGTAAATTTAAATAACGCCAAATGTAAGGAAATGTTAACCAGAAAAGATACTCTGTAGTTTTCAACTAAAAAATTGACAGCAACATTCTCGAATGTTGTACAAATTATAAAGATCTGGAAATAACTTTTAGTAAACTTTCCTTCACATATCATGTTAATGAAATTATTCAACCTGCCTCTAAAGTACTGGGTTTCTTTCTTAGAAATTAGAGGGGCTTTGAAGATATGTTATTAAATTGTTATATGTGGCATTTAATATTAACTGACTTGAATTAAACTTTTTGTTTCCCAAATTAGAGTACCATCATACTTTTTACTGCAAAGTTGTTCGTACAAACATTATGTCAAAATCACCAATACTAATAAGTGCAACATGTTCACAATATTTCGCATTTATGTGACCTTCGCTGTGATAGTTTAAGTAGAGTACATGATATCAGCCAATAAAATATCTACAGTTCTCAATTTTTAGAGGCGATGGGACTCACGAAAATGAAGCATCACAACTCGTGAGAGGTTAGAAGATTCATAAAAACCCTGCGTCACTAAATAAGAAACCATACGGTAACCTCCATTCCATATTCAACATGGTAGTCTGAAAATTAGCTAATATATCTTGGTCCGTTTTTATTTTTTAAATTTGACTTCAGATACGAATTAGCCTCAAAAGTCTCATTATATCAAGTTTTACGTATATCCGTAAAAAATAAAATTGGATATTTTCACTTATCTGAAATGTAAGTAGAAAGAAATGCTTATAGTTTGAAAACATATTTTTTGAAGTATTCTTGGCATAGGTTAAAATATGTTTCATGGCACTATACGATTTAAAGTTAAAATTTTTCATGGTCATCTCAGTAAGTTAAAATTAAGGAAATCAAAATTTTGGACAATTATTTATTAGTGGTCTGTGGAATACCTTGAATGGACAGTATTTTATTCAAGCCCCTCTCTGTCCATTATTGTTTAAGATGATGTATTATACTTACTAATCTTTGACAAACGAGTTGTATGCAATTGTTCTTGATAAGTATGAACTAAAGTCAAATGTATTAAACACTTTTAGAATCAAATTGTGACACCACCTCGAATGACAGGGAATACCTTTTATGTGGATCAAAGGGTTTTTCCAAAAAGAACTGTAATTCTAAAGAATATACTTTCCAAGATTTCGGTTTCTGTGCTTGAAGTGTGTTCAAAATTGGGCAAAGAACTGCAATCAACAAAGTTTTTCAACAAATCTTGGAACGTAAACGTTTTCTGAGATATTTTATAACCGTTTTGATTTTGTTTTCGTCCAAAGTTTCTCCAGTTTTTGTTTGTCGCCGACTATTGCGAATATATTATCCTCATTTTAAGAAGTAATTACCCGCCTTTATAAGATTGAAAGATATAAAAGAAGTTAATTATAACTTTCCTCACAAACATTTTATTACAGCTACTGTAAATATTCTCGTTGGACGTTCCAAGAAGTTGCTGAACGCTAAAAGTTAATTTGTTAAGCAAATTTATTAATGATGAAAGTTCGTATTGTTTTTATTTCTTGTTTGTGTATTATGTAAAGAGCGATTAATTAATCCATAAGATTACAGTGCGTTTCACCAGAACAATCGTTCCTAAAATAATTCTAGACTTACTGTTTTCATGATGGTAATGCAGAACATGATATTACCTGAAACAAAACAAAAAACATAAGTACATATTTATACTATAACAATTATAATAATATAATAAACTGATTTTATTTAAATGAAGTATTACACCTTAGCCGGGAAAGGAGGACAGTGATGAATTGAACTGTCAATAGTTTCAAGCGGCACATGTCATTGAGCGACGTTGATTTGATAAGCTTTCGTAAAACTTATTTTGAATTACACCCCCTCCAAATTTAAACGCCAACATGATCTGTTGCATCCACTGATTACGTGCGTTTATTACATCGTCCTTTTTGGACCTGGGTATAGTGCACAATTTATAAAGATTTTACTTCCACATCCAGTGGAAGTGCAGTAACGCAAAAAAAAATTGAAAATTTTTACTGTTCAAATAGGCTTAGAATGTCCTGAAACGTCGAGATTTTAAGTTTGAGCAAGAAAATGTCTGTCTGTCGGTCTGTCTGTACCTTTTTTCTTGTGCGCACGATTACTCTGGAACCGTTTAAGATATTCACTTGAAATTTGGTACACGTATGTATTTTAACGAGATCTGGAACTAGATACGTTGAAGGGTTGGGGGGTAAATTGGGGTAAATGGGAGTAAATAGGTAAATCAAGCAAGTAGGAGCCCATAAAATTGGTATTTAGTATATATAAGAGAAGCTAATTTCTCAAATAAATTTTTGGCACTAGCTACCCCCATTTCCAAACCCAACCCACTATTAAAAGGGGTGAAAAAAAATAAAATTGTGAGTTAGTGTGTGTACAGGAACCAAAGGCCTCACAATTTTTTTTTACTTCATGTAAAAAACCCTCTCCACCACCTCCACCCCCATTACCGATATGCCATATCGTTTTGTGAGTTTTTGGGGTAGGAGATTTCATTTTTTTTTTCATTGTGAAAGACTTGGATAGAAAATCTGGATGTAGAAAGAGTGATTCCCTAAATTAGTATTATCGTAATTTATGAATAAATCACCCATAGTGCCACTAAGAGGAAGTTTTATTAATTTGTTGTTTATTAGGTTTGAAATATCCTCTTTTGAATTGTGTATCTTGGGGTAGGAAAAATGCTTGCATAAGTGTGTAGACGTGTCCTATTGATGTTAGAGTAAATCGGCACAGGGGACGTCCTTTTGTTTCCGTTTACGTTGGCTTTGAGAATAATATTTTGGCAATGAAGAATTAAAAAAAAAAACAAATTTTGGGATAGTCAGCTCGCAGTCACAAGTCATAGTCTTTGGTACGAAACTTATCTGCGGGAAGCCCAAAACTGCTTCGATAAACTCACATTACACCTAGGTATCCCGCTGGTAGTTGGAAATTTTCCTGTTAGATAGGTACCAATACAAAGTATAATATGTGTAAGTACAGAAAAAGCATGTGTTTATAAAGTAATTATAAAAGTAATAATTGACGTTTCGTTTACCATAATTTATAGTATTTATACCTTTATGCTGATTTTCATATTTAAGTTTATAAAAGGGTACTTTGACAATATAGCTATTTTTTTCTTGCCGTGTTCAAAGACTTCGGTTCTTGCAAAGGTGAAATGCACGCTGTATAAACATTTATTTGTACATCACTGTTTGCGTTGATTGACTACGTAAAGTGCCATCATTATAAATTTGCAACTCGGAATTATATTTTTGTCTGAGTTATTATAAATTTTAGTCATGGTAATATTAATGTTTAAGTCACTTGGCGCGTCTTAGTAGTCATTGTTTTCTTTGATTCATTAAGATCTTTATTACGAGCAAGAACATTACTTGCCGAAGTTAAACCCAAAAATAAAAAGAAAACATTTACGTTAACACCTGTAAATTAATAAACACACACGTGAGAGTAATATAAAGAAATAATAATTATAATATAAATAAAGCAATATTAATTTTATTCAATATAACACAGCTGGTGCAAAAATGATGTCTTTTTAAGAACTTGATATAAATGATTTTAAATCTGGAGATACTTGGTTGTAATAGAAAACAGTATTGTAAGTAAAACTACAAACAAGTGTACATAGTATAGTATGCGGTGAGACTTGAGGAATAGCTGTGTGATATCTTTGAGGAATTTTGTTATCGTTGTACCTCGTGTTCTTTACTTGACAGGTAATTTATGTTAAACTGTTAGTAACTACCACTGACCCATAATTTCTATTTAGATTGTAGCAATCGATGGCAAATAAACAAGGCTATTATTGATACTGATATACTAGTATTTAAGTTTGTCTTGGCCATACGCTACCGTGTTTGTGTGTTTACCAATAATGTGGAGGGAAATGGAGTGGCGGGTTTTTTTATTGTTTAGCTTATTTAGATTACAGACATAAGCTAATTTAAAAAAACCTAACGAAATTGTTTTCTAAAGGCTGAAGATATCAAAGTAATTATTCTTTCACAGCTTTTAATGCCTTAACCTACACTACAATATGTAATGGTACGAGAACAAATCCTAGTAAAAACTATACGTCAAAGAAAACAAAACCAGGATCGCAAAGGCAGACTCTTGATTTTCTCCGGATTTGATTTTAAAAGTTAACTTTGACTTTACAGAAACCATTATGCTAATAAAAACCATAAGTTATCAAAATAGAAAAATAGTAAAAATCAACTTTCATCTCAAAAGACGTTTTATGGCAAAACAAAGCAAATTTTTGGAACTTACGCAAAAATGTGTCTTAATAACATTTTTTTGTCGCGAAGGTCACAAATTTCGAAAGTGCGCCAACATGTGATATTTCGAAAGTGCGCCAAAATGTGTATGCATTGTCGCTCCCCGACGTAACCACAAAATTAGAAAGTACGCTTTACACGGACACGGAAAATGACAAAAATTTTAAAGTTTGCAAAATATTAAGTACAAAAAGTGTGATTGGGGCGTACCCTCAAAAATAAAATTGTAGACAAATAAGGCTAAAATTACCAAGGGAAACTTTTATGATAATTATAAATTATTTTCATCTGGAGACTTGACTATGGAACAGTAGCACCGGATAGCCACTGGAAAAATATAATTTCATGCGAATTTTCAGTTTTAACAAAATTATGGAAAATGTCAAAAAACCCTTGAAAATCCTTATTATACGAATGCGAGTACGAATATCTCCATAGGGATCGCAAAATTACTGTTAGGAACTGTAAAGCTAGCCACGACCCTCAGTCTCAAGTCATAATGCAACATGTGTTCTATGAAATGGTGAAAAAGTCCATCATTGCCATGTTTGTTAGGTAGCTTCTAATATAATAAATTATATAGGCTATCAGACTTATCTGGGGGCGAGCGTAGAGGCGACTTCAATGTGAATATCAGTCGATATTCCGTTGAAGCAACGTCTAGCGCGGTTAGTACTTGGATGGGCTCCCATCTTGGGAAATACAGCGTTCTCGTCCCACCTTCTAGAGGCTTGTATATCAGTGTATACTCGGAAGTTACGTAATTTCAGACGAGGATTACGTAGTGGATATACCATCCTTCGGAGGGGATGTAAAGCAGGCGGTCCCTTGTCTATTAAATGTTAGGCAAGTAAAAGATCCCTACTCTTCTTAAGGGAAGAGGTTCGGCAAAATTTCCAGGTTGGGGGCAGCTCGTCTCCTGGCGTCGGTGATAGACCCTGGTAGCGGAAATAGGCCGACGTTAAACAGTTAAAAAAAAAAAGACTTATCTGCATGCTTTGAACTTTATACAATAAATGATATTTGAACTCTAGCATTTTCTATGGTCAACTTTTTAAGTATTCGTAAATTTCCATTAAAATCCGTTAAATTACGTTATTTTATATCTTCATTACCAAAATTGCCTATTTTGTTATTATTATTAAAAAATATTTAACTCCGGCCCTGTCTGAACCTTGTATTGCCTTTAAGGCGACCTTGTAAACATTCTAGATTATCGCGGTAAGTAAGGAGTTAGTCTTCTAGAAGTTCTTGTTAAATAGTTGGAAATAATTTTCTGTACCTTTCGTTTTTTTATATATCTTTTACATTAAAATGCTACTACGTATCTCATTTCTATGTATTAACCTTATTTACGTTCAGAGATTTGTTTGATATAAAAATTTGTTTATCTGTAAAATGTCATTTAATCTATTCATTTAATAAGAACTATATTGGCCAACTATTCATTTAATAATTTGGTTATTTATCTTTTTTGCAGTATTTACAGTAGTTTTTGTGCAATAATTATTAATTTATTTTTTTATATTGCCATATATATTTAACTTTTTTTTACATTATAAATCTGTCGTCTCTCTGTACATTTTTCATTCTGTTTGATCTGTATAATCCAAGCACAGCTTTATTTGTCCATACTCTGATTTGCCAATTGCTCTACCACATCTTTTATCTTTACAATGTTATTGTTAATTAGCTATTTTTGATTTCAAAAATCCTTTAGTTTATTTAGAAATTTTACCTTATTATATCCCAGACGGGATTTATTCTTTTTGAAGTAATACAATATAGTTTTTTTATAAAAAACAGAAGTTGAGAAGTTGCTTTTTCCTTTAGGTTATCATATTGGATTTGCTATATTGAATTTTCCAGACTTAAAATTATTCTCATTAACATTAGGTGATAAGGAATGTCTAGCGAATTTCAGGTTTCTAGAAGATTGAGAAGTGCTAAAAGAAGACCCGTATACTTCTTGCTAACAAACAAAATCACATGTCAAAGATTTTATATTATACGTTCAAGATAGACTATATATAGATGAACACCCTTAAAGCTACTTCACATGCATTCATATTTGTTTTAATTTTTACTCGCATTAATATTGCATTTAAAAAGCTTTTACAGAAGTATTCCAATTATGACGTTTTTAATAATGATAGTTCTGGTAGCATTTCTAGCATCATATTCCCACGTCAATATTGAAGTAAAAGAATTGTTCACATTAAACTAGTAAGCCATTTGGAATACAAAGGATATTCAAATTAGAGAAGGTCCTAAATTGACATCAATCAATTACTTAAAACAGTTTACGATACAAACATAGAAAGCCTTTATGTATCTTTAAACATCAATTAGAACAGATATAAAAGCTTCCTTTTGCCGCCGGCAGAAACATGTTTTAAATATTGTTTTCGATGTACTTAATTTTAAATGTAGTGTTTGGTACGGCTTTCATCTGAATATACGGACTGATGACATACACATATTACTGGTTCCATTCTCTTTTTTGCTACAGATCTGGGTATCCACCCACAAAAAATCAATTAAGATAGAAAGACTAACTAATTGGTCCAGGTTTTTATTAAAAATGCCATTGCCTATTGCGTTCTTTATTACCGAAAATGTAAATTTTATATATAGGACGTACACTTCTGTGCAATAATATTCCGTACACTTGAACAATCAAGTAATCCAGTTTTTACTAATATTAAGTGATGTGAATCAGTCTTTTTGGAATTTAGATTTTTTTTTATCATATAGGTTATAAAAAAGTGACATTGATTGTGAAATTGATTGATTTCGATTTATAACAAATGCAAAAATTGATGTTGAAAAATTCACAGATACGACTGCACATAACTGCGATTGTATTTATTGTGTAAATAATGTAACCTAATATTTTGTACATATGTCCGTCATTACAAGACTGAAAAACTTTTTCATCGGTAAACATAACATTGTTCCAAATCTCCAACGGGCGATAGACACAATTTAAACAAAACATAATGCGGGCTTGCTTCTGTTCTTCTGTTGATATGGACTTCTTGGCACTTGTACAGTATTTTATTTCCGATTTTCCTATCCTTCGGCTAGCTGTTGACCTCGATGCTGGAAAATTTGTCATGAACACAGCGTCTCTTGCTATTTGAAATGGTTTTTTCCTCAAATAGCCAGGGAGTGCTTCATCTTGAACGAGATTTGAACTTCTCGATCGGCCTGAACCGTCTTTTCTCTTTACGCTACCTTCCTCCTCCCACTTTTCTTCATACTCATAACAGTACTTTTATTCAATTGATAATGGCTAGCAACTGCTCTGAATGACCTCTCTTCAATTTTAGAAAGAATTAAAATTGTTTCATTTTTAGTTAATTTTGGCATTGCGAAAATATGACACTGACACTGACAAATAAATAAAGAATGATTTAATATAGCGAAAAATAGGTGTACGGGATTTTATTGCATAGAAGTGTACATATACACTGATAATCAAAATTAACGCGCCCAAAATTTACTATGATTTTGAAGTTGATTTTTTTTTCCAAATCATTTGTCATTTAGTTTTATTTTTTTGCTTATTTGCTCTGTATGTTAACATCTTTGAAATGTAAAGCCACGCCGATATTAAGTAAAAATTACTTTGTCTTTAATTACAGGGCGTAACAATGAACAAAAATCCAAATACACCGTAAGAACCACCAGTATAGTTTGAACCCAACTGTATCTTCATCTTTCCTTAACATTTTTGTTTTTTGTCGACTTACTTACTATTAAGGAAGATGTACCAAGTGAAATAAATTATACATTTTTTGGATGCCATCTTTTTTGTTACTTAACCGATCTGAATAAACATGGCATTAGATAGGCAATTTAGTAGGCTACAAGATCTTGAGTTCAAAACGTCAAACATAAAAAACCCAAAATGGTGAACATCCTTAAAATTGAGATTTTTCTCTCCTCGTTTTTATGGATTGGATTTTTTTTTAAGAGCTATTTAATACATATAGTGGAAATAAGGAACCGGAAAGTATGCAAAATTGTGCTAAAGCTATAAAATCTATTCCCTCATTTTCGAGGGTGATGAACACGAATAACAGGGTGAAAAAGTTTTTAGTCATGTGCACTCCCTGAAACGGCCAAAAACCACCCCACCCCACCTTGCTTATTTCTCATATAACAGCTTAGCATCAACTATTTTTGCAAGGATTCTTTATTTTTTCATGGGGATATAGCCGATGGAGAAAGGTGATGTCAGGTTGTAGACCCCAACCGCCCTTGGGGGTGAAATATACCCTGTTAGGGGGTGTAAAATAGCTTCTTTTTTTTGTTAAAGACGTTTACTCCCCGTTTTCGTGGATGCTGATCAAGGACAATGGTAAGAGTGTATTGTGACAACCTAGGGGGGTTGGTCTCATCCCCCCAGGGGGTGTTTTTTTATTTTCTAATTTGTATATTGAGTTGGATTGGTTTCAAAGTCACCATTTTATACCCTCATCAAAAATGAACCTATCCTCGCAAGGATTTGAAGTTCATGTTCCTTAAAGCGGGATATAAGGAAGAGAATACCTTTGTTAAACATTTCTGTTTTTAATAAGTTGTATATACAGGACACGATTGTTAGTACAATATAATATTTGTTACAAGACATTAATATAACCTAGGGCGCTTACAAAGAGAATTGCATGATTCATATTTCTTGAAATGAACATCACATTCAATGCTATTGTCTCCTTCATCGCCCGCACTTTCCGTTTCCGATTCATAATTGGAAATATACACTTCGGGTATAAAATTTAGGAGGTTTACAGCACTATTATAACTATTATCGAATTCGTCTGTTTCTATGCTCGGTTCATCGTCTTCATCCTCTGACTACGGATACCTTGAGGACACATGATTTACCCAGAGAACAGTAAAGGCGGCAAAAGCAAATAAAATGATAGTACGAGTCCCTAATACCAGCCAAGTCACTACCTATTATCATTATTATTATTATTATCATGAAAGGGGTGGTTTCCGACAGTTTAATGGTGAAGAAAGGGTTGAATCAACGTATAACCATTTTTTTCTTGATCAACGTCCTCAAATACGGGGAGTAAACGTCTTTAACAAAAAAGAAGAAGCAATTTTACACCCCCTGACAGGATAGATTTCATCCGCAAGGGCGGTAGCGGTCTTCTACCTGACATTACCTTTCACCATCTGTTATATCCCCATGAAAAACCGCTGCCCAAGGAATCACTACTTCCACATCCAGATTCTCTATCCAGTCACTCACAACGAAAAAACTTTGTATGTGAAAATAATTGTTTATGGAACTTTAAGAATATAATATTTGAAATTCTCTACCCCAAAAACCCATAAAACGATACCCCACATCGGTAGTGCGGTGGGGGTGGTGATAGGGGAGTGGTAGTGGGGGGTGGATGAAGTAAAAAAATATTTTGAAGTTTCATGACATTTTAAGCCTATTTGGACAATAAAAATTTTTAAAAAAATTTTTGTCGTTACTATACTTCCACTGGACGTGGAAGTAAAATAAAGAATCCCTGCAAAAATAGTCGATGCCAAGATGTTATATGAGAAATAAGCAAGAAGGGGTGATTTTTGGCCGTTTCAGGAGATGCGCATGACTAAAAACTTTTTTCACCCCGGTATTCGTGTCAGCACCCTCGAAAACGAGGGGGAGGATAAGTTTCATGACTTTAGCACAATTTTGCACTTTTTAGGGAAAATCCCGACTCCTTATTCCACTAATACAGAAACGAATATAATAAGAAAATTTGGGGCTATAATTGAATGTAAACTGCATTATTTTTACTTTGCTGCTGGTAAAATAAAATTCACAGTGTTTTAAATTTTTAAAAAAAATATTGTTACGCCTTGTTTCCAGAAGAGTTAACTTACAAAACAAAATGAAAATAATTAAAATCGGACAAATAATTTAAAGAAAAATCAGGTTCAGTCATGGTAAATTTTGGTCGGCAGCGAATTTAATTAAATTAAATACATTTCTTAAAATGACTGTCTAATAAGACATGAAGAATTACAGTTTTCCAAAGTCAATAGATTTAAAGAAGGTAGAAACTCTTTATATGCAATTCATTCCTGTCTGTTTTCCTCCACGCAGTATTCACTCTTTTTATTAAAAACATTTTGACAGACTTCTGAGATCCATGCATTATTTTAAGTGCCATTCCTTTCCTGACAGCATCAGGTTATCTGTTTCTTCGTAATACCAGCGTAAAGTTTTGGAGACCTCTTCTTCTCTCCTCTCATTTCTCTATATAATGTTCTCACTCCGGCTGATGTGGGAAAAATTGGGAATAAACGTGGTAGTATTGAGAAAAATGTCAATAAATATAAAATGTATGTATTGCAAGGCGTATCACGTGTTCACTACTGCTGTTAAAGATATCTTGCGTAAATTTTCACAGAGCAGATCTATTTATTTATGCGCTTTCTTTCAAATAAGGTAGTTGATTATAGAACAAAGTGGTTAAGAGATTCTTAAAAGTGATTTAGTTAAATATGAGGAACATTGTTTTGCCCATTTTATCACAACACTTGCAGTCTTACAGAGATTAAAAGAGTTTGTCCATCGAATTACAAAATAGATGTAGCTGTGGAAAATATATTTTACTACATTAGTTATGTAAGAAAATATGCTGATAATGATGACTGATCATAATTATGATTGTCAATTCAATTCTTACATTAACTATTTTAGCCCTATGTAATCAATGAATTCCAAGATATTTTAGAAAGTCATTAGCCAAACCGAACCAATCCAATGAGTGAACTTGCCCTGATCACATATGTGTGTGAGTTTAATGGCACTGGCCAAAGCCAACTAGCCACTAAAGCAATGTAAAACTATGGTTTTTCTTTTCATGTTAATAGAGTTCGGTAAAAGTTCTATGGTAGGGTGCATTATTTGTAAATGACCTTGGTAGCATAAATGGGCCGAATGAATAAAAACTGCTATTTATTTTTTTCATTATTTGTTTTTTAGTTTTAATACGCCATTTGTCAATCTGAATGAATATCTAACAAGCGCGCTATTAATAACTAATTTGTATTAACAAACTAGACTGTATAATAATATGCACAATTAATTAAAAATAAATGCCATAAAAACCTCTTTATACAAGTCACTAATCACTACTATCTGATAGTAGTCAATAATAATAGAGAGATAATAATTCTTATTAGAATATTATTAGTATCAACTTTCTTATTATTTTTGATATGTTAACAAAAACTTTTGGACAATTATAATCTGCTTTTGCGATCGCTGCATAAAAAACGAAATTGAATAGTTTTAATCATAAATTGCTTTTGTTGGTACTTCCATCTGAACGCCTTCAGGCTATTCAAGTACCAAATTGGATTGTGAGAACTGTGATAGTATTCACCATTATAAGCTTAATCGCATTTATAAAAGAACATGAAGAACATATGAAATAATATATACACCTGTACAGTTATGAAGATGTTTATAATCATTTTCGATTCGTTCAAATGAACTTACGTACAGATAATATCAACGGAAGGTTTATACGTTCAGGAAATATTAGAGACATATATATTTTCTAGCGTTTTCAACTTTTGATATTGTCAAATCTAATCCCTCGTTTAATTTGTTAATATTTTATCATAAAAATTGAAACAATTCATAACTAGATTTCATGGTAATATTTTAGATATTTTCAATAAAAATTATTATTTAGGATCAGCACTATTTGAATACATTTTTATATTTATAAATATGCTGACATTGTAGACAAGGTAATGTTATTAAAGAAAATCAACACCGACTTATTAAATTCCGACACACCACTTATCTCGGGTATTTCAACAAGGAAGTAAATGAGGATCGGAAGTGTCTTCCCGAACACCAAAGGGAGTGACTAGAGAGGAGGGTGTCTAGGTGGATACCAACAAGGCCCAAGGCGCTGACCATTGGAAGCATTCACGCGATGTCGCGAGTTTGCATACCTAGGTATTGTAGGTCTTTGTGCTTTTATTGTAATTTGTTATTTTAAATTTTACTTAGAAGCATTTTTCCTATATATTCCATACATAGAAAGCAAAGAACTACTTCATTTATTCAATTCATTAGAATTGTTGAACATTAAAATTACTTTTCATAAAGAGCAAAAATGATAAGCTCCCAAATAAATATGAATATACTACTATTCAGGTGAGAAAAAAGATCAAGAATTTGTGGTTAGTTTCCATTGCGAATGAGAGTTTTAAACAGAAGTTAAAGAAGAGTAGTGGTTCATCTCCTTCTTCGGAAAATGATTTGAGTATGAACTATTGAGTTTTGCTAGATGTTTTAATACAGATAAAATAAAAATTAACATAGCCATAAAGAAATATAAATGAAGAATAAGTATGGTCTTTTAGATAAATTTAGTCAGTATTTTGAATTTAAAAAACCCAAAAACAGTTGTGTATATCCAACAAACGCATTTTTTAGAAATATTTGCGATTTAACTTGGAACCAATTGAAAATAGAAGTTGATTTTATATTTTCCATGAGGACCAATCTTAATGTTTACCATCCGTTTCTAATGAGATGGTATGACGCTAACTCCTGATGTGATGTTGCTTTAAAGAAATTGGTTTGGTCGCATGGTACAGACAACAGACAACAAAGCGTGTATATCATTTTACCACAATTTTTACGTGGAGCGATTTTAAAATCGCAATTGTATTGAGGTGACAGTAGGAAACATGTGGCATGTCACGTGTCGTCTAGTATCGCCTGTTGTTATTGTGCGCTTGCGCTTTTTCATCTGTTGTTTGTATTATGTGGCTAAATCAATTGGAGCAACATATCAGTAATTGTGATACGTCAAATGTTAATGTCATTTAAGGAAAGTTTGGGACAAGCAGAACCTTATCGAAAGTTGACGGATGCTCCCGGTAACAGAACCAGCGTGTGGCATGTGACAATGACGCATGTATGCCTTATATCGCTGCATGTCGCTTCGGAGAAGAGACTTCGTATAATATACATCATTGCCTCATAGCCTAAATGTTTCCTCAGCGAAGTTGCCGCGAAAATCGTGCATCAAAAACAGGCCATTAGATGACAAGTAGCATACCCAAAGTGATACCTTTTAAGAATTTTGTGTCATAACTAGATCAAATACTACTATTAAGTAAAGAAAAACCTTTTGCATCTTATTGGTTGAAAAGAATATTTTGACCAAATGGGATGACGGATGCAGCAGATACATGCGAATCTTATAGAATTAGCTTAAAATAGTTCATATAAAACCGAGTATAAAACCAGGAAATATGTAAATTTTCCGGTATCAAAGTCCTGGAAAATTTAGAGAAACACAAATAAAACTATTAGTACAAATTTAAAAAGTAAGATACCGTTGTCAATGGATATAAAAACGTGCTACTTTATCCTCTTACCATTTAAAATTTTACCACCACTTTGGGGGTTGAAGTGGCGCGATCGGTAATACCCAATAAAAATGTCCTCCTTGATAATAAAATCGATGGATCCGAGCGTTTTTCGAAAAAATGATCATATATTTCGTTTTCAGTGGGCCTCTCTGTAGATTTGACAATTTCTAATGATTTATTTTAAAATTTTCTATTATTTCAATTAATCTCACTACTTTTTAGCTTCTGAAATGGAATCCAATTGTTTCTTTCAATACAAAATTTTCAGTTCAAAAGTTTAATTTTCAGTTCAAAAATTTCATTTACACTTCCTCAAAAATGTGTTTTTCTGTTTAACTTGACATTAAAAACGTACGATCGCTAGTTCTGTTTATATATTCTTTCGAATTACAGCTATTCGATTTCGCAATTCACTGTGAGTTTATGTTTTACCTTATATAATAATTTAAGTTAATTAAATGCTTAACAGAAAAGCAATTAATTATTTTTTAATTACATTTACTGAGAATCTTAGTATAGGAGCGTGCATGACAAATTCTAAAATAAAAGAAGTAGGTAATGAGGCTCTCACGACTCCGCCCACTCCGTAATAAATGTCTAAAACTGTTTCTAAACTAAATGAATTATTACATTATTACTTTAGTGCACACGAAGACGGTGCATATTAATAGTTATTTGACTAAATTAATAAGAAGCGTGTTATTAAATCATACATATGTATATTTACAAGTGTTATTTCAAGCTGTGGAAATAAGATACATAAAGTTACGCTGATGCGAAATACAATTCAGCACATACTTTTTAAAATAATACGGGAAAAATACGCATTTACAGACCAGGAAATACTTAGATAAGTATAACCTAGCAAAGCACTTCGCATCTGGGTCGTGTATTTTTAAAATAATTCCCTAATTCATTAGTTAAAATTTACTTATTTCGGGGTTTTAAAGTAATTCGATACAAAATGAAATACCACAAGATAACATTTAGAAAGGTTTCATTCGTATTTTCGCTTAAAATCGCAAGCTCTGATAAATACCGAAATATTCATTTCGGAGTAAGTGAGCAATGATGCGAGGAAGGTATGGGCTGTTTCAGTACTAGCTGCTCAGCCCGCCATCACCGTATTCCATCCTCGGCATTTAGGCCGCCATATTGGAACCGCCATTTCGAATTCTACAATTTTCATAATTCTCTTGAAGGTTTGTAGTTACTCCCTATCTACTTGCATAATTTCCTAGTTCCATAAGTTCCTGACAATCTTTTCAAAAATAGTGGAAAAATGCTTTTCAGAGCAAATAGGAAACTACTTTGAGACCAACAATATTTTTTATAATAAGCAACTTGGTTTTAGGAAATCAAAAAATACCACCTCTGCAATTTTCGATTTGATTGAACAAGTTTTGGGAGTTGTCGAGGGTCGGGAGCATATGTGCACTCTATTTTGCGACTTAAGTAAAGCGTTTGACTGCGTCTTACACAAAGTGCTGCTGGAAAAGCTAAAGAGGTATAAGTTCTGCCATAACAGTATATCATTATTAAGATCATATTTAATAAATAGATATCAGACGATTAAAGTAAATATTGCACAATCCAATAAAACAAAAATAATACATGGGGTACCCCAAGGCTCAGTACTTGCCCCCCTCCTATTTTAAATATATGTGAATGATTTCCCATATTCAAGCGAACACTCTAGTGACATACTGTTTGCAGACGATGCGACTATTTCGGTTCAGAAAAAGAATATTGAACAACTTCTGCAATGGCGTGTGAGGCGGAGTCAAAGGCAGAACAGTTGTTCAGGTCAAATAAACTTACATTAAATAGAGAAGAAATAGTGCATATGATCTTCTCAATGCGTAATAAGATAGGGCACCATGTTTCCGACTTCCAGGAGTCAACAAAGTTCTTGGGAGTTTATCTAGATGACAAATTGACCTGGCAAGTACATGTAGAAAAAGCCAGCAAAAAATACATTTATTTTGAGAAATGTGGCAAACGAAGTAGGTGAAGAAGCTTTGAAAAATGCATATTTTGCACTATGCCACTCTTTCCTATGTTGTTTTAGTTTGAGGTCAAACATCAAATTGACTTATAATGTTTGCTCTACAAAGCCGAGCAATACGTATAGTATCAGGATAAAATTATAAAGAAGACTCTAGAGAACAGTTTCGTAGACTAAAGATACTCACGTTACCCTCAATATATATTTATGAGTTGCTTTTGTATGCTAGAGAGAACTTGTATCCTCAAAGTGTAAACAGACAATGTGACTACCATTATAGTACAAGACACAGAAATATGCAGCACCGTATGTCAGATTAACTGAAAATCAAAGAGGAATTCAATTTTTAGCACCCAAATTTCATAACAAATTGCCAATGAATATAATAAGACTACCAGATCTAGCATTCAAGAAAAAAATAAGGTCATCTTGCTCGAAAAAACTTTTTATTCATATGATGAATTACTATCATATAATTTTAATAGGATATAAGAAAATGTTGCGTTTGTTAAATTCCTGATGTTTGTTTTTATACCTTATATGTTAGCGAGATATAAATATGTATATATTTGTAAATTTAAATATTGACTTGTGCAAATACCATTTTTGTATATAGAACCAATAAATTGATTGATTGGTTGATTGATATCTGGAAGAGCCCAAACAACCCAAGCAGACACACAGAGCTCCTTACATTGGTGTTTATATTATGCTTTACCATCAAATCATCAAGAGTCAAGAAGAGGACCGCAGTACTGCCTTGATTAATGATTACTTGATTGACTGATTATTTCCTAAATAAAACAAAATTTTCCAAAGTTATTCCGGGTGCACAGCTCTCGCATCTTGGTTTTGGGGGTTGTCTAACTTTTGTGGTGTATTTTATGCAAACATGGAATTTATTGTAATCAAACTTATTTCAATTAATTATTTAAAAACATTTATTCCTCTTTTCTATTTTATTTGAAATAAAATATTTGAAAGTATTTTTTCTGTTATTTCAATTATCATTCCATTTTATTGTTAAAAGTATTTGTCTCGTTCTCGTCGTCTATTAGTAATTATTTTTTTGTTTAACTCACTCTAACTGAAAAACAGAATGATAAATTGGTTTCAAATTTTACTACATATTTGTTACCGATATGTGTATAGAGGAAAAAATTTTAATAAGTGTAGAAAAGATGAACTTTTTTCTAAAATAATGTCGAAGAGAGAATTGCGATGGTAACTATAGGAAGCGGGAACTTTTTTATCTTTTGAAATAGATACGAATTATTTTGAGAAGAAATAAAGATATAGGACTGAAAAAACTTTTCTTTTTGAAACTTTTTTAGTATCACTTACAGTTTTCGAGAAAAATGCATTTGGTAATACGGAACACCTTCGCAGACATCTATTATCAGAATAAACTCCTATTGAAATTCATTATTATCAGCCTTGTACTTCAACTACCGTAAGCAATTATTTAAAAGAATTCACAATAATATTAATAATATTAACGCCAAGTTAAGTCAATTTGTAAACGTTTTCCTCTGAATATATTTGAAGCAATTGATTTATTATGGCAATGTAACATAATCGTATAAAAAGTGTGTTGTTCTTGCATATTATTATTAATAGTTATTAATTGTTACAAACAATTTCTTAACAAATATGTGTTTTTTTCATAGTTATCAAACAGAAAATAGAAAACAAAATTATTTTTTATTTGTTTATTTCTTATATCTCTGATTTCTTTGTTTTGATCTATTAACGAACTAAAATTCAAATTATTTTTTATTAAAATCAGGAGCATTGCCTATTGGTTGGATAAAGCAAATTGTGGGCTGTGCACTTTTGGTTGTACATCAACGATTTTGTTACATACATAATTAGAATGAGGAAGTTTTAAAAATTAGAAGATAATTATTACGTAATGAGGAAAACAATAATTTTCTGAGTAGGTTCTCTTATTAAAAGTAAATAAATGCAAATATAAGCAGATTATAGACAACATTAAACATAAAAAATATTATGTTCCAGTTTATATTGTTCACATTGAAGTAATGCCGACTACAGTTTCGCCTACAAACTGAAACGGCACCCACGATAATCGTGATGACTTCAACCTTGCTGGTTTTATAAGACAATTCTACATAATTTCATAAATAGCTAAAACACTGTAATGCTGTGCACTCTCATACCTACACAATTAGAAGCAATACACATAAATGTATGTTTATCAAAGTAAAACACGTTTTATATCGGAAATTGTAATATAAATTACAGTTTATGTATAATTTATGTTATCCAGATATAAATCATGCGTATTATTATAAACTCCTATTATACACTTTGTCATCTACAATTAGTTTAATTTAATTCAAACGCACAGCAGGCCAAACAAACAATAACAGTAAACGTAAATAATAGACCAGGCTTGCTTGCAAAGCCATAATTTTATTTAATTTTTATGATTGTAAAATTGTTGCAGGTGGAAGGGTTCTAAAATTATTCAAAAGTACTTGTTCAAGAGAAACTTTTTCGAATTCAATTATTCGAAAGGAGAATTACGCGAATTGAAGCTTATTTTAATAAAAATTGTTTGAAAAATCTATGGTTGAGAAAAACGGTCAAGGCATGAACAAACAATTTTACTGACAACTGGACAGTAAAATAAAAGTAAAAAAAAGTTACTATGAGCAATCCCTAAATATTAGGTCTTCAATTTTAGGGTCGCAATTTGATACTAGGCGCTGCAGCCTGTCTATACAATCTTGATATTTCTTGCGGGATAGAAGATCAGTTTCACCCACAACTAACTATTTTAAATGTAGTTCATACTTAAATGTTGTTCTCGCTATAGTGGTTAAAGGTTTTTTTTTTGTGGATCTAAATGTGATTCTAATTGTTTCAGTATTTCGGGAATTACGGCTCTGTTTAATAACTGAACTTATACAAACAGTATGAATATGTTTTGCTTTACACCATGATCAAATAAATGGGTTAGACTTTTGAATGTACCATCGGTATATCAGTTACACAACTGCGCCTCGTGCTAAATATCACCATTCTGATTTCTCCAGAATCGTAAAGCTCCTCCATTTGCAATTTGCTTGTAGTCCTTGAGAAAAACAGCCTGCTGCAGAAAGGCTAAAATAGAGAAAGCATCATCATTTTTCTACGTTGATTTCTTGTGATTCTTAATCTTTGATAGTTTTGACAGCTGCTTCTTAGGACAGCGACGACGCTATGTAATGGGGAATATCTCCTAGGGTTCAAGCCACTTGTCTTATTTTGTCCGTATTTTAGGTGCCTCCATACCGGCTGCATTTCCACTATGGAAATATTCACCAGTTCCATTCCCTTAGACTCTATATTGATAACAGCCAAGGCACGACACTTTCTCTTGGCGAATTCTAAACACTTCCAGTGTATTTTATCTTAGACAGTTTTGCCATGGACAAACATATATCCCACCAGACACAATTTTGTTCTCCAGTTCTCAATCAAGATATATTCAAGATCAATTTTGAGACACACACACACACTCATTTGTATAAGATATTTGTGAGGTCAAAACTCAAATGTGGATGCTAGTAGCTGATGTGAATTCTTTTTGTCGATTTACTAATTTTCATTCGAACAATTTTGGTTCCAAATAACGATCCTTTCGAATATTAAATCAAACAACTATAACCATTCGAATGATCAGATTCGAAGAATTCTCATTCGATTAATTGACAGACTACGCAGGCGGAACCTTTGTATGTACAACATATTTTTATGTTGTGGTTAAAAAGTCCAACATTACTGTTGGTTATACTCTTCTGACTCCAAATATTGAACTTGATTTTTTAATGATTAGTTTTCAAACAGCTGGGTATTGTTTTGAAACAGAATATCAATTTCTGTACTACCCGTAATTGATTCATAGGGACTTGTTGAAACGTTTCCATGAGAAATTAATAGTTCTTAGTACACCCATTACTTTCTAAGATTAGCTAAACGTTTGAGGTCCTTATTAAGAACAAAACAAGATCTATATTTAGATACTAATCGTGCCGACATGCATGGTCCTAACTTATAAGACAACTCAGAATATTATTTTCTTTAATATTTCTAATATCCACACAACCAAACAAGTAACGCAGATACCGCTTATAGTTCTTCATGCACATTTCTTGGTAAGAAAGATAAGTATGGACAGGGGAGATAAGAGAAAATGTCTCACTTGGGAGAACGAATTCGAGACTGAGTCTAGCATTAAATTCATTATTATTTTCCTATTCTCTTATTTATATATGTGTTGTTTACCAGAACTGCGAAATTCATAGGAGATTTCTCAACTCTCCGAACTTTTTTACTTTCGGAAAGCATGAAGGAAATAAGGCTGATAACATGTATGCGGGTAAAGTCATTGGTATACTCTTACGATTGTTTTCAGTTTTAAAAATTTTAGCAGCAAATTGAAAGTAACATTACAGAATAGTATATGTAAATAAATAATGTCAATAAAAGAATATTAATAATAGAAATAAGACTTTCATTTACAAAAAAAAATAACGGTGGGAAGAGTAAGAAAAAGGTTGAACAAATAATGTGCAATAGGCGGATACGTATGTTTCCAGTAATTAAGTGCACCTCTTGTCATGCATATATATCCGGTTCCCGGCTGCCCATCCCGAAAAATTCTTGCGGATTCGTCTGTTTCCCGGCACGAAAGGGTTAAATTATAACCGAGGTCATTCCAAAAATGCAGAATATAATTGAAAAATTTAAAAACTGGTTTGATGTGAACAAGTTATGTCTAAATAAATCTAAAATGGTGTTTATGAATTTTTCATCTGTCAATGTTGAACGAAAGGTCATTGCTCAAGTAGAGAATACAAAATTTCTTGAATTGGGACGTTCATATAAAATACCTTTCGAATAAACTTGCATCGTTTTGTTATGTTTTGTATAGATTAGAACATATTAGTAATAACATCACTTTGATGTCATTTTATCATGCACAATATGCATCACGCTTACGTTATTGGATAATATTTTGGAGATCATTATGTCATTTTAATGGATTGTTTAAAATTCAAAAAGGGGCGATAAGAAACATCGTAGGTTTATTACCCCAGGCATTAGAGACCATATAAGGCCCTTACCTGAAAAAATTCATGGTAGTTCTGGTAATAGGCTTACGTTACGTTTTCTGGAGCGTTCAATCCAAATTTTTAACTTCCCACCAAAAATTCCCCCACAACTTCCTCAAAAATATGAAAATAAATCCAAAAAACCGTTTTGTTTTATCTTTTTTTTTTATTTTAGGAAGAACATATCTAGAAATTCGGAAAGTAAATAAAATTTGCAACAAAGTTCCTTTGACATTTTAACGTTGAACCAACGGAACACGCCTCGAAGCATGAGCCTCGGCGCCGTGGGGCTGCATGCGCTAAGTAACACTTCGGCTACGTTCTTTCAGTCAGGAATATTCTCGCATGAATTGTTGCACTTGAGGCACATGATGGAACATTTCAACCCGCTTATCTTGCAGCTACGCGCGCCGCGGCAGCCTTTTTTACATTTGGCGGAGATAATCTTTAGAAGTTTTGGTAGAGCAGGAGGATTCAAAGTAGTAACAGGAGAAAGTCCGTAACTGGTTTTTTTCCAGCCCAATTTTTCTGGCTCGATAATATTTCCTTGCCAAAAGTTGGACTTGGTGGTATGTTCTCAATGAGTGTTGCGCAGCAGCAGCTTCAGTTGGGGCCAAAGAGGCAATGTTGTGTTTTCATCCTTGCAACCGTACGAAGAAAAAATGATTGCCAGCTTTTGCGATAGCTTGTGGATCTGTATTTGGAGTCCGGAACAGCTGAGCGAGGGAATGCAAATCTGGGTTTTGAAACAATTTTAAGTCATATCAGCAATGTTTAAAATATTATAAGAAAACAGTTCTCAGCTTTTTAAAAGCAATTAAAATAATAAACAATATAAAGTGAGGATAAAACGCCTAAGAAACTTCGATCGCCATCAACGGGTTGTTATCAATTCTTGAGCAGCATATAGGTGTCGTGGGTCGGGAGGGGAAAGGGAAGGGCCTCTTGACAACAGTATGGTAGCTCGAGGGGAGTGGCAGGGGAGGGGGTACCCCAAGAAGATCAAAAGACGAGAGGGTAACCGTGGAGTTGCCATGATACCTAAATTCACGCGCGGCGCATGTTTCGGGATCCACTCGCTTCCCTCCCATTCGTCATACTTCAAAATGTCAAAGGACTTTTTTTGTTGTCCGTTTTGTTTACTTTTTGAATGTCTGAGTATTTTTTCTCTAAAACGAAAAAAAAACGATAAAAGTCAAAAACTAATTTTTTGGGTTTCTGGATTCAGCGTGCCAAAAAACAAAGTAAACCTATTTCCAGAACTACCATAGATTTTTCCAGGTAAAATTATCTAATGCCTAGAGTATATCTGCAAGAGTATCATGTAGAAATGATTTCAAGAATTTACAACCATACATTTATATTTACGAAATGTTAGTGTATATTAAAACAAATTTAGAAAGATTTACAACTAATGGCTATTTTCACCGTTATTTAGCGACGCAAAGTTTTTTGTTATCAATTCCTGCACACGGTTTGTCCTTATATGAGAAAAGTCCTATGTATATAGGAATTAAATTATTTAACAAATTAATGCCCGAGATAAAAAAACAGAAAACATCAAACTATTCAAAAGCAAACTTAAATCATTTCTCCTTGAGAATTGTTTTTATAATGTGCCAGAGTATTTGCGATTTTACTTATCGCATTGTACATTACACATAATGTCTTATGTTTTTAATGGTTATTTTACTTTAATTTTATATTGATACTTTTTGTTTCATCATTCAATAATATTCTCTCCAATACATTTTTTTAATGTTCATCTCATACGTATTCTGATTACATTTTTTACTTCTATGCTTTTAGCTTATAATACTAAAGCGGCTACCTCAGCCTGAGATATTGTGGCATGTATTCCTAGACTTATCGAGATTTTCGTTCTCAACCTTAACCCGTAAATCCCAGCTTTGACTCCCTGTTCTGCCTTAAAAAGGTCCGTGTACCAGACCGTTTCTGCCGATATTGGAGGACCGTTTTTCCTGTCATCTTTCTCTGGTATTTTGATTTGAAATGTTATACTTTGGGACCATAGTGACCTTGAGCATTCCCAGAATGGGACCTGCCTTCAGCTCTGAGTATAACTTTTGGTGCTCTGTTCCGTATTGTTATCGTATGGGCGTTGTGCTTTGCATTAGTCTGTCTACCGCTAAACTAGCTTGCCCTTGGATAAATATATGTAGTGATGTCAGGTCTAAAAGGACTTCCAATGCAGCCGTGGGAGCAGATTTTATGGACCCATTACATTAGCGAACAGTGGCCTTTGAACGCCACTTAAAAGCATTATTGCTCCCAGCTGCAGGGTCTTGGTCCACCGATCTATAAGTTATCATGGAAACCTATAGCCACTTTGTGGAAATTCCATGTCAGCTTTTCATGACTCATTGGTATATAACCTCGCTGACAAATCGAATTTTAACTGCACTGAGCAGGGGTTTTAAGCCTCCCCTCTTTTAATAAACTTGCAATATACAGGTTAAATAATAGAGGCCGTAACTTTGAGCCTTGGAGATCACCAGGAAACATCTACGGTAGATAATATATCAATTAGTTTTTCTCTGCGAGTTCCCTCTGATAGATAGAGTGTAATTAAGTTGTCCTTTACCTATAGTTACCTAACTAGTTTAATAAACTTGCAATATACAGGTTAAATAAAAGAGGCAGTCATTTTGAGCCTTGGAGATCACCAGCAGACATCTGGGGTAGATAATCTATCAATTAGTTTCTCTCTGCGAGTTCTCTCTGATAGATAAAGTGTAATTAAATTGTAAATATCACGGTCCTTTACCTATAGTTACCTAACTAGTTTAATAAACTTGCAATATACAGGTTAAATAATAGAGGCTGTAACTTTGAGCCTTGGAGATCACCAGCAGACATCTAGGGTAGATAATCTATCAATTAGTTTTTCTCTGCGAGTTCTCTCTGATAGATAAAGTGTAATTAAATTATATAAATATCACGATATGCACAAGGATCAAACTTGCTAACCTAGCCTAGTTTTCTCTATCTATTTTTACGAACCTGAGCCATGGGCCGTTAAGGAGACACACAGGCGGCGTATTGATACTTTCAAGATGTTGCTCCAAAGATGTTTGTTACGAATTTCCTGGACATACCAACAGCTCGATTCGTCAAGATATGTCTCCCAAATCTCTTAATTTTTGGCTACATCAACCGGTGAGAGAATAATATAGAATAATTGATAGTTCAGGGAAAACCAAATGGCAAGCGGGAGGGGGTGCTATCATCAATAATATGCAACCACGACAAACGACGTGCTATACAGCAAAGAGAAACCAATTAAATGAATTTACCGCAAAAGTTATGTCAGAATGTTTTAAATAAGAACAAATAAGTTGCAAGACTCGGTAGTGCGATGATGATGATAATAACGTAACTTTGAAATTATAGGGTTACTTTTGTTTAATTTAGTACCGAATGTATTACTATAATTTAATACAGTCAAAACCAAAATAATAATATTTTGTATCAGTTTCTAATAACAGAACACATTCATAATTATAGATTTAAGTTCATTTAAATGACGTTTTTCTAAAATATATATAGGTACAATTACAATGTTATTAAAGAAAGTTCAACTCGTTTGTAGCGTTGTCGGAATTGACACTTGCAAACACTATTGTGAGTAATTTTATGCTGTAGGAGAGGAACGTCCTGTAGAGTTACCAACTATAAAAATAAATCTAATCACGGTTCTGACAGAATTGCTGATATCTCAATACATTTTCAACCATTATTTCGAAGTTGCAAAAAATATATCTGCAAAAGCTGCACCATTCACGCTACATCTATTAATTTATGCTCATACTGTATAAAGTCTACATTAATTATAATCTATGTCGACACGTCTTGATTAATATTCTGACGTGTTATAAATATTAATTAATGGTATTATCGATGAAATACTACCAACAATAAACGCAATTAGTCAACAATGTATAAACTAATTAATTAAAATCGCATTAGGATACGGGCACCTGGCTGGGTATTCCAAAAAAATAGGAAAACTGCATTCAATT
Source organism: Rutpela maculata (assembly GCA_936432065.2). Classification (NCBI taxonomy): domain Eukaryota; kingdom Metazoa; phylum Arthropoda; class Insecta; order Coleoptera; family Cerambycidae; genus Rutpela; species Rutpela maculata. The sequence continues at coordinate 41,459,549 of OW386285.2, forward strand.
TTGCACGCGCGAATAATAATTATAATGATGATTCATACCGCAGAAAATTAATATACCGAGGAAGGTCAAGTTTCCGTAAACAATACCTGAGGAAAGCATTACAAGGATGAAATTCGATATAGTTGTAGAATAAAGACTTAAAATATTCATTGTGGTAAATAAATCGTTTACTACACTTTGTTTCCAAACTGTTCCAAAATTACAACTTTATAAGCACTTTTAGCTGCACTTTCTACTTTTAGTTCATTGACATTAGGAAAAATAGAAGAAATAAATTATGTTTTGCCGTTTGGAAATTATACGCGCAAGATGGCTATTACTTCCACATCCAGTGGAAGTATAGTAACGACAAAAAAATTTTTGAAAATTTTTATTGTTCAAATAGGCTTAGAATGTCATGAAACGTCGAGATTTTAAATTTGAGAGAAAAAAATTCTGTCTGTCCGTCGGTCTGTCGGTATGTTGGTCTGTAACTTTTTTTGTGCGCACGTTTACTCTGGAACCGTTTAAGATATTGACTTGAAATTTGGTACACGTATGTACTTTAACGGGATCTGGAACTACATTATATTTTCATCTCATTCCGTCGAAGAGTTGGGAGGTAAAATGAGGTAAATGGAGGGTAAATAGGTAAATCAAGCAGGTAAGAGTCCACAAAATTGGTATTTAGTGTATACCAGAGAAGCTAAGGTTTCGAAAAATTGTTTGGCATTAGCCACCCCCACCTCATTATTAAAGGGGATGAAAAAAAAAATGTGATTTAGTGTGTGTACAAGAACCAAAAGCCTCAAAATATTTTTTACTTCATTCACCCCCACTACCACCCCCCCGCCCCACCACCGTGTGGGATATCGTTTTATGGGTTTTTGAGGTAGACGAATTGAAATATTATATTACTAAAGTTCTATAAACAATAATTTTCACATACAAAATTTTTTCGTTATGAGAGACTTGGATAGAAAATCTGGATGTGGAAGTAGTGATTCCTTGGGCAGCGGTTTTTTCAGAAGCAAAGTGTTTCCATGGCGAAAGTGTGAGCTTCACCCTAAAAAACCACCCCAAATGCGAATCTCCCCGGTTTTTCACATTTTTCCTCGAAATAAACTGCTGGCCAATTGAAACGGACCAAGCTCGGGACCAAGCGAATTTTTAAGTTGAATTTAAATTCAATGTGCGTTTTTCAGAATTTAAGAGATAATTTATTTGTGAAACAGCGAATTTTGCCCGATTCTTTAATTTGGTTTCATTTTTATCCTTAATGCTTAATTTTGTATGTAGTCATTTTAAAATCCCGAAATAAGTAAAAATTTTTATTAATAAATTAGGAAACTATTTTAAATATACATTATTAATACCAAGCTGTTCATAGGTTGGACCATGGTATTATATTGAAAGATTTTTGAATCTTTGGACTACTACGCACTTTATTAATTTCATCTGTTCATAACAGGCTATTAAATGTAAGTAAATATTATGTGAATGTCCAGCCTTGATGGCTAGAAAGCTTTCATACTTCTGGAAACCACTTGCGACTCCAAAAGAGATAGCCAAAACTCCAATAAACAGTACAATCGCCTTCTTGGATGGAATTCGTCTAATGGAATAATGAAACGAGTACTACTCCGAAAAATTTCTGCAGAAGGCGGATATGCTGACGATCTAGCAATAGTAGTCAAGGGGCGGTTTACAAACACAAATCAGAGAGGTCGCAAAAAGCCATACATATTGTCAACAAGTGGTGCAGCAAGGAAGAATTTCATAAAGCCTCAAAAAGCTGCAGACGCCACCTTCGCATGAAAAAGATCCTTGGGAGGCCTAAAACCCTCAAGGCTCAATGGAGTGGAAATTTCATTTACCTGTGAGGCTAAGTACCTAAGAGACATGGAATGCTCACACCCAAAAAGTCACACAAAAAGAAACGGTTGCCCTGGAGGCATATACGTAATCTGCAGACGCATAAGGCATAGCTGACCGCTTCGGGTTTTTAAGAATAATAGGACCAATGAAAACGAGAGTAAAGTGCAGACGTAGTTATCCTAGTACGTCTGCAGTTTACTACATTTGCAGGCGAGGGGCTGTGTGTTTATTTTATTTTGTAACAGTTTTAAACACCTCTAGATTTTTTACTTTTAGAGATAAAAATATGAGTTAAAATACTATTCTTATAAAATTTCATGTGTTTGTTATATTGATATAATTGGAAGAAAATAAGCTATAAAACTATCAGTTAATTGCAGACGCTTAAGGCTTTTCTGTGCACATTCTACGACCCCACTTTACCAATAAGCAGTGAGACATATAAGCCGATGACGATTATGTCCGAATATTACTGAATCATTTATGCCTTATGCGTCTGCAGATTACGTTTATGCGCCCTGGAGAGGTGCAGGCAGATACCTGAAAAAAAAGTGGGATGACCCTATGGTTATACACTAGGGTCGTGAGACTCATTATAACCTGCGGATCGGTGGTATGGTGAACCAAGACACTGCTGCTGGCAGCAATAAGGCTATTAAGTGGCGTACAAAGCCTTGCGTGCCTATACGTTACGTGGGCCATAAAAACTGGTCTCACGGCTGCATTGGAGGTCCTCTTAGACCTGCCATCACTACACATTTTTTATCCAAGGGTAAGCTCGTTCAGTGTTGTACAGACCAATGCAAGGTATAACGTCAATAAGGCAATAACGTGGAACGGAGCACCAAAAGTTATACTCAGAGCTGAAGGCAGACCTCATTTTGGGAATGCCCACAGAGACTATGGTCCCAAAGTATATATAACTTCTATAAAAATCTTCAAATTGAAATACCAGACAAAGAGGACTGGAAGAACGGTCCTACGACATTGGCACAAATAACCTGGTATACGGAGGGCTCCAAAACCGACCAGAGAGTCGGAGCTGGGATATACGGGATGAGGTCGAAAACGAAAATTCCGATAAGTCTACGAATATACGCCATAGGAAGTGGCCGCTTTACAGTGCTGTGCAAAATAAATAATGAGGCAAGGAACTGTTAATCAGTGAATTCCCATTTTGTCCGACAGCCAAGCAGCGGCGCTAAAGTCAATCGATTCCGTGCAGGTCAATACAAGACTAGTATGGGATTGTATAAAATGGTCTCACGTACTACTAAGTCAAAACAAAGTGACCATGGAATGGGTACCACGACACGAGGGACACAGGGGAAATGAAAAGGCTGATGAACTTGCCCGGGAAGGCGCGTCTAAGGTCCTAGTAGGACCCGAACCCTTTTGTGGTGTGACTAAGCCATGCATACATGGTGGGTTTTCTGACGTTAGCTGTTTTCTCAATAGACACATAAGTTTAATGGACCTGGCAGAGGACGCAACATGCAAATTCTGTAAGAAGAGGAAACCTCTGTACATTTGCTATGCCACTGTGAAGGCCTAACCAGACTGAGATTCCAACTACTTGGTGAGGAGAAACCAAGGGCAGGTAGCTATACTAAGGAGCCTTTATCAAGGCTATGGAGTCTGTTACCAAAAGACAAAGCTAGATAAGCAACTATAAATAAAATTAGATCAAGAGCACCACAATCTGTCCATTGAGGTCGTGGTGGCCAAGGCCAAGCGGCTAGCTCCTCTCTTTAAATCTAATCTAATCTAATCTAATCTAATGGGGTACAATAAGCTAAATTGCAGCAGGTTGCAGCGTCGCATCGAAGAGAAAAAAATATAATCCCGGTTTTGAGGCCACCTTCATATTAATTATTAGATTTTGCATGATTACAACAGTTATGACGTTTATTTGCTAATCCATTTTATTCCATTCTAATGCTTGACAGGTAACTTTAATTGCACTTCACGATTTTATTTCACGAACTACATAGTTATAAATGACATTAAAATCATGGCGTTTTAGAGAGATAAATTAAATAAAATTGCAGTTATTGTGACTTGTAACTTGTACGATATTACTTTGCATTTGTAAAAACACGCCCAGGCATCACGTCGTATCAATAACTAATGGTAACGTTTCATTAACAGGTAAATTAATTTCGTTATTTATATGAAGTCGGATCCTGCAATATAAGGCAGTATACTCTCCTAACAAGAATTTGTTAATTATGGAAACTAATGTAATAGGCGTATTTCTAATGTAGGTTTTCTATAAAAACACATTCACACAGATATGTAATTGTACCAATTAGGTAGTAGATAGCAGGTCGTTTATTAAATTTAATTATTGTTATTCAGAGAATGTAAAATACGTGATGAAGTAAATAAAGTAAACGATTTTTTACAATCCACTCGTCTATGAACATAAATTAAAGCGAGAAAGAAGATTTCTAAATTTTATATTATAATTAACACAGAAAAGAAACTAATCTTGAAAATTTTAATTGGTTGACACATTTTTTTAAATGTTACTGCGCAATAACAATTGTTAAGCGTACCTGTTTTTATTTTTATTACTGAAATGTGAGAAAAAAATGAAACTAAATGTTATCTTCAAGTTGATTCAATCTACACTCACTGCATGAAAATCCAATCAAAATTGATAAAGCGATACTAAACAGACTTGCAATATTACTAATTCATACATTTATATACGGCGTGTATCTCTTTTAATGTCCCCCTCCATATTTCAGTTATTACCAAATGTATACTGCTTTATTATGTCCTCTGAGTAAAACTGACTTTATTACAGTCATTGGTGTGCATTTTTATTAAGAAAAAAATGGTTGACTAGTTCAAGAAGTTATATTGGACATTTTTTAGTGAAAAACTAATGCAATATTGTTGATCAACGTGCTCTAGAATACCTATACGCAAAATTAACGTTTTGATTTATGATTTTCGAATTACGGCCATCTTAAAATTGCATTTTTTAGACATTAAATAATCAATAACTTGGAAACGCATTGTTTTTTGAAAAAAGTAATTCCTCATTTTCTATTTAAATTCACTTTTCCTATCACCCAATGCCAGTGATACATTCAAATTTCGCAAACCAAGAATATTGATTGAAGAATCACCAAAAATTTTGAACCAGCAGCGTAAATTATTCGGGCATTGAGGATTACCGAGTTTGAGTGTCAGTGACAATGAATAGTAGAAAAAGTTGATAAGTATTAAGGAACGTGCAAAATTTTGAAACATTTTTGGAAAATTCTTAGGGAAATCTCAATTTTGATAAGAAATTCATAATCAGCGATTCCAAAAACCCCTTAGATATAATTTTCTTGAAAAGAAAATATTACTCACAATTTCCAAATTTCAGGAAAAATTTTGGAAAATTTTCGGACAATTTTCGCATAACCAACTACTCTATTTGTTATAATTTAATACAAGAAGCACCTCGAATAAACATTTCTATCAGAAATTTCAACAAATATACAAAAATGATAAAAAACACTTATAACTTTGTAAATATTTTTGGAAGATTCCGGAAAAATTCCCAAAAAATCCTTATTTTGACAACGTATTCATCATCAGCGACCCCAAAAACTCTCTAGGTAATATTTTCCCGTCGAAAATCGGACGTAATATATGAAATCTCTAAATTACACATTTTTTTTTTAATTTCAAAATTAGTTCAAGAGTTCAAAAATTTTAATTCGACCACGCACCAGCGGCGCACATTGGTCCTTTTCGTGGTTAGTGGTCCCAAAAACGCCTAGTGCCTGTCAAAGTTGACCAATACAGATAATTTTTTTTTAAGTTATCCTTAGAAAATTTCTAAATTTCACGAGCTTTTTTGAAAAAAAGTTACTCTGCATTAATAGAAGTTGGTTTACATTTTGACTATTGTTTTTTTTCTTAAACTTCATTGAAATATAAGCAATAAGAAATCAAAATAAAGCTATCCTCCTCGGACCCCAGGTATCATATATGATACCTCGGTTCTAAATTTTTTTCTCGGCTCATAGTTGGGAATCACGAATTGTGCCTATGAGGATCATATGTGATATGCGCCCAGAATTACGCATAAAATTTTACATGCGAATCAGACGCGTTTTAACCTCAGTATTGGTTTGTTATGTGAGTGGACACTTGGTTTATGGTAGCCATTAAGGAATTAAATCGTTTGAAACGTAAGTAGTCTATATTTATTGATTTTAGTTATCACACTGACTGAAATAATGTTAGTTCTGATAGTAATATATGTTGCATTTGACTGAATTAGCTGAAATATACTTTTTCTTACCCTTGAAATTAATAATACTGATTCTTTGGGTCTCTCTCAATACAAAAATATAAATATTGCAAACTACTTCTAGGTTCGTTCACCCAGGAAGAACTGCAGCTGTCGGTCGATAATATTGACTTGGATGATTTGGAGGTGGATGATAATCTTCTTTGTGATGAGGAGGAAGAAGAGGATGAGTTTGCTTGGACCGCAGCCAGCCAAGATTCAAGAGGAAATAGTATTAGAAAGTGAAAATGAAGGTGATGACGACACCAAGGAAAGTGAAGATGAGTATACAATGACGACGAACCGTTGATAAAATTCCGAAAGGAAAAAAATCAGATGTGAGAGTGAAGAAACTGTCCAGCCAAGTGCTAAACAACGAAAAGTGGTGCCCATTCCTGTTAAAAGTCAGCGTAACTAGGAAGGAAAACATCTTTCTGAATTTATGAATGACAAGCAAAAATCGTGGTCAAAGTGCAGATATGCAGGCTGCAAAAACCTGACATTTTTAAAATGTAAAGTTTGTAATGTATTTTTATGAAGTAGTGTTCAGCGAAACTGTTTTTCTAAATTCCATAAATAAATTCGAGATCTACAATTATTTCATTTTTGTCGTGTTAAAGACCCAACGTATCATATATGATACCCAATTTTTCAAAAAACCCAAAAACTTTTTCGAAAATGTGGGCACTTTACAGTGTTATTTAGACCCCATTGAACAACTGTATGTCACATGGCATTAATATTTTAAGACAAATTAGTTGTGGGTCCGAGGAGGCTATAAAAAAAAACGTTTAGTGTAAATTTTACATGTCAATGAATTTTTTGTAGCTTTATTTTGATTTCTTATTGCTTAAAATATTGATTTCACTGAGGTTTCACAAAAAAAGCAATTTCTTACATCAATAATCAAAATGTAAACCAACTTCTATTAATGCTGAGTAACTTTTTTTCAAAAAAGCTCGTGAGGGATCGTTTAGAAATTTTCTAAGGAAAATTTAAAAAAAGAAAAATTAAAAAAAAAATTGTGTTGGTCAACTTTGGTAGGCTCTAGGCGTTTTTGGGACTACTAACTACGAAAAGCCCTAATTTGCGGAGCCGCAATGTTTCTGACTTCAAATAATACAGTATAACAAATGTTTTAAAAAAAGTTTTTTTGAAATTGCTTCTGCTCAGAGTTTTGTAGATTTCTTGGCTTCATTCACTCGACTATCTATCTTCTTGAAAAGTGGATTCGCAATGTGGTGTTTGCGTAACTCAGTAACTCACAATAACGTTTAACTTTATGATCCGCAGATATTCACATCTAATAAGTTAGGATATAAATGAAATATTTTATTGTATATCACGTAGAAGAATTTTGTATTCACCACTATGCGAGATTCAGCTTAAAATTACCTTTAACCATGATAATCAAATATATTATATTTTTTTAATAGCAAGTGCCAGCAAACGTAAAGATAACTGTATTAACCCTTTGCGGACTAGTGGCTATCATGTGGAATCACCGTATGTACGCAACAATGAACTTAAGACGAATAATGATTTAATGAAGTAATGAAATTATGTGAATTTAGTGACAAAATAATGTACCTATCTTCTTTTTCATTGTTTGAAATGTTGAGAATCGTTTGTCAAATGTTGTTTGATCTTATGTATTCGGTAGACCAATGATGTCTGGGGGTTCCACGTGTAGAGGTACGCAGCACAGATTATTCACTAGTAAAACATATTTGAATCCCGAACTGTCCATTGGAAAAAAAAATTGGATAATGATAGTAGTACTGGCAGACAACACTTTCACCATGATTTTTTTTTTCCAATTCAGATAAGAAGTCTTTAAGAGTAGAGATCCTTACGTATATTAATGATAATTATAAGGTTCATAAGGGCTATAATCGTATCTCTGGTTGCTTTTTATCAGTCCTGAAAAGGTTAATCTAGCCTGAATTATGAATCAACCGAAACAGGGTCGAAATAAAAAAGATTCCGATACGCTTTATGACTTTATGTCCATATTTGACAATTACTTTATTTATATATTAAACAAAGACTGAACTGTACTTCAGTATTTGTGCCTAGATAACGAAAATTGACAACCGTTTACTTGTAATAACATGCAACAAGCAATAACTGGTATAAATAGGAATACCCATGCACTTCATGACAGCGGTAGATTACTTATAAAGGTAAGAAATATAACCATGTAAATTTCTAATTGCACCTGATATTCTGAAAGATACGTTTTCTTGACATGACGTCTCTTTTAATTTTTTTATTTGAACGAACCTATTTGTAACTGGTTATGCATAGGTAAGATTTATTTCACTAAAAAAATAGTTCATGCTTAATTCAAGTTATGATGAAGCCGGATATCTATACCCCCGAGTCCTAGTAAACAAGAGATACCAACTTTGGTAATTTCACTGATTTATATTTATATTTGGGGCCATTACATTAGTCCATTTTACGCATAAACATATTATCCTACATCACATTTTTATCTCCTGATAAAACGCAAAATGTCAGAAGAAAAATCTGTTCTTTCAAAGCCAATTTGCCACCTTCTTTAGACCACTTTGCTTACACTTAATTTCTGCTAAATGAGGGAAAACACAAATACCACATATATGTCTTATTAAAACTGTGTATAGTTTACTATTATTCCTACTACCGATGAGTACTGACATAGTTCGACATGCAATGATTTTTCTGAATTATGAAATATACAGGGTGATTTACTACAACATGCGGAAAATAGAATGATGTACTAGTCTTCTATGCAAAATTTTAGAGTGATCCGAGGTAATTTAGTATATTTCCTTGCATTAAAACTTGCAAAGATACGGTACTGTTATTTGTCTATGGTTAGTGCATATAAGGCAATGAAATACGCATCTAGAACCGATCCGTGCTTCAAATAAAAGTAAGGCAAATCGAATTTGACCAACACGTATCGTGACTGGTATCTGTCTCCTTCTATCTATCTTCTATTACGAACTTCGACAACAATGAGGTCCGTTGCAGGTACGTGGCAAAGATTAGAGAATGAATTATCTAATCTTTGTACGAGAATTCACTGGCAGAGGGTCAGTGTGTTGTGTTTTTATTGTCTTCCCGATTTTCAGTTATAGCGTTAAATTTTAAATTGTATTGGCAGATCGATATCGTTCAATATGCCATTCTGCGCTTAGAACAGTGCATTGAATGTAAGGCATTTGAACGTTTTCTTTGAATATTCATTATTTTAAGTTTTGTTCTACAAAAATAATTTTAATTTTTCCTATTTTTGTAGTATGAAAAAATCCAAAAAGTCTCTAACTCCGCTAGCTCTGCTGTCAGTCCCATGTCTGAAAAGGGGGGGGGGGGGGGGGGTGATATGGTTGCACCGCGTTACGTCAGATTGATTAAAGTCATAGGCGGCGCATTTCTACAAAATAATAAGGAAATTTCTTTGGTAATTTTTTTTTTATTTTTCATTTTTAAACCCCTTTCGGTGGGGACAACCTACTGATAAATTTTCCGCGTGTTGTGGTAAATCACCCTGTATAAATAAATTTATATTTTAAATGGTCTCTTAGCGGTTGACATTTATGCTTGTTTTAAAAAATTGCAGCTACAAAAAAAAATAGAATCACGTTCTGTTGCACAATAGATACTTATTAATTTGAGTTAATATTAGACTTCAAGAAATACGACATTGCAATTATAGTTTCGTGATTATGGAATAATGCATTTCTCACCTCGACCGCTATTTGTCTGGTGTCTCACCTGTAAATAAAGAAAAATATTAGTATTAATTTCCAAGTAAAAAAATAGTTATCATAATAGTTAAAGTTTAATGTTCTTAAATATCTACTGCTACATTCCTATAATCGGTCATATACTTAGTGTAGAAAATACTGTTATATATGTAAATCTATTTTAGAGCATTTAAATGTTAATGTTCTAAAGTGGTATTTGTTCGCTATTTATTTTCGAAAAACCTTCTTCAAAAAAAGTTACTTACTAAAAATTACAAAAATTACAAAACAAATTTTCGTCAAGAATCAACCACCTTCAACATCAATATTAAGCAAAACGATCCCGTAAACCATGTGACTGAATGAAACATTATTTCATAATTTTAAAAATCAAAAAAATATTTTCCAACATTTTAGTGGCAAAAGTTTGAGAACTTCTGAAATGGGTAAGTCTAGAGCATTCCCATGAACATCGAGATTCATTTAGTAAAACTGTCATCAACATTTCCTTTTTCTTAAGTCTGTTATTAGCAGCAGATAACAGAAGAGTAGAATATAGCAATTTTATATTTTATATTGTTTTCTAAAAAATACCGTGAATAGCTTCATCAACTATCCTGCGATGTGAGAATTAGTGTAATGCTTCTTTTTGTTTTCAACTGGGCAACTCGAACCACTCCATCTTTGCCAGAATAAGTTTCCTCTATTCTTCCAAGAATTTATTCGTTTTTGGGTATTTTGATCTTTGAATTAAAGTAGGTCTATACCTTCGAACCCATCGCTTTCAATAAAGATAAGTAAATGATTGGGGAAAACGCCACTGCTTTCTGCTGGCCATTTCATTTCCACCACAGGACTTTACTGCTGCTGGACGAAGTAAGAGAAAGTGATTTGGCTAAGTCGCTTCAGGTTCGGTAGGAGTATGAGGTCTAAAATTTATTATATATTCTGCTTTTTGCAACAATTTTAATATCGTTTCTTATTTTGGTTTTTCAGACGCTTTTCATGAACCACACCATTCCAGTGATCTTGAAACCTCTTTTAAAGAGGCCACTGGCTACGATACAGCCGACGCTCCGTGGCACAAGAGGCCGAAGATGCAGATCATGAATAACGGGTGAGTATGAGAACTATACCACCGCCGATGAAGACAACCCACAGAAGAGACATGACGATCACCCAACCACCCTGCGGGTACCGGACAAATCACCGTTCAGTACCAGTAGTCACCTGGCTACATGCAAACCGAAAGTGCTCCCAAAGCACTTAGGTCTGCACTTCCCCGAGCTACATAGCTCATCCCTATCTAACCGACGATCCGGATGACAGGATGTCAGTTGACATTCTGCGTGCCGACAGTCAATCCCAGCCAAAAATAGCCCAAAGTTTTCCAACAGACTGATGATTACCCCAGGGGATGGCAAGCTGGCGAAGAAAGAACATCAAGCAACAAGAGCGCCAGAAGAAAAAGGCCTTAGCCAGCAAGGTCCAACAGCCAGAACCAGGGGAGGTGGGCCGAAATCATCCACACCGCTCACATTTGTGAGAGTGGTTGACGTAAAGTAATCTCGCCAGCACCTCACGAGACCGGTCCAGGTCTCCAGCGATGTACTAGGGTAAAGGGCAATAATCCTGCCCGATCCTAGACATCCGAGACCGTCATCTTTGCCAAAAGATATTGGCGCCTTTTTAAAATTTGTATTCCCCTTTCCTGCTTACCTCTCCACATTATATCCTTTCTCAAATGCGTCACATTAGTAAAAATTGTATTCAAATCAGATTAGCAGTTGTGAAGTTATGGGGCAACACATACATACTGTACAGACATACACACACATGGACATAGGGACAAACATACAACCGACATTATACTCTATGAGAGTTTCGCCAATAAACAAAGTTTAAAATTAACGTTAATCATCTCAAGATGATGCCTATGATCGCGAAACACTAATGACCCAAATCTTATAAAAGCTCAATTAATGTTGATAAATTGGCCTTTACCAAACAATAAATTTTATTTGTATAATACTGGTCTTGATAGACTTTCCTTTGGTAGAATGCTGGGTGGAAATATAGACAAATTTCATATGGACTACTAAGCTCTGAAACTGTATTCCCTATTTATATAAAAATGGGACGTTTTGCATTGTTTAAAAATAAATTTATGTTTCTCAAAACTGTAAAAATTTATAGCAAATAAATAAACGTGGGTTCTTATTCTTCTGTAAATTACGGAAAACATTTGTAAGTATAATGAAATTATTATATTGAATTTAAGTTGTACATATTATATACTAAAGAAATTTTGAAAATTTATTTGTAGATGTCATTTCTATAAAAAGGTTATTATTTTGCAGTTTTAAAAATGTGCCTATCAAATGCAGTATACTCTTCGTTTTCATATTTGTAAAGAGTATAAAAATTTAAATCAACGATAAGTTAAAGATTTAAGAAATTCAATTTTCATTGAACTGCTTCGTATTTAAATATGGAATATTGGATAATTTTAGTGTTGCTCTTTATACATTTGAAAATAACTAAACGTCATTTAAGATTAATTAAAAATATCATAGCAAATATACAACCAAACTAGTGGAAGCATTATACTCTTCGCCGATTTACTGAGCTTTTTATATAATTGTTACACATTCTATAGGATACTCTTCGCATTTTTCTTGTAAATAATGTTAGTTTTTGGACATTCTAAATTTTGTGATACCAACTTTGTTGTGAAAAAAAAATATAAAAAAAAATCACGATGTGAGGGATCGAACCCGGGACCCTTGGATTGCAAACTCTTGCCGCTACACCACCATTTCTTATTACTGAAATTGTTAATGAGTGTAATATATACCATTAGAAAATTTATTGTGATTATTAGGAAACACACATTAGTAAAATGTATTAAAGAACAAAATAGTGATAGGAAATAACATTTCGCAAGGTTTCTATTTATTACAAACCATAAAAAAATGTAAAAAATATTTTTTTTAAATTTTAAATTACCAATAACTTTTTTATTTACCAATCTATTTTGTTAAAAAACAATAGGGTTCTTCCTCTAGCTAACACTAAGTTACTCACTACAAATTTCAATACAATCGGATTTTTCTTTCTTGAGTTATCGTGCTTACAAGAAACGTGACGGACGGACAGACGGACGGACAGACGGACATTTTGAAAGTTGTTCAGAATTCGTTCACTAACAGAACGATATAAACTTTTTTTCTCTACGAGCGATATTTCCTGATTTAGAAATGTGCCGATCAAATACAATATACTCTTCGTTTTTGCGAAGAGTATAATAAGATGAAAGGCGACAAATTCCCAAATGCAAAATAGGATAAACATTGACAAAGAGAAGCTAGGCTTTAATAGCCTCCTCAATTTATTATCAGATCATAGTTCATGATCTATGATAACAGTTTATTAAGAATTGAATAAATTACCAGTCTTAAGTTCGGATTTAATTATGTTCAGATGCGGCAACAAAACTTACGTCGATTTTAGTATTCATAATTTTAATTGTTCCAACTGCCCTCAAAATTTGGAGGATTCCAATGAGGGAAAGCATACAACAAATCTACTACTAATAAAGTAAAAAAATATTTTGAGGTTTCTGGTTCTTGTACACACACTAAATCACATTTTTTTTCATCCCCTTTAATAATGGGGTGGGGGTGGTAATGGGGGTGGCTAATGCCAAAATTTTTTTTTTAGCTTCTCTTGTCTATACTAAATATCAATTTTATGAACTCTTACCTGCTTGATTTACCTATTTACTCCAAATTTACCCCAATTTACCCTTCGACGGAACAAGATAAAAATATAATCTAGTTCTAGATCTCGTTAAAGTACATATGTGTACCAAATTTCAAGTCAATATCTCAAACGGTTCCAGAGTAAACGTGCGCACAAAAAAGTTACAGACCGACAGACAGACAGAAATTTTCATTCGTTCAAACTTGAAATCTCATGACGTTTCATGTCGTTTCATGACATTCTAAGCCTATTTGAACAATAAAAATTTTTAAAAATTTTTTTTGTCGTTACTATATACTTCAACTGGATGTGGAAGTAATTATTATGTTTGACAAAAAAGGCAAGTATCTTTCACATATCAAATTAAACAATTGAAATTAGTAATATCGAGTGGAACCGCTTCTAGCTTGCACCACTATTTGATAACATACTGTCAATAATATTTTCAATAATGGTTTAGGGAATCTCGATCCATTTTTCTCTGACAATACCCTGCAATTCAACGAGATTATTTGATGGTTCTGCACCAGTTGGTCCCAAATATGCTCTATTGGAGTGGTATCTGGTGAAGCAACAGGCCATTCCATGTGACTTAGGTTTTCTTCTTAAAGAAAAAACACTTAACAAGCAGCGTTGTATGAGGCCTCGCTTTATCAACATAAGTAAATTCGTGCCGTATAACATTTATCTACAATTGGCCTAATATAGTCTTCGAAAATTTGTAAGAATTGGATGGACTTCTGCTTCCTTCATAAATCGTAGTCAATAGCATAAGGGTTCTCCGCCAAAAGAAACTCTTGGAATGCCGTAGTGTTTTGAAAATTTCCGGTTCTGGATTTAAGGATCCTATTATCATCAGGAAACAAATCCCCAGCAAATATGATCGCTGACCCAATTCAGTTACCTCATGCAATTTATTGGAGAAATTCCTGGTCTATATGAGACTGCAAACCAACCTCATATAACTGATTTCTGATAGCCGATCTAGAAATGGCAACGTTAATCTTTCGTAGAGTATTACTTAATGTTGTGGTATATTGAACAGGATTTTGTGGAACACTTCTTAGAATTCGGTCTGTTTTCGCTGTTAGTCTTCGTCATCTACCCCCAGGGTAATTGTTATTTTGAAGCAGTACTCAGGCTCTTCTAATCATTGACTAGGTAACATTGAACTGCTCGGCAACTGCTCTTTGCGCCATTCCACCTTGTACCATGCCTTCTAGCACGATTTAATTCAGCTTTATTTATTTTAAGCGAGACATTTTAATATTAAAGAAGTGTCAACTTTGACAAATATGAACGCTTATTGACGATTTCTATGTTCAACTTAGAAAAAAGTAAACATGTTTTTCTTTCTCAAACGTTATTGTTATTACAGGTATTCAAAAGCTAAAAGGTGTTCCGAACTTAGAAAAGTCCTTCTATCATACAGGGTGATATACGTTTTTCTGCCCTCACGGACAGTGCGCACAGCTGCAAAAAAATTCAAATAAACACCTAGCCACTAAATAAACAGTGGATATTTAATTAAAAGTCAAAAACAAATATAAGAAATACGTATTATGTAACGAAACAAATGACAATTATAACAAAAACAGAATTATCGAATTACATCAATTAGTTTAAAAGTTCTTACGGTTTGAATTTGCTCATTTCAGGTGATCCACTTAAAATGAACCCAACTGTGTATCTTTATGACTTTCATAATTTTTATATATTTTTTTGCTGGTTCCGTTATTTATTTTTACATCCATCACAACAGACTGGGTAGGTCACATAAAATTATAACAATATATATTTTTTAAATCTGCTGCAGATGTTGCCAATTACGCTCGCGCAATAAACTTAATAAACTTAATGATACATTTATAATTATTTAGAATCCAGACAACTTGCATGCGAATAAAATCAAAATCAATTTTATTCGAGAGATTGATTCTTTCATATAAGTGATAATTGCTTTTGGCTTGCATTTGCATCATCTAGACATAACGTTCAATTAAATGTTCTTTAGGTATCACTTAGATTAATCACTGTCAATATCAGCATGCAATCTTCCTTAATTCCTATAATAACAAATAACAGTTGAAAACTTCCAATAAGGCAATATATATACAATTTACACCATTACGTTATCACAGAATTACATCAGAAACAAGTTCCGAGCACTTGGGCCGATCCTATTGACCGATATTGACTAAAGTTAAGTCGGGGCTAATTTATCATTATAGACAACTAATTGGTAATGGTCGGTAGTACATAGAAATTTTACCATTTAGCGTGGGCTGAAGAGGATGTCTCATGTAAATGTAAACGGTATTGGAGTTCTATAAAATAAAATTTTGTCTGGAACTGACTGAAATTAATACATCCAATCGACACGTCGTCATAAATTAACGTAACTCATTTTGGTATCATTACAGTCAACAGTCCAGTAAAATAATATTAATTTTGGGAACCGTAATACAAAGTTTTTAATTTATGCATCCTGTGCTGTAATTAGTTTTATTAGTACTAAGGTGGAAACAGGGTGGATAATTTTACTGATACACTTTAGGCAGACTAAACAGAACAAAACTTGCTACATATGACCGTCATAATGCTTGAGCTTGGTAAGGACTGGTACAGAGCAAGGCGCAGCACTTCGGTCACGATAATCAAGAAACTGTTCCTTTTGGGACGAACATTCCCTCGCCTCATAACAAACTCAAACAGATAAACCTTTCTTATAATTGTAATTTCCTTCTTTACGTTAAAATAGTAATTTCAAATAACAATTACTCTCTGTAAATGCTTAATTCATAGTTGCTTCCTATCATTAACCACTGCCATAACCCTTGTAACTGTAAATAATAATTCTTAGGTATAAACTTACCTAAACAATACACTATAATTTTTGAACAAGAGAAAAGTCAACTTTTTCAAATTTTCATACGAGTATTCTTAATTGTAGGTTAAGATAGTTAATGTACTTAACCTAACTATATGCAGCTATTTTGCAATTAAATTCTTCTATTAGCCCAACAAAGAAATAACAATTAAAAATTATAAGTAGTCCGGGAATACTATTATGGGGGTAATGGAACGTGGATAGTGTGGGTACCAAAATTCGTTGCACTTGAACGGAGGTCTAAACAACGTGTTTATACATTAAGTTACCATGTATATGTTCTGGACAGGACAGGTTAAAATTTTTGAAATTGAATATAAACATAGGTATCAGAAAATCTCGATTTTCACCAAAAACACAGGGATGAGTAATGATTGCTTCCAAGGCATTTATTCGCATACTTCTTTCTCTTCGTTTGAAATTGAACCCAAATAATTTTGAACGAGTCATATGAGATGTTTCTTGTTTTTGCTATTTTTAGATTTTCCGATTTTCCACCACGTCTGGTCCTTCATTTGCCGGATGTGTGACTGGGTACAGGAGAATGCAACGAATGGAAAATTTTCGTAGACTGCAGAAATTAACACCATTAACCCATATTAAAGACAAATGAGTACGACGCGACTTAGTGAACAATATGTTGAGCCATGGTGCCATTGTTGATACTACCGGCAAATGCAAATATGAGGATTGATGAAGGATGCAGATAACCAGATCGGCAACATACCAGTAGAACAAAATTTGACGAAACTGAAACGCGATCAGTCTTGCTAACATGTTAGTTTTCTTACACTTAATACTTGATATTCGACTTATTCTGAATACATTTGTTACTAATTCCTTGGAAAAACGTTTGCTAAGATATTGTAAATAAGAAGAAGCGATTTTTGTATTCATATGTGATAAGTTTGTTTGCCAGAGTAGTAGAATACTTACTCGGTTACCCAAGAAACGGAGTTTCTGTATATATGTTTCCTGAAATGTTCTAGAAATTACCCATAAGTTTTATATGCATTTCAGCGCTGCCCTGAACTAAATAAATATGACTTAAGAATTCTGAAAACTTACTTGCTTTTACGCAATATATCATTTCAAACATGTACGTGAACTTTGCTCAGTAACTTAACCAAATTACATCACAGATAATTTTCTTTTCCGTCTTGTATAGAAAAGACTGTAAAATAATTTCTCTTGACACAAGAATTTTTATTTGCATCAAGTCACACTAATTAGGAGTTTTTGCTTGTATTTATAACCTGTCCGTTTTACTCAATGTGTAACAATTAATTAAAGTGCAAAAGCATGAGAAAATTCAATAATGATGCGATGCTGCGCCACGATCTGTCATTGCAAAAGTCAGCTTGAAGACGACTTATTACAATGGTGACCACCAACTTTGATATTATGTTTATACAAGTGGATCTAGTTACCTCAGGTGTTGGAATACTGATATGTATTACGGAATGGATAATGGGTGTAGGGTGGGCAACTATACTGAGAGATAATAAACTGGTTATAATACAATGTGGGTGTTTACTGACAATGGTGTTGTCTGCAACTTGGATCCGAATTAAATTCAGATGATATTACCGTTCTCGAAATGACGACTACTTTATAACTATGGTCTTTATCTTGACCGATATCAGGAGAACTTACAGAACCTCGGTTTAGGTTTTGATTATTATGTAAAGCAGTGATAAATTACCTTTTGAGGCTTACTGGTAGGAGTACGTTTCCGGTAGGTTAAGGCCCTATTAGAAATATAATATTTATACGTATTTATTACAGAGTTAAAGTAAATTATAATGAAAAGATAATTTTATACAAAAATGCATATTGTAAATTATCTTTTATAATTAATATGACGGTTCAACTATTCATAGTATGATAACATCTCCTACATGCGCATTGGATTTGAATGCCCAGACAGTAACGCCAAATTCTTACTTATTTACTTACTTCATACACTACCCAACAGATACTAGACTCAAGTACACAGGTTAGAAGGGTTCTGACAAACAGATAGGTAAATGCAAACAAGAATTGTGAATACAAATGGAATTAAATCGAGTTAGATAACAACGAAACTTAGAAATTAAGAACACGTATTATACAGGGTATCCGCTGTATACGTACAAATATATTGCGGGATGACATGTTGGCCCAAAAGAAGTAAAAAAATCCTTATACATTTTCTTTTAACTCAAACCATCTTAACAATTTTTCACAAACCACAATTATTCCATAGGATTTATTAGAAAAAGTAGGACGTCCAGGTCGGTTTTTTGAAGCTCCTTGTGTCTTTATTGAAAAAATAACACCGACCTCAGTACTTTACTGTCTGCAAAAAAATGTACTTTAACGATGAGATGAAAAAAATACAATTTCTTTAACCACTAAGTAAATCAAACACACGTGACAAAACAGTATGATTGGAAGCAGCGGCCTTCTACGGCTAAACAATGGAGTATGAACGTTTTCTTTGAATCGCAGTTTCCGACAGCGGAGGATTCCTTTTATGAAACAGACACCGGCGAATTTGAAAGTTTTTATTCTTATTATCAGTACAATAAATATAACAAAAAAGAAGATGCAAGTCGCAAGATAACATCGAACTGTATCGAAAAACTGACCCATACAATATTTTTGATATATTGTACCCGAATACTACCTGGCCTGAAAATATCTGTTTCTTTAGAAAATAGTTAATTTTAGCAAAACCATTGAGGTTAAGCAAAAATGTTATAGGACTTTTTTTGCTTCTTTTGGGTCAACATATTATCATGCAAAATATTGGTACGTATACAGTGGACACGCTGTATACGAATAAGATTTATAATACAAAAACAAGAAAATAAACTAATGCAACAATATAAGATAAAGCACATATTTTATGAATATCTAATAAACACAAAAAAAATCAAATATGGAGAAAAAGCCACTTTCATAATAAGTCTGTCACTAAATATATCAATATTATCACAGACAGAGATGTGATTTTCGCAAATTTTAAAAAGGAGAGTTTTAATGCACTTGTGCGAGATGTAGAAAGGTAAAATAGATTACTGTGACGAGAAATTGATCAGGAAATGTAAAAATTTAATTTTTAGACCGATTCTTGTGCATAAATTTCATGAATTTATCATTAGACTCATTCTAGATTGTAAATATGTACAATGTAGTGAGAAGACCAGACAACTGAGGCATATTCGAACTTTGATCTGACATAATAACAATATAACATGTTAAGTATATCAGTATTCGAAAAATTATACGATATGAAATTGTTTTCTCTACGATATTTATGGTTTTAGAAATGTGCCGATCAAATGCAATATACTCTTCGATTAGTATCTGCAAAGAGTATAATAACATATATAGCATGTAACAGTTATGGTACATAAATATCTCACAAACCAGTTCTGAAATATAGACAGACTGTTTTGTTTTGAGCCTCTTACAAAATTTTGCTATCATGGGTGAGCCAACGTTGTGTCATGTAGAAAAATAATTAAATTTGCTAAAGGAGTAAGTACTGTTTGGCAAGTCATTGATGTGAATAAGAAATAGAACCGGTCCCAAAATGGAACCCCGAGATACGCCAAATTCAATATCAATCGGTCAAGAAAATGTAGAAGTTGAGTTCCGAGTTGAGGTCTATCAGGCAAACACGACATAATCAATTTTTTGCTTTCTAGGAAATTTGCAAAATTTCAAGTTTCTGTCTATATGTGACACACAGCGGATGGCCTTACTTATGACAAAATATGTCGATATGGTTAAGAAAGCCATTAAGGTCTCAATCGGATCACCCAATGACAAATACATTTCTTTCAGTTTATACGATAATGAGCTGGGAATGCTGGGATAAAAGTTTAAAGACCAAAACCCATGTGATAGGGTAACAGCTATCGTTCTTAGTTGTTTCCATTATTTACATTTTACAACTATTGAAATAAATCTTAAAAAATTCGTTGACTCTCAACAAACTGAGGAGAAATTTTTTATAGCGATAACATTTCTTCGACCACAAATCGAAATCTGGCAACTACGCGAAAAAAACTTTAACTACAACTAGCTCTATAAAATTTTGATGCGTGTTATAGCTCTCCCAGAGAATTGGATGAAAGGTTGCGAAGCACCATTTTTTTGACTGTTTAGATTTTTAATACTAGCTAAAAAGGTCGAATCCCATTTTTTTTTCAATCACCCCTGATTATTACTAGCATATCATTGAAAATCGCCTCCTTTTCCGGACTAAATAGCGACATCTTATAATATACTAATAACAAGAAAATCAACTTTTAGTTCTACTTTATAATCTTCTAGTATTTGTGTAAAGTGGTATACCATTTAGTATCTTATGTATGACACATTTTTTTCAACGTTTGTTTATTATTGTGAGTGCATTAACCTTTATTAACTATATATGTTATTTCACGTTCTGTCATGTAAGACTATGAAGTAAATATTATTTGCATATATACGTTGACCGAGAAACATTATGTTAATTAGGAAACAGTTAAATTCGACCATATGAAGACCCGACAAATCATAACATAATCGTTTGGTTCCTTCCTTGAATAAAATTTATAGCAATAAACCCATTAAAACTGATGCTATAATTCTTCCATATAAATATATATTAAATAATTTATATTAATAATAATGTAACGCCTCTTCACGTGAATACAAATTCTAGTTTAATCTGTCAGCTAATGTTTATTTATGTACCAAACTCCAACTTTAGTTTCATTATTTTTATTGACTTCAAACGGTTTATGTTGATTCATTTAGTTCATTCATTCTTTCTAAGCGCACACAGATCAAGGTCAGATTATTTTTAGAAGCAATTTGCCTTGGGAGCATTACGTATTTATCATTAAAAGTTTTATTTTTATGTACCTCTAATTATTGTTTATTACTATTAGTCAAACAGAATCATCGCGCATTGCACCAACTTTGGTAAATATTTCTCTAGTAAAGAATCATATTCTAAATTCACTTACACAACGGTGACCTAAATAAATTGTCATATTAGATTTTATATAAAAGATTCAAATTTTATTAAAAAACTTAATCATTTATACCACAAAACCAGACAATTAAAATTCAAACAGTCTCCTCTTTCTCTCGTGTAGCCCTTTCCAATCAATGTACTAGATCTGGAGGCTTCAAGACCATTTTTTTTACTCACATCCTACCAAACATATAAAGTTCACATTATACAAAAAACACAAAATCATATTATATAAAATAATAATTTTGTTAATTTATTCTCAATTTCTAAGTAAATAAGAACAAGTTATTTTTATCGATAAAATGGTATTAATAATAGTCTACCATAGTTCTATAGCACGCGGAATTCCTCCTCTTGGTTTTTCCTCTATTGTAAAAATATGTATGTTCATTTAGTGGTTATTTTATACTTAAGAAAACTTTGATCCCACATTAGGGGTGGCTTTCAAGCACAGCGTCGAACATAGTCTAGTTTCTTCTCACTTCCACACAACGCAGGTGTTTCGAATTTTTATAGAAGTCACTGTAACTTTTTATAGATAAATCTTACATAGGGGGTAGTTTTCACACCATCTGAGGGTTGACACTGTAGGACGTTACTGGTACGTAAGTTTCTAGTTCTATTTTAGAGTACTACGCAAAATAGAAATCCTGTTGGATTTTACGTTTTCTCTTGTTTTGTGTCCTTTAAACTTAGAGGTGGTTGTTCTCAACTTTATAGGGGCAGTTTATGAAGATTACATAGGATCTGATGCAGTTTCTTATCACTTTAACAAAACTTAGACATTTCGAGCTTTTTCGGCAGTCATTACTGTTTTGGATAGATTTTTTTTATAAATGGGGGCTAGTGTTCG
The DNA here is from genome assembly GCA_936432065.2 of Rutpela maculata. Lineage (NCBI taxonomy): Eukaryota > Metazoa > Arthropoda > Insecta > Coleoptera > Cerambycidae > Rutpela > Rutpela maculata. Next base: position 41,481,977 of record OW386285.2, read on the forward strand.
CCCCTCACTGGGGGTGTGTTTCATATATATTGTATGCACGCTGCTGTTTAACCTTAATTTGTATAATTCGATCGATTAGGATGTAACAACTATTCTCGTAGCTTAATATTCTTTTTACCCCAGTCCTGGGGTGTTTTTTGGCTCTAGCTAAAGATTTTGGAGGTGTACAAATTTTTTTGACCTCGGATTCGGATTCAGCGACCGAAAATATATAGGGATACATGGGTCTGGTTCGCTGGTCTGAACTTTTTTTTTGTGGGGCTGTGTTATTTAGAGCCTAACGATTGCAAGTTTTAGACAATTGGGACGTTTCTGAATCTTGATGGCTTCTCGAATTATTTCGCGTTTCCTTTGATTTCTTAAAACGGATAGGTGCTATTGTTTTCATGTGGTCTAAGTAGTATATTGTGATCCTTAAAGAGGTGGTGCTGGGCCTGTGATGAGGTAGGATGAGCTTTTCTGACCGTGTGACGATGTTCGTGTATTCTGTTTTAATGGGTGTTTGTGCGTCCAATGTAAGTTTAAGAACAGTCGATGCAAGGTATTCCGAGAGGGTAATCAGAGACTTGACCTTCTGAGGTCCTGGTTAGATTGGAAACTATTTGATGTGTTTTAAATATAGTTTTCACGTTGCTGGTAAGGACTTTTTAAATTTTATCTAAGACAACTTTGATACAGATACTTCTCCTCTTTTCCTAGGGGGTCTTTATTACCAATAACAATGAACACAAATACTCCCAATCAGTCTACAGAAAACCAACATACACACACACATAATCCAAAATCATCACCATATATCCCAAATTAATTATATCACCAACACCCTTGTAACAAGATCAACAAGTCTAACTGACTACATTAGAACAAGTACTTACAAGACGGTTACGCTAAAAGACACATAACATGATCCATATACAAAGCACAAAACCCAACCCAAGTATTAAACCAGAACAACAAGAAGCCTTCGTACCCTATGTCAAAAGTGTCAGAGAGAAATTCTCAACAGTCCTGAATACCAACAACATAAAAACTATACTTGCAGCAAAACAGTGGTCTCCGAAACCAACACCAGCCACTATTCTGACAACTCGTTTTTGTAGTAGGAAAAATTTTGTGTACGAAATTAGAGTTACACCACTAGTGTACTATAAGTTGTGAATGGAATAGCGTGGACTAGCGTAAAATAGCGTAAAATGAGAGTCTGCATTGACAACGATATTGTTAGATTTCGTAAGACAAATAGAAAGATTGATAGTTTACGACTTAGCAGTGCGACGTGAAAACAGTTTTGCATTATTTCCCTTAGTGATACGTTAATTAATAGAAAAGATTAGATTTTTAGTTTTTTATTCAATGAGTTTCTAAGTATTAGATGTAAACCATTGTTTGGCTTCGGAAGTTGACACCATAGTATTATTCATATCTGCATTTGAATTTATTACAGCCGTACCATCAGCAAATGCAACACAGGTGTTAGGGAATATGTTTTGGAATAAGCTATATATGATAAATACCAGAGGCCCCAATACTAAACCTTGAGGTGCTCCGTATATAACTGAACTATAATCACATTAGATCAATTTTTCTTGCTATTTCTCCATAATTATTAATATTATTTTTACATAATTAGGTAATAAGTTTGCTAAAACGTCAAAAATTAGGCATGCCAGGATTAAAAAATTGCTTATATTAATGATATTTACTATACTGACGAACGGAGGCGTAAACGCACGATACAGATGATTTAAAATAAGACAGAAAAGTGTAGGTTCTTTGAATCATACTTTTAACCTACTATATGTGTTGACACCCAAAGAAATAGTACAATTACATGTGTATTTACTGGAATAATTGGCATGAATAATTAATATCGTCTATTATCTAACACACCCACATCAAATGACAACCGTACGGTTAGATCCGGGTATTAGCATTGAAAACTGTATTAAATAGTACGTCATCTGATCAATTATAATACAAATGTCGCCCAACGTATTAAAAAGTCAGTAAGTGAGTTCTATTAAAGAACTGTTACCCCATAGATTCACAGGCATTTTAAAAAAATAATAATGCATATGAACGAAAAAACAATATTTGATAGCATACAATTAGCGAAACTATTATTAACAGTCGTGTACCGCACACAAGTCCAAAGTTTTTATATTGTGTTAGATAAGAGACGCAATTTTTGTTTGACTCTTCAATTTGGTGAATTATCACTTTAATATTATATAAATAAATCTCTGGACACATTTGTGTTTATTGCCTTAACTATCAAAGAAAGCAATTATCGCATTCTTCGCAAGGCAATTCACAGCAAATAGAGAGAGTAAAAAAAAACAATATTATGTAACTCATGCCATTACACAAGGCTAATATTGATGTTATTTAAATCGTCACTGAAATTGTTACTGTCAAAAATGTGTTTAGAATTAAAATGCTATTCTCTCAATGGCACAAAACTTGCTCGACAATGGCAATTAATACTCCACAAAAACTATTTAGAAGCATTTAGACATGAATTTCCTTATATTGTTTAGAATGTCAATGTACTCGGATCATTCTACTGCATTCTTCTGTAAGATAGGCATTGTAAAATTAAAAGAAGGTAGTAGTCCCCAAAGAAACTCACACCTGGACTTACCAAAAATGTAAGACAAGTCATGGAAAGTGGTTCTAAAACTTATTGCTTAAGTAACTTAAGTCTATTCGCACACGCCGTACTGTTTCGAAGAAAAATTATTCCTATTTCAGTATATTCGTGTCCAAGAACCTTATGAAGTCGACTATTCTCGTGCCACAGAATTTTGTCAGTGGTTATTGAACAATTCGGATAACGAGCTCTTTGATAGAGCCTTATTCTCCGATGAAACCTGATTTAATCTCTATGGTTATGTTAATTTCCAGAGTATGTGAATTTGGAGGAATCAGAATTTTATATGTCAAAGACCTTTTGAACTTTAACGGAGATGCCGTGAAGAGATTTTATTCATCAGCATGTTGTTAATAAAATTGTTTATTGTCAATAAGACACAGGCCGATCACATATAGTTGCCGAAATAATCAATATATTCTAAGCTACTTTTCGTTTAGTTGGTCTTAATAAGTTCCCTCCAAGACCAAGTGACATGTGATTCCATATTATGGTCCTTTTAAAAACATCTATCCTATTAAGTTTCTGACATTGACAATATTCGAAGAAAAACAATACAAATCAACAACGATCCCATTGTTCTGGAAAATGTTCTCGATTTTGATAAAAGAAAAGAAATGTGGCAATATAACGCATCATTTGACGGTGTAACAGATACCAATCTAAACCTTCCGATTTCATTGCAACGCAACGCAAAATTAAATAAACTGAATAATTCCGTATATATGGAATGCTTAAGTTAGTATTATACCACGTGCTCGCAGAACTTTGTTTACTTGGTATATTGCCAGGCGCTGCCTAATAACTCAGCCTAGCTTGCATTGTGTTGTACATTTAACTGATTTTATAAGTAGGTAAAATTTAGTTAGTATTATTACACAGGCCCACAAAAAAGAAAAGTTGTCTGCGCCGGGGTATTGACCATACCTATACCTTGTATTTTGACCCGCTGAACACAAATCTGACCTTAATTTTTTCCCTATACGTTAGGTTTTCTTTTTAATATTTATATATTTATTTGCTGTTAAAAGAAAAACCTGACGTACTGTGGAAAAACTAAGATCAGATTCGTGTTCAGCGGCTCAAAATACAAGGGATAGGTGTGATCAGTACCCCCGCGCAGATTACTTTTTTTGTGTGGGTCTGTGTCACACATATTTTACGAAGTAGAATATGAATGAAATAATAGTATCACATTTTTTTCTTATCATCATTGAATGATGAAGAGTGACAAATTAAAAACGACTTTCGATCGAGGTACAAAAAAATATCAATGCCACTTTTCTTAACAAGATATGACTATTTTATTTCTTAAACTTATGATACTGTAAATATGTTTGTTAATAATACTGGAGGAACTGTAGACCGTATCACACTTCGCGCATCTGTCATTAGATAAGTAAATGATTAAAGTTATCATGTATAATAGAGTGAGATCCCAGAGCTGCCAGACCTACGTCATTTTAGCAAAGCTAATATTTTGACAACAAATAGTGTAATATCTAGTTAAGAACGTATGCGTATTTGCTAGTTTGAAAGCGGGGCCCTTTTGCAGGAAACGGGTATAAAAGGTACATAAAAATTTTATTCAGTACGTTAAAGTATGATAGCTGGATTATTTTACACGTGACACGCTAACTACATGGTGTAAGCGTCAACCTCCGGAACTTAAGGTTCGAGGTTCGATCCCTGAGCGTTATCGCAGGGAAACTTTATAGATTATGAAATTCTAAGACACTTTTTCATGCGATAAAAGTTCGAAAAACGATACGGGCGGCTGACAAACGACTTCTCGTCTGTCGAAAAAAATGTAGTAATATTTATAACGCGGCGAGGCAGTTCTCGATTAATTCTCGTTAAAAATGATGAACAAGACATGAATTAACCATTTTCCATTGGCATAAGTTCCAATAATATTAATCAAATTGGTATCAGATTGGAGGCTAAAATCATCAAAGCATAAAACTTTTTCCTATTTATAGAGTGGGGTGTATAGAACGATAAAAAAATGCGAACTGCCGTTTTCCGTTGGCCGTAGCTGCGCGAAATCGAATGGAGTTGCATATAAGTTCGGCGTGTTGACGCGGCGGCGCGCGGAGGACCTAGAGATGCTAGATGACTTCGTTGCCTACGGTAATACTTTGTATAGTGCCAACGCAGCATGCAGCATCCTCGGTCCGGGCAGCTCGTGTCAGAGTCAATGCAATTCCGTTTAAACAAATTCTCTGAGAGCTAGTGCTTACAAACAGCCTTAATTTGCTTTTTTGTTGTCTCGGCGGAAATCATTTTTCTCAAATGTGAACTTGGAAAAAGTTCAGTTCATATTTTTTTCGTCTTCTTAATGGTATTTGGAATAGCCTGAAGTAGAGAACTGCCTCGGCGCGATGACTTGATCAGCCCTCAGAATTAAGCAACATGCGAATGTAATCACTCGTAACTGAACTAGCGAAGACCAAGAGGACCGGCTTTTCTTTACATGTTTAAAGCCCGATTTGAACCCTAGAGGACAGGTAAATCGTTCCGTCACCCTAAACTTTTCTTCTCAGCTCTCCCAGAACTGATGAGAAACACTGGAATTATCTTCGCTAAAGTAACTCGAAAATCTTAGTAGCGGGCTGCCGTACAATAATTATGTGAAGCAGGTTTAATATTCCGCTGCAAAAATATAGCGTGAAAGATTTGTATGACATTATATTCGCACAGTACATATTACTATATCGTTCCATGATGCCAATGAAAAACGTTTAACCAAGAATTCTTCACCGCTATAAACACAAAGTCCAAAATGAAAAGTTAGCAAAGGCGTCAGGCAGGGCTGTGTTCTGTGAGCATCTGTAGTGCATGTGTATTGAATCACTAACAAGTAGAAGTAGGTATATGCGAAACTCAGATTTCTAACTTGAGATTTGCAGATGATACCATTTATGTTACATAAGACAAACTTATAAATCTGCTCCATGGTCTTCAAATAATAAGCCATTGCGTACGGTTTAAGTGTAAATTACAACAAAATGAAAATTATTCTTCTAATACCGTCGAGACAAGTTAAGGCTTCATTATGAGATTCAGCGATAGCAAGACTGACAATTTGCTAGTTGAGCACAATTTGATATGACAGAAATATCACGAAATTCACAAAGACTAAGCTAGCAAACACATCAGCTTTCTCCCTCTTTCTTTATATCCCTGAGACTTTGATTATTAGGGAGACACCCACACTTATTTTTAATTTTGAGATAGAGATCTGGAGAGATTGGTTACGAATTCCTTGACAGCCTATTGCACTAACAGCTTTCCATGAAATAAGCCTCTCAATAGTCTGAGAGAAAACAATCTAGGACGACTAATGATATAGAGAAAATCGGTTTGTCAATGACGAAGAGGATGTCCTCCCAAAACGTTAGACTGTCGTTAGCAAGGCACTGACGAGGAAAAATTTTGGTGAGATTCTATGCCCAACAGATGATGTGATGCTGTCAGACGTATCACACAATAAAGAGGCACCAAGAAGAAGAGAAAGAGAAGAAGAAAGAGGAGAAAAAGAAGAAGGGAAAAAAGGAGAAGCAAATTGAGCGTTGTTATTTTAAGTTAATCGCTAAAAGTTGATTATACAAAGTAAGTACACCCTATTTTATTCACTGAAGGTCCATTTGAGAAACCACAAAGTATAAAAGAACTTTAATAATAAGAAGGAAAAGAAATTGAAAGACCAATCATATCCATCAACCTATTGCGTAAACTAATTCTCATACGTGAAAATTTCTCACAAACCTAGCTGTCATTAAATTACTAATTGAAAAAGGTTAAAATATCAATAATTAAGTAATAACTGTTAAATACAGCAATCGATCGCGGTCGTGTTGAAGCAAATAGTGTAAAGTATGTAACAAGAATTAATCACAAAAACAACCTTCGTATCCAACCACCCACAGCGTGCAGTAATTAATATTACAAAGTTTAATTACGGTGGTCTCACATACACACAAATCATACAATTTTTCGATAAATTAATTATTTTCAATTTTTGTAATATGCAGAAATGTAATTCTGCGTGAAGCTAATAAGTTCGGAACAGAAACACCAGAGAAGTTACACGGAAAAGTATAACCTTTCAAATTAGCGACGAGCTATTCATTATAAATGTAATTAAAGAACTATAAAATATAAAATACGGCCTCTAGATGTATCCGATTAATAGTAAATAGAGTCAATAAAATATCATTACACAATGCAGTATTCAGAGGATAACTATCACTATTTAATGCGGTAAATATATTATTATATAAATACTGGTTGCAAATTATTATTCTATATATTATTGTTATAAATTAATCGTAGAAGTACCCTACCTTAGTTATAGATGAGTTGTAAGCAAATAGTTTCAGAAGATATGTTTAAAAATAATCAGTATAAATAATCATTAAATGTAGATATTTTCACAATTTTGTGCTTAGCATATTCTATGTTTCTTGGTGTGTTTAATGATTCCAAAGTCACAAAATAAATTTTCAGAATTTTTGTTTGTCCATCTGTCTAAATGTTGTTCCGCCATAACACGAAGACAACACAGTTATTTTGATAAAGTTTTGTACAAGTGAGACATATTCTTAACTTAAAGCAGAGGTTCCCCACAATTTTTTTTGGAGGACCCCTTTATACTAACGCCATTATTATTCTAATATCCTAAATCCTAAAAATCGTCTGGCATACTGTATGGTGGCAGTCGGTAATAAAATGAAATAGACATACAAGCAAACGTTACAAGTCATGATGTTTTATTAATTCATATATGTATTCTATTTAAAGTATGCCTAATAATACATTTAGGCTATAGGCACACGATGTAAGATCCTCGATACAATTGATTCTGAGCTTATTGCATAATTTATAATTTTGTGAATAAGAAGAAAATGCAATAGGGAGTTCGAATTGTGCTTTCCGAGCGAACGGACGCGTTCGAAAAACGCTGCCATTAAAACGTGAAAACGCCCGCTAAAAGTCCGCTAAATTTGATAAAAGTTAGGCGAATTTGTAGAGTAAAGAATTCCGCGCAAATCGATATATCATAACAAAAGAACAAAATTGAAATAGAATTAATATTTGAAAATAACTAATACAGCGTATTTAGTGATAGAATCGATAGTGCAGTGCTATGCATAAAGAAACAAGCTTAAAGGACCAGGCACTACACAAGAAGAATAGATAAGCTAAGTATCTTCTCATTTTTAAAGTACCACCCAAGTTTATTTATCCAAGTTTATTTATGTCTTAATGATTAACAAGTGTCTGCCGCATAGAACCATTGCAATGCTTTTTAGGTCCAAGCCCTAGCTAAATACGAAGTGTAAAAAATATTTTTACTTTTGAGGCGTCAAGTGAATAAATAGATAATTTCGTACATAATTTATATTTGTATCAAAAAGAATGTGTTGTGGTGTTGTATGTTTTTTATCCAAATTTTGGTGAGGGTTTCTTTCAGAAACGCGGTGTTCTCTAGGAGGGCACACACATGCGTCGATAATCTCCTAATCGATGCAGAAGAAGAAGAAGAGTTGGACCAGCGGAGAGGAACACAAAATAGATGAATATTCCCTAAGAATATTGAACAAATTGAAGTACCTAGGAATAGACCGGACGAACCAGCTAAAGCGGAGAGAAACAGTAAAGGAGAGAATCAAAATGGCACAAGGGTAACATACCGTTCATTGAGAAAAATAAACTATCATGGGACCTTACCAAATGTATATACATAGCCGTCATACGCACAACGATGATATATGGAGTCAAAAATGCGGCAACAACAAAAGCCAACAGAAGACGTTTTTGAGAAGAGCAGAAAAGGCATCGTCCAAATAAAACAACAAGACGAAAACAGCGACACAAAACATCAACATAATAGAAATACCGTGTGTGTAGTCGCGGGCTAGGCATGGGGAGCAAGAATTACAACACCGCGTGTGCCAGCTGGCTGAAATGAAATAACAGAGCTGGGATGATGCTCCACCGACGGACGAATTTACGGCCGCCGGTGTTGTCAAATCTCTCGCGCTACGTGAATGTACATGCCTAATGGGAAATTACACGCACGGTATATGCAATGAAGTATTGGGGACATACCCAAGGAAGGGACCCAACACATTTACTGAAGAAAGCGCTAGTACCGCACAGCAACAAACTAAAAATTGTCGTTCTCCACTGTAGCATGGACTCCATGCTACAGTGGAGAACGACAATTGAAAGGATCAGGATCAACTAATGAACACCACTAACAAATCGCAAGGATATATACTCTAACACAATCGGAAACCGAGCAATCAGAAGACTCAGAAAAAAGAAGATTCGAAGAAGCAAAAACGCAAAAAGAGGAGCAAAAACACTCCATATTACGACACAACACGGCAACATATTTCACAAGAAGAGTCAGAATAGGCAGAAGTCCAGAACCAAACACACAAAATAGGGAGCTTAAACGCTCCCTCACGACATAATGCGGTAACGCATCTCACAAATACCTACACCTCCCATCCCACATTCCTTTACCATGCGCCATGTGGCTCTCGCTGCTGGCAACAAGCATGACCTTAGTCCAATCCAGCGTGGACGTAGCAGGACCAGCTGTATACTTGGGAGTGGCAGCAATGCCTACCGCACGCTGGTAAATCAATCAATCAAAATCGATCAAGAAGAAAATGCAATAGAAATCTCAAATTCTTATATGCCGACTCAATGGTTAAACGAATATGTTCATCAAATGATAACTTAGCGTCAAATGGGATACGAAGGCCTTTAAATTGGGTAGCTCCATTCAGAACGATATTGTCGTGCTTGTAGTCAAATAATTCAATAGTTTTACTTCGACATTAGAACATAATGTTGAATTTACCGACATTTAAGGTTAGATGATTTTATCACAGCAATCATTTAATTTAAACAAATTGACTTGACAAGGTCATACGTATACAGTAGATAGTTAACGTCAAACAGTCTTGTTTCATCACTAATAAAAATAAGAAAAAGTAACGGACCCAGAATTGAACCTTGTGGAATTTCACTGCAATCTATCATTAAAATAAGGAATATGTAAGGAAAATGAGGAAAGTGAGGAAGTTGTGACGATGATGGTGAGGTAGTGGGCGAGAGGAGAGAAGTTAGAAAAAAGGAAGGGTATCCAAGCGAGTGTAGCCACCTGCAAGCTAGTATTTAAATAAATACATATTTTAAAGGGGAAGTTGGAACTTATGGCGCATTTCGACAACCACATTGACTAGTTATAAGATGGAAAAATATTCATTTTACATGCAGATTAACAATGATTCCGACACAAACATGGATATGACTATATTTTAATTTTAAAATATTCTAACAGAGTAAAAGGAATCAAGGTATATAAATGATAGCATAACTACATATCCCACTTGCTATCTTCAACATTGTTCACATTTTGTTATGTCTACGATATAATTATCTACATCCTGTTGCTTTACCTTTTGATATCAATAAAACTCTTTCACTGCTTTTAGAATTTATTAATGCACTAACGCAAATTTCAAGGGCTCGGAAGTCTAGCGACGAGTCTTAAATGGGCGTTACTGCCACAGTTTAATATTTAATTAAGGAATCACATAGCTGTGCTGTATCATTTATATATTTCCTATACAAATCTTCTTTTATTGTATTCGTTAGAACAGTAGCGAAGCCGTATTAAATATCTGATTATGTCTGACTTAAAATATTCATAATAAACCAAAAGTAAATACGCGTTTCCTCTCATTCTGCATATTTCTAACTTCAATCAACTTTGAAATGTTCAGCATTAAAAACCGATTCGAGAAAGTACCTTTTAATGATAATTCATTAAATGGTCATCAAGAGCAAGAACGAATGAATGAAAATTGATTAAAAACTTCTTACTTTTTACTGTCGATGGAACTTGATGTGTTTGGACGGGCGATAAACAAACATTAAATAACAGCTGTTTATTCCACTTGGGTTTACTGCTATTTAAATAATTGCACAACATTTTAACAATTACGATCCTTCATGGGATGTGTTTAATGTGCCCATAAAAATAAATTTATATAGATTTAGAAATAGTAGAAATCTGCAAAACTAACAATCCACATAAAGACCAGAGAAGACTCCGCAGTTCCGGATATGATACGGCAAGTGTATCCATTAGGTCAGTCAAATAGGTTAAAAGTTATTTTTATTTATTAAAATGCCCATAATGATGAAAAATCGATAAAGTAGTGATATAAATCAAATAAAACTTAAATTATCTGAAAATTATGTTAATAGATATTAGCCAGGAATCTCCCTTCTCGATTTTTCTGTTTTTTTTTTATGATAACAAATGATAATACTTACGTATAAGTAATAAGCATAATAAGAACATATTGTACATGTTGCAAAGGTATATTGTAGTGTACTGATCGATCAGAACGCGTGAGACGTGCACTTATAAACTCAAAACGGTAGCGGAAATAACGAACCACTGCACAAAAATAATCATATCTTTCACGACGATAAAGCAATGCAAATAACTCTTTCAATAAAAAATGTTCGATTGATTTCTGCATATTTCATATAGAAGTATGCATATCACCATTATGCAAACTTCTAAACTTGTGCATTAAAGAATCGTGCTTTCCAGTATTGATCAGGCTATTATAACTCCTATATTCAAAAAAGGAGATGCAAATGTTGCAAATAACTATGCCTGCGTCACTTCTACCAATCTTTTCAAAAATAGTGGAAAAATGCTTTTCAGAGCAAATAGCAAACTACTTTGAGGTCAACAATATTTTTTATGATAAGAAATTGGGTTTTAGGAAATCAGAAAATACCACCTCTGCATTTCTCGATTTGATAGAACAGGTTTTGGGGGCATTCGAGGGTCGGGAGCATATGTGCACTATATTTTGCGACTTAAGTAAAGCGTTTGACTGCGTCTCACACAAAGTACTGCTAGAGAAGCTAAGGAGGTATAAGTTCTGCCAAAACAGTATATCATTATTAAGATCATATTTAACAAATAGATATCAAACAACTAAAGTGCACATTCTATTAAAATGAAAATAATACATGGGGTACCCCAAGGCTCAGTACTTGCCCCCCTTCTATTTTTAATATATGTGAATGATTTCCCATATTCAAGCCAACACTCTAGTGACATATTGTTTGCAGACGATACAACTATTTCGGTTCAAAACAAGAATATTGAACAACTTTCTGTAATGGCATGTGAAGCGGAGTTAAAGGCAGAACAGTGGTTCGAGTCAAATAAACTTACATTAAATAGAGAAAAAGCAGTGCGTATGATCCTCTCATTGTTCTCATGTTCTCGGCCCCCAGGAATCAACAAAGTTCTTGGGAGTTTATCTAGATGACAAATTGACCTGGCAAGTACATGTGGAAAACTTGTCAAAAAAGATTGGAAAAGATACATTTATCTTGAGAAATGAAGTAGGTGAAGAAACTGAAGTAGGTTGAAGAAGAAGAAAAATGCATATTTTGCACGATGCTACTCTTTGCTTTCCTATGCTGGTTTGGTTTGGGGTCAAGCATCAAATTGGCCTAGAATTTTTGCTCTACAAAGACTACACAAAGATGTCTGGGTTAAATTATAAAGAAGACTGTAGAGAACAGTTTCGTAGACTAAAGATACTCACGTTACCCTCAATATATATTTATGAGTTGCTTTTGTAGGCTAGAGAGAACTTCTATCCTCAAAGTGTAAACAGAGAATGTGACTACCATTATAATACAAGATACAAAATATGTTAATAGCACCGCACCCCGTATGTCAGATTAATTAAAAGTCAAAAAGGAATTAAATTTTTAGCATTTTAGGTTATCCCGTGGCTATCCTGTGCTGTGTGGGTTATACTCTTCGCCGATTTACTGAGCTTTTTATATAATTGTTACACATTCTATAGGATTCTCTTCGCAGTTTTCTTGTAAATAATGTTAGTTTTTGGACATTCTAAATTTTGTGATACCAGCGTCATTGTGAAAAAAAGTATATGAAAAAAAAATGAAAAAAAAAAACACCCTGTCAAGGATTCGAACACAAGACCTTTGGATTGCAAGACAAAAACTTAGCCATTGGACCATTGCACAACACTACAAAAATTGAATGTCTGTAATTATCATTCGAGTATTATATTTCAACGAATTAGATATATTATTATGAAATATATAATAATATATTAGTAAAATGTACAAACAAACAAACAAAAATATAGAGAATACAATTCCTATTTAAGTACAAATGACAAAAATTAAGAAAATATATTTTTTTAAATTTAAATGATTAATAACTTTTTTATGTACTGATTGATTTTTTTCAAAAACAATAGGGTTCTTCCTCTAGCTAACAATAATTTAATTTCCAAATTTCAATACAATCGGACTTTTCTTTCTTAAGTTATCGTGCTTACAAGAAACGACGGACGGACGGACAGACGAACGGACGGACAGACGAACGGACATTTTGAAAGTTGTTCAGAATTCATTAACTCACATAATGATGAATGAATGAATGAAATTTTTTTATCTACGAGCGATATTTACTGATTTAGAAATGTGCCGATCAAATACAATATACTCTTCGTTTTTGTGAAGAGTATAATAATGGGGCAGCACCAGAATCTAGAAAGAATAAGCTTTCCATTGGTTTGAAAATCATTAAGAAAAGTTAAAAAAACAAGCCTGTAGATGAGATTGGAACATAATGTTCATCAATTTTCGTAAATGCAAAAATTTTCGGAAATTGTTTTTTGCAGTCGCGACCAGGATGACGCCCTCCACATTTAGATTCGCAAGGTCATTTCAGACAATGTTCGTATTAAATAAAAAAAATTCCATCTGTGATAATTTTGCAAGAAATCGCACTCTCACAAAACTGAACGAAACTAAACCGTTCTTCGGCTCTAAACCAGTAGGTTTGTTCGCTCGTAAATGATTCAGATCGGTAAGAAATTTACTAAGCCACAACTATGTAAGAAATAAATATAGTTCCAGATGCTCGCGAGCTCGCGAAAATTCGAGACCTTTCGTCATTTTTTTTTTAAATAACGTCTGCGCAGGAGATACACAATGGCATACCTTTATTCAGCAAACAATGCACTATTCTCACCATATACCATCTTAAAACATTGCATTATTATTTTTGTTCTAATATATAGTTTATCTGATTGGACTAAATGCGTCTCTTCTGCTATTGCTGATGACTCAGTCATTCATCGTACGTACCGGAAACTTGAACTTGAATGCTACGTGCTAAGTACTTCGTTTTTCGAATATGGTATTGCATTCTTTTTATAGCACCGCGCTGCAGACCGTATTGTTGTGTTTACTTTCTTTCGTTTAGAAAAACGAGGCAGACAAGTTCAAGTTCACGAAGAGAAAATATAAAGGTTGAAGATTCAAGGTGTAAATGAGGTAATATTTATAATGTTTTGAATACCTATCGTATCATAATCTATTCATAATAATACTACTAACCAGCTGAGTAAGTCACCATATGATTAATTTATTATTAAAATTTGTTCGACATAAAGGACTTGCATATTATAAGATACATTTTTACCCTCGCGAAATGCTGATGTATCCATTTTTAGTGTGCATTTTTGTTTGCATATTTGCTTGTCAGTTCAGTCATACATAACTTTAAAACAAATATACTAATTTTGATGCAGTGTTCTGTAAGCATTAGAGTATTCACCATGGCGGGGTTACTGATCATCGTGCTCAACAACCACACGAGACGTTAAATTCTGAAATGTATTATGCGCATGAGCGAATGGAGTTGTCAACAATAAAGACAACATAATCATAACATCCTCCAATTAGTTATTTTTTCTGTCACACATCCATTCTCATCGAAGATTCGTTCTCTGGAATTTCTCCAATTTTTTTGCATAGATGTGTTCACAGACGTTATAGTAATCGTTTCTGATAGTTGAAATGTTGTGCTTATTTTGGAAAGCTTCCCCCTAAAACGGGGGTGGTTTTGAAAAAGTATATTGTCCTTGCCCTAAATAAAATTATTTAGGGTAAGGACTAGAGAATATTATTTAGGTATTATGCAAATCACAACTTACACATTTTTTATTTATTATAAAAATACCTACTTTCTGTATATTGTTGCCCTAATCTGGGCACGCTAATATACTAGTCAGGTAAATACACTCATTATTGGAGAACCAATCAAAACAACTACTCTTCTAGCTAATGCTGACGAAGTATTGAATTACATGATAGGATTCTTAGCATTTTAAAGAACAAAAATATATTGAAAATACTTAAATCATTTATTCAAATTTAATCATTCACACTTTTTTATTTAATATGAAATTATCTACTTTCTGTATATTGGTGCCTTAATCGGGTCACGCTAATATACTACTTAGGAAAACACTTTAAAACACTCATTATTGGAAGACCAATCAAAACAACTACTCTTCTAGCTAATACTGACGAAGTATTGAATTACATGATAGGATTCCTGGCATTTTAAGGCAAAAAAATATATTGAAAATAGTTAAATTATTTATTGAAATTCAGTCATTCACAACAATTATTGAACCATAAATTCTATTTCAACTCTAGAAAAGCTGTACAAGTTTTTTCGAACTCGTTAGTTCTCATCAGTAGAGTATAGAAACATTCATTCATTATTTACAAGCCTATTCTTGATTTATTTTTACAATTAATTATTTTTTATTTATTTGCTTTTATCATGATTAGAGAATATTATTTAGGTATTATGCAAATCACAACTTACACACTTTTTATTTATTATAAAAATACCTACTTTCTGTATATTGTTGCCCTAATCTGGGCACGCTAATATACTAGTCAGGTAAATACTTTAAAACACTCATTATTGGAGAATCAATCAAAACAACTACTCTTCTAGCTAATACTGACGAAGTATTGAATTACATGATAGGATTCTTAGCATTTTAAAGAACAAAAATATATTGAAAATACTACTTCCGACATATCGCATTTTTTTTTCTAAAATACCCCCATTTTAGGGGGTAGTTTTCCAAAATAAACACAACATTTCAATTGTCAGAAATGGTTACTATAACGTCTGTGAACACCTCTATGCAAAAAAATTGGAGAAATTCCAGAAGTCGGTGTTCTTAACAATTACCAAATTAGCAAGTCTAGAAACAATAGTTAACATACTTTTACTTAACAACCAACTAGATTTAGGTTCTTCCACATTATTTGACCTGCTCTGGTAGGTCGTTTTTCTAAGTATTTAAATATTTGTAATGGTAATTTATAGTTTATTGTGATTGATCAATAGCAAAGCTAAGAATGCGCGGTCAAGCTTTTTGGGTAAATGCAGTGATTTCTTTAATAAAATAAACAGTAAATTAGTTCAATATGTTATAATGTACACTCAGAAAGTAATGGACACCTCAATAAAATCCTTGTTTAAATTAAATTGAGTGCTAGCTATGATAATTTATAGCAACAGGCATTTTATGTTTCTGGACGAAAACAACACAGAAACAACCTCATTTTCTCTTTAAAGTTGACAACTCCATTCGCCCATGTGCACTGGTTGGAGTAAATTTCGGAATTTAACGTCTCGTCTCCACCACCAGAGGATGCCACTGAGTAACATAACCTACAAAGATGCATTGCATTTAACGATGTTCTCTCAGAATTTTAAAATCAAAATACCAACTTAGATGCAGTTTTCTGTAAACGTTGGATAGTTTTTAAGAGCAGTGCTTAATGATGCACTGTCGGAGATTTTTAATTTTTAAGGTATATATCATGTTTGCGTGTGATTTGAAAAATATCACTATCGATGTTTCACACACACACTGTTTTACACATATCCACAATTTACTTGAGCTGCAAATAGCCTACTTATAATTTAGGCAAGTAATTAATTCTGATAGCCGTTTCCCAATTTTTCAATTTTCATTGTTTACATTTATCGTATTTGCAAGAATCAGTGGACACATATGCATACACATGCTGTACGCAAGCGAAAACCTCAGAGGAGGTTTCATCGATAAGCATATTTATATACGTGGCTAGAGTCAGGCAGCTTTGAAGGCTCTTGCACCAAGTAAGGTACCGAACTGCCGAAACCTTCGACTGAGCCATGCCAGTGTAACTCAGTCAAGCTTATATGGATATCCGGATATAGTGGAGCGGAGGGCAATGAAGAAGCAAACCGTTTGACGGGAGGAAGAACAAAAAGTCCCAATCCCGTTGCCAGCCTTTGGTTTGCCAAGAAGCCTAATTCAATCAGAGCTGCGAGGTTGGGAAATAATAGCACAATAACAATTATTGGACTCCAAGCCCTCGCAATGAGAAAGTCAAGGTTCCGTATAAAGGGATTTTCGACTAACTCTACCGTAAAGTGACTTGGGCTTGATAGGGAATGATTGAGATGGATGGTAATCTGATAAATTCAAATTCAAATTCAAATTATTTATTTACCTTTTCAGTATAATTACACAATCAGAATCTGATAGCAGAACACTGTCCTCTGAACAAGCACCTGCACACAATGAGGTTGAAAAATTGTCCTACTTGTTGGATGTGTGAATTGGATTATGAAACCATATATTACTCATATTCTATATGCAATTGTATACCACTAGGAACATTATGGTATAGGTATTTCGGAAGGCAGTTTCTACAGCTGGAGAAACTACGGGATCTACCCTGGAAAGGACTGAATTCAGATCTGCTCACGATTCTAATAATATGATTTCTCCAAAGCTTTTGACAGGCTTGACCACGGCATTCTACATAAACTTAGAGTACTCGGTTTTTTGGACTTGTTAACTTCCCTGCTATCATCTTTTTTAACTGGAAGGAGCCAATACGTGGAATACCGTGGCTTTAAGTCTGATCAATTTCTAGCTACTTCCGGAGTGCTCCAAGGCTCAATACTGGGGCCTCCATTATTTATTTTATTTATTAATGATTTAGCGACTTCTATTGATGTCAGTTGCCTGCTATATGCTGATGGCATGAAATTGTATTATGCTGTTGATACCGACGAAGATTATGTTATTCCAAAGTAATTTAAACGATGTTAATGACTGGTGTCTTCTAAATAATCTGCCTTTAAACATCGCCAAATGTAACGTTATGTCTTTCTGCACGAAGAATAATCCATTGTTATTTGATTATGAGTTAAATGATACCGTATATAATAGATCACATGAGTTCAATGACTTGGGGGTTCTATTCGACTCGAAGCTCAATTTTAACAAACATATAAAAAATATCGTTCTCTTTGCTTATAAAAGTTTGGGTTTTGTGATTAGAAATTCAAGTGTTTTTGATGACATTGAATTATTAAATATTTTTTATACTTCATTTGTTAAATCCAGACTTGAATATGCCTCACTTATTTGGAATCCAGGCTATAATAAATATTGTAATTGCACAGAGAATATACAATGTGGCTACCTAAAATTCGTTTCATACAAAACTGATCAAGTATATCCGGCTGTTGGCTTCAAACATAGACAGTTGCTAAATATATTTGGTTTTCTTTGGTTTACATGACCACAGGAAGTTTTGTTCTCTTTTGTTGTATCTTGAATATGTTAAAAATTTTCATTTGATTTCATAAAACGTTTTATCTTCCCACTCCACGAATAAATGTTCTGATGTTCTCTCCCTTACTTTTTATGTGCAACACTTACATGTTTACTGAAGGACAGCTTCATATATTTTACTCGAGTATTTCAAATATTAAATGTATCTTTTCGTGGTAATTTGTAATTTTATTTTAATATGCTTTTAATCTTTTAGTGTATTATGCATGTTTATATTCTTTTCCCTTTCGTCTGTATATTTTTTAACATTAGGTATAAATTATTTTATTTTTTCCCACCCCTTACCCGTAATTGGTTTTTACTGCGGGGTGACTATATAAATAAATAAATAAATAAATAGAGAAATAAATCAATAAATATGCATACATAGTAATATACACTTTATGAAAAACTCATTGTCAATATGTAAGTGCAGAAGAATTTAAAATGGAATTTAGCACTGTTTTAGACATTTTTACCCACTATTGTAATACACAATTATTTGATGCGTGTACTAAACACTGATTTGACTATTTTCTACTAGGTATCAAATAAAAACCGTACTGAATTTCATTGAGAAGTTTAATATAAATGATATTTAATACTCTCACGAGTTTTTGTGGACCATTTCTTTCGTTTCCTACGTTTTATTTTTAAGTATTATTTTATTTTATTATGTATAATACTATATAGATAAAACAATTATTTTTTCGCTTAACTCATCCTAACTCAAACCGGAACAATGGATTCCTACATCTTCATTAACAAAATGTGTCAAAATGAAGGTAGAATTTTAAGAAACGCAGAAAATGTGATGATTTTTTTCTGAAATTATCGATGAAATGTGAGAATTTTCAGGAGTAAGTGTAGCATGCGAGAAACTTTTTTATCTACCGAAATATATATAACAAGTACATTGAGGACAAATAAAGATAAAGGATGGCAGCAACTTTTTTAACTTAAATATAACAATAATTTGACCAATGAACTAATGTAATATACACAGAATTTATTGGGCAGAACAACTTACGAGGTGTACTCTTTTGGTTTTACCAACAATCTTTCTAGTATGGCGGCGATTCTGAAAAGCGATGGAAGATTAATGCAGAATTTAGGATGTATAAAAAAAATGTTCAAGTTCAAAATTAGAAAGGATCTCTAAAAGTAAACCCTTTAGAATTCTTTTACTGAAGTTTTACATTTATAGGTTAGTATATTTCTTGAATTGACTAAAAAAATGACTTCTTGTATATGTTCTCAGTTAAATGTCAAGGGAAAATAATTGTATATTTGCTTATATTCAAAAGTGTATCATGTATATTAACAACAAAGGATTGAACATTTTTTGCTCTAGAAAATTCACTGAGATGGCAAGAGAAGCAGCAAAAAATACTAAGTATAAGGGCAAATGAAATTATTGAAAAGGACGTTCATATCTTTAAATATCCATCAAAAGGTTTGTTTTATGTCCTTGATTTTCATAGTGGCAAACCTTTTTATATTTCTTCAAACTCATTACAAGCATATTCGGTTTCCACCATAAAGAAACATTATACAACTATCAATATTTTATTGTCAATCTTTTTTTAAATTTTGTTGTCATAAATGCACACTTTAAAAAAATAGAATCATTTTTGGTTTTCAGGTTGCTACAATTTCAACTGGCGAGATTACATTCATACTTAAAACCATT
Organism: Rutpela maculata; assembly: GCA_936432065.2. NCBI lineage: Eukaryota > Metazoa > Arthropoda > Insecta > Coleoptera > Cerambycidae > Rutpela > Rutpela maculata. Next base: position 41,501,922 of record OW386285.2, read on the forward strand.
TTTACGAAGTTGGCGGTCCATTTATATATACATTAACTACATTCTCATGACATAATTTTCCACCTCCAATTTATTCTCATTTCTGAAAGTAACCCGTACCTAAAAACTGCATTATGATATATAAGGCATGATACATATCACAGATCGTAAATCCAATCATAATTATTCAAAACGAATTTTTATACAATTATTTTTTACGACTAAAATCCAGCTATACTTCTTGCAGCTCGGAATTCCGTCCAGTGGTCGAACAGAATGTTACCAAAAATAATTTAGATATTATCGTCATAGCAGCATTATTTAGTCATACAATGATCAGAGGGAGTGTCACGTGCCAACACCGTGCAAAGCCATTCCTTTCGGCGGTGATCAACTTGTCTGGGATGGTAGATATTCTGGCATAATACTGAGTACATACTTTTACACTTAATCGCGATAGTGGCCTGAAGGATCTGTCTGGGCGAGATTTTACTGACAGAACTTTTATGACGACAACAATCGACCACACATCTTGCAGCATACCACTACCGATCCATCTTATGAATATCATTAATTGTAGGAGGGATCTGACTTGCGCAAAATATGTAAATTTTTAATTTGCCGCACAGAGGTGAATTTTTTATTTTGCTTGAAGTGTATGTGTGTAAAATATGTATATGAAACTACGGCTACTCTATGCCAAGTCGGTGTTAAAAAAAGTAATTTTAATCTTCTTGGCTATGCATAGACTTGGATGTAGAGGAAAAATATCAAAAATTCCTAGTTTTATTTAAAATATTTTACGTTTGCTCATATTCCATCGTTTTTGAATTATATTTGATTTAATCTTGAGTTATAAAAATTAGCAAGAGAATGTCCAATTCCATGATACTATTAAATCGTAGTATCATGGTTCAGTCACTAAGTGTAATTCTCCAAATAAATTCAAAAATTCGAAAACTACCGACGTGTAAGAGTTATCAGAAAGAAAAAAACCTCAAACTCGAATGAAAATAAACTATTACACTAAAATATTCAAATAACAATGTCCCTTGCTATGCTGATCGCTATTGACTGTCTCTCCTCTGCCAAATCCAATTCCTGGCATTCTATTTTTTTCCTGAGAAAGCGCTTACGATGATTTCGTAATTCAAACAATACGCCTCTCAGCTTCTCGTCGCGGTGGCTGTCGATCTTCCAAACATAAGCCTCTAACAGATCCATCCCTAATTTAAATAACTTGGCATGGTCTTTGAACTATGCCCAGATTTATTCATAGGTTAAAATATTGATCTCAACACAGCATGCCATTATGGATTCCTTGCAATAACCTACGATGAATCTGATAACGGTTATTCAGTTTATTACCGATAATTGAGACCAAGCAGATGTAGTTTACAGACACTTCATGAAAGTGTTTGACCAAACTAATCATTCCATTATAGTCCAGTCAATGAATGGTTTCTAGAGGGAAATGCTGAGATCACAATTTTTGATTAGATGGCCCAATTTCAATAGGGATTATTGTAATATGCTGTTTTACATGTTCCAAATTGTAATCAAATATTTTAAGTCTAACAGAAGTTATTGTATTTACAAGAAGCGGTATACACACACACATAGATATACACGCGCACACACACTTTTGCTTATCATATTCCACTATATTACCTCTTCGGGGTCCCAAATGTTAGATTTTATTATCGGTAACTATCCTTTTCTAATAAGCTGCCCGTAAAACCTTTTAAATTACTTTCGTTCACGCTAAGATTAAATATGGATCATTAGTAGGTATTAATTATATCCTTTTTATAATCACAGGGTCCTCCCAGAAGCTTGCTGTTTTTACATTTAATTCGTTTAAAAGCGTCCGAGTTTTTAAAAATTTCTAACTTTAAAATATGTGGGTAGTCATTACAAATGTATAGATTTTGCATTTTATAATCAACGTTTCGTTCAATAGTACATTAGAAAATTATTTCTAAATTTGTTCTTTTATATAAAATCTATGATTTAATTCACTCGCCGATCTTGCTTTTCTAAGTTTACTTTCATGCCCCCCAGACTTAACTTTCTTCGGTTTCCTAAAGTTCAAAAATATCACCCCTCAAAATTTAGAGATGATATTTAACGCTGAACGCTGCACAAATTGATATGTGAAAAGTAGTAGTAAAATAGACTTATGGAGCGGAATTAAAGACATTTATTTACTATATAAACCATAAAAATTTGGTAAAATTTCAAATTGTGCTTTAAAAATTCTGCAATTTTAATTGTAATTTATTAAAGTATTGTCGAAAAAATTTTACATGACATACTATGACATTATGACTATTTTGACCCTGTCTACACGCTCCGGAATTATTGACAGTACGGTTTAAACAAAAATTGAAATTAAATCCTGGGACACCCTACATAGCATTCGTAAACTACTAAACTACTAGTGTGTGAATATTGATCAAAGAGGGTAGAAAGAAAAAGAAGAAAATGTTTCATTCCCATCACATTTAATTTTTGTTTCTATTAGGATGCTGTTTTCACCCACTGCAGTTGTTTTACGTAGGTAGAATAACAATCGCCTGCTTATTTTTTTTAATTGACTGAGTTTCAAATAAAGGAAAAAAAAATGAATAATTGAATTTAACATTTAGCCACATTAAGAAGCAATGGACCATTTATTTATGTGACGACGCGAATTGCTCGAAAATATCTGACAGCATACTTGTATAATTGTGCCACATGGCTGGACAGAACATGTAATGAATTTAAAATAACTCGCTTTAAAATGCAGCATGGCGTCTGCTTTGCTCCTTTTAAAAGAGCATGCCACTAAACAAGTTTATAAATTTGTTGAGTTAAATTTTATGTTCGACCATTGTCGCTGAGTTTGTGAAAACTTTCCTGTAATTATTATTATTTTTTTATTTAGAGCTGGTGGCATTGAGTGCGGTATGTCGCGCGTCGCGTTGACATGGCAATTATATGAATATCAAAGATCTCATTAGATGAAAACAACTTCGCACTTTGGTAGACCATGATAGTGAATGATTAATTCAAGGCTTATTTATATTTGATACTGTTGCGTCTCATCACTTTTAGAAGGTGTTGAAATAGCCCTCATTGTATTAAATTAAATTTTTTTTTTTAAATTTGAACCTCTTTTAAAAGAAAAGTAACTAAAAACTATGAAATAAAATTTCACTCAGTTACCCGGTTATTTAACATTATTATGTAAAGTTTTATCAAATTTATGATCTATGTATTATTCTAGTTGGCCTTCAATTATTGTACAGCATATCTGACAGCGGTTGCATGTTAGGTGTACAGCCTCCTCAAAACTTCTTCCTATCAGCACCTTGGTGAAATCAGCCCAATGTTTTGAAGAAATTTAGAAAGACCCTTTTCCATCACACTTCTAACATGATTGACCACTTTCTCTGTTCTTTTATTTGGTCTTGAAGAAGCCTTTTCCCTCTCAACGGTGACAGATTCTCGGAGAGTCGTCGTCATCTTGGAGGTAAACTCTATAATGGTTTCAAAGGTCACGGTGAAATCGTGAACACGCTCCCTGAATTCATCACAGCAGTCACAGTGTGAGTGTGTCCATTCATCATTTCTACCTTTGAGCCCATATCTACAGTATGATTCCAGCATGATTTCAACAAAAATGTTTCTTGTTACAAGAAAAGCATTTTGGGCTCTAAAAGGTTCAAAATATTAATAGCCAGTTCAGCTGAATGTTTAACAGCAGCTAGCATTACAATGAAATTAGCAATAATCTGCTTAAAAATAAGCATTCGAAAATTCATAGGTGTCCTTTGAATTGCTTTTTGTTAATACTGTAGAAGATCTTGCCACCTTGCTTCTGAAGTACACAACAAAAATTTATATGCTCAGGATGGCATTCATGCTTTCTGCACCGTTTTCTATCCACTCTCAGAGTGATTCGTTACAACTCTTAAAAAACGACTTGGGATCTTATCGTAGATTGCTCATTTTGCCATATTCCGATGTCCCTGTCTTCGTTAATGTGATGCATTTTATTTAATACTTGCCTTAATTACATACAGAGATGAGAGTGATGGTATAAATCGATTAACATGTTTAACAATTCATTAAATGATATGTTTAAGAATTTCCGTTTTGGGGCTGAAAGGGGTTGGTGCTGATTGTAATGTGTCATAAAAATTTTGATTCGCCAGTGGCGATCTTCGATCTTCGACCTTCGCTCCCTATAACCTAGAACTGCCGTTCGCAATATTATTGGTACCATTTGGTTAGAGTCATTTTAACATTGAAAACGTTTTTAGTTTATTATATGGGGCCTGAATTCATGAAAAGTGCTTGTTACATTTGCAGTATGACGTAGAAAAGGTTATGATAGTTATAGGTTGCCTGGTAACGGCTGATAACAGCATGATGTAGACAAGGTTACTAAAGCACTAGGTTGCATGGTAATGGTTAAAAATTTAACTTCATCATTTTCAATGTTCCTCCCTGGTTGCATCTTTGCGAAGGACTGAATTCATTTATAAATAGTTGCCACACTGCACTTTACAAAATTCGTACTGTCGAGCGACATGTCTTAACGGGGTACATGAAAAGTTGAAAAAGTCTAGTTTTAGCGTAATTTCCAGAATTTAAATATTTTCTAAGTCAACTTTCATGATGTTTTGGAAAAATTATTATTTTTATCGTTTTCTATCAATTTTGCTGATACTCCAGTCGGTAAAGTAAAGAATACACCAGAAGCTCGCAAAAAATGTTATCTGAGATTTTCCTTCAATAACTGTTAGTGGAGAGGTTATAAATCATAAAACCACAAAAATCCGTCTGGGGGGGTGCCGCAACTCCCCCAAAAAACCACCCCTTCGGTGAAAAAAGCCTTATTTTACTGAACTCGTTAACCGTTGAAGATATAAAAAAATTTCTCATCATAAAAAAGAAAGCTTGACTAATTTCCTAAAAAAAAGTCCTATTGTAATTTTGTTGTATATGCCATGGTTTTCGAGAAAATCGATATTGAAAAGAAATCCAAAATTTGTATTTTTAATGCGCGCGAATTTTCGTTTATTTGAAATTTATTGCGCGCAGCCTATAGAACAAATTGAATTGCTCGAAAACCATACAAGCAAGGAAGAAAAATCAAAATGGGTTTTAAAGGGGATATAAAATACTCTTTTGTGTTGCCATTTTCGATGGCATTTTTATTAGTATATAAAAATAACAATATAATATATTTATCTCTTAATTTTTTGCATCTCTAACTATTCACAGGCCCATAAAAAATAACTGACTTTAATATAAGTTATAAATGCATTATCTTTTAGTTCAAGGTAGTACTTCAATGCAGAAAAAGTTAGGAATAAAAATATTCACATTTACAAATTTACCAGCATGTTGAAGTTAGCCAAATTTTTGCCAATTTTTTATTTTTTATTTTGATTTTGCCAATATAACCATTTTCATATAGGTAATCCAAAGTTTGGCCGTTTTTCCTCTCTTTTCAATTTCCTCCATTCTATTGAATTTTTTGAGATACATTTTCAAAATTTGACAAAATTGTGGTTTCGTTCAACATGCTGGTAAATTTATAAATGTGAATATTTTTATTCCTAACTTTTTCTGCATTGAAGTACTACCTTGAACTAAAAGATAATGTATTTATAACTTATATTAAAGTCAGTTATTTTTTATGGGCCTGTGAATAGTTAGAGGCGCAAAAAATTAAGAGATAACTATATTATATTGTTATTTTTATATACTAATAAATATCAATAGCCATCAAAAATAGCAAGACGAGATTATTTTATATTCCCTTTAAAACCCATTTTGATTTTTCTTCCTTGCTTGTATGGTTTTCGAGCAATTCAATTTTTTCTATAGGCCGCGCACAATAAATTTCAAATAAACGAAAATTCGCGCGCATTAAAAATACAAATTTTGGAATTTTTTTCAATATCGATTTTCTCGAAAACCATGGCATATACAACAAAATTACAATAGGACTTTTTTAGAAAATTAGTCAAGCTTTCTTTTTTATGATGAGCATTTTTTTTATATTTTCAACGGTTAACGAGTTATCAGTAAAATAAGGCTTACTTCACCGAAGGGGTGGTTTTTTGGGGGGTTGCGGCACCCCCCCAGAACGGATTTTTGTGGTTTCGTGATGTATAATCCCTCCACTAACAGTTACTGAGGGAAAATCTCAGATAACATTATTTGTTATAGAAATTTTTATAATTATTGGACTATGAACTCTATAAGAAAACCCCGGTATATGTGTTAAAATGTAATAAGTATACGTGTACCACCCTTTATTTGGAGTAATCTTGTGTAAGAAAGACTCATATTTGCAATTTAAGACAACGAATATGCAACAAATTTTCCATTAATTTAATTTTCCGAACTAATACCAGTTCCAGTTCCAGAAAATCACTATTTGTGCATTTCCGAAGATCTCTCAAATACATTTTATACTTTCTAAGAAACTTATGGTAATGACTGTGGTTTTAATGCAAGTCAAAATATACAATGAAATAGCAAGTATGTGAAGTGTGCACATCTTATACTACAATGAATCACCAGTCGTAAGAATGTGAACTAAGTACACCAGACAGAAGAATGCGCCCAAACGGGTCCATCCAATCGCTGAAAATATATGACCTGCTACTGGTGCGACAGGTGACATGAACTTACGAACATTATGCACTGCAAATACTTTTCAAAGATATTCAATAGCTATTCGTGTTCATGTAGTTAATGTGTGAACTGCTATTACTATGTTGCTTATAAGGAAGAGTGGTTTGGTTTCTACATATTATTATACATAAAACGAATTAACTTTTTACCATAAAATTCAAATTACAGTTGACGTAAAATAACAAAAATATGTGAAGTTTATGTATTTGTAATGCAGTGCTGCTAGATTTAATAATTAAATGTAAATGAACTGTAAAATGTAAATATTATGCTTATCTAGAGTAATTTAAAACAGATAATCAATTCAAACTATATTATATAAATGAGTGTATTTTGCATTGTGTATTTATTTAATCATCAATAGAATGCCTATGCGTATATCGGGTACGTCACGAATTACAAAAAAACTAGATATAAACATTATAACCTTTGCAGTTTATTAAAGTTTTTATATAATTGTTGAATATTCTAGAAGATACTCTTCGCAGTTTTTTAAATAAGTTCATATCCTAAATTAGTAATTTTAATCATCTTCTGATGATGTTAGCTTGATTGACGATACCTTCATCAATATATTAAGCAGGATTTTTGCAATTTTGGAATCGTATAAAAGCTAGCAATATTCTTCATGTACAATATTTTACAACTTTTATATTTACTGATCGATTAAAAATAATGGGGATGTTGAGACTAAATAATTCACAGCAAAGGTGACTTGTATGTTTCGCATACACTGTATTCGGAATCATTATACCGGGTGGTTCTGCCGATAGGGACACTCTTGTAACTTTTGAACGGGCGAATAGATTTTTTTCAAATTTGGTGTAGTCATATGGGATGAAGTTTCTAATTATATGAGTAAAGTACTAAAAGTCGACTTCCGGTTTCGATGCAACTGACACGAAAATCAAATTTTTAAATGGGCCAACCTGTATATTTTTGCATTTTGGATGCTGCTGGCTAACATTGTTAAAAATCAGTCTGAAAGTACTTTTAAAATATTATCTCTTCAGATACTAACATTAAACACGATTTATTCTTCATTAAGTTCAACGATATTGGTTTTTCAATGAAAACTATTTTTTTTTAAATGGAACTCCTATGAGACAACCTGTTATTTAATTAGATCTTTAAATTACGAATAAAATGATATTCATAATGTCTACCTTCTCTTTGTACTTTTATAATTAAATAAATAAATAATAATAATAATAATAATAATAATATGTTTATTTGCAAAAATGACAATAATATAATAATTCTTAATAATAACAAAACAGATAAGCGCAATAAACATGTGCAAAGTCACTGAAATCGATCTAGGTCGATTTGTGTGTGACGTATACAACTTAAATTTAGAGTTAAATATAAACACACACAAAATTTGCCAAAAAAGCCATATTTCATGTTTTTCAAAATCCATGATGGGCCAATTTTGAGGCCAGATTCGTATTTAGCGCGAAAAATTACTTCAGAAATTGGATAATGTTAGGGTTAAAACTGAATGAAATAAAAAAAAATTGAGGCCTTTGCTTCTTGTACACATACTAAATCACATTTTTTTTTCACCCCCTTTTATAATGGGGTGGGGGTAGTAATGGAGGTGGCTAATGCCAAAATTTTTTTGAGACATTAGCTTCTCTTATATATACTAAATACTCTGGAACCGTTTAAGATATCGACTCGAAATTTGGTACTCATAAGTATTTTAACGAGATCTGGAACTATATTTTATTTTCATATTATTCTGTTGAAGGGTTGGGGGATAAATTGTGGTAAATGTGGGTAAATAGGTAAATCAAGCAGGTAAGAATCCATATAATTGGTATTTAGTATATATAAGAGAAGCTAATGTCTCAAAAAAAAATTTGGCATTAGCCACCTCCATTACTACCCCCACCCCCCAATATAGAAGGGGGTGAAAAAAAAATGTGATTTAGTATGTGTACAAGAACCAAAGGCCTCATTTTTTTTTTACTTCATTCAGTTTTAACCCTAAACATTATCCAATTTCCGAAGTATTTTTTTCGAGCTGAATCCGAATCTGGCCCATCATGTCAGGATTTTGAAATATTTTAAGTTACTTAAAAAAATGACTTTTTTTGGCAAATTTTGAGGTTACGTATAGGATTCAAAAAAAATTTCAATTTATTTCTAATAAATACATCATTTTAAGCTTTCGAATGGTCATCTACGATGAAATAATTTTTTTCACCCCCTTTTATAATGGAGTGGGGGTAGTATTGGGGGTGGCTAATGCTAAATGTTTTTGAGACATTGGCTTCTCTTGTATATACTAAATACCAATTTTATGGACTTTTACTTGCTTGATTTACCTATTACCTCCATTTACCCCAAGTTACCCCACAACCGTTCAACGGAATAAGATGAAAATATAACCTAGTTCCAGATCTCGTTAAAATACATATGTGTACCAAATTTCAATATCTTAAACGGTTCCAGAGTAATCGTGCACACAAGAAGTTACAGACAGACCGACAGACGTTTTTTTTGCTCAAACCTAAAATATATATAAAATTTTTTAAAAATTTTTTGTCGTTTCTATACTTCCACTGGATGTGGAAGTAATATCTGCGATTTTTAGGTTAGGTTAATCCAAAGCCACTTTGCCGCAGCACTACTCTAAAGTACAATGTCTTAAAAGTATTTGACATTTTTTTAATTTAATTTGATTGAAATCTCTACTGTCGGCAGATTTTTGTCCAAGAAGGGGCATATTTTTCCCACTGTGCGCTGGGTCTAGAAAATTCAAATTTTTCATAGAGATTCCTTGAATAACTACTAAGAAAGGATTGTTCGAAATTCGATTCCTAAGAAGGTGAAAAGGGGGGTTGAAATTTTATGCTTTTTCGGAAACGGTTAGATCTAGCTACGTGAAATTTGGCAGAAATATTTTTTGTTGGATTCTATTAGATACATGTAAGACGAAATTTCGATTTTCACTTTTTGAATTGCTAAAAACGGGGATGGAGTATAGTTTAAAGCGCAACCGTATTGTCAGAAACGTGATATTCCTGCGACGGGCTCTTCTAAGGAAATAAGGAGACCCGCATTCGATGGTTTTCAAAAAGAACGGGTTAACGGGTAGGGGAGGTTTTAAGCTTTTCGGCAACGGTTAGACCTAGAAGCGTGAAATTTGGAAATTTATTGGAATCTATTAGACATGAGCAGAGCTGAAGTACTTCAAATAAAAGTAATTGAAAAAAGTATTTCAAATACTTTCAGTATTTGAAGTACTTTGCTTCAAATCCTTTCGATTCCCAGTATTTGGTACTTGGTATTTGAAATACTTTGCTTCGAGTATTTGGATTTGGGATTTGGTTTTCAGAAATACTGGTATTTGAATTACTTTGCTTGGTATTTCAAATACTCTCCGGTATTTCAAGTACTGTCCCGGTATTTGAAGTACTAGACTTAACAATTTATAGTATTTGAAATATGTTTTTTGATATTTCAATTAATTAAAAGTATTTGAAGTCCTTGTAGTTCCATGTTTTAGATATTTTAAAAAACAAATTTCACTAAAAAATTGTTACTGCATAGCTGTTTTTATTCAGTAATCAGTGTTAACATTATGTGGGCAGTGGGGGATTTAGGGGGTTGGCTAGACAGGCTATAGCCCAGGGCGGCAAAATTCAGGGACGGCAAACTTTTTGAAAAATAGCAAAGGCACATAAAAACAAAAAAATATTATTATTAGTATGTACTAAGTATCAGAACATTAATTTATTTAAGAATGTGTTTTTTATTTTAACTAGACTAAAGTTCCTTATTATAGTCAACTGTACAGGGTGGTCACGCGAACGTTAGAACCTCGTTTAACTTCGTTATTTTTGGAGTTACGTAAAAACGTTTAAAAATAAAAGTAATGAGAAATCACGTTTATTTTCCAAAAATCATTTCAGAAAAACAATTTAAAGTCGAATTTCTGAGATACGAGCTTTACTTTGGTTTTTTTTAAATGGAATACCCCATATATTTTTACACCATTAGAAAGGCCATAGAAAAACCTTTTTCAATGATGTATGACGTATGGAATTTTTCTTAAAAACTATAGTAGATATTATAAGTTTTATATTTTCTTACATTAAGTCATGGTAGTCCGAAATAGTAGTTTGTGCAACAAGAGTGGATTTGATATTCATATCGCACGATAAAGAAGTTTGAGTGCGATATGGATAATCCACTCGAGTTGTATGTTCAGCATACTTTTTCTACGACCAGCTTAAAAAACTACAATATTTATTAAACATTAATATATTACACAAATACACACTGACAGTTACTTTGACAGCTTACGCACTAATTTGATTTTAAAATGAATAGTTGCATATGTACTTAATACACGAACTGTGATTGGTCCGTTTCATTTCATATCCATCCTAGAACTGATATGAAATATATCCGTTCAGTTACCTGGAATTGCCTACTTATCCATTCTAAAGACTGTACAGTAAATTTACATAAGGGAGTAGAAAAAATATATGTGAGGCGGAAAGCAAAAAGGGACCTCTTGTCGGCGATGTTAATTTTTCAGTACAGTTGAAATTAGTGGTTTGGGTCAATATGATCGATTTTCGGATTTTGTCCTTTACAAGTTGTAATCGATTACAAAACCGATATAATTGAATGAAACACTTAAAATAATCGATAAAGCAGTCAATGTTCAGTATTGTTCAGCCCTGGAAAAGGTACCTCCTGTCGCTTATGGAGAAATAACATGGGACCGACAAGAGGTCCCTCTTCATAAACGCACTAGTAACTTAAACAAAAAAAATCATAGAGACATGATTCTTGCACCAAATCGTTCAGAATTAGAGCTTAATTCATTTAATATCAATAACTAAAAATCGGAAATTGCCAAAGAGGTCCCTTTTTGCTTTCCGCCTCACATATATCAATTATTGAAATTCTCCATTTTATTTAAAATAAAGTGAAATTAGATACTAACATGTATCTTGACAGAACTAACATATTGTTTATTTTAATTTACATACTTTTGTTTTCCATGTATAATTTGATAAATTGTAAATTTATAGTAAATTAGACAATTTTTTTTTAAGATAAATACCATGTATATAATTAAAAAGCTTTATTTATGGCTTTTCAAATGGTGTAAATATATATTGGACATTATTTTAATCAAAATGTATACATTTTTTAATTTTGATTACATTTTGGACTTACGGTTTTTGGACAATTCTGAACAAGTTTCATTAACAAAATTTTCCGATAAAAATATGCCTAATATGATTTTTTTATTTTCCCCGCATATATTGGTACTGCAGGTGGCTTTGCATTTGTAGGAGGCGAATGCTTTTCTGGTCATAAGTAGATCCTAATTGGTTCCATACTTAAGTAAAATTTGATTCAAATCGGAAAAAAATGAAAAGTTATTGGGCTATTATCATTTCAAATGAAACACACTGTATAAAAGCCAGTGAAAAAAAGAATTGAATTAAAAATTTTTCAATACTTAAATAACTCTGACATCCAACTTGCTTCTCAGTAAAGACAGTTTTTTATCGGTTTAATACATGCCTTGCATCATCAGCTGTAGAAAGACTCTTTTCATTTACTGAAATTATAAATGCTCCTAGAAGAAATGCATTAACTAATGGAAATTTCGAAAATTTGGTGCTATTGAAAGGTAATGGAAATAGATAGATCTCAATTTTATTATTTGTAATAAATAATAATATTAACAAATTATTAAGAGAAAAACTTAATAAATAAAATTTTTTATGGGTATTGGAAGAACTGTGGAGCATTTGAAATATGTTAAAGTACTTGAAATACTCGAGTATTTGAAATACTTTAGAGTAATTGAATTACTTTGAGATTTGAAGTACCTAGTGAAGTACTTCAAATAATCTGAAATATTTGAAATACGGTACTTGCGATTTACTTGAAGTACTTTCGACAAGTATTTGGTATTTGAATTACTTTGCTTCAGATCATAGTACTTGGGAATTGGAGCAGCAAGTACTTTGTCAGGTACTTGGTATTTGGTACTTCAAGTACTTTCATTGGGTACTTTCAACAGCTCTGGACATGAGTAAGACGAAATGTCGATTTTCACTTTTTGAAGGAGTGAACGGGGGTGGTAGATGGTCTATAGCGCGTAAATCAGATACGCGATATTCCAGCGATGGGCTCTTCAGAGGAAATAAGGAGACGTATTCGACGGTTTTCAAAAAGAGACCCCCCGAACGGGTGAGCAAAGAGAGGGATGTTTTTAAGCATGAAATTTGACCCATACCCGCCCATGTGCTTTATTGTCGATTAAAATAATTATTTTTTCATTCAACTCGCTTTAACACAAAAACAGAATAATGAATTGTTATTAAATTGCGATGCGCAGTCAATATGAATAGAGAATATTATTTAGGTTTTGAGCAAATCACAACTTAAAATAAATAGACTTCTTCACCACATTTTGATCGAAAAACGCTTATTAACATTAATGGCGGATATACTGTCAAGTGTCAAACTGAGATTATGATAATCAAACTGAACCGATGGTGCCCGAATCGGTCGCGAACAGATCGACTAGCCAATCAAGCACTTATGAGAAGAAGTGCCTTAGAATGTGAATCTTTCGGGATCACACAAAGTAATGCCATTATGTATCTAGATATAAGTTCTTTAATCGGAGATTTACCCCCATTTACCTCCAACCCTTCAACAGAATAAGATCAAAATACAATCTAGTTCCAGATCTCGTTATGATACATAAGTGTATCAAATTTCAAAATATTATAAACCATTCCAGAGTTAGTGCGTACAAAAAAAGTTACAGACCGACGGATAATTTTTTTTTATCTAACTTAAAAACTCGACGTCTCATGACATTCTTGTTTAAGTTTAAGTTTTAAGCTCGAGTTAAATAGTTCTAATTAGGAAAACTCTCCTACTCTGGGAACTTTTAATATAATACAAATTACTCAAAAATGTCAGTTCTACTTTATTTTAAGAATAATTCAATTAACATACGCCTACTACAACTAACAACAAACTATAAAAAATGTATGATGCATAGCCATATAGTAAATAAACTTAAATAGAGTATATATTTCCCTCATTGAATAATTTGTTGTTCTATGGAATTTCCTGTTTATAACCTAAGTTCATTCGTTTACATAAATCTTCAAGTCTTGGCTTAAATAGTGGCTTTAATAAATATAATAAATCTTTCTGTGACCAATTCCCTTACAAAGAAATGTCTAGTCCTAATGTTTTGTGCGAAGACGATAGTCAGGATTTTGTGCGAACTTTATAGCAGCCTCAGCAGCCTGATATTTCTTTCAGCTTAATAATATCACGAAATAAACGCTTGAGTTAATTAATTATCTGGAACCTTCGCCTGCAGCAACTACATCTGCTTCGGTAGTGGAAATAGCAACTGAAGTTTGCCTTTGGCTCATCCAGGATATTGCCCCATTTGCACAGATTCAAACCACACCTGTAGTAGAACGGCCTGTAAACTCGTCTCCACTATGGTCTGCATCACTAAAACCTTTTAGACAACCCTTAAGCCAGATTTGTAAATAATCCCATAGTCCGATGTTCCTTGAAGATAACGTTATACGTTTTACTCGGATCCAATCATTGTAACTTGGGTTTTCAAGAGTTCTAGATGCAACACTAACTGCATATGCAATATCAGGTCGTGTGCCCGTCCTGAGATACTTCAGGGCCCCAACTGCCTGTCTATATGGAAAATCTAGGTTCTTCATCCTTCTCTGATTGAATATTACCTTTTGTTATCGGTGTAGAAATCATCTTGCAGTTGGCCATACCAAATCATTCCAATAACTTTCTTATATACTAACTGACTTATTCGAATAGAACTCTTCTATTCGTTCTGTTTTTAATCTCAAATAACACGAAGTAGGTTTCACAGTAGTTTTAAATTCTGTGTTCAACCTTCTAATAAAATCTTCTTTTAAGGATAAATTATTCAAAGCTAGTAACCCGTCGTCAACGAACAGAGGTATAAGGAGAATGCTTTTCCCTTTTTCTTAAATAGACAAGTGTCAGCGTTGCTTCTTACAATGCCTAGTCTAATCAAAAAATCAGAAAATCTTTTATTCCATCATCTTGGTGCCTGTTTAAGGCCATTAAGACTTCTCTGAAGGCGACAAACTTTATCATACCCTTCTGGTTGTTTCATGAAAATTTCTTCGTCTAACTCTCCTTAAAAGAAGGCTGTTGGTCAAAGACATATTCTCGCTTGCTGCAATACTTATGAGGGCTTTTATTGTGCCAGATTTTGCTACTGGACTAAAATTCTGATCTATTTAAGTTTAAGGTTTAAACTCGAGGTAAATATTTCTGATTAAGAAAACTCTCTTCCTCTGGAAACTTTTAATGTAGTACAAATTACCCAAAAATGTCAGTTCATCTTTTTATCAATAATTCAATTAATATACGCCTACTACAACTAACAACAAACTATAAAAACGTAAGATGCATAGACGTATAGTAAATAAACTTAAACAAGCTATATATTTCAACAATTCTAAGCTTCTTTAAATGGAAAAAAAAAACATTTTTTACCGTTACTATATTTCTATGTGGATATGGAAGTAATCAAAGACCCAACATAGGCCCTTGCTGGGTCACCAAATTAGTTTGATATTTTTTTCTTTTTTTCTACCTTATAATAAATTTTCGTTATGTGTCAGTCAGCCCATAGATAATATCTATATATTAGCTAAGAGCTAACTGGTTAGTAAATGTTCAATGCTAAAATTTTTTCTACGAAAAAATATGACTTAACAATGTCTTAAATTTGACATAGCTGAAGAACATATCATGAATTTGAATCTATAAACATAATATATTCTAAATAAAGACAATATTCAAAGGAACGAACCAAAGAACAATCCAAATATGGAAAGCTGAAAACAAAATGTAGGGCGTGTTTTAAAATGTAAGTAAATTATAAACTATCAAATAATCGTGATCCATTTGGTCACACGGAAATATTTTCTGAGTAAGGATATACAGTTTTTACAGCATTTTTTACGAAACATTTTAGTTCACCTTTTAGAAAATTGCCGTGCGTACCAGATAAAGTGTGTCGTTAAATCAATTGTCAGTGACACCCTTGGTGAACGGCATTTCATGCAATTAACATAAAAAATAAAATACCGCTGTTGCGACCTTCCCTGCAATTACTCGTAATTTCGGTGATTTAATTGATCACGATTCCACTAGGTCCTGTTTTTTGGGAAGGGCTTTTACAAGATGTGAAGGTTAGTTAAAATTTTAAGTCATGAACAATTTTAATTGCGAGCAAAGTCGTTTGTAGCTGTGGTATTGGATTTTTTCATGTCGAGAAAGTTCAATTAATAATAAACGAATAAAAATAAGTAAACAGGACTTTTTGAAAAACGTAAAGCAAAAAAAAGCGAAGAGGATATAAAAGCTACGATATTTTATACAGAAAAATATTTCTATAGAAAATAAATCATCATGGACAGTTAGTAGGAAATAAGGAAAAATTTTGATATTGGTAAAAATTAGATTAAAATAATTGTTTTGATTATTAATCTCATTGAAATATGTTGTTTTTCGCATTTGAGATTTTGAAATGGCAGTTCTACATAAGCAGTGAAACGGATTTGATGTCATTATTTTTACGGCAGACTTATATAATAGTGACGTCAGACCTTTTATTTACTTTTGACAGCATTTATTTATTCATAAATTTGTCTTAACTTTTGATTTAAGATGGATAAATCTAATTAAATACT
Organism: Rutpela maculata; assembly: GCA_936432065.2. Classification (NCBI taxonomy): domain Eukaryota; kingdom Metazoa; phylum Arthropoda; class Insecta; order Coleoptera; family Cerambycidae; genus Rutpela; species Rutpela maculata. The sequence continues at coordinate 41,518,388 of OW386285.2, forward strand.
CTACATGTTGCTTAGTACTAAAATGCGTCGTTATAAACACCTATTAGAACACCAGAAAAAATATTTACTTCATTGTCAGTGGGAATAGGTTATAAACTCTAAAAAAATGAAATACGGTTTTAGAGAAATTAGTAGCATGAACAATTTTACTTATGATTGACCCTAAACGATTCGAATTTCAGTGCCTTTAAAGCAATCATTTGAACTTATGAACTCCATATCATAAATAAATTATGATTATGAATTATTCTATTTAATATCAATATTCGTTGAAACAACATACTTAATACTAACCACAAATAGTTGAAAAGAATCTTTCATTCCATCACATTTACTTTAAAAACTAGTAAAAATAGACGGTGGAATACATTGAAAAAAAAGTACCGTGAAACTATGAGACAGCAAAAAATCAACACCGCGTATTCCCAAAATAAAGAGTTTTTGGGCACTTGTTTATAAGAAATTTTTTCTTAAAATTAGCTAAAGAATAACACCTTGAAAAATTTTATCGGGCTTAAATTACACCCTGTATAGGCGTTCAAATACGTTGACGTTTAAAACGTCGCGCGTCTTCTTTAACTGATGAAAAAGTGATGAGATGAACTACATAATATATCTTGAGTTTTAAATTAGTGACTTCAGCCATTTAACATTTAAAATTTAATGTATTATAATTTTTAAATACGTACGTATTACATTTAAAATAAATTTGGGTTAATAAGTCATTGTTGAAAATCTAAACCTTGAGTCGATTTTTAAAACACTTGTTAACATATTATATAGCTGCAAGGGGAAATTATTATAAACATATGAATGCAGGTGAGTAAACAATGATTTATTAAACGTTTTGGGCGTTTCACAAGTGATCATTAGCAAATCTTAAATTTTAGGTTTGTATAGCATTTCTCATAAGAAGTTAAATAAATATATAGTTTTTCAAAATATGATTGCATTGTTAAGCAATGATGTGAAGTAAACTCATTTAAATATGGTGTTTTAAAATTCCTAGATAGTGGTTATGCATCATTGTTAGTACTTTCGGATTTTTCAAAAGCGTTTGATAATCTAGATTATACTTTAATAATATGTTTTTCAGGTTTTACTTATCCAATAGATATGAAACTGTCAAACTAAATGATACTTTTTCAAATATCACCAAAATTACCTCGGGCGTCTTTCAGGGATCTGCCCTAGGGCCTATCTTGTTCTAATATATAGAGCTGATATTTTCAGTAGTGTAAACTATGTAAAAATTTAATGTTATGCCGAAGACTCACAGTTATTATGTTCTTTTGACCCAAATAATATAAAAAATACATCTGATAACATAAATCAAAACCTAACCTCGGTTGAGCGTTATTCTAGTTCTCATAATTTAAAATTGAATATTGGAAAATACATTAAGAGTTTAATTATAATTTCTACGTTGACATTTAGGAAAAATTGTATCTATTACTTAGACTAAGAAAATTCTTTAAATATTATAATTCTCAAACAAGTGAGCTTTCTGTATATATATTTTCATAAACATGTGAGTTCCTATTTATTTTATTTTTAATTACTTTACCTCTGAGCAATTGGCTATAAAAAAAACAATTGAGTCTCTTTATACACAGTTAGTTATCTTAGTTTAGAAAGGATTCAGTTTTATTTAAAAATGTCTATTAAACAATTCTAGATTAATATCCAAACAAACTTTTATTAATAATTTCACCTGAATACATTGATGCATTTCTATTATTTCATACTGGGTAGTGTCAGTTACCGATATTCATATTAAAATATAGTAGTATAGTAAAATTAAACTAATAAAACATAATCTGTACAAAGTAAAAGGAATACCTCAAGAAATACGATATCTTTGAATACAGTTTTACACTAACTAGATTGCTTTAGAAACTTTACTTGTTTACATTTTTACCTAAACCTTGAACAATAAAATGATGATGTCGCTGGGTTTTATGTACGCCATATGCATTGTTTAGTTAACTATCACATTTAAAATGCAGAACGGACGATAGGATCTGCGAAAGAGACCAGAACAGTAACGGCATCATGCAAATTTTGTCATATGATCGCAAAGAAAACTAGTTCATCTAGTACGGTAAACAAGAATAATTTTTTTTTTGTAAAAAAAATTGGACCCTCTACAATTGATTCAGTAGTGCGGGGTAATTCCGAGTCAGTTAACATATAAGCTTGTAATTTTCGTACAATCTTTCACTTCTACAGTTCTACAGTTTTTTCAGTAGTTACGTTAAATTTTTTTAAATGGTGGACTTTACGACGCAATTATATGAAGAATTACAAGCTAAAGAAATTGATAGGACATTGAATCTATGCATTTTAAATAAGTTTGAAGTCAGGCAAGTTTTCAATAAACTCTGGTGTTCTATTTTCAAATTAACAATTTGCTATCCTCTATGCGGATTGTTATACATCTCTTACTCTTTGGAATGCTGTAGAATTATTGCTGATTTAAGATTTTGTGTGGTGGAAATTAGCATGCTACTGATACAGACATGAGCAATTTGATAAGCATCTAATCTTTCTTGCATCGAATCTGCATACATGTCGAAAGTCACTTTGTCACACATCTTTCTTATTGAACAGTGAAGTTATGAAATTCATTGCTTTGGGTAATTAGTGAATCCAATGATTGATTATTTTTCGTTATCGAAAATATGTCATTGTGCTAAATTTCAAGGCTCTGGGTAAATGTGAAGCAGATGAAAAATCGATTACAACACATGACACAAAGAGACACAGTGTAAAATAAAAAGAGTGTGCAAAGAAATGGTGAATGAAAAAATGACTACAATCCTTAAAATTAAAAAAAAAACTCACATCTATTTTTTCAACTTTACGTTCAACATTAGGTGTAAGTGATTTTGCTATTTATAGTTATATAAAGGGACTGAGCAGTGAGCAGTCTTACCTTATCGATCCAGCCAGATTAATGAACTGCTGGTTCCATTATTCAACACACAACACAAGAAACAGTAAAAAATAGCGATTAGTTTAAGGTATATTAGCGAAAGAAGTGAAAAGTATGTGTCGACAATCTCGATACGAATCCCCGTTACCGATTAATTTCTGTTCCTCGCGCAGGATGACTTGCTAGCACTCTATATATTTTACGCGACATATAGAAAATAATTCAATTATATTTATTTATTATCGCTAATAAATTAACGAAAAAGAAATAAAACAAATTTTATAACAAATTAAAAAAAAAAAGCTAAATTAAGGACGAAATATTTACAAACATTCAAATTATTTATCAAACAATTATTACAGGAAGGACTTTATTGGAAAACCAACAATATATCATAGCCCGATCATTATGACACTTGTCAGCCCTTTTGCTGTAATATCATAGTTTTAGATATTGGAGTCAACGACCAAGAGTAATTCTGGGTTGGTTCAGACGAGAGCTAAAGGGAATATATGATGCAAACTTGTTCAACCTGGCTACCTTCATGAAAATAAGCCACAGAATAAACACATAAATCTTAATTGATTCACTTAATTAAATTTTGCACTAACATGGTCATTAAGGGGCATGAAATACAATCATGCAACTTAGTAGTAAGATTTATTATAGCGGTACCCTTTACAATCAAAATAAGCTGGTCAAAAAAATCGCAATAACAATAAATTAAATCAGATTTCTAAATGAATTTGTTAGAAACAAAAATTCTTCGGCTAATAGCGAGTGTATTTCTATTTTCCCATATAGGCTAGGAGATAGCTACATATATGGGGCCTGGGATATAACCTGTTGGCATTGCTGTTACATTGAGAAAAAAATGTTGGCACTCATAGAGACTATTCTTTGGAACAAAAACTACAAGTATGAGAAGGTGCCAACAATATTTTTGGAAAGCACCAGATTTAGCCCGTTTTAGTCCAAAAGTCCAATTTTAGGAAAAAAGTCCAATTTTTGTTCAAAAAATCTGGAAAATGGTCAAGCAGAAAATGTTGGCATATGGTTTTCCAGCAATGAGCATTGACAACGAAAATTTCCCGCCTAGTCAGAAAGGGTTATACTACGCGTCAATTTTTTAGGCCATAATTGATGTCGCCAGTGCTGCTAATTGCACGGAGAAAAAATGTTGGCATACATCGAATGTTGATCGCCAAGATACCCTCTTCAACTAGTTATACTCTGTTCCACAATTGAATATTTTCGGGGACGGCTAGCGCCAAAACGATCAGGGGGAAGGTCTGACTCACATAAGATAAAATACTCAGAAAAATATTTGCTAAAACATAACAGCAGTGCCAACAGGTTATATCCCAGGCCCCATATATGTAGCTATCTCCTAGACTAATATACAGAATAATATAGTGAAAATATTGTGATGGTGCAAAAATTGGATTCTGAATTTTTGATGGATTTACACGTTCGCAATTCTCCTAAACCCAAAAAGTCGTTTTTTAAAAATATATGTCTGTAGTCTATCATATGTGCACGTAGATCCAAACCACTAGATTGACTATGCTCAAATTTTACATGTGTGCTCAGGACCGTCACAACTCGAGGCAAAGTCGGTCCCAGCACAAATGTAAGAGACCGACAAGAAAGTGAAAAATATTTGTATTCTCTAAAACGGCTCTGAAGATTCTTTAACACAGTTTCTGTTTCTTTATTCATGTTTCTGTTTTTTCTTTATTTTATACAGTTTTAATTTTTGCACATGGTTTTCTCTTCTTCCATGCTAATAAGTTCATATTCCTCTAATATTATTTAATTATTTTTTGTAAGTAAATAATATGTGTACAGTGCGTCCCCGGATGTGATACCGCACTCTTGTAAACTTTACTTTTGATTTGCTGAGATAAATTCATTCTTTATAAAACGTTTTGCTTGTCTTGGAAAGTCATAAACAGTTATCAAACTATAAATTATACAAGGTATTCTATAAATTGGACAGTACGAAATCGACTTTAAGCAAACTACCTTTTTTTTTTTACATTTTTATTGAAAATTTTCTTTAACCAGGTTTTTTCAATTGAGAAAAGCTTAAATACGGAGTATAGTTGCAAAATAAGGAGATAACATTTTATTCAACAAAGTTGAAAACTGTTTCACATATAAACCTCCTACTAGTATACATTTCTCTAATCTTTTTCTAAATTCTTCATAAACAGATGAGACCACATCTTCATTTATGGTTGCAACCAATTTCCAATTTTCTTGCTTTAATTAATCTGCATTGTCTTCGAAATCATTTAGGTATACTTTTTGCTTTAAATACTCCCATAAGAAGTAATTCAAAGGGATTAGATCTGGCAAACGGACTGGCCATGCTGTTGGTCCATAGCGGCCTATCCACCTGTCGTAGAATTGTTTGTCTAACCATTGTCTAACTAGAATTGTGGTGGGTATTCATCTTGCTGAAAATTTGTTTTTCTTCCAAATTCTAAATTTTCATTGTCCAGTTCGCCCAAAACAAAATTATTCAAAATTTCTAAATAAATATTTTGATTCAAATTTCCAAATAAGGAGCGATTATTGTTTTATGGCATTATGCCACACCAAATATTTACTTTTTTAAAGTTTTGACTATTAGTGGTAATTTGGAAATTATGATTTTCCTGAGCCCAGTACCTACAATTCTGAGAAGAGACCACCTATTCCTAAAAGTAGATTCGTCCGTGAATAAAATGTTTCGATAATATAATCTATCTGCTAAAATTTCCTCACCCATAGTTAAACAAAAGTTCAAACGACGAGCATCATCTCCAACTTGAAGTTTATGAATACATTTGGGTTTTAATGCATAAAATTTGTTGCTGACTAAAATCCTCTGAATATGAGATTTGCTAATATCTAAATTTATTGAACTTTGCCTCGACGATCATCTTGGATGTTCTTGTACAGAGTCTAAAACTACAAGTGTTGCAGCGTCATGTTCATTTAATTGTTTTTTGATTTTTCTGATATTTTTTACATCCCCAGTGGAATCAAATTTATAAATTAATTTACGTACTGCTTTGCGAGTTACTTTAACATATGAATACTTCTCACTAAAAACTTCTATTGCGTATTTATAGGAAACATTTCCGATTCCATAGAATTTGACAAAGTAAATTTGTTGTTTCAGGCTTAGGATAATTCAATAATCAGTAATTAATATTTTTATTAAAAATACAAAATATGAATAAATATCCATCACACTGACATTGACGTTAATCCATGGCATTACTTCATATAATCTCATCTGTCTTTGAAGAATTTAGAAAAATATTAGAAAAATACGTGTTAGCAGGAGGTGTCTACATGAGGAATAGTTTTCAACTTAGTTAAATAAAATGTTTTTTTGTTTTTGACGTTTATTTCCTTATTTTGCAACTAAACTTCGTATTTAAGCTTTCCTTCATAATTGAGAACACTTTGTTAAATAAAATTGTCTATAAAAATGTAAAAAAAAGTAGTTTGCTTAAAGTCGATTTCATATTTTCTAATTTTTAGAATACCCTGTATAATTTATCTTAAGTTTGGCAACTATTTGTGACTTCCTAAGATAAACAAAACTGTTTATAAAGAGTGGACCTTTTCTCAGCAAATCAAAAATAAGAAAGTTTAGCGGTACTTCATCCGGGGACACACTGTATATTTATATTAAATTACTAACTTAGTATTATAGTCTTATTTTAAACATTTATCACAACAATCAAATATGTGGATGAGTTTCACGGCACAAGCCTTGCTTATTTGGCTCATTTTGATTAAACTTCTATATCTATTTGCAAAACTCACCAATTACTTAATTAATGCCTGTATTATAACAAATCTATGAATAAATTGCTTACTTATTTAATAGACAGATGGATAGATGCTTATTTATACATATACACCATACAGTGTTAATAGCAAAGTCAGAAAAATAAGCAAAAATATGCAGGTAAAAAAATATGATTGTATCACAAATTTAAAATAAAAAAAAAATTGAGGCCCTAGGTTCTTGTATACACACTAAATGACAATTTTTTTTCACCCCCTTTAATAATGAGGTGGGGATTTTTAATGTTGGTGGCTAATGCCATCAAATTTTTTGAGACCTTAGCTTCTCTTATATAATACTAAATACCCATGTTATGGACTCTTACTTGCTTGATTTACCTATTTACCCCCATTTACCCTAATTTACCCCACAACCGAATAAGATGAAAATATAATCCAGTTCTAGATCCCGTTAAAACACATAAGTGTACCAGGACAAGGGTAGATAAGGGCCTTTTTCCGCCCATCGGCCATGTTTTATGTCATTATATTTTCCGAGTAGTATATGTCTTGACGAGTAATAAAAAACTGTTCTATGGAATAGTAGATTATTCAGTGAGCGTATAATGATGGCTATTACTCGCGGGGGTGATGTTTACGGCACGAGACGAAGGCGTGCCGTAAATCATTCGAGTGTGTAATAGCCATTATACGCGAACTGAGTACTATAATTTATCCACGACTATCGCATATTTTAACTGTTTTAATCGTTTAAAACTGAAAAAATAAAGTTCATTTAGAGTAAAACGTTGACATGTTAAACGTCAAACACGAAAATATGCACGAAAACATGGAAAAATGGATTCGCCGTTTCCTTATGAAAATTGCTAATTTCTGATTGGTCAAAGGTGCGTTAGAATGAAAACAACTAGTTCCTGGTTGGTTAAATATGTGTTAGAATCAGATTATGTTCATTATACGTTTGGTTGGAATAATGACTACCATTATTTGACAATTGTGAAATGTAGAATGCAATGATTATACGATGGTCGTGGATAAACATATTCTTATTCAATACATACCACAATATGTGGTTTTAAGCGCTGACACGTTTAAATTCGCACGCAACGTAGACAGTACTACGACTCCCGCGGAAACGATTTTGTTTTTTATACATTGAAGCGCTTGATGAAACAATATAAATTAACCATTATTTGAAAGCCTAAATGCTTAACAATGAAATGAGGTATAGTTTATCTTGTTTCATCGAGCGCATCTAACTGAAATATACATTAAAAGTTCGGAAAAAGATAAAAAATTACTAAAAAACTGCAAACATGCCCACTTTGAAATGATATTACTATGACCTACTGTTGCTTTTCAAATGTAAAACGTATAGAAACATAAAGATCATATGTTCGACTATAAATAAACAACGCTTAATGACTTTAAGGAGAACTTTTCTTTTTTATGAAATTAGTGGGCGAAAATTATATAGCTTATCTACCCTTGTCCTTTCGAGTCAATATCTTAAACGGTTCCAGAGTAATCGTGCGCACAAGAAAAGTTACAGTCAGACCAACAGACAGAATTTTTTTTGCTCAAACTTAAAATCTCGACATTTCATGACATTCTAAGCCTATTTGAACAATAAAAATTTCCAAATTTTTTTTTCGTCTCGTCGATACTATACTTCCACTAGATATGGAAGTAAAATTACGATACTTATTTTGTGAGTATGAAACGCTGTGTTTATAAGTAAATCAAGAGTATAACAATCCTGAGAATTTATATGAGTCAAAACTGTCTATCGTTATGGATCTCCAGGAGACCAGAATAAATATATAGATATGGTAAGGGCATAACGTAATACCTAGTGATCTTAGTAAAGATTGTTGTGATTCTAATCTATTAACCTGCTGGAATTTTTTTAATACCAGATAGCATGAGTACTGACTAATTGCTCCAAGAATATGCAGGGAAAAAGGCTGAGGCCTTTAGGTCTAAAGATCTAAACATTTTTTTTTAAACTGTCCAAACGATTTTGATTCAATTTCAAGATGAAAATAAGCTGGATTTTTGTTTTTCTGCTTTATTTTATACTAACGAAAGTTTCACCAACTATATTGTTATCATAAAATTATTATAAATGTCAAAAACTAACATTATTTACATAAATCGACGGAGAGTATGTTTATTGTTTATTCTAGTTTAAAGTTGAGTCATACGCGAACACCTGTCATAAATTCAGTATTTGCGGCATTAAACACTTTTGCTAGAGAGATATTGGGGTCATTATGGAAGCAGTACATTATTTTCCATTATACTAGTGTCAGACATGTCTTGATTTAAGTAGAAATCGTTTAAAAATAGATAATAATTACTAAGTCAATCTCAATAAAGTAAAAGCATGGGAATTTATGTAGTCGTCTTAGAAAAATGTAACTGAAATGGCAAACGTGCTTCGTTTATTAATCATACAAATTATCATCTAATTATAACGATATGTAAAAGCTACAGATGTTATGTCAAATTGTGATATTATCATCCGATCATTAAGATGGTCATGCCAAAAAAACGTTTATATTATTATTCACATAAAATATTTTTGTCTGAAGATCAAATCGAGTATGATTGAATTTTGTACACTTCTACTTTCACGTAGATAAAAAATCACTTAAATATAATAGCGGAATATTTCTCACGGAGGAAATATGAAAAAATTTAAAAAGTGAAATTAAAGTAGGACACAATGCCATACTGTGATCTGAATACAGCGATCTTGAAAGTAAACTGACAAATTATGTGTACGAAAACTTACACAATATTACAAGCTGATAGCAAATGAAGATATTCCCAAGACCATGAGCGACACATAATAAAAAAAATAAGGGTACGCGAACGCTGATGTTAAATTACTGTGATTAATGTTTTCGGCAGTATATTGCAGTAAATGAATTCTTCAAGAAATAATTGAAATTATAAAGACTGCCGTAAATAAGCAGTAATTATTTTTTGTTAAATTACTGATTATATACTGTCGGATACTACCGCAATTGATGTTTATTGAGTAAGAAATCATGGACGTTTAATGTTCACACCTTTAACATAATTTATCTCATAAATTGTAATTTTTATAGGCATGTTTATTGAATTATTGCATTTTCCTACCTAGGATCTAGTAAAAATAGAAGTAAATGTCAGAAATGCTTACATAATTTGTGACACATTTAGTGAGGTGGCTTATTCAAATTACCGTAACCTGGCGGATAAAAGCACCAAATTTGGTATGAAGGTTGAAGGTACCTTAGGGTATACTAATAAATGTTAACCTAAGAGCCCTCTGGAATTTCTAGAAATTTTCATGTACAGCACTAAAATCCAAAATGGCCGACAAATACGACAAAATATCACATGTGAGTCTTTCTTTTCGAGACACCACTCCTACAAAAACCATAAAAAGTGGGATTTGTGATGTGTTGTGGACGGTACCGCCATCGTCCACTGCCTGCCCATTGAAGGTGTCAACAATCAGTATGCTGATAAGATATTTCTACCTTACCTTCATAAGCAGCTGGAGAATGCCCAAAGGCTAGATGTTCTTTGGGACACCTACATTACAGACATTACAGACAGTTTAAAGGAGTCTACCCGGGAAATAGAGGGTGAGGGGATTCGAAGGAAACTATCAGGCAACACGAAACTGCCATGAAATTGGATGAACTTTCTCTTTGACTCAATGAATAAGAAGGAATTGTTCAACTTTTTGACTTTCAAAGTTGTAGAGTTCAACTGGCCACCCGACAGGGAAAGCAGTTGCACAAATCGGTTCTAACGCACCCATGGAAAATTGCAATCATGAAGAGGCAGACACGAGGCTTGTGGTTCATGTACTTCATTCACTACACCAAGGGGTAAAAAGTATTCTTGTGCTTACTGTAGACACAGATGTGATTGTCATCCTTGCTGGCACTTTTTATGTTCGAATAGTGACTCAACCTTCGGCCGATATCTGGATGGCCTTTGGCATAGGCAAGCATTACAGGTTTTACCACATCAACGCCATCTGCGCAAGCCTGGGGAGCCAAAACTACGAGAACTACCTGTGTTCCACTCATTCTCTGGTTGCAACACAACCTCCGCCTTAAAAGGTGGGCGTAAGAAGTCCATTTGGGAAGTATGGCAAGCATTTTAAGACGTCACTGATACATTTGTGTATTTATCCACTCATCCATTCCAACTGCTGAAAGCCGACTCTGAACACTTCAAGAAGCTGGAACGATTGAGTGCTGTTCTATATGATAGAACCACTCCTTTCAGCAGTATCAACCAGATAAGAAAGGAGCTTTTCTGTCAGAAGAATCGAGCACAGGATTTTGCTTGGAACCAGTTTGGATGACAATTCCAGAGGTTTCCCGATCATGCAGAGAGTTGGTTAAATGTTCCTTCAAAGGATACTGCAAAAACTGCAAATGTGAGATAGCCAATCTGGACTGCTCACCACTTTGCAAGTGCAAGTGCAATTTGCAAGTGTAATTTATTTATAACTGTTGCAACTGAATTCCATTGAATGAACAACTAATAAATGATATGGATATATTTTATTGTATTTTATTTAATAGACTACCCAAAGTAAGATGTGTAGTGTACTTAGTTGGCTTAAAACTGTGATTCAAAATTAACAGTATAATAGACTGTAAATTTTTAGAAATTCTAGAGGGCCCCTAGGCTAACTTTTATTAGTATATTCTAAGGTACCTTCATTTTTTGGTGCTTTTATCCGTCAGGTAACGGTAATCTTGAAATACAGCTCTAAGCCACCTCACTAATTGTATAAGTTGTAATTTTAAATAGTTTAAACTACTCATGACTAAATGGTCGTTTCTCGAAATTACGAAATAAATTATTTTTCTATGCACCTAAAAGTTTCCTTTCTCTTGCTTCACGAGAGATTAAGATTAAAAATTGAAATACATCATTTTAAATGAAATAAAGTTTATTGAAAAAAAAATAATCAAGACAGTTTATAAACCAGTGCAGAAGGAGACAAAAGAATGAACGAGATCAGCATAAACTTTGAATATGTACGACCAAAGAACCTAATTTATAGTGTAACAATAGATGGACGATTTGTTACTTACCTGGAGAAAATAGACTGGTTGTGGAGCTGATTAACTTTTGTTATCAAAAGATTTCATGTGCAAGACAGTATGACAAACCAGGAGATGTTCCTCTTCTAAGACAAAGTTAGAATGTGTAGTTTTGTAATTGCTCGGCGTGACCAAATAAGGAAGACGCTAAAGTAGTAGAGAGTAATGCATTTGATAATAATGTAAAAGGTAACAGTGCTAGTAGTTTCGGGTGAAATAAATTTTCTATTAATTATGTATTATCTTACTGTCAGTTGTTTGAGAATATTGTTTCATTTTGCTGCACGAGAAATTGTGGAGATTTTTTTCTTTTCTAGATATATAATCAATAATAAACGAAACGTGGAAATGTTCTCCTAGTTTCAAGGTGGTGTAGCAGGTTCGAAATATGAGAATTGTTTTGGGTTTTATTCGAAAACTGCCGCAGGCATTTTTGGAAAGTTTCTCTTATGTGTTATTATTACTTCAAAGAATTTGCACTCCAAATGTAGGTAGTTCTAAGTTGATGGGGCAATATTGAATGATAGTGCAGTACAGGTTGTGGACTAATCAATCTATTACTCATTGAAGTAATGAAAGTACTTATAGCATTATATTGTTAGCTTCTTAGAATCTTTTTCATATACAGCTGGCGCAGGCGCAAAACACTTGAAAAGAGTGTGTATACATATTCAAGTCTGGATGGGCAATAATATATCACCGGAAGGTTGAGGATGGAATTCGAGATTATTTAACGACAAATATTATGAACCACCATCCATTTTCGGAAAAAGTATTGTGGATGCAAAAACGGATGCAGAGTAGCTTAACGCCTGCAGAAAAATTGGCATAAATATTAGCATTAACATTATTCCACTCAGACGATGTAGAGCTAAATAATAACAGTATATTGAAAACAATTGAAGTTGTTTGGCGATCTTCGCATTAGAAACGTCAAATTATGAATTTTTGTTTCGATCTTTAAGCTAATTTTGAAATTTATTTGTCTAAATATAACAACTGAGGACAGTTGCAGAAAGTATAGTGTGCAAACACGTATGAGAAGCACTTTCAATACTCGTGTGACTTATGACGCCTATCTACGACTCGTGTCATCAAACTGTCACACTGGTGTGAAAGGTACTATTTTCAATACTTTTTGCACAATGTACTATTGCGTAATAAGACAAATTTCTTGGTTTCCTTTTTTAAATTTTCCAATTGGTAAAGGTTTAATTCAAATCGAGTAAATGAGGAACTATTTTGAAATAGCGACCCTTTTCATTTAATTGCAGTGGACTGTATTAAATATGCAGGTTTTAAAAAATCTGCAGAGAAATATGTGTTCATTTTGTATTTGTAAGCACGTAAGACTTACTTTCTATTAAAAACTGTTTGCATATTGAAACGGCACCAACCCTAGTCGTATATTTATCTCTCTCTTTTTGTTTAAACAGAAAAATACACGAATTTGTCAGTTTGCGTGATCGTCTAGATTTTTACAAGTAGGACCCAAATTTACGTTGTGATAGTAATTTTATTAAACAGATTCTTTTTAAAGTTTGGTATTACTTGTTTCTGTTTACTGATTTAATTTATTTCCCTTAATTTTGGAAACGTTAATTTACTAATTCTCTTTACATTTGGTACCTTTTTATTTGTTTGTATTTTACTTATAAAGATTTCATTGCGATTACAATTTTATTTGTAATCGATTTATTTGTCTAAAAGATTATAATTTATTTAAGCTCTTATTACTGAAAAGTGTAATATTGAAAGAAAATGTTTTAATACATTTATTGAAAGACAATCGTCACATTCATTAGTATAGATTACACATATGTTGGGCAACTGCCACATTTTACATGAAAATGATACAAATATAGGTTGGGACAATGGTCATCTAATTTATTATAAGTTTAAATTAAATATTCGTTGGGGCAAGAGCCACATAGAAAAATAATGGAAAGTATTCTTTGTGAAAAATCATCACAATTACTTCCATAGAATACTCAGGTCAGCTATGCAAACAATAAAATAAATTGTTTACAACGACAATAGTCATTACTCTCAAACATTTATAACTGAAGTCGGCATACGTAAAATCTGACACAAAACTCGGTAAATCTCCCAGTAGTGATATTATGATAACAAGGCAACTAACAAAATCCTGTATAATTATCACAACTGTCGTAGGTTTGGTTTTGGTGTCTCGAAGATTCGTAGTATGGCAAGTTACAATTGTACTTGGCCAAGATCAATGGATCTCAAATTTAACAACTGATGTATTTCTAGATGAGGTGACAAACAACAAAATCTTGTCATTGCATTTCGAAAATATTCGAAGATATAATTGATAACAAAGAGCTGTATTCAGACCTTATCATATGTAAATAACAAATATATGTTCCAGTTGTAGCCAAAGAGGTGGCAATTAAGAACTCAGTAACGCAGAATCTTGCGAAAGTAAATAATTACCAAGTCTAAAGTTCCATCGCGGGTGTGCAAATAGCGTATGCATAGCTAAGCTGAACATTGCCAGGACTGTAACAACAATCGTTGTAATCATATTTTAAAACCCCAAAGAAAACTTCCCATTCATTAATCAGATAAAATAATAAGTTAATTCTGAGTATAATTAGCTGTAATGGTGAAATTAAACAATATAGTATAATAATTCCAAATAAATTAGCTAATCAAAAAGGTACCACAGGATTTTCGCAATCGCGCCGCCGAAGATATAAAGTCGTTTGCTTTATTGACATTTAAATGAATATTATTTGATACATTGTTATACTACCAGTATTTCCTCTCCCCCAGTATCCAGAATATCTCGTAGTTTGTCTCCATATTTAATGGTTTGTGTAAAGCGAAACCTGAAGGTTCTGCTCAAAAAGTTAATTTAATAAAATCTCAGAAAATTGACTTTGAATGATAATTAGAAACATTTGACTGGAAGAGTGGACAAGTGGCTCTACAGACTTGATAAAATAATTGCAATTTCAAAATGAAACTTGGATAAAAAATGCACAGTTTTCTTTGTAGACATCAAATGTTGACTTCAAAATAATGCAAATCTTAAAAGTTAAATTTGGATAAAAATCTGAGCAGTTCCCTATACAGGCATCACTTCTCGTACCTAAGTCGTTATAGATCAGCGAGTTACCAATTAGATGATCACCTCAACTGATTCTCAAAATGAGTTCGCTGGACCTTTTTATAGTGGGTCCTTTAAGAGATAAAAATACGCGTAACGAACGCATGAGTGTGATGGACAAACGCGAAGTTCCTAAGCGTGATGCAGTGTTTGTCACGTAGGCATCTTCCCTTTAAATTACACCTTTACAAGAATTTCAACCCTAACTATATGACGAATATGATCTTCTATTGCTTACGTTTATGATTTGTTTATTTATTTGGCACATTCTTGTTAGAATACTTTAACGTCGATGGGGTGTTATAGTAATATACTCTATGAAATATTATTTCCCTAAATACTGAACTGAATATTCACGTATTTATTAGAACAAAAGCATTTCAAGTAAAATTATACACGGAATACTATCTAATTGAAGACCTAGGTGGATAAAGGTGTTATGTCGCATTTTTAAAAAAAATTACTTTATGCAATTTTTGAACACCCCTGATATAGATTTAACACCCAATAAACGGTGAATTCTAAATTTGTAATATTTTATAGAAACTTTTTAACTATAAAGGCGCCATGTCATACATACAACACTTAATTTTAGTGGATGTACACAGTTTTGGACAGAAAAATCTAGTTTCATAAGAGCTTGATATTTTTCTTTAATATTAGTGTAAACAAAAGAATATAACCCAAAATTACCTATTTTATTAGCTTTTATTCATTTGAATCGAAGACAAAATAAATAAGTTCCGACTCCAAACCGTTTTGTTTAATTTACTCAAAACTTTAAAAGTGTGACATAACACCTTTATCCACTTAGGTCTTCAATTGTTATTTAATTTTCTATAGAATTATTTTAAATTACAGAAATAAGGAAATTCAATTAATAATTTAGCAAATTCTTTTAAAAATGACGTACCTAGGTACCAAATATTTCAATATAATTACTTTGAAAATGCTAATATCCGTAATTTATACCACACATTAGTGTGCACGCCATTTTGACTACTTGTCTTTATACCTGCAAGCGGTTACTCCTCAGTTCTCTTAAATTTGAGAAGTTCGGTGAACCATAAATCTAAAAAGGATAGCGCCAAACTCTACCAGCTGTTTTTAAGTAACTCTAATGATATGCGGTTGTATATTGTCTTGTTGAAAACTTCCGTATTATAAGCTCTAAAATAATTATAATGGAATGCAGCGGGCCTCGGTATATAATCAATATTTGCGCTGACGGCTAAAAGGGTCTCAACAGAAAATAAAGTGGATCTGCTTCCTTCAACAACAGGACCTGATACAGTTACTCACTTTTTAAGACATAAAACAATCGTTTTGTTAATAGACTCAGATACAGGTGGGAATATTAACCGTTTGAAACAATTTGGTAAAAAATCAATACCAAGTGCTTTATCAGGATATCCGTAACAAACATTTTGCTTAACATAAACTCATTACGTTTTAACTTCTGTTTTAAATTCTGGAATAATGAACAAATGGATAAACGCATAAACAAATATAAACACACGATATATATTATCCAAAGCCAAAACTGTCGGGAAAGGGATTACACATTTTAATTAAAAAAATACAGACAAGTGTGGCTAAGTGCGCTCGCCACATAACATGCTTTAGCTCTCTGCGTTACCATGCCCGTGTCACAGGTTATAAGGGTTGTTTCTTCCTTCAACCTCCATTTGGATCAAACTAGTAATTCTAGTTGTGCTTATTAATAACACTATCACTGTTGCGAATGCAATTTAAAAAATATGTAAAACGTGAGCTGCGATTGCACTCACTTTGAATTGTGTTGTGCAGTTTCCAATGTTGTTTTTATCTTTGATTTGGCTGTGTGGTAGCGTGGTTCACATGATGAACAAAAAAAGTACTCGTATAATGAACAACAATACAATAACAGTTAATAACTAGTGGAAGCATTATACTCTTCGCCGATTTTTTGAGCTTTTTATATAATTATTACACATTTTATAGGACACTCTTCGCAGTTTTCTTGTAAATAATGTTAGTTTTGGGACATTTTGTGATCCCAACTTTGTTGTAAAAAAAATATGAAAAAAGAATGAAAAAAAAAACAACCACCCTCTCAGGGATTCGAACACACGACCTTTGGATTGCAAGGCAAGCAAGCAGGCAATAACAATTTATTTATTACTACAAAAATTATCTGTAATGTAATGTATCATTCGATAATTATATTTCAACGGATTAGATATATTATTATGAAATAGGTATATTAGTAAAATTTATAAACAACAAAAAATTTATAGAGATTAACAATTTGCAACATTTTTATTTAAGTACAAGTAGCAAAAAATTAAGAAAAAATTCTTTTTCAATTTAAATGATTAATAACTTTTTTATTTACTGGTTGATTTTTTCAAAAGCAATAGGGTTCTCGGTTCTTCCCCTAGCTAACGCCAACTTACTTTCCAAATTTCAATACAATTGGACTTTTCTTTCTTAAGTTATCGTGCTTACAAGAGACGTGACAGACGAACAAACTGACGGACGGATAGACGGACAGACGGACGGACGGAGAGACGGACATTTTGAAAATTGTTCAGAATTCGTTCACTAACATACTGATATAAAAAAAATTCTCTACGAGCGATTTTTACTGTTTTAGAAATGTGCCGATCAAATGCAAAATACTCTTTGTTTTTGCGAAGAGTATAATAAACAATAATCACTGAATTCGAGATTCGTCAGTTCAGGTGATTTTATTAAGAAATGAGTTATTGTCGAAATATCCATGGCAATCTCTTAGTCCCATGCTTGGAGGTTACATTCCAGTAACATGTCGGATAAATCTGTTATTTTGTAAATTCGCTGAGCTTTGTTTTTGAAAGGCACAACATGTGATAGAAAATTTAAAAATAAAAAAGAACTCACAGAACTAAATAGTAACACGCAGCTGGGTTTATCAAAGCTTCTATGTGTTTCTAATTTCTTTGCAATACTCATTACTGTTTACTAGGGAAGTGATCTTTGATTTGAGTAACGTTCACAATAATTTGCCAGAAGACGACCTACCCCACCCTCCAACCTGGAAATTTTATGGAACCTCTTCTTTATAGAAGAGTAAGGATTTTTATTTACCTAACATATAATAGATAAGGAAAAATTGTATATCGACTACGAATCCTCCCTTAAGATTACATAGTTTATACGCTGATATGCATAAGTTAGAAGTTGATGCAAGGTCACCATGTTTCTCTAAAGGTCACCCTTCCAAATATTAACCGCGAGTACCGTTGCCTACCTTTTCATATCGAGTACTCCAGAACAAAATTTTCCATGATAATTGCAAAGAACAAATAATACTGATGTAGGTCTTTACTAAATATTTTCATTCATATATTTACATTTACAAGACGCATAGGACGGAGCTTAGCCATATTGGTATTTTTCGAAAAAATAGTACTGCTATTGACTTATTGGAGTTTACTTATATATCTTTTTGCCATAGTACTGATGAGAGATCATTATTTATATAATCATGCATGGTTCACTGGTATTGACGTAGTTAAAACCTGTATTTTAGCTGTATATTATCTGCATGAGCCTTCATTTCACAGTAATTTATGTTATTATAAATATCTGCACTATATGTAAGAAATAGCAGAGGTCCCAGCATGAAACCTTGCGGAACCTCGGACACTACAACCTTAAGAGAGGATTTTTCCACGAAATCCTTGATAACGCCCTTCTAAATGGAATAAATAAAGCCGTTATGGTACTACATTTTGGCCTAAGACTGGACTCATGTAAGAAAAACTATTTTCTGAAAAATATTCTAGCAGTTGGTTATACATGACTTATCTGCTTGACCTGAATAAAGTTTTATATTCCATTTTGTAATGTCTGTCAGTAAGTGTCATTTTTGGAAATCTGTCTTTCTATTTTATATTATAAAATATCACACACTTTAATAAAATCTAATTATTATTAATTAATAATTTGTTGTCACTGATGTCTTCTCAAGGATTTGTTAATTGTTTAAATTATAAATCTATTGAAACTTTTCTAATACTACATTATACCATATTTTAATATATTGTTGTTAGTACAGAAGAATTAACCTCCTTGCGTGTTTTCAGAATAATTTTAATTTTACGTTAAGGGCATTCTGAATTAAGTTTTACTTTTTTATATTATGTTAAGTATATTTTCTACAACTTTATAAGGTATTGCAATTAATTATTTTTTGTATGCTATACTGTCTTGCTTTGTAAATATAATTAGAATAATATATCAAACAGAGAGAATAATCTCTTTTTGTTTAAACAGCGTCGAAAACTTTTACGGTTTCGTCTGCTAATTAAATGTTGAGAATTTCACTATTACTACATCTTGCTTAGGTTTGTCGAACGACGTGGGCGGTGTTTACACATTTAGAGTCAAATGTTGATGGAAGTAAATTTTAAATTATAATTAAAGTCAATTAGTTATACGTGTTCTCTTATTCGAATTGACATAATGATTGCCTCCTAAGTTGACTTAAAAATCATAGTAGTAATTAATAAGTGTACATATTTTGATTTTATAAAAGTGGTCGGTAAACAAAAATGTACACATGTTAAGAGAACATTTCTCCATGAATCCATTGTATATTATTCTATTAAATTATTATATTTGTTTATTTATGATGCAAATTTACTATATGAAATTTCTTTGCTTTACAAAAGACCATATGGCAAAATGGTAGGTGACAAGTCAATTGTTTTTTCGATATCTTCAGCTATTCCCGAGTTACAAGGACTTTTGTTAATAATTGACAATGTGCGAATGCAAAACTGCATGCTTCTGTATAAGAGTCCATATTTACCATAACCTTAACATAAGCAAACATCTTTAACAACATTGACTAGAGGCTAAGATGCAAACTCCCACTGCGTATGCTTTTCTGTAAACCACTGTTTTTTTTCTGTAGACAACCATCTTGATTTTCTATAAGCGGCCATCCTCCTCTTTTTTACAAGCGGTCATGTTTTGGTTCTAATATGCCGCTGCCGCAAGAAATCTTCAGCACCCACGACAATGACCAGAGGCATATTTCCTACTACTTTCCTATGGACACATGCTATCTTTCCTCTTTTTATTCAGATTTTGTTGCCGCTATTTCATCCTCGTAGTTTTGTTCTAGCCTTTTTGTTCCCAATGCGTCTTGAGCTTGGTTTTGTTCTGTATACTTTTGGTCTGCCTTCCTTCTTTATTATTATTAATTTTGAATTTATGACCTTGGAAACTAGTCCTTTAGCCAATTTATTTTGTTCTTGATAGATTTGTTTCTGATTGTACATGTACACTGACTGTATACTGTGTATGCTAGCCCTGTTATGCTGATAAAAGTACTTCTGA
Organism: Rutpela maculata; assembly: GCA_936432065.2. Classification (NCBI taxonomy): domain Eukaryota; kingdom Metazoa; phylum Arthropoda; class Insecta; order Coleoptera; family Cerambycidae; genus Rutpela; species Rutpela maculata. Next base: position 41,538,780 of record OW386285.2, read on the forward strand.
ATCGGTTAATTCAGCAAGGAATAACTTTTAATACTAGTTTTTTGAAAAAGGAAGATTACGTTACATTAGAAAATGTATTTTTTGGATTGAATTGAACTTTCATTAGGTTCTAAAATTGTTATTGAGAATTTCCATATGTATACGTCAGTTGGTGTATACGTACGTACGTAAGAATACACTATGAATCCTTAACTAATCCACTGCTATCAGAACAGCACCCTATTGCTTAAAAATTGTTTATAGTTCTTGTTAATTGTGTTCAAAATGCCGCAAATTTATACAAGAGATGAAAAAGTGGACATGTTAATTATTTATGGGGAACGGAAAAAAAATGCCGTAGCCGCTAGACACTTTTATGCCCAACGATATCCTGATAAACAATGTCCAGCGAGAAATTATTTTAAACGTCTTGAAAATCAATTTCGAAGAGAGCCCGACAATGATCCCGAAGAAAATTTCATTCTTGACGAAGGAACGGAAATTGATGTTTTGGCTCGAATTGAAGTTAATAAGACTGTTCCTTTAAGGCAAACTGGGTTTGAATTAGAAATCAGTCATCAAACAGTAAGCCGAATTTTACACAAATATCACTATAAATTTTTTAAATACATTGCATTGCATTGCAATTGCATCAGCACTTGTTTGAAAATGATTACGAACACAGGATGGAATATTGCAATTGGATTTTGCAGAATAACGTGCAGCCAAACAATGATTTTTTGGGAATGATTTTATTTTCGAACGAGTTTACAAATTCATCATTTAACCAACAAAATACAAAATATTGGTCACAAGAAAATCAACATTTATTACGGGAGGTTCGGTTTCAATGTTTGGCTTGGAATAATCGGTGGTAGGATCATTGGCCCAATAATATTTGAAGGATCCCTGACTGGTGCCAGATACTTGATATTTCTGCAAAATGAGATTGAGGACATTTAAGATGAGTTACCTTTGGATTTAGGACAGGGAATGCATTTCCAACAAGATGGCACTCCTCTCCACAATTCAAGGATAGTGATTGATTACCTTCAACGGAGATTCGGAGAAAACGTAATTTCAACGAATGGTCCTGTGAGGTGGCCTCCAAGGTCACCTGATTTAACACTCCTTGATTTCTTAGTTTGGAGTCATTTAAAAAATATTGTCTATGCAACCGCCGTTACAACCCGTGAAGACCTGGAGCTACGAGTAAGACGCGCAATTAATAGCATAACGGCCTAGCAATTGACGAACAATCTTCGAGAAACAGCTATGAGAGTTCAGAAGTATATTGGCGTTAATGGACAGCATTTTGAACAATTGTAATATTTTGTGTTCATTTTTTATATTCCAAAGCCACCTTATGTATAACAAGATAATTAGAACAAAATTGTATTTTCTTATTTTCTTTCAGCTGTAATTTTGTTTGTATTTATCGCACATTTTAATACGACATATGAATAAATTCCTTATTAATAGTTCTAATAAATGGAACCACGGTACCAATATGGTTCCATTTGAAAAAAATGAATTTTTCCCAAAAAACCATTTAGATGAACTTTATTTGCTCATAAATCACGTAATTTAGTAATTTTGACGGGCTTTCGATTTTTCTAGCATTGCACGGGTTATTTAGAAGAAACTGGAACCATCATGGCACACTTAAATGGAAAATTAAAAATTATATTATAAAAAATATTGACCTTTGAAATGTCACTTGTTTGGTATCGTTGGATTCAAAAAATTATGCAGAATTCAAAAATGCAGTAATATATAGGGTGTTCCATTTAAAAATCGAAAGTTTGTGTCACTTCCGGTGAAAAAAAATCACTTGTATGTCAAAAAGTGCCGCATATTATGTATATAGGATGTCCCAAGTTTCAATCAATAATCTTCAAAATTAAAGGAGAAAAGGGGGGTGTACCATGATCCTGTTACACCCGGTATAATTCTGTTCTCAATACCTGAGATATTGACTTAAATTTACGAAAATTTACAATGAATTTAAAAGTTAAAATTTTGATAAAAAAGCTCTATGGTATTCCTTTCCGAACAATGACTAATTAACAATTCATTAATTCTCGATGATAATTAAAAAGTCAAATAACCTCAAGCCGCCACAAACAGGCTTAAAGGCAATTCACTTATTTCAATGTGATTAAAATAAATGCATTCACTGACTACTTAAATATGAGTTCAGTGACCCAGTACTCATAATAAATAACGTTAATGAAGTTAAGTAATCAAATTAAAAATAAATTGGAAGACAAAATAAAAGTTAAAGTTATTTCTGATAAAACTCACCTAGCAGCATCCAACTAGCATGCAGCACCACATGATAATGCAACATTGTCATGTTAACATGCAACAAATCCCTCCAAATCGAAAGATAATCTTGGCAATCACAGTTTCATTTCATACGGGAAAACGAATCGGAGAATTATCGAATTCGTATGTGATGAAATAAGGCACAACTCAAACAATGGTTCGTTTCAGATCACTTTCTCTCGGATTGAAAGATGCATATCATAATATCTATTTGTTAAAGAATCACTGAAATTCTAATTTGTTTCAGATATGCCTCTTTATTGTAATTTGATAGCGTGCTGTCGGCAAAAATCAAAACAATTGAATGTCAAATTCCCCGGAGTTACGTGCGACGAATCAGAAAAAGCGTTTTCTTATTTTCGATTTGGGTCCAGTGATCGGAAAGGAAGTACAATAACAAAGGGCGCGCCCGGCAATGCGATCCATCTCAAATTTGAATAGAATAAAATTAATATAGGTGAAAAAGTTTCACAATCAAAAACATTTTAATACAGATACGTTTCACTAGCTAATGTATCTCTCTCTAGGCTTATTTCACAATACTCAGTACAATAAGTTTAAATTGGATCGAACAGGACTTAAAAAATAATATATCAAACTTAAGTTTCTTCAATTACATTATTTCTAAAAACAGAAGCCATTGCTATCAGACATTTAATTTATACACAGTTCTCTGCAATGGTTTCAAATTTAACGTAACGTAAATCTTGTAGTAGTCCCTTCATATGAAAAAGAGTTTTTTCTGACTTAACTAAACGTCATTTAATAGTGACAATTGTTTGGGTATAGATTATGTTTTGTTTTAGTCATCTTCTAATAAGCAACTTGGTAAGAAAAACGAGCGACGAGTACTCTGTATTTTTACACTTGCGGAGACTTGCACTTCAATACACACAACTTGAAAGGGACACATGTTTTGTTGAACGTTATTTCAATTTTAATGTGTTAGACTTTCATTAACACTTGAAATAGTCTAAATTGTATATGTAAGTGAAAAGATAGAAAATATACCTTAAAATGGGCCTCGAAACAGACCCTTGTGGAGCTCCATATTTGATTTTAAAAAAGTAGAATTTTAGTCAGGGTGACGACATATGAGTCGGTTTCGCGTAAAAGGGTACAACTATATCTTGCTACACTTCAATACAAATGACGTAAATACAAGCAAATTTAGATAGTATGCCTACGTGTATAGTTTAGCGTTATTTTAACCTGTCAGACTTCCATCATTAGTAACTACAATAGTCTGAATGGTATACGTAATTGAAAAGATGGTTTACATGAATTAAAACTAAAGTGGACCTCAAAACAACCTCTTGACCTCCATGTTTTCATTCAAAAAAATAAGATTTTGGTCAAACTGATTAACGTGGGGGAGGTTGTACGTAGTTGACCAAGTCCTTGTTTACTGAAACTACTGGTCAATAATGATCCGAAATTAATAGAGTTTCGGTTGCATCACTCTAATTCAGGGTTAGGTATAATTAGCTGTACACTCAAAGAAAATGATAGGTAAATTCAACCAAAAAGAGCATATGAAATCGCGCCTATCTAGTTTCATAGTTAAATCAATCAGTAAAGAATAGTCATACAACTTTATTTGTTTTCGTAAACAAATAGTAGTTTAATAATCATATCCTCTTGTAACAAATTAAATAGTACAATGACATTTTTTTATGTTCACTAACCATTTTCAATTTGGTCTACAATTAAATAGTACAACGACTTTGTTTTTTGTTCACCAACTAATTTTTAGGTCGATCTACACTTTATTGTATGATGAAGTTTTTTTTTTGGTTAGCCAAAATCTCAGTATTGAGACATCAGACCACCCAAACCAAAGATTAGAGATCGTTTATAAGATCCATCCAAATATATCGATGATCCCTGAGAGAATTTGAACACTGCAATCATGTTACTAATTTTCTATAAATTCATAAGAGTGTAAGATAATGCATGATTGATTATTGTCAGTGATTTGTATGTGGCGTCATCTGGGAATAATTTCTGTAATAGACTACGTGGTAAGCAAGCAAATTTTATGGTAATTCTTTTAGAACTTCTAGAAGACGACAATAATATTGGTTTGTCTACCAAGTACAATAGTACAGCGAACTAATACTGGGTTAGAATTACAATTCGATAATAGTTAAAAATAAAATATACTATTATCTAGTTTAATTTGACAGAATTCAACAAAATAATAGTCAGACGAACAAAATAATAGTCTTATTCATCTACTTTTTAAGTTAATGTTTGTTTTGTTGTACGACAACTTTTTATTAATTAAAATAACAATCACTTCTTGTTTAAAAATACCATCAATATAGTTTGGTTTAACAAAATTAACGATATTGTTAGTTAACCATTTTTTTTTTTGTTGAATTTACCCATACTATTTCTTTGAGTGTAGCTAGTGAAAAAGAAGAGAAATTTAAACTAAAATGTTATTAGTCCGTGTCAAAATTAAATTTTACGAAGAATTGTTGAATATTTGTTTAGATAAGTAGCTATTTTTTTGACTAATTTTAAAATTTAATGAAAATGTGTTAGTCAGTATTAATGTTTAGATTTAAATATATTAAAAAGTAATTAATTCTAGTTCCCTATCCTACAAAAAACTTAATTATCGATCAAAACCTCAAAAAATATCATGATGGGAATTCTCAAGATCTTCCCCAAGTAAAGAGAAAACAGATGTAAATTGAAACTAAACCAGATTTCCAGAAAATCGCAAATACTTCAAAAAATTGTAACTTAAACCCCCACAATGCTTATATCAGAAAAAGGGGAATTTCATTTTACATAACTTGATATAAAAAAATATAGGATGTTCCATTTAACCTAAACAACGGTTTGAAATTTACAAAATGTAACGTCAAAACTTGGTGTACTATTATTGAATGTAATTGAATTGTAGCGTGCAGCTCTCCTCGTGTTCTTTTTACGTGCCAAAGAGCAAGTGAGTATCTTTTACAAGAAGAAAGTTATAAAGGATATTGTAAACCATGACACCTCAAATTTTTCTTTAAATGTCAAATATCTCTGAAACGGCTGGGTTTAGGCATAGGGTATCACATATTTTTGACTCAGAATTGTATGCTATTTTCGAAAACACTAAAACCTATAGGGTGTTCCATTTAAAATAAGCAAGTTGGTATCGACTTCCGGTGTAACCGGAAGTGCCAGATGCTTGTAATTATTTTAGTTGGATTGGCCACACTCCCATTAGTAGCTCCCTAAATTTTCAAAATATTCTGGTGCGTACTTTTCCCTATATCGATCGATGCAGTTCCTGGTTAGACACCCTATATACTATGTTTGGCCTTACACTGGCGTCGACACGTCTTTCCACTTTTTCCGAGAAAAATATGTTTGCTGCGTTCAAGAGTAAAATCTGCAAAACATGTATTTTCATATAGAAAGTCATTTCACTTTGATTGTACTAATTTTCTGGCGTCTCAGAATTGAACCCAACTCTATGATTCAAACTTTTATATTTTTGAGCTGTCATAACTCATTTTTTTTCAAATGGGACACCCTATATATTTATTTAAAATATTTTGGTAATCAATTGCCTACATGCTGATACCTCGTAGTGTGTACTTTTTTTAGCGATTTCAAGCGAAAAAATTCTAGAGGCTTGGAAATTAATACATGATCTGGACTGACATCAAAGTGAAACCACGGTCTTTGTAAAAATACATTTTTTGCAGAAATTTTTTCAAATTTGAAATGGTTGAGGAGGTGCTGACCGTCCACGCTGTACATGAACACGAACTTATTTATATGAACACGAAAAAAAAGGTAACAAAATATTACTTGTTGAAAAAAGGAAGCACTTCTTATATGGCACTGTTGAAGTGAATGGAATTACAGACATTGACAATGAAATGTTAAAGTCTGATTTTAATAGAACATAAAGAATTTTTATGAGTATTTGAAAAAGATACTCTCTATCCAAAAGCTTTTTTGTTGCTGTTATTTTTATTTTTGCATTCTTCGTTGATGATTTATTCATGATTGATTTTGATAAAATCGGAAATGATGTAGCAAAATACGATTGAAGAGGTTACCTGAATCGTTTTGTTAGGTTTATGTGCTCATCTTTAGTAATTCTTGAGTATTTGAAAATACACTACTTGAATTTTCTTTTCCTTTTGAAATAAATTCATTACTTTAGATATATTTCAATAATAAAACGAACTGCTTGGTATTGGTATTTAAAAAAAACCTACTAATTGGTGTGACACATTAAAATTTTACTGTCACTCTATATCGATTTGCCTCTAGAAATACTGTAAATATGATACTTGTGAATCACTTATAAAGACATAATATAAAACGGATGAATATAATAACATAAAGATTACACACCTACTATTTCAGTTACATGATCCACCTTACCTACACTGTTACTTATACAGTTATATTACTTTGAAAAATTAAAATCCAGAACATCATTTTGGAAGTGACAACAATTTAGATTTTACTAAAATTAATCACCTTACGTTTCGTGTACGTTCAACCCACTCTTTCCGTTCAGAGTGAGATACATTTCGGTTTATATAGTAAAATGTCAACCGGTTACTTTGCTTCACACCAGCAGGAATAAAGATGAAATATGCTGATGGCATATTGTGCGAAGTGCTACTAAATAAAAATTTAAGCTATTATCGTACATTTGCATGTAAAGATAATTTTCAAATTAAATAACGAACACTAAATTTCATTTTAAATATATTTTTCTATTTGTGATTTCAGATTCGTGGTTTCTAGACTTCATTTTTCAAACAGTGGAAATTATAATTGAATTGTCGGGAATTAATGCTTTGCAAAGGATTGTGTTAGTTCACATAGCTAATTTGATATGAATAAAGAAACACTGCAGGTAGGCCCATTATTAACTCGGGGTGGTAAAGTCGGATTTCCTATATCTTATTGGTCATTAAGAAGCGTACTACTTGCGTTATTCCAATATTTGTAGAGTTCAATTACTTTTATTATATTTAATTTTATAACTGAATTATAATTTAAAGAAGACGCGTGGACAACAGGGCAATTAAGGCAATGTAAAAGCAGATCAGCTGGCCAGTGAAGGCGCAAGAACAGCCTTGGGATCCGAGACAACCTACGGGATATCATATAATACCGCAAGCGGATTGGTAAAGGAACTATTAAGTCAGAAACACAGCTTGTCTTGGATTGGGATGCCAGGACAGTCACGTATGTTCATCGTTGACGGACCTTTTAAGACAAACACGAATTGCTGAAGCTGAGCAGAAAACAGATAAGGTGTAGACATCCTAAGAGGACATTATACACTAAATAAACACCTAACGCTCTAGTTAGTGAGGAACAATCCAGAGTGCAGGATGTGTGGTGAGAATGAGGAAACTTCTCATCATATACTATGTGTATTCCCAGCCTTAGTGGTTGGAAGGCTTTCATACTTTGAGGAACCATTTGTGACTCCAGAAGAGATAACCAGAGCTCTTATCGACCGTACACTGACCAATTTGGGAGGAACGGAACTAATGGAATAACGAGACTATGGAATATCATAAGCTTAGGCTTCAATACGGCGCGCGGCGGGGTTCAAAAAAAAAACATCCGAGGACTTAAGGTACCAGTACTGCCTTGGAATCAGGACTGAACAGGCTGAACAGACTGACGCGGAGAATTCAGGCTCTTTGTCGAAGATATAAGAATTCCTTTATACGAGACATCTGTAAAGAACTTGAGTCATATTGACCACAATACTGGCGTGTGAAAAGTACTTCTTTTCCGTACAGTAAGAGTGATTACACGCAAATATGAACCTAAAAAATTCACTGGTACTTTAAGAACTGGCACTGGAAGTGACCATGACAAAGCAGCTGGGGTCGATATTATCACGGCCGAGGCGCTTTAGTTAGTGAAGATGGAATAAGAATCTTTCACCGAGTATACCAGAAAACGAGAAAGAAAATATATAAGGACAGGATTCTGGCTCGAAGATTGTAGAACCTCAATATTCTTCCCACTACATAAAAAGTGACAAATGTTTGTGATATCTCCAAATTGCTGGCATTAAAATCATATGTCAGTAAAATAATGCGGTATAATTCTTTAATCTAGAGTTCAGCATTGTCTGTCTTGGCAAATACCTCCAGAGCAAGCAGGCTATGTCAAAGGTCACGATACTAGAGAGCAAATACTGAATTTGTAGCAGCTTGTCGGAAAGGCAAGAGAGCATTCATTACGTGCTTATGTACCTTTGTGTTGGAGGAGGATGAGCTCATACAGCTGCTGCACAGGCTTCTGACAATAAGCTCTTGGCTTATATTAAATGGCCCAGCTTTTTGATTGATGTTACAGCTATTGTGTTCTTCACAAGAAACCTAATAAACCTCTGATTTTTTATTACTTCCACATCCAGAGGGAGTATAGTAACGACAAACAAATTTTTGAATTTTTGTATTATTCAAATAGGCTTAGAATGTCATGATTTTAAGTGTGAGCAAAAACAAAATTCTGTCTATCTGTAACTTTTTTTGTGGGTACGATTACTCTGGAACCGTTTAAGATATTGACTTGAAATTTGGTACACGTATGTATTTTAATGAGATCTGGAACTAAATTGTATTTTCATCTTATTCAGTTGAAGGGGTGGGGGATAAATTGGGGTAAATGGGAGGTAAACAGGTAAATTAAGCAGGTACGAGTTCATAAAATTGGTATTTAATATATACAAGAGAAGCTAATGTCTCAAAAAAAAATTTTGGCATTAGCCACCCCCATTACCACCCCCACCCTATTGTGAAAAAAATGTAATTTAGTATGTATACAAGAACCAAAGACCTCAAATGTTTTTCCCTTCATCCATCCCACTACCACCCCCTTCCACCACCCCCACCCCCACTACCGATGTGGCATATCGTTTTATAGGTTTTTGGGGTAGATAATTTCAAACATTATATTATTAAAGTTCGATAAACAATTATTTCCACGTACAAAATTTTTTTCGTTGTGAGAGACTTGGACAGAAAAACTGGATATGGAAGTAGTGATTTCTTGGGTTGTGGTTTTTTATATGTTTTCTGTTTTGCATTGTAAAAAATATTTAAAATTTTTTGACTTAGTTTAAAAGCTATTTGAAAGTTATCACTTAATATTGGGGCCAAACTATATCAGAAATGTAATTTTTCCAGCTTTTTCTTTAACTTTAGGGTAAATTTTAATAACTGTAATATCTGAGTATTTTTTGCTTCTAAGTAATCTATTATATCTACCGAAAAATCATTGTTAGTTGCTACTTCTTTTATGACTCCTATTTGCTTATTGAGGTTCTCTTTTGCCAAGAGTATATCGAGGGCTCTATTAATCATAGATCAGTATGCAGCTATTTTATGTAAAAAGCTTGAATCTCCCGGTATAGTGGCATCTGAAAATGTTAGTTTTCTGTAGATGTTGGACGATAGTTTATTTGTATTTTGTCTAGTTAGATCCAACAAGTTTATGTCGTCTCTGTTCTATTTCTGTGGTGAATGAAATGTTTGGTTGTATAATGTTAATTAAATTTAATTTAGAAACAAATAAATTACAATCAATGGTACAGTTGAGTTTTATTTCAAGACATCGTCTGCTTTTTATTTCACAATATTCTTAACATATTGGTAATTGTACTTCCACATCCATGTAGTGGAGTGAAAGTATAGTTAATAGTAAAAAAAATAATTAAAATGTTTTTTGTCGAAATGGGCTTAGAATGTCATGAAATATTTCTGTCTGTCTGTCGATTTGTCTGTCGTTCTGTCTGTGACTTTATTGCTCGCACGATTACTCTGGAACGATTGATAATTTTGACTTGAAATTTGGTATATCTGTGCATTGTAACAAGACCTGGAACTAGATTATACTTTGATCGTATTCCGTTGAAGGGTTGGGGGGAAAAGCGGCAAGCAAGAGTCCTTAAAATTGGAATCTAGTCCATGTACGAGAGGCCAAGGTCTCAAAATTTTTTTGGCATCAGCCACCCCCACCATCACTTCCATTGCAACCACCACCCCATTATTAAAGGGGATAAAAAAATAAAATTGTGATTTAGTGCACGTAAAAGAATACTAAAATACAAAATAACAAAAATACTACTACCAACACCACCACCCCAGGACCGATGTGGCATATCATTTCATGGGTTTTTGAGGTAGACGATATCAAACATTATATTAATAAAGAATTTGAATCATTATTTCCACATAGTGGAGTGCAAACAGTACCAAAAATGTATTCGTTGTAAGAGATTTGGACAAGAAATCTGGATGTGGAAGAAGAGATTTCTTAGACAGCGGTTTTTATTAAGAGGGTTCTATCATCCGCGTTGAAATTTACGATTCTCTTTCTTTAGTACTTATTATTGTTGTTATCTACTATCCATTATTATATAAATTTAACTCTTATTTCTAGCTAAATGAAATCACAACAAAAGATTCAGTTTATGTTTGACTTTTCATATTTGCTACATAAGAACCAATCAAATGACCTCGTTGTTATATCAGAGATATCATTGGCCGGCTACTTAGCAGGAAACTTAACCAAGCATTGAAAAACCTGTCTTTAATATGCTTCCTATATTAAATCAAATGTATTGCCAGGATACACTGCCCTGTTTCCTGAGTATGTGATATTTGTAGATATAATCATCAATATTATGACTAACCTAGATCAGATAAGGTCAAGCTCAATGTCAAATATGCATCTTCTTCAAAGTTACCTAGATTAATAGTGTATACTATTCCACTTAAGAAAATAATGAATATTGATGAGAAAGACAACTGAAAACCTGTTCATTATATAAAGCTACATCTAATAATAGCACACTGTCAAATTAATATTTAAAATTATACATAACAAGAAGTTGGCGGTTGTTACCTCATACAACTATAATGTAAATGTTTTGACAATAACGTTAGTTCAAGATCTGTTAACCTTTTCAAACATATTTCCCAAGATGGGTAGGTATGAGACATCTAAAATATATCCTCAGTATTATTTATGTTTAGTATTATTTCAAAATTAGTATTCACAAGGAGCCATAAAGTAATTTACTCTGCTAGCACATCATAATGACAACATTTTTAAAGTCAGTCTGACATTCTCTACAAATACTTAAAATTTTAGGTCAAAATTTGGAGCATATGTAAGTTAGCAACGTAGAATACTCTTCATTGAAATTAGACTATATCCACATACAAGGAGATCACCAGAGGCTTGTAAATTATCATGTTTTATGTAAATTAAGTTTAAAATTTTGGATCAAAATGTAACTAAGATTTTTAATTAAGCACACAAAAATAGGAACATATACAGCATACCAAAAGTCTCACAGTTAAGAACGAACTATACGTAAATTTGATGATACATACATTTTATTTTGAAATATTATTGAGACATTTTTAATAAGACTATTGATAGTTGTAAGTCGGGCGTTGCCAGGTGTTGCCGACTGGGAATATCTATTGAGTACGACAACTTTTGTTAGACTTAAAATATTTGTTTCAAAGGGCATAGCAGGATAAGCATGTGTTAGGTGCCCCCGCACCGATCGGGTGAAAATTTTTAGCACAAGTTGATACTAGTGTTAGATGAAATTTCCCAAAATATTATTTTTGGAAAACAATTTTTATGGGAGTTATGGGGATAAAAAGAAAAATGGAAAAAAAATTTTTTCTCGAGAACAGATAAACCAATTTTCATGAAAAAAATATATGTTATGGATTTTGATGGTGCAAATGTGGGAAAAAATTATTGAGTCCATTTGTCGAAAAAAAGTGGTAAAAAAATTTTTTCAAAATAAAAAAAATTTTTTTTTAGGGGATGTTCTAGAGGCATACCCACCATTTCCTTCCAAATAAATGCTTATATGCCCCTTTAAAACATATCCAAGTTTCAAAGCAATCGGAAGGGTACAACATACTCAAAATTGATAATCATTGGCAGACTGCGGGCGGCGCGTAGTCTATGTAATGAAGCATTATAAGACGACTTTTTTGTAAATATTTCGTGCAAAGACGAGATTACCTTCTCCCCCTCATTTTCGAGGGTGCTGAACACTATGCAAGTGGTGGGAGAAGTTTTTGTCGCAACCCCCTGCAACATTTTTGAAAAATTTTTTTAAAATAATTTTTTTTTTATGGGATGTTCTCGAAGAATGAAGACTAAGAAAAGTCTCATCAATATAGAGTAACCTGATTCGTGAGAGGCAAGAGGACTCACGCAAGAAAGTCAACCTGAATTGTGAGAGGCAAGGGGACTCATAATAACCAAGCACCTCAACTAATGAGAGGCAAGGGAACTTACAATAAATAAGCGCCCCAACTAGTTAGAGGCAAGAAGACTCACAATAAACAGGCACCTTCACTAGTGAAAGGCACTGTAACCTCCTCGTAGTGGACTTTGAAAACTAGTTCTTTCGTAAGCTGACTACAGATGTCATCATTGCAAAATCTTCAGATTTTCAAACTAGATTTTATTTGACCCCACAGTGAACGTCATCAATTTTTGCACCACACTTCTTGAAGTTTGATACTGATTTAAATGGTAGAGTTGTAATGGCCGTCAGTGACCGTGGTAGTAAGATGTAGTAAAGAACCGCTAGTCTATGTAATAAAGGCAGAAATAGTGTAAATATTTCTTGCGAAGAGGAGATTACCTCCCTCCGTCCGTTTCGACAATGCAAGTGGTAGGAGAAGTTTTTGACCGCCGCAACCTCCTAAAACGGCCACCCATCTTATGGATCCCTTTATGTTTTCTATACGGGTCTGGGGAGTGATTTATGAACGAGTTATACTTGAAATAACATGGAAGATGGTTATAGAGTAAGTTGAGTCCAGACAGCAGGCCTAGGGGGTTAATTAAACCCTTCCGAGGAGTGGAAAATCATTTTTTATCAAATAATTCGGATTCAAATGCGTTTCCCCCGTTTTTGGAGTAGCTGATCATGGGAAAAATATTCATTTTTAGCTCCAACCCCCCTTCATGTCTCAAACCGTGAGTAAGGGGGTGATTTCTGCTTGTTTGAGGGGGTTGGAGCTAAAAATGAATATTTTTCCCGTGATTAGCGACCCCGAAAATGGGGCATACGCATTTGAAACGAATCATTTGAACAAAAAAAAATTACACCCCTCGGAAGGGTTTAATCAACTCCCTAGGCCTGCTGTCTGGACTTCATTCACTCTATAACCCCCTTCCATATTATTTCAAGTATAACCCGTCGATAAATCACTCCCCAAACCCGTTTATATATGAAAACATAAAGGGATCCATAAGAGGGATGGCCGTTTCAGGCGGTCAAAAACTTCTCCCACCACTTGCATCGTGTTCAGCACCCTTGAAAACGAGGGGAGGAGGCAATTTCGTCTTTGCACGAAATATTTACAAAAAGTCGTCTTATAATGCTTCATTACATAGACTACGCGCCGCCCGCAGTCTGCCAATGATTATCAATTTTGAGTATGTTGTACCCTTCCGATCGCTTTGAAAATTGGATATGTTTTAAAGAGGCATATAAGCATTTATGTGGAAGAACATGGTGGGTGTGCCTCTAGAACATCCCCTAAAAATAATTTTTTTTTATTTTGAAAAATTTTTTCACCACTTTTTTTCGACAAATGGACTCAATAATTTTTTCCCACATTTGCACCATCAAAAGCCATAATATATATTCTTTTCATGAAAATCGGTTTATCCGTTTTCGAGAAAAAAATTTTTTTCTATTTTTCTTTTTACCCACATAACTCCCGTAAAAATGGTTTTCCAAAAATAATATTTTGGTAAATTTCATCTAACACTACTATCAACTTGTGCTAAAAATTTCGACCCGATTGGTGCGGGGGCACCTAACACATGCTTATCCTGCTATGCCCTTTGGAACGTATGTAAAATAATACAGAAAAACACTTCCGAAATACCAAAATTACCTTATTTCGTGTTGAGTTGTGCCGCTCAATATTTCCGAATTGCAACACTTCACGATGCGCATACAGTGCCATTTTCGATATTGACATCATATACGGCCTTTCACTTATGTACGCCTGAAGGTCTGATTGTTTTGACTTTTTGTCTTTAATTAATCAAATTTATAACACTATTTACACAGCTAAAAAAAACTTAAAATCACGCTCAGCATGATTTTTTGCAAATAGCTGTAAGTATGTAATAATTGCCAGTAGTTGTACTCCTGCTTGCTGCAATCATACCGAATTTAATAAAAATCAGAATAAATAAGTTGCTGTTCGTTGTCGCTATTTGATTACGGCGACAATAAAACGCAATATTAAGTATAAAGTAGGAAACAGTTAATTGTGTAAAAATGAAAGTAACCAAAAAAAAAAAAAAATGGTAGCATACATGAATTTTTGCCTCGTTATACTAAGTAGCGTAAATAATTGTAACAAATTCCTTTAATTAAATAACAAGTAATGGACAGTTCAATTAATTTTAGAAAATTCGTTTTCTTCTTCTAAGGTGTTTATTACGTATGCTCCATATAAGTATGTGAAATAAGTTAATTAACACATGTACAGGACTTTTTTTTACTTTCACGTGAGACAGTCGAAAAATATATTTAGATAGAAGTAACTTGTGAACTATATGTGTTAATAACAAGATATCTTGCACTCAACGAGCTATATTCACCAGTCAGAAAGTAGCAACTTACTAATATATCGATGAAACTGTAATTTTTATCTCAAATTATTTCTCAGTTGTCACTATTCTGTCATCTGAATTATTTTAAACATTGTTCGCCTGTCTGTTGTAAAACACATGTTGAAAATTTAGATGAAAGTGTAACGTATAATTATTAACGTGACAGCAGAAATTCAATATTTTTGTATTTGGGTCGTTTTAAAAATACACATTATATTATGTGGTCCGAAAATTATTTGCTTGAGAAAGGTTTATGGGCTTGAATTAAATATTTACACGCTGCATTAGTCCGGATACTTAAGTAAAAACAACAAACTATTTGAAATTGGCTGGCTCAACAGTATACTACCTTTATTGATTAATTTTTCGAAAAACTTTGTGTAAAATGGGTATTTTCATTTCCAAGTCATGTCTAAATATAAAATTTTCTTAAATCAATTCGAAGAAACAATTTTGAGCAAAAACTGTATAATCGATAGTTTAAAGCTGTTCATCTTTTAAATAACATAAGGTATTTTAAGATTTATTAATGTAACAAAAACACTAGTACATTTTTTTGTCACTTATTTATCGTAGCTTTTACGTTACTGTAGTTTCGGTATTTAAAATGCCATTTTCAAGAGGTTAAGAAAGTAAATGAAGATATAAAGATAAGTACATAATATTTATACCAATTTTATCGTTTCTAAAAGTGTAACAAATTATCATCTGACTTTAAAATATGATTTGAAAGAGTTGAATCTATTTTTTGGAGTCTAAAAGAACCTAAGTGTTCTGTAGGTTCTTTATTTATCAATATTTCATTTATTTTTAAATACGCTTATACTCCAATCAAATTAGATTTTGTCTGAATGAAAATTCCCACCCGACTGAATTTTGGTATGAATTATATTTTAAATAAAATGTCAAAAGTCCTCACATATACCACTAGAACTTTAAAAGTTACAAGAGGTTAAAGGTAAAAAAAACAACAGTTTTTTGCAAATATTTCTAAAACTGTTAGACTTATGACAAAAACACTTAGTATCAAAATTGTAGCTTAGAAGATGTAAAGCAAATAAGATTGATTCTATACCTTCTTTCGTAAAAGTAACACTTTGCAAGAAAAATGGCTGGTAAAAATATTATGCTTCGATATCTTCGAAAAGATGATTTTATCAACTTTAGACTTCTCTGTGGCACATTAACAATAAAAAAATTTAATACGTATTTTTCTCAAATTCAATATAGTAATTTAGTATAGTAATTTCTGGTGGATCACCGCCCACTAGATTGAAAATTAAAATTGGTCGCAGAAAATTCAAAATGGCTGAAATGTAAAAATATACAGGGTGTCCTATTTAAAAATCAAAAGTAGAGGCCACTTCCGGTGAAACCGGAAGTCGTAGGTAGGTACGTGACAGATGGATAAAAAAAAATGTCATTTTGGTACATGTGACTCGTGCCTCGATCTGTTAAAAAATAAAGATATGGCGGCCGGAAAGTGATCTCGGTGACACCCGGTATACATATTATCATTTCAACTTCGCATGATCATATCTCCGAAACGGTTACTCCTACGAGACAAAGTAATAGAATCTTTTATGTGGAAAATCTGTTCCTAACTATTTTTTCGTGAAGCTAATACTTTCCGAAATATTTTCAAAAAACTGATTTTTTTTAACTTTGACCTCTTGTAATATTTAAAGATCCAATGATGTCTTTTGACATTTTGTTTAAAATATCGGAAACATGCTCCATACAAAAATTCAGCCAGGTGGGAATTTTTATTCATATTGGGCAGTTTTGAATCTAATTTAACTGGATTATTAATAATACAGCGACAGATTACTACTTTTTATAACATATCATAATGAATATTAATTGTTTCCAGAGTGCTGACTGTCTCTTGAAAGTTCAAATCGAGCTATAAAAAAATATTTGAAAAAAGACTGGTTTGTTTCTTGGTGACATTGTCTTTGACTCGTTCCTTTGGTCTCTTATTAGTATTAGTAATACCTTCGTTATTGGTTAAATAGCGAAAATATTATAATAAAAATGGTGTAATAATTGTTAATTGGATAGAAATTAATTACAAATACACTTTCACTTTATCAATGTTAACAGACTCAACGTTGCAGCATGTCAACCACTATTTATGTCATTATAATACAGTAGCGCGGTTCTGGAAAAAACTCTGTTTAAACAAGCCCTTTTTGGCAGAAAAAACATAGTTACTCAAATTACAAGTAAACCGCTATATATCGCATTTTGTTTTTGAATATAATCACTAGCTCTGGTTAAAAATATTTACACTTATTGTGTAGTAAACTCTTTAAATTTTGATTCTAACTAGAACAAGAACTATAACAAAAATATGATTTACGGTGAAAATAAATGTAGGTACTATTTTCTCCATATTGAAATGAAACTACAAATAGTCTTTATGTAAATATGTACCTGTTAATAAATACATCTTCTAACCACTGTAAGCTTTCTTATTGCCAATCTAACTATTTTCTTATACTCACCAACAAGAGAAGCAACTCACCTGTAACAAAACAAACGAGTTATTGATTGATACTATTGTAAACAGCTTCAACAACAAACATAAAAAATATATTTTGTTTAAGAATTTTTGCTGCAAAACCATACCCCACATTATTGATCCAATCTTATCCTTACATATCTTACATATATAGTTTATCTAATATTTTTAAAATATTATTGATTTATGGAGAGGAAAGGTTGTTTTTGAGAAATGAAATGTCAGAAATGACTACACCAAATTATATCTTCTAATTTTCAGTTAGGTCGTACTAAAAAAAAACAGCAAAACCAAACTGACATGACGTGGCTGAGGTACGAAATCTCGTCTCCAGGGTGATTTTAGATAAAGATATGCACTTTCAAGAAGGTTCTAAAAGGAGGCAGTATGTAACAGGTAGTAGGAGATTGTGTACATGATTTATAATTGCAGGGTTGGAGATAACACAGACCTATTTTCGACCTAATTATGATCTAACGATTACCTGATAATAAAATTATGTATTGCCAATCCCTATTTTATATACTAGATCTATTAAACTCCCCCCAAAGGTCCAGAGAAAGCATTGTTAGAAATGAAAACTGGAGGTCTCAATTTTTTTTAATAAAAGGTCATCCTGAAGATGGTTGAACCTTTTGGTTTGACATTCACACTGAAAGAGTTTTATTCTTCTTCTGCACAATGCCTTGACAGTCATTTTATAATTCTTGCATCATTGTAGTCTTCCAGAAGTTCTTCCTCATCAGTTTCTTGGTAACATCAGTTCAAGGTTTTGGGAGGATGTCCTCTTCGTAATTTGACATTTAACTTTTCCTGAACCAATTACTGTTTTACACTGCTTTAGCTCTGGTTGATTTGGCCAAGAAATGATAGATTGGGGAAGAATGTAAGTCTGCACGAAAGCATACATCTGAAAATATTTCGAATGTGAGCTTAATTACACCCCAACACAGTGATCACCTAAATATTAGTATGATCATCTTAAATACAATTCTGGAAAAATGGGATAATCCTTTGATCGTATATTAAGACATTAAGACACAAGAAGACACTTCTAAATTCTAAAACATTTTTTTCAGCAATAGCAATAGCTATATAAAAGGCTCTCCAATGTATTTGCTAACATAATGCAGATATCTCTATAATTTTATCGGATTCTTTGTCGATTTTAACCTTATTAAGAAGCAGTATCTCCTTTAACATCAAAACGAACACCTATGTTCTAAAAACAAGAAAACTGCTGCACAACGTAGCCATAGGAAAAGAAATTCATTTTGTACGGGTGAAAGCACACATTGGCATAAAAAATAATGAAATTGTTGACACTTTAGCCAAGGAAAGCATAAACTCGGAATTTCTATTAGAACCAAAAATATGTATGTGACCTTTTCAATATTTTAAAATCCAAATTTAGAAATAGATTGACAGACTTGTGGTGGAAGTTTCGCCACTCCAGCCCTACAAGATATTCATTCATTGTGACCTCCCATTTAAGTTTTATGACGAAAATTATGTCTACCCTAGAACATACATAACAAAAATGACAATTTTCGACATGTCTGTTTTCCATCATATCTGTATAACATAAATATTCAGCCTTCAGAGACGTGAAATATTGAAGGTGACTAGGATCATATTTTTTTGCAGTGTACTAAATATGTACAGAGTATCAAGTGATAGACTACCGAGCTAAAACCTCTCCGGAATAGTGGCCCCCTCCTGTCTTCAGTGTCTCCTCATATCCTGGAACCGCTCTCGCTTACCGTCAGGTCGATCTTAGTGTTAGGTGTTAAAATGATCCGCAGAGATGTCCTCCCCTTACTTCCCTACTTCGTTGAAATTATTAGAGGTTCAAGTTCCTTTCGTCCATTCCTTGATTTTCATGACTGATGTTATCATGTCCTCCAAGAGTTGCCAGTTTTCCTCTGATTCTCTCATCCTCAACACCATGTCCTCGGGTGTAACTGGGCCGCCTAGCCAATCTATGACTCGTAGCCTTTCTTCTCTCCACCTGCTACAGTGGAACACGGTATGCTCCACGTCGTCTATCTCCCCACAGTACATGCATTCTCGATCTTCGATCTTCCCGATGTCGTAGACGCACTCTGAAAAGCATCCATGCCCTGTTAGGGCCTGTGTAACCAGCCCGTGTCCTCTCTCCACCCTTTTAATATCTGGAGTGAGTCTCCTCGTCCATCTTTATTGTCCCTTCTTAGCCAACATAATAAACATATTCATCGGTTTTTTGGAAGAGACGAAAATTTTATTATGAATTTTGTGAATAGGTTAGTTCATTGTAGATTCTTCTCTGTGGCATCCTTCCATCTATAGTGGTCCTCTCCTCTACATTTGTGTATTACCAAAAAATAAATGTCCTGAAAGACCCCTGGACAAGAAGCGTATGTCTCTGTGTCTTGTGCTTTGCTTATCTTCTGCATTTATTTTTTCTGTGTCGTCGTAAGATAGTTGGAGTAAATTATTTTTAGGTTAGTGGTTTGGCTGTATGGGTAATGGCCAAATGCAAAAAAGAATTCTCGTCTGGCCAAGAAAGTTGGTATTACTAAAAATAGTTAGACTTTAGCTATTTTAAACATTATGAAAAGAACTACAACGTGAATAAGAGTTGATGCTCACACCAAGGTTATCTAATACTTAAACAATTAAACTTGACAATAATACTATATTTATGCGTTAAAGGTGTAGATAAATGCATATGCATATACAAGTATGGTACTGTTCACATGCTCAAGTCGAATTCGTTCCACCTATTGCGAGACATACCTTAAGAGATACGAGGTTTGAGTTCGTTTTAATTTTGTAAGAATGTCGAACTAAAGTTTCTGCATTTCTGCAATAATTGGATACACGCTAAAGATTCTTACCTTATAATAAAGTGAGCACGATACAATTGTCTTACTTAATCGTATCTATGGTTATGAAAACATTGCACGGAGATATAGTCATGAAAATAGGTCGCAGAAAAACCCAGTTCATCATTAACTCCTGCTGTTAACAATACTGAACAACTGATTTATTTCGCTTACTAATCTAATACCTCTAAATGCATTTTGAATTTGTTGAGCATCGTTTAAAATTTTCCCAAGCTAATTTAACTTGTTAAGTAGGTAATGTAAATTGAACAGATTATGTTATAACAAACGAGAGTAGGTATATGTTAACTTGTAAATTTTGTATCTTATCATGTCGTCTCGCCCACTGTCACCAGCTCCATAACAGCAGACTTTGAAACTGAGAAAATATTACATGTTTATATTACCTACACGCAAGAATACATGTTAAGCAACAGAAATATTGCCTGAGAAAGAAATTTACATGAAATGTAGTACACAAAGGATTTTAGCTTGTAGGACCTGAACACAATAACAAAATTGTTACAATATACTTTACACCAGCCACAATACATTTTTAGCTAGACTAAGTCACGATGGCGCCTATGTAGAAACAGATAAAAACACTAACATACAGTTACTGTACCAATTCAACTAAGAAACACAGTTATTTATAAATAGAGATATATGTGGCTTTATAAGGATTTATTTATGAGTTGTTCTATCATCCTAGATAACCCAGATCATGTATTTTTTTACCACTGCAAAGTTAAGAAAGACTATTATACAGGGCGGTTCTAAAAATTTACTAGCAATTAGGATTGGAATTTGCCTTTTTTTATATTATATTACATAGAAAATGCTTCGTAAGGAGGCCATGATCCCCAAATTCTAGTACACACTTTGACTGTTACTTTAGACATACAAAATGTTAATATTTTTGACATTATTATATACAGGGTGCGCCACTTAAAACTCCCCAGGCTTGTAACTTTCTTATTGTTTAAGCGACGACCATGTTGGGTACATAAAATTGTAGATATTTTTAAGGCATTTAAACATGTGTACAGAGTGATTTAAAAATTTTTTGAAAAAATTGAGAGAAAACTTAATTTCCTTGAATATTTTTTTACCTCATCCTGTACATGAACTGCGTTAATGTTCTCTTATAAAGGTAAATGTAAATACTAATTTTATGCTTTATTTATAAAAGACATATTACAAACAATCCTCAACGTAACAAAACAGCAACAAGAAACAAAAGAAATAAATATTTTTGAAAACAAACTTTATTACAATGTACTAAATAATAGGAAATTGCAAAATTTTCATTTAAAATTTTTTTTTAATAACATAAATTGAAGCTAATTAAAACTTTTATAAGAAAACACATTTCATTCAAAAGAAATTAAGTTTCCTTTCTTAACAATTTTTTCAAAACAAATTTTTTTAATCACTCTGTGTGCATGTTTAAAGGCTTTAAAAATGTCTACAATTTGATGAGCCCAACATGGTCATTGCTTCAAAAATAAGAAAGTTACAAATCTGGGGAGTTTTAAGTGGCGCACCCTGTATATATAGATTTCTTTTAATAACATGAATTATATATATCCAGATCATATATATTCGTAAGATTACAAGGTAAGGAAAATATTACCTAATTACTATTTGACGGTTCATGAATTTTCAATCAAAATTCTTTATTTCCTCATAGATGTGACATTCCATGCAGGTGTTCTTTAATTTGCAGCTAGATATTTTCTTGAGAAAGTAAATAAAAACCAAAGACAAGTATATACTGTCAGTTGTTGACAATTTAATTTGCATCTACGTTTTCTTGGGAGTTGAATTGCATAGTTAAAATAGACTTTTATGGCCTACCGTACTCAATATTGACTCAGAAAAGAGAATTTACCTTAGCTAAAAGATTCTACCAGTAAACATTTTTAATATTATCCGCTGTTTTGAGATTAATAAAAGGTCATTAGAGATGCAAATCCTTTAAAAACGTGGTCAGGGTGCTATAAGAAACTTTAAATATTCCTTTATATTTTATATGGATTATCTGCATTAAAAACAAAAAATGGCTCAAAATACTAGGTCAGTTTTCGGGTCTCTGTCACTCTGGATCCTTGAGCTATCTCATGTACCTGCCTGAAAGTATTCACAAATACCATAACCGCAGCCGTCGTGTAACGGAGGCGATACTAAGAACTGAAAAAATTGAGTAATTCGATGAACAGGCATTTATCTCACATAAAATGAATTTATTTAGATTTTTCGATATAAAGAGTTAAGTGAGTGATTTATTACTCTCTGTCTTTAACAAATAAGAGTATAATCGCTTCCAGTTGTGCAGTTGGAACAAATCCCAACATGGGCACACTGCAGCATTTTGAAAATCTAGTAGAAATTAAATCCAAAAATAGGTCTTCACTAATTTATACTTTTTTCACCAATTTATACTTTCTTCACTTATAAATTAACTTCATATTTCAAATAACACATACTGTAATATAACGCACATACTCGTATGTGCACAAAATAAACAAAAGATGGGTTCTTACCTGGTAGTCGATAAAGATGGAATAATAATTTTGGGTGCGTTTGCGTAGAATGGTTGTGTTGTTTAATTTGAGAGACACACTGTTATTTTGATGAATGAAGATTTCACAACAAGATATTTATTATATAATTTACTAACTGATGCCCACGACTTCGTCCGCGTGGAAGACTTCGTGCGCGTGGAATTAAGAACACTGGCATACTAACGTATGCCTATAAAGAAGTACTACATACTCACTGAGGACTACTATAGTACTCAGGAGTACACTCGAAGGAAACCACTGCACATCCATAGTACTCGGTAAAACCCCCGCGCATCCATTGTACTCGAGGAAACTCACTGCGCATCCATAGTACTCCACTGCGCATCACAATTTGATAACAATTTATTATTCTATTTTTGTCTTAGAGCGAGTTAAATGAAAAAATAATTATTTTAATCGACAATAGAGCACATGGGTGGGTATGTGTCAAATTTCATTCTTGAAAACATCCTTCTCCCGGTTCACCCGTTCGGGGGGCTCTTTTTGAAAACCGTCGAATACATGTCTCCTTATTTCCTCAGAAGAGCCCGTCGCTGGAATATCACGTATCTGACTTACGCGATTTTAGAGATATGGGTACTCTTTAGACCATCTACCACCCCGTTTTTACCCTTTCAAAAAGTGAAAATCGAATTTCGTCTTACACGTGTCTAATAGACTCCGCAATAAAGAGTATTTTTGCCAAATTTCACGCTTCTAGATCTAACCGTTTCCAAAAAGCTTAAGAAACTCCACCTCCCCGTTCACCCTTTCGGGGGTTTCATTTGAAAACCGTCGAATACGTGTCTTTTTATTTCCTCAGAAGAGTCCATCGCTCGAATAATTACGTTTTTGACTTACGCGATTTCAAAAATACGGGTGCGCTTTAAACCATCTTTCACCCCTTCGAATGTGAAAATCTAAATATCGTCTTACACGTATCTAACAGATTTCAACAAAAAATATTTCTGCCAAATTTCACGCATCTAGAATCAACCGTCTCCGAAAAAGCCTAAAATTTCAATCCCTTTTTCCACCCTCTTGGGGGTCGAATTTCGAAAAATATCTCCTTAGTGGTTGCCTACGTCATTCGAGGAACCTCTATGCAAAATTTGAAGTTTCTAGACCCAGCGGTTTGAACTGTGCGTTGATAGATCAGTCAGTGAGTCAGTGAGTCAATAAGTCAGTGAGTCAGTGAGTCAGTGAGTCAGTGAGTCAGGGTATTCTTTTATGTATAGATTTGTTCTCATTTTGATATACGTTATTTACATTAATAAATACGTCAGAAAAAATTCAAAATTCAATTCCACCGAAGCATGCCGAAAAATGACATATATATATTTTAGTTAACCTAAAAGTTGACAAAGAATTGTGAAAAAAAATCTTGACCTTTATTGGACTTGAACAAAAATATTTCGGCCCTTGCAATTTTTTGCTAAATTAATAGTGCATGAGTAAAAAATCCTTGAATGTCTAAAATGATGCAAATTACCTAACTTTGACAAGACGTATCTCAAAAACTGTCCATAGGATTGGCTCGATGTGATGAGAACTTTTGATCAGCATGACTTGAACTACAAAATAGCAAATTTTCAGCCGATTCCACCGAAACGCCATTTTCATGAGTTTTGTTCTGGGGTCCTTTGAAATATCCATTAATTTTATTAAGTGGATCATAACATTGCAAACAACACACAAACATAAACATTAAAGACCAATTCTTCAAAGAAAACAAAAGTGTGACGGACGCGTTGAGTACTAAATGTTTCCAAGCACTACATTAGTAAAATACATATAATATTTGACAGAAACGACTACGGAAACGACGTGGGATTATACATTTCATTTTAACACTGGAACAGACATTCCTTCAGCTTATTATTGCATGTTATTATTTGTCCGGAAACAATCACAAGAAGGTTAAAAGTTCCGCTTGGCACATAAACACATCAAATAATCACTCCGTAAAGAATTGCAATCTATGAAACTAAGTGCGCTTTGTTCAGCAACTCTAAGAATACATACATCGCTTTATTAATGTAACCTTAAACCACAATAAAAATACTAACCACAGATTTCTTGGAATCATTATCAACATTATTATAATGCCTCGTGTTTATCAATGTGTGAAAGATACTTAACATCAGACAACAACGATAATCGCGCTAATTGTTATGTTAATTCTAATATGGATATTATTATCATTGAAAAGATTATATCGGAATAATACACTAGAAAGGAATCAAGAAACCCGTTTCTGATGACTATTTTCAAAGTTTTAGAATGAAACAATCGCGCAAGACATTGGGAAGTTTTTACTTTCCAATGTAAGAAAATGGAGTAAGTATTGTCATTATGTAGAAATATATTTTGGGTCTTCGGTTGGTTTGTATGTTTTCAAGTGTCCTGAACTCAGAAAACTAGCTATAAAAAATATACGTCAATCGCTTTTCTGTGATCGCACCTAGAGCCCAAACTACTACATGGATTTTGCTCAAATTTTGCATGAATGTCAGCATACCTCAAGGTGAAATTACAATATTGACCCTAGGTCAAATATGAGAGTAGTGAATCTCGGAGAATAGATTTAAGTCGAAAACACCAAAAAATCGACTTTGATATTTTCATCTAAAAAGGTGCTCTAGAGCACAACTAAAGTATCTGGCATCAGCGTGGCAATCTGGTATAAAAAGACCTTTTCGCGTCCCGAAGACGTATGGCACCAAAAGCGAACATTTCTAAGGTACACCGGCCGAGTTTCACGTCGCTTCACGCAGAATTAGAAAGTACTATAAATGAGGGCAGGAGGGCCTTCAGAAACACCTAGTTTCACACTAGAAGTTGTGATATATTCATGTTCTCTCTTTATTAGGTTATATGCAGTGTTGCCAATTGCCTGAGAATTCTCCGCTTTTCTGAGAATTTGACAGCCTGCGGAGAATCTGGCGGAGAATACCGTTTTGACGGAGAATCAGAAAGTTTCCATTTTTCTCATATTCGTAAAAATCTAAAAAATATCTGTAATTTTTTTTTAATTATCTCTATAAATAAAAAAGTTCTGATGTGATCTGAGGCTCGACGGCGCCACAGTACATAATTCCGTCAACAGCAAGTTGGCGCGGGCACCGGAAGTTTAGTTCATTCAGTGTTATTCTTACTGGACACAGCGTAAGATATTTTTGTAGTTGGACTTGTTTAACGTTTTAACCGTTTGAAGAAGTAATTATGCCTAAAATAACAGCAAGTTGTGTACTGTGACGTCACAGTCTAGCGCGAAGTATTCAAATAAGAAATTAAATAAGTTCGTGAGTTTTTCAAATATCGAGATGATTTTTTTTTGTTTTGTTTAACTAGTTAACTGAAAGATTACTGAATTAAGTTGAATGTATATGATATTTCTAAAATAGGAAACTTACTAATTATAATTATTTCTTTATGAAAACAAATAACAAAAGAATATAGCTCTTTGTTTTCTTGCAGTTTAGTAGTTCACGTAAAAAATAACAGAGGGCGATATCAGGGTTCGTAGCAATTATTCAAACTTAAATTCCCACTTTTTCAGGTTTTCCAGGACTATTGGAAGGTTTTTTCCAGATCTAATAATTGACGTGCGGGGGAGGAGAGGACACTGCGACGTCACTAAATAATCGGCACGAAACTAGAAGTACAAAACTCAATTTTTTTTGATGAGCGTGAGGGTGAAAGATTATTTTCAAATTCCCTGACTTTTTATGAAAATTACTAAAATTCCCGAACTTCTCATTAAAGTTTCCAAATTCCCCGACTTTTCCAGGTCGCTATAAACCCTGGATGTGGTAGTAGTTTTTGCGAATTCAGTTTCACTAACGGTGTCAACAGAGACCTGTTGTCAATCAGTGATCTCAAGCATGCCCCAAACCTGGTTGTGATGATTCATCATAACCAGGTTCTATTATTCATTAATCAGCACTGATAAATTAAAACATCGATGTGTGCAAATTAGCAATAGATTACTTATTGAGAAACAAATAAATGGTCAATAAATTTTTTGTTGTATGGAAGATTTTGGTATTTATTTTTGACGGAGAATATCTTCGATTTGCGGAGAATTTTAAGGCAGTGGGCGAAGAATTTTGTCAGTGAGTCCAAGTCAAAGTACATTCGTACGCCTCCAGGAAGGTGTGAATCTTTTTGTACCAAGTCAATTGCTGCTACATACACTCCATTGGATGGTGGTTGGGATATGCGTCCTTTAAAAGTTTGGTAGGCTAATACTACATATTATTAGTTAGATTCTTGCATATTTACTGAACACTTGAATTAACTCAATAAATATTATTAGTTGTATTCTTACATTTTCTTGATTGAATGATTACTTTAAGTTTAAGCTCTCAGAGCTTTTGTGTATTAGGTATCAAGAACGAAAAAAGTGATTAGAACATTAAGAAGTAATAGGCAGTGTTAGAAATAAGACCAGTGCATCGTAAAAGCGGAGACTTTGGAGGGAGCAGTTAACAATCCACGGTAGGTACGAACTTCCTCTTTCGTATATCCTAGGTCTTATAACTTAACCGAACCTCATTGAGAGTAGAAATTAACCACCCTAAAGGGAGCAGCACGGCTGGCGCCCTTAATAAAATAAATAGCGTCACGTCCTTCACACGACGGTGGTGAGATCTCCTATTTCCCCTAGGAACTGTTAAAAAAAAAGAAAATAAATATGTTTTAAAAACGACTGATTGAATTTAACAGATTATTTTATCTTATTATACTCGACTCAAAAGATTCATTTGCATGGTAGAAATTACAAAGTATTTTTACCACCTGTTGGTAATCTTATAAAAATAAAATGACCAAAACAAATTACTTATTTCTATATGCCTTAAATTGAAGAACTGAAGCTTATATAATACTGCCCTCTCTAAATTAATTTAATTGTCAAGTCGCATCTGTAAGTTAAGGTTGGAAATAATGTCAGAATTTGAATGGAATGTAACGTGGGAAGTTATTAAATATCGATAATAATGTCGACAGCGACATAAATTAATGCGGTAGATCTAAAAGAGGTAAATAAAAACGCAACCATGCACTATTGACATTAATTTACAAATATCGCTATTACTAGATGAATTTAAAATATATTCCTTACTTAGATTCGTGGTTTCCAACGTTTGTTTTTCTCTATATTATTTGTATCTATTTCGAAAGGTAAAAAAGATTCCCCTTATCTTCGCAATTTTTTACATTTTATTGACGTAGCCCTAGAAAATAATATTCATGTTCTCTACAAAATCTGACCTCTATATTAATACATATTGTTAACATATATGTAGTAATAATGACGTAGAACTGAGCAAAGCTGACTAAAATAATAAAAATAAAATTTTTAATCTACCCTAAAAGTCGGCTTAGAAAAGTTTCACAAGACGTTATATCGCCCGACGAAATAAAATTTCGGAAACTACGTTAAATTGAACTAAAACTCATGCTTCATGCTTCATGTTGCCGGTTACACGAATTTTGGAAAGTGCTCAGTTTGACTTGATATTGCCTGACAACACAAATTTTGGGAACTGCTCTAAAATCTGACAGAGGCACCGGACGGCGATTGTACAAAGTTTTATTCATGCTGAATAGCCAATTATTAATGTTCAACAAAGTTCTTGAAAATAGAAAAAAAAACGCAATATTTCAGTACACGAATCCCAATCTGTTCAGCCCCAAAATCAAATTTGTTAAAAATATTTTCTAAGGAATTATTTGACTATTCTTGTTGCTAACTCTTATCATTGAATATAGTAGTAATTAAACATCTGCTACGGGATGTGTTCCTCCTTGCCATGTTTGGTATGCAGATCTGAATTGATTTATATATAATTATATATTAATTCTACAGATATTTACAAATGCTTTATTTACCATTGAACTTTTATACCAATATATATTGTATTATTTAAATTTCTGCCTTATTTCTCGCTTAATTAACTTTGTTAGTGAAATGTAAATAATCCACTAACTGAACGGTGAAAAAAAAATAGTTTTGTTTTATGTAATAATAGAGTGGAATGTTTGGTGGGAAAAGAGATTAGATAAATCCTATTTAATCCTTCCAGCATCCAGTATTCGCAGGCCCACAGATAGATAATCCAAAGTTGCTGGTAACACACACCAAAGATCGAATTTTGAAGAACACACACGAAAATTTTAAGTGGAGAAGTTAATAATGCTTTTGCGGAGAAAGAAAGCGGTGTCTCAAACAATAATGATGTTCCTCCCCGGCTATGGTGGGTATGAATTACAAAAATCTATTTTTTCTTTTTTTTGACGCGCAAAGGTACACGATGAGCCATGATAAAGAGTATTTTATTTTTACCTAAATTATGAGGTTAATGAAAAATGAAAATAAATAAAACTAAATAAAAAATATTGATAATCGAATGAGGATGGAACAAACTTTAAGTTTAACATCTCGTCTGAATTTGTGTGTTGGATCGTCTACTAATTTTATAGGAACTTCACAAAGTTCCTCAAGTCTATTTCAAGGCATAGATTAGCACGGAAACTAACGAGACGATGCTATACAAGTAATTAAAAAGAGAAGTGATTAGAACTATGACCAATGTCAGACAAAGTACATTGAATCACCGAAGGCAGACATGCTGGAAAGAGCAGTTAGCAATTAGTAAGTGTACAATTTTTATCTTTTTCATTTTTCACCAGACTCCTTGGTTGTAGCATACGTAAGTGTATACAGACCAAATGACAGACGGCAATTTTTAATATCAGTTTCAGAACTTACTAAAAGTTCAAATCAAACTAAAATTTGTGCCATTTTTTATAGTAGAATATTCCCATTTTCTTTGCAGATTTAACCAATTAAAAATGACTTGCATCAGTTAACCTGAGAGCTGAGCAAGAATAAAAGACAACAGGGTACGGCAATATTAAAATTTATTTATTTCAGACATTGAAGAGATAAAAGTATTTCGTTAATGTAAATAATTCAAAAGTATCTTCTTATGGGACTTTGTCTTACAGAGAATTGAAAATAAGAGTGACTGTTTTTCATGTTAAAACATTTTTAAGATGCAATTTTTTACTATTAATGTATTTCTCAATCCTAGGAAGTAAGTAGTGCATCACTGCCCGCATTACTATACACAAGGTTTTCCGAGGCAGGTAATTAAAATTTACACCCAAGCCTGTGCAATGACTTTTAATATTTAAAACGGTAATGTGCATGTGATCACTGAATACGTGCGGTTTGTTAAAAATATGCCATAATAATGTACTCCTACATTTCTGTAACCAAACAAACAAACAAATGTGTATATTAATAAACAGGGTGTAACAGCTAAAAGTCCCCGGGTCATTATCTCGTAAAATAATAAAGATACTTAAAATTTGTAAATCGCGGATAATTGATACCAAAAAAGGTCTTAAATAACTGCAGAATTGTTCCTTCGCAGTGCACAGAGATGGCGCTGTGGTGAGAAATTATTTTTCGATGGCTGGAACCTTGAAACATGATTCATACGATTAATGAATAAATTGTAAATAATTTTGATTATGTAAAAAATTTTGTAAATACTAGCCGTTTTGGAGCTACGTGAATTTTTTTCTCCATTTTTTTGTCTCAAATTTTGAAAACTTCTGTAACTTTTCTGTTTATCATTTTAGAACACCAATTATTTAGAACTTTTATCTTATTATATTCCATACTTCTTATATTATTACATATTTTGAAAATTTTTACTAATTTCAAATTTTAAAACTTAGCTGCATTTGAAAAATTCTGAAAATTATAAAAATTTTCAAAATATGTAATAATATAAGAAGTATGGAATATAATAAGATAAAAGTTCTAAATGATTGGTGTTCTAAAATGATAAACAGAAAAGTTACAGAAGTTTACAAAATTTACAGAGACAAAAAAATGGAGAAAAAAATTCATGTAGCTCCAAAACGGCTGGTATTTACAAAATTTTTTACATAGTCAAAATTATTCGCAATTTATTCATTAATCGTATGAATCATGTTTCAAGGTTCCAGCCATCGAAAAATAATTTCTCACCGCAGCGCCATCTCTGTGCACTGCGAATGAACAATTCTAACTGCAGCTATTTAAGACCTTTTTTGGTGTCAATTATACGCGATTTACAAATTTTAAGTATCTTTATTATTTTACGAGATAATGACCCGGGGACTTTTAGCTGAAACACCCTGTATATGTGGTTTCATATGATATTTAATTTAAATACTTGATATAAATTCCATTCGTTCTGCAATCGAAGCAAAAATAGTGATGTTAGGTCTCAACAACATCTTCAAACGTTTATTTTACTGAAATAATAGGGAACTTGCCCAAAAAATAAAATTGAATTAAAATACTCAAAATCGTAAACTAACATCATTAAAAACCCCATAGACAACAAAAAATTAAAACAAAAAATCCTCCAGAAATATAAGCGATTCAAATCTGCCGGATTTTACCCACACCTGAAACGTGACGTCAGAGGGTGAAAGTCGGATGACGGCGTCAAGCGACACCGATTCTGCTTTCGGATGCTCATTTGTCAGAAACAACTAGCAGTGAACACAATCTAACCTAAAATTCGTTGGAAAAACATCTTCAATATTCTGAAATGTCACAAAATGTCACTTTTGATTCGTTCGTGCCGAGCCGAATTTTCGAATTTCGCCGTGCAATTTACGATCAGGTTTATCTGGAAGACTTCCTCTTTACGTCGCGACATCGTACGGTCGATCCAATGGTGTTTTTCGAAAAATATGAACGTGTCAAGATTGCAATTTTTTCGGCTCCGAAATGTAAGCTGTTTTTTGCTATTTTTCGCAGATATCTCCGAAACGGTGGGAGTTAGCTCGAAATAAAAAATTAGGTCAAACGAGTATTTTCCACTACGAATCTTTTGCTATCACCAGACTTTTGATTTTTTTTTCGTTTCGGAGATATCTACAGAAATGTCGGCCATATACGGCAAAAAATCGCAAATTTTGAGCTTCTACAGTTGGCAATTTTTTAATCTTGGCTCCTACGCCAAATCACTACTCTAGCTAATTTAAACATAATTAAATTTGCTAAAATCTTTTTTTTTTATTTTTTGAATTCCGACAAAAATTAAGGAATTAGAGGGGGCGGGATTTGGGACTTTTTTTTTTCGGTAAAATTTCTCCATTTTGTCACCGTAATTAATCGGTAACTAACTGAAATCGATCTCATTTACGATGTTCACTTAATATCATATCCTATTTTGATGCTCCGTTAATCTCGGCCCTTCGAAACAAAGGCTTCTGAGAAAAAATATTTTTTTAAAATTTACATACACTCTATAGGGAAACGTGTAATTTCCTACATTTCCTTGAATATCTCGATAATTATAGGTTTTTTCGAAAAATTTGTAGACAGCTTATGTAAAGAGAATTAATTGAGCTTTGCGACACTTTTTCTATTTTTTCTCTAACATAAAAAACAAAAGACTTATGAGCGAATATGCGGACATCTCAAAGCCAACCGCCGAACGGTCTATTAATAATAAGGTGAATGGCTAAAGTACGCCATCTGTTAATACCACGCGAGACTAGTTTTCACCCGGTGACGTCACAGTGCTTTTCGTGAGGAGTGGCGAGGATTTCAACTTTAATTATTTATTGCAAAGTAAGTACTGCGATTTAAGAGCTGATATTCGGTGTGGCGTGTTTTTATATATAAATACACACTTTAGTGAAATAAAAAAATGGGCCAGTTCCCCATTGTCTTATAATTTTAACCTACCATTTTACATATTAATAATTTCCGTAAATTTTGAGAAATTTTTCTTCAAATTTTCTTGCATATATATCTACTCATTGCCCTTTCAGTGACGCATGAAATATTACGTTACTATGGTGGAAATGCTGCAATTAATAAATTAATATTGTAAATCTCGTTTGCAATGCTCCCTATTACTTATGGACATGTTTCGCGCAGCGAACATCTTTGTAATATAAGAATCAAATCAGTAAGTAATTTGGGCGATTTGGGCACCTCTATCATTCTTTGTTTTCGAGCCTCTAAGTCATCGACTGGCAGGAAATTTCAACCCATACCTATCTAACTCAATTTTCTACTACAGATCTGTGCTTTATTGTTACAGACATTCTCAGCTTGTATTTTACAAGCGCAGCTTCTTACAAGTATATGAACATGCCTGCTTAATTTACAGGTTCTACCAGGTCTGTATAGTACACCTGTAGTGCAAGGTTGTGTCAAGTATAGAATTCAATTTCGTTCGATACTGTGGAATTCTAAAAGGGGTGGAATAAGTTTCAACCGGCCCAATACCAACTTGATGAGTTAATTTCTAATACTATAAAAAACAAAGTAGTATTATCAGTTTGTTGAGTTTTGGGCTTCCCACCCAGGACTCCGGCAAGCGAAGCTCCTCACTTTAGAGCCCCTGCTGAAGGGAGCAGAGTAACTCTTTTTTTTTACTGGAAATACCACACTCTCGGGGTAGTTGATATTCCCCGTTGCAGGTTTTGTGGTCAACTGGAGGAAACTTCCAGCCCCATCCTAACCTCCGACTAACCTCCCGTCATGGTCTTGTAACCTTGAGGCGCAAACACTTCGGTATTATTTCTTCTGTGGAGAAATAAAGAATACCTGTGTTGGAAGGATTCTGGTTTTTGGGTAAGGATACGGTTTAAATGGGAAAATTACCTGATTTTGTAACGGAAGCACGAGTCATAGAGCCTGCGTGTAGCGACGTTTAATCGCCCTGCTAAGAAGAAGAAGAATCTCATCAAAAGCGGAAATCTTTCCTTATTCCGTAAACGCAAACATAATTTTTGACATTTGTGTTCATAAAGAAACACTTCATCTTTTATTTAAAAAGGAACACTTTCGACATATTATTTAAATTATAGTAACACATAGATTGCACATTGGTATTCATCAAAGAACGTCTTCTTTTTAATATCTAAATACTCTAGTAAGTTCAGTCTTAATTTTGCTTCTATAGGTTTCTCTAAATTTCTGTCGCAAGCACAGCAGCTTCTCTGTTTCTTTTCTGTCACATCACCAAAACAGGAATTTACCCTCGAACTTTGTTTTCTTTAGACCTTCTTCATCTATACCTAATATTTAGAATGTTAATTAAATCTTATGAGATCATTAGTAATTAAATAAAATAAATCTCACTGAATTATGGCGGCAAATGGCCAGACAATTTTTTTGCATAATTCATTTTTAAGATTCATAGAATTTGACAAAAAACACAAACTCATAAGTTTTACTATCAGATTTGATGGCCTGTGAAACAAGTTCGTGTGCGGTTATGTTTTATAGTTAAATATCTGAAGTATGACTGGTGGCATCAGAGCATTACCTTACCCGTTAACTACCATCATACCCCATGCTCGTTGAATATTTATCGTCTGGGTTTCAACGGTGTCACGTGTCACACCATTGTCTTGTCTTTATTCGGAAGCTGTTCACTTTCTTGTCTGGAGTATGTTTATCACAATGGCCAATAAAAAGCCCCCTTTAAAAGGTGTTGACAATAGTGCATATTATGTTATAATATACAGGAAAACATTTCGAAGCAGCTAATTTACAATTCTACAATCTACAATTAAATAACCAATTCTCACGAAATAAAAGCGGAAACAATAAATCTAATAAATTTATTCATCAGCTTTGCACCAACATAGTCAGGCAGCAGGGTCGAAATAATTACAAACATTTTGCACTGAAATAGGATTTTTTTTTAAGTTTAAAGTATAAGATCACTATTGGTATATGACACAGAGTCTGTGTCCAGTTTTAAGGCGAATCCACACCAAACAAACATTTTGTTCTAATAACGGCTTATCATTAAATAATTCAAAAACGGGATGAATGTTTTTTCCGCTAAAGAAATGAATCAAGGTAATCTCGAAAAATGAATAATAATATGAACATAGAGCAAACTCAGTTAAGTTTTTAGGATTACATCTAGATGCCCATTTAACGTGGAGCATTCAAATTGGTTTTTTATTGAGATAATTAGCTACATATTGCTTCATATTATGGAGAATGAGAAGTAGAGTTAACTTAGATATTTTAAAGCTATATTATTTTGCACATATACACTCGTCTATTAACTACATATTATATGCTGAGGAAATTGCTCTAGAGTAAATGAAATATTGATGATTCAGAAAAAAATATTGGCACGGCGCTGTTGAAACCTCCGATTAAAGAACTTATATCTAGATACATAATTTCATTGGTTTGTATGTTGCTGAGTTAGTCACAATCTAAGGTACATTATCCCATAAGTTCTTGATTGGCTAGTCGATCTATTCGCGGCCGTTTCGGGTACGATCCGTTCAGTTCGATTGTCATAATCTCAGTTTGGCAGTGTCCGCCATTAATATTAATAAGTGTTTTTCGTGTTTTTCGATCAAAATGTGGGGAAGGAGTCGTTTTATTTTAAGTTGTGATTTGCTTAATACCTAAATAATATTCTCTATTCATATTTACACAGTTTAGTGACAATATATTTAGTGCAAAATGGTGAAGTGCTGTGCCGTTTGCAGAAAGCAGTTTAGAAAAGAAGTAGTCCATAGTCGTAACAGGATGAGGTTCAGTTTACATATGTAATAAAGTGAATAGCAATTAAATTCTAATGTCCTTTCAATACATATTTCCCTTGAATAAAATATCTCCACCTATTATATTTTTTAAATCCGCGGATATGTTCCTAGAGGTTATGAAAATTTAACCTACAATTATAACATAAAATAGGTACAATTGACTTTAAAGCTTGTCTAATTTGTGATGTGTTTATTAAATATGCCATTCAATAGTGCAGAAACATAATAACTTATAATGACCAACATAAAAATAAGAAATATTAACAACTTAACCATGTAAGTGTGTATAATATTTACCCTCTTATATGCTAACACTCAGAAAGAATAGAGAAATGTAATTACTTCCACATCCAATGAAAGTATAGTAACGACAAAAAAAAATTTTTTAAATTTTTATTGTTCAAATAGGCTTAAAATGTCAAGAAACGTCGAGATTTTAAGTTTGAGCGAAAAAAAATTTCTGTCTGTCGGTCTGTAACTTTTTTTGTGCGCACGTTTACTCCGGAACCGTTTGAGATATTGACTTGAAATTTGGTACACGTATGTACTTTAACGGGATCTAGAACTACATTATATTTTCATCTTGTTCCGTCGAAGGGTTGGGGGGTAAATTGGGGTAAATTTGGGGAAAATAGGTAAATCAAGCAGGTAAGAGTCCATAAAATTGGTATTTAGTATATACAAGAGAAGCTAAGGTCTCAAAAAAAATTTTGGCATTAGCCACCCCCACCCCATTATTAAAGAAAAAAAATTGCAATTTAGTGTGTGTACAAGAACCAGAAACCTCATAATGTTTTTTATTCATTCACACATAATGGCATTACTTTGTGTGATCCCGAAAGATTCACAATCTAAGGCACTTCTTCCCATAAGTTCTTGGTTGGCTAGTTGATGTGTTCGCGACCGACTCGGGCACCATCGGTTCAGTTTGATTATCATAATCTCAGTTTGACACTTTTGACAGTATATCCGCCATTAATGTTAATAAGCGTTTTTCGTGTTTTTCGATCAAAATGTGGTGAAGAAGTCTTTTTATTTTAAGTTGTGACTTGCTTAATACCTAAATAATATTCTCTATTCATATTTACACAGTTTAGTGACAATATATTTAGTGCAAATAAATAGCAAAGTGCTGTGCCGTTTGCAAAAAGCAGTTTAGAAAAGAAGAAAATCGATCGTTCCATAGTCGTAACATGATGAAGTTCAGTTTACAGTTATAAAGTAAATAGCAATTAAATTTTGATATCCTTTCAATACATATTTATCTTACTGTTTTATCTTACTGTAATATCGTATGCCTACATCACGTTATATAAAGAGCCGGTAATGCAAGAATTGCAATAATTCATTTTAATGAAAATATTTACCATTCTACACATTTTCTACACACACAACGCCACTGTTGCCTATGGGATGTGATGTTCATCTATTCTTTTTAATGGACATATAATGTGACTATGTTAGGAGCAAACAAGGCATATAGTGAAAAGATAGCCTGGTATGTATCTAGATATAAGTTCTTTAATCGGAGAGTGAAAAGATAGTTGTTATGTGTCTAGATATAAGTTCTTTAATCGGAGGTTAAAACCCACCACTGCCTCCTGTAGAAAACTATTTAAACAATTAAACATACTAACCGTTCCTTCGTTTTATATATTTGACTTACTAATTTTGTGAAATAAAATACAGAAAACTTCATACAAACTCGAGATGGAAGTTCCCATTATGGTTGTTATTGATGAATTTAGTAATAAGGTCTAGTTTCTACCCTGTTAAAGAATATTTTGCTGCTGATTTTAGTAAATAATTTTCTAACTTGTATTTTACTTCACTATTGTATGTGTGGTTATTTTATTTTTGTATATTTTAAGAACCTTACTGCTGATAAAGTGATTTTATATTTCCTACAACTACTTCTACTATTGACAATATTCTATACTTGTTTAAGCGAATCTCAGGAAAATAAGGCTTACTATTATTATCACGAAATGTATACAGATCAGGCTTGGCAACGTCTCACTTTTCTCCATCTTTCTTTGCGCCTCTGAGACATGGACCGTTAGGGAAGTAAAGAGATGGCGTATTGATACTTTTGAGATTTAGGTCTAGAGATGTTTGCTACAAATTTCTTGTACAGCCTATTGCACTAATAGCTCTATTTTTCAAAAAATATGTCCCCAAAAGCAACTCTTTAGCAAAGTATTTTCCCGAATCCTCTTATTTGTTGGCCTCGTCAAGTGAAAGAAGACAATATAGAATGATTGGTACTTCAGGGAAAACCAAATGGCAAGAGAGAAGAGGACGTCTAGGTGCATCCTAACCTAAAAAGGAAAGGTTGAAATATAGAATAGAGAGAAAACTGAACTAATAAACAAAACCCTTTGACAAATTATTGGTTTAGATAAAAACAGAAAACTATTCGATATAATGAAAACAACATACTATCTTTTGCAACTCACTATTCACTGTTTTTTTAGAAGATAATTTTTATCTGAAGTGGATACAAAATTAAATTTAAATTAATCATTGCAATTAATTAATTATGACCGTAGAGAAAAATATGTACCTACAGCTCGTATTGATAACATATTTGTGGTTCATAGTCTAAATAAATAGGACAGCATTAGCATACAATGCGATATAGAAATTAATTAGTGCTGGCAGTCTGTAATGTGCATATCATAACAAAAACAATTAATTTACTGTAAATATCAAGGTTATGTTCAATATACCACATAACCATTTTGTGCGTTTGTATGTTATCCTATATAGGATAATTCTATGCATAAACATAAACAAATTGCCTTTTATATTATAACTGATCGGATTGTTACATTGCTTTTCTATTTGCTAATATAACGTATGATAGCCATTGTTCTAAGTTATTTTACAATAAACAACTCATGTTTTATCGCTATATTATCTATTCATAGATATGCAGAGTGTTCGGAAGATTAATAACTGTTTGACATTTTGCATTTCAAATGCAACTTCCAACTTAATGGTTACCTACCATATAAAATGATTTATAAGCCTTCTAGACATTTTGATAGGATCACTTTTAAAAATTCCAACTAACAGGACTGTTGCATTTGTATCTATAGATTCGACAACGTTATTAATTCCGTCAAGGTTAGTTTGTGCAACAGAATATAGGGCAAGTTCAGAAATATGTGGTACACATTTATGTTATGAAATGGAAAGAAATAAATTATTAATAATACGCCATTATCAGTCCATAATTTTAAGATCTCAGTAATAGTACGACACAAAGACAAAATACCAAAAATTATGCTATCACTATAATACTATGACACTTTACATGTATGTTCATTTTTCTGAAACAAATGAGCCTATCTGAGGATTGGGATAAAATTGATTTAAAAAAGCGTAAATTGAGGTAAATATGCAAGATGCAGCATTTTGAAACAATAGGCTTCTTCACTCTTTTGAAGAGTCGTAAATTGCGAGAAAATAATGCGTAAACATTATTTTCGGAATTTACTCAAAAATATGTCAAATATACCGCATATAAAGTTGAAAGATTATTCAATTACATTTGAATCTTTTTTGTCATATATTTATCAAATAAACATCGGCTAAATATGAGACTTACTCTGCCCCACAAGTTGTTACTCTGGGATACCTCGGGGATCTATTCTGGGACCTCTATTATTTTCCATTTACATCAATGATTTACCATCAAATATTAGCAGATCACTCACAGTTATGTACACGGGTGATACTACTGTGTGTATCCCTGCCACTGGGTTGATGAGC
This sequence comes from Rutpela maculata, assembly GCA_936432065.2. NCBI lineage: Eukaryota > Metazoa > Arthropoda > Insecta > Coleoptera > Cerambycidae > Rutpela > Rutpela maculata. Next base: position 41,578,142 of record OW386285.2, read on the forward strand.
TTAGCCCTGACATTAGAACAATTTTAGATGAGATTGATGCTTGGTGTGAACTAAATAAATATTCATAGATTTTAAATTTAGAGGAAATATATCACTTATATCCCCTTAAGTGATAGCACTAAGTTATTGGGCAGCGCACTGTCGTGGGGACCGCATATTAACTTACATACTTTTACAATGTATTAAATAAATTGCATTTTGCAATTTATCAATAAAAATATGCTCGGTGAAGATGCTTTAATGAAAGTGTATTTTCATTTGGCCTATTTCTGTCTATCTCAAAATATAGGTCTCTGAAAAAAATACAAAGAAGTGTCCAGGGTATTTGTGTTACAAAAACGTTTAATAAGACTAATATTCAAACTTAAGTATATAAGAAGCTGTAGCTATACAGGATGCGCTAAAAGTGGACGATCAAACGAAGTACGGTGAGGTCACTTCCAATTAAAATAAACATATATGTGGTCAAAAAAAAAGAAAAGATGGCGCCGAGTGTAGACGACCTTGTTAATGAACTCAACAAAATAAATAAAAAAGACATTATTCATGTTCTAGTGTATAAAAAGTTGTGTGCTAGTGTTAGTAACAATGCAATATTAAGTGATTTCTTCAAAAATTATTGTGAACCTGTTGAGGAATGCGATAAACTTGACGAGGACCAGTTTCATGACAGCTCCGACTCTCCTCAAGACCTGTGTCATAAGGTGCAATGCATAACGAGTAAGGTACGCTGTGATTTTCCTGATAGGGAAAACCGTGTGCTTAATAAGATGATATCACAAATGGAAAAACGTTTAAATGATCAAGAAGAAATTATTTATTTATTAAAACAATCACAACACCCAACTAGAGTTGCTCCATCTGTCAGAGCAGAAACACTTCGACATAGTTCCCAAGAACGAAATCTTAAACTTCAAAAGTTACCAGTGACATCTATGACTGTGGCTAATAATAATAATACTACGTTTAAATCTGTAGAATTCGATACCCATACACAAAACCAATCTAATATATCTAAACCGAAAGAAATGTCTGACAAAAAAACTCTCAGTAGCAGCAAAACAATCACTCTCTCCGAAGTAAACGCAGCGGTGAACAGTGCGATCGCCACCACACAAATTGTTCAGAGACCTCAGCGTAGTAACGGAGTTATAGCACATAAGCGCAGGAGACCCATTATAGGAGTGGGAGCAAACACCGATTCTTTTAACGTTAAGACGGTTCCTAAATTAGGCTATCTACACGTCTACAGGATCGATCCCAGTACTTCCTCTCAAAATCTCTGTGATTATCTTAAACAATCAGCTCCTAAGATAAATTTTACGTGTGAAGACTTAAATAATAATTCAACAACTAATTCTTTTATAGTCTCCTTCCCCATTCAACATGTTAAGGAAGTATATAATCCTCAAATTTGGCCTAGTGGTGCGTGTGTAAACCGTTATTTATTTCCTAAAGACTCAAATACCGGTAAACATTTCCAGACCCCAGCCTCCGAATCTGCTCCGAAGTAACGCGTGATGCTTCTGATGTCAATTCATGTTCTCGTAATAATTATTATAATCTAAACCAACTAAGACTATGTCATATAAATATTCGAAGTATTCGTAATAAAACTGAAGATCTAGATATGTTACTTCATTCACTTGATTTCCCTGAAGTGGTGTGTATCACGGAAACTTGGTGTAGTAGTGATGAGATAAATCTTATCAAGTTACACTCGTACAGTTTAACTGACTATTTCTCTAGAAGTTCGACGAAAGGAGGCGGTGTGGCTATATTTATATTAAGTAATTTAAAATTTAAAACAAAAAACTCCTGTATTAAAAAAGTTGAATCAATTTTCGAATATGCAGTGATTGAATTAATCATTAATAATAATAGTTTCTTAATAGGTTGTATTTACAGAGCACCTGCAGCTGACTTTCAAATTTTTATCGACAAAGCAAATGAATTTCTCATTAAACTTCTCAAACCGGGAACCCCTACATTTATTAGTGGGGATTTTAATGTAAATTTGAATGAAAGCTGCAAAGATAAAAATGCTAACGATTTAATAAATTTATTTTTATCGTTTGGTATCAAAAAATGTATTAATGAATTTACCAGAATTCAAAATAATTCAAAAACTACCATAGATAATATATTTTCAAATGTTGACGTTAATTTGTTAAATCCTCAAATAATTTACACAGACATTTCAGACCATTTTATGCAATATATAAATTTTAACTTTTTAACATCCACCTCAAATGAGGACAAACCAGTATTTAAAAGGTTTTTTAATGGGGATAAAAACTTAAATCATTTTAAATTATTGTTATCTAAAGAAAAGTGGGACTTTTTGGCCACCAGTGACAACTGTGATGTGAAATTTGAAGCTTTTTTTAACATTTCTATGGAGCTCCTAGACATAGCCTTTCCTCTGGAAAAAATTAAAAACAGGAAATCTAAACCTCAAAAACCATGGATTAATAACCATCTTATAGAACAAGGTAAATTAGTAAGGGAAATTTTTAAAACCTTTAAATTAACAAATGATCATGAATTATTAATTCGATACAATATTCTAAAGAAAAACCATCAAAAACAAATTTTGGAAGCAAAAAACGGCTATTATGAATCTCTATTTTCATCCTCCCACAATAAATCTAAAACAGCGTGGCAAATAATCAACAACGAAAGTAATCTTAAGAAGAAAAAATCACTTCCACCATCGCTTTTTTGATACTGATGGTCGCGAAATTTCTGATCCTCAGGCAGCGGTTGGCGCTTTTAATGATTATTTTATTAATTCTATTCAAACCTTAACTGAAAATATGTCGGTTAATAATTCTTTAAATAATATGATTGCTAAAGATTCAATTTTTAATTTATCACCTATAACCTATGAAGAAGTCCATAAATTAATAATATCCATTTCTTTAAAGCACTCTGCCGGCTTTGATGGTATTCCTGGCTCATTATTAGCTAAAGTCGCTGATTATATAATTGAACCCCTTACTTTACTAATAAATCTCTCATTTCAAGAAGGCATATTTCCCACTATATTAAAAAAATCTCTGATAATACCGATCCACAAAAAAGGTGACACAAATTTAATATCAAATTATAGAGGTATCGCCCTTTTATCTGCCTTTTCAAAAATCTTTGAAAAATCTTATCATAGTAGGCTTATAGTTTATTTAGAAGATGGAAATGTACTAACTGGGAGGCAATTTGGCTTTAGGGGAGGCCTTTCTACCCAGCATGCTGTTCTGTCATTATATAATTTTATTTTAAATAACATCGACGCAAAAAATAATACTGGATGTATATTTTTTGACTTAAAGCGTGCCTTTGATACAGTAAATCTGGAGTTGCTGTTAATGAAATTAGATAAATATGGAATAAAAAATGCTGCTTTGAACTGGTTGAAGTCATATTTGATGGATAGGACACAGGAAGTTGTTATAAGGAGCAGCGGTGTTGTTTATGAATCCGATACTAGCTTGGTCACCATGGGCGTCCCCCAAGGGAGTGTGCTGGGACCATTGCTCTTTATAATTTTCATAAACGACATTGTTGATCATTTTGATAATGCATTTGTGTCTCTATTTGCTGATGACACATCTACTGCTGTCTCTGCACCAAGTATGGCTGAACTAAGCTTATATGCAAATGTTGCTATAAATAATATGACAACATTTTGTTCTAACAATGGTTTATCATTAAATAACTCAAAAACCGAATTATTGTTGTTTTCCGCTAAAGAAATCAACCAAAGTCTTCTTGTAAAAACTAATAATATAGGCATTCAGCAAAATAACTCTGTTAAGTTTTTAGGATTACATTTTGACGCCCATTTAACCTGGAGCATTCAAATTGATTTTTTGTTGAAAAAATTAGGTACACATTGCTTCGTATTATGGCAAATGAGAAGTAAAGTTAACCTAGACATTTTGACGTCATATTATTTTGCACATATACACTCGTCTATTAACTATGATATTATATGCTGGGGAAATTGCTCTAGAGTTAATGAAATCTTGATAATGCAGAAAAAAATTATTCGCACGATGTTATTTAGACCTATCACTGCATCTTGTAGAGGACTATTTAAGCAATTAAATATACTAACCGTATCTTCCCTATATATATTTAACTCATTAGTTTTTGTGAAATCTAATCCAGAGAATTTCATACAAGCTCGAGATAGAAGTTCTCGTTATGGGCTTAGGATGAATTTTAACATAAGTATTCCGCATCATCGATTGTCTCTGGTTGCTAATGGCCCCACTGTAATGGGTATAAAACTTTTTAATAAGCTCCCTGCTAATATTAAAAATCTTGAAAGATTAAATGAATTTAAGGCCGCTGTAAGGAATTTATTAATAAGGTTTAGTTTCTACTCTGTCACTGAATATTTTACTGCTGATTTTAATAATTAATTTTTAACATGTATTTTACTCATTTGTATGTGTGGCTATTTTATTTTTGTATATTTTAAGTCCTTTACTGCTGATAAAGCGATTTTATATTTGTTTCTATTGACAATATTCTATACTTGTGTAAGCGAGTCTCATGAAAATAAAGCTTTATTATTATTATTATTATTATTGTTAATTGTTGATGGTTCTAAAATTATTTCAGTTTTTGTATTTCTTTGCGTTTTTGGATTTCTCTGAAATCGCGTAGTACGTCCACTAAAAAATTAATAAAACCAAAATAAGTTGCTGTGTTGTGTTATTTTTTTCTATCAATTAAAGAATTTTATGAACTCCTGACGATTAACGTCTTCAGAGGATGCCAATATCAGTGTTGATGAAAATCATGATTAAAAAAATATAATAAAAAACCGCTGATTTGTTTAAAAAAACATGACTTTTTTATTTTTTTTTAAATAAAAACGTTTATTTGACTTCTTAACTTTCCGTATTGTATTTTCTTAAAAAATAATAAAAAAATCTCTGTACATAATTATGTTAAAACTAAAAATTGGCTCAAAAACTGTTTCGACGTGGCTCAGCAAGTCAAGAAGCTGCTTGCTAGCTTGTTGGAACTCGTTGAAACTTGCAAATTCCGGTCGACTATGTAAGAAAAGGAGAGTGTTTTCAACTTCATTTAATATTTAGTACTGACTGAACGTTGACGCGTGATTAAAAGTAAATGCCTAGTCGATGCAGGAAAGAAGACAGTTTTTGGCAACATTTTCCAAAAAAAAAAAAGTTAGATGCCGTGGCATATGTAAAAAATGTATTTTTTACATATTGAAGAGTAAATTCATGGGCTTGCCGACAGGCTTAAAAACCACTGGGAAATCTGTAAAAATCAGGCAAGTGAAGGCGAAAAAATTAATGACCAAACCAGCACAAGCCAAAGTGATAATTCCCAAAGAAGAGCAAGCGGAATTTGAGTGGTAGTAGTTGCAGTAGCACTACTTTAAGCTCCTTTCTTGTAAGAATATGTCAAAATAAAAAAAAAAAGAATTGGACAAACAGGTAGCAGAACCATTTTTGAAACAAATTGTTCTTTTATGTCCATTGAACATAGAGGAGTTCGAAAAGTGATTGACATGTTAAGATCAGAGTATGTCCCGCTTTATAGGTTTCAGTTATCATCAACCCTTTTAAATGAAATATCTGAAGGTGAGAAATCAAAGTGCTTTGAAAATTTATCGGGTCAATTAGTTTGTTTGTCTGTTTATGGTTGGTCAAATGTTCATAATGAACCGATAATATGTGCAGTTTTGATACTTGAAAATGGAAACAGTTTTATTCTGTAAAATATAGATACATCAGGACATCCACACACTAGTGATTATCTTGCAAACTTGGTCTTTGATTCAATAAACAGTGCAAAAAAGAGTACAACTGCAAAGTTACTAGTTTGATCACAAAAAATGCGGCAAACATGAACAATATGAGGAAAAAAACTGTCGAGGTTCTGGATTACTTCATTATAACATAAGGGTGTTCTGCACATATTATATTGAATTTCCTGTCCAAAGATTTGGACGTTACGAAAGTAAAATTATACGTGGTTCAAATTGTAAAATATTTTCGCAATACACACTTGCCAAATGTTTGGTACAAAGAAAAAGAGGACAAAAACTAACATTACTACAAGATGTTAGATGGAATACAGTTTCAGATTGCCTTAAGGTATATGTCACTGAATGGCCCAAGTTGTTGCAAATCTATAGAGAACACATTAATTTTTAAAAAAATGTCGAATATTCAAATTAAAAGAATGAAGTAAGACTTTTGAAAATTGCTGAAATCAAACCAATTTTTGTGACACTTGGCAGAATTCAGCAAAAAGGTGCCAATTTGTACCTTGCACTTGAAAAATAGAACAAAATAAGTGCTGTTTTTTACAGTTTTGAATATGAGGACAAAAATTTAAAGCAATGTCTGATATTTGAAAGGAGATGTGATCAAGCTTTAACGCCATTTCACTTTTTGGCATATTTACTGGATCCTATCAGAAATAAAAATAAATACCAATTGTCGAAAGAAGGAAAAAGGCTGCTTTATATACAGTTTCCCAACATTTTTCTAGCACGGGGTTATTATCGTTAATAATTAAGTTGGAAGCGAAATCTGATCCGTTCCAAGAAACGATGTTTTCTGAAAAAAAATTACAAAATGTTAACGTAGTTTAGTGGTGGACATCTTAAAAATATATACCACAAATTAGCAAAGTAATGGATCTGATTCCCTTTCTGTACGCCGTTGCTTCTTCTACGGACGTAGAAAAAATTTTTTCTTCATGTGTCAATTCGGATTTTAGGAATGGATTGGGCAATGAAATAGCATCTAAATTAGTGCTGGTAAGGGTTGATGGGTATAGCCAGAAAGGCGTTAGGAAAATAACTTTTTTAAACAGTCGACGTTTCATCACAATTTGTTGACATCTTCGGAACTCTACAGTTGAACATATTGATGTAGTTGTTTGTAGGACAATATCATATTATTAATAAAAAACGTTGTGATTGTTTATCATTAAATAAAATATATAATAATGAGTTAAACAAGTCAAATAATAAAGGTTTATTTCTTCTTCTATTAATCCTTATTTTGCACTAAAAATTGTTACTTATAAAAAGAAAAGGTACTAAATTTAAAAATTAATATTGGAAAGTAAAAATGAAGTAAATTTTCATGTAAAATTATCAGGTTTAAAAACTGAATGAAATTGAACTTTGAGGACGTAAAACAAACAACCGATGAAAAATTTATTAGCTTACATTTAGGTGAATTTTTCCTTTGTCACATTAGATTTAAATAGTAAAATATAACCCATTCATATAAACAGATACAACAAAATTCTCCAACGTATGAGTAACCTAGTCTATACTTATAAGAATTATCTGAAACATATTTAGGTAAAAAGTCTTCTCCCACCTACATTTAATCCTTTAGAAGAAAAACCAAAAACAAATATGTTCAATTATAGAGTCCTGAGGATGTCAATAAATGAAACGTGGACTATTCCAAAAAGTTATTTTCGTAACACCTTTCTGGTCTATACCCGTCGACCTTTACCAGCATCAACCACTAATCTAAATTAGTATTTCTCTTTAAACGTTAATATTAATATACCTTGTTTTGTACTGTTTTGAAAAATACATATTTTTATTTTTATATGTTTATATTATGTTTGTTAAAGTTTTAAGCATTTAAATTAAAGGCCTTTTAAAGTTTTATTTTTCCAAATAAAAATTTTTGCTAGTGAAATTTGTATTTTTTCTTTATACTATTTAAATTTGAGAAGAAAAAAAATCGTGATTATTTCCCTCATAAATTATAGACCAATGACATTTCGTGAATTTTTAAATTCCAATCAATGATAACAGTTTTACACTGAACAAACGCAAGCTAGCTTTTTAAAAATTACCAGCAAATAAATTACCTCTAGCTTTTAAATGCTCATAATTGATTTAATTTACTCTCAATTGGACTAAAAACAAAATAAAACTTATTACAAATTCAAGAATTATTATTTTTGTTTATAACCACTATGTACCAACGGTGTATTTATGCAATTTTACAAAAATATTTTTAATATCAAACTGTCAGATTGATAATCATGATCGCGTAACAATAGTCAAATAAGCATCTAGCGCGTCCGTTTCCATGGCTACGAAACAAAAGTCGTTTCTAGAAAGCATCGCCGTCAATTAATTAATAAGAAAGTATGTTTTCCAAATCAAAAATGAATCGTTTTGGGAAGATAGAATTTGTAACAATTAACAAAGAAAAAAAGTACGTAAGGAATTTGTTAATATGGGAAATAATTTTGACACTAGAAAATCGAGCTCTAAATCTTATCACACAATCTGCGGTAGCCATATTTTTTGTAAAATTTTTGCTTTTAAGCAAATGTTCGCGACTTAATAATTTACACAAAAAGCCTTCGATCTTCGGTCTCGGGCTTTTAAGGTAAATGATTAAGTCTCGAACATTTTCTAAGCAAAATTTTATAAAAAAAAGCTACCAGCAATTTATCCGATAAAATTCAGAGCTTTCGGGATATAACCTGCGATTTTAACAAAATGTTTTGAATCAGCTCAACCCTGGCCAACATGGCTGGCGAAATGCGCTTCAAGTAATAGTATTCAAGTCTTTTGGTGTTTCTGGAGACTACTTCAGAGACTGGGCAAAATATAATTTGAGCATAACTCGCATGAAAACAAGTCCGTAGAAACTTAAAAAATTCACAATGCATTGAACTGAATCTATTTTAAAATCTACTGTTACTTTTGCTTTTAAAATGATTTAAAAATACAAACTGGAACACATCTGCAAACGAGAATTCATTAATGGTTATACAACTTGTTATGTAATTTATAAGTAGCTAACAATGTTTGTCCCAATTTTGTTTCATTAATGTTAGTGCAATTTGCCAAATTTGACACGAATAAACCATAAAATAGATAATGGCAAAATAGAACTAGCGCGCTGATAGTCCCGCGGTTACACGATGCTACCAAGAAAAATCAACATTCAATTATTCAAAACTCGAGTTCACTTACCTCTAACCTTGACAAAACCATTAAAAAGCAAAAGTCAGTAGTATTATAATGAATAATTCATACACCGCACTAGATAATGATCTACTTTATATTACCAGAAACACAACTTTTATTTTTAAATTGTTTGCTTGGATCCGTAGTAGTTTTGCATGGTTCTGTAATTTGGTTATGTAACTGTACAATACTTTTTATGAATTATCCAGTAGGTATTAAAATATTCTGTTACGTATAATTATGTAACACCTTTTGTTGGGAATGCTGTTTTTTGCGAAAAATCAACTTATATAACTGTAAAATTATTTGGAATTTAGTTTATAAACTATTCAATTGCGAATCTGATGATAACACACTCTGCTCCACACTGCGCTGGGTGTGTCGCTCAGCGTGTCAGAGCTCAGTTTCGTTGATAAAAAACATCTTTACAAGCTTTTGTTTAACTTGCAAGTTAATTTTGAACCACTCAACGGCATCCAATTGAGCTGAAATTTTGCATACACGTGTAGTTTTGGTGACAATACAATAATGTGGTCCAAAAAGTGTGTTTTTAAGTTATAACAGCGAAGAATCCGGTTAAAACTATAATTTTTATATCGGATAGTGTATTCACTCAGATGTTGAATTCTAAATGGCGAAGGATCCGGTATTATTTTAAGTAAGAACGACGCAATGAATATAAAATTTATTAAGAACTTCGAGGTAAGTTTGAACGTGTCCGGTAATGACGAGCCGGACATATCAATCTACACCGATGGTTCAAAAATGGACTATGGATCCGGAGCTGGGGTCCACTCAGAAGACCTAGATCTTCACTCAACAATACACTCGACAATACCCCCAGGCACACATGCTACTATTTTCCAACTAGTTCCTAACAATTTATCTGAGACCGACAGACAGATAGATGAACATTTTGTATATTGAAAGTTGTTCAGAATTTGATAACCAAATATTTTTTCTCTACCAGCGATATTTATATAATAATAATAATAATAATAATTTATTTATATTCATTAATAATATAACATAACATAATAGCAATAAAAAAGTAAATGAACATAATATTAATGTACGTATACAATATTACTACATGAATATAAATATATAGATAGTACCCATAACGTGCAGAGATAAATAAAGGGTCTCGCCGGGTTTCCACATGAAATCTGCACTGGCGTGTTTTTCAACATTGGTGTCTTTATTATGTTGCTAGTTGATAGAAATAACTTTTGACCAATTATCAAAGGTCTAGCTTTCCTCATTTTTAGAAAAAAGGGGGGTTGCAACTCTCAACTTAAAAATCGTTTTTCTATTAAACTTTGATAGATATTTGAATAACTCCAACGGGATATGAGAGCTACTGATTAGAATTACATTGCATATTTTTTTTATAAATTTTCAACTTACTATTAGGTAAAAAAAAAAAAATCGAAAAAATGAAGTAGCTATTTCTCGAGATACACCGATCAAAAAAATCACGTATAATCAGTGAGTCTTCAGCTATAATGCATAGCAGTTACATAGATCTGCGATGGGTGGATTATATTTAAATTAATAATATTATGTTGGTAGGTGGTCATTAGAAAAAAAAATTGTGTAATAGGGCACATCAAACGTATAGCCACGCGAGTTTCGTTGAGAGTGATCGGCATCTTAGCAGTCTTGATCACTATCAAAATGATTCATCCAAGTTTTATGCATGAAACTATTGTTACTATCACTAATACTTTTTTCTAACACACTTAATTTCTAGATTGCTAAACACTTATCGTAAAAATCAGAATATCGTGTCTTGTAATTCATAAAATTTATTTTACTTTAGCCGTATATTTTGGTCAGTCCAATAAATGGATTTTTAATTAAATATAAATGTCCAACGAATGTTACATAAATTAAAATAAAAACAGCATTTGTTGAAAAAAAGAAACTTTTATTTTGCATAGATAATCATTAAACTAATCTAATCTTCATCACTATTTTCGTCTATAGTTGTAGTGATATTTTTGGTATCAAATATATGTGTTAAGATTTCAGCAGGCTTAATGATTTTTGATTTATAACGGCCATGTGACAAGTAATAAAGTATTGAAGCTACATGTGAGCAACAACCTATTGTTCTATTCCCATTAGCACCATCACATGTGTATCTTTTTATACCTTTATAGTTATTCATATTTGATTCATATTCAATGAAACATTGATATGTCTTGCTATTGATGTGTCGGGAGCGAAGTTTCATCCTTATTATATTACGATTTTCTTTTAAGTACTCAATATTAATATTATTTTTGTTACCGTCTATCAACTCAGCGAGGTAACATACCGCTTGCCACATTTTTGATATGTTCCCTACCACTCCACCAGGACGGACAGACATACATAGACAACATTACAACACCTATTCCCTGCGACATTGCCATCTGCCGCAGCTGAGACTCGAACTCAGGAGAGGAGAGCGACTAGACCGTGTTGTCTCTCACACAACCGCAGCCTAGCCCACTGCTACCGTCTCGGCAACACGTGAAAAATGCCACTACTAGCCAGGATTCGAACCCGGGACCCCGTGGTCGCAAGCCTAACTAATTTTCCAATTAAATATCTCAAGCCTAACACCTTAGGCACTGCGCAGTGGCTACCCTAATTTTTATTTATAACTCCCTCTACTAATACTGACATAAGCCTAATTGTAAATACTCATTTATATATTTATATTTCATCCTTATATAAACTAAAATTTGATTTGATTAGTAATAATAATAATAATAATAACAATAATTAATATACTGTATTTCTACCCTAAATTCTTATTTCTAACTCTCTACTTAATATTGAACAAGTCTAATTATAAATTCCAATTTATAAAATATTTGGTAATATTTATAGTATTATATTTAAATAAACTAAAAACGTTATCTATCTTTATAAGTTTAAACTTAATTTTGTTTCCTAAAACACAAAATTATAGTCGTGAGTTCTCAAAAATTCCTTTATTTGTTTTTAAGACAATTTGTACGTAAAGTATTTCTAATATTTTTATATTGCCTATTGTATAATTTCGTTGTATCCAAAATACTTCTGTACTATACTTTTAACCATTTTGTCTGTTTTAAGTAATCCTAGGTCTTTGCTTCTCGTACTATAATCGTGATTTACCTTACTTTCTTTATTTATATTTTCATATTTATAGACTAAGGCAGAGTAGCAATATAGCTGCCTTATGTTAAATAGTTTTGTTTCCTGAAATAATAGCTCTGTTGACTGAAGTATCTTCTTATTAAATATTATTTTAATTATTCTTTTTTTTCTTGAACAATTTCTATTGGCTTAATATGTGTGGTGGTAGCCCCTCCCCATCCTAGTATGCCATATGTTAAAATAGACTCAACAAGTGCTTTGTAGATGATTATTAGCTGTTCAGTTTTTAATTAAGATTTGTTGTAACTGTCTGGTATGGTATGGTTTTATAAATTACATACAACTTAAATATTTCATGCTATTTATTAAATCAATTTCAAAAAGAAATAAAATCTAAACAGTTATTATTTCTTGTGAGTTGCCTACTTATTGCAGTCTACGCAAATAAGAAAACGAAGAGTATGTTACATTTGATCGACACATTTTTAAAACCGTAAATATCACTCATAAAAAATCATTACATGTCTGTCTCTTCGTCTGTCTATTCATCCATGTTTCTTGTAAGCGTATTAACTTAGAAAGAAAAGTATACTGTATAGTATACTGACGAGGGTCTCGCTAATCAAGATGGCATCATCGGGGATTGTTAAAATGACAAATATAGCAATTATATTTAAGAATTTAACTCATTTTTAAAAATCTGTTCAGTGTAATGTTCAACAATTATATAAAAAATTTAATCACTTCGCGGAGAGTACAATGTTTACATCTACTTTTTTCTGAATTAAATTATTTACTTAAGCGTTTACGTAATTATGAGAATAAATCACTTTCTCACATTTTATGTATTGCAATTTTCAATCCAGTAATTGATTTTCGATGTTAAATAGTATTTCCAGATGTGTGATTTATATTACTTTTATCACTTTTGCGTAGGATTTTAATTTGAAATTAATTATAAAGAAAGTAATGTTGAAAGAACATAAATAAAACCGAATACACACATGAGTATTTTTTAAAAACTCACAAACGATATTAAAACTTTCTAGACCATTGAGACAGTCGTCTTGCGTTATTTTATAAAATTCTGAGTCGCGGTCTCATCTGATTTCGATTAAAATTGACACACAGATTATAGACTTCAATTTGCGCAACTCTAGAGTATGTGTTTCTTTTTGTTACAATTAAAGTTGAAGATTGTGATTTTACGCGTTTTCGAAGGAATTAATGTTAAATTTTCGAGATTTATTTGCATGTAGGGGAAAATATAATGATTTTGGTACCCTACTCGATTTTCCACCTCAATCTTTATTATGAACAAATTTTGTTTCTTATCTTTCAAAATTCTCTAATGCATCGAACCTTCTTAAAATACGTGCCAAATGTTGTCTCGTGTGGTCAGAGGTTATCACCTAAAATTTTGTATGGATATTGTTTACACATTTGGAGCAATAAACAATTTAAAGCCATAACATTGAACGTGGGTGGGAGATTTTCAAATTTGGCAGAACAGTTTTGCTTATGATAAGATCGACCTTGTTCAAAGAGATCGTGAGTGCATATGATTAAGAGATTGATATTATTTAATTTAATCTAATTTATTTTCCGATGTATTAAAATGTTCCAAAATAATTCCTATAGGTATATAAAAAAGTAGAAAAAAAAATAATATTAAGAATTATAGATCTATAACTATTATCAAAAATTTCTACAAAGCTTTCGAAATTTTGTCATATGAACCAACATTTTCTTATGCAAAGAATCGCATTACTGAATATAAACACAGTTTTTTCGAGGGAAGATCTACCGCAACCAACCTTTTTTGCATAACCCAATATTATATCTGATGTTAGCGTCTCAAGTTGACGTAGTTTACAATTACATACTTGATCACAGTATTTTATATTCAAAATTTCAACAATTTGGCTCCTCAAGATTTGTTGTTATTATTCAAATCATATCTTGAAAATAGACACCACCATATTGAATACTGTGGTCAACGGTCTGCAGAATCTGTATCTACCTCCGGTGTACCCCAGGGTTCTGTGTTAAGCCCACTATTTCTCTATATTTTCATTAATGACATTACAGTAGAACCGGGTGTCGATTGTCTCTTATACGCAATGATATACAGGGTGTCCCGAAACTCCCGCCTTCCCCTTTAGGTGCTAATTCTCCATGCAAAAATAGTAAGAAAAGTTCCTATAAACATGTGTCCGGAAATGCTTCCTAAGGGAGCTACGGCTCTCTAAGGATGGCGCAAGAATAGGTGTTTTTACTAATTATCTCGGAAATGATTTGGGACAACTTTATGAAACTTGGTTAACTTTTTTCGATTAATAAAGGTTATTGTTTTACGCCTACTTTGAAAAATAAATAATGTGCATTTAGCAAACGAATACGCAATATTTCATAATCAGGGATTAAAATACTAAAAATGTCAAATGGAAAAATTAATATGTAGAAACAAAGAACACCGACCCCTCGTTTCTCCGCCCCTGGATAAAATTAATTTTGGCTAATACTGTAAAACAATAACCTTTAATAATTGAAAAAAGTTAACCAAGTTTCATAAAGTTGTCCCAAATCATTTCCGAGATAATTAGTAAGAACACTTATTTTTGCGCCATTCTTAGAGGGCCGTAGCTCCCTTAGGAAGCATTTCCGGACACATGTTTATAGGAACTTTTCTTACTATTTTTGCATGGAGAATTAGCACCTAAAGGGGAAGGCGGGAGTTTCGGGACACCCTGTATAAGTTATACAATCTAGTAAATAATGTTAATGGTAGTGCGGCATTACAAACTGCTCTTGATAAAATAAATGGTGTAATTTAAACAGTCCAATGTTCTAACTTTTACTAATAAACATCAATTTGTCCAATTTATTTATTGTTCAGAAGACTCACTTACGCTTACACATTCATGAACATTCCCTGTCATATAAACACCATCAACAATAAAGGTATTAGAATATTGGGTTATAATATGGTGTTTTCACGATTTAATGACATTAACACACTGAAACTACTATAACAATCCTTTGTTCAATCCAAATTAATATATTAATCAATTATTTGGTTTGGTGAATTATAACATACACAAGCAAAACTTAGAGAGAATCCAGAGAAGTTTCTTAAAGACTTTAAGACAAAGGAAAATGGTGTCCATCCTGCTATCGATTTTCTTCAGACTACACCACAGATTTTCACTTTTGAGTGGAGACTCGCAGAACTATATTATAACAAATATTTATTCTTAGAGTAATACATGATATAATAGATCGTGGTGCTATCTTAAGTTTACCAATACCTAATACTCGAATACCTAGACCAGGCTCTAGGCAAAATTATTTATTCTATCTACCGACCACAGAACTAACGTTCTAATATTCTCGCCATGCAAAATGTGTGAGAACTATAATAATCTTCAATGTAGCTGCGATAAAGAGATTAACTGAAAAAATTAAAAATTTTGTTTTGCTTGTATTATTGTCTATTTTCCATCGCCATCATCGGTGGAACTACAACTCTGGCTGGGTCTTTTTTCTTTCAAAGATTCCCAGGCGGTTTTCATCTAATTTGCTTAGGGTCCAGGTTTCGGAGACATACGTAATACTGGTCTTATTAGTGTCCTGTATATTATACATTTAGATTTTCGTGACAGATTTGGTGCCTTTAGTTGTTTTTCAACTCCATAGTAGCATATATTGGCTATAAGTATTCTTCGTTTTACTCTTCTTCGATTTTTCTTTTATTATTTACTTAGAAGCCTAGATACATGAACTCCCGTATTACTTCTATATTATAGTCGTTTATGGTAAGATTTTGACCTACTCTATTTCTTACGCCTGCGTTTCGTGCTACAACCATTGTTTTTTTTTTGTTCGTTTATTCCCAAATCCATTTTTTGAGCCGCTTTTTTCTAGTTCGTTAAAAGCCTCTATGTTAGCGCTTTTTGTTCTACTGTCTACTTTAAATTCTTATATTTCTATATTTCCTTATATATTAGTAAGTACTCATTATATCCTGCCCTGTAATTGTAATGCTCTCTTGGGGAGTGTATTGTTAAATAAATAAATAAATAACGTTTCTATTTGTTAACACTTGGACTAAACATTTCCATTACCGGTCTTTAATTATAAATAATTTATTGTACCAGATTTGATAATAACATATTGGCTATCACCGGGTGTTGACTTTTTAAAGCACTCAGAGCTAATTGGTTTAATAAATAAAATCAATATGACCTGCTGAAATCAGTTTAATACTAAAATTCATAACAACTTCCGTGAATATGCATCGTAAGAACTGGAGCTGCTAAGTACCACAAAGTCTTGGTAATAGAAGAGCCTAAAGATGTTTCAGTTAAATAGATTTCTGATACTGTCACTCATTATGTTTTCTGTGTAGATGTTGAAATCACTTTCAATGTTCATTTAGGCCTTATTTGGTATTCTATTGGGTAACGGTATAATAACCTATCGGTTACTGTCTTTATTATAATGAACTACATTGTTTTAGGAAATAATTAGGAATGAGGTGTGACACGAAATATTTCTTAACCATCAATGGATATTTGAGAATTATTAAGTGTAAGTGCCTCGTTAACGGTTATTTAGGAGTTATTTCCACATAAATTATGGCGGTAGTCGAGTAAGGACATGCGGCAAAAGAAATTTTGAAACGACACATTATTGTTTTGTTTTTGGTGAAAAATTGATGGCTTCAATTTAAGGAGAAATCAATGTTTGGATAGTTTTTAATGGCTTTAATTAAGTCTCACAAAGCAAGTAGTATATACGAAAGAAAAAGTAGGTATAGTAAATGACTTAAAGTTCCATAAGTTATAAGATATAAGCAATGGGTACAACGCATAATACCAATAAGTAGGTAGTCATGGAAAAAAAAAATGTTTAATGCAGCTGGAAAAAGTGTACGGTCGTCGTCGATATACTCGATTTCTCTCTGTTTTTTTGACCAAGCCATTGTCAATTTATTTTCGAAATTAACCTTTAAATTTCTATCAACTATTTATTTCAATAAACTTGCTGTATAACCAATAATACAGACTATAGGGCAAAAGCGGAACCTGAGAGTAATTTCTAAAGTAATATTTTTTTTGTTATGTTATGTTAGAAGGGTTGCCACAATCATTAATTAAACTTTTCCTCAAAAATATTGTTGCTGCTATTGCCGCCATATTGGAAAAATGTCGGAGAAAGTAAGTTTTTCTAGATTGTTTTCTGCAAGGTTTAGCCTAAAATTCGCTATTACCTATATTGCAGGGTAAAAAACTGTAACTTTTTTTTAACAATTATTCTCTACTGTTAGGAATTTACGATTTCTAGATTTCACAGAAAGGTGATAATTTGTGCTTTACTGCAGTTTTTTGTGACTATCTCTGTCCCCATTACTCCTATGTAGGGTGTTTCACCTAATTTTGAAGTGATAATACCTGCCCTGCTTGAGAACGTCATCTGGTAAAGAAATATGTTGTTGCCCACAGTGCTTAATTTATAGGTATTTTCTTTTAGCGAGAGATCAAGAGGGGACGTGAATTAGGAAGTGTGGTGTTGTGGGTGGTGTATTTATGGTGGGTTGGGTTTTATGGGAAGGGGTTTCGTCAGTCTTGTCGTTTAAGTCGTAGATTGGTAAGCTTTCGTGTAGTAGTTTGTGGGTATGTCCATGATTGTCCTGTCTTCTTATATACGTTACGTTACGTGTTAGGTCTGAGTTTTAAGACTCATTTAAGTTGTTACTTTCCACGGAAACCTTTAGTAAAAGGCGAAAGATTTATTCGGAATGAAGAGAAACCAGAGTACCGTTGGCAGTAGCGTCAACTATCTACCAAATATTCCGTCAAGTGGTTTCGTAGATATAGCGCCAACAAACAGACAAACAGATTGACGGACTTAAATGGCTTTAATTTCCGTAATCTAGACATGTAAAAATCCGGAGAAATCTCGAAGGGTGATTTTTTCACGATTACAATAATACTTCCCTTCGGTACGCGAGGGAAGCAAAAAAATTTTCTATAGGAATTATTCACGGGGCAAATGACAGATTGACTATATTATAATGATAAACATAATAAACTTGTACTTCGTTGTACTAAATTATACATATAAGGTAGTAAAACTGCGTACTCTTTGTTATTATTATTCCCAACAGAAAAGCTTGCGTTAGAAAAGAACATGATGGAGAAGAAATAATTCTTTAAAACAAACATTTAGATATAGAATTGCTACGTGATGACAATTTTGAAATTTTACATCCAACAATAAAGAATTATATTAAAAATTTTAGAAATCGTAAACACTAAAAACCTAAAACACCTAATAGTCCACGCAAATTAGACATTTTGGAAGAAATCATTTATAAAGTACTAACATTTGAGATACATACTTTAGATAGGTTAATAGCACATTTTTTATGTAGAATTTAATGATAACTTTTTTTATTTCCTATACTTTTTTCTCTTCCGACGATCGATTTACAAGATAAAAGTGAAAAACCAGCTTTAAGTCCCCGTTAAGGGTGGCTTTTTGCAAAAAAAAGAACGTTCCACCCCTAAATGGGGGGGGATTTTGGGTATTTATTTCTAACCCTATCTAAAGAAGGTACGCATCTCAAACATTATTACTCTATAAATTATATCTTCTATTCGCTGTTTTTTAATATAATTTGCGTGTACTATACCGGGTGTAAACGAATAGTGGGCCACCCCTGTAACTTCCTTGTTTTTAAAGATATCGGGATGAAATTTTGTATGGTGAAATTAGGTAAGATTTCCAACTTTTTGAGACCTATCCGCCATATTTATCACTTTCGGTTTCACCGGAAATGGCCCCAATAGTCTTTTCTAAATGGACCACCCTGTACGTTTTTACATTTTTGAAATAAAGATCACATTTTGAATACATTTAAACTATTTTGAACAATTTATACAGTGTTGCACGAAAAATAATTCGAATTTTAGTTGTCAATCTTGATGGCTGCGAATATGTTAAAATTATTTTTGTTTTAATGCAATTCATATAAAAAATACGAAAACGTCAATATGTCCAATAATACATCATACAGGGTGCCGTAAACTCATAAAAATCACATTTTTCAAAATGACTCATTTGTTTTAAATATTCTGATATGGGCCACCCGGATATTCAGAAAGCTCTATTTAGTAGGGATTAAACGGTAGTGGGGGTGGATGAAGTAAAAAACATTTTGAGGTTTCTGGTTCTTGTACACACACTAAATCACAATTTTTTTTCATCCCCTTTAATAATGGGGTGGGGGGTGGTAATGAGGGTGGCTAATGCCAAAATTTTTTTTGGGACCTTAGCTTCCCTTGTATATACTAAATACCAATTTTATGGACTCATACCTGCTTGATTTATCTATTTTCCCCAAATTTACCCCAATTTACCCCCCAACCCTTCGACGGAATAAGATGAAAATATAATCTAGATTATATTTCTAGAACTAGTCTAGATCTCGTTAAAGTACATATGTGTACCAAATTTCAAGTCAATATCTCAAGCGGTTCCAGAGTAAACGTGCGCACAAAAAAAGTTACAGACATACCGACAGACAGACAGACAGAATTTTTTTTGCTCAAACTTAAAATCTCGACGTTTCGTGACATTCTGAGCCTATTTGAACAATAAAAAAATTTTTGTCGTTACTATACTTCCACTGGATGTGGAAGTAATATTGCAATAAGTCTCAACAGAAACATGTATGCTATGTGCCAGGTATACTACCATACCGTAGTATTTGATTTCCAGGCCATAGTCAGTACTGATTAGACCGCCATACAAGTAAGTTTTTCCCCGTTATTCTTGAATGATTTTAATTAAACAAGAAGAGCCATCTACGCATCTACCACAACTTATTGTAAACGAATTGTTGTAAGAATCACAAGGAAATATATAAATCTATAGATGTTCAACACAAAGTTGAAGGCTTTGCAAGTGCAAAGTACTATACGAGTTGAGCGATATTAAAAAATACTTTGTTTTCTTGATTCTTTTTACCCAATTTCTTATTTTATCATTTATTGTCAAAAATATGTTTGCTTTCACGTTTAGTAATACCTATATGATTCGTCATTTTTTATATAACTAATTAAATGGGTCAAAAAAGTAATTAATAAATAAAAAATCAGTGTGAATGTGTGTAAATATTAGAGCGTATTCTCTATAATATTTACAAGAAGGAAACTGACGAGAATGATACTTGAAAATTTCATTTCATTCTGCCCCATAGGGTTCTGTTCCGCCGTGCAGCTGATAATACAGGTTTTTGATCTCCCAAGAGGAACTAAAAGGTAACATACAACTTGATAATCAACTTTATAAAATATAACCTTAACAACTAACGCATGAAAAATCACAGGTTCCGAAAAAATATTATTGTTTCAGATATGCATTGTAGTAGCAGTACTCGCAATATTATGTTTGATTTATTAATAAATCATTAGCTCAGATTTATATACAATTGAATTTCTTTCATTTATGAAAAGGATTTTGCAGAGAGAGAGGAAAATATGCATTTATTTTCGGTTTATTATAAATATTTAAAAAATCGTAAGTGGTATAATCTTTAAAATAGTTTCAGGTACTTCCCATTGCTCTAATATTCCACAGTACATCGCCCCCTTTTTTTTATGATTAGTAACAGGCTGAATTTTCGTGAGTAGCTTCGTTTTGACGAGACGCCCAACTTTTATCTCTGCGAAAATTCTCGATAGTGGTAGCTAAGAGCAAAAATTATTTTTTCTATTTCACACGAATTAGACAATTCAACAACCTGTCAAATTATTTTGGCAATATATTTTTCATTCATTAAACGTTTGTTAAAGAGTTTGTTTTTCGATTGCCTTGGTTACGTTTGCGCGAGTTAATTATAATAAGCCGCGTGTTTGTCCACAACAACATAATTTGACAGGTTGTCGAATTGTCTAATTCGTGTGAAATAGAAAAAATAATTTTTGCTATTAGCTACCACTACCGAGAATTTTCGCAGAGAGAAAAGTTGGTCGTCTCGTCAAAACGAAGCTACTCACGAAAATTCAGCCTGTTACTAATCATTAGAAAAAAAGAGCGATGTACTGCGGACTATAAGGAATACTACTGTATACAGTTTTTATCACAAATGTATATGGTTAAATGACATGCCCTAATAATGAAATTGACTATTTTCATTGACAAACTACAATATTCAAGTACACCATAAATTTACAATAAAAACCATATACAGGGTGTTTCGAAAAGATTGGGACAACGCTTAGCCGTAGATACTTGACATCAAAACAAGTCGATTTAACTTAAAAAGTAGTGGTCTAACTCTTTTCGTTTTCAAGATACAGGGTGGCAAAGTAAAAAAATGTATTCGTAATTTGTCTCTATCTTGGAGACTATTATACGTATCTACTTCAAAATTGGTAACGACATGTTTTTTAGGTCGCTAATTACAATGGTGATATTTCCGATGACATATTTTATAGATGGCGCTAGTTACAGGACATTTACGTGACACTTTAAGCCATAACTTTTTTGAGGTTAAGTTTTGGACATCGTCTTCTACTATAATCGAAAAGCAATTTAGTTTCCTAAAGAAAAGGTGTACTTGTTTAAACGCGATAAAATGCACCCGTTCAGAGAAATACGCGATTTACAACTTTATCACACACCAGTTCGAGGAAATTCAATTATACCTAAAAGCGGTTTTCTTATCTACTAGGTGTACGTCAAGTATGATGTCTTGAATTGTAGATACGTATAATATTCTCCAAGATAGAGACAAAATATGAAAACAATTTTTTTACTATATCACTCTGTATCTTGAAAACGAAAAGAGTTAGACCGCTACTTTTTGGGTTAAATCAACTTGTTTTGATGTCAAGAGTCTACGCAAAGCGTTGTCCCAATCTTTTTAAAACAGCCGGGGTGTTGAATTTCTTCGAACTGGTGTGTGACAAAGTTTTAAATCGCGTATTTCTCTGAAACGGTGCATTTTGTCGCGTTTAAACAAGTACACCCTTTCTTTAGGAAACTGAATTGCGTTTCGATTATAGTAGAAGACGATTTCCAAAACCTAACCTCAAAAAAGTTATAGCTTAAAGTGTCACGGCAATATCACCATTGTAATTAGCAACCTGAAAAACATGTCGTTACCAACTTTGAAGTAGATACGTATAATAGTCTCCAAGATGGAGACAAATTACGAATACAATTTTTTTACTTTGCCACCCTGTATCTTGAAAACGAAAAGAGTTAGACCACTACTTTTTGAGTTAAATCGACTTGTATCGATGTCAAGTATCTACAGCTAAGCGTTGTCCCAATCTTTTCGAAACACCCTGTATAGTTATATTCGTTAAAACAATATCAAGTATCTAAAATAATAAAAGATTCTATTACGTTCGGTTTTTTAAATATTTATAATAAATCGAAAATAAACGCATATTTCCCTCTCACTTTGCAAAATCCTCTACTTATATTGTCTTATATTGCTTCGGGTATACATTTCTTCATGAATATAATATGATTCTAGGAGATAGGGAAATATTTCAAAAGGTGATAGTACAGTCTCGAGTAAATGCAACAAGTTCGCATGAATATGTGTCCTATTCCGAGTGATTAAGGAAGTAAACGAATGAATGGAAGTAGAGCCGTTAAGAGTGATACTCTAAGACTAAGAGCGCCTTATATTATCAACGTCTAAAGTTAATTTTAAGTGACACCATTTGCGCCGGGATGCACTTTTCATTTGTTTATTTAATATGTTCATTTTATTACTTCCATTAATTCTTACTTGTTCACATTCTTATGCTTATCGTTTACAAATATAATATACAAGTATCATACGGGCTTCCACCATTATTTACGTTGCTAAACAACATACTGGTAACCTACAGAGAGTTAATGGTTGATTTAAACTTGAAAGCGTAATATTACCAAAGCTCCTTCATTAAAAAAAGTAAAAAATATTATTTGATATTGATTTGGCCTCGTGAGGACACCAAAATGACACCTAAAAGTTGTCACATATTAAAAGCTAATAGCAATGTAATTGTACCTAAGTGAATTTTGCAGCCAATTATAGAGGAACGGGAAAACAAAGGATGTAGATCACCTTGAATGGAAGGAATTCATTAACAGATACGTAATATAAAAATGTGCTCCAAGTCCAGATAAACTATGACAAAACTACACAATAGTTCTCAGAATTTCAACAACAGTTTCATATTTAATTGCACTTTGTACTCTTTTATGTGAGATAAGTAATAATAATACATTAAAGTAAACCTTTGCTTTGTTACACTTCTCGAAAAAAATATTAAAAAGTCTTTAAAGAGTATATAAGGCTTACGTCAGTTAGGCCCTTCCTATGCCATTCGGACGTGAATTAGGAAATATTGCATTTGCTCTGACCTCAAAGAGTAGAGGAATTTCCATAATCAAGCAGAGATTCAAGAATATACCGTTAAAGTTGTGTGAGTTTAAGATTATATAAGCAATACAGGTCTCATAATTTATACATAAAAAGCCCAATGAGATACTCTGAGACACAAACACGATCGAAGTAATAGACAGGGTGTATTAAATAGGTGGTGCGACGACAACCCTCACAGTGGCTTCATAAGTGCTTACTTTATACATAATGTAATAGATGGCAGGACCAATAAGTTCTCTCATTACTTACGCATAGATAGATAATTTTACAGGTTCTGTGCATACGTGCATACCGTGTTGCATACATTCCCGGCCTTTTGATTTTGTTTAGTGAAACAAGAGTCCAGTGACATCTGACATTAAGTAGCTAAATTAAAACATTGAAAGGATGTATGCAACACTACATGCAGCATTGCACGTGTCGCCACAGCTAACCTCAAAAATATATGTTTCTTAAGATTTACAAGTATTACGTAGCTATTATTAAAATTTCTACCTGGTTTCTGTACTTCCAACCAAAATCAAGTTCAACGCAATGTGTATGAAGTTTTAAATAGTTTGTCACAATAAAATAATACATTTTTTGCAAGTTCGGAATCTAACCTATAATTAGCAGTCTAGTTTTATTAATCAACAATGTTGAAAAATTATTTGCGTGAATTTTTAAATATTTGCTTGGAGCCAGTGTGGCTCCAATGCTCCAAGGCTAAAAATGCCTATACAACCATTAAAAATGAGAATAAACGAAAAAACCTTAAAATTTGAGGTTATGTTAGTTATACGATGCACATGCCCTTATTGTTCGCGCCATCTACTAAAATAAATAGTAACCATGCACTTATGAAGCCATTATAATAATAGGAAAGTGCTGTACGTCGGACCACCTATTTAATACACCCTGGTAATAGATAACAAATTTGACATCCAAAAGCACAACTGAACTTCAGGCAGTAAAACAGTACATATAAAGCCCTTCTGTTCAGTTAAAAGATCAGAGGAGACCAAACGTCATCTAGTCTCCTAGAACTTACACACGTTCAATTTCGAGTTCAACTACCCAGGTAACAACTTACTCGAACACGTTCTTGGGTGAATTGTTCCTTAAGCATTCCAGTTCACTAAATTGATCGTTATCAAGCAGGTACGACCTTAATGATTTGGGGAAACATTAGTACTGGTTGGCTCATTAGACTAGAAAGGATACGGCCTTAGAGGCGTTCAGGCATAATCCCACGGATAGTAGCTTCGCACCACCGCCCGCTCGAGCGAGTGCGTGAACCAAAAGTCCGAACCTGAGGTTTCTTTGGTACTGAGCAGAATTACTATCGCAACGACGAGTCATCAGTAGGTATCTCACGACCGTCTAAATCCAGCTCAGGTGCCCTATTAGCTGATATGGATCAGTGAGTAATAACTATAAGGATGTGTTTTTAAAATAATAGTAGTACTCGTTTGAATTTTTATAGCAAAAACGTTTTCCTTTATTTCATTGGCTTATTCTGTTACAAGTTCAGAAAGTGCTGGTTTAGAAAACAAGCAACCATTATGATGTGTATCTGTCGTGAGAGTCAATATTGTAGAATTTTTATTATATTATTCCGATTTATTATTATTTAAAGCTTTCAGGCATCCTAGAAAATTATATATAACAGCAGAGTAACTATGCTTGTTCTTACGTATATCGTGAATGAATTGTTTGGGTACCCGATAAGCTAGGAACTTGACATTTGGCACGCGAGTAGGGAGTAACTTTAAGACCCCCAAAATATTTCAAAATTTGCAAAATCCAAGATGGGGCCTCCAATTTAGCAGCCAGTCTATATACATAGAAGGCAGTACACACATTAAAATGAAAATGCTGCCAAAATAGTAACAGCGGTGGAATAAATTATACGAACAAAGTTGTACAGAATTGAATTTCATACACTCAAAGAAAATGATAGGTAATTCAACCAAAAAGAGCATATG
Organism: Rutpela maculata; assembly: GCA_936432065.2. Classification (NCBI taxonomy): domain Eukaryota; kingdom Metazoa; phylum Arthropoda; class Insecta; order Coleoptera; family Cerambycidae; genus Rutpela; species Rutpela maculata. The sequence continues at coordinate 41,603,721 of OW386285.2, forward strand.
AAATCGCGCCTATCTAGTTTCATAGTTAAATCAATCAGAAAAGAATAGTCATACAACTTTATTTGTTTTCGTAAACAAATAGTAGTTTAATAATCATATCTTCTTGTAACAAATTAAATAGCACAATGACATTTTTTTATGTTCACTAACCATTTTCAATTTGGTCTACAATTAAATAGTACGACTTTGTTTTTTGTTCACCAACTAATTTTTAGGTTGATCAACACTTTATTGTAAGATGAAGTTTTTTTTGGTTAGCCAAAATCTCAGTATTGAGACATCAGACCACCCAAACCAAAGATTAGAGATCGTTTATAAGATCCATCCAAATATATCGATGATCCCTGAGGGAATTTGAACATTGCAATCATGTTATTAATTTTCTATAAATTCATAAGAGTATAAGATAATGCATGATTGATTATTGTCAGTGATTTGTATGTGGCGTCATCTGGGAATAATTTCTGTAATAGACTACGTGGTAAGCAAGCAAATTTTATGGTAATTCTTTTAGAACTTCTAGAAGACGACAATAATATTGGTTTGTCTACCAAGTACAATAATACAGCGAACTAATACTGGGTTAGAATTACAATTCGATAATAGTTCAAAATAAAATATACTATTATCTAGTTTAATTTGACAGAATTGTTAGTTAACCATTTTTTTTGTTGAATTCTATTCATACTATTTCTTTGAGTGTATACTTTCATAATTCGCTTATCGTTTTTGGTTTCACAAAAAAAATCACGTGCAATATGCATAATTACAATCAAATTCCAAAAAATTGGCTTAAGTTTAAAAAAATATATTTCTTTCTAAATATCGCCGTAAAGTACATGTAAAACCCTACACTTTAAAAGAAAAATTATCCCCATACGAGTTAAACAAGATGCGATGGAAATTTCGAAATTATTGTTGATTTTTAGCCGTTTGAATAAATATTTTGCGCTAAAATTTGGCACGGATGTTTGGTTCAATAAAGGGCACCAATAGATATAAACTCAGAAATTTGGAAAATTCACAGTGCCTAACTAGCACTAATATCCAGCTAAACTATCGTATAATTATTTTGTAGTGGTGAAAAAATACTCTTTTATGTTTTATTAAAGTACTATTGTGAACGAATTGGTTCTCTGAGAAAATTTGGTGATATAGAAATGTCCTAAGAATGTTCTTACAACATATTTATAAAACAACTTTATAAAGACTCTACTATCCACTTGTAAAGGTTCTCGATATGTCTATTATAGAGCTTTAAGTACTATGCGAATATTTCTATTTTATAGCGATTACATACATGTTGGTTTCAGAGGTATTATAAAATTTATGAGTTACTCTTGTCATTGATATTACCAGCTGATATTATCGTTCTTACAATTAATTATAAAGCTGTTATGCTTATAGAGGTAGCAGCTCTTGTGAAGTACTCTCATGAAGAAACTTTATTAAAGTGTTTTAACGCACACTTATAGACAGCCCAAATTTCTCCGTTGCAGTCTTTTATCTGGGGTAGTTATACTTATGAAACTGTATGAAATTAATAATGGGAAATAGTATGGTTTCTAGTCCCTTCAGCTAACGTATTTAAAGAACATCAGCATGATCGGCATGGTGTCAACATGGAACGAAATGAAATATAGTAGAAAATATTTTGGAAACACTTGACTCTTTGTCGGCAATATTGACATGGAGAGACTTACACACATAAAATACATATATAATTACCGCCAACCTAACCAAAGAGCTGTAAGGCATTATAATATGTGCCTTATACATTGCTGTATAAGAGAACCCTGTGTACTAATATGCGAGCTTCGTGGTTGTTTATAATCTAAAAGTGTTTGTGGCTATATTTAACAAATGCATACCAAACCGAATTGTTTTATAACAAAACCTATGGCAGTCTTTATACAACAAAAGAGAACATGTAGCTATGTAATCGTTGTATAACGAGATATATTGCTCTGCAGTAATCCCGTAGTTGTTTTACACTATATAAGGATTTTATCGCTATATAATGACTACATAACAAGTCACATAATTCTATAAAATGACCTGTTTCAGTATTTACTACAGAAAGTTAGAATAAGTATAATTACCGCCAATAGAACCTAATTAGTCTCTAAGACAACGGTCTCTACGGAACTAAAAGAGTTTCGGAACAGCTCTTATAAAACAAATAGTTTTGTAAAAGTTGTTCAACTGAACCTAAAAATTTCTTATAAAACCATCGTCACTTATTAGTAATATAATTGCTCTTTAAAAGCTCTGTCACTTCCACAAAGGTTGTACTATTTCAGACACCATATATTTTAAAGATGTAAAGCTTTATATGTGACATCCATCTTGAGATAAATTCACATAAGAAAATTAATATTCTCTTAGCACACGTTAAGGGGCGATCGTAGAGGCGACTTCAATATGAATATCAGTCGATATTCCGTTGAAGCAACGTCGAGCGCGGTTAGTACTTGGATGGGTGACCCACCTATCTTGGGAAATACAGCGTTCTCGCCCCACCTTCTAGAGGCTTGTATATCAGTGTATACTCGGAAGTTACGTAATTTCAGATGAGGATTACGTAGTGGATATACCATCCTTCGGAGGGGATGTAAAGCAGGCGGTCCCTTGTCTATTAAATGTTAGGCAAGTAAAAGATCCTTACTCTTCTTAAGGGAAGAGGTTCGGCAAAATTTCCAGGTTGGGGGTAGCTCGTCTCCTGGCGTCGGTGATAGGCCCTGTTAGGCCCCATAAATAGTTAAAAAAAAAAGCACACGTTAAACTATTTCATATGCACTTTTAATTATTTATTATGTGTTAAATAATTAATTTATGGAAATTAATAGCAGTTTCAATTATATACGAGCAACTATTTTGAAGAACATTTTGTCATAAATCTTGATCAGTTCCTTAATTTGCACAATTGAAAACTGAAATTGTAATGTACACGTATTGAGTCACAATACAGGTAAGTCGAAACAATGGTTGAATATATTTTCATATTTTTTAAGTTCATACAATACAACTGTAATGAAACGAAGAAGCTCTTTAAATTATTCAACCAAGAAAAATTATACAGTAAAATTACTTCACAACTGATGCTTCTTTAGGCTATAAAAGCACTTTATTGTTCTATTGAGGAGTATAAACGAACATTTATTCGACTCTTTGTATCTCTATAAGAGCTTCTTAAGATAATTTATAGATGCTGTGAAAATGTTACTAAGGAGTGCTAAATAGTTTTACAACTATTGTTTTTGTGGCCCTTAAACGATAAAAGGGCTTTATGATGAGTATATATATATAGTGGTTGTATAGATACTAAGGAAACGTCCTCAGACCTTAATTATAAAGCCTTTATTCTTACACAGAGACGATAATAGATGTTTTTATAGCTATTATAAAATAATTAGCGTTAGTTGGGTGGTGACTCTAATATGGCCGTCTAAATTTGTGTCAACTTATAATTTTTAACGAACCTCGTAGTAAAGCACGGACATTTTGATAGTTAAATTTATAATTACTAGAATTTGAACTTCAAGCTTCGTAAAGCTTCCAAAATAGCACATTCTCAATGTTTATAAGTAGTGTAAAACAGTATATATTATATCATATGATCCACGGCATAGCACTTAGAGTCACTAAATATGCATCAGCTATTCATAGTCGTCTAAAAATATGGCTTTCGAGGTCATTATACCAGAATGTAGTGGAATTTAGTTTCATTTCACAAAGTTAAAGCAATAAATATCTGTGAATGTAGGTAAAATAAAACCGATCCCTCTGCATCTAGCCATTACTCGACTACATGTGAACACATTGTTGCTCATTTCAAGCTCAGGTTCCGTTTAGTTTGCTGTACAAAGTCCAGCGCAAAGTAAACACATATCTCTTAAGGCAGTCCTGAATTTTAAACAATAATGACATTAATATTTGGCATAATGTGGCACACCTAAATAAATATAAATTAAGGTTAAATTCTGATGTCGTTACGGGAGGGTGTGCCCATGCAAATAAAGAACTTGGGAGACAGTTACTGGGCAAAATTTAGAATGGAAAATATCTCGTTAATGGGTAATAAGATGGAAAGTAAAAGTAAAGCAATTTCGTTTTCATCGTTTTTGACAGTTTGTGGTTTAGTAATAATTTTGTTCATTCAATTTTTGTTTTATAAAAATTAATATATAAATATGACATTATTTGTTACTTTTTAAAATGCACATAAAACGTAAACCATATCAAGTGTAAAAATAAATGATTTTATTGAACCAGTTACATAAAAACAAACAAAAATTCCAGAAATTATCCGGATGGAATCAAATTTCACGTGCAATTAAAAAAAACAGTGCGGAATATCTAAAAATGTCAAGAGAACTTTTTGATTGAAACTTTTCCCCTTTTAAAATGAGTCTAGAGAGAGAATAATCTCGGTCGACTTTGTGATATGCTCTTTTTCATATTTTTTAGGTAATTTTCATGCGTCTACAATTTCGCTCAATAATTAATTTTAAAATAAATTGACTTGGGTTCAATTCATTCATTTCATTCCCTTTATAGTTCGTGATGTAAATCTTCTGTCGTTGGAACTTCACATTATATACTCAGTGAAGTTAAATATCGAGAGCGCACAGTGTGTCCAGATTAACCATTTTTCACCAGAATTCTGGAACTTATGAAACTGATCCAGAATGAGTTCGTAATGATAGGAAAAACATTTTAAAAATCCCATTGATAAATTGGGGTGATTTTTAGACGGTGTAAAATCGACCACCGTATCAAAAGAAAATTAGGGGAGAGTGGGTAATAAGAAACGTTTGGGTTTTTTTCCTACACAATGGGCGATTCAGGGTACCAAGAAAAAAGTTATTGGCCCAATTCTACAATAAATATGGCTTACAAAAAAAAATCAGAAACAAAACGTTCACCTTATTACCTACCCCTAAGCAAGCTTTGTATTTCATGCATACTATCAATAAAGAATTGCTGGGGTAAAGAGATACATGTGAATTTTATTTCAACAGAAAATTTTGGCGGAGCTAAAGAAATTTCTTCTTTTACTACATGGTGATGAAAGTACAGCCTAAAGTTTTTATGCAACTTTATATTTTTAAAAATAACGTCAACTGACGACTCAAAATTCTTATTTCTAATAAGGCAAAATTAACATTCCCAAACTAAGCAAGCAAAATTGTGATTTTTATAACTGTGACATTGTATTTTCTTTTTTCTTTCTTTGCAAAAACAGTTTTAATTCTAAGTAGGTCTGAACGGGTTAAAGTAAACGATCCATTTCCATTTAAAGACAAAGGACAGCACAAAATGAAGTTTTTATTTACGAACTGTATATTATCATGAGGAGGCCAATTAAAAATAGACAAAGATTCTTTGAAGAACTTGATCGTACAGCTGTCTTCTTGTACTTTAATGACTCGTCCCACATACCAAGCGATGTCGTAGTAAATGGCATAGTATCGTTCCGCTATCTTCTTCAGCTTCATCATGAATTGGCGAAAAATCGAAGTCGACCTCACCATCATCATTATCATCATCATCCGAGCAAAGAACTGTTGGGTCTAATTCTTCCTCAGATGGTCAATACCCCAAATAAGGACTAAAAAGATACATGAATAAGTTATAACCCCAAGCATTGGTTGGGGTAATAAGATACATGACCATATCCACTGGTATTTTTGCAACAGAAAAATAAAAAAAAATACACCAGAAAGTCCTACCTTTGGCCCACAAAATCATGTAAAAAAAATCAAGAATATATAATGTGTGTTACCTAGAAAAAAAATTGTTTGTGTGAAAACACTACTTTCACATGGTAAAGTTTCATACAAGCACCTAGTGATGACAGAATAAACTAAAAAAAACAGTATCGTCAATTATTTTTTTAACAGTGATAAGCAAATAATGAGACTAGCTTGTGGAATTTTTTCATTTTTTTTTTTTGTTTAACAAACACAAAGCAACAAAAAATAGTTTCTTATTACCTCTGTTTCTTATTACCCCACTCTCCCACAGTTAATTAAAATATTTTTGATGGGGGTTGAGGTCGAAATAAACAGAATGAAATTCTAAAATTTCGGATTTACATAGAATTCCAAATCAAAATCAAATGAACGGAAAAATAGTGAAAATATTTCTTTGATGAAATAGTGCAATATTTTGATTTTAACCGCTAAAAATCGGGTAAATCTAATTTTATATATTCTATTACATTTTAGTCATGATATACCTTTAATATTTTTGTTCTATGCAGGATGAAGTACCCTATGTCCTATAAATTATATCTGCCTGCTACTACTGCTTTTTTAACAATAACGTTTTACACATATTAGTGCTGATGAAAGATCCATAATTTTGGGAGTAATTCATACTGCGACTGATTGCATAAAATTTTTCATTGGTTGGTTTCAGTTGCAAATTTCAACTTCATGAATACTCCAGACAAATTAATAACAACAAAATGCATTTGAAAGAGGAGTGGTTTACTTTTATTTCCTCCTCCTAAAAGCCACCCCATTTCAATTTCATGTGAAACACCGTAAAACCTATCGGGTTTTTCAGGTTTTGCTTTCTTAATAGAATATCAAGGAGTTTTTTAGCCCATTTGAGGGTCCGCAAATTTTTGACTGATTTGTAGTTTTAATGATACCTCATGATATGATGAGACATTAATCGTAAAAAAATTTGGGGTTAAGCCTAAAAAAGGTTTCAAAGATATAGAGGGTCAAAGTGATCAAAATCGTCTCATGGCACAGTGAGTGAAGATAATGAAATATCAATTTCTTTATAAAATCTCTTATTCCATTGTATCTTTTTCTCTTTTCTTTTATTTTTTTTAACTACCTCTCGTCGATTTTTATATTTGAACGCGATAAACTCAAAAACTACTCAAACGATTTCAACGAGGTTGTGACCATCATCTAAGGGAGCTGTTGGTGACGGTTCTAAACTATTTATGACGCTAATATTTTCAAATGCAGCTAAGTAATTAGCAAAAATCAGGTAAAGAATGTGTACATGGGCTATGCACAGTATCATGAAATACATGTGCCAAATCCCGATATATGTAATATATCATTGACCATACAGAAACAATAACTCATGAAATATAAATTAAAAACTAATCTAAAACAAAAAAGCAGAAAATCGAAAAACAATATAAAAAAAAACAAAAAGCCCATAAAAAACACCAAAACATTAAAAAATCTCTTTGTAGATTAGTACCGTGACGTGGTAAAGGGGCTGAAGTATGATTATTATTATTATATATTATTATCCTTATTATGTTTTACAATAATAATAAAACAGCCAAATCTAATCTATTGACCTTCTATATCTCTAAAATCTTCCTTATGCTCAAGCTCATATTTTTGTGTGATTAATGTCTTATCATAAGGTTATCATTTGGACCGCAAATCAACCGAAAATTTGTGGGCCATTTTTAGGGTCACTATTAGTTCAAGCATGAGAATTTCAGGGATGGGCATGGCTCCTTGTATAAATATGGAACCTACTTTGGTTTTAATAGCCATAAATACTTAATTTTGCTGACACGGAAAAGTAAACCATTACAACCGAAAGGAATTTTGTCACTATTTTTCAGTTAATTTGGAGACCGAATTCTACATGAATCCAAAATTATAGTTTATTTCGATATCATCTCCTGAACTACCCTATTTCATCAAAGAAATTATATTCATTGATTTTTCGGTGATTCAGTGTATCCCCTAAAAACCACCACAATTTATCAATGAGATTTTTTAAACAATTTTTGTTATACTCACTCACAATGTCCGTGAAATATACAAAATAATACAGTTGTCCAGTATTTTACTGGAAAATAACCTCTACGCCTGGGACTTTTACGCCAAAGGAGCAGTTAAAGAACGTTTTTTTTTGACAAATAATGAATAAAAACAAAAAGACAAAATTAACCTCTTTTGCTGACGTTTCAGAAACCGAATCTGTTTCCTTTCTCAAAGCATATTATAGATGTTTGTGTGCTGTGTATATTAAAAAATACACAGCTTTAAGAATATATTTTTTGTTATATTCAGTATACTTGCTGCTTACACAGAACTGTTGATATATCTAGTTGATAGCTTTATTTTATACAATGATCAGTTTGTTAAGTTATTTTTTTAACATCGGCAGCCAGGTTATGCAAACATCTACGGAACAATTCGACACGCATTTATCCTCATTCAATATATATTATAGCTGATTTTTTAATTTTTCTTTTCTTGCTATATGTCTCAGTTCCCCTCCGAAGAGTCGTGTGACCTTGTCGTGGTGGAGGGGCTTAAGTAACCGCAATGATTTTGAGAGCGATACCGGCGGGAGTCTGGTACTCCTGGTAGGGTCACCCATGCCGGTAAGGTCAAAGATGAGCGGCGAAAACTAAGGACGACTCAACCCAAGCCAAGGTGGAAGATAACGTGCCGAGGGCTGAATGGCCGCAGGGTTAAATGCGGTCGCAAACGTTTCCCTGGGGGCACCAGGCGGAACCCCCTTGTATCCCACGCCTTACTCGGTCATGCGGGGCTCTGACCGAGTGGACCTATACTTCCCTAGCTACTCGTGGGAACTAAATGGAAAGTTCAAAGAAAAATAAAAAAAACAAGGTAGTGCAGGCTAAAAGGCCAGAAGCACAACCAGAAGGCCAGATGGCTGCGCAGGCTGTAGAGCCAAAAGCGCAATCAGAAGGCCAAACGGTCGTGCCGAAGGCCAACAGCCCGAAAATCACCAAACCCAAAGATCAACAGGGTGCTAAGGCTGAAGAGCCAAGCACATCTCGATCCAAGGGTAGCCTCAGGGTCAACTCGCTTGAAGAGGTTGACCTAATGTCAGACGACGAAGTTCACTTCGCGCGTCTGTCAGGAGCCGCCAGAAAGAAGCTCCAGGATCGGACCAAGGCAGGTCAAGATTACATACAGGCCAAAAGGGCCGTAATCAAAGAGAACTTGGTCAGATTCCAAAAAGGCCAATTACAGGCTAAAGACCCCAGGAAGGCCAAACAAAGGCCCAAAGGGGAAAAAAAGGAGAGCCAAGAAGGCCGACATGAGGCCCAAAAAAGGCCCCGCCAAGAAACCGTCACGCCCCCCAGTGGCCAGCGACGTAACAAAAAGGCCAAATTGGAGGATTTATCCTTCAAGGAGGCCCTATCTGCCGAGAAGGTCGCTGTGGTGCAGGACGGTTTCCCATTGGAAACAATGGAGCCGGAAAGGCTGAAAGCCGTCCAAAGCTCCATAATGGAGGCTTATGAGAGGATTCCACTGGAAGGACCTCAGGTGCGCTTTGCCAGGTGCACACATAGGCCAGGCTACCTCCTGGTGACATGCGCAGATGCAACAAGCGCAGGGTGGCTGCGGGATGTCGTTCCCACGCTCCAGCCTTGGGAGGGCGCAAGCCTCAGAGCACTGGAGGGGAGCGAGATTCCGGGGTTACACTCGTGCTCTGTGTATGTCCCCGATGAGGATGGCCAGAGATTAGAGGCCGACAGAATACTCGCCAGATTACGGGTGAGTAATAGGGGCCTAAACACCAACCTCTGGACGGTGTTTGGGAAAACACCGTCCGAAAAAGGGCAACTGTGGACCTTCTCCATGGACAAACAGTCCATGGAGGAGCTCCATAAACTTGATTTGAGTCCCTACTTCGGAATGGGAAGGATAAAATTCCGCCCGAAGGAGCAGGGACCCAAAAAAGTATCACAAATCCCGGAAGGCAGCCAAACGGCCTCGGGTAGTGGAACACAGAGGGAGAAGGGAGAAGGCAAGGAAAAGGCCCTCCCTTCCCAGGAAGGAAGCTCCTCGAGCCAAAGTGGGCTAAGTCCGCTTAAGAGGCTTTCAGCCCAAGAGCGGACGGCGCTCATGGAGGTGGAGGAACTTGCTGGGGAGGACCAGTAAACCTAGGATCTTCACCAAAAAAAGAGAAGAAATCAAGGTCCTGCAGGCGAATCTCCATCATGCCAAGGCCGCTTCGGCCATTTTATGTAGGAGATTCGAGGAAGAAGGCATAGATGTTGCCCTACTGCAGGAACCCTGGCTTGTCAAAGGAAGGCCTGGAGGCTTAAAACCATTGCAAGGTAAGTTACTGTACAATACATCCTCAACTAGACCTAGAGCATGTATCGTATATAGCAGTAGAGTAAGTTGCACATTAATTCCAGTGCTTTGCACCGATGACTTTGTTACAGCTACCCTAACAGCGTCTACGGAGGAGGGGATGAAGAGCTGGATTATATGCTCCGCCTACTTCCCAGGCGAGGAAAGGTTCTGCCCTCCGCAACTCCTGAGCGACATAGTTGCCTACTGCGGAGAAAAGAACCTTCCAATGATAACAGGATGTGATGCCAACGCACACCATATGGTATGGGGAAGCACCAACGTCAACACAAGGGGTGAGTCTTTATTACAGTTCATTCTAGGTGAAGGGTTACTAATAGCCAATACAGGCAAAAAACCTACTTTCGTTACTTCGGTACGTAAAGAAGTCTTAGATATAACCTTATGTACGAGTAATACAAGCGCTAACATTATAAATTGGCATGTGTCAGAAGAGCCATCAGGTTCCGATCACATGCACATAAGATTTGACATTACGACCCCATCCCTGACAGAGACAAAGTTCAGAAATCCCCGAGAGACCAACTGGGAAGGCTACTTAGAGTCCCTCAGAAGGCACCTGCAGGGAGGGACAGCATCTGGAAGGGATGTAGGGAGCCTTGAGGTAGCAGTGGAACAGGTAAGCGAGGCCATAATGGCTGCTTACCAGGAAAACTGTCCAGAGAAAACAAGGAAAAACAGGGGTAAAACAGTCTGGTGGAACAAACATCTGGAAGGCCTCAGAACAGAAGTGAGAAAACTGTTCAATAAGGCCAAATCCAGACAAGACTGGGATACCTACAAAGTCAAACTCACGCAGTACAACAAAGAAATCCGTAAGGCCAAAAGAGACTCATGGAGGAGGTTCTGTGAAGAGGTCGATGATGGCCCTGCAGCCTCTAGAATCCACAGGGTCTTGGCCAAGGATGGTTGCACTGCAAATGAAGTAGGCCTCCTTAAAAAGGAGGACGGAACCTACACGGAAACACTGACGGAAAGTATTGAACTGCTCATGGAGGCACATTTTCCGGGCTCACTGGTAGTGAAGGGATCGGAGGCCGTGCAATTCCCAGATCAAAGGCCTGAACGGCCCAGATCTGAGGATTGGAGGCTAGCCAACGAGGTAGCGAAACCCAACAAAATCAGATGGGCAATTAACAAATTCCAACCATACAAATCTCCTGGTATGGATGGAATTTACCCGATTCTGCTCCAAAAAGGGCAGGATATAATAGTACCACATCTGTGCAAAATATTCAGAGCCTGCCTGGCCTGGAAATACATACCACACATGTGGCGGAAGGTGAAGGTCACCTACCTACCAAAAGTAGGCAGGATATCAGACCAAACGCCCAAGTCATACAGACCCATAAGCCTGTCCTCTTTCCTACTTAAAACGTTGGAAAGACTACTGGACAGGTACATTAGAGACGAGGTACTAAGGGAAAACCCCCTTAGTGAACGTCAATGTGCATACCAGCCGGGAAAGTCAACAGACCTCGCGCTGGATGATTTGAACAGGCTACTGTCAAAGTCATTGGATGACAAAGAAATAGCAGTGGCAACATTTCTTGATATAGAAGGAGCGTTCAACAACGCGACAACGCAATCATTAACGAACTCGTTGTCAAATAGAGGAGTCCCAACAGTACTCTGCCAGTGGATTAAGGCCAGCCTAGATAAGAGGGTAATAGTATCCAATCTGGGCGAGGCTACCATTGAGGCGAAGGTGAGTACAGGCTGCCCTCAAGGAGGAGTACTATCTCCACTACTGTGGGCAACCCTCGTTGACGAACTCCTCCGGAAAGTTTCCGCAGAAGGCTTTTATTGCCTAGGATACGCTGACGACCTAGCAATAGTAGTCAAGGGGCGATTTGCGAACACCATATCAGAGCGTTCGCAAAGAGCCATAAACATTGTTGACAGGTGGTGTAGTGAGGAAGGACTATCCATAAATCCTCACAAAACCACAGTGGTCACTTTCACACGAAAAAGATCCTTGGGAGGCCTAAAACCCCTAAGGCTCAATGGAGTGGAAATTCCATTTGCCAGTGAGGCTAAATACCTAGGAGTCATTTTTGACCAAAAACTGACATGGAATACCCACATCCAAAAAGTCACACAAAAAGCAACTATTGCCCTGGGAAGGTGCAGGCAGATGTGTGGAAAAAACTGGGGATTAAACCCCAAGATGTCCCTATGGTTATATACTAGGGTCGTTAGACCCATGATAACCTATGGATCGGTGGTATGGTGGACCAAGACATTGCAGCCGGGAGCAGTAAGGCTATTAAGTGGCGCACAAAGGCTTGCTTGCCTGTGCGCCACAGGGGCCATAAAATCTGCTCCCACGGCGGCTTTGGAGGTCCTTCTAGATTTGCCACCACTACACATTTTCATCCAGGGGGAAGCTCGTTCGGTGTTGCACAGGCTAATGCAAGGCACAACGCCCATAAGGCAGCAACACGGTACAGAGCACCAAAAGTTATACTCAGAGCTGAAGGCAGACCCCATTCTGGGAATGCCCACGGACAGCATGGTCCCAAAGTATAACTTCTATAAAAACTTTCAAATCAAGATACCAGACAGAGGGGACTGGAAGAATGGCCCTCCGATATCAGCACAAATAGTCTGGTACACGGACGGCTCCAAGACAGAACATGGAGCAGGAGCTGGGATTTACGGGATAAGGTCGAAAACGGAAATCTCGATAAGTCTAGGAATGCATGCCACAGTATTTCAGGCAGAGGTGGCCGCTATACAGTGGTGTGCAAGGGAAATAATGAGGCAAGGAACTGTCAACCAGTCAATTGCCATTTTTTCCGACAGCCAGGCGGCGCTAAAGGCAATCGATTCCATGCAGGTCGACTCAAGACTAGTATGGGATTGTATTAACGCCCTTATGGACCTAGGAACTCAGAACAAAGTGACCGTGGCATGGGTACCAGGACATGAGGGACACAGGGGAAATGAAAAGGCTGATGAGCTGGCTCGGGAAGGCGCATCTAATGCCCTGGTAGGCCCCGAACCCTTTTGTGGCGTGGCTAAGCCATGCAAACGAGAATCCATTAATAAATGGGTACAAGACAAATCTCTAGAATGGTGGAAGAGTTTCCCGCGACAGAGACAGGCCAAAGAGTTCATTAAAGAACGGTCGGCCAAATTCACGGAAGATCTACTAGGCCAAAGTAGAAAGGCCATTAGGATAATAGTGGGTCTTCTAACTGGACATTGTAGACTCAATAGGCATGTGAGTCTAATGGGTCTGGCAGATGATGCAACATGCAGATTCTGTCAAGAGGAAGAGGAAACCTCAGTACATGTGCTGTGCCATTGTGAAGGCCTAGCCAGACTGAGATTCCAAATACTTGGTGAGGAAAAACCAAGAGCGGATAGCTATACTAAGGAGCCCCTATCAAGGCTATGGAGTCTGGTACAAAAGACAAAGCTGGATGAGGAACTCTAAATGAATTAGATTAGGAGCGCCACAATAGATCCAAAGGGGTCGCGGTGGCCAAGGCTAAGCGGCCAGCTCCTCCCTTCAATCTAATCTAATCTAATATGTCTCAGTTGTTAAATTTTTTGCCGAATCCCAGTTTATTCTATATCCGTTCTCCCAGGCGTGTTCGCAAATCTTCGATTTCTGAATCTCAATCTTCCTAATGTAAACCTTGTGATCACCGAATCTAACAATAAGAAACACATAAAAATTCAGAAAATGCCACAACCAACATTTAGACAATACTCACGAGCTTATTCTGGATCTGTTTCAGAATTTTTGACACATTTTGAAGTAAAAGATATCAAATACGAGATATTTGTCGCAGATTTAAATTAAAGTGTATAGTAAATTGTACGGTAAAAGAAATGAAGCCATAACCGTTTCCATTGTTAACAAACAATCTTACAAATGTCCCTGGAAATAGGAGGAATGGATAAGCGCTGTGGTATTGCTAGCATATTTCAAAATATTCCAAATTGTATAAGACAAACTTAAAAAAACTTTGCGTTTGTCATTTTACACGGTTTTTTAACTTCAATCCCAATAAGGAAATAATTTGTTAATTTTTATAAAAAAATATGTTTTTCAACTACTTTCTTACTCTACAAAACAATAATTTTTAGATAAATTTGAAAAGATAACCTTTAACCACTTTTGGGCACCTCTTGACCCACAATGCAGCGTCATAGTCTTTTCGCATACAAACAACGGCAATTTAATGTTGGCAAAAATACATATATTGTACAAGTTCATATTATATTACAATATTATCAGATCTTCTAATTTGCATTATATTATAACGTAGGGTTTTTGTCTTAATCATTGTTTCATGTCAACTGACTATTCAATATAAAGGGCGAAATTAACATAACGAAAACAATAAAGAGTCCATAGCATGTCCTTGACACTCGTGACGCATTTAGTGTTAGTGTGTTAAATTCTAAAATGAAGTATTATAAAAGTCAATAAAAAGTTATTGTTCTGTGTAACGGTGATGGTATAAATTCTACGTTAGAATCTAGAACACAATGCTTTAAAGAATTTGATGCTTATCTAATACCAAACAATGTCATTTTTAAAAAAACGTATCATATAATCCATATCAAAGATTACCGGCGAATTCTTTTTATCTCAAAATACGAATCTTTGTTAAAGTCATAACCTTTCTTTTACATGTCCAATAAGACAACTTTCTCAAAGTGAAAAATTTGGTTATATGTTTAAAACTGTTTATGCTAAGAATATTGGAATAAACCAATAGAGGAAAGATTTCAAATTCCTTCAACAGTTTTGAAGCTTTATTTCAAATATAGTAATTCAAAACATCGCTAGCTTTGGAAGAAATAGTTATAGAAATAACTACTTTATTATCTAAATAAATATTTCAATTCAGTAATATGCACTAGTAGTGACTATATTGGAGCTTTTTAATGTAAGTACCTTAATTTAAAAAGGTGTATAGTATACATTATTTACTATATAGTGTAGAATATTGAGTTAAGATCAGGTTCAAAATCCCAAACAGAAAATATATCAATAGTGAAACTGAAGCATAAAATTGGTTTAGTATAGTTTTACTATGTAGTATCCAAATTGAAATATTAATGTACATAGAAAAGTCAAATAAAAGTGTGACATTTTTATTTCTACTTTTGACATACTATTCTCATTCTGCATCACGATAATGTACTCATGGAGATAAAATATGTTCACACCTGCTTGTTTTAAAAAAAAATAATGAAGACTTTAGATTACGAGTTTAACATTCGTTTTGCCTCTGGGTAAAGCTAAAAATAACGTTAATATCATAAATCATTATCCAGTTTTTTCGATTTGTTGTATATAATTGAAATGTATTATTCGTATTCTCGTTCGCAAATTACATAGTCTTTTATTACAATTCTACTTTATTTAAACAGTCGTTTCTATTAAGTGATATAAACCACAATAAAGGATACATCCAATCACACTAGCTTGTGTTCCTAATTTTCGGAGAATACTTTCAACTTTCTGGAAAACATGAAATCGCATCTGGACATAACTGAATAAACTTGAAAAAGGGTCTAATAATGGTATGAGACCCATAGAAAAAAGAGAGTCCGGTCAGCGGTGAAGAATAGAAAATAAGCAACTACTCCCTAAGGACCACTCACGAACAAATTGAAATACCTAGGAAGTTATCGTGAGAACCAACTGAAAAGGAGATAAAGTATAAAGGAAACAATTAAAATGGCATACAGAGTTACAAGGAAATTCATCGAGAAAAATAAGCCGTCATGTACATACATAATATACATAGCCACCACACTGCCCACTATGATATACGGAATTGAAAACGATGCAACAGCAAAAACCAATAGATTAAATCTGAGAAGCACTGAAAGGGGTATCACCCAACTGCTAGCAAAAATAATTATACTAAAGTAAGGACATAAGCCGTCAACATTAATAAGAGAAAACAATTACAAAAAGGATAGAAACTGCGCAATGAACTATTGATTGAAGACATCTACTGATAAAAGTACTATCACTGAATAAGAATTTTCCAAAAATAGCAAAGATCGGGCACACTGGAAACAAACAGCCAGGGAAAAAATAATTACCATAAAAAAATCGCAATCATATAATCTTCGGCGGAATCAGAAATGGAGGAAACTCAGAAGAAGAAAAACTCTAGAAGCAAAACACAAAAAGGAGAGCATAAACACTCCGTATCACAATATAATTCGGCAATGCATCTCACAAAACCCTAGACCTCATTCTGCACTCCTCTACCGTGCGTCATGTAGGTCATTTAAAAATATGAGTACAACTATGTCTCTCTTAATTGTAGTATTTAAAAAAAATGGGTATTTAATTATGCGGCTGAAGCCTCCCCACGAAGTGTTTGCAAAAATTGGTTAATTTAACTGCCCTGTAATGTTAACCGTAGTTAGGTCGCTAATATGCAATCAAAACAAAATTGGGCCAAGAACAGAGCCTTGAAGTACCCCAGGGTTTATATTAGCTATTTTATATACATTTGGATCTATAAAAATTTAGTTGCGGCCAGACAGATTGAAACTATTTTAAGATAGTGCATCTGAAACCACACTGTTCTATGTACTGTAGCAATATCCAATGTTGAACACAATCAAAA
Source organism: Rutpela maculata (assembly GCA_936432065.2). Lineage (NCBI taxonomy): Eukaryota > Metazoa > Arthropoda > Insecta > Coleoptera > Cerambycidae > Rutpela > Rutpela maculata. The sequence continues at coordinate 41,620,483 of OW386285.2, forward strand.
ACTTTAGATAAATTACAAAATATAGCAGCAGAAGCCTTGCCTTCATTTATTCCAGTATAAGCTTTATTTAAGTAAACATTGCATTAGTGCTTTTATTACGTTGAAATACTAATTGATTGTCAATAGTAAAATTTCCAAACAATAAACACTCCACTTTTTACTAGCTTTTCAATAATTTTTGCTAAAGAACAAAAATGGGTCTGGTATTGACGAAATATCTGTAAAAATATTTGAAAATTACTTGATTCTGCTCTGGATGTATTGTTTGCCTTATAAATAGTTTCTTTCAAACAGAAGATTTTCAGGGGTCGAGGAAACTTTCCGTATTTGATAAAAGTCTGTAAAAGTAATAATGTAATCGTATGCATTTATTTGATATCAAAATAAAGTTCGCATCATCACGAATCAGATTTCACCATAAAATAGGCTATCAATATACCCAATGGAAAGTTAAAAGGAAAACTTCCTGGAAACTTTCGGAGTTTTCAAAACGGAAAGTTTCCAGGAAGTTTTCCTTCTAACTTTCCATTGGGTTTAATGATAACCTATTTTATGGTGAAATCTGATTTCTGATGACTCAAGCTTCATTTTGATAACAAATAAGTGCATACAGTTATATTATTTAGATGACTTTTACAGACTTTTATCAAATATGGAAAGTTTCCTTCGTGATGATGTAAATAATGTTCTTCATTTTGATACCAAGTAAGTACTACAATTAAATTATTTACATGACTTTTACAGACTTTTATCAAATATGGAAAGTTTCCTCGACCCATCTCTGGAAATCTCCTGTTTGAAAGAAACTATTTATAAGGCAACTAATACAATACATCCAGAGCAGAATCAAGTAATTTTCAAATATTTTTACAGATATTTCGTCAATACCAGACGCATTTTAGTTTCCTCGCCCCATCTCTCGAAATCTCCTGTTTGAAAGAAACTATTTATAAGGCAACTAATACATCCAGAGCAAAATCAAGTAATTTTCAAATATTTTTACAGATAAGTAAGTATATCGTCAATACCAAACGCACTTTTGTTTTTTATATTCGTACTTCTTTTTAATTAAGCTGTATTTGCGTTGCATAAAGATAATGTTTGTTTATTACTTATTTCCTTCGTATAACTCGGGGGTCGCTTGGAGGAATATGTTTTTAGTTTATCTGGAATTGAACAGTAATAGTTCATATTATTCGGCTTTATAGCTGTTTTAATAGAAAGATGGCCTGTATCTCTGAACTCATGTAATATTCGCAAGTTTTTTGCAGATGCCCTTAGTTATTCAAGATTTTTTGTTTCTACTTTTAAATTTTTGAATTTTTGTACAGGAGAAGCTCTCTAAAAACGTATATCAAATATTTATAAAAGACATCGAGGGGTTCATCTCTCTATTTAAAATATCCCAATCCCAAATATCCTCCGATTGTTGACAGTATTAAAAAAACAGCTATAACAAACATTACGAAGTTAATTATTCAAACTAATAGTATAATTTTTATTACAGAATTTTAATTTATATGTGCAATTCTGCAATTCCCAATGGTAGTACAGTGTAAATGGTAAAGTATAAATGGCTATATATTTTCGGAACGCCCAATAAACTGATGATTGACAGTTTAAGTAAGTGATAAATTAATTTTGACAATAACATCTCATGTGGACACAATCTTGGTGGTCGATTGAGGCCATTCAATAAAATAACAATAAACCAAAGGGTAAAAATACACAACATATAAATGCGGGTGGTCGTAACCATATAATACGCGTAAAACCTACCTGGGCTATTGAAATGTATATTAATATAATTATTGACTCTTCTACACAATTGAATTCTATGGCATATTATTATGGAGGCCATTTGAATATCAACTCAATGCGAATGTGGAATTAAAAATCAAAAACATGTAATTCGATTAATTTGAATATAATTTGCAGCAAAATCAATTTTGGCGACCACCCTGACGAGTGAATTTTGCTTTTTACAGAGATGTTACTGTCACTGACCCTAATTTTGATTGATAGAATGAGTTGAATACCGCACTCACACGCTGTGTGTCACGTTGACTTTTTTAATAAAAATTTTCGTTTTATTGTGAACGGTGTCAGTATTTTTGTTTGGGAAAGTTATTAAAATACGAAAAAAAATGTATGAAGTCGTTTTAATATGGGTCATATTAGCATTATAATGTCGCAAGATTACAATCCGGCGTATTACTTTAATCATGCATTTTAACATTAAATTACTTGTTTGGTAAACATAATCATACGTTTAAAAACACGCATACCACAGCTAAGGTCTTTCGTCAGTTACTTCTTTAATGACTCGTATATTCATTAATGTAATCCACGCAAGTAATAATCGTAACTTTAATAAATTAAATCTCCAACGTTTCGGAAATATTTTTCACCTTCAGAAAAATTACCAACATATTTGTGGCAAGATGCTGCGGTTATATCCTTCACAAAAGTAATCGGAAAACTGTCTTTTGACGTATTTTGAAAACGACATGTTTCATCAAAAAAATTAAGAAAAGTTAATCAGAAAATTATCTAGAGTAAGGACTATTAAAGAACTGCAACATAGCGTAGCGTTGAGGACAACTATTGCAGGTGGGTATACTGACGGGTCCAGGATGGAAACAGGAGCTGGAGCAGAAATGGTGAAAGGCCAAGAGGGAGTATAAGTCTCTCTCTTGGGGAGCACTCCACTATGTTCCAGACAGAAATTCTGGCTATATTCGAGTTTGCACGCGAGGATGTTAAATGACGATATGTGAACCAGCAGATCTCACTTGCATCAGACAGTCAGACGACATTAAAGACACTAATCTCTATCAAGTTGTCTTCCAGACTGGTTTGGGACTGTCACGTTGGGTTAGAGTTGTTATTCCTTTGTTTAAACTTCTGTTACTAATCCGTGGCCTTATCTTTTTTGTGAAAATATAAAAATGCCTTGATAGGCAAGAAGTGTGTGTCCCTGTTACTTTGCCAATTTTATTCTTCTAATATTATTCACGTTAGAATCGGGTTTAGCTATTTACCGCTATAAGACAGTGTATCTGGCTGCATGGACCATGTCCTAATGCCAGAAAAGAAAACGTTAATGGAGAGATATTAAAGGAAATCGACATGGGAAAACACTTATCAATGGACCGTGCACAAAACAGACTGAAGAACTACTCACTCAGGATCCAGTTGAGAAACTTTGTTGGCGACCTTAACTGCAGACTGTGCGGTAAAGGTACCAGAAACTGTGGAATATATTATATAGGACTGCGAGGTGTTGGACCCCAGAACATATAATATTTACGGACAAACACAAACAGGAAACCTGGAAACAAAACCGGAGTCCATCAAAACTCGCCCATTTTCAGACCTGTATAACCTTGTCAATGGTACATAAATATTAAAATGGACAGTGTAAACTAAGACAGGGAGAGTACAATAAGCCCAGAAGACTGCAGTGATCTCGGAGTATTTTACAGACGAGCCCCAAGAGGAGGGGTTTTAGTCATTTAGAATCTGACACTCATACCCTTTCCAGCGATAGGCAACCCGCGTGGGTTTCCCCTCCTCGAAAAAAAAAGTTATTATTATATATTTTAATATGATATAAACCGTGAAGAGACACAGATTTTTTCACACTCAAATTTTAAATATGGTGCATAACCATTATATTGTTCTTTTTAAGATTCTGAACTTTTATCTAGGAATGATCCAACATTGGAGAACTATAGACATCATATTCATAATTTATCTGTTCTGAAGATACTTATAAACAACAATGGAAACGTTGAAAATATAAGATTAATTTTTTATTTAAAAAACTGATCCTAATACTCAAAAAATTGAGAAAGAAGAAATAAATATACTGTTTTTTTTTTCAATCTATATAGATCTTTTTTATAGATAATGATAATAAATTAGTCTCTAGAAGACAGTAACATCCATAGAGTTCTTATATATATATTTTTTTAATGCATTAAATTCGATATTTGGGCCCACCGGCTTAAAATATCAACAAAATAATAATGTCCTTCCCCTATTGTAGATAATGTTATAATAATCACTTTTTGATAAAACGTGTTGTTTTTCAAATAAAGTTCAAAACCCGTTTTTTTATTACCCTTCCATTGCTTTCTACATGTTGTTTCATCAAGATTTATAAAAAAGTTTGTCTATTAACCTCATCCTTTAGCGCTAAGCACTGAGACGCAAGAATACGCCACCCCGCATACCCAATTCAAATAGTTCCATATCGTTTCTATTGACTTGATGATACATTAATTTAGTTTTTTCTGATTTAGTTTTAATCGTAAGAACAAACCGGTACGGTGGCTCACTCGGCTAAATTATACTGTGTGGCGAATATGCTGGTCACATTGTCTTTCGGGTACTAGGTTTGACCTCAGCCCCGGCGGTGACAATGTCGGTGGTATGGATGCATGACTGCATTTTTCAACATTTGGGGTTTTGGATCTGGGGGTTGCCTCCTATATGTGGTGTTTTATCAAAATTATTAAACATTAGCAAATATTCATAAAATTTAATTAGTTTTACCATAATATTATAGACTACACATACACATATAATAATGTACTCTTATCTTATAATCAAAAATTCCATAGATAATATGATTTGCTTGCAGTATAATATTTTGGTTTCAATATAATTTGAACATTAATGTATATTATTATGTAAATACGTATATTGGAAACAAAACTTATATTATTATTAATGCTATTAAAGTGCATAAATCTAGTTCAAGGCTACTGACAATTCATTTCTTTGATATTTTTCTCTGAACGTTTAGCCATTGTCGCAAATGGAAGTAACAGCAATGACGGAATTGCTGAAAACAATAAAATGAAATGAAAAATATCTGTAACTGAAAAGCTTATTCATAATTGTTTGTATTTTTTAACTTTCTAAGGTACTTTAAGTTTCCAACAAGGTAATTTTCATTTTATTCTTAAAATCTCGCAGCTTAAAGTGTTTGCTATAAATTCATTTAACTCTGGGAATATCTTACATAAATAAATATTTTTGTTCTCTAGTTCATAATAATCCTAATCATAGTTAGATATCGTTTAATAAACTCTATAATGTCCTTTTTTACGCTATAATTTTTAATAATTGTTATAGTTTCAGTACATATTTCGATATAAATAAATTTATAAATCATATCAATTACATTTATACCTAGTAAGAGCCATGAATAAATTGGCATAAATGGGGTGAGTTTTGGCTAACTGAGTAAACTAATACATTTATACGAATCCATTTACTATTTACACACAATATGGTATACAGAAATTTGTTTGACGGCGGGAGGCAGATGGTCTTCTCTCATACTGGGAGCTTCAGAACAGCTGTTCTTATTTAGGATTTATGCTTTGTTCAAAAATATTATTGGATATAAATTAAATTACTTAATTTCGGTGTGCCTAAAATACAAAAAGTGCAAGGTGGTATTAGTACAGAACGGATGAATATGACTAAACTATCCATATTTTGTATCAGATATTGTGGTTTTTTATATTTGTGGTTTTCAGTTAAGTTAACAAAACTAAATTAAAAATGTATTTATAATATTTTTCGCCTAGCATATGTGAAAATGAATCATATTAACCCTAAAATACGACCAAAAGTAATGTTTATCGTCCCTTGGACCGCTATAGTTATTTATATACCAAGTGTCGTAAGTGCACTTTTTTGGTCGAGAATACAGTTCGAGACAAAAAAATCGTACTGTACGACCTGCGGTGCATATTATATTTTTCGTCATACCCATGAATTACTAAACTAGAAAAAAACTTGAGAAAAACTAGTGCAAAACTATACTTATATGAGTAAGATATCCATGGCAACGTCAATAAAATAAATTTAGGACGTGACATCTATTCAAATGACAACAACTGTCAAGATAAATTAAATCATATTATTATAATAGCTCTGAACGTTTTTGAAAATAATGTCGGATATAGAAGGTATAGCGAGTAAGGCCTCTCTGGGTTTACTTCCAAAAAAGTTAAAACATTTAATTTAATACTTGTTATGTAAAAGAGAAAACTTTCCCAAATTTACTTTATATCCTTAAGGACGTTATGAAAAACAACGACCTGTTGCCAGTGGCAACATGTATTTGGTACATAAAGCACCCACTTGACGTTAGTGTTGGTGTTCCTGGAGTAGGCGCCTGCATTCCATATGTTTTTGAGCATTCCGGAGGTTTTCTGGCCTTCATCATTCTTTCTTGACGTGTCTATCTGCGCCCCCATTGTGGTCAACAATGCTTTCGAGGTAGATCAATTGGCCCACCTGTTCAATTTGGTATTCGCCAAGAAATAGGTTCTCCTTATTGTTAGTTCCAATGCACATTTCCTTTCTTTTTGTTTGTGTTGATTTTGAGTCCAGCTTTTAGTGCTTTGTTTTCCAGACGTATTACTTTGGTTTTCATATCTGTTAGGGTGTGGTCTAGCAAGCATATGTCGTCAGCGTAATCCAAGTCTTCTAACCTCTCGGTGAATCTCCATATTGCGCTCCTTTGCGCATCGTTTGCTTTTATCTTATTACCTCATAATAGCGATGTATATTTTCTGTTTTATATATCGAGGCTACTTTTGAGTCCTGTAGATGGAGCTAGTCCACATTGTGCCCTTATAGGTTTCGATTTGTTAAAAATGGAATTTTGTCATTACAAATTTCACCATACACGTTAAACACTCTTTACCGAAATTAAATAGGTTAAAAATCATTGCATACTATGCGGTATATCTTGAAAAGAAATTTACATAAGTCATTGACTTCAAAGATATGAAAACATCAGTAATTTTATCAACAGCAGACACATAATTTGCCAAGCTGTTAGCGTCACAAAAAGGGAACACAAATCTTATCAAAAAGAAAAGAAAAAATTCGAGATATGCGGTAAAATCTCACATATAAAAGAGTAAGTTATTTATAAGTAGTACTGTAGTATTGTAGCACTTTAATTTTCAAATTTCTTGAACCAGCTTTTTTTAGCTACTTTACAAACAAACCATTAATAATTATAATAACATACATACATACATACATACATACATACATACATACAAATTTATTACACTTTGTATAAATAACTTTTTCTGATATATTGAAAACCGTTTTGTTGGAGCTTGTTAGAAACATTGAGCAATTTTATTGAACGTAGATACTTGTGGGAAATAAGCTGACCGATATAAAAATTGTGATTTCTATACGTGTCGTTACATTGTAAGACATTTCTAGGTCATTCTATTTCTTCGGTGTCTGTCTTTATTCTTCTTGATGTAGGCAATGATCTCTAAAAACCACTTTTCATGTGTCCTGTCGACAAAATTTATCAAAAGATGAGACATTCACTTTCGTAATAGAAAATGAAAGTACAAAGAAGGTTGGCGCAGAAGCGAGAACAAAAAATAAAAATGCCAAAAATTTGTTACTAACAAATATAGTCATTGAGTGTTTTTGGTGATACTTGATTTAAATTATACTGACTACTTTCCTTACATTATAAGAACCAATGAAATAGCAAGATTTTGAAAATTTGGACCAATAAGAACAAACTTTCAGCAAAAATTGCATTCCAAGTGAACATTTTACTTAAAATTACAGCGAAAATTGCACTGGGCATGCATGATAGCTAAATCGTTATATTATAACCTACAACAATTGCATCTTTCAATTTAGTTAATAATAAAAAATATTTCTTGTTCAATGTTTTGTTCTGGAAATAGTCTAATAAATATATTTTGTACATTAAAGATAATCTGAAAATTCAGCATTCAAAGCGTGTTGCCTTTAAAAAACCGCATTCGTTCATTATGATGTGATTTGACTGAAAAATGACTGCGTCTCGGGCACTTTTTGTCAAATCACATCAAAATAAACTCAAGCAGCTTCTAGGCATCACGTTTTCATGCGCTGAATTTTCGATAATTTTTAATGCATTTAACTTACTACAGAAAATTTTGCCAAATTTTTAATGTGATTCAAAGAAATACATGTCACAAACAGAATTCAATGTGAGGTAATGGCTGTATTTTTCAAAATGTAACAGGGAATAATAAATTCCAAAGAAGAGATAATAAGTAGGCACTACTTCAACAGTTACATCAATATTATAGCATCAGTAACATTGGTGGGAGAAGGCTGCGCATCTGACGAAGATTGTTTACAAAATAGAAACTATATAAACATCTAATGTGAAATATCCAGAATTTAACCCACATATGTTGAAATTTAGAATAAGTGTGGTTGTTTTTAGATACTAACTACCCCCCTGTATTATACTAAATTCTAACATTTTTAACAAATTAATATGGAATTTTTTCCTTTACGTTTTCTAGTTAACAATGATTCACAAAAAGGTCAAGTCAAGTCAATTACTTAAGATATTTCAGTTGTTTTAGTATCAAATTACGCAGAATTGTTTGTATTATAAGGCGCATGTCATAACTCAATTTGGCCACAAAATGACGGTGTTTCAGCAACTGATTCAGATTTGCGATATAAATTCCTAACCACTCTATGCACAATATATATTGTATTAATTTATGACTAATTAATAGCAAACACGTCATTGTAACACATTTCAAAATGGTGCAATTAAATATATTCTTACCAGAGGAAATTATGACTGTAGTAGTTCTTGTTTCCGGTATGAAACATTAAACCAAGAATTAAACAGCATAATTTTTTAATATTATGAATATACGCGTTAATATTTAATTAACTATTCCATAGGAAGATGCATATTTTAATTTCTTTCTGGGTATTATAAATTTATTAGTTTTGTTTTGGTTTTTCGTTATTAAAGTTGCGCAGAGAAATTGTAATATCAGTATCGCCATCTACAATCACTTGAAGTATTAAATAAACCAATAATATTTGGTATTTGAATTTCATAAAACAAAATGTCAGATAGTAATATTATTGAACAGGTATATTTAAATAACGTGTTAACCGCTTTTTGTTCATTCGTCGTAGGTAATTAACAATTAAATAAAATACGCAAGTTTGTAAAATGAATACTGCTAACCTTATGAATTAATTATTAGGTATTAAATTATAATTTCTTGTTTGTACAATTCAAGGATTATGATTTTTATAGACAAATAAAATTATTGCGTTTCCTGTTTTTGTTTGCACAAATATGGCCGGAATATAAGGAATTGTTTACGTTTAGCATAAATCAAGTATTTGTCTACTAGAATACTCTTAGGAATTACAGATTAATATTATTGTCCATTCTATATTCAACGGTAATGTCGTCAGCATTACTAAGTTTCAAAAACTATCGTGAGAGATTTTTCACGAAGGCCAATTTAAAACTGGCTTTTTTACTACCTGGAAGCAAAATTAAGATCAATAAAATCATCATAACATATCAAAAATTTTGAACATCGGAAAAATATTCAGGGTTGGCATGTTTAAAACAAAATGTTTTAAACAAAGTGTTTAAAACATGTTTAAAACATCGCACTGTGTTTCAAACAAATGTTTAAAACATATTTAATACAAAATACTATGTTTTAAACAACTGTTTAAAACATAGTTTAAAACACAGTGCAACGTTTTAAATAAATGTATTATTTTGGAGTTTGTGGAAAAACAAGAAAAGTGATGATGATTGTCCATTCCGATAAATAATTCCGATATAATGGTCACGTGAGCTAAACTGAGCATTTTATTTGCAGAGCGCTGTAAAATCCGTTTAAGAGCGCCATCTAACATCAACTAGTAGTAGCAGACATACTGTGCCTGACACCATTTAATTTTAGTTGAATATAGTTTTTAAAGTTTTAAACCTGTTTTAAACATGTTTTAAACATACCATTTAAAACTTTAAAAAAACCCGTTTTAAACAAAAAAAAACTGTTCAAAACAAAAAAAAACTGTTTTTTTTTGTTTAAAATGAAAAAAACTGTTTTCTTTCCAACCCTGAAAATAATGGAACCGATTTTCGTCACAATACTCTGTTGATTTAATACTTGGTAGATCGGAAAAATGTTACCGTTGCCTATCAAATAATATAAAGGGTGTAATTAGTTTAATATCATTAAAGAAAACTGGTGGTGGGGAACGACTAGACAAATAAAAAACATTATACAACATCGGGGTCTAAAGCCCACAGTTTTGGAAAAGGAAAATAAACAAAAATTTCGAATTTTTTTTAAAATATTGTTTGAGAACTGCTGGAATATTTGGATAGGCTTTATATAGTCGCATCTGGTCGCACATGATACTCTGACATTTGTGCAGATGGGTATAGTGTCGGCGTTAGGGTGGCCCATCTCTATAGGGGGTGAATTTTTTTTGCGTATTTTTTAAGTCTCACCCCACGAAAATATACTATTATACTAGGAATAATTTATGTCAAAGTTTCAGATAATTCGGTGAACGGTAACCCGTGCCGCATTCAGGTAGAAATTTGTAGATAAGATTTTATTACGGTAATACACTTAAATTTTACTTAAAATACAAATATCTACCTCTTTTCTCATAATGTTTTATTGGTGTAATTATTTCCTAGAAATTATTTGTTTTGGAAGTTTGGAAATATAATGCACCTACGGTAGGTTTTTATGTCAGTTTGCAATTGTGTTTTACAGTGGTGACATTATAAGTTATAGCATACGTTCCTTTTTGAAAAAACATTTAACGATGGCTGATGTTAGATCCTTACGAAAGGATACTTTCATTTACTTAGTTGGACACTATTCATCACAAATCATTGGCAATAAATTGCCGTCTAATAGACAAGTATTACAAGTGCTCTTTTATAACATTCGTGAAGTGAAGCTAAGTGTACATGAAAGTGCTAAATTAACAATAAAAGAGGTGTCAGTTTTTTGGGATAAAGCTCGCATTCCGACACGTCAGGATTTTCATTGTGTTAAACAACTAGATAAACTTTATGCAGAGTGGAAGAACTTACAAAAATCGGCTAAAAGGGCCAGTGCGGGAGGTAAAGAAAAAAATTTCGTTGAAAAATTGGACGATCTTTTTGACATTTCTCATGCAAATGCATTGGAGTTGATGAAAATAGATGAAGATAAGCAGTTTTTAATTAACCAAAGAAAAAAGGGACGTCCTGGATTTATGCATGGTATTGATTACCAACTTGCTTCTCAAGAAAAATCAGCTGAGGAGAAATTACAGAAATTATCCGAACGAATGCAACGAAGTCAACAAGAAAAAGCTAGATTAGAGGAAACAGTCACCTGTCCATCATCAAGTAGTAATTCAGCCGACTCCAACGAAAATGAAGATGAAATAATCGAAGCCCAAGAAGAGTTGTTACAAGACCAGCCTGGCCCGTCACAGCCAAAAAAGAGGAGATTGTATGGAACATGTAACATCAGCACACCAAAAATAGCCGCTGCATTTGATGCTTGCAAAATAAGCGACAGGTATGGAGTCCATATTTTGACGGCAGTAGCAGAAGCACTAGGACATGACACCACATCTTTGTCCATCAGCAGAACCACACTTCAGCGCTCTAGACAACGCATCCGCGAAGAAAGAGCTGGAATATTAAAAACTGCCTTCAGTAATTCTGAATTGCCGGCCCCAGTCATCCATGGGGATGGAAAACTTTTACCTTCTCTCACTGGAATGGGAAATATCGATAGATTTGCTATCTTAGTTACTAGTGGAGATATTGAACAACTACTTGGAGTACCAGCTTTGCCCAATTCAACTGGAAGAGAACAGACTGAAGCAGTTTATGATGTGCTTTGTGAATGGAATTTGGACGAAAAGGTAATAGCTTTGTGTTGTGATACAACAGCATCAAATATGGGTTATATAAATGGGGCAGCCACACTATTGCAACAAAAATTAGAAAGAGATATTCTATATTTTCCTTGTCGACATCATATTTTTAAAGTGGTTTTGAGAAGTGTGTTTGACACAAAAATGCCTTCCTCATCTGGTCCAAATGTGCCACTATTTAAACGTTTTAGGGAATTTTGGCCTAAAATAGATCAAAATAAACTAAAAACTGGATTTCAGGTATCAAAAATTAAACACATTTTACAACCAGTTAAAGCCGAAATTGTAAAGTTTCTAAATGCAGCTTTAACTTTGCAACAGCCTCGTGATGATTATAAAGAATTTTTAATGCTTTCTAAACTTTTTGTTGAAGAAGAGCCCACTCACACGACATTCTATCAACCAGGGGCATTTCATCATGCACGTTGGATGGCCAAAGCCATTTACTGTCTAAAAATATTTTTTTTCCAAGATCAGTTCCAACTAACTAAAAAAGAAAAAAATAGGTATTGAAGATATATGTCTCTTTATTGTAAAGGTTTATGTAAAGGCCTGGTTTACAGCGTCATTTGCTAGTAAAGCACCGCTTCATGACTTAGACTTTTGTAAAGAACTCATTAATTATCAAAATATTGACAAAGAAATATCTCAAGCCGCAAGTAGGAAAATAGTGAACCATTTGTGGTACCTTAATTCAGTAAATGTTGGCTTATCTTTCTTTGATGACGATATTTCAGTTACCACTAAAAGAGAAATGTTTAAAGCTTTGAATAGGAAAGCACCAAATCAAGAGGGTATTAAACGACTTATGATTAGTAACATTACTGACGTTGAAAACAAGGAAATTCAGGACTTTGTAAATGATGCCGCTGAGAGAGGAATTAAACTTATTACTGACTATAATGAAATTTTAACAAAAAATGAAGACCAAAAACAGTTTTTACTCCAAGTTGTAAATGATTATAAATCACAGTTTCCAAATGTAAAAAAAGAAACCCTGTCGCATGCTTTGGCCTAGTGCAAAAAATATTGTTTTTATTACTATATGTCTTGTAGATTTAGGATAATATTTGGTACTATGTATGAAAAAAACGTTTCATAATAAAATACACAAAGATAAAACGAGAGTTTTATTTCAAAAACTTCTAGTCTAGTTTTCTTAGACTACGAATTTACAGTAGTATGACACATGTCATAGTCACAACAGATAATGTCTTTGATATTTATATGACTTGATTAGTCATTCTAAAGGTAAATGTTGCTGATTAAAAAAAAAACAATGCATCAACCAAAGAATGTAAATAATTCCATTTACTTTTATTATTGCATAATAATGCATTCTGCGGCACCCCTTGCCTTCAATTTGCCTCAATAATATTTTGAAGGGACTGTTTTTTCTTCAAATGGAACCATTTGCAGGGGTGAGAAATAAAAAATTTCGATTTCGAAAAAGATGGGCCACCCTAGTCGGCGTCTTTGGCGGCGCGGTAAAGATCAAAGACGCCGACATTTTTTGAATGCTTAGTAGATTTGAAGACAACTATACTCTCCTTTGTGATATTCTCAAACAATATTTTAGTTTGTGTCGTTACTTGGTTAAGTACGTACACGCGGCCTACTAGTTCGTTGTTTTTGTATGTTGCTTTTGTTCTTTTTGAATTTTGGGCTACCGTATTTTTGTTTAAGATTCATTTTATTGACTTAGCATCAAGTCGTTAAGTACTTGGTTACGTACAGACACAACTTACTTGTTCGTTCTTTTTGTGTTGACTCTTGGATTTTGGACCAAGTATTTCTTTTTTTATTTCTTTATTGACAATGTTAGTGTGCTTAGTGTTGAGCGTAGTGCGTAGGTCCGCAGTTCGACGTGCCGAAAATATGCATTGATGCAGATGGAGGTCATGTAGAACAATTTATGTAAATCAACGATAATTTATTGGTAAGTTCTAGATTTCTTGAATAAGCCTGTCTACCATGCTGTCACACTGCTGTTACTTTCAAATCAAAGTCGCTGCTGGGTTAGGTATAAACATTATTATTATGAGCAACTTTTGTGGTTATGTGACAAATTCAAAAGGGTTGATCTGTTATTGGATATTACCTGTTAGCCAATAAAGGTTTATTATTACTCGCAGTTTTGTTCTTGTTTGTTTACATTGATTTCCATACAGACCAAAGATTCGATTTTCAATTTTCGATACCTGATTGAAAAAGATTATGCGCGCAACTCGTTAAAAAAATCAGATTTTTCCTAACTTAAAATACACATAACTATTCTCTGTTATCGTATCTCGGACGGCCAACTTTCGTTTTCCAATTTTATGAAATAATTACCTACTCATTCTTTAAGCTTTTAACACAGAACACCTATTTATGTAACAAATGATAATAAATCGCATTTATTTTATAAATTATAAACAACAATAAAAGCTTCAATAATTTTGTTCCAAATTAAAAAACACACATATAAATAAATCCTCTATTTAAACTCCAGCGGCCATCTTGTGCTTGCGTTCTGCAGAAAGTGATAACGAATTATTTACATTTTATAATTGGTATAAAAAGTTCGGTTCAAAACGGTCCCATCAAAGTGCCGCGCTTCTTTGTTGGAGACCACATCGCGGTGAGGACAAAAGTCTGTACACTTTTTTATGACTTTTTAAAAGTAAGAAAGAAACTTCGATGATTCGGAACTATACGTCCATTGACCTAGAAAAGCACTGATTCTCAAATGTCTCTTACCTTAACATTCAAATTCTTGACCTAGATCAGTTTTTGTCAGTGCCCCTAGAGAGAACAGTCATATAGGTTTTTTGTTTGTCTAGTTGGTCCCCATTACTCGTTATTTTAATGACATGAAACTAATTACACCCTGTATACTAGTAGAATCTCGCATAGAAATTAGCAATTAAATGAACGATTCTATTGTTTATAATTATTTATTTGTATCATTTGTATCATATCCATATATACAAATAAATTATTATTGTAATACAAAACATTTGTAGGCAAGTAGTATTTTAATTAAGCATTATGTACCCTAGTTAAAGGAAGTGAACAAAAATGAGAAGACGAATAGAAATAAAATTAACGATTTGAAAATACAAAGAAAGAGTAAGTAATTAATATTACAAGAAAACTTGTTAAATAGTTAAAAATGATAATCGATACTTGCATGAGTTCAGCGGACGTGGTGTATGGCAAGCACGTTTGATCACACTTCTATGGTGTGCTAGGTTCGATTCCCAGCTCCGATGCTTGCAATGTCTGGGGGTAATGGATGTTGTCTGCGTTTTTTTTTCAAATGCTTGGCTTTGGATTTGGGTATTATTTGTGGTGTGTTATGTTATAAATATTGTTACATCGTACTGACTTGTTGTAAGCATATGATAGAAAAAATAAATAAGGAATGGTAGTTAAAAGCTAGACAAATGCACTTCAAAAACTTGTTTTTGGCACCATGTAGTATCGATGGACATAAAATAAATTAAAAATAGTTCACTAAATATCAACAAAGAATTGGCAAGCTGCTGACTTATGTCAATCGAATATTTACCAGAACAACGAACTTTATCTATTGTGTCAGTGCACAATGTATTCTACCCTCTTACTGACGATGGACAGAAGCCAGAAACTATAGTTGCAATAGTTTGTACAGTCCACAGCGGAGTTGCTTAACTTCGATAAATTTGCTGGTACAACATAATTTTTTGTGCTTATATTGCTTATTTTGACAACATCAATCATTCAAATGTCTAATGGGGTCGACGTCCTTATTTTCATGACAAAAATACAGTCAATCCAGAAAGGTATAGACACACATTCGTTTTCTCTCTTAAATGTATGCAATTCTTAAGGATTACTTTCTTTGTGTTGTATTGATAAAAACATAAGAATGATACACACGTATTACCTGTAATTTATACAAGGTTTTACAATCAGATAGATTTAGATGAAAGAATACAGTTCATCTCAAACTTATAGCAACATAAGGCCCAGTGTTTCAATGCAAAGTTAAGCACTTTATCCTACAAATAAATTAGCTAGAAGTTTAGAATATGCTTTTACAAAACACTTTAATATTGCTACTTCATATTCTAAACTTCTAGCTAATTTATTTTTAGGATAAAGTGCTTAACTTTGCACTGAAACACTGGGTCTTATGTTGCTATAAGTTTGAGATGAACTGTAATTCCTAAATCTCTTATTTTTTCTGTATTTTATAAAAGTATTGTATAATAAATTTTGATTTAATTCGATTTGTTTTATGCGATGTTTAGGGTCAGAAAAATCATAGCTAAGTATTATTATGTCAATATTTTAGTTTGGTAAATTATAATTTATAATATATTTTATTATTTTCTATGAAATACAATATTTATGTCTCAGCTTTATACCCAGTCATATCAGTTTACTTACATTTATGCAAAGGTTGTAGCGCATATATTTATATATATTTATTTTTTTAAAATATCAGTAAATTTATTGAAAATTAATAATGTAAATCTTTTCAAGACATGTTTAGACTGATAATATAAATACTTAATTACATAGTTATAGTTAGATTACTTTGTCTCCTAATTCATTAATATTTTAACAAAAAGTTGCACTCGGGCGTGCCAAACTGCGAATATCTATTTGATTAACAATGTTCTCACATACGTCACAAATCACTGTTACGTGGTATCACACAGATTAGGTACACAGTCTGTTGGCTGCAACTTTCACTCGTTTCGTCTTATCAAAAATACCGAAATAACATTGTAAAGTAAGAGTGACATGTCAGCTAATATACGTAAAATTATTTCGAAATTGCGAGACATATTGTATATTACCGTTCCGATAACTTGTTTATCTTCCTTCTTCCTTCTCGATCTTACTCAAAAACCTTAGTAACATTTTGCTCTAATATTATAATAAAAATAATTTACATAAAACATAGCAGATTACACGCCTCTAGCGCTCACCCAGGATGACGGATATTACCAATTTCGGCAGAGAGTGTTTTACCATGTTTTACATGTCTACAAATTAAAAAAAATAGGTCTAACCTCGGGTCTAACACATGTGACCGTGTTTACATATTTATAAGAGAGTCTCCGCACATACAGACACCGAAAATTTTTTACTCCAAAGCAGCAATATCAAGTAAATTCCCTGACTTTTGCCTCATTTCCCTTACCTGTTTCCCTGTATTTCCCTGACAATTTTTTAAAGGTAGGTATTAGTTATTTTCAGAGATGGGTAAACTCCCGGAGTTTTGATTACTCCGAAAGTTTCCAGGAAGCTTTCCTGGAAACTTTCCATTTGGAATATTCAGAGTCTATTTTATGGTGAAATCTGATTCGTGATGATCTAAGCTTCATTTTGATACCAAATAAGTGCATATAAATATATTATTTACATTACTTTTACAGACTTTTACCAAATAACTGATATTATATGACACCCGCTATATGTGCCCTGTGCTATATGAAGAATATGGGGCAATCGGGTGGTTACTCAGCAATTTGTTTTGTTTGAGTTATTAAATAATTAAATATAAATAAAATAATTTATAGAATGTGATAAATATGTGGATTATAAAATTAAAAATTTATGTAAATGTCATATGTAAGTCGTAACTCCTATTTTGTGCAGAAACAGAAATGTAGAAGGCAAGACAGAAATAAGATCTAAATATCATATTATAGTTATATTGAATTAAAAGTGTAAAACAAATAAATAAAATAATAAATAAATGTTTATTTAATTTTAAATTTTAACACTTAAAAAAATAATAACAAGAAAATAATATCAAAATAAATTAAACCATCCACTATAACACAACATAACATTCATCATAATTTTATTAAAATAAAACTAAAACTATTCAATATTTTATAATTTGTAAAAATATAAAAGTATATTTCTTTTTAATCATTTTCGTAACAGAAAAAAATGCTAGATATTATTCATCGAGAAGCGATAGTGCGGGTAAACAAATAAACGTAACTTATCATATGTCTGTCAACTCATTCTTGATCATAGCCAATAGCACGAAATTAGAGAAATTTTGTGCCAATAGTAATAATCCGAGCGGTGACCATATGAAACCCTACGTCATCAAACATCCGATTAATTTTTGATAATTTCGAAAGAATATCAACAAATTAAACCTGGATTTCTGGCGTTTGAGGTTATGTTAGATCGTCGTGGCGGCAATTTCAAATTTATGAGAACAACTGTAAATATTCGTGAAAAATTTGGAAACTTTCCCGGAGTTTTGGAAACTTTCCCGGAATTTTGGAAACATTCGGAATATTCAAATATTTTAAAGGAAACTTTCATTTTTATCAAAACTCCGTTCCGGAAACTTCCGAAAATTTCCTGGAAACTTTCCAATGGAAAGTTTCCTTGACCCATTTCTGGTTATTTTTGCGAGTAAAACTTATATTGTGGTTCGAATAATACAAAATTCCAAAATATAAATTTATCTAAAAATTGAGCGCACTAAAATAAAACAAACATTTAAACAATTTCTTTCTTTATTCAAATAGGTATTTTCCTCTGTAATAAATCACTTTCGTGTTTGATTTTCAGAACTTAATAAAGGCCAAAAATATCCCCCTGACAAAACTTGAATTGTCCCTGATATTATTTTGAAAAAGCCATTATCCCCGGGTTCTTCCTGTCTCTTTTAGGTTATTTGAATATTCCGATAACATCGGTTTTCTAGGTTGCTAGGAACCCCGTGTGAGCTCACGGTGTTATAAAACTGATTTCCTTTTTTTTATGACGACTATTAAATATTTTTTTCAGTTATAATGTACTTATTTGACTAAATCAAATAGGTATAAAAATGAAGGCGTCTGCAACTACGGAGGAATGAAATAACCACTGTAGATATTAATTTAATAATAATATGGACTGTATCCGTAGGGGCGAAAATTCTAGGCCATACTTTAGAAGTAAATTGTAATACACAAATTGTGTATTGTGATTACGACACATTCATAATCAGAAAACTGCAAAAAACTTATTATCAAATTCGACTTAATTTTTTTATGTCTGATATCCTATTAAAAATCTGAATGATCTTAGTCTGAGACGTATTGGTAATATTTTTTTATATGCTGGTACAATATTTACTGTTTATGGACAGTTAAGAAAACATATTTTTAGTGTAGGTACTAGACAAAATATGGAAATCTAAATTCAGTTCTAATTCATCATTCATAAATATGGGTCAATTTCTTATTGGTAACTATCTATACCCATGTTACCTTCATATCATGACCTACACCCATCCAAAATAACAGAGTTTCTAAGAAAGTGATAAAAGTAACTGACTAACCAAAATAGATATATAATTTTTAGTTTCTATTGAACCATTGCAGAAATATTTCCTAGTTTTATTACATATTATGATGTTAGAATTTTGAAATAAGCTTAGAAAAACGTGTGAATACATTAAATTTTTCAGATCACATAAATTAGGACTTGTCAAAGAGAATCAAAGAAAACCATGTCGTAACAATAGACACCGAGGTACACTTATGGGTTCCGTCCGTAGCTGACCATCATATATCACACCAAAAGTGCAATAGATGACGACAGTGCTATAGTTAAAACGCATTAGCCTTCATAGCCGTGAAAACTCAAACAAAAACTAAATGGAAGTGTATGATGTTAATATTGTCTATTATTTTTTATTTGTGGCATATTCAAACGGGCACCGCATTAGCATGTGTTTTAGTGAAAACTAACACGGTAAATATTGTGAAAAATCCCAAAGATCGTATTTATAGCGATGTGAGTGCGGTAAACATTATATAGGTGAACCATTTAGAACATTCAATGTAAGGCTTAATGAACATAGAAATTACGTGGAAGGAGGAGAACATTTGAGCAATAAAAAATTTATTGTGAATACATGTGTAATAACAATCATAGGATCCAGTGGGACGCGAAAATTCTGGCAACTAAAGGTAAACAAGGAATTCACTATTATTTTGTTAAATAAGTATAAATCCAGATATAAATCTGTGTTAAATTGTTCTATAAATTTTTGTACTAGCTGGTTGCCAATCCCCAGGGATGAAGTAAATAGAAATCAAATAAATATAATTTAATGAGAGACATAATGCCTCATGTGACTATGGAAATACAAAAACAGCAAACTAGCATGTTTGAGGTACCAAGTTTTGAAAACGGAAATAGATCATTTTTTTCTAAAACGCCGTTAACAGCTATTAATTTAATGTTTATTTATAGAATATAACAATTTTGTTTCAATTTACTTACATATTTTTAAATGTGACACATTTTGTGGAATCAGGAATATTAAAAACAAACCTCCGATCAATTTGGCACAGAAATTTCATTCATTAAGTTTTCAAATATTTTTACAAAAGTAGCAAAAAAAAACAACAAAGAGTAAGAAATAAAATTATGTCAAAATCAAAACCAAAACTATACGAAATTAAACAATTGAAATGTCTATGAAAAAATATAGCAAATAACCACCCTCATCAAATTATTGTATCCTGTTCACTTATAGGCCACATCAAAGCTAGAAACTGAACATCTACTGAAAAAGGAACCAGAAAGAAATGCCCTGTGATATTACGATGACAGTTCGGTATTTTCTAGTCGAAAGTTTACAGTGGAGACACAAATTTAAAATTTAGAAGAAGACGTAAACTATGGACATTAGCACTGTATATACCGTAGCCAATAAAGTCCGCGTTTGATGATAATTAAAAAAATATATGTGTTAGTACTAATATGGCCCGGAAAATGTAATTATCCTGTATCTTAAAGTGAAGCAGACTTCTGTTGTATAACACTGACAAATATACCTATATGAAATCTCGTGTGAAATGGTTCAGAATATATAATAATAATAATAATAATATTTATTCATGTAAGCCGTATAAAATACAGATATGAAAAGTCATAAAAGGTATACACACATAAAAAAATAAAATAAATAAATAAAATAGTGACAAGCAACAAAATAAAATAAGAGATAACATAAGTAACATACACATTTCTTGCAAATATCCAGTCAATATACATATTAGATACATTTATATTTAAAAAGTACCACTTAAGAATTCGCCAGCGCTATAATAGCATCCATTAGAAAGTAAAGTTCTAACTTCCTTTTTATATATCATATAATTTGATATGTTCTTTACATGGGCTGGTAGTTTATTATAAAATGTTATACAGTTATAGGTTGGTGATCGTTTAAATGTAGTGGTATTGTATCGGGGGATACGTAAAAGATTGCCATGTCTTGTACTGTGATCATGGACAGCGGAATTAGCTTCAAATAAATGAAGATTTTTTTGCACGAAGGTTAAACATTTATATATATATAAATAGCAGGTGCAGTTAAGATGTCTTTATCTTTAAACACTTGTCGGCAACTTTCATTAGTTTTCATATTAAATATTAATATTAGAATTTTCTTTTGAGCAATAAAAATTCTACTGAAGTCTTTACCACGACCCCAGCTAATAATATTCAAGGAAATGTGTGAATATGCCATAGCATAGTATATATTTAAAAGACCCGAGATAGCCAAGGTGTCTTTCATTTGTAAAATGGCGTAGTAGGCCTTATTTAGTTTTTTACTAACATTGTCAATCTGATCATCCCAGGTAAGTCTATTATTCAGGTGAATACCTAGAAACACTACTGAATCGGAAAATTCAATACCATCTACCAGTTGAATATCACTCGTAATATCCCTTCGAATAAAAAAATTTATGCGTTTAGTTTTCTTGCTCTTCATGATTAGTCTGTTTTTTTGACACCAAGTGTCAAATTCACAAATTGCATATTTTATTGCTGATTCAAGTGCCTGAGGGGATTCTGCGGATACAGTAATTGTAGTATCATCCGCGTACATTGTGAGGATCCCACTAGTGATATGTTCTGGCAGATATTTTTTTAAATGTTCAGTTTAATCACTTTTGACACGCATTTTTAAAGTACCTATTTAAGATTCAGTTATTATAAATGCATGTTTAGGATCCACTCTCGTATAATGATTCAGAACCTATTTAAAAAAAATGTTATTTAGTTACTTCTCTTACTTTTGATACTGCATTTGGAATATGCCCATTTAAAGTTAAATTATCATGAATTCATGTTTAGGTTCCACTTCGGGATCCACTTTTAAGATTGACCCATGCCCATTATAATGAGATATGTATGCTAATTACATCAAATATCAAATCGTTTGTTTCTCTCATTTTGTCTTCAAAACTGATAATTACTCTACTTAACTGATTTAAGATATATATGTTTTTTGGTTAATATAAATTCGCTAAATTTAAGAGAATTTCCAGGAAACCGAGCAGAAAACGTACTCATGTTCTGAAATTTGAAACAAAGAGAGGATTTTCACCGTATTATGGAGTACATCCAATGTGGTATTATTTAAAGTTTATTTTTGAAGAAAAATGGTAATTCGTTCATTTGAAATCTGAAAAATTATAAATAATAAGAAAGCAAAAATATTCAATAGAAATGTAGATACTACGCTTTCTGTTTTATAATTTAGGCGTTTCCTTTCTTTTATATTTTTATTTTTGCATATTTGTACCACCATCCAAAACTGAGTCAATCATTATCTAACCAGTCCTTTAGGATGCACCAGTTATTTATCAAGAAAATCAAGATCTGGAAATGCTTTGAGTAAGCAAGTCTGACAACAGCTTAATTTTTTTTAATCAAGAAAACTTATGAAGAAGTACAAACTTTATAATATATAAACATTGAGATTATAAAAACCATTGACATAAAAACAATCCTACCTTTTATATAAAATAATCCAAGAGATAGATAGGCAAATTCTTTAAGAAAATAATGAAATGTTTACAACACAAGAAACACAGTCACAAGAAAAACACTAATTACAGTACATAATACATAAAACACACACCAGTATCCAAAAGTTCTATAACAAAATGCAAAAATTCAATTGCAACACACCACCCGCAATAAATACCAAAACTTCTGTGTAAATAGTGTCACAATGTATATTGAAAACGTTAATTAGTCGAACTAGTATTTATGTCATCATTAGTACCACGCCGAATAGATGATGTTCTTTGCCCAACGTGCTGGGCAATAATAACAGTCGGCTGTGACTTCGTCGTCGAGAACGCTGAGCGGTTGATCAGAGATTGCTGTGAATGCACTCGGCGCGACGACCAGGTTTTGCTCCTTGTCTCCCCCACAACGCAACGACAACGTTCGCTTGCTAAGCGGTAGACAGAAAATGAAAAATGTACAAGAATCCGACTCTTGCTAGTGTTGCTCTGTCCGCAAACGTTCGAAAAGACTGCAGTGGAAATAAAAATAATGGTTTTCACTGTTTTTTCTTGAAGGAAGTATATCGAAGGATGTACGGTTCCAGGATGAAAAACGCAATTGGAGGCGTTAGTGCAGAAACAGGACGTCTCTTTTTGTCAATTATTATACATGGTGGTCCAAAATTGTCTCTGTGGCTGATAATACATCCAAAAATTAAGGTACTCTTTTATATAAAATCATTTCCAAAAATGAATAATAAAGGAGGCAAATATCAGTTTTGCTGCCATATTTTCCGCCCAAGTGGATACCAGTTTACATAGGGTCAGTAAAACCCTGTCCTCTATTTAAGGGGAAGTTTTAGGGAGTGGCTGTCAGCATCTTACTCTTAACTTTTTATTTTTTACCTATTTCTAAAAGTAAAATAATTTTTAGATCACCAGAAATAAAAAATGTATTCTTATTGCAATCCGGTAAATTGAGCCATTTTCATGTAATTTATATTCACAATAATACCAAAACATAATGACGCAACTGGAAACAACTTAAGTTTGCAGGAATTATATCTAGGTTTCATTCCCCCCTGCAAAATTTTCATTGACGGTTCCAAATCCTGTAGCGGTGTTGGTGTGTTGTGTATATTTAAAATACCCAAGACTGGTTTAAGTATAAATTAAATAATATGTACTCTGTATATACTGCAGTATCTATCGGAATAATCAGAGCCTTAGACTGTACCATGTGCAACAGATAATTTCGTAATATTTTTAATTTATTATGACAGACGGCCTCAGTTTTAAGACCGCCATTTCTAATCTAGCAAACCACATATACATTCAAATTCAATTATTGTACGAATTATGGAAAAGCAAGCCAGGTTAAAAGATCTCAATAAATTTTTTATATTATTTGGGTTAAGGAACACTCTGATATAAGAGGCAATATCATAGCAGACAAGTTAGCCAAGTCTTCAAATATTGATGGGGACTCCATCGATAATTTACCTCATTCTGACATAATTCCAGTCTTGAAAACAAATATGAAACAACTCTGAGGAGGGGAGTGAACTAAAGTATGTAAGAACAACTATATATTGTAAAATTAAGGACAAGTTGCCTTCTTTTGGCTTATAGAAGTCATCCAAATAGAGAACATCAAATATGTCAGATGTAAGTATAATTAGGCATACAGAGCTGTCAACTCTCTATAATCGGAAACACCTCTTGTGATTGCAATGGACATTTGGATGATATCAATCAGTGGACTTCTTAGTGCCACCAAAATTCACGTTATTAATGCAAGAACTAATAAAAGTAATATTCCGTTGCCACAATGCAACATATCACTTAATCATCTTATCGTCGGGATGATCATTTAAGAATAATTTTCTGAAACTTACTAAACGTCAGTTAATTTTAATTTAGCTGTTGTCTCCTTATGCCTACCTTATTTTGTATTTAAAAAAAGCCGCCTTGAACGGCACCTTAGCGTGAAGTGTGTGTCCCTGTCTATCATTCATTATTGTTTTAAGTACTGGATGGTTTTTTGATCTTGTGTTGGGTTAGGGTACAACAATAGATTATTCGTGGCTGGATAAGCTTAGGTCGAAGCTCAGGAAATCCTTTTGTATAAAGATGCTTTGAAATATTATATTTTTCCAAACCGTCAACTTTATTAAAATGAAGTGACATTTATTTTCTTTTATGGTAACTCATTAGACTTTTTGCTTTTTTTTCAATATTTCATTTTAGTTTTTAAATAGATCGATAGGATAGATAATTTATTAACCATCAGATGATATAATTATTGTACGTACTTATGGCAAGTCAATTCAGTAACATTCAAAAAAACCGCTGCCCAAGAAATCACTACTTCCACATCCAGATTTTCTATCCAAGTCACTGATAACGGGAACATTTTGTTTGTGGAAATAATTGTTTATGGAACCTTAATAATATAATATTTGAAATCATCTACCCCAAAAACCCATAAAACGATACCCCACATCGGTAATGGGATGAGGGTGGTGATAGAGGTGTGGTAGTGGGGGTGGATGAAGTAAAAAAATCTTTTGAGGTTTCTGGTTCTTGTACACACACTAAATCACATTTTCTTTTCATCCCCTTTGAAAAAGGAAATTTTTTTAAGCCCTTTGCTTCTCTTGTATATACTAAATACCAATTTTAAGGACTCTTACCTGCTTGATTTACATATTTACCCCAAATTTGCCCCCCAACCCTTCGACGGAACAAGATGAAAATATAATCTAGTTTGAGATTTCGTTAAAGTACATATGTGTACAAAATTTCAAGTCAATATCCCAGAGTAAACGTGTGCACAAAAAAAGTTACAGACCGACAGACAGACAGAAACTTTTTTCGCTCAAACTTAAAATCTCGACGTTTCACGACATTCTAAGCCCATTTGAACAATAAAAATTTTTAAAAATTTTTTTGTCGTTACTATACTCCGAGCTATACTCGTTACTATACTTCCACTGGATGTGGAAGTAATATACAAATACAATATAAAGTAAATAGTCCCTGCTCATACTAAAATTTAACATGAGAGACATATAATTAGTCATATAGGTATATTTATATTACTAAAATGGAATAAAGAAAAGAAACAATAATAAAAAATATATGTGAATCTTCAAACAAGCTATAAACTGTATTAGTTTCTATGCATACATTCCTGTAAATTATAGTACCCATTTTCAAAAAGAAAATTATTTGTGTCCTTTACTAATGTATGACAATTTTCTAAAAGCATTGTAACAAATTATACAATTATAATAAAAACAACGTTTAAAGTTACTAGTTCTGTAGTCTATGACTTCAAGACAATGTTGTGAATTACTTCCACATCCAGTGGAAGTATAGTAACGACAAAAATTTTTTAAAATTTTTATTGTTCAAATAGGCTTAGAATGTCATGAAACATCGAGATTTCAAGTTTGAGCGAAACAAAAATTTCTGTCTGTGTGTCGGTATGTCTGTCGGTCTGTAACTTTTTTTGTGCGCACGTTTACTCTGGAACCGTTTGAGATATTGACTTGAAATTTGGTACACATATGTACTTTAATGAGATCTAGAACTAGATTATATTTTCATCTTGTTCCGTCGAAGGGTTGGGGGGTAAATTGGGGTAAATTTGGAGTAAATAGCTAAATCAAGCAGGTAAGAGTCTAGAAAATTGGTATTTAGTACATTAAAGAGAAGCTAAGGTCTCAAAAAAATTTTTGGCATTAGCCACCCCCATTACCACCCCCACCCCATTATTAAAGGAGATGAAAAAAAATGTGATTTAGTGTGTGTGCAAGAACCAAAAACCTCAAAATATTTTTTTACTTTATCCACCCCCCACTCCCACCCCCTGTCACCACCCCCACCCCGATACCCCACTACCGATGTGGGGTATCGTTTTATGGGTTTTTGGGGTAGAGGATTTCAAATATTATATTATTAAAGTTCCATAAACAATTATTTCCAGATACAAAATTTTTTCGTTGTGTGACTTGGATAGAAAATCTGGATGTGGAAGTAGTGATTCCTTGGGCAGCCGTTTTTTTCTTTAAGTTTAGTGAAAATCGAAATGTATTTAAAATTAATATATTAGGAAGAGGTAAAAGTTTTTTGTTAAAAAATGTTACTACAACCAATTTGAATGGAGTTTTCACAGGTAAATTTATCTAAGCTTGCAGTAATTTATTTTTTATTTCATCGAAATCGTTTTATGAAAATCTGTTTAGCAGAACCGATCTCCACAATAAGCGTATTTGCGCGGCATACACTTTCATGATTAAACTTCTGTATTATTCAAAAAAATTAGAGAGTATTCCAGAAGATTTCACAAAATACATTTCTGAAATATTTCAGAATGGTGATTCTACCTTAAACGTCGCTTACAAAGAAGCTTTTTTTAATTTCAAAATTCCATGCGAACGTAGTCGCGGGCACAGTTAGTTTTATATAACAGAGTACCGTTACTTTTGAATGCATTATCAGTCACAAAAATACCAGGTGCCAATTTTAGACCACCGTATATAACTACTCCTACATATTGGGGCTCAAGTGTGTATCATCATTATGTATTAACGAGGTTTCTAACCTGTGCTCTTACCGAATAATTTTATGTGAATTGCCCGAGGTACTTGGAATCAATTAAGAAGAAAATTTCATGCTTCAAGTGCCGCGTGTTATATCGCATTGCTATTTACAATGAGAATAGGACCATTTGCGACCGCTTTTCTTTAGATCATCTCATTAAAAAATTAGTGAAAACGAGTTTTTTTTCCTCTTAACCTAAATAATAAATACTGTGTTATTTCTAGATTGATTTGTCAGCTCAGTAGGTTTACCGTTAATGCATATGATCAATGTGTTACCATTTTAAATAATTTTTGTAATTTCTAATACCTATATTACTTAACAGTATGACCGTCTAGAGAATCGCGAAAACATTGATCGGCAAATACTGACCTAGTTACTATCTTGTTACTTCCGCAGTTTTAAGAAAATCTATAATAGAACTGTCTGGATGATTTAAATTCCGGAAGGGAAGGAAAGGAGGTATGACTCTTCTTCTTTTAGTAGAAAATTAAAACAGCATACTCAAACCCCACAAAGTAGTCATCAGAAACATAATAAATACATGAAATAAATACTAATGACTCAAGAAATGGTATGAAGCTACACATACTATAAAAAGTTATTGATAGGGAATGTTTACAAAAATGAAAGAACTTCGGAAATGTGAAGTAGAATTTAAAGATTTCAATGTTGTTTATGTTTAGAGAATATTATTTAGGTATTAAGCAAATCACAACTTACACACTTTTTTTCATCATTTCATCATTTATTTAATTTCAGTTATTCGCACTTTTTTATTTAATATGAAATTATATATTTTCTGTATATTGGAACCTTATAATAAATAAAAAAGTGTTTCCTTTGCTTAATACCTAAATATCATTCTCTAATCATGATGAAAGCAAATAAATAAGAAATAATTAATTGTAAAAATAAATCAAGAAGAGGCTTATAAATAATGAATGAATGTTCCATACTCTACTTAACTAACTAACGAGTTCGAAAAAACTTGTACAACTTTTCCAGAGTTGAAATAGAATGTAAAGTTTAATAATTGTTGTGAATCACTGAATTTCTATAAAGATCTAAGTATCTTCAATATATTTTTTTGCTTTAAAATGTTAGGAATCCTATCATGTAATTCAATACTTCATCAGTACTAGTTAGAATAATAGTTGTTTTGATTGATTCTCCAATGATTAGTGTTTTAAAGTGTTTTCCTATGTAGCATATTAGCGTGACCAGATTAAGGTACCAATATACAGAAAGTAGTTAATTTCATATTAAATAAAAAAGTGTAAATGACTCAAATTAAATAAATGATTTAAGTATTTTCAATAGATTTTTTTTGCTTTAAAATGCTAGGAACCCCAACATGTAATTCAATACTTCATCAGTATTAGCTAGAAGAGTAGTTGTTTTGATTGGTTCTCCAATGGTTAGTGTTTTAAAGTGTTTTCCTATGTAACATATTAGCGTGACCAGATTAAGATACCAATATACAGAAAGTAGTTAATTTAATATTAAATAAAAAAGTGTGAATGACTAAAATTAAATAAATGATTTAAGTATTTTCAGTACATTTTTTTGCTTTAAAATGCTAGGAATCCTATCATGTAATTCAATACTTCGTCAGTATTAGCTAGAAGAGTAGTTGTTTTGATTGGTTCTCCAATAATGAGTGTTTTTAAAGTATTTACCTGACTAGTATATTAGTATGCCCAAATTAGGGCAACAGTATACAGAAGGTAGGTAATTCCATAATAAATAAAGAAGTGAGTAAGTTGTGATTTGCTACAATATTTTTTAATCATGATATAATGAAAGCAAATAAATAAAAGATAATTAATTGTAAAAATAAATCAAGAATTTGTTTATGTTTATTAAAATGTTTAATAAAACAAATTTATTGTTCCAAACAATGAATTAAGTAGTCTGATATAGACACTCGCTGTTGTTGAATTTCGACAACGGTTTTTTTCGTTAATAATTTTCCCCCGAAACTAATTTTATACATTTTTTATGCCTTTTAACTATATTACCTATACAATTAGACAAATTATTTTAGCGGGCTCAGCTGTTGTCTTATGAAAATTGAATTTCAGTCAAATTGGCTGAATTTTTAATGTGGCATATTTCAACTTGGTAATCAAAGGTTTTCATGGACCCAACTTGATCCAACGTCTAGTTTCTGAGATACAGCTAAAAAAAGTTGCAAGCGGTCAAGTTAAAATTTTCGAATTTGTCACTGTTGTCAATATACCAATTTTATATTGTGATACTTGCTAATAGTTTTAAAATATTTTGAAATAAGATTTTCCGTTTTAATAAAAATAGCGTAGAAAAAAAATTGAAGAAATGTTGGTGAAGGCGACAGAAAATTCGTCCTAAAAATAACAAGTGAAAAAATAGTATATTATTCAACGAGCGGTAATATAGGTAATATCTCACGCAGATGAAAATTACAACACGAGCCGAAGGCGAGTGCTGTAATTCATCCAGTGAGTTTATTACCATTACCGCAAGTTGAATACTATACTTTATCTACGATTATAACAATAAATAATAAATTGAGAAAATTTTGTTTAAATTACCTACTCAGTTTGTTTATTAATAAAATTAACTGTAAAATTTAATTTTTGTACACCCTTTTATATTCGTTGTCTTCAAAGATTTAGCCACCTTTAAGCGGAGGTAGAATGTGATTTTTAATCGAAATAGTGCATAAACTGCTTGTAGACAAAAAATCAGCTTTGTAGATTAATATTCCGCGGCGGAAAATGCAAAACTTCTCCGCGAACTGCAATAGCCCGGAGCGCATATTCGGTCAAAAGTCTTGTTTTCTATGTTAGAGAAAAAATAGCGTCGGAAAGCTCAATCAATTCTCTTTACATAAGCTGTCTACAAATTTTTCGAAAAAAAAATGATAATTATCGAGATATTCGAGGAAATGTAGGAAATTATACGTTTTCCTATGGAGTGTATGTAAATCTTAAAAAAATAATTTTTCTCAGAAACCTTTGTTTCGAAGGGCCAAGATTAACGGAGCGTCAAAGTCGTACATGATATTAAGTGAACATCGTATGTGAGATCGATTTCAGTTAATTACCGATTAATTACGGTGACAAAATTGAGAAATTTTACCAAAAAAAAAGTCCCAAATCCCGCCCCGTCTAATTCCTTCATTTTTCCTTCAAAAATAAAAAAAGAATTTTAGCAAATTTAATTCTATTTAAATTAACTAGAGTAGTCTTTTGGCGTAGAAGCCAAGATTAAAAAGTCGCCAACTGTAGAAGCTCAAAATTTGCGATTTTTTGCCATACATGGCCAACATTTCAGTAGTTATCTCCGAAACGAAAAAAAAGAAAAAAACCAAAATTCTGATGGTGGCAAAAGATTCGTAGTGGAAAATACTCTTTGACCTTGTTTTTTATATCGAACTAACTCCCACCATTTCGGAGATATCTGCGAAAAATAAAAAAAAACAGCTTACATTTCGGAGCCGAAAAAATTGCAAAAACATGCAATCTCGACACGTTCATATTTCTCGAAAAACACCATTGGGGCGGCCGTACGATGTAGCGACGTAAAGAGGAAGTCTTCCAGATAAACCTGATCGTAAATTGCATGGCGAAATTCGAAAATTCGGCTCAGCACGTACGAATCAAAAGTAGCATTTTGTGACATTTCAGAAAATCTATCTCTTTTTGTAACGTGTTGTTTAATTTTTTACTCATTTTTGCAACACTAGAAGTTTGGTAGACTTGCACTTTCATCAATGATATTGTTTAAGCTATAATGGGAAAAAAAATCTAGCTTTATAGATATTAACGCGAAAAATCTGTCGCTACCTCCCTGGCTACCACCTTCGTGTGTCGCACTTTACGCCGATTAGACAGGCTAGGCATGGAGATAGAGGTGATTGGCTCTGTACCTAGCGTGAGTTATAATAACTCACGCTATTTGTTTGTGGATACTATTAATTGTTCAAAAGCAGTTCATTAATTAGTATATAACCTAATGAGAGTAGATGAAATCTTTTGCATAAACCTTGTGTCACCCGGATCAAAAAACTCTCATTGAAAAACTTTCGGGAATGGCTGCTTTGACATATAATACTATAAATAATATTGTATACAGTATAATAGACCATCATTAAATACGTAAACAAAGTTTTAGCTAATTTCACGGATTTATTTTTTACCTTTCATTTTTAAGACGGATTTTCTTTCGCTTTCGTAAAAATTTTTCAAATTTTATTTTTTTCCACGCTATTTTTAATAAACCAAAAAAAAAGTTAAAAACCAATTCTACGCCCCAAAAACGGGGAAAGCAACCTTAATATTGCAGTTTCTTGCCGACTTCATGAAACTCTGCAATAAAATTGTCTACAGAGCGTAGACTAACAGTCAGAGAAAGTAAATAAAAAATAAATAAATAATTTATTTGCTTCTTTATTTTATTTAATGTGCCAATTCTGGAATGGGTATGATACCGATAAAATATCGTATGTAATATACCAGTTCATTATTTAAACACACTACATGATATTATTGACAATGTATGGTTAATAATTCAACTGCACAGATGGTAAGTGAGAGTACATTCTATAATTTTAGGTTTTTGATCAAGGCTATATTGCAGTTCAACAGATCAAACCTGCTTTGTTGTGAGTTATAATTATCGTATACTGGATGAAACGGCAAATATTTCAGTATGATAATATGAAGTGTTGAAAGACAGGAGTTAAGATATTGTTATGAAGGATTAAGACATGCAATGGGTATTAATAAACTGTTCAGTAAATATTTATTTTGTTTATTACAAAATTGTAAGTGAGCAGTATTTAACAAAATTTTGCAAAATAAACAAATAGGAATTATCAGTAAAATAATACATGTTGCACAAAAGTTACTGCAGTATAAAGAGCAAGTTAAAAAAAATATCAGATACACAATATTTCATTCTAATTTGCCCAGTGAAAACAATAAACGTTCAGTAAAAACGAATAATAATAATAATAATAATAATAACAACAATTTTAACAACAATAATAATATATAATATATATTATTTATAATATTATAATATTACTAAATTATTATATTATAAATATTAAATATAATAAATTATTAAATATTAAATTATAATATTATTATAATATTAAGTATTATAATAATATTTAATAATAAATATTATAATAATATTTAATAATAATTTTTTCGTGAAAATGTCGGAAACAAGGGAGAACTGTCCAGAATCGCGTGAGCGAAAAAAAAAATAATAATAACAATAATAATAATCGTCCTCGACCACCAACTCAAGACAATGTTTGTCGTGGAGTTCTCGGCTCCTGCGGAGAACGACATTGTCTTGGAGGGGGAGGAAAAACGGACAAAATATCGAGATTTGCTCTTCGAACTCCGCAGACTCTATCCAGGCCATACTGTTAAGATAGTGGTACTGATCATAGGAGCCCTCGGTGGAGCGAGACACACACTGCTTTCGGAACTGAACATCATAAGGGCATGCCGAAACTCGGCAGAGATCTTGGCCGTTAGAATGCAGAATTCCCGGACCCAGTAGTCACTTACCCCACGGAGTTGGGGAGTGGCTACCGGTATTACAAGCTCCCCTCTGTGAGGGTCGGAGCCACAGAGAAGGGTGACTGGTTTTTAACAAACAAAAAAATAATAATAATAATACTAATTACTCCATTGGAGTAATCAAGAGGAGCTGCGACAACTCGATGTAGGAACTCGCAAAAAGATGCATTTCTATAGGAGTCTGCATCCTAAATCGTCCGTTCCATGGTTATATCTCCCACGACATCGGGGAGACCGTGGTCTCTTGAGTTTGGAGAGTCTTCATAATAGGATGGTTCTGGATGGAGCCTGTAAGGTCATAAGGAGTTCGGATCCCCTCCTCTACATGGTCCTAGACCATGAAAGTGCAGAGGTAGGAGCCTTTTTGTTTAAGGCATCACGCAGAGCCGCCGATAAACTCGGTCTGGTCTTCGACGCTGAGCGGGTTAATAACGATTCTGTCGTCGAGTTGGAACCTGCACGGCAAAAAGCCCAAGTCAAAGCTGCTGAAATTAATCTAATTGTGCAGCTACACTCGGATAAGCCATTGCATGGGGTCTTCTATGAAAATATAGAAGACCGCGGCTTATCCGAAAGGCTGAACTTTGCTTTCTTAAGGTCAGCCGGGCTGAAGTCTGAGACCGCGGGATTCATAATGGCGTGCCAGGATGATATATTCAACACACTCGTCTATCGAAGTCGTGTCATGGGTATAGAGGTCCCTGATGTCAGCTGCAGGGCCTACCGCAGGGCGCCGGAGACATTAATGCATTTGCTGTCGGTTTGTCCAGTATATGTAGTCCCGGCCTATACCCAGAGGCACGACGCTGCATTACGAGTGCTTTATAGTAGAGTAAAATCTGGAAGTAAAGTCGCTTAGTTTTCGAGAAAAAAAAAACCGGCGTAGAACCAAACCAGACTTAGTGGGATTCTTAGTAAGATAATCGTGTACACGAAATCGTTTTTTACGACATTTTTCGGTGGTCGAGAACTTTTTTATTTCGGAAAAACTCAAAAAAATAGATTTTTAATGAAATATGTTTTTTAACGTCTCCACCGCTATATCTCTGAAAATATTTGTGCTATCAAGCTATTTTTTTTTTAGATTAAAGTAGACACAATAGCGCTTCGAACAACGTCCCACGTGAACCCGATATATTTTTTTTTAAGTTGGTAAAATAATAGGAAACTCAAACTTGTTATTTTCAGTAACGTAATTTTAGGCAATCGAGAAAAAAGTTTATTTATGAAAATTTGTATATACATGCTGCGTACAAATTGAAGCCAATAGTTGAAAAAAGTTTTTAGGATAAAAATTTTTCATGTCCCGTTCATAGTATTGAGTCAGCGATTTTTTTTAACGGGCCAAAGTCATATTCTTGCGCGCTCGGCTGTAGCAAGCCTGCCGACTGCAACGATCTGACGATCCCGGCCGGGGTGTATATAATAGTTTAACTTATATCAATAGGTACAAAACCAGTAGTGATCAAAAGCATCTAGGGGATCAATATTATTGTTCAATATTTCATATATTGTACAGTAGTATTGATCATATGTTGTTAATATTAAGAAATTGTATAATAAATATTAAATAGTCTCCTTTTAATAATAAAAAGACAGGTGGTGGTAGTAGTACAGTACCTAGAGGTAAAAAAAACTTCGAAGTAATGTCATATTGAACGGATTTCGTTCATTTTTGGCAGTATAACAGTAAATGTTTCGCAGAAAAGTTTCTATATTGAGCGGGGGCTTGTTAATTTATAGGGGGTGGATGCCACCCACTTTGAGGGGGCGGCACTTAAAAAATATATGAAGTACAATCATATTTTAAGAAGAAAAGGTTCTATGCAATTTTTCACATAAATTGAAGTTTTTAAGTTATAACGACTTCAAAATTGCGATTTTAGCTTAAAAAAAGGTATTTCTAAACGGCTTTCGTCAAGTATCTCAAAAAGTATTACTTTATCGAAAAAACGTTATATTACAGAAAGTACAAACTGGGAATTAATTATATTTTTTGTTTATTGATGTAGGATTAATATTTCGGAGATATTTAAGTTTACATTTGGCATCCAAGTGTTCGTAAGATAACTATTTAGAGTGAGAGTTAAATATCTCAGAAACTGTGACACCTACGCCAAGGATACTAATAGATACAATAATAGGTTATTAATTAAGCTCTTAACTATTTTTTTATTTGTTTATGTAGCATAAAAAACAAAGAAGTTATGACCGAAGCAATGTCCGTCTACACATTATTTTAATAACAACGTCGCCATTTTGTTACTGTAATTAGCCAGTAATTAAAAAAAAAATTAATTTCAAACACGGTTTCTCATTAATATACAGCATGACGTAGATGCTCAAATTTTTTGGTTCGTATACAGCACTTGCTTTAGAAAAAATACAGTTTAAACTATAAAGGTATTTTCGATAAAACGTATTTTTTTTCCTATTCCAAATATCTCAATAAATATTAGTTTTGTTCAAAAATGTGTAGAGACCAAAAATAAAGCTCCTAAACTAATAATAATGAATTTCGCTTGTTTATTTATTTACATAGATTTAATAGTTTCGGAGATATGAGTTTATTTTTAAGAAAACATTTAAGAAAAACAAATGGCATCCGAACGTTCATAAGACGAAAAATGCGGTTTAAATGTTAAATACCTCAGAAATTGTGACGCATGCTAAGAAAGGAAATTAAAGACAATTAATTGCGCTTTCAAATTATTTTTTACTCGTTTTGTTACTCTAATTAGCCAATAATCTAAAAAAATTATCTCAAACACAGTTTTTCGTTAAAATGTATGTCTTTTTTGCTCATTTAAAGCACTTGCTTTAGAAAAAAAATGCATTTAAACTTTAAAGGTAATTTGGAAACCCTGGGATACCAAATATAAACTTAAATATTTCCGAAATTATTAATCCTACATCAATAAACAAAAAATATAATTAATTCCCAGTTTGTAGGGTGCTTTCTGTAATTGGTCTATAACATTTTTTCGATAAAGTAATACTTTTCGAGATACTTGACGAAAGCCGTTTGAAAACACCTTTTTTAAAACCTTTTATTTTAAGCTAAAATCGCAATTTTGAAGTCGTTATAACTTAAAAACTATCAATTTATGTGAAAAATTGCATGGAACCTTTTCTTCTTAAAATTTGATTCTATTTCAGCTTCAATAAATATATATATATTTTTTCAATAAATATATATACATTTTTTCTGAATGATATCTAATTTTTTAGATGACAGTAAGCAACTCCACCCCAACCTAGAATGCCATATATTAATCTAGATTCAACTAACGCTACTTCTACGCGATCTGACCAACCTGCATGCGAGGTGTATTAATTGCGTCCCAATGTCGCGTTTAGCGCTGATTAAAAAAATCGCTGTTGCCAAACGGTACACTTTAGGCAAAAACATATTTTTTCAAAAACTTTTGTGATTATTAGGCTTTATTTTCTTCGCTGCATGTATGCAAATATTTTCAAAAATAAAAAAGTTTATCGATTGGTGAAGATTTCAATACACAAAATATGTATTTTTAGTTTATTTGATTTTTAGAGAAATGAAAGTGCGAATTGTGCCCAAACCGTTTATATTGGTAAAAGCGCTACAGTGTGTGCTTTAATTTGACACAAAACAAATTTCGGTACCTTTAATAGTTTTAAAGATATGGCGGTGGAAACAAAAAAAAACAATTTTCTTTAAAAATACATTTTTTTCACTTTTTATTGATTTAAAAAGTTCGAGACCACAAAAAAATGTCGTAAAATATGATTTCATATGCCCGGTGACATACTCAAAAAAACCTAATATGTTTAAACTGGTTCTACGCCAAAAAAAAAAAACGACACGATAGACTTAAGAAATCGCTGCTCTATTATTATCACTTAAGGCACTCGCATGGGATAAACGAGACACCAGTGCTGCCGCACGCTCCGGGGGATATTGAGTCCGTTGTGGGAAATGAAAAGTGTCTAATTTATTGGAACTACTCGTTTCCCACCGTCAGGTAAATACAAGCTAATAAGCCTGACGTGGTCCTCCTCGACCACCAACTCAAGACAATGTTTGTCGTGGAGTTCTTAGCTCCCGAGGAGAATAACATTGTCTTGAAGGAGGAGGAAAAACGGACGAAATGTCGAGATTTGCTCTTCGAGCTCCACAGGCTTTACCCTTCAAAAATGTTAATTTTCTATTTTATTTTGACTGGTTTTAGAAAAAAATAGTGTATGCAACTCACATTTAATGGCTATTAAGACACTCGCATTCATTATAATTCTCATGCTCGTGTCTTAATAGCCATTATTAAATGGTCGTTGCATAATATACTATTTTCTACTACCGTCTATATAAATGACCGTTGCAACTCTAGCAACATGCGCGATAACAAAATATTACCTGGTTGCTAAGGCGTTGCTAGCTACGACAGTAGAACTTTCGTGGTCAGGGCGGAAAAATAAGAAAAAACAAATTTTAACGCTTCATAAGTTTGGATTTCTTGGAGTAAAGTGAGGCACAAGAAATATTGGCGGCTTCTTGTACCCCATTTTCATCGCCACCAAACATATTTGTTTATTTTAGTTTGAAACCACCAGAAATTAAAATGTTTAACATAAGCCTCGATGACAGATAGTAAATGTTTCGTTGGCATGCAAACAATTTTCACAGATAGCCTCCTAAACTATAAAATGTATTAAAAACGTCAATTAATTTTATGAAATAATAAATATTAAATTATTAAATCCCATGATATCTTCCTGTAGTAGAAAAATATAATACATTACACGTTGTGAAAGCCCTTTTAGGTGTTCGGTGTTTTTTGAAAGGTCTCGGCTTCGCCTCGACCATTCAAAAATCACATCACACCTAAAAGTAGACTTTCGCATCTAGTAATGTGAATAACGCTGGCGCTGTGAGCGACAGAAAAAGTAATATCCATAGCAACGCGTATTTTATTTAATACGCCCGCCATGCGATATTAACACAATGCGTTTTTGGTGGTGAAATTCGAGATTTTTTGTCTGTATTTTTTTTTGTAGCTAATCGACATTTGAAGAAAAAATAGCATGTAATTTTTCTGTCTAGAGGCTCTGTTATAATGTAACTAATTAAACAGATACTTATAAATATCTAATAAGGCTTTTCTTTATAATAATAGGTATACGTGCTCATAAAAAATATAAAGAACCTTTTCCCTTCATCTTAATATAATCTACTTTTAGATCAGCTTCTAATGCCCTTATAAAATTAGAATACCCTTTAAAAGTGACGCCAGATAATAAGCTAATAATACACTTCTAGAATTGCTGCGGCACTTAAAAACAATAATACACTCCCTAGGCGTCCTAACTACATTGACGGGCGAGATGAAAAATATCCCGGTTCACCAATTTTAACTGACAAGTACGGTTCCTTTAAACTCGACCCCGTTGTTAAGAAAATTGGCTGACAAATTGGTTTTTTAAAGAGGTGCTTATGAGGGTTAAGAGCTGAAGGCAAAATATAACATTAATCTCGACAATCTAGATTTGTCCCTAAGTGAATATTTCATGAGGCCGAAATAGATTTGGGCAATCTATTTGCTTATAATGCATTCTGAAACGTAGCTGGTTCCCTTCGAACAAATAAGTGGACAAATGACATCTCATATTTAGAAAACTCATAGATCATAGAATGGCGCTTATTTATGTTCAACTTGTTATATTTTATATAAAAAAGGAGGTACTTAAGTTTACCACTAACTGAAACAAATATGTGCTAAGTACGTGCTTCAAGTAAAATAATCTAAGGGAATATACTGAGGGCACATACTGGTCGAATATTTTCTATACAGCGCCATGCCATTAGATCGATGTGTTTTATGGGTTTTAGAGAGGATGTTAGAGAGAAATTTAAGGATTTAAAAATTTTAACTTTGCCCTCTGTGTATATTTATGAATGTCTTTTGTTTGTTAAAATGAACTTAAATCAATATAGTCTTGTAAGTGATATACATTCGCATAATATCAGAAATAATGGTCACATTAAAATAAATTATATAAGACTAAACCACAGTCGAGGTGCCAAAAATTATTACGGACCATTATTTTTTAATAAACTACCAAAGACAATTATAAATCTAGATTTTAAGAGATTCAAACAAAAGATAAAAGGAATTCTTACAGAAAATGCATTTTATAATTTTGATGAGTTCTTAAATGCTGACATAAATTATTAATTTTAATTTGCTATGACAGTGTATCTTTTGTATAATATGTAACCAAGTACGTATATTTTTTGTTCGTAATTATGCATGTTTTCTAGATTTTATGTTTTATATTAAGTTTTATATATATCTCAATGTATGTATGTACCAATTTTTAATTTTTAAACATTGTATATTATATTGACGTGTCTGATTGTGTAATTACACTGAAAAGGCAAATAAAGAATTTGAATTTGAATTTGAATTAGAAGTAATAAATAAACTAATAGTAATTTTTCGTCTCACCCTCCAATGTAGTTAAGTACAGGGAGTGTTCTGAAGTACTGGAGAAACTTTATGTTACTGTAATATTCCACTAGTTATTTGGAAATAACTGAGTGTATATTATGGTTAGAATCGGCGCAACCATAACTTGCTTCTACCAGTCAACCACAAAATTTAGATGAGATTGTATTTCACTGTTAGTTGAAATACACTGTAAAATTAGATACCATGTTGGAAATAAGACTTCTAAATTTAGTGAATCTAGAACGTTTATAATATTATTAATAGAAATATAGTTTATTTTCCAGAAATATGTAATAGGGTGAATGAATTAGTGTTTCTATCAAGTGTAAAAGTAAAAATTCAGTTAGGGTAGGCGCAAATATTAAAACGCATCCTCCAATAATACAAAATTAAACAAAGAAACACAAATGATCATTTTCTTTGGCAATACACCGCACATAAGGGTGAGTATCAGATTACTGTACCATTTTGTTAAGGAAAAATTAAACAAGAATTTGTTTACAAAATAAAATAAAAACATGCTTCAAAGCATTCTATGGCCATTTTCAATTTATTACCGAGTTTATTACTAAAATTTATTAAAAGTGATGAGTTGCCAAATTATTAAATTTGTCAATTATTATTGTCCACTGTTGTGATGTAAGAATATCAGCGGGAGTTTTAAAAATTGAATTTTTGAGGTCAGGCCAAACAAAAAATGGAGTTATGGCGCATATTTCTGCTAATAAATGCTTGGGGAAGCAAATTCACAACATGATTCTACAAGTAGTAAAGGTCTTCATATTGAATTTAAAACAAATAACTCTTCCACAAAACCTTTCAATCACACTGGTAAAGAAATCAATAATTTTTAAAACAGTATTGCAGTGAACGTTTTTTTTTACGGTATCGACTACTTGGATCATTAGCCGTCATAATTTCTGTTCTGTCTGTTGTGTTGATTCATAATGTTTTATATGTTTTATAGTAGAGGTAACAAGTCTTCAGGTAAGTTATTAGTTTATCGGTATCGATATCACTTAAAACATCTTTCAATCTTTCATTGTATTTTTTAGGTTTAAGCAATTTCTGTGAATCTAGTAACTAGGACACTCGACCAGGAGATGTTTGACCGGAATATTACAATATGTGCACCTTGGTTGTCGTTCTCCTCTTAAGAGATGCATTGAGGTCAGGTTTGTATGACCAATTCTATATTCTTTCTATAACTACTTGTGACCGTCTATCAAGGTTTTGTGGTTGTATCCAGGGAAGAACTGACGATTGTATTTGTCTAAGTGCTGTCTCCTCTCTTTGCCACATGGTTTGCCATTCATTCGTTTCTCGCTTCTTCCATGTACTTGTGAGATCTTCTGGGCGAATTTTTATATCTCGGGACCAAACTCTCTCGGAGGCCTGGTGTGCTGTTTGGTCTGCTTTTTCATTCCCCTGTATTCCAACGTTACTTGGGGTCCACAAAAACGTAATGATTTTGAGGTTAATTTATTTTTAATA
Source organism: Rutpela maculata (assembly GCA_936432065.2). Lineage (NCBI taxonomy): Eukaryota > Metazoa > Arthropoda > Insecta > Coleoptera > Cerambycidae > Rutpela > Rutpela maculata. The sequence continues at coordinate 41,661,283 of OW386285.2, forward strand.
GGGATAAGGCTACTTTCGGAGTCAGAGCATATGATGAAGCGGTGATCGTTGGCAACTTGAGAGTACTTTAATGCTGCAAAGATAGCGTGCAGTTCTACTGTGAAAATTGAGGCATCGGAGTGAAATGACCAGGAAAAGGTATAATTTGGTGTGACTGGCGATCTCCTTACATCATATGCTGTCTTGGATCCATCCGTGTTTCAGATGTGGGTACTTGTTTAAGTGTTCGTGAAATATGATTCTAATTATGGAATTACCAAGGTGTCCTTTATTGGTTGTCTTCATGTGGATATTCACTTTTGGAAAAGGAAGTTTTCAGTAAGGGTTTTTGAGTAGCCGTAATTCGCTATCTGGGGTAAAGTAGCGTCTCTAATTATATTTTGAAAGCGATAACCTGATCGTATTGATATCGTAGGTCTTCCTTCGTGTATCTCGTTTTCTGTAAAGAAGAGCTTATAGTTTGGGTGTTGTTGTTGCGCCCGTAGTTTGGTCCAGTAGGTCAGGAGTAGACGGTTCCTTCTTAAAGATAGTGGAGGAGTATTTGCCTCGATGCCTAGTACCTTATGCGAACTTGTACGAAAAGCGCCAAGTGCGAGCATGAGCGCTGTCCCCTAGATGTAGTCTAAGGCTTTGAGGTGGAACTTACAAGCGATCCCACAGAATATCGAACCGTAGTCGATCTTAACACGAATAAGACTCTTGTATATTTTAACTAAGATATCCCAAGTAACACACATGGTACCAAATCCTTTCGGTTTCGGTTTTGCTACGAAGCATTAGTTTCTGGGGTACACCCTGGTACTAATATTGCTACTTTATTGGGTAAGGCTACTTTATATGGTTGTTTAAAAGTAACGGTTACCACATCGATACCATTTATTGGAACTGTAAACACCCAAAGTCAAAGTAACATTTGGGTAGTTACTGGAACTAGGCACTATCATTTTATTGTTACTCTATAGTTGCAAAAACTATATAGTACCAGTGAATCAGTTACTGCCACCCACCAGTATCATTAAGATGCCTAAATAAAGTAACTGGGTACATAGAGAGGCAATCTAGGTTCCAGTATAGTTCCAGTGACCATCATTTGGAACTTGAAGTATCGTGGCATTTTAGTGGCAACATGGGGAGCGAAATTGTTCCTATTGGTACTTTACAGTACCAAAATAGAATCTGATACTATAGAGTCACATCAGGATAGTTGCTATTGGGTCACCAAAGTCACAGATCTTTTAGAGGTAAAATGGGGTAGTCAACTATACTTTATGGTGGAGGGCCTAACTTTATAGTACCTTTGTTAAAATTGGCTATTATTAGTTGTTGTTAAAATTTATAGAAAAAAAAAATTGGTTTAAATAACAAATATACAATGGCCATGTTAATATCTAATCATAAACTTTTACGAAAAATGATATTGAAAGTATTCCAAATGTTTCCCTAATAAATATTTAAATTTTAGCCACTTTATCGTGGCTTTTATAGTCGCCGATACGCTCCCGCGACTTTATGTGTTACTTGGGATCCCTGTGAGAACCCAAGTTGATGCTTGCCATACATCGTATGATGTTAGTTGCTGAGTTACATCTTAGGACTAGTTTTGTATATGCTGGTTTCACAGAAGCTTTGAGTCGAATGTAAGCCCCAGGAATTTTATAGATTTCTCTATATTTATGACCTTTACTTTTATTCTTAGGATTAGTTCATCAAGAGGTTTTCGTAATTGATAGAAGTGGACAGCTTTTGTTTTGCTTATAGATAAACGAAGGTCTCGTTGTGCTGCTGCCTCAATCAGCTTATCGATATTTTCCTGAATTGTTTCTTGAAACTCCTGCATGCATGCTGCTGATATGAATTGTCATGTCAATTTAGATGACAATGAATGTTATTATTTGCAAGTATAAGAAATCGTAGCAATTAATTTTTATTTTAATCTGATTTAATAATATATTAATAATTACAATTCCACAAATATTTTTAATAATCACAAAACATTTTTTTTTTCAGAAATCCATTTTACAAAACGCTGAACTCAAATATCTAATAAAAACTGTCTGTATGTATCTGGGTAGACTGTTACTTGTAGACATGGTACCTTCTGTTAGACTTCAATTTTTTATTTTTAATTTGGTGCATATTCGTAAAACAACTTGGTAAAAACTTGTTACTAAAATTGGTCCACATCCATCATACAAAATAATCGCCAGATGCGCGTAAACTGTCATGTGCTGTACAAGCCATGTCTTATTATAAAAGTTACTGAGGTCTTTTTAAATGTATCAGATTGGTGATTGCAAAGTAATGTGTAGTGAACAAGAAAGAGAGAAAAAAAGAGAACAATGTGACGAGAACTGAACTTTTTTTTTCCTTTTTTTTTTCGAGAAGGGGAAACCCACACGGGCTGCCCATCCCAACTTGGAATGGATCTGAGTGACAGCCTCTAACTGACTAAAACCCCTTCTCCTAGGGGTCGTCTGGACTCCGACGGCACTGCAGCCTCCTGGGCTTATTGTGCTCTCCCTGTCTTGTTGTCTTAGTTTGCACTGTCCATTTTAATACTCCTGTATCACTGACAAGGTGATACAGGTCTGACAATGGGCGAGTTATGATGGTCTCCGGGTCTGGTTCTGATTGCCCGTAGATATTATAACTCACTCTACCCATTTTTCCTGTGCCGTTGGCAGCAGGTCTGATAAAATTGGCAGAGTGGTAGTTGCCCGGTCCATTATCTTTCCCCGTTGATATTATATCCTGCAGTCCAGACCCTGCAGTCGTATAATATGCTTTGTCAGCAATGGCTTCGCTACGTGGCGTTCCTCGCTGGACACCACCTCAGTCAAGTCCTCGTCGCGCGCAACGTCGCTCTACTTCGGTGCTCTGTTCGGCGACTCAAAGGTATTTCCCTCAGCCTCCAATAATATTTTTTTAATTTTTTTTTTAACTTATAATGACAAAATTCTATGAGATGGAATGGTATCTTATTATACAATTTGCAGAAATATGAGAAAGGTTTCCCGAAAATTACTGTGTAATGTTTAGTGGTGGTTAAGATGTATTTGAGCCTTAGGTTAATGTTATGTACATGTGTACGAATGGTGATTTTTTTAAATTAATTTATAACACTAATGAGTATAGAATATCCTTTTCCATATTCAGCCACACACGATTGACGAATTCTTTTACACATACCTGATTGTTTTCTTATAGTGCCACAGATAAATCGGATGCATGAATTTTGCATCAATTTCACTCGATTTGCGTCAGATTTTGTCAAACAAGGTCCATATATCACATCCAGTCAAAATACCAAGGAATCGCATAAATATTCTTTAAGTTTAGGACCGAAAACAGAGCGAATACTGTACAATAATTTTAAATTTAGAAAAGCTTTTTTTATAGAAATATTCCTATTAAGATTTTTAACTGAACTTGCAGTATGCAATTTAATAATATTTATTGTTACATTTAGGTGTTCACATTTTGTTTTTAGTGCTTTCGTATCAAAGGTAATTTTGGACATATCTGGATATATGACTAAATAATGAAATTTCAGTAAGCTGTCCAGGCCATAATTAATATTATCATTTTCTGTTATATTCATTTCGTTTGAATCACAAATAAATGTGCGTACAATCATTATAAAAATTTTATGAGCAGTATTTAATACATGGTATTAATTTAGTTATGTATAACTTAATAAATAATAGTTCTAGAATGGATCTCTGAGGAACTCCACAAGAGATATTTTTTTTATTTTGAAAATTTATCTCTAATAAGACTATTACGAAATGAATGAAACAGGTACAGTCGAGTGTTTCCTGCTGCGAACATCTATTTGAGTAATAAAAATAAAAAGATATTAGCTGGGCACTTAATGTTTGAGACATTTACTACGTAAAAGTGAATTGTGCCGCATTTGGACAAAATGCAACTTCCGCTCGTATAGAAATATGGAAAAAGAAATATTAAGGAGGTATATTATGTTGACGAAATTGTAATGCTTTATGGTTTCATAAGTAAAGTCATAAAATGCAGAATTGACTACTTTGTACATTTTATATTAGCAATTATAACTATATAAAAAAAAAGAAAAAGACTAAGAAGTGTGCGTGCGTAGTCCACAAAAAAATATTTAACATTATTAAGGTTATGGCAGAAGAACCGATGATAACTAATTATTAAAAATTCTTGACAGCTTTTAAACGGTGATAGACCACCAAATCTGATTACATATTTATATCCCGCATACAATTCTGCATCTATTGATATATTGTTTGTAGCGCTGAGACAAATGACGCAAAATGTGCTAGATGGGCAAAAACTGTATATAAAAAGAATTTCTACAGCTAGTAACCGAAGACATAACCAGAACTACTATTACAAATTAATTATGCTCGAAGGACGAAACAATGTTGGCTTTATGTAGACTGCAATTTTTATACTAAATATGGCCTAGTTTTTGCTGATTCTGCCATTCAGGCTGCTCCGCATATAGGAAGGGAAATGAATTCAAGGACCATAGAAGCACGAAATTTGCACCAACTCAAATTACTATTATGGTTTAAAAAATGATTGCCCACTTGAGATTCGAAAATTTTGGTTAAGGTGATAATGAGGAAGATGCCTAAAATTTTAAAATACTTGAAAAAGAGACTTGCTCGTATTTTCATTACACAGAAAGCCACTGTAACAAAAGAAATTTAAAATAAAATTTATTTTCCGTAAAATAAATATTTAGATTATGCCATAATTTGTAAACAAAACCACGAGACTGCAAACGGTTTCTTGACGTCAATGACGTCAGCAGATAGAGCTGGCATCGTGATAGCGTGAAAGAATATTATTTAAAAAAATCATGCAACTCATTATTCACGATATTTGAGGTTCCTGCTCGCGCGAAAAAACGTTGCTTCTTACCACGTGTTTGTCTTATAATTAATTTTAACCTCCCCACAAAATTGTGGGAGATTACTAAACTTGGTTCAAAGTCGAAAACACAGATAAATCAAATCTTTACGTTTTGAGGTCCCAGGAATACAAAAAAGAGGTTTTTGAAAAATGTCTGTATGCGTGTATGTGTATTAGCATGATAGCGGGTAGTTGGATGAAACTTTGCATGAGGGTTTCTTTAGTGGTCCAGAAGATCTGAAAAGGTTTTGGTTGAGATCGGAGTACATTTAGTGCCATTTTGGCACCATAAGTTGTTTATTTTATGATTACCTACAATTTGTAACCGAACCATTGAAAAGCAGTAAAAATCCCGATTTCAACGATATATCACACTTGCACCCTTTCGATTTGGTTTTCGTAAAAAAAAAATTAAAAAAGCAAAGCAAGTTGAGATCGGATTACATTTAGTGCCGTTATGGCTTACAATTTAGTGCTCTTTTCGGCTTTAAAGATCCACCGGGTGGAGAGGTTCCAGCCGCTTCCAGTAGCTGCCGGTTTTTTTAACCTAGAGGCTACTCGCTCTGCAAGATGGTCATAGAAATCCTAAACGTAGAATAAAATTCTTCAAATATTATTTAAAACGGTCTAAACACTAGCATTAATCTATTTGAATTAATTAATTAATTGCTTTACACCTTTGTTATTAATATTAATATTTATCATATTTTTGTCGCTATTAAAGTCATGAGTCGGTCAAGTAATATACTCGTTTATAATGAGTACGATTTGTGCAACTCTTCTTATTAATGGCTATTAAGAATTAAGCAAGATATCGTTGAATTTCTTTATATAAAAATGGGGACGACATAATTTTAAAAGACAATTAAAATCCCACGTAGAACACTTATAATATTATTAACTGATAATGCGCAACATCGCAATAAATGGACTCTCAGTTTTAGGGCCAGTCAGTTATTGGGACACATTAATTTATGTATATTTGGGTTTATAACACCTTTCTAATCTAATAGATCCTGCATCTATATGTGTTTGTCTACTTCGTTTATTTAAAGTGGACTCATAAAATAAGATGAAATATTTTTGTCGTGTACCATGCATATCTGTTCAGACTTGTGCATTCGGTTTATTGGCTTTAACCAGGTTTTATTATACCTTTAAAACTATATGTATTTATAGCGGCCAGATATACATAGAAATAAAGTCGGAAAAAGGACAGATTTTAAATACAAAATTTAACCAATTACAAACTACAATGTTTCATATTTTGTTTATATAAATACACGATCACTACAAGTTTAATCACCATCATGTACATATAAATAAATAAATAAAAATGCCTTTATTTAACCTGGCGAGGTGTCAGCTCACAAAGCTGCTATAAATGCCAACCAGGGCTAGTACATTATCTTACCTAACACATACTCAATTGATTAGTATGTACAATCGACATAAAATCCATAAAAATTAGAATACGGATAAATGATATTTATATTCTACTATAACCTAACCTAACTATTATAAAGATACCTAAAAAAATACCTTATAAGATAAAGAAGATAAGAAAGAACATTACAAAGGAAGCTATCACTAGTACATACGTAGATACAATGAAGTCGGTTAAAGATAAGAAGTTTAAAATTAACTCTAAATACATTTGTACTTTTTTTTTAAAGTAGAGTAGGATAGTGACACAAAATACTGGGCAACTTTATTAAGTATACTTACAAATCCGCTGCTAAGTATGAAAAAGATGATTTTAAGAGATAGTACGTCGAATGGCGGGCTCTAGCGTTCACTAACCCAATACCGAGGTATAACCAAACAAAACCTATTTCATTTTATTCAGCAGGTTTTTTTACATAGGAAATCACTTTTGACGACACTCTTCATTGATCGAGAAAAAACAAAAAAAAAAATGAAAATAACAAAATTCAAATTCAACAACGAATAACTTTCAAACGAAAAAAGATAGAATTATATATATTTTTTAGTTTTATAGTATAAACGATTCTCTTTAATTTGATGTATAATTTATTACAAAAATAATAACTTTAACACTAGAAAATTGACGTTAATTTAGATGGTACACAAATTGTCAATTTTTTTAAAAGCTCTAACTCGTTGTAACTCGCTTATGTATTGAGCTATTCGAATGTTTTTTTCACCAAAAACTGCCAAATTTTATAAACTTCATTTTGTCTCAATTAATGCTGGGTCTAGCTCTGTAAATAAAAGCGGTACAGCCTTTTAAACACAACGAAGCGTACTACGGCGACGGGGTCGAAAGGCTTCCCCTCTCGTTCCCGCGTTCTCCATAAAGCGCGCAATGATACACCCAGCGGCCGTAACAAAAGTTTTAGAATAATATTCCTTTATTGTAAGATGATAAAACTAAGAAATCAAATTGAATAATACAATATTAGTTGTAATAATCCGGTATTATTGTGTCGTGCAATGTGGGTGGTGCATTATTAAATGGAAAATAATAGGTATCAGACAGAGATAACTGATTTTCAGATATATCATTGTTAAACGCATGCCAGCTAGTAAAGTTTTTACTTTGCTTCGTATATTTTAATATTTTCCATAAAGTGTCAGAGGTAACCACATAATCAAAACAGTTATTTGGCATGCTTTCACTAACTCGTAGAGGATCTGAACGATTAGTTGGATTTTTGTACATCTATATTTTTGTTTTCATGTAAACTGGAAGGGTTAAAATCAGTTAAAATTTATTGGATAGATATTCTTGTGTAAATAGGCCGATCTTTTTTTAAATAATACCATTCCAAGAAGTAATGGGAGTGGGATTTTTACCATCTAGCCTGTCTTAGTTTTGATCAAAATTGTCGATGTCGATGAATGTAATTGTTTTCTTCAGAACTTACTGGAGGAACTCCAGGTGAAAAAAAAATGTCGTAGTTTTTACTAATACGTGACTAGCTAAAGATGTTAAATATCCGTATTTCATCGTAGGAATAACCATAGCCAAAAGAATAAAGCATATCAATAAGTTTTTTTTCTTCTGACGGCACGATACATATACAATTATATGTAAAAGATTAAAAAAGTGGCCTAAGCTGGTTGTTTTTTTTTTTCATGGTTATTAATATAAATTGCATTACTATAGAAATAACGTTTAAATCAAATTTGTCTGTGCTGACATATTTAATATCCACGACATAAATGTTTATAACAAATCTGAAGCTTCTTGTTTACATTGATGATTATTCTGATTAGTAGTCGTGTTTTTTTATAGTTTTAAAATGTCCAGCTATAGCTTCATTTAAGATACTGGCAGCACTTGTGTCTGACAACAAAAATTCGTTAGTCTTTTTAGCTTTATTATCACTTCATCACTTGAATGAACTGTTGTTGTATTTCCTTTGTGTTCCCAAAACACTTTGTTTGTTTAAATGCTTTCTAGTCTTTTTCTTATATTTCCGCTGATATAATAATCTAATTCTTCTTCCGTGATTTCTTCAAATATATCATTAAGGAGTGTTTTTAGAAATGTTAAAGTTAAGGATTCTTTTTTTTCAAAACAGCAAGTTCAACCTCCCTAAATAAAATGTTTAATTAAATTCATTTTTTCTTTCAGTGGTTTAGTTTGTACACATTTAATTTTTTTTTGTTAATATATTTTGCATAACAAATTTTATGATAAATTCCGTCATCCCCAAATAAATCTGAATAAAAGTAAAACCTGCCTTTTATTTCTATATCACAATTCGTCACTGCAGCTTTAATATATACTTTTTTCTAGTTTTCGCCCTCGTTCCTGTACAAATTGCTTCTTAAAAATGTTTTTAATTTATTCTTAATTTTTCTGGATTTTCCACAGATCAGACAATGCTATATTATTTTAATCTGATTTTTATCTTCATTATAACCACATGAAGGCTCACTTACATTTTTAATCACGTTACTAATATCAGAGGCAATATGTATTGTCTCTACTAAAAAAGACAAGAATAATGAAATCAGTATCGAAGAATGTGCAAATAAGTGCCACCACTTTATTTTATAAGAATTTTAATGAAATAGAATTTTTTCTTTCATTTGCATAATGTATAATAGACCTGATGCCAGTAACAATTGGTTTTTTACCATTAGATTTTCTCTGCTTTCAGCAGTTTCGCAAAAGAAACATGCAGTTTTTCTTCATTGATAAAATTGTATCTACAATATACATAAACTGTAATAGCCTAAATGTAAATAAAATAGTATATACTTATATTAATACTTATCCAGACAATAATGAGGCCAGCAGCCGATACGTTTCTTGATGGGCCGAGAGAGTAGCGGGGGCGAGAGAGGAAGCCTCGTGTCTTCGTCGCCGTAGTGCGCTTCGTTGTGTTTCAAGGGCTGTAGCGCTTTTAGTTAAAAAATTAGACCTAGCATGAATCGAGACAAAATGAAGCCTATTAAATTTGGTAGTTTTTGGTGAAAGAAAAAATTGAATAGCTCGTTATATAAGCGAGTTATGGTGAGTTAAGATTTAAAAAATGTTGCTGATTTGTGTATCCTTTTGAATTTTGCCAGTTTTTGTATGTTAATTTTTTAATTATTGCAATAAATTATACTTCAAATTAAACAGCAATGTTTACTTGTCAAAACCAAACAAAAATTTTATTTTTATCTGTTTTAGTTCTAAAGTTATATTTGATTAAATCTTAAATTTCTAAATTTCTTTTTTTTTTTAGTTTTTTTCTTATATCTTCGGTCTCGACCAATGGAGAGTGTCGTCAATTTTGATTTCCTATGTAAAATAACATGCTTTAATAAGTAGTGAAGGTCCCATCTGGTTATACTTCAGTATTGGGTAGGTCAAGAAAGATAAGGCTTTTCGCGCTCTGCCCGACGGGCTAAGAGTAGTTACATGTCTAGGAATATGCAAAGTATTTGCCACGAATCTAAGATGAGCATTGTGATGTTGATCTCGGAAATTAAGTTTATCTCTGAGGTAAAAGGGTGCATCATTTTTTAAAATACAGTAAACAAGGCAAATGAGATTATTCATTTTTAGATAGGGAGTTATATACTCACGCCTGGGCATATGAGTTTTGAACGTTTTGTGATCGATAGGCCTCCCTTTATGTTATTGACATTGACATTAGCATATTCAATTTTGGACAAAATTAACGAATTTGAAAGTCTTAACTTTGTGGATGTACGTGTTTAAATTTATAAGTAGATTTAAATTTAGCGAAAGAGGATTGCACAACTTTGGTTACATGTTCTTTGAAAGCTGTGGTTATCGAAATTAACTCCAAAATTTCGCACAGTATTTTTATTATCAATTTGCTCACCGTCTATAGATAGTTGAAGATTATCTTCAAAAGTATTTCTAGCAGATCTGAAAGTTATAGCAACGGTTTCACTACAGTCAAATTTTAAACCCTGTCTATCTAACCATATTGATATACTAAAAAGATCTTCTTTCATTTTAAAATGTTTTGCAACTTTCGGAAAATCTGACAGGTATAAGGAAAACAGTATTGGTCCAAGTATTGAGCCCTGAGGGACTCCAGAAATGACAACTAAACTACCCGACATTTGCAAGTTACGTACATTAATTTTTTGCATTCTCTGTAACAAGTAGCTACGAAACCATGCTATAGTACTTGATGCCACGCCTAGATAGTTCAGTTTTGCTAAAAGCATTTCATGGTTGAGACAATCAAAGGCCTTTGTAAGATCAAGCATAACGGCTGTAGTTACCATATATTTATAGCTGCTAAGTAGTCGTCATTTAAATCCAACAGAGCTGTAACAGTACCGTGACCATGACGAAAACCAGATTGAGTATGAGGAAGCAGGTCGTTAGTTTGTACAGGTTGTTTTAGCTGATCATAAATTATCCTCTCTAATATTCTAAACTGGCAAAATACTGCTAGGCTTGAAATCATTTAAAGTTTTGTATTCACTTTTTTTTCGGTAAAGGTATAGCATATGCCGTTTTTCATTGAGGGGAACTGTTTTAGATTGTAGCGAGAAATTAAATATATGTGAAACTGCATCCAACCAAACGAGTGATATCATTTTAATCATATTTAAAGAGAAACCGTCTCCTCCAGCAGCCTTGCTTGCATAAATAAACAATTATTTGACAATATCCAGGGATTGTTTTTTAAATTTTGCATTTTATTTTAATAACAAACTAAAGAATGCAGTTTTTTGAAATTAAGGTTTAAGTATAATTGCTTGCTTAACCTAATATTAATTTGAATCATCTCCCAAGAATCACAGCTTTGGAAAAAAAACGCTGCCTAAGAAATCACTACCTCCACATCCCATCAAAGAAGATAATTTAATGATGGTGCGGGAGGGCGAGGAGGTAGCTGTGGTGGTGGTTGATTACAAAAAGTGTTGAGCTTTACTTTTCGTGCACACACTAAATCACGTTTTTCTTACCTCATTAAATAATGGGGGATGGGGGGTGGCAGATGCCAAACATTGCTTAAGGCCTTTGGTTCATGTACACGCTAAATCACAATTTTATTTCTTACCCCCTTTAATAATGGGGTAGGGGCGGTAATGAGGCTGGTAGTGGGAGGGAGGGGCAGAAGCTGAGATCATGGCTTCCCGTAAATGCACTCTTACCTGCTTGCTTTACGAATTTACCCGAACATTTCAACGGAATAAGCTCAAGCTTAAAATCAATAATAGATTATTCCAGTTCTCATTAAATTATATAGGAGTAAAAAATTTCAAGTCGACCGATATCTTATGCCGTTCCAGAGTAATCGTACATACAAAAAAGTTACAGACAAAACGGCAGACAGACCGACAGACAGAATTTTTTTTTGCTCAGACTGAAAATCCCGACATTTCATGACATTCTAAGCCTATTAAAATAAAAGAAAATCCAGTTTTGTTTACCGTTGCTACACTTTCACTCCACTACGTGGAGGTGGAAGTATTTATATTACGGAACTCTTCGCGAAACACTTTCAAAATGTTGGAATTGAATAAATCATTTAAAAAACAGGATTTACAATGAACGCTTCTTGTTGCAACATCATTCTAAAAAATTATATTTTTCCCACTGATGGAAAAACTGAGGTTTTCTGGAGAATTTTTCAGCCAGAAAGTGACGCTTTATAGTACTAGTATGGAAAAAAAAAACAATTTTGCTGATCTAGTACCGGAAGTAACCATATTCCGAGAAAAAGATAGAAACTTAAACGGTTTGTTAGGTAAGAGTCAAACACACAAGGGTTTTTAGCGATTTTTAAAGCAAACTATGTTCTTTCCTCTTATTCACAGTGTCTTCCTAGATGTTTTGTGATATGCGAAAATTATTCTAGTTGCCTCTATTTGCTGCATAGTAAGTCTATGTTATTGTTGGTAACACAGGTACACAAAAAATAAAAAGAGGTCATGTACTTTTCTAAAGTAAATTGCAAGATTAAAATAATTGACCCATGTTTCTATACGTATTTTGGGGCGTTGAAACTGAATCCGAGGTCAGAATTTTCTTATCATGTCAGTATTTTGACATAATCTCTAAAGAATCTCAAAAAAACACCGCAGAAATGGTCAAAAATGCATTTTAAAGTAGACTTAAAAACTTAAAACGACCAAACCACTTTACTATACGAATGTTGGAATGCTGAAATTGAATCTCAGTTTAGAATTCTCCCATCATATCAGAATTTTGGCTCAAAAAATCACCATAAAACACCTCAAAAAAGGTTAAAAATGTATTTAAAAGAGGGTTTAAACTGATCACAAGGCACTAAAATCTACTTTTAAATGCCTACTTGGTATTAATGTCTACTTTTAAATTTTTGACCATCTATGAGGTGTTTTTTGAGATTTTTTTGAGGTTATGTCACAATTCTGAACTGATAACAAAATTCTGACCTTGGATTCAGTTTTAGCGCCCCAACATGAGTATAGAAACATGGGTCAACTCGTTTAATCGCTAAATTTACTTTTTACCCGATTTCGGGCTCGTTCTAAGCTGTTTCTTGAGCTTACTTGAAAATATTGACGACATGTGACAATTCTGAGCTCGGACTCGGTTTCAGCGCTCCAAAAGACATATAGATATGATAGTCGGTAAAAAAGTACATGACCTTTTTTATTTTTTTGTGTGCCTGAGTAATTTTCATCCATTTTTTTCAATATATTGTCAGATATTCATCGTCTTTTCTAATTTAATTTCATTTGTAGACTACTTGATATCAGTACAGACAAAATTAAGATCTAATCAAGTTAGAACTGTGATTAGGATTGTTCAGGTTGTGACACTTCCTAAAAATAATTGAGAGGACACTGTGTTTATAGTTACCTATACATAAAAACGCTATAATAGGAATGACCCGGATTTGTTATTGGGATAATTATGTGGTATAATTCACTATTTACAAACTAATGTTAATAGAACTATACAGGAAATGTCAAAGTTCAGTAGACTCTGACATAATTAAATGTTTTGTTGTAACTTACCTACTCAACTAATTGAATCCTAAATAGAAGAAGATACCTACTAATATTATTCATAATTCTTTTACCATTATCAGTAAAATCAAATTTATTTTTAGTAAGTTAAAAATTTTCTGGAGCAGCAGTGGTTGAGTTACTATAATTAGAGATTAGAGCTGATAAATGCGAGGGCCTGCTGCTCTTCTTGCAGGTAGTTCAACTGCCGGTAGGACTAGATTATTTTCTAGGTTGAATTTTGTGACAATAAGGCAGAGAGTAGTGTAAGATTAGTAGACAAAAATGCTCTAGTTGCTAGAAAGTCAAGTACCTTTACCCTCTTGAAATGATTTATTTGAATAGTTTAACGAAAGATGTAGTCAACAGATTCAATCAAGAGCATGGTAACACGATAAAAGTTATTTAAACAGTAGATTATATTATCTTGTGGAACAAAAAACTGACTTTTCTAAAACACTCCGTATAAATATCTTTCTTGTGTATCTATTTTTGTTAATGTTACATGAAAAATGTTATCATTTTATTTCTACACTTTACTGATTATTCAAAACCTATACTGTAAATTTTTAAAAGAATGAATAGATTACCTTCAACACGAAAGGAGGTTGATATTTTCTCGAAAAATTAATCTATAGATTCTATAGAACATCAATTACTTTCTATGCCTATTTGGTTTAATGAAATTTATACCTGTAAATTCTTTTAATAATTATTGGGAGAAAAAAAAAACTCGTTTCAGAGCACTCCAAAATCGTATATCGAATTAAAAAATATACGTAGTTATGTGTGTATGTACTTGTTCCCGTAGCTAGATGGACCGTTTTTTTGCAAGCACGATAACTACTATTAGACTTAAACTTTTGATATCAAATTTGGTACTTATGTAAAATAGTATTATAGAATAGTTGCTTTTAAAACTGAGCCATATCCGTCTTAGAGGGACGTATAAACTGTAATATTTTATATACATAGATCGAAATATTACTGAAGTTTTTGATTAAGTACACAAAAATACGATATACGATATATCATATATCGTAACTGTAAAACTCCATAATACACATACACATATACATTTCATATTTGAGTTCGAATTTTCGTATTATTTTTTCTATGATATTAACGAAAACTGCAATTATTAACAATGTTGTTTATAAATGAGACATGGTGAGATAGAAATCCCCATGGGATATTTTAACGACGCCATTTTTTTGTGCAACTGCATTGCTCATCACATTCAACCTAACACGTATACTATTCTTTGAGGTTGGGTCAAACCACATTTCGCAAGAATTGCTGTAAAAAACATCCCGACCAAAATTTCGCTACCTCATAACATTTATATTAAATGATAATACAATAAAACAAATTATAAATCGTTTTATCAACGAGGGAAATTATATTAGATAATATGTGAATCATGTCAGATACCATACCACAATGACGATAAAAGTGATTATTGTACCTATTTTATTTAATCAAGTACTTAGGTGTATTAAAACCGAACAACAATTTTTAGTCATCATAGAGAAAAGTTTTGAGAAGAAATCCTTTTCGGAATACGTTGAACTCAAATATCTAATAGAAATGTCCGTGTGTATATGTGTCTGTATACCGTTTCTTGTAAACACAATAAGGGCTGACTTATTAGTTCTTTGATGCATGGTGCCATATTGAAACTGGACCATATTCGTTTACACAAGGTTATCGCTAGAAGCGTGTAAACTATCATGTTTTAAATAAACGTGCTCTATTATAATTTTTGACCGAAAAGCTGTTGATGAAGGGCACAAAAATACGAAGGAGATATATCAATTTTACTTTAAAATTAATAACATTTCTAATTCGGCTATTACGAAAAGAATGAAAGTTGAAGTCAGATATTGCCGACTGCGAATACCTATTTGAAAAATTATAATAATATTGCCTGCTTACTAAATACCAGTTGGATCACGCAATCAGCTACACTCTTTTCAACTTCTACTCGTTAATAAAAATAATAAGAATAATAAAATGTCTTTTTTAACGCAAAAATTGTACAGTAACATACAATTTATTCTTTTAAACAAACGGAGTCTAGCACACAGCACACAGCTACTCAACTCAACTTTAACAGTAAAACGAGTGATTTAAATTAAAACTATAAAATTAGATCAAGTAAATGATGCATATAGGAAATACAAAAATAGTGAACAATAATATATTTAAATACCCCCAGCGCAAATTAAAAAAATACTACATACTATGGTACACCGGAAATTGATAATTAACGATCATTATAGACAGCTGTTCTCATGGTAAAAAAATAAGATTTAATTTTTTTGTGAAAGCTATTTATTGGAAGAGATTTTAGTTCCGCACTTAAATTATTATATATAATGATTGCATTATAAGTAAGTGACCCTGTGAGTAAAGTAGTGTAAAATTTTAGAGGTTGTAAATCGATATGTCTTAGGTTAACGTTGTGTATGTTGTTCGAAATGGGGTCATTTAGTCAAATTTCATATTGCACTTTTTATTACAATTTTGCGAAGTAACCATCAAATAGTTATTGCACTGAAAGTTTGAGGTAGATCCGATAAGTAGTATATACTGCTTTAAAATCTAATTCTTCATAAGCTGAGGTGATCGAATCGCTGACGTCAGTCCCTCCACAGCCCTACCTCGCTTAATAATCTTCCGCAATCGCAAGTCAGTGTTAGTATTATCAATAAGGAGACGTAAGATCTTTTACTATGTGCGAATCCGGCTATTTAAAAACAGATTCGTGTAATCTACCAGAGGTGGGTGGATTTAATTATGCTGATGAAGTACACAAATCACTAGTATGTAAATGCCGAAATGAGAAGAGTAAAAATGAAACGGTAAGTTCTATTTTTAAAATCGTAAATAATGATTACCATGTCAGTTTTCACTATCAAGAAGATATATTATTATTCTGCTAATAATGTAGAGGGTGTTTTACTTTTGATGACATAAAATCTTATTCTAAGAAAAAGTTACTAGTAATAAACATCTCTAAACTTCTTTATTTTTACACAATGTTAAGTATGTACCTATATTTAAAAAAGAATTACCACTGATTGGAAGTGAGTGATTGACTCATCACCGTGTCTCCTGTACATTCTGAAGCAGAGGGGATATAAATATGCAATTTTAATCACAATTTAAATATAAATCAAAATTTAGTTACAAATCTTAACGTTGTTGGACACTGCTTCTTTGGGCTACTCAATAAAAAATATGCAATCTACAAAAAAAAACAAAACAAAACGGTTGCATTTTATCTACCTGATGTCCTTTAAAAAACGTTAGTCGTATAGATATTTTAATTTAAAATCAAGCGCATCCTGTATATGTAAGCACATACGTATATTTTTTACATTACATTGTTTTTATACAAAATACTACTTATGTTAAAATGATCTTCACACACATATTTGTTTGTTTTATCTCCAAGATATATATTGCGTCGCATCGCTTTTTGCCACAATTTTCCCCTAACAGGGTCCTGTGGTAGACTAATAAACAGTTTATTGGGAGTTTTTACTGTTGTGTTTGTACATTTGGGCATAATACAGTACTCACAAACAGAACGCTTTACTTAATTTTTCCACTACGTCTTCCGATGGGAGAGGAGTGATTGACGTCTCGCAGATATAACACGAACGCGCCACGCGTTAATGTTCTTGATTAATTTTGAAGCCTATAGAGACCCAGAACATTCTTTTTTTTTGTATTTCGCTCTAGAATTAAAAGATCATTCAGAAAATGTAATTAAACAAATGTTAATTGAGCCCATTTTAATTTATCACGTAGGTAAGGGGGTGCATAATTTCAGCA
Organism: Rutpela maculata; assembly: GCA_936432065.2. Lineage (NCBI taxonomy): Eukaryota > Metazoa > Arthropoda > Insecta > Coleoptera > Cerambycidae > Rutpela > Rutpela maculata. The sequence continues at coordinate 41,678,491 of OW386285.2, forward strand.
TATCATGAAAACTGCCCCACAGTGAGCAAGAACTCCAACAGGAACGTGCCCTGGTGGAACGAGGACCTTGCTTGGATGAGGAGGCAAGTCAGGAAAAGTTCAACAAGGCTAAGCAAACAGACGACTACACACGAGCCCTCACTGAATACAACAAAGTTTTGATTAAATTCAAGAGAGAATCATGGAGGAGATACTGTGAGGACATAGAAGGAACTCCAGAATGTGCCAGACTCCACAAGATTCTTTCAAAGGATCCCCAAAGCTCAATATATTCTCTGAAAATGGATAACGGAGAATACGCGTATACAGGGGAGGAAACCATAAGCGAACTCCTAAAAGTGCACTTCCCTGGATCCGAAACCACCAATTTATCACCGGAAGACTGCCAAAACACAGATCTGGATCGCCCTACATGGGCATCCAGAGAGGTTTGGCAGGTAGCAAAGTCGGTGACAAATGTGGACAAAGTAAAATGGGCAATAAAATCATTCGTACCATTTAAATCGTCAAGACCAGACGGCATTTATCCGATAATGCTGCAGAAGGGACCGGATCTCCTACTACACAGGTTATGTGTGATATTCAGGAGCAGCTTAGCTCTTGGATACATACCAAAGGCCTGGAGACTAATTAGAAAGATATTCGTACCGAAACCTGGGAAGGAACAGGAAAAGGACGAAGTCCCTAAGACCGATAAGTCTTATGTCTTTTGCACTAAAGACTTTAGAAAAACTACTGGATAGGCATATTCGGGATGATGTACTGGTAAACCAACCCTTACATCAAGACCAATACGCCTATAGAGCCGGTATGTCAACAGAAACAGCATTACATCAGCTAGTAAATAAAGCTGAATATGCTCTCGAATATGAAGAGGTACTATTATGTGCCTTCTTGGATATTGAGGGAGCGTTTGACAACACATCCCTACAATCTATCAGGAAAGCAACGAGGAGAAAAGGGATCGATGCGACCAGCTGCAGGTGGATAGACTGCATGCTTAGAAGAAGGCTGATATACACATCCATAATGGGGGAAACGTTGGTAGCTCGGGTTGACACGGGTTGTCCGCAGGGGGGTGTTCTATCGCCTCTTCTATGGAACCTGGTCATGAACGAGCTGCTAACGTTACTGGACAAAGAAGGATATAAAACACTAGGCTACGCAGATTTCTTAGTCATTCTAGCGCAAGGCAAATTTAACAACACAATAAGGGAACGTATGCAACAAGCCCTAAATATTGTAACGAAATGGACAGATGAGGAGAGAGAGTCCCTCAAAGTCAACCATAATGGCATTCACCAGAAGAAGGAAATTAGAGGGGCTTGGACCACTAAAACTTCGAGGTGATCTAATACAACTATCGGGCGAGGTAAAATACCTGGGAGAAATACTAGATCCCAAACTTACCTGGAACCAACAGTTAAACAGAACCAAAACCACACTCATGCTGGCCAGGCGCACCCATCGGAAAACATGGGGACTAAGGCCAAGCATGATGTACTGGACATATATCATGGTGGTTAGACCTATGATCACATATGCATCTTTGGTATGGTGGCCAAAGATGTTGCAGCGCACTGCTGCCGCTGAACTAAGCAAGGTACAAAGACTTGCCTGTCTGGCGGTAACAGGAGCAATGAAATCTACACCAACAGCAGCCATGGAGGTCCTTTCGCCCCCCCCCCCCGCCACCTGTTGGTAATGGGGGAGGGGGCGATGGGACACTTCAGGCTGCAATGCAAACCCAGTGACAAATACGCTGCGCTGGGGCACAATCGAATTAGGAATCTTGTGGGAGTGACAACATCTCTGATGAGGACAGACCACATCATCCCTAAATATATCTTTAACAGAAACTTCGAAATAAAAATAGAAGATCGAAGTGAATGGTCAGCAACCAGCAACAGCACCGGACCAAAGGACTTGGTCTGGTATACAGACGGATCAAGAACCGCGGAAGGTACTGGTGCCGCCATATACAGCGATATGAGGAACTCACAGTTCAGCACGCAATACTAGATTGCGCAATAGAAAACAACAGGAGAGCCTATAAAAATAGGCAGATCAGTATTCTAACAGACAGCCAGGGGTACTGTCAAACCCTAAAGTGACGTCCAAGCTGGTATGGGAATGCCAAGAAAAATTAAGAGCCCTAGCGGTCCACAACAAGGTAACCCTTCAGTGGGTGCCGGGACACGCAGGAATCGGTGGCAACGAAAAAGCTGACGAGCTAGCGAGAAAGGGATTGTCAGCTCCATATATTGACTCAGAACCGGCCCTGGGCGTGCCTAAAACCACAGTACGGGGCCAAATGAGGGACTGGATCAAGAACCAACACAAAGAATACTGGGATAAAATTACCGGGCAACAACATGGTAAAACCTTTATCAAAGAACCATCCAGAAAGAAGACTGAAGAACTGCTGTCACTAAGCAAGAATCAGCTCCGCATAATCAACGGGGACCTAAAATGCAAACAATGCAGTAGGGCAACGGAGACATCCTACCACATCCTGTGCGACTGTGAGGCTTTGGATCACAGAAGACATCCAATATATGGACAACCAAGACTGAGTCCAGAAGAATATGAAACCAAAGCAGCGATGGGGTTGTACAAACTAGTGCAAGGGACTAGAGTACTGGATTGGTTATCATAATGCAAATGGGAGAATATCACAATAAGCCCAAGAGGCTGCAGTGATTCCGGAAACGAAAGTTAGACGGCTCCCAAAAAAAAAGGTAGAAGTAAGAAGAAGATTCTGGAGATAAATTATATAAAATATTTATATATAACCAATCAAGTTCGTTTCCCTTGTGGGAAATATTTTAATTTTTTTTAATCTAAAAAAAATATATATAACAACTGTTTATTACTTCTTTTACTAGAGATGATACATGGTCATAGAACCTTAATATCATGAAATGTCCTAAATTTATTAATTTTAGCACTTCTGCAACGTTTCGGCACTGATCATTAATTTCTAGATTTGGATTGTTTGAAATAGATTGCCTCTTACTTTTAGGACAAAAAATAATTGCAGCACATTTATTAGGGTAAAGTTTCAATATAATAACAAAATATTATAACAAAAATGATAAAGAACTGTCAAGAATTAATAAAATATATTTTCTATATATCACATATAGTTATTTTGAAAAATTTTAGATATTACGTTGTGTGTTAAAAATAAATTTAATCACAGATGCTGATTATTCCATCCAAATAAGTTATTTTTATCACGGAGTTATTAAAACACATATTTACCTGATACAAACATCCGCAATAAATAAGTCGTTGGTCTTAAGCAACTAAAAGTGTGGTGTAATACGTTCTCATTGCCGTAGATTCATAAATAATTTATAGCGGAGAAAACTAAATTTGTGGCGTTTCAAAAAATTGAAAAAAATAGATAATATGTCGCCACCATTAGAAGCGGCAGATAACATCTGAGATATTCGAGTCACCATTTCTCCGGCCTTATCTAGAAAATCTACAAGTCGGTGAAATATGTAACTGTTTTCAATAGACAGTAGCCAGAGCACTTGCTTACTTCATTAGACAGGCGAACAATAACTCCAATTGAATTAAGTGGATTAACAACAATTAAATTATTGCCAATTGACCATATAATGCGGTCAGCTTTTATTATATTCCAGCTGTAATTGAAAGCATTATAGTTAATATAATTGAATTATGGCAAATAAATTAAAAGCACAGACAACGGCCGTAGAGTCGATGAAAGCACTTAAGTCGCTATTAACATGTATTCTATCTTAAACAAATAATATGCAAATTTTTTAAAAGAAGTGATATTTTGTCTTTTAATGACCCATGACACAGGCAAGTGAGAAGAGAGGGGGACACACTGAACAAAAAAATGCTCTGACTTCCAATACAAAATAATAGAGAAAACATGACGAATCAGGGAATGTTGTCAGCATAATTAACAGCATGAGTTCCAACCCAAAGTCACTTTGAAATTATATCCAAGGAAACCTTTTAATAGACAGGAATGATATCCTTAATAAGTTGCCTCGATGTTACCACAAACAGCTTAACGCAAATGAAACAAAGAATTACAAGAACGAGGCAAACCTGCATAATATTGCCGTACCAAATATGTAAAACCCGAGATGCCCACACAATGAAAAAATTAAAAAGAGCAAGTTAACCTGGCAGTAAATATATCCCACCACCCCACCAGGATTACTGGGAGATGCTTCTATTAGACAAATCACCTCATGGTCATGATATGGGAAAGTGAGACCAACGAAAGATCAGTGCAATGTGGAATTGATATGTTCCTTGCACAAAAAAGCGATAAGCTGGATCTAGGCATAAGTCTAAGAAATGCATTATATCAAATTTAACCAGATATACTCTGTGAGAGATTAGAGCCATTTACAGAAAATACGGTGAGGAAATACCAGCGCGGAATCCGCCATAGCAAAGCAACGACGGACCAAACACTTGCTTTAAGACACCTTTGAAAAAGCAAAAATATTTTATATCGATATCAGGGACGGATGTGGTCAGTCCAACCGGCTCTGGCAATTCTAGAGAAGCGGCCCAATTAGGTATGGTACCAGAATCTCAATTTTGTTTGGGTCAGGGTAGGATCAATAATAATTTTTTCTGTTGGTCAATGCGGAAGTGGTGAAAAATGCGCCGCAGGCGAAAATATTGTATTTTTCAAGGTCAAACGCTCTAAAATTAAAAGTTAAAAATTCGAGTTGCGAAAACATTTTCTTCGAAAAATAGGTTTCGCTAAACGAATTTTCCTTTCTTTCATGCAATTGCAAATATTATTTAAAGGTTCAAAGTACTAACACGTAGTCTGACCCAACCACGGTCTAGAGCAGCCTGCTACCATCTCGGTAACATTTTTAAGAACTTTACTAAACATCCATACCCTTTATTGAAATTTATTAACATTGGAAAACAAAAAACGAAATAAAAAAGTTAAGCATTTTAACAGTGTAACAGTAGATAATAATCAATAATGATTATTCAGGATTACATTATATTTACTATGTTGCTTCACTTAATTCACTTATAGGTATTTTCAAATAAGCAATTTGCGCATAAATGTGTAAAATAATGGAAAGTCAATGGTATCTAGAAACGTTGTCAATATCGATCTATTTTGGAACGAACGTGCAAAATTAGGTTATTGGGTTAACAACTTTTTAAGTGACATCTGGCATTTATGTCAGTGGTCGAATTTTTAAGATAGCAGCCTGAAAATCACATCTAAGATTTCTTTCGTTTTAAGTAAGAACTAAAGAGAGAAAAGAGCTGCCTTTTAAATTTTTTTGGTCGTCGGGTTTTTTATTCGCCGGAACAAATGCATATTTTTGCCCCCCGTCCCATCCACCCCTGATCGATACACACCATTTTTATCGAGTTCAAAGATCCTTACTACGTTGTGTCCTGTGTAAGAATGACTAAAGAATGGGCAAACTGACTCTTTCATTAGTAAGCTTGGCTAAAATGATAATGTCCAACATCGCATGTTCAGTGAAGATTCAAACTGGCACATCAGAGAAGCTCACCACTGACACGAGTCTTGTACATGAAGATGCTTTAGTATGTCTCTTTAACACAAGGCTAGAAAGTATCATCAAAAATACAGGCAAGATATTCAGCAAATTCGCACAGTTTTTAGCCTGCAGAGATAACATAACTACATTGAGTAAAACATCACATGCTAAGAAGGATACATTTCTCGGTGTTGAAAGAGAAGCAGATAACACGGGTCTCAAAGCCAACAAGATCAAATTCAAATACTTACTAATGAAAAGCTAATTTTATTTTACATTGATTGAAGCATAATATCTTATCAATTTTCCTGCTTATGTAACCTAGATAAAGAAGAACACCTTGATCAAGTTTCTTGTAAAAAAAGACCTAATCCTGCCTTTGCCAAAATGCTGCCATTTTGCTTATAAAAGTTCTTCGAATCTTCTTTATTGTTTTCTCAAAACCTTTCTCTCCATACACATCAACATATTTAGTTCATATTCTGATAAGCGTGGAAACATGTAGATCATAATTTTGAGGCAATACAGAAACTTGTTTATCTAGGAAGTCCATCAACGTCCAAAACATCATATCAAAGAAAACAAGTAGAAGTTGCAGACAAGCGTGACCGACTGCGATTAACCATTGAATAATATTTTGCACGAACACGGAAAAGTTTATCAGTTAAATGCCGAGAGTGAGATGGGCTGCTGGATGACAGGGAAAGTCGGGAAGATAATAGAAGTCAAGAACTGGAGAGCAGCTGCCGGGGATTGTGAAACATAGAGGAGTAAAGTTGGGCAAGCTAAAACTCGACGTTGTAGTGCTGATGATGATTCTTGTAACTCTATGTTTTTGTACAAACGTCTATTTTTACTTCCACGTCCAGTGGAAGTATAGTAATGCAAAAAAGAAAATTGAAAATTTTTATTGTTCAAATAGGCTTAGAATGTCATGAAACCAGGGTTGTTTGAATTTGTCCAAGAGGACAAAATTGGACGATTTTGACCAATTATTTCCGTCCGGACAAAATCAACAGTTACGGACAAAATTGAACAAAATTGGACAAAATCAATTAAATGAAACGAAAATTTAAAAAACATTTATTTAGGTATGTACCTATGTCAAAACAGTAAAATACAAAATCAGCCATTGTAAAATTAATGTATATTGAATATTGTAAATTAATCAGAAGACGGCCAAAAATACAAAAACATAGTTACTTTGCAATTTAATATATTATATACTAGGAAAAATATAAAATTTTAAATCCGTCCTACAAAGTATTTTTTAAATATATGTAACATAAAAAATGTATACCTATATTATAAAAAAAAAACAAAAAGAAAACCTCAAAAAAGTAACAAAATATTCTAAATAATAAATACTAAAAAAAGAATAAAAAAAAATAATAACGTATCTTTCATATTAAAGCATAAAACATGAAAAATATCACATTTTAAAAGATTACTCTAATAGGTACTCATTATCAGGTAAAGGCTCCTGTTCTTTTGCGCTCATGTTGAGCATTTTATACGCCATGACCAATTTTGAGGCTTTTTCCAAACCTAACCTATTTCTGATGACTTTATTTTGAATATAGCTAAAGTTGGAAAGAATTCTTTCATTACTGACAGATGATAAATCTACACATCTGAATAAATTCAGAGCAAATTGGCAGAACTTTTTATTAGGAACTTAATTTTTATAAAATAAATGTTGATTTTATTCAATATTGTCCGGTTTTATCAAATTTTATCCAATATTGTCCACATCCAGGATAAAATCAAAAAAAGTGGACAAATTCACAACCCTGCATGAAACGTCGAGATTTTAAGTTTGAACAAAAAAATTCTGCCTGTCATTCTGTCTGTCTATCGGTCTGTCTGTCTATAACTTGTTTTGTGCGCACGATTACTCCGGAACCGTTTAAGATATTGGCTTGAAATGTGGTACACATATATATCTTAACGGGATCTGGGACTAGATTATATTTTTATCCTATTCTATTAGAGAGTTGAGAGGTAAATTGGTAAATAGGTAAATCAAGTAAGAGTTCATAACATTGTTATTTAGTTTATATAAGAGAAGCTAAGGTCTCAAAATAATTTCTGGAATTAGCCACCCACATGACTACCCTCATCTCGTTATTAAAGGGAGTGAAAAAAATAAAATTGTGATTTAGGCCTCAAAAACTGATTTACTTCATCCGCCTCCAGACTTCATTATCATAAATATAATTACATGACCATAATACTTTCAGAAATAGGTTTCCTTTTATTTTCACTATTTCAAACCAAGAACCGTAGCTTCTGTTTTAATCCAAATCATTTTTAAATGCTACAAAGAAAATTATGCTAAATTATGCCTCACACCATTTAGCGTGTGTGATACTCTATCAATCCAACTCAAGCAGCGCGACAAAGAATAATTTAACAATGTCACCGTCTGACCTTAAGAACATAAAATTTAATTGATGAAAAAGATCCCATATGTTGAAGTGCACATAAGTAGTAGAACAAACTTATAATAAGGGATGAAGTGTTTTTAATCGAATTTATATACAGTTCGTTAGAAGCAATGGAAACACTCGTAACCCTACAACAGCGGCCACAAAGTATACTCAATCATGGGCGTAGGGAATCGGGAAGAAAGACTAATGTGGGTAAATAAAAATCTCTATGTATAATGTATATAAGAAATATTTACATGCACGTATCTTAGAACTAAAATAAAAGTAGCCGGGAATGTTAAACGTAATAATGTGTATCAATAATTTCCTACAGTTTTAGTTATAATTTACAAAAGAGGCACTGAAATCCTGGAATAATACGAAATACTAACAAACAGCCATTCTTAGCTATAGTAATAGAATTATAGCATTACATTATTACATTTTTGATGTAAAAACGTCTATAGGTATGACCATCATACGATACACGCTACGACACACTGCACTGCAGTAATTACAACTTATAGGATGCTTCCAGTAGAGTTAAATGCTTGAAATTTGGAGGAGAGCTAGAATTTAGAGTATATATAAAGAGAAAAATCCTAAAATCCCAATATTCCCGTATCATGCGTCGACTGAAGGGAAAAAGGAGGGAGCAATAATTAAGAGAAATTAGCTCCTTCACAAATGAATTTATTAGCGATTTACTTTTATATAATGCTAATTGAAGAAATGAGTGATTGAAGACACGCACACACAAATTATTATTAAGTAAAACAGATTAAAAAAAACATATTTAAAGAAAATTACATTACCAAAATGCTAGGCATACCTCCTTCATCCATTCTTTTTTAAATGCATTTTAATCTGTTCCTTGAATTAAAAATTAATTTTAGTACGAAACGTAATAATATCTAAAATATAGTGCACAGAGTTCAAACTTAATGAGTTTCATTTCCACTCTTGTGCCTCTCGTTCAATTGCGAATCACATTTCCAAAATACTGCACATGTTATACACAATACTTTCCGCACAAATTTACAAACTACAATTTATCATCCTTTGCTCCGTTCTTTAATTATTCTGGTTATAGATTTTTATTAAAATATATAATGTATTTTGTATTATTAAACCGCTGCGGTTATAGGCAACACAAATCACTTTACTGGTGTTTAAATATTATAGTAAATCATTTTCGTAAATATTATTTTCTAGAAAAAAAAAAAGGAAATACAAAATATGCTGCTGATAGATAGTTATATATGTTCAATGTAGAAAATATACCTAGACCACGTGTAACAGGATCATGGTACGCCCCCTTTTTTTCTTTACTTTTAAAGATAAACCATTGAAATTTGGAACATCCTATGTACTTAAATCACATCACTTTCTGACATAATTTTTTTTTTCACTTCCGGTTTCACCGGTAGCATTCAAAACTTCCATTTATGAAGAATTTTCGATATACCTACTTTGTATCTGAAACAAATACAACTGAAATTACAGATCATCAAAATTCGGAGAAAACTTCATTGCAATGAATGGTCCTGTACGGTGGCCTCCAATGTCACCTGACCTAACTTCTCTGGATATTTTCCTTTGGCCTTATTTAAAAATTACTGTTTACGCAACTCCCATTACAACCCGCGAAAACCAAGATCTACAAGTAAGACGTGCACTAAATAGTAAACAGCCCAGCTATTGATCTCAGTCATTCGAAATACATCCATGCGAGTGCAGAAGTGCATTCACGTCAATGGATAATATTTTGAACAACTATTATAATTCTTTGTGTTTCTTTTTTGTAAGTTGCACCCATCTTCAAATGTAATTATGACTAAATTGGAATAAAGTAGATTTTTTATTTTCTCTTCACTGTAATTTTGATTTGATTATATTATATATACAGTGTGTCCCAGGATAGATGTAACAAGAGGTGTAATGGACCAAAAATTTTGGAATTTTGGAATGGTATTTGGGGATTGAGTTCTGCTTGTTGTAAAACTAAAGTATACCAAAAATAACTTGATTTGGTGTTCTACAGGGTGTTTTATAAGCAAAGTTGTAAAAATCAACACTAATAAAGTACCTTTATTTTTCAAAATATGAAAGAATTCCACTAGGAAAAGTTATTTAGAATGCAATTTTATACCTATATTCCAAATTTCGGGAATATAAAATTATTTTTTTGAAACTTCCCATATTTTTCAATAAATTAGTATTTTATTTTGAACCATTCAATTAAAACTGCATAGAAATTATTTTTTGTGAATTAATATTTGTTAGAAGCTAAAAGTAGGCTATGAGAAAAGCAGTGGATACACATTTATCATTTATTATTGACATATCTGTCAAACGTAGTCAATATTATCCTTAATTTCTATTTCATATTAACGAACCAAGCATAAAAAATTAAGTGAAATGGTACCCACAGTGCGTGAAAAAATTTATATTGTGCAATGCTACGGAATTGGCGGTGAAAACTCGCTAAGAGAAGTGGTAAGAAAATTTAATTTGAAATTTCCAAACCCTGCTTTGTAACGTGCTCAGGCTATAAGAATAATTAAAAATTTTCTGGCTACTGGTAGTGTTCTTAACATGAAAATAAAAATAAGAGCATATGATGAAGACAATGTTGGGGCCATTATAGCTCATGCCTCTGTTATAGAAAATCCTAGGATGCCACTAAGAGAGAGATCAGCTCTTATTAATATTAGCAAGTCTGAACTCCAAAGAATTTACAAGGCAGAGAAAATTAGGGCATATAAAGTGAATTATAAACATACGCTTGAAGAGGGAGATGACGGCCGTAGGTTGGATTTTTGTTTGCCCATTGGAGAAAAAATCATGGAAGAGAGATTTTTTCATCATTTCATAATTTTCTCAGATGAATCCACATTCACAACCAATGGTGTTATTTCATCTCAGAATTGTCGGTTTTGGGCTTCTGAAAATCCAAATTCTAGAATTCATTGTAGAAGACAATATTATAAGAAAGTGAATGTGTGATGTGCCGTTTCTTATCACGTTCGAGTTATTGGACTTTATTTCATTGAGGGAAGGTTAAACCACTCTACAGAAATGGTTAATCGGTGGCTAAATTTAAATTTTGGAGAAAATTGGATTGCCAGGAATGGACCGATCAAGTGGCCGGCGAGATCCCCAGACCTATCAAGATTTCTTTTTATGGGGTCGCTTCAAGCAGTTGGTTTACGCTGAACCACTTCCTAACGATGTAGCAGTATTGAAGCAGAGAATTACAAATGCCGTAAACTCCATACCGTTAGATCATATTCGAAACAGTTTTAAGGACTTCAGGCGAAGGATCGAAATGTGTGTGGATGTGGGTGGTAGCTACGTCGAATAATAAAGAAATTGTAAACATTGTTTTGTATTGGTCAATAATTAATTTGTTTGTGAATCTGTTATGTTTTTGACATTTATTAACTTGTTATAATGTTTAAACCTCATTAATCTTCTGTTAGTAATTGTTTCTTGTTTTACAATTAGTTCGATTAACATTATACCTTCTTATATTCAATTTTTTATTTACCAATAGCCTACTTTTTGAGATGATTAACATTTGCTCCTACACAACTTTAAATATGAATTCAACTCTTAATTCGCAAAACATGGGAAGTTTCAAAAGAATAATTTTATATTCCTGAAATTTGGTATAGAAGTATAAAATTGCATTCTAAATAACTTTTCTTAGTGGAATTTTTTCATATTTTGAAAAATAAAGGTACTTTATTAGTGGTGATTTTTACAACTTTGCTTATAAAACACCTCGTAGAACACCAAATCAAGTCATTTTTGGTATACTTTAGTTTTACAACAAGCAGGACTCAATCCCCAAATACCATTCCAAAATTACAAAATTTTTGGTCCATTACACCTCTTGTTACATCTATCCTGGGACACACTGTGTAAGGCATTATGGTAGATACCTTAATTAATGGTAGTATTGAATATGGAATCTTGGTACCAATATAGCTCCATTTGAAAAAATTGAGTTTCATCCGAAAAACCATTTTGAAGATTTTTGTTTACTCATAAATCACAGAATTTAATATTTTCGACGTGATTTCGATTTTTTTAGCATTACATGGGTTGATTAGAATAAAGTCATGGCACACTTGAACTAAAAACTAAAAATTTAATCAAAGGAAAGTTTGACATTTGAAATGTCACTTATGTGATACCATTGTATTCAGAAATTCATGTAGAAAATGCAATAATATACAGGGTGTTCCAATTGAAAATCCAAAAAAATATTAAATCAATGAAAGAATAGCATTAATATGTCAAAAAGCGACGTTTATTAAGTATATACGATCCATTTCAGTCGTTCATGTTAATTTTTTTTGCTGTAAGTAAAAATATTTGCTATAGGCACTGAGCGAATATTGCTTAGCAGCTCCTCGCTGCGGGGAATCGTAACACTTTTGACGGTAGTCAGCTGTTAATCTGTTCAATGGATACCATTATATATTTCGGCTTTCGAACCTCTCTAAACATGTTTTAAACGTCAATGAAAGAAAGTGTAATACAGCCGGAATTTCAGTAATAAAAGGCCATATTATTAGATAGACATCTGTTGCTCTCAACCTATATTCGGTTAGTTTGGAGGTAAGTAGCCAATAATTACAAAACAATGAATATTTAAAGAATAACATATGAGACCATTGTTGATTTCTTGCAGCTTGAAATGGCAGACAGGCGCAAAAATCGACATGTGACTGTCTGGCTCATGATCCAAACATACGTGGTCTGCTCATACAAATTGCGCATGCGTCACAGGAAATATTATGATGTTAACTCATTGGGACTGTTTGATTCAACAAATATTTTTTGTCCATAATTAGCATTATGATAAGCAGCGAAAAAGTCTCTATGTATATAAGCATTCTGTCTGAAATTTTATCACAAGTTGATAATGACGATGATAATGATGTAGATGAAAATGGCAACAAGTAAAGAATGGTTGTTATATAAATTTTCTTGACTACTAATACATATTTCCTGATTTTTTAATGTACCTGCCTTTGTTTTAATTTGTTTTGTCTGATGTCAAAAACTCACCGTTTACTGAATCCAGTGAGAAATATATGGAATTTATCTGTTAAGATCACATCTGCAAGTTGTAATATGTTTTAAATACCCAAATTATTGATTATAAATGCATTCGATCACCGTCCCCACATTGAAAAAAACGACACATACCTATTCGGAGATGTTTCTACTAAAAATTTTGCTGTAATTGTTCCCTTATATGAGAATATGTATATATCCTATTTTCAGTAGAACTTGGTTGTTGAATTCGAAGTTCAGAACAATCTAAAATAACCCTACACTGATGAGTGTAATGTAATTTAAAAGCTGTAGGCATACTATGAATGACAGCTTCTTTGCTTGGTCAGAATTTGGAGTTTCAAGTTTTTCCGAGTAGCTCTTTCAAAGCTCAAACAAAAATTTTGAAGATGAAGTTCTGTGCAATCTGACTAACTCTGCTACTGCACAACAAGATAGACCCAGTTTTTTTTTTTCACGATAAGCAAGAGAAGTTCTATGAGTCTCACTGAGAAGCTGCACAATTAATATATGCTTAAATTTAAATAATAATCTAACCTAAGTGTTATTTACGTAAACATAAAAATATATAGATAAAACAGCAATTTTGTTTGCTTAGACATTGCCCTACCCTCATAACTATTTTAATGAGTTTTGCCGATAAATTACGTTTAAACAGCACAAGTATTTGAAAGCTCACTACCACTAAAACTTTAAAGAGTCACCGATGGTGGCGCTAGTAACACATTCGCTCAGTGCGTATATAATAGAACAGATTCTATAGTTAAAAATAATTATTATTATTATCGTTTCGTGTTATGTTTAGCATAATAACAATTCCTCATTTTTACGTTAATGTTATGTTTTCTGACTTCCTTTAATTTTCCGCAATAAGATAGAATTGCAGCCACCGGGAATCTCTAGCAAAAAACCAGTTTAACATTTTTGATGTTTAGAAATGACAATCCTCAAAACAATTAATAGAATTTTAGCCGTATACCAAACAATTAGGAAGTTTCCATTTTTCTCATTTTCTCGTAATAAATAGTCGTAAAAATCTAAAAAATATCAGTAATTTTTTTTTAATCATCTCTATAAATAAAAAAGTTTAAAATGCTGCGATCGTCTGGGCTGAGGCTCGATTACGTCACAATACATGATTCCGCCAACAGCGAACGGGCGCGGGCACCTTTATACTCGCTGGCAGGCACCGGCAGTTTATAGCCAGCTTGCATTTGAGAGCCGAAAAAATTGCTAAAACATGCAATTTTGGCACGTTCATATTTTTAGAAAAACACCATTGGGACGGCCGTATGATGTCGCGACGTAAAGAGGAAGTCTTCCAGATAAACCTGATCGTAAATTGCACGGCGAAATTCGAAAATTCGGCTCGGCATGAACGAATCAAAAGTGACATTTCGTGACATTTCAGAAAATAGATCACATACACTAAATAAAGGGAACATACGGCGAGCCGCCGGTATGGCAAGTCAGCGAGTTATGTATTGTGACGTCACTGTGGACTTCAGCCGAGGCGAAGTATTCAAAATTGAATAATTTCGTGAGTTTTTCAGATATCGAGATCATTTTTTTTTTGTTTGACTAGTTATCTGAAAGAAATGAGAAATGAGGTTGAATGTACATGATATTTCTAAAATGGGAACCTTTCTAATTGTCATCTCGTGCATAAATGGGGTTAAGTGTCACTACTGTCTCATTCCAAAATTGAAAATTGCAAGTTGATGTACATATCCTCTTTATCAACTGGCATTTTTTTTATAATTTCCAAGACTTCTTCACAGAAACCATCGACTACAGAAAGCATTGTCAATTTTTTGTTTTAAACGTGATTTTTGTATTAAACATGTAACAAAATGTATGCTTGAGAATCAATTAGTGAATTGATTTTAATTTCATGTCAGTTTAGAATTTAACTAAATCACTCTCACAAAACTTTGATCAATTTTCATAATCCTGATATCGTTCTGTATAGTTTTGAAACTAAAGGAATTGCTTTTTCAAAAGTAACGTAACATATACACACATCCGTGACATAATCATTTTTACCTGGCTATATTAATATCGTGAAATACATTTTGGAACGACTTAATATATTTTTCGAATTTAATTGCCTTAATATCTTAAATGACACCAATTTCAAAATACTACTCTCACTGAGAAGAGACTTTTATGGCTATCAATTAACACTGTCTGGCTAATAAATTAATTAATTTCTTTCTAACAGACAAGTATTCAAGCAGAGTGAACTTTGTCCCTACATGTGGTAAAACATCGTGAAAAAAATCTGTATATGTTTTTTAAATAAAACTTCCCTTTCTATTTGTCGCCTTTTATTTATTAATTATTTATTCAGTTGGATGACCACACTCTATTTTTCTAATTAAAAATATATAGGGTTGTTTTCCTGGCAATAGTGATTAGTACATTCCAAATATTATTTCTCATTGTTATTTCAATTAATTATTTTTTTAGTCTGGCCAATTCGTATATTTTTCGCTAAAAACATATCACATTTCTCGGTAATTGCGTCAACTACATATTTCAAATATTATATTTTACCACAATTTCTTAATAAATTACCTTTTAAGATGGCCGCCTTGCATACTTTCACTGAAAGTGTAGAAGATTTATCCCTTAATAATTAACTACAGACAGACAGACAGACTGACTATCTGACGGAATTGAAGAACAACTGAAACTTGAAAGCCCGAGGAGCCGGAGAGCTATTTTTTCACGATTACAAGATTGGAAACTGTTTTTCAATATACACCTCAAAAACATTAAAAGAAAGGCAACCAGTCACTTAGCCCAATTATAGAATATTTTCAAATCTGCTGCTACCTACAGTCTACACCGCACCTTTGCAAATCCCGCTTGCGACCTACAATCACCTGGAAGTGGTAGAGAAAATTAGGTGGCGGATGCAAACTTGAAGCATGCCCTCACTAACTCCAGTTACTTTTGTGTTATATTAAGCATTCAATTTTGCATAGCAACTCCCACAGCGGTGAAACGAATTTCCTCCAGTCCCTCCTGACTACCAAAACTCTTATTACTTTTCTGCTATCTTAATTAATGCAATTTTGCACAACTTCGCATGCTCTACTTCCAATTATACACACACTCACATTAGCGCCCACGGGGCGGAGGAGGCGTTTTGAGAAATTTCTTCCAACCTCTCCTCATTACCAAAATTGTTATTATTTTTTTGACTCCTCCTTAGTAATTCAACCAGAATCAATATTTGGGCTCAAAATTTTCGTAATACTGAGCACTTTAATGGGCGAAAATTGCAATCCAGTTTATTTCTGACACATGACAGCTGTCAAAAGCTTGTAAAAAAATGTGAAAACTCTATAAAGGCAGAATCTAGACATTGTTATTTCCTACGTAATTTCTTGGAAGACCATCAATATCATGATTTTTATCATTATTTTTCACTTGCAGAATCTGAATTTCAAAGGTCCGAAACCATATACTTACCTAAATAATTTTAGAAATGACCATTTTTGGCCGAAATTGCTAATTTTTGGGCCCTTTTGGAGATGTAACAAAATCTAAAGTACCATACCTGTTTATTATACTCTTCGCAAAAACGAAGAGTATATTGTATTTGATCGGCACATTTCTAAAATCGTAAATATCGCTCGTAGAGAACAAATTTTCATATCATTGTGTTAGTGAACGAATTCTGAATAACTTTCAAAATGTCCGTCTGTCCGTCCGTCCGTCACGTTTCTTGTAAGCACGATAACTTAAGAAAGAAAAATCCGATTGTATTGAAATTTAGAAGGTAAGTTAGTGTTAGCTAGAGGAAGAACCCTATTGTTTTTGAAGAAAATCGATCGGTAAATAAAACAGTTATTAATTATTTAATTAAAAAAAATATATTCTCTTAATTTTTGTCGCTTGTACTAAAATGGAAATCTTGCGAAATATTATTTCCATAATATATATTTTTTTTATTTATGAATTTTACTAATATATATTTCATAGAAGTACGAGTTGAAATACCTATGTATGATTGTCCAAAGATATATATCACAGACAATCAGTTTTTCTAGCAATAGCTGGTGGCGCAGCGGCTAAAGCTTTGTGTTGATACACGATGGTGATCAGGCTGGCCATCACATACGCGGCGCCGCTGTGGTGCAGCATTCCGGCCACGACAATGCGAAAACTTCGAGTTCTCGAACACAAAATTTTGCGCCTCATTTCTGATTCAGGCAGATACACCTCCCTCAGAGATCTATACGCACGATGTCACGACATAACTCCACTAGCGGACTACGTCCAAGAAATCTCCCAGAAATTCTACACCTTCAAGCTGGGCGATAGTCCGCTAACCAGCAACATAACTCAAATCAGAATGCATAATGCCCCATTCCAGATCAAACACCCCCTACCATACCAGGCGTTGCCTATCTTCCGGCAACCTTTTCCCTAGCCATACGTTCCTATACCACAACCTACCATTCCCCCATCTTTGATCTTTCCTCAACTTTATCTTTCCAATCCTTTCTATTCTCTTTCTGTATGTTCTATTTTTGTTCTTTTTTTTATTCTTTTTGTTCTTTTTGTCACCAAAAATTCCATTTTGGCCGGTAAACCTTTAAAAATTCAAACATTTTAAACCCTATTCTCTTTCCACCACATATTCCTGGCGTCAGGGAGACCACCAGGTCAGCAGTTCTCGTACGGGTTTTTTTCGTTTAGCTTTTCACCCGAGTCAACAGCCAAAATGTATTCAGTGTTACAACCAGCAACTAGTTCTAAGTTTTATATGCATTAGTTTTAGGCCTTTGTGGGCAGCATTTTCAAATGTATTATTAATTTTAAATCCACGCTAGGTGAGTAGGAATTTTAATTGTTCCTTTTTTTGTCATTGTCGCCGAGCCGAACCTACCCCGCTCAGCGGGCCATGAAAAATACGCGGGAGGCCATACCCGCGCTGACCAACGCCAACGGACAGACAGCTATGACGGACGCCCAGAAAGCGGAAGACTTAGCTAACCATTTTGCGGACATCCACAATACACAACTCCCGAACGACCCGGAACACGACCGCATCGAAAATGACATTAACGAACTGATTGGCCATGACATCCAATTGACTAGACGCGAATTTCTAAAAGTCATGGTCAAGCCCTCGGAAGTTGCGGGCATTGTCCGGACTCTACCGAACGACAAGGCCCCGGGGGCAGACTGTATCGAATACAGACTTCTCAAATATCTCCCGCGGAAAGGCATTGTGCAATTGACGTACATTGTCAACGCGATCCTGCGACTACAACACTGGCCCAGCCAGTGGAAGTGTGCCGTGGTCGTGCCGATCTTGAAAGCGAACAAGAACGCCAAACTCGCCGGCAGCTATCGACCAATCTCGCTGCTGTCGGCGATTTCCAAGTTGGTGGAGAAGGTCATCCTGATCAGACTAGACGCTGCTCAGGATGAGCTCCACATCGATGATGAATGTCAGTTCGGTTTCAGGAAAGGCAGGAGCACTGTACACCAGGTCGTCAGGATCGTGAATGACGTCAAAGTACAGTGCAACCGCGGGAAAAGCACCGCCATGGTGCTGCTTGATATTGAGAAAGCCTTCGATACAGTGTGGATCCCGGGCTTACTCTACAAACTCAACTCGCTTAACTTCCCAACGCACATCACGAAACTTATTCACTCCTTCCTGACGGGTAGAACACTGCAGGTTAGGGTGAATAACAAACTCTCAACTCGGCGGGACATTCGCGCGGGCGTCCCCCAGGGGTCGTGCCTATCACCCAAACTATACAATCTGTACGTCTCCGACTTCCCGGAGTTTCCGAATACGAACCTTGCCAAGTACGCCGACGACACGGCCATGTACGCGCATTCACACAACGCACAAGCAGCGAACATGCTGCTGAAGGCGCACATGGCCCGTGCCACGGCGTATTACGACAAGTGGAAGATTCGGATCAACGCCGAGAAGTCGGAGTCAATACTCTTCACGCGCCGGTTCACAGAGAACCGCATTCTAACACCAATTTCGATCGGGGGCCGCCAAATTCCAATTAAAAGGTGCGTGAAGTATCTGGGGGTAAACTTAGACAAAAGACTGACATTCAACACCCACGTAAACGAGACGGTTCGCAAGGTCTACTCCATGTCCAGGGGTCTGTACCCACTCCTGGCGCGGGGTAGCGGACTAAATAGGACTAACAAAAAACTACTTTATACGATGGTGATTAGGCCGGCCATCACATACGCGGCACCGGTGTGGTGCAGCATCCCGGCCACGACAATGAATAAATTTAGAGTCTTAGAACACAAATTTATGCGCCTCATTTCAAACTCCGATAGGTACACCTCCCTCAGAGACCTCTACGCACGTTGCCACGACATAACCCCACTAGCGGACTTCGTCCGGGAAACATCCCAGAAATTCTACCAATTCAAATTGGGCGACAGTCCGCTAACCCGAGACATAACACGAATCAGACAGCATAATGCCATACTTTTCGACCTAAAACACCCATTACCATACCAGGCGTTGCCTATCTTTCGGCAACCTCCCTAGCCAAACCTTTCCTATACCCAAACTTCCATTTCACCACCCTTTACCCTTCACCATCTTTCACCCTCAAACCCCCTTTTTCTAATCTCATTTTTGTTTGTTTTTGTTAATTTTTGTTCTTTTTGTCCTTTTTGTATTTTTTCAAAATCCCCTTTAGACCAATAACTTCTTGTAAATCAAAACCTTTTAAATCACAACCTCCCTCCCACCCTACCTTTCCGAAGGCAGACAGACCATCGGATGAATGTCGTCATTAGTTCGAACGGGTTTTTTCGTTGAGCTTTTCCCGTATCAACAATCAACCAGATCCCTAAAACAGTGCGCGTGTGCGTCAGTGCGCGTGTGCTAAACAAAAACTCATCCCCTCCTTAACTTTAATTAGTTCCCAAGTATTTTTAAAAACTGTCTCTAGTTATAAGCTAATGAAATTGTTAGGTTTAAGTTTTATTCCCTAAACAGGAGCCCTAACGTTCTCAAATGATTTTTCGTTTTAGCCCAAGTCGAAACCGCTTCATCCAACCACACATAAACCACGACGTTGCACGACTTGGTGGTGTGGTTGGCTCTGAACCGGGATTCGACTCAGGCGCATACCTGTAAGTTCAACAACTAATAAAATATTTTTGAATTGAATTGAAATACCCCGCTCAGCCCTACAATCACCACGGCGCTGCGCACCGTGGTTGTCTGGCTGGCTCCGAGGCAGGTTTCGGGGAGGCGCATATGTATATATGAACATTAATAAATTTTATTTGCTTGCTTGCTTGCTTGCTTGCTTTGTGTTGCAATCCAAAGGTCCCGTGTTCAAATCTCACACAGGTTGGATATTCTTTTTTTTTTTTTTCATATCATTTTTTCGCAACAAAGATGGTATCACAAAATTTAGGATGTCCAAAAACTAACATTATTTACAAGAAAACTGCGAAGAGTATCCTATAGAATGTGTAACAATTATATATAAAAAGCTCAGTAAATTGGCGAAGAGTACGTTTTTAGCTTGTTTATATTTATGTTGTGTATTATTTTATTTATGTTGTGTACAATAGTAGTACTTACAGTATTTTAAGTTCTCTTATTCGCCGAATTTGTATATAAGTATCACAAACGAAAAGGTCAAAGGGTTACGAACTACGACCCTTTTACTTAGACATCCAGTGGAAGTGTGTAGTATCGACAAAAAAAAAAATTGAAAACTTTTATTGTTCAAATAGGCTTAGAAAATCATGAAACGAGATTTTAAATTTGAGCAAAAAAATTCTGTCTGTCGATCCGTCTCTCTGTCCGTCTGTCTGTCTGCAATTTTTCTTGTGCGCACTATTACTCTGGAACCATTTAAGATACTGACTTGAAATTTGGTACACATATGTATTTTAACGAGATCTGGAACTAGATTATATTTTGATCTTATACCGTTGAAGGGCTGGGGGTAAATTGGGGTAAATGGGGAGTAAATAGGTAAATCAAGCAAGTAAGAGTCCATAAAATTGGCATTTAGTATATATAAGAGAAGTTGAGGTATCAAGAAAATTTTTGCCATTAGCCACCCCCACCCCATTATTAAGGGAGTGAAAAAAAATGTCATTAGTGTGTGTACAAGAACCAAAGGCCTCAAAAATTTTTTTTACTTATCCACCTCCATCTCCACTACGGATGTGGCATATTGTATGATGGGTTTTTGGGGCAGGCGATTTCAAATATTATATTATTAAAAGTTCCATAAACAATTATTTCCACATACAGATATTTTCGTTGTGAGAGACCTGGATAGAAAATATGGATGTAGAAATAGTGATTCCTTGGGCAGCAGTTTTTGGTTATTTTTGGCCATTTACCTACTTGTGAACGGTTAACTGTGCGCGAACTATGTATATCACATTCTGTACTTTTCTTTGACATATAAGATTCGAAATTCAAGGTATTGAAACCTCAATTATTTTGAGGCCTTTGCTTCTTGTACACACACTAAATGACAGTTTTTTTCCACCCCCTTTAATAATAGGGTGGGAGTGGCAATGGGGTGGCATTTTTTTGACACCTTAGGTTCTCTTATATATACTAAATACCAATTTTATTGACGCTTACTTTCTTGATTTACCTATTTACCCCGCATTTACCCTAATTTTCCCCCCAGCCCTTCAACTGAATAAGATCAAAATATAATCTAGTTCCAGATGTCGTTAAAATACATACGAGTACCAAATTTCAATAACTTACATAGTTCCAGAGTAATCTTGCGCACAAGAAAAGTTACAGACAGACAGACCGACGCCGACGGACAGAATTTTTTTTCTCAAACTTAAAATCTCGAAGTTTTATGACATTCTAAGCCTATTTGAACAATAAAAATTTTCAAATTATTTTTTGTCGATATACTCTACTTCCACTGGATGTGGAAGTAAAATTGTTGTAGTTCGTAGCTCTTTGACCCTTTCCTTTGTGATACTTATATACAAATTCTGCGAATAAAAGAACTTAAAATAAAAGGGTATTTGGTACTTTAGATTTTGTTACATACATAAAGGGACCCAAGAATTACCAATTTCGGCTAAAGAATGGCCATTTCTAAAATTATTGCATTATATGCAAAATTTGAAATAAGGTGTGTAAAACTGTGCACAGTTCGGCAAATATGATACGGAAAAATCAATTTAATTGGAGCAAGTGGAAGGGCAAGCGTCAAGTTTACTCTCCCCATCTATAATTTTATCCGGCATTTTCAAAGTTGGAGGATGCAAAAATTCGAAGGAGGATGTGCAAAACTGTGTACAAAATTATGATCCATAATTGACTCCCATTAATCCCGGTGGTTGTCAAATACGACCGACTCCTAATTCTTTGCTATATAGTCACGTTAAAAATTCATTTCAATACAAAAATTTTTTTAAATTTTAACAAACTATTAGTAAAATTACATCCGCAGCTTTCACTCCTCTGTAGAGATTTTCTACTTTACGCATATGCATACAAAGTTGCAAGCATCACATCATGTTATCAAGTCTGAAAATTTTGTCGTTTCCCCGTCCACCTCCTGAACGTCTTTCGGAACAGAATGGCGCGGCAGAAGTGCCCTTTCGTACATGGCAATGGTACTGGAAACCTTTTCCGGTGGAAACTGGTCTTGTATCTAGTTATGTTTAATTCAGCTTTAGATTAGTAAGTAGAACTATAACGAGGGTAGCCTTATAAATTTTCTCTGAATGATTGCAGCGCTTGCAAAATCAGTAAATTAATTATAATCTTTGTATTTCGTAACATAAAATCTACTGATTTTGCAATCTACTGAAATTACTTGGTGAAAATTCATAGTTCGGTACGCTTGCCATAGTTCTACTTATGTAGTGTCATAGTTATTTTCGTAATATAGCATTAAGAAAGTTGCCAAAAATAACAAATAATTCTCTATCGGATATTTCTCTCTCTTGGCCATCAAGGGCCGGTTGTATCTGGTAAATTTATTTGGTAGATAATAATTTCCTCTGTAACGATTGTATAAATAATCGTTTCCATGAACTTATCTACCGATCAAAACAGGATATGAATAGCCGTGCCTAAGAACTATTAATCCTACATTAAATTTAAAGGATGTTCCTTAGACATACTCCCTCATACGTAGTTCACATTCGGCTAAACAGTATTAAGCGGCACATAATTTTCCAACCAAAAAGATTTCTCGGAATAGTTTACTTAAAATTACCTCTTGTTAGACGGTTCAGGACGATGAGCTCTAAGTCAATTTTCAAGGCAGACTTCGTGCAAATGATTTATGGTAATCTTTCAGAAATAAACACCATTTAACCACCCACAATTGTAACGTAAACTTTGGAACATAACATACTGGAAATGTTGTGTTAACGCGAATTTTGCATATGCGTCCTGATTTTCATTTCATTCTGTTAATAATAACTACGTACAAATCTCATGCAAACCACCTGAGAAATGAGAGCACGTAAATGGTCTTGTATTGTGTTGACGTATTCTTGAAGGAATTAGTTGGACTGCAAATTAATTTATACAGGCTGCTTATTGCTCTACGAAAATAATGAACTTTAATATTAATGCAGGTAAAATTATGATATGAGTTTGATACAATCTAAATAGAAATTATATTGTGTAATATGTGTGTATTGTGTAATTGGTGTAATAACAAAAATGTTGGTTAATTTGAGTAAAGAAATTAAAATCTTGTATCTGCAATGGATGTTAAAATATACAGGGTTTTAATGCCGGTGAAATTATGATAAGTATTTGATACAATTGTGTTAGAAATTAGTGTAATAATAGAAATGTTGGTTGATTTGAGCAATGAGTTTCGAATCTTGTATTTGCAATGCATGCTAAAATATAAAGAACAATTTTCTGCCAAATTAAGAATTCAGGCACGAAGATGCACGATATTGAATATTGGACATGTCAGAATAGAAACATACAAGTCATCCAAGTAAAGAGATCGTTGTCATATAATATCTAACGATAACTTAAAAAAAAAGATAATGAATTGTTGGCAGATGTGTGAGTGCTAGAGCGATTGTTAATTTCTCAAATGCATTGGTAATTTGTTGTCGACAGAATCGTTGCAAATTCAAGGCATAGAATCCTTAGGTTATTCTCAATGGAAACTGTTATGGATAAAGTTCCAAAAAGGTCTCTATTTTAAAAATACAATAGGTCGAAGCTCCAAAATTCAAAATTTTAAAAACGCGATTTTACGTATTTTTTTTTATCGAAACGGTAAATACTTTTAATATTTAATTTGCTCTAAGAATATAATACTGATGTATAGTGTAACATAGGAAAATGCGTTATTCTAATATTCATATAAACAAATAAAAGATTCTTAGGCAAATAAGAAGAATTCTATTTTTATTCCACTGGAAATCAGCAAAACAAACAAAATACAAACGAGATCATATGATTCGATTTCCTGATAATATATTTATAAAAATGGCTGGCTGGCCTTGGCCACCGCGACCCCTTGGGCGCTTTTAATCTAATTCATTTAGAGTTCCTTATCAAGCTTTATCTTTTGTACCAGACTCCATAGCCTTGATAGGGGATCCTTAGTATAGCTATCTGCCCTTGGTTTTTCCTCACCAGTATTTGGAATCTCAGTCTGGCTAGACCTTAGTAGTGGCACAGCACATGTTCTGAGGTTTCCTCTTCCTCTTAACACAATCTACATGTTGCATCATCTGCCAGGCCCATTAGACTCATATGCCTATTTAGCCTACAATGTCCAGTTAGAAGACCCGCGTGCATAATAGAAAAAAGTGTATTTTTGTTGGACCTCAGAAAATAAGAGTATTATAATAATGTTTTTTCCTGTATTGCACTGAATATCAGTAAGTATTTTATTCTCAATGCAAACTAAATAATAAAAGTAAAACTAAGCTTTTGCATACTAATAACTTTTGCGCCTATTGTACCCTACTGGTATATAAATAAGGGCAAAAGTAATTATATATTTATTTGCATAAGTACACAATACATTATTCATGTAACTGCTTCATATAAATCAATACATAAGTCCGTTTCGATAAAAAATACGTAATATCGAATTTTGGAGCTTCGACCTGCTGTATTTTTAAAATAAAGACATTTTGGAACTTTATCCATAACAGTTTTCATTGAGAATGACCTAAGGATTATATGCCTTGAATTTGCAATGATTCCGTCTACAACAAATTAGCCATGCATTTGGTGCGGGGTTCTTTATTATTAACTTAATTTTCAGGGAATGTTTAACTTTGAATGGGTTATAAGTCTCGCTGCCTCTCTCTCTCTCTTTCTCTGTTTATATCTCTTTCTCTCTATCTGGATCCTTAGATCAAATTTGAAGGGAGGAACTCGCCTCTTAGCCCCCGTGGATCCTAATTTTATTTTATTTACAGTTCCTTATTCAGCTTTAGCTTTTTTGTACCAGACTCCATAGCTTTGATAGGGGCTCCTTAGTGTGGCTATCTGACTTTGGTTTTCCTCGCCAAGTAGTTGGAATCTCAGTCTGTCTAGGCCTTCGTAGTGGCACAGCACATGTATTGATCATTCCTCTTCCTCTTTGATGGAATCCGCACGTCGCATCCTCTGTCAGGCCCTTTAGACTCATATGCATATTGAGCCTACAGTGTCCAGTTAGAAGATTCTCTGTTATCCTAATGGCCTTTCTGTTTTTGGCTTAGTAGATCTTTCGTGAATTTGGCCGATCGTTCTTTAATGAACTCATTAGCCTGTCTCTGTCGCGGGAAACTTTTTCTTGTACCCATTTATTAATGAATTATGGCATGGCTTAACCACATCGCAAAAAGAGTTCGGGTCCTACCAAGGCCAGTTCATCAGTCTTCTCATTTCTCCTGTGCACCTCGTGTCCCGGTACCTATGCCACGGTTACTTTATTCTGACTTTCTAGGTCCATAAGGGCATTAACACAATCCCTTGAATCGATCTGCATGGAATCGATTGCCTTTAGCGCTGCTTGGCTGTCGGAAAAAATGGAAATTGACTGGTTAACAGTTTCTTGCCTCATTATTTCCTCTGCACACCACTGTAAAGCGGCTACTTCAGCCTGAAATATGTGGCGTGTATTCCTAGACTTATCGGAATTTCAGTTTTCGACTTTATCCGTAAATGCCAGCTCCGATTCCCTGTTCTGTCTTGACGCCGTCCGTGTACCAGACTGTTTGTGCCGATATTGTGTCCATTCTGCTTTCTGCCTGGTATTTTAATTTGAAATTTTTTATGGAAGTTATATTTTGGGACCATAGTGTCAGTGGGCATTCCCAGAATGGGACCTGGCTTCAGCTCTGAGTATAACTTTTGGTGATCTATTTCTTGCCTTATGGGCCTTGTGCCTCTGCATCCTTTCATATGATGCAAACTCTTAGAGCACCGCTCTCTCACTATCTTATGTTGTTGTAGGTTTTTCTTCAATAATGTTAGTTGTGAAGTTGAGGTAAGGAATATAATAATCTAGCTCTCAAAACATTCCTCATCATGGAGTCTGTGTTTTCGTCGTGCGTGAGAAATACGTTGAAAGTGATGGAAGTCGAGAAGAAGACACTGTTTTTGTCTTACTTGAAAAAATGAGGAAGGTTATGCGAGGTTATTAAAACATTTCTCCTTCACTCCTATGCTGAGGTGATACATCTGCTGTAGACCTCCAAATATATATTCGATAGAAAGAGAAACACGATGTACCTAGCAAACACAAAAATTGCGGCCCTTAAATGGGCCATTGTAGCGATCAATGGCTTTCTTATGGCATAGGCTAACCTTTTGTGGCCCATAATAAATTATATGCAGGCGTAACAGCTTC
Organism: Rutpela maculata; assembly: GCA_936432065.2. Classification (NCBI taxonomy): domain Eukaryota; kingdom Metazoa; phylum Arthropoda; class Insecta; order Coleoptera; family Cerambycidae; genus Rutpela; species Rutpela maculata. Next base: position 41,705,425 of record OW386285.2, read on the forward strand.
ATGTTGCTATGAATTGCCACATAATAACCAGAAATTGTCAATTATTGTGCAACCATAAAAAATGCTCCTTCAGTTTATACGTTGATGGTACTTTTATGGTAATATGCAGGCTAATATTTTAAATGATCACGCGCATGCGCATTTCACATAAGACTTCATACACATCACCATAAATACTGCTTTTAGCATCCGAAATAACGGTCACTAAGATAGCTCAGTTGGTCAGAGAGTCAGTACTGTAATACGGACAACGGAGACATGCAGGTTCGAACCCCACCAACCGCAATTACTAAAGGTAAGTAAAAATGTATTTAGTAACTTAATAAACATTACAATTTGCAGGCAACCCTTGTGAGAATAAATTGGAGCTATGGTAAACAATATTAAATATGTAAATAAAATATACGGATGATAACAAACAAATTCATAGTACAATATTTATGCATTAATTATTTCATTTTTATCAAGTAAAGTACTTACATGTTAAAGTTGTACTTTTTCATAAAAAGCATCCTGAATAATATATTTATATACAAAAGTAGGATGTCCATATGTCGTACTTTATGGATGTATAAATATTATTGTACACTGTTGGCAAATTGAAGGATGGCCAGCTGCTGGCCGGTGGGACATTTCGCCAATGGTCCGCTTGTGGCTCCCCATAAAAGTGCTAATTATGATAATGCTGGCGACGGTGCGTGTGACCATTTATGTGCCAATTATGAGTGTTTGCTGGGTATTGAGATCCTTGAGATATGGTCCCGGAAACGTTTGCTACAATTTTTCCAGACAGCTCATAGCACCAGCGTCTTCCGAATTCTCTAATTTTTTAACCACAGCAAGAAGAATATTATAGAACGGCTGATAGTAAGAAGTGAAGTGGACATCGTCTAAAACAGATGGAAGAGAGCTTTGGCCGTACGCCTTACAGACAATCGCAACCGATGGCTGAATATTACGCGTGCTATGCTGCAAAGAAATTCCAAGTAGAACAACGCATAGATCACAAAATGTATATAAGATATTGTAAATAAGAAGAGGCATAGAAATTCAACATTCCTGGGGCATTGTTCTCTCTATTCTTAAAAGTATCACGAGTGTATCCCATTCAAGGTCTTATTTTGTATATCTATATGTTAGTTGCCTCATTATGAACAAAAAAAAATAGACGAATACCAGATGGTATAGTAAGTATTTCAATTTTGCCGATAAATTTTGCCGATGGAAAATTGCTTCCCAAAGATAAGTTTGTCTAAGCAATATGAAAGGACAATAAAAAATCCATCACTCATTGTCAATTTCTTCACAAATGAATTTGATACCAAGAATTTAAGTATTTTCATCAAAGTGTTCACAAGAAGTAGTTTTATAAATAGTATATTGTGTACCTAGGTGTGAAAGCGGTACATTCCCGGACGACGATGCAAGCATCGAAGTCTGGGAATGTGCTTTCACACCGAAGTACACATACTATTTTTTCTGAAATCACAATAAATACTATTTTAAACGCATAAAAATCAAAAATATAAACATTTAAAAAAAAAAATTCTGAAATCACAATCAATACTATTTTAAACATATAAAAATCAAAAATATTAACATATTAAAATATATATATATAAAAAACCGTACGGGAATGTTACTTCCCGGCCTAGGCCGGGAAGTAACATTTCCGTACGGCTTTGTTGATCGTTGCTTGGCAACGGATCTTTTCTGGTCTGTTTTCTGATAGTTTCCTAGCAACGGACTAAAATACTGAAATTGTGCATTTTTCGCTCTAAAATCGCGCCGAAAATGTAGACATACCCGATATATTTCAGAAAAATTATTTTGTAAACTGTTGATCGTATATTAAAACGTCAAGACAATCCTGTAGAGCAAAAAATTCTCTACAATTTCCACCACAGACGCCATTTTGTCTAGTTTACGAGCTATAGTTCGTCAAAAGTTATAAAAATTAGTTTTTTATTTAAATATTTCTTAAACTATTCGTCATACACTCAAATAAAGGCATAAAAAAATATGATATAATCTATTTTGTTTAATACCAAATTCTCAATAATTTTTAGTTCAATTTATAGTCAATGTCCATCTCCGAACACCACAAGCTTGGCAAAATACTACTACTATGATTGTACTAAAAACAGTAAGAAAACATGTCAACTGTGGACTCTAATCCCGTAAATTATTAAATACCGTTAATTATTAAAGTAGTCATCGGTTCTTATTTAGTCCATCGCACTTCATCGAAGTATGAACATTACATTTCCAAAATAGCAGTTTAACACAACGTTTTTGATATAGGTGGCTGCATTTGATAAGAATATTTGCATTAGATAAGAATGCATGAAGATAGTTCCTGTTCACTATTCTGGCAAAGCTAAACCGTATATCCTAACATTAGAAGTAAACTGTGGTGCAACTAAACGTGAAATAAGAAAGTACAAAGAACAGTAAAATAAATAATTTTCTTATATACCTACCTTCCAATATTTAGCTTATTTCCCCAGAGATGCGGCTATGCTTAGCTGTGAGAACTTGTGCTCGCCTCGGTAAATAACTGGAATTAAGGGTTAGGGGTCTAGTTGTAGTCTGGGACACTAACCGTAAACAGACAATGGCCTAATCGAGCATCCAAAATAACGGCGAGGGCGTTCATAAAAGATACATTGTTGATTTGATGAGTTGTGTTCCGTTTGTGGATAAGCCGCCTCTGTTTAATTCTGTCTTAAAATAAATTACTATATTTTTTAATTAAAGTACTTTTTGTTCTTTAAATGCATCAATTGTTTAATTACATTGGAATGGGCTGATGGAGCTCTATGAATGGAAATTTATGTTGCCTAATCAATCGAGGATATTTATTGTAGACTTGAAGAGGAAATTTAATGAAACAGTATACCTACCTGTTCCTTGTTCGCCGTTTAATACAAATTACTACAATATTGTCAAGCACGCTTTCAGTAGGAGGTACCAAAATCTTCGCATGTTGCAGAAGATACCTATCAAAGCAACAGTACTATGATTGTTTAAATCAAGTTACAAGATTTTTGTAAAATAATAATTATTTGGATTAATTTTAATAGTTTTATACTCGGTTTTATAGCTATATTCCTATGTTGGTTGAAATTTTTAAATTTCTATTTTACATAATCATCTACTTGTTTGTAATGATGCCGTAGGTTTTTTTCTTTTATAAAATTATATGCAAAAATAAATAAGACAAGATCGATTTCTCCCCCCGCATACAAAATCTGAATTTGTTAATAAAAATATGTTTTTCCTTCTCCATAGTTTCACCTGTCAATCATAGATCAAAATTTACAGTACGTACATTAATATAATATAGTAATGTGAGCACAATCAGTTGATTTGTAAACCTCAATTTTTTTTATAATATATTAAAGTCAAAATGCTCAGTGATTAGTCATTATTAGAAACAGTGTGGCTGCAGATGGCAAGGGGTGAAGAGGAAGCCCTCCAAAATGTTGGATAAATGTCACCAACGAGTTGATGGAAAAGAGCTTTGGCGTGGTTTAACAGAACAGCGCGATAGATGGTGTGTTACTGTGAGACGTGCCATACAGCTAACTAATATAATTCTTGGATTACAAAACGTCTTCCACAATATATTAGAAAATATTCTTGCATTGTTCGAATGGGATGAAAGGATTTTCCAACACTTCCCCTCAAAGTAATGACATTTTTTCATATTTGTGTTTCCCATACTAAGCTAATTTCGAAACTTTTCTAGCTTGGGCTTAGGCACTCTTTGGTAACGACCTCTGCAAGTATGCATTCAGTAGCTAGGAAATCTATTGACATTATTTCGTTTTTCAGCACCTCTTAGATGAAATGGTGCCTGACGTCTATATGTTTGGTTCTGACATGAAAAACAGGATTGATTTTCTGAAAGTTTTCGAGCTCCCTGATTATCGTTAAATATTTTAACGTTTCCAAGTTCTTCGAAACATCTCTTATAAATCTGGAGTAAAATTGCCTCTTTTACAACTTTTGGTTGATGAAAGCGCGACTATTCGTTGCTTTCCGGATTCCCTATTGATGGCTCTTCCACTCAAAACTAAAATGTATCAAATCAAATCAAATCGGATTTATTCCATATTTTAAAAGAAATAATTTCTTCTCGGCACTCGTCTCCGAGCTCATCCGAACATCCGCTAGCCAAGGGTCCGTGGCAGTTGAAGGGCAGGAACGAGGTCGAGATAGAATAAAATAAATTGTCTCAATTACCCCACTCCTACCTACCTAGGAGGTTCATATGTCTTACAACTTAACACAACTGAAAAACATAAGTCGTTGTAGAAAAAGCCCATTCATTATTTTAAATTTCGATTGTTGATTCAGGAAATCAACTCACTGAAAATACCTGCTATAGACAATGAAACGCAAAAAGAGAAAGTCTCTGAACTTTTTGTAATTATTAAGTTTTGGCACCAAATGTTTTGAAGTTTTAAATAATTATAATTGTTTTCAAATTTAGAATAATCATTTAGAAACAAAAATAAATAAGCAACAAAAACAAAAATTATATAAAGGAAAGATAAGAACGTCTTCTAGTTTCAATCAAGCGTCACGTGACGTATGACAACCTTTAATCTGTTTCAACTCAGAAGGGCCAGTGAATAAGATCTGACCTTGCTATTTCTTATAAAAATAAAACAACAAAAGGTTTGTCCTCTTCTTATCATGGTTTAATTGCTGGTGCCAAACCTTCCCTATCATCTGCCCGTATCGCTGGTTTTGAAATGTCGCCACTGAGGCATTTTCAGGCCTTGAAACTTGCTACAATTTCCATGCACATTGGGCTTCTTTCCGGATCCGACGAGAATGACAGTCGACATGTTTTCTCAAATATATACTTTTTATATTATCTTAAATACTTCATGTGCCTGGGCACATAACCTATTAGATAACGAGGTCGTGGCAAAAAGAATATTTGAGGACACTTGGTTAAACGTATAAAAGTGTTTTATTAATTATTGACTTACGCACTTTTTTTTATTACAAAACAAAAGATTTTAATTTCGGAACAATATGTTAGAAAATATCCTTCTATTACTAGAATGGAGTGAAAAGACTCTCCAACACATTCCCCACTAGATTGCAGGCATAAATCTACGCAACAGACTTATGAGCTACAAACCGCATCGGAAAGAACATACGAGAATACAATTTAAAGTCAAAGAGCCGGGCAACATTTAAAGTTCCAACTTCATTTTCTGTTAAACAGCTGGTCGAAATCAACAAAATTATATTGATGTTGATACCAGAGGATGATAAAATTAAAAGAAATTGAGAGACTGCCTTCCAAACAGAACTACAAACTTACCATTCAGTAGCGAAATATTAACTATTCGCGAAGGAACTAAATATAGGCGGCTCTTCTTTCGGGGACATTGCCCTCTAAAATATATTATTTTTTATTACATTTCTGACCATGCATGGATTATTTCTTATTTCAGCATTTCTGTTGTATGCGTCCTTTTCATCTTTTTATGACTGCAACTTCGGAAGCACACACTTTTTGCTTTCAATGGGCTCATAAAAAATAATCATCCAAGGAAACTGGACGATTGTGACCGATTCACCTATTAGAGTAATGGCCCTTCAAATACATATTTTTTATGTCTGTGAAGTAATGGTGGCCTGCACCATTATGTTGATAATGTGGTGCTCTAATAGTTATGCCTTTCAATAATGGTGAAAATTTATCTCCCAAAAAATTGTAAATACATAAATGTAACTTCAAAGAAATGTGAGTCAAATAATTTGCTACCTCATTAGCTCAAACCAAACATATATGGAAAATTTGTATCGTGAATTTTTTTGAGATGTCGTGAAGATTTTTCCCTGCTTATATTTATTTGTCTCCGAAATTATTACAATTAGGAACCAGATAAGACAAGTTGGGTATCATTTGAGACATCTGAATCTAAGGGTCCCAATTTTGTCTTGTCTTCTTAACACATTAAAAATGTATGTATGTCCTCTCTATTTACATACTGGACTTGAGAATGTTGAAAAAATCTGAAATATTAAGGACAATGAGGAAATTTAAGAAACTATAGTGAACTTTCTATTGTTATTAATATTTATGTTATTAATAATTGTTAGAAATAACCACGTAGTCAAAATTACAAAAAATTATGGTTGACTACGTCTTCTGAGCTCTCCAAACAATAAAACGATTTTTTTTTTAAATATAATTATTCTTTCAATATCAGGAACCTCGTTACCGCCCATACCCAAATTATACGTAAATTCATGTGTATGTGTTCTGTGTACACATTATTTTTAATATGAAATTTTTTTATCTAAATTTCATTTCCTGTTAATATTGAAACTTCATTTAATTCTCTTTAGTTTCAGCCGGTTCAAGAAAAAATTCATAAGTATAAAGTATAAAGCATAACATTATTATTAGCAATACAAAATGAGTAATGGGTCACGCACAGTCTAGTTTAACTATTTATTAATCATTGACATTAAATATGAACTCTAGTTATTTATTGGATAATTTTACCATTATTTATATAGGCGTTAACCACAAGAAAATAGAAATTAAATACATAATTAAGGTTCTTACTCTAAAGTCATTTGACTTTCATTCATTTTGCGTGCAACAAAACCACCAAGAAATGGGAACACCTTAATTGTGATTAATGCCGGTGTATTATTTTACTGATTGATAAGGTGCGTTTAAATGCCGACATTGAGTTCATGAACGTACTTAGTTTTACGATGATTTTCATATAATTTCATGATACTCGCTTATTCTGTTAGTTGAGTAAATAATTTGGCTGATTGAATTCCTTAATTTCACAGGTCCACAAAAACAAAAAAGTATCCTGGGCTAGTGACCAGACCCACATATTCCCATGTATTTTCACCCTCTGAACACGAATGTTGCATCAGAATAGTACTTTCCTGGAATTTATGAGTTATGATGGAAAAAAGCTTCAAATTCATTAATTCGTCGTATTAACCTTACATGTTTCAAGATCATTGGCAGTACCATTGCGTTGGTGTAAATTGAAGACAGCTCCAATACATACTTGGAGGTGATAATTGTGCTTACATGTCACAATTTTTTACAGTCTATTTATAGTCGAAAAATGGACCAGATAGGGAACAAAATGACAGCTTAATATTTAGGTAGATGGTAGAAAAAAAATATGCCAAACAGTAATACTAATGCATTTTAGTTGCTACTTATTTTTGACACCAAACCAAGTGCAAAACTACTCCTCAAAAAAGGTAAAGCTACCCTCAAGTGAGTAAAATCCCTAGTATACTTATGAAAATGTAAATTAAATAGCATATTTTTTTCAACGTACAAGGTCTATAGTTTATTGATATTTATAGTTTTACTATCAATAACGTATACCGGATCATTTTCTCACAAACGAAATTTGTGTACTGGATACCTTTATTACCCCTTTTTAGAATTTAAAAAAAATTTTCAATTCATATTACAAAAATTTCGTAACATAAAACAAGAATTCCTTCGGTTCAGCCAGTGATTCTTTCGTACACCTTTATCTTCAAATTATGGGTTTCTTCTCCTCTTTTTTTTTCTTTGACAACGGTTTCATCTTCATTATCCAGCAAAAGTCAGTCATTATATTGATGTTCCTTCTATCTTGATATAGTTGTCATCAGGTCTACGAAGCACTCCAAAAATGTCGGCACCTTTGACCATCAAACACTTCGCATCGCATCGCCAAGACGCCGACCATTTCTACACGCCTAACAAGTGTGCAGTCAACTATACCGCCGTTCCATTTCATTAATATCCTGTTGAAATCGTTTGCCTTATATACTTCACGGAAATCTCAGAAAATTTTAGGTAAGTAGTAAATGTGTGAATGAAGGAAATGCAATTTAAAAGTCATTAGACAGCCCATCTTGTGGTAATTCTGTATCATGTTGGCTACTATATTTTTGTACTTTTCACATTTTTTGTTACCTAAAAATTGTTCTACAACATCTTCGAAACTAACTCGTGCAGCTTTTTCGATGTCAGTTATTTGAGTAGTGGAATATTCATCCTTCAAAGTACGAATTTGTGGTTCATCAGATACTCCTTCTTTTAATTTAGCTTCTGATACAACTGAACTTTTATGTTAGATACGTTGTCCTTCTTTGTCAATAAACCGATTCAAATGAAATAATGGAATTGTCTATGAAACCACCAAAATCGCGTTTATCATAATACTATTTCCGAAAATATTGAGAATAAAATAGATCATGACAATGAAAAGAACTTGGATTATAAAAAAACGACTATTAAAATTTTGGAAAAGTACAAAGTAAAACTTACGAGATTTCAGTAAAGAGAAGGCGAACGATTTCATCAAGATATTAACGAAATGGAAAGACGGTATCAAGGTAAATGGGACATCAATATGATGGATGACTTTTGCTGGACAATGGAGAGGGAGTCGCTGTCAAAGAAAAAAAAGAGGAAAATAAACCCATTACGCAGATCATTTAAAGATAAAAGAGTACGAGAGGATCGCCGAATGTAAGAAATTCTTGCTTTAGGTTTACAAACTTTGGTAATATGAAGTGTAATGTAATGTAATGCTTTATTTTCCTTTCGACATATTACAATGCATAGGAATCGTCACAAAATCACTTACAAACTATGATAAAATTATTACATAGATATTATTACAGTAGAGACATACCAATAAAGGCAAAATAATAAAAACATTTTGGTTGAACTACACAAACTATCTGGCTATCAGTGCAGAAAATCTTCCACACGATAGTAGCTTTTTTTTATTAAAAATTCTTTAAGCTGGGCTCTAAAATTTAATACGAGCAGGTAACTTATTGAACATTACTAATCCGAGCACATCAGGTGATTTGTATGATGTGTTATATCTAGCGAAAGTTATCTCTTTCTCTAGTATTCGAATTATGGATATCACAGTTTCTAGGAAATTTCTCTTGATGCTTAAATACATAAATGCACAATTCAAATATTAAAATAGACGATACAGTTAAAAATTCCTAGTTCACAAAACAACGATCTGCAAGAATGTCTCTTATTGACACAAGCATTGGTTCTTATAATTTGTTTTTGAGCCGTGAATACCTTGGTGGCATGAGTGGACCAGCCCCAGAGGAAGATGCCGTATCTTAGTAAACAATCTACGTTTGCATAATATATTTTTATTAACTGATCTCTGTTTAGTACAGTTCTTAGATTGATGAACAAATAGTTTTGACTACGCAGCTTAGCAACAAGATTTTCACTATGATATTTCCAACTCAAAGTATTGTCATAATATACCCCTAAAAATTTAACACTTGTAGGGGCTGGTGATATAGATGAGTTATTTAACATAAGATTGGGATTACTGCACGTCCTTTGCCAGTTGTGAAAACGCAAATAGTTAGTTTTCTCATTGTTAAAATATAAAGAGTTGTTAGAGAACCATGTATTTAAATTATCAAGTGTTGCATTACATGAATCTTCCAGTCTAAAATCATCCTTACAAGATATAAGGACAGATGTGTCATCGGCATATAAGGTTATATTCGCATTTGGTACTGAATTTTCTACATCGTTAATATAGAGAATGAAAAGAATAGGTCCTATAACGGAGCCCTGAGGTACTCCTACTTGAACATTCTTAGTTTCAGACTGCGAAAAGCTTTTGGAGCTGTCAGTAATGTAAGTTAGATGAACAAATTGAGACCGGTTATTCAAGTAACAGTTTATTAACTTTAAAGCTGTACCTTCGATACCGTATTTATTTAGTTTGAATATAAGCAAATTATGATCAACGCAGTCGAATGCCCTACTGAGGTCACAGAATACCCCAACAGGGCACTCGCCAGCATCAATCCTGTTAGTGATGTTGTTATGAAATGAGCGAAGTGCTGAGCTAGTACTTTTATTTTTTTGGAAGCCATGTTGATTATCACTAATAATTTTGTTTTCCTCCAAGTAAGAATTAAGTCTACTAAGGTAAGTGCTGACTAGATTTCTTGAACCGTTGAGTTATTGTTGGTTTATGAGTCATTACATATATCTTTTAAAGATAAAAGAGGACGAAAGCATCACTGAATGAGGATTTTTTTCTTTTAAATTTGTGAACTTTGGTAATACGAATTGATGATTTATTGGGTCACCGGGTTATTGGGCCGTTGGGTCATTGTTGGGTTATGGGTCTCATTGTTATCTGCTATGTCGTTATCACCTCCAAGTATGTATTAGAGCTGTCTTCAATTTACGCCAACGCTATTGCCAATGATCTTGAAATATGTAAAGACGAATTAATGAATTTAGAGCTTGTTTCCATCATAGCTCATAAATTTGTCCAGGAAGGTCCCATTCTGATGCCAAATTTGTGTTCATCAAGTGAAAATACATGGGAACTGGTGGATCTAGTCACTAGCCCAGGATACTTTTTTGTTTTTGTAGGCCTGTGTTTTTAACGATTTTAACTCTTATTTATTAGCGTATCAGTAGGTACTGCTGCCAATCTCGGAAAAGTTCCTGCCACACAGATTCAAAGTGAAGATTTAGGCTGTCAAAATTCTGAAAATTTGGATAAATTTTCATTTATTTAATATCGATAAAAATATTGAAGATACATTCCTTACCGTCAGGAATGTATTAAAATTCAGGTACAGAATTGAATCTTTAGATTCTTGAAATTGAGCTATATGAAATACAGTGGATCGTTGGAAGTTACTCGCAGCTCGACACGCATAATCTACCCCAGGAATCTACCATATGGACTTTGTTATCAGTGACGCGTACTAATTAATTTATTTAGCACTTAGCACTTAGCACTTTATTTAGCATTTATCTCACTGCACTAAATTATTTGTGAACGCTTTTAACGATAATTTAATAATTGTATGTGTACTAAAGACAGAGACCAGTGTGCTCAACGCATTTCTTCTTCTTCTTCTGACTCTCATTTTCTGAATTTCGATAATTCAAAACATTGACTCGTGTTTAAATAAAATTAGTTTTCAATTTAGTTAATGCTTGCCTGGTTCCCAATTATTGCCCAGACCATTGAAAGTATTTCAATTTTAACATACAATGTATTCTTAGCTGTTTTGCAGAGGACTTAAGCCGGTGCATGCCGTGCAATGGGTTCCATCGAATTTGGGCTAGACATTGGAATCAGCAAAAGATAAACCAACGCTCCAACCGCCTGGGAATTTTGTGGCGGAGGATAAAATCAGTCAATTCCCTCATAGCTCGAATTTAAGCGGTCGAACTTCGACGCGGAGCGATCTGTCGTTATTCATAAATAAAGTTTTTGGGTGTTATATCTTGTTTTCCAAATTAAACTTAATTTTTAAATGAAATTGTCTAAATGTATTGTAGAAGCACGTAAAAAGTAAAAATATTACCGTGATAACTTGTGAAAGTGAAACCACAACCCAGTGCAGGGCTTACTGCCCATAGGATGTGAATACCCAATTTTTCCATGTCCCTTGCGAATAACTTTGTATTTTTTAGAGTTTTTTATTATTATAGTCCGGGCATATTGTTGTTTCTTTTGTGTCATACATGAAGTTGTGTTATTACCAAATTTTGTTCTCAACCCGTCAGAGGGCAAAGTAAAACCGAAGGATTTTGTTTTATTTATGAGCAACATTTTGTTGTCTTCCCAGATAAACCTTTTTGACGGGAATTGAGCCAGCACACTATTCAAATCGTAGGACTACAAACGGCTTCCCTATTCGTAAGCTCCACGTTGCCCAAACTACCAACTACCCCTTTCCGAGGGGGTGGTTTGTAACACCAGTGTTGTGATATAGATATCGCAGGTACAGTAGTAGAGGTGCAGGTATGTTAAACATTAATACAAAATTCTGCTACATATTTGGCGGTATTTTTTAGAAAAACAATAGGCTTTCTACGTAAGGTAAACTAAGCAGCCAAATATTTAGATTTCCGTTAAATTTACGAAACTTTGAATTATATTTCGCCAAGAGATGCCAAGACCTATAATTCTTTAATTATTGCTCTGATAAGTAGTTACAATAATAGCTACAAATAATTTAAATAATAATAATAAAGGTAATGTTTTTTAATGAGCATACAGGAAATTTTTGAAATTTTATTTTTTTTCAGAACTAACAATAAATAATTGTTATAAAATATTATGTCAATTTCTTTATACATCTACTATATCTAACATTCAATATGAAAAAACAAGAAAATAAACCACTTTCTGTATATTGAAGATCTAAGTCTGATCATGCCAATATATTATCAGAAATCCACCCTTATGAGGAAATCTTTCAAGCATCTCTAGCCCCACCTAGAGGATACTCCATCACAAACAAACATTTGTTACATTTCAAAACCAAGAACTACTAAAAAGCACAATGAAATATAGGTATAAAATTTCACTCACATGTCTTAGTAAATAACTCGGTAAATAATATATTTCAATCAATGCTTACTGACCAAATCTCTGTAAAAATTGCGCAACCTTTTTCATTATCTTTAGAACTCATCAGCAGAGATATATGTTCAATTCAAAAACATAATTACTATCAAAAAAATAAGAAAATATTTTCTTGTGACAGGAAATATTTATTTAGTTGACACATATCAAAAATAAAAAAGAATCACTCTTTTTTCCATAGCTCGTATAGTTTTAAAAAAATAAATATCTTGTATTTCTGCTTACATCATTGTTGTAAAATATTATTTTTGGTATTTATTTCCAATTACAGAACGCTACTGGGTTGAGTTTCATTGCCATCTGCAGTGTTCTGTTTTTATCTACTACACTTTTTAGTACACTAGCCACATCTATGAGCGAATATTTAAGACAAATCGGTAAAATAAATTTCGGTAACACGAACGAGCAATTTATACAATTAGTGCAGTTCTAAAGACAGTGTGCTTAGAGGTTTGTCTTTCTAATTTTTTCAAAATATAATTTTCGCTTCGAAGACGGATTATCAGACCTTGAATACCTAGACGAGGGACCTGCAGACGAACTTGATGACTGGCCAGATCCAATTGACGGTATGGATAGAAAATACAGCCAGCAGTCCATAAAGTATTTGTATTTTTTCAGAAGCTTCAGAGGAAATCCCTCCGGAATTAGAGGATACAGAGGGTGAGGAAGTTGTCAATGCACCTACCGAAGTTGAGAAATAAACCCAAGTAGAGCCCAACCCGCAGCCAGGTCCCAGTATGGGCGATGTAGGGCAAAGGAGAAAGAAGAGCACCGTCTGCCACTAATTTTTCAATAAATCTGTTCTGTTTCTCTAACTATGTTCTATTCTTTTGCCGAATCTAATCAATGCCTGCACTTGAATATTTTTGCCCAATCATGATACCCTGAGTCACAATGTACACTATAGTGTACAAACCGTAGCCCAAAAAATGGGCCTTGGTACAAACTTCTGGGTGGTACCAAAAAATTGTAAATAAATTAAAGATCCAGTGTTGAAAAAATCAGAATTTTAACTTAATGGGAAGTAAATTCGGTACTGAAAGGGTTAAAGACTAATTAATTATCTTTAATTTTGCTCCCTGGAATTGTTGATGGAAGTGTCACAGTTTTTAATATATTTAACAGTTTAAATTAAACACTTAATTCTAAAAACGGTCGGATGCCGTCTATAAAATCAAATATCTTCGAAATTATCAACCCTACACAAATATTTAATAAGAACAAATTCTTAGTTTATAAGCTTCATTTTTGATGTCCACCATATTTTCTCTAATCTCATTTATGGAGATATTTGCAGAGAAACAAAAATGTTACATTTTTTCTAAAATACCTTTACAGTTTGAAGAGCAATTTTTTTCTAAAGCAAGCACTCTAAGCAGAAAAAAAAAATTGAGCGTCTAGATCATACTATATATTAACGAAAAACAGTAAATGCGAATAATTTTTTTTAATTACTGACTACTTACATTAACAAAATGGCAACGTTTTTATTAAAAACATTTGAAAAAGTACACTGTTTCTGTCATAATTTCTTTGTTTTTCATGCTGCAGAAATAGACAAAAATCATTTGAAAGCCTAATTAATAGTCTTTCATTTCCGTTGTTAGCGTTTTTGACGTATGTGCCATAGTTTGTGAGACATTTAACATTTAAACTAAATACTTCGTCTTATAAATGTTCGGACGTCACCTTTATACTTTCAGATCTCCGAAATTATTAACTCTACAGAAATTAGAGAAAAATTAAATTCATCCTCAATTTAGTAGCTTTCTTATTTGTCTCTATCATGTTTTCGCTCAATGTAATACCCTTTGAGTTATTTGACGAAAAGCTATTTGAAATACCTTTTTTCAAGCTAAAATTCCAATTTTATATTCGTTATAACTTAAAGACTATCAATTTATACGAAAAGTTGCATATAACCTTTTGTTCTTAAAATTTAATTCTCTTTCAACTTCAACGTTATTGTTTTTCTTTTAGTTGCCACCCCCTGCAAAAGGGTGGGATCCACCCCCTATAAATTAGTAAGACGCCGCATGATATAGAAACTTTTCTTTGATGCATTTACTATTAGGTTGTCAAAAATGAACGAAATCCGTTTCATATGACATTATTCCGAAGTTAAAACCTCTAGTTACTGTACTATTTGAGGAGTTTCCAAATTCAGTAGAGTAATCAGATTTGAAATTAAAAAATCGTTAATAAGATTTATTCATTTTCCGTCCCGAAAAAAGACCGCAATAGGCCGAGCTTTTATGTTTTATAAATTTTAATGTATTACAAGAATGCAGTTTGCAGAGATCTACCTTTAAAAAAAACCTAAAATTAACTTTTTATGGGGGTGGTTCCAAGAGAACTCCAAAAACATGAATCTCTTTCACGAAATTTAACACAAACCCATTTGAGAAGTTGCCGAATTCAGTGGCGTTCTCAAATTTGAAATAAAAAATCGCTAATAAGATTTCTTTATTTTCCGCCCCGATAAAAAACCGCAGTAGACCGAGTTTTTGTGTTTTATAAAATATAATGTACCGCAAAAATGCACTTTTCAGATGTCTACATTTAAAAAAAGAACAATCTAAGTAGGACTTACACTAAACTTTTTATGGGGGTGGTTTCAAACAAAATGGGACACAATGTAGATAATCTCATTCTTATTTTTTTATTATTAAGAGATATGAGGCTAAGAGAAACCTATTAGAAACAGTAAAATTTAATCGAATTATGTAGAAATTACGAATCAGTGTTTTATACTCATGCGTGCTTCCGTGGACAGGTGCGTTTTTTAACCTTGTTGCTATTTGAAATACATATACGGGAAATTTTCCTACAAAGTTCATAAGTAATAAGCATAAAATTTATTCAAATTTGATAATCAGTGATTCCAATTACCATTTCATTGTACATTAAGCGCATTATGCTAATAAAAATATAAAAGTAATGAGCGCGCTGAAAGGTATCGATTAGTGATTTAAAATAAGCTTTGCTTTATGGTTGTAAAATTGCTGGCGCATATTTAGCCCAATATAAGTGCAGCCTTAAGCAGATGGCCTTAGAAACTGAAAACATAATTAAAGAAATTTCGAGACCTACAATTTGATTTTTATATTATTTATTAAAAAAGAGAAAATTTATCACCTACGTATATTTTAATTTAAAATTCCTTTTACTTTCTCATTAAAGAATACGATATAGGATCTTAAGTAGGTACACTAGAAATATCAAAGAGTAAAAAAAATATATTTAGCTATTTGTGTAGAGATATAAAAGGTTTATAAATATAAGAAGGTTTATAGTTTAAACGATGCCGATGGTCAGAAGTTATCGTCACAACTCAACGCTATGGACAACTTTCGCGTACATCAAGCTCTAGGACAGTTAGAATAGATTTTCACCATGAAGTACCGCTATTCTCAATTTTTTTTTGCTATAACGTGTAGATTGAGGGTTTCAAAACATATGCATCGGCTGGGTATTTGAGGAATTTTTCCCTTTTACTTCCACATCCAGTGGAAGTATAGTAACGACAAAAAAATTTAAAAAATTTTTTATTGTTCAAATAGGCTTAGAATGTCATGAAACGTCGAGATTTTAAGTTTGAGCGAAAAAAAATTTCTGTCTGTCGGTCTGTCTGTCTAACTTTTTTTGTGCGCACGTTTACTCTGGAACCGTTTAAGATATTGACTTGAAATTTGGTACACACATGTACTTTAATAAGATCTAGAACTAGACTAGAATGCTTGGGGGGTAAATTGGGGTAAATTTGGGGTAAATACGTAAATCAAGCAGGTAAGAGTCCATAAAAGTGGTATTTAGTATATACAAGAGAAGCTAGTCTCAAAAAAATTTTTGGCATTAGCCACCCCCATTACCACCCCCACCCCATTATTAAAGGGGATGAAAAAAAATTTTAATTTAGTGTGTGAACAAAAACCAGAAACCCCAAAATATTTTTTTACTTCATCCACCCCACTACCATCCCCCTATCACCACCCCCACCCCACTACCGATGTGGGTTTTTGGATTTCAAATATTATATTATTAAAGTTCCGTAAACAATTATTTCCACATACAATTTTTTTTCGTTGTGAGTGACTTGGATAGAAAATCTGGATGTGGAAGTAGTGATTCCTTGGGCAGCGGTTTTTTGTGTATTTTTTTAGTGATAATGTCACTTTCTTTAAATGGTTCTTTAATGGATTCCTCGGATTTGGCTGGTATTATGCAAATTTGTACTTGTAGTTACGCTGATCAAAAGTTTTCATTATCACAACCCCAATCTATGTACCGTTTTCTATATAGAGTGGCTCAAAAATCAGTAATAAGTCCTTTTTTTAATTGCGTGTCATGTTTTGTCTCTCAGTATTATCCACATTGGAAAAATTATAACGTTTTTGTCACGTTTTGTAACCTTCAAATCTACACTTTAAAGCACAGCAAAGCAATAGGCAACAAACAACGGGCAACTAGCTACAAGGAACAAGGCATATCATGTCTCCTATGTATTCATACCAAAACGATTAATTTTAGTGTGATAGAGATGTTAGCAGTAAACAACGTGCCGATTGCATATCATCGTCTACGTAGACGAAGGAATCAGAAAAGCGACGGTACGACCTTTGCAAAATATATCCCATTCAGTAAGTGTGGTTGATGCATAAATGAATGCAGATCCAGAGAAATTATGACTTTATAGAATCACGATATTTCAATTTTAGGATAATTTTCCACTCTTTGCATACATTTCGATATTCTCTTTCTTTCTTTCATTTTGTCTTTATATTGTTTATATATCAGCAATACTATTTCTATAAATACGACAGAAATGTTTCCCGCAATTCAAATCGCCTATATCCCGGAGGTATTTCTTAGAACGATACACTCATATTTTCGGTCTGAACGGACTTAGCACAATATTATTTTTACGAGCAACATATCGCGTATCGTATAGCGTATTTCGCTTAATGCCTATTAATTTGGCGAATGTTCTGCCAAATTAGAGTCATTAAACAGATACCCGTATACTAGAATTAATTTCTTCTCCCGAAAAAATCCCGACGGCACGAACAAGATTCAAACCCGGAACTTCGAATTCAATTCATTATAAATTTATTAAGAGTTGAATACGACAACATGCGTACCTGACACCCGTCTGGACCCGGCCAGTCATCTACGACGCGTAGCGCCTTGACAATTGAGAAGCTGAATGGGGTCGGATATACTTAACTAAATGGTATAAATAAAAAAACGAAACTATGTTTGCTTAAATTAGGATAAAAAATATAATTTGGTTAAAAAAAAGAGCAATAAAACTGAAATACTTATAACTAACAAAAGTAAGAGTCCGTTCATTGAAATTTTGACCTGTTTATGCGACAAGAGAATCAAAGGTGAGAGAAAAGTGTGCTAGCCTCTCGAAAAAGCAGTCGTAATTTTATAATTTGGTACTTACATATTAGTACTGACGACTGACCTACCTGAAAAAGAAAAAAAACATTAGTATTTTATTCATGAGAGGTTAACAAGAAGGAAGCACCTGCAAATAAATCAAATGAAATCTGATACAGACATTATTATAGAATATTATTTAGGTATTATGCAAATCACAACTTACACACTTTTTTATTTATTATAAAAATACCTACTTTCTGTATATTGTTGCCCTAATCTGGGCACGCTAATATACTAGTTAGGTAATTACTTTAAAACACACATTATTGGAGAATCAATCAAAACAACTACTCTTCTAGCTAATACTGACGAAGTATTGAATTACGTGATAGGATTCTTAGCATTTTAAAGCAAAAAATATATTGAAAATACTTAAATCATTTATTCAAATTTAATAATTCACACATTTTTATTTAACTTTCTGTATATTGGTACCTTAATTGGGTCACGCTAATATACTACTTAGGAAAACTCTTTAAAACACTCTTTATTGGAAAACCAATCAAAACAGCTACTCTTCTAGCTAATGCTGACGAAGCATTGAATTACATGATAGGATTCCTTGCATTTTAAGGCAAAAAAATACATTTATCATGATAAAAGCAAAAAATAAAAAATAATTAATTATAAGAATAGGCTTGTAAATAATCAATGAGTGTTTCTACACTCCACTGATGAGAACTAACGAGTTCAAGAAAACTTGTACAAGTTTTCTAGAGTTGAAATAGAATGTACAGTTCAATAATTATTGTGAATGACTGAATTTCAATGAATAATTTAAGTATTTTCAGTATGTTTTTTTGCCTTAAAATGCCAGGAATCCTATCATGTAATTCAATACTTCGTCAGTATTAGCTAGAAGAGTAGTTGTTTTAATTCGTTTTTCAATAACGAGTGTTTTAAAGTGTTTTCCTAAGTAGTATATTAGCGTGACCCGATTAAGGTACCAATATACAGAAAGAAGATAATTTCGTATTAAATAAAAAAGTGTCAATTACTAAATTTGAATAAATAATTTAAGTATTTTCAATATATTTTTTGCTTTAAAATGCTAAGAAGCCTATCATGTAATTCAATACTTCGTCAGTATTACCTAGAAGAGTAGTTGTTTTGATTGATACTCCAATAATGAGTGTTTTAAAGTATTTACCTAACTAGTATATTAGCGTGGCTAGATTAGGGCAACAATGTACAGAAAGTAGGTATTTTCATAAAAAATAAAAAAATGTGTAAGTTGTGATTTGCATAATACCTAAATAATATTCTCTAATCATGGTAAAAGCAAATAAATAAAAAGTAATTGATACAGACATTGTCTAGCGAGGTCATAAGATACCAAGAGTTGCTGCATCTGATAACTTTCTTGGACTATGATATACTTGTAGTCCTATCAAGAACTAGCACAGTAGACTTAGTCCGGGTCTGGGAATCGGAATCCCATTGTAAGGCCCGTTTTTTAAATTAAATTTGTCCATATACTTAGGAAAGAACCGAAAAAAAAATGGATATTAATCTCAGAGTTGCGCTATACACATGCAGGAAGTTTTTACGGTAGCGGGGACTGTAGCACGAAGTTCAAAAATACAAAAATAGCTGAAACAAAAAACATATCTGTTCTCATTCAAAATCATTTTAATGATTGGAAACATTTTCTATGTCTGCGATACTAATTAGGATGCAAATCAAGTTATTACTTCTATTAATCACATTATTGGGTACAGTTTTTACTTTATTGATTTAATATATGTAGAAATCTCAAATTTAAACTTTTCAAAATACTGCAATTCCTTGCTATAATATTTTTGTCAGAATTATTAATTAATTACTGTTGTTTGAGAATTTAGAACAAGATGAATTTCTCCTTTATTTACTGTTAACAAAATGTACATTAGGATGGTCCTTATTTTGTGACATTGGATTTTTTCCGGACTCATCCCCGAAAGTGGTTCCGATTATTCAAAAAATGAAGTATGCAAAATTTCAACTTGATCGGATAACGCTAAGGCCATCAGAAGTCACTAAGCTACGCAATTTTCATCTATTTTCAAACAGTATCTCGTTACCGGTTGATCCTATCGAAATTTTGTACATTTTTAATCGAATGAAAATTTCAATTTATAAAACTTCGATTATTTGTATTTTTGTCGTAAGTACAATTAATACTTTCCGAAATAGTGGAGTTATGATTGGCGTATACAGGTACTAGAACATTCACATTCTCGCTATTGACGTCTTAACAGATTATTTGCTCATTTTCTACGTCGTTTCCAAACGACCTCAAACTGATCTCAAATTTGTATTGCTTGAAATAAAAAAAATCTGTTTTCAGTTATCTGCATCAAATCAACTCTGAAGTAACACGCACAAATACGCACACCATAAACGTACACCACATATCACTAAACAACCCCCAAATCCAAAACCAAGGCTATCTGCAGACATACATCCAAACCCACCGGCATTGTTGGTGCCGCATAACTTTTCCAAAGCTTTTCCCATCAGCTTCTTGCAGATATCAGCACAACGTTCAGCAGATCGGCCTCTTCGCTTTTTGCTATCTAATTTTCCTGAAATATCAACTGTTTTATATTGTCCAATCTTCGGTTAACGTGACCAAAAAATAAAAGTACTTTCAAATGTTTTTATAGACATCTCTATCTCGAATATGAGATTCTACCTTTTACAAACTGTCATTTTAACTTCTTTGAAATTGAAATAAACTCACTTAAAACTTGTCTGCTAAATGGCAATTTACTGCCGATAATTTGATTAGTAGAATCTCTAAACAGAAAGATTTTAGCAGCGTCGTGAAGACTCATGAATTCAATAACATGTGACCATAATTGCGAACAATTGA
The DNA here is from genome assembly GCA_936432065.2 of Rutpela maculata. Taxonomy (NCBI): domain Eukaryota; kingdom Metazoa; phylum Arthropoda; class Insecta; order Coleoptera; family Cerambycidae; genus Rutpela; species Rutpela maculata. Next base: position 41,726,215 of record OW386285.2, read on the forward strand.
ATCCGATCGAGGGTCCGCTATATCTCCATACTGACGAGAACTTTCCATCCTACGATGTTTTTGGCCTCATCAACCGAAAAGGAAAACATAAAACGGTTAATGGTTCATGGAAAATCAGATGGCAAATGGTGAAAGAAACTTAACCGACTCAGTCGTTTAGTGCTTAGGTATTAGCATTGAGTCCACGGGTTTCCTGATTCGAGGAAGATAGTGTTGCTATAAGACATCCATTACAATAAAGGGAAGCTAATTCGATTAATTCATGGGACACAAAACGTGTATCCTGGCATTTCAACGAGAACATGAATGTTCTGGTGCCTGTTTATGCCAACCAAAGCTTCATTATTCCTATTCAACTATTAAATGTATGAGAAAAATGCAAAGAAATGACGTTTTATAAAAATAGATTTTCTTCCAATTATGTATGTATAACATTTCGATGTAATCAACAGTTCACGAGATATTACTGAAAATAGATAAAAATTGCGTTAGATGGTGAATTTTAATTGCCTTAGGGTACTGGTTAGCGTTATCCGATCGAGTTAAAATTTTGTATACTTCATTTTTTAAATAATTGGGACCATTTTAGGGAGTGAGGCCGAAAAAAATGCAAGAAAAAATATCGTCAAGTATAGCTAAGGACCACCCTAATGTACATATCATTTGCAGTTATATAAATATACAAGATAGCAAAGTCAATTGCAAATGTAATGAATTGTTGAGATGAACAAGTGTCAATGCGCTCTATTACATTTGCTTTGGAATAATAGCTTTCAATCGAAATTAATGTAATATTAATCAAGCATGAACAACTGCAAAATGTGCTTGGAAACATTTTCCTTATACATAAATGTTACTTATTGCCCTCTTGTCTTCGGCTGATTTTTATTGTTCTTGACATTAAAGTGCGAATGTAGATTTCTAGAACAGCGTCAGTAACAAAGATAATACTAAAATTTACGTTGCCACATACAGCATTTTATAAATATCAGTAACCCGAGGAAATGAATTTATTAACGCATTTACGGCAATGGGAATCATGTCAATTATTTTAATAAAAAATATATTACAGCCTCAGCTCTCCCACAGTAAATAATGTCTATTGAACGACTTTTTGACCTTACTAACTTTATATGTTGTTTCGTTAATTTTTGTATGTCTCTTTTCAATTATTATTAGCGCTGGATTATACTATACAGGGTGCATCTCAAAGGTCTGCAAAAACGCTGCTACATATTCCTGAGACTAAAATAGGATGATTTAACTAAACTTACGTGCCTTTATTTAAAAGTGTTGCTACGTTAAGATCCTGTCGAATGACAAACATCTTAGAAAAAATTGTTTTTAATAATACTGGATTGTTTTCGGTGATAGGGGATTAAATTTATAATGTGATTCTCTACGGAAAAAGGAATTTTTTTATATAATTTTTTTGCTAGTGACTGTTACATAAGTGGTCAAAAGTTAATAATGCACATGCAAAAAAGCTCATATTTTATAAATGCTTAATTAATACCTTTAAATTTACAGACATTCTTTTTTTAAGAATTTCTTGTCTCTTTTCCGATTACATTATCTGCCATAGTTTGTCAGAAAAAAGTAAATATGCATTAAATAAAATTTAATTACCACTCAAAGCTGGCTTTACTTTTTGAACTGTTGTTACTAATACTGTTGTTGCTTTGCTATTGCAACTAGTGATTATGGATGTAAACGTATGGTGAAGTTGAAGAAGAAATTTTGGTACCGATTGGTGGATATCCGAAATGAAGCACCAGACGCTTAGGATTCGAAGTAGGAGTATCTGAGGATGTCGTTCATAAAGTTTTCAAAGGAACATTCATACATATTTAACCAGTACAAGACCTTTTACCTCTTGACCGACTTACTCCTGCGCTTTCATAGATTCATTAACGACTATAGAGCCCAAAATTTGAATTTCGGTAGGAACATTTTATTCACCTTATTTTACGAGGAGAAGCATAACAAATTTCCACAATGAACATGTTTATGTTGATAAAAACCTGCGTGTAACTAAATTAATCAATTAACAACATGAAATCGAGATTAACATGTTGACAGGAATGAATCATTGACAATTTTATTATTGGTTCCCGATATTTTTGTTTGCCAATCTATGGTAAATGGTGATATCGGATAAGAGATGTTTGAAATAAGTTAAGTAAAAATAGTTTTAAAAGTATTGACCAAAAGAAAATACGAGCTTCTTTTGATCACTTACGTAACACCCACGAGCCAAAAATAATATGTCAAGAAACACCTTTTTCCATTACGGACTCGTATCCCAAATTTAATTCATATCGGTAAGAGCAATCTTTTGTTATTAAGAGAAAATATCGTGTTCGACAGCACCTTTTAGACAGCGCTAAGTTTGATTGAATCATTCCATTCTGGTTTCAGGAATATGTGGTAGCGTTTTGTTCACATCTTTGAGAGACAGCTTTTGAAATTGCATTAACTGGGTCTCAATGTTCTGTTAACGTAGAAAACTGAAGAAACAAATCTAACGTCGGTTTCTCCCAGACACTCCTAACTATTTCGTGCTTGGTGAGTCTTGTAACTGGATACCGCCAGCTTAATAAACGTATGTTTAGTGGACCTGACATAACATGCAGGTTTTGCCGAGAGGAAAGGGAAACCACAGTCTATGCGCTATACCATTGCTAACGTTAGCGAGACTTCATACTATCTGGGGAAGAAAACCAAGGGCTGAACCAATACGAAAGCTGGACAGTTTTATACCTAGAATAAAGCTGTATGAGGTTCTCAAAGAGGAATATCACAATAGATCCATGAGGTCATGGTGGTCTAGGACCATCAGTTAACCACCCAATTTTGATTAAGTAACGAATCCAAACAACCGAAAGGTCTTAAATAAGTTGTCTGCTTTATAGTCTAAGGTGTTCGAGAGTACGCAGACGCTTTCTTTACACCGTCTGCCTTGGGTACTTGCCCTTCACTAGGATAACGGCTTACAGTATATGGTGCCAGATCGGGCTGTGTTCTGTCACCAATTCTTTTTAATATATCTAGTGAACACGCGATGTGACGTGTGCAGGAGCATTGCTAGAGTAAAGTAGCTATAGGTAAAACCAAGATTTCTAACTTAAGTTTACAGATGCTACCACCTTAGTTGCAACAAGCGTGGATGAGTTCATGCACCTGTTGGGCAGGCAATAAGCTCTGCTTATGGTCTGACTAAATTACGACAAAGCGAAAATTATGATTGTAGATCGAGCAAATAATAACCACGCAGACACAGTAAGGATAGGTGACTGTGAGGCGACAGTAAATATGAGACTCGAAGAATACAGATCGGAGACTTGCCAGTTGACCAACATTTGGCGTGGCAGAAAAATCACGAGATTCAAAAAGACCAGACTTGCCAACGCCCTAGTTTTCTCCATCTTTCTATACTCCTCTGAGACATGGATCATTAAGGAAGCAGACAGCGTATTGGTGCTTACGAGATGTGGAAACATTTCATTTGCAGCCACGTTGTGAAGAGTTTTTTTACTTCTTTTAATACTTTCAAACTGCCGCTGAAATAACATTAACGCATTTGAAATAAAGTTTTCTAAACAGTGTTTGCAATTTTTAGTTTTCTTGGCTTAATTTTCATTTGATTTTATTATATTTTTTTATATTATATACCTATGTTTTATAGATTTAAATAAACGCATATTACAGTACAGATGAATTGGTTATTTTCGACGACAATATTCCACTAGAAATTTTATTTGATTCTTATGTATTATGACCGTATGATTACGAAAAAAATATTTGCTCCCAAAAACTCTTGGTGCGTCAAAAGTAATATGCACTTTTTGACGCGCTTTCATGGATTTTTTACTTATCTGCTTAATATATCTTCTACTAGTAATCGAATGAAAATTTTAAAAATACTGCCTTATTTGAAATAAAATTTTTAAAAATATAGACCTGTCCGATATGTACAGGGTGGACCAAATTAGATGGGATTTGGGGTTTTCTCTAAAACCATGGTAGGTAGACAAAAACCAATAAACTGCCCTGCTAAGACAAGAAGTCGTAACTGCAAAAAATTAATTTTTGAGATTTTAATTGCATTTGCACCGTATTAGTGATCCTCACCACTGTATAAAATGTAGAAGTCGTATCTAAAGCAAAACTAGTGAATATACATAACGAATATGTGTCGTATCTACAAAATAGACCTATTCACTAAGCTCAAAAATCATAATATCCGATCATTACCAGATTTAGTTGTCGTAACTCAACATATATACAATGTTTTGTTATATGGTTACACTGATAAAAGGGACACATATTTATTTGCCAAAAAAAAAAACATGAATTATAAAATGTAGATGGCATAACATAATTCAGAAAATGGTTGATTTCTCTAAAATTACATTTTGTCAGATACGATTTCTTGTCATAGCAGGGCAGTATAGATGTCTTGAGTTCGATTTTTGAGAAACAAATAATGGCGCAAAAGGTGATCGTCTATCTTTTTCGACTACCGAGGTACAGTGTTTTTGGAAAACTGGCATTTTTGGATGACCTTTATATCTCAATTACCAAGTGTCGAATCGAAAATCGAGTAACACATTTTGAGTTACTTTTTTCAGTAGAATCCGTTGCTGATAAGAAGAAAATTATGCGTGCCTCAGTTTTTAAGACATAGACATAACTTTTGTCTTTTTAAATGGAACACCCTATAAGTTATTTCATTATTCGATCACAACTTAAATTAGCTATCCAACGAAATATGATATCTCATATTTATCTCTAGAAAAAGTGGTTAATTTTCGAAAAATTTAATATATTTGTGAGGAGGACATGGAAAACTATTAACAACACTTCTTACAATGTAAAATAATTCAGCCAAAAATAGGAAAAACTAAAAAATGTTCAAATTGTCTTCCATTGACATACAGTGTTTCCCACTTCGTACTAAGCTACCCCTCTAACTTGGCTATTTGTATTTGGATTTGTATATATTTTTTATAGCACATAATACCCATAATAAACTACCTTTGGAAGGTAGAACTGTTACTCAATCTCTATTTCAAAGCCAACTGTCATGTTTTTAAAATGGAAATTTTGCAAAAGTAACATTAGCGATTGAGATAGAGGAAAAATGTATTTGGAAAAGTCGTTCAGAAAAATTAAGTAAGTTCAAATATGAATTTTCATTTAAAAATATTGATTTTTAATTTTTTGAAAAATATTGCAAGTCAGAAAAATTCGAGGTTTGGGTTAGTTTAGAGCATCCAGATTGCTATGAATTCCAGAAAATAGTTGGAAATTTTTAATTTTATAAAACATTTTACATTATGTTGATAATTTATTTAATTAAAAGAAAAACGTACACAGTGTGAACAATGGTAAAAATAATAATTATCTGAAATATTTTTCAACAAAATCGCCTCCAATTTCAATGCATTTTATAATTCTTTTTTATTATGATTCGATACTTTTCTTAATTCTTCAGGAGTTATTGATCGACAAACTTCAAAAATTCTGTTACACAATTCTTGTCTTGTGCGTGGTCTGCTTTTATAAACTTTTTCTTTAAGTGTACCCCATAAATCCAGGGGAATAATATCTGGACGGAAACTCGCAAAGTGGACTATTACGTCCTATCTATTTTCGAGGAAAATTTCGATTAAACCATTCCCTCACAATCAAGGCATTATGTACTGAGCAGCCATCTTGTTGGAAGTGGATATCTCTTTGCAATGCAAGCGGTAAATCGTCTATAGCATCGAACAATTCTGTGTTAAGGAAGTTCAAGTAAACATCAGCATTTAAATTTCCCTCGAAAAAAAATGGACCAATTAGACGGGTTCCCAGTATACCACACCATACATTCACCTTTTGGGAGTACTGACTTTTGCATGTGATTACCCAATTTGGATAATCCGCAGCCCAATATCTACAATTTTGTGACGAAACCACGCCACTAGTGGTAAATGTGGCTTCGTCTGAGAACAGTATTTTATCAATAAAACGACGGTCCTCTAGAAAAATGCCTTGCAGCCAATAACAATATTCTAATCTTCGTTCTGGGTCCCCTTCTTGCAACGTGTGAAGAAATTTTGGCTTGAAGGGTTTTAATTTGTGCCTGCGAAGGCAACGCCAAATCTTGTTTTTTGATAAATTTTCAATGTTGACTTTGCAATAGTGCCGGTTTGATCAAATTTCTTATTAAGGGCAGCTACGGTGCAATGATGTAGTGGAGGACGATCGGGATGTCTACGATTAAATATTTTAGCAGCCTTTCTGAAGGAACGAACATTATCTCCAACGAGACGAATAATTTCCACTTTTTCTGGAATTGTTAACTTCAAAGGCATTTTGACGTAAAAATTGACAACTATGGTGTTTACAATAATTGATGTAAGTAGATCGACATCCATAGCAATCTGGATGTTCTAAACAGTCTAACCTAACCCAAACCTCGAATTTTTCTGACGCAATATTTTTTCAAAAAAAAAAAATCAATATTTTTAAATGAAAATTCATATTTGAACTTACTTAATTTTTCTGAACGACTTTTCCAAATACATTTTTCCTCTATCTCAATCGCTAATGTTACTTTTGCAAAATTACCATTTTAAAAACATGACAGTTGGCTTTGAAATAGAGACTGAGTAACAGTTCTACCTTCCAAAGGTAGTTCATTATGGGTATTATGTGCTATAAAAAATATATACAAATCCAAATACAAATAGCCAAGTTATAGAGGTGGCTTAGTACGAAGTGGGACACACTGTATATATCCGCATTTATCACATTTCTAATATATATTGAGAAAAAGAAAATCTAAGTACTCGTAAATATCAAATACTAATTTTTGAGTTAATTGTAAATGTTAAAAATGGTTCAATTTCTTAATGGTAAAAAATATGATATGATTAAGTATTTTATAGAATGGGGAGAAGATTCAAATTTAGCTTCCGAGCTAGGTAAGTTATAGATAGCAAAACTTTGTGCCAAAAGTGCCGCCTAAAGAATATTTTTGGATATCCAGAAAAGAGACAGCCAGACATAAAAATATTCAAAAGGCTACAACAAAGTTTAAAAGAGTTTGGATCATTTGTAAAACCTCGGGCAAAAATATATAATAAAGCAGCTAGAGAAGCTGTAGAAAATATTGTTTTAAGAACTGTGTATGGTGTGTATTACCACAACAAAGAGAGGAAAGAAATTAAAGAACAGTTAAGAGTCGGAATTGTTGATACAAATTGATTTTGCCGAAAATTATGTCGCAAAACACCACAGGGAAATTCAGTCTATGCACTTCGGTGCGTCAAAGAAACAAATTTCAATTTACACAGGCGTTTATTACATTAGAGGCGAAGGTAACAAACTAAACACAACTTCTTTTGCGTCAGGAAGCAACAATTTGGATCACCAAGTGCATGCAGTGTGGGGTCATATGAAGCCAATATTATCACAAATTTTGCAGGCACATCCATAAATCGATACCATTCACTTTTTTTTCGAATGGTCCCACATCGCAGTTTCGGAACCGCACCAATGTTTGTTTATGGTTAAGAACATTAATAGAAAACTTCAATCAAGTCGGAAAATCCACATAGACTTTTAGCGAGCCAGGTCATGGGAAAGGTCCTATGGATGGAGTGGGAGGATTTCTTAAGAGATCTGCTGATAAGCATGTGCTAATGGGAAACGATGTCGTAACGGCAGAATATCTCGTTAATCTTTTTAAGAATATTCGGTTTCAGTTAATTTGGTCACCAGTAATGAAATAAATTCTGTGAAGAATTTAATCCCAAAACCGGAATTGTAGGTATAATGAGTATTAGTAAACTTGCTTGGGAAGGGGATTCAGGGATAAATATAACAGCCAACCAGCATGGACGCAACCAACGATTCGTAAATTTCCCAGAGTTATCTCTGATAGGTGGTATTCAAATAGAACCAACAGAGACACTTCCAGCAGATGAACCTATGAAATTGGTGAATAATGCAGCGGAAACTATGTCAAAGAGACAAAGTATATATCATATTGTGTACAGTCCTGCAACATCAGATGATGAATCACAGGAAATAGGTTCTTCGGTTGAGGACACAGCTATTGATGCTGGTCCATCTTGCTTGATATTAAAAATATCCAAATCCAAAAATGCCAATTTTCCAAAAACGCTCTGTAGCTCGATAGTCGAAAAAGATAAACGATCACGGTTTATGCCATTGTTTGTTTCTCGAAAATCGAGCTCAGGACACCTATATTGGTTTCTGTCTATCTGCCATGGTTTTAGAAAAAACTTCAAATCTCATTTAATTTGGTCTGCCCTGTATTGATTGGTTAAACTGTTAGTACACATATTATAAAAAAATTTTTCAAAATAATTCATTTTTGTATTAAATTTTTTGAGTTATACGAGACTTCCTATAGTTTATTTCATTTTGTTTCGATGAAAATTGGGTGAAAAAAAGGAGGGTCAAAGAGAATGCATTTTTAAATATAAAAAAAAAGAACTTTATACCCTTAAAGCACCTGAAAGAACTTACCTAGTCGAAAAGAAAAAAAAGTGAGGCACAATGCCTCCTTGATACTTGACGAAGAATTAATTTTTTTACTTCGTCCGCCATCTTTGACTGTTCTATTTGACTTACAGCGTCCAGGTTTGATACATTATATTTGCCCAAAATGAGTCTTATCTTTGCGACTTTGGTGAAATTAATCCTTCTTATCGAAAAGATATTCAGTTTTGATTTTTTCGGTCATTTTTCGGTGTTTTCTATATTTTTCCTAGATATAACTGTCGGACAAGGTCTATAGTTTTTAAAAATTTTATTTCAAATAAGCCAGTATTTTTAAAACTTCCATTCGATTACTAGTACAAGATATATTACGCAGATAAGTGGAAAATCCGTGAAAACGCGTCAAAAAGTGCACATAACTTTTGACGCACCAGGAATTTTTAGGAGTTAATATTTTTTCGTAATCAGGTCATAATACAAAAGAATCAACAATAAAATTTCTAGTAGAATGTTGCCGCTGAAAAAAAAACCGCTGCCCAAGGAATCACTACTTCCACATCCACATTTTCTATCCAAGTCACCCACAACGAAAAAAATTTGTATGTGGAAATAATTGTTTATGGAACTTTAATAATATAATATTTGAAATCCTCTACCTCAAAAACCCATAAAACGATACCCCACATAGGTAGCGAGTTGGGGTGGTGATAGGGGGTGGTAGTGGAGGTGGATGAAGTAAAAAACGTTTTGAGGTGTCTGGTTCTTGTACACCCACTAAATCACATTTTTTTCATCCCCTTTAATAATGGGGTGGGGGTGGTAATGGGGGGTGGCTAATGCCAATTTTTTTTTGACACCTTAGCTTCTCTTGTATGTACTAAATACCAATTTTATGGACTCTTAGCTGCTTGATTTATCTATATTCCCCAAATTTACCCGCCAACCCTTCGACGGAACAAGATAGAAATATAATATAATTCTAGATCTCGTTAAAGTACATATGTGTACCAAATTTCAAGTCAATATCTCAAACGGTTCCAGAGTAAACGTGCGCACAAAAAAGTTACAGACAGACCGACAGACAGATAGACCGATAGACAAAAATTCTTTTTTGCTCAAACTTAAAATCTCGACGTTTCGTGACATTCTAAGCCTATTTGAACAATAAAAATTTTTTAAAATTTTTTTGTCGTTACTATACTTCCACTGGATGTGGAAGTAATTAATTAAATCAATTCGACTGTACTATTAGACGTAACGATTTTATCACACCTTTTGATATAGTACAGTAATAATAAACAGCATTTTCTCTCCCACTAAAGCATTGTAAGCCTCAGGGGCCTCTGTGTTACTGTATTGTTTACATGATGTTGGATCGTAACAAGACATCCCTAAATACTCAATGCGAAACTGCTTCTCGTACTTGTAATTATTATTTATTTTTATAAATATATATTTTAAATACACTATGTGAATTTACTTTAACTATTATATCCATTATGTATATATCATCTAAAATGAAATATTGAAATGTATGTAAATGCCTTCCTTAAACATTCATTTATTAAATGATTACAAATATTCAACGCAAACAATACTGAACAGTATTCACTTTGGCACCAAGAGCTATCAACACGCTCCTATATTTTCCCATGATACTGCCCTATTCTTATGTAAATTCAAAATATTATATACACGTTGAATTTTGAGAAATCTATCATTTATGGTAAATATAACCTATGAATGTGATACATTCAAGCAGGATGACGATAAATGTTTTACATGACAAAATCACGAACTGTACGTTGTATTTTATCATAATTTTCACCTCAGGACAACTAGTGTGTATTATATAAACTAATACTAAACACTTGATATATTACAGACATTAGTCCTATTACTGTAATTACTGCTTTTATAATATTTAATTTAAAGTTATATGAGTATTTGTTACATATTATATGTTATTATGAATGTATAAAATATCATAAATATATGTTTTTACAACTTCGTATTAAAGAGAAATTATCTACGGTGTATTTATTTTTTTATCAGATACAAAAAATATTTAAAGGAAGATTTTACGACCAAAGTAAGAAATATAAATTCGCGGATATTACGGAAGGGGGTTACACTTGAAGAGATTGTCGTAGGCACACAACCATTTCCTAACATTGCCATTATCCGGAGCTAGGTCTCGACCTTGAGCGCAAAGGGCAGTGAGCACAATGTGCTCTAATCTATCCTGTTGTGATGGCAGTATATTGTATTGAATACACAGCCCCACAAAAAAAAAGTTCAAAGCAACGAACCAGTCCCATGTATCTTCAAAAAACACCCCTGAAATGGGATAAGAAGATTAAGCTACAAGAATAGTTGTCACTTCTTAATCAATCGAATTATACAAATTAAGGTTAAACAGCAGCGTACATACAATAGATATGAAACACACCCCCAGGGAGGGTCGAAAACTAGCCCCCATATATAAAAAATCGATCCAAAACAGCAATGACTGCTGAAAAAGCTCGAAATGTCTAAGTTTTGTTAAAGTATTAAGAAACTACATCAGGTCCGATGTAATCTTCATAAACTACCTATAGGGTTGAGAACAACCTCCCTTGAGTTCAAAGGACACGAGAAAAACAGGAAAAAACGTAAAATCCAACAGGATTTCTATTTTCATGGATGCTATGATTGGCTGAAATTGCGTAGTACTCTAAAATAGAACCAGAAACTTACGTAACATCAACATCCTACACTGTCAACCCCTATGTAAGATTTAACTATAAAAAGTTACAGTGACTTCTATAAAAATTCGAAATACCTGCGTTGCGTGGAAAAGAGACGAAATTTAACTAGTTTGACGATGTGCTTGAAAACCACCCCCACGGGGTTGCGAGATACTACCCCTATATCTGTAGGGTGCTGGAAAAATAGAGAGAAACTAACCGGATTTACATTTTTACGGATGCTATGATTGGCAAAAATCGTGTTGCACACTTAGAGATTGAAACTCATGTCTTATAAATGTTATTAACACCCCCAGAAAGAATGTAAACTACCGTAATTCAAGATGTAACGAAAAAACTGTTGCTTATTCGTTTCATTTCCATAGTTTTTTTTATAGGCGTCTCTCAACCCCGTGGGTGTGTTTTTTTTTTGTGGGGCTGTGATATTAAGGAATGACAGTTGTAGTACAGTAGATATAGGTTTTTGGGTGGAACTAATTCCCACAAGAACGGGGTTTGTATTTTTTGGTACGTCATTGGTATGTTCTTGACATACTAAAAGTCTAGAAAAATCTGAGTGTGCAAAATGTGTTTTTTTGTCCGCTGTGCCATCTTGAAAAAATTTAAAAAAAAAATAAAAATCGTGTGTGGCATCGTATTACAGAAAATTTCATACTGAGAAAGTTTGTGATATTGGTTTCAAAAAATAAAAACAAATAACATTAACATTTAAGAGATATTAGAAGACACAAATTGCTTTCATCTGTACTTACATCAACGATGCTTCAGGATGTCTTGGACAGTAGCTTACAACTTCCGACAGAGCAAAACAATGGATACAGATGAAATACAATTTTGCCAAATTTGCAGAGTCTCATGGAGCTTCACGATAAGCTGTATAATGGAGAGATTACAGTTTCTGAAATAAGTTCCTCTACCGAACTGCTGAAGTTGTCTTCTGAATTGCAAGAGAAAGAACTCTCTAAAGGTACAAAGTAGGACAGCAAAATTGTGGATCATATATCTAGATATGGTTGACATTGTCAAGGTTTTTATTTGGGCTAAATGAACAGGAAACTTGAAAATGCATTTGCAATCTGTGGAGCACATGCTGTCTTTCTTTGCAAATGAGGGGCACAATAACTGTGCAAAATGTGCCATGGTGTATCTACAACAAATGAGAGAAGTGGAAAAAAACCATGGAGATGTTTACAGCTTGTTGTTGGCAGAAGAAAGGCATGTAACAGTTGTTGCTGATGACACCAATATTCTTTTCAACTTTTAATTTACCATAATATACGAAATATTTTTTTGCAGTCATCTACGTTCAGTGATAAAAAACGTAATATTAAATCGATGCAACATATGCTTTGCAAAAGGGATGCAAAATTATTCTCTTTTCACATGCTTTAACTGGATGCGATATCACAAGCTCCTTATTTGCTAAAAGTAAATCGGTAGCATATCGACATTTTTGGAAATGTGAGGAATTGAGCATTTGCGCTACTCTGTTTGGATCAGAAAATGCACAACTGCCAAAAGTGAATTTAATATTGCAAGATTGCCACCTACAGAAGATGCTGCTGTTCATCACTTCTCCGCGTACATTTATAATGTCTTTGTTGGAATACTATGAACACCAATATTACCAATCCCGAAGAGTGGGGTTGGAAAAAAGTAGGAGACCAACTACACCCCATAACATGTGAAATGAGCCCTGCACCAGAGTTATTACTAAACATGATCCTCTGCACCTGCAAAACGGATACAAATGAGCCGGATGGTAGTGGTAGATGTACGTCTCGACGTTATGGTGTGGAATTACTGTGATATGTTCTAACTGTTCTGGTAGAGATTGCACAAATAGAGCACTGAAAGAAAGTGATTTAGAAGAAATTGAAGAAGACTATTAGATTTAGCTTTTCTTTTATGTAAGATGTAAGATTGATGAAATACATATGCATTTATATTATAAAACGCATTTTGATTAACAAAAATATGATTTTCAACACTGCATGAGCTTTCAGTTTTTCGGCCACCATTTTGTTATTTATTTTTATTTCTTAAAACCAATATCATAATCTTTTTCACCATGAAATTTTCTATAATTTGATTAAACAAATATGTTTGGTGGCGATGAATATGGGATACAAGAAGCAGACAATATTGCTTTTGCCTCGCATTACCCCCAAGAAATCCAATGCAAGGTATATGCAAACTTATGAAACGTTAAAATTTGTTTTTTTTTTAATTTTTCTGTCTCGGCCACGAAAGTTCTGCTTTCGTAGCTAGCCACGCCTTAGTAACCAGGTTACTCGAATGTTTACTTTCGTTATCACGCATGTTGCTAGGTTTACAAAGGTCATTTATATAGACAGAGTGAGTTATTATAACTCACTAGGTACAGAGCCAATCACCTTTATCTTCATGCCTAGCCTGTCCAATCGACGTAACTCGCAACACACGAAGGTGGAGCCAGGGAGGTAGTGACAGATTATTCGCGTTAATACCTATAAAGATTTTCTGAAATGTCACAAAATGCTACTTTTGATTCGTTCGTGCCGAGCCGACTTTCGAATTTCGCCGTGCAATTTACGATTAGGTTTATCTGGAAGACTTCCTCTTTACGTCGCGACATCGTACGGCCGTCCCAATGGTGTTTTTCGAAAAATATGAACGTGTCAAGATTGCATGTTTTTGCAACTTTTTCGACTCAGAAATGTAAGCTTTTTTTTGTTATTTTCCGCAGATATCTCCGAAACGGTGGGAGTAAGCTCGAAATAAAAAACAAGGTCAAACGAGTATTTTCCATTACGAATCTTTTGCTATCAGAATTCTGATTTTTTTTTTTCGTTTCGGAGAAAACTACTGAAGTGTAGGCCATGTACGGCAAAAATCGCAGATTTTGAGCTTCTACAGTTGGCAACTTTTTAACCTTGGCTCCTACGCCAAAAGACTGCTCTAGTTAACTTACATAGAATTGAATTTGCTAAAACTTAAGGGATTAGAGGGATTTGGGACTTTTTTTTTCGGTAAAATTTCTCCATATTATCACCGTAATTAATCGGTAATTAACTGAAATCGATCTCATATACGATGTTCACTTAATATTATGTACTACATTGACGCTCTGTTAATCTTGACCCTTCGAAACAAAGGTTTCTGAGAAAAATTATTTTTTTAAGATTTACATATACTCTATAGGAAAACGTGTAGTTTCTAACATTTCCTCGAATATCTCGATAATTATCGTTTTCTTCGCAAAATTTGTAGACAGCTTATGTAAAGAGAATTGATTGACCCTTCCGACGCTTTTTTAATTTTTTCTCTAATATAAAAAACAAGACTTTTGACCGAATATGCGCTTCGGGCTATTGCAGTTCGCGGAGAAGTTTTGCATTTCCGCCGCGTATTATTAATCTACAAAGCTGATTTTTTGGCTACAAGCAGTTTATGCACTATTTCGATTAAAAATCACATTGTACCTCCGCTTAAATGTGGCTAAATCTTTGAAGACAACAAACGTAAAAGAATGAACAAAAATTAAATTTTACAGTTAATTTTATTAATAAACAAACTGAGTAATTTAAACAAAATTTTCTCAATTTAATATTTATTGTTATAATCGTAAATAAAGTATAGTATTCAACTTGCGGTAATGGTGATAACTCACTTGATGAATTACATCTGCGTGAGTTATTACCTACATTACCGCTCATTGAATAATATACTATTACCTTCGTTGTTAATGGCAACGCTTAGCAGTCTAAAATATTAAACTTTGATGCCGTGAAACGAGTTAAGAAATGTCATGTTTTTCTGACGTTTGAAGAAAAAATGAATATTTTACTAGAAAATATTAATAATTTTCAATCGTAAAAAAAATAAAATAACCATTTTACCGTGTATCTGCCACAATAAATATTGGAATAAAAGAGAGCCAACATTAACGTGGGGTACAGTACAACTGTCATAATAATGTAGTTAATTTAAACTATCCTGTTTAATGATACCAAAAAACCAATAAAACAAAATCACTTACCAAAATAGCAGTTATATCAAATTTTAAAACATCCACGAGACATGGATGTCGAAACACGTGTTTGTTTACTACTATCTGTATACAACTGCTGTTTTGGTAAATCATTTTGTTTTATTTGTTTTCGGTTTCATTGAAGGGGCTAGCTTGAACTAAAAAAATAAAAATATTATGACAGTCATACTTTACGTAGTGTGCATATTGTCTTTCTTTTAATCCAATATGGATCGTGGCAGATAGCCGACAAAGTAGTTGTTTAGAAATGTTTATTCTCATCTATGAAAAGTAAAGTTCCAAATATTTAAAGCTTTAGGCTTACTTTCAAGTCCACAGCCGCCGTAAAATATCTATAAACAGTTGAGCGACTAACAAAAATCAACAGTCACCTTGATATGTATGCCACGGCACAGAGCTCTTTGGCTTCTTCAAGAGCTCAGAACTGGGTACTTATAGAAACTAGTTTCGTATCTCCCACATCCTCCAATCTCTCCCCAAATAAAAAATTAAATGTAAAAAAGAAATTTTTTAAAACAAGTTTTTATTATTATTTAGGTGTACTAAAACGAAAAAATAAAAAAAAATTAATTGTCTTAAAAGCCTGTCGCGGACGAGAAGTTCGTACAGGCATTAATTACTTCCACATCCAGTGGAAGTATAGTAACGACCTCGGTAACGACAAAAAAATTAAAAAAACTTTTATTGTTCAAATAAGCTTAAAACGTCATGAAACGTCGAGATTTTAAGTTTGAGCGAAAAAAAATTTCTGTCTGTCTGTCGGTCTGTAGCTTTTTTTGTGTCCACGTTTACTCTGGAACCGTGTGAGATATTGACTTGAAATTTGGTACACATGTACTTTAACGAGATCTACAATTAGATTATATTTTCATCTTGTTCCGTCGAAGGGTTGGCGGGTAAATTGGGGTAAATTTGGGGTAAATAGGTAAATCAAGCAGGTAAGAGTCCATAAAATTGGTATTTAGTATATACAAGAGAAGCCTTAAAAAAAATTTGGCATTAGCCACCCCCATTACCACCCCCACCCCATTATTAAAGGGCATGAAAAAAATTTGTGGTTTAGTGGTGGTGGGGAACGACTAAACTAACAAAAAAAACCTTATATAACATGGGGTCTAGAGCCCATAGTTTTAGAAAAAAAAAATAAACAAAAATTTCGAAAATTTTCAGTAAAATTGTTTGAGAATTGCTGGAATGTTGGGATACACCTCTAACCATCAAATACCCTGATACGGCTATTTCTCAAAGTGTCGCGTTCCTTTGTTGGAGACCGCGCGTTGGCGACGGCACAAGTTGATAATCACACTTTTTTATGGCTTTTTAAAACTAGGTAAGGTAAGGTCTTTAGCGATGCGGTATTTTAGTTTCTATGGGCACTACGTCAAGCACACACGTCATTTTATTGACTTACCGTTCAAGTCGTTAAGTTCTTGATTACGTACAGACACTACTTGTTCGTTCTTTTTGAGTTTGTTTTGGATTTTGGACCAAGTTTTTATTTTTATTTTCTTTATTGACAACGTCAGTTAATTATTTGGTGTGGTATTTTAATGTGCATAGAAACCATTAGAAATGATCCTAATTTACCAAATGTGTTGATCGGAGTGCGTATGTCCTTAGTTCGACGTGCCTAAAGGTGTATTGATGCAGACGGAAGCCATTTCGAACAATTTATGTAAATCAACTTTATCGGTAAGTTCTAGATTTATCGAATAATTTTAGTTTTCGATACCTGATCGGCAATTCGTTAAATAAATCAGATTTTTTCCTAACTTAAAATACACATAATTCTGTTATCGTTTCTCAGACGTCTAACTCTTTATTTCCCAATATCACGCAATAATTATTCGTTTTTTAAGCCAGAACACTCATTTAGGTTACAAATGTTAATAAATCACATTTAAATCTGATAAATTATAAACAACAATAAAAGCTCCAATATTTTGTTCTAAATTGAAAAAACACATGTAAAGAAATGCTGTGTTTAACTTCTACGTCCATCATTTGCTTTTGCAGTTCTGCAAAAAGAGATAACGAATTATTTACATTTTTATAATTGGTTCGGTTGGCGATCATCAAAGGTGCCGCCCTTCTTTGCTTTGAACCGCGGGCCGCCCGAGTCGGTCGGTAATCTTTGCACTTTTTTATGACAATTTAAAAGTTGTATAATTAAGAAGTACACGTCCATTGGCCCAGAAAGGCAGTGGTTCTCAAATGTTTTCTACCCTAATATTCCAATTGTTAAGCTAGGTCAGTTTTTTCAAAGCGCCCCTAGGGGAAAAAGTCATAAAGGTTTTTTGTTTGTCTAGTCGGTCCCCACTACCAGTTTTTTTAATGACATGAAACTGATTACACCCTGTATATTTCAAGGGATAATTTGGATATTGCTTTGTACTGATAGGGATTATGCTTCTTTTTTTTTGTTTCATGAAAGACGGGGTGGGAGGTTGGCCCGGACCCTCTGCCCCTCCCCCCCTGGCTGAGCGCCTGCATTATTACCGTCAGTTTCACGTTCAATAACCAAACATAAGAAGAAATCTATCCAAGAAATTGTGAATTTTCTTGTGCCAGTCGATTGATACTATTATCCTCCATGCCATGTAATTAAGACAACGTCCTTTGAGGGAGGAGTTCCCCCTTGCCATGTTTGGTAGGCAGATTTTCATAAAAATATATAACTAACTAGATAAGCTCTCTGCCAATATTTATGTGTACACTTTTGAACCTTATACAATAAATGATATTATTTTAACTCTTGAATTTTCTTGATTGAATTATTTACTTTTAGTTTAACCTCCCTGGCGTTTTCGTGGGTTAGATCGACAAATGATTATATAGGATCCTCATAAGGTCCTCATGTCTGTTATTCAGGACATCGATCAGATCACGGAAAATAATAGGAGGAATTTTATAAAGGTACTTAAGGAATTAAGAAGTGATTAGAGCAATAAGCAGCCTTTAGAGATAATATAAGTGCATCGTAAGAAGGCAGATTATCGAGAACAGTAAGAAATCCACGGTAGGTAAAATTTTCACCTTTTGTCATCTACTACAGCACTCAGTTCAATTCAGTTCAATTCAAAAAACTATCGAAAGTAAAAATATACATGCGCCTAGCCAAAAACCTGGCCCGGAGCCAACCAAACAACCACGTAGCGTTGTGGTGAGTAAGGTTGGGCGGGGCAGGTTCGGTTCAGCTAAGAACGATAATGAGGTGATAAGGCGGTACTCCCATTCGCCTGGGGCGAATTTGAAAACGACAACATCCTTAACTATACTGCCCACAACGGCCTAAAACTAATTAAAATTACACTTGAAGTTGTCGCACTGTGCACGCACAGATCACTGAAAAATTACTACCACGGGAAAACAGAACACAACGAAAAAATCCGTTCGAATTAATCTCCACCCCCTGGTGGTTCTCCTGTCTCCAGCAAAATAGGGGAAGAATAAAAGTTATGGTTTTAAAAGTTTATCGGCCGAGAGGTAAATTTTGGGACAAAAGGAGGGCAAAAGAGAAAAAAACAATGAACAAAGAGAAAACGAATAAAAGGGGGTTAAAATTGTAAAGTTGATAGGTAAAGATAAAGATATAGTAAAGATAAGTTATAGTAGAGAAGTTGGTTAAGGTCGAAGTTGTCTGAAAATAGGTAACGTCTGGTATGGTAATAGGTGTTCCACATGAAATAGATTTGCATTATGCTGTCTGATGTGTGTTATGTTACTGGTTAGCGCACTATCGCCAAGTTTGAATTCATAGAATTTTTTAGACGTTTCCTAAAAAATTAACCGAGTTTCATTGAGAGTAGAAAAGCCATCATATTTTGAAAAATGAGCGACATAGAAATGCTAGATTTGTCTACACAAGCCAATAAGACGATAATTTGAGTATACTATTAAAAGGTCTCACAGTAATATAGACAAGACATTTCGACAATGTTCTTGGAAAATGAATTTGGGCACGCATGCAATGTTTGTGAAGGAACCACCATTAAACTATTTATCGCCTTTGAAAAACCATGCACGTGGTGCTGCTATTTTGTTTATTTTAAATTTGCCTAGTTGTTAATTGTTATCTATTTTCTCGCTATTATATCGTTTGTTTGTGGAGTATCATCGTGGTGTGTGCTGAACTGTACCAGTTTTTTATAACCAAAGTTACGCGAGAAGACCACAGGAGGGCCCTCCGAATTAATTTGGGTAATCTGCTGTTGTATGCTGCTATCGCCGGGGAGAACAGGTCCTCGCTAACTCGCTACCTCATTTATATTCAATTTTATTAACAACAAACTCGGCCGAAACATTACGTAAGACATTCCATTTAGCTCTCACTAGCTGGAGAATAGTACTCGTTAATTGCAATTTATACATTTTTTTTGGTGCGGTGGCTCAATCGGTTAAGGCGTATTGAGTGGCGAATATGCTGATCGACTGCCTACCGCGCTCTGGGTTCTACCCCCAGCCCCGGTATTGACAACACCGGTGGGTGTGGATGTATGTCTGCGTTTTTCCAAATGTGTAACCCCCTTCCGCACAGCCTTGGTTATGGATTTGGGGGTTGTCTACTATCTGTGGTGTGTGTGTTTATTTATAGTTTATGAAAGATGTAAGAATATTAGTTTTGCGAATTTGTTATAACGCATGTGTTGGTTTTAGCAAAAGTATTTCCCAATCAAGATATAACCAATTTCATGGCCTTCATTAATTGCATTGTTAATTAAAATTCGGGATTTTTATAGCGTAAATATCGACACTGTATTTACCTTTGTGGGCGCAGAGCGTAGTCCACAAGCCCACCTAATAAAACGTATTCATTAATAAAAATACAGCCTACCCCGCTTTTTTTTTTTTTTTCGAAAAACAGGACATATTTATTCTGTTTAATAAAAATGTTTTATTTTGCGTAAACCATTTTTACTTTTTATATCGAGATATATTATTCTTTTGAGACCTCATCAATACCATATTAAATATGTTAATCCGAGAGAAAGTTTGAAATTTATCGAGTTACGTAATTTTTAATGAAATTTTTACCAAAAAGTCGACCATATTGGATCAGCCATTTGGTATTATTACTTTTTGATATCATGAACTATTTTAGCGACCTGAAAAGAAAAACACCCACAGTGTTGATCCGAGTGAAATTTTTTTGAAATTTATCGAGTTACGCCATTTTTAATGAAATTTTTATCGAAGAGTCGGCCATATTGGATGAGCTATTTTTATTTACCTTTTTCTGACATCATAATCTATTTCAGCAACCTCGAAAATCCCTTATATGTCAATTTGAATTATATTGATTTAAAATTTCTCAACTTAAGTATAATAATCTTGTTTAAAAAAAAACCTTTTTTTTGTTTAAATAATTAATAAACCATTTCCTCACGATTATATGTTTATAAATTTTTATTTTAAGCTATGTAAAAGTGATATCAGAAGGTTTTAGGAAAATCGAAACTTCCCGTAATTATTTCGAAATA
Organism: Rutpela maculata; assembly: GCA_936432065.2. Taxonomy (NCBI): domain Eukaryota; kingdom Metazoa; phylum Arthropoda; class Insecta; order Coleoptera; family Cerambycidae; genus Rutpela; species Rutpela maculata. The sequence goes on from OW386285.2 coordinate 41,747,001, forward strand.
TAATGCATATTTTCAGTCTCTATTGACTCCACTACTCTTGAAATTATTACACTCTATAATGTCATGTAGATCCAAAACTAAGTAAGATATAATTATTAAAATAAGACTTCAGTGAGTAATCTAATTACAGACATATTAAGACTTTCTTATAGAAATAACGAGCTATGTAATCCAAAGTTTTTCAGACGGACGATGCATTTATCTATTAGATAAAAGCAGTTTGATCAGTAAGAAACACATTTCAGCCTAACTAGGCAAATTTATGAAAATTATCTATGCAATCATCGTGATAACATTAAATCTCTATATTTATTATTTCATTAATTGACAATATTCCCATTGCTATTTCTACATATAGCTGCAGTAAAATCTATTAAGGAGATTTTCCCATATAACTTGCGTAATACGTGTTATTGGCAGCAATAAAATTCAAATTATCCTCATATTTTGTACTATAATGAAATATCACTGGTAATTAATCCATTCGTTGCGATTTACACACATTTGCTGTTTATGTTCCAATAAAAGTAATGTATTAAATAGGGAAATGCTTTAGGCTAATTCAATTAAATTTAAAATCAGTTTTATTATGATAGGTTTGCTCAAGAAGTCTTCAGACGATCCGACTTGCTGAAACCAACCTTGTCGGTACGCTTTGTAGATTGCTGGAATTTCAGCACACCATATCACGTTTACGAATGAGTTCAAAGCATGCCGACAATGTTGGCTCCAGCAAGTTGAATCGTCTGTAGACCACTTTATATCTTCTAAACGTATATGGAGCGATTTAACAATAAAATTTATGCTTTCAATAGACAGTAATAAAACAGAATTTATGAAAGTTTAGGCATACACCAGTTCACTCCCACGTGCCCTCTATAACTGTATAAAAGATCGCTCCGACGCCCACAGGAGTTAGTTCGCTTCCGCACATTACATGATATTGGAAAGAGTAGATCTAAGATTAACATGTACTTATTAGTCAGAAAGATGCACATTAGAACGACAGAAGAGGAACAGGTATATAACGCGGTGCAAAAGGGCTCTGTGTTAGAGCCAACCCTCTGGAATTTATTATACAACGAGATTCTAAGGTTTCAGTGACCCTAATAGGCTTTGCTGACGTGACGTGATCATCGCCAGAAAGAAGTACACGAGGTATGCAGTAAAGGGAATGGGTTGCTTCCGATATTAGCCAGCAGGCTAACAGAGACATCGCTTTCGGGCGAAAATAGAAGCAGTGGTGCTAACCAGGACAAGAAGTTAACACCGATTACGTTCAATTTGTTCAGGGTTGGGTGACGTTCAAGGCTGCTGTAAAGTAGCTAGGAGTAAGAATAATGGTAAATAAAGGGGCTGAGCAAACTGCAGTCTTGGGAAGACTGATGCCCAATACTAGGGGGGCAAGGACAAGCAAGAGCAGGTTTTGAGTTCTGTAGCCCACTGCGCTATACTATAAGCTGCCCACATGCGGGTGTGGGGGCAGAACGTTATCAGGACAAGGCGGACACTAAGTAGAGTGCAGCAACTACACTGCCCATTCCATGCATGAACCAAATCCAAGCCAGCGTAAATGTAGCCAGCCCAGCTGAATATCTTGGGAGTAGCGGCAATACCTACCGCACCCTGGCAAATCAAGTATAGAATAATCATTTAACCATTTTGTTTAGGTGATATGTTTTAAGGTGTGAGACATTTTGTACTATTTCAAACTATTCAAAAACCAATCTTTGTCTGATCCACTTGACGCAGAGGTTTCTTTCACTATGTTTTTAAATATTTTTGCAGAAGTGGTAAAATATCAAATGAAGAATAAGAATTTATGAATATACCATAAATAAATAATTATAAACAATATCTAGAATTACTTAGTATATTACTGGAAAATACCCTTTATAACTTTATACTGTGACTTTTATTTCAAGTCTGGTGTTTTTTGACAAATAGTATAAATGAGAATGTGTGCTCTTTCACATATTGTCAGAGACAGAAAACTTTCATATTCCGATCAATTCATGACGGGAGGAAAAATCATTTACTATTACTACTGAAAATACAAGAGGAAAGGTGAAAGGAATACGATCTGATTATAAGTTACTATAGAGTGAATATTAGGATATCATCACAATTTATGAAAAATGCGATTTCATAGAAATAAGGATATCTTATGTTAGATACAGAGCAGACAGTAACCTTTAAGGTGTAACTTCAGCGATGAGGAAGCAACAAGCGGAGTAGATACGGGAATAGCAGGTAATGAAAAAATATTTGTATAGTGAACTGCATAATATACCGTTGGCGTTTTTTGACAGATTTTGAAAACAAATATTTTAAAGGCTAGTATAAAATAACACCAATAATAAATCTTCATTATTATACTCTTCGCAAAAACGAAGAGTATATTGTATTTGATCGGCACATTTCTAAAATCGTAAATATCGCTCGTACAGAAAAAAATTTCATATCATTTTGTTAGTGAACGAATTCTGAACAACTTTCAAAATGTCCGTCTGTCCGTCCGTCCGTCACGTTTCTTGTAAGCACGATAACTTAAGAAAGAAAAATCAGATTGTACTGAAATTTGGACACTAAGTTAGTGTTAGCTAGGGGAAGAACCCTATTGTTTTTGAACAAAATCGATCAGCAAATATAAATGTTATTAATGATTTAAATTTGAGATTTTTTTTTAAAATTTTTATGTTTTTGTAAAAATTTACATTTTTTACATTTTTTTACGTATTAGGTCGTTCTTACGCTTTTGACTCGGAATCCAAGGGTCCCAGGTTCGAAACCCACATGGGGTATGGTATGGGTTTTTTTAATTTTTACTTTATTTTACACTGAGTCTTTCACCAACTAAGTTCGTACTATAAAATTAAAAATGTTTAAAACTAACATTATTTACAAAAAACTGCGAAGAGAATCTTATAGAATGTGTAACAATGATATAAAAAGTTTAGTAAACCGGCGAAGAGTACGTTTTTAGCTTGTTTATGTTTAGTTTAAAATTTTTTAATTTTCCACAATCGTATTATGAAAGCTCTGATAGTTTATTATATCACTTTTATTGTAACTTTACTAGTTTCATCACACAACGTGACAATTTCAAACAATTGATTCAAATGCATGAATTTACAAAGGAATGTAGATATTTATAAACTAGATTAATACAGGAGTAATCTAGTTTATAAATACCCACATTCCTTTGTAAATTAATTAATTTGAATCAGTTGTTTGAAAATGACACGTTAATGTGCCAAAAGTACAGGAACGTTAAGTATAATATACAAATAAATTTGGTCACATAAAAAAAGAAAAGTGTGTTCCTTATATCATTTTCTACAATTATTGTATTTCTGTCTTAATAAATTAGACTCTTTTTAAGAAAAACTGTTATTTATCACTGTAATTTATTGATCTTTATCAAGATTAGTTCCGTCTCTTCCACCAAACCCATAATTTCATTATTCATCTTTAAAATTAAAAAACTCATCACAATTTCCATCTGCTTAGATTAACATATCAATTTTCTTCATGATAAATTACAGCAGACATGAACTGAAAAATATATCTAATAGAATTAATGTTATAACAATAACTTATAGTTTTAATGTCTGCTATACACGCTATGAAACCAAAGGGCTACTTCTTTGTGGAGCCATTAGTGTCATGATCCGTGTTTAAATTCAACGAGATGGGATATCACAGAGGCTCGGGGCTGTTCTTGTACCGTTAAAAGGAACTCTATATAGATAAATTCCCTGGTAAGTAAGAAGATATGACAGATTTTCGTTTGGTGTTATTACAGCGCTGTAATTCGTTTCCTAGTATATTGTAGTGGGCATTGGCGTACGAAAGGGGCAGCAGCCTCTTATTTAATGGTAAATTTTATGAACAGTTACTGAATGGCAAGGGAGATGCAGTACAGTTGAATTGTGATATGACGTGGCGAAAACACATAAAAACGATTTTATTGTTTTGAGTTGATGGGTTGGATATTAGGATGGGCTGATTCTACATGCAAAAATATGTTCGCAAATATTCTTGAGCTTTATTGGACTACAACAAAAATATTTCGACCCTTTCAATTTTTTGCTAAAGTTAATAGTTTAGGAGTAAAAAGTTCTTAAATGTCTAAAATGACGCAAATTACCTAATTTTGACAAGTTGTATCTCAAAAACTGTCCATAGGATTGGCTCGATGTGATAAGAACTTTTGATCAGCATGACTTGAACTACAAAATACCAAAATTTCAGCCGATTCCACCGAATCAACATTTTCATGGGTTTTGTTCCGGGGTCCTTTGTCACTAAAACGTAGAATTCGACGAAAATAAGGTTTTCTGTATAAAATTTCTAATTTCCCTGGAACTGAAAAATATTTTATTCGGAAAACTTTTGCTACATGCATTTAAACATTAATAAAGAGTCAAAAAAAATTTCAAATGTCAATTTAAAAAATGTTAAAAATCGAAAAATTGGCCCTTTCTTTCATTTTCAAGGCCCTGGGAGGCCAGCTAGACATTCACCGTTTGGCTAAAAATCTACCCGAATTAGTTTTAGATACATAGTAATAAGTTAGTAAGTAGGCCATCTGCAAATTCAAATTTTCGTGTTTTTCAGCCCACCCTATTGGACATCCACCACAAGCCCTTATAGTTTGCCAACTGTCATACCGGATAAGGGGGTGGGGGGTCGTAAAGTTGAAAAGTCGTTTTTTTGTGTTTAAATAGAAGGCTAATGATCTGAGAGGAAAGTTCAAATGGGAAAGTCATAGGTATTAAAAAAACCTATAAAATGAGCCCTCGAACGTTAAGATAGCTTTAATAGGTTAGGAGTAAATTCAAAAGAACCAAAATTTTGAAAAAAAAATTATTTTCAGCAATATTTTAAGGAAATTCTTGAAATTTTACTAAAGTATGTGCTATATAGGAGGGAACATCTGATAAAAATTTCAGATCGATATCTGCATTATTTTTTTATATATTCCATTAAAAAAAAATGGTCTTCGCAAAATGGCTATAAGTACTTCACTTTCTGTCAGATTTTACTATGAGGAGAAAAATTCTATTCTTCGAGAGTTGACCAATTTTTACAATTTTTTTCTATATGGTCATCATTCAGAAAAATGTGGTAAAAATTTAATTTGAAAAAATAGAAAATTTTTTGCATAAAACATCCAATTAAAGTTAAATATCTTTTGAATGGAATGCAGTGTCAAAAAATCATGTGTACCATTTTGAAGTGCTGTTTCTTTAGATCACCTCAAAAAAAAAACATTACTCTATTATAATTGGTTTTCGAAAAATATGAAAATCAATGCATGTTGTTTTACGGCCCCTTCAGTCGTTTCCCTTCTGAAAGTTCGTTTTCTCAAAATATTTCTACTATATATAACTCCATCCTAACTACAGCTAAGTCTCTCTCTGTTTCTTCTTTTTCCAAAAATGTCTAACGCATTTGCCAATCATAAAGTGTTGCCCCTTGGGAAAGTAAAAAAGAAAGAAAATTGCGTGTGTATTTCTGTTGTTTAGATAAGTGTGTATAAAAAATATATACATATATAAAATAAATAGTATGTATATTGTTACGTATATTTCTATTTTTAAAATTTGTTGCCTTGTTGTTGAAGAACAGCTTTTACAGCATCTGTGCTGTACTAAACTGAACTTCGTCTTTTCATGTCATTACTGAATAAAGTGTATTATTATTATATATGTAAGCGATTTATGAAATTAATTTAATTTTTAAAAATTCTGTATGAAATAAAAATGAAATAAAAATAATTATTCTTAAATAATCGAGGTTATGTATTTTCGCCACATTTTAATACCATTCGTGATAATTCGATCGGACCAATGTGGGAGAGTTGGTACTATGAGAGAATTGGGACACTGACTTTTTATACCGATAGGTAGTTTGATATTGTGTGTCATACGGGTATATTTGTGAGAGAAGTAAATTTATTTTCAACAAGATGGTTGTCCACTCATTCTAGGGCAAATGTTAGAACCTGGTTATGGAATAAGTTTGATGACTGATGGATTCGTCGGTATAGTCCAAGTTCCCCCTATTTAACAAATATGGATTTTTATTTGTGGGGTCGATTGAAACAAATTGTATACAGTAGGCCTTTAGATTATAACACTGATCTGTTGAGAGAAGGCATTAGGCAAGCTATTCAGTCAATATCCTTACAAGAGGTTAAAAACAGTTACAAAGAGCTTTACACCTGCCTTCAAAAATGCGTGGAGCACGATGGAGACGTGCTTGAATAATGCTTTTTTTAAAAATTGTTTAGTGTTCCTAATAAATTTTTTCAATGCTGTTTAAAATGAAAGTAGTTTAATATAATTACGAGTATAATTAGTTGTCTTAATTAATAATTTTTGTAAGAAAAAAATAATTTTTATTTTACCGTAAGTTTTATCGCATGATACCACTTGATGTTTATGGAAATTTTAAAAAGAAATCAAATTAGATTTATCACAAATTGGAATTCTGACATAAATTTTAATTCTAAACAACTTTTCTTAGTGATAGTTTTTCATATCATTAAAACTGAACGTAGTTTACTTTTACATAATTTTCAGATTTTTTAATTTTCTAAACACCTTGTATCACAATCATATTTTTAACAAAAGCAAAACTTTTTATGAAGAATAAATTTTCCGCGTAAAATGAGAAATAAAAAAGTTTACCTTCTTAACCACTCTAACTGTGGACTTACTGTATATATCGAATACCAATTTTATGGACTCTTACTTGCCTGATTTATCTACTTACCCCCATTTACCTCAATTTATCCTCTAACCTTTCAACGGAATAACATCAAAATATAATCTAGTTCCAGATCTCGTTAAAATACATACGTGTAGGAAATTTCAAGTCTATATCTTAAACGCTTCCAGAGTAATCGTGCGCACAAAAAAAGTTACAGACCGACAGATAGATTTGTTTTTTTTGCTCAAACTTAAAATCTTGATATTCCATATTTGAACAATAAAAGTTTTGAAAAAATCTTTTTTGCGTTACCATACTTCCACTAAATTTGAACGTAAAATTAGGATACATCAGATAACTACTACACTAAATTATCATTATGAAAAACGAAAAATATTTCATATTGTTCTGGCACTTCAACCAATGTGTCGTGGCAATTTGTAGGGGCTTGAAGAACATTAAGTATAGGAATTTTTTTATTATTATAGGGGAAAGGATCCTCATTGAGAATTTAAGTTTCCGATCTGGGAGGAGCTACTTTAGCCGCCATCTCACCATAAATGGAGTAAAATCTGTTTTTTCGAAATAATTCGCTTGCTGTTGATCCTATGAAAAAAGTACTTATGTTCATGTGCGTTATACTTAATACGTTTATCCGCTGAAGTTGCAGAATTGGACATTCTCTTTGGCAGCGACAAAGATTACGTAGATGATACTTCAGTGGTGATAGAGGAGTCATTAGTTGCGAAACCGGGGAGTCATTACAAGATGAAATCGAGGAGGATAAAGACCTTCAATCCATGAAACCAGACGAAGAGGTATTAAATGCTAACGAACCTACACATCGAAATGAAGTTAACGAAAATAAATGGAATAGGGCCTGTTATTTTCGTTGTAGATTAGGCCCACTGGGGATACCACGTTAAAAGAAATTCACCAATAACTCTACGCAAGGTGGTATGGAAATGAGTTTAAAAAATGAGGAAATAAGGCGAAAAGTGGTGAATAATTGATAAATATTAGTCAGATAACAATATTATTATCATCCACTCCCGTGAAACATTTGAAATCTCGAGCAAATCATTTTCTGGAATAAGATAAATTGTTAAACTTTACCAACTCTATAGCTTTTAATCTACTAATCATACAAAAAAAATATATAAAAAGTTGTCGAGAATTTTGACCGCTACAGAAATCATAAATACCTTTTTTTCCGTAGAAATAGATTATTCCGAAAAAAAGAAAGGCTATATTTCGCTTTAAGATGGCGGCTAAAGTTGCCCTCCTCCGAGGTTGAAAATTTGGATTCTTAATACGGGCTGTCCCCACTGTAATACTAAGAAAAGTCTTGTATATTTAATGTTCATTCAGACCTTAAATTAACAGATTGACTGGAGTAACAGGACAATATGGAGTGTTTTTCATCTTCCATAATATGATCATTTAATGATCAACAAAAATTTAATGCTCGGCAAAATCTGTAATTTTCTTTTAACTAAGCCCTTGTATAGTTTGAGAACTTCTGTTTTGTTCGGCACTTCATTCATCCATTCTGGAAATATATGTTCTAAGAGCCATTGAATCGTTGATTTTTTCATGTAGAGTTTCCACTGTACCATTGGCTCTCTGCAATAATTTGTACCATCTTCTGAGACAAATTCTCGTCGCTAATTTTTTGGTAGACCTTCATTTTATATACTCTACCCAACTAATATTTTCTTCGAATTTCAAGTCTGTAGACGATATCACAAAGTCAGCCTGCTAAAATATTAAACTTCTATCAGACCATGGTAGTCACGTTTATTATCTGCGAAATTTTAATATATATGTCGGCTCCGCAGCTCAGTCAACTAAGGCATATGTGGCAAATATACTCGTCGCAGGGTTTATCGTGTCCCAGCCCCTGCACTGCCAATGTCGGTGAGTATGAATGTATGTTTGTGTTTTCCAAATAAATAACCCCCTTCCGGACAGGCTTGGCTTTAAATTTGGGGGTTGTCTACTATATGTGGTGTGTTCTTATATAAAGTTTTGTATTTTTATACTTGGCCAATCCAGCGACATATTTGTTTTACGAAATAAATTTAAACTAAATCGTTAAGTCGTTTAGTTTTATATACTGAATATCCATTACCATTAACCTCCAGGTTTAACAAATATTCTTCCTATGTTTGTATGGTTTATTTCAGTACCAAGCAACTCATTGGTATTTCTGTAAATAACGGACTCCTAAGCTGCGATTGCTCAGAATTACCCATAAAACTACTATTTTTGAAATGACTGCATATTTGAAATTTATCAGGAAACACACATGTAATAAAAGATAAATAGTTGTGCTATCTTAAAGAATTTTAAACAATTCCACAAATTACTAGAATATAATGATGATAAGAAGCAAGATAATAAGATCAATTGAAGCATTTGTTACGAACTAAAATATTGGCCCTTCATTCTAATTTTTCTTATTGATGTTTTCTCTTCACTACCGTAGTGTATTGTTCTAAAACATTTCCTCTAAATTCATATTTCAGAACTGAACGGACTTAAGTACAGGCTTTCTCTCACTTATTTAGGCAGCTTTCTAAGCTTAGTTTTATATTTTGCTTTTGGCTAAATTTGAATAGCCCATAATGGGCAATATCGATTTATGAAAAATAACTCATGTAAATTTAGGTGTTAATTTCACAAGATTTTTAGAAAATTAATTACGGTATCATATTTCATAAACTTATGACTTTTATTGCGGCCATTAAACAAAAATTCAATTAGGAGATTTTATCTTAATTTTAAAAATGGACTTAAATATAAATTTTTGTTTAAATTAAATATTAGACTTACTTGGTATTGTTGAAAATATCACAACAAATTATGATTATGAACATGTAAAAGCATCTTTTACTCGCATAAAAAAAAATCAGTATCAAGTGATTTTTAATAAATATATTCGTATATCAATATTATTAAATAGTTATTTTTAAATACAAATTTATTAACCGTACAGTCAACTCCATTTAAATTCTATTGCACTTATCTGAATAATAAATATTGAAACAGCTTTCAAATGTCTTAAAACACTGATCACTGCGCTAGATTTGCTTTCGACAACCATCATCTTAAAATTATTAAAACTTTTAAAAATCGGTCTGTCAAGAAAACTAAAACAAGAGATAAACTAGATAAAAATGGGAAAACCTTGAAAAGTTTGTCACGTTTTGTGACGTTTTAAGTATCCTGATGGTGCCAATTGTATTAGTGAAATAAGCATCGAGAATAATGATTAGTGTTTTGTTATTTTTTGAAACAGCTTGAGTGTCAAAGGAGAAAAAAATATACATTTACTAATTCGAAGTGAATTTAAAATTTAATCATGCACTAATGTACTGTATCATGCACTATCCGTACTACTGGAGGAACACTCCAGGCCAAAGACAAGCGAGAAGGTTTATAACCTATTCGACCAAGATTGCCACAACGTCCGAAGAGTCCGACCTAAGGCTGATCTCTGGCCCTCTAACTGGCCATTGCCCCTTGAGATATCATCTCAAGAACATGGGCATGGCAAAAGGTGACAAATGCAGATACCGCGAAGCTGCAACTGAGACTGACGTTTTAAGTATCCTGATGATGCCAGTTGTGTTAGTGAAATAATCATCGAGTATAATGAACAGTGTTTTGCTATTTTTTGAAACAGCTTCAGTGTCAAAGGAGAAAAAATATACATTTACTAATTCAAAGTGCACTAATGTAGTATATCGTGCACTATCTGTACTACTGAAGGAATAATCCAGGCCAAAGACAAGCGAGAAGGTTTATAACCGAATGACACAACGTCCGAAAAGTCCGACCTAAGGCTGATTTCTGGTCTTCTAACTGGCCATTGCCCCTTGAAATATCAACTCAAGAACATGGGCAGGACAGAAGATGACAAATGCAGATACTATGAAGTTGCAACTGAGACTACGGAACACACTTTGTGAATGCAAGGTACTAATCCAAATTACGTTAAGGTACCTAGAACAGGCGGAATTAACGCCTGAAATTAGCTCCCAGAAAAATCACAAGCTTTGTAAAAAATCTTGGAATCTTGGGCAACAACTAGTTGTAGGGTAATTCACAAAAGATCTTCTATGTCGAGGTGAAGAAAGGCCAACTCAGGGCCAAGCGACCCCCTAAACAATCTATAATCTGTACTACTTCCTGAAAATGAACTATTTCTATATGGTCATATTTCAATGGTAATTATAATCAATAGTTATATTGCTAATGGGTTTTGTACCATAAAACGTAACATTTCAAGACTTTCTGATAAATAGTTGTCTATCTTTTAAGACTCCTGTGTTATTGTTTACTTATTAAACATACAAGTAATACAAAGTAGTGCTAAAACTAAAAGTGTACACCCCGAAAGTTGTTTTATACAAAAATGTTATGCGTGTAACATCAGTTCGTTGGTTAAATTATTACTATACTGTCCGCGAATACGAAAACAAAGAGAATATTGCATTTGATCGGCATATTTCTAAAACCGACGAGAAATAAAAAAAACAACGCTCTAGAACAACTATCACTTGTTTCGTAAATAAAAAAAAACGCAAAATGTTTATATTCGGTTAGAGAACGAATTCTGAATAACTTTCAAAATGTCGGTCTGTCTATGTCTGGCCATCCGTCATGCTTCTTGTAAGTATGAAATCTTGACAGTAAGTTAATGTTAGCTAGAGGAATGAATAAAAATCCTAAAATATTATTTCCAATCATTTATTTATATATTTTACTAATAGACATACATAAAATAGCAGTTTAAGTATATGGAGAACAGTATAGCGGACTAAAGCTTGTTTTTTAAATTGTTATGCTTATAGTCCACAACCCGAAGCGCTCGCAACCATTACACTGAGTGGAATTACGCTCGTATATATTTTGAAGTATTTTTATTTAGTATACATATACACGCATTAGCATTTGGAAATGATATTTATTTACTTTAACAATTTCTTTCACCAAATTAACTAATACAAATACAACGAAATGCTTTTTAAAATATTAAGTAATAACATTAGCGTTTCCAGAGTTGGAATATTTTGTTGATGCTCTTTAAGATGATAATGAGAGTTATATATCGTTAAATAAAAGAAATAGTGCCCATTGTTACAACTAATGTGTGGAATTATCTAACAATATCTCATTTAATTCTTTACCTAATTGTTTTAATGTTCGAGATAGTCTCAAGGAGCAAGGATTGTTTTTTTTTGTTCTCCTCCTGCATAATATTTATTCCTATTAATATTGTACTATCTACTTATAATCAAATTTTTAAATGTGTTTATAGAGTAATTATATAAATATTTACAATTGCAATGGGTTATAGATCATGTAACAGAAAAAACATTAAAAAGGCAATAACATATTTCATTAAAAAAAAAAAAAAATCTGACGGGAAAGGTACTTTTCACAAAATGATTTAAAATAGATGACACAAATATCCAGCTATTGAACTTATCTCAAAAATACCAAAATAATAGAAAAACTGATAAAAATCGAATTGTGAATTACCTAAATAAGTACATATTGTCATCAAAGAAACAATTCGATTTTAAATAGCGTTTTTTTTATTTCTCACAGTTGACAACGCCACAGAACAACTATCACTTGTTTCGTAATAGTCTTACTAAAAGCAAATTCTAACAATATTTTAAAATAAAACTGATATATAGGTAACCTAATTTATGTAAAGTTGTTTCGAATCTGAGAGACACAGTGCAGTTTTATATACCGTTCATTCTCGTATTTTCCTTTGGGTGAACACGCTGTATATTTTTCTATCCACTAAAAGTATATCAAGTTTTCTTCCTTCGCAATATTGTCAACTGCACTCTAAATATTATTGCCCTCCGTTGTATTCTTAATTAACCATTTTAAGAGTAGCCACTCTATATTTTTCACTAAAAGCATAATAGCAGGTTTCTTCTTTGGAAATTTTGTTAGCTACATGCCAAATATTATTATCCTCCATTACATTTTTGACTATTTTTTTAGAGTGTCCACCCTGTCAATTTTTCACTAAAATATGTTTACGCATAGGTATACAAAATATTATCAAAATATGGTGAGCCGTTTTAAAGATATCAAGGAACATGCTGACAGATATTTCGAAAATACATTTCCTGTCTTTGTTATTAAAAAACAAATGGGCAAATACCGATAATTCTGAAAAAAAAAACAAAATTACAAAAATATATTCGGTCACAAATATATTTGGCGCCCGTTTCGCCTCCTGAAATGCGATTTTCCCTGAATCAACTGCTTAATATTATCTTCTTTCCGGTTGAGTGTCCACCCTGTCAATTTTTCACTAAAAGTATGTCCCATTTTCTCGTTGGAAATTGAATCAACTACTACCAAATATTATCTTTTATAACAAATAATTTTATAGATATTTTGCCAGTAGACAAAAAGACACTAGACCGATAGACAGACAAACTGATAGAATTGAAAGACCTCAATTTTAGTATCTCAAGCATGAAAATGTAAAGAAATATTGAAAAGTGCTTCTTTCACGATTATAAAACTTCCCTTCGGTAGATGAGGGAAGTAAAAGAACAAGCAATGAAAAATAAATTGAACTATATATGTGGGAAGTAGAAACCCTAATTAAATGCTCCAAACTTATAAAATATAGTATAAATAATATAGAAAATAATAATATAAGACCAGATTGTTACAAGTCTCTGAAGATTGTCCTATATTGCAGAGGGAAATAACATCTAGATAAGCACTCCTCTAACGACCCCCTAAGAAATTTTGAAAAAGCAGTTTGCGAAAAATTTTTTCAAAATTCAAGTGCCCCCCCCCCCGAGCCAAGGGACTCCCGTTTAAAATTATTCTTTTTTGTCATATACATTTTACTTTTCATCAAAATCCAACAATAGGTTTTGGAGTTTATGAAAATATTTTCATTATTAACTGAAATACAATGAACTGAAATTTTGTAATTTACAATTTAACAATTTACAAAATTTCAATTCGTTGTATCTCAATTAGTAATAAAAATATTTTCATAAACTCCAAAACCTATTGTTGCATTTTTATGAAAAGTAAAATGTATATGACAAAAAAGAATAATTTTAAACAGGAGTCCCTTGGCTCGGGGGCACTCGAATTTTGAAAAAAAATTTCGCAAACTGCTTTTTCAAAATTTTTTAGGAGTCGTTAGAGGAGTGCTTCTCTAGATGTTATTTCCCATATTTCGTATGGGTCCCATACGCCACAGACGAGAAAAAAATTATTGAAATTTCTAGATCCGCCCTTGAATTCAGGAGGGATTATTCTACCCTGCTATTTTACATATGTTCTAAATTTAAAATAAAATTCTTAAGTCTAACAAAAGTTATCGCTTTTAATAGGTATCACAGTTGGCAACGCCCGACTGAAACTTTTAATCGTTTCGTAACAATCTTGTTAAAAATACTTCAATAATTTTAAATTGAAATTGACATATGACTTAATCATACTTTATTTAACAAAGTTAAAGTTAAAGTTAAATTTATATATCTCTTAATCCATGTAAAGTCCGTTCAACACTGTATACTGCAGTTTTGAAATCTTGTATATGTTCCTATTTTTGTGTACTTAATAAAAAGTCTTAGTAGCAGTTCGCTCTAAATTTTTAATATAACATAGTTTATATAAAACCTGATATTTTACACGCCCCTGGCGATTACGTGTATAACGTATATGACCCAATTTCAATATGGACCATGCTATTTTATATACGTGCCAAGTTTGAAGACTAAAGGAAGTTAATCGTGTTTACAAGAAACGATCTACACACACCAGCACCTAAGTACTCATACATACATGCATACAGACAGAAATTTCTTATTCGATATTTGACTTCAACCTGTTATGAAGCAGATTTTAACGCAAATATTTTTTTACGATAATAATTATTCAAGAAAATTGTATAATATATCTATCTGATTAAATCAAATAGATATAAATAATCAGGCCGTGAAATTCTCGGCGTTGGTTAGCGCCTTCGATGCGGTAGATAATAAAAGGACAATGTTAAAAAGAATGTTTTTTTGCTTCACATGAAAATGCATACGACACAAAATAAAATATTGGAAAATGTTAGTTAATGCTAGGCATATGCTTTAGAAGGCCCAGAATAATGGGCAAAGTGTTCACGTCACCCCTGTACAGCAGTGACCCCTAGTTTGGCGATAATACTATTAATGAAAAAAAAATCTACAAAAATATTTAATAATGATTTATTTACGAACAAAATATTATACCACCACTATGGCAGTCCGTAGATAACTAATTTTCTAAAATCCACAAATACTTGAGGTGGAAGGGTGTTGCACTATGAAGTACAAATACAAAATAAAAGTTTAATAAACCCTCAGTGGCTCTTTTCGATCAATACACTAAAATCACTCTTCATGACTACTTTTCTACCTGTAATTTATAAAACCACCCCTAGTTGGGGAGTGCGATGATTAATTGTGATTCTGTCAACAAGTGAAAGTAAGTGAATAGTAACTGAGACAGTGATTTTTGTTATATTTTTCCCTTTTTTATTTTTGTTTAATGCTAGGCGAAAAACAGTTGTGTGCCACAGATGTAGAAAAAGCATTAGTAGCCCTTAGCCATCAGCTAATATCCGCGAGCTACTAATGCTGATTTTCTGCCCTTGTGACAAAATATATCAGTATGTGTAAGTTTAATTTTTAAAAAAGCATCTGTCGTATATTATTAATTTTGTTGCATCATTTTATATCCTGTAGTGCCCTAAGGATGACAATCAATTGTACCCAAAATATCTGGAAGTTAAATAACTGATTTTTGTTGTTCATGAGGATCTACTTTCCAATAAACTTCTCTATAATCATATTTTCTATTATACTATTTCTATTATACTACTGCATACAGACCTGTTACCATACCTTCAGGGTTTTCAAAAATTATTGACTATTGCTTTTTAAACCGATTACTGATTTCTTTGAATAAAAATAATACACTTTCACATAACCAGAACGGATCCTTAAATAATAAATCAACTCATAGTGCAATGCAATCGTTTTATGAAACGATAATAGCGTATATCTTTTGCGATTTAAGCAGGGCATTTGACTGCGTCAATCATAAAAAACTTATCCTCCAAACTTTCTAAGTATGGGGTAAGGCGCCTAGCCTTAGATTGGGTTGAAAGTCATTTCTCATGTCGCAAACAGTATGTGTCAGTTACCAATATTACGCGCAATACAATTGATTCTGTTAACTCGGCATCTGCAGAAATTAATATGGGCGTGCCACAAGGGTCGGTATTAAGTCCCATATTATTCTTAGTATATATTAATGATTTAAATGGTGTGAGTACTTTAGCAGATTTTACTTTTTATGAGGATGACACATCTATTATATTATCAGGTAAAAATATTGATATTTTAGAGATAAAATGTGATATTTTACTAGAAAACCTTAGTGTTTGGTTTAGTGAAAATTCTCTTTATTTTAATGTTGAGAAAACACAGACATTAGTGTTTCATCGCAATAGACAAAAGAAATGTGATTATCCAAATATTCAACTTGATAATATGTCAATATCAACAAGGACGTCCAATGTAAAGTTTTTGGGTATAAATGTTGACAGTTGCTTAAACTGGAAAAGCCATTGTGAATTACTGCTGGCCAAGTTACATTCAGCAGTTTATCAGTTCAAAAATGTAAAAGATGTTCTAAACATGGCTGAACTAAGGAATTTATATTTTGCTGACACTGATTCTCGGTTAAGATATGGTGTTTGTTTTTGGGGGTCTCCATCCCATCAAATAATGTATTTTTAGGTCAAAGGCGTGTGATAAGATGTATGGTAGGCTTATCCACAAGAGAGACCTATAAAAATGCATTTAAGGACTATAATATATTGACACCTCCGTCAATTTTCATTTTTGAACTATGTTTATTTGTCTTTAAAAACAAGAGCAAAGTTGTTTGTAACAATCATCTGAATAAGGTAAATACCAAATAAAAATATGATCTTTATATGCCTTTCAGTAAATTACATGTCTCTGTAAATTCACCCAGTTGTCTAGACAACTCTAACTCTAGGTCCTAGGACCTAGAGTTTTTAATCACCTCCCTGTGGAAATAAAACATTCCAATCAACTTTCACTATTTAGAAAGAGACTTAAAGTATTTTTAATTAGCAACACCTTCTACAAACTAGAAGAACATTTTAATATGTAAAGTGCTCTATGGTTCACTTATTTTTTTTCTTCTCTTTTCTAGATATTAAGTCTGACTATACAATATTGTATCATAAAGCGAAAATTTATTATTTATTATTATTATTATCTGCTTTACAGAACTCATCGTTGTACTATCTATCTCTATTATGTCATTTTGTAGGCCAGTTAATGCTATTACAAACTGTCAATTGAGTGATCATCTTCGGAATTACGTTAACTGTTGCTGACCAGATTAACAGATTATACTATAATATAATTTATCGAGGCATGCGTTTTCTTCAATAGTAATTAACATAAGTTATTTTACATCTCCTTATATTACACAAGTTGAAGTAACACGCATTATTTAAAATGCATCTAAGTTAAAAAATATTTATTGAATACACGGAAACATTCAGTTATTGCATTCGAGGCACATGCAAGCAATTATAACGTTGTCAGGCCAGCGGCCATTTCGAGTTATCTTCGGATCTGAGCATTGAGGTTATGAGAGTATTACCCTAAATAGGCCGAGCTGTTATAGGATATGCAGCATAGCAAAGGTTTTAGATTTGTTACTTGGGTAACAAGTACCTACTGGCCTACAATAACGCAGTATTCTAGTAAAATTTTATATAATTTGTTGAATAATTTATAATATTAATTATAATATAGAATCTTGAAACCAAATATTTTTTTGAAAATTTTGTGAAGAACTGTGAATGATGCGTTTTTTTTTGTAAATATTTTAAAAACTACGAGTTTTATCAAAAGCATTAATAGTTACTGTACCAAGGGACGTAAATGTCCTTTTTCTGGTTGAGAATACAGTTTGCAATCCGAGGCCCGTAGGGTCGAGGTTTGCAAGTCTTCAAGTCCAAAAAAATCGCACTGTACGACCGGTGGTGCATATTATATTTTTCGTCATACACATGAATCATTAAACTAGAAAAAAAGCAATTTGGTTAGACAGTTGACAGCGATATGTTTTTTTTAATGTTTAGTGCTTTTTCGCCCCTTTCCGAAAGTCAAATTTTAGTGCTCCTTATTCGTGATTAACTCAAGGACTTGAGGCTTTATAAAAAATGCTCATTACAACGTTGAAAGATAATATGATTCCCTATTATTTGATTCTTAGCCCAATTCTTTACAATAAAAGTTGGTCAAGTTATGGCCAATTTATATTGCGAAAATAGGCTTTTATCAAAATTGAAATTGCAATTTTTTTCCTTTAAGCTGTGTTCATTTAAATTTTTTGTAACATTTGAAATAGTAAATCAAATGGTATTGTTACACGTTCTACCCCCAGAGACATCTATGGGAGCTCCCACTAAGTTCCACGTGGAAATAACAGAACAATTAAGTTAGTTAGTTTGACAATCATCCCAGAGGTGGTGCGCGGTGTCAAACTGGAAAATTACAGATTAGTTGAGAATATTCCGGAGCTGTCATCTTCGGGTATATGTAGGTATGGAGAAGCCGAGTGTGAACAGTAGAGTTCAGTTAGCAGCTTAGTACAATTCAGTTAGCAGAGTAGTTCAGATAGTAAGAAGAAGTAAGCAAAATGATCAAGTAACTGAAGTAGTGAAATATAGTACTCAGTGTAATATTAGTAAAGTAATTATTTGTTGTAATCAGTACGTAAGATAATAAATTAGTGTTTACGTTACCCTGGTGTTATACACGATACAAGGTGTTTACAAAAGGGGCGTAAACACGTAACAGTATATATTATATTTCTTAAGAATAATTCACAATCTAAAAAAAATAAATTTTTTTGAAAGAAACAGGTTCTCTCATAATTTGTTATAAATAGTCATTTTTAAACAAACAGAATATTACACAGTCTATTGAGAAACAAAGCTTATTTAATTACATTTAAAGCGGGTCCAACCGCGTTAATTTATCTTAATTACAGAGTCTTCTATGGCCGATTGAATCTAAAAAAAAATTTCATAATTACAATTACTGTAAAAAAAAATTAAGGCGTATATAAACAAGTTATTTAATAGTTGTAAATCATTTTCTGTGTATAGCACCTTTTGTTTTGTATGTATCTTGTAGCCTAAATTGATACCGTGTATTTCGTTTCTTATATCAGATAACTTTCTTTGTTGAAATAAAAGAAAAATTCCAGATCGCTTACGTTTATCTAAACCCGCAGTGCAATATATAATTGTTTATTTACCTCAAACAGAACACAAAACTCAATTAATAAACAGGAATTACGCCGAAATATTCTGAAAACTTGACAAGTTGTTTAAATCTGATGCAACTTGGCTGAAAACACCCACACATACTTATAATTTATTATTTTTGGGTTTGTTAACACCACAGTTAATTCAGATAGTACAACTCGCGAAATTTTAAAACCAGCTTTAAATTTTAATACGAGATTAGTTTAACCCCGAGTTAGATTAGTTTGGTACAACTCTCCCTAAGTATATTATTAAAGCTAAACCATCACATCTCTTTCTTACCATTTAATTTCTTGCTACACGTGTATGAAAATCACATGTTTGGGAAAATTTGGGCGATATTGCAAAATTTTCATTTTTTTGCAAATATCTTCAAAAATATGCAATTCAGGAATGTAAGTTATTAAACCTTGATTGATGCTGTCAGAATTATTTTAAATTTGATTATTGGTATATTTCGATCAGATATCTCTAAACGTAATTATATGTAACCATTGATTTTCCGTAGTAATAGCTAGGTTATTTTTTGAACACCATTTGAACGTACGCTTTAAAGCATCATTGAGAATTTCAATCATAACATCGATGTCATTACCAGTTACGTATATCAACGCATCATCTGCAAACATTTATATTTCTACACATGCAATCAGTTTTTTTACATGTGTTAAAAGACCGTTTAAATATAAAAAGTATAATATTGGTCCAAGCACAGATCCTTGAGAAATACCATGTGCAACTTCACCATGTTCACTTATATTATAATCATTGCATTATAATCTTTGCATATTTTTTACCGATTTATTGAAAATAAAAATGCAATACTTTGGATATGTGTGCAACATGCATGTTGCGGTCAGGCTCTTATGTAGCTTAAATAGACAGATATCAGTAACGTAGTAAATTTTAACAAATGTGCTACATTAAATCAAGCATGAGAAAAAGTTTAGTAATACTGATAATCTTTCATGTTCTTCCATTTAACATTTCAAGAGATTTTATCAAGGCGTCTGTGAATATAGAAGATGATTGTGGTGTATTTTTCAAGGAATATTCTGTTTCACTCTATCACGATAAAATCGCAGGCCTAACTATAACAAACTCATGTTAGGGTCAGGGCTAAATGGCGGGTAGTCTATCAATGTCCTGTGCCACTCACTAAAAATTAATCTCATCTAGGGGAAACTTCCTAGCTACTTGCTTAAAAATGTATCTTTAAGAGCTTGGCATAGCGTGGTAGACGCCCAGGGGACTGACTATCCTTCACAGTTTTCGTAAAATCAGACTCCCAAGATCAGCTTTTTATGACTTTTCGCGGAAATGCAACTATGCTAGTTTACAGTAAATGAAGTCTTATATTTGTTTTTCTTTGTGTATCTAATTTTGTTCATAACTTTATTTGACATTTTCAGCGTAACGAAAATTATTTGAATATGAGGAGTATTTTTTTAAAATTAATTTTATATGATTTTCCTGATGTAACTAAACATTTGTTTTATACCAAGCAAATGTGAAAAATGTATCTCAATACCATCGCCACTTTTAGGAAAAAGAAATGAAAACGTTAAAGTAACTTAATTGTCTCTAGTGTTCCATACATTGCAGCTGTGGCCCACATGGCTTGAAAAAGATCTCGGACGATGACTTAGAAATAAGAGAAACTTTTTAGTGTCTATTATTTTGTATTAATTTTTCTTTCATGCCTATGACCATATTTCAATACAGTGTTGTTTCTATAAATTTTGCTTAGGTCGGATAAACACTCTTTACTGAAATTGTATTATTACAGTTTCGACACTCAGCGTTTCAATTACAAAAATTGGTGAGTAAAAACGGCAAAAGTAAAAAGTTTCTATAGATCACAATTTAAATATTAATGATAAAGAAAACTCGTGACAATAATGTATAATTTTATCACGTTGCTGGCGATTGTAAATCATACAATTTTCCTATATTATATTTTACTTTGCATTAAAAAATGTTACTGGTCGGTTTTCAGATCCTCTTTCTATATGTCACACGATAAACAATGTAGCAGATACATTTCCAAAGCTTCACTCTTATTGAATCAAGAACAAAACCCGATGAAAAAGATAAAGTAACACCGGGTGGTCCAACCACATGACTTTTAACTGCTGAAAGTTGCTCATTAGGTAGATTTCTAAGAACACAGATCTCACCTTTTTACCCTTATAATCCACTTACAGAAATTGTCGGGATTCTGTCTTATCTCAAAGCCAGATCTGTTGATTTAAGAGTTGTTTTACCATTTTCTTTGCGTTATCTGATGTTACAAACAATTGAAAGGGATGATATTGTGATCCATCGAGGAATACAAGATTGAAGTTTATTAATATCTTCTGAAGTTTTGTGGCATCTCTAATTTAATTTAATAATGAAATTTATTTTTAATATATATGACGATATTCAAAGTTCATTTTTATGCATGTAAAATGTGCATGCATGGAAAAATAGCAAGAGAAACAACCGAGATCCGAACATATATAGAGTAACAGAAATAATTAATAGTATACATCGATTTTTCCATCTTCATATTGAGACTTTAAGAACATGTCTAATCATTAAGTATCTTTTACAATAACAGGTTAGAGAATTCGGAAAGTTTACAGGATTGAGTAAGAGCCGTAGTGGAGCATATTCCCTGAACAGCTCTGGATAACGGCTTAAGGATCTTTCAAGAGCATCTGGCATATTGCCAGGGTGTGAATGGAGGCCATTTAGAATATTAGTTGTAAATTTAAGTTACCTTATCTACTTAATTTGCAAAACAATGAATAGCTTTATTTATTATCTCTTGTTATAAATAGTTGTTTAATGACACAGATAACCGACCAAGAATATAAAAATTCATTAAAAATATAAATTACAATAATTAAAATATTATATAGATAATATAACCCCACAACTAAACTAACTAACACTTTAACTCACAAAAAGTAAAATTTACTAATTTTAACTAATTTGATTGAATGCATTTTTTTTACGACTATTGAATAAGTCACTTATTAAAGATACGTTTTTTAATAAATAATGAGAATCGTTACAGTCAACAGTTGTGGACCAATCACAAAAATGATTTAAAGTTCAAAAATATTGCGCATGCCATGAAAACTCAATAATTCAATCGGTCATGCAAATATCAATATGCCAAGTACATCTAGATTTTTTTTTAATTTCAAAATTACTATCAGGTTTTTTTATTACACAAGTTTGTTGTGAAAAAATGATTTCAAGCGATTAGTAGTCGTAGAAAAGTTTAGTATTCTACTCGCGTGTAATAGCTATTACTCTCTCAGATGAATTATAGCACTCGCCTTCGACTCGTGCTGTAAACGTCATCATCATCCGTCATTAAAAAAAAGGTCTTGTCCTAGAAGGGGGGTGTACCATGATCCTGTTACATCCGGTATAATATACAGGACTACTGGTAACTCGACGTATTCCTGTCAAGGAGTGTTAAATGACCCAATTTGCAATCACTTTAACTCACATGTGTTATATGCAAAAGTTTTTAGTCTTGGAGATATTTCAATTTTCCACTTTTTATTGAAAAACCCCAAGTTTGCATAATCAAAATTAAATTTAAAAATGATCAGTAATTCAATGGCGCAAATTTTAATTTTCGTACTTAGATTACTGTTCAAGAACAGAAACAGAAATAAAAAGTCGAAAAAAACTTGTTTTTATTTTTTGTTGTATCTTTGGACCGTTGGGTATTTCTTGACATTTTATTGTTAGTAATGCATTGATGAAGAGCTATCCAAGTACGAAAATTAAAATCAGTGCCATTGAATTAGTGGTAATTTTTAAATTTAATTTTGAATACACAAATTTGGGGTTTTTCAATAAAAAGTGGAAAATTGAAATATCTCGAAAACTAAAAATGTACTATATACATGTGAGTTGAAATGATTGCAAATTAGGTCCTCTAACACCCCTCGACAGGAATATGTCGAGTTACCAGTAACTATATATAATAATTTTAGCCGTTTGCAAAATAAGTAGATTAAAAGCTATGAAATAGGGAGACTAGATTAATGTTTTAATTTAAATGCGTTGCATACATATGTGCACTTAATAATTTTATTAAAAAAAAAATGAATCTAAACTGCCCTAAAAATACTGAAATTCACCTGATGTTAACATTAGTATACGTTAGTATATTAGGATCAGGAAACCTAAAAAATACACGAATATAAATGCAGACGTTCTATAAGCGGCTCCGCGGGTGACCTTGTAACTTAATAGCAGAATTATTTTCACAATTTGCAATTTACTCATGACTATTTTTTTATGACATGATTTTTATAATGGTACCTCGAAAAAATACGTGTGAAATATTCTACTAGTCCGTGTAAGCACCCTAGGTGGTGCCCTCTTGAAAAGTTCAAAGATTGCCATCATAGAATCGCGGATCCTTATCTTTAACAGTTTATTTTTACTGTTCTTTTTTTGCTATTATTGCAATGCTTTCTCTATTATACCCAGTGTCGCAACGCCATAAATGGTCAAAATCTCAATGATACTCATTTGGGGACTGCGAATTATTGCTTAAGTTAATGTTTAATAATGCGAATGTTGTTAACGCTAAAAATTAAATGGCTTAAAAACAAATTATCTAAATTAGATGTTCCTGACATAATTTCAAAAGTTTATTTGATTTAAGTAATAGTTGATGATGCAAGGTTTCTTAAAAATATTGTTTTCAATCACTAAAGTAAATTAGATTTGTTTAAGATATTCATGGAATCAAATAAATATATTGTGAAAGAACAAAAGCGTATATTGAACATAGAAAAACAAATGTTGTTTAAATAATGTCCATGAAATCTACAAAATA
This sequence comes from Rutpela maculata, assembly GCA_936432065.2. Classification (NCBI taxonomy): domain Eukaryota; kingdom Metazoa; phylum Arthropoda; class Insecta; order Coleoptera; family Cerambycidae; genus Rutpela; species Rutpela maculata. The sequence continues at coordinate 41,771,018 of OW386285.2, forward strand.
ATACAATCATCCAGTATTTTACTGAAAAATAATGTTTAAGCTAGTGACTTTTACATCTAAGGAACAGTTAGAGGGTGTTTTTTGATAAATTATACGAAGAAATAAAAAATAATGTTTTTTGCTGCCGCTTCGGAAACCGAATCAGTTTCCTTCCTGAAAGTTTTATTACAAAATCTTTTATATGCTCTGTATATTAAATAAACAGCTTTAAGAATACGTTTACGTTATATTCAGAATTATCAGACAGACAGAACTATTGATATAGTTGATAGTTTTATTTTAAACAAAGCTAAGTTGTTAAGTTCTTCTTTTGACATTGGTAACTAGTTTGTACAAGCATCTGCGGAATTCGACACACAATTATCCTATTCCAATATTATCGTTTCATTTGAAAGAATTTTGAGTATGTCCCAATATGCCCTTACGGACTTAGGAAGTCAGAACAAAGTGACCGTGGCATTAGGGTACCAGAACACGAGGGACACAAAGGAAATGAGAAGGCTGATGAACTGACCCGGGATGGCGCATCTAAGGCCCGAGTAGGACCCGAAACCTTCTGCGGTGTGGCTAAGCCACGCATTCGAACATCCATTAATGAATGGGTACAAAATACATCTCTAGAGTGGTGGAAAAATTTCCTGAGACAGACCAAAAAGTTCATTAAAGAACGATCGGCCAAATTCACGGAAGACCAACTACGCCAAAATAGAAAGGCTATTAGGATAATGGTAGGTCTTCTAACAGGATACTGTAGGCTTAATAGACATATGAGTCTAATGGGCCTGGCAGAGGATGCAACATACAGATTCTGTCAAGAGGAAGAGGAGAAACCTCAGTATATATGCTGTGCCATTGCAAAGGCCTAGCCAGACTGAGGTTTCAACTACCTGATGAAGAGAAACCAAGGGCAGATAGCTATACCAAGGCTATGGAGTCTGATACAAAAGACAAAGCTGGATAAGGTGCTCTAAGTAAAATTAGACAAGGAGTGCCACAATAGATCCACAGGGGTCGCAGTGGTCAAGGCCAGTCAGCCAGCTCCTTTTTCAAATCTAATGTCACATTCTGAAATGCTTGAAAGCTATTGATTGTAGAGAATGATCATCCATATGATATTTTTTATTTATAATTATATGCTACCTATACTAATAATTATATAATATGCAGTGTATAAACGCATTTTTCATCTAACCCTAATAGTTTCTTAGTTATAAAGGTAAAATTATATAATAAAGGTAAAATCAACAAATAGCACCTTTATGGTTGGACTTAGATTTTTGATCGATAACTTAGACCATTCTCTTACATGTAAATAATAAATACACCGTTCTATAAAAAAACTTGTTGACTTAGAACTTCAAAGGACCGGTCTATTTAAAATCACGATCATGTGAAGTAAATATGTAATTAGCAAAACTAGAATGTGATGTGGAAATTCTTCTGATACTAACTAGAATTTATTGCCAATTAGTTATAACTAATTGATCTCAAATCAATATTTTACTAGAAATATTTCAGAAAACTGTCAACTGGTTCATTTTATATTCTTATAAGTAACAAAATTATATATAAATAACATTCCAGCGACTGCTACTTACTCTAGTATCTACAAAGATATTTGATATTCACGTCATTACGTTACTTTGCGTATCTGCCGAATAAAACCTTTAATTATTTATTTATTGCACAAGTGATGGAAGAAGCTGGATAATTCACTTTTATCCTACCTTAAATAAATCGAAAAAGGAGGGTTCTCAATTTGATCCATACGTATGTTTTTTTAATGTTCAATGATTATTCTGGCGTAGTTTAAGCGATTTCTATCAAATCTGTTACATACTGTAGAATATAATGTGGCGATGGTGCCATTGTAGTTTCATCAAGCTAGTGTAAGTTGAATTGAGAGCAAGTTGATTATATTACCAGAGTTTACAATAATGATAACACCGGCACACAAAAAAAAGTCGTGAACCTGAAATAAACCCTATCAAGATATATGTATTTTTGTGCGCTGAATTTGAATTTGCCATCAGATTTTTACCTATATCAACAGAATTTTTTTTCTACTGTCAATTTATGCCTCAAATATCCCATTATTTGAGAAATAAAATGACAGTAGGAAAAAATATTGATGACTCAGAGCTTTTTTATCATCAAGTTTGGATTTAGTGCACCAAAATACATATAAAATGATAATGTCTGATCATCAGATCAGAACATTTTTTTTTGTGTGTGTGTCAGTGCAACGGTACCTCGACCGGCACACACAAAAGAAAAATCTAAACTGATGACTAGACATCAATTTCAAAATCATCATAACTAATGACCAGCGCCGCTAAAAAAACTTTACTAACTTTAAGAAAATAATTACTACGATGTAATATTTAATCACACATTCTTGATATAGGGTACCTACTCAATAATTATTAAAAAATTTTGAGCAAAAATATTTTATTTATGGAAGAAAAATACTCGAAAATCATTCCTCTGGACTATTACTCGTGTTATGCAGAGTATAAACTACCGTATGCACAATATGTTTTAAAAAAATTCAAGTGAAATATAAATAACAACACTTAAACAAACGGCAAGGGAACTTTAATTTTACTGTTTTTGTGTCGGATTTTTGTAACTTTACTGTTGTTCACGTCCCTAGATTTATATCATCATTCCTCTGACACGCTTTAAAAGTTCATTAATTTTACGTAAGATGGCGCTACAGCCCTAGTCGCTGTAAGGAGAACAGATTTGACGTTTTGTGAGTTCACGGATTGTTGTTGTTTTGTTCTTAAAACAAGAGACATAGTTAATTAATGATAGTCACCATTAAAGAAAATCGTGATAAGTCACCCTGAAAAATATCATTCCTCTGATGTGCATTTTAGACATATTCTGTACAAAGCTGATGTTAAAATATTATCGACAGATTTATATAAGCAACAGGTATTTCCTTGCAAAATGTGAAGGTATGAAATTAGAGTACGATACTATATTTTATGGAAATCGCTAGAAATTGTCATTTCGCTGGATTCATTCCTCTGGTTCTTTGTAGGCCAGAGGAATGAAATTTTTATCAACTGGTTGTTCTTGCACCGATGTGAAGTGAATGATTATTAAGAGGAATAACTTAATTTTATTTTCTTAACTTAACTCAAAATTTTTATACTTCAAATAAAATAGTTTGAAAATGTTCACCCTTATATGTATTTTGGTACGCTCAATCCAAATTTGATGATAAAGAAGCTCTAAGTCATTAAGATTTTTCCTCGTCAATTTATTCCTCAAATAATGGGATATTTGACAGTAGAAAAAAATTCCGACAACATAGGCCAAATCTTATGGCAGATTAGGATTCAGCGCACAAAAATAGATAAATTTTGACAGGTCTTGTTTCAGGTTCACGATTTTTTTTTGTGCGCCGGTGTAATTTTATATACCAGGTGTACCAGCATCATGGTGCAAGCCCCTTTTCTCCTTTAGTTTTGAAAATAATTGATTGAAATTTGGGATATCCTGTAAACATAATAAGCGGCACTTTTTGACATACAAGTGATTTTTTTTGACTTCCGGTTTCGCCGGAATTTTCTGAATTCAACGATACCAAATAAGTGACATTTCAAACGTCAATATTTTTTATAATATAATTTTTAGTTTTCCATTTAAGTGTGCCATGACGGTTCCGATTTATTCTAAATGACCCGTGTAATGCTAGAAAAATCGAAATCACGTCAAAAATACTAAATTATGTGATTTATGAACAAATAAAATTCATCAAAATGATTTGTGGGGCAAAATTCAATTTTTTCAAATGGAACTATATTGGTACCGTGGTACCATTTATTAGTACTATTAATAAAGAATTTATTCACATGTCGTATTAAAATATGCGATAAACAAAATTACAGCTAAAAGTTAAATATTAAGAAGTAACTGACTAATGTGGCAATGAAATATTTAGCTTGTCAAACATTTGTTGGTTTACCGGTGTTTTTAATGTGTCTTTAAAAATTGTTTAAAATTCTTGTTAATTGTGTTCAAAATGCCTCAAATTTATACAAGAGATGAAATAGTGGACACGTTAATTATACAGGCACACAAACAAAAAAAAATGAATTACCAGAAATATGACTATCATTTCCGGATAATATGGGGGCACCTGAAAACGAATTTCATAGTCCCGATGGCCAATTTCGCTTCAATTTTTCGGAAATCATCATACAGGGTGGTCCCAAAATCCCGCAACGGTATATTTATTCTTATCAGACAAGGCAAATTAAAATATGATATTGGTTCCCTTAGTGAAATTTTCCAAGCAATCGAATGCGCAAATCAGATTTTGGGTCAGGTGGCTCCCTGAGGGTGAAACAGGGCCCAACTTTGAAATTTCAAATGAATACCCTAATTGTACTAACGTAATATTTTGTCGAACTCCTCTATACATTTCCTTAAATACATAAGGAATAAAACTAGACTGCAACCAACAGCTATTCTCCGGACTAATGCCCCGCCGAGCGCTGGATTACAAATTGCAACCCTGGCGCGTCAAGTGCAATAACTGTGTACTGCCACAAAACGCTAAAAGCTTCGATTGAAGCCTACGGACGGAGCCTACGATTTTTGTTGCATGTCGTGATTTTATAAATCTCGTCATGTACCAAGAATGATCAAATGTCTCATTACAGCCAGTCTATACCTACCTTGCACTGACGAGAGCCAACAGTTCGAAACTGCAGTCTGCAAGTGGTGTGGAGTGGCTGGCATGAGAGCTTCTTTGAGTAGGACTAAGTCTTTCGGCTGGTGTTTATTTCAATCGAGGCTTTTACCGTTTTGTGGCAGTACACAGTTATTGCACTTGACGTGCCAGGCTTGCAATTTGTAATCCACCGCTCGGCGGGGCATTAGTCCGGAGAATAGCTGTTGGTTGCAGTCTGGTTTTATTCCTTATATATTTAAGGAAATGTATAGAGGAGTTCGACAAAATATTACGTTGGTGCAATTAAAGTATTCATTTGAAATTTCAAAGTTGGGCCCTGTTTCACCCTCAGGGGGCCACCTGACCCAAAATCTGATTTGCGCGTTCGATTGCTTGGAAAATTTCACTAAGGGAACCAATATCATATTTTTAATTTGCTTTGTCTGATAAGAATAAATATACCGTTGCGGGATTTTGGGACCACCCTGTATGGTCATTTCCGAAAAATTCGAGCGAAATTGGACATCGGTACTATGAAATTCGTTTTCAGGTGCCCCCATATTATCCGGAAATGATAGTCATATTTCTGGTAATTCACTTTTTTGTTTGTTTGTGTGCCTGTGTTATTAATGGGGAATGTAGAAAAAATGCCGTAGCAGCTAGACCGATACGAACGATATCCTGATAGACAATGTCCAGCGAGAAATTATTTTAAACGTCTTGAAAAACGTCTTGAAAATCAATTCCGAAGAGAGCCCAACAATGATCCCGAAGAAAATTTCATTCTTGACGAAGGAACGGAAATTAATGTTTTGACTCGAATAGAAGTTGATGAGACTCTTTTTTTGAGGCAAATTGGGTTTCAGTTGGAAATCAGTCACCAAGCAGTAAAGCCGAATTTTGCACAAATACCACTATAAATCTTTTAAATACCAACTGCACCAGCACTTGTACGAAAATGATTACGAATGTAGGATGGTTGCAATTGGATTTTGCAGGATAACGTGCAGCCAAACAATGATTTTTTGGGAATGATTTTATTTTTGGGATTATTTAACCGACAAAATACAAAATATTGGTCACAAGAAAATCAACATTTATTACGGGAGGGTAACTTTCAAGAGCAGTTCGGTTTCAATGTTTGGCTTGGAATAATCGGTAGTAGAATCATTGGTCCAATAATATTTAAAGGCCCCTGACTGGTCCCAGATACTTGAGATTCTTGAAAAATGAGATTGAGGACATTTTAGATAAGTCACCTTTGGATTTAGGACAGGGAATGTATTTCCAACAAGATGACGCTCCTCCCCATAATTCAAGGATAGTAATTAATTATTTCGACGAATGGTCATGTGAGGTGGCCTCCAAAGTCAGCTGATTTAACACTCCTTGATTTCTTTGTTTGGGGTCATTTAAAAAATATTGTCTACGCAACCGCCGTTACAACCTATGAAGACCTGGAGCTACGAGTAGGACGCGCAATTAATAGCATAACGGCCCAGTAATTGGCGAACGTCCTTCGAGAAGCAGGAATGCGAGTTCAGAAGTGCATTGACGTTAATGGTGAGCATTTTGAACAATTGTAATGTTTTGTGTTCATTTTTTATATTCCAAAGCCACTTTATGTATAACAAGATAATTAGAACAAAATTGTATTTTCTTATTTTCTTTTAGCTGTAATTTTGTTTTTATTTATCGCACATTTTAATACGATATATGAATAAATTCCTCATTAATAGTACTAATAAATGGTGCCACTGTACCAATATGGTTCCATCTGAAAAAATTGAGTTTTGCTCCAAAAATCATTTTGATGAAATTTATTTGCTCATAAATCAGGTAATTTAGTATTTCTGACGGAATTTCGATTTTTCTAGCATTACACGGGTCATTTAGAATATATCGGAACCATCATGGCACACTTAAATGGAAAACTAAAAATCATATTATAAAAAATATTGACGTTTGAAATGCCACTTATTTGGTATCGTTAGATTCAGAAAATTATGCAAAATTCAAAAATGCAATAATATACAGAGTGTTCCATTTAAAAATCGAAAGTGAGTATCAATTCCGGCGAAACTGGAAGTAAAAAGAAAGATCAGTTGTATGTCAAAAAGTGCGGCTTATAATGTATATAGGATATCCCACGTTTCAATCAATTATCTTCAAAACTAAAGGATAAAAGGGAGGGTGTACCATGATCCTCTTACACCCGGTATTCAATAAGGCGATACACAGTGGACCGTATGGCCGTTCTAGGTGGACACAATTCAGGTCAAAATATCATACAAAAAACCAGGTAGCCCCATTAAGAACACATTAACTAAATTATATTCGAGGAATTATCTACCTGCTATAAGTACTTACGAAACTACAGGTAGTAATTGTTATTAGTTCATTGGCAACCGTAGCGAGAGGTGCAAGTGTTCAAAGTTATTTTGTGATAATATTCTAGTGATAATTTTTGTTACGGATGTTACAACTATAGGTAAGAGTCTATTATGTTTGAGATATTACCGCTTGTGAATCTTTCATATAAAGTTAAACTATAGGCCTTAAAATAAGATGATATTTTTTCAGCAAAATAACAAAGTTCTGAAAGTTTTGCATGCCGAAACTTTATCTCTTCCAAGAGATTCCATACTGTTTTTTTACTCATGTTACAGACTAAGGTCACTAGTTTTTATCTGTGTTTTGCATTTTTTGCGCTGTATTGCGATAACATATATTTTTAATTTTTTTCAGAATCGCGACAAATTGTTGCGAAGAGAGTTTTTCAATATGTGGCGAGGTTTTGATGAAAATACTCGACATGAACAACTTTTAAAATTAGTAATTGACAAATTCAAAATTACCGATTTGAGTGAAAATAGCAGGACAATTATGAAAGCTAATATACGACAGTGGTCTTTAAAAATTTTGGAACGGTGGGAAAAATCATCACGAAAATTAGAACATTTTTTAAGAAAATACGACGACTGCACGGTGGTCCATATTTTAAATCTAGCTGGACAAAAATAAGAAATATGAAGTTTTGAGACCAGTATTAAACTTATTTCGAATATTCTCCGAAATCGGTCATAAACTAGTGTTTGTAATGCTTTGAAAGTGGGGTAAAATCAGTTTACTTGACAAATCTCCATTAGTCGTCTACTCTTTCAGTGTTATAAGATGGAAGTATTTAGAGGTTATTAAATTTCTGTGGATATCGGAAATATTTTATTTAGGTATGTACTGTTAATAATATAAATAGTTTTTGTATGCATCTCATTACTTTACGATAGGTAACAGTTTAAATTTTACCTTGCAAGTTTTTCACTATACTTTTAATTGATTAAGACCTACAATTTGATTGCTAGTGATATTTGTAATTAATTGGCCTTTATCCATTTGATATGTCATTTTATATGTAAAGTAAACTTGGGTGCAGGAGTTGCAGCTGATTTTTTTTATTGCATTTTTTAGATATATGTGTTATTTTTCGGAAGAAATTTTTCGAAGATTGGCTGAGCGACGGCAAGAACGCAGCAAAATCCATGAGGACATATCAACCGCTACTGATGTGAAGAAAATTTTGCAGGAACACGAAATTCAGTGGAAATATTGTCCAGAAGAAGCGTTAGCCTTATTTTTCGAATGTAAACTAAACATTCTTATAATTTATTAAGAAACAGTGCGCTTGGAACAGGACACAATATGTATTCCTCCTATAAAATTCTCAGAAAGCAAAAAGGTCTTGCAATTTTTGCAATATTTTGAACAATTTAAGATTAAGTTATGTTAGGAAATTAAAACATGGGCAAGAAAAGTTTTTGAAACTTTTTTACTTACTTTTTAAAATGTATTTATTTTTAAATCCTCTCAAATCCAACCCTTCATTGCTTTGATTTTTTTATTATTTTCAGCGAATTCACAAATCTAATATTATCATGTTCACAAAGTTTCAGAATTTTAAAATAATATTAATCTTTCAACCCCTTCAAAAACAACCCCCCTACTATTCATAATTTTTTTACTATTTTTGATATATTCACAGATATCATATTATCATATTCACAGAGTTTCGGCATTTTAGAAGCAAAATTATTTTTCAACCCTCAAAAACCACCCCCTTAATGCCTAGAATTTTTTCACTATTTTTCCGGTCTTCTAACAACTATTTTAAGCTCATTTAGAAATTTGTAGAATTTTGTCCACCTAGAAGTTACAAATGGCCCACTATGCGATGGTCCCGTTATAGATTTTCATCAAGCTACGTCAAGTGCACAGTATGCCAAACTCTCAAAAACGACAAAAGTCATATTTCACCGAAATTGGTTATTAGGTATTACCGGAGCAGCTGATATAGAATCTGATGTCAAAAATTTTGTCTATTTCTGCATTTTTGAGATATTTTTCGTTAAAATAAGAGCTCGATAGATTTGGATCGTACATTATTTCATTCGCTTAAGTTTTAATCATTTTAAAAATAAATAAATAATTTATTTATTGGAACCTAAGTGCAACTAATCCCCTATCAAATATTATTTATATTTTTGAAATTATGGTTCAGAGGTAAATAGTAGTTTTCCGGCGACCCAGCAAAAATTCAGTCTATGTGTTCAGCAAAATGCAATAAATTCTATAAGGAACAGTAGGCATGTGGACACAGTTTACTACAAATGATCGTTTTTTCTCATACTTGAATTAAATTATGCTATTGTTTAACAACAAATCTTTCGTGCTTTCTACGTATTCTAATAGAAATTTTGACAAATGGTGTGCATTCAACTAGAAAATGGTTACCCGCTATTTAATGTATTGACTATTAAAATGTTTCAACTTTATATATGAAAAGATTAATATGCCTCTTACTTTTAAACAGGCGCTAAGATACAAGTAAGGAACTATTTATAAATATTGTAGTTCCTAGGTATTAAATTATCCGGTGCCTAAGGTTTTTGTCCAATCAGACTGATTTTTTAAACAAATTTGTGGTTTTGATCGTAATAACTCGCATTAATTATACTCAAAAAATAGTAATACAGATTATATATAACGTATAACAAATATATGATAAAACTGCGGGTAGCACATAAAAAAACCAGTTTTTCTATAAATTAGTTTTGTGTGGAACAAACCAAGTAACTATGATGTTATTTGACCTACATCACAAATCAGCTCACGAACTCCAATTCCATTGCTTTATGCTACCTCGGGACGTTTTCAGCTTGGCACGGACTCATAGTCGGAAAACTGAAATCAGTTGATCCTGTCCGCGCCTGGGCGTCTGAGAAATAATTCGGTAAAACTAAAATAATATTAATTGATTTTTCAATTTTCTTCGAAATGTTTTTGTTAAAATTTTTGTTCGAGTCTGCATACCGTAGTAACTTCTTTCTTAATATTCATAAAGGGGTCTTCCGAAAACGCCAATATTTATTAACAATCATTTGTAGCTTATATCCGTTATATTGACCACCGTGATGTCGTCTGTGGCGATCAGTTCACTTGCTGGGTAAATATAAGTCACACACCCCAGGCTCAAGTAACCAAGGACCCGGAAGAAAAAACAAAATAACATATAATAACAATTTTATCGAATAACAATAATAACATGTATTTTATTTTAAAATGTTAACTATGTTAAACTATTCGAATATATATATTATATTACTAAATTTTATTTATTGAATTCATATCAGCTCGAAGAGTACGCAGCATAAACAAAAATTTTTGTTAGTTTGGAAATAGACCAGAATTGTTAATTAACAGAATCCAAACATCAGAGCTCCAACAAACAGTCCTGGAGAGACTCTAAAAGTTTGAGGATATTTTGAAATGAGAGCAGATTTAAATAGGCTATAAACAAGCTATGGATTACATCTATTCAAATCAAGCAAGAAATCTCTATTAAAAAACCTGGAAGATTGGAAGACAAATTCAAATTCATAGACTTAGAAGTAAATATATTCCCGACTTTATCCTAATTCAATCCTAGACGGCGAAGAAGCAAAACTTTATTGATTTAAATTAATCCTAGACGGCGAAGCAGCAAACTTTATTTATCTAGTAAGTGAATTGTTTTGCCATTTATCATTATTTCTTCGTTATTAAAGGGAATCAGTCAGTCATTCAACGTTGACGTCTCAAAAAAACATCTCATTCAAAAACATCACAAATAGCATATTATATTCAATCAATTCATCAATCAATCAATTAGTCATCGATTTATTATTTCTTTCTTTTAAAAATGGCACCACCTATAGATAATATTTTATTAGATGACATACCAATTTCATCACGTGCAGGGACATCTCATGGTAATTACGTCGCGACCATTAAATTACCACCTTTCTGGGTATCTAAACTAGAAATAGGGTTTACTCAAATTGAATCGCAATTTTCTATTCACAGGATTGTTAGCAATCGAAAAAAATACGATTATGTCATTGCCAGTTTACCCCCTGAAATTATTACCACGGTGTATGACGTTGTCACTAATCAGCCAGAAAGAGATCTATATGACAACTTGAAAAATATTCTAATTTCTCGTTTGACCTCAAGCGAGGAAAAGCGGTTGGAGGACCTACTCTCTGGTTCCCAGATGGGAGACCAAAAGCCATCAGATTTTTACCGGTCAATGCTATCAACGGTCGGAGGTTCCCATGTGGTGAGCCAGGAGCTCCTGGTCAAGTTGTGGAAGCGGCGGTTACCAAAAATAATCTTCATTGCAATTACCGCGTCAGGAAAAACTGAGATTAAGGAATTAACTGACATCGCCGATCGTATATGGGAGTCGTGTCAGAATTCTATGACTTCCCTTACCTCAAATTCGATTTGTAACGTCAATCCCACAGTTTCTACATCTAATTTGATTGCAACATTTCAAGACACGTTAAATCAGATATTACACAAACAAGAAATCTTTACATCTCAATTACTTGCTACACATATAGGAATATCAATCACTATGGATATAAAAAATAACAAAAATAATGTTTTTAACGTTTAATCAGATTTTATATATTTCTTAAATACACAACTTTACAATCTATTAATATTTATTTATTCTAATGGCTTATGATGCCATATTGGTGACCCCGACGTGAATCTAAAGTTTCTTCAATACCTTCCACTACTCCTACAGTTTCTGGAACTTATTGCGATAGTTGTAGAAGTCGACTCGACTCAAGAAATCGCAGAGGCTCGAGGCCCCGTTCTAACAGTCGAAGTGGTACCAGCGTTAGATATAATCCATCTAATACCAAAGTTTGCTATTACCATCAACTTTATGGTCGTAAAGCATTTAAGTGTCTCGGAGATTGGTGCACTTTCGCCAAAGATGTCAAAACCGACAATCAAAGATGACTAAATGTCAATAATATTTTGACAACTGACGTTAAAACTTCGGATAGTAAACGTCGTCTTTTTATATTTGATAATACTAATAAATTAGAATTTCTCATTGACACGGGCGCTGATTTATCAATTATACCTCGGAATCTGTTAACGAATACTAGGAGAAACCCCGATGTTGTACTGACAGCAGCTAATGGTTCAGTTATAAATACCTTCGGGAAGAAATTTTTGAAAATTGATTTAAACTTACGTAGGTTATTTCCTTTCGTTTTTAATATAGCAGATATTAATATCGCCATTATCGGAGCAGACTTTTTAGCTCATTTTGGCTTAGTTGTTGATTTGAAAAATAAATGTTTAATCGACAATATGACTAGTTTGTCAATATATTTATTTTCAAACAATGGTCCGTCACATTCTCCTAAGTTATTTAGCATATCAAATGAATCAACTGCATTACTTTTACAATTTCCTACTTTAATTAGCTCTCCAAATTACAATTTGCCCGTTAAACATTCCGTTGAGCATCATATTGTTATAGAAGGTCATTTACCTTTCTCACGTCCACGTAGGTTGGATAGCATTAAATTCAAGATAGCTCAGGATGAATTCAATTCTATGGTAGAATTAGGTATTTGTGTACCTTCTTCTTTTTCCGTATCCTCACCATTGCATATGGTAGAGCTGCGACTGGAGGCCCTGTGGAGACTATCGTCGTCTAAATTCAATTACTGTTCCTGGCAGATACCCATTGCCCCACCTCCATGACTTTAACTCGCAGTTGTATAATTGTGTTATTTTTTCAAAAATAGATTTGGTACGTGCTTATCACAAAATACCTGTCGCAAAAAGTGACGTTTTTAAAACAGCGATTACTACTCCTTTCGGTTTGTTTGAATTTGGGCGTATGCCTTTCGGTTTACGTAACGCCGGTCAAACTTTCCAACGTTTCATGAACGAAGTTTTAGTAGGTTTACCCTTTATTTTCGTCTATTTAGATGACATCCCGATTGCAAGTAAATCTAGTTCGGAACATTTAGAGCATTTGAAACTTGTTTTTCAGAGGTTAGAATTGTACGGCATTAATATTAAACCATCAAAATGCATATTAGGTGTCGGTCATTTGACATTTTTAGGACACAATATTTCTTCAGCCGGCATTTTACCTTCTTCTGAACGTGTTGATGTCATAAATAATTTTCCCTTACCTACTACAGTCAAGCAACTTCAGCGTTTCATAGGTATGGTTAACTTTTATCATCGTTTCATACCTTCTTTCGCTGAAATCTTAATTTCTTTACATGCACTTTGTACTAGATTACTGCATGATAAAGTTAAAATAATAAATGATTGGCCTACCGACTGTCTTGACAGTTTTTCCAAAGCCAAAGCTGCTATAGCTGGTGCAACCTTTTTAGCACATCCACGTTGTGATGATAGCTCGTTTCTATCGCTGACTGTTGATTGTTCTAATGTCTCTATGGGGGCAGTTCTTGAACAGCGCGATGACGAAGGTGTACTTGCCCCATTAGCCTTCTTCTCACGAAAGCTTACCTTGGCACAGACAAAATACAGTTCCTTTGACAAGGAACTTCTTTCTTTATTTACAGCGATTAAACATTTCAGATTTTTACTTGAAGGTCGCACATTTATTTGCTTTACTGACCATAAACCTTTGGTCAAAGCATTATTCACTAAAACTGAAAGATCTCCCAGGCAAATTAGACATTTAGAATTCATTGCTCAGTTTGCCTGTGAAATCCGACATATCAAAGGGAAAAATAACATTGTTGCAGACACCTTATCACGTGAGCATGATACGTCTTCTTTACAACAATGCATTTCCCCAATTGTTACCCAAAAGTCTAACCTAGTTGATATTAAAGAGAAGCATAAATACTCACAACGCAACGGGGAAACTCTCACAAACACCTACACTTCCGTTCCTATATTCCCGTACTATGAACCATATAGCTCTCAGTGCTGGCAACAAGCATGACCCTAATCCAACCCAGCGGAGATGTAGTCGTCATATCCATGTGTTTTCTGGATGTGACAGAAATACCTGGCGTACGCTGGTAAATCAAGTCAAATCAAATTAAAATCAAAAACGGAATCACTACTTCTACATCCAGATTTCCAATCCAACTCTATTACAACGGAAAATATTTTGATACTCTATTTGCATTCCACTATAAGGAAATAATTGTTCGTAGAACTTTAATAATGTAATATTTGAAATCGTCTACCCCATACACCCATAAAACCATATGCTATATCGGTAGTGGGGGTGGTGATGGTGGTGGTGGTGATATGGTGGTGGTGGTGATATGGTGGTGGTGGTGAAGGTAAAGGTAGTGGGGTGGCTGACATCAAAAAAATGGAGGTTCTTGTACACACACTAATTCACAGTTTTATTTTTACCCCCTTGAATAATGGAGTGGGGGTGGACTGATTTGGCTAATGCCAAATTCTTTTTAGATCTTGGCTTCTTGTGTATATACTAAATCCCACTATATTATGGATTTTTGTTTGCTTACTATACCCATTAATCCCCCATTTACTCCCCAACCCTTCAACGGAATAAGATGAAAATATAATCTAGTTCCAGATCTCGTTGTAATACATAGGTATACCAAATTTCCAGTCGATATCATAAACCGTTCCAGAGTAGTCGTGTGGACAAAAACAGAATTTTTTTTTTGCTCAAACTTAAAATCTCGATATCTCATGACATTCTAAGCACATTTGAATAATAGTATATTATTATATGAGCGATTATGATATCCATTATTCATGAAGATGATCTTTGAGCCCACGAGCCGCAGGCGAGTGGCTCAAATCATCTGAGTGAATACTGGTCATAATCGCGAATGTAATACTATGCTTTTTCTATACCTATTAAACAAATAAATTAGACTGAAGTTTGATAACATTAATTGGTACCTATTCGTAAGAAGTCGAAAACAAACAATATGGTGGTACACTTTGTCACTGTCACGCGAGTTGATTGTCAGCGGCAGCAGCTAGAGTTGATCGCGGTCGATTTAAAATATCACTGAATCAACGGAACGGTGATTTTTGAATTTGTATTTGTGATTGGCCGGATGCAGTGAGTTATGAATCGAGAATTCACTACAGTGAATTATAGGTACGATTTTTCACCAAAAAAATGCTAATAATAATTGTCATATAACTAAATAGGTGTAGAAAAATTTTTTTTTACGATTACTACTCTTTCACTCCACTACGTGTATATGGAAGCAAATCTTTACCCTGCTGAATCAAAAAATTAATATTGCCATCTCAGATTTTAGGTCAAAAACTCAAAAGACAAAATGTTTGCCAATATAACGGCGCCCATTTTTCTGTTATTTGTGACAGTGATAACTGTGTTCTTATAGTCTTTTGTTTCCAATTTTGACTTTGAATAAACTCTTTTAAATAAGAGCCTCTAAACATTACAAATCTATTACAAAAACAGTTCACATATATATGTAAATTGACACATGTCAATTCAATCTCCAAAAATATCGAAATACCACCTAATTTTTCTAATGAACCAGTTAAGGGTCGAGATAAGGAACACTCATTTTACTCATTTCGTGTTGATGATTTTATTAAATATAAGTTGATAAAGTATATTACGAAAAAATGATTTAATCAACAAGAATTTAAAGGAGACTACAGAAGAAACCATTTTCATAAATAACTAGGAATACCAATTTTTTTTTATTCTTTATATATCTGAATGTCATTCCATGATAATAAAATAATTAGTTTTAAATCTTATAATATAATACAAGTTATTTAAAGATATTTTTCTCAGAGATAATTTTTGTATAAGGATATTAATTACCTGTTACTATCTAAAGAAACCTAGAAAAATATGATTTAAATTACCCTGAATTTCATATCCACAGAGGTCATTTTCTTTAATATCAATTTTAGAAAAATGCTAAGTAAATTACTTACCGCAATCAGTAAACATAACCTACCGTCTTGGCAACAGATGTAAATAAACAAAAAAGCTCAATGGGACCAAAAAAAGTTATTTTGTATACCATTTTTTTTGTGTGATAATTATCAAAATTTTTTGTTAAATTATAATATACCTATTTTACTAAAACAAATAGGCACAGTAACACGTAAACAGTAATCCATTTCACAGCTATGCAGATATGACTTATTAGCTTGTCTGTCGTATCATTTACATGATTGTAAAACATTAATAAAACTTACTATTAGGATTTTTTATCTAGACATTCAGTACATCAACTCCTACATGTAATGTGTCAAGTAAAGTTCTATTCATAACCTAGCAGAGATAAACTGATAAAAATATAATTTGCATTTCAAGGAGGTATTTTGTAAATTTACTTTAAACGTTATTTAATTATTTATACAATGTGTTATTTGGGTTACGGATGCATTTTCGAATTAATTAATAAATTAAATCCAAATGGTTTTCTCAATCCAAATATTTTTAAATAAAACAGTTACATAAGAAACCTGTTAATCTAAATTTGATGGTTTGGATGTCACAAGACGATTAATTAGAATCATAGAAAGAAACTTCAATTCCAATTTTATAATGGTGTCCGGGAATTTTAATTTGTCTTTTAATTTTCTAGTAATTATTCTTAGAAAACATATATTACACCAGGGTTTTTATTACGATGTGACATTTCATTGAAGTAACGCAACAAAATTAAAATATTTATATGGCATAACAAGCTAAAAACGTACTCTTCGCCTGTTCACTGAACTTTTTATATAATTGTTACACATTCTATAGGATACTCTTCGCAGTTTTTTGTAAACAGTGTTAGTTTTAGATATTTTTAATTTAATAGTACGAACTTAGTTGGTAAAAGGCTGCGTGTAAAATAAAGTAAAAATAAAAAACCATACCAAACCTCATTTAGGTTTCGAACCCGGGACCCTTGGATTCCGAGTCAAAAGCGTAAGAACTACACCACCACCTTACACGTAAAAAAATGCACATTTTTACATTATAAGACACGAGCTAAAATCATATATTCACGGTTGTATATTACATTATCAAATTCAAATAACTCTCTGGTTTTTTTATTAATTAAAAAATGGTAAAGGTGTAATGAAAGTAGATTAAAAAAGGCAACTTTAAAAAAATATTTAATGCTATACTTGCATTTGGAGCTGAGATATGTTAGTTCTTACGTTTAGGTCACTTATAAATAAACAAATCGATATTTCTTATTGAAATTTGGACTGGTAATTCTCCAATGTCTATTCTTTTGTCTGTTACTTGAAAATAAACCAAAGCTACAATTGTTAAAAGATACTACATAAAGACCCGATCTTAGTGATTTTGTTAGAGATCCGAATATCACCAAATATGTCTACATATTATGTTCTTACAAACCGCACTCAAGTGGCTAGGTGTTCGAGCGGGTAAGGCGACTCGCACTTTTTATTCAGAATACGGAAGTCTCGGGTTCTAATCCTGTTTGCGAAATCTTTTTTTTATTGTATCAGTGATATTAAAAGTTCTACAAAGCTATATACATGAACATAAGGGCAGTTGTTCAAGTTAGGTTGGTTTACCATTTCCGTGACAAAAATTAAAAAAGTTATAAAAAAATTGAAAATGTGCATTATGTTCTCAAAGCCGTATTATTCGATATTTTAACAATTGTAGCTTTGGATTATCTTCAAATAGCAGAAACAAAATAATAAGAATTGGAGAATAACCAGCCCAAATTTCAAGGAGAAATATCGATTTGTTTATTTACAAGTGATGTAAACATAAAAACTAACGTATCTCAGCTCTAAATGCAAGTAGAGCATCAATTTTTTTTCAAAAGTTGTGTTTTTTAATCTACTTTCACTACTCGTTTACCGTTTTGATTTTATAAAAAAACCAGAGAGTTTCTTGAATTTGTTTATAACTAAAATATCGAAAACTATAAACAAATGCAATAAAACGGCTTTAAATTTTGAAAAAAAAAAAGTTTTCTCCATGGTCTTAAAGTACTGTAATATGTTGCAACCCCTTAAAATTTAAGGTTATGTTGGTTACTAAAAAGTAGTAGTATTTGCACCTACTCGAGAAACCTACCAGAAATTAGTTCTGGTGACATCTGAAATTATCTAGAGAATGGTGGCGTCATCACAGAAAAATCGAGATCTGTCATTTTTAGGTATAAAAGACCGACCGCATTCTCAGCGAGTAGTTCAGAAAGTTCAGAAAGTATAGAAAGTGAGGTTAAGAGTTCAAAGATAAACAAACATTGTGATTTTAGTCAGTAAAGTGTATTTAAATTAATAATAGTATTGTGAAGTATCCAGTAAATATTTAATAAAGTGTGTTAGTGGACATCTCTTGTTATAATTTTTGGAACCCACGGAATTTGCAAGGGGTGGTTTCCTAAGGGTGGAAACACGTTACAAATTGGTGTCAGAAGCGGAATTTTATGACAAGAGGAGCTCTGAAGTTGTGCTGGAGTGTTCGAGTTAGCACAGAGGACTCATTTACTGGACATTGTTCGAGGGTTATTTTCGAACAGGAAAATAGTGTTAAGTGCATTTTTGAGACATTGTAGAACATTTTATTAGGACATTAGTGTGATAATTAAATCCTTTGAACTGAGAAGTGATAGAGACACTGAAAAAGACTCATTTAATGCGTGAAAATTTCTAGAACTTTTCTATTTGGACATTAGTGGAGATTATTAAATTCTCTGAACTGGATAGTGACAAAAGCTCTGGATAAGACTTTTTCGTGCTATTTCGAGATTTGTCTGAAAAGTTCCATTACCGATATTGACGTGACAGTTAAATTTATTTTATTTTAATTTCGTCGTATGCCCGTAACAACAAGAAGTATGGCATCCGATAAACAAATACAACAGGACGCTATAATTTCTGCCAATGAAGTACTAAAATGTGAAGTCAAAGAAGAGATAAACAAGGTCGAAGGTAAAGTAGGAGTAGTCGAGACAGAAGTCAGTCAAGTAAAAGGAGAAGTAACCGAAGTTAAAGAGAAAGTAAACAAGTTCGAAGAAGAAGTCAAAGGAGAAATAGACCGGCTTAAACGACAGTTGAGAGATAGAGGAAGCCAGCAAGTGGTATCATCAGGACAGCGACTAAAACCTCCTTCTTTTGATGGCCAAAGTTCCTGGACGACGTACAAGAGGCAGTTTGGGGCAGCAGCGTGTGCGAACAATTGGGATAATGAGGAAAAGGCCATGGCATTAGTTCTAGCATTAAGGGGCCAAGCTTCAGAGTTGCTCCAAACCATCCCAGTTGAGAAACAAAGGGACTTTAAAGTCTTGGAGGCTGCATTAGACTTGAGGTATGGCGATCAACACCTTGCCCAATTATACCAGACTCAGCTGAAATCCCGGATGCAAAAAGCTGGGGAAAGTTTACAAGAATTTGAAGCTGCGATAGAGAGACTGGCGCACCTGGCGTATCCAAGTGCACCTAAAGAATTCCAGGAACAATTAGCCGTGGGGGCCTTTTTAGATGGTATAAGGGACGAAGAGGTCAGGCGAGTTTTGAGGCTGACAAGACACCAAAGTAGTAGCGAAGCTTTGGTGCGTGCACTTGAAGTAGAAGCCGCCTACAGAGATACTCCAAGGTCGAGAGTGCGAGCTGCGACTCTCGAAGAATCGCAACCAGAAATGAACCAGAACCCTATGTTGACGGAGATGCAGAAAATGTTTACCAAATTATTGAACAAAGTGGATGATCTTAGGGAGCAGAGAAAACAACAAAATAAAGGAAAGCCGAGTGGAGGTATTAAATGTTACAACTGCGGCAAGGTAGGACACATGAAGCGAGACTGTCGACAGCAGAATTCGGAGAGTCGAGTAAATGCTGTGAATCTTGAAGAGAAGCAGGAAAACAGCACCAAGGGGGTTGTTCTGGCTAGGGAATGCAGTGACCCCAGAGAAATAAAGATTTCCCAGCTTCGAAGAATCGCAAGCAGTCTGTTGTTGCATGGATATGTGAACGGAATAAAACGTTTGTTTACCATCGACACAGGTACTACGTCATCAATAGTACGGCCAGGATTTATATCGGGCATAAAGATTACCAAGAGGCAAAATGAAGAAGTGATCGTCCGGACAGCTACGGGGGACAGGGCTACGGTTCATGGAGAAGTAGACCTGGGTTTGCAGATTGGGCATTTGAGGTTCGACCACAGGGTCATCGTAGCTGACATTACGGATGACTTCATTTTGGGACTGGACATTATGGAACAGTATGGATTTATTGTTGACGTAGGGAAGCGAATGTTAAGGATTGGGAACGAACAATTTATTCTGTCAAAAGTGAACGACCAATGCGAGAAAACCAGGCTGTTGACAATGCAGGCAGTCAAAACTCCTGCATTATCCAGAAAACCAGACAAGGAAGATTGCAAGCGCTACCCTCAGGTGAGAAAATTGCCGAACATGGTTAAAGTCAACACTGTCAAGGTCGATCTTCCAGACAGTTGGTCAAAGAAAACTTTGAGGCAAGAGCAATTGCGTGATGTAGAAATCGGACCCATGTTGCGAGCAAAAGAAGAGGGAACGCGTCCAGCATGGAAGGATGTTTCCGACACAGAAGTGGGGCTGAAGGCTTTATGGTCACAATGGGATTCACTTACAGTCGTAGACGGGCTTTTAAGGAGAGCATGGGAAAGCCCAGATGGGAAGCAGGTTGCCATGCGTCTAGTGATTCCCAGGTGTCGTGTACCAGAAGTACTCCAGAAAGCGCACAATAAAACGTCCAGCAGACACTTCGGCATAAACAAGACATTGAGTAGAGCACGGGAACAATTCTATTGGGTTAATAGTCGCCAGGATGTGGAGGCCTGGTGTCGCAAGTGTAAGAATTGTGCTGCCCGTGGGGAACCATTTTCCATGAGCAACTACAGAAATGGAAGTCGAGAACAGCCAAAGAATGATCGAGAGCAGATGAACAGAACTAGTAACCGCTTGAAGGCTCGTTATGATCAGAATGCCAGTACAGGGGGATTCAAGGTAGGGGATCTGGTTTGGCTGTACAACCCACAGCGGAAGGAATGGAGATCCCCGAAATTTCAACCTCCTTGGGATGGACCGTATACTGTTATTACCCGAATTAATGATGTCGTCTATCGTATTCAACGAAACAAAAAGTCCAAGATGAAGATGGTACACTTGGATAGACTGGCGAAGTATGTGAAAGAGGCTGAATTGCCTGACCGGGACGTTCAGGCTTAAGGAGGGGGCAGTGTAATATGTTGCAACCCCTTAAAATTTAAAGTTATGTTGGTTACTAAAAAGTAGTAGTATTTGCACCTACTCGAGAAACCTACCAGAAGTTAGTTCTGGTGACATCTGGAATTATCTAGAGAATGGTGGCGTCATCACAGAAAAATCGAGATCTGTCATTTTTAGGTATAAAAGACCGACCGCATTCTCAGCGAGTAGTTCAGAAAGTTCAGAAAGTATAAAAAGTGAGGTTAAGATTTCAAAGATAAACAAACATTGTGATTTTAGTCAGTAAAGTGTATTTAAATTAATAATAGTATTGTGAAGTATCCAGTAAATATTTAATAAAGTGTGTTAGTGGACATCTCTTGTTATAATTTTTGGAACCCACGGAATTTGCAAGGGGTGGTTTCCTAAGGGTGGAAACACGTTACAGTACTTATAGAATGCTACAATTTGAGCCATCGTACAGATTTCTTGGTCGTGATGGCAGAATTTCACAAGGGTGCAAAGTTTCAGCAATAATTGTATATTTGAGCCGTTTCAATAATCATTTAGATTTGAAATTTTAAACGGTGATTATACTTTGAAAGAGCTATATTTTTCCAAAATTTCATTCAAAATTATCCTTTATTTTTGAAAGAACAGCAATTCGTTTAAAGACTCATAATTATGCAATGTTCAATTTTTTTTAAATGATAGTAACAATTGGAAAGAATTACAGTTTATGTACATTTGTTCCACAACTCATAACGAACATTTTCTTTCTTTTTGTGGATTTCCATAGGACTTATAGATTTCGAGATATTCAAAGAAAACCGATAAAAAACACGGTCTAAAAAATTAAATTGTTTAAATAAACAATACACCGACCTCGCAGAAACTGCAAAACTGAACTGTGACCTATAGTTGATCACTGAACACTAGGGTGGGCTGAAAACACGAAAATTTTAATTTACAGATGGCCCACTTACTAATTTATTACTATGTATCTAAAACTAATTCGGGTAGATTTTTAGCCAAATCGGTGAATATCTAGCTGGCCCACTAGGGCCTTGAAAATGGAAGAAAGGGCCAATTTTTCGATTTTTAACATTTTTTAAATTGACATTTGAAATTTTTTTTGACTCTTTATTAATGCCTAAATGCGTGTAGCAAAAGTTTTTCGAATAAAATATTTTTCAGTTCCAGGAAAATTACAAATTTGTCACTAAAACGTAGAATTCGACGAAAATAAGGTTTTCTGTATAAAATTTCTAATTTCCCTGGAACTGAAAAATATTTTATTCGAAAAACTTTTGCTACACGCATTTAGGCATTAATAAAGAGTCAAAAAAAATTTCAAATGTCAATTTAAAAAATGTTAAAAATCGAAAAATTGGCCCTTTCTTTCATTTTCAAGGCCCTGGTGGGCCAGCTAGATATTCACCGATTTGGCTAAAAATCTACCCGAATTAGTTTTAGATACATAGTTATAAGTTAGTAAGTGGGCCATCTGTAAATTCAAATTTTCGTGTTTTTCAGCCCACCCTACTGAACACGTTAAAACAAAAAACCGCCCTGACCAGACAATTCACATTAAAATTCCAATTTGACTCCACTACATGGATTGTGTAATAAAGCGAAAAGTTGAAAAAAAAATATTTATAATTTTTCTTAGAACATTTTAACCAACGGCCAAGAAGAAAAAATTATATAAACCGTCGTTTATTATCTTCGGAATATATAATAGTAGGAGGGAAAAAGATGCCTCTAGCAACCTGCATGAGCTAAAAGTATCTTCTCAATTATAATTTATAATGAAATAAGGTCATCATAGTTCGTAGTAGTAGGTGGTGCAGTTTGGGTTATCATAAATCATCAGGATAAAAGTCGCTCAGAGTACCTATATAACACATTTCATTATTTTACGACTTTACTCGTACCTACCAGTATTAACTGACGACGTGAAATTTACTTTTATTTTTATGCAGAAATCTAACTGGATAATATTGATTCCTATACTTTTCCTTGATAATTTCATTTGCGCCTGACGAACGAGGTCACTCTACTGAAATGTAATATACAGGGTGTACCAACTAAAACACGACACCCTCAAGTAAATCTTGAAGAAATAATTTCATGAAGTAATGTCAAGTTTTTTATTTTTGGGGGAACATCTATTGACATAAAAATTCTGAGCTGCCTTTGCTTCCCCATCTCTTAGAGTACCATCACTTCAAAAGTTATAAATGAGAATATGTGTTTAGTGATAAGTACATCATTTGATAGACCTTTTAATATTCATAACGACTGTAGTAACGCTTTTATTCCCTAAGTACCTAGAAATGGTTAATGACACATGACACTCTTTAATATCGCATATCTGCTACTACTCAAGGTTATTTTTCTCTCAATATCTTTAATAAGTTAGACAGAAAAAAGTTTAAAAGTTAATGGCAAGTTGAATTTATGCACCACAAACAATGTGAATGTGATTATTAGGTTTAGTAGCATAAACTAGGCTTTAAGTTATCTCCATTGAAAAAATTCTAGTGGTGTCATATCGGGGGACTTGACCGGTCGTTCAATTGAATATCTTCTATCTATCCATCTGTCGAGAAATACTTGAATCAAATATTGCCTTGTTGGTGCTGCTTAATGGAGTTTCCTTCTAAATGAATTATCATCTTCCTTTATAACGTGCATAATCATGGGATCTATCACTTTCTATATATCTATCACTATCTAATAATCATGACATTTCAGGTACTCAGAAGGAAGAAAGAACCAATTACATGAATGCCGGCTCAGGCATTAAATTTTTGCGAGTATGATACTCCCTATAAAGGTGAGGGATTTCGTCAAACCAATTTCTGCAGTTGTATAAATTGACAGTTATGCGACTTTAAATTGAATTCTATGAACACTAAGTACTAAATAATGTTGAGACAACTGTTTAACACTTTTATTTTTAGCCCGTGCAACTTCGAGATGTTTAAGTACAGTTATTTGAGCTGTTTGATTGTTAATCGAACCAGTTTTAACAAAATTTCTTACCAACTTCATTGTACAGGGTGTCCAGAAACTTTCCTGACAAACGAAAACTGCAAATTCTAGACGTGGTTTTATCACGATTTTTTTAAGTAAATCACCCTATCCAAAAATGATTCCTTTAAACATGGAACCTCGTCATGATTTTTCTATTGCGATCATAAGTGTCGGTGGTAGTGGTCAGTGGACATATTTATTCATATTTTTTTATATTTTTTTGCGTTTATGTCAGATTCTAAAACTTCAGAGTTTTTTCTAACATTAAGTTACTCTTGTTTGTTACTGCTATGATGCACCGTTTTCGAGAAACACCGTTCTATATTGTCCTCTCTCCAATTAATGTGGCCAAAAAGTGAGGATATTGGGGAGAACACGATGTTGAAGAGTCACTTTTGGGGATGTATTTTAGGAA
Source organism: Rutpela maculata (assembly GCA_936432065.2). Classification (NCBI taxonomy): domain Eukaryota; kingdom Metazoa; phylum Arthropoda; class Insecta; order Coleoptera; family Cerambycidae; genus Rutpela; species Rutpela maculata. The sequence goes on from OW386285.2 coordinate 41,795,733, forward strand.
AATCGATCTGTTAGTGCAATAAGCTGACTAGGAATTCCACAGCAAACGTGTCCAGACCCTCATATCGAAATCATTAATATGGCGTCTGTCTGTTTTCCTAATTGTCCATTTCTCAGAGGCTAAAATAAAGATGGAGAAAACTGGGGCTGGTTACGCCAATGGCATAATGTCATTTATTCTGTCCGTCAGAGGGCAAGTCGAGCTGACACGTGATTCGATGCACGTGTTTTCTTTCCGCGAGAACCTGAAAATGTGTCTGTAATAGAAGTTCGCCTCATAGTGTTACTTTTAATAGTTTAATAATTTTAAGTGTCGAATTCTGTGCAGTTTCCTATCTTTAATTCCCTGTCCTATAAAACATAGAATTTCAAGGCCACGTTGCTCTGGACTCCAGACTATTCTGGGTAAGTTAATTTCAAGTCCTGTTTTTTGTTTTTACTTTGAAGATGAACTCCTTTTATTTAATTTTTTCAATCAACTAATATATAAAAACAAATAACAGTCATTCTCAGAGTTCAAATATATTTGAAATGATGTGCATTTCAAATATATTTGAACTCTGAGAACGACTCTGACAACTCGGTATATGTTCCTATTTAAAATTTTTGAAAGGTGTTCTACATAAAAGGAGGTTTTATGCCAAAAGTTGTCCCTCCAAAAAAATAATAATTGATCTTCCTCGGCATTTTTTCATAAAATACAGTTTTCAAGAGTTATTCAGTGAATTTTATAGGTCACCCTGTATAATAATAAAATCTCCATAAAGCGTATTTAAAGGCTTTGTGGCTCACGATTATTTTTCTAAATATACAAACTTACTTTACCTCTAAAATGCTTTCGTGGGCGTAGTCTTAAAAATAAAACACACAGAAACTAACCTGGTACGGGTTATATTATGCGGCGTACCTTAGGCCTTGTCAAAGTAGACGTTGAAATTTATGGGTTATAAGGGATGGCGGACCTTTAATGTCCATGTCCAGGTATAAAGCGGCTAATAGCGTAAAAACGTTTCTTTTATTAAATAAGTTTTCTTGAGTCAATTCTTTAATGTTATATTATAACACTATAAATTAAAATCATTAAATAGTAGGTTAGACATTTTTTGTTCCGAAAAGTGATCATAAATCTAGTAATGGGGTTTAAATGTGTTAATTTAATAAATTAATAATTCACCGAGTTCTGAACTTTCGTTAAAAAAGTAATCAAAAACGTTTGCTAATGGACGCATGACGATATATGTATTATTTTAATGATCTTTTTTAGTCTCGTTTATGTCGTAATAAGTAATCATTATAAATAAATAACATTGATGGTGGATTTATAAATGCACTAACAGTAAATTAGTTTGATATTACGCAGTTTATTTATTTAATTGGTATTACAAAATATACTAGAGTCGAATTAATTCTGATGCTGATGCTGATAACGTTGTTACTAAAAAGTTGAGTCACTAGGTAATAAGAGGTCGGGGGCTTGATCTTCCAAATGCTTACCAGATAACAGAGCGCAGTATGTATCTTTAAATGATCAGAATTTAAATTCTCTGCTAGTCAGTCACGGTGTGCCCCAAGGCTCTGTATTGGAACCCCCACTTTTCGATATCTATATCAAAGATAAATGCACAGGGTGGCCCACCGAAAATGAAACTAGCGTCTAGAAATTGTGTTCTGAAACTACGGAATTTAGTGAATTATTTATCGTGCAAGTGGGCCTTAACGGCTTGCTTTCTCTGCTGAAAAAAGTGGGTCAGTCCAACAAAAGCGTCCCCCTTGATAATAAAATCGACGGGTCTGTGCGTATTTAGGAAGAAGGACCATACAAGTACAAAACACTCCCGTTTCGTTTTCAATGTTAATCATGCAATTTCTCTAATTTAAAAAGTAAGATGCCGTTGTAAAGGGAATTTAACGGGTTTTAAAACAAGGAAGTAGCGCAATCGACAATACCCTATAAAAGCACCCCCCTTGATAGTAAAATCGAAGGGTCTGAGCGTTTTTCGAAAAAACAGCAACAGAAAACACGTCTGTCTCGTTTTTGATATTTCCCATGCAATTTTTCGAAAACTACTAGTTCAAATAAAAAAACTAAGATACCACTGAAAAGAGAATTTAACATTCTCTAAAACAATGTGCTACTTAAACCTTTGCCAATTAAATTTTTAGGGGCGGGTCCTATCACAGCTTAAAGAGTTGAAACGGCGAATACGACATGAAGCAAAAGGCATGCCTGTCTCGTTTTCGGTGAGCCACCGTGCATATTATTATTATTATTATCTGGACCCTTGTATCTTGTTCGAGGATCATCATCATCTAACTTTGATTTGTAGTGATAGAGACATAAGTAATTTTAGTAATCTCTCAAGAAGTAGCGAGGCTAAAACCAAGAAATGCTTATCTGTATTTTTTTTTTAATTTAAACACAACCAATGCACAACGGCCCCTTTTCTACTAACTCTTAAACTTTTTACAATTGATTATTTTTTATTCATTTGCTTTCATCACGAGAATAGAATTTAAATAAATGGTTTAAGTATTTTCGATATATTTTTTTGCTTTAAAATGATAGGAATCCTATCATGCAATTCAACATTTCGTCAGTATTAGCTAGAAGAGTAGTTGTTTTGCTTAATTCTCCAATAATAAGTGTTTTAAAGTATTTACTTAACTAGTATATTAGCGTGCCCAGATTGGGGCAACAATATACAGAAAGTAGGTAATTCCCTAATGCAGTGGTTCCCAACAAGATTTTTTCAAGGACCCCCTCATCGGTCGCTAAACTGACAAGGATCTGAAAAGCTTAAATTCTTAAAATGAAGATTATGTAGAATCTACCATAAATTACTTACTAAACTAATTTATTTAAAGGTGGAAACTGTTCATATATATATGAAAATGAAATTTGATGTTAACACAAGTTTAATACAAGTACAAAGCAATTGCAATAACAATAACGTATAACTTTACAATTTCAGTGTGATATGTTGAATCTGTCCTTCGAGTTCATGATTTCGCGGACCCCCAAGACATCGTCCGCGGACCCCTAGGGGTCCGCGGACCACTTGTTGGGAATCCCTGCTCTAATGAATAAAGATATGTGTGAGTTGTGATTTGCTTAATACCTAAATAATATTCTCTAACTCTTAAACTGTTGCAAATGTTCATGTGAAACTGCTGGGATCCTTCGCGGCAATTTAAATTGGTTAGGTTATGTTAACCATTACCTGTGATAAATTGGCAAGTATAAATTTTCTACAAAAAAGGTTATAAATGCCTAGTTATTAAAAACTAATTATTTATTTTTTTTTTAGTCTTATATCACTTATAGTTTAAGTTTATGAGTGACTCAATCGATTTTGTAAACATATTTAGATTGCAAAAATTAGTCTTAAGGATACTGTCGAGTGCAGTGTCCAGAGGTCACTTAAAAAACACTGGATATTATACCACTTCCCCAGGATTATCCCTTAGGCTAACTAGGCTGTAACCTAGCGTGAAGGGGCGCGCGCCAGGGCACGAGGGAAGCCGTGAGCTTATTTCACGTCCCACGCTTATCAAAAAAAAAAAAATCCAATGTTTTTTCATTTTGCTCCCCCCCCCCGCTCATCAATGTTGATTAAGAAGGCGCAAATATATCATTAGCCAAGGGGCGCGCTAATCTTTAATCTACGCTATACTCCCCTAACAAAAAAAAAAATCTGCTACAAGGACTATCTACGCGGTAGAAATTTTTTTAAATTAAAAATTCGGTTTCAGCACACAAAAATACTTAAGGCATGATAAGTTTAGTCCTTGGAGGAGAGAATTTTTTTTTTCTAGACCTATGTTATTTACCAAACCATGTCGAAGAACTAAATTTTATTAATTTCGTCTTGTCCTATATCTTAATACTGCAAGGTAGTCAAATAATGCACTTTGTTTGCTCATTGTGGATATCACTGGCATATTAACTGAGAAATTTTAGTCTTTTATTTTCTTCTGTTTTACTTGTATTGAGTATTGAATCGTGAAAAAAATCTCTCTCAAAAAATATTTTTGAATTTTCATATTTCGGATTATGTAGATTACGTGTCCGTTTAACTCAGAGAGTAGGGTCTGTCGTTTGTCTGTCTATTGACGCTATCTGTAGTTGACGCTATTGCCAAGGACCTGATATAACTTTGGTGAAAAATATGGGCACTCAAAAAAAAAAAAAAAATTAATGAATAAATAATACGGAGCACATCATATTTGTAGAGTTCACGCAATTTCCAAAGAATAAATCTACTCTACTATTAGTGAAAAATATGCAAGGTGGCGGGCCTAAAAAATAATTAAGAAATAAATGATGAAAGAAAATAATATTTGGAAGGTGAGAAGCAAATAACATTATATGTCTTTAGTGTAAAAATATACAAGGTCACCTAAAAGAAAAACTAATAAGTAAAACATGCCAAATATGAAGAGCAGTCTTGTTTAAAAACTATTACACATTTTTTACATAAAAGTAAGTATTTAAAATTTTTACATTTTCATATTTTGTAAACCTCTATGTCTCTATGTTGAGTAAGGCGAAGAGATGTTCAATTATTCGCTTCTTAGTTGGTTAATATGAATATTTTATGTGGTTCTTAGAACAATTATATTGAAGTTAATTATATAATCAAAATATATTTTTTGTTTTATTATACCATTTTAGAATCTGCAAATTGGTCAACTTTCTCTAGTAATTTATTTTTTGTCACCGGCACCTAAAATGAACTAAATTATTTTGTGAACAAAAAGTGTTCACACAACCATTATTTATTTGATACAAGATAACAGAGTTCATGAAAATTATTTTATTGGGAAGGCGCATCCACTTGAAATTCACTAGAAAAAATAATCAAACCACCCATATTTCTTTTTCTTAATTTTCTAATCAGGGAAAAATACAAAAATTGAAATAACTTTCTGTCCATCAACAATTAGATAACCACATACATAGTTATTTTGATTGGAAACAACCTCCTGCATAACCTCACTTTGTTCGATCGTTCAATTATGAGACATCCTGTATATTTGACGTAAATATGTTAAATATATATGTATTTCACATCCTAAAAGTATGACCTATCAGTTTTGTGTTATGAACTTATATTCTGGCAGTATTTCGAACTGTCTTGATATCCAGAAGATTCTAATTATGTTGCATCAAAACTTATATTTAAATACGTGAATGATTTTTTTCTAGTTTTATTAAGATATAATACGACTATTCACAAAACGGTTAAATATCACATATCGAAATCGAACGGTGCAAGCGCTTTGTTGAATTCTAAATTTTAATAATTTCTAGGAAGGTTTAATTAATAGGTTAACGCGGCCACTAATGCTGATAATTTTAATTTAATTGCTGTGTAAATATGTTAAATTTGACAGAAAGGAACACCTTAAAATGAGCAACATGCAATTAACTGTATGTTGTACCATGTAATTATATTTAGAAAAAAACCACAGAATAGGTTTAAACTAATTAATAAAAACAAAACTATAATATGTCTAGACGAAGTAAAACCGAACACAAAAATAGTCATTATTGCTTCAACTAGATATTTTGGATTTTGGGCAAAACAAAATTAATTTATTTAAAACAATGAGTTCAACAACACATATTAAAAAAATGTATTTTTAGATTTTTACACAAACTTCCCACTATATTTGGCACCTTTTATTAATTAATTATTTATTTTTCCGTTGGATGATCACGAATTAGTTTGGTAGATATAGCGCTACCATCAGACAGACAGACTGACAGGATTAAACTCTATAGTCTTAAACGTCAAAATTCGAGTGATTTTTCACAAACACAACACTTCACTTCGAGCGGTGAGAAGTAAAAATTATTTACACATCTAATACTACGCGATGTTAGCCTGAATTGGAACATGTTTGAAGTTGATAATCTGCAAAATTTTGCAACACCGAATATTTGGACATCCAAACATTGTTGTGTTTCAACACTCTAGAGATATATAGAAAAATTTAGAACATTACAGACATCCTCTGGAACATTATAGAATGTGTTGTAATGTAGTAGAAAGATCCAGAACCAATAACCTAGGACTATAAAAGAAGAGGGAGTGGTTGTGCAGAGCAGTTCAGTACAGACAGTGATTGGAGAAACATTAAGAAGTAAACAAAGTGACTGAATTATTGAGACTTATAGTACTTAGTGCAATATTAGTAAAGTAATTAATTGTTGGAGTTGTAGTAATTAGTATTATTAATAAACATAACATAAAACATAAACACACCACAGGTAGTAGACAACCAGACTAGACGCTGCCCAGGATGAACTTCACATCGACGACGAATGTCAGTTCGGCTTCAGAAAAGGCAGGGGCACTGTACGCCAGGTCGTCAGGATCGTGAATGACGTCAAAGTGTAGTGCAACCGCGGGAAAAGCACCGTCATGGTGCTGCTTGATATCGAGAAGGCTTTCGATACAGTGTGGATCCCGGGCTTACTCTACAAACTGAATTCGCTTAACTTCCCAACGCATATCACGAAACTTATTCACTCTTTCCTGACGGGCAGATCACTTCAGGTTAGGGTGAATAACAAACTTTCAACTCGGTGGGACATTCGCGCGGGCGTCCCCCAGGGGTCGTGCCTGTCACCAAAGTTATACAACTTGTACGTCTCCGACTTCCCGGAGTTCCCGAATACGAACCTTGCCAAGTACGCCGACGACACGGCCATATACGCGCATTCGCACAACGCACAAGCAGCGAACATGCTGCTGAAAGCGCACATGGCCCGTGCCACGGCGTATTACGACAAGTGGAAGATTCGGATCAACGCCGAGAAGTCGGAATCAATTCTCTTTACGCGCCGCTTCACCGAAAATCGTATTCTTACACCACTTTCGATAGGGGGGCGTCAAATTCCAATAAAGCGGTGCGTGAAGTATTTGGGGGTGAACTTGGACAGGAGACTGACGTTCAATACGCACGTAAACGAGACGATACGAAAGGTCTACTCCATGTCCAGGAGTCTGTATCCGCTCCTGGCGCGGGGTAGCGGACTAAACAGGACCAATAAGAAATTGCTGTATACGATGGTGATCAGGCCGGCTATCACATACGCGGCGCCGGTGTGGTGCAGCATCCCGGCCACGACAATGCGAAAACTAAAAGTACTAGAACACAAATTTATGCGCCTCATTTCAGCCTCTGATAGATACACCTCCCTCAGAGACCTCTATGCACGTTGCCACGACATAACCCCACTAGCGGACTTCGTCCAAAATACATCGCAAAAATTCTATCAATTCAAATTGGGCGATAGTCCGCTAACCCAAGACATTACACGAATCAGACAGCATAATGCCATACTTTTCAACATAAAACACCCATTACCATACCAGGCATTGCCTATCTTTCGGCAACCTCCCTAGCCAAATCTTTCCTATACCCAAATTTCCATTTCACCACCTTTTTACCTTCACCACCTTTTACTCTCAAACCCCTTCTCTATTCTCTCTATTAGTCTAATTTTTGTTAATTTTTGTTCTTTTGCCCTTTTTTGTCTCTTTTCAAAATCCCCTCTTGACCAATAACTTCTTGTAAATCAAAACTTTTTCAACCATAACTTTCCCTTCACCCTACCTTTCCGAAGGCAGGCAGACCATCGGAAGAATGTTGCCATTGGCTCGAACGGGTTTTTTCGTTGAGCTTTTCCCGTATCAGCAATCAGATCTCCTAAAACAATGCGCGTGTGCGACAGTGCGCGCGTGCTAACAAAAACTCATTTCCTTAGTCTTTAAGTGTTTTTAAAACTGTTCTAGTTGTAGTAATAAAATTGTTAGGTTTAAGTCCCTTCCCCTGGACAGGAGTCCTAACTCCACATTCCACCTGTTGTTCCAACCTGAGTCGAACCCGCTTCACCCGACCGTACATTCACCACGACCCTGCGCGACGTGGCTGTGCGGTCGGCTCTGAACCGGGATCCGACTCGGGTGCATATTTGTATGTTAAACATTTAATAAATCTGTTTTGAATTGAATTGAATTGGTAGTAGACAACCCCCAAATCCATAGCCAAGGCTGTGCGGAAGGGGGTTACACATTTGGAAAAACGCAGACATACATCCACACCCACCGGTGTTGTCAAAACCGGGGCTGGGGGTCGAACCCAGAGCGCGGTAGGTAGTCGATCAGCATATTCGCCACTCAATACGCCTTAACCGATTGAGCTATCGGGCCGGTAATAGTAAGTTAATATGAAAAGCTCTTCGAAAGGTTATAGACGTTTTATTATCTTTTACCAAAAGTCATAATAATAATAATAACCATTACAACGCTAACCAGATTAATACAACATCCTTTTCTTTAAGATATAAAATATAGAATAAATAAATGAATAATTTAAGTAACATAGTCTTTAAACCAACAAGGTTTCTTAGTTTCTCTTCGCATCCTGCTCGGACTTAAATTTGAATTATTAACTGCTATTTCGTTAGAGGCATCGATGTCAATGATATCATTATTTCCTTCCAAATTTCCGTTTACCATTGAAGTCTCTTCTAAATCGTCACTTTCCGCTACATCATGATTCTGAGAATGGGTTTGAGAAGAAGCCGGTACATAGTGATTTTGAGAATGGGTCTGAGAAGAAGCATTTATTCTGGTATCCAAGACATAAGCATCATTTCCAAAATCATTTTTAGTTGATAAATCCTGTTGTGGACTTGTAATCAACTGCCATCTGTTTCTTCTATAAGTTCCTTTGTCTGTTTTTATAATATATGATCTTGGTTCTTTGGCTTTACATAGTATTTCGACATATTCATTTAAATCTTTTACAAACACATTATCTCGTTTATTTAACTCAACTAAATCTTCGGTTCTGTGCTTTTTATTATAATATTTCTCTTGTTCACTGTTTTGCATCGTATTTTTGTCAAAAATTAAAGTCTTTACTAGGCAACATTGGAACATTAGTTTTTAATTTACGTCCCATAAATAACTCTGATGGGCTAAAACCACATAACAACGGAGTTGTTCTATACGCTAATAAAACATCAAAAACTTTATCTTTTGGATTTTTTAAAATAAATTCTTAGCAATTTTAACGACAGATTCAATAGAACCGTTTGATTGAGGATAGTATGGACTGCCTGTAATATGTACAAAATTGTACTCTTGTGCAAATTTTGTAAACTCTGACAAAAATTGAGGTCCATTATCAGTTCTGACAATTTCAGGTATACCAAATCTTGCAAATATCTCTTTGATTTTAGAAATTATTAACTGAGATGATAAATTATTGTTTAATAAAATGATCTCAAAATAGTGAGAATAGTAATCTGTAATGATTAAGTACCAATTTGAAAATTTAAATAAATCTATCCCTATCTTTTGCCATGGTCTGGAAGGTAAATAATAATTAATGGTTCTTTATGATTTGTACTAAACTATAAACATAGTTTACATCGCTTTACTAAATTTACAACATCATTTGAAACACCTAACCACCAAATACTTTGTTTAACTCTATCTCTACATTTGACAATGCCTTGATGGCCAGAATGAATAAAATTTAAACATTCTTCTTGTAAAATTTTAGGTATTATTATTATTATTCTGAACCTTTTAATAATAATTCTTCAGAAAAATTGATTTCATCTCGAAATTCAAAATGGGGATACAGTTCCCTGGACAATTTCCCTTTCCGAAGCCAACCTGACAAACAAAACTCAATCAACTGGCTACAAATTGGATCTTCCATTTGTGCACCTTGTATTTTTTTTAAATAATGATTTTTAACGGGCAAACTTTTAATAACAGACCTTACAAAAGTGTCTACTTCCAAAGTTAATTCCTCCTTCTGTTCTATCTTAGCATTTAAATCAATATTTCTAGATAAAGTATCTGCTATTACAATTTGTTTACCAGGAATATACTCGTAGTTATAACGCATTAATCCCATTCTGAATCTTTGCAATCTTGGCGATAAATTATCCAAAGATTTTGTAGTCAAAATTTGTAAGAGGGGCTTATGATCTGTTTCAAAAGTTATAGGAATGCCGACAACATACTCAAGAAAATTTTTCTGCTGCCCATGTCAGGGCCAACGCTTCTTTTTCAACTTGAGCGTATCTTTTTTCGGTTGATGTCAATAAACGTGAACAGTATGCTACTACCTCATATTGTTTTGAATCAGTAACTTGCAATAAAGAAGCCCCTAAAGCATATGAAGATGAATCAGCACTTATAATAATATTTTTTGAATAATCAAAGAATGCTAAGGAAGGTGCCCTTTGCAACTCATTGATAATCGTCTGAAAAGCTTCATCTTGAGAAACTCCCCAAATAAATTGATTATTAGATGTTAATAGAGAAGTTAGTGGTTCTAATATGTCACTTTTCTTCGAAACAAATCTAGCAGCAAAATTAATTAGGCCCAATAACCTAGATCATATATTATAAAAAGAGATCATCTTATTAAACAATATGGTGTTATAATTTCCGAATCCACGATACAAGGTGTTTACAAAAAGGTGTAAACACGTAATATTTAAAATAGAAGCCGTTTTATTTTCCGGCTTCGCCATCCGCTCCCATTGGATCGATTCTGATGTTTCTTTTTTTTTAAATATAGCTGTTTATTCACAGACGTGTCATCACTAAATTTTATTTTCTTAAATTGTTATCTTCATACATAAAAACGAAATAGAAATTGAAATAAATAAATGAACCTCAGCACTCGAACTATAATACCGTCCGATGCTCCCTACTACATCAAACTGCTCATGTAGAGGCCGTAATTGACCGAAAGGATCCGAGTAAATCAGTCAGTTTTCATCATGGAACGAAATGTTATTCCCATTTTAGGTGACGGCAATTGCTTATTTGTTAATTTGTTTATTTTTTAATATCATGAAAGTGTATTGTTGTTTGTGACCCATCTTATGCACCGCTGAATATGAAAATTTGTTATCGTTATATGATGCATACGTTGGTCATGTTGAATTGCATTGCATTGCATTAGTCAATTATTTTCTAATTATTTATTTAGGGTATATGGAGACGATAACAACGGAGAAAGTTTTGACTAGGGTTCGGAAAATATTATTAGTAGCTAATTATAATCGAGAAAATATCAAATTGCTAAAAAATGATTTTAATTTTAACTCTTTCAAGGGCGCCGTAACATCAATTGTACTAGGAAGGAACTACATCTAGTTGGGTAGTGGTCTACAATACGTACCATTCAAGCAAGTAATAATAATAACAATAATATTAATAACCGATAATATTTTATGGACATTTAAATAAAATATGTTGACAAAATTAAATTTAATAATATATCTATCAAAAAGCAGAGTTCGTTGTGCCTCAGAGTATGACAAACTATGTTCTTCCACTCATCCACATGCATGTAGCATAAATTAATAAAAAATCATGCCTCTATAGGACTTTCCAACATAAATTCCTTGCCCCTGAAAGAATTAATGACCTGTATTTTATAATCTTATTTTACTAAAACATATTTGGCCCACTCTTCATATTTTTATCTTTAAGTTGTAGAGATACAGTTGAAGTAATCTTAATAGTGAGCTGGTATGAGGGGCGAGAGGAATGAAATAGGCGGCAACTAGATCTCCCGTCTTTACACCACTTTCACATTAAGTGAGAGAGAAGACATCGGCCATTCGATGTCGACTATCTGACGTGGCCTGTGGGCGTAAACTTATGAGTGTGTTGTTTAACCTAGGACCGCAATTAGAGACACCGCAGTCGAGCTTATACTGTCGGGGTGAAGATATAATTCGATAATTACTTTATACTTCTTTATTTGATGCGTTTTTGAAAATAAGTGTAGTAAGTTTTGTTACCAATTCATAGCAGTGCTTTGGCGGATACTGTAAGTGTAATGTTATAAAAAGTAAACGAGCGAACAATACAGTTAAATCCGGCTCTGCGTTCTGCACCTCTTGCCTCTCAACGTCGCGTCGCTCACAAATGTGATTACTTCAACTATACATAACTTTCATTTAATTCGGCCGGGTTACGTACCGTTGCGTATGGAACACCCTGTATATATATGAATATATAAACGAAATATAAAGGTCAACGTTTATTTCATAAATATACAGTGTGTCCCAGGATAGATGTAAAAAGAGGTGTAATAATAATAATAATAATAGTTTATTACAAAAGAACAAATGGACCAAAAAGTTTGGAATTTTGGAATGGTATTTGGGGATTGAGTCCTGCTTGTTGTAAAACTAAAGTATAGTAGAATGACTTGATTTGGTGTTCTACAGGGTGTTTTATAAGCAAAGTTGTAAAAATCACCACTAATAAAGTACCTTTATTTTTAAAAATATGAAAAAATTCCACTAAGAAAAGTTATTTAGAATGAAATTTTATCCTCTGTACGTACCAAATTTCAGGAATATAAAATTATTTTTTGAAACTTCCCATTTTTTGCGACTTAAGAGTTGAATTCATATTTAAAGTTGTGTAGGAGCAAATGTTAATCATCTCAAAAAGTAGGCTATTGGTAAATAAAAAATTGAATATACGAGATGTAAGAAGGTATAATGTTAATCAAACTAATTGTAAAACAAGAAACAATTACTAACAGAAGATTATTGAGGTTTAAAAATTATAACAAGTAATAAATGTCAAAAACATAACAGATTCACAAACAAATTAATTATTGACCAATACAAAACAATGTTTACAATTTTTTATTATTCGACGTAGCTATCACCCACATCCACACACATTTCGATCCTTCGCCTGAAGTCCTTAAAACTGTTTCGAATATGATCTAACGGTATGTAGTTTACGGCATTTGTAATTCTCTGCTTCAATACTGCTACATCGTTAGGAAGTGGTTCAGCGTAAACCAACTGCTTGAGGCGACCCCATAAAAAGAAATCCAATATTGATAGGTCTGGGGATCTCGCCGGCCACTTGATCGGTCCATTCCTGGCAATCCAATTTTCTCCAGAATTTAAATTCAACCACCGATTAACCATTTCTGTGGAGTGGCCAGGGCAACCATCATGTTGAAAATGAACTAAAGGCATATCTCTTAAAATATTTAAATTTTCTTCAGAAAATCTTTCAAGAAGCTGTAAATAAGTGTGCTGGTTTAACCTTCCCTCAATGACATAAGGTCCAATAACTCCAACGTGATAAGAAACGGCACACCACACATTTACTTTTTTATAATATTGTCTTCTACAATGAATTCTAAAATTTGGATTTTCAGAAGCCCAAAACCGACAATCTGAGATGAAACAACGTTATGAATGTGGATTCATCTGAGAAAATTATGAAATGATGAAAAAACTCTTCCATGATTTTTTTCTCCAATGGTCAAACAAAAATCCAACCTACGGCCATCATCTTCCTCTTCAAGCGTATGTTTATAATTTGCTTTATATGCCCTAATTTTCTTTCCCTTGTAAATTCTTTGGAGTTCAGACTTGCTAATATTAATAAGAGCTGATCTCTCTCTTAGTGGCATCCTATGATTTTCTATAACAGAGCCATGAGCTATAACATTGTCTTCATCATATGCTTTTATTTTTCTTTTCATGTTAAGAATACTACCAGTAGCCAGAAACTTTTTAATTATTCTCATAGCCTGAGTACGTGACAAAGCAGTGTTTGGAAATTTCAAATTAAATTGGCTTACCACTTCTCTTAGCGAGTTTTCACCGCCAATTCCGTAGCATTGCACAATATAAATTTTTTCACGCACTGTGAGTACCATGTTCACTTAATTTTTTATGCTTGGTTCGTTAATTTGAAACAGAAATTAAGGATAATATTGACTACGTTTGACAGATATGTCAATAATAAATGATAAATGTGTATCCACTGCTTTTCTCATAGCCTACTTTTAGCTTCTACATAACTTTAAACATTAATTCACAAAAAATAATTTCTATGCAGTTTTAATTGAATGGTTCAAAATAAAATACTAATTTATTGAAAAAAATGGAAAGTTTCAAAAAAATAATTTTATATTCCTGAAATTTGGTATAGAGGTATAAAATTGCATTCTAAATAACTTTTCTTAGTGGAATTTTTTCATATTTTACAAAATAAAGGTACTTTATTAGTGGTGATTTTTACAACTTTGCTTATAAAACACCCTGTAGAACACCAAATCAACTCATTTTTTGTATACTTTAGTTTTACGACAAGCAGAACTCAATCCCCAAATACCATTCCAAAATTCCAAAATTTTTGGTCCATTACACCTCTTGTTACATCTATTCTGGGACACACTGTATAAGAATTATCGTATAGAAATGTATCTGTATTTATAAAATTTCTTGAAACTAGATTATTCCATTTTAATAATGGAATTGAGAACCGAGTTCCATAAATATTACATCGGCTTCCCTTGGAATTTCCTATTGTCCATTTTCAAGACAACATTGTATATAACTGCCGATAAAACGGAGGTTCTGTACAATTTAACGCTTTAATTAGTAGAGGCTATGTAAAACAAAACACCCTCATTTCTTTCAATACAATAAAATTGCCCGTAAAGTAATTGACATTAACTCCAACTGACCTGATCTGGATTTATTGTCCGTGTGCGGCGTTTATTTGTAAAAGAAGTCAACCAATTAAGGCAGACGTTCAAGACTATTTTAAAGTCGTTCTAACAGGCATTTAAAAAGGACTTAAAGGTATATATAAAACTAGTCCTTACAATTAAGCTGCGGTGCTGTACGGAAACATTAGCAACAATTACGGTTATACACGGCCTTGTATGTAGCTCGTTATTATTTATACATTCCGTGTTCTCCATGTCGTTTCTGTCTTCTTTGTAATTTGCTTTAACTTTGGGAATATTCTGGAAATTGACTTACTTTGTTTCAGATTATGTGCTCGTCAAATATTATATCAATTTGCTGCGTTTCGTCAGCGAATCAAATAGGCAGAGAGCCCGCGACAAAATTGTACCATCATAAACAATTTCGATGAAACATTATATAGTACAGTACCTAGAGGTAAAAAATATGCAAAACTTCGGAATAATGTCATATTGAACGGATTTCGTTCATTTTTGGCAGTATAATAGTAAATGCTTCACAGAAAAGCTTCTATATTGTGCGGGGCGTTGCTAATTTATAGGGGGTGGATGCCACCCCCTCTCAGGGAGTGGCACTTAATATATATTTATTGGAGTTGAAGTAGAATCAAATTTTAAGAAGGAAATTACACGTTTTCCTATATAGTGTATGTACATCTTAAAAAAATAATTTTCCTCAGAAACCTTTGTTTCGAAGGGCCGAGATTAACGAAGCGTCAAAAGTAGTACATGATATTAAGTGAACATCGTATATGAGATCGATTTCAGTTAATTACTGATTAATTAGGGCAACAAAATAAAAAAATTTTACCGAAAAAAAATTTTACCGAAAGAAAAAGATCCCAAATCCCGCCCCCTCTAATTCCGTCATTTTTTTTCGGAATTCAAAATATAAAAAAGGGATTTTAGCAAATTCTATTCTGTTTAAATTCTAATTCTATTTAAATTAGCTAGAGTAGTCTATTGGCGTAGGAGCTAAAATTAAAAAGTTGCCAACTGTAGAAGCTCAGTTAAGACCAAGCTCTTATCCCCGCCGACGCGATGGTAATATCGATAGTACCGCTGACTTTAGTTTTTACCCTTAATGATATTTAACATTCCGGCCATAAACTGATTTTTGCGGCGCAAGAGAGTTAAACTCTATTGATCACCTAATTAACTGTCAGTGTTGCAGCGTTATATTGGTTTCTCTTACAACGTTCACCATTTCCATAATCACTAATCACTAGTATGTATACACTACTCAGGTATCCATATTTACTTTGCATTTGGGCCTTCTTTACGTGCAAGGGGTTAATTGTTGACAAAATATGCATACGACACTGGACACTTCGGCATTTTTTTTAAGTATGGCGTAATCTTCGGACAAGACTGGGAAAAAAACATAACATAGGTGAGTCCCCAGACATGCTACAGAAAAAAATTCAGGCTGGTACCCCAGGGATAAGTTACCCTAAAAAAAATTTGAAAATAATATATATGTTTTTTTTACTGTATCTGTTTTCGGAATTTGAGCATGATTTTTTATTTAGTACTTTCTCAGTAGGTCTTTAACATATATTTTTTACAAAACGATTGAATGCGCCGTTTCTTAGAAAAAAAATAGTTTTGCTAAAATCAACCCTCCCTTACTCACCCCAAACCGGTCCCTTTTTCGGGCTAATATTTTGTGAAATTGCTACTTTCCAAGATTGCTTCCTACTGCACAAATATAAGCGCCAGACGCTTGGGGGCAGTCACACCATGCTTACCCGGCTATGCCCAATTTGCGATTTTTTGCCGTACATGGCTCACATTTTAGTAGTTATCTCCGAAGCAAAAAAAAAAAATCAAAATTCTGATGGTAACAAAAGATTCGTAGTGAAAAATACTCACTTGACTTTATTTTTTATTTCGAGCTAACTCCCACCGTTTCGGAGATATCTGCGAGAAATAGCAAAAAACAGCTTGCATTTCGGAGCCGAAAAAATCGTAAAAACATGCAATCTTGGCACGTTCATATTTTTCGAAAAACACCATTGAGACGGCCGTACGATGTCGCGATGTAAAGAGGAAGTCTTCCAGATAAACCTGATCGTAAATTGCACTGCGAAATTCGAAAATTCGGCTCAGCACGAACGAATCAAAAGAAGCATTTTGTAATATTTCAGAAAATCGATTTTTGCAACATGTTTATTTTTTACTCATTTTTGCAAGACTTATAGATTGGTAGAATTGCACCTTCATCATAGATACTATCTAAACTTTCTCGGGAAAAAGATCTAGCTTTATAGAAATGATTTCGCGAAAACTGTCGCTATCTCCCTGGCTATATTATATTCACCACGCGTTTTTAACCATTTTTTTTGGAAATAACCAAATTTATGACGGCAATTTGCTTAAATTAAGTTAATAAGACAGCACTACATAGAAAAATGCTGTCAAGTGTAAAAAATTTTAGATAATAGCCACACAAATATTTATTCCCATATCTAGTAGAAGTATAGTAACACAAAAAAAATTTTTGAAAATTTTTATTGTTCAAATAGGCTTAGAACGTCATGAAATGTCGAGATTTTAAGTATGAGCAAAAAGAAAATTCTGTCTGTCGGTTTGTCTGTCTATCGGTCTGTCTCTTTGTCTATAACTTTTTTGTGCGCACGTTTACTCTGGAACCGTTTAAGATATTGACTTGAAATTTGGTACACATGTATTTTAATGAGTTCTGGAACTAGACTATATTTTGATCTTAAATGGGGGTAAAGCAATAAGAGTCCGTAAAATTGGTATTTAGTGTATATAAAAGCAGTCAAGGTCTCAAAAAATTTTTTGGCTTAGCCACCCCCATTGCTCTTATATGGTAAGTTTTAAAGCATTCTGTAAGACCTAATTATAAAGCTAATTTGCTTCTAGGATAATATGTATTTGTAATGGGTTTATCATACCAACATAAAACTCTCCATAAAGCTAATTAGTTTTATTAACGTCTTAAATTCCATTTAGATTTAAAGAGGCTTTAAATTATTCTTTATGGTTTTTAACATATTTGCAATAAAATCATTTTAAATCCTTTTTAAAACTAGACATTTTCAATGCCGATTAGTACTTATTAAAGGCCATTACAAAACTGGACTCTTAAAACATCCTTGACAAATGTTGTGATAAAACCTTTATGAAGAAAAAAAGGCCTCTATAAATCTAAAAGGAAAATTTTAATTCCATAAAACACTTTCTAAAATCCCAATAAAACATTTATTAATAAACAATATGTCTGCCTGAGGTGTCGTTGATGCATGTGTGTACATGTATAAGTATTTAGAATACATACGCGCGCGTCACACTGTCAAATTATTTTGAGGTTGAGTTTTAAGTTTTTTGTATCAAATGTCAACGCGATTCATCTTGGAGACGGTTCTTTTAAATCCCAAACGTTTTATTACAGCTTTTATCAAGTCCGTGTGATCTTCATCAAGTGCATTTGCATTTATGTAAGGAAGGGATTATTTGTGATAGTATACAAAAAAACTAAAATGACTTAATTTAGAGTAAATGTTCTAGGTCATTACTATTATTAGAATATATAGTTTAATGAGAGGACTGTAAAATGACAATTAGGTTTTTAGTTGGCCGGCCATGTTTTTCTTATTATATAAAAATATCCAAAGTCAATCTCACAATTATAATTATTAATAATTCACTTTTTCTTTAGCAAATTAAGGTAGAATTACAAGAAACGACTGAAGATTACCGTGGGAACCGAGAAGCAGCCTACTTTTTTGAATTTGCTGATTACGCGTCTATGCAAATTTTTTATGGATATTAAAATCATCATTATTTCTGAGGCGCCCTTGTTTTTTGGGCCTTTCTTTTGTAGTTTTAACGATAAACTGTCGTTGGTTTTAATTTTTTTGTCATACTTGATGTCTTTTTATTACCTTTTAAATCGGCCTTAGAGAGGTTATAGTGCCACTCTACGCTTGTTAAATTTCAAATTCCATTTTATCTTCAATAAGTCTGATGGTGTTTGCTTAAATCAGTTTAGAAAAAATAAATGCAATAATAAAATTATTTGGATTCCTTCGTGGACATTCTTATAGCTTCTCAGTTCTAATATGGACTTATCGAAGTTTTAAAAACCAGTTTTAAGGTAGCCTTCTAGGTGTTTTCTAGAAATGCAGGAAGCTAATACAAAAGCTTCCGACAGCTTTAAAATAGGTTTTAAGAAAGGTTTTAAAACGGCCCGAACAAAGTTTTTAAGAGCGGCACTATGCCTCACTAAAGAGATTTATGATGGAATTTAAAAAGGCCTTAACAACCTTCATAAGGATGGGCCCTTTTAGTCTACAAGTCGCTTTATGATGGTGTTAAGGATATTGTTACAGCAAAATAGATTTTTCAAGGCATTTTATAAATAGTTGTATAGCACCCTTGTATATATTTAAGAAACCAAAATTGTTCCTTAGGAAACTAAGTGGACGCCTTGCCAGATTAAGTTAAAAAAATGCTGGTTAGTGATATTTCAACAGATATGGACAATCAAATAAATGTCCATTAACGAGTTTAAGAATTTTTTTTTGTATTGCCTCATACTCGCATTGACAAAAATATATCTTCTTGTAAATAAATGTATTTATTAGGTATGTACGAACTTATACTTTTCTTGAAGCAAAAGAAGTATCTGATTTTTTTTTAATGGCATTGGACCGTAATCCATTAGCCAGAGTAAGTATTTGATTTACGTATGTGAATTTATTTCATTGCGTATGTATGAAACAAAGTATTCTTGATTGAAAACATTATATTTTTATCATCTGTGTCTACATCAAACCATTTTCATTAAAATGATTACCTACCTATAATCTTTTACATGATTAGAGAATATTATTTAGGTATTATGCAAATCACAACTTACATAATACCTAAATAATATTCTCTAATCATGATAAAAGCAAATAAATAAAAAATAATTAATTGTAAAATATAATCTTTTACGTTTTCACAAATTTATGAAACTCATATTAAACTGTCTGCTACGCTAGCAATTACTCTTAAAATCTTTCGGTGCACATTTGAGATCACATGCATATATGAAGAGATATGGTTATAAACATTAGACTTACCTTTCTAGTTTCATCCTCGGTCCTTTGTGGTTCGTTCATCTAGTCAGACACAGTAACAACATATCAAATGTGTTTACACTGCACTTTAACCTCGCCACATTCTCATTGATTAACTATAACATAACTGCAACAACACATTTTAAACAGTTTTTCCCGAAATTATATTTTCCAAAATTTTATATATTTTAAATAAGCCGCAATAATATGTCTAGACAAAACCAGCGCGGTTCACAACAATTACAACACTACTGATATAAATGCGCAAGCGCAGAGTTCACGCGCAAATTTTTCTTGTATCAGCCTGCTTTGTTTATCACATAAACGGCTAAAGCAATACTGGTAGAACTTTTTTTGCTTTCGACGATTAGAAATACGTCTTGCATTAAAACATTCTACTTATTAACATACATGAATGTGACATTTATTTTGTGCAACTGGTGTAAGATTTCCATTGGATTACTTTAAAAGTTTATTTTCAATGAGAAATAATAGATATTTGAGTGAAAATATGACGTCTTAATAGACATCATCTGATTCATGTATTATTCCAGTTAGCCCATCTTTGCTGCATGTTATGTCTGGCAGCATTCCGCCATCTGTCGTGGTTGTCTGATTGGTCTACGACCTCGACAAATTTATTTCACGTCAGCTTCTTAGTGACATCGGTCCAAGGTTTAGAAGAGTGTCCTCTTCACCTCTTGCCATATGGTTTTCCCTAAACTATAAACCATCTATATTGCCCATTCTGATTACTTTCTGACCTAAAGATATTGAGATACGAGAGAACACGATGGTCATTTAAAATCTTAGGGATTTGTATTTCATATTATTAAATTATACTTCATGCACTAGATGACGAGTCAATTTATACCACAAATACTTCCACATTCACGTAATGGAGTGAATGTATAGTAACTATTAAAAAAGAATTTTTTTTTTTTAAATTATCTTATTATATTATTATTATTATATAAATTAGATTTTAAGTTTGAGAAAAAGAAATTATGCCTGTTAGTCAGTGTTTTTTTTTGTGCGCACGATTGCCCTGGAAAGTTTTAGTATAATATTGACTTAATACAGGGTATCTGCTCTATGTGTACAAACATTTTGCATAATAATATATTGACCCGAAGAAGCAAAAAAGTCTTACAAAATTCTAATTTACTCCAACGGTTTTGCTTAAATTAACTGATTTCTAAAAAACCGATATTTTCAGGCCAGGTAGTATTCGGGTATAATCTATAAAATATTGCGTAGGTCAGTATTGCAGTACAGTTCAGTGTCATCTTGCGACCTACATCTCCCTTTTTATTATGTTTATTCTAATGATAAATCGATATAAAAAACTTTTAAAAACGCCGGTGTCTCTTTCATAAAAGGAATCCTCCGCTATCGGCGCCGATGGTTCAAAAGAAATGTTTTTCATACTTCGTTGTTCAGCCGTAGGTTGGCTCGCCGCTTCCAAACATACAGTGTTGCCAATGTGTTCGATTTATCTAGTTTTAAAGTAAATTTATAGGAAAAACAATAAAACCGTGTAATGAACGAGATGATGAATTAAGGTAGGCGGTGCCGTAATTCGGCAATTCCTCCTACATCGCTGAATTGATACAAAAAATTTCTTGATAGACTTTTAGAGACAACTTGGTACTACACTATTTGTAAATGACAGTTTAGCAACACTGCAAAACTCATGTTATTGGTATTAAAAGTGAGCCCGATATTCTTGTCCTTCCGTCTTCTGTTTATAGTTGTACTGTCTAAACTGAAATCATTGCCACTATCATCCAACCCCATTATTAAAGAAGGTAAAAAAATAAAATTGTGCTTTAGTATGTGCACAAGAACCAAAGGAATCAACATTTTTTTTTAGCATTAGGCTCCCCCCCACTAAAGTCACATTGTTTTGAGCCTCTCGATTCTCGGAACTCCAATATTGCCACCTTCGACTAGAAAGGATACGGCCTTAGAGGCGTTCAGGCATAATCCCACGGATGATAGCTTCACATCACTGTCCGCTCGAGCGATTGCCTGAACCAAATGTTCAAAACTGCGGTTCTTCTCGTACTGAGCGGGTACTATTGCAACGACGAGTCATCAGTAGGGTAAAATTAACCTGTTTCACTACGGTCTAAACCCAACTCACGTTACCTATTAGCCAAGACAAAATTAACCAGTTAATAGGGAACGTAAGCTGGGTAGACCGTCGTGAGACAGTTTAGTTTTACCCTACTGATGTGTCGTCGTTGCGATAGTAATCCTGCTCAGTATGAGAGGAACCGCAGGTTCGAACATTCCCAAGGCCGTATCCTTTCTAGTCGAAGATCGCAATTATATCTCTTGGGGTTCCGAGAGTCGAAAGGCTCAAAACAATGTGACTTTACTAGACGGTAGCGGTTCGCCTATTCGCCATCGAGATCGACGGTCGACCTGGGATCGATCTTCACCTCACTATTGGGGAGGGCGGAAAAATAAAATTGTGATTTAGTGTGTTTACAAGAACCAAACACCTCATTTTTTTTCCACCAGCTATCCCTACTGCCACTTCTTTAATAATGGGATGGCGGTGGTAGTGGGGGACTTGAATGGGAAATCTGGACGTTGAAATAGTGATTCCTTAGACAGCGATTTTATTATATGATTCTATTTCACATATAATTTTTTCATCGTAATGGTTTATGATGGTACAATTTTATCGCGGGCTCTTGGGCTAAAATTAATAGATTTAGCGGTCAATATCTATGAGGACTTTTCCTTTTTTGAATCTATAAATCATTATCGTTACTCGAATACTTTGTATGTACAATTTATTACCTGAACACGTTTGTCAGGGATTGAACTGCAGTAAAACGAATAAAGATGCAGGCTGGGCGTTGTCGAGAATTACATTAACTGAACTATTTATTATCGATCCATTTCACTTGATTGTATTCAGATTAATATAACCAGAGACACATGTTTAATAGTTATAACATGAAAATGTTTTTGCAGATAAACCTTTTTACACCTCAATGGATAATGTCCGCCTATCTATTTAGACATATTTAGACATTCTTTAGCTTGGTTAAGAGAAAAATTTCCATCAAAGTAAGCACATTTTACGAGTATCATAGTAAGTATTAGATTAATACTAAAGCTTTTTATTGTATAAGTTTTGTATTAAGATTAAACAATACCAGTGCATTTGCTGGGTATGCTTCTGTATTCTGTATGTCTCTTATTTACTAGACAAGTGGCCATTTGGAACTGGTAATCGTCTAGTGGCTTCTAGAAAGTTGGATGATAGTCGTGCGTCGATTTTTTTAAAATGGTAACTCCATTTTAAAAAATCGACGCCATTTTTTACTTAATTATCTCGAAAAATAATGCTATCGAAAGAGGATGAGAGCGAGAACGAGAGGCGGTGATAGAAACCGAAAGCAAGAGCGAGAGGTGGGTGATCGAGACCGAGAATTTGTCGTACTTCCGCTCTCGTTCTCGGTTTGGAAAAAAATACGAAATCAAACATGAAAGAACTATATTTTTTTTTCCTTATGGGTTGCGGTCCCGAAGCCCCGCTGTGCCGAAGCTTAAGCTTATTGTACCCTATAGTCTCGTTATTCCATTAATCCCGTTCCTCTCCAAAAGGAGAGTATACGGTCAATGGGAGCTCTGGCTATTTCTTCTGGGGTTACGGTTAGTCCCCCGAAGTGTGAGAACCTTCCAGCTACTAAAGCTGGGCATTCACATAGTATGCGGTGAGGAGTTTCTTCATCCTCACCACACATCCTGCATTCTGGATTATCTTTCACACCTATGTTAGTTAGGTGTTTATTCAGTGTGCAGTGTCCTGTTAGGATTCCCACTGCCCATCTCAGCTGTTTTCTGCTCAGCTTTAGCAATTCATTGGTCTTTGTCATGGATGGCCCGCCGGTGATGAACATACGTGACTGCCTCATCCCCGGCGCGCCGGTCCAGTACAATATATGTTTCTGACTCAATAGTTCCTTTACCATTCCTCTTGCGGTATTGTATGATATCCCGCAGGATGGCTCAGGTCCCATAAAGGCTGTTTTTGCACTTTCTTTGGCCAGCTTATCTGCTTTTTCGTTGCCTTCATAGCCCTGGTGTCCGCGCGTCCACTCCAGTTGTATACTGTTGTGTTCCGCCAGTTTCGCTAGGGATTCAAGGCAGTCTTTTACCGTTTTGGAACGTATCTCTACTGCATCAGTATATGACCTCCGTATCATTTCTTGTGCACAGAAGAACTATATTTAAATTTGGAATTAAATTTTTGGAGCCAACCAAATGAAAGAATGTAAAGTTAGTTCGTTCTTTTGTATTATTTAAAAAAGTTGTTAAAAATACGCAAACGCAAAATGACTAATTTTGATTTAAAGTTTAAAACAATGCAGTGTTTATGGCTAAAGAAGAAAATATTACCCCTGAAATGTTAAATTATATATTATAATTCTATAAGTTTTTTATTTTCGTAACAAATAATTTCTATGTATTTTCTGCGGTTATTACTAGGAGTGATTTTAGATACTTTTGTAATGGTTTAGTTTTTCAATTATATGAAAATGTTTCTTAAAGTTATACTTTACTTTTATCTTGTTTTATATTAGACAACATACATAAGTTCGAGGTGACTATTATCCCTTTGTGGCCTGATAAAAAACGACAAGAGATACGATTATAGCCCTTATGAACCTTACGATTATCATTAATTTACATAAGAATATCTACTCTAAAGACTTTGGGACTTCTTATCTGAGTTGGAAATAATTTTCGTGTGGAAGATATTGCCTACCAGTTCTACTGATATCGTTATCCAATTTTTTTTCCAATGGACAGTTTGCTATTCAAATGTTTTACTCGGGAATCTTCAGTGCTGCGTACCTCTACACATGAGACACTGAGACATCATTCTTCTACCAAGTACATGAAATCAAACAACTCTTGACAAACGAGTCTCAACATTATCTCACATAATGAAAAAGAAAAATAAAAAGATCATACATTCTTTTTCTCACAAAATTCACATGATTTCATTATTTCATTAATTCATTGTTTGTCAAAGTTCATTTTTGCGTACATAGGGTGGTCCCACAGCGTAACCACTAGTCCACTCTTCGCATAAACGAAAACGAAAGTAGTACTTATCAGCACATTTCTAATTTTTTAAACCGCAAATATTGCTCGGAGACAAACAAATAATGAGTGAGTGAGTGTTAGCTGGAAAAAGAACGACAGTTTTTTGAAAAAATCAATCAGTAACTATAAAATTTATAAAATATTTTAATTAAAAAATTGCATCTAAAATAGTTCTTACAAACATAAAAAAATGTAAAGTATACTACATAGTGGTTACGTATTTTGCTAAGAGAGCTGGCATCATCATGGTGATTCAATATTAATAACTAAACATATTTCTAACTTAAAATATTAGTGATTTAGTGGAATAGCAAAATAGTCATCGTTGTATACTACACATATTTCGCCAACCAAATTTGCATCATAGAAATATTTAAAAGAAAAATAAAATAATAAAGATGTAGTTTTTGTAACATGTGAACTCATGTACTCTCCACCCGGGCACAGTACACCGAGCACGCAGCAAGTAAACATTGTCTGTATTTTTTAACTTGTTGACGTTTTTTATCTTCTCAACTTTTTAAGAAGTTTTTAGTAATAAGTAGTACTGTAGAATATTTTTTTACAAAGATTTTAATAACGAGCAAATGCATCGATTTTTTTTCTAATTTTATCCATATCTTGATGACGAAAGCTGGCTATACTATTTTAATAAGCATAGGTAGGTATGTACACACATTACTTTTCCCTTTTGTTGATAATAATAATTATCAGAATAAATAATTTATTCTTATCCACTAGTTTTTCAATTAATGAGTACGGATAATAAATAGCTATCTGTACGATAGATCAATCATCGTCGAAACAACGTAATTGTAGAATACGAAATTAATAGTGGGCTTCTTCAAGACTCAGTTCTGGGACCCACGTTGTAGAATATACTAACTGATGGGGCGCTGAGAATGAAATTGCCGGAGGGAGTAATAGTAATTGCATATGCGGACGATCTTGCTACCATAAAACAACAGAAGGGTTAATTAGTAGGCTAAACCCACTAGAGAGAAGATGGACGAATGGATGACAACGAACATACTAGAATTAGCACCGAAAGCAGTGATACTTACCGGAAGAAGAGAGATACCTCCCATTAATTTTCGATTGAGGAAGAAGATAATTATTCCTATTAAGCCGATCAAGTACCTAGGAGTTATTAGACGAAAATTTGTCATACTAGGAACGCCTAGAGTATGTGGTGGCAAAAGCAATGAGAACAATTGCTGCGTTTGTCGGAGGATCCTCAGCTGGCAAAAGGCGACTGCTAAGCTCGGTTGCGGATTCGATAATGCTGTGGGCTGCACCGATTTATAGCAGAGCTATGGATGAGCTGAGCCACTGGAATATAATCGCAAGTGTACAGAACACAATGGCTCTTGAGGTAAGCAGTGTGTACCGAACTGTACCGCGGGTGACTGTGGCTGAGAGCAGGAATCTCACCTGTGAGGCTAACAACAAAAGAAAGCAAGGAAAAATATGAAGTAAAGGTGGACTAGTCTAAAATAAAGAAACCGGAGACAGACAAAGTTGAAGAATGGCAAAGGCGATATGGCAACTGTCACGAAGAGGAGAATGGGCAAGAATGCTGATTCCAGATTTGAAGCCGTGAATAGACAATATGCATCTAAATAATGCCTAACAGGACATGTATACCAGCAAGTGAACTGATCGCCACAACATGGTTGTTTTCGAGATTACCTCTATCACATAGGTAAAGCAGCAGGCAAATGCTACGAATACTGTGGAGGATTAGATACCGTGGCTCACGCAATATTTAAATACCAAATGAGGCATGACTAGGGGGAAATAGCATACAGGCACTTTAATAAACCCATAGGACCAAGAACAATCATTAACATAATGTTACGAGGCGAAAAGGAACGGAAACTCGTAAATGAAATGGTAACGAAAGTAATGGCAGTAAAGAAATAGACAAAAGGGAGAGGCAGAAAATCATAACCTAATCATGCCAAAGTGTGGAAGGGAGACGTATGGTTGAGTACAATCACCATCGAAGAGACAAAAAAAGAAGTGGGGCAGGATTACTAGCAAAATTAATAAGCAAATTGAGAAAATGTATTGACGTAAAATATTATAATGTATTTTATTGGTGTGACTCTGTAATCACTTTAAATTGGATTCGAGCAGCCCCAAATAATTGGAAAACTTTTATGGCAAACCGCGTTACTGAATTATAACATATAACATCTAACCCTGGGGATTTTATATCTCGCGGTCTGTATCCTGTTCAAATAAGTAAAGTTAATTCATAGCCTGTATGACTAGCAGAAAATAATTCACAATGGCCGCTGCTGGGGCTAATTATTGAAAATAACTTGCTGGAATCATGAACAATTCAGACTATTGCAACATGTCTCATAAGTAATACGAGAAATCCTAATAAAATAATAATTAAAGGTCCCCTCACAGCTAAAGAACTTGAAGTTACATTAAACAGATTGATTGAAATTGCTTAGTGTGAGGCATTCTACATGGAAATAAACAAATTAGTAGAAAGTAATTAATCGATTCTAGAAGTCACTTATTGCAACTTAATCTATTCGTAAATGAAGAGGAAAGGGTCGGAGACTGCACTGAACAATTGTATTTTAATTATTGTACAAAGTATCCAATAATTTTAACTTAATTCCATCAGGTAACATACTTAATTATAAAAAGTGAACATTTACATTTACCTCACTGTGATGCACATTAATTACTAGCTTCTTTGCGAGATAAATACCGCCGTATTTCAGGCAAATACATATAGAAAATGTGTGGATCCTATTGTATTTAAAACCTCGTCACTATTTTAATTTAGACATGCTCTAATAATCTGAAAATTCCAAGTAACAAAGTTATGATGTAAGATTATCTATACAGCACTATAGACATGCAGTCATTAAACAAACTATATTTATTGAGAAAAAAATACGTCTGAAAATGGGAGATACAAACTGAAAAATATATATAATTTTTCTTGAAATCTGACATTAAGACTTTTAATTAAATGGCCCAAATGGTATCTCGATATTTTATGCGCTACCGAGACATGAATAACAGGAAATAAATAATGGATTTTATTGGTGGTTTTGCGACACCACACAGAAAAATCATCGATAACGTCAAAACCGTTCAATACGTCGAAGGTATTATTTTTGTGAATAACCAATGAAATGAGAAATGTATGTTAGTATAACTTGTTTTCTAGAGATAATGTGTATTCTAGTTATGAGCGATTCAATTATTTAGAATGCCCCCATTTCGACCTGTAACTCCCAAACAAATTGTACGTGAATTATCGAGCGAGTAATCGAATGACATAAACTATATATCTGCTCAAAAATATGAAATCAGAATCACAACAAAACTGTTTCACAAGTTAACAGTACTTGGAGCCTCATGGTACTGAAATTGATAGATAGATAGATTTATTCATGTTAAAAATTTATAAAAAATTGTACACACGTCAAACAGTTACACTTACAAATAGGTAAAACACAATACAATAGATTTAAAATTATGTAAAAATGGCCGAAATTGTAATAAATGGAATAAAAAGCTATATAAAATCAAACAGAAAAAAAAATATAGTGTTTGTCATATCACAGAACATAAGTTTAAGTAAAATTACAATTTACAATTTCTCTCACTATATCTTCATTTGAGAAGAATGCATTTTTTAGCAGAAAACCTTTTATTGTGGATCTAAATTTTTGTTTAGGTAAAACTCTAATACGGTCATCTAATAAGTTGTATAATTTAATACCATGGTAATTAACACCAGTCTGCCCTCTAGTTAGCCTTGTGTACTCAGTTCTTATGTTATCTCTACGACGTGTTTCATAGTGATGGAAGTCAGCATGGGTGTTAAAAGTAGGTAAGTTATCATGGACATGTGTAATACATTGTAACGCGTAAATGCTAGGTAAGGTGAGTATTTTAAGTGAAATAAAGAGTTGTTTGGTGTCATCCCGGTATCCCAAACCACCCACAATCCTGATTGCCCTCCTCTGGAGACCAAAAATTCTATGTCTACCAGAAGAATGCCCCCAGGCGAGAATGGCATAAGATAGTCGAGAGTGACATAATGCATAATACGCAGTTTTTAATACATCCGACGAAACTGTATTTGACAATTGTCTAAGAGCATATATACCTTTAGATAGTTGTTCAGCAAGATAATCAACATGGTCATTCCATCGTAAACATGGATCAATAAGGACACCTAGAAACTTTGTACAAGTGGGGTTATTTGGTACATTTCTCAAATCGCGAGTACTTGAAATAAGTTTTACAGTTTTCTCTTCGTTAAGTGCAAGAGCATTAGGTGTAAACCATTTTTTTGCATTAGATAATACATTGTCACATTTTAATATTAAGTTCTCTAAGTTAGGGTCAGAGATTTGTAAAGTCGAGTCATCTGCATAAAAGATGCAATTGACATTCTCGAAGGCATTTGGCACATCATTAATATAAATCAGGAATAAAACTGGGCCCAAAATTGAACCCTGTGGAACTCCCGAATTTATATGTAACACCTCAGAAGATATTCCATTTAATCTGACTGATTGCATACGATTTTCTAGATAGGATTTGATAAGTTGGATATTTGTCCTGTTAAAGTTGTATTTGTTTAATTTCTGGATCAGCAAGACATGAGATACACAATCAAATGCTTTGCTGAGGTCACAAAACAAGGAGGCAGAATAATATCCTTTTTCAAAGCAGTCTAAGGTATAATCGGTAAACTTAATGATAGCATCTGTTGTAGATAGATTTTTACGGAAACCAAATTGGAATTTATATAATATTTTATTTTTCTCTAGATATTGTCGCTTAAAACTCTTTTGAACTGTAATAATGTTGAAAGTTTTAGAGCAAATCGTACTAATGCTCTGTAGATTTCATTTATGCAATAAAAACCATTTTGAAGATAATGTCGTTGGAACTCCATGATTCTCAACCCACGGTGTATGAAATTTGAAGTTAAATTTTTTCAAATTAAAAGACATAATCCTTAGTCTCATCGACAAAAGTAACCTGCAACTTCCGAGGAAACAGTTTTGGATGAAATTAAGAAAACTCTGGGACATCAAAGAATGTCCCATTGTTTGGAGAACACTTTGTATACGAGCATTAGCACATTGTTGTAGTGTATGTAATTTACTAAAACGATGCATGCCATGCAATTAACGAATTTTTATCTATTTCTTCTAGTAGGGCCATAAAGAAATAAAAAGTAAAACGTAAAGAGAGTGATATAAAAATCAAATTAAGTTCTCTGATACCAACAAAATCATATATCAGTTAATGTATTTCTTAGACAACACTACTTATGTGTGTACATTAAAGGTGGTCCGATAGGACTTCTCGCTTCTTGGTTATATTAATATTAATGAATTAGGATTGTAACATTTTAATGAAGCAGACAAGTATGTGGTCTGACCATCTCATCTAGATGTGCGAAGGTGGAAATTTAATTTTTTAAGTCTGTCAATTAAGTCGACTTATCTTTTATTTTAATTGATTTGAGCTAGTGAAGAGTAATATGTAAATTACAACAAAACATGATGTAATCTTGCTAGCTTTCTAATGGAATATATTCATTATTATTGCCTCTTTTGATAAAAAATACTGTGCTTTTTCTGAGAAACAGATTATGCTCCGAGAGACATAGTACTTTCTTCAGTTGTCAAGACAAGCACAATTCATTTTTTAAGTAATAACCTGAATGTATGCGAAATGAAAATAACATGGATGTGAAGATGTGGTGTACAAAACTGATAGTAGATGGTTTGATGTAGAAGTAGCGACATGAATCAATTTATTTGTGAATCGTAAATCGTATTTGTGAATTGTAAATTTGTGAATTTATTTATGTATCAATTTATTTTCACTTACTATTTTGTTATTTTTTCAGTTGGATGAACGACCTGTATATATTGCGTAGCTAAAGGTATATCAGATTTTCTTCATGGTAATAGTGAACATTTCAAACACTATTTTCATCCGCCCTTTCTTCATTAATTATTTAAGTGTCCACCCTGTACTAAAAATTTGTCAAGTTTCCACATCGGTAATAGTGTCAACTACATTGAAAATATTATTTTCCGCCATCGTTTCTTAAATAAATTATTTTTAGAGTGTCCTATGTATTTTTCACTAAAAAGTATTACAGGTTTATACCTTGACAGTTGTGTTAAATATATGCCAAAATGATTGTTCTCCTTCACATTTTCTGTGTTAATTACTTTTTTAAGGATGTCCCCCTGTATTTTTTTTACAAAAATTCCAGCAGACAATTGTATAAACTTCATGTTAAATATTATTGTCCTCAGTTACATTTTTTAAATTAATTATAATTTTATGGTGTCCACCCTGTATATTTTTCACTAGGGTATATTACATTTCTTCGTTGACAGAAGGGCCAAACTACCTACAAATATTATTTTTTTGTGTCAAATAGTTGTGTAGTTTTAACGCCAACAGGCAGACACCAGACTGACAGGCAGACAGGCGGACTGACCAAATTAAGAGAGTTTAATTTTCGAAATGAAATGTGAAAATCAGAAAAAGTCTATATTATAATACTTGACTTCGATAAACGAGGAGTGTAAAAAAGGAAAATAATATTTTAATTACTGTTTCTAAAATCAATACTTTACATTCCTTAAAAATCCATCGTGAACGTCAATGCACTTTCCAACTCGCGCGTGAACATTCTGTTTTCTTCTTGACGGTTCTTTCAGCAGGCAGCAGAATCAAAAATGCGAGCGGGCAATTCATATCCTCTATTCATATTCTTATTTTATAGACTTCACCTTTTATCCACCCCCACAAAGACAAATTCAGTGGATTCAGGACTGAAGACTTTACTAGCCAATGGGACTACCACGGTCGATTCATTGACCAGGGAATATTTCACGTTACACTTAGGTGTTACATCACTAGACGTGCATAATGCAGAAAGGCATCCTGATAAGATATATCAATTGGTCTAAAGAAACATCATTCAGTAGTTGTGGCAATTCATTGTGCAGAAATTCTTAATAACTTTGATCTGTGGAACAATTTTCCAAGATAAATGGACCAATAAACTAGTTAAGAATAGAATTTTGCAACATATAAACATAAATATAAACACACCACATATGGTGTGTATAGTAGACAACTCCCAAATCCAAAGCCAAGGCTGTCCGGAAGTGGGGTTACACTGGCAAAATTCAAAGTCTCTTTTCTGGTTCAAGATGTTGCACAGGCTGTGCATGAAGTGGATACATACTTTCGATCTACTCTTGTTTGTGGAACACCAACTGAAGAATTTTTCACAGTTCATTTTCACATTCAGATAAAACATGAATGGTAGAAATTTTGTTACTATCACGCAATGTCTGGACACACTTTTTGATTCGGTTATGAAACCACCGACTATATTCTCTAACAGCAGCAGTAGCTCTTCCATATCACCAAATTGCGTATGTATAAAAACGTGAAATATGATTAACAACACTTCAAATATCAATCAGTGTCACTCACAATATCAAATTTTCATGACCACACAATTCCTACCTAACATAAAAAGTTGTAAATAAGCTAGTTCCCAGTTAGTTTATTTTGACCTCCCATAATTAATCAGCCACCAATATAACAGACATATGTCATCATTTAGTTCTAAAATTTCTATAATTTCAAAGCCAAATAAGGCTGTGTTAATTCATTTTGGACTTCCCTTTATTGTTCATAGTCTTTGCAAAATAAATCAACCTATAGTCCTTGTTTCTAAGAGATTTATTTGTAATAATTTATTATTTGTAATATTCTCTTCAGAATAAGGAATTGTTTAGTATGATTAATTTAATGCATTAGAAAGACCACCGTGTCGACCTATTCACCACCGAAATATTAAGTTGGAGAGGTATTCAGTGTTTTTCTATTTCTCGTGAATACGCTAGACATTTATTTAGTTAGTTTGAAATACCAAAAAAATGTTGACAATCCAAGTAAAATTTTCCGGAAAGATCAACTTGTAAGAATGGCTCTTCCTACTTGATATTCTATTTGGGTTCCCCTTTTATCTTCAGGAAATCGTACAAAGTGATTGAAGTTACCAGAAGAATTTAGTTTGATTGGGCCCTTCATCTTCTGTTCAGTGGTGAATCGATGCCGGCTTACATATCAATTAAAGGAAGATTAAAGTTCTTAACATTTATATAATGTATTCCGTTTAGACACACTTCGGGAGATGGAACCTTATTAAAGTAGGTACCGTGATGGTTTGTGGAGGCTTTAACATCAATTGGCGTATATCTTCCCTGTCATGTAGATTTTTTTGTAACATCTGCTTATCGCAATAGATTTCTTATAACTATTGTGTTTTTTAATACACTGAACTCAATTTGTGGTAAGTTTCTTGTAAAACATCTTGTAAATAATTATTGTTATTTTAAGAAAATACAGCTTTTAGATGTTTCAATTCAATGTTCCGAATACTCGGCTTGTCAGGCCTTTATCAAGAGCATTACAAAATTAATACTAAAGTATAAGGCAGTTGTTCTAATATGTGTGCCTACCTAGTATGTTTAAGAAATTTTATTTTATTAACGGTACAAGAATTTAACGGTACAAGAATTTCTTTCAAGGCATTTTTTAATATCTAATTGTTCTTAAAAGTTTAAACTTATGCATTCACTTTCTGCATTAATTTATTTTGTACTATGTGTGTGTATAAAACGGTCATTTTTAATGTAATTTGCTGACATTTCTGTACTTTTATTATTATTTAAAATTTAATTTTTATGTTCTTTAATCCTGCTGACTATACTTGATACACTCTAACCAATATAACTTTATGGAAAGGCTGAAAAGGCTATTGGGTGAAATATAACTAGGTGTGAGCCACAATAGATCGAATTGTCGCGGTGGAGAGTGTGATAAAAGCCCACTCACGTACCAACTTAACCTAATCTAATCTGGACTGAGTGTAGGAAATAATTCAAATGTGACATCAGTTTAATATAAATAGACAAACGTTCTCGGTTATATTTTAGTTGTCTCCTGATAATACCAATATGATTTGATATCGCGTGTTGAATCATAGTAGGTTTTGGTGTTTGCACAAACTACTTCAGAGGTCTTTAATATGTTTTTAATATTCCTGCACAAATTAAATATTTATATGAGAACGAGCGCGGCAGTGACTTGACTAGACTCGCGCCCGATACAAAAAATTGAGGAACACGTGTGCAAGCAGTATTTGGGTGAGTGGCCTCGCATATGCAGAAGCTATGCAATCTTAGGCGAGGATTGCGTAATGAGTATACCATGCTTCAGAGGGATGTAAAGTAGTCGGTTCCTCGTTTATTAGATATTAGGCAAGTCAATAATCCTTAGTCTTTGACAGAGAAGAGGTTTAACAAAATTTTCAGTTTCCAGCTGATTTCCTAGCATTGATGTCTGTGACTGGCCTTAGTCACAGAGATAGGTCGAAGTTAAATAAATTTAAAGAAGTTTTTGTATTACTTGCCCAATATTATGTTTCATAAAACTTTTACGCGATATTAGTCTACGTAATGAAGCATTATAAGACGACTTTTTGTAAATATTTCGTGCAAAGACGAGAGTATCTTCCCCCCCGTTTTCAAGGGTGCTGAATACGATGCAAATGGTAGGAGAAGTTTTTGACCGCCGCAACCCCCTGAAACGGCCTAAAACCACCCCATTTATGTGGTCTGGGTATAGATAATATGAATGAGGATTATAGAGTAAGTGGAATCCAGACAGCGGGCCTAGGGGGTTGATTAAACTTAAACCCTCCCGAGTGGTAAAAATTATTTTTTTTCAAATGATTCCGTTCAGATGCGTATCCCGCCGTTTTCGGGGTCGCTGATCACGGGGAAAATATTCGTTTTTAGCTCCAACCCCTCTTCATCTCTCAAACGAGCAGAAACCGTCCCTCACTCACCAGAAAGCGTGCTATCCAGGATTTACAAGTTTTTCGACACATGATCGTTATTTCTGTGCATATCCCTTAATTTTTCACCGAAGAGAAGGTGGTAGCGACCTTGGAGGGATTGCTTAAACCCTTCCAAGGGGTGTAAAATTCATTAATTACGCTTTGGATCGATAATACGCCCTCCTCCGTTTTCGCAGGCGCTGATCACGATGAAAATATTCACCTTCATCTCCGACTCTCTTCAACCCTTATAATGGACGGAAACTTACCCTCATCCACCAGTTATCACAGGGCGATGATTGTGTAGAGGTTGCTGAGTAGGATATAATGATTTCTTCATCGGGGATTAATTGTTAGCAAATAATTTATTTTGTCATAAAAATATTTTCATGTAATTCTTTGACTAAACAACATTGCCATTGATGACAAAATTTATTATTCATTACTCCCTGATGAAGAAATCATCATACCTTACTCAGCAACTTACACAATTATCGCTCCAGCGATAACTGGTGCATGAGGGTAAGTTTCCGTCCATTATAGGGGTTGAGAAGAGTCAGAGATGAAGGTGAATATTTTTATCGTGATCAGCGCCTGCGAAAACGGGGGTGGGTGTATTGACGATCCAAAGTGTGATTAATGAATTTTACACCCCTTGGAAGGGTTGAAGCAACCCCCGAGGTCGCTACCACCTTCTCTTCCATGAAAAATGAAGGAATATGTACAAGAATAACGATCATGTGTCGAAAAAACTGTAAATCCTCGATAGCATGATTTCTGGTGAGTAGTAGTGGTAGTGCCGCCCGTTTGAGGGAAGAGGAGAGGTTGGAGCTAAAAACGAATATTTTTCTCGTGATCAGCGACCCCGAAAACGGGTGGATAATCGTTTGAACCGAATCATTTGAAAAAAATATATTTTTCACCCCTCGGGAGGGTTTAAGTTTAATCAACCCCCTAGGCCTGCTGTCTGGATTCCACTTACTCTATAACCCCCTTCCAAGTAGAACCTGTCGATATATCACTCCCCAGACCAGTTTATATATGAAAACATAAAAAGATCCATAAAGGGGGTGGTTTTTCGCCGTTTCAGGAGTTGCGGCGGTCAAAAACTTCTCTCACCACTTGCATTGTGTTCAGCATCCTCGAAAATGGGGGGAAGGTAGTCTCGTCTGCACGAAACGTTTACACTATTTTTGCCTTCATTACATAGACTATATCTATAAGACGTCATTACTCGATTAATTCTATACGATAAAAAACATAAAGCAGAAGATCTCAGGAAGTGATTAATCTCTTTTTAGTAAGGAGAAATATGCGACTTCGGCTGCCGGACCAATAAACTCACCTTATCTACTTTACATAAATAATAACCATTATTTTATTTGCACGTTGGCAAGTGGGACAAATTCAGTAGCAGAACAAATAGATATACAATGACAAAATACGAACTATTCATATGCAAAGTACTAGAGATAACGTAAGTAAGCGAAATTCTCTTTGAATTATAAACAAAATGACAATTTATAAATACTGTAAGAGGATTCGCAAGAGGCAACGTTAAGAATGAATTGGTAGGAATCTGTCTGCTGTATTAATCCTTACCTTAAGATGTTGTAGTAGCTTCTCCGCCTGGACACAGAACTCATTCTCGAACCTCTGCAAACACCCGTGATATTCGCATACCAGCAAATCCCTAGCTTGTCTGATTAAACATTTCCTTGAGTATTCATAATTCTTGTATAAACCACCAAAATATTTATCAACCAAGCCTTCCACGTCGCTTTTCACCTGAAACAAAAGTAATTTTTATTTCATTTATTTTTTATTAGGGTGTAGCGTGAATGAACTTCGAGTAAAGGTCACTGACACAACAATGTGAAAAAATTATTTTGAGACACAACATAACCGAGTAAAGTAGAAAAATTACACTTCGTGCTTGAACAAAGCTTAGTTCCTTTGATTTACAGGATAATTCATATACAGCTTTTTAGAAAGTGATTCAATAATTACTTTAATGTAAAAAAAAATATTCTTTAGAAAATAAATCCTGTAATCTACAAACAATTTAAGTTAATATCTGGTTAGATTCAACGTGGGAAACTCTTCCTAAAAGCTACATTCCTAAGTGGCCGTTTCAGTACAATTAGATCAGGGACAAATGAATGTGGCCAAACTGATGTTTCAACGACTATGAGATTCATTTATTGGAGAATAAGTTTCTTTGGTACTAACATCGAGTAACATAGAATATTTAGCAAATATCGTGAGTCACTAATGGCGTTTCTAGTTTAAATATGGGATATTTTCGGAGTCACTAAAACTTTTATCAACAGTACACCAAAATATATTATTCACTATAGAAATAGAACAAAATCTACAAATAAACTTTTTAGGCCCTACCACAAATAGACAAAATACATATAAATTTTCTTTCAGTTATTACATCGGTCAAACGGGAAGGGTATTTAATATGAGATACACTGGTCATTTAAAATAATTTAAAAACAGCAAATATAATCCAAGTTTTGAAACCGTTTTTTAGAAACTGGTCATATGTTTCTGTCAATAAATAAACTGAAGGTTTTTCATTATTCATCAAATCTAGAAAACCGCTGCCGAAGAAATCATTACTTCCACATCCAGATTTTATATCCAAGTCTCTCACAACGAAAAAAAATTTGCAGATATAGTATCTGCACTCCACCATGTGGAAATAATTGTTTATGGAACTTTAATAATATTATATTTGAAATCGTCGAACCCAAAAACCCATAAAACGATATGCCACATTGATGGTGGGGGTGGGGGTGCATGAAGTAAATAAAAATTGGTGAGGCCACTCGTACTCACACTAAATCACAGTTTTATTTTTTTCACCTCCTTTGATAATGGAGTGGGCATGGTAATTGGGGTGGCTAACGCCAACAATTTTTTGAGACCTTCACTTCCCTTATATACACTACATACCAATTTTATGGACCTTTACTTGCTTGATTTACCTGTTTACTCCCATTTGCCCCCCAACCCTTCAACGGAATATGATAAAAATAATAATCAAGTTCAATATCTCATTAAAATACATACCAAATTTCAAGTCAATATCTTAAACGGTTCCAGAGTAATCATTCGCACAATAAAAGTTACAGACAGTACGACAGACATATAGACAGACAGAATTTTTTTGCTCAAAATTCAAATCTAGACGTTTCATGACATTTTAAGCATATTTGAACAATACAAATTTTAAATTAAATAAACGTGTTGTTTCTAAAATCAACATTCACGATATTCCGCATCCCTACAGAACCTAGATTGCTAATGTAATCTAGCATATAAGTTTGAAATTTGGATATATATATATATATATATATATATATATATTTAAAACTGAACGTTCAGGCACCAAATTCACATATATATGGACGGAGTGGCACCTATATATACGTTCTGGCACCAGATCGAGGTTCCAGAACGTTTTATCGCATATTTGAACGTCTAAACATCATAACATCCTTCCCACAAAATTTCAAGATGGAGCTACTTGGTCGATTTTTCTATAAAAACTGGATCTTGGTTCAACCGTATAATCTGCAGAGGGCGCGCCAACCACTGATGTCTAACCGTACTTAGTGGCACCATGCATTTGCGCTTGATTCCCGATATTTAAAATGACTTTCTGGCACCTCAGGGTTTCTACGGCTAGTGAATTTTAAATCATATTATAGATGGAAGAAAATCCGATAAATTTTTCGGGTACCTAAGTAGTTTAAATTAAATCTAATTTGAAAGAAATTAAGAAAACATTCAATTACTTACGGAACTACATCTCGACGTCGTTCTAAGCATTTGATGTCCAGGACAGGAGATATAGTATAAAAAAAGTTACGTTTTCGTTACAACTTTGCAACTTTTTTTTTAAACAATAAAACTATCATTAAAATCGGAAAAACGGTTAAGAAATAAATTAACTTCAAAACATGACAAATTTTGAATGATGCGATCATTTTGTCCGTGGGTATATTATATAAGACATTACACAGAATATTAAAAATTGTAAAGAAATCACAGTACATTACATTTATGGTACATGCGACAATGCCCTCTAATCATCGTTTTCTTAATGCCTTTGTCGACAAAGTAACCGTAGTTTACATTATTTCTCGTTTTGAAATCTACAAACCCCTTTATCGTATTATAACTCTGTGAACTGCCTATTGAGGTCAAATTCCTGGGCAGGTAAAAAATATGTGATGACTTCTCTTAATCTATATCTAATATTAGCTGATTTATTTACTTATTGTTTTTAATATAATTAAAAATCTTTAGCTGTACTTTCTTCATATTCTATACAGGGTGTCAGAAAATATCGGTAACAAACTTCTGGTACAAATTATATCCGAAAAAATTTGAAAAAAAGTGCCGCAATGCCCGCAAATGCTTCCTAATTGAGCTACAGCACTAATTAAAAATATTAAAAAAGGTCATCTTTGAGAAAAATCGTGTAAATGAGAAAACACGATGTGCTTCAAGTTTTCACGTAACAATTAAGTCAAGTAGAGTAACAATAAGCTCATTGTTAATTAATTTTCATTGCCATTATTTAATTTAAAAAAAATGAAAATAGCAGAATACCAGTTTTTGGCTTCAATCTTCAAAGGGCTTTGAGTCCATAAGGAAGCATTAGCTGACATATTTATATAAATTTTCTTTCATATTTTTGCATGTAGAATCGGCACCAGACCGGTATTACCGGGCACCCTGTATAGCCGAACAACGAGACCACTGAATTCGACACATGCTATGTAACTCTCAAACACACAAAAACAGACAGTTAACTCTTATTAACACACACACACACACCACATTACATATTTTTGAGGTCGTGCTTTGATTGGGAATTGGCAAATTTTCACATTTTTTATGTTGAAACTCCTCTATACCTTTCATTCATAATAGTAAAAACTTGATATTTTAGTATTACTATTTAATATTATTTTAGGATTACCTTTCTTTTTCCCATGGTGTATGCAAAAAGTATATTTGTCTTGAAAATATGATTGAATAATAAATTAATATTAATGGCAGCGTTATCACTTTGTGTAGTTTACAGCGGAAAATGTGATCGAATTAACTTTTTTATTTTTCAGAATAACTGCATATACTGTAACCGAGTATCTATAATGGAATGAGTAAATATTTTATTTGTAGTGTTTTTATATATACTGTGTATAAAATTCGTGTTTTTTCGCAGTTTTTAAACATCTCTAGTTATATAGAATAATAAACTAAAATAAATAAAAACTAGAATATCCGTTATGAAATTGCGAAGAAAACTCGATGAGCCCGAACTTTTTTGTCAATATGTTAAGTTGCAAAAAATTTAAACAAGATAATTCTTTAACAATTGATTATAACTTACGTAATAATGCATATATTTTTACTCTCTCCTACTCCAATATATTTCTAACCTAAATAAATCATCCTGTCAAAATTTAAGTCCAAAAAATAACACCGGCACACACAAAAAAAGTCGAGTGCGAGAAGGCAGGCCCTATGTAATATGTATTCCCATGAATTTTAACCTGCTGAACACGAATTCGATGTCCGTTTTGCCCGATTGGCACTTGTATTTTCCTAACCTCAAAAATGCCCGAAAAACCTCAAACAAGTAAATAAAAGGCTTAAATGAGCTGACCACCATTTCCGTGCATATTATGGGGCACTGAGAGCGAATCTGAGGTCAGAGTTGGCCGATCAGTTAGAAATTTTAACATAATCTCAAGAAAACACCTAAAAAATGCCCGAAAAATTCCAAACAAGTAAATAAAAAGCTTACATGAACTGATCACTTATATCTATACGTAATTTGGGGCACTGAAACCGAATCGGTCAGAATTTATGCGCGACGATCGAATATCTTGTAAAATCCTTATTTAGGATGAAAACGTATCCAAAAATGACTGAATCATAGCCCGAAATTGACTTTGCTCTACATAATATCTGAACATATAATTTCCGACGTATTTGCAACGTGCTGAACACAATACAGAAGTCAGAATTAAAGCGCAATCTGCAAACTTCATAGAGAAATATCACTTCAGCATAAACTCTCATCAACCCTAGTGAGCGGAGATGGGTA
This sequence comes from Rutpela maculata, assembly GCA_936432065.2. NCBI lineage: Eukaryota > Metazoa > Arthropoda > Insecta > Coleoptera > Cerambycidae > Rutpela > Rutpela maculata. Next base: position 41,836,650 of record OW386285.2, read on the forward strand.
ACTTTTAAATTTTCAAGTATCCTAAGGAAAATATTACTGAACAGTGAAATTTTTCAAAGTTTGCTCTATTGAGAGAGGAATATCGTTTGGACTTAACATTTACCTACACCCTCCCTTGATGATTTTTTACTTTTTTTTCTTAGAGCTGTTCTAAACATATGTATAGTTTTCTTTTTTCTGTTTGTTTGTCATATGCCATTTGTTTCTTTTTCTATTCTTGCGACTAGGACACCTCCACGTGGTGACGGCGGGCAAAGATTTATTTCGACTAAGTTCCTAGGTAAAAAAATGCCTTCATGGCAGGAGTAGAGACAGAGTTTACGATGCAGGGGAGGGAAACCCCAGTATCGGCGGCAGGTCAGGTTGAGAAAGCGGTACTGCGGGCGTCATCATGCAACCGCAGCTCTAGTGAAGTAAGAAACTTGCCTTCCTATGAGTATAGGGCTACAAAAAATTTTGCACAACTGCGTAAATAATGTGAATTCCTTCTGTTTTGTTTGTAGTAAAATCGAGAGTCCGAAAAATCGAAAAAAAATCATAAAATAAAAAATATTTATCTAAAATCTATATATGATAGGTTTAAGTATATTCATCAAGTGTTCTCTTCCTTGTGTAAAATATTTTCCAAAGTCTTTTTCTTTTTTTCTGTATGAGCTAGAACGAACATCACTTGATACTAAATTGTCTTTTTTCATAATCGCCGCAAAATATTCTTCCCTACCATTAGATAGACCAAGATTTCTAACAACATTATTAAGTTTATCATTTCACCAAATATTGGGAGTTTTAATTCTTATCGAACACTTATATTCACTGTCATCTTCTTGACTTTCGGAACAATCAGTTTCCATTAACCCTTTTTTAGCATTAATTCCGGAAACATTTGTATTGCTAAAAAATAACACTCTTCACGGATTCCAGGCTCCTTCGATATCATTGGATTTTTATATTTTACTTTTTAACGTTCTTTCCATTTGTCCAACATCTTATAACATATGATGCAAGGTATCATGGAAAACCTTTATCCACTATTTCCATACTATAACATTTTAGATAAATATTTTTTATTTTATCGTCGAATTTACTAAAAACAAGGCAAGAATTTTACACAAAGAACTTTAAACTCTAGATGTAACATATTCTGAGACAGGAACTTTACACAAAGAACTCTGAACCAAGAACTCTAAATCTTAATAGTTCTTGCCTTAGGAACTTAACAGTCTTGTCTTAATTTATAATAGGTTTAAGTTTTTGGTTTAAAGTTCTTGTCTCAGGTTATGTTGGGTTAACAATTCTTAGTTTAAAGTTCTTGGTTTAAAGCTCTTAGCTCTTGCCTTAGGTTATGTTAGTTTTAAAGTTCTTGGTTTAAGCTTTTAATTTATTTGTTTTGGATTTTTAGGCATTTTTTGAGGTTATGTTAAAATTCCCAACTGATCTGCTAATTCCGACCTCATATTCAATTTCAGCGATTCAAATTACGTATAGATATAGTGATTAGCTCATTTAAGCTTTTTATTTACTCGTTTTGGGCATTTTTAAGGTGTTTTTTGAGGTCAGCAAAAATGCAAGAGCCAATCGGGCAAAACGGACATCAGATTCGTATTCAACGGGTCAAAATGCATGGGAATACATAGGCCTTCTCGCATTCGACTTTTTTTGTGTGTGCCTGTGTAATGAACAAAATAATAATAAAGTAGTAAATTAAATCGTCAATTGTTCAAGTAGTCCATGTAAAACGCGGGGTTTGACGCTCGGAATGCCCCCATCATCGGGACTACTTTTATTTCATGTTTTTTGGGTCTCTGATCACGAAAATCGGTCCCGCGGCTCTAAAAATAGTGCGTTACCCCTAAAAATGCCAAAAACCACCCCTTTTGGGAATAATACTGTAAAATAATGTTATGAATGTGCTAACTGTAATGACATTTTGCCAGTTCAGTAAGTTCATCTAAAGTAAGGATAAATTTTATGCTGAGGGCTAACCAGAGGGGGTGAAAATACCCCTAAATTGACGTAAAATTGAAAAATGATTGAATTTTTTTTATTCACTTTTTGATTTAAATTTAGATAAATGGGGATTGTATAATGAAGAAATTTTTTTTCCAACCCTTCAGGGGTGAAAACTGGAAAAATGATTGAATTCTTTTTATTCACTTTTTGATTTAAATTTAGGTGAATGGGGATTGTATAATGAAGAAAATTTTTTCCAACCCATCAGGGGTGAAAACTACCCCTGTATCGCCTTTAAATTGAACTAACGCTTAGACATTAAGTAGATATGTATACTTTTCAGTTTGCTTGTAATTTCTGATAAACTTCCGTCGAAAAAAATATCACAAAACTTTTTCACCCCTAAGCGTTAGTTCAATTTAAAGGCGATACAGGGGTAGTTTTCACCCCTGACGGGTTGGAAAAAAATTTTCTTCATTATAAAATCCCCATTCATCTAAATTTAAATCAAAAAGTGAATAAAAAAAAATTCAATCATTTTTCCATTTTACGTCAATTTAGGGGAAGTTTCACCCCCTCTATAAAATTTGTCCTTAATTTAGATGAACATACTGAACTGGCAAAATATCATTACAATTAGCACATTCATAACATTATTTTACAGTATTATTCCCAAAAGGGGTGGTTTTTGGCATTTTTAGAGGTGACGCACTATTTTTAGAGCCGCGGGACCCCGATTTTCGTGATCAGCGACCCAAAAAACATGGGGTAAAAGTAGTCCCGATGAGGGGGGCATTCCGAGCGTCAAACTCCGCGTTTTACATAGACTAAAGTGGACGAGTCGTAGAAAAACAACATATATTTCTTTCAGAATGTAGATTTTTTTCATGTAATTTTCAGTGCTATTGAAAAAACTGTATTTTAAACAAATGCATATTTTCGCGCAAACAAAATCTTTTATCTCTGTTCCCAATGGGCATAGAAAAAAAAAACAAATTTTTTAAATTGTTTTTTTTTTTGTATATTTTTGATGCATAATAATAAATTTAATTTTCGAATAGAGTTTTGATTTGTTCAAAAAAGATAATTTAAAGAAAAGCAAGAAATGACTTTAAATATTTCAAAAAACAATGTAGGTTATTAAGCCTAATAAAAAGTACATGAAAAAACCTTTATTGTAACAAAAAAGATGTACGACTTGATGCATTTACAATCGACTATTCAATTTTCGACAGCTATTTTTTTTAGGCATTCGCCTTAATATTATGCCATGATGATTTAGCTCAACTAGAAGCGTTATTTCCTAAAATTTCGTTGAAATGTATGTATTATTACCTAAGTCACCGTCAATTGTTTAAAGGCTATCGATTTTAATTGTCTTCATTTTTTCGACAAATCGACGAGACGGGTTCGGCACATCTGGTTTTCATCGCAATTTAATAATAAACACTCTCGTTTGTTGTTTATTGTGATATGACCTATACAACCAGAGGTAGCTAAGAAAAAAGACGAAATACTCTACTTTAAACATTGTTTTGTTTACTCAAATACCGTCCGGAACTTAGATTGAATCAAAAACTTTTTGTTTCACCAAATAAAATCCATACGTTTTTATGTAGATAAAAGGCGCTTAAATAAAATTAGGTTGTATGGCATCGTTATCGACCTTAATTTAACCTTTTATTACTAAGTTTTTAAAGTTATTTGAATGTATTTTAATTTGTATGCATAATTTCACATTCGTCTAATAGTCTCTTTTTTGTATTGTTTTGAGGAAATGTTTGCCCTGTATGACTGATATGCTCTAATTTCTTACAAATGTTCGAAATTTGAAATAAAAATTTTCAGTCTAACTACAGTCATCATGTTTAATATGTATTAGCATTCGGTAGCACACGAATGCAACTTTCATTATTAAAAACACCTCAATAGCATTTTGAAGTTAAATTGATAGATCCTTCAATCTACGTAAAAGTACTTTCGAACCTTATAGACACACTATATTATATAGTTTTGATATCCTATATATCTTGATATTTTTGTATAGTAATATTTTGCTCTACAATTATAATAAACACAGTTTATGTAAAATCTGATCATTTGTACGCCTCTGGCTATCGCCCTGTATGGCGGATATGGCCCAATTTCAACAGGGAGTATTTTACCACACTATTTTACATACGCGCCAAAGAAATAATTATTTTAAGTCTAATAGAAGTTATCGTATTTACAAGAAACGATCTACACACACATACATTCGATATGAAACGGATTTCTGTACGATTTTTTTTTTCTACTATGATTATTATAATTTTTTTTTTTTGGTTAAAATATACCTATCTGATTAAATCAAATAGGTATAATAATAAAGTAATGTGAATAGGTATTTAATAGCAAAATTCATTTCATAAACGAGTTCATAAGATGAGAATTTTAGGGCCAATAAAGCCATAAATTCATGTTCTACGCCATGCTTTAAGCTGTTCAATTGTCAACAGAAAAGGTTAGCAAAGATAATATTTTACAATTACAACAGTATCCAAGTAGAGGGATGCTCTTAAAAATAAAGTTAACGATGAACATGTGTTGCTAGTAAAATATACCAGAAATTCAAATATTTCTCTCTCGATCCTAGTAATTGCATCTCAAAAATAAAAATACCAAATTGTTCCCAATAAAATTTGAAATAAATAAAACTTCTAAATAAACTTTCTAATAATTTGTTAATTTACAAAAAATATATATTTTTTAAAATTTACTTTTTTGAATAATATAAAGAATATGATGTAATAATAATACACAAATCATTAATAGGAGTATTCCCTTTTATCGAGCTAAACATTGATGTCTAATTTTAATGCAAAATATTTATTTAAACAGCTGAAAATAAAAAAGACTTCGAAATTTCAGTTGATTAATGTTTAAATGCACCGACTCATAGAAGCGAATTTTTTTAAATATAAGTTGTTTTAATGTATTTTGCAGCACAATTAAGAACATGTTTTTTTTAATTTAAACATTTTTTTTGGAATTTGCTTAGAATTTTCACATTTGTAATTATAAACAAATTTTAATAAGTCTGGATTTTTATGAAATCAAAAACAGTCAAGAATTATGAATGTAGATGAATAAACCAACATCTGAAAAACAGAATGTGATTTACTTGAATTTGGGCCCGAGATACGTTAATTTTTGTGTTTTGGTGTCTTATAAATAAAAAAATTCATATTTCTTCTTATCTAAAGTTAGTCCTCAATGTTTTGGTCTCACTTTCTAAAATTCTAAACTAATCCCAAAAAAATCGTTTAAATGAAGATGAAAAGAGTTTTTCTTATTGCCATCAAATATTTGTAAAATTGTATATATAAAAAAATAATTGCCTTCTTACGAGTCTACGCACTTAAATAATAAATGATTGATATTTCAAAATCTTTTTAGATCTTTAGTCGTTTAAATAAATATTTTGCGCTATTTGGTAAGAACGTGTAGTTCACCTGCAAATTTATTTATTTCTTTTATAATTACAATTCACATTTTTTAAAATGTCTCCCCGTAAATTTTAGCAGTTTTGGATAAGGAACAGAATAATAAAATATTTCTAAGAAACCGATTAGATACCTTTCGATTTATACACAATATTTAAAATACTAGCATCCCAAAAACAACTCAAACTTGGTTTGGACACCTTAGAAAAATGGTCAAGCTTCTCAAATAAATCTGGAATTAAAAAGTATGTAATGTTTGGTTGATCCATTTAAAAACCGAAAAAGTCGTACTACATATATCTTTCCTCTGCATTTTCAGTAGTAATTAAGTAAAATCAAGCTAGAAAAAAATAAAAAATACAGACGGATATATCACATATTTATGAACATGTCCTAACAAAATTTATCGTTAAAGCCACGGTTTTCCCGGAAAAAATAGTCAAGTGTAACGTTATAACTCGGAGCGATATCCATGCGTCCACGCGCTTGAATACGCATGACTGTGACATCGACGCACTGAATTACATGTCACTAAATCAGAATTTGTTCAATCTATATGAGTGTTGGCTCATTTAAAAGATGAAAATTGTAGCTTTCTGATGTTTTTTGTTTCAAACAATACAAGCAAAGGATGGATGGGACAAATATACTTATATATATTCTCACACCCAAACTTACAATATAGAAAAAAATAGAAGCCCTTCAAAAAAATTATTTCTTCATTGAGAACTGTTAAAAAGTATGTACACTCCATGATTATTATGGTTTATTAAGTTGTAGTAACGAGGATTAAAAAAAGTACTCTCAAATAATTTTAATTTCCTTGCTTGATGATTTTTTTGATAAATATATATATATATTAGAGGCTGTAACTTGTCAAGAAATTGATCCATTGAAAAAAGTAAAATATCGCTATTTCGGAAAAAAATTTATACTTTTCGAATGTTTAAACACAAAATCGTTTATTTGTATGCATTTTTTCGAAAATATGATCAATCAGATCATGATAACAAATTGCGATTTTCACGATCTTATCATTATAACTATGAAAATATCTTTGATTGTTTAGAATATAAATTCTGGAACTTTTCCAATACATTAACAAATGTATAAGGAATCCATTGGATATAGCTGAAATGTGGATAAGTGTACCTGTAATAAATACAATACAGTAAAGGCACGTGAAAAGTCATGCGAGCGATTCAGCGGCTATGTGTGGTGTCTGTATATGCGTCCATAATTATATATTTTCACTCTATACTCACTATTTATCCTCCCATTCAATAATAAAAATGTCTAAAACGTGTAATCAGAAAGAGAAAAAAAGCTTTATTTTACTCGATAGAACAGCTAAGCATTTTTAGAAGTTCCATAGTGTACATTTAACCGTGCACTGGCTGCGCGGCAGTGACAAAATTACTTCACTATTTTTTTTCAGGAATACCGTGGCTTTAGCAATAAATTTTATTAGGACATTTTTTGTTCAGAAACACGTGGTCTATCCACCTGTATTTTTTCCTACCCTGACTTAATTTCAAAATTTTGAAAAAATGGATAAAAAAATTTTTTTTCATTTTTTTTTTATGTTCTGCATCCGAGCGAAATGTAAACTTTTCAGGATATTATTCTATACACTTACACGAACTCGTTAAAAAAAAATTATTCAGTTTGCAAATTTTTGTGGGTTTCACTATAAAATGTTCTGTGTCGTCTGAGCTAAAGGTTACTCTGAATAATGTGTCTGCTTCCTAATAAAACCATAAATCATTGCAACACATAATTTTTATTACTCTTTTAATATCAATGTTACTATATCCACCCAAATAGTTAAAATCTGATAATATATGGTATAACTAATATTAGTCCAATCAATAGGTACATCCTGAGTATTCTATCAAGTCTTGGGGGTGGCGGGGGTGTGAGTTAGCTTCAAAGTTCAACGTATATATCTCGCGAACCGTTGCTGCTATGACAAAAATGGTAAGAACCCACTGCTAATTGATTTACATGCTTATTTTCGTAGAACTAACCGTTTAAGAGCTACAGCTCAAATATTGCGGCTAACGCACACCCCCGCCGCCCCTGCCAACTTTTCAAAATACTCAGAAGGTACCCTCGAACAATTAAAGAAAATAAAATAACGTACCTAACACTGTTGTTTCAAGAAAAAAGTATCTATGATTGGACTCTATAACAAGATGGGGGTTAAAAGTGGGATATGCAGAAAAAGGATTAATGTAACCGTAACGTATCTATTAATTCTTTGTTTATACATTCATTATATCCTTTGCACTAAAAAATACGCTATCAATATCGATTATCTTGTTCAGGTCGTAAATAACGCATAGCAACTATTATGAAAATGAAGGATCATATGGGGTGGCATCGTACGCTTTGCCCAGGGAAAGACATTTAAAGATTTAATTAATATTGTTACTTATCTAATATGCAAAAAGGACGAGTCATTAGATAACTTTAAAAGTATAGTGGAGGAATTAAAACTTTTGCGAAAAATGAATGAAATTGGGAAGTTTAGTTGGTAGTCTTGCTCTCAAAGAGCTGAATAGAAACAAATCGATAAACCATTCAAAAGAACTACTTTCGTTTACCGAAGACGTTATGACACTAAGAACATTTTGTATAGAAAAAGCTGTAAATACTGTAGAAATTTTAAAAAAGAAACAAATATATTGCAATAAAGAATTCTTGTTAAGGTAACATTTATGTTACTTCTCCTGCATAATAGGAAGAGAGTTGGAGATATTCAGTTTATTGAATTAACTGATGTCATTAAACAGGACAAAACAGACCAAGCAGGTGAAGTTTTCGAAGCGCTAAGTCCAACCCAAATTTTTTTCCCCTTAACTTTTCTCTCTAGCACACAGCCTTATCAAAATGCACAGTTTGCATACTTTAGTCATTAATTACTTTCTCTGTTAGATGACGACCCCGTATATTATTATTAACTAAAAACTATGGTTATTTTCCTAAGATTTGTGTAATTTTTCTCCATCGCATTACTTTTTTTTTTTTTGCATATTTTTCATATTTTTCTCCACGGCAGTTGTGTTAACTACATGCCAAATATTATCGTTCACCGTCATATATTTTCTTTGTGTTTAGGGTGACCACCTTGTATGTTTTTTCAAATGTTTCTTTGACAGTTATGTTAGCTGCATGCGAAATATTATCGTCCTGCGTCACATTTTTTAATTTTTTTTGGTAACCACACCATATTTTTTCAAATTTGTTTAGAGTGACTACCCTGTATATTTTTATTTTTAAAAACACAAAACTTATGGGTTATTATAAATGTTACAAACCCTTTATATCACTCGGTATGTCATATACACAAATGCACAGTGTATTTTACAATAACTAAAATTGATATTTTAATAAAATGTTTTCGTAAATGATTCATCACCACTGAATAATAAATAATGAATTTGTTATTTTTTTATTCAATCTGCATCATCTTGATTTTTTTTTCCAATAATTTTTTTAGACCTCAATTGAAACTAAACTCAATAACAATTTATTTAGCTCACTCTTTGAGAATTATTTCTCATCTTATTTTCTTCATTTCTAAAATTACACTACATAATAATAGCGCAATCAGTACATATTTACTTGTCTCAATGTTCCACGGGACACGTTTCTAGACGACTTTTTCGAATTATGTACCTCTACTATTACACCTTTTAATTATTTTTTGTGGGATTATTTGAAGTCATATGTCTATAAAAGTCTATGTCAACACATCTCAAAATCTAGAGGATGTATATATCGAATTGGGGTGAAATAAGAAGCGACTCACAAGGTTCTAGATTAAAGCCGGAAGTTGCAATTTTTTACATTTTTAAGTGAAAACCATTTTTATTTCAGCAGAAAGAAAGCCATAGGAAAAATTGTCAAGCAATAAAATTCAGCTGGCCACGGAGTCTTCGTAGAACAGCGCATAGAACATTTTCAACACCTCTGCATTTTATTTATTAGTATGCCAATTTTAAATTTTTATAAAAAATTCTAAATCTTAAAAAAACCATTGAAAAGAAGTGTCTTAAAAATATATTTTCTAAATGAAGAGTGCGCAAAAAAAATTGGAAAATGATATCACTGCATTTTCTTTAAATTAATATGTAAATTTTAAACATTAAAACACAAAATTAAATTATAAATAATTTTTGTATTTGTGAATCAACTGTTTGAAAATTACACGCTTGTCGAAACTGCAGTAACGTTTGGTTATAATAAATTAATGATAAAAAACCGCTACCCAAGGAATCACTATTTCCACATCCAGATTCTCTATCCAAGTCACTCACAATGAAAAAACTTTGTATATGAAAATAATTGTTTATGGAACTTTAATAATATATTTGAAATCCTCTATCCCAAAACCCCATAAACGATACCCCACATCGGTAGTGGGGTGGGGGGGTCATAGGGGGGTGATAGTGGGGGGGGTGGATGAAGTAAAAAAATATTTTGAGGTTTCAGGTTCCTGTACATACACAAAATCACTTTTTTTTTCGTTCCCTTTAATAAGGGGGGGGGGGTGGTAATGGGGGTGGCTAATGCCAAAAATTTTTTTGAGACCTTAGCTTCTCTTTCATATACTAAATACCAATTTTATGGACTCTTACCTGCTTGATTGACCTATTTACCCCAAATTTACCCCAATTTACCCCCCCAACCCTTCGACGGAACAAGATGAAAATATAATCTAGTTCTAGATCTCGTTAAAGTACATATGTGTACCAAATTTCAAGTCAATATCTTAAACGGTTCCAGAGTAAACGTGCGCACAAAAAAAAGTTACAGACAGACCGACAGACAGACAGAATTTTTTTTTTCGCTCAAAGTTAAAATCTCGACGTTTCATGACATTTTGAGCCTATTTGGACAATAAAAATTTTAAAAAATTATTTTGTCGTTACTATACTTCCACTGGACGTGGAAGTAAAACAAAGAAAGGTTTCATTATGATTAATTATCACAATTATCACAATGTAATGGCTTCCACTATTTAATTTGTTTAATAATTGTTGAAAATAAATCATTTTAAAACATTTTTTGAATGGGGGAAGTCTCCATATTTTTCTATTATTTGAATCTCCGAATATCTACCTTTTTGCAGAAAATATAAACTTAGGTTTTACTAAAAGAAAACTTTGAGAAAGTAATAAAGTTGTAAACATGCACAATGCAATTTACAGGAAATTTTAATAACCGGTAAATCGGTAAATAAAAACCGCTGCCCAAGGAATCACGACTTCCACATCCAGATTCTCTATCCAAGTCACTCACAACAAAAAACTTTGTATGTTAAAATAATTGTTCATGGAACTTTAATAATACAATATTTGAAATCCTCTACCCCAAAAACCCATAAAACGATACCCCACATCGGTAGTGGGGTGGGGGTGGTGATAGGGGGGTGGTAATGGGGGGGGTGGATGAAGTAAAAAAATATTTTGAGGTTTCTGGTTCCTGTACATACACTAAATCACAATTTTTTTTCATCCCCTTTAATAGGGGTGGGGGTGGTAATGGGGTGGCTAATGCCAAATTTTTTTTGAGACCTTGTATATACTAAATACCAATTTCGTGGACTCTTACCTGCTCGATTTATCCATTTACCCCAAATTTACCCCAATTTTCACCCCAACCCTTCGACGGAACAAGATGAAAATATAATCTAGTTCTAGATCTCGTTAAAGTACATATGTGTACCAAATTTCAAGTAAATATCTTAAACGGTTCCAGAGTAAACGTGCGCACAAAAAAAAGTTACAGACAGACAGACAGACCGACAGACAGACCGATAGACAGACAGACAGACAGAAATTTTTTTTTCGCTCAAACTTAAAATCTCGACGTTTCATGACATTTTAAGCCTATTTGGACAATAAAAATTTTTTAAAATTTTTTTGTTACTATACTTCCACTGGACGTGGAAGTAAAATGAACATAACCGGTTAACCGGTATTTAAATATGTACCGAAATATGTAAAAAAATTATGTAATGAAGGGTAGGTTAGAGGCAACTTTTTGATGTGCTACAAAATGTTTTTACCGTAATGTGCTTGAATTAGAAATTTTATTTCTACCGTGTGGTCCACGGTACACAATGATTCTTTTCTCCATAATTCCCGCCAACTAATTAGTTTAAAATGTGTCATATATTCCTTAAAATGAGCAGTGGTCCATTTACTTTAAAATTCAGTCAAAGTAAGTTCTAGTATCTTCTTTTGTGTCTTATTATTAACACGTGTTTGTTACCTCTCTGTCCCTTTTCAACATTACATTGAACCTTTCTGGAATCTTATTCATTTTAAACATTTTTGTTGCAGGCTCTTTTTCTAAGAAACTATTCAGTTTTCATTAATTTTATATAATTCTCTGTTACTTAAATAAAATTAAATGGAAAACACATATTACAAACAAATAATAGAAAAGAAAATGGGACTTCTATTAAAAAAAAAATGTTTAAAAAGATTTATTTTCAATAATTTTTGAAAATTTTAATTCTTATACAAGTTTAAAATTGACATATTGAATTAAGGAAGGTGGTTTTATGTTTTTTGTACACTCCATGGTAAGCTTGTTAAAATTTTGCAGCTTATATATTTTTTCCATGGCATTCTTTCTACTGAGATGTTAAATTTTATTTTTACTCAGCCATTCTTAAATTCGAAAAAAGGAGTATAAAGAAAATTGAACTTCGGATTACGAAAGAAAGTTACTATTAAAAATAAAAAAGTTGCAAACTTCGGCTAAATTGGAAGTAACCCAAAAAAAATTGTGTGCCGGTGACTTCAAGTAACCAAAAACATTTTATAGTACTTTACTTCCTACTGAAAAATGCCTAACGCGCCCATAGAAGTTTTACGGTAAAAACTTGTCCCCATCCTTTATCTAGAAAGATAAAAGTTTCTCGCTGTATTAATGAATGCAATTTTTCACTATCGACATGGTAATAAAAATCCTTATTTTCTACACTTATTAAAATTTGACCGTCATATTAACAGTTATTGTTAACAAATATGTAAATATGCTAATATACTAGTTAGGTAAATACTTTAAAACACTCATTATTGGAGAACCAATCAAAACAACTATCTTCTAGCTAATACTGACGAAGTATTGAATTACTAGTATATTAGCGTGCCCAGATTAGGGCAACAATATACAGAAAATAGGTATTTTCATAATAAATAAGAAAGTGTGTAAGTTGTGATTTGCATAATACGTAAATAATATTCTCTAATCATGATAAAAGCAAATAAATAAAAATAATCGATTGTAAATATGTAAAATATAAAAAAAGGTGAAAACTTGAGGCCAATTGATTGATCATTTTTGAAAAATAATTAACGTAATCTAAACGTTGCCTATACTTTCGTAACTACTTTCGTTAACATAACCTGTTTGTTATGAATAGCTCCCTACTGAGAAGTGCCTAATCTTTGTTAATTACATTTTTTTTCAGAGTTTTTCAACTGATACGTGATATATACAATGAGTGTCAATATCACATACAATTATTTAGCTTACTTTTTCAGAATTTTACTTGACTATTTCCTCAATTCAATTCAATTCAAAACAAATTTATTAACAATTATTGTTTACAACAGTGCGCCTCGGTCGAGGTCCGATTTAGAGCCGACCGCACCACCACGGCGCGCAACGCCGTGGTAGATGGGTGGTCGGGTGAAAGGGCTCGGCTTTGGCTATAACGCTATAACTAACACGGGTTGGTTAGGCCTCCTGTTTAATGGGTGGAAAACTTAAGCCTAACAATTTGAATAAAAATAACTAAAGATAGTTTAAAAACACTTACAACTACTTAAAGCTAGGTTTAAAAACGTTGGTTTAGAGCGCGCGCACTACACACGCGCACAGGTTTAGAGCTTTTGGTTGGTATATACGGGAAAAGCTGAATGAAAAAACCCGTTCGAACAAGTCACAGTCTTCATCCGGTGGTCTGCCCGCCTTCGGAAAGGTAGGGTGAAGAGGAATTTGTGATTTTAAAGGGTTGGGATTTATAAGGGATTATCGGTCAAAAGGGGATTTGGAGGAGAAACAAAGAGGGACAAAAGAACAAAAATTGACAAAAACGACAAAAATGAGGCGAATAAAGGGAATAGAAAGGGGTTTGAAGTAAAAGGTGGTTAAGGTAAAGGGTGGTGAAAGGGAAATTGTGGTATAGGAAAGGTGTGGCTAGGGAGGTTGCCGAAAGATAGGCAACGCCTGGTATGGTAAGGGGTGTTTCAGGTTGAAAAGTATTGCATTATGCTGTCTGATTCGTGTGATGTCTCGGGTTAGCGGACTGTCGCCGTATTTGAATTGGTAAAATTTTTGGGATGTTTCCCGGACGAAGTCCGCTAGTGGGGTTATGTCGTGACAACGTGCATAAAGGTCTCTGAGGGAGGTGTACCTATCAGAGTTCGAAATGAGGCGCATAAATTTGTGTTCTAAGACTTGGAATTTTTTCATTGTCGTGGCCGGAATGCTGCACCATACCGGCGCCGCGTATGTGATGGCCGGCCTGATCACCATCGTATACAACAGTTTTTTATTTGTCCTGTTTAGTCCACTGCCATGTGCCAGGAGCGGGTACAGACTCCTGGACATGGAGTAGACCTTGCGTACCGTCTCGTTGATGTGTGTATTGAATGTCAGCCGTCTGTCTAAGTTGACCCCCAAATATTTCACGCACCGCTTTATTGGAATTTGGCGGCCCCCTATCGAAAGTGGTGTGAGAATTCGGTTCTCGGTAAATCGGCGCGTGAAAAGAATCGACTCCGATTTCTCGGCGTTGATCCGGATCTTCCACTTGTCGTAATACGCCGTGGCACGAGCCATGTGCGCCTTCAGCAGCATGTTCGCTGCTTGTGCGTTGTGTGAATGCGCGTACATGGCCGTGTCGTCGGCGTACTTGGCAAGGTTCGTATTCGGGAACTCCGGGAAGTCGGAGACGTATAAGTTGTATAACTTTGGTGAGAGGCACGATCCCTGGGGGACGCCCGCGCGAATGTCCCGCCGAGTTGATAGTTTGTTATTCACTCTAACCTGCAGTGATCTGCCTGTCAGGAAAGAGTGAATTAGTTTGGTGATATGCGTCGGAAAGTTGAGCGTGTTTAGTTTGTAGAGTAAGCCCGGGATCCATACTGTATCGAAGGCTTTCTCAATATCGAGGAGCACCATCACTGTGCTCTTTCCGCGGTTGCATTGCACTTTGACGTCATTCACGATCCTGACGACCTGGCGCACAGTGCCCCTGCCTTTCTTGAAACCAAACTGACATTCGTCGTCGATGTGGAGTTCATCCTGGGCAGAGTCTAGTCTGACCAGGATGACCTTCTCCACCAACTTAGAAATCGCCGACAGCAGCGAGATCGGTCGATAGCTGCCGGCGAGTTTGGCGTCTTTGTTAGGTTTCAAAATCGGCACGACCACGGCGCACTTCCACTGGCTTGGCCAGTGTTGTAGTCGCAGGATCGCGTTGACAATGTACGTCAATTGCACAATGCCTTTCCACGGAAGATATTTGAGCAGTCTGTATTCGATACAGTCTGCTCCCGGTGCCTTGTCGTTAGGTAATGTCCGGACAATCCCTACAACCTCCGAGGGCTTGGCCATGACTTTTAGAAATTCGCGTCTGGTCAATTGGATGTCATGGCCAATCAGTTCGTTAATGTCATTTTCGATGCGGTCGTGTTCCAGATTGTTTGGTATCTGTGGGTTGTGGATGTCTGCAAAATGATTGGCTAAGTCTTCCACTTTTTGGGCGTCTTTGACTATTTCCTGTATTCCTACAATTACTCTACCTATATTGCCGCATTGTCATACGTATATATTATAATGACAATGCATAGTCATTGTTCATCCCTGAACTAGCTTCATCTGATAATGTAATAAAATTGTAGTATCTGTCTGTATTATGTTCTTTCAGGCAGGAGGAGTCTGGCCTATCTACAAATTGTTGTTTACATTATTTCTCACTTTAAACTATACTTTATAATCAGGGCCCCAACAAAAGAGGGGGGGGGGGTAGGTCCAGTAGGTACCGTGGTACCAGGGCCCGACCACTTAGAGGTCCGAATAAACTAGGAAACGCAATGCAAAAATATTAAACTAATTAAAATTTGGGTACAGGTAGTGTAGTTATAATGAAAGGGGCCGGGGCCCATGATTTGATGTGAGTGCCTGTTAATAAAATAAGTCTATGAACTGAAAATTGACAAAACTTTGATGCACCGACCATTTGAACCGTAACTAAGATAATATATAAACATATATAAACATTTATTTATTACGACACTTGTCCCTTTTATAGACAAGAGAATGGGATAACTCTGAAAACAACCTATTTAGCAGCGTTAACAAATTTAAGAGCTAAAGCTCCATATACTTTATAACTTTCACCCAAACTAAATCTAAGAGCATATTATATATGTATAATTTTCTGAAAAGTCATAAATAAAATCAAGAGTATCGAAATCAACCGCAGTTTAATCTTTTATTGCAATTAAGCCGCGAACGTAATTCGACAATTTCTCCTACATTCCTAAACCGATTAAAATAATTTTTTGATAGGCTTTTATAGGCAACTTTATAGAATGGTACTAGCCTATTGAAAACTAAAGAAAGAGAAACATTTTTTTCTTGTGTGAAAAACAAAAAAAAATATATTTTTTGTTGACTTCAATATCCCAGTATCATTCTATCAAGTATTTTCTAAAAGCCTGTCAAAGTATTTTCTCAATCGGTTCATAGGAGAACTTGTCGAATTACGAAATCATTTTTTTAAGCCACACCGCCACCCTTAAAGCAATTGTACAAATTCAACAGAATATATTAACGTTGAGATCCAACGTTACCGTATGTAACAGTTCATACAAAATAAGGTAATAAATTATATTTTTAAATCATATTACCTATTACACTATTTCATAATATAATATTTAGAATCAAAAGATTGTAAATAAATTGACATTTTTATTATATGAAATTAATCTTTTACTCGCTTATTGTTTTGTAATATACATTTTTGTGATTTTAAGAATTTTTGAGGGAAACGATTATTATATTATTTACCTACGATCACTACTGTAACTAGTCAAAAACACACTACCTGACATCTATGTAAGTTGAACTTTACATATTGTAAACAAATCGCACTGTAAACAAACCGCACGGTAAACAAAACGCACGGGACACGCAATTATAGGTGGCTTATATCGCTGACGCGGGGTTTAAAAAAACAAATGCGCCTACGTAATTTTCAAACGCTGTCAAAACTGACATAATATTTGTTGAATAATATTGTTGACAACTAAATCAGGATTTTACTAAATAAACAAATAAATATGATCGTAGGTAAAGTATAGTACATAATTCGAGTTGTAAAGCAATTACGCACTCATGAAAATACGCACTCGCCGCTACGCGGCATCGTGCATAATTTTTCCATTCGTGCGTAATATGCTTCTTACAACACTCATTACGTAATATACTATTTTGTACGACATGCTTTGAAATTAGCCGAACTGTCAATAATAAATGTCAGTTACTATTGGTATGTCATATACACAAATTCACACTGTATTTTACAATAACTAAAATTAATATTCTAATTACATGTTTTCATAAGTGATTTATCACCACTGAATAATAAATAATTAATTTGTTTCTTTTTTAATCAACCTCATCTACTTGTCTTTTTTTTTTCAAATAATTTTCTAGACCTCAATTGAAACTAAATATAGAATATGATGAGTCAACATCAATAACAATTTTTAGTTAACTCTGAGAATTATTTCTCATCTTATTTCCTCTATTTCTGCAATTACACCACGGATATCGCACGTATGTGATACGTTTCAAAAAGACAAGCAACACAATGGCCTATTTTTACAGAGTGCGTTAGCAATCCTAAATGTATTAACAACACAGTGAGTATCTAAAGAAAAAGTGTCTTCTCCATATATACGGTGCCAGAACGCATATACATATCGGGAATATATAGGGAGCCACTTGCTCACATTAAATGCGGAAAATATTGGGTGCGAGAACGTCAATTTAGTTTTCGGTGCCACTTGGTGATTTTACGCGTATATATATATATATATATATATATATATATATATATATATATATATATATATTGAGGCTACTTTTAGTGCACAATTGAAAAACTGATCCTAAAATAATAGTCGACAGAAAACTCATATTTCGAATTTTACTGACATTTAGAAATAACTGACGGCTATCGATTTGTTCTACTACAAGTGCAATCAAATTATTAGGGTAAATATGACAACCGCGTCGGACGCAGTAATATGCTAAGTTTCACAAAAAGTAGTCATCTCGGACGCAGCATTGTATTGAAGAAGAATGAAATTATTCTCGGACGCAATAACGTGCTGTTTTTGAAAGGACGCAGTATTGTCCTGTATATTAAACTTTTTTGTTTCTTGAGTTATTACAATTCTAAAACCAGATATTAACTGGATTTGGTTAGTAGATCCAATATACTTCATTAGATTTGAGCTAACTAGCGTATTTCTGGGAGACGCAGTAAGGTTGGCTTGTGAAAGGACGCAGCATTGATAGCGGGATGTATATATATATATATATATATATATATATATATATATATATATTTGTCCTGCAAATAATGCTGCGTCCGTACATGTGCACGATACCATACACTGCTGCGTCCTGTACAATACTGCGTCTGTATACCGGACGCAGTATTGTTTTCCCGTGTTATCTTCAACAAATCTCTGAAATGGTCGATTTTCAGCACCTCAAAATGTTCTTCGTCTCCTGGGTTATATGTAAACATAGAAATGAGTTCTGTTTCGCTTCAATTGAGCAAAATATCGACCCGAGTTTTTTTTGGATTCGGACGCAGTATCATATGTTCCGTAAAACTAAAAGTATATTTTTAGTTCCATCGAATTATGTTTGGGGGCGCATAGATTTGTGAACATAAATATACTTCAAATATTCTCTATTCAAAAATCGTATAATGCTGCGTCCGAGATTTGACAACACCGGCGCTATTAAATATCCAGTCATTCTTTCATGCTTACTTGGAAAGCCGGAGTTCGGACGAGTGTAAAATTCTTATGAACATTTATATAAGTTTACAAGTAATTATGTTTCATATTTAAACAGTTATCTTCTTACTTATAATCTGAATGTTTTTATCACAGACATTTATTTTCAGGAAATGAAATTAATTTCAACGGAAAATAATTTACAAATATTTAGTTATACATAATCATAAAAACAATACCTCCTCCAAAATTAAACTGGTAAGCCGTTACTTTGTGGTAATTAATTATGATGATATAATAATGAAACACCAGCATTAACATTTACTTTATTTTTTACCGCCAAATTATTGTAACTTGCACCTTACTGCAGTTCGGCACTCAACGTGACATTTTCAGATGATTAAAGTAAATGAACATACAAAGGCAGTCAGTCTACAGGACATTATGCTAATTTTATGGTTACTGTTTTGAATAAGGAAATAGGAGAACTACAGACAATATTGTGAATGTAAATAGGATCAGAAATATTAATAAGATATTGTAGGTAATATTCTAGGTATGCTAATTTAGGAGCAACAAAAATCTATGACTAATATAAACTACTTTTGATTATTTTATTTACTCTTATTAGGTTATATACTAATTAATGAACTGCTTTTGAACAATTTATAGTATCCATAAACAAATAGCGTGAGTTATAATGAGTGAGTTATTATAAATCACTAGGTGATAGTGCCAATCATCTGTATCTTCATGCCTAGCCTTTCCAATCGACGTAGCGCGCTTCACGAAGATGTGGGTCTGCCCGAGAGAAATCCTTAAATTAACTTAAGTTAAATTTTACAGTTAATTTTATTAATAAACAAACTGAGTACCTAATTAAAACAAAATTTTCTCAATTTAATATTTATTGTTATAATCGTAGATAAAGTATAGTATTCAACTTGCGGTAATGGCAATAACCCACTTGATGAATTACAGCACTTGCCTGCGGCTCATGCTGTAAACTTCATTTGCGTGAGTTATTACCTACATTACCGCTCGTTGAATAATATACTATAAGTTCATCAAATAGTGTGGTTTATTATAAGTCTAATAACTATAAATAGAACCATTATTATACCTTTTTGTTTGATAAAAAGGGAGGTTGAAATTTTAGTTTTTTCCAGAAAGGTTAGATGCATGATGCATGAAATTTGGCAGACATATTTTTTGTTGAAATCTATTAGATCGTGTTATGACGAAATTTCGATTTTCACTTTTTGAAGAGGTCAAAACGGGGGTGGTAGATGGTTTAAAGCGCACCTGTATTTTTGAAATCGCGTAAGTCAGAAACGTGATTATTCGAGCGATGGACACTTCTGAGAAAATAAGAAGACACGCACGTATTTGACGGTTTTCAAAAAGAGACCTCCAAACGGGTGAACGGGTAGGGGGAGGTTTTTTAAGCCTTCCGGAAACGGTTAAACCCAGAATCATGAAATTTGGTATAAATACTTTTTATTAGAATCTGTTAGACACGAGTAGGATGAAATTTCGATTTTCACTTTTTAAAGTGGTGAAAACGGGGGTGGTAGATGGTCTAAAGGGTACCCGTAACTCTGAAATCGCGTAAGTCAGAAACGCGATATTCCAGCGATAGGCTTTCCTGAGGAAATAAGGAGACACGTATTCGACGGTTTTTAAAAAGAGACACCGCGAACGAGTGAACAGGGAGAGGGATGTTTTAAGCATGAAATTTGACACATACCCGCCCATGTGTTCTATTGTGGATTAAAATAATTATTTTTTCGTTTAACTCGCTCTAACACAAAAAAAGAATAATGGATTGTTATCAAATTGCGATGTGCAATGGGTTTCCCCGAGTACTATAGATGCGCAGTGGGTTTCCTCGAGTACAATGAATGCGCAGTGGATTTCCTCGAGTGCAATGTATGCGAAGTGGGTTTCCCCGAGTACTATGGATGCGTAGAAGGTTTCCTTGAGTGCGCAATGAATGCGCAGTAGGTTTCTCCGGGTACCATGAATGCGCAGTGGGTTTCCACGAGTATTAGATGTGCAGTGGGTTTCCTTGAGTACAATGGATGCGTAGTAGGTTTCCCCGAGTACCATGCTTACCATGATCCTCAATTTTAACCAAACTTTGATTTAAGAATGTTGGGTTATTCCTATTGTTGTGTTAAATTTGATTCGTTTAGAGTCGTTTGGTTAAGATTGTTGGGTTGTAGGGAACACGGTTTCAAATTCATGTCACCTTAAAATGGCTATAACTTTGCGAGGAAACATCATAGATGACCATTCGAAAGCTTATTTTAAAGAGGAAGGATGTTACTAAATGATATATTTATTAGAAATAAGCTGAAAAATTTTTTTGGTTCTACACACAACTTCAAAACTTGCTGCTAAAAAAGTCATTTTTTAAGTACTTAACCTCAAATATTTCAAAATCCTGACGTGATGGGCCGATTCTGAGGCCAGATTCGGATTCAGCGCGAAAAATTACTTCTGAAATGACCTTAGCTGCACAACAACATTCATGACCTGTGTTATTGAACTGTCAAACTGGATAATATAAGTTAAAACATCCCTAAGGGATCTTATCAGTGTAATTTTGTTCTGATTGGTTGTTTCAGCACACGTGATTAGAAGTTAGCGAATTAAATTGCTATTTGAGCTAAAAATTTTCAACAAGTTTTTATTTCCCAGTCAGTACCACTAAAAAGTGTTAAGCTCTCGGAATTATTATTCAATGAAAATTGTATTGAAACTGTCTTTGTTTTATTTAGAATTAGGTTATTATTTTGAGACCAATGTATGATTTCTTGATAAAATCTTTCAGTGTTTTTTTTCTTCAATTACGTTGTTGCTGGTAACTAGAATGTTTGTATCATCAGCATAACAGATCACATGAACATTTGGTATCTTTTGTTGATGGCTGACCACATAGTTAGTAAATATTATATATAAAAGTGATCCCAAAATTGACCCCTGTGGAACTCCTTGTATAATATCACAAATATTACTTTCAACTCCACCGACCATTTTTACAATTTGTGTCCTGTTGTCTAAATAAGAGGAAAATATTTGTAAATCAGTTAGTCGAATACCGTATAGTACTAGTTTGGTCTTAAGCAGCTGATGGTCTACCAAATCAAAAGCTTGTGAGAAATCTTCGAAAAGACCCACAACTGATTTCTTGTTGTCTAAAGCTTTAATGATTTTGTGATGAAAATCACAAAACGCAGACTTGTTGCTTTTGTTTGTAGTGAAACCATGTTCAGCAGGAGACAGTAACATATTCTGATGTAAAAAATCTGATAATTGCTCCTTGAGATGGAGTTTTAAAATTTTAAAAATTCTACATAGTAGACTAATGGCTTCATAATTATTATTATAGTCATTTGGATCTCCCTTCTGGTATAATGAAGATATTATGGCTCTCTTAAATTTACTGGAAAATATGCCTTTCTCTATAGAAATGGACCGCTTATCGCATATTTGCATTTTTTATCCAAATTATTAGAAATATCATGACCATTAGAGTTTGAAGACTTTAATTTATTTACAAGAAGTTCAACATCCTTAGTTGAAACTGTAGATATATAGAAAATAAATCCCCTATTTTTCCAATAATATTTAGTTTCTGGTTTAGAAAAGAATTAAATTAAATTAATTAATTAAATTGATATTAAATATGAGTACAAAAACTTTTATCTTCATAAAAACAGTTTTTAAAAATTCTAACGCGGTAAAGTGTTGAAGCCATCTTTTTTTTACTAATTTTGGGGTGTTGAAAACGAATCCGTTGTCAGTTTTGCCAGTCTAGGGAGCACATTAAAAGACGACCCTTATTTGGGCAAGTGAA
Source organism: Rutpela maculata (assembly GCA_936432065.2). Classification (NCBI taxonomy): domain Eukaryota; kingdom Metazoa; phylum Arthropoda; class Insecta; order Coleoptera; family Cerambycidae; genus Rutpela; species Rutpela maculata. Next base: position 41,859,026 of record OW386285.2, read on the forward strand.
GGTTCTCATGTTCCCAAAGTCATTTAAATAAAGCATTTTTTAATTTAAAAGCAAGCAATGTTTTCTGAATAGTGATACGCACACCTTACACCCCAACCCCAAAAATATGATAAATATTCAGAGGTGAGAAATATTCATCTGAATTGACTAAATCACCTCATTATGGTAGAAAAACATTAAATTGGGTGATTAGGGATTTCTTTTGCAATTAAAACCAATAAAAACTCTTAAAAGATAAAATCCACCACCTTGATTGGTGGGGATGGGTGTAAGAGTATTCAGAAGTAACAATAACCTGATAATGGCCATTTAACAAGGAGTAATATTGTAAATATACACCGTTCTTAGGGTGGTGAAGGGTGAGGGGAACGAGGCGGAGGGATGGTGAATTTAGAATTTTTGCTTCTTTCATTACTTACCTAATGAAACTGAGTATCTTGAAAGAATTTCCTGCACTAAAGAATAACTTTTTGTTGCAAGCTATAATATCAATTTCAATGCCACCCCCCAAATAAGAGTTATTATTTACTGTCTTCTCGATGTTTTTAGCCAAATCGGATGACAGATTCGTATTCAGCACCCCAAAACTAGTAAAAAGATGGTTTCCACACTTTACCGTGAATGATCCAAAAAAGCGCGTTCCCCTCACCTTTCACCAGCCATAACAACGGTGTAAGTTACAATATATTATATACGATTATTTATTTATTTAAAAAATAATAAAATTCCTTATTAAAAGGCTATTACAATGTGATTACTTCTGAATACTCTTACACCCATCCCCACCAATTAAGGTGGTGGATTTTGTCTTTTTATCATACTAAGGTGATTTAATCAATTCGGATGAATATTTTTCATCCCTGAATATTTCTCACACTCTTGGGGATGCATGTCACTATCCAGGAAATATTGTTTTTTATATTAAAAATTCTTTAATTATTTAAATGACTTTTGGTTTGGAAAATGAGAATCTTCACTTTATGGCACCCAAATGGGGGTTGTTTTTTAATGTGTTCCCGAGACTTTTCGTTAAAACGGGTGAGGATTCGTTTTCAGCAGCCCAAAATTAGTAAAAAAAAGATAGCTTCCACACTTTACCACGGATGGGCCAAAAAAGCCCTTTTTAACATTGTTCTTTACAAAATAGTAAATCCGAAGGCATTTATTATCAAACACATTTGTACTTCAAGAAATGTGTTTTTCAACTTTCAAGACTAAAACACTTATCATTCGAGATATGTGCAAAAAGCAAAAGCAAGAAGCATATGCTCTCCCTTCTATTCTAAGGTGAACTCATCGCTTAGTGAAGGAGTAAATAAAAATGAACATCTATCCAAAATTCCATTGATCTCCTAAATTCAGCATTTTATATTGCAAATTTGAGGCTACTTTTAGTGCACAATTGAAAAACTGATCCTAAAATAATAGTCGACAGAAAACTCATATTTCGAATTTTACTGACATTTAGAAATAACTGACGGCTATCGATTTGTTCTACTACAAGTGCAATCAAATTATTAGGGTAAATATGACAACCGCGTCGGACGCAGTAATATGCTAAGTTTCACAAAAAGTAGTCATCTCGGACGCAGCATTGTATTGAAGAAGAATGAAATTATTCTCGGACGCAATAACGTGCTGTTTTTGAAAGGACGCAGTATTGTCCTGTATATTAAACTTTTTTGTTTCTTGAGTTATTACAATTCTAAAACCAGATATTAACTGGATTTGGTTAGTAGATCCAATATACTTCATTAGATTTGAGCTAACTAGCGTATTTCTGGGAGACGCAGTAAGGTTGGCTTGTGAAAGGACGCAGCATTGATAGCGGGATGTATATATATATATATATATATATATATATATATATATATATATATATATATATATATATATATATATATATATATATATATATATATATATATATATATATATATATATATATATATATATATATATATATATATATATATATATATTTGTCCTGCAAATAATGCTGCGTCCGTACATGTGCACGATACCATACACTGCTGCGTCCTGTACAATACTGCGTCTGTATACCGGACGCAGTATTGTTTTCCCGTGTTATCTTCAACAAATCTCTGAAATGGTCGATTTTCAGCACCTCAAAATGTTCTTCGTCTCCTGGGTTATATGTAAACATAGAAATGAGTTCTGTTTCGCTTCAATTGAGCAAAATATCGACCCGAGTTTTTTTTGGATTCGGACGCAGTATCATATGTTCCGTAAAACTAAAAGTATATTTTTAGTTCCATCGAATTATGTTTGGGGGCGCATAGATTTGTGAACATAAATATACTTCAAATATTCTCTATTCAAAAATCGTATAATGCTGCGTCCGAGATTTGACAACACCGGCGCTAATAAATATCCAGTCATTCTTTCATGCCGGAGTTCGGGCGAGTGTAACATTCTTGTGAACATTTATATAAGTTTACAAGTAATTATGTTTCATATTTAAACAGTTATCTTCTTACTTATAATCTGAATGTTTTTATCACAGAAATTTATTTTCAGGAAATGAAATTAATTTCAACGGAAAATAATTTACAAATATTTAGTTATATATAATCATAAAAACAATACCTCCTCCAAAATTAAACGTGTAAGCCGTTACTTTGTGGTAATTAATTATGATGATATAATAATGAAACACCAACATTAACATTTACTTTATTTTTTACCGCCAAATTATTGTAACTTGCACCTTACTGCAGTTCGGCACTCAACGTGACATTTTCAGATGATTAAAGTGAATGAACATACAAAGGCAGTTAGTCTACAGGACATTATGCTAATTTTATGGTTACTGTTTTGAATAAGGAAATAGGAGAATTACAGACAATATTGTGAATGTAAATAGGATTAGAAATATTAATAAGATATTGTAGGTAATATTCTAGGTATGCTAAGTTAGGAGCAACAAAAATCTATGACTAATATAAACTACTTTTGGTTATTTTATTTACTCTTATTAGGTTATATACTAATTGCTTTTGAATAATTAATAGTATCCATAAACAAATAGCGTGAGTTATAATGAGTGAGTTATTATAAATCATTAGGTGATAGTGCCAATCACCTATATCTTCATGGCTAGCCTATCCAATCGACGTAACGCGCTTCACGAAGGTGTCGCTCTGTCCGAGAGAAATCCTTAAATTAAGTTAAGTTAAATTTTACAGTTAATTTTATTAATAAACAAACTGAGTACCTAATTAAAACAAGATTTTCTCAATTTAATATTTATTGTTATAATCGTAGATAAAGTATATTATTCAACTTGCGGTAATGGTAATAACCCACTCGATGAATTACAGCACTTGCCTGCGGCTCATGCTGTGAACTTCATTTGCGTGAGTTATTACCTACATTACCGCTCGTTGAATAATATACTACAAGTTCATCAAATAGTGTGGTTTATTATAAGTCTAATAACTATAAATAGAACCATTATTATACCTTTTTGTTTGATAAAAAGGGAGGTTGAAATTTTAGGTTTTTCCAGAAATGGTTAGATACATGATGCATGAAATTTGGCAGAAATATTTTTTGTTGAAATCTATTAGATCGTGTTAAGACGAAATTTCGATTTTCACTTTTTGAAGAGGTCAAAACGGGGGTGATAGATGGTTTAAAGCGCACCTGTATTTTTGAAATCGCGTAAGTCAGAAACGTGATTATTCGAGCGATGGACTCTTCTGAGGAAATAAGAAGACACGCACGTATTTGACGGTTTTTAAAAAGAGACCTCCGAACGGATGAACGGGGAGGGGGAGGCTTTTTAAGCCTTCCGGAAACGGTTAAACCCAGAATCATGAAATTTGGCATAAACACTTTTTATTAGAATCTACTAGACACGAGTAGGACGAAATCTCGATTTTCACTTTTTAAAGTGGTGAAAACGGGGGTGGTAGATGGTCTAAAGAGTACCCGTATCTCTGAAATCGCGTAAGTCAGAAACCCGATATTCCAGCGATAGGCTTTCCTGAGGAAATAAGAAAACACGTATTCGACGGTTTTTAAAAAGAGACACCGCGAACGAGTGAACAGGGAGAGGGATGTTTTAGGCATGAAATTTGACACATACCCGCCCATGTGTTCTATTGTGGATTAAAATAATTATTTTTTCGTTTAACTCGCTCTAACACAAAAAAAGAATAATGGATTGTTATCAAATTGCGATGTGCAGTGGGTTTCTCCGAGTACTATAGATGCGCAGTGGGTTTCCTCGAGTACAATGGATGCGCAGTGGATTTCCTCGAGGGCAATGTATGCGCAGTGGGTTTCCCTGAGTACTATGGATGCGTAGAAGGTTTCTTTGAGTGCGCAATGAATGCGCAGTAGGTTTCTCCGGGTACCATGAACGCGCAGTGGGTTTCCACGAGTATTATAGATGTGCAGTGGGTTTCTTTGAGTACAATGGATGCGTAGTAGGTTTCTCCGAGTACCATGCGTACCATGATCCTCAATTTTAACCAAACTTTGATTTAAGAATGTTGCGTTATTCCTATTGTTGTGTTAAATTTTGATTCGTTTAGAGTCGTTTGGTTAAGATTGTTGGGTTGTAGGGAACACGGTTTCAAATTCATGTCACCTTAAAATGGCTATAACTTTGCGAGGAAACATCATAGATGACCATTCGAAAGCTTATTTTAAAGAGGAAGGATGTTACTAAATGATATATTTATTAGAAATAAGCTGAAAAATTTTTTGGGTTCTAGACACAACTTCAAAACTTGCTAAAAAAGTCGTTTTTTAAGTACTCAACCTCAAATATTTCAAAATCCTGACGTGATGGGCCAATTCTGAGGCCGGATTCAGATTCAGCGCGAAAAATTACTTCGGAAATGACCTTAGCTGCACAACAACAATCATTACCTGTGTTATTGAACTGTCAAACTGGATAATATAAGTGAAAACATCCCTAAGGGATCTTATCAGTGTAATTTTATTCTGATTGGTTGTTTCAGCACACGTGATTAGAAATTGGCGAATTGAATTGCTATTTGAGCTAAAAATTTTCAATAAGCTTTTATTTCCCAGTCAGTGCCACTAAAAAGTGTTAAGCTCTCGGAATTATTATTCAATGAAAATTGTATTGAAACTGCCTTTGTTTTATTTAGAATTAGGTTATTATTTTGAGACCAATGTATGATTTCTTGATAAAATCTTTCAGTGTTTTTTTTTTTCCTTCAATTAGGTTGTTGCCGGTAACTAGAATGTTTGTATCATCAGCATAACAGATCACATGAACATTTGGTATCTTTTGTTGATGGCTGACCACATAGTCAGTAAATATCATACATAAAAGTGATCCCAAAATTGACCCCTGTGAAACTCCTTGTGTAATATCACAAATATTACTTTCAACTCCACCGACCATGTTTACAATTTGTGTCCTGTTGTCTAAATAGGAGGAAAATATTTGTAAATCAGTTAGTCGAATACCGTATAGTGCTAGTTTGGTCTTAAGCAGCTGATGGTCTACCAAATCAAAAGCTTGTGAGAAATCTTCGAAAAGACCCACAACTGATTTCTTGTTGTCTAAAGCTTTAATGATTTTGTGATGAAAATCACACAACGCAGACTTGTTGCTTTTGTTTGTAGTGTTCAGCAGGAGACAGTAACATTGTAAAAAATCTGATAATTGCTCCTTGAGATGAAGTTCTAAAATTTTAGAAAATCTACATAGTAGACTAATGGCTTCATAATTATTATTATAGTCATTTTGATCTCCCTTCTGGTATAATGAAGAGACTATGGCTCTTTTAAATTTACTGGAAAATATACCTTTCTCTATAGAAATGGACCGCTTATCGCATATTTGCATTTTTTATCCAAATTATTAGAAATATCATGACCACTAGAGTTTGAAGACTTTAATTTATTTACAAGAAGTTCAACATCCTTAGTAGAAACTGTAGATATATAGAAAATAAATCCCCTCTTTTTCCAATATTTGGTTTCTGGTTTAGAAAAGAATTAAATTAAATTAATTAATTAAATTGATATTAAATATGAGTACAAAAACTTTTATCTTCATAAAAACAGTTTTTAAAAATTCGGGGTAAAGTGTTGAATCCATCTTTTTTTACTAATTTTGGGGTGTTGAAAACGAATCCGTTGCCAGTTTTGCCAGTCTAGGGAGCACATTAAAAGATGACCCTTATTTGGGCGCCATAAAGTGAAGGTTCTCATGTTCCCAACCCAAAGTCATTTAAATAATTAAAGAATTTTTTAATTTAAAAACAAGTAATATTTTCTGAATAGTGATACGCACACCTTACACCCCAACCCCAAAAATAGGAGGAATATTCAGAGGTGAGAAATATTCATCTGAATTGACTAAATCACCTCATTATGATAGAAAAACATCAAATTGGGTGATTAGGGATTTCTTTTGCAATTAAAACCAATAAAAACTCTTAAAAGATAAAATCCACCACCTTGATTGGTGGGGATGGGTGTAAGAGTATTCAGAAGTAATAATAACCTGATAATAGCCATTTAACAAGGAGTAATATTGTAACTATACACCGTTCTTAGGGTGATGAAGGGTGAGGGAAACGGGGGGGGGGATGGTGAATTTAGAATTTTTGCTTCTTTCATTACTTACCTAATAAAACTGAGTATCTTGAAAGAATTTCCTGCACTAAAGAATAACTTTTTGTTGCAAGCTATAATATCAATTTCAATGCCACCCCCCAAATAAGAGTTATTTTTTACTGTCTTCCCGATGTTTTTAGCCAAATTGGATGACAGTTTCGTATTCAGCACCCCAAAACTAGTAAAAAGATGGTTTCCACACTTTACCGTGAATGGGCCAAAAAAGGGCTCTCCCTCGCGTTCCCCTCCCTTTCACCACCCATAAGCATGGTGTAATATATAATATACGATTATTTATTTATTTAAAAAAAAAACAAAATTCCTTATTAAAAGGCTATTATCAGGTTATAATGTGATTACTTCTGAATACTCTTACACCCATCCCCACCAATTAAGGTGGTGGATTTTGTCTTTTTTTATTGGTTTTAATTGCGAAAGAAATCCCTAATCACCCAGTCTTTTGTCTTTTTATCATACTAATCAATTCAGATGAATATTTTTCATCTATGATTATTTCTCACACTCTTATGGTTGGGGTGTATGGTGTGCATATCACTATCCAGAAAATATTGTTTTTTATATTAAAAATTCTTTAATGATTTAAATGACTTTTGGTTTGGAAAATGAGAATCTTCACTTTATAGCACCCAAATAGAGGTTGTTTTTTAATGTGTTCCCGAGAGTTTTCGTTAAAACGGGTGAGGATTCGTTTTCAGCAGCCAAAAATTAGTAAAAAAAAGATAGCTTCCACACTTTACCATGGATGGGCCAAAAAAGCCTTTTTTTAACATTGTTCTTTACAAAATAGTAAATCCGAAGGCATTTATTATCAAACACATTTGTATTTCAAGAAATGTGTTTTTCAACTTTCAAGACTAAAACGCTTATCATTCGAGATATGTGTAAAAAGCAAAAGCAAGAAGCATGTGCTCTCCCTTCTATTCTAAGGTGAACTCATCGCTTAGTGAAGGAGTAAATAAAAATGAACTATCCAAAATTCCACTGATCTCCTAAATTCAGCATTTTATATTGCAAATTTGAGGCTACTTTTAGTGCACAATTGAAAAACTTATCCTAAAATAATAATCGACAGAAAAATCATATTTCGAATTTTACTGACATTTAGAAATAACTGACGGCTATCGATTTGTTCTACTACAAGTGCAATAAAATTATTAGGGTAAATATGACAACCACGCCAGACGCAGTAATATGCTAAGTTTCACAAAAAGTAGTCATTTCGGACGCAGCATTGTATTGAAGAAAAATGAAATTATTCTCGGACGCAATAACGTGCTGTTTTTGAAAGGACGCAGTATTGTCCTGTATATTAAACTTTTTTATTTCTTGAGTTATTACAATTCTAAAACCAGATATTAACTGAATTTGGTTAGTAGATCCAATATACTTCATTAGATTTGAGCTAACTAGCGTATTTCTGGGAGACGCAATAAGGTTGGCTTGTGAAAGGACGCAGCATTGATAGCGGGATGTATATATATATATATATATATATATATATATATATATATATATATATATATATATATATATATACGTACGGTACGCATGAAACGAAGCCCACCACACACTACAGGGTACCAGAAGCCCAGCCTTATTTGTAATTTAAATAGTGTGTACAACTCTTAATAATGTTTTAAGTGGGAATAATAACGCGAGCAACATGAGAGGGGGGAACTTTTTTGGACATACAAATTAAAAACAACACGACATGTCATACGAAGCCTTTTATAATTATGGTACATTACGAAGCCCGTTGTATAAAATGTATAGATGTTTCAGATTACACGAAGCCATACATAGTTGCCATTTCTCTTCTAATTCTTTAACTAAATGATATAACTGTGTGCGACAATATAATTGCGTAGTCGATGTGTTAATAATATAATTGCTTTGTTGTATTTCACGGCCGCATGGCACCAAAGGGGCCGCCCTGATATAAATAATTATGTTTAGGGTATGCATATTAAAAGTATTTCCATTGATATAATTTACATTTATTATAATGCAAAATAGGTAACAGATATAAGGTATTCATTCCATTATTGACGTTTGACTAAAATAGGTTTTTTTGTGCAAACATGAAGCCTCAAAATAAAGCCCAAAGTAGCATATTCCTCGCTTACTTGAAGTCCACACCCTGCCTATGCTTGTTACTACATTTTGAAAAAAAGATGTAGTATAGGTTTTGCATTTTTCCGGTGGACCATCGAAACCCGAAAAAAACGTCGGATCGAAATGAAAGTCATATCTATCGACTTGAGAGAGAATTTAGAAAATTCCGTCCGTCGGATTTCGATGAAACTTGGGTGGTTGATAGGAGGCCTTCAGAAGACCTTAACGCTGGAAGCTTGGCTCAATTCGGAAACCGGAAATACCCGATATAGACGTTTCAAGTTTTTCGGGAAAAATTGAATAACTCTGTAATGGGCAGTCAGATCGAGATATTTCAAAATGGTGCCGCTGGCAACGGTCTACAGATAAGTATACCGGAGACTATATCGAAAAATAAATGGAAATTGAATTTTTTTGCAAAAAACTGGTTTTCTCGAAATCGGGCTAGGAAGCACGATAACTGTCCAGGATATTGATTGATTTCGATAAGACTTGGTGGGATCGAAGGTACATAGCCACAAATGAAGCCTATTGCTTGAGGCTCGAATCCGTTGACCGTAAGTATTTTTTCCAAGGCCGAGTATGATTTTCCAAAGAAATTAATAACTCCCGAAACGAAGGTCCGATTTTGATTTTCAAAAATGGCGATTGTAGGGCTCGATTAAGTCTATTAGGTGACGTTTGTGAGAAATTTGACAAAACAAAAGCGAATCTACAAATCCTGAAAAACTTTATTTTTTTGATAAATTCTACAAATACCGAACAGTTTCCTAATAAAAATCGAAAATTAAATATTCCGTCGATCAATCTCTATAACCAGTATAAGGCATGGATCTTTTTGTACAAAAAATTTGAAATGGAGTTTTTTCGAAAAATTAAAAATAAACGAGTTATTTACAAGATGGGCATGTTCACGCCCGGTATATCAGAGTAGCAGTCCGCCCGAAAATAAAATTGTAAGTCCGAAATCACTCCCTTCTCGAAAAAGTCTCTATTTTGATAATACACGAAATTATCTATAGGTGTCCAAACCAAAAAAAAAATAAAGATCATAACGGGGAAAATTCTATCTTTATAAATATTTGACCGATTTTCATTTACTAAATAACAATATAAACGATGTCCTTTCTGTATTTCAAAATGTAGTTAGCCTTTACTTTAGTCAATACAAAAAGAAAAAAAAAAAAAGAAAAATGAAACATGTCAAAATGTACTGAGTCATCCTACGACCCTCTGCTAAAAAGGTACTGAATCATCCCAACAGGGATAAAAAGCATATCAAAATGTAGTTTTTAGCTTGTCTATAAACATTTTTCATTTTATGAGGATTATTAAATTAATTATTTTATGTACTTGTTCTTTTAGACAAGTTCACACGTTCAAACACATGTTAATTCTTGATAAAGCTCTTAAAAATATGAGTGAGGTCTCATTGGATTTAGAATGACGTCTAGAAAAATGTGCAAAAGTTTCAAACCCGCACATAAACCATTGCAAAATTTATAAACAAATTCAAATTGAAAAATTGTTTTTTTGCAAATAACTCGAATACTATTAATATATAAGAAATTAAAAAAAAGGATTCTTAAAGAGGAAGAAATTTCCAATAGAGAACTCCTGACTCCCGGAACTCTATCTCTATTATTAATAATTTTAATTTGATGTTGAAAATAGGGCTCCGCGCGGAGAACGCAAAGCCGTTGTGATGCTCTGAAACCGACCTTGGCAAGTAAAAACATTTTTTTATGTTATTAAATATATTTTTTTTACATGTTTATGTGTAAGGTTGTTTTTGTTTTTTTTTCTATCAAAAAACATATAAACACGTTCAGCGATTGTTAATAACAAATTGTTTATTAATAAATAAACAAATAAATTAACAACGAAAAAATTTTTTCCCTTGTAGAGAATTGCAAATAATAAATTTTAAGAATCATTTTTTTTATATGTTTAAATAATGAAAAAAGGAAAAAATTGATTATAAACAGTTAAAAAAAATTTTAAATCACCTAATATTTTATAACAAATAAAATGGCAAAAAATGTTTTTCAAAAATACGTAATTTATCTATTTGTCTATAAAATTTGTTTAAGCAAATAGCACTAAAAATTTTAAGTTTATGTAATCTTATAGTATTTTTGAATTTAATAACAGTAATAATAATTAAAATTAATAAAAACTCCTCTCTTTTTCATTTTTTAGTTTTTTGTTACCTTAAACAATGAATAACTAATAAACCATAACAATTAAAATCATCGCAATGTCATAATCTCATAAAGTATAGTTGACATAAGGTCTCCACGATGCGAAACAGTTTTAGTGGCTTTTGTTTAACAATTATCCGACTTGAAATATAAACGCAAACTCTAAAAAAATTTATTAATTAACAATATGCTCATTTTATGAAAAATCGGCGAAAAATTTTTTTTCCAACGAGATATTGTTCCTTTAAGTGTCTAAATAATACCATAATTTTTTTTAATTTCTAAATTAATATTTAAAAATATAAAAAAATGTTTCTACTTGCTACGGTCGGTTTCAGAGCATTGGAGCTCTATTTTCAACATTAAATTAAAATTATTAATAATAGAGATAGTGTTCCGGGTGTCAGGAGTTTTTATTGGATATTTCTTCCTCTTTAAGAATCTTTTTTTTTAATTTCTTAAATATTAATAGTTTTCGAGTTATTTGCAAAAAACGAATCTCGTTATTTTTTCAATCTTAATTTGTTTAAAACTTTTGCAATTGTTTATGTGCGGGTTTGAAACTTTTACACATTTTTCTAGACGTCATTCCGAATTCAATGAACCCTCACTCATATTTTTACGAGCTTTATCAAGAATTAACACGGGTTTGAACTTGTGAACTAGACTGTTTGAGAAGTTTGAAAATAGAACAATGTTATATAAAACGTTGAAGAATTAATGTAACTGTTCTTTTTTCTATTGGAACTACCCACATGATAAAAGCCAAAGTCAATAGAAAGCAAAAATAAATAACTGAATGTAAATATTGTTCGCCAGTTTACTGAAGTTTTTATATAACTGTTAAACATTATATATGACCTTCTACAGTTTGTTGAAAATAAGTTGATTTTTCTAGATATAATTGCTATATTTGTAATTCTAATCGTCTCCTGATGATGCCAGCTTGGTTGGCAAAGAGCTTCTAGCTAAATTCTATAGAATTTTGTTATTGTCAGACCTTATCAAGAGTTACAACAGTTTATATTTGCATTTTTTGCTTAAGATGTCTTAACTGTTGTATTTGCAGATTGGAATTTTTTTAATAACAACGTGGCTCTTCCTCTAGCTAATTTTAACTTATTGTCCAAATTTAAATACGATCGGACTCTTGGTCCTTCAGTTATCGTGCTTACAAAGCATATGGTGGTTTCGTAAATAGTCCAGTAAATGTCAAAAGAACTGTTGGCAATGGTAAAGCTACACCTCTTTGAGCAAGGCAGTACTTAGTCATAAATCTATCTAAAAAATTAGTTGTCCTATTATTATGACGAAAAAAATGTATAAATAGAGCAGAAAAATTATTTTATAATTAGTTAAAATTAATAACCAAAACATTAGGATATGAGAAATACATAATACTGCGTATTACAACAAATTACCTGATCAGCTGGAAACTTAAAATAACATGAAAGTCATTGTTTATAAGAATGTTTTAGAGCAGAAAAAGTAATTCTCAATTACGTAAAAATACATACTTTACGAAAAAAATTGTTTGTAGATGATACAGTTATCTTCAATTTTTATTTTCTTTATTATTTGAATAGACGCACGATATTTTTAACTTTATTATTTTATCAAAAAAAAGTAAGTAAACATAACTTGAAAAATAAATCAATAAATGGCATAAATTTACCCCAGTTATACAAAGAGGGCAATTTTTAATGTCTATTTTTATTCAAAATTAGTTTTTTTATTATTTGCGATATGAAGACTAAGACCATAATAAGAAATATAGCAGAAATTTAATATTGCTACATAAATTGTTTAAATTTTTATGAAGCAACCAAAACTGCAGTCTTGTGTTGATGACTCATCGATTTTGTGCGTCGGCCTTGTCTATAGGTGGTGTTGACAGAAGACGCTGTAATTAGGGTAAATGAAATCGGTTGGTCCCAGTTGAAAGGTAATTGAATAAACTTTATTTTCCAACAAAAATTTCTAATATTTTGTTTCATTATAAATGGATAAAATGTTGTTTTACAATAAGGTTGGATTTTTTAGGTTATAAATTATTTTTAAGGAAAATAATGTAGGCATCTATACTATTTAATTAATCATTTAAAAAGCTAAAAAAAAAAAACTTTAAATGAACTTTTTTATTAGAACGCAATTTAAAGGAGAACCGAGAGGAAAACATTTTCGCAAAATTCGATTTTCATGTAAACAAATTTTTGGACAAAGATAACTTATAGAAATTGTAGAGAATTAAAATATCTTTCAACATCGTGGTCAACGTTCTCCTCAAGCGTTAATTACTTCCACATAAGTATAGTAACGACAAAAAAAAATTTGAAAATTTTTATTGTTCAAATAGGCTTAGAATGTCATGAAACGTCGAGATTTTAAGTTTGAGCGAAAACATTTTCTGTCTGTCGGTTCGTCTGTAACTTTTTTTGTGCGCACGATTACTCTGGAACTGTTTAAGATATTGACTTAGAATTTGGTACACGTATGTATTTTAACGAGATCTGGAAATAAATTATATTTTTATCCTCTTCCGTCGAAGGGTTGGGTGGTAAATTGGGGTAAATGGGGGATAAATAGGTAAATCGAACAGGTAAGAGTCCATAAAATTTATATTTAGTATATGTAAGAGAAGCTAAGGTCTCTAAAAACTTTTTGGCATTAGTCACCCCCATTACCACCCCCAACCCATTATTAAAGAGGATAAAGAAATTGTGATTTAGTGTGTGTACAAGAACCAAAAATCTCAAAATATTTTTTACTTCATCCACCTCTATTATCATTCCCCTATCACCACCCCCATCCCACTACCGATGTGGGATATCGTTTTATGGGTTTTTGGGGTAGAGAATTTCAAATATTATATTATTAAAGTTCCATAAACAATTATTCCCACATACAAAATTTTTTCGTTGTGAGAAACTTGGTTAGAAAATCTGGATGTGGAAGTATTGACTCCTTGGGCAACGGTTTTTTTGAGTTAATCGCGAAAAACCAGCGTCGAAATTTGACTTTTGAAGGGCAGCAAAAAAACACTAAACCTTAAAAAAAATCACTTCTCGGTCAATTTTTTACCATATTGGAACGGACTAAAATTTTCTTCCCTCTTTGATTGACATCCTTTATTTATGAATTATTTTTTTCTGTTGGATGACGACCCTGCATATTTTTCTTATAAAAACTATATCAGATTTTTTCCTGGCAATAGCGACTGACAACTACATTTCAAATATCATTTTACTGTGTCGTTTCTTATTTTTTAAAGTGGCCACCCTGCAAATTTTTCATATTTTTCTTCTTTGACAGTTATGTTACCTACATGCGAAATCTCCGCCACATCTTCTTTCATTATTTTTTTTAGGTGACAACCCTGTATATTTTCATATTTTTCTTACTTGGCAGTTGTGTTGTGATATCTGCATGCGAAATAATATCGTCCTTCATCTCATTTTTTATTATTATTTTTGGGGCGACCACCCTATTTATTTTTTCATATTTTTCTTTGACAGTTGTGTTAACTATATGAGAAACATTATTGTCCGCAATCCATTTTTTCATTATTTTCTTAGAGTGAACACCCTGTACATTTTTCATATTTTTCAGTTGTGTTAACTACACACAAAATATAACTGTCTTTTGTCACATTTTTTCCTCATTATTTTTTCAGGTGTCCACTGTTCTTCTTTGACAGTAGCGTCAATTAACGACCAAATATTTCTCTTCTGCGTCAAATGGTTTTGTAATATTTTCCCCACAATACATATCTTATAAACTACAATAATTGTTATGTGTACACATGTATTGTTAGAAATAGATAAGTACTTCTGGCTCTTGTAGATATAGTTGTAGATATAGCGCCAACAGACAGACACCAGACCGACAGACAGAGAGACTGATGGAATTAAATGGCTTTAATTTTCGTAATCTGCATAGTCTGAAACGCGAAAATCCGAAGAAATCTCGGAGGGTAATTTTTTTGCGATTACAATACCCTACTTCCCTTCGGTTAGCGAGGGAAGTAAAAAACGAAATTTGATCCATATGGCAATATTTCTAAATGCTTTAATAGTGGATTTTAACATTCCGTAAACAAGTGGCACTGACCATTTACAGGTACCTAAATTTAGCGGGAATTGGATAGAGAGTGTCGACCTACCCCAACATCTGTGGGTTAGACACAACAATGGGCTGTTATAGTTAGTAATTTTAAATATGTGACCTTATACTTTCTCAATTTGCTGTAATGTACAGTATTATAAATTTTTCACGTTCTGACTTTTTAGTTATTTAATTTAGTTTTTAAATATGTTAACATTTTAAATCACATAAAGTGAAGTCAAATTAAGTAAGAAAATAGGTGAATAAGGAATTCTCTGGCTGCAGCAATTTTATTATTTTAATTTGTCGTAGATATAATAAGTGCCACCGAGAAGTTTTTAATTAAATCGGTCCAGCGTAAAAATTTTTTAACAATTTATTTTTCAACGCTGAAATTTTCTGCTCTTTTCCTATTATCTTCGGTCCTAATAATCGTATCGCAAAAATAAAAATAGCGAGTGGCTATGAAAATACTTTCTGATAATTTGTTAATTTGTAAGAAAATAAATACCACCAAAAATTGCCTTTTTTGACAATTTAAGAAATATAACGTAATAATGCATCCATTTTAACGAAAGTTGGAGAAACTGTGCACTTTATTGAACTAAACCTTCGTGCCAAATTTTAGCATAAAATATTTATTCAAACGGCTAAAAATAAAAAAAGATTTCGAAATTTTAATCGCTTATTGTTTAAGTGCATCGATTCGTAGAACATTTTTTTTTCAAAATGTAGGTTTTTTACATCTATTTTACAATGATATTATCTTCATTTAAACCTTTTTTAAATATGTTTATAATTTTCAAAATTATAGGTATAAACATATTCAGATAACTGGATTTATTTATCAAACCAAGAACAGGTAACGAATTATGAAAATAGATGAAATATTTCTTAAAAAAATAATGATCTATTTGCATTTGGGGCCGAGATCCGTCAGTGTTTGCGCCTCAGTCGCTTATAAATAAGCAAATTGATATATGTTCTTAAAATTTGGACTGGTTATTCTTCAATAATATTAGTCTCACCTAGTTGAGAACAATCCAGAAGCACAATTGTTAAAAAAGATAGAGGCCCGATAGTCGGGCTTTTAGCGATTATGTTAGAGATCCAAAAATCGCCATCGCCAAATAGTCTAAATGTGATATTATGGTTTTACAGATCATACTTCACTCGTAAGATAATTCAGTGTGTAAGGCGACCAACACTTTTTTTTGGATGCAACGTCTCTGGTTCAAATCCTAACTGCGATTTTTTTTTATTGTATCAGTAAAATTAAAAGTTACAAAGCTGTGTACATAGACATAAGAATAACTGTTCAGGTTAGGTTTGTTTTCCCTTCCGCGACAAAAATGAATAAGAAAGTAAAAAAAAATTGACTAAGTGTGTTATAATCTCAAAGCCGCTTTATTCGATGTAATTTTAAAAAACCGCTGCCCAAGGAATCACTACTTCCACATCCAGATTTTCTATCCAAGTCACTCACAACGAAAAATTTTGTATGTGGAAATAATTGTTTATGGAACTCTGATAATATAATATTTGAAATCCTCTACCCCAAAAACCCATAAAACGATACCCCACATCGGTAGTGGGGTGGGGGTGGTGATAGGGGGTAGTAGTGGGGGTGGATAAAGTACGAAAATATTTTGAGGTTTCTGGTTCTTGTACACACACTAAATCGCAATTTTTTTTTCATCCCCTTTAATAATGGGGTGGGGGTGGTAATGGGGGTGGCTAACGCCAAAGTTTTTTTTGAGACCTTAGCTTCTCTTGTATATACTAAATAACAATTTTATGAGCTCTTACCTGCTTGATTTACCTATTTACCCCAAATTTACCCCAATTTACCCCCCAACCCTTCGACGGAACAAGATGAAAATATAATCTAGTTCTAGATCTCGTTAAAGTACATATGTGTACCAAACTTCAAGTCAATATCTCAAACGGTTCCAGAGTAAACGTGCGCACAAAAAAAAGTTACAGACCGACAGACAGAATTTTTTTTTCCGCTCAAACTTAAAATCTCGACGTTTCATAACATTCTAAGCCTATTTCAACAATCCACTGGATGTGGAAGTAATTGTAGTTTTGACTCATTTTCAAACAGCGGAGACAAAAATATAAGCATCGAAAAACAATCAGTCCAAATTTCTAGAAAAAATATCGACTTGTTTATTTATAAGTGACCTAAACACAAAAATTGACGTTTCACGGCCCCAAATGCAAATAGATCATTAATTTCTTTAGAAAAATGTTAGATATTTCATCTATTTTCATAATTCGTTTCCCGCTTTTGGTTTCATAAAAATCCAGAGTTATTTGAATTTGTTTACAACTGTAACTTTGAAAATAATAAATAAATTTCAAGCAAAAACCGTTTAAGTGAGTATTCTTTTTTCTTAACACTGTTGGAAAATACATGTAAAAACCTACATTTTCAACAAAAATTTACCGCACACGAGTCACTGCACTTAAACAACAAGCGATAAAAATTTCGAAATTATTATTGGTTTTTAGCCGTTTGAGTTTTGTTCAAAAATATTTATTTTGCGCTAAAATTTAGCACAGGTTTAGTTCAATAAAAAGCTTAGTTCCACGGACCTTCGTTAAAATCGATGCATTATTATGTTATATTTTTATTAAATTATTATCAAAAGAGGCAATTTTTGGTGTTTTTTATTTTTTTTACTAATTAACAAACTATCATCTAGTTTTTGCATAGGCCTAGTCTTATTCAAGATTTTATTGCGAATAATTCGCTATTTTTATTTTTACGATACGATTACTAGGACCGGAGATACTAATGAAAATAACAGCAAATTTCAGTGTTTAACAATAGGTAAATTGTTAAAATATTACAAGAAGCAATGGACCGATTTAATCCAAAACAGCTCATAGCACTTGTTATTATTCATAAAACAAAAATTACTGCAGCCAAACAGTTTCATTCAAAATTTATTTTCACTCCACTAATAGTGGAAAAAAGTTATTAGAAAATCGATTGGATTTGAATGAATTTCCCTGAAAACTTTTTTAATGGCTTTCTAGAATCAAATATGAAGTTTTCTACCAGTTTTCCTTGTCCGCAATAAATATAAAATAAATATTGTCAATTTCCTTTCAAATAGAATTTTTTTTCAAATAAACTTAATTAAAAATTTAAAAATAAAATAAGTACATGTTCTATTTTGCTATTTGTTCTCACCTCACTCCACCATATATCTAGAGACAATACACACCTATAAGATAATAGTTATTTAACAAACAAGTATGTTAATGAGAGCGATTGATAAATTGAGACATTTTAACGTGCGAGCGCTAGCGAGCGCATTATTTGTCGAGATTATTAATCGCCGATTAACACACGAGTAAGTTACAAAAATTTTCCGTTGATTGTATCTAGGAAAAAAACCACTGCCCAAGGAATCACTACTTCCACATCCAGATTTTCTATCCAAGTCACATTTTGTATGTGGAAATAATTATTTATGGTACTTTAATAATATAATATTTGAAATCCTCTACCCCAAAAACCCATAAAACGATACCCCACATCGGTAGTGGGGCGGGGGTGGCGATAGGGGGTGGTAGTGGGGGGTGGATGAAGTAAAAAAATATTTTCAGGTTTCTGGTTCTTGTACACACACTAAATCACAATTTTTTTTCAACTTCTTTAATAATGGGGTGGGGGTGGTAATGGGGGTGGCTAATGTCAAAATTTTTTTTGAGACCTTAGCTTCTCTTATATATACTAAATACCAATTTTATGGACTCCTGCCTGCTTGATTTACCTATTTACCCCAAATTTACCCCAATTTACCCCCCAATCCTTCGACGGAACAAGATGAAAATATAATCTGGTTCTAAATCTCGTTAAAGTACATTTGTGTACCAAATTTCAAGTCAATATCTCAAACGGTCCCTGAGTAAACGTGCGCACAAAAAAAAGTTACAGACAGACAGACAGACCGACAGACAGACAGACAGAAAATTTTTTTTCGCTCAAACTTAAAATCTCGACATTCTAAGCCTATTGAACAACAAAAATTTATACTTTCACTGGATATGGAAGTAATAGGAAAAAAATCTAATTTTATTTTATGACACAAAATTGAATTCTAAGTGTTACTTTATTTATTTAATTATGGTAACACATATGGAATTTAAAAAATATCAAAAATACAATTACAAATTCATTAGGCCTCTTTTTGTAACATCGGAGAAATATGCCAATAGCACCAATTCCGAATAGCGCGATACCTGCTTCTCTTTTATTAATTATAAAAGTTTCATACGCGTTTTATACGTTTGACAATTAGAGTTTTGACATTAATTGTCATATCAACTGTTTTCAATTATGTCCTTAGTTACCTAAACTAAAATCGTATATTAATAGAAAATCATTTATTAATAGGGGTTATTAATGAACGATTTTTTATATATTTATCAAAGCTACAAATACACGATGAACGGAAAAAGTAATAAATAAAATAGGTAGGTATAATTTATTAATTATTTGGAAACACGCGATAATAATTGTTTATGTAACTAAGCACTAAAGTTAAACATTTTATCACGATGTAGAATTTAGTTAAATAAACCACATAAATGATAAAAAGAAACTTTAGTGCCAAGGTGCATAAATAAGTTTTTCTTGAAATTGTGAAATTAAGGTTAATCAACTCTATTTAATGAATAATTTTAAGTGACATTAAGAAATGTCAATTATTTAAATTTCAAATCTCAATAATTTTTTGTAATGTAATTATGTCACAAGCAATGGACAATTTATGTTGACGTTTACCTGTCACCTCCTCCAACTACAAGAAATCGTACAATGTTTGATTACTTTAGTGACTATCTCTAACACTTCAATGACAATTTTGAGGTTTTTTCCGATTTCAAAAAAATCTATTTTTTGTACGATCGGGCTTATTTGTTTATTTACAATATCTGTTGCCAAGACGTCAGGTTATATTTACTGATTGCTAAGTCGGTAAGTAATTTCCTTACCGGTAAGTGAAATTAATATAATATATATTACCGATATTTCACAAAAATAAGTACAAAAGATAAGGTCATTTCTATGTATTAAAAAAAAATAACATTATTTTCTGCACGATTGTTTTTAATTACACTTCAATTATAGTTATTAAGGTACCAAGGGTGTTATAAGGATAATAACGCACCGAGGTCGGCAGCGTACAATCCCGAGGGCCTCTGGCCCGAGGGAGTGTACGTCGACCGAGGGCGTCATTATCCTATAACACCCGTGGTGCCTTCAACGTTTAATGTCCTGCAAGTCTGTTATTTAATTCAAATTTTTTTTTTTTGACATTTACGATTTACTATTTTGACATCTATTATGTTCAGAACGATTTGATTTAAAAGAGAGTAAAAATCAAAATTGTTTGTAAACGCCGCCGTTGCATAGCAACGCATTTTGTTTGTCAATAACGCTATCATAATTTGCTTGTTTTGGGTTGTATTATAATTTTATAATGCCCTAGGGCGTTATAGATATTCATAACGCCCTAGGGCGTTATTTTTCATTTAACGTATCTCAAAATGGGGTGGTTATTGTAAAATAACAGACTTGTAGGACAATAAATAATTTAATTTCTAGTAAATAAACGAAATGTCAAAATACAAATATCTTATTTGACAAGTTGTACTTGCCACGAAATATAAACGTGACTTTTGACTTTTCGTTTATTTAGTAGAAATTAAATTATTTTAATTGAAGTGCAATTTAATACGATTGTACAAAAACAGTATAAGCATCGCGAACCTTATAATCTCCGGCGGTAAACGTCCGTTACCGTTCTGATGATACTTAATATACTATTATTTCCACACTACGGAATAATATATATCTACCATATATTAAGTAAGTAACTAGATTACTTGACAAAAATAAAGTCGGATCTTTCATATGAAGTTTTTTAAAATTTTTCCTGAATAATTACGCCCTTCTGTAAAGCGTGCATTAAAATAATGTTTGAAATATTTTTTTCAGACTCATTATAGTGCAAGCTTTTATCAATAGTTTTTACTCAATATGATATTTATGCAAAAGTCTTTTCATCCTCCGTGGCATCCCTTAAATGTATCAAAGAAACCACCCTTTATGACTTTTCAACAGTTATTAACGGTTGAAACTTAGCTTATAACTTCATCAGAAAATTTTAAAACTTTTTGCTTCTTGCTTAAAAAAAAATAAAATACCCTGACATGCATAAAAAAACCGCTGCCCAAGGAATGACTACTTCCACATCCAGATTCTCTTTCCAAGTCACTCACAACGAAAAAACTTTGTATGTGGAAATAATTGTTTATGGAACTTTAATAATATAATATTTGAAATCCTCTATCCCAAAAACCCATAAAACGATACCCCACATCGGTAGTGGGGTGGGGGTGGTGATAAGGGTTGGTAGTGGGGGGTGGATCAAGTAAAAAAATATTTTGAGGTTTCTGGTTCCTGTACATGCACTAAATCACATTTTTTTTTTCATCCCCTTTAATTAGGAGGTGGGGGTGGTAATGGGGGTGGTTAATGCCAAAAATTTTTTTGAGACCTCAGCTTCTCTTGTATATACTAAATACCAATTTCATGGACTCTTACCTGCTTGATTTACCCATTTACCCCAAATTTACCCCAATTTACCCCCCAACCCTTCGACGTAACAAGATGAAAATATAATCTAGTTCTAGATCTCGTTAAAGTACATATGTGTTCCAAATTTCAAGTCAATATCTTAAACGGTTCCAGAGTAAACGTGCGCACAAAAAAAGTTACAGACAGATAGACCGACAGACAGACCGACAGACAGAAATTTTTTTTTCGCTCAAATTTAAAATCTCGACGTTTCATAACATTTTAAGCCTATTTGGACAATAAAAATTTTTAAAAATTTTTTTGTCGTTACTATACTTCCACTGGACGTGGAAGTAATAAGCCGTTTTCTTCCATATGTATTTAATACCCTTCTCTCAAAATTATTCAGATTAAAAGTAATGTAAACTAAATGAACGGAAATAACAAAGAAGGTGGAAAATATTTAACAAATATAAAGTAGAGGAGATTTGGACTCGCCCCTTTAAAAGGGGGTAGCTTTCCAGGGAGGGTTAATTTTGGAAACGTTACTACTAGAAACTTTCCTTAATTTTTGCCAAGGAATCTACTTAGAAATATCCTCAACATTTTAGTTAATACCCTGTATAGGTGTACTTAAAATCACAAATATTTTATATTTATAATTACGATTTTTGCTGCTGAACGCACGGAAAAGAAAAACAGTCTATATAATCTTAGTGAAGTAAAAAAGTAAAATGTATCAATAGATTTTTTGTTAAATAACAACAGTTTTTTTGTCATCTTATATCAGATATAAATATTATTTAGTTACGAGTCCGGTTCTAAGCCAGCCATTAGATAAACACAATTAACATAAAATATTTAATTATCATAGCCAAAAATTATCATTGCCACAGCAAAAATATTGCAGATACAGACATATTAGTTGGCTGCATAATATTTACCAAGCAGATGTACAGTGTTGCCAAGACTTAGGGATTCGTATAATGCATCGAATAAAATAGGGCATTGCAAAATGCGTCAAATATATTCACTGTATATATCGCTTATACACCGACAACTGTAGCGCCATCTGAACATCAATTCGTTGAACTACATCGCGTATGTTTTGAGAGAAAGGAGGTGCAATTTGATGCCCGGGCGAAATTTTGCCAATTGGCGGGATTTGTTGAGAATAACATAGTCTAGGTTTTATACACGCTTATTTTTACGAAGCCCGAAGGCGGGCTTCGTATGTGTGTTGTGGGCTTCGAGTAAGCGGCAGAATATACTGTTTTGGGCTTCGTATTGAGGTTTCATATGTCTATATATATATATATATATATATATATATATATATATATATATATATATATATATATATATATATATATATATATATATATATATATATATATATATAATTTGAATACTGTAATTTTATTATGCCATTACAACAGTTAGTCTTATTGTTTTATTATTTTCTTTATATAAAATTAGATATTTATGTAAAAAACTACAAGAAAAAGAAAATATACTAACTTTTAGAAGTATTAGAAAGCGGATTTCCCGCCAAGTGTACGTATTTTCTGATTATTATTATTATTATTATTTTTTTTTTTTTTCGGTTTCCCGCTGCTAACCATTCAGCAGAATTCTGACAAATCGGTAGGATCATTAATTCTGAAAGCTACGTAAGCTTCATACCTCCGAGTATGCCGATTATTAAGATGACCATCTTAACCGAATAGCCTGGTACCAGAGATCTCGGTATTTGGTTCGTTTTTCCTCCTCCTTCAAGGCGATGTTTATCTCAGCACGTGTTGAGAATTTAATAAAAAACATCACCCTGTTCTGATGATTGAGGTCTATACCAGGCTTGTTGGCTTGAACTAGACTGATGGTCGGGAAGAGTATCTCCATTAAATTCAGCACCTCTCGTTCTCGACAAGCGACTCGATAACTCCGGGGACGTAAAGCTGCACTGGTGTTGATGGCAGTACAGTATTAGTAATGCCGAGTTATGGCGATGGTTGTATGCCAAAATCGCACATGCCGGCATGCTTCGATAGACCAATTGTTAATTACACCATCTTGGCAGGGCACAATGAATCCCTCGGTCTCCGGCTTAAAAAGGCGTATGTCAGCCAAATAAATTATTATTATTAGTTTTATTATTATCAATTGAGTATTTCATATCTGCCCCCGAGCAGAATTAATTGATCTCTATATTTTATTCAAATAACCTTACCTTAAACCACCAAATAAGATTTCATAGCGCTGAAAAAGTTATTGACGCCTTTAGTTAGAAAAGTAGTAAGTTATTTTAAGATATACAAAAACATTGGAACTAACATTTGGATGTCATGTAATACAAAGTTCAAGAGAGAGAGGAAAATATAACACAGTTAAAAAGTACCAGACAAATAGTTCTAGCAGGAATTGTAAATTCGGTAGCATCCAGTGGATACTCCAAGTTTTGGTTTTACTTAGAAAACGCCTATAAATCTGGAGCCGTATTTAGAGAGAGAAAAATCAATTTTCGATAATAAAAGCAAGACATTCTAATAACGACCAAAATTAATACACCACCCAAAATTTTGTAGGTTAACTCTTCTGAAATGTAAAATCATGCTGATTTTGAATAAAATTTGTTTTCTTTAAATACAAGACGCAGCGATAAAACTGTTTTTTTTTTCAAAAATTCAAAACGCCCTGAGGGAATCACCAGCAGCAAAATTAAAATTCAGTTTAGACCTAATTGTAGCCTCATTAGTTTTTAACATTTTTTTTTGGTACACTTTTAATCTTTGCTATTATGGTCGATATATCGAGTGGCAAAAATCGAAAATATTTGGTTTTTTATGCCATTTTTATCCTACACGCTCATTGAATCTCTAGCAGATTCATTCGAGAACATCACATTTTCGCAAAAATACAGAGTGACATCAAATGCAATTTACAAACCAAGTACAAAATTCAAGTCGACCTGCAACGCCTCAAATTCATTTTGTCGTTTGGATGTGGTACAGATAATATTGATGTTCCTTGAGTAATCTTCAAACAGAAGAGTGAACAACACTGAGAAAGTAAGGTATGATAAAATTTGTGATCGATGGGTTTTCTGCTATTTCCAACATCTCTTCCAAGCTTTGTATTCTTCTTTATTAGGCCGTTGGAATTAATAAAAAAAAAGGTGATTTTCAAGAAGTTTAATCTCCAAAAGATTTTATTGCATAGAATACATCTTTTAGATATAAAAACTTGAAAAATCATAGTCCGTACGCACAGAATGACGGGGAAAGTACCTAAAAATGCATAATTATGCAAAAAATTTTTTGCTGTTTTTGTGCATTTTTCAAGTTTTTCAAAGATATTCATTTAAGATTCATAAAAATTTGAGAAAAATGGTTTGTTTTAGTATTATACAAGCCTTAAGTAACATATTGGGTCATTGGGTCAGCAGAAACGCAATAGAATTTAAAAAAGTCTCTGAACCGGAAAGGAATAAACAAGCAACCATGACAAATTCAGCAATGAATTCGTTAGAAAATTCTAATGTTATGGAAAAATCACCTGAAAAGAAAATGGAAAAGAATAAACCAGCAACCATGACAGCAGTAAACCCGTTAGAAAATATTGTTATGGAAAAATCAGCTGAGAAGAAAAAAATACTTATTGTAGGTAATCAATTTGGCAAAAATTGTTCCTTAATATTACATAATCTATTAGATCATTCAGCATATTCTATAGAAGGTTTAATTAAATCAAATGCAGGTATAATTGAACTAACCTCAAATATACTTGAGTTAACCAAAAAATATAATTTTTATGACTATGTTATATTAATGTCTAATGACTTCTGTATTCCCAATACAACAATTCTTAAATCATTTATGAGAAATATATTACCAGTAAGCAAGTTTACAAACTTACTAATTCTTACTGAATGTAGATACACTAATGATTTTAGTTATGTCATAAATAATGCAATTACTGCATATAAGACCCTAAACAAAAATGTTTCTGTTGAATATAAAAACCAATTGAAAATTGGAAACTATAGAAACTCTAAAATAAATGCTTGTTATAAAATTAAAAGATTTATAATGTTTAATAATGCAAATATAAACTCAAAAATTAATCCATCTAAAACTGTGAAACACTCAAACATCCTGAATTTATCTGCGAATAATGTAACTTGTAATATGGTTGAATCTAAGATAACAGATGTGACTATAAAGAATCTATCCCCAAATTAAAATTTAAATCAAGGTGCATTAAATAATTCAGCTATAAATACAAGGCCAAACGTTATTAGTAAAAGAGATCAACATTTTTTATATCCCCGACTATCACAGATAGATTTATCAACGTAAAAAACAACAATAATTTAAGGGTTTGTAATGTAAATGTACAAAGTTTACTAAATAAAATTGAGGATGTTGAAATTTTTTGTCGTCTCGAAAACACTGATATTGACCGAACACGGGCTCACAGAAAATAACATAAAAAATATAAATTTGTCCGGTTATAAATTAGTCTCTTATTTTTGCAGGGAAAGTTGTAGGCATGGTGGATCATTAATCTATTACAATAATCAGGAAAAAAATATTCAAGAAGTAAGAGCTATTAAAAAAATGTCAGTCGAGTGTCATGTCGAAATATGTAGTATGTCATATTCCAACCTAGTAATTTGTACTTATCGTCCTCCTACCGGTGACTATACTATTTTCTTTAATACTATAACTAGTGCATTGAGCGTAGCTGTAAAAAAATATAAATTTGTTATTCTCTGTGGTGACCTAAACATCGACTATAATAAGAACTCAAATAATAAAAAAATTTTAATTGACATATTTCATTCGTTCGAAATGAAAATTATATCAAACGGCCCCACAAGATTGTACACAAACTGTAATGGTCAAACCAGCTCTAGCTCGATTGACTATATATCAACTAACTTACCAAACAGTATGTATGAATGCAAAACAGTAAATCCTCTAATAGCGGATCATTTTGCTCAAATAATTAAAGTTCACGTGATTTATACGCAGACCCTGTAAAGACTAAAAATAGTAATTATTGTTTTAGAAATACATCTAGTGATAATATTACACATTTTACACAACTCGTAAGTATGATAGACTGGTCATTTATCTATATTGATGATGTAAATTTAGCCTATGCTTGATAAATTACTAAGCGAAATAACTTGGTGTATTGAATCTAGCTGTCCTTATGTAAGTAGAAATTTAAATCTAAATAAAATGAAAAATAATACTTGGTTTACTAAAGAACTAAAGAAAGAAAGAAATGAACTAGAAAAGATGTATTGGTTAACACAAAATCTCAAACGTGACAGAAGTAGAGTAATTTATCAAAATAAAAGAAAAGAATATAAAACAAATATTAGAAAATCAAAATTAGCTTATTTTACAAAAAAAATCGAAGAATCCGAAAACAAAGCGAAAGAAACTTGGAAAATAGTAAACAACACATTAGGAAGAGGGAAAGGAAACATAAATATAATAACTAATGTCATTCATGAAAATAAACTTGTTACTA
The DNA here is from genome assembly GCA_936432065.2 of Rutpela maculata. Classification (NCBI taxonomy): domain Eukaryota; kingdom Metazoa; phylum Arthropoda; class Insecta; order Coleoptera; family Cerambycidae; genus Rutpela; species Rutpela maculata. The sequence continues at coordinate 41,886,254 of OW386285.2, forward strand.
AACCTGAAGAAATTACAAATACTTTAGCAATGTAGCAAAATCAAGCGTACAACAATATTTTGGAGAAAATATTTCTTTACCAAATACAATAACAAACATACAAAGTAATTCTTCACTCTTCGTTGCTTATATAGACGCATCGGATATAAAAAGAGAAATTAATAAAATGAAAAATAAAAAATCTACCGGGGTAGATGAAATTAGTGTCAAACTATTAAAATCAATTAGTGATATTATTTGTGAACCTCTAGCTTGCTTAATAAATAATTCATTGAGTTGTGGAGTATTTCCAGATATTCTCAAATTAGCATGTGTTATACCATTATTTAAAAAAGAAGATTCTCATAAAATAGAAAACTATCGACGAATTTCACTACTTAGTACCTTATCAAAGCTTTTAGAAAAACTAGTATATAATATAATCGTAAATTATTTAAATAAACTGAATATTATAACACCTTGCCAACATGGTTTCAGACAACATATGTCAACAGAAACAGCTTCATATCACTTGTTAAACTGCATTTACAAAGAACTGGATGAAGGTAAATATGTCGTACTTTTAATGTTCGATCTGTCCCGAGCCTTCGACACTGTGGATATGGAATTTTTAGCTAATAAGTTATATTCTATAGGAATAAGGGGGAATATATTAATGTGGATACGGTCGTATATGGAAAATAGAAAAATGATAGTAAAAAGTAATAATGTAGTATCTTCCATACAAAATGTAGATTTAGGCGTGCCGCAGGGTTCAGTGTTGGGATCCCTTCTTTTTATGATATATATATATAAATGATCTTCCACAACATATGTCCACTGGTCAAATTACAATGTTGGCGGATGATACCTCGATATCAGTTTCAGCGTCGACACCAGAAGAACTTGCTTCAAAGGTAAATCGCGCGTGTGATGAATTGACTGTATGGACACAACGTAATAAATTAATTCTAAATGAAAGCAAGACAGTGTATTTAAATTTTTATCTTCAAAAACCTCTTCTTCAGAATTTTGAGACAGAAAACAAAATGACACTGTCTGTGACTGCAAAATTTTTGGGTACACATCTAGACTGTCGATTAAGGTGGGATAACCATGTTGACTTTGTTTGTGGCAAACTAAATTCGGCCTTTTATGCGATGTTACAGATGAAATCCACCCTCCAGAATAAAGGATTGCTAAGTATATATTACTCGCTGGCTTATAGTCATATGGCTAATAATATTGTATCCTGGGGAGTTGGTAGTGGCATAAGCAGAGTACTGATATCCCAAAAAAGATTGATTAGGCTAATTTTTAATCTACAACCTACAACCAGTTGTAAAGATTATTTCAAAAAAGAAAATATATTAACGGTACCTTCTGTATTTATGTGGAAATGTGTGCTTTATGTTTTTAAACATAAACATAATTTCGAAGAAGTTGGAAAATGCCACAGTTACAGTACAAGACATGGTAGCAACTTAATGATACCTACTCATAAGACAAGTGCTTATAAAAAATCCCCTGCCCACAACTTCATAAAAATATTTGATACGCTGCCTCAAAAGTTAAAAGATATAAAAAGTTTCTCCAGTTTTAAAAAGCAAACAAAATCATATTTCCTGGATAAGGCATTTTATTCTGTACAAGAGTTTCTATCTACATAAATATGTATTATAAATATAATTTATTACTGTATAAATACCTTATAATCTATCTGTACTAATATCTATTGTTTTTATTTTTATGCGTATCTGTTTGTATATAAATGATGTTGTGTGTGTCTCTTTTTAATCTATACGTGTTAATGTTTTTGGATATATTTTAATATTTTTTAATGTTGCTTGACTTACCATATGTACAAGAATGTATTTAAATAATGGGACAATAAATATCTATCTATCTATCTAAGACCCTTTATGGGCCGATTGTAGCCATTAAACGCATCCTAAAGTGCATAATTTGCATCCATTTAAAAAAAATTTTAGTAATTGCTCTAAAATTAATAAAATATCGTACAAATTTTATACTCGGGGGTTTTCGATGTCGCTAGTTACGAATTTGAAGAGAAAATCGAAAAATTCAAAATGGCTGACTGATAATAGCGCAAAATTCAATTTTAAAAGTACATTTTTTTCCTTTTTTTTCACATAAAATGTATACAAAGCAAATAAAAAAATGAATTTACGTCTTTTTTTAACTAAATTTTCAATTTTTACTATTTTTGCATTTTCCCCTCCCTTCCTCCTATATTTTGTTTTTTAACGCGTTGGCATTGAATATGAAAATTGATAAGAAAAGTGCATTAATTTTTTTTTTTTTTTAATTATTTTTTAATACATAGCTCTTATTATTTTGAAATTCGCGCTATATTTTTAAGTTACTATAAAAAAGTAGAGGCGCTACTTTTGAGCAAGTGATATATATATACGCAGTCATCTTCTTTTTTACTGTTATATACGCCGGTTATTTTTTTTGTTGTTAAAGAAAACATGTGCTGATTTATAAATTTTAAAACTGAATTATTATAGAATTAATTAAGAAATTTAAATATAAAAAAGTGCAAAATTATTTTTAACGCGCTGCCATTTAATAAAAAAACTGGTAAATAGAAGAATGCTTTGGTAATATATTGGTAATGTTGAATAAAATAAATTAATACTTGATTTTTAATGTAATTAAGTTTTTTGTATGGCTGAAAAATTTTAAAAATAGTAAAGAAAAATTACAATATTAAAATATTTTCTTTTCTGAGATAAAGAAACTCTATATTTAATTATTTGCAGAACACGTTTTAAATTTTTTTTTTAAATTAAAAAAAAATTCACAATTAATTTTGCACTTTTTTTATATTTAAATTTCTTAATTAATTTTATAATAATTCAATTTTAAAATTTATAAATCAGCACGTGTTTTCTTCAACAACAAATAAAAAATAACCGGCATATATACTACCACAAGTATAACGGTAAAAGAGAAGATGACTGCGTGTATATATATAACTTGCTCAAAAACAGCGCCTCTACTTTTTTATGGTAACTTAAAAATATAGCGAGAATTTCAAAATAATATAAGCTATATATTAAAAAATAATTAAAAAAAAAAAATTTAATGCACTTTTCTTTTTATCAATTTTCATATTCAATGCCAACGCGTTAAAAAATAAGATAGAGGAGGGGGGGGAGGAGAAAGTGCAAAAAAAAAATAAAAATTGAAAATTTAGTTAAAAAAAGACGTAAATTCATTTTTTTATTTGCTTTGTATACATTTTATGTGAAAAAAAAAGGAAAAAAATGTACTTTTAGAATTGAATTTCGCGCCATTATCAGTCAGCCATTTTGAATTTTCTCTTCAAATTCGTAATTAGTGACCTCGAAAACCCCCGAGTACAAAATTTGGACGATATTTTATTAATTTTAGAGCAATTATTAAAAAAATTTTAAACGGATGCAGAATGTGCACTTTAGGATGCGTTTAATGGCTACAATCGGCCCATAAAGGGTCTTAAATGACCAAATATGTTACTTTATGCTTGTATGATACTAAAACAAACCATTTTTCTCAAATTTTTATGAATCTTACATGAATATCTTTGAAAAACCCTTGAAAATGCACAAAAACAGCAAAAAATGCACTTTTTTGCATAACTATGCATTTTTAGGTACTTTCACCGTCATTCTGTGCGTACGGACTATGGTTTTTCAAGTTTTTATACCTAAAAACTGCATTCTATGCAATAAAATCTTCTGGAAATAAAACTTCTTGAAAATCACATTTTTTTTATTAATTCCTACGGCCTATATCTAATTTTACGAGGGGCTGTAGATATATCCGTAAATGGGGAATGGGGAATCCTGGAAAAAGTATCATGACGAGGTTGCCGCCGATTTGGAAAATGCTCCTGGTATAATCGAGCTGCTTCACGGGTATTTTCCTTCAACTGCACAGTAAATTAAATGCACCAGATAGTTCAACAAATGAATATTAATCCACAATGACAAAATGGTGAACAAATCGAATTCCAAAATGTCATTACTTACCTATTTTCACTGTCAGTTTTTGATGAAACTTTTAGTGTACATGCCTACTATGAAAAGTTATCCTTGCCCCAAGTTTGGAGTTGGTAGAATACAACCATCACTGAATAATTATTTAAAAAACATGTTTAATATTTAAAGACAAATATCTTGTATTTCTGCTTACATTATTATTAAAACACATTACTTTGGGTATTCAGCAGATAACTTTCAAAGAAACCATTCGTTCTTTTCATATACTATCGATCTAGTGCTAATATATCAACAAGAAGTTCCTCCTATGAAACGTCTCGTCAACGTCTTTCAGACAGTTACTATATCTAACATTTAGTATGAAAAACAAGGAAATAACCATTCTTTTTATATACTGAAGCATTTTAGGAAAAAATGTATTCTTGTTTGTTTTTGTTTTTGCACTGACTCAATGCCAATCAGGCATGACTTTGGCTGCCCGTTTGATGTACTGATTGAAACCCGTCAGGCGAGCAGGGCCGAAGTACTGCGGTTGGAGAAAGAGCCACATCTGGTACACAGATGGATCCAAGATGAATGAAGGTGTTGGTGTGGGCGTAATGGGGTCTAAATGCAGGCTATCTAAAGCCCTTGGTAACACCCCAACCATCTTCCAGGCAGAAATCTATGCTATAGATCAGTGTGCCCAGGAATGCCTAAATAGAGGTACTCGAAGGGCAAAGATCTATATACTTTCAGATAGCCAGGCAGCACTAAAGACTCTCAGGTCCAATATCTTCGAGTCTAAAATTGCCCAAAAATGCAGAAAATCTCTGAAACAACTGGCAAAAAACAAGAAGGTTACCTTGATGTGGGTGCCAGGGTATAGCAAAAGCTATAATAAAATAAAATTTTGTTGGAATATACGCATATTACAGTTGTTTTTATAACATCGTTTTTATTTCATGTACATATATAAATATTTTTGTTTCTTGTTGTATATTGTTTTTCATGGTCTCCACAGAAACTTCTGTCTTCCGTAGTAATAAGAAAGCGCGTGAGTGAGTGAGTCGCTATCGCTATATGTAGGGGAAGTAAAATTTCAGCAAAATGAGGTATGAAAAGGTGATAAAAATGTACGTTGTAGTTGTTTGAGAGTTTTCGGTAAAGGGAAGTTATTAATGACTTCGACTCTCTCAGTTGATGGTAAAATACCTGATGAAGAGATGTGATGACCTAAAAAGGTTAAATTGTCAACTCCTAAGATACATTTAGAAGGTTTAATGTTTATTCCGTATGTGTCTAATCTTTCAAAAACTGTTTCCAAATGTTCCAAATGTTGTACATCTGATTGACTTGCGATTAAAATATTATCCAAATATATGAAAACGAAAGGTAAGTTGACAAGTACTTCATTCATAAAACGTTGGCAAGTTTGACCAGCATTGCGTAGGCCAAAAGGCATGCGGGAAAATTCAAACAGTCCGAAAGGAGTTGTTATGGCTGTCTTATAAACGTCATTTTCAGCGTCAGGTATCTGATGGTACGCTCGCACTAAATCAATCTTGGAGAAAATAGTGCAGCCGTGCAACTGAGAGCTAAAGTCGTGAATATGAGGTAACGAATATCTGTCGGGAATAGTAATTGTATTTAGTTGTCGATAATCTCCACAAGGCCTCCAATCGTTATTCTATTTTTTTTTAACTAAATGAAGTGGTGAAGAAACTTGGGACGCTGATGGTTTGCAGATACCCAATTCTACCATGTCATTAAATTCTTTTTGAGCTATTTTAAATTTAAGATTGTCTAATCTACGAGGTCGTGAAAAGGGTAAATGACCTTCGGTAACTATATGATGTACAACAGAATGTTTAATAGGTAAATTGTAATCTGGTGAACTGATTAAATTAGGAAACTGTAAAAGTAATTTGTTATATTTATTTGTTAAAGGAAAAAGTTTAAGTGTGTCTAATCTATGGTTGTCTAAAGGATTATTTTTAATAAAACAATTATTTGACAAATTGGTCTTGTTATCAATTATTCGAGCTCCTTTAAGATCGACAACTAAACCAAAATGAGACAAGAAGTCCGCTCCAATAATCGGAATGTCGATATCTGCGGTATTGAAAACGAAAGGAAATAATCTGCGTAAGTTTAGATTGACTTTTAACAATTTCTTTCCGTATGTAGTTGAACCGTTAGCCGCAGTTAATATCGTATCAAAATTCTTTTTAAAATCTGTGAAAACATTACGTGGCACTACAGATAAATCGGCCCCAGTGTCGATTAGGAAGTTCAAGTTGTTAGATCTGTCAAATAAAAAGACGACGTTTGCTGCCAGAAAAGTCAAAGTCAGACGTCATAAAATTATCAAATTTCAGTCAAGATTGATGATTATCAAATCTTTTACAACTTTTACTGAATTTACACCATTCACCTCCACAACGATAAGCATTGACATCATAAAGTTGATGGTAGTAACAAATAGTATTATCCGTACGATCAAACTTCCTGGGAACATTATTACGGTTGGATGAACGATTGCGATTAGAAACAGGAGTTTGTGAATTGCTTCTAATTTTTCAATTGCTGCAGTATGAAGTAGAAGATTCAGGCTCGAAAGATTGATTAGAAAGTCTGGATTCTAAAGAGTTTAATCGAGAATGAAAAATTTCTTGTCTTTGTAAGACTTGATTTATTGAATCTTGAAAGGTAACTGAAAAATTCTTGATGGTAGTAGTTAAATCCGATAATGGGGTTGATTCGGAGTCAAGAAGATTCTTTGAGTATGACGCGACCATCGAATTTTGACAAGACTCCCATATCCGATTTGCAATATCGAGAATCTCTTTGGTGTCCGTTTTCCCTGACGCTGTAATAGCGATATACATGGTTTGAGGTAAACGTCTTTTCCATAATTTTATTAATAACTCTTGATTAACCATGCTGAAACCTCCGACAGTATTCAGCATGGATCTATAGAAGTCTGACGGCTTCAGATCACCCATCTGGGAACCTGACAGTAAATCGTTTAGACGTTTTTCCTCACTCGATGATAAACGTGAAATCAAAATTTTCTTTAAGTTGAGATATAAATCTGTTTCAGGAGGATTAGATATTATATCGTATATATTATCTATCACATCTAACGGCAAATTAGCTATAACTTGGTCGTACTTTTTTTTGTCATTGACAATCTTTGCAACAGAAAACTGTGATTCGATTTGGGTTATCCAAATTTCAGGTTTTGATTTCCAAAATGGGGGTAGCTTGACAGATGTGACATAATAGGTTTGACGAAAATCCTCGTCTGAAGGTTGTATTGGCATAATTAGTTGATTGACGGTTTTCTTAACTTAAAAAGGGAAATGTACGTTAACTCACTTAGCAGTTTTCTGTGTATTCTTCTTTATATTCTTATTTATATTCCTCTTTAAGTGAAAAGGACTCAATTTATAGTAGTATTATAATCGTTTCAAATCTGGGATGTTGATGTGTGTGAATTTATAGTAACCAAATTATAAAATAAGTTTTAAGCGTTTATTTTTGCTTTCTAACTTCTTTCAATGGGTTGGGAAAATTCCAGAATTCTCGGAGTTGGTTTATTGGTTATGGGTATTCTCTTGAGTTAAATTTTAATGAGATCTTCTTTTTGAAATACCGTCTATATCTCTATTTGCTTGGGTTTTTTAAATAATTTATAATTTCTTCATATCGATCTTCGAGTATAGAAATGGTTTTTGCTTACCCATCAACTAATTTCATTAATTAATATGATCACGTCAGATCAGAAGATTGTGTACTCGTCGGGGTCACCGATTTATAGCAAAAGCTATAATAAAATAAAATTTTGTTGGAATATACGTATATTACAGTTGTTTTTATAACATCGTTTTTGCTTCATGTACATATATAAATATTTTTGCTTCTTGTTGTATATTGTTTTTCGTGGCCTCCACAGAAACTTCTGTCTTCCGTAGTAATAAGAAAGCGCGTGAGTGAGTCGCTATCGCTATACAGGGCATGAGGGAATAGAAGGCAACGAACTAGCTGACAGCCTTGCAAGAAAAGAGGCTGAAGCCCCATTTTTTGGACCCGAACCGTTCTGTGGCTTATCTAAGGGACACATAACGGAGGAGGTCCAAAAATGGGAATAGAAACAAAAGAAGTCCCACTGGAGGAATACTCCAGGCCAAAGACAAAGGGGAAGGTTTATAACCTATTCAACAAAGAATGCCACAAAGCTTCTCGAACTTGAAAAGTCCGACTGATGACACTTCCAACTGGCCATTGCCCTTTGAGATATCATCTCAAGAACATGGGCATGGCAGATACTGTGAAGTTGCAACTGAGACTGTGGAACATATACTTTGTGAATGCAAGGTACTATTCCGCATTATGCTAAATTACCTAGAACAAGCGGAATTAATGCCTGAAGACATAGGGAAATTAGCTCCCAGGAAAATCACAAGCTTTGCAAAAAGTCTTGGAATCCTGGGCAACTAGTTGTAGGGTAATTCACAAAAGATCCTTTAGGTGGAGGTGAAGAAAACCAACTCACGACCTCTTAAACTATCTACAGTCTACAATGTTAAGTATGTTCAACCGACTTCAAAAAAATTTTCTTTTCTTTTATTTTATAAAACAAGAGTTAATTTCTTGAAGACGCGTAGTTTAACATATAAATAGAAATATGAAATCTTGTTTTCATAGCTTTGTAGATAAATCTTAAAACGGCTTAAATTAAAGCTGTAGTAGAATTATATAATTTACGACAGTTGGTTATATAAACTTGTTAAATAAACAATCGCACCGAAATTACTGTCATAAAATGATAAAAATTACAAACTATGTGAAATCTACGTTCCAAGTGGTAATTCTTTTAAATGAGGAATTTAAACTTACTATGTAACTATTAGTTATTATTTAATTTCTTTGTACTAAGAACCAACAACATATTAAAGAAATAATAATTAATTCGATACGCTTGTCTATGTGTGGTCTTGGTTAATTCGTGGCCATGATTTATTATAAATTGCACATACATTTCACCGATATTTCATAATCTATTAAAATTTATTACCGATTTATAAATTAATTTCATAAATTGCCAGGCAGATGAAGATTTTTATCCACATTATAATTATCCATTACCAACAGAGGTACATAATAGTACGGGAGCCAGCGACACTCTTTTTTGAAAAATCTGCTTATAATTTGTTTTTTATTTTTTGTGTCATGTTTAAACTGTGTTTTCAGAAAATTGACTACTGCAGGCGCACCAGCAGGACTACGCTTAATAGGAATATTTCAATTATGTTAGAAAACAAGTGTCAAAGGTATACGAGTTTAAGGCTGAGATTTTCCCTGCCACCTTCATTGTAGACTGACGCCACAGTGGTAAATTTTCCAATATTAGAAGGAAAATATGAATAAATAAAAGCTTTCTGCCAGTCAGAAATGATATACATATCCATAGTTCAATAATTGGACATCATGAAACAAAAGAATGCTATAGTCTGAGCAATGGATTTTTGAACTGACATCATCATCCCATTTTGCATGAACTAATTTGTTAAAAGATGGCAATGACTTGATTTCGTACCATATAGGCGAAGTAAATTGATTATTAAAGTAATAAATAATAATATTATTAATAATGATTAATAATAATAAATAGAGGTAGACTAGACATAAAGAATCAAATTGACATTGGCAACGACTCAATTAGAACAAAAAAACTGATTTCTAGCTTGCGAATTCGGGTATAATGAATTAATTGCGCTACGAAGAACAAACAATTCGTGCGCCACTGACGGTTGAATCACGAGGCCGATGCGCTACTTTGTAGTCTGGATGTACGCGTTACCATTACTCTCAAATCTAACGCGCAGGACGGGCGTGCGAAGTCGTAGACTGTAGAAGACGTACATCCTTATCCTTATCCTTATATTCATTCCAAAAAGTTCGAATGTAAGGAATGAAACGCCAATAAACAAACGATAGACTTTGATTGCTACCTGCATTAGTGACGTCAGTTCAAATATCCATTGCTCCGACTATACAGCATTGTATAGAAGAGGAGTTTCGGCATTCAGTTTGTCGCTGTATCGGTTTACACAAATTGCTTCTTGCGCGCAATATTATAATATCGTATTCCCTGAATTTTGTTAGTACATGCCTTTAGCTACATAAAAAATGTACCATGGTATGTATACTACTGCGCAGAATTATATAAGGTATTGATTTTGTTTAAGGGTGCATTTATGCATTTATATTTGAGCTTTAAACAAAATTTCAGGAAGTTTCACTGTAATTTTTATCACGTATAGCAAGTTAGTGCCTGTACTTTCAGACTTTATTTTATTGTACCATCTGTAGAAAATATCTCGTCTCATTCGGATATTCGAAAACGGTTATTTGTGTAAAAGACTTCACCTGTTTGAATTTTAGCGAAATGAGAAGTTACTACGTAGTGGAGCATCAATAAGAACTATTTACAAAGCTGTTGAACACACAAAATATTAAGAAGTGCAATAAAAAAAGAAAAATGGTGAATATAAAATAGACTATTTTTCGCTTGAACTCGTCGAAAAAAGTAGTCATGGTATTGACTAACGTTCAAAATGAAATGACGAAAATAGGTCTTTTGCACATTTTAATATTGGGTGTTCCATTTAAAATATCCTGCTATTAGCTTGCCACCATTCTGTGAAACACCATATAGATTTGAAAATAATTTTCGTCTCATTTTTATCTCAGATATTTTTCCAAATTTAAAACAGTTGAGGATATATTGACCGCCCACGCCTTTAAACAAAAAGATTTATTTAAATCAGCACTGCTGATCATTGCACGACCTTTTCTGTGATCGTTCCTATCATTCTTTCTGCTACATCATTTTGTGCTGGAGTGTGGGGTAGTTATATTTCACAATCCACATCTGTACACAAAAATCTTTAAATTCATTTGAGAGATATTCACCCCCATTATCACAATATAAATGAACTATTTTGAGATTGAAATGCGCCTGACTTTTTGCGACAAAATCTTTGAAAACTGCAAAAAACTTCAGCTTTGAGAGTAATAAGATAAGTTATTGTATAGTGTGTGTATGAATCAATAAATATGACAAAATAATTTTTGTTGTCCTATGTTAAAACCTTTAACATAATTGGACCACACACATCGCTATGAATAATAAATAACGATCTTTTAATAAAATTCCTGTCTTTACTTTTAGAAAAAGGTAATTTGTATTGTTTTCCATAAATACAGCTTTCACAAATATCATTATTCGGATAGATTTGTTTAATCAAATTAACATCGTCGGTCATTTCATTATTTTTAAATTCAAGAAATTTTGTTTTTCCAATGTGACCTAAACGTTCGTGCCAAATTTTATATTTTGATAATGGTATATTATTAACTATCAGATGACTTTGATTCGAAATATCCTTTTTACTAATTTTAAAAGTAACAGCTATTAAGTCATTTAAAGCATTACCTGTTAAGAGAGTCTTACCACCCTTTTGTATTTCAACTCCACCAGTTTCATTTACTGACATCCCAGCTTGTTGAATCCGACGGACTGATAATAGATTGTATGGCACCTCAGGCACCTCTAGAACACCTTCTTCTCCCAAGTTTGTGATTACAGGGATGGAACTTCTTTTTGTTGCCATAATGAATACATCATTTTTTTTTGCAATGGAAATTTTAACAGGGGCACTAAATCCACCATTTTTTTTTAAAATTCCAAGTGTGTTGACGAGATGATCTGAGGGAGCACTGTCCAGCAAGAAAATTATTTCAGCTCTCGTGGGTTGAGTGTCAAAGTTTCCTGCCATAAATGCAAAGCTACTCCCACTGTTTGAAGTAGTTTGCACTGTTTGAATTGTTCGTGGTCTTCCTGGTTATCCCCTTTATTTTGTATCATCCTTTTATAGTAGAAACAATCGGTTTTCATGTTATTCTTTCTGCCACAGTGGTTACATTTTTTGTTTGAGAACCTGTTATTTGGTTTATTTCCATAATTTCGTGATTTGTACTGACGACTTCTATTTTGTGGTTGGTTGAAGTTTCCATTCCATGGCTTACGTGAGGTTCTCCAATTTGTTCTGGTTTGTTGATTGTTTTTGTCCAAAGTTTGTTTTGGCAGTCTCGGCGTGTAGCACTTTTAAACTTGTTGTATTTGTATTTTTTAGCTTAACTTCCTGGTCCAATAGACGGGTTTTAACAAATGCAAGAGTTATGTTTTCTTCTGCTAACGTCTCCAACGCTGTAATTACGCCATTATAGTCAGTTGGCAAGGTTGATAACAAATGAGCAATTTTATCAGTCTCGATTAATTGTGCACCAGCTGATAAAAGCTCAATCATAAAATCTTCAAATAGAGTGAAGTGGGTTATTAAAGGAGTGTCACCTTTAAATTTCATCTCTAATAATTGTTTTCTTATTGCGAGTTGAGATGGAAGGCTCTTACGTTCATAAAGAGTGTCAAGTTGTTGCACAATTTCTTTAGCTGTAATGTGCTCCTCAGCAAAACTGAGCAATGAATCACGTAAGTATTGTATTATGACACCTTTTGCCGTTCGTTCGGCTTTAGCCCACTCGTCATCAACCATCTCAGGAGGATCTTCATCAATTACGAGATCAATTACTTGCAACACATTTAATTCATTTAATAACGCACGTATTCAACGCTTCCAAATGCTGTATCTTTGTCCATTAAATAGCACTATGTTTTTAGTTTTGAGTGTTTCCATTTTATTGTCACTTATGCAATTAACCACTTAAAAGCAACTCACTGAAATTGTCTGTCACTTTCACTAGGCTATTTTTTATTTAGTTTTATTTGTCTACTTTGATTTTTAATTTAATTAGTTTACACGTTACCTGGGCCCATAACCTAAAGGTATGGGTAAATAAAACACCTAGATTAAGTGATGCCGTTTAATTATAGTCTATTAAGTTCGTATGCTTCACAAAGAAGAGTAAAAATACTACTGAGTTATATTATATTCTGAAACAACTATATAGCTCTACATCAGCAATTTTAAAGTCCTACATTCTGTTAACTATAAACATTCAAATAAATAAATGATGTCATTCAGTTACATTGTAGAATCGAGTGATTTTTGTTTATAATTCGTGGAATCCAATAGTTCGTTATTCACATATTATTCATTCGTCTACATATTCTATACCATGGACGAAAAATCAATAGTATGTTCTTCATCTCAAATGACCTCACATTTGAGATACATGCTAGAAATACAATAATCTAAAATTTTAACCCATCTTAAACTCCTCTGATAAAAAACTCTGGAACTATGACGTCATGCTTTCAGAGTAGCATATTAGGAAGTTTGTTTATGCCATGATTCTTTATATTGACGTCGATGAGTTCACCTGTTGCTGTGTCATGGACAGGCATAATTCAAGGTGCTCGAGTAATCTCACATTAAAGGCCACAATTTTACAACATCCAATCCTGTTGTCTTCATCATACTGCGAATGGGCAGAAGTGGACGTCAAGTTCCAATGGCGATAGTTTGAGAGGGTACAATTATGACATAACGTTGGTTACGGCCTCAGAAAATATTTTGTTTAGGCGCGAACTGGCTGCAGGTGGAGGCCGTTAAATTATGGCTAGAATTTGAGCAATTTAAGTGTTCGTTAGTTTTGAGATTTAACTTGAATTGTACCGAGTAGCTGAGAAGTTAACACCAAAATATTTCTAGTATAGGCGTTTCTGAATTAAAGTAGCATTTAATAAGTGTAATGCTAGCTGCGCTGCTTTACGTGTAGTTTAATTAGAAATTACAGTTTAGTGTCAGTGTTAATATACCTATAATGGTATAGTTATGCAGTTTGTTGAGGTTACAACTGATACCGATCTATAATTAGAGCTTGTAGCCCATAACAGTGCCTTCGTCCCTTTTGCTGCAGTTTTTGTAAGTACATTTACCTTTCTACTTTGTGTATACCGGTAACTGAGAATAGCTCTGGACTACATTCCATTAACTTTCGTTTTATATTGTGGCCAAAGACGCCAATTTGGGGCGGCTTTCAGTGTTATGTGCGGGCATTTGGTTGTTTATTTAAGTTCCTTAGTTTATTTACGAATTTTACCTTATTACATCCTGGACTGGGATTTATTCTCTTTCTTTGAAGTAATAAGCTAGGATTTTGATTTAAATTAATAGGTTCACTTTTTCTCATTTTTAAAATTTAGTTTTTTATAAAATTGCCGGGCTATACCGTTTGTCTCTTTTTGAGGAATTTAACAAAGATAATTCCTTTTAAGAGAATAACAACGTCATAAACATTTCTGTCGATTGATTTTTATTTATTACATGTGTATGTTAATGATAGGAGCACCCGACTCTTCGATGAAAGTGGTAGAAAATATTTTACTGTAATTTTAATAAAGAAAGCAAGAAATCTCAGCTTATTGACATTTTTTTTAACATAATTGAAATGCTGCTGCCAAGCGTTGTTCCGCTAACGAAGTTGCGGGAGTTTGTTGAATACAGCAACTAAGTGTCGCTAGCTCCCGTACTATCACCAACAGAGGTACCTAATTGTATGTAACCATATTACGAAAGTGGGTGGTGTAAATTGAAACGATGCAACAAAAATAAATTTCAATAGGGAAACACGATCATCTAATGCAACTGAATACCATATACATAGTTGATAACGTAAAAAACGTACATAAAAAACTCTCCCTCATAATTACGATCCCTTGTATCCGATAATGAGCCCCCATGGCCTTCTAAGTTTCCCCCAGTTAATGTAACTAAACCACCATCCCTTTAATAAGCATAACGGACCAAGGAACAACCACAGTTTACTTACTGTAAATACGACGACACTATTTGTAACAATGCAAATACATAAATCAGATTTTAACCATCCCAAGAGTGTTTGAACAAAGAATTTATTAAATATGTTGGTTTTAAATGGTAATTTATTGCGTTTTCTTATTTAGTTTTCTATCATAAATTCTCTGGACGCTTGAATTACTCGGAAGGGTTGTTTTAATTTCATATGCGTGCCTCTTCTCTATTTATTATTTTAACGATTTATGCGTTTAATATTCATTATATTGCATTCATTGAATTATATCTTACGCATCAAATTGTGTTCGGTACTGCAACAACATTTATCTAATGAATTAAAATACGTTCAACTTGTACATTTTCTTTAAGGCATTAATTTATCTCACAATCACACTTAAAATTTATTAAACTATATATTATAAAGACTTGACTTGAAGTAAATAAACAACTGGGTACATACAAAGTAAAAAACTAGTGGTGCATTTATTGTTTCTAATATTTGCTAGTCTTCGGTAAAAAAACATCTTTCAGTATTTGGATTCATACTCGTAGAACCATGTGGTAATTTTGTCGAGATTATTTAATTAAAAATATTGTAAGAAAACATTCTTTATTTGTGTTTATAGACCTTATTTGTTTTTCTACAGTTTACGATTATAAAATAAAGCCAAGACATTTTTAAAAGAATTCTTCTTTTGCGCAGAGACAAAAGAACAAAATGAATATAAGAACAAGGAGACCGTTCTTGTTGTCCTGTTTGTGAGAATAAAACAAAAGCCAAAAGAAGAGTGAGAACAAAATGAAATGAGGAAATTGTTATCAGGAACAAAACTGAGAACTAATAACAGAAGACATTTCTGCTGGGAACAAATCTCACAACAAAATGTATAAAGAACGATAAAACGTGAACAAAACTGAAGAAGGTTGAAGAATTAAATGACAGAATATCAAGAACAAACATAATTGTAAGCATTCAACAGCTAGCTGAAGTGCTTTAAGAATTACAATTGGCTTTCATTTGTAACAGTTAAAAATTACGATTGTTACGCCACTATAAGGCACCCTAAAATGAGGGTGCCAAGTCTAATTATTTTTTCGATATCTCCAGCCTTTACATAGTTTTAAGAATTTTTGATTCTTGTTACTGTACGACGTCGCTAACTAACTTTTTTATTTTTAGGCTTGTGGGCTTTTGACTTAATTCTAGCGGAGACCCGTTACTGAGAACTGGGAGATTTTTCCAATTATTTTCCAGGAACTCCTGTCGTTCCCGTGTCATGTAGAAGAACTCACTACCGTGCGTCTGAGTGACGAGAGACCAATTTATTTATTAAGCGTTCTGTCCCGTTCTTCCACTATCAAGCGGGTTCAACATAAGATACAGTGCGTGTAATTTCGGATTGGGCATGTACTTCCACGTAGCGCGAGAGATATGACAACCCAGGTAACAGCAAACTCTCCCGTCGGGGGCATAGATTAAAGAGTCTGCGCTAGACCACTGAAGCATCCCTGTTCTCAGTTATTTCATTTCAGCCAGCTGGCACATGCGATGTTGCAATTCTTATTCCCTATGCCCAGCCCGCCACTACACACACTGTATAACTCGATAGGCAAGTAATAGGCCAAGACTGCACTACCTCAGATCATTAACGATGCCCTCTCTGTCGGGATTTTATTTATTTATATAATAATAATGGGTTCTACGCCTAAAAATTTTTGTAAATTTTGCATAAAAAAATCCCTATCGAAGTTTCTCTCTGATGGGATGTAATTTTGACGTGATTTTTTATTTATTTACCTACTAATAGCGGATTCTACACTTAATCCTGAAAAATCGCATAAAAAAATCGCTATCGAGTTCCCGTAAGGTGACCAGAACACTGAGTTTCAGACTTGCGGAGTAATGAGACTCCAATTAACTCAGTTTTCCTGGTCTTCCAAACGAAAACTCGAGGGATTAAGACCAACAGCAAGTCGTAATATCAATAATATCCAATTAATTTAAAGAATACCATTATTTAACAGGTTTAAAACAAGTAAAGTGAAATTCTGCAATATCATATATCCAATAAATTATATAATGTGAAAGAATCACGCCTCCACAACTAAGGCAAGGTAAATTTTATCACACAAATGAGAGCGTGCATTAACAATCGATTTGGTACAAAAGATTCATGCAACTTCCCCAGAATTTAATGCAAGCATTTTAAAATTTTTTGAATTATGGTAATTATGGCTCACTGAAAATAATAAAAATATAAGCCTATCTGGTTTATAAGGTTTTATACAGCACATTAATTTTGCCATATAGAAATTATATTGGGATGAATAAGTATCTAAAGGTGTCTTAATTGAGTTGGAATATCCATGTTGTTATTGGTATGTTTCCATAAGTGTTAATAATAAAAACAGTTTTTATATGGCATTACAACTTTTAATTTGATACGTTCTCATGGGATCTGAATAGTGTTGAAACTGAAAAGGTTTCATCAGTAAAATCAAATACGAGTTCTGTAATCTTTTATAAGAAACAATTAGTATATGGTTTTTGTAAAATCTGAGGGGTTGTTATCAGTTTTAGTTTATATAATAATTTAATGAGGATTTATAAGGATACGTATTAAAAAGTATTAACAAGGAATTACATCGAATCATTTTGTGACTTTTTTTGGGATCTGAAGAGTAATGAAATTAAAAAGATATACTAAGGAGTTCTTAGTAGACATTTTATACGTTTTTATAAGGATATATTTGTACTTATTTTTATAAGACTTCATGGGTACATATCAGTTTAGTTTATATAAGAATTGTGAGGTGAGGTACGGTACCAGTTTCAGTGACTGAACCTCGACCGGCGAAGTTAAGCACGGCCGGGCGAGTCCATCACTTGGATTGATGACAGTATCTCATCTCACCATCCTGGTTAAGTGGTAGAATAGCATTAGCTAAACTTCGCCAGGACTAAACAAAATTTACTAATACGCTAGATTTCAAATAATTTACATTAAAATCCATTGTAAGTATATACACATTGTATTTTAGAAAACCCTGTTATTCCCATAAAAGCATAAAAGTCTTACAATAGGCCTCAAGCGAGGAATATACGTTAAAAACTCACAAAATCTATAAAATGTTCGTGTTTCAAACGCCATAAAAACTTATAAATACTTATAGACCTCGTACTGAGAATTTACATTAATATCTTTCTCATATAAAAACCTATAAAATTTCGCAATTTAATTACTATAAATACTTATAAATATACCGATAAACTTCATTCAGAGAATTTACTTTAAAACCCCATTACATATCCTCATAGAATTTTATAAAAACTTCATATTTATTATTAAGACATGTAAGTGTTGATAGACTTCAGGCAAGGAATTTACCTTCAAACCACATTTCAAATACTTCAAAAACTTAGACACATCTGAACCTATAAAATCTTCGTATTTCAAGCACCATATAAGAACTTACAAATACTGATGGGCCTCGTATGTAGAATTATTTTCATTAAAAATACTTTTCAAATACATATAAAATATCTCTAACACTCCATATTTCAATTACCGTGAAAACGTATAACTACTGATAGACTCCATATAGGGAATTTACATTAAAAACCCATTGTAGGCAGCAAATCTTATAAAAACTTCGTATTTCCTATTAATATATGCAAATGATGATAGACCTCAGGCAAGGAATTTACATTAAAAACACATCTCAAATAGCCACATCAAACCACATTCAGAACTTATAAAAAATTTTGTATTTCAAATACTATAAAAACTTAAATATACTAATATATATAACTACTGATAGACTCCATATAGGTAATTTGCATTAAAAACCCATTGTACGCAGCAAATATTATAAAAACTTCGCATTTCCTATTAATATATGCAAATGCTGATAGACCTCAGGCAAGGAATTTACATTAAAAACCAATCTCAAATAGCCACATCAAACCACATTCAGAACATATAAAAAAACTTTGTATTTCAAACACTATAAAAACTTACGTATACTAATAGGTTTCATACGAGGAATGTACATTTGAAACACATACACACATAATTAAAATTTATAAAAGTTTAGTGTTCATACCACAGCCTCCAGTAGAGGGAGCTATTTCATTTCAGCTAATTCATATCTAATCTAATGTGACCTAAGAAACTGGTGTGGGCTTGTTAAATTCAAACTAAAGCAGTCTCTTTTACTGCTAACTTATTAACTGCGTTTAGGTTAGAACGCTAGAAGAAACAAGGAATTTTGCAGTATTTAGTGTTTACCAGTATATTACTATTGATATTTGAAATATTAATAGTAAGTAAATAACATTTACTTACCTATGTAAGTTTATGGGATTTGGCATTAAAATACACAACCAAAATCTGTAAAAAAAACCTATCAATACTAATAGAATTTCTATGGGAAATTTACATTCAAAACACTATACAAACCTTTAAAAACCTATAGAAACTTTAATTACATGTACTTTAAAAACTCATCAATGCTAATAGATCATATGGGAATTTACATTCAAAACACTAGAAAAACCTATAAAAACTTTTAATTACATATACTGTAAAAACTTATCAATACTTGTAGACACCATATGAAAATTTACAATTAAAACACATTTCAAATACACACTTCAAAAATTATAAAAACTTACACATTTTTTTTATAAGGTTTTATAAGGATTTTTTGACAGGGATCCCCGGTAAATGTGTAAATGAGATATTTACGAAATCTAATGACTGTATTGCAACTGTGTCTAATTGGTGCAAAAATAACGGTATACGGTATTAACTTAAACTCTTCAAAATCTAGGGCAATGCAGTTCTGCACAAAAAATAAAAACATAAACTCCAGTTTACTGCTGAAAGCAGAAGGGAAATCAATAGGAAACGTTACTAGTACTAAGTTTTTGTGTATATATATACAGACCAAAAACTATTGTATCTAAACTTAGCTCGTATTGCTTAATTATTAGAAATATACGAGGGACTGTGTCAAAGGAGGTCCGTAAGCTTTTATATGTTGGTTTAGTTCAGTCAATTATATCTTATGGAGTCATTTACTGCGGCCAGGCATATGACGTATCTCAAATTTTTATAATGCAAAAAAAATTATGAGATATATGTTGGGTCTGCCAATTATTGCATCATGTAGGGAACATTTCAAAAGTCTGGGAATTATGACGTTCCCATCGCTATATATATATATGTTAGATCACTGTTTGCGTGATTGACTTTTTAAAAACTTTTTATTTAGTTACATGAGGAATCAACGTTGATTCCTGAATAAAAGATACAATTTATGTATGATACATTTAATATGAAGTGAGTATGATAACTACTGGTACAAATGCTCATTAGTCTTATTTATAAGTTTTCAAATGATGTGTCAGCCAAAGTTGAACAAAGGAAATGCAAGCTAGCTAATCAGCATAATATTGTGAGAAGTTAAAATGAAATTTAATATCTAGATAAGCAATTCAAAGGAAGCTGTTATCTAATACTGTAATATGATGCTATCTGTAATGTCGCTTTATATCTTGATGATATAGCGTATAATTTTATATAACAACTTCCCCCTTAATAAAAAAGTTGATGTTATGCAGCAACTTTTGAAAATTGTTAGAAACGTTAAATGAATATAATGCAAAATAAATTGAAACAATGTTGAATGAATACAAAGCAAAATAATAAAATACATAAAAGTTAAAATTGGTAGATGATAATAATAATAAGCGAGTAGTAGATTACATAAATGTAATAAGAATAAAATACAATGGTCTAAATTAATAGACAAGGGTAAAACTCCACATATGAAAGTCTATGTTAACTCGATGTCCTCTTCTTCTTGAGGTTTAATACCGGGTCGCTTTCTTGGAGGGATCAGTCTAGGAAATTTGGTAAAAACTCTGCTTCGCTCTGAAGGAGGTGAAGGAGGGTTGTCCGTTGAGGGTTGGATTCGCAATGCTCCACATCTTCTTCTTCTGCATTTACAGGTTATGTAAAGTAGAACTAATAGAATGATGAGAGTGATTATGAAATATGTGAACCAAGATATGTGTTTGGTCACAAAAGGTTCGTTTATGAGGTCATCCAGGTCTTTGGAATATTGGTCCAATTTGTTTTTAGCAATATCTAGGTCTTCTACGTCGAGATTGTTTAATTTGAGAGGTTTTAATTTTGGAATTTTGATTTTGTCGGGCATGTGATTACAGCATTCAAAAGGAATTTGGATAGGATGTGAATTGTCCTTAATTTCGGAAAAGTCTTTAGCACTGGCTTGTATTCGGGTGATGCCTGCGTAGGCGTAACATCCTGGTTTTAGTTTGATGATGGAATTTTTGTTGATTAGCTCTGTTGTGGATTCTCTCTTTGGACAGTTGATGGTAATGTGAAGTGGTTCGGAATTAATTATTAGCCATGAGTTGTCTTCAAGTTCTTGAACATTGTACCCTTGGCTGATGATGAAGGAGGTCTGGCAGTTTTCTGGGAGTCTAGCTAGTGGTTTGAGGATTCTGGCTTCGCATATGGCATTTTGATCGATGGGATAAGCGTATAGGTTTGAGCATAGTTTGGTTCCAAAATAAAGAGGTTTGCATTCTTTCAAATTTTGTATAGGTATGTACATTAAAGAATCATCGTCTCTCGCGATAAACTTTTGTGAAATAGATAAAATGTGATGTAGACCAGTTCTGTTATCAAGTATCGGGATAGGATATAGGCGATAGGTGTTATAATTTTGGGGTTCAACAAGTGGTATTGTTAAAACAAATACTAAGTTAGAATCCATTTGAAACGCTTGTAATTCAATAATATCCAAATACTTAGCAACTGCCGATAATTTAATGGGGAGAGGCAAATTGTTCCTTCGTAAGCTCTGTGAAACTTCTTGTAGTGCTGTCACTAAGTGATTAGGGGTTATGATTGACGTGTGAATGATTCCTAGTCTGGCAAATGTTATTGAATTTAGAATGTCGTTTAAATTATCTTCGATATACAAATAGCTCGCCATTAGTTGTTCGGAAATGTATAAGAATTTTAGTTTTATATGAGCGGCCTCAATAGCTTGAGTCATGGTTTGAATTGTGCGTTCGATTTCTTCGAGATCTTTGTTAAACGTTTCCTCGTCGATTTGTAATTTTTGTATAGTCGAGTTGAAGTTTTTAATAACAGAAGTCGTAACTGAAATTTGATTTTTGATTAAGTTTTCCAATTGATGTTCGTCGTTATTTAGTTTATTTATACAATTAGTATAGTACTGGCATCTAGGTTACCAGTTATGGATTTGAATATTGTACCGATACCGTTAAGTATTCCTCGTTTATATCTTTTTGTATCTGAAAAGATTTCGTCAAATTTCATTTTTATAGAGTTGGATATTTATGTTAAAAGGTTAAAGTCTGTTTTAATTTCACTCGTAAAAATAATTGACTTATGATCACCATTATGGAGAGTGTACAAGATTCTGTCTAAGATATTTTGATTTTTGTCAAAAGCTAGTTTGAGGGATGAAATGTTTTTATGCACTACTAGAGTCCATTTGTCATTTGTCACCACGATGTCCGTGTCTTGGTGGTAGTATACACCAACGGTGTTATTGATTGGGGTAATTTTGTATTGACAGAGTGCTGATCCGAACAGCAGGAGAAACCTGAAAATAAATTTAATTTTCAGTATATGGTTTCATTCTATCAAAATTTACTTTGGTTTCTTGTTTCGTTTCGAGGTTTAATAAGGTAGCAGAATTTTGAAAAATTTCTTTTATTTTAAAAGGACCGTTAAATTTGTTTTGCAATTTGTTTTTGATTTGTGATTCTTTTACGTAAACTAAGTCACCTATTTTGTACTCAGATCGTTTTTGGGGAACATTTCTGTCGAAACGAACTTTTGCTTTCTCTTTTTGAGATTGTGTTCGACTACGGGCTATTTTATAGTAGTGGGATATTCTGTTGTTTAAATCTCTAACGTATTTGGTTATTAACTCTTTTTGGTTATATAAAGTTTCGGGTGGTCTGTTAGACGTATGACCAAAGATAAGTTCATATGGGGTAAAACCATGTGTTTTATTTACCGAATTGTTATAGCATATTACTGCATATGGTAAAATCGTGAAAGGATGTTCGTTTGGGTTTTCAGTTTTGTGGATTCTTATCATTTCGGCTAAAGTAGCATGAAATCTTTCTATGGATCCGTTCGATTGGGGATGTCCTACACTTGAATAAGTTAATTTTATGTCGTAGAGGGTGCAGAGATCTTTGAGCAAACGGTTGTCAAATTCGCCAACGTAATCGCAATGGATTCTTAACGGGGTACCGTAATGTTAAAAGTATAACAACAAGGTATTTACGACGGATTTTGCGGATTTGTCCGGGACTGCATAGGCTTGTGTAAATTTAGTTAACTCGTCGCGAATAGTTAAAGCGTAATTTCGAGTTGGGAATTCAAATAAATCGATATTAATTCTTTCGAATGGTGTTCTTGGGGTTTCTGTGACTACTAGAGGGTTGTTAAGGTTTTTCCGGCATACTTTAGTCTTTTGGCAAGTTTCGCAATTTTTTATAAAATTTTCAACGTCTTTAGTTAGACCTTGCCAAGTGTATTTTTCTCTAATTCTTCGAATCGTTTCATTTACTCCACGGTGTAGATTATTTTTACCAAAATGATTTTGTTCCAATATAATTGGAATTTCATCTTCGTCGGCAGTTCTGACGATATCTTGACAAATTACTACTTTTAAGTCTTTTTCCGCAAAAATGAATGATAGGATTTTAAGAATGGGGAGGTCTAAGTTATTTTCGACGAAGTATGTCTTAGAGAGATCTAGGACATCTTGATTTTTAAATAATACCGAAAATAAATGTTCAATTACGGATTCGATATCAAACGGTAGGGGAATGATAAAATATCTCCTATGTCTGACTGTTTTGCTCGATACAATATTGATTTTATCGTTATGAAATTCGGGGTTTTCTTCGAATATGTCCTCAATAATTTTGTGATGTAGGTCTTGTAAGTTATTTTGTTGGAAGAAGGTTATAATATCTTTATGTTCTCGGTATAAGAGTTGTTTGTTTGAGGCTTTGATTTTTGAATAGTCTATTAAAGATGTTGTTTTATATAGGTTGGTGAAAGTTTCAAATTCTCGGGAAATTTGTTCGTTAGTGATTTCGTTGTTATCGTCTGGGTTTTCGTCGTCGTCTGACTCTTCGTCATTCGCGGCTAGAACCTTTGAATAGAATTTGGAACATTCAGAAAAATGATTAATTTTGATTCTGGAAAGTGCGTCCGCGTTCTTATTGATTTTGCCTGGTTTATAAATTATTTCGTAGTCGTACTCTTCTAATTTGAGTCGCCAACGAGCAAGTCTACTTCCTGGGTCTTTTATAGAGAATAGCCAGGTGAGTGTGTGTGAGTGTGGTCGGTTACAAGCTTGAACTTTCTACCATACAGATAGGGTCTAAAGTGCTTTACACTCCATACTATCGATAAAAGCTCGCGTTCAATCGTTGAATACTTAGTTTCTGCACTGCACAAGGTTCTAGAAGCATAGGCAATGGGTAAATCTTTGCCAATGGGCCCCTGGCTCAGCACTGAGCCGACGGCAAATGCGCTCGCATCAGTGGTTAGAATGAACGGTTCATCAAAATTAGGATAAATTAATATCGGAGTTGTTGTTAATGTTTGTTTCAAATTTTGAAAAGAATTTGTACAATCATTGTCGAAGAGAAATGGTATGTCTTTCTGTAGGAGTTTTGTTAGGGGCTTGGTTATCTTGGAGAAATTAGGAATAAAGCGCCTATAATATCCGGCTAAGCCTAGAAATGATTTAATTTCTTTTGGATTTTTCGGTTGAGGAAAATTTAAAATAGCGTCAGCTTTCGAAGGATTTGGTTTTACGCCGTCTTTTGTAATTAGGTGTCCTAAATAAGCGACTTCCTTGCGGAGAAACTCGCATTTGTCTGGTTGAATCTTGAGGTTGGCTTTTTGAAGGCGTTTAAAGACTTCAGTTAGACGGGAAATGTGTTCGTGAATTGTAGGAGAGTAAATAATAATGTAGACGAGACATCGTTCATTTTGAATACCTAACAGGATGTTATCCATAACTCTTTGAAAAGTTGATGGAGCGTTTTTGAGTCCAAATGGCATTCGCACGAATTCATAATGACCGTTCTCAACTGTGAAAGCAGTCTTTTGAATATCTGCGGGATTAATTTCGATTTGGTGAAAACCAGAAGCCAAGTCTAAGGTTGTGAAATATTGGCATTTGCCAAGTTGGTCTAAAAGATCGGAAATGTTGGGCAGAGGATATTTGTCACCGATTGTAACCTCGTTGAGTTTGCGGTAGTCGACTACAACGCGCCATTTCTGTTTACCAGAAGCGTCCAGTTTTTTGGGAACTACCCAGACAGGAGAGGACCAAGGTGAGATTGAGGGTTGAATAATACCTTGACTTAACATTTTCGATACTTGGGACTTAACTTCTTCCTTATGGACCTGAGGATAGCGATACGATTTCGTAAATATCGGTCGGGAATTGTCGGTGTCAATAGGGTGTTTGATTTCGTTGGTAAAGGTCAAATTGTCTCCTTCTAAATAGAATATATCTTGAAAGTCTAAACAAAGCTGCGTTACTATTTCGGCCTCTTCTTCGTTTAGATGATCCAAGCGCAATTCGTTCCTGATTTCAAAGGATCTGTCTGTCTGTAAGCGTTGGTCAGAATTTTGAGTATTTAAATTAAAAATTGATTTGAATTTTTGTACTGGTTCTAGGTTAAGGTTTGAAAAGTTTATGGTTTTTGGAATAGCGTTTGCGTTTATTATTGAAGTTAAAAATTCTCCATTGTGATCGATTTTGACAATGGCATTTGGTAAGCGTACTTTCTCGTTTTCCTGGGCTAACAGTATAGCCTCGGTATTTCGCAGGTTACATTTTAGTTTACAGATTTTTTCCATGCGAGGTTCGATAGAAATTAAATTTTTGATGTTGCCTAAATTTAGATTTTGGTTTTTGATGTTAGAGTTACTAGTTGGTTGTACAGGTAAATTTACTGTAGTTTCTTCCGTGACTTTAAATAGTGGTACGGTTTTAAAATTTGTGACTAGTTGTTTATTTTTAAAGTCTACTTGGCATTCGTAATGTTCTAAAAAGTCTGCGCCTAATAATCCATCAAAATCTATATCTAGATTATAGATATAAACTTTGTGTGACTCATCTGAAAAGGGGATGAGAACAGATTCGTTGATATAAATTTTTTGATCGGTAATACCCTGTATAATTACATTTTCAGGAGATCTACGTCTATAATTTTCAGCTGTTTTAGGTTTAAAAATTGATGTGCCTGCACCTGTGTCAATTAAGATTTTAAATTTACCAGTTGCGTCTTTCATATAATAGAGATTTTTTGAGTTTACGGTTAGTAAGGTATGCGGGGGTGTATTTAAAAGAACTTCTGTTCTGGGAAGTTCAGGGACGGGTCGAAACTGTCGTTGAGATTCATAGTTTGTATTTGAGTTTCTAGTTCCGTGATTGGTTCGAATTGGTCTGTTTGTTGTGTTGAAGTATCCGTGGGGTACTCCGGGTCTAAACGAAAATCCTGAGGATTAGCAGTATAATCCTCGTACTGTTCGTATTGAGAATTAGCTGTATAATTCTCTTGGAAATTTTGGTTAGTTTCAAAGTTATAATGTTCGTAAGTATCCTCTGCAGTTTGGTAATCAGAAGAATAGTCACTGTATTGATTAAAATCGCATTGGTTTTCATAAGGTTCGTAATTTAGATGATGCGTTTTTTGTTGATTAAAACGGTTGAAGTTTGGGTTTGGTTGAATAGCAGAGGGTCTTTGCTGATTGAAATTCGGGTTCGGTCTTATGGCTGAGGGCCTGTTTTGTTGTCGTTGACTAGATTGATTAGGTTGAGGGAATGTCCTCTGATTAAATTGATTGGTTTGAGAGAAATTTTGGAAATTTGGGTTTCCTTGATAATTTGGTCTCTGGAAGTTTGATGTCGATGGCATAGACTGTTGCTGTTGCCTTGTACGACATTCGTTTATGACGTGTCCATTTCTTTTACAAAATGAGCAGAATCTCTGTTGAAAATTAGAGGTTGGTCGTTTGGGTTGTAAATTGGGATTTTTGATCGGACTGTTTTTTGGAAATTTTTGTTGTTCAAAATAGGAGAGTTGCAGTTCTCTCCGAATTCTGTTAACAGCTTTTAGTATGGTTGGAGGGTTACTGGCACGTATGATGCGGCCTAAGTTTGGTTCTAAGCCCGTTAACAAATTATTAAGCGTCATGGTTTCTATAAGATCTGATTGTGCAGTTCTTTGCGTTCCCGTGAGATTTTGTTTTTGCACTGCGGCGTGCATCTTCGCGTTGTGCGTTTGTAGACGCGATACAAATGTTAATGCGGATTCGCCTGGCAATTGGTGAATGCGCTGCAGGTCCTGAATCAGGGCCGTTAGATCTCTGGAGTCCCCAAAATGAGTTTCCAAGAGTGCTTTGATTTCTGGCCAGGTGCCAGGGTTGCGTGAATTAATTAATTCGGCAGCTTTGCCTTTTAACTTATTTTTGATGTGGATTGTTAGTAAAATTTTCTGGTCATGGATTGCCATACTTTGTGCACATTGACATGAGTTTAAAAATGTTTGTAAATTAATGGCGTTGCCATCAAATTCCGGTATCAATGAAAATACTTCAGAGAGCTTGTAAGGCTCAATTTGCTCTGGTTGTTGTTGTTGTAGTTGTTGTTGTTGTTCGGCTGGTGCCGGTACTATTGGTTGAGCTGTCTCTGGTTGAGCTCTGTCTGGCATTTTGCTTTGTATTTAAATTATTTGGATTGCAAAAAGAAATTGGTTGCGTATCAGCAGTATGATACGAACTTAAATTAAATTAGCTTGTTTCGTTGCGTGTGTAAATGGATTGTATATTAGCTGTATAATACACAATGTTTCGTAAATACGAAAATAAATAAACTTAAAATTAAATAAACTTGTTTCGTTGCGTTTGTAAAGGAATGGATTTCACTTTGACAATAGAACTGTTCTCTTAAATAGGTTATGAATAGAGTAAGCGAGATGATTCTTAAAATGACTTACGTGAATATTTCTTCATCTGGTTAGTAGGTTCTTCTAATTAAAGGATTGGGATCCACCACCACGGCTAAGAAGTTCTCCTTGTTCTAATGGTTCTTTTCCAATAATTAGGCACCTTTTGCAGATGGACTCCTTGTTCCGCTGGATACGTTTACCACTAGTTAGGCTCCCGAACACGCGATGTTAGTTAGATCCGTACGACTGCGCCATTTGTTAGATCACTGTTTGCGTGATTGACTTCTTAAAAACTTTTTATTTAGTTACATGAGGAATCAACGTTGATTCCTGAATAAAAGATACAATTTATGTATGATACATTTAATATGAAGTAAGTATGATAACTACTGGTACAAATGCTCGTTAGTCTTATTTATAAGTTTTCAAATGATGTGTCAGCCAAAGTTGAACAAAGGAAATGCAAGCTAGCTAATCAGCGTAATATTGTGAGAAGTTAAAATGAAATTTAATATCTAGATAAGCAATTCAAAGGAAGCTGTTATCTAATACTGTAGTATGATGCTATCTGTAATGTCGCTTTATATCTTGATGATATAGCGTATAATTTTATATAACATATATTCCTTAATAATTCATATAAGAAAACAAAATTATTTACAAACACGTAAGGATATTCACGACTACAACACACGCACCAAAAACGACATGACTTTACCGTTCTCTAGGATATCTATATGCCAGCAAAATCCTACATATATAGGTGTTAAGATGTATAATAAATTCGCAAAACTAAAAGAAATCGATAGTAATGTAAAAATGTCAAAATTTAAAGCAGAATTAAAAATATTTTTAATCCCTAAATGCTACTATTCTGTAGAAGATTTTTTTAATGATAATGTTACATCTCAAAATGTTTAATATTGTTGTATTTATCTATGTGGAGTTTATGACTACTATAATATTTAAATATTATTTGTTTTTAATTGTCCATTAACTATATGTTTTTTATTGATAATATATATGTACATATATATGTACATATATATGTATATATACCTCCTGACGGTCCCACAATGTTCAACTCTCAGTATGCTGTAACATTAAGAGGAATAATAAAGATTGTATTGTATTGTATTGAATTGAATTGTATCATTCACAGAACGGAGTTCGACTAATGCAAGAGTTTGCTAACGTTCGGCCAGTCTCACGACTTACTAATCCCCATGCAGATTCAATATAGGAAAAATGACATCGACTCGCCTTCGAGCGACTTTTTGGCAAAATGAGTCATTTATGCACAAGGCGGTTTTCTCTCTACGCGCCTTCGCCACATTTGTCGATTTCACCTTTTTCAAAAATAAATAAATTCGTAAAAGTATATTGTTTATTTTTCCTTGACCAAAAATAATACTTTTATTTTAGGTTCATTTTTTCATAACCACAATATACTTTCACTCTCCGGGCCTGGACCAAAACATACTTTCCTAAATAAAAATTCGGTGTTTCTTCGAATTCTCACCTGGTTGTGCCTTATGTCTTAACGACCTCATACCGGTCCATTTGTGCCATTTTATTGCTTTGAAGCCTTTCGGACTTGTAGGTTATGATTGAAAATGTCCTTAATTTAATTTTTTACCTAAGTCGAATTTTGATTTTGCCTTCGACTTAGGTTGATTCTGGGAGATTCTGTAACATTATAAGATATCTTTGTGATAATCGACAATGGCTTATAGTCAGTTTTCAATTTGTAATCCGTGTGCAACTTCGTGAAGCAATATTGTGTTGTACATCAAAGTTTTTGGAAAAATATGTAGATTACGAAATTCTTTGGGCCGTTCCTTGCAGGTGCGTTGGGGGGGAGAAAACCACCCCAATTCATTCCCATTGGAAATAAATTCAATTTAATTCAATAGAACGCAATAATTGTGTATAAATTATTGAAAATAAATCAAAATAAGTCCTTTGGGCCGTTCCTTGCAGGTGCGTCGGGGGGGAGGGGTGGGGGAGAAAACCACCCCAATTCACTCCCATTGGAAATAAATTCGATTTAATTTAATAGAATGTGTTGATTGTGTATAAGTTACTGAGAATAATGCAAAATAAGTTATTTCGGACGTTCCTTGCAAGTGCGTGGAGGAAAACTTTCACTCCCATTGGAAATAAACTCGATTTAATCCAATAGAATGCATTGACTGTATATAAGTTACTGAAAACAATTCTAAATAAGTTTCTTTTTAGTTTTTGACACTGGGAATTGATATATGTAACAATCATCCCTTGGCGGTGTGAAAATACTATAAAAGTAACGGTGATTAAAATATTTGAGTCGTATTTCATTTTCGAGGTTTTTGGGATCAAGAAATTAAATATTGCTAAAAATTAATATTTATTTATATTTATTATTTTGATAAATATAATAAGGACATTTATAAGTAAAATAAAGAGTCATATTTTGTTTCCGTTTTAAATACTATTTTGATAAAGTAAAGAGATAGTCAAAGATATTTTACTGGTAAGTTCATAATATTTTCTGATGTTACTCAGTGTCGGACACATCATCCAGAGAATCATCAGAATCATCACAAACTTGTTCTTCATCCCTTTTGCTATTTGTGCAAATCTCTGGACGGCCTTCACATTCACACATCTCCGTACAAAATATATTTTGTGATGAGCACTTGCACTGTACAGTACAATTATTTTTCTTACCTGAGCACTTCACGAGGTTAACTACCTGATCCGGTGCACAAGGAAGGTTACAAGGAACAGCTTCGTGCTCATCACTAATTAGTTTCCACCCGTAGTTGGCGGCTGATGGTAAATTAGGGTGTGCAATGGTGTGTCGATATCATTCCATGCACTGATAATGGCACCTTTGAATTGCCGACCTCAGAGCTCCCAGTGTCGGAGGCAGATTTTCACAGGAGCTTTGCTTTTGTGTGAATTGCCACCATCTCAATTCTACTAGGTTTTTGAAGCTTTTGTTACTTGTAGAGTATATTGCACAAATAAAAGATTCAATCTCCTCAAAAACGGAAACATTCAAATCTTCGTCTTTTCCCAACAAAGCTAAAGCCTCCAAAGTTGATGTAGATGATTCCAAGAATTTCTTCCAAAAGCTGACCTTAGATTTTCCATTGAAAGCTCCTATAACATCTGCCCCTGATAGTGCATGAAGTCCTGGAAGTGCATTAATCTTCAATGTACCAAGACTACAATAAATCGGTTGCAAGGGGATCTTACGATTGCTTGAGCCAATGCTTATGAACTCGGTATCTAATGGTAATAGCAGAAACCTTCTCAATGCTAATATAAAAGCATCAGTATCGGGCGAGTAAATTCTTATAATAAATACAAACTGACGCATCCACAGAATGGAAAATGAATTTGGTGTCAGCTTCTTCGTGAGAACTTTTTAGATGTGTCACATCACCGAATGCAGCAGTAGCCTTTATTGAGTCTTTGAAAGTACAAACAACCTTTTTATTGCATTTGTTTCCAGAAACTATCAGTTTGTTGGAAAAATATTCGTAATAACCTCCTTAATTGACGTATGAGACAGCAGTTTTCTAATATCTTTACCTTTCAGTTGCGTTGTATCATCAATGTGATATTGTACAGGTAGGACACCTTTTACTCTTCTACTTCTTTCTAGTGACAAGAGATCCTTTCAAATATGTATCAAAAACTACATGTATTTCCGAGTACTCCGCATATTTTGTCAATATTTTCCTTGAAAATTGCTCTGCTAGATCTAAGACAAAAACTGCATTTTTAAATGACAGCGTTTGTACTTCTGTCATGCCATCAATAACAGCAACACTAAGTAAGCTTCAAAAAGTAAAAGAAATTTATCTTGAAATATTTTCAATATTTTAGAAATAATTCTGGTATTTTAATGAATTAAACTGAATTTATTTGCAATGGGGGTGAATGGGGGGGTTTTCTCCCCCCCCCCCCGACGCATTTGTAAGGAACGGCCCAAACAATTTCGTAATCTACACCCTTTTATGAAACTTTTGACGTATGGAACAATATTGCTTCACCTAGTTGCACACGGACTCCAATTTTCGACAAATTGAAAACTGACTATTAATGCTACACTTCGCATACTTTTTTATAATATGTCTTTTTCTTTAGGTGTTTGTTTTTCTCTGAGCGGCATGTCATTTTCTCATATACCGCTGCTGAAGAAGTACTTAGCACCGATGACAATGACCAGAGACAGACTCTATGGGTTCTCCCGATAGACAGTTGTCAACTCTCTTTGTTTTCGTTTTTTTCGCGACTGGAGTGTTCCTACTATTTTGTTCCCGTAGTTTTGTCGCCTTTTCATTCTCAATACATTTTGTTATCGGTTTGTGCATCTTTGTTCTAATTTAGTTCTTTCTTTTTTCATTCTTAAAATAACTGTCAAATTTTTGTTCCGTTCTTAAGGAACAAAATTTTTTGTACTCTACATTTTGCTCCCGAGAGAAAGAATGAAAGCAAAACATAATCCTGATTTCAGTTCCTGATTTATATGCTTTTTTGTAACGTTCTTTCCAACTTAAAGTAGATAAAATAATTAAGTAATAAATTTTACATTTAGCAATAATTAATAAGTTACAAGCCTACACTACATTTACTTATAACCAATGATTTTAATAACGCATCTTATTTATTACTAAAAATTAATAGCGAAGCTCTTTTTTCCACATTTCACATACCTCATGCCTTCGCCCAATTATACAATAAAATATATTCCTATTACTTAAGAGATTACGCAAATCGTAACAGTAAGGCCTCTAAATCAAAAATATTAATAAACACAACGATTTTACTTCACGTAAAATACTACTAATAAGAACGAAATTTATTACATAAACGATTATCTCCACAGTTTATCTATAATTAATATATACCATGGACACGCCTGAAATTGACCGCGTGGTGCTTTTAATCTACAACAGATGCAAAACGCATCGACAGCTGGTTGTGGAGCTCTCCACCCACGTTTCATCGACGGATGGACCTCCGAAACATGGTCACATTAAACGAATTTTTTATTTGTTTCAATTCAATCTGAAAGTGATCTTAATTCAATGCTTTTGCATTTGAGGAAACTGATTTCCAATATAACTTTAAATATAAAATCAAAAGCATCTGAGACCGATGAATTCAATATTATTTTAATTCAGTTGTGTTGTCCCTTTCTAGTTCCATAGATTTGTCATATCATACACAAGTCTATTGCCAAGTCATATTTTTTCACTAAATTGAAAGAAGCAGAAGTTACACCCTTCCCTAAGATAAACCAACCTACCGAATTCAACCATCTCAGAGCTATTAGTTTGTTGCCGACTCTATTAAAAGTTTTGAAAAAAGTAACAGGTTAGATTGTATTTACATTCTAATAACATATTACCAATAAAACAATCCGGGTTTAGGCAAGGCCATAGTTGTGCAACAATATTAGCAGATGTATTGGATGATATTATTAGAGCGTATGATAATGATAAAATATCCGTATAAATACTCTTGGACTATTCGAAGGCATTCGATATGATCATATGATCAACCATAAAGTATTATTATCTATATTACATTTTGTAGGTTTCGGCAAAAATGCAGAAATATTTTTAGCCTCCTTCTTAACTGACAGATTTCAGCAAGTAAAAATGAATAATAGGGTTTCCACCGAATCTGAAGTTTCGACCGGTGTTCCCCGGGGAAGTAACTTAGGACAACTTCTATATACAATTTACGCATCAAATTTCACAGAATCTTTGAAATTATACAGCCATAATTTTTTATGCCGATTACACGCAGCTTTATTGTTCTTTTAACAGCGAAGAAATACTGTATGCGAATGAATAAATAAACAGTGATTTATTACTCTTTACACTTTCCACTGATCGTATGTTGAAGATTAATCCTAACAAATCATCAGCTCTTCTATTCTGCGAAGAAAATATTAGAAATCATGCAGCAAATATTATTAATTTAAATATAGGATCTGATAAAATCTCTTTACAGAATCACTGTAAAAGTTTGGTCCTGATCAGTGATACAAAAATTAGATTTAAAGAACACATCACATACAAATTGCAGAGCACACAGTTCCCTAAAATTAATATATAACCAAAGACATTATTTAAATCGTGATGTAAAAATAATGTTATGTGACTCGCTTGTTCTCTCACATTTTGATCACTGTGATAGTGTATATGGTCCCTGCTTAGATAATTTTGATATTTGATGGATACAAAAGATGCAGAATCGTGTATTCGTTTATTTTATGGGATTAGACGGCGACAAAAAATATCTCATAAACTTAAAGACTCTTCATGGCTAAATATGTTCAATCGGAGGCGGCTCCATATGATATGTCATATCTTTAAAGTAATCAAATCAAAGACACCTTACTTACATATCAAATTAACTTACAGAAATTCGTCGAAAAAATTTACTTACCATTCCACGGCACCACAGGGAAATTTTTAAGAGGTTGTTTTCTTACAATGTTGCTGCTCACGTCAATGGTTTGATAAAATTCAATTTTCTGAACTTTAGTTCAGCATTTACGACATTTAAACTTAATTATAAAGAATATTTACTAAACGCCCAGTAAAAGGAAAACCTTCTTTACTCAAATCCATATTATGTTAATTATATTATAATCAAGACTATTTTCTTGTCCCCTGCTGATAATATTTAATGTATGCTATGTAGGTTAAGTATGTGTTGTTATGTTATGTACATAAATGTATCTCCATTGGGTAGATAATAAATTGTTATTATTATTATTATTATTAATATTAAAATATTAAAGGCTACCAAGCGGTTATTAGTGAAAAATATACAGAGTAGTCGCTCTAAAAAATGATTAACTAATAAATGACGGAGAAAGATAATATTTGGAATGTACTTGCCACTATTTATTGCTAAGAAACAAAAGATAAGTAACATACTTTTAGTGAAAAAAATAAATAGGGTAGTCAAAAAGTCAAAAACGCATTTCAGAGCTCCAACATATTATTGTTGGATGTCGGATATAGATATTGACCTAGAACTACTCGAGCTTTTGGCGTAGATATACCAGTTAAGTATCTATTAGCTAAATTAGTAAACCCAAATCTCTCCCTTAGATATTTTGTAGTTGCAGTTTCATTCACAGAATTTGAAGTGACATTTTTTATCAGTAAATTGTTTCAAAAGTCAACAGTGGGATTAAGAGTCTCAGCTTCATCATTGTTTATCCAATTGAGCTTTCTCAATTAATTATTTATAAATTATTGCAATCGGGAACAACATCAAATGATTAAGTAGAATTTTTTAGCTATGCACTTTTAATTTAGGGCACGCGCTAGTTTGTTTAGGCGTGGTGATAATTATCTCGCAAAATCTGACGTCATAACAAGAATGATGTATTTCGCGTGAGGCAACTGATTCAAATTATTATCACGTTAGCGTGTGAATAGACAGTGTTAAATAACCATGGTGCAATTTATATAACTAATAAATATGTATACAGGGTGTATTACGACTGAGTGCACATACCTCATAGAAATATCACACTGTATATGCATTTGCGCAAATTTTATCTCAAATTTTGAAAGTAGATGAAAAATTGATTAAAATAAGTATAAATATATTTGAGCATGCTTTTACTTCCAAACAATAAATTAACGAAAATAGAGAAAACAAGATGTTACAATTTTTGTTAAAAAATAAACCTGACCGTAGTGTGCATCTGTTATAATGTTTAACAGTCAGTATAATAGTATACAACTTACTGACTAAGAAGTTCCTAGAAGCTTTGACGCGTTTATAACGCTGTTTTCAAATGCAGAATACGTTGATATTTGTTACATTTGTAAGGCGTCGTCGAACACCAAACCCTCGAACTATTTCATCTGCCGTTCGACACGCAGAGAAGTATGCAAAATTTTTAAACGTCATAAATGCAGGTAAAAGAAAGTTTATTATAAAGAAGATATTACTAATATGGATCAAAAACCATCTTTTAGTACTCGACATGTATTGAATATGTACAGGTATAATTGTCTTCAGGTCCACTAAGCACTCAAAAAAATGTCGGCGCCTTTTGACCATCAAACACGCCACACCGCACCGCCAAAACTCACGAAGATTAAAGGAAGTTTATTTCTATTGTTGCCATTTGCAGAACATACAGCGTTTGGAAATTGGTGAGGAGTCAACTGCACTCAAAATTTTGTACACCAGATTTCCTCTTTAACGAAGATTACACAGATTTCCTTCGAATTTCTTCCAGATTTCTTCTTTGATAAAAAAAAAAATTGAAAAGCCGGGGGGAGAAATCCGAAAAAAAAAAGATTTCCTGAGATTTCCTCCAGATTCCTTTGGATTTCCCTCAGATTTCCTCTTTGATAAAAGAAATTTTTTTGATGAGCGGGGGGTGGGGGGAAATCCGAAAAAAAAAAAGATTTCCTGAGACTTCGTCGGATTTCCTTAAAATTTCCTCGGATTTCTCTCTGAATGTACACCAGTTTTCCTTCGCGTTCCCGGTTTGCCCCTCGGAAATAAAGTCTCATTAATAAATTTCTGTAATTGAATTGAAGTGAGGCTAATGAAAATCCTAGAAAAATTATTGAACAAAATTCTAGACACAAATTTTTGTCAAACGTCAAAATGAAATAACATATACACTTTCAAAATTAATTAAATATGTCTTGATTGCATATGTTGGCTCGTTTTCTTTGTGTTCTTTAGTGTGTTGCATGAACAGTAAAAGCGTGACCAAAAATGTTAAACACTTATTTTTTATTCAATACTTTCAAAATTTTATATCAAATAGTGTATACAGTACGATATTTTTTAACAGTAGAATAGACAACGAATATTTCGAAAAGTTCGGACAAACTTGAAATTTTGAGCACAATCCACAAAACATCCTGTATCTCTTTATTGAATAGCTCTAGACGGCATGTTCATGGGTGATTATAAATCATATGGATATCCTCCATCCACGGTTGAGCTATGTGCACTCGATCGTGGAACACTCTGTATAAGTAAAAATATGAATATATTAAACTGACAGATTTATTCAGTCTGGGGTAACCGCAATGTAAGCAAGCCCCACAAGACTAGTAGCAATACTTATTGCCATTAAATTAAAGAGCGTATGGGATACAATGTAATAAAATAAATATAATTATCAGTGATTTTCCCATCGACGCCCATGAGTTCACATCAATAAGGTGTAAATGATTGCTGCTATCGCCAATAATCATCCATTTGACTTGTCAGTGAGAACTGAGTTATTGTAAATGATAGGGCCCCAACTTGCTATTTATCCCACCGAAAATTTACGAGACACATTCTCATGAATAAAACATCGTAATATTTTGGTTTATTACTTCTTGTTATACAATTTGTGGGGTCAAGTGGACCAACTGGACAAGAGGTTACGTACTATACTCAGAGCTGTAATATCAAACGTATAATGATGTCTAATATTTACATAAATCAACACAGGTATATATTATTCCTTAAATGCATGGACGTACCAGTTCCAACGAGGTCAAGGATAAGATGGAGAAAATAGTTAAAAGTCAAATTTAGGTGCAACTGCACAACCGGGATTGAATAAACATAATATAGGCGCAACAAAAATAACGAATAATTTGAGAACTAATATTGAAGTACTTTTCACACACGGAACGTTACAATAGAAGTATGTTTCGCCACACATTTATCAACGTTTTCAGTGGTCGGTCCTAACGTCCCTATCCACTGCAGATATAGCAGTTGGATTTTCTTGACCTCCGATATTTAAATCGCAAGCTTATGTGGTTTTCCACATAAGCACATATTAGGACATAAGTATGATACTACCAAAGCTATACGGGCCCTATGGGCCAGCAGAAGAATGGTAGGTAAACACTGGAGACTACAAACAAAAATGGTGCACTGGCTATACCAAAGGGTTGTAGTACCAATAATAACCTATGCCTCCCTGATCTAGTGGCATAAAGCCGGAAAAGGGGAGGCAATGAGAAAACTACGGACAGTACAAAGACTGGCATGTCTAGGCATAACAGGAGCAATGTCAACAACGCCTACCGCAGCCATGTAAGCGCTACTTTGCCTGCCCCCAATACAATTAGTAGTGGAGAGTGACGCACTGTTGGTGGCGTACAGGCTGAAAACAAACGGACTTGGGACCATTCGAAGAATAGGATACTATACCGAAATAGGAAAAAATCGACTACTAGATCTGCTGTCAGATAGAATCAGCCACAACTTCACAAAGACCTTTAGGGCATATATACCCGATAGGGAAGAGGAAGGAACAAGGCAACTGCGAAGCCATCCAAATGATACCATATGGTATACTGACGGATCAAAAACGTCAAGAAGTACTGGGGCAAATGTTACGGGGGACCAACAACAGCACCGCAACGGTGTTCCAAGCAGAGGTCACAGCTATAGAAATCTGTGCACAAGAAATGATACGGAGATCATATACTGACAAAAGAATCCGCATCATCACTGACAGTCAAGTAGCTCTCAAAGCTCTGAATGCAGTAGAGATACGTTCCAAAATGGTAAAAGACTGCCTTGAATCTCTGGCGAAACTGACGGAACACAACAGCATACAACTGGAGTGGATGCGAGGACACTAAGGCAATGAAGGCAATGAAAAAGCAGATAAGCTGTTCAAAGAAGGCGTTGCAGCATTGATGGGACCCGAGCCATCCTGCGGGATATCATACAATACCGCAAGAAGAATGGTAAAGGAACTATTGAGTCAGAAACATAACTTGTATTGGACCGGAGCGCCGAGGATGAGACAGTCACGTATGTTCATCAAGACAAGGACTAACGAATTGCTAAAGCTGAGCAGAAAACAGCTGAGATGTGCAGTGGGAATTCGAACACCTAACTAACATAAGTGTGAAGGATAATCCAGAATGCAGGATGTGTCGTGAGGATGAAGAGACCCCTCACCACATACTATATGAATGCCTAGCCTTGGTGGCTGGGAGGTTTTCATACTTCGGGGGACTAACCGTGACCCCGGAAGAAATAGCCAGAGCTCCCATTGACCGTATACTCTCTTTTTGGAGAGGAACGGGATTGATGGAATAACGAGACTATGGGGTACAATAAGCTTAAGCATCAGTACGGCGGGGCTTCTGGCACCGCAACCCATAAGGAAAAAAAAATGATACTATGAAATAGGAAATACGCTCGGCACGAGTACCAGCTTGTGACCTGCTGTGCGCATAGCATCACTCCCTAATTACTTTCAAATCGAGTCTGCGGTATCCGCGTGTCCGATGTCTGCCTAAAAATACATCGAAAACTATAAGACTTAGAAAGCTGAAACTTGCAGGTAGATATTTTACTTTTTAATGTCATAAAATTCAACGACCAGTATTTTTTCACTTTGCAATAAGGCCATGCTGGTTTAAATGTTGGTGAAAACTCCTCCAAAAGATCATACGTGCTTGCATCAATTTGATGCAAGCACGTACGATCTTTTGTGCTGTTGGTTTTTCAATGGGTTAAAAGCTATTAGTATATTAGTTGCTATTTAATTTGTTTTTATTTATTTTAATTCAATTAATTAAATACAATAAATAGTGGAAGTAGTAAGTAACATACTACTTTAATTATAAAATAGCGTTTTCGCAGTATGAGACTTAATTTAATTGCGCGGGACATGTCAATGTATTTTCTTATGCAATTATTACAAATATTTACTGACTCTCCGTTGATCTTCAAAAATATAATTCATTTTTTAACACTGTAAGAAAATCTGAATTCGATTTTATTAAACAGCACTCTAACGGACATAATTTTTATACTATTCTCTGCGCTGTTTTGTCCGCGAGGGCGTTCCGTATATTTATTTCCAATTTTCTCGAAAACTGTTAATCCTAGCGTGGAGACCGGTGTGATAAGATGATAACAGGAAACTGGACTGAGTCAGTAGTCTACTGACGATCGGCTAGAGCAGATCTAAGCATATACAAAAGTTGTTATTTATATAGTCGAGTATTTATTATAGTTGTTGTTACATAGTCATGTGGATAAGTAGTTGTTGTTATTTGTGTAGTTACGTGTGTAATAAAATATAAAGTTATTGGAAAATAAATAGTTTAAAAGACAACTAAACAGTGTGTCTTATTGCCCTCGTATGGTACCACACCTAGAAAAAAGTATCAAATAAAAAGTTAGCTCTATCCTTTATCTCCATACGTCCTCGATACGCTTGGTATCTTTTTCGAAAGATAAAAAAGTTTCTCGCTTGTTACATTCGCACCTGTAAGTTTATCGACATATGCTTAGGGAAAAATCATATTTTCTACACATATTTTTATTTATTTATTTTTTTATTTCAATTTCCTTATTTATTTTAACGTCCTGACGAAGTTTAGCTAATGCTACTCCACCACTTAACCGGGACGGCGAGGTGAGATACGGTCATCCATGCCTTAACTTAGCCGCTAGAGGTCTTGTCACTGAAACCGGTACCTCACCTCACCTCACCTCACCTTCATATAACACATTTTGTTAACAAATATGGAGTGATAACACTGTAAACGTTTGAGATTAATTCGTTGTCTCGTTTTTGAGTTAGAGCGAGTCAAACAAAAAAATAATTATTTCAATTATTTTACAATTTTGTCATATTTTTGGCTCTATTTTTATGTCAGCCGACCAAAAGAGTCGTAATTTTTTATTTCATCGAAGGCTAAGTTTCTAAACACTTCGGTTAAGGTGATTTTAGTTTACATTTGAAAAAAATAACCGCTGATCTAGTTGACTAGTAAATGACGTAACAGCGGAGACTGCGGTAAGGGGAACTCTGCGTGAGAACGTCTTTCATAATATCATGGGACATAAGTATGTTTATACATTTTTTTGTGGGACACCATTCCAAGAGACCTTTCCACCCCTTAATTACTGAATATAAAAGTAAATGTTTTATGCACTTAATAATAGAGATATAGACAACAACGTATATATTACACTCATATATAATTCATTTCTCGACTATCACTTTCACTTCGTAGGATATTATTGTATTCTAGAAAATAGAGAACAATTTTAAGATTAACTGACTAAATTCCAAACCATCCTTAAATGGTATTAAACCTATAATTCACATTTTCTTTACAATACCATTTGTAATAATAATAAAGTTGCTTAAGTGACGTATATAATAATTTTCTGAAGAATCATTGTAGACAAGTAATTGATTTAAAGTTGAATGGTCGATGTGAAATTTAAATGCAGCATTTATTGTAATTTAATCAAGAACTTTTACAAATTGTTGCATTACGATGAAGCGTCATTAGTCAGCAGTCAGATTTGCATTATAATTCTTATTATGCATTATGTATATTTTGAGTAGGAGATCAAAATATTACATCAAATGACGAAACAAAATTTTTTCAAAGGAAACCACGATCAATATAAATGCTGTTTTTAATGACATAATGATTTAATGTGATTATATTTTTATGACTGGCATAAAATACCTGCAAATAGTTCAGTAATTTTGCATGCCCCTAAACTTAATTTCATTGATAATCATGGAACGCATTTTAATCTAGCCATTAAGATGTAGCATATTAATGAGAAAGAGTGGTAAGGTAGATCAAAGAAATTATTTTTTTTTTTCAAGATTGCAGAGGTTGTTTACAGAAAAAAATTGACTAATGGTCAGAAAATACCTTACTTTTAAATCCATATCGGCCTACAGCGTTTGTATGAAAAATGATAAGTATGCACACAAATATTCATGCAAACATGAAGATTTTCTGATTTTGTTTAATCATCCATTATATACTATAATATTATACAATTGTTAACATTTTTTCTAATAATAATTTACTTTTCTTATTTATTTAACGTCGGCCTCATTCCGAGCTACTCCAACCTAAAAATTTTACCGAACCTCTTCTCTGATGAAGAGTAGGAATCTTCTACTTGCCTAACATTTAAATTGCAAGGGACCGACCACATTACATCCCATCCGAAGGATAGTATATCCACTACGTAATCCTAGTCTCAAATTACAAAGCTTCTACGTATACACTGCAGGGATGGGTAGGATTCGAATTACTCAGTATTCTAATCCAGGGTTCTAATCACTCAGTATTCGAATCCTTTTTGAGTATTCGAAAGCAGTATTCGAATACATTAATTTAAAAGGATTCGTGATTCGGATTTGTAAGACAAATGAAAAAGTATTCATATTCGAATTCTTTTGTTGATGAGATGAACCTTTTTTGTGGTTCGGATATTGCACAGGCGGTAAACGTTATGTTGTCAAGAGTTAAGATTTTGCCTGTTGTGAAATGTTGACACATTACCGCGGACGCTCTACGTATATTAAATGTTGACTGTCATGGGTCATAGTGTGTAAGTGTATTTATTGTTTATAAATTAGCAAACCGAAAAATATCACGGTAAGTGCGATTATTAATTAATAACAAGTAC
Source organism: Rutpela maculata (assembly GCA_936432065.2). Taxonomy (NCBI): domain Eukaryota; kingdom Metazoa; phylum Arthropoda; class Insecta; order Coleoptera; family Cerambycidae; genus Rutpela; species Rutpela maculata. The sequence continues at coordinate 41,928,631 of OW386285.2, forward strand.
ATTGCTAGAACTAATTATGAAAGTAGCATGAAATTCTTTGCATTTTAAATATTTTTGATCAGTTCAATAAGTTAACAAATTAGATAAAATTTAGTTCTTCTGTCATTACTTTTAAAAATAAGATACGATATACTGGGTGTAAATGAAACTGGGATCACCAATATAACTTTTTTATTTTCTTCAAATTGAATTAATACATATTAGTAAAATGATTTCATCATTCAATTTTTAGTTTTCACCCACTTCCACATACCTATCCGATTAATTTTAAATTTGGCCTGAGTACATGGTTCCCATGACAATATACTTTAACACTTTTATATCACAAAAATTCAAGATAGCGGCTCTAAAATGGCGAACGATGTTGACATGTATGAGCCGATTCGACTCAGAATCGACATTTGGGAGTTTTCAAGATCGCGAATTACGGATTCTTAATCAAAAAGACAAAGTTCAAGATGGTGGCGTCAATGTGGCGGACGAATTTCGTAATTTATGGTCCGATTCGACTCAAAATTGATATCTGGGGGTTTTCGGGGATGCGGATTACACGGATTGTGAATGTTTGTGTCTGAGCTATTTCAGTATTGTTGGAATTTATGTGACTAAAAATAAGAGTCAAAAACTCTTCCAACAGATTAACGTTTTTGAGCGCCCCACACTTGGGAAGTAAAGGTGCAGGCAGATGTGTGGAAAAACTGGGTGTTAAACCCCAAGATGACCCTATGGTTATACACTAGAGTGGTAAGACCCATGATAACATATGAATCGGTGGTATGGTGGACCAAGACACTGCAGCTTGTAGCAAATGGCGTACAAAGGCTTGCTTGCCAGTGTGCCACTGGGGCCATAAACACTGCTTCCACGGCTGCATTAGAAGTCCTTTTAAATCTGACACCACTACACATATTTATCAAAGGGGAAGTTCGTTCAGTGATATACAGTATAATGCAAGGCACAACGTCCATAAGGCAACAATACGGAATAGAGCACCAAAAGTTATACTCAGAGCTGAAGGCGGATCCCATTTTGATCCCATTTTGACACAATGGTCCCAAAGTATAACTTCAATAAAAAATTTCAAATCAAAATATAGAACAGGGAGTCGGAGCTGGGATTTACGGGATAAGTTCGAAAACGAAAATCCCGATAAGTCTAAGAATACAAGCCACCATATTTCAAGCTGAAGTGATGTGCAAAGGAAATAATGAGGCAAAGAACTGTAAATCAGTCAACTGCATTTTTTTCCAATAGCCAAGTAGCGCTAAAGGCACTCGTTTCCTTGCAGGTCGATTCAAACTAGTATGGGATTGTATAAATGCCCTTACGAACCTAGAAAGTCAGAACAAAATGACCGTGGCATGGATACCAGGACACGAGGGACACAGGGGATATGAGAAGGCTGATGAACTAGCCCGGGAAGGCGCATCTAAGGCCCTAGTAGGACCCGAACTCTTTTGCGGTGTGGCTAACCCACACAGCACAATCGGGATATGGGATGACAAATTGACGTACCTGGATATCCCGGTACGTAAAATGAATAGAGAAGCGGATGTACCTTTTAGGATATCCTATTTTAGGACGTCCTCAAGACAGCCCATTTTAGTACATCCCAGGATATCCTTTTATGGACGTCAATGGGCTGTCCTGAATAGGTTCCATTTTGGCATTAACTATGACGACTAACATCGGGATTAAGAACGGACATCCAATGAAGAGCCCCGAATCTCCTTAAAATGTACCCTAATATTAGGTCTCTAATATATTTAAATAAAGCGCCATTTTGATTTCCGGCCAGCCAAACTGGCCAGGCCAAAGCAACCAGAAAATACCCCAAACACACAGCAACCATGCTTTATTAGTTTTTATTTTCTCAAATATTCAAATAATAATTATTGTTAGTGGCAGTATGAAATATTTTAAAGTTGTATTTTTGTGTTTTATCTATTTAGTTCTGCTTTATTCGAGTATCTTCATTCCAGTTCCAGACTATAAAAAGTGAGTATAAATGTATAAAAATATAGGTAACATAACCTATTAAACTTCATGTTATGAAAAACTTATCTGATTATTCTGATTATGATTGAATATTTAATTAGTTATTAATGTCGAAACCACGAAAATTTAATATGATTTTTTATACTTTCAGAATGCCAAAGGAAGTTAAAAAAAGATGAGGATTTATACTCGCATTCCCGTATTTTAAAATTAAGTACTGAGAAACCTACAAAATAAAATATTAATTTGGCTCAAGAATTGAATACTGAAATCAACTTGGAGAGAAAATGTGAATCACGTGAAAGTATTGTCAAATCTATAAACCTGATGAAATTGAATTTAAGAATGACGACAAATAATGTGCCTACTTAGTTAATAATTTAAACCAACTAGCAACTAATTGTGGATGAAAATAAGTAAGTAAATACTGTGCTTTAAGATAATTATTTTAAACTTTTATTACACTTTTAAACGAAAGATATGACACGATATCAGGCCGAACACAGGTGGACAGACTGCATGAAAATACAGTCTGTCCACTGTACAATTACCTATTACAATCTTTTATCTTAAAATTCTATTCGCCAGTGTAGTACTTTATGAATTTTAATTTATAATTCGGTAAAATATTATTCACTGAGTGCTATAGGTCATATCTATATCCTTCAATAATTTCTATTATTTTCATCTGGCCCATTTTTCATATATTTTTTTAATAATACTGGTTCAAATAATAATAACTACGTTTATTTTAGCTGCACCCAAGAATGAGTATATTATGGAAAACGAAGCAGAGAAGCTGGTGAAAGATTATCCGAGAAGTGCAAAAGAGAAGAGCGTGGCAAAGAAGAGAAGAGAAGAGAGAAGTAGGAGTGCGCTACATCCCAAAAATTCATGTTCGGCTATTGTTAAATTTGCAAAAGTATTTTATTTTACATTTTTCTAAGAAGTTTGCTTTTAAATATTGAATGTGTTTAGCTTATTTCTATTATTAAAATATTATTATTATTTAAGTAGCACTTATTTCCATACATACAAAATAGTTCTGTTTTTTTTATAAAATTGTAGTATCTTTGACGATGCCTTAATAAACCGAATCGTATAAGAAAATAATATTTTATTTTTTAACTGACCATAAACCTAAGAAACTACATATAAGTTATAAGGAATAATAGACAAGTGCAAATATTTCAAAAAATGTGCATATTTGACAAAAATTCTAAAAATTTTACAATTCAATTTTTTTTAACATTATTGTCTAAACGTTGGTTGTGGCATTTTCTTAATTTTTATGTTTCTTGGTGGGATTCTTTGCCACATGTTATCTTCTAAAACAATGTCCGTAAAATCTACAAAATAATGCAATTATCCAGTATTTTACTCGAAAATAACCTCTACACTCCTATAACGTAAAAGTCACAGGCGCCACAGTGGGACCAATTCAATTTTTACCTGGTCAAAATTAGTGTTTACGTAATGATAACCTGTAGTGAATACATATTATTGAAATAAATAAAATCAATATTGTTATTGACTAGAGCCAAGTACATTAAATAATATCACATACTGAGTGTAGTAAAATGCCCCAAAAATAAATAAAACCAAACTGAGTAATGTCGCTTTTATTATTAAGAATACCCTGAATGACTGACCCATCAACGCACAGCTCAAACCGCTGAGACTAGAAACTTAAAATTTTGCATAGAGGTTCCTCGAATGGCATAGGCATCTACTAGGAAGGGATTTTTCGAAATTCGATCTCTAAGGGGGTAAAAAAGGGGGTTGAAATTTTAAGCTTTTTCGGAAACTCTTTGATCTAAATGCGTGAAATTTGGCAGAAATATTTTTTGTTCAAATCTCTTAAATACGTGTAAGATGAAATTTCGATTTTCACTTTTTGAAGGGGTGAAAACGGGAGTAGTAGATGGTTAAAAGCGCACCCGTATTTTTGAAATCGCGAAAGTCATAAACGTGATTATTCGAGCGATGAACTCTTCTGAGAAAATAAGAAGACACATATTCGACGGATTTTCAAAAAGAGACCCCCCGAAAGGGTAAACGGGGAGGGGGTGTTTTTTAAACTTTTCGGAAATGGTTAGACCTAGAAGCGTGAAATTTGGCAGAAATAATCTTTACTGGAATCTATTAGACACGAGTGAGGCGAAATTTCGTTTTTCACTTTCTGAAGGGGTAAGACCGGGGGTGGTAGATGGTCTAAAGGATATCCGTAAGTCATGCGTAAGTCAGAAATGTGACATTCCAGTGACGAGCTCTTCTGAGGAAATAAGGAGACACGTATTCGACGGTTCAAAAAGAGGACCCCCACCTCCTACCCCGAACGGAGGACAGAGAGAGGGATGTTTTTAAGCATGAAATTTGACCGTTACTCGCCATGTGTTCTATTGTCGATTAAAATAATTATTTTTTTTGTTTAAATCACGCTCTAACACAAAAATAGACAAATTGCGATGCGCAGTGAGTTTCCCCGAGTACTAAGGATGCGCAGTGCGTTTCCTCGAGTAATATGGATGCGCAGTGGGTTTCCCAGAGCAAAATGGATGCGCAGTAGGTTTCCTCGGGTACTATGGATGTGCAGTGGATTTCCTCGGGCACTATGGATGCGCAGTGGATTTTTTCGTGTACAATGGATGCACAGTGAGTTTCCTCTTGTGCTATGGATGGGAAGTGGGTTTCCTTAAATGCAATGAATGCGCAGTGGGTTAGTATCTCAATGTTCTTAACTCCACGCGGACGGAGTTCCACGCGGACAAAGTTTCGGGGATCAGCTAGTGTATATGTAAAGAGCTAGACATCTTGAACAGTTCGAACAGGTGTAAGAGGTCCGCGAGCTTGTTACAGCTGTTACAGCTGTTCAAGATGTCTCACCTGTCTCACTCATGATCATCATATCAGGATGGGTATTAGGAAATAAAAACATATTTTATAAATAATATAATTTATTAAATGTAAAATATTTATATTACGATATTAGCTGATGCCCGCGATATCTTTCGCGTGGAACTTCGTCTGCGTATAATCAAGAACATTGAGAAACTAACCCTCTGCACATCCACTGCATTTAAGGAAACCCATTTCCCATTTATTGCACACGAGGAAACCCACTGCGCATCCATTGTACTCGAGGAAATCCACTGCGCATCCATAGTACTCGAGGAAACCCACTGCGCATTCATAGTGCTCGAGGAAATCCACTGCGCATCCATAGTACCCATTGCGCATCCATGGTGGTCGGGGAAACCCACTGCGCATTCATAGTACTCGAGGGGACCCACTGCGCATCCTTAGTACTCGGGGAAACTCACTGCGCATCTCAATTTGTCTGTGTTAGGGCGAGTTAAACGAAAATAATAATTAATTTAATCGATAG